>CM054115.1:109110171-111906837 GCA_028673005.1 Tanypteryx hageni | reverse complement strand
TAGCTGTGTGAGAAATTAAAGTAATAGTTCTGTAATCCTTACAACTTTTTGCATTGTTCTTTTTCTCCAGTGGTACCATAACAACATCTAAAAAATCTTCAGGCCATATGCCAGTTAAAGAATTTTGTGAGTTGCTTAACTGCTTTCGATCCCATAACCTTAAGAACGTCCACTGGTATATCATCACTCCCAACAGCCTTCCTTCTTTTCATGTCATCAATTGCTCTTTTAACTTCAGACTCGAGAATACTTGGTCCTAGCTGATCGTCTTCCATGTCCTCTTCTTCATTTAATTCAATATTTCTTGGCTTTCCTTCTTTGTCATACAGAACCTCAATGTATTCTTTCCAGACATTCTTTACATTGTCTGGCTCCGAGACTATTTACCACTTTTGTTCATGATTCCTTTACGTCCTATCTTTCTTGCCTTTTTCTTGAATAGTTCCCTTGCTTTGCTATACATAAGGTCTGTTCTACAAATTCTTTCACATTCGACAATCTCCTCACATTTCTCATTTATCCACTGCTCTCTGGCTTTATCTGTTTCCCTTCTTAAAGCATTATTTAACTCCTTGTACTTTCTTTGGCCTTCTTCAGTGTTTATGTTCTTCCACTTTCTCCGCTCTTTCATTTTTTGCATCATGGCTGCTGTGATCCAGGGTTTTTTGTTTCTTTCACCCGTTATCTTTCCTACCTTCTTTACCATTACATCTTTAATGTTGCTATAAATGTATCTCCACTCCTCATCTACACTCTTCCTATTTTCTTCAGCTCTCTCCCCCAACCTTTCCTCCAGCTCAGTCATGATAGCCTCCTTGTTTTTAAGGAGTTCCTCTAAGTTCCATTTCTTGTTAACTCTTATGTTTCTCTTAACGCTCTTCAGTCTACATTGTGTATTTGTCACCAAAAGATTGTGGTCGAAATCGAATTCTGCCCCTGGTAGTGTTTTCACATTTTTAATGCTATTTCTAAATCTTTCATTAACTAGTATGTAATCTATTTGGTATCCTCTCTGGTCTCCTGGACTTCTCCATGTGTAAAGTCTCCGCTGGTGATGCTGAAACCATGTATTAGTTACAATCAATCTATTTCTATGGCAGAATTCCACAAGTTTCTCCCCGCTTTTTTTCCCACTATGTTATCTTCCTGTCCCTCTCCGACTACACTGTTCCAGTCTCCCATTACTGTGGTGGTGATCCTTCCTTTTTCTTCTTATTAATGTTACATTTCCTCTGTGCATCCCCTAGGGTAGTCCCCACCCGGAGATCCGATTGGGGGACTATTTTACCTCCGGAATATTTTACCCCAGAGAGATCCATAGAGGTATTTGCAGCTTTTCAGCCTATCATGGGAAATATAATGAGGTAGTTTCTCCTTGCTTTCCTCATCGCAGTTTCACAAGAGTGATTACCCATCTGTAGCTGTTCAGATCCACATGATCACCACCTACAGAGGTACTGTGCAAGCTGCTGCCCTTGCACAGGGGGATGTAAAACCCCCAAGACTGCTTCTTAGTCTGACTCTTCCCCTCAGACCCCATTGCGGGTAGGCTAGAGGGAAACAGCAGATCGGTGTAAAAAGGTAATATATCATGTTTAAATGATAACAAATCCAACGTACGTTATTTTGTCAAGGAGATACCTAGCTTCGGTTTAGTAAATATGCAGTGAGAACATTGGATTTTGAAATTAGTGGTTACACTAAAGTGATAACAGGTAACGTCCTATTATGGTTTTCGTTGTAATATTTTATCCATTGCTGAATATTACAATTTGATAATTGCTAACATTTGATTGACTGTAAATATTATATTTACTTGAAATTCCCAGGTTTCATATTGGACATAACTGATAGCAGCGCGTAACGAGCCGTTCCTTCTGTCCGAAATCAATTCGTAACCACATTGTCATTTCAACGTAATTTCTTCATCAAAGGTAATATGTTACATTTCTGATAGCCGGTATTTGAAATATTGTATGTATGATACAACTGTAACTTTTAGGCTTATCTTCTTTAGCTAATATGTCGAGCCTAAAGAACGATGAGTACATGCACTACTGACGCGGCCGTTGGAAGAATGGTCGGATGATTGTGCCTTATAATTAGGGTGACCAGATTATGAGGAAGTAAAACCGGGAAACAACGTTCTGGGGAAGAAAAACCGGGAAATAACCGGGACAATATAAGATCTTTAGTTTTTTTGTCGCTTACCTATCAAATACATAGATAAATTCTGTGTACGTAGCTTGGCCATGATTTTCTTGACAAAGTAGCCCATGTTCTTTCGAATTCTAACATTATGTGCACAAAATTATTACAGAATTGGTCGGATAATTGATGTGAACAAACATTTTAGAGCCATAGTTTTCAGGCTATAAAACGCACCCCAAGTTTTTAGAAAATTTACCAGAAAAAAGGTACTTTGGTTCACCAAAGCATTCAGGAAAGGCCACGTCGCGTATCATTTCTAGCCGTGGTTAAATCCGTATCTGGAAACATTTAAGAAAATATTATAGCGTGATAACAGTTAAATATAAAGTTTTAAATAAACTTAATTCGTGAAAGTAAATAGGGATGATCTAAAACTTAAAAAATTGCTTCGAAACTCGTATAGCCAAATGTGCCTTGCGTGCACCCTGCTGTCGGAGTGAGCTGCACACCTCGTACCTATAGGCAACCCTTACGGATTGTACTTATTAAAACTTCATTGAAAGATGAGATTTTAATTCCAAATGGATTGCATGTATAATAACATATAACTGGTGGAATGTGATTTATTTATTCCATATTTATGAAATAAAAAATAAAAAGAATTTTTAACCGGGACAAATACTAAACCGGACGGGACGCCGAGACAACATCTAAAACCTGGGACTGTCCCTGCTAAACCGGGACGTATGGTTGCCCTACTTATAATGATAAATAGAAGAGGAGACTACGGCGAGTAAAACTATGAATTGATGATTTGACTCCGACCGTAAACAAAAATGAATTTAACGCTCTGTTCTCGCTAAATTCCTTTTTGTTTACGGTCGGAGTCAAATCATCAATTCATAGTGACTTATAATGGTATAAAACACTTAACTTAGTCTTTTGAACAATAAAGGTCCAAATTTGTGTTTCTTTGAATTTTGGCGTGTTTTTCTGTAGTATTTTAATTAATGAAAATGTAATTTTAATGGTAATCTATTTTATTTAAAAAATAATATTTAAATTTAATATAAGTATCAGACTAGGCGCACTGGGGTGAATTTTCACCCCGTAGTAGTGTTACTGTGATTATATGACATAGTAGTATTTAAGGGTTAAAAGATATAAGATAGCGTAATTGTGCGTCATATATGACGGATATGCGGATTCTTCGAGAACCATCCTCTCTTCCATTCTTCACCTATCAGAAAGTTTGTTTAAAACAGCATTATAGCCAGTCATAAATAGTTATCGATTCTCCTGCTCTTTTATAACGGATTTTTAAGGGCGGTGCCACAGTCGAGCGTGACAGGATGAGCTATCTCATTCTATTATAAAATTTTTGTAATGCTATACGGCTTATGACAATCCTGGGGGAAAATGAGTGGTCTGTACAAAAACTCTTTGGCCTGGCTGAAGAAACTGGTGAGATATTGAGCGTTATGGACTAAGTGACCAAGAAAATAAAGGTTTTACAGTGTTTGATGGAATAGGTGCCTTACTATGGTTATCATTCCTGTATATCCGACTTCCAGTACAACTCTTTCAGAAATATGCCTTATAAACTTATTCTCTGACTTTTCGTAAAAGAAATATTTAAAAGTATATTTGGTGTACTTTTTATTGTGTGCAGACTGGACGCATATAGCTAGTTGTAACTTCTGATTCACATATTAACCATTGCTTTTTCTCTTTCATTTCAGGTAAGTGCTTGATATTCGAGTATAGTTCTGTTTCGTTGGAGGGCGTGTCGTCATGGGGCCCTAATAGCAGTCATTCGAAGGTAGGTGCGCTTACGTAGATAGCTGTAATGGAGGGAAGTATTTTAGCAACGGCATTATCTCCTCCTTTCCTTGATCCCCTATTTTTCTTCCTTTTCTGTCCCTCTTACTTTGTGTCTTTGGTGTTTATATGTCATGCGCAACAGGCAATTAAAAGTTTTAATTGGGCGCACCTCTGGAATTTTTTCTTGCGATATATTCGTGGGATTTCATTATGTGTTACATATATTGTGTAATTCCGTCATAATCTTCCTTTCTTCAGTCAATTCTCTGTCTGCTTTTCGCCAGCTCCTCTTTTCACCTTCTCTCGTCCATGGTATTTGCTGTCTCTTCATCTCGGCGCCCCTCTTTCTCTCTCCTAATAAACAATACCCTATCGATTTCCCTCTCCTGTCTGTTAAAATACAATTCTTATTTATAGAGAAATACATTCACGTTGGCAATTGACAGCAATAAAAAAACACACGTCACTCTCTTTCACCCCGAATCGCTGTCGGGATTAAAATTTTTAAACTTATGTAATAAGAGGCAGAGAGTATCGAGGACCGCCAAGAGCTAACACGGGCCCTGAACAAGGGGGAGAAATAGGGGAGACACGTTCAAGGATAAGCTAGCTATGCCTTTATGTGAAACACTGCCTATTGTTGAGGCGGCAAATATGATAATCTTTATAAAATTCGTTTATCACATATTTTCTTTTACGTGATCAATTCCTTTATTAATATATTTTAATTTCACCTCCTCTTCTGCTCCCTCTCCCCCTCCCCCAAGAGTCCCGGTCTCCCCACTCTCTCGGGGAATCGTGTCAAAAAATGAAACGTTTGAAACTGCTGTTTACTATTTAACTGGCGTGTTTGCCCGTCATATATGATGATGAATTAAGTATGAAGTTAAAATAAAATGAAATAAAAAATCAATGAAACCAACTTTTATATGCACTACATTGACCAATAAATATAATAAAATCCACATAATAGAATTTTCCAGAAAGTAATTATTTCGCACGCTATGAATATCACCAGGTATGTACAGTAATCAATCTTCGGGGAAAACCCCCGTAAAAGAAACGCAACCCTCGTTTTCGAATAATCATTAAAACAATATCAATGAACAATGACATATTTAGTTTACTTATTGTTATTATTTTTTATAACCAAAGTATTGTTTAAACTTGAAAGTAGCTTTGAAATGCCATGAATATGTGGACAGATAGCCCCAGTCAATCACATGCAATTACGCGAAACCGGCAACAATGCAAATCACGTTGACGACGAAAGATTATGGTGTTAAAAACGAATCTGTGGAACCATTGGACACGTATCGAAAAACGTCGGCTGGAAAATATAATTTCGTTCTTTTTTTCGTACTTTGTTTGAAGTACCGAATTTGTACGATGAATTTAAGTGGGTAATTTTATAATGCAAATACCCAATTCGCTGCACCCGTACCCGTGTTAATCAAATGGAAAAAAAATTACTCCTGGAATCGAGCCCATGATATTATGGTAGATGATGACGTTATTAATGTGCAAGAGGTAGATCCTAGTATATTGTGAAAAAAATCGTCGAAATTTTACCTTCTGTTCTCGAATTATTTGCGTTAAACCACGACTCACCACCAGAGACGCCACGGCAGGGCGTCACAAGTCACAACTTTATATATAAATATATATAAATGGCGGATATTTCTCTGACGTCTACCTGGTTGTCGAAGAGGACGGGCGTGCCTTTCACTTACTCCTACGCATATGACAATACGAGATCACAATAAGAAAGTAAAACCTTCGAGAGATAACTTATAGCAAAGACTAGTACCCCTACGGAAAGACCGGAAACTTAATGCTATAAAACGATTCTCAGGTTTTCCATGGAAGGCGACAATCGATGGGTCAACGGGAAAATTTGGAACTACGTGTTAACGAATGCTAGCGTGACGTCATCACAGGATGTCCCTCGCCCCTTTCCCCTCCCGTTTTAATACGATAATCAGCGCATATAAATTGCACGGACAGATTAAATGGACTTAAATGAAAGAATTGCATATAAGAAATCAAATTTATTACTGTATATCACACATTGCGAGAGTACAAAGTCATTATCAAATTACATAACAGTGAGGTATTTTTACATAAATATTATACAATAAAGATATAAAAATGAATTATTGTAACAGAATTTTATAACGTTAATACCTTTTATGCATGAAACGTATTTAAAGGAAATTCACGTGGACGACGAAAAACGTCAAACTTTCACGTCAAGAATGAATTTGTGGATCAAGCAAAAATCTATTTGTAAAGTGATTTCTTCGGCCCTGGAACACATTCTCTTTCTGTTGCACCTGTAAAAAGAACGAAAATGAATATCTAAGAATGTCAATCATTAAACCTGCCAAACCTAATGAAATTGATGCAGGAGGCAATGGGCATGCTTCAAATGTTGCAATAAATGTAAAATAAGGCAAATGCGCTTACGGCCCATTGCGGTCCATAAACAATGTTTCTATGAAGATCACATTACCATTTTTAAAATTAAACACATCACATTGCACTAGAAAATGTCCACTTTATCTATAATTTATTCTAAGCACAGTTGTATTTGCTGACGTTTACGTGTTCACAGCAGTTACAGTTAGCCCATTTAGGATCTATATGTATTCATCATATAACAAGGAAAACTTTTGATAAAGAAATTTCAATTTCTCGATCGAAAAATATATACATATTTCTAAATATGTTTTGAAACAAAGAAGAATTATCCCAAAGTCTAGGATTATAAACAAATGCATAATGAGAAACAAGAAATAATCAAGTTAACAATTTCTGTAAATTCAAAATATTTCAAATTAAAACAATGAGACATCGCTATGGTACACTTATTTCATTCTATTACATGCACAATTCTATCCTCTGGCGTCTATGTTGCAGTTTAACTTCCAAACTCACTATAATCCACTGATAACCGCGAGAAGTTTTAAACAAATTTCAGTTACTCAATCTAAAATTACGGCTTATTTTGTGAACTGACACGTACCATATTCACAGACAGGGCAATGGATGACACAGCTAGGTGAAGTAAGCGAGGCTTAACACCTAAAAATGAGAAACATTTCCTCTCAAAATGCTTCTCGCACACAAACAAACGAGAGAAATGTCTTTCCTTCCTTCCTAGAAGATGTATCCATTGCAGGTATCTGTTAAGAAAATATAAAAGCATTCTCACAAAACGCATTCACATAACACTTCATAGAACTAGTTCGTTAGAATTTTTTTCAAAAATATATGATATTTTTAAGACTTACCTGTTGATTGGAGATCAGAACAAATTCATTCCGTCACGTTTTCTTAAACAGTGTTGAATGCATATCTACTATATATCTACTTGACAAAATCAGAGTAACTGACAACCGCTCAATAAGCAATGGCGAACTTTTATCAAGCAAAATGACCGCTGTTCCGTTACGATACACAAGGAACGTGTGGCGCTGTGGTGATGCGGTAGAGAGAGAGAGAGAAATAGAGGGAGAAAAAGAGAGAAAGAGCTGACTGCGACTGCAGCGCCTATCGCGGACCCCTTAGCATAGTGAACTACGTGTAAAAGCTGGGAATCTATTCTCCCATAAGAGTTTCATACCCCTGGCTTATAGGTAGCCTTTGGTTCATCGGACCCCCTGCCACCCACCAATTTGGTAAATTGCAGAGGATCATGTAAATGTAGATACGGATCTACGATCGACCATTGTAGCAGTAACATTAGAGTAGTAGTAGCCGTATTGTTAAGTAGAACTAACAATCCTTTCCGAGTATTTGTTCATTTTTCTGAGTTTTTTTAACTCTTGTACTTATTTTTTCTTATGACCCCTTCGTCATAGTTTTTAGCCCTATCGTAATATTGAGTAGTCGAATAACATAGTACTGTAGTTTTTCTAGCAGTCCATTTATACGTTCTTTTTTAAACTCAATATTTAATCCGTAGTTGTTGTTCTTAGTTCATTTTCTCTTATACTCGTAATGTTGTCCTTAGTTGCATAGTATTTCGAATTTTACGTGGTGCTTTTAGTAACCTAACTTGTATATAAACTAGCACTTTCTTTAGTTGTGATCACTTTCCCTTTCAAGAATAAATTATGTGTTACATCTTTTCTGGACGAACCTACCGAAATTTCTTAAAGTTAACAACGGAAAAGGGTATTAGCGAACACAAGTCGATATATGCTCGGATAAATACAACACTAGTAGAGAATATAAAAGCCGCGCTGTCGATCTATCTGCTGAGTAATGCTAATGGTTCATTAATGAAAGATATAGATAATACATCCCTAGTAAGTTAATCCGAGATAAGAAAGAGCCGCGAAGGTTCAACCAACAAGTCCTTAGGGTGCTACCCCAAGCCTCTCTCTCACCTCTCCCAAACCTCTCTCCTCCCTTCTCCAACCCCCTCTCCCACCTCCCCCAACCTCTCTCCCAACTCCCCCAACTCCCTCTCCCATCTCCCCCAACCCCCTCTCCCATCTCCCCCAACCCCCTCTCCCATCTCCCCCAACTCCCTCTCCCACCTCCCCCAACCTCTCTCCCACCTCTCCCAACCTCTCTCTCATCTCCCCCAACCCCCTCTCCCATCTCCCCCAACTCCCTCTCCCACCTCCCCCAACCTCTCTCCCACCTCCCCCAACCTCTCTCCCGTCTCCCCTAACCCCTTCTCCCACCTCCCCCAACCCCCTCTCCCACCTCCCCCAATCACCTCTCCGCCCACATCACGTCTCCCCACGTGCTTATCGAATCGAGCAAGCTGTGCGGTACATGTCGATTTCCTTCCCGACGCCAAATCTATCCTCCAGATAATATTAGATTAGCCGTCTCTGTTGTCGCAATTTTTTGTGCGCCTTATCAGACCGCCATCGTTCCAAGGACTTCAATTAGGCGAACGTTTGCCGGCGCGTCGCCACCTTCCGTGGTGTTTCCTCAGTCTTTCCTTCTTGAAATAAAGAGTGGCAGAGTAACGTAGGGAAGTGGCGAAGGGGGAAGAGTTTCCCTTCTCCTATATCCTTTGGTTCCGAAGCCAAACAAGTCTATCGGGTGTCGTCGAGTGTTTGGGAAAAGGCCGTGGGATCGCGCCGTTTTCTACGGTTCTAGAGATGGCCTCCCTGCGCCTCCCTCCAATCTCCTTCCCCTCCTTTTGCCTCGCCGTGAGTCTTCTCCTCGCCTCGAGCTTATTGCCTGCGGAGTATCTCGGTGGCAGTCACCCCGACCGCCGTCATGTTGGGATCGGAGGCCTACGACCTCCAGCAGTGCGTGCGAAAGGTATCGCGGTTGGGCGAGGAGGAGAGTACGACCCGCCGTGTCGCCCCAGTCCGGAGGCGATTCTCCGGGGGAGACTATGACTTCAGGGCACTCGAACAGGGAGGATGGACCTCTGGATTCAAGAGATTGTTCCGGAGAAAGGTAAAAGAGCTCTTGAGCGATGCACTCTGTCTCTTTGTCTCTTCGATGTTCGAAACGCCCTTCGATTCGGAAGCGAGCATAACGATTTCCCGATTATCTGGATCCGAGATTTCCTCGCGAGATTTCGCGTCCGTCGACGATCCTTTGGGAAATAATTTCTTAAGAAAGTTTTCCTCGATTAGACCATTAATTCATTGCTTTATATTTTTGGAACGGTTGTTATCGAATTTGTTATTTTCTTCTCTCTTTCGCTTTTCTTCGGAGTTTCGTACCGAACGATAAAACCTTAAAACTGTAGCGAGCGGCCAATGTGGTGGTTTGCTCAATTCTACCGAATTCGCTCAAAAGAGATCGATACGGGGCAGAAGGGAATACTTTGCGGTCTGGGATCGAACGAGCTACCCCTTAGGGAAGAGCGGATCTTCCGCTACCCTCGAAGAAATCTAGGCGCTTTCGAATTTCGCTTCCCGAGATAAAATGGCGTGAAGATTAAAAGGGGACTCTGCGACGATTACAAATAAACCCGACCTCTTTATTCTGTCGTAAGTTTCCCAAGTTGAGTGCTGCAATAGTCCAGGATTATTATTTTAACGTCGCCTTTATTCTTGTCTGTTGGAATAATATTCCAATTTTTATAACTTATAAAATTAATCTTTATTTATCGAAACGGAGAGATTTCCGTTTGAATTTTTACGGACTTGCAATTGAAGGAAAACCTTTCTTCAAGAATAAGTACTTAAAATCAAAATCATTGGGCCAAGTACTTATCTCAGTTCTCTCCAATGGCCACAACACGGTTATTACCATGTTGCTGTTGTGTTTTAAGTGCTCGCTTATTCTTTATTTTTCAGCCATATTACGAGCTCGCTAATTCTCTAGTAAAACCTTGACTTAGTCCTAAACTTTATTTTTGTATATTCACCCTTGAAGATGGGACACCGATTTAATTCGCATTACCCATATGGTCGCTTCAGTAGGGATCGTAGATGACGTTTCGCAGCGTTATAGTAATTGCCACTCGTCTACGCATTACCTCCATCCGAAGAGTCTTTCCTTCCATTTTTCTCTTATACTCTCAATCGAATGCAACCGCAATAGATTCCGAAGAAGGAATCTGGATGAGTTTCACCTCTTTTTCGAGTATTCGCGATTTTAATCTAAAGAGCATAAAACTGAACAAATGCTAAAAGTGGATGGAAAATCGAATCGTGATCTAAAATGGCGCTGATTGTCTAGCATCTACCCTTCAACCGCACACTGCAGAACGACTTCAAATTCGATAACAAATGCAGACGGATCTCGATTGATTGAACCACTTATTAGGGAGACCGGCCATCTAGCAACTATCCTCGTATGTCGCTCTAAGTGGAAACTTGCAAAGTAAACAACAAAATATAAAATTTTAAATGCAAATAATCATGAAGAATAAACAGCAACCTGCTCACTAATCTAAATACAGCATTTTTATGAAATAATTTTCTTATAAAAACCAAAAATATTAAGAAAGCGGGAATAAAGTCCATCGTTAAGAAAAACACCATGTAGAAGTGAAACTATACAAGAGAGATTTGATTTGATTTGTTTATTCCGCTCTGGGACATGTCCCCTAAGAGCGTTTGGAGTACAACAATCCGAAAATAGTCTCGTAATCTTACATACAATCGAAAATTCATGTGTGTGTGTGTGTGTGTGTGTGTATATATATATATATATATATATATATATATATATATATATATATATATAAACTAAAGGAAAAGAAAAGGTAGTGATGAGGGTGGCAACAAGGTGTTGAGGGAAGCCCAGCGGACACTTACCAAGTTGAGGACCAAGCTGGTAGGCTGCTGGGGGCGATATATATATACACACATGAAATACACACTAATACCACAGTACATAAATATGAAATATGCATGAACATTCTTTACTATTTCCTATTAAGTATTAATAAACTATACATTTTTTTATTTAAAACAACTCAAGGAACTCGAGCGTTTCACATCGTCGGGAATTGAATTCCATATTTGGGACCCCACGACCTGAAAGAATTTGTGAAAAGTAGTGGTCCGAGAGAGAGAATGGTTGGAGAAGAGAGAAAAAATGTGAGGATAGGGGAGAGAATGTGAGGAGAAGAGAGAGAATGAATGGGAAAAGAGGAGAGACAGAGAATGTGAGGAGAGGAGAGAGAGAATGTGAGGAGAGGAGAGAGAAAGAATGGGAGGAGAGGAGAAAGAAATAATGGGAGGAGAGGAGAGAGAATGTAAGGAGGGGAAAGAGAGAGAATGGGAGGAGATGAGAGAGACGGAATGAGAGAAAAGGTGAGAGAGATTGAGAGGAAAGGTGGGAGAGAATGGGAGGAGAAGCGCGAGAATGGGAGGTGAGTTGAGAGAGAATGGGAAGAGAGGAGAGAGAATGGGAGGAGAGGAGAGAGAATGGGAGGAAAGGTGCGAGAATGGGAGATGGGTTGAGAGAGAATGGGAGGAGAGGAGAGAAAATGGGTGGAGAGGAGAGAGAATGGGAGGAGAAGTGCGAGAATGGGAGGTGAGTTGAGAGAGAATGGAAGGAGAGGAAAGAGAATGGGAGGAGAGGAGAGAGAATGGGAGGAAAGGTGGGAGAGAATGGGAGGAGAGGTGCGAGAATGGGAGATGGGTTGAGAGAGAATGGGAGGAGAGGAGAGAAAATGGGTGGAGAGGAGAGAGAATGGGAGGAGAAGTGCGAGAATGGGAGGAGAAGTGCGAGAATGGGAGGTGAGTTGAGAGAGAATGGAAGGAGAGGAAAGAGAATGGGAGGAGAGGAGAGAGAATGGGAGGAAAGGTGGGAGAGAATGGGAGGAGAGGTGCGAGAATGGGAGATGGGTTGAGAGAGAATGGGAGGAGAGGAGAGAAAATGGGTGGAGAGGAGAGAGAATGGGAGGAAAGATGGGAGAGAATGGGAGAAGTGCGAGAATGGGAGGAGATGTGCGAGAATGGGGGGTGAGTTGAGAGAGAATGGGAGGAGAGGAAAGAGAATGGGAGGAGAGGTGTGAGAATGAGAGTAAAGGTGGGAGAGAATGGGAGGAGAGATGTGCGAGAATGGGAGGCGAGTTGAGAGAGAATGGGAGGAGAGGAGAGAGAATGGGAGGAAAGGTGGGAGAGAATGGGAGGAGAGATGTGCGAGAATGGGAGGCGAGTTGAGAGAGAATGGGAGGAGAGGAGAGAGAATGGGAGGAAAGGTGGGAGAGAATGGGAGGAGAGTAGAGAGAATGGGAGGAAAGGTGGGAGAGAATGGGAGGAGAGGAGAGAGAATGGGAGGAAAGGTGGGAGAGAATGGGAGGAGAGTAGAGAGAATGGGAGGAAAGGTGGGAGAGAATGAGAGGAGAGATGTGCGAGAATGGGAGGTGCTTTGAGAGAATGGAAGGAGAGGATAGAAAACGGGTGGAGAAGAGAGAGAAAGGGAGAGAACTGGAGAAGAGGTGAGAGAGAATGGGAAGAGAGGAAAGAGAATGGGAGGAGAAGAGAGAGAGAATGAGAATAGAGAAGGGCGATGAGGAGACAGAGAATGTGAGCACAGGGGAGGGGAGAGGAGAGGAGAGAGGAGAGGAGAAGGATGGTGAGTGAATGTGAGGAAAGGAGAGAGAAAATGAGAGGAGAGGGATGGAGATATGGGGAAAGAGAGGAGAGTAGTAGGATGAATTAATTGATTGATTGATATAGTCTTTATTTGCGGCGAGATTGTGACTAAGAAGTCCCATCTTCCACCTAACCCCATCGTCGTGAAACGTATACAATAATACATAGAACATTAATAATATAAATACAAATAAGAATAATAGTATAAGTATTGGAAAAGAAAATAAGTAGTTGCGTGGAAAAATAAGGACTACTGAATAATGAAATTCATGTAAAAACCTACCGCAGGAAAACACCCACACAAGAAGGGGGTGTAAAAAAGGTGCAAAACCTGATGAGATTCACTAAAGACCTCAATAAATGAGGTTTAAAACAACAAATAAATAAATGAGGAACTTAAAGCTATAGATAAAGAAAAATTATGCACAGAACGAATTGTTCATTAATAAAATATACGTACGAAAATGAAAAAATTAATAGATATTAACATTGTTCTGACTAGACAAAAAATCTGATGTGGCCACCACATGACTTTCTCCATACCTGTAATGTTTCTAAAAATTCCCAATAGGTTAAATGATAATAAATATTTTAAGGAACTGCGAGAAACATTTAAAGAGTTTACAAAGAACAGAAATAAACTGAAACCGTAGCCTTCTGATATTGGATATAGCCCCGGAGCTCCAACAATTAAGAAAATAAAAAGGAGCGTAAAGTGTTTACAATAGCCGGCGGTAGGTGGTGTGGTTGTGGCAGCTAAAATGTAATTTCCTACAACTTTTATTCCAGTACTTTTTTACATTTATCAAATATTAAAGCAAATATCTCAAAAAACGAAAAAATGACAAGAGTAAGCACCCACTTCCGGTTGACTGATTTTTACCAAAAACTAATCAGTACTTTTCCCTTTAATAGAAATGTCAAATATAAAATTTCGAAATTATCTGATTAATAGTTTTTGAGTTAGAGCACTCACAAAATTCCGGTCACAGACGCCCACAACATCATCGAGATAATAGTCAAAATGTGTTCAGGAGACCTTAAAACATGTATTTCCGCTGAAATCTCGAATTCGATATTTTTCATGAAAACAATACTTTCTCTATACTTCGTATATGGAGAAAGTAAAATGAAAAAACAAATAAATAAATAAAAATAAAGGAGTATAAATCGTACACACTAAGTCTTCTTAAAATCAAGACTTAGAAAAATTGAAGCATTAAGCGTGTTTAACTGTTCCTTTGGAAAGATAAGTTTTGATTGATATCAGTTTTCTTTGTATGAGGAGAGCGAGTGCGAGTTTTTTATTGCTTGGGGAAGGTCGTTCCATAGCCTGCAAGCAGTTACAATGAAGGGCTTGTTAAAGATTACTGTTGTGTGATGAGGAATAAGGAATTTATGGCTCCCTTTAGTATTACGGTTATGTACAGTGCCTATACTTTTGAATTCAGCGACAAGATAATGCGGATTTTTGGAAGTAAGTAATTTCTAAAGCAAGGAAAGCAAGTGGAGGCGTTTCCGAGACTCCAGATTTAGCCAGTTAAGTTTGACGAGTGACTCAGAAATGTGGTCTGATTTCTTCAGATTAAAAATATATCTAATGCACGCGTTATGTGTTCTCAGAATCTTTAACGAAAGCTCTTGAATACGCTATATCAACGTAGTCAAAATGCGAAATAATGAGGGAAGTTACCAGATGCTTTTTTTAGAGAAACCGGAGTACTACTACTTCCTAAGAGAGTGAAGAGATGCGTTTACTGTTCTACATTTAAAAAATGTGGGAACCAAAAGAGAGTTTCATCTATAAGCAATCCTAGATTCTTTACCACTGTACAATAAAGTATAGTTGAATTTGCTATGTTGATCGGGATTCTTTGGCATTGATGAATAGCGGTTAATATCTTATGGTAACCAATTAAGATTGCCTGTGATATTTTTCTGGATTGATACTAAGAAAGTTTTCATTACTTCAGATCTCTAGCATTTATAAGTACACATTGATATTTTTTAGGGTTTTTGCGAGAACATTTTCGGTAAAACTTAAGTATATTTGCAAATCATCTACATTAAGGTGACGTTTGCAGTATTTACGGGACAAGGAGCAGTCATTTATTTACAAAGAAAATAGTAGGGGAGGGGCAAAATTGAGCCCTGTGAGCAGGGCCGGCCCGAGCTACGGGGAGCTGCTCGGGGCGCCAAAGTTTTAGGGGCGCTATTCCGATCATTTATCTACGCATTACTTGCAAGTGAATAAATATTGGATACCAATTTATATCGAGGAGCAGGCTAGAACCTTGTTGGCATTCCTTTTAGCTTTTCATTATCAATAATTTTACAGAACGATGAATAAATTGACATGTAGGTACTATATAAATATCTCAACAAACATTAACGGAGGGGGGCGCTGGAGCGCTATCTCTCCCGGAGCGCCAAAATTCCTCGGGCCGCCCCTGCCTGTGGGACGCCTCTCCCGTTGATAAGCCATTCAGAGGAAGAATTAATGGAAATCACTTGTTGGGAAGGATCATTTAAATAAGAAGATATCCAATTTATGGCCGAACGCGAGAAATTAATTGCGAGCAGTTTAGAAAGCAGAACATCTCTGTCTATCGAGTTGAAAGTTAATGAAATCAAGTTGCACTAGGATTGTAACTTCCCTATTGTATATTGCGCAGCAAAGGCCATCGATGTTTTTTACAAGAGTAGTGGCGATGCTGTGAGATTTACGAAAGCCAGATGGAAAGGGATCTAACAATTGGTTTTTATTAAAGAAAAGTGTGATTTGTTCATGCGCTAATTTTGTATGAGATCCACTTTCACCCAGAAGGAGGTCGAGAGCTATTTCATGGTCCCTAGTTCGATGCCAGGAGCTTTAATTTTTCCCCATTAAAAATGCCTCGGAATGAGTACAGCGTATTTTTCATTTGTATTTTTAAATTACTTATCATCATCAGAGAGACTCGGAACTTGAACCAAAGAACCTAAAACTTAAAAGATTGCATTTTTATTTTGGTACCGTTGATTTTCGAAGACATCAAATAGGTACGAAAATTTGTTTAGAACGCGAAAATTCGACGTTTTTAGGCTTTCCTTACTAGCGAAGCGAAGCGGTAGTAGCAGAACAGTTTATGGGCACGTCTCTTCCGTCTGTCGTTACTTTCATTTCCTAAACAGCTAAATTAATTAGGAGTGATCCTTATTAAAATTTATCGCCCAATTGTGATTTTGAACTGCATCCGTCAATTAGAACTTCCACTTTACATAAATACTTTAATAAACTAATACTCGATCTCGTTAAATGGTATCCGTCAATCAAAAATTACATAGCATATTTTTCTCTCCCTAGCTCTTATATGATCTGTATGGTATAGATTAAAAAATATATTCGGATAGAGGACATCATTAACCACAAAAAAGTCCGCGAGACCACATAATTACGAGTTATATTTTCGGAGATAAGAATTCGAGAAAATCCCAAGAAAAACGTCGCATATTTTGTTTACATAGATCGCTAATACTTCTATCAACAAACAACAATTAAGAAAACATATTTTTCTCTCCAATGCTCTTATATGATCTGTGAGGTATAGATTAAAAAACTTATTCGGATAGATGACTTCATTTACCACAAAAAAGTCCGCGAGACCACATAATTACGAGTTATAGTATCGGAGGGAGGGTGACGGTGATATAGTGGTAAGGGCGTTGGCCTGCTACGCTAAGAGGCACCGGGCACGAATCCTGCGAAAGTGGGATTTTTTCCGAGGTCGCCCGTCCTCCCTGCGGTTAGAGGAGACCGCGCAAAGTCAACGCTCCTTCGGAAGGGACGTTAAACGGTTGGCCCCCTTGGTGCTCTTCGCAAAGAGTAGTCAAATGCCGGCACCGGGTTTTCCTCCCCCCTTCTGTATGTCCGGTGTGGAAGGCAACGGGCAACCTCCACACCATGTATATTCCCCAGTCGAAACCAATCAATGAATTGGTAAGACCTGTCGTAAGACAGAACACCAGAACGAACGAATGAGTTTCGGAGATAAAACTTCGAGAATCACCCAATCTTTCGGTACCGTTTCATACGTACTTCCCATTAAGAACGCCTTTGAAATCTCTATGTATTCCACTTATGGAGTATACTTTTCCATCTTGTTTTCAGCTGTAAATCGCTGACACTAACGGCCGCCACCGAATAGGCCAAAATTTGTTATCGTTTTGATGATCTTTTCGAACTGAGGGGCAACGAGGCATTCCTTTCCTAGCACTAGAGTTCGAGTCCAGGTGCAATTTTTCCTTCGTTTACGGGACGATCCCATTGCCATCCACTGGGTACATTTTTAAATTAAGTCCGCGCAAAATTTCTTGTTTCTACACCGAAGATTAAATCTGTATGGCAAGGGAAAGAAAGATTCTGATAGGGTAGGGATTTTCAGAGTCGGATTGAAGAGGGGAGAGGGGCAATGTGGGCGATCGCCCCCTCGGGAAGTTTCTGGATCCGCTCCTAGGGGAGCCCCGAGTCTACGGGCCCCACGCTTGAAATTAACTTACCAACTATTCTTACTTACTACGTAACATGCGTGTAACGTAAAAAAATCGCTCTAAATGTTAGTTATAAGAAAGATATTTTTTTGTGTTTGTAGTAAAAGGGGTTCCGAGGCAGCCACCTCGCCCTGGACCCCGCGGATCGTAGAGACGGCTCCCATGGTGCAATGCACGGAAGGGTCTTCGTCACGCTGTTTCTTGAGCGCTAGGCATGTTGCTCGTAAATTTTTTAGAATAAGTGATTTTTTCTTAGGCAGATTAAAACATAAACATGGAGACGAAAAAAAATTATCTTTAACTTGACTGGGAAGAGAGTTTATTAAACTATTACCGAGGCTGACAGCATTCCTGATGAGTAATCAAGGGGCAAAAGATATCATTATAAATCCTCTTGAAGAAAACAAAAGCTGTTTAAAGGAATGTCTTATTGTGAAGCCTTTAAAAATCACTTTCGCTTGATGCTGTCAGAACTATAATTCAGTTCCTCAAATTGCACGACAATACTTCGCAGCAGAAAATCTAGTGTAAATTATGAAGCAATGTTTGTGGAGACAATCCTATGTGGTTTTACAGAGCAACCGTATAGAAACCGATCTTTTATGCTTCGAACCGATCTCCGAGAGAAGTGAGTAATATAAACCTTAATCCATGGGGATGCCGGTGGCGGAGTGGTCGGAGCGTTGGCCTTCCACGCAGCGGTCCCATGTTGGAATCCTGTGGAGATCGGATTTTTCAACCTGGGATCGTCTCGTCCCCTACTTGTGTGATTTGAGGAGATCGCGCAAGTAAGCGCTCCGTTCTTCGGAAAGGACGTTAGGCAGCAGGCCCCCTTGGTGCTCTTCGTAAAGAGTAGACTAATGCCGGCACCGGGTTTCCCTCCTCTCTTGTGTGTGTGTGTTCGGTTTGGAATCATTTATGGCTTTAACAATCCAAGAGATTGATTAGCCATAAATACAAACCAACAACAAACGGTCGTCCATGGTTTAATAGTTTTTACGAATTATTTTTTCACTTTAACTTTCCGCTATAACATGCGATATACCCGCAAACTGTTGACGTCCTTGACCACGCGATTCAGATGCAAAAATGGGAAAAAATACCTCGTCTTATATTCGGATGAATACGGTAACCACTCGTGACAACCAATCATTCTTTAGTAGTTGTATTTCTTTATTAGTTACCAGATATTACTGATTTTTGACCGTTGTTACGGTCTCAGCTTCCTCAAAATCGCTCCTAATTTCGATTGTTTTTATCGCCAACAAGGATCACCAACTTCTTATCGAAGGGTCTTCAACACAATCAGTTATACAATTTCTTTAAAATGTTGCCAGTCATACGTGATTTTGAATGCCTTTGAATAAAATTTCCGTTCTTTCGGAAAACGTGTATCCGGAATGAACTTTGTCTCGTCCAACTCAGTGAATTTTTCAAATCCATTTGAAACACTCCCACACATCGAGAGCCAAGATAAATTAAGCGAGATCGATATTAGGGCAGAGCGATAGTGCGGTTCCCTGTCTAAGAGGGTCACGATGGAAGGAGACGGACTGTCAGCGCCAATGAAGATGGTTTGGTACAATGAACCAATCTGGTTAATTGCAGGATGATCGGGCGTTGACTGACACGACACACCCACTTGCTTTACTTGAATTGAATATAATACATTTAAATCAACTGTTCCCACAATTTTTGTGCTTGGTACCCCTGAAATAGTGGAAAAAAGGAAAAAAAACTTCGAATTTTTCTTAATGCTCTTATAATCCTATTAATAAATACGCGATGTTGAATGTCGTTCACACATGATGGCCTTACATACAAGAGTAACTATTCGTCTCTAGAATTTGCACTTTATAATTCTTTAACACTTCATTTGCCTGCCGTCTAGTGTTCTCTCTCGCCGTCTTTGTGAGTAACAAACGCAAAATACGGAAATTCGGACCGATAGGCATATATTATACATATCGTTCACAATATAATCCATCTTTAAGTAACGCGGGAGTGATCAAATAATAAAAATTATTGTTACATTAATTTAAATAAAAATTTATTACAGGCACGCGAGACCCCCATATTGGCGTGTATTTGGCACGCCACTTGTGAAACGCAGCCGACTCGCGGTCTATTCCAGTGGTGCCCAACCTACTATCCACAGACCGGATGCGGCCCGCGAAGGGTTTTTGTGCGGCCCGCGAAGCCATGATGAAAAAGCAATCCGAAAAATAGCACGCAAATTCGGACATTTTAATGAAGATTTTGATAATAAAACTTTTAATGTTGAAATCTTAATCATAAAAACCTTATTCAGACATGATTTCCACTTAAATGGCATTTTGGAATATATAGGTAACTTCCGATTTAAACTATACCGGCCCGCCAAAGCGTTGGCAATTTCCAATGCGGCGGTAGAAAAGTTTGGGCTCCACTGGTCCATTCAACGGATTTCGAATTGGTTTTCGCGTCGGATGAAGGAACGACGCTCTCCACAAAGACGGAATCTTGGCAACGTCGCCACCGCGTGCCTCCGAGATCCGAGCCATTCCTCATCTCCTCCTCCCAACACGTCACTCTTATGGTTCGCCCCGGTGCCCAGCAACAGCTGTTTGCCAAAAGTAACGCGCGCGCGCATTACGAATATTCACCTATTTATTTTAATTCTCGCTCCTCTTCGTTCCTCGAGCTTTCGATAGGAAGCTCTGCAGTCGACAATGCGCGCTCGCCTGCACTCTGACGTGCGTCTCTTCAACTTCTTCGACGGCCTTTCTCTCTCCCACGCGGTGCCCATGCCGAAGGGAGAAAACACCATTGGGTCGATGCCACCGCCTCCCTATAACCACGCATTCCACGCTTCGTCCAGACGTTTCGCGTTTGCGCGGGACGGCGGCCGTTCAGAGCGGCAGGCGGGGGTATGTTTGGAAACGGAGGAAAAGAGGGTTAGGAGGGAGGGGAAGGGGTCGGTGGGGAGAGAGACGGGGGAGGGGAAGACGAAAGAGAGGGGGGAGAGATAGGAGGACGAGGGTGGGAAATGATTGAGGAGGGGGGAAGGCGTATGAGGGGGTAGGAAGTGAAGGAAGGCGATATAGAGGGCGGGAAAGATAGGCGAACGAGGGGAGGGGAAGGCGAAAGAGAGGAGAAAGAGGCGAATGAGGGGAGGGAGAGACGGCGAGGGGGGGAAGGGGAATGGGGGGGGGGTGCAATACTAGCGTCGCCTTTCCTCGAAGGAGAACCGAGAGCCGGTTTGTCGCCGTGATCGCAAGGGCCGTTTTTGGGGCGGGGGCGGAGGGCGGGGCTTCGCGGGAGGCCTCTTTTTTTTGCCCCCGATAAGGATTCCTCCTCCGGGGGCGCCTTCTTTCAACTCCTTCCCGCTCTCCTCTTGCGTCTCGGGAACTAGACGTTTCTCTCGCGGCGTTGGTGGATGTTGGTGGACGCCTTTCCTCGCTCCCTCGGACGCCCGTCACGTGCTCGCCGATATCCTCAGACGCGATGGATCGCTCGGCGACAGAACGTCGCGAGCCGCGCTGATCACGGTGCCTCTGCATCCTTTCTCCGTCCCTTCCTTTTTCTGCACCCTTTCTCTGCATCCTTTCTCCCTTCCTCTGCACTCTTTCCCCCACCCTTTCTCTGCACCCTTTCTCCTCTCATCCTCCGCTCGGCACAACCGCGTGTCTCCGGAGGACTTTCGTCGTGCCACCGTCGCTGCTGATCCGCTGCACAAATTGTGAGTTTTTGTTGTTGTTGTCATCGTCGTAGTTGTAATTCGGGTGAAGGGGACGACGACCGCATCGCCAGATTACGCGGGTATTTTTTTGGCGAAACGTGCGATTGCGTTTGTTTGGTTCGGATTGCGATGGCCTCGTTCCGTGGGCAACTGTCAAAAATCGATAAATCGCTTCGCGGGAGTCGAACCCTCCTCGTCGCGGCGGGAGGACGGGCCGCTGCGCTTCACTTCTCCCGACCTCCTCCCCCGTCTTCTGCCCCATTTCCTATCCCCGCCCCGCTCCACCTCGCCCTCCCCCCCGTCTCCGCCTCCTTCGTCTTTCCGCTCGTCTCGGCTTTTCGCCGCGTGGCTCCCTTGTTTAGGCGCTCAGTTAATTCCTTTGGGAAAAAGGATACCGTCCCAAAATATCCTTCGAAAAAATCGATTGTCGCAGTTTTGCCCTGTTGCATGAAACATATGTATTTAAATGACTTTTTCCTATTCCGGCTCCTCTCCGAATATACATATATTCGATCCTTTCTCCGGTCCGTTTTCTGTTCGAAATAGCCTCCCCGCTCTTGAGCGTCTTCTCCTCGCAGAACGTGCTCCGGCGTGCGTGCCTTTAGTTGAGATTCGGATACGTTGAAAAGCTTGGGCTCTTTAGTATCCTCGCCCGGTGAGCGCACTCTTCCTTCGAGTTCTGCGCCAATATAGTTGATGTCCTTCGAGACGAAAGACAACGATGCCCCGAGCACGAGCATCCCGAATTTTATTTGGCCTCCACGAAAACGTAAACAAAAGACGAGACATCCGCGCGCGTCGCACGAGGCGGCCCTTGGGAATCGCGATGACTCGGACGCCGCGAATTACAACCCTCTCTAGCGTCACGCGTCGTTGTTTACGCTCTGCGATCGCAGAGAAGGATGGAAAAATCGCGATTCAAAGGAGATTCTACTATGCACCCGAAAGGGTCGCCTAGGATAAAATGTGCCTCATCTTACGTGTTAACGCTCTCTTTACGGTATTGGAGCCACTGCTGCGTTAAAATCACTATAACGAAAAATTCGATTAAACATTGAAACGGTTGAGAGCGAAATCCGGAATGACGAATCCGTTTTCTTCGGAAACATAGGTTGGAAGATTCCTTGTGAGTCTCATTCTAAAGAAGGATTTAAGTCAAAACAAGTGCATTGTGTCACTTGTATTTATGGACTGTTAGTTTAATTGCCAGTCAAGTAAGTCGGCATAAGAGAGAATATTTCGATTTGATCATTTGCCTCTGGTTCTGCGTTCCTTTAATGTTACGTTCTCTTTCACTTAATGTTCCTGTCCCGGTCTTCGGTTACCCTTGTTTGCTATATAGCCTCTCGCAACGGTAACAGGTATCAGCTCGGATAGCATTTCCTCGAGCCATTCAATGGTTACTCTCCAATTCAATTTTGAACATAAGTCTTTATCTGAAAAAACTCTGTAACTGACAGACTTGGAAACTATGCATTTGGACGCGCGTGACGTGATGTGTTCTGCAGCTTTATAATGAAAGTAATTGCTACTGAAGACAATCCATATAACGCCTTCCGTTCTATGAAGAGTTAAGCAGACAAGGAAGCCATTTATTAATTTTACGTAACCTGGAACGTATTTAGGTCGTGTCAGCTGAGCAACGCTTGCACATACAATGAAATTCATCGAAAAATCCAAAAACCCAACTCAAGTTTAAATGCAATAGTCCTTCCTAGACCACTCATGGGGGTTACATTCCTGACTCGACCTGCGGCTGACAAAACCGCCGTTGACGAGGCCCAGGACCTATATATATATTGAATTAGGGGTTAGAGGGAGCGATCTCAATCCTATAATAAAAAGCTTCCGGAGCCGCGGACCTCTTATGAAGTCTCACAATTTCTTCGGGCCCACTCCCCATTAAAAGTTATACATGTTTCTAATATTGTCTCTTTTTTCACTTTGAAATATTAATCAGAGCTGTGCGCGGGATCAAACAAGTTACAGATAACAATTGACATGATGTCTTTCTCGAGTTGTGAATCTCCTAGAAGTATTTCCCAGTCGAGATATAAATCACACTCCAATTTTATAAATAAGTGTTATACTTAACTACTAAGGAAAGAATTGATTAATCAGTTATTCAGGGCGGTTTTTTTTAAATACATCCCTTAGACATTCAAGAACAAGTACTAAAAAATACTAGTTTCAGGTATCTCCAATAGCCACAACAAGTTTATAAAAAAACAGATAGGCATTTCGGCTGCAGTGCAACCATCTTCAGCGATTATTCACCGAAAGTAGATTCAAAAATTCTTGTTGTGGCTATACCTGAGAGAAATAGTTTTTCAATATTTTGAATTTTAAGTGCTTATTGTGAAATTTCGTTCAGCCATAAGACCCTCCCTTTTCATAAGACGAGCTTAATAATTCTCACGTGATTTTAAAAGACATGTTTATTATGTAAAAATACAAAAGAAAATATGTTATAGGTACAAAGAAATACTGTGCATTAATAACAATGGTCGAGCATTCCTTACTCTTCAAATAACGCTGGTACATACAACCAACGGCTCCATTAAATTCCTCGAACCTGTCTCCCGACTAACTCGTGGTCTTATCGACAGATAAAACTCCTCTTTCCTGTGTCTCTCTTTCTGATAAAGAGTAGGTAGTGCAAAGCTTCTTCAGTAACAAAAATTTTAATATCTGTCTATACATATATTAAAAAGACTCGATTTTTGCCGCTCTCATATCTAGAGACTGGCCGGACCAATTTTATTAGGGAAGGTCTTATATTGAATCTCTTAATCGTCTGTATTCCACGAAAATTGTTAATTATTAACTTTCAAAAGTTCAATATGAACTTAGTTATCTAATATAAATGAAAAACGGTTCCCGTAACTCTTCAGAGCTAGCAGTACGGGAGTTGTGTGGAAAGAGTAGAGGGTAGGAAAATGCGCGCGCAACCTTTTTTAAGTGAAGTGCGAGAGGGGATGATATGAAGGTCTGTCTCTACTCTGATTCACCTCTGCTGTGTCGAAACGAGCGTACAGGATCCCATTCTCGGTTAAACTTTGTTAGTGCACGATTCTGCATGCCCCCCATTTTTTATCTTTGGCCAGGTAATATGAAGCAGGGGTACTTGTCTATTATCCGGGCCCACCGACAGTGGCGACGTCGATGACGAGAAAGCGACGGAAACTTGAAACTTAGGAAATATGACAGCTTTAGGGAATTCCCTGTCCTCCCCTGCCTCCCGTGTTGGGTTGGATTAGTTGTTTTTTGGTTGGTTTCCTGTCCACGTTTACTTCTTTCCTCCCTCGGCTTTGGTTGCGTTTATCACGGCTTTTACTCGTCGTCGTTCGTTTCTTCAGTATTTTATTTGTACAATGTCTCGTCGCTTTCTCGTCATTGACGGCGCCACTGTTGCCTCCGGCAGTAGTAGAATGTCTCGTCGCTTTCTCGTCATCGACGGCGCCACTGTCGGTGGGCCCGGTTAATAGACAAGTACTAAAAGATTTTTCCGATGAAACTAATACTAATGCTGATTCTGAATATATCGAGTAAAGCGATCGTAATACCGATTCCGAAGGTGATTTCAGAGAATGTTACAGTTCAAAACACTGTAAGATTTCTACTTCGGTTTTTGTCTGTTATCCGGGAACATTTCAATACAGCGACAGTGGCGAGAAAGCGAGGAAACATTGTACTACTACGTCATACCTACGTATTACGGAAATTTGAAACTTAGGAAATATGCTTTAGGAGATTCCCTGTCCTCCTCGGCTCCCCGAGTTGGATTGGTTTCCTTTCCAAATTTCACTTTGGTCTTCCCCCTTCGGGTTGGGTTGCGTTGATCCAGAGTATTGAACCGGAACCGAACCGAAAACCCGAACCGAAAAAAACGATATTTTTTGGCCGGAGTAGAACCGAACCCGAACCGAAAACCGTTATTTATTTCGTTCCTCTTTTTCGGTTCACATATATTTTATAAACTGCCATTCCTTCTCTATATGAATTGTTCTCGCCTACCGCCAGTCTTTCCTTGCTAGCTGTAAAAAAAGGAATGTGGGAATGGCATATTCACTATCGTTTGTTACAGGTTGGCACTTTTTGTGTATATTATAATTGCTGATATACTCGGCGTTAACCGGGAAATTACGAGTAAATGTTTTTACAGATTTTATTCTATTTAATCGGTTTTGTCTCTCTTCTGAATATTATGTTTCTCCGTATGATGCCATTATTTTAAAAACTTTTCTTTTGGACTAAACATTGTCTTTTTATTCAAGGCATTATGACTTGATTTTTTGGTTAATAGAGTGGTCAAAACTTTTGATCGCTTTATGATTTGACTCTTTCGATTTTAGTTAATTGAAATCGAACTTGAGCCCGTGGTATGAGATTCAAACATGCATCTTTCTCTTCCTTTGGATATAAAAGTAAATTCTGCCAAGTTTGGTTGTTGTTTTCGGATAAACTAACTTTCAAAAATAAAGAAGAGATAAACTTAAAACAATCATTTTTATTGAACATTTTGTAAAGATGAAGAATAATCAAAGATTGATACAAGTTTGTACTTATTCCAAACATTTAGCCCATCGGCCAAGAATTCGTATAATATTTCTAAAATCCACAAAATTCTATGTAATTGAATCTCTTGTTGTGCGTAAAGCTTCACTTATTATCAGCAACGCATGCATGGCTGAACGCTGTAAGTTTTGTTTGTTGCATTTATTGAATTTAGTAACAAAGTTTAACTTGTATCCCTTTCAATGCGCACTGAGGTAAATTACTGGCAAATCAATTTCGCTTCAAAATTCAAATTTTATCCTCGAGACAATTTCTATCAAAAAATGGGCTTATATATGGTGTCTCCAAAATCTAAATTTCAGAATTTCTAGTACATTTTTAGAGCACCTTGTTTCATTCCATATAATTTGAAAAATGCTTAATAAAATTCTAAAAGATTATAAAATGCCATATAAATGAAGGATTAATTGATTTCAAATACTAAAAGAACGAATATTGGAGTTGTAAAATCAAATCAATATTCACTTTTTAAATAGTAACGGTTTTATATCAAGTTAATGACTAAAAAATAAATAATATTTTTAATAGATTTTATACACGTTAATAAGGAAAATAATAAAATTTAAATTCCTATAAAACAGTATTAGACGGGGTTATATAAATGGAACCGTTTGTAAATGAAATAAAAAATGTAATATGGGAATTCATACAAAGATTTACTGTTTGTTACAGGATGGGAAGGGGTGCTTGCGCGATCTACGTGCGGATATCTATTTTTATCTTCTTGACTTGCGACAGTGAAGACATATTTGGTTTAAATAAAAATAACATTGATTAACAAAGATTATTTTGGAATTCTCTTGAAATTTTCCTAAAAATTCAATTTCGGAGCGAAAAAAAACCGGTTCGAACCGGTTTAGTGGTGATTGATGGAGCAAAACCGGAACCTAACCGAATTTTTTGTTTTGTGTGAACAAGAACGAAAGCCGGAGTGAAAAAATTTCGGTTCGATGCCCTGGTTGATATTCATTCATATTACTTGTCGCATTCGTCCCAATTCATTATCCGGCCGCATTTAAAAATATTTATTAAACAACATCACAAATCAAAATCTGGCGGTCTAAAGGCAGCGATATCTTGAAGGATTCGATCGAAGGCGTCTTCCTCGTCTAGCTCGCGTCTCCACATGAATGAAGATCAACCGAACCCGAGTGGGAGACCAAAGTGAACGTGGAATGAAAACCAACCCAACCAAACCAAACCCGGGGGCCCAAAGAAGACATTGAAATTTCCGTAATATGACGTATGACGTAGTAGTACAATGTCTCCTCGCTTTCTCGCCATTTACGGCGCCACTGTCGCTGTATTAAAATTGACCTGGATAAAAAACAAGAACAGAAATTACCATTGTGCTTCGATATTTCTCTTTTGTCTAGGATTTACATATTAATTTCACTCATAACATTTCAAAAAATGTATAAAATAAGCTCATCCAAAAAATAAATTCTTTGAATTCAAGACTAAAGTTAAAACTTATGATTCGAAAATTAAATCATTGAATAAATATATAAAAGAAAGGAGACTGGTGAAAACTCCTACGGTTTCTTAGGGTTTAAGAGTGTTTTAAATAATTTTATGTTATAAAAAAATTTCTTTAACTGTAAATCTTCATGGAATAAATGTTTAGAAATTGATTTTTTAGTTTCAAATGCTGTCATTTTCAATTTCGTGGCTGAAGAAAAAATAAAATTTGATTTCTTAGGCACGTTAAATTTTGCTCCATCAAGGATCCCATAAACACTTGTGATCATTTTGGAATTAAATGAATAATATTTACGTTTCCTCCGAAAGCAGAAGTTGCATCTTAGAACTGGAGATGGACGAGAGGGATCAAAGATCCACTCTTAAGACGCCCACCCTTGTTTCCACCTACTTGGTTTACTATCGGAATCGTATCCTATATACTAATTTAATAAAATGATAACTTTGGAAACATTAGCTGGGAGACCAGATGTGATCGCTCCTACAAATCGCTTGCACTCTTAGCAGTGCCTGAATGTGAATCCACTGCTTAATGCAAGAATATGCAACTTTTCCTATTAATATATTTCTTTTTTTACGTAAATTTTCTAACTTTATTTAAATTTCAAATTTGTACGGTATAATAAAATTGCACCTTATCAAATAAATTTTGATAAAACTTGGATAAAAAATTTGCGCGGCAACACATTTTTAACTTTCGTACGTGTATGCGTTTATTTATTATTCAGACAACGGTTTAATGTTTAATATAAATGACATTCCCTATGGACTTGAAACATTTTTTTGGAGCAAGAAATGAAAAAATGAAAACAAAACGTGTAAAACTAAGTCTCAAACTGTGTTAACCAAAACCGGTTCCATTTTTTCGACCGTGTAAACCCGAACTGTGCTATTCAAGTGCCGTGTTAATCGAAGGGAATGTGATTGCAATTCATATGGAGAAGAAATGAAAGTTTGCGAAAATTTATGCAAACCGAACAAGAGGAACGAAACAAATATCGGTTTTCGATTTCGGTTCGGGTTCAGAATTATTTTTTTACCGGATCTGGCTAACAAATAATTTTTTTTCGGTTTTTGGTTAGGTAACGGTTTGACGCATCAGCTTTTCGCCTCAAAGGCCACATAACCCATTTCTGCATTTATTGCTGATCATATAGCTCACTTCCACCCTTTTCGTGGGTCGCAAATTTAATTGAAGAATAATTTAAGGAAACTAAAGGGTTTAGTTGTGGCTCAATATTACCCCATTTTAAAAAATGTGTCTGTTGTGGGAATAAAGTGGTAATGACAAAAGACATGTTATTTTAAGGTTTTCCATTTTAATTATATGTTTCATTGCGTCCTATAATTTTTAAACTAATGGCGGGCGGAATGTGGTCCTCGAGTTGCATTTTGGGCATTAATAAATTACAAATACAGTAAGCCCCCGCTATACATCGGAGATGCGTTATAGCGAACCCTATTTTCCCATAATTAACAATGATAAAATTAGGGATTACGTTCCTGACGGATATTTTGTGACACATTTGTATCTCAAATATTACATATAAATGCAGTACATTAGACATACTTTGTTAAACAAATAAGTAAAATTAATAACAACAAAAATCCCATCTGGGCTAATACATTTTTTCTACTTAAAAATCACCACATCGAAGATTCATCTGGTTGTTAAAGACACAAAAATCATTCGCAGTTATGAAACTATAATATTGATATTTTAAAAAACGCTGGGGAGATATATTTACTCAAAATAAAGATAAAGGCTTACCATCGAACACGCATGAGTAATAAATGACATTTTTGTACCTAAAATTAATAATTGCAGTTGAAGCTACTGCGTAACACTGCTCACACATACACATATTTGGTCATTCGTTAGGGAGCGGGCGAAGATGGAGTCGCTAAGTGAAATCAAACATGAAATTATATAGACGAATCGAGAGGTTTTTAATTATAGGGTAGAGAGGGATAATTCGGATAGAGGAGCTATTCGGATAAAGTTAAGCTTTAACGCTCGCCAGAAAAATAGAAAGCGCCCCAAGAGGTCAGTCAGTTTACTGTTAGATACACGGTTATATTGTCACGTTGTTTTTCGAGTCGTGTTGAATTTGTCTTAACAGGATATTCTGTGGATTTTTTTAAACATATGAAGGTAAGCTAATATGCTACTTGCATTTCTCTGTTGTTAATATTGTAGGTAACACATTAGGCTGTACTGCTACAAGATTTTCGAGTAACCAACATTTTTTAACTTGCAATGCTACGTCTTGGTTTGTCTCTCATCCACTGCTTGTAGAGTACTGCGCTCTTTCAATGCATTTAGGAACTACGTCGCGTTAATTTTATTCCTTGAAATGGGGCTATTTGAATACTTATTGCTGGGGCTATTCGGATAGCTTGGTCCTTAAGCACAAAGCAAGTAGAACGACATTTGTTTCTTTTTCATATGGTTAAACACTACAAGAAGAAGGACGCTCGACTTCAGTGGAGTGCAAACACGATGGAAGATGCTGTAAGATGTGTTTTGGAGGAAAACCTGTCTCTCATTGGAACTGCTTCACTATATAATGTCAACAGAAGAGGAATCAGCTGATGGTGTTAGCAGATCTCGTAAAAGCGCAGAAATTCGAAGGAATAGATCACCCTAAAGTGTTCACAAAAGTGATTAATGTATCCTTGGCTGATCGAGTTAGTTATTTAGAAGAACGCGGATTTGGAACAACACCTTCAGAATTACGTATGGCCGCCTACAAATACGCTATTGCAAATGATATTTCTCATCCATGGTGTGAAGAACAAAAAATGGCAGGAAATGACTTATACCTAGGGTTTGTGAAAAGGAACCACCTAAGTCTATGTAAACCTGAAGGTTTATCACGAGCGAGAGCACCTTGTCTGAATAAAGAAGCGACGACTAGTTATTTTAATTTGCTCAATGAACTCCTGACAGAATTCTCTCTCCATGACAAACCAGCGTATATGTATAACATGGATGAAAGTTGGCTTCCTCTCAACAATAGGTCTCTGAAGATTATGGCAGAAAAAGGAAAAAAGGAGGTGGTGTCTCTAACCAGCGTTGAAAGGGGAGAAGATGTCACAGTTGTTGCATGCTGCAACGTTGTTGGAAATAATATCCCGCCATTGATTATTTTTAAAGGAGTACGGCAACTTCCAGAGTTTAAAGTCAATCTTCCACATGAATCCGCCGTTTGTCGTAGTGAAAGTGGAAGATTAATTAATGAAGATATGTTTCTGTGCTGGCTCCAGCACTTGCAAGCTAACCGGGTTTCTGGAAAAGTCCTTTTGATTCAGGATGGACGTAGCTCTCACGCTTCTCTTCATTGTTTGGAGTTTTGTAGAGACCACGATATAGAATTGTTATGCTTGCCTCCCCACGCAATACATGTCCTGCAGCCGCTCGATTGGTGTGTTTTCAAATCTCTGAAAGTTAACTACCATCGGGAAGCTACATCATGGTTGCGCAGAAACCCAGGTTCAAATATTACAAAAATAAAATTTGGAGCCTTGTTCAATGAAGCCTGGAAGCGTACAGCAACTGTAGGATTAGCTGTTAATGGTTTCTCGTGCACAGGTATATTTACATTTTGTCCTAAAGTTATCGCAGAATCGCGCTTCACCCTTTCTCCAATACATTTTCAACTGCAATGCAAAGTGCCCAAAATCTGCATGCAACAACAATCAAAGAGAACAAGCCTACAATTCTTCTGATTATGTCCCCAGTACTTCTAAATCACCTCAAAAACCTCTGAAATCAACTAATTACCTTTTCAAAAGTAGAGAATTTCTTCCTACCCCCGCAAAGGTAATTAGGAAAACTACGTCACGACAGAAACATTTGGCCACTCATTCCACCTCACCAGAAAATATCTCAGCATTGAAAGCTAAAAAGCGCTAGGCTTCGAGAAAAAAGGCCAAAATAAATTTCTCAGATCCAAAAACAAACCCCTGAAAAAGGAGAATAAACGTAAGCTCTCTTCCAATGCCGTCTTCTAGTGCAGAAGAAGGTAGCAGCAGCGCCAGTGGTGAAGAGGGGGGTGGGTCAATATGTGGCTTCTGTCAGCTGAACTACTATTTTTTTAAATCGCTTGTTAAAGATGACTGGATATAGTGTCAGAAATGCAAAGGGTGGTTTCATGAGATATGTGTGGGTGCTGAAGGGAAAAACGGTTCACTTGTGGACGTTGCTTGTAAAAAGACATTTAAAAGTATAAATTAGTGTTATCCGAATTACCTCATCTAGTTATTCTATTAGCCCCACTATTTTTTTAAATTGCAATTTTGGAGGGTAATTCGGATAGTCAAGAAAAACATGTTTAGATTCATTTTTATGCATTCTCTTTTTTATGTATTAAAACAATATAGTTAGCTATCAGCTGATATATTAATATAGTAGTTTATTAATACTTTTAAATTGCATTTTAAATGTGAAATTATCCCAATTACCCCGCTCTCCCATAGTAGGAATTTATGTATCTCAATTGGAATTCCTGAATTTTTTTGGCACTTAACAAACGACGTGTTTGCGGAATGAGGCAACTTATAACGAAACATGTTCCTTAACTGATTGTCGACGTATACGCGAAACAACATATAGCGGGGCAAGTATAGCCGGGAATTACTATTTGTAAAATATCTATACTATATAGCTGCTTCTTACTTATAATATTTCATAAGGGCGAGGCGGGTAAGAGTACGCACTTAGTATTTTTTGGGTCATAACATTTTTTCTATAACTGATTTTCTAATACTATTGCTGTATAGTAAAAGAAATATTATCGAAGAACCATTAGAGTAAGTGGAACAATTTAGGATTCAATAGTTTTACTGCAACACGCATGTTTTGCAAACTTGTCAAATGCCTACTCTTAGGCGCCCTATGCGGGTAAGAGTACGCAAAACGTCGGGTAAGAGTACCCATGTATCACGTTTTTACTTTAAATTTATTTTTAATAAAAAAGTGATTGTACATTAAAAGTAAATGCAATTTAGATGTTTCAGTCAATACACTGTGCTTGACAAAGTTAAAAAATACTCGCCAACGTGCAGTAAGACCATTTTTAAAAAACACTAATCACAAATGGATCCTCCATGTCCTTCATAGGATGTACAAAGTTTTGTGTTTTTCGCCCGTTTTTTCTCGACTTTTTCTTTCGCTCTTTATTGTTTTTTCTCAGCTCTTCCTCTCGCCCTTTCTTGCTTTTTACTTTCCTCTTCCTCCTTTTTATGTTTTCTCCAAAAGCGCATTCCTGTAGGGAGATGCAGATAGAATTTCTGATTTTTGCCGTCTCTCGTTCTCTTTCTAGTCTTTGGCTTTTTGGGAGAGGGTAAATAGAAGAAACTGGTACTTTTGCGTGGGAGGAACTGCCTTCATGTTGAACTGCATCCATGTCCTCATCTATTCTTTTGACTGATAGCCCTTCTCTTTCTTCTTCCTCCTCTACCTTTTCCTCGTGTCTTTCTTCAGCTTGTGATTGGCCAATGCCTTCAGCAACTGGTAATTCAACGTGAGTGGGGAGAGGAAACATTTTTCAAAGCAGTTCTTCAGATTGGTGAAAAATCGTTTCACTTGAACTCTGTAAAAACCCCTGCCTAAGCTGCACTGTTCTGGAGAGCGAAGAGAAAGACTTTGGTTTTTACAAAAATTGTCGACCCAATCCTTTCTCGCTTGCTTTAGCTCATAGTTAAAAAGATTTTCCAGCTCGATGATATATATTCATAAGCCACTTTCATTAAGGTCTTTCTAGTCATGCCGTAAAATTTGGCATCCAAGTCTTGGAGGTGTTTTGATGTGTTCCCTTAATTATGGATATCTAAAAAAAGTAATAAAAATCCACAACATATCAGTTGAGCTTTCTATGGATTGTTAATGTTAGAAGAAATTCGATAATATTGAGTACAATATTGATATTATTCACGGCAGTTTTCGCAGGTCGGGTAATAGTACGCACATTTGAAGTCGGCGCGTACTCTTACCCTCCACTGAGACTGTTAAACATTTCTCCCACTAGGTGACAGTAGCTTCCTCAATAGACAACCACAACAGTGGCATTACAGACTAGAATAACAGTACTCTGCATTGATACAAAAGTAATTTGATTAACTTCCCTCGAAAAGGCACACAGTCTTATCTTACAAAGTTGGAATATTATAGTGAGAGTACCAAAAAGTACTTTTTTACCTGTCAAAATCATATAAATTCGCGGAGGCACTAACTGACTCATCCAAAGCACTTGCCTACTAAAGCCTTATGACACAGGCCCGCCAGTTCTCTCACAGTGTTGACACCGGCTGAAAAAAGACTGCGTACTCTACCCACCTCTATCTTATAGGAGGATACTAATGTTTAGGCACTTCCGGATGAGGTAGACACTTGAAAATTGGCACGATTACTAGTTTATGGTACACAACTAAAAGGAAGAATCGAAAATTCCAAAATTGATAATTTTTAGGGGTAGTTTTTAACCCATTTGTACATCGCCGTTTAATAATTTTTATCTCGGAAACTACAAGTTTATGAATTTTATGCATAGAATCTCAGTTAAGTAAAAGCGACAATTTTACAAATGATTTTGCATCTTAAAATGCACGGGAACTGATTTGGATCTTCTTTTATCTGAATGAAAATCCCTTGTTCGTTTTTTTTGTTGGTTTAATAATTGTGGGTAACAGGTTCAAAGAATCGTCCAAGAACCGTCAAACGCTCAAGGAGGTGCATAGCCAGTGTGCAACGGTATCTATGCGGAAGTGAAAACTACATTTGGGAATTATATTCCCTCGATCACTAAAACCTAAAGATCAATATTGATGCTTGTCTCTCGTAAACTTCATCTTAAGGAAATTGATTGAATACTTCTCAATATCATTAAGTAGATTTTCAAAATGTTCATGTTTATCAATGCTCTCAATTATATAAAAGTTTCAGTGCTGTGCCATTTTCGTACAAAATCAGGTTCCCGCTTTCATCTTTGCATTGGATTTGAAATAAAAGTGAAGGGCTAATCGTAAATGGCGGAATCAACAAACAAAAAAAAGAAAACATTACTTTCATAATGAATGGGAGGAAGATTATTTTTCACAATTATAAATTCAAATTTGTGTTTGATTTGCCATTCATCTGTAGATATTTTTAAGAAATTAAATATAGTCATTTCTAAACCGTTCACAAGAAATACAAAAGCGATTTTTCGGCCAAAGTAAAAGAATTAAAGTCTCAACTTAATGTTCAACAATCCATATTTTCTAAGCATAATATAAAATCAAAGGCAGCGACTATTGCGTCGTTTAGAGTCAGTCATGCGCTAGCTAAGCGCAAAAAATCGTTTGAGGATGAGAGATGGTAAAAAAAATATTTTTAGATGCAGCAGACTCGTTGTGTTTGATCATTTTAAGAGTAACCAGCATCGTCCCTCCCCCCCCTCCCCGCTTGAAAGAAATTTCAACTGTGAAGATGGACGGTAGATCTCCGCCTAACTGAAAAATGGTAAGTAGCTCCCAAGCTTGTAAAGTCTGAGCACCCTTGATATAAGGGCAAGACAAAGCAAAATACGATTTTTCGGATGCTTGGTGACGCCATCGCGCCGTTGAGAGTGAGTAGTTGCGGAAAACAAGCACGCATCGTACACTGCGCTTCTTAATGCGCATACAAGGACTATTCATTCTGAAATTTCTAAAGGTAATTTTTCATTGAGGAGGTACTCAATCCTAATTTTGCACGAGATAATCTAAAATAAACAAAGTGCAGAATAAAATCACCTTTTACTAGTATGACATATCATAAGTAAGAAGCAGCTATATAGTATAGGTAGAAGTATACTATATAACAGGAGTGGCCAAACTGCGGCTCTTATTCATTTACATTCAAGGACGTATCAAGGCTTACCACTTCAGAGCGCAATAACGCGGTGCGACTAATGTAAAACGTTTTGGGGATGCTTAATGGATATGTATTCTCTCTGTATTGCTTCCAATACTAGTTATGCTTACTTTTCAAACATTTTTGTGCACAGAATGCGTGTCTTGCGGCTCTCTAGCTTAGGAAGATCATCATTTGCGGCTCTGAGGGTAAGCAGATTTGGCCAGCCCTGCTATATAAATTGGTCGCGGGCAGCAGTTGGTCCGCGGGCTACAATTCGAGATCCTCTGCTCTAAACTATGAGAGATCGAGTTCGGGCGGCGTTTCATAGTGACCGTGGAGGCGACGCCCCAAATGTATTTCTTTCTCCCCCAATAATCTCCCTCCTCTGCTTCCGTCTCTCGTGCTTTCTCCATCCCTCTCTTCACCTCCCCCCTGCCACCCCTTCCTCCCTCCCGTTGCCACACCTTCCCCTTCTTATCGTTTCTCCCTCCTTGCTCCTAGCATGGATTGCCTCTGCTTTCTTTTTCCTTCTTTTAACCATTCCGCCTTCCGTGCTATACGGCGCGGTGGGCTCATTTGCGGCGGCGCCACAGGAGATGGTCGGGGGTCGCAAGTGGCGTCTCTTTCGAGGTGATGCACACACAAAGATCACAACGCTGGTTTCCCGATAGAAGAGAGGACACCGTCCCTTCTCCTGTTCGTTGCGTAAACGGCCGACTTCGCCGCACCTATCAGGGCAGCCAACTTTCGACAAATAAGGGCAACGGGTGGTCCGGGGGCGTGCCTATCCCTACCGGGACGGGGGAAGGGGATTCGGATGGTGTCGCTATGTTTTTACTTTTTCATACACGTAGTATATAGAGAAAGTATTGTAATCGTGAAAAAAATCGACTTGGAGATTTTGATGGAAATGCCCCTTTTAGATGTCCATGGGTTCATAAAAGTGGTTTTAGCCATGCCGTCTGTCTGTCGGTCTTTTCGTGGTTCTAGGGCCCAATCGCGTACATAATATCGAAATATATCTCGTATTTATGCAATATATCATCAACCGTTGCACTCTTTTGTGATAAAAATGATATAGTACAAAAATAAAGCGTAGTTTGTTCTTGGCGATTTTTAGAAACATTTTATTTGCTCAAAAATTGCTCTAAGGAATTTGATTAAAATCAATCCAATTGTAGAACCCGATGTCACAAATAATATTGCGTAAGCCATGTCTCCAAAAATCACTATATTGCGTCCAGTGACATTACAATGTACGCTATGCTACCTTACTTAAGCCCTGTGACGTCACGCCTCCGCCGCGATCTACTCAAAATCGTACTACAGCCTAGATGGTACAACTAAATCGAATAATATCTCATATTTGTAGATAATATCATTCATAATAGACACTGAAGAGATGAACGATATTGCGCAACAATTAAGGATACTTTATTATTAGATATTTTTAAACAAAATTTGATTTACTCAAAAATGAGTATAGGGTTTTTATTAAAATCCACCCAAGCGTACCGCCTGATGTAACACATGATACTAAGCCACATGTCCCAAAAAATTACTATATATCGTCCAGTGGCATTAAAATGTACTCTAAACTACGGTTAACTTTGATTTATAAGCGCTTTTCTTTTATATATATCCGAGTCCAGCTTGATTCGCCTCTATCCTACTCACAATGGGTATATTAGACGTAGTGCAATGAATAGCCAGGAAGGGAGGAGAGAAACCCGGTGCTGCTGCTGCTTTTCCGAAGAACACCAGGAGGGCCAACTGCTTAACGTCCCTTCCGAAGGAAGGAGTGTTGATTTGAGCGCGCTCCTCATTTTCTCTTTCCTCGTCACCTTAGTTCCAACACGCACAAATAGGGGGCCGGCGCGTCCTCGGAAAAAATCCTCATAAGGATTCGAACCGGGTGTCGCACTTTTTAGCAGATCGTATGGTGGGGCCAACACTCTAACCACTACACCACCGGCTCCCCTTATTTTATAAGCGTACACAGTCGACCATATATGTACGTATATGAGAAATTTTGTGCAACGTATATTGCGCCATTCATTTTCGCCTGGGATCGGCGCTGAGTTAGAGCGATTCAATCGGCACGTGGGCCTTTGCTTGAAATCTACGCTCTGAAGGCGCTGAGGAAGGAATGGTACGACCCTCTCTTCTTTTACCTCTTTGTTCGCTTCTAAAGACGCCTCTTTTCTCATCTCATGTGTCCCCCATCTCTCCGCCTTTATCTGGCCGAACCCGTGAAAATGCAACGTCTTAATAGCCACTCTCTTCCTCTCTTATCCTCTACTAGCAGATATACCCGGCGTTGCTTGGGTTTTTAAATCAAGGCAAAAATATTGAGGGAGATTTGAGAATAAAACCAAGTAATGAAACCAAGTTTATTTATATTGCAATACTTGCTGGTATGAAATAGTTCTTGTCCTCCCATCTTTTGCCCTAGTAAATAAATTTTCCCGCATCCTTTACCAACAAATTTGGCGGCTTTGTATTTTTTATCAAATGATCATAATAAACAATCTATGGAATTACTTTTAAAATATTCAAGTAGTAACAATCGTTTCAGTCCATATCGAAAGTAACACCGTATGATTTTGAGGGGATGCAGTGCATCAGGAAGTCCAAAACGTCACTAATATTTCCTGGGTTTGGATTTTGACGTCGTTAAAAGTTTACGCCGTAGTTTTAAATCAATTGCATTATAAAACAATCCACTTATTCTCTTTAGAAGCACTAAATTAAAGCTATTATTATATACAGTTCATCAGCACCCGTAATTGAAAGGAGTAACGCCCTTATATTTAATAACATATATCGCGTTTTAAAATTATGACGTCATCATATGTGTGCGTCTTTGATTGAAATCAATGGGACAATAAGAAATTTCTTATTAAAAAGCATTAAAGGGGTGCTATTATAATACGAATTGCCAATTCCCATTTAAAAGCATTGTCCTGGTTGCTATGATAGCTGAAGTTCTTTATTGTTGAGCATCTGCTTTTTACCAACTTTTATATTAACTAAGCGAAGTATATATATATATATATATATATATATATATATATATATATATATATATATATATATATATACATATATATGTATGTATGTATATATAAAGCGAAGTTAATATAAACGCCCGGCTACGCTCGGGAAAGTTTTCTTTTAAGTTGCAAACGATTTTTATTATTTATTAATTGTGTTAGCACTGCTCTTAAGCTCCGCTTTAAAAATCATGATTTCATTATGGTATTTTGTAAAAACCACATATACAAAATTTAGTTGACATCCGTTGAGCCAATTCCTTTCAAATCCATAGTTACTGAAAGAGTTTAATTTGTAATTTTGGCACCCCTGTTTAGTATGCTATTATGGCTTTATATATATATATATATACTAGTAGTTGGTGCTTGCATACTGCAAGCATTTCATTTCACATTAAAAGAACATTCATTTTTCAGACAGAAATTTCAACATTACAAATAGTCTTTTAATTCTAAAGATTTCATTTCTGCAGCGATTTTCGTTTTTCCCACATGTAAGAATAATAGTTTAAAACAATCTCCAAATGTCGCAATTTAAAAAATTTTACACTTTCTTCATTATAAAATTCTAATGCTACACATTTTAGCCAACTTTTAAAGTTGTAGCACTTCTAGAAATAAAATAATATTTTTCTAATTGTATAAATTTAAATAATTTTTAACGGCCGCCGCAATACATATATGGTAAAATTGAAATGTTTATTTGTGCAAATTTACTATACTGTAAATAATTTGAAAATTTCAGCTTCCTAGCTCATCCCATAGTACCTAAACAGCTATCTATTTGTTTAAATTTTAAGAATTTTTAACTGCCAAACAAATTAAAATATCAAAATTTGTATAATCCATATTTCGTTTTTTTAAGAATTCTACTTATTAAAAAAATTTCAACTCCGTGGCACATTCGGAAATATATAAACCTTGAAAATTTGTTTAAACAATTGCGAATTTTTAGCGGCCGCATTGTTGCACTTTTTAAAGATTTTCGCTTTTTCTAGTCGGTTTTGCACAAAATTCTACCTATGAAAAAAATTTCGAATCTCCAGCTTATCTGGAAGTGCCTAAACATTAGTATCCTCCTGTTATATGTTATATCCTCCTCTGTAAGGAACGTCTATATAGAATGATATATATGTGTGTGTGTGTGTGCATAATAAATATTATAATATGGTTAAAATCGATGCGGACAATTCAACACAAACACTTGTAAAAAGAAAATTTTTATTACTTTTATTTTGGAAGCCCTGCTTTGTATATCTATCCTAAAAATCCTACTTTTGTTTATTTTTATCTTGCACAGCTCCTTCATACAAAATTTCGTTGAAATCGGTTATACCAATTCCCTCCAAATTCATAATTACCAAAAAGTTTAGCTTTGCAATTGTAGCACCCCTACTTAGTTAATCGGGTCGAAGTATATCATTTTGGTCATGAATTTATGTGAAAATTCTATGTACCAAATTTGTTTGAATTCGGTTCAGCCAATTCCTTCCAAAAGCATAATTACCGAAATGATTTATTTTGCTATTGTGGCACCCCTATTCGGTCGATCCGGTCCAAATATGTCATTTCATCATGAATTTATGTGAAGATTATATGTACTAAATTTGGTTGAAGTCTGTTTTGCCAATTCCTTCCAAAAGCATAACTACCGAAAAGTTTATTTTGGAATTGTGGCTTGGTCGATCCGGTCCAAATATGTCATTTTGGTAATTTATTTATGTGAAGATTGTATGTACCTACCAAATTGGTTGAGATCGGTTCAGCCTCTTCTTCCCTGATATATGCATACGGGAGGACGGACATCGTCGAAATTTTGACCGACTGTTCCATGGGGACCCCCCGAAATCGTGAAATTTGGATCGGCCCTTACATTATGATCCTTGACCCCGTAGACCGAGAAACCGAAATTCTTGACTGTCGCTATAGTCTCGCCCGTCCTCTCGTGCGTGCCACGGAATATGTAGTATTCGCCCTCTGCGCTTTCCGATCGGCTGTGTCTAGTTCGAGGGCGGCACCCGGTGCCGCGGCGCAGAGGCCAATTGGGGAAAGCGCCCTTCGGAGGGGTTTTCTTTTTGCCAGGGGTCGGATGCACCTGACCAGCTGGTCGCATCGTCCATCAAAAAGTGCGACCCTCTCATTACGTTGCTTCTATTGGAAGTCGGAAGAACAGGAAGTGTATGCGAGATAATAATGTCTTTTATTTTCTTCCGTTTTATCGAGATAAATGAACGAAATGACGTTATAGGCCTCGATTCCTTCCGTCGAGTCTCTTTGGTGCTCTTGAGTGTGCTAGACGCTAAAGAAGCCACATTAGAGTCTTTCGTATATTTTTGGGTGCAGCTCATCCGTGCGGTAGGTATCTATTTTTGAAAGAGGCTTCTCGAGGGAAGACGTCTCGAAAAGGTATAACTTTGGTTCAATTTTCTGACATCAGTTATTCCGCTGGACCCCAATATTACCTTCCTTCGTTCGATTCGCCTTCAACAATCGTATCTCATTCCGAGGGACGTTTTTTTTCCTATAATTGATGAAGCCATTAGTCCAGACGAAAATTCGAGATAGACGAGCGTCTCCGCTTGTCCCGAAACGAGTTTTTCTAAATGCGTGCCTGCGATGGCCCAAATATGTGCGAGGCATTGGACGAGGATTGGAAAGAGAGAGAGAGAGCAAGAGAGAGAGAAAGAGAGAGAGAGGAATGGGTGCCACTACACCCCCTCCTCGCATTGGCTCAGTCCGAAAAACCGGTCTCCTCGCTATCGCTGGTGTTTTCGCGACTTATTTTAAAAACGAAGGAACGCTGTGTCGCAGTTAAACGCGGTTGAAATCATAGTTGTCTGCAGTTAACATTTGCCGCGATCGGTTTGCGAGAAATTTGTTGAAAATGCTTAGTCGCACATTTAGGGTCACGGCTTTTGGTATCATACTGGTTTCCACCATAAATTTTACGGAGGAGAAATCACCTTTGTCTACTGTTTTTTAGACAAAGTTTGCGTCGCGCCGGGTTTGCTCTTTCGCCCGCATTCACATTTCCGTTTGCGCATAAAAAAAGTTTGCGCCATTTTTAGCGTGAATTTCTTGATTTTGTTTTATGTCTCTTTGCGGAGGCCAAAGCGGTCGTAAACATTTTGACGACCCATTCCCCTAATCTTGAAGGATAATCCGAGGGCCTGCGTTGCATTTGAAATCGATTCGGTGTCCTAACACGGAGGACGACTTTGTTGACCGAAATGCGCAGTTACACATTCGGTTAACTAGATTTTCTATCATTTCGATTGTTTGTGAAGGTATAATTTCGACTTTTTCGAGTTATGACGTGATAGCTAGTTAAATGTATGCTGAGATCGCTTGAATCGCCAACATCTTGGTTAAATTGAAATATTGATGGCCTTCAAATATTTCCGATGAAGCATCTTTAATCGATTCTTGCCCTCTCCGTCCATTTGAAGAGATTTTTCTTCGTGTCTGACAATGAGACGCCTCACCTCCTCTAGTGATCTGCTCCCCTTCTCACAGCCATCGTTAGTCCCTTTGTGGTTCGCTTCCGCCATCGCCATATTCCTTCCCGAAGCTATTATAAAGGAAGAGACGACGTGGATCAGATGTCAAACAATGGGGAATCGGTGGTGAAGTGGTTAGTGTGTTGGCCCCGCCATGATCTGCTAAATCCTTCTAGGATTTTTTCCGAGGACGCTCGGCCCTCTATTTGTGCCTGTTGGAACTAAGGAGACGAGGACGATCCAATGAGAAAAAGAGAAATGAGGAGAGCGATCAAATCAACGCTCCGTTCTTCGGAAGGGACGTTAAGCCGTTGGCCCCCTTGGTGCTCTTCGTTAAGAGCATGCTAAAAGCCGACACCAGGTTTCTCTCCTCCCTTGCAATCCAGCTATTCATTGCACTACCTCCTAGATACCCATTGCGCGTAGGCAAGTGATGAACCAGCAGGGCGTAAAACATAGTAAGATGTCAAACGACGCGACCAATAATAGCCCTTTCCTCGTCCTAGTTCTTTCTTGCTCCTGCTAGCCATACCCGGGGGTGACCTCCTCTCCCTAATTGCAGAATGATCGCGTGCCCTCTCGATTCGCGAGAATTTTCGAAGATCTGCGCTGCGCCGTCTCCATGCAGTGATTAAGTCGAGATATTTTTTTGTTGCTCTTCCCTCTTACCAGAATGAAGTCGAAGAATTCCATTTCTTTTCATGAGGATTAATTTTCAGTATCCCGTTTTCGGAGGGGATTCATTTTTTTATATTCCTCCCAAACGGGAAATGCAATTTCACTATAACTTAACTTCTCGTGGGCGGTTTTCATTTTCATCCAGTCTATTGACCACTTCGCAATAATGGCGAAATTTTAATTTCCGATAATTCTATTTCATCATAACCGACTCGTTGCGGATTGTTTTCTCGGTATATAGCGTTTAGACCAAGTTTCTCAAGTCGCGGACCGCATGCGTGTGGCGCGTTTCTGCGGCCCGCGAAATATATTACTTTATACTGCCCGTCCCTAACTCAATAGTATTTTTTTATAAAATACTTGACTAAAATATTTTTCAATAATCATAGAAGTGTATTATTTAGATGTAATTTATGTAAATGATATTTGTTTGGTAGTAGATAGTAAAATTAGACTTTTCGCAGATGACACCGTCATATATAGGGAGACAGTCAACCGAGATGACCATCAGTTGCTGCAGGAAGATTTAAAGGCCATCTCCTCTCTTCACCTCATCTCCTCTCACCAACCCCTCTCCTCTCTTCCTTCTCCGCTTCTCTCTTTTCCCCTTCTCCTACCTTACTACCCCTCTCCTCTCTCCCTCACTATCCCTCCCCTCTCTCCCTCACTATCCCTCTCCTCTCTCCCTCACTATCCCTCCCCTCTCTCCCTCACTATCACTCCCATCTCTCCCTCACTATCCCTCTCCTCTCTCCCTCACTATCCCTCTCCTCTCTCCCTCACTATCCCTCTCCTCTCTCCCTCACTATCCCTCTCCTCTCTCCCTCACTACTCCTCTCCTCTCTTCCTCCCCCTCTCCACTTTCTCTCCCCATCTCCACTTTTTCTCCCCCTTTCCTCTACCCACCCCTACTCCTATCTCCCTTCCCTTCTCCTCTCTCTACACCCGATGGGTTTTCATTCACCGTGTTTTGGAGGTTCAGGCGTACGGCCAACGACGCGCGCGCATTAGTATTTCCTTGCGTACGTCGTGTCAATCGTCCCTACCAATCCAAATCAATCCGAACGTTCGTTGACAAAAACCTATAACACGCGGGTACGGAACACACTCGTGTGATGCGGGACTTAAGCGCCGTGATACGCGCGCTTTCGGAACATTTTATTCGTTCGACAGCCAAGCGGAAGAATGCAGTGAATGCCGTTCACTAAGCTCCCAAGGTGAACCGGAATAACGTGGAGGGCATGAATTGAAACGTGTCAGGGACGGTGGTATTGAGTGGATTTACGTAATTCTCTTTTAATGCAAAGAAGCGATGGAGGGTGTAGATAAATTCAAAGTTGAGCGAGTGGAGTTTGGTTGTCGCAAGGGAATCCCAACCCACGGGCGCCCTGGGTCCCTTTAAGGCCCGAGAGACCCGCTGTGGATTCACCCGACGAAATAGAAACGACCTTAATGATTAAAACCATTTTTCACCACACCCGAGATTGGGATGGATTGTTTAATCGAAAAACGCTCTGGTAGGACTGTAGAGGCTTCATCTTAACCAGCTTAATACGTAGTTCGGGTGAAAAAGGCACGCATCCGATGTTAATGCAATTCCAGTGAAAAATATTTTTCAAACAGGTTGAAATTATTTTCCATTAAGTAATACACTCGAAAATGAACGATCTCGTATTATGGTGGAAAACATATTGATACAAGAATTAGCATTCCAATGCCAAATAAATTGAAAGTTTGACAAGTTTATGAAATGCCGGATGCGCATTTCGGCTACAGTGCAGGCGTCTTCAGTGTTGATTTACCTAAACCAGATTCTAAAACGGAGAAAAGAAATAGGATCTATTTTCATATACCCTGATGGGGTGTCGGAGAGAGAAATTTACCCTCGTACATGCATTGGATCTTTCGGAGTGATCCTTTAGTCAGCGCAAGAGAGAGATTGCAGTGACATTGGGTGGAGGTGTTAAGGTGGAAGGGTAGTATGGAGAGGTTGGATTCAGAGGGGGTGGGGAGATAATGAGGTAGTAGCGAAGATTGAGGCCAGGGGGAGAGAAGGAGTTTAAAAGGTGTATGTGGGCGATTTCCCACTGACGGAGTTGGAGAGCGGAAGCATTATCGGGGAGAGTGCGGATGGCCCTCCGAGAAGCAGTCGCTGAACTTCAAATTGTGTTCATTCGCATGAACGGCCCTGCGCAGGCATCCATTTCTCACAAACCCTAAAAACCAATCGGCGGATTCGTAATTCATGGAGAAGAAGCGCTAGAAAGTCCTTTCTGGATTCCAGTTTCTGTATCTAAATTCCCCGTCTATTCAACGTCAAAGGGAATTATAAATGCGTGAAAGTTGAATGTTTCAGCCAACGGGACTCTCAGATATGCCTCCGTAGGAACGTTTAGTACGTAGCAAGTTAGTGTGTAGAGAGAAAGAGAAGGATGATTTATGTGTATAGAAAATATTTGCTGGAGCTCCCTCGAGGGCATTGGCCCCAGTTACTTGCACCGGGTGCATCCTCCCCCTCTCTCCCTCGCTCTGGTTATTTTTTATTATTTTTGGCAATATCTGGTTTAGTAAGTTTTCCGCAACTGTTTATACATTATTATTTATAGAATTATTCTTTTTAGCCTCCGACAACTCGGTTTTGACAATATTAATAACATTTTCTTGAGAGCAGAAAAATAATAAATATTGTGTGAGGACTTAATCATTTTTCTTAATCTTTCTGTCAATTTCACTGTATTTTTTCATTCATTAACGAGTGAAGAATCTGAAAGCTTCTGGAGAGAGAGATGATGCGCCGCAAACAGTAACTGACCAAGTGGCTGGGGACCCTGACGCACTTTTTCGGATTAAAAGAGTTTAGGGTCCCTGAGAAGTTTGCTTTACGCCATCTGTCGCTTTTATTGCGAATTTATCTCAGCTGCATAATCTACAACACTATTTCATGTATAGTAGCTATTTATATTCTGAAATTATAGGATTTTATCTGAAAAGAAGATATGATATAATAAATGCAAATGTAATTAAATTTACTTAATTACAAAATGACCCTCAATAATAGCAATACTTCAGGGTTTCCTATATTTATCAATAATATTTTTCTTTTCATTAAAAATACGGAACAAAGTGCTCCCCGTATTGATTTCACATGGGATACGGGACATTTAAGGAAAATTTTCCGAAAAACGGGACGTCCCGTAACCGGAGACCGGTTATTAAAACCGGAGACCGGAGATGAACTGCGAAAACCGGAGTCTCAGGACTAAAACCGTAGAGGTGACAGCCCTACCCAGAACACGGGAAAGCTTGTGTCCGACACTGCATAAAGTCAATGAAGGCCACAACAAGAAGCGACTAATCGATTATGAATTACCGGCATTGCTGGAATTTATATATTCGTACACATGGCGGTAGGATAATGTGAACATATGAAGTGTACTGTGTGTAGGTTTGGATATAGTACAAAGAAAATCATATTGGGCGTTATTTACACTGAAAAGAACTGGATTTGTACCAATATAATGCTTCTTTAAAAAAATTAAATCAGTTTACAGCACGTCGCTGTACGTGTAGTCGAGTTGGAAAATATTTGCTCGTGTTACTAATTTGTATTTGAGTATAGTATTCAGATTTAACCAACTCTAATGCTCCAATTATAAGAGCATTTTGCGGCCTGTCCTTGGTAGTATTTGGCACGGTCTCGGGAAAAACGGGCCCGTGCCCAGACAATTAGACGTCTCAGGCAAGATATATTTTTATGATTAATTTTCTTAGTAAGCTCTTTTAATTTGACGTCAGTTGAAAAATTAGAATTTTCGTAACAAAAATGTACTTATTTATCTATTACATATATTAAAGAGAATTCTGCCCTTCTTTCTGTGTGTTTTCACGGTTTGCAAGTTTGGACAGTTGCAGCACATTTTTCATTTGCATTTTAAAATCACTTAGAATTGCGATATGAATACGGGACTTGCAACAAACGACGCCTAAAAAATCGGATATTCATTTTCCAGCCATCGATTTTTGAATACGCGTCGAATCGTTCCACAAATTTGTTATTAACACGAAAATTTGGCTAAATTTTAGACGAAAAATTTCGTTGTCAAGGGTGACGGCATTGTTGCTGATCTAGCAAAATTACTTCTATATCTAAAAGCAATGACATGAACTTTGATATTGTATTTGAAATCAATTGTGAGAACTCTTCTTATATATTTTGAATGCATTTTAATCGAAAGGAATGTAATGATGGCTTAATTTGAACGGTATGTTTGTTTACTGAGTGTAATTTCTAAGGCGTAGAAGAAATGCGAACGAACATACGACCGCTAATATTTTAATTAGCTTTTAGTTTTGTTTACCTTGACGATGAAAGAACTTAGTAAGTTGCTTTTTTAATTCACACATTTTTTGTAATCACTATAAATGCACCGGCCATGCGTCAAATATCTTGCTTAATTATCGAAAGAAATTAATCATAATCAGTGTCAATATAGTAATTTGCTCTAAACTGCCCAATAAAATTGGCAAACGAAAAGATATTTTCAATGTACGCGTGAAGTACCTTCCTATTTGAAATGTTGAGTTGTCCATCATTACAATGTATTGGAGTCGTTTCTGACTTAAAGGTTTTTACGCTGCGTGTTTATTTGTTTTAAATATACATGAAACTTTTCACATATTTTCAATCGGTTTTTGTCCTTCATGATTTTGTTTCTTTGCAACCTCTTTAAGAAATGTCGAAAAATCGGGAAAAAAATCCAATATATACTTAAAATATGAGGGAGGATGATGGAAGAGAGAAAAGGAGGAAGAATGGGAAGTGCCTTAAATTTAATATTTAATCCACGCATACCCGTCGTATTGACGGGCTTTTGTACTAGTATCATATAATTACTTTCATTTATAAATAACAGAATCAGGTGAATTTTTGGCGCTTTTTTCTAAATAATCGCTTATACATATATTCGGTTTGTCCCGTCCGGCTGTCTGTTTGTACGAGTAATATCTCTGAAATTCTGCTATTTAGAAAAACAAAATTTTAGAATAAATTGCTGTATATGAAAGTTATGCATGGTATAAATTTGGTAGATCTAGAATATGCTGCTGGGGAGTAATAGGAAAGCTCGTTAAATACTACAGGCTGCTATAATTGTAGGCAACCAGCAATACGTCGCATCTGCGATTTTTTTACCCCGCTGGAAAGAGCAGTTGATGAAAAAAGCACCTTATATAATTTGCTCTGCAATTCTTCCTCACTTGTTTTCTTATAATTTTAATTAAAGCACATTTTATTTTATCTGGCATCCAACAAAGATTGGACAAAAACAAAAGATGGCAGAATTGCCAAGTACATATATCCCTTTTTCCAAATCATAAACCGCAAAGGTAAGGAAGGTAAGACAAAACAAATAGTCGGGTATTTCCTGAAGGTTAAATCTGCAAGAGACGAGGAGAGGGAGATCTCCAAGTGTTAGCGCTGACACTCACTACTGAGGTATTCGCTCTTATCTCTTACTTTAAAAAATGACGAGTGAAAGTCAGTTAAAGTATAAGAATCGATTCAGCCTCTCCTCACGTCTTCTTCAACAACGTCTCTTAAAGCAGCGGTTCTCAACTTAATGTATCTTGCGTCCCATCAAACGGTTTGTCAATAAAACCCTGTTCCGACCACGATAAAAAAACCTCATATTTTCTAAGAAATGGATATTTCCATTAAATTATTTTGGTATTATATTAACCTTTAATGGAATTTTTCAAGGACTTTAAATATTGTAGTATTTTTTTTGAGAAAAGGTATTTAATAATTATTTTAGAAATTTTGCGTTCCGCCTCGGCTACCTTCACGTACCACCAGTGGGACGCGTTCTACCTGTTATATATGTATATATATATATGTATATATATATATATATATATATATATATATATATATATTTAGCGAGCACTTAACAGTAAGAATTATTCAAGTTGGCGAGTTTCTGGTGGTGCCAAAGTGACACACGTAAAAACACAAAAACACGGAAGCCTTCGGTGGTGATCCCTTCGTCAGCACAGGAAAGAGTTGTCTCTCTCCTGTGTTTCGGAATGAATTATAGAACATGCATTAACGTTTAGTTCTGCTTCGTTTTACGGAACGATTAGCGTCCAAAAATGTATGCGATTATATATAATATTTACAATGAAAAAGTACTAACTTGTAACAAATTAAATCAATGCACAAACGTGTAACGATACTTCTACATCAACCAGCAAGGCCATACTGGTGGAATGATAGTTTGTGAAGCAATTAACTCTGGATCAGGACATTCCTTTCACTCACTTTGGGAAAAAAATCTTTTCCGAAATAAGAAACGCATCTTTTCAGAGGATTAGTGCCTCCATTGGACGTGCGCTTAGGGAGGATGGACAGAACCGCAAAACCACCCGCGGCACATAAATAGCAGTCCTGCACCAACAAATGACGAATTTCTTTTTTCTCACTCGATGTTCACAGGCTTCCTTGGATCTCGCGACGGCTGGAAATGAGTGGGAAATTAAAAATGAAGTGTACATGAGTGGTAAGGAAATGTTTTTTACAGTTCAGCTCCAGCTCGATGCCCTGAAATAAATAGTAACTGGTTCAAACCCCACTAGTAGACGCGGAACGGTTCTCGAATAGACAATCAACTGAAAAATATTAGCACTTTGGCAGACCAAAAGAAACCGAACTGCGAAACTGAAAGACGTCTGGGGTGCTTAATTTGATAGGGAAGGTACTTAAACCAAAGGATAGTGGTTCTTAAACTTAATTGCCGCGGCCCCCTTGAAAGTCATACGGCCGATTTGGAAATGAAAATAGTAAAAATAAGAAACTTTAATACAAATTTCTTCATTATATATAACTATTAATAGTTTTTATTACGTATTTTCGAAAATTCCTATAAAATTTTATTATCCGTAAAAAATTCAGTTTTTAGCATATCCCCTTACTTCCAAAATAATTTTGGTCTCCACCCTGGGGGGCCGCGGACCATAATTTGAGAAACACTGCCTTAATGAAAGGAAGGTTTATAGCCGGACGAGAGGGAGGGTGTTTGGTAACTTGATCGATGTTATATGTTTTGCTAAGAAATATAGCGGAGAGCGTGAAATAGAACCGAGATAACTGTTAGACAAGTTCAATGGTGCCAAAACTTTGTTCATGACGGGCCGCATCGGTGGTTGCCAATTCTTTGGTGGGCCGCATTGGAAGCTACAAATTCTTCGGCGGGCCGGATTAGAGTTAAATCCATGCATGAGGGGCCAAGGGTATGATAATGGGGCAAACATAAAAGGTCAGAACTCAGGACTTCAAAGCAGAATTCTTCGGTTAAACCGTAGAGCCTTTTTTCTTTCCTGTCCATGTCATTCATTAAATCTAGTCGTGAATGACGCTGCTTCTTCTTCGGGTGAAATAGTCGGATTCTTTTCGATAGCACAGGCTTCGTTCGTGTTCTTCAGTGAATCTGCCTGCAGATGGGATCCCTAAAACCCGTTAGTGCGACTCGATGTGAAAGCAGAATAGACGCAATAAGGCCGTTAAGCTCTCAACTTCCGGAAATTTACGTTGCATTGATCGAAATTACCCAGGACCAAAACAAAAACAACCTCATAAAACATCAAGCACATTGCTTGGCAAAAATAATTTCCACTTTCAAGTTCATCTGCAGCGTCGTCATTTGGAAGCCCTACATTTGACCTCTCAGAATGCACTAAAGCCACTGATCAAACTATTAATATTTTTAGATGATCGCATGGCAGGATTTAACGACGTAATAGTAGCAGCAGAAAAAATCGCGGAAGAACTAGAAATTGATCCAGTGTTTGTTACAGAAGAAAGACTAAGAGTACGGCGTAAGCATAAATAATTACATCACGAAGAAAATGATTTTGTCATTGATCCCATAGAAAAATTTAAAGTAGATTTATTTATTTATTTACTGAATGACGCTATTAATTCCTCGGAAGAAAGATTTTCTAGTATTAATAAACATAGTGACATATTTAAAATATTTTACGATATTTCAGACACTCTTAAAACTATATGTAGTGACATCCACATTTCTTTGATGAATGGAGATGACATGGACATAGATGGTATGGAGCTAAAAAATGAATTGGAGAATTTTTCACCATTCTTATCTCCAGGAATGGCACCATTAGAGGTATTAAATTATATCTAGTCTCACGATTTGGTCACTGTTTTTTCGAATACATCGGTTTTTCTTCGAATCTTCTTAACTTTACCGGTAACAGTTGCCAGCGCAGAAAGGAGTTTTTCGAAACTAAAACTAATTAAAAATTACCTAAGGACAACTACTAACCAAGAAAGGTTTGTTGGTTTGGCCATATTGTCCATTGAAAGCGAGATGGCCTATTCTTTAGATTATTCGGATACAATCGATGCTTTTTCCAAATTAAAAGCTCGCAGAGTATGTTTTTAGAATTTCTCCCTTTTCACTTGCTTGTATTTAGGTTTGTTGGTATATTAATAAATAGTCTTGGTAGTTTTATAAGTTTGCACTGTATATATTCAGTATATATTTCTGTTTTGGTTAGGTTATTGCTCAATATAAGATATTAGTAAATATATTCTGACTCAAATGCTATAGAATTTAAAATATGTACAGCTGAGCTTTTTCATAAATATAAGTTTTAAATGATTTGAATAAATAGTTTTTTATTATTCCGTATCGTTTTCTACTAACATATAATAAAATTACTTAGTAAAAAAATTAAGGGGGCGCCATATTATATCTCGCCTCAGGCGGCAAAATGTCTGGGCACGGCCCTGGATGGGAGGATGGAAGGGGGAGGGGTGGCAGGAGAGGGATGGAATGGGAAGGGAGGTAGGAGAGGAGGGATGGGAGGATGGATAGGGAGGGGTGTAAGGAGAGGGATGAAAGGGGAAGATGAGATGATTTGAAAGGAATGGAGGGTGTTTGGATGGGATGAGGGATAGGAAGGGTGGGAATTGGGATTGCATCGACGACTTCTATAGACTTACCGTTTCTCCGATCATACACAGCACTCGCGTATATAGGAAAGGATTGAAAAGGATTTTGCAGTTTTCATTGATACCTCGATTTCTTGAGTTATAGCTAATGAATTGTCAATTTTCTCTGTTGCGTGTTTTTTTCATTTTTGTTGGTTTCCTTGCGCTGTAGAATAGCTGTATTGAATTGCGTTGCATTGCGCAAGCGCATCACTTCTTAGAATGGAATTTGTTGGGTTTCTTTTTTATTGCAATAAATAAATTCAGTGCTTCCATATCCTTAGCTTATTTCCGCTGATTTTATATTAACTAACCCTTTTATCTATCCAATTTTGCATGTTACATTGACTTTTGGCCATTTATTCGGGTATTTAGAAGAACTATCTGATCTAGAAATTCTCGCTGAACTTCTTTAGCTGCACGATTTTTAAGTTCCATGGCCGATTGTCCAGTAGCGTATGACTGTCTATTTTTAGTCGCTATGTTCCTTTCCACATCTCTGGAATCGAGACTCCTTAGCAACGGCCGTGTGCCTAAGTTGCCCTTTCCAATTCCCCAGTTTTGTTTGCGACATCTCCAAAGTTTACCCCAATGATTACCAAAGCCATACCCGCTTCTGCGTAAATCCCACTGCATCATTCCCTGTCGCGTCACCACATCTACCATTTAGACTCTCTCATTCCATCTATCTCGTACTTACTCCGTCTCCGCTCGTCTTTTGTCCCGCTCTTCTCAACCCAAGCTCCACTTTTGACCATCGAGGCGGATAGAGACAAGAATTCTTTATTCCACTGGCTATCTTCGTTTAACAGTTCCATCTCGCGCTTTGTTCGATCCAAAGTTCCGTCATGGGGTATCCGTGCTTTCCTGAAACGATTTTCGGCTTCTTACGCGAGTCCTTTCCTTTCTGAAAAACGATTTTATATACGATTCATACTCATTCTCCGGGAGAGCGGTCCTCGGCAATTGACCGCACGCGGTAGATGTTAAGATATCGAGCAAATTTATGAAGTGGTCTCGCGGCTCGAATAGCTCGCCGGCTGTTGTCATGCAACGCAGGGATGATGTCATAGTCTATTAGCGTTTTGAATATTGTTTCGCGCTCCATTATCTCCTAGCTTATTGGAGCGCAAAGTGTTTTTAGTCCGATGAAATTACTGTCTAATTCTTATAATAGAGTAATTTACAAATTGACACACTTCGTTCGGAGTGACTGTTTTCCGTTATTAGGCGCTCTTTACCAGCGAAGCGGTAGTAGCTGAACGGCAGATGGGCACGTCGCCTCCGTCCGTACGTCCATAGGTTTGCATGTTTAATCTGCGAAACTACAGGACGGATTTTAATTAAATTAATTATTAGAGATCCTTATTGAAATTTATCGACACATTATGATTTTCAACTGCATCCGTCAATTAGAACTTTCAACTCATATAAGCAATTAAATAAACGTATACTTGTGTCTCCTTAAATTGCTTCTGTCAAACAACAAATAAATGCCATATTTTTCTCTCACTAGGTGATCTGTGATCTGTAAGGTTCGATTAGAAATTTATTCGGATAGAGGACAACATTTACCATAAAAAGTCCGCGGGACCACATAATTACGACTTATAGCTTGGGATATAAAAATTCGAGAAAATACCGAGCATAATATCACATATTTTGTTTACATCGATGGCTACGACAATTCTGTCGGCGATGAGATGACCGTCTTGTATTGACGGTATACACTTCGTACTCGAATTTAAGATGGCCCTACATTTTCGCTTGCTGATATTTCGATAAAAACCATACCTTGGATTCGGGGAAATACTGTATTTGCGTTTATTTCGTAGATAATCCATTTTCCTTCATTTAACAAGTGTTGTGCGCGCACGAAATAAAATTAAACGCAATTAGATATTTACAGCAGATGTTTACTTCAGTTGCCACGGAGATTCTTTTCGTTGACAACAATTAAAAACACAGGAAAAAATATTCTTTGCTCTTTTGTCCTACATACTAAATTTCATGAACACCCACCCCGTAGCTTAGTAGATGAAACATGCGGACGGACAGACGGACGGACACGACCTAACCATAAGGCGTTCTTTTTTATTTTATGTAAAGAACGCCTAAAAATCTTATCCACGAAATAACAGAAATATTATCTACGGCAAAGAATAAGGGGTACACGTGAATAAGTATTATAATTAAGACACTTCCTATTCTCCCTCCCTCTCTTTCTCTTCCTCCGTCCCGTCCTCTCTTCCTCCCTCCCGCCCTCTCTTCCACCCTCAAGCCCTCTCTTCCTCCTGCCCGCCCTTTCTTCCTCCCTCCCGCCCTCTCTTCCTCCCTCCTGCCCTCTCTTCCTCCAGCCCGCCCTCTCTTCCTCTGTGGGAGAATGGGAGGGAGAATAGGAAGTGTCTTAATTATAATACTTATTCACGTGTACCCCTTATTCTTTGCCGTAGATAATATTTTCTAATCCCGAGTCAAAAGTAGTAAAAAAATTTGTTGTTATGATCTATTATAATAAAAGCCAATGCTCATTCTGTTATTCGTGGATAAGATTTTTAGGCGTTCTTTAATTAATAACTTGTGTTTCTAATAAAACTAACACTTTCTTCAATCAATATTTTCAAAATATAAAATATTCATTCAGTCTAGTGTTCTCTCTTACGACAGATCCTACCAATTCATTGATTGGTTTTGACTAGAGAATATACATACATTGTGTGGTGGTTTCCCGTTGCCTTCCACAGCGGACACAGATGGGAGGAGGGAAACCCGGTGCCGGCATTTGCCTATTTTTTGCGAAGAGCACCAAGGGGACCAACCGTTTAAAGTCACTGAACATAAAATAATTAAATAAATAAGTAATTCATTATCATGTAATATATAAATAAGAGTCTGTCCTCGATATATTCAGGCACCGCGAGAGCCAGCGCGACGAAATTTTGAATGGAAACCACTTTCATCAAGAGAAAGGACGAGGGCTATGTTTGCATCCAATTCTTTGTTCTTGAGTTCGATTCCAGGAGCTTTAATTTTTTCCATTAGAATAGAAGTTTCTAGAAAAACGCGCGAGTCAGCGCAACCAAATTTTGCATGGAGCCCACTTTTACTCACAGGTCGATCAAGGCAGTTTGTTTTCAATCCCAAAGTCCCAAGTTCGATTCCAGGAGATTTGTTTCCGTTAAGATAATATGCAAAATAATACAGCGTATTTTTATTTGCATCATAAAATGACTTATTATCATCGAAGAAACTCGGAACTTCAACCAACAAACATCTAAAAGAGTGCAATTTAATTTTGACTGGCTGAAACCCTCGAAATTGTTGACTGGAGTTTTTCCGATTAATTTATGAACAAATTTATGAACAAATGAATTTTTAAAACCACTTATGCATAGTTAATATCTTTATTTGATTAAAAATTATGATACTAAAATTTTGCGATATGAACCACCCAACTTATACGACAAAAATTTTAATAGTTGCTTATATCACATAACGTCTGAAAGTATAAGCTAAGCCTCAAAAGGTTAATCTTTCACGTTAATTTTCAATCCATTATTGTTACTCAATCGTATTTTTTTTTAACTGAGTGCAAATGCACTGAATACACCGAGGACAACAATGCCAGTAACCTTGTTAACCAACTTTTGAAATGTGATAAAATCGGGAAAAATTCTACTACAAACTTAATATTTCAGCGAATTCGAATTAGATAAGCGAATAGAGGATACGAATAAAAATCTATATTCTTTTCTGCGTAAAATAGTGCAAATTCTGCGATGATATCTCAGTTCTGAGACATTTAAAAATGTTAAAAGCTACGCATCGGATTTCAGCCGATTACATGTTTAATCAAAGGGGAAAATGAAACGCGTCTGCAATCGAAACAACGATCTTGAGAAAAAAATGAACACCAATTGCAACCTCACGGGAGTCCGTGCTTTCCAACCGTACCAATTTAAAGGGGTTTTTTTCTTTCGTTTTCACGAAAAAGGGAACCGCGCAAACAAACCAAAAAACGAACATACCCACAAACAAACAAACCCAAACTGAAATAATTTAATTTTGATATTGTCTATTTTTGAAGAGGCGTAAAATTGATACGCAAATTTGTTTTGAACGCAAAAATTCGATGTTTTTTGAGTTGAAAATATTGCGCTCATGGCCGCCACCGAATACGCCGAACTTTGATACATTTTTGTTAATATTTTCGAGTCCATGTGCAATTTTTCCTTCGTTTACGGGACTTATGCGTGTTAAAAATTCTCGGGTTCTTATTTTTGAACACATATTTATCGATATCTCACGGATCATATAAGACCTAGGGAAAAGAAAATATGATTTTCTCATTGTCGGGGAAAGTCGCCTATTATGCGGAGGTTTCCTAATTTGGGGAGCTGCAATGTTGTATACAAGGAGGTCCTCCACTCTGTACTTGAGAATCGTAGCTAATAGAACATATGACGTTTTTCCTTAGAAACGGTCAGTTGCCCGTTAATAGCTTTCCGTGGTGGTAGTTGTGTTTTGGTGAGCTGTGAAAGTTATGCTTGTTCATATATTGTGGCTCATAAATCTTTCAAGGTGAATAGTATTTTTAATTTTGTTTACTTTTTAAATTCTCTTTAAAGTGTAGTCTTAAACTCTTGTTTTATATGTTCAGTAGGATGGAACCTTATGTTTGATTCAGCCGTTTTCTTGAGTTCGTGTTTTCGCCTATTATGGGGAGATCTCAAACGTCTAATATAGGGCTCCCCCTATTAGGAAATCAGTTATCCAATGACCGATTTATTGTTGGTTATTGGCGATAACAGATGGCTCCAAGGAAAAATGGGAGCATGAAAGAATGAAGGCAGCTGTTTAGGATATGAGGAAGAAGGAAATGGGCAGCTACAAGGAATCAAGGGTTATCAAAGTACCTACCACAAAAAACACTAGAAGGTTATGTAAAAGACCTACAGAAAATCCTAAGTGAAGCCATAAATACAAAACTGGGTAGAAAACAAACTCTTCCTCCTGAAGTAGAAAATTATCTGGCTGAGCATTGTCTTTTGATGGAAAGAGTTTTTCGGCTTGTCAATGGCAGACGTCATGCGTCTGGCTTACCAACTTGCTGCAATAAATGGAATTAAAAACCAGTTTTCCAAGAAAAAAGAAAAAGCTGGAACAAAATGGTTGAATAATTTGAATAATCACCCATCATGCAGCTCCGCGCATTTTCCGCCATCCACTTCTTCTGAGCTTGTCCTAGCATCAGATATCAGCCTTATGGCAAGCCTGAATTTAAAGCTAAATCCTCATGCTGGATCAGCAAAGAATATAACGAGTTTTCCTTACAAAAAAATTGTTGAGGAAACTCATAAAAAGAAGCAACAACATGCTCCTAAATCCAAAAATATACTTATTGCGTCGAATGCTCGTGTGGGTCCTACAAAAAGAACAAGGAAGAGAAGGACCCCCAACTCCGTCTGACTCTTCATCAGATTCGGGCAGTGAAATAGCTGTTCTTCTCGCTGATGATTCAATTGAAGAGGATGATGTAGATGACGCCGAGTGCCTGTATTGCAGTGGTCGTTTCTCCGAAGACCACAATGGAGAAGACTGAATGCGATGTGCGAAATGTTTCGGATAGGCGCGCACCCTATGTGCTGTTACGGAAGAAGCTTGTGTGTGTCAGCTTTGTCAGTGATAAACACTGCTTTCTTCTCAAATTTGTGCTTTATGTACGTGTTTTTTTCTATTCTAAAACTATTCGTTGCGTTCTCAGTTTAAATTATTCACCTTCCCATATTAGGACAATGATAGCGCCTAATTTGGGGAGATGAAGCCTTTAAGTAAAAGAATTTTACACATGTTTTCCTTTGTCTAATGCATGATGTTTACGTAACATGACTTTATTTATTAATCATGTAAAATTATATTTGTTTCCGACTGGTTTCCGACTGGTTTCCAACTTTTTTCTAAGTTTAACAGTAGTTTTTAAAAAAAACCTCCCCATAATAGGCAACTTCCCTTACTAAAAAAGAATTACGCCAATCGATGTAGATGAAACACGTAAATTCATGTTTGGCACATTCTCGAATTTATATCTCCGAAATTATAAGTTGTAATTATGTGCTCTTGCTAAATTTCTGCGGTAAATGATGTGTCTTCACAGAATATATTTTCTAATCGGTGCCACAAATCATGCAACAGGTTGGGGGAGGAAAACATGGATTCATAAATGTTGTCCATGCAAATAATCTTCGTAGCAACCGATGTTGAGATTATCTGAACTTCCCGCTGTATTCTAATGGAATACTTTTCGATTGAACTCTTTCACTTCTAAGGAGAATTTAAAAGATGAGAAAATGAAATGAAGAAACGCAGCATACCTTGAGTGCAGAGCAATTGAGATTCAAATTCTAAAGTAAACATAACTGACGGCTTATCGAGAACAACATTGCAGCTCCTTGGCGTCGATAGTTTCACTTAAGGAAATTTAAATTGTCGCGTTGAAACAAATATATGGAAATTCTCTATTCTAGGCGATAATCAGGGGCAGGTCTCGAAAGAATTGGAGCAGGAGGATTTTTGGATTTATTGCGGAATTTAAAGCGTCGGTGCATCGTCGTCGAACAGTATTAGATCCATCTGTATTTTGTTTCATTGGATGCATCACCGGAAGTGCTCGAATTCGATACATCTGTCCCGTTAGTTATATTTCATCCTCTCTCCTAAATTACTTACTCTCCATCGTAACTTAATTTTTATTGACTATAACTTTCCGCTATTTGATCAGTATCACATTCCACTCAATTGAAATTTCGCAGCTTTTATAGTTGTTCATATTATATAAACACTTAGTACTTTTCCACAGATTTTTATATTTTTGCGACCTGTTTCGCCCGTGATATGGCAACATCTGTCAAGGAGGAATGGTGCACAGTTTTTAAAGGAAATGTATGGGTGGGTGGGAAAAGATAAGACAGTCGTTGGAAGAGTGGAGTGGGGAAGCAAGGTTGGGAAAACCACACAGCTAAATTTACTGAAAAAAGAGTTGTACAAAATTAGTTCCACAGCGGTAGGTGGAACCCATTTTGTGGAAAAGTGCTAAGTGTTTATTTAATATGAATAATATTGCCTACTTCCACGGCGTTCACTCCAGATTCGATTAATTAATGGCTTCTATAGTTGGCGGAGAAATACAGGATAAATGGAAAATTAGTTTTTCGGGGAGGCGGTGCCATCTCGCAGCCATGTTCTTCGCACGCGTGCGTCTCTCGCGTCAATTGCGTGTCGAGTCCGAAAGTGGAGCAGTAGCCCCATGGACGCCCTTCCACTGCGGCGCCCCGCAATGCGCGCTCACAGCGTCACCACGACGCCCCCACCACGTCACGACCACGCCACCACCACTCCCCGTTCCCCTCCTTCCACTTCTCCCCTTCTACCTCTCCTCCCTTGTTTTGCTCAGTCCATCGCTCCTCGTCGCGCCTTTTTCGTTCTTCCACGTCCATCACCTCATCTTACTTCACTCCGTCCATATCCCTCATGGAGTAACGAAATTCCCGCCGCGTTGGTTCGCTTCCATCTTGCCGAATTATTTTAGCAGTGCTTTGCGAATACTGTATGGTGGAGGAGGATCGCATCCTCCCCCTCCACTGCCCTCCCCCTCCCTCTCCACTGCCCTGCCCCTCCCCCCCACTGCCCTGCCCCTCCCCCTCCACTGCCCTGCTCCTCCCCCTCCACTGCCCTCCCCTTCCACTGCCCTCCCTTTCCCATCCCCCTCCACTCACCTTCTCCCCTCCTCTCTCCTCCTCTTCCCTCTTCTCCCCTCCCTTTCCCCTCTCTCCATCTCCTCCCCCGCATACCCTCACTTCTTCCATTATTGCCCTTTCTCTCTCATTCTCGCTCCTTGCGTTTCTCTAGTAACGTCGTGTAGTGCGTCACCTGTGTTTCGTATTCCGTCTTGGGAGAATGGCACGCAACACAATCACCCGAGGAACTCATAAGCCAGTGAGTTTGCTTCTTGCGTGCTATTTAGTATGGATTGAATGGTCAGCGTATTGTCTAAGGCAGTGTTTTTCAACCTTTTTTGAGTGGCGGAACACTTTGGATGGAGTAAGAATTCGCGGATCACCTATATAAATACGCATATGTATTTACCATGGTTGTTGGAACGCGCATGCGTACTGCAGCGGGTTAGAAGTTGCAACCTGCTACTTTCTGCTTTCCCGATAGATGGACTTACGATGTGAGAGCAAAATTAGAATAATTTATATTTTTAAATTCATTAAGAAATCTAAATTTAATGAAAAATTATTTTCGGTGGAATATTTCGCGGAACACTTAGGCAATGCCAGCGAAACACCAGTTGAAAAACACCTGTCTAAGGAGTGGTAGCTCTTAAAGCGGCGTTCGTTACAATGACTATTTTCGAGTTTCTTCGATTGAGTTAGATGACTTTGGGTTCTTGTAATATAATGTGCTCCAAGCTTTGAATTCGTTTCATAAATCAATCAAAATACTTTGCGGAAGTCATCGAGTGTCTTTGATCCTGAGACATTACTTTTACGAAGTGTTGATTAGGAAAGTTAAATTCCTTCTGCGTTTTAGTTTTGCGAGGGTAGTTCAAATGAAAACACCAAGAGTTAAATAAAAAATTGTTTCACGAAACTTAGGTTAAGGAACTTGTTAACTTTTCGAAGTAATCTTCTGCTCTTTCCGGACCATCGAGCAATATCCATTCTGTCGGTTATGCCGCGGCCTCGTTAGTAGCTACAAAAAAGCGATGTCTTATGGCAGATGATAAATTTGTTAATGAATCTACTATATAACAAGTAGTTCTGAAAAGAACTAATCTGCCTACTTTCCTCTCAATACAATTTAAATATATAACAAGTAGGGGTGAACACAGGTTTTCCGTGATACAGAAGTGCTATTTATCGCATTATAATCGTATACTTTTAAATCAGAAAATTATTTTTCCTTATTTTGTGATAGCCCTGCTTTTTTGATCCGTTCTAAACATATTCATCTTGCTTTCCAATTCTATACTCGTCCTACACGTAATTTCTTTGAAACCTGTTCAGCCAATACCTTTCAAATTCATATTTAGAGAAAAATTCTAACCTTGATATTGTGATAGTCCTGTTTAGTCGACCCGGTTAAAATGTAATATACTGGTTTTTTATTTATATGAATATTAAATACACTATTTTGGTTAAAATCCATTAGTTCAGTTCTGTAGAAATACGTGTAAAAGAAATATTATTTAACTTTTCATTGTGGTAGCCCTTCTCCTTATCACCGCTTTAAACATCTTGATTTCATTATGATATGCTGTACAAATCTTATATACACAATTTAATTTAAATCCTTTCAGCCAAATCCTTCCAAATCCTTAATTACTGAAAGAGTTTAATTTGTAATTGTGGCACTCCTGTCGGGCTGATTTGGTTTAAATATGCTAATGTGGTTTTGTATATAAGAGTATATTATAAGTATTAAATTTGGTTAAAATTTATATGGACAGTTCAAGACAAATACGTGTAAAAATAATATTTTTATTCCTTGTATTGTGGTAGCCCTGCTTTATATATCTATACTAAACATTCTGATTTTTTTATTTTACGTTACATGCCTACTTCATACAAAATTTTGTTGAAATCGGTTCAGCCAATTCCTTCCAAATTCATAATTACCGAAAAGTTTAACTTTGCAATTGTGGCACCCCTGCCGTGTCGATTCGGTCCAAACATGTTAATTTTGTCATTAATTTATTTGGTTATTGTATGCACTAAATTTAGTTGAAATCGGTTCAATCATGAAGAAGATGTTAGAGGGGACAGCCACGCACACACACACACGGACACCCGGGCGATATCATAAGACTACATTCCATTTTTTGGAAAGTAGGCTAAAAATGACTTGGTGATGGTCGGTCGATGGGTGGGATGATGGCCTTGGCACTAGAGCAGACTAGTGGCAAGAAATTCAACTATTTGGTGGCGGTGGTGCATGGGATACAATTTGATTCGCCGAAGGCGTTCAGCGTAGCCCGGGCAACGCCGGGTAACATTTGCTAGTTATTATAAAGAATGAAAAAAATGCGAGCAAAGTGTAAAAGAACGCAGACTTGATCTTCCGACGCGGCAATCGCTTCATTTGAATTCTCCACACCAAAATATTTTTTGGAACAACAACAAATCACAAATCAATTTCTTGCGGACTAAAGGCTATATTGAAATGCGTCCAATAGTAGTACAATGTCTCGTCGTCTTCTTGCCATTGACGGCATCACTGTCGTTAGATAAAAATTTGCCCGGACAATAGACAAAAATCGACAAAAGAAGACCGCGGAAAATAGGAACATGTGGAGAACCAGGTGTAAACAATAATAATCATGGATTTTCTACGGATAGACTACATCTACATGTTACCCTTCACTTCACCAATTTGATGGGTGGTAGGGGGTGCAATACACGGATACCTACCTAACAATTACTTCTCGCGGATTTGACTTTCCTGTTATGGTCTCGTATCGTTCTCGGAAAGAATGACCTTCTATAACGCTCCGTCCTACAATCGATCTCACGTATCTTACCGTCATGATCGGATCTACCGATGTACGTTGGATCCTAAATTATTCCCAATACATCCTCTGCTAGGCATTGTGACCTGTATTTCTCTAGGAGCCTTAACCTTGAGCACAGTCTGATCCCCGAGTGAGCTGAATTTTGAAATCCTCATCTGGAACGAGTGTGTAAAGGATGGTTCACACTAGAGGACAGGTCGCGGTATGTGTAAGGATATGGCACAGGCACTTTTTGGGGAGAACATTCACACTTGTAGGTCAGGTCTCGGTCAGGACAGGGACACATTCTGGCGAGAGGATTAGTACAACATACCAAGATGTCGGACAGTTCGGATGTGCTTATTTTGGTAGCAGTATGCGAAGAAATACGGAAAAAGAAGGAAAAGAGACAACGTGGTTGCACGGCATATTTTTTATCAACATGTAATGAGAGCGAATTTGATAGTTTCATACTGCACCAAGACCCCATGGAACACAAACAATATTTCCGCATTAAAAAGTTCGACACAGTGATGATTTATATCAGGCCACAAATAGAAAACAAAACTCAACCTTTCGTGACGGCGTAACTATGGAAGAATGCTTGGGAATACGCTTTTTATGTTATTTCTATTACAAAATAAATTAACTAAATTAAAAATATTTTTCAAATAATAACTTGTATATTTCACACTAAAAGGGAAGGAATAAATTTAGTAAATTTCTCAAAATCAACATAAATATCATATAGCATTTTAAATCAGAAATTAAATTAAAAATCTTTCTTTTTGCCTCTTAGCTTCCGCTGACAACAATTCTCATTTCCCAAATTCTGTACTCGAAACATTAAAAAGATGGCGCAGCGTTAAAAGGTCAGTGCCTCGCCGAAGATCATGAAGATTTCTCTCGCATCAGTTGCTCAAAGGTAAACCTAACAATTCAGAATCATAAACTGATGTTTAATCACCGAGGGTACGAATAATATGCTGCAGCTTAAATATCTTGTTTTAGACAATAAGTTGTGTTACATGTAGGTTATACTTTAGCAAACACAATATACCTAAATGTAACCTTAACTCTTTCACACTCTAATTTGATCTTTAAATATTCACATCCTGTTTTGTGTTTATTCTCTCCAGGGTAGTAACCACCGAAAATTGATTCAATTGCTATTCTGAAGCGGAGTCGTCGATGTCAGTGCTATTGCTGTTAGCAGAATAACCCTCGAACACGCTTCTGTATTTCGGCGATAAGAACGGCGGTTATTCGGCACCCTTTTTATTATGTGTAATGTGCACGTCACTTTCCATTGGAACGATCTCAAAATGGAGGGAGCTATCGTTTTTTTGCGGCGTCCTAGACTAATGAAGACGCTGAAATACGAGTGGTAGTGGCGTTCCGGATGGAGGATATTCATCCGACCACTTTGGGAGGAGACGCCTTATATCGTACCAAATATTTGTTCATCGCGGAGAATTCGAACCGCGAGAGTATGCGCGCGCATCAAGGAGTTCGCTCGCAGATTTCGTTTCCACCCCATAATGCAACGCGCCCAATTCAAACTACGTCCTCTCCTATGTGGCAAATGCCGTGCGTCAATAGGAGTATGTGATTCGCTAATCGCCTTTCGAGTTGCCATCGATAGTTATGAAGAAAAATGATCGTTCGGAGAGTGGTCCGCGGACGTGTGGGAAAGTTACCTTGCTTTTAAGGAGTTCGTTAGAAAAAATTGGATGTCGAATATGTTTAGGCACTTTGTTATATCTGCAATATTATTATTAATTATTTTCTTTTTTAACGCAATGAAAGATAAGATAGGATGTATTGTCGCTTCACCAACAAATCCCTATCATATCCACCTTCGTGACTTCTCCTTTGTGATGCCCTTAATAAACTCCCTCTTGCCCTATCGATCCACTCTTTACGACACCATCGCCCTATTATTCTCTTTGCATTTTCTCTCCCTCTTCCCACCTCAACGCCATCTCAGCTCCCTTCCCCTCCTCGCGACGCCTCCGACGCCGTCGCATGGTGGCACCCGCAGCGTGGCGTGCGTATGCCACACCCCCGTTCTTCCCTCTCTTCCTTTTCCCCTATTTCTTTCCCCTATATCTTTCATTCCACTTTCTCTCCATTCTTTCTCCCCCTCTTTTTATATCCCCTATTTCGCCCTACTCCCTTTCTTTCTCTCCCCCTCTTTCTCCCAACTATTTCGCTCCCTCCCCTTCCCCCTCTTTCTCTCCCCCTTTTCTCCTCTCTTTCTCTCCCCCTATCTCTTTCCCTCTTTTCTCAACTTCTCCGCTCTTTCTCTTTACTCTTTCTATCCCTCTATTTCTTCCACTCTCTCCCTCTTTCTCTCCACTCTTTATCTTTCTCTTCCCGTCTTCCCTTCTCCCTCTTTTTTCACTTTCTCTCCACTCTTTCTCAGCTTTTTCCCTCTAATTCTCTCACTCTTTCTCTCGCTCTCTTTCTCTCCATTCTTTCTCTCCACTATTTCTGTCTTTCATCCTCTCCACCTCTTTCTATCGCTCTTTTTCTCAGCTCTTTATCTCCCTTTCTCTCCCCTCTTTCTCCTCTTTTTTCATCCCTTTCTCTTACCCTCTTCTTTCCCTCCTTTTCTACCTCTTTCTCTTCAGTCTCAACAATTTTTTGAAGCTCGTACCCATACACCCACTCGCATACACAACCTTTTTATCGTTAATTAATCACCTGTACGTAGGCAATTACGTAGAATTTTGTCCTTGTTCGGACATTAAATCAGTATTGTTTCTCATGTGATTTTCTTTATTGACAATCTTTTATTTGAAACGTGTTTCTTCCGGATGATAGATTCTAGTTTTTTGAAATGGTAAGGCGAAAGGCTGTTTAATAAGTAGTGAGAGATTTGAGGAGATCCAGCGGACATTCTCCGTACAAGAAAAGTTCAAGAATCTTTCGTTCCTTCTCCAAATACCTTTGTAGGTAATTAGTAAACATTTTACAATGGGAGAAATGCGTTAGCATATACGCTGGTGAAAATTTTCTTTTGTTTAATGTGAATTCTGGTTCAGAGCTAGTGTTCAGAGATGCGACAAATAAAATTATGAAATTGGAAGGGATACATACTAGTAATCGCCTGAGCTTTACCGAGTGCCTGGGATTTTATGCGACTCCATGCTCCGAAGCATACTATACTATGAGGTATTATAAACATTTATTTTGGTAATTAATTTCCTCAAAATGAGTGTATAATTTTTTATTTTCCTGTCTTGTTATCAATTCAACACGGAATTATCGAGCTCGTCTTATGGCTGATAAAATTCAAGAACAAGCACCAAATAATAGTTGACTCGAGTATCTCCAATAGCCACAACAAAGTTAAAACAAATACTCCATGCCGATGTACACAGAGTTTTCAAAGGCGTTCTTTAATAATTATGTTATCATGTCAAAAAGATAAATATTAATGACTTAGTCTGATATCTAAGCAATTCAAAACGATATTAAAAGCGATGCCCAGGAAATATTGAATTTGTGATTTACCGATTTATTTTATAATCACTAGTAATTAATTATACAATCCAAAATTACTTAAAACTAGGGACATGTGAAGCTTCGAGATTCGATTCGATTGCGAATCGGGTGAATGATTCAATTCGAAATGAAGAAGGTCGATTCGTTAAATCCGTATACTAATCGACACACGCTTTAATCTTTCCAGGCATAATGCAGAAACTTTGATTTGGGCTTGAAAGAACAAAGATTTATTGTTGTAACGTTTCAGAAAGATAGGCTGATAGTTTCAAAATATAGTTTTAAAGAGATAGCCAGAAATTTTATGTATGACATGAACAAATGAATACATATATAATTTACATTGCTGAACTTCGTTAAAATCTTTAATTTCATTTCATAACATGGTTTGCACTAATTAAAGTTATTAAACTAAAAGTATGTATTTTTAGTTTAATATGCATTGCAATTATATTCTCAAGGTCGGGTGAGATCACTGAAGATCTTAAATGCATAACTATATAAGTCACTGCCCGATTCGATTAGAAATTTGATTAGAATTCAAATCTAGATTTCTGATTCGATTCGTAGGAGAATTAGCGATTCGCAGGTCCCTACTTAAAACATACCTCATATGAAATGAGTAGTAGCGATTTTTACGTTCACGTTCATTCTTTCGATTTACATTAAATATCCATTTCTTTTCACTTACAGAAGCTGTGTGTATACGTAAGGAAAAATAACATTTAAGTTCATTTTTTATCGTAGATAGCCCATTTCCTTTCATTTACTCTATGTATAAGCTGTCGGCGCACGAAAGGAAATTATACTTACTTATAATGACGGTTGTTTACTTCAGTTGCTAAGAAGATTGTTTTCGTTGACAACAAATAAAAAACAAGGGAAAATTTTTAAAGTGAATTACGACTTTCTCGTTTGATTTACTCGAAATCGGCTATTCCGATGTTTTTGCATATTTTCGATGCGAAAAGAATGAAGATTTTTTAAAATTTCCCTCAACGACGAAATAACCGAAACGAAGGGTCTTTTTAATTTTCAAAATACGGAATTTTCACGAGCTGCATTTAGATGCCGCCCACCTACTAGCATGAGAGATATAAATTAAGGATTTGCAGCGTTATGTGTGGCGAATTAGAAGGTTCGATTGGTTAGCTAGCCCCTGTGAGACCTTTACATCGGAAATAATTTGAGAGATCGTTTGACGCCATAGGGTTTAAAACTGAGTGTATCAAAATTTGACTCTTAAAACATACGTGACATGACGGCCGTGACTTTATTGACCGCTACTCGTACGGGAGACCGGGGCCAGTTATTATACTCGTTTCTGTTTTTTTTCTTGTAATCCGTGGAGGTGATATGAATCAAATGGCAGTTGTTTCTCGGTGGCAAATTTCATCAGAAATCTCTTTAAAGTAATTTTAAAGCTGTGTCTTGCATCATGTTTAACAAGAAATTTTGTGAGATGTGACATCGTAACAACTTGCCCCGACCCGGGCAAATTGTTACACCATATGGGGCAAGCTGTTACAGTGTAGGGTAAACTATCTTCCTTTATACCTCATTTTGTTTTTCATTCTTGTAGGCATTAGTCAATACTATTTTCAGCACGTGTGTGGATCAATAGCTGAATATACTATATAGCTGCTTCTTACTTATGATTAGGCTTGGTAAGGTTCGATTTAAATCGATAAATGTCGGAAACATCCAATTCATAAAAATTCCAAAATCGACGAAAATGAATTGCCGTCTATAAGTTTCGATTTATCACTACAAACTTTTCTATGAAATTATCCGTAAGGATTTTTAAATTTGCATTATCGCGCTCAAATTTAATATATTTTAGCGCCAAACGTTCAAAGCAAAAAAGAAAATCGACATTTGTCATACCAGACAGCCACACTACATTCGGTATTCCATTCCCCTTTCTAAGATCCCTTATATCTTAAGGGTCCATACTGAACTGACACGGGTACGCAACAAAGCAATTTGATCGGTTTATTGCACTCTGTATTTAATCTCGGCCACATATGATAACCCCTACGCGCATTTGGTCGTTTACACGATTATGATCTCCATACTCAATTTACTCAGTAGTCTTATGACTTCTGCCGACAGCCTTTAAAATGCGAAAAAAAAAAGATTTCCACAAACTGAATTAATACTGATCGCCTAATATCCCTACTATAGGTCTCGAAAGTATAACTAAATCCTACTCCCTGCCCATAGCTCATTTCGTGGTTGGTTAGATTAAATATCTACTACTACGAGTATATTTCAGGAGCCCTGTCCTATAGTATTTTCAAAAACAGCTATAAAATTTCTATTTTTGGTAGCCTACCCACAATTGATTCTCCGAGTGAGAGAGTCCCATGCATATTTTTTCTTGCAATACTGTAGCATCGTTCAATGTTCGTACTCGGTGCTTTTTTGCACACTCATCATCGTTTGTCATTCAACAAGATGCGATTTTTTCTTCAAAATATTCATATATGTATTTAGATGTGCATTATATTAATGTCACATTAATTTTGTTATAAGGGTAAGGGAAAGCAAAATACGATTTTTGAAGGTCACAACGGAGGCTTGAAGCGCAGTTGTGAAAAAACAAGGACTCATTGCCCACCGCGCTAAAATATACAAAATGATCCGAAATGTTCGTAGTATGCAAGAAAATTTTTTCTAGTATAAGAATAAGGCTTTAATAAGACATCATTTAAAATGTTTAACATCGTTTTGTTATAATGGAGACACTAATAGAAGATAAGATCACTGAAGAATTCTGTGATCTTCTAAATCTATATCCGAGTCTCAATTGATGCAGACATAAAACGGATTGCCAAAAGCAACGCGAACCGATCTTTTACATCCAATGCACTGTTTCCCGGCGAGCGTACGCGAGGGGCGAACCAATGCTACAAGCTTGAGGAACACATGGGACTTCGGGCCAGTTGACACGCGAGGAGCCTCGAATCGTGGTTGAATTGCTTTCCCCAGCTCATGGGCGCCGGGGGAGCGGGTCGCACTACAGCACACCGGATGGTGGCACCTAAGCGACGTTCGGAGCACGCGAGGGGCGTGGATGTATGACAGGCCACGAGCAATCGACGAGCCGTCCATGATGGAGCAACTGGACAAACTGAAATCATTAGGAAAGGTATAATTTTGAGTAGATATTAAAAAACCCAGGCTCTCCTCTCCTCGAGTCTCTACGGAACCATTAGCGAGGCAAGTAGAATTTTCTATTCTCTACTCAACGGTGTAATGCGTTCGCGAGTCGAGATGTTGTCCTTTGCGTTGGATTTGGTTTTCACGTGCACGTAATTAATCGAAATCATTGACAAATGTTTCCTTAGAACGAATGCTAGAGTCCTCCAAACCTATTTCTCAAATCAATTTCCTGTTTCTCGCGCGAGTATTTTGTGAATCCATTCTCATTGGCCTCGACGTGCTTTTAAACCACTTACTTTCCGCAAAGACACGATCGCACTTGCCTCCATCAATGGTCGCGAGGAAGTAAATCGCTAACGCTGCCATCCATTCCTTATTTATATCCTTCTAACCAATGTTCCCTCTAATGTGGCCGACTATCTGAGCGGAAATGGAGGAGTCTGCGCGGCCTTTGTAAATTCACAGCATGAACTGAGCGGCCTTTTATGCAAGAACTTTTTACATTTTTATGTGAAAATAAGGCAGAAATAAGAAATCTAAGATTTAATTTCATTTATAAAATTTACTATACGAATATTCTAAGATACTTTTTTTTACTTTGTATTAGCCATTATATGAAAATTGTAATAAAACAGTGCAAAGGGGTTTTCGCTTTTAGCGGCCTCACTGGTCACCTTGCGTCAACGGAGACTGTATAAGGCAGTCGTGATAAGGAAATATGCATTAAAAATAGAACAAAATAGGAACTTTAATTTCGGGCGTGACCCCTATGTCACTGTTTTTAGTCTGTGGTGCGCGGAGTATAGTAATCTGTGCGCGAGTGTTTAGAAATTTGTGCGCGGACGCGCAGCTTAGAGGGACCGTTGCTTCCAACCACTTTTGTCGGCAGCGTATTTGCTGCAGTTTTCTCGAAACCGGGCCGCAGTCGCTCCTCGGTACTTTTTCGACACTTGTGTCGCATAATCCCAAATTCTTGCGCGCACTCGATCCCGTCTTCCGTTTCCAAGCGACACAACCGCACGCACGCACACGCCCACATAACGACCGTAAAAATTTGTTTGTTCCGCTCGACACAGGGTGTTAGCGAACATTTGCAGCGGAACTCGGTGGCTCGGTGGACGCTCGAAAGAATATTGTGCATTTCCTGGGTTGGAGTATTGTAGCGTTCGGTCCGACCAGAAAGGGCGTCGGTGATTATGTTACGCGCACACGGCTCGAAATTCTGGCAACGGTGTAAATATATGCGGAGGAAAACACTTCCGCTGCGAATAATTGTGCGGATGGAAACCAAACCGCCGTTTGACGGCCACAAAAGTCGGCGACGAAAGGAAACGACCGCAAGATTCGGAATGTCGGTCGTTTCTTTCGTTTTCTTTTTGGTCCGCGTGGAAATCTCGGGCGATTTGTAGCAACACTCGCTTTGTTGGCTACGAGTAGTAGGACCAAATTCTTAGGAAGCAAAAAGATAACGAATTCTAAAGAAGGCAATCCGGAACACGCTTGGGAAAAATCGGGGGCATAATCGGGAGAATGGGAATTTTCCTATTTTTATGATTATATGCATTTAAATTAAAAGTAAATAGGTTTCGCAAATAGTACAGTATTCCTTAATGTCCGTACAAATAATTTCGATTTAATTGATAGGTATAAAATTTTGAAACATATATCATGATTCAATAACAATTATTTTAAGAACAAATGATACATTTAAATATACGCATATAAAATTCAAAAATATATTAAAATATTTATAATATTTAAAATATTATATATTTTCATTGATATTTTAGTCTGTGCCCGCCTGTCTCATTCAATTATTTCTTAAATTTAATCATCGGATAAAAATCTTTAAAAATACTTAATTTAAACACACATAACATAAAGGTATTCTTTGTTTTAACGTCATGGAAGTTTCATTCGTCAGACCATACAAAATTTATTTTAGAAACATTCTTTCTACATGTGCATTATTTATCTAAATCGCAAACAAATAGCTACACAATTTCTCAATCTCTGTGGTCTCGAATTCAAATGCCGAAAAATAGGAAGATCATACCAATCGTAACAAGATTTACTAAGCCAATCAAGGGAAGGGGAGAGGTGCACCGAACGGGGATTGTACTATGTAGATATACTGGCGGGGGGAGGAGAACACAACCCCTCCCCTGCCTCTTCTTTATTCCTTTTATAAAAACAACTGTGGCTAGGAAAGGGCCCCGGGTGGAGACGGGGCTCCAGGCTCAAAAGCTTCCAAAATAGCTTTCGTGTCCGTAATGCCTCTTTGGACCCTTATGGAAACTTCGCGGTAACATGAACTCCATCGGTCCGCTCCTGGTATGCGAAATACATGGAAGAATTGCGCGTTGCGTAACATTTTTCAATTATTAGAGCAACATTTCAATCCTGAATAACGATACTTCTGGGTCCACAAAAAAATCCCTTGGACTGTTTTCTACATTGTCAGCCCATGTTTGATTGCTCCGCCGGTATTGTGAGGTCCACTGGCTGGGTCAGTGTTTCTCAACCTTTAGTGAACCAAGGAACACCTAAAGGTATTAAATGCATCGTGCGATACACCCGATGAAAATTTTCTCGAAAAAGTTTGATATAGGCCGACTGTAATGTCTGCATATTACGTATTCCTGCAAAAATGATTCAGGAAACCGAAATAAATACAATTTCACTCGAACGTAACACGCATTTACTTAAAACAAGTAAGGAAAGTGCCGCTGAAGCAAACAGTAAATGGCGGTTTTTCATCAAACATTTCTTAATACAGGATGTTAAAATTGATGCATACTAGCATGATTAGTCTGAAATAATATTATAAAAAATAATTTAAAGTGTATAATTAACCAGAAGAACCTGCGAAACAATATTAAACTTTTACCCCATTCTGCTGACCAATGAAACCTCCACAAGAAAACGCGCACAGCGAGATTAAATACTGAACCGATTGGCGAAAAAACGAAGTCTCTATCCGCATCCGTTTAGGAGTTGGCGTGTCTGAAAAACAAACGGACGGGCATCCACGAGATAACGCACGCTACGAGGCGGAACAGTAAGTTGACAGGCGGAAAAAAACGACACCTTGGTCTCTTTTCGATCAGGGGTAGTGAGCGCTTTGGACAGAAACACATACAAACCGAACGAATAGGCGGATTATTTTAACCCGCCCCTAATATAATTTCCGTTGTCTGTCTTTTTGTCATTCTGTAATGCAATGCTTTTTAATCTATTATATCTCGAAAACGGTAATAGGAAATGGTTCGATATTTTCCAGGAATGCTTGATTCACATATTAAAAGTGATTGACGAAAAAATATTTGTAAAAACGACTTGGGTTCGACTCCCGGGCATTATTTCCTTTTCTCATATGGTAACACGTAAAATAGACTTTTCGACTTTTGACAAATAAAATGATAAAAAACTGATCATCCGATTTGAACTATTTTAAAGAAGAACTGATCAAATTTTTATTCCATTGATCTTTTTCCGCCTACAGCTTGAAATCGCTCGTATTAAACGTTTAAATCCCATGTTTTGGGGTAATATTTCCATTTTAACGACAATGTTTTGACGACAATGTGATTGTCAAAACTCGAGCTCATATTGTTGTCCCAAGGGCCTTCTTCTCTTCCCCTCCCCTACCTCAAAATATGTTTATCTTGACAACCGATTGCCGCGAGAAATAAAATCAATATAAATGACGATAGTTAAAATAATTTATTATCTGTTGATGGAATAAAGCGATCCGAAGATCCTATGCAGACAGGCATAAGCTGTAAAGTTGGGAATAATCTTGAAACGAGAAAATTTCTTGCTTGACAATCTCACTATTTGATAGGGAGGAGTATTCTTCGATGTATCTCTTCGAGGACATCCGTCGGGGCAGTTTGATACCAGCTTGGCTAGTTCCGTCCCAACCAAGAAAACATCCGCGTTCAGAAACGGGAAAATTGATCTGCTACGATAGTTCAGCGGTAGAATATCCGCCCGGCAAGTGGAAGACCCGGGTTCGATTCCCAGTCATAGCAGACTTTTTTATCGTTTCATTATTATCTGTTAAAAATTTAAATTCCATTTTTAAGTTCGTTTCCAGCACGAGCACCTATTAACTTCGGTCTGTCCGTCCATTTGTCCACATATTCGCTCTCGGCTTCTACCGAACGGATATTTATGAAATTTGATGAAGACAAAGACATAAGAAAATCATAATAATGAATCATGTAACCCAATCAGGAGCACTACTTTACTGGTGACAAATAAATGACCTTTCCGTCATATATCGTAAAGTATTGGCCTTATCAAAATAGTTTTCAAATAAAACTTGTAAAACTAATAGAGGGAACAGCTATCGAATTACCCATCACATTTCCCCGATGCGATTTTCGAACTTCTTTTGTTGTTTTCTACTAGGATTTGAAAATGCATATCAACCAGTAAAAATCCTTTTTTTTTAGATGATTCTTGGTCGAGCAAAATGTTTCTCTGAGGACTAACAAAAAACACTTGAAATAACTTACCCAACACGGTGAGGGCGGGCAAAATGTTGGGAGCCGGTGGTGTAGTGGTTCGAGTGTTTGCCCCACCCTACGATCTGCTAAAAAAGCGACACTATCAAGAAAATCAAGCAAGAAAGTATTAATTCGAATTGAACAGAAAATTTCTTGCATGGTTACTTCATCATTGTTGCTAACATAAATAAACAATCTCACGTTCGAAAACGTTTACATGGTAATTTCTTTCAAATACTTCATTGCATGATTGCATTTGTGATACGCCATACAATTTCCTAACTTGTTTAATTATTTGACGGGCAATATACTAGTCTAAAATCTATTCTAGCCTTCTTCTGTCCCTTTTTGGCTCCCTCTGCCACGCTATAAAAATGCAAATAACTCGTCTATTATAAATAGCTGCATCTTACGTAGGATATTGAAGGATATAGGATGCCTGTAAAAGTTGCTTGCAATTTGAAAACATTTCAAATCACATTGTTTCTTTTAGATTGTGAAATCTCATGCAAAATTGGGATCGATAAGCTCCTCAATGAAAAAATTAATTTTAGAACCTTTAGAACGTGCGTGCTTTTTCCCCAACTTCGCAATGTGTGTTTTCATAAAACAATCTTTTACGAAGTGCTTCAAGCCATCCTTTGACGACAGAAGAGCTCATCGGAGTCCCCGTGAAAGTGAATGCTGGAAGAAATTGTGAGATGACTGTAAACAGAGTGGTCTGAAATGCTTTTAGGATCATGGAAGCTGTTCGAGGGTAAAGACAGAGCGAAATAAGCCGATCATATCATTTTGTCTCTTGCCTTTGCTTTGGATCTCGCGGCAGCTCACTTACTCACTTGTCCTTAAGACAGCGGCATAAACGACGTTGTAAATGAAAGTGTAGCGAATTCTGAATGTTGCGTGGCCGTCTGGTATGAAAAATATCGACTTTATCTTCCGCTTATATATATTGATTAATTGCGGAAAACCGAATTTAAAAATCATGACGCACAACTTCGTAGAAATTATAGTGGTGAAAATCGACAATTATCGACGACAATTCACTTTCTTCCAATTTAAAAGTTTTTAAAATTCGATGTTTATCGACATTTATCGATATAAATCGAATCCTACCAAGCCTACTTCCCTCCTCTCCCCAGATATTTTTGAGATGTGCTGCGCGTGCGCGTGACCGAATCCAAAAAACCCACCCATTTCTAGTTTCATGCGACATTGACCGCGTAAACTCTTTTGGGGCCGACGACAATAAGAGCGTGATTTGGTGGAACAATATCGAGCCATCCGCTTTATTATCCCTCGTTTACATCGCGGCTCCGGACTAGACCGGCGTGGTTTCGAATTATCACGTGATATTGACAATTCGTCCACACACTGTGAACCTCTGCCCTTTGACGACTGGCAATGCGGATCCCACGTGTTTCGTGTCACATCTGTAGAAACGGCTTCGGAGGTAAACTTTATCCTCTACACTTGAGATTTTAAATTGTTTTTTCTGTTGTGAAATGAAACCAACTTCTTTAATTTTACCTACTTCTCGTACTAAATCATTAAATTTCACCCCGTTCATTTTCCTACCCAAATGCATCATGGTCGCACATTTTCGCCTTTCTTCTTTCCATTCATTCTGAGACACACTGGTGCAATATTGACTTTTCATTTTCGTTGTCAGCTCCCATGACACTTTTAATGTCGCCTTCGAATTTGTAGGCCATACGAATTTTCTGTCTTTTTATTTTATAACGATAATTATCTCTTGCCTTTTGAGTCTCAAAAGCTTTCGAAGGTAAAAATTAAGCAGTAAGTATCAAAAATTGAAAATTAAATACTTGAGTAAGGTATCTCCAATAGTCAAAACAAGGTTTTACAAAGCCAGCGGTGCAGAAAAGTAATATAAGAACCTTATACAACTAATGAAAAATTGAGAAACCTCCTAATAACCATTAAAAAGGAAGTCCAAACCAGGACTAATGCAGGCTGGTTTCCCAAAGTTGACGTCCCGAATTGATTACTTATATTGACAGGAAATGTTTCAGTATGTGTTAGTCATTCCAAGTAATTCTCATACCATAAATACCGCTTGTATTTCATAGTTTATCAATGATAGAGAAAAATTGGAAAACAAATTAAAAGAGTATTATCCAGGTTTACAATACTAAAAACAATGTAAAAATCTCTTTCTGACATTATATTTTGCATATATTTTTTTAATAAATGAATTTAATAAATGTTACTGTTTATGCGGTAATATGTCTGGATCAACTGCCCATTGCTGAAGGTAGTCGAGCGGAAAAAAATAACCCATTTGTTCACTCGGCTATGCTGAAGCCGAGTTCGGTAATAATGGTCTCCATGGCAACAATCCGATAAAATACGATTTAAAACGCAAAAACGCTACGTTTTAATAGAAATTCAAGAAAATACGATCAATCATCAAAATTCGGTGATAATAATTTAAATCTACATTCTTTTTTCCTTAAAACAGTACAAACCTCGCTCCGATATCACAATTTTAAGATATTTTAAAGTATTAAAGGAAACATCTCTGCAAGATGGATTTGAGACTTTCTATGTAAAACAAATAGGGGGAAAAACGTTCTGGAATCTAACTCGGGACTTCAATCTTCGCCAAATAAAATATAGCCTGGAGGTGGACCCTGGCAGCACGAGCCTCATACCAAGTTTCATGAAAATCGCTCCATTGATGCAAACGTTGTTAGTGGGGGACATACATACACACTGACACGGCCATTTCATGAGGCTGTTTCCTCTGGAAACCAGCCTAAAAATATTAAAATTAAATTATCAGCGGTCTCCCGAGTTAATCAACTGCCAGTAGGGTCGCTTCGTAAGAAGTTAATTCAGGGACATTTTTTCTAGATTAAAAAAAATCTTCTGTGAACTACGAAACTTTTTTTATTTATTGACTAAAAGGCATTTAATGAATATTTAATCTCAATTTTATTTTACTAGATTAAATAATTAACGGTAATGATATCATGCGTGAATCATCTGTAGAGCGATCTCTCACGTGAACCGACTCCCGAGGATCTGCCGCGTGAATCGACTTTCGGTGGATGCAAACGACATATGCTTTTCGACTATTGTTAGACAGCTGAACTATTTTTTGGTCGGTTAAACCGAAAGTCGGATAAACGAGGGTCGAATAATTGAGATTTTACTGTATTATATTATATTGTATTGTATTGTATTATATTATATTATATTATATTATATTATATTATATTATATTATATTATATTATATTATATTATATTATATTATATTATATTATATTATATTATATTATATTATATTATATTATATTATATTATATTATATTATATTATATTATATTATAAATATCCCATTCTTCGCCCGGAGTAATTATAATTAATGTCTTGTAATGTCCCGTTGTCAGGTACCTATAATCTTTCATGGTTTTAAATTAATATTTTCTATTCCTGTAACTCAATTATCTTGAATAACGTGCTTAAAACATTTTCCAATAATTCTTTATAGACTTTGTTGAGCGTCTTTCCACTTTGTTAAAGAATATAACAATTATTTACACTATTTAGTCTTGAGCGTGATACGTAAAACGTTTACAGCAAATAACCTGGTGTATATGTGTGTGCGCGCGTGATTCCTGAAGAAAACTAAGCAAGACAGCGGGTGAGAAGATTGAGCTAATTTTGCAACCTCCCGCAATGGGTTTATCATACCCAACCAGGAGTATTAATGATACACACAGCATTCAAGAAGTTGAACACTTAGGGAAAAATCTCACTCTTAAAAATAATCTCGCAATGCTTAACGGTAACTTTCAATCCAGGTTAAAGGCCGAAAATGTGAAGAGATTCATAACTGTATGTTTTTAATAATCTATACATTAAACCATTTTTTTTCAATACATAAAAAGATTATTCATAAAGAATCAACAACGACACTTTATTTTTCGAAATTTCTACGCAAACTTTCATCAGCGCCATCAAATGTTGAAAAATTAAACTAAAGCCATTTTGCAAGATTAAAAATATTTTTTCCTACTTAAACTAATAAATTGGAGTTTTTTTATTTATTTCCTTCGATGAATTTCGGAAAGGTATCTAGATACAAAATTTCAACCTTCTAGGTAATGCAGAAGTGCCCTAGATTTTAGCGGTCAAACATACAAACATTCTGCTTTATTAGTATATCAGTATTAGTAGATGTATTCCCTATATATTTGTGAAAGAAATTTCTACAAATTTTAGCAACGCTTTAATATGCATTTCCTCACTATATGCAAATAATTGACAAATGCGACTTCCGTTAAATGCGCTTATGGATTGCTGAATAACATTGCGGAAGATCGTCTTGAAGTCACCTTGCACTACCTTGTGCCGTACCGTCATTTAAGGAAGTCACCCGTTATCATTTAAAGACAATAGAAGGTGAGTTTTAATCGTTTGTAGCGAGCGAGAGATAAGGAGTCATTCCGATGGAACCCATTCCTGTTCGTCCCAGCTCTGTTTCGGGGCAAATACCTCTCTCTCTCTCTCATCTCCGTCCCTCCCTCTCTCTCATCTCCGTCCCTCCCTCCCTCTCATCTCCGTCCCTCCCTCTCTCTCTCTCTCTCTCCCATCTACCTCTTTCTCTCTCTCTCTTTCTCTTTTCGGCCCAGAATAGACGTCTGGGTTGCATCTCGACGACTAGTCGTTTCAATTGCTGAACGCGCTTACCAAGCCTAGCGGCGGATTTGGCGGACATGGCGGCGAATAACTATCATGTAAGTTTGCAGTTTTGTGCCGAAAGTATTTTAAATTGCTAAGTGCGAAGTAGAAATTATTATTTGAGCGAAGTCACGTCGCAATCCATTTTGACTATCCGCCGCGACAGAGAGAAAGGGTTGGCCTACTGCCATACGCTCCCTGACCGCGTGATCTGTGATTGGGGGGTCGCTCCTCCATTACGCGAAGCGCTTTTCCCAATGAACTTGCTTCTAAAAGAAACTTCCCTCGAAATGCTTTTGGGCGGCATCCTTAGACAATAGTGCACTTCGTCCGGTTTTGTGTTTCTCTTTTCTGTCCTCTTCGTTCTATCTGCATGCATGTGTTCCGATGAGTCATAGGGAGTCGCTCTGCATTTTATGTGACTTCGAGTTCATCTCTCGCTTGTATGCACTTACGGTTTTATTTGTTTAACATCAAATAGAGAAATTGACGGTGAAATGCAATCGGGTATTAACCCAATATATTTGTTTCACGAACATAATCCATATAATTAGAGTGCGTATTATAAATGTTAACAAACGCGAAATTTTTCCGGCCTGTTAATAATCGTAGTTATTTCCGGGCGTATTGTCGCAGATAAGGCATAGTTACCGTATTTTATCGTGTACCGCGCGTCCTCGTGTACCACGCGCACCCCTATTTCGGGCGAGTTCGGAGGGAAAAAAAATTCGTGCCGGAATAAGTTGACATCTGGGATTTAAAAAAAAAAAGTTGGCCTATTGACCGGTTCCCCCTCTCTGAAACAACGTTCAGCAATGTTAGGCGTCTTCTCCCTCCTGCCTGCGTTACGCAATTTATTGGGTGATCACTTTCTGCTGATGATAGCAGAAATCTCCTCCTCGCCCCTTTTTGTGTTCAAGGAGCATCAAGGGCTCACGATGAATTCGGCGAACACAGATGCCAAATTATTCCGGCAAAAGTATAGGTAGAAATTGATAGTAAAGTTTTAATGACAGAACCACTTATTTTGAGTAACAATAATAAACTTAAACCTCATTGAAAGCTTTAAATATTATAAAAATATAACATCACAATCGTCAAAACATTTCGTGCGTATACTTCGTAGAATTCTTCGTGTTCTGTGAGTATAAACGTAGACGCATGCGTGTTGCAGTGAATTTACTATCGATACTCGCAAATTACACAACCTGTTCAGAAATCCTCGTATGCAGTCCCTTTTTTTGCCGACATTTTGGGGAAAAAGGTGCGCGCGATACACAAGAAAATACGGTATTATTAATCTTGCGTTTCCATGGCATTTATTTATATATTTTTGATTCAAAAGCAAAAATAAGAATAATACTTTAATTGCAGTCTTTATAAAGATGTTTTTATGAGAAATTATCAAGAAGACAATTGTTTTAGTTTTTTAAAATATTTATTGCACGCGCGTAGTACAATCAAGACATTCTTCGTAATTCAGTGAAGAGTTACTGTTCATCTTCACTAAAACCTGTTAATTAAATTGTAATTCTGTATCACTTTCCCCAAATAGTTCATATCTTTTCCGTCTCGGGTTCTCTCTTCAATTGAATGACGAATACAAAACAGGAAATCGGACTAATACATATATGCATTCATTCATTAGGAAATGTGTAGGAGATCGAATGGATGATAGATAGGAAAACTGTTGGAAGAGAGGCATGTCGCTCTTTAAGAAAACCTACGTGCGACTCTCTCCAGACAAAATTTTTCTCTCGGATTAAGTGTCTAGAATTCTCTCGTCGCCTTTATTACGTAATGTGAGGTTTTCTCACATGGTGTTTCTTTAGTAGGAATTAAAATTTAATTAATGCCGTCTTATTTCCCTGTACTGCGGCTCTTTTAATAGTCACATTTATACTGGATTGGAAAAAGTGGCCCTTCCTGTTAATTTGGTTGTCGGTCAAGCCGGTCTCTCGATCTATGATATCTCTAATAACCAACATGAAATAGGAGATTTGCGTCCGTTGTTAGAATTTCCCTTGCGATCGGTTTCCCGCCTTTGCTAAGTCGTTTCGAGTTCAACGGTCACAATCTTTTAGTTTTTCTGTGTATATTTTTATCACGCCTTTCGTAGCAGTTGCCGGATGAAAGCCTCCACGAGGTTCCTGCTAAGTTGTGTGCTATATGTTCCGCTTTGTTCTAAGTCGTCCTGCGAATTCCGAAATTAATTAATACATCTTCGACGATCACGGATGAACAGAGGACATGATTAAGCAGCTGAACAAAGAGGCGTGCTCAAGAGCTAGAGCGGCAATGCGTAGTACATTTAGTAATTATAGAAAGGTCTTACACGACAGTATGATTGAGAACCCAAAAGCATTTTGGTCATATGTCAGGGAAATCCAAGGTAGAGAATCCTGAATAGGCCGGTTTCGTTAACCTCATTATCGTGCAAAATACTCGAGCTCTGTTATGCGTTATTTAGATGATCGCTCATCTCTTAGCGCATACCAGCACGGATTTCGGAAAGGCAGATCGTGTGAAACGCAACTCGGCATTTTCGTGAATGATTTGTTGCGATGCGGAGAGAAAAATATTCAGGTCGATGCCATTTTCATCGATTTCAGGAAGGCGTTTGATAAAGTACCGCATCGGAAATTATTAGTAAAGCTCATAAAATACGGTATCCATCCGAAAATTGTGAATTGGGTGAGAGAGGAATAGAGAACAGATAGTGACCATCGATGTAATGCACTCGTCCCCCGTTCAAGTGGCGTCAGGTGTTCCTCAGGGAAGTGTACTGAGCCCTCTACTATTCTTAATTTATGTAAATTATATTTGTTCGGTAGTAGATATAAAATTATACTTTTCGCAGATGACACCATCATATATAGGGAGATACTCAACTTAGATGACCGTCAATAGTTGCAGGAAGATTTAATAGCAATTTTCGTGTGGTGTAAGTATTGGAATATTGAAATTAATTATAGTAAATGTGCCGCAGTATCGTTCTGGAGAAGCATGGGCAGATAAATAGGTTTCAAGTACGAAATAGATACGAGAAATATTCAAGGAGCTGAGCATGTAAAATATTTAGGAGCTACCATTTGTCGTGGCCTTTCGTAGGACATGCACATTCGTCGTGTTTATGGGCGCAGCTAACAAGAAACGCGTTCATAGGCAGAATATTGCGGAATAGTACAGATAAAGCTCGTGAAATGTGTTATTTTTCACTAGTCAGACCGCAGGTGGAATATGTCCAGTATATGGGATCCGTATGAACGTTAAAGAAATTAGTACATGAGCAAATCACAGTTTTTTAAAGAAAATAATTTGTTAAATCTCTTTCAATTTGGCTTTCGTAAATCACACAGAAGCACCACAACTCTCGTATAAATCACTGACATGCGTCGTTCAATGGACAAACGGGGAGTTACATACCTACCTTGTGTTGCTCGAATTCATCGATTTTAAATTGGATTTATTCTTACCTAACTGATCGTTTCCAGCAAGTGATCTCTAATGATTCTTCCTCGGACTGGCTTAGGAACAGTCCCACAGGGTTCAATATTGAGTCCAGTACTATTTTCTGTATACATACATTAACAACTGTTTCGTGTCTCTTAAGCACTGCGAACATCACTTATATGCATATGATTTGCAAATATACTTAAGTTTTACAGTAATTGATCTCGCGAAGAACCTAAAGAATATTAATGATGATGTAGAGCGGCTCAGAATTTGGAGTGATAAAAGTTTTCTTAGTATAAATCCAGCGAAATCACAGACGATCCTAAGATTTTAGCTTCTATTAAGGAAGCTCAAAAAGTTCCAATCACCGTAGGTATGTCAACAATACCCTATTGCAAAGTGGTGAAAAACCAAGGTTTACTTATCCTTTCCTGGTCATCACATATTCTGAACGCCTGTAGAACAGATAATTCATCTCTCCATTCTCTGAGAAAGTTAAGTACCAGCACTCCTGTTTCCCTCAAAAAGCACCTGGTGACTGCATTAATTATTCCTAATTTTGACTATTTTGACGTAGCGTAACAGGACCTATCACACGAGCTCTCGGTAAAAATTCAGAGAAAACATAATGCCTGCATTAGATATATTTTTAATTTGAAGAAATCGGAGTCTCTTTTTAAACTGAACTGGCTAAATCTTGGAGTCACTTACTCCATATTATCTTGCCACTGAATTCAGAAGTATTGACATGGAACATAACCGCAATACCAGAGGGAACAATAAACTTTTTATTCCTCATCACAGAAATGTAATCTTCAACAAATCCTTCACTGTCTCAGCAGTAGGCTATGGAATGAACTGCCACAAGCAATAAAAGTGCGCACTCGATCACCTCTTTCAAGCGACACTGCTACCAATATATGTTTTCATTCCAAAGGAATCGCACTTAATGCTTCAATTTTTCTTAATTTTTCGTACATATGATGTGTGACAAAACAACGCTTATTGTGCTCAAATAATGTTTAAAGTTTTGTTATTATTATCGTTTTAACTTTATTTATTTATTTAGTGTATCTCTGTAAGTTTCACAGGTTTATACACCCCCCTTCTTGTGCGGGTGTTTTCCTTTAGTGTATTTATTTGATCTTTTCTCTGTTTCTTTCTTCTATTTTTTTTCTTTTTTTCTTCCTTCTCTTGTTGGTGTATTTTTATGTAGAAAACTTCCGTAGATTTCGTAGGTTCACTACCCCCTTCCTGTGTGGGTCTATCCTGTAGTGCATTTATTTGTTCTTTTTCTGTTTCCTCTATGTTTTAGCTTATACTCTTTTATTGCTTGTATTTTGTGTATGGTTATCATATACATTATAGCGCAGCGGTGGCCAAGCCTGCTTACCCTCAGAGCCGCATATGATAATAATAATAATAAAATTTGAGAGCCGCAAGACATGCATTCTGCGCACAAATATGTATGAAAAGTAAGCATAAACTTGTATCTGTTGCAATACAGAGAGACTGCATGCCCATTAAGCATCTCCAACAGGTCTTATTCGCACAGCGTTATCGCATTATGAAGTGATAAGCCTTGATACGCCCTTGACTGTAAATGAATAAGAGCCGCACGTTAAGTTAAAAGAGCCGCATGCGACTCGCGAGCCGCGGTTTGGCCACCCTTGTTATAGTTCATCATTTGATGATTTTTTAGTGAACCTTAGTAGGATTCGCAGGTTTTTCGCACCCCCTTGTATTATTATATTATTGTTATTAATTCTAAAGTGGACTTCCTAGTCTCAATCTCGCACCAAATAAAGACCATATCTAATCTAATCTCTCTTTCTCTCTCTGTAGGAGCTTGGATCGCAGCCTCTTCCTGTGATAGTGACCGAGGACGTGGACGGAGGATCCATGTCTTCCTCTGGAGGCAACCAGGAGAGTGGAGGGAGGCCCAGGGCAGGTAAGTTCGCCTAATCACTTCCCTCCCGCCCCGATGCCAAAATATTATTTTTTTTAGCATTAAAGCTTTGTGAAGAAAGATTTTATGAACGAATTTTTGACGGCGAATATGAAAAATTTCCTGTCGAGTTTCAATGATCGCTTTTTAGTGCTTTTCGTCAATGCTGAAAAGCACTATTATCTTCGTGATATCCGTCCGTCCGTACGCATATATCAGGGAAGAATTGCCTTAACCGATTTCAACCAAATATGGTACATAGAATCTTCACATAAATTAATGACCAAAATGACATATTTCGACCGGATCGATTTAGCAGAAGTGCCACAATTGCAAAATTAAATTTTTCGGTAATAATGAAATTGGAAGGAATTGGCTGAACCGATTTCAACAAAATTTTGCATGAAGGAGGCGAGTAATATAAAATAACAAAATCAATATGTTTAATATAGATATACAAAGCAGGGCTGCCACAATACAAGTAATAAAAACTGTTCTTTTTACATGTATTTGTGTTGAATTGTCACCATCAATTTTAACCAAATATAATATTTATAATGTACACATATATACAAAACCATAATAGCATATTTGGACTGGATCAACCAAACGGGTGCCACACTTACAAATTAATCTCTTTCTGTAATTATGGATTTGGAATGAATTGGCTGAACGAATTTCAATTAAATTTTGTATTACAGATTTGTACAACATACTATAATTAAATTACGATGTTTAAAGCGGAGCTAAAGAGCAGGGCTACCACAGTAAAAAGTAAAATAATATTTCTTTTAAACGTATTTCTAGAGAAATGGCAGCAATAATAATCCAATATGGTATACCTATATAATCCTTATATAAATAAATAACAAAAATAGCACATTTCAACCGGGTCTACTAAACAGGGTTACCACGATATCAAGGTTAGAATTTTTCTGTACCTATGAATTTCGAAGGTATTGGCTGAACCGATTTCAAAAATAGATTTCGTTTTTAGGGCGAGTATAGAATTCCAAATCGAAATGAACACGTGTAGTACGAATTTAAAAGGCAGGGCTACCACAATACAAAGAAAATTTATTTTTCACTATACATGTATTTGCCTATAACGTTCTGCACCGATATTTAGACGGAAACCACTTCTGTACCACGGAATGCCCTTGTACATCCCTACTTGTTCGTATTTGCGTTTTGGGAAAATATGACAAATTCTCTAGCAGCCGCAGCTTGCGTTACCTGGACCTATTTCAGGAATCTCTAAAACAAATCGAAAGGGAATGTAGAATTTTTAATATAATGAAGTAAGTGTGTTTTATCTGTCCAGATTCTGATTGGCTGCCGCGTGTTGGATCCTGAAAATCCATTATCTTCCTTTACAATGGAATTGAAGCAACGATTGGGCCAGACTTGTATCATGAGTGTCGTGTTTCCTTGGCAAAATGTAATTTTGGGGCACCAATTTAAAAAATCTGATGAAATCACCACATGACTTTCTCCATATCTGTAATATTTCTAAAAATTCCAAATAGGTTACGTAATAATAAATATTTTAAGAAACTGTGAGAAAATTTTAGACTTTACAAAGAACAGAAATTAACTCAAACCATAGCTTTCTGATATTGGATATAGCCACAAAGCTCCAACAATTAAGAAAAGAAAAAGGAGCTGTACTAAAAATAAGATGTAACTAAGCGTCAATTGTTAACAATAGTCGTCGGTAGGTGGCGTGGTGGTGGCAGCTAAAAATATAAGATATCTCTTAAACAATGCATTATATGGAAAAATGTTTCAAACAAAGGTTATAGCTTGTTACATTTTCTACAACTTGTATTCCGATACATTTTTACATTTATCAAATATTAAAGAAAATATTTCAAAATAACGGATATGTGACAAGAGTAAACACTCACTTCCGGTTAATCAATTTTTACCAAAAATTAATCACTTCTTCTGACATTTATAAAAATGTTAAATATAAAATTTCGCGTTGACATGAGTAATAGTTTTTGAAATATTCGCGACAAAAACTATCCTCGGGAGTTCGGCACCTGTAGCAGATTTCCACCAAGTGTCATGAAAATCGGTATATTGGTTAAAAAGTAAATAGGGAGGGGGCGGACAGACAGACACAATGACAAAACTATAAGCCTATTTCCATGCTGGAAAGTAGGCTAAAAATAAGATGTGGCCAGCACATGACTTTCTCCATACCTTTGATATTCTTACGTCAAGTACGATTGCATTAAATGTCTCCTATGTACTGCACTGAAGACAAATATTGGCGAGTTTTAAAGGCAATATATCTCTCTTATGGCTATGTATGAAATAGTAAAATACCTGAATTTGCAACTATTCATCCAAAGGCGGATGAAATCGGTTAAGAGAAGAACAAACAAAGATTAAACAAAGACAAAGAAGAAAATAAACACACAATCGACAAGAATTTTATTATCGTTTAAATTCGATGTTTATCGATATAAATCGAATCCTACTAATAACGAAGTAATAACACTCGTCTTTGCATGCTTCTACTTCAAAAATTGGAGGGTAGGGAGACTGTCAGCGGCAGAGAGTGGAGAGGTGACGATGTGCTAAATTTGACTTATTAGCAACAATGCGACTGCCCTTGAAAGCGGAAGATTTTTAACTCAAAAAACGCGAAAGTGTCGCGTTCAAAACGAATATATGGTCCGATTCGAAAAATGAATTTTCAACCTTCAAGGCGTTGTTTGACTAAAGTATCATATTCGTATGGCGACTCTTAAGTAATTTTAAAAGCTAATGAAAATTATGCTGCGCTGCTTCTCGTAAACGTCACTATCATATAAAATAAGGAGATACGGAGGGAGATGCTGAGGGAGATACGAAGGGAGATACAAAACCGGGATTCTATTCTCTTTGTAAAGATTGATTATAGGAATACAAACGCAACACTCGATCTTTCTTTCACTTTTAGAATCTGGAAATTTTATCTGCAACACTGTAAGTCGTTATTATGTGCTTTCTCAAACTTTTCTTTCAATTTAACATTACAGATTTAAAAGCCAGGGAGAAGAAATATGGTTTTTGCATATTTGCTTACGAAAGAAATCTTGGTTACTGCCGATGCGTTATGGTTTATTTGGTATCCTCAAAAAAGCTTCTTCTCTAATAATTGGCGATATCTTTCTGTAATTGTTGAACATAGATAAATAAATAATAATTTAATATCACTGATTTAATGCTTGTAATGGGAATGAGCTGATTAGATTATGAAACCGTTGATTTCAACCGGCGACGTAAACATATGATTACGTCATAATCCGAACACGCGAAATATCCTGTTTTTATTTTTCCAAAACCATCTTACTCCTTTTAGTTATTGCAGGTATTAAAAAGTGGAGCTTCATTTGCCGACGCAATATGAATAATCGCGTTTTAATTTTTGGGTTTTTTAGAATTGTCAAGTTTAAATTCATTACAAATTTAGTAATAAATTATTATATGACATAATGTAATTTATTCAGTAATTAATTATAAAATTTTCTATCTATAACCATGTTCTCATAATCTTTATTTTTTAAATTTCAAGGTACCCACTGCCGTCCACCGATTTCTCGAAAATACTTCTTAGGCAACTTAATATATGACCACACAGACCACATACACCCTGCAAATTTCAGTCTTCTATCTCTTATCGTTTACTAGCAATTTTAATTTAACTGATTGGGCATACGGGCAGACAGCAAAAACATGCGCGATTGAAAAATGAAACGCGCTAAAAATGTATTTTATATTTCAAGCATTAATTAATTAAATGAGAAATTAATTAATTAATTGGAAAATAATAGGCGAGCAAATCGAGCTCCGTCAGGCGCGGTTGCGCCCCGTTAGGGTTCATGGGTGGAGCCCCTGGTCTTATCGCCGCTATAATAATAGTGTGTGGTTGGTTGGTTGGTGATCATATACTGCAGCTCCGTTCCTTAGGTGTGTGAGAAATGGGAACAAACTCAGCGCTTATGTTTTGATTATTTTTGTTTTGTTTACCTTGACAACTGTTTCCGCATCGAAGTAGTTAGAACTACGTACTGATAATAATTTATTTCGTCGTATGATGGTGCTGATAGATATAGTAGATTGGATTGAAGTACGTAAAAAGTGACAAATGTTACGATTTTATATACAGATACCGATTATTTAAGATATATGCATTCTCCTTGTTTACCTTGACAACTGTTTCCGCATCGAAGTAGTTAGAACTACGTACTGATAATAATTTATTTCGTCGTGTGAAGGTGCTGATAGATATAGTAGATTGGATTGAAGTACGTAAAAAGTGACAAATGTTACGATTTTTATATACAGATACCGATTATTTAAGATATATGCATTCTCCTTATGCGTGGGAAAAATGTAAATAAACAGCGCTTATAATTTGGTTATTTTTGTTTTATTTACCGTGACGACAGAGATTGGTTACGCATGAAAGCAATTATAATTTGGTAAGAAGGTTATTTTTATTCCACTAATGAAGATAACTTAATTTTATCAAATTAATGTCTTGATAGATATTATGAAGTGAAGTACGCAAAAAGTAGCAAATGTTCTGTTTGTTATTTACAGAGACTGGTATAGCATGGAAGTACGTATTTAGAATTGATCAGTACGGAATTTGTATGCATACTGTTGAGGACAATTTATTTTATCGAACGAAGGCTATGATAGATATTATTAATTGCATTGACTTACGGAAAAAGGTAAATCATAAGTCACTTATGGAAATATTCTTTTGCAGAAATATTTGACAAGTGACATTTAACGTTTGTTATATTTTGGGCGTGTAAGAATTGTATTTTTACTCTCTGGAACACTCGATTATGTGAATTTCATATTTATTGTTTACTTTTTAATGGCTATAAAAGTTGGCTTCATTAATTTTTATTTAAATTTGAACTTAATACTTAATTCACCCATTCCTGTCATATTTGACGGCAATTACGCTAGTAATTATAAGGCATTTGTCTCCAAAACGCTTTGTTTATTAGCAACGAAACCTTATAAGGTGTTTCAACAATCTTTCGGATTAGGTAGAAGATTGAAATTCGGCAGTAGTGCTTGATTTAGATATTAAAAGGCAACGATGAAAAAAATAAGAAAAAGTCTCAGGTGGGATAGGTAATTTCTATTTTTCACAAAATAACATGTAAAAATGAATTTTACGGCGTGTATCAGATTTATAATTTTGCATTTTAAAAATCGTATTATTTTGTGACGAATCACCGAAGGCCAAAAAAAACGAAATTTTATTTTCTTGCCCTCGGTTTTTTAATATGCGTCGAACCTGTGCAAAATTACTTTTTAACGCAAAAATTTGACGCAAAAATCTTTCGTCGGCAAGTTGATTTGCATTGTTGCCGAATTCGTGCAATTGAGTATGGTTGACTTGGAATACAAATTCGAATTTCATCTGTCCGACCACATTTCTCCTTCTGAGCGCAACTCAAATTTCATTGTGCAAAAGAGGCTAATAATGCTTCTAATGCTTCACGATGTACGCTGCAATGCTGCAACTTTGCCTCGAGTGCAGCTTGTTGAATTCCAGTGATAACACCACTATATCTTCCTGTCATCACACCATCAGAACACACCCCAACACAATTATTCCAGTTCATTTCATTCGTAAATTCATCTATTTTTCTAAATATTTACTTGATGTTATACGACTTGATAGAGGTGCACAAAATATACAAATCCTCTATGGATTGTTCTGTATCATATGGAACATATGCCATCAGCTGGGCAAAATTATTTAATTCGGTAGTCTTATCTAACCACGGCGCAAAGAATGAGCTTTCTTTAACTTTTGAATCAGTTTTTCTTTTACCTGAGCTGCCGATTCATGAATCGCGATACTGTCATTTGATGAAGACGTAGTTTTAAAAAAATCCACTTGGGAAGACTCAACTTTGTGGAAAGATTTCATAATGAAAATGAAAGAAGATTGTATTTTTCCACTAACAAATCTATTCCGACCGGTTTCGCCTGTAACAGTATCATCAGGTGATAGATCGCTTCCTGTCAATTAAATTAAAGAGAATCGCATCACAGAAAATTATTTCCTCTCCCGAATATCCTTGTAATCCTAAGCACTGGCGCAGACTCCCTTTCATAGGCTTCCTCTCCTACAAACTTTCTAACCTCTTCCCTAAAGACATCAAACCCGCCTCCTTTTCTCCGATAACTTACGCCAAACTTTTCCTGAATACTAAAGATTTCATATCCAATTTATCAAAAAGTGCTGTCTATAAACTATCTTGTGCAAATTGTGAAGACAAAACAAAATCCACATGGGCAGGCTCAACTTTGTGGAAAGATTCTATAATGTAAATGAAAGAAAATTGACGTGATGATTCTGTAACAGGCGAAACCGGTCGGAATAAATTTGTTAGCGGAAAAATACAATTTTCTCTCATTTACAATATGTAGTTTAGTTTTTTTGCAGCTTCATCTTTGGTGGTAGGCAGTACATATTAGTATTTCACCGGTATTGTGAGGTTTTCTAGTTTGAGCGATTCTTAAACAAAGAAGGTATGGTGCCCGTTTTCAAGTGCCTGTGAAAACCATTAATGTATCTTTATAAATTTTTAATGCTCTTTTTCTTTTAAGAAATTTGAATGGCTTGTCTTTTAAAACCATGTTTATTGTGAAAGTGATGTTTTAGAAGAGAAGGCTTCGTTGAGTGTTTTGATAATTGTTTATAGCGAATGGCACATTGAGATTTAGGCTCGCTTTTTTATTTGCACCATGTGAATCCTAATGATAAATAATTTTCATCATACCTTCTTATAATCTTTCAGTGTTTTCCGAATTCTTCACCAGTGTTCGGATGGACATTATCTTCTTTTGCCATTTACTACACTAATTCAGTACTTTCTGCCTTTAGTGATAGTTTTCTGTTCTGATTTTGTGATTTCAGCCTTTTAATTAAAACAAGGATTAACGGTTACATACGTCGTTTTTAAAACAATAACATAATATTGGGATTTTAAATAATAAGACCACTAAATAAACAGTACACGTTTATGCGTACTCATGTATTCGTACAAGCGCCTGCCTTTTCATGCTTGCTCCGCTGTGAGCTCCAGCCCCTCTTTTAGCTCGGCGTTACTCGAGGGACAATGATAGAGGTCAACTTTTTTACTTTATTTTGAAGTAGAGGCGCGCTAATAGTCGTTCAGTAACTGTTTGTATGCCGTAGTCTTCGAATCACCAGACTATCGTGATACAGATTTTTATGTTTTTCTTCATGGCGTTCGTGTTTCAGACTTCTGTAAACACTGGACACAACAAACGGCTCGATTTATTCGTCTCACACCAGACCTGCAACGAAAACAATATTAACAAAATCGTCTTTCAGATATAGACAGAGACTTTAATCATTAAAAACTTGTAAAAAGCAGATTTAATTTTTTTATTCTTAAAATGAAATTTTCGATTTCGGTATGTTCGCGTGCCACATAGCACTAGCTCGAGTAGATACCACTGATGGCACGCATACCACAGTTTGAGAAACCCTGTTATAGATTATTTAAGAGTTAGGGAGGAAAAAATATTGTATTTAATTGTTGCTTGACGAATGCCATATAACGAGATACGAGTGAAAATTTATTTAGGTGTTGATGTAAAGTGGAAGTTCTAGTTGATGGATGTAGTTCAAATCACAATTCGGAGTTAAATTTTAATAAGGATCACTCAGTCTTCATTTAATCAAAATCCGTCAAGCGCTTCAGGAGATGAAATTCACGACAAGCGGACGGACGAGACGTGCCCATATGGCGTTCCGTTACTATCGCTTCGCTGGTAAAGAACGTCGAATAACTGCCTATCGGGCCTGTTATTTAGAAAATATGTACTTCGATATTATATGACAGGGCCGGCTTGGTGGGGTGTGCAGAGTATGCTACGCATAAGGGTCTCCAAAGGAAGGATTCCCTAATTTGGCTTTTACTGTAACTCATCGTTGCCATTTCGACTTTACAATAGAAAAATGTTTGGCACGATTAATAGATTATATCTACTATTCGCTGTATATACAAAAAGTTGGAATATCTTGAAAGAGTTCGTTTAAATTAATCTCAAATCACTCTCACACACTCGCTGGCAAGCAAGAGTTAACGCAGTAAAAGTTGTGATTTATTATATAATTATAATTCGGTGTGCCAGGCTTTAGAAAAACTGTTAGAAACAAGCGGTGGCTCAGTTGCAGGATCAGACGCGTGTTCCTTCTTACAGTGCATACAACAGATGCTTTTCATTGCACCATTCATTGTGTGGCACGATGTATTACGGTTGATAAATATAGTCATCAAATACTTGCAATCTGATCGTATTGGATGCCACTATTCAACTCGTTGATGCAGTAAAAGAAAAACTCATGATATTTCGTGAAAACTATTTTGATGATTTCTTGCTGAAAAAAGTTTGGTGTAAACTATGAATTCCCAACAACCAGGATTAATCGAAAGAAGAAATTTTTTGACGAATTTAGCCAATATGCAATTTCTTCTAATCCTGAGTATAATTTCAAAATAAAATTGATTAATCCATTTCTTGATGTAATCTAGACCGTTTTACCTCCTGGGCCACGCTGTCGACAGGGGCTCGGCGGACTATACGTGTCCGACTTCAGCTAAAACATAAAACTCAAGGTCCATGGGTCGCCAAATGAACAAAAAATACATGGATGAAATGTGGCATTGTTAAAGTCAAAAGAATGTAGAATAACTCGAAGTGTTATCAATCTATGTGTCGTTTTAATTTTTGTTTTTAATTTTAAAAACGCCACATGCCATCCATATTAAGGAATTCCACAGTCTCAGCCCCGTCTTTCAATTAATAAAAGACATTTCTAGTCGATATTTTGCAAAGTATTTATTATTTGATAATACTTTGCGAGTGGAGAACGGACTTTTTGGCGTACAAGAGAGTCAAGAACTACTTACGAAATACTTTACTACAGCCAAAATTATTAGTGCTATCATTACTGTATGTACATTGAAAGCGAAAAAATAAAAAAATAGGCTGTAATAATATAATACCGCAAAAACCCATGTATAGGACGCAAGGAAGTTTTCGGCGTCAAATTCTGTTAATTTGTTTATTGGACGCAGGAAAGTTTTTTCTTGAAATTCTAGTAATATTCAGTAAATCTCCATTCTATTGGGTGATTTCCGTCGAATCTACTTTTTACTCAGTTTGAGCTGACGAGTGAATTTACTGAAGTATTTACAATTCGAGAATTTAAAAAATGTATGTCCTACATATTTTAATATGCATTGTAGCGCTGACGTGGAGACTACAACACTTTGGCAAATAACGTGGAAGAAAATACAATGTAACAAATTTTCGTGACGCTTCCTAATTGAATTAAACGCTGGAAAAACTACGGTCGCCTGTGAAACTTGCAATGAACATAAATTATTATAATATTAAAAATGTTTCTATTTCAATTTTTAATATAGATTTATCCAAAGTTCCATCCCTTTATATCTATATATATATATAAAACGCTAAGGCAATACGTGGCACACAATAACATTGTGTTGCTAATTAACAGGATATATAAACAGCTGAAACCGCTGTCATTGAAACATCAGATCTTTGTATCATAATTTTAGTATTGTATTGTAAAATCTGTATTAAAGATTATTATTATTAAGTAGATATTACTTTTTTAAAATTAATTTGCGTACAATCTTATATGGTAGATTATATATCATTACAAGCTGTAAGCCCGTAAAAAATTACGGAACTTAAATGATGAAGCGTTTTCATCTACTTAATAACCCGAATCCCTCTTGGTTGTTCAGAGACATTTTTGTTCAATGCGGATTTATTACAGATAATTAAATTATATCATTTAGCATTTCAAGAGATACTGAATTTTTCTTACCATTGTAAAGTACATAATGAATAAGCGGTATCATTACTTTTCTTCTACAAAACAAATTATCAGCAACTACATCAATTTAAATAACCACAATGACCACACTATACTTACTACCATTTCGGCAGAGGTACATCACAATGCATCACATTTAGCCAAATCTTATGTGTTAACTTATTAATAACAGTAAATATTTATTTTTAAATGCATATCATTCGATATAGATACATAAAAACCTGGTAGAACTACATCAATTTAAATAAAAACAAAATATTGACCACTTTAGAAGTAATACATGATATTACTTTTCCGTATTAATATCGGAACCAAATAAACAATGTCTAATGTTTATTTACTCTTCGCTAGCAACGTGATAAACAGCTTCTGTATATCGCATTGAAATACAGTATAAAGCTAAAACCATTTAGATGTTTATATGCAACTATATATTTATTAATTAAATTAATATTTCAATTGTTTGCTCAGAATAAAAGTAATGGCTTCAAGAACGGTATCCGGTCACTTTTCCGAATCCATTTTTCCGAATCCGTTTTTTCCGACATATCGTTTTGCCGAACAGTCTTTTCTCCGATTCCGTATTTCCGAATGCCTTTTTCCGAATCTACTTTTCCGAATATTTATTTTTTCCTAATTTTGTTACGGGCCGTGCAGGCAGAGGAAGAAGGAGGGCGGTACCACCTAGATTTTCCAGTGACAAATGAAACCAATATGAGGCAACTCTTAATGGTTCCCACAGAACGAATAACATTAGTGAAGGCTGGCACAAGAGATTCAGAATCGTCGTCGGAAGACACCACCCCGATTTATATTCGATACTGAAGGAGTTCCAAAAAGAACAAGCAGATTCCGAAACCATCATCGCTGAATTGGAACTCGGTAGAAGTGTGAAGGCGGGACCAAGAAAGAAGAACATCAATACAGGAAAAAAAGTTAGGAACATAGTAACCGACTACGAAACGTACAAATCCGAAGACCGCGTTTTAGATTATTTACGTGCATTAGCGCACAACATTGTATTTTAGAACGGTATACACGTTCAGAAGTGTAGTATATAAATTCGGAAATAAAAGTTTTTGGAAAATTCCATTCGGAAAAATGGATTCGGAATTTCAATTTGGGGAGAACTTGTATTCGGAAAATCAAACATTCGGAAAATTGGATTCGGAAAAATGACCTGTAACCTCAAGAACAACACGTTACGCTGATTATAATGCGAGAAGAAAAGCGGAACGAGCCAATCAATTGAAGAAGCAAATCGAAGAAGAGAGGGAGACAGAGGTAGAGAGGGAGGGAGGGAGAGAGGGCGGGAGACAGAGGAAGGGTGGAAGACAGAGGAAGGGTGGAAGAGAGGGAGGGAGAGAGGAAGGAAGGGAGAGAGGAAGGTAGGGAGAAAGGAAGGGAGGGAAAGAGGATGGGAGGGAGAGAGGAAGGGAGGGAGAGACGAAGGGAGAAAGAGAGGAAATGAGGGAGAGGGGAGGGGAGGAAGAGAGGAAATGAGAGAGAGGGGAGGGGAGGAAGAGAGGAAATGAGGGAGAGGGGAGGGGAGGGAGAGAGGAAGGGAGGGAAGGGAGAGAGAGGGGGAGGGAGGGAGAGGGGGAGGGAAGGGAGAGAGAGAGGAAGGGAGGGAGAGAGGAAGGGATGAGGAGAGAAGGGAGAGAGAGAGGAAGGGAGGGAGAGAGGAAGGGAGGGAGAGAGGAAGGGAGGGCGAGAGGAAGGGAGGGAGAGAGGAAGGGAGGGAGAGAGGAAGGGAGGGCGAGAGGAAGGGAGGGCGATAGGAAGGGAGGGAAAGAGGAAGGGAGGGCGAGAGGAAGGGAGGTTGAGGTTGTCCAAAGAATTAAACATTAAAGACTTCAAAGCGTCTGTGAATTGGTGTCGTCGTTTCTACGACAGACAATTTATCAATCTGCCGATGCACTACGATAAGTCAACGTTTACCCGAGGATTACGAAGAGAAATTAACTACATACCAGTTCTATATAATACATTTAAGAAAGGAATTCAATTTTCCACTTAGCGAAATTGGCAACGCCGATCAAACGCCATTAACATTTGAAATGCCAACTGATGCAACGGTAAATGAAAGAGGTGCAAGAACCGTCATAATGTGAGGAACTGGAAGTGAAAAAAATCGGTTCACTATCATGCTTTCTTGTATGACTTGATGGGACGAAACTGCCTCCCTATGTGGCTTTTAAAAGAAAAACAATGCCGAAAGGCGAATTTCTCCTTGGCATCATAGTCCGAGTGCAACAGCAAGGTAGGTTCAATGAAAATATCGCCAGTGACTGAATCGAGTATGTTTGGAAAAGAAGGCCTGGTGGAATATGTCAAAGATCTCTCTTGGTCTTATCGTTAGACGCATTATGATGCAACATATGTCCCAAAGTTAAAAAGAAACTACTTGAAATATTTGGTGATTTTTCCGGGGGGAATGACATCGATCCTGCAGCCGATAGACGTCGTTGTTAACTAGCCATTTAAATCACCAATGAAGAAGAATTGGGCCGATTGGATGGTGAATGGGGTGGACTCATTCGTAAAGTAAATATCCCAACGATCTGTCAGTGGATCGCGGAAGCATGGAATGATCTCCCGTCAGAAACGATAATAAAGGGGTTCAAAAAATGTTGTACAAGTAATGCTTTAGATGCAACTGAAGACGACGTATTATGGCAAGGTGATGACAACAAAGCCGCGACAACCGCAGGGTTCGAATCAGACGAATCTGTAACTTCAGAAACAGATGAAAATCACTACCAGTTCCATGTAACTGAAGACGATTCAGCTGATGGCGAATTTGCTGGATTTTAGGAAAATTGTTTGTAAAAGTTTTTTCTTCTTACTTGTATATTTATTTTAATAGTTAGACTTGCATGATTGTTAATTTTAGTTATCAGACGTCTTTTTTTCATTTTTACTGAAAACTCTGTACAAGAAGTACGAAAAATGTTTGGAAACTATTTACAATTTTTGTTTGTAAAAGTGCAGTATAGGTTCGCATAAAAAAGTTTTATTTTAATATAAATGCTTTGATGATTATTTAATATTAGTTTGCAACTGTCTAATTTTCATTTTTTTGTTTCATAAAAATAGTCAAATGTTGTATAGCCGTGTATAAAATGCATCCTAAATTTTAGCCCCGAAAATTTGGGGAAAATATGCGTCCTACATATGGGTTTTTACGGTAGATAATTTTGCGGCAGAAAAATCTATTCAAGTTCCTCTCTAACTATAATTATAATTTTTATCATTTTGTTACGATAATTTTATTAATTTTATCTTTGTTTGATTATTGTTTACCATTATATTTTACATTGCATTATATTCTAATGTTGAACTTTAAAAATGATTTTATTTACCATTGTATTTTTCATAACAATACATCAAATAAAATAGTAAGTAAAAATTATTTTATCTACTTTTGTATTTCTATTAACAGTACATCAAGAGGTTCACATGATTGCTATGGCCCAGGGCCTACAAACCTGATAAAACTACCCAGGATATGATGCTCAATTAACTAACAGCGATTTTCTGCGTTCAGAACAATAAAGAGATTTTACCCATTATTTAGGCGTTATAACTCTAAGAAAGTGTATTTAAATTGGCATGTCAAACAATAATAGAAGATTGTAAGGGTGGTATATTTGATAAATCACAAGAAGATGTAATTCCACTGAAGGTAGTGATAAAGAAAAGCAACATTGGTGAAGTTAATTCCTTGCTGTTATTGAACTTCCTCAGAAAGAAAAGATATAGTGACGTTTTATCCAATGTTATGATTGCTCTTTGCCTATCTTTAACAATTCCAGACACAATAAGCATTGCTGAACGATCATTCAGAAAATTAAAGCTGATTAAGAACTATTTGCTAGCATCTATGTGCCAAGAAATATTAAACTCGCTTGGAGACATTTATGTAGAAAGCGAAGAAGTCAATAGAGTGACTTTCATGAAATTATTAGTAAAGGGAAATCTCTAAAATCCAGGAACTAAATGTAGTAATTCAGATGTACTTCAATATATATGTAAAAAAACTTGTTTCTGTTATATTTATTTATTAAAATAATTTATTGCTATTATTTATTTTTACAATTTTTATCAGTGATATTAGTTTTATTATTTTCATAGCTCTTTCAGTAACTTCAAGTCACATAATATTAGAAGTTGGAACAAGGACCGTTGGGCAAAAACTCACTGCCTGAGGCATTTTAAAAAAATCCATCTTACAGAAATAAACATCAACAAATTCATACGGAATAGAGAGTTCCGATTCTTGATAAAGTGCCGCCTGTCACCGCCGCGGCGCGCCGCCTCACTAGCCCAAGTCACGTGACGGCCATGGTTGGAACACCTTGTAGAAAAAGTAGATATCTGTATAGTGAATACGACGAAGTATGTCTTTGCTATTTTTTGAAATTGAAGTTAAAATTCATTTTATTGAAAATCGGCATGACTTGAGTTTAACATGTCCATCTTTACATTTCCCTCCTCTTAAGTCAGCGCTATGCAAAATTCTCAAGCCGCGCTTTCCATTTCAATCGGAAAATATATCATTTCTATATTGTCCTTACATTTACGAAAAATAAATTCAAATTAGCTCAATAACGCGACACCAGTTACGTTGAGGAATACGGATGAGAAGTTTAAATAATAGTTATCTCTATTAAAATAATTATAAAGTATATTTGGGCAATACATAACTAAAAAGTGCTTATTTAACGATCCTGCTTGCCAGCTGAAAGAACATAAATCATGGGTGTAATTTCAGACACAGCTACTTAATTATAAAACCATATTTTTAATATAATACGACTTATAGTTTCGGAGATAAACAATCAAGAACCGCCGAATCTTTCGATATCGTTTTATGCGAATTTTACATAAAGAACGCCTTTGAAATCTCTATGTATTCCATTTATAGAAGTTTTCTGTTAATCGCATCAGTTATCACAGCATCTCTCCGCCCTTTGGTCGAAATTTTAACGATCAACTTCATAGCGCAATGCTCTCTTTAATTATTTCTTTATATCAACTATAACAACGTCGATTTAATTGCGAAATAGTAATATGTAGTTAGAAAATTTGACGATAAGGAGACTGACAGCGTGGGGGGGGGGGAGGAGAGGAGGGAGTTAAGAGGAGAGGATTCTTTAATTAGTTGTACTGTATGCTGAAATTAGCAACAATGCGATTTTCCCTGACGACGAAAGATTAACTCGAAAAATACGCGGAATTTTCGTGTTCAAAACGAATCTGTGTACCGATTCAACGCGTATTTCAAAATCGACGCTAGGAAACTGAATTTTAATTCTTTTAGACGTAGTTTAGGGCAAATCCTATAATCATACGGCGATTCTAAATAATTTTAAAATGCGATTGAAAGTAATGCTGTGTAGGGTCAAAGACAGCGTTACACATGATGATCATGACCATGATGATCATTGTTGATGATGATCAACCATTACGTTTTTTTTATGTAGAGATATATTCAGAACAGCTTGCGAATTATCCAGCCAACATCCCCGCTGCGATTTCTTATTTTTCTTTGCTATTTATTTCTAGGATTTGAAATCGTTTTTAATTTTTTTATATTGTATTTTCATGTTTAATTGTAGAAACCAGTAAAACTGCATTACTTTTCATTGAAGTTTTCAATACTTGATTCCATAGATATTAATGTTTATTTTTTATCAAACAACTAAATTACTTTCTAATCAACTTTTTAATTCTTTTTAACTCGTCATTTTCTGCATGAGTTTTCAGAAAATTGGTACGTATGGGTTGTGAATATTATAGTCCGATCTTTCCGCCGTCATCTTAATATATAAAACGTTTAAGTATGTTTCCGTACAAAGTTCAGCTGTTATGTTGAGGATGAGTGTAGCACATTTTTAGATTCATTTTAAAATTAGTTAGAATTAAGATAGAAACTCGGAATTTGGATTCGAGTACGGCCAAAAGAACACCGTTTATTTTTTAAAAGAGAGATTTTGAATCCGTGCCGAGTTAGTGTGAAAATATGTTTAGAATAGGGAAAAATGCCTATTTTTCAAGTCTCTAACAATGCTAATTTATAATTGGCATGACTACATACTGCACCCATTTTGCTTTCAGTGAATTTTAGTTAGCATTTGTTAATAATTTTATCGAAACTAATATTGGTGGCGTAAAATTTTACTTTCGAGTTGTGATTATTTAAACAAAAAAGTTATTGGAAGTTTTATTAAAATTTAGGAATTATATCAGCTTTATCTGTCATTTTTTATTTCCAAAACTTCGTCTTCTTAATATATAAAACGCTTAGATATGTTAACCAAGTGACCATCTGGCATACCCAAGAATTTCTCAACAGCTTAATCCCAACAAGAATGCCTCCTCACGTGCTAAAACTGAAAGTAGGTGCTGTAATCATGCTACAACGGAATCTTATGCCATCACGGGGACTCTGCAATGGAACAAGATTGACAATTACGCGTATACAAAGACACATCGTAGAGGCCCGTGTAATAGATGGATTAAACTTAGATACTGTTCTCTTACCGCGCATACCTCTCATTCCATCTGATACAAATATGCCCTTCAAATTCAAAAAAGATGGTTTCCTATACATTTAGCCTTTTCAATGCCCAAGAACAAGTCACAGGGACAGCCTTTTGACAGAATCTGCTTATACCTTTCGAAACCTGTATTCAGTCACGGGCAACGCTCTCAAGAATTCGATCATTGGACTCATTAAGTGTCGCATCTGAGAAGAATGAGATTGTTAATTGTGTTTACAATGAAATAAATGAATAAATAAATAAAATGCGTTGATATTTAATTAATAACCTTTAAAATCTGCTAGAACGGCGTATGTTACACCAGGCCCAGTTAGTATGAATAAATTTACTCGAACATATTATACTACTCATGCATTTTTTCTACTGCGTGCCCCCCTGTTGAATTTTTCTGGATCCGCCACTGATTCTACCTAAAGGTGAAATACCAAAACAATGTCAAATATATGATTTTGTGGGACTTCTTGAGTTCTACACTACCGATTTACATTCAACAAATAAGTGTGTCTTTTAAAGCAGAGCTCTAGAATGTGGTACAAACATTATGAAACTTCAACATCTGCAATATGTAGTGCCACCCAAGAATGCTATGGATGCACTAGCACAGTGTGATAAATTAATTTAGCCCGATATTTTTATATTGCTAAAAACATTTGTCACACTTCCTATTACGACATGCAGCAGTGAAAGATCGTCTTTGACTTTGCGAAGATTGAAGACATATTTGAGGAACACTATGATTCAAGACCATTTAAATGGTTTAGCACTATTAAATATACACCGAGACATTAAAATTAGTCCTCAAGATGTTTTAAAGTGGAATACACATCAAAAGTTGTGTTTTTGTTATTGGACACCATATAGCATTGATGGAATAATATGATCCGAAGATCCTATGCAGACAGGCATAAGCCGTAAAGGTGGGAATAATTTTGAAACGAGAAAAAAGTCTGCTATGACCGGGAATCGAACCCGGGTCTTCCACTTGCCGGGCGGATATTCTACCTCTGAACTATCTGAACATCCGCGTTCAGAAAATTGTTCTGATACGATAGTTCAGAGGTAGAATATCCACCCGGCAAGTGGAAGACCCGGGTTCGATTCCCGGTCATAGCAGACTTTTTTCTCGTTTCAAAATTATTACCATATAACATGACAAGGTATAACCTTGAAAGATTCAGCACAAGTGTCACCATGCATGATTTCATACAAATTTATTGTAGTCGGAAGTATTACTGTTTCCCCATTAAAATATGCCTTCATTGTCATTGCTTTTCGAAAGATGCCCTCTGAGACTTTGATGATGGTATTATGTAATGGTTAATTGCTTTGTTTTTTTGTAATCCTGGCTGTATAGCTAGCTGGTTGCATTTACACTAGCTTTCATTAATTTTTCTTGGCATTTAAAAACAGAAATGCCTTTAGTCATATGCTTTGGATGATCAAACAGCATTTTAGTTTCTATGATTTCATGCTGTCATTGGCCATCATCACTTCAGAACAAATGGTGTACTGAGGACCCTGCACATTCTTAACCCAAGTCCACAAGAATCCAAATGTAGTAAACTCTTCTTTGTATTATCTTATTTTAAAATTCGAATATCAGTTTACTTTACTTGTTCTCGGATTTTTTATCATTAGTTTCATCTTTTTTTGTGCCTTTTTTCACACTCCATGTAGTAATATTCACGGCAAAAATAATAAAATTGAGCTTCAGAATACATACAAATGTCAATCAATGCACTCTGTTTCTCACAAAAGTACTTTTGTGACTGAGGCCAGACCATGCCATGGCATCATTCCATTGCTTTAGGTGAGATATGAAGCGCATTTAATTTTGTAACAGTCATTTATTTATTTGAGTATGCTGACAAATCCCACTACAAAATAGCTGATGCGCAGCTCAATGTTAATTAAATGTAGTAACTTTGTTTATAAAATCTAAAATATTCTGGAATAATTTTGGATAAGCTTTTATTGTAGTTCAATTTTAGCATCCATTTAAAGAGGAAACTGCCATACCTATTGGCATGGCCCTGGACTGTTTGCTAGGATGCGATATGTGATGCTGTCTGCCACTGAATCATGCTGACATAGGAGATATAGGGATACTCCTGTCGAGTTTAAGAAAAAGTTTTGTGATAAATTCTTATAAATACTAGTCATTACTACTGCATTCAAATAACATAAATTTTAGTATTATCCAAAGAAGAAAAACCAAACAACCACCAAACTGAAGCGGTGGTTTGCACCTCCCCTAATTTGTACACCTTTGATCAGAACAAATGACTTGCTGCTAATGCTTTAGTGTCTAGCAATAAAAGCACAGTGCATTCTACTAAAATTTATCTATGGTACTAAGCTAGCAGAAATGTAACATTATGAAGTACAATTAAAAAAAATAGTATTTCTGCTTTAAAACCCAGGTACCTGGAGCATTTCCCACTCGAGAGGCACGCACCTTCATCCTTCATCTGGGTCCGGACACCATGGCAAAGATGGCAGTAGCTCCTCGGACTCGAGACAAAGGAGGAGGTCGGGAGATGACATACTGCATGCAACGGGCAGTGGGCACCCTCACAACATGGCTTCCTCCTCTTCTTCGACGGCCTCATCCCCTTCTCGGAGCAAGCCTGCTGCCGCAATCCTTGACGCATTCAGACCTCGTTCCAAGTCTGATGCTACATCACGGCCCAAGAGACCCACTCTTATTGCAAGCATGAAGAATGCAATGCATGTAAGTGTCCTTTTCATTGGATATCTTCCAATGGAATTTATCCTATACCCATTTTTACTGATTTTGATCTTCTTGTCTTCCGAGATCCAATTGGCCAGTTATAAAAAAAACTGTGTGGGATGCTGATTATTTGCTACTACAGTCATGAAAAGTTTGCTTAAACCAGATGATGATAGAATCAGGGATTGGTGGATCAACCCTGAAGACAGTCATCTTGTTGTCGTAATGCATATCTGGTTTTAGCAACTGTTTGGTGGCTAGCATCACCATTTTTCTTTACACTCTGTTTAAGGGGCCTATCCAACCTTCTGCCAACCTTGAGAGAAACATTTAAAATTAAAAAGATCTTGGGAGCCACTCATAAAATATTATAAGTTAAAAATGATAAACATATACCAAATTAAACACACTCCCTGATTAACGCTCTTAATTAGTGCCAGGAAATTTGAGCGCTAACTGAAACAGCACTATTCGGAACACATACTTCCATAAGAAATGACATTATAAGATTTAATTCGTTCCTGAGATTCTATTAATGGAAATTAGGTAGTATTATATAAATAATACACCAAAGTATTCTTTGTTAACCATATTACGTAGCTTAGAATAGGTAGCCATTTGCATTACAATTATATTTTAAATTGAACAGTTAAACTTGAATATAAATGAAGAACAGAATGCATTTTACAGAACATATGTTGATCTCATGCTGAATAAATTGCACAAGAGCATTGAGGAATAGGAATTAGAGTATAAGAAGATACCTGCGTCTACTTAAATATACAGGGTGAGGCAATAGTCACTATACAGCCACAATTTTATTAACTCAAAGAAAATTGGAACATAATAACATAAGCATCATGACTGAAGATACTATTCAATTAAGAGAAGGCAATGGAAGGCAACCAATGAGACAAAAACAAAATCGTATATCGAATCGATCGAAACCTTACTACGTTTCGATAAAGAAATATCGATACATTAAAGAATTATCACATGCTTGATAAATAAAGGAACATGGAATAAGATCATATAAAGGAAGAATTAAAATATCTTGGTATTACATTTAAAAAAAAATAAAAAATCGAAAAGGGAGCAATAAACAAAAAACAAACTAATGTTTGTGCTCTCCAGCTTTTAGTTGCCGTAAAATCTCTAATTTAACCTCGAGAGTTAAGCTTTTCCTCTTTTTCTCCTCTGAACACTGGTTATCACTCATGGTATTTTTATTTAATGGGAAAATATAATTTAAACAAAGGTCAATCTATATTTTGACTTACAAAAACATTGACAACTGTACACAAAACCATCAAGCAACTGCAAATACTGGCATCTTGTGTGTTGTAAATGCGCAGAGACGCTGCAAAATGGACTTCGTAAATTACACCAGAAATTTTGAAGAGCGTTAATGTGGAACGCGCGAGCGCAATTTGGAAAAAGGTATTAAATTATTTTCAGCGTTAATGCGGAACAGTGTTAATCGGGACAGCGTTAAACAGGGAGTGGGTGTATTCTAAGTTATTCATTTTATAATAGTTTTAACCCATTTCTAGAGCATGCCTGTAATATTACGTTATGACTAACAAATGCTTCCTTGATCCACCCGTAATTATACGTTTTTTTACACTAGAAATTAATATTGTTTTCTCATAAATATGTTTGGTCGACCTAGCTCAATGAAACAAGATATAAACATTTGAAACAAATTTGGATCAACATTCCTAACCTCCTCTGACCATGCCTTATACACATAAATATATGCCAATGAAAGGGTAAAATATTTTATTAATAGGTTAAGAAAATTGAACATTAATAAAAGACTTTGTCATAAAAATTTAATATGTTGTTTGAAATTGCATGTTCTGAGTGATACATGTAGACTAAGCTCATATCATGTAGTTGTTGAGGCTAGCCTCGGTCAATTGTGATACACACAGCGATTTTATTAATCCCATTCTCTTTCACAAATAAGAAATCCAAAACACTCATTTCTTCATTAAAAATTCAAATGGAAGATTATGACTGTGAACCACTTAAAATAGCTGTGTGAGCCTCATTTTTTCCTGGAAAACATAACCACTGTGAAAATGAGTACAAATGATTGAAAGTATTTATGAATACTTTTGACATTAATAATATGTGAAATATATCAATATAGAGAAAAAGTGAAATTACTATAGATATCAGCCTCAATTATAGTATAGATGTTTATGATACAATAGTACTTATTTCATAAATGTGCCATAAATAAAAACTTGATCTTATTTTTCGAAACATAGCTATTAAGATGTAAAGTATGCAAAAATGAGGTAGCAGCTTTGTATATGGTTATACAATAAGTACTATAAATTGGAGATGCATTCCTGGAAACTGCTACCTACCATGAAATGATATATAGCAAAACCTAATTTTTCATTAACATAATAATAAAAGCCATGGTTATGTTTCTGGCAGAATTTTTGTGGCACAAAGATACCATTTTTAACCAAAATGAAATGTGATAGTACATTGCATAAGACATTCTATTTTAAATAAACACAATGAAATAAATAATAATATTAATAGGAATAACAAACTCCTGAGATGATTCTGATTGTTTTGTATGTATAATAAACCCTCAAACTTTGCGGTTGATATGCCCTAAGAATATCACCTGGGTGGCCAGAGGTACCCCATTGTGAGGTACAATACCCCATTTGTTTAATCAATTTTTAGAAATATCACTTCTCATCTTATTTGCGTACCCCAATTCTAAATTTATGATCTGGCCACCCTAAATACCACCAAGAAAGAAACCTCAATGATTGAAACCAAGGACTTATGGAAAAAAGGGCAAATATAACTACCATATTAATCCTAAAGGAATATGACTTCAAATTTAAAATGACCACAATTAAAAACAAGCCCTATTCAGGAAAAACTTTGTGATACCAATTTTTAGAATAACATACAGTGGTAACATTTTGCCATCTGCTAACTTTGCCAGCATTACAGTAATGTGGATTTTCTTGTTCCCCGAAGTTTTTATAATGATGTTTTTTGCACCTTTTTTCATTAACTGTGTAATTGAATGTCATGTCAAAATAAATAGCTGTCTCATCTGCATTACCCTTTTGGCTCAGAAGGTAATCATGAATTTTCTGCAATGCAATTACATGCTTCTGGAAAGCAATAAGTTCGTCCGTGTAGTCAGAAGGTAAATTTTGGAAAAGAGTTCTTCGTCGCATGCAAAAACCATTGTGATGCGTCATCTGTACACACCATCCATTGCTAGCCTTTAATTCTTGCCATGGGATGTTTAGTGATCATGGTAACTCATGAGTTTTCAGTTTAATGATTTCCCGTGACATTTGTTTTCCGTCCATTCTTTGAATACACACCAATTTTACCGTTTCTTCTTCTAACTCACGAAATCAACCTCGTTTGGGTCCACTAACTGATTTCCGTGTTGAGTTAGCACCTTCAAGTTTATTTTTTGCTTGCTTCCACCTTTTCACATTCGTCTGCATCATATTATATTTCCTTCCAGCCTCACAATTGGTGGTTTCTTCAGCATAATACACCACCATTAGCTTAAAATTTCTATCAAAATTTGTCTTATCCCTTGTGATGCATTCCCCTTTACAAAGGTGCCTTTCTTCTCTAAACAGCCTGTCATTTCAGTCCTCAAATTTAGGGTAACTTATTTAAAACTTCCAAAAATAATAACAAGTTCTCACTTCACATTTAAACTTAGCAAAGTTTGTACCAATTGTGCACTCTCATTGAAGTTATACTCTTCAAACTGCCACTGGTGCACCAATCAAAAAGTAACAAATTGGTTTAAATTGTAACAAGACATATGTAAAACATCTTAGTGTAGCGATTTTCAAGGCAGAATGTATCAAATTTCCTTCCTATCCAGCCGATTACAAGTTCTGTCGTAGGTTTGTCAACAGCTCCCTTCCACCAGTACCTACGAGGCGAAAAGCCACTCGTTTGCACATTGTGAACTTCAAGAATATGAATAAATATTTTCTATTCATAAATTAAATGTAATGAATGCATTGTGTGTGTATAAATAAATTGCATTTTCCTGGACATAGAATCAGCACCAGGATGTTCCATGTGGTATTTAAAACTTTGTACACTATTATTAGACAATCCATAATTTCTTTGCTGAAATTTTTGGAAAAAAACTCTTCTTCCTTTCGGGTTAATGCAGTATATTTGGGTAACAGCAAATGACATAAAGGTGAACTTATCTTTAATTCTGATGGTGGTGGTGATAACAAAGACAATGATGAAGATGATGAGTATTAAGATCATAAAGAATATAAAGATGATGCTGATGGTATTGGATGCAGGGGTTTTTGTTCCTTCGGAGTATTATCTGTTCCTATAAATTTCTCCATAGGGCATCATGACCATCTCACTCTCTCTCTCTCTTCATTCTTATATTCTGCTTCATAATATCCTTGTAAGAGATATGTCCATTGATGACCTTTCCAGCATAATATCTTCACTGTTATCTGCAAATTTAACTACAGATTTCTAACCTCCTCCATTTCTTCCCCATTCTCACCCAATTTTATGAGCTTCTCCTCTGTCAGATCCTCGTTGTGAGACTTGATGAGTGTCTCTCTCTGTTGCCTCCATGTCCTCCAATGGCATGGGACATCCTTGTTAATCTCGATATTTCCTCTTCAGCAGTTGGGAAACCTTTAAAATCATGTTGCCTCTACCCACAAATTTCATCAACAGGCATTTATGGAACCACTCTAGACTAGCACATTTGTGATCCAGGGTTTTTGGTTTGTTCTCCAAAAATCAGGCAGGCTATGTTCTGTATTTTTCCCCTTCATTGGTAGGGGGTGTAATGCCCAGTACACTTCTGCCTTAAACTAGCAGCCATTTTCCTCTCCTTGAAGAAAAATGTTCTGGAATCATCCTCTTGCAAAATAAGGCAGTCTCATCTGCATTAAATACCTGTTCTGGCTCATAATCATTGTCTTCATGGGCACTTTTAAGACTTCAAAACTACTCTGTGCAACTTTTTCTTAGTAGGGAGCCTGTTTGCATGGTGAGTGAAGCTTTGGGGCTTGCAATATGAGGGGTACATCAGTGCGCTGTTCCAGTTGCATAGATGTAAAAATGCCCCTAGTTCTCTTCTATGCATTTTAATAGCTTCATGGGTTAATTCTCTGCAGCCACACAGTACACAAATGCTGATTCACTTACCAATTTAACATTGTATAGGCTATATTTCCTCTTAAGTTGCTTGAATTACCCTTCAAATGACACAACTAGAAGTACTATTTCCTTCACCACCAGATGTTTACACTACATGCCTATGCAGATGCTTTGACTTCCTGTGTGAGATATGGCCACTCAGGGGAATGTTTTTATGCTCATGATCCTCGATCCACAAAGTTATTGCTTTTTCCATTTGGGATCACAAGCAGAAGAGGAAACTTTTGAAGTGTGTGGGGTACTTGCTGACACATTAGTCCTTCTACCTTGTTCTTTTTTCCTTATGTAGTATGCAGTTGACTCATTAATTCAGTAATGTCTACCATCTGATTCCACACTCTCAACACAGGCAATTCTGTTGAATAACTTCACTTTCTCGTTTAATTTCACCACCTTTGTCTTAAACTCAGTTGCTGCTCTATCATTCACTTTCCTCTTAGGTTCCATGATTAAGGGCAATAGTAAACACAGTAAATGCAGCAAAAATCGCTGTTGTTTGCAGAATGGAAGGAATGCGATCACAGTATGGTGGCAGTGAACCACAAATATGTGAAACGACAATGTTTGAACCCGTGAAGATTGAGGGTTTTCTGTGTTTGTAGGTAAGGATGCATAACATTTAAATCTTAGATGAAGCCTAATTTACGATTTCAAGTGTTTATTAAAGTATAAATTAAGTCACGATTGCAGAGTTTATACTTTGTGATGAGACTGTGCTATATTCTTCAAAGTTTTAATTATTTTTAATAATCTCTGCATTAAATTTTAGGAATATAACAATTGTGAGAAAATATGCTAAAGCTATTATTTCAGATTGGTTTTATTTCTTGCATTGGTGTGTATATTCGTGTTTCTTATTGAAATAGAAGTAGTATTGGAAAAGTTATTCAACATGATGTAGGAATCATGACACTGTTCACCAACAGCCAAAGCATAAAACCATAGTTAATGGTTTCAGAAAAAAGAAATTTGATTTTATTAAACTTTAATTTTATTAGTTAATAAAATTAAAGTTTAATAAAATGAAAATGTTGCAGGAAGTAATTCCTTAGCATGATTTTTCTTTATATCTAGGAAGTAACAAATGACAAAATTTTGAAAATGAAAGTGTGCATTTGGTATGTACTGTAATTTTTGCCTAATTATTTATTATCAATTATAAAACCCGAGTATTTCATAATGTCTCTAATATGGTTACAGCATTCCCTCATGTCTGCATCCCCATCGAGTAGCCGGCCATCAGCAGGTTCCGAAGGCCACCACTCTGCTGGCACAGCATCTTCGTCTCCCTCATCGCATCACCACCACCATCACCATGGATCCTCAGAAGCTACCCAGAGTAGGCCAAGGGCTGGCTCTGAGAGCTCAAAGGGGCCAGTATCCAAGGTGATGGACATGTTCCGATATCGATCACACAGTGCTGTGTCTGCAGAGGACAAGAGGAAAGCGGTAAGGAGATATATATACATCTTATTATATTATATATGTATGTGTGTGTGTGTGCATGTATGTGTGTACCAATTATTATGTCATCTATACAGTTAATCTAGGGTGACCATATTTCAAAAAGGTGAAAACAGGACATTTACCAAAATTTACAAAAGAAATGGGGCTAAACGGGACAAAAATTTTGCAGGATTTTTAAAAATGGAAATTAGGTTTTTTTGAATTGATACATCATTTGAAAGAATTGGAACAATTCTGAAGGCAGGAAAAAAATCGACACATTAAAAAGTAGTTAGGTAATGATGTGTGGAGTTAAAAGAATTAAATTAACTTGGTCAAACTCCACACATTCAATTATTACCAACTATGGATGCAAGTAGGGTTGACAACAGTGTCGTTTTGGCCTGTATCTGGGCTCGGTATAATTTCTTCGGTTCAGCGAGTTTTTCTAGACTTCTAAAGAAATAAAATACAATATGAAATTTTGGGGGAAATTTTCACTTTTCTGATTCCGATGCATTGATGTAATATTTTTATCATTACATACTTTGTTATGCAATAGGGTGATCAGATTTTAAAAATTAAAAAACGGCAGACACCTAAATTTTAATTCAATGAAACGAGTCACTCAAAAGCATAATCCCAACTGAGACTAAATAGAAATTTAGCTTAACAATCCTGAAATATAGGTGAATGAACAACAAATTAATTTGCTTTTTATATATTTATTAAGTTTTATTTGCAATTAATTTGCAGCTGATGTTGAAGGAGTTGGTTCTGAAGCTGGTATGAGAGTTGTTGATTCATCCTCTTGTGCAGACATTTTGTACATTGTAAATGAAGATATTTCTTGCAATTATTTGGGATGTATGAAAGCAAGTTGTAAAAGTCGTTGCATGAAAGTTCCCAAAAATGAGCTTTTGTCACTATCGCTGCTTTGATGTTTCCAACGAGGATACGGTTCTTTTCATCCATCCACAGAGCATTTGTGATAGAAAACACTCTTTCTATAGCTGAACTTGTGTCGGGAATAACTAAAGCAAATTCCAAAATCATTTGAATCTTTTTAAGAAATTCTTTCACCTTGCACAAACCATCATTTGACAGTTTCAGTTAAAGTCATGTTTTAATAGGCAATTTTGCTTTTAGATATTCGTAACATGGTGGCATTCATTGAAAAGCTCGTCTTCATCTATAACTTTCATTTATTTATTTACTAAAAACAGTTGCAGTTTGGCTACATGCCAGGTGGCAACATTACATTAATTGCTGTCAGTAAATTACAGCAAATTAAAACATAATAGAACTTACAGCATGCTCAAAATCGCTTGTCCAATATTTAAAAGAATAAAATTATTAATGTTATAAAAATGTCACTATTTATAATGAAATTACTTTTCCCTTGGCTTTAATCAGAGCCGAAGTTTTCGAGGTTTATGGTAGGCCTTCACGGTTACCATAGCGGTCCCGGGGCCCACGAAGTCCCCACCGTACTTCACCATACCAAGCATTCACTCTACTTCCTCCGGCTCAATCGTCACCCTCCAAAAACCATTTACATCTTAACTTAAATTGCTTAAGCGATTTAGGAAAGGGCTTAAAGATATCCTCAGGTAGCTCATTCCATTCATAGATTCCTCTATTTAGGAAGGATTTCTTGGCAATGTCAGTCTTCTGCGGCCTGTATTTAATTTTATATTTGTGGTCGTTTTTTTCTATGCAATGAGGTTCCTCGATCCCAGATAATAAATTTTCCCATGCCCCTTTATTATTTAATATTTTAAATATCCCACATAGCCTATTTAGTTTCCTTCTATTTTCCAATGATTCCCAACGTAGCACACTTTTCATTTCAGTTACACTTTCAGTCTTCTTATGCTTCCCCATCACATATCTGGCAGCCTTTCTTTGGACCTTTTCTAACTTTTTTATCTGATCCACTTCATTCGGGTCCCATACATTTGTAGAGTATTCCAAAATTGGTCTTATAATCGCTTTGTACACTAGTTTCTTTGTGGTTTTATTGCTCCCCTTGAGGTTCCTCATCACCCAATGTAAAGATTTATATGCCTTGCCTACCACATGATCGATATGCTGACCCCACCCAAAATTTGCTGAGATAATTATTCCTAAATATTTACAGTAATCACTTTTAGGTATGTAGTAACCCATTAGTTGGTATTGCCTACATTCCTTAACTCTTCTTTTAGTAAAAAGCTTGCTTTTCCCAACGTTTATGTCCATTTTGTTAATTGATATCCGGGTAGGATTAATTTTTCGTGCACCTTTGTATATTAAATAGCACTCTCATAAAAATGGGACAATTGGCATCCCATTTCAACTTTATAGGGACAATGGGACACTTAACTAAAAAACAGGATAATCCCATTAAAAACAGGAAGTATGGTCACCCTAAGTTAATCGCCAGCCTTTGTAGAGGGGTGTTTAGCACATGTAGCTCCTAATTCTAGGATTGCAGTTTCAAATCCTGCCAAGGGCTTGATCTTATGAGTTTATCTTTGTTGTGATTGTTGCTCTCATTGTAAAAGGCAAGTGCTGTTTATGGGCTAGTTAAAAAAAAAATAAATAAAAAATAATGGGTGACTAGGGGATGGGTTTATTTTTAGGACAATGTGAGATCTAAGATAATGTTCTGTTCTTTGTTGATAACTTTATTATACTGCATTAGTTGCTATGAAATTGAGAAAAAATTTAGCAAAGTTTTTAAATGCTATGTTGATTTTCTTGCGAAATTTCACCATTTTATTACTTCATGGAATACACTAATATTTTAGATGTATGTTGATTGAAGCAAGTTCAGAAAATATATGAATTTTGCCATGAATTGAGACTGTTGTGAAAAAATAGATTTTTAAATATCAGTCCTGCCAACATTACTTTATGATCTTGAATACTAAACAAATGATGGATGCAAAATAAAATCAAGAAACTGCGAATTTTATGCAAACTTTAGCTCTTCCCTAGTTCCTAGAATGAGGCCTCCTTAACAGATTCTATCTTTGATTACAAATTTAACTGCCTCATGAAGGATTGAGAAAAAACAAACCAAACATACTGTGCAATGGAGGGCAAAAAGTATTTTATCCATTTATGCATGGGGGAGCATGTGGCATGGCTTGGATGGAAATTGCCAAAAGAATATTTTGCCAATGACAGCATGAAAGTGAATATATTAATCCTAAAAAACCACAGGTAATGGCTAGACACTTGTGAATAACGTTAATATGGCAAATGAACTAAAAGAAAACATAATGGTGGTTGTTCATTCATAGGAAGAAGCGTTAACTTTATAAGAAGCATTCACTCTGCCGTAGAATATTATAAATGATAACAAAAGGAAGACAGCTTCAGATTACGGCATTCCTTTTCTTATTTTTTCTCCAACTAACACCATCGACTAACATCTCCATCCAAAACATCTTTAATTGGAGTGCAACTCCAATCATGATAATTTAAATAAAAGTTTATTTTTTCTCACTTTTTATCTCTTTGGTTAGCTTTTTTCTATCTGTCTCTGTGATCCCCTCTGTCTGTTAATTTATATGCACTGCAGTAGTTACTTTGGTAAAAAATCATGCTATTATCAAGGGGAATAACTACAATTTTGGGATCCCCACCTATGTAAAAAAAATCGTTATAATATTATTTTTATAATAATTTTTGATTTTTTTCAACATTTTAATTCTGATAATTTCTCTATCAACTAATCAGTTTTCATTTTGCATGCTTCTGAATTTTCTATCAAAAGAAGTGATACATGCTTGAATCTACTTTTGGGCATACAAGTGCATACAAGGGTCAATCCTATCATTGGAGGTGGTCTTTTCATCATGTGATATCTTAAGGAAGTGGTGAAGGCCGTATTCGGGAAGCGACCTGAGGCTGTAGAGGATTAGTGGCTCAGCTAAAAGCATTACCTTTCTATTTCTTTTGTTCTTTACTGGTGCATTTGGAGGAGCTATTATTGATAAAATTTTGAATAAAAACTTTTTATAGCCGAAACATTCAAAATTTTCATGATTATATTGCCTAGCTAAGTAGATAAGCATAAAATATATTCGTATATAGGCTCAACTTAAACAAGAGAAAAGGAAAGGAAACTTTATTTCTATTTGCTATCTTAAAGTGGTTCCTACACACCTTAATGGATGACTCGAATTTGTGGAGTAATGTTTATCCAGCTGCCCGGAGTAATGAAATGCATAAAAACATACATAACACATCACTTGAAATCAGAGCATGAGCAATCTTCTTCCTCTTGCTCAGGGTACAAATCTTCGTGGGTGAATATCATTCACTGGTTGTTGTTGTTGGGGCTTCTTTTATCGTCTTTCCTGTGTTCTTTCCATGGTTTGTTCCAACTCAGATTTTTCTTCCCCTTTCCCTTTGCAGCCCCAAGATAAGGGCTGGATAAATCATGGCGAGGACAGTGGGACATTCACTCCCACGGCTCTTGTATCCCAATGGACAATAATTTTTTTGTTCATTGGTTATGGCACTTGTTTGAGTTCCCTTTTCATATTGTAGTCCTCTGGCAGATACTTTAGGAGAAATATGTTCCCTATTATATTAGAAGTTGAACATCACTGCCATTGTATGTACAATATACACATCTGATAAATTTTAACCCTTAGTCACGTGAAAAAAAGTTCTTTTAAGACCTCAAAATGATTTTTGAAATTTAATAATAAAATGTTATGTTATTTTCATTATACTGTAAAGTACATCATTTTAAGTTAGAATGAAATAGTTTATAAAGATTTTGACAAGGTAAAACAATTAAAAACAAGTTTTGTAAATAAACAAAATTTTACTTTCTTTTTTAGTTACCACTGCTATCCTAACATTCGTAACATTTCAAAATCATATACTCTTTACATATAAAATCACCACAATTTGCACATTTATTTCGCACTTTTATTTCCTTGTTTCTGGAGAAAAATCTACAAAAAAGTTAAAGTGAACAAATGCGTTGGTTTGTGAGGTTAAGGGGTGAGCAAAAATCAATTTTTTTCGAATTTTGACCAAGCCTAGTGCGGAAAAGTTGCCTTTTGTATAGACTAACAAGAGGGAAAAAAATGTTTTTGATCGGTCAACATCTTCCAATTCCGCCAGGCACTCCTTGCTTTCAACCATTAAGATATGCATGAAATGCACGAGGGATGCAGCTCTTCGATTGTTTCAGTCCTCTCTCGCCGATTCAGGCTAATGTGCATGTCCAAATACCTAATCTGATGCAGTTCACCCAATTCTAGCTATTCAGGAATCTTCGGCTGCTTGTTGGCAGGGGAATAGTCTATCTCTGACAATGAGTGCAAGAGTTGTCGCCATAGTGAGTTAAGCTTCGGTTTACTTTGGTTGTTTCGAATGTTTCATTGGAGTATACTGTTTATAGTTTACCTACTGGTGAAAATAATCACCAAACATTACCAAAGGTCTGTGCTTTAGTGACTCATCGCATCACCATGCTGAAGTGTTCAAGTGAGAAATGGAAAACACACAGTGTCAGTCAGTGTGACGTGTTCGGTCAGGGACGTAATGAATGTAATGAAGCATTACATTTTTGTTAGAGGACAGATGACTTTTGAAAGAAGAGACTGTCATAATGCAGTTTCAGAAAAAGCTTATTCAGTGGCAAAGAAGGTGGAAGAGATATGGGATTCTGCCTTTCTTCCAATCATATCCCATAAACGTATAGTAAAAATGATTTGTGATCACAATGAAAGATATAAAAATGTACAGAATTGCCACAGCAGCACCTATTTAGATGTTGGAATTAATTTCTGAAACCAGGCACCGAATACTTTGTTTGATGTGTCATCCTGTAAATGTAAATATTTCACTTAATTCACTTTTCCTTAAGACCATAAGGTGCCTTTATGGGAAGAGTCTTTACTCCTCAACCATAGGTTACCCAGATTGATGGCTATCACGGAAATTGATCACTAAAATGCTACAAAAAAGAGAACAGAGGAAAGGGAAAGCTCAAAATATTGGTAAAAGAAAGAAGACTACAGTACAAATTTTGCAAGACAAAGAAACCTCTTCTGTTACCGGTTTGGAGGCCAAATCTGAGAGTGACTTCGAGGAAAATCCTACAATGAGACAACTGAAAGTAAACATTGCACAACCTGAAAGAAAGAAACGTAAGTTTAAAACATTGGCTATCGCCTGTGACAGACTTGGTGTGTCCGATACGGTTGGAGTCCTTATAGCAAGCACCACAATGGAAGATTTGGGCATCGTAACAGAAGAAAACTTATCGAACATTTTGGACAGAAGAAAAATTTTGGAGATGGAAGACCAGAAATATCATACATAAAGTGATACAGCGCAATGGGTTTTTCGGTCATCCCAAAAACGTTCTACTTGCAATGATTTATGATGAACACTAGAGTGTAAGACAACATGAAATGAACTATATACTGCAGGCAAGTCAAGAGAAGAACAGCACCCCTATTCATGACTTTAAAATACCCGATTTGAACTTCAAAGCTAAAGACTACATGAAAATAGTGAACTTGGAAGCCTGCCACTCTTTATCAGAGCCACCGGTCACCCAACAAATGACACATGAAGAGATCAGGGAATTGGGGAACAGCAGGGAGTGTCCCTCCAGAATCGCACAATTCTCTTGCCATACTCAGGCCATGGAGAGGCTTGCAAAATTACTAACTGGAGCATCAGTAAAAGTTTGCGGCTCAGAAAACCGGGGAAGGATTAATTCTGGGTCGACTTGTATCCCATTACATAATGCCGAGATTTGTTACTAAGAAACAGTATCACACAAATCCGTGTGTCCACATGATAGGGTGATTGGGTTGTGCACGGGTGGAACAGCCACCACCATGTGGTGAATTCTGGGTTGTTTGGGCTACAGAAGGCCAAAACAAGCAAAGAGCTGCATCCCTTGGACCATTTAGTGCATATCTTAATGGTTGAAAACAAGGGGTGCCTGCCGGAATTGGAAGAAGTTGACTGATCAAAAAAGCTTTTTCCCTCTTGTTAGGCTATTCAAAAGGCAACTTTTCCGCACTAAGCTCAGTCAAAATTCGAAAAAAATTGTTTTCGCTCACCCCTAGTGAGGGTACCAAATACCGGGTGTGGATGACCATACAATCTACACAGCTGAAGGGACAGCATGCACAGTATCTTAGGGGTTGGTTTATTGATGCAACAGGAAGGTTGTGGGGTCACATGTGAAGAAAGAGTAAAGACATCTCTAGAGAAATAAAGTGAAAAATATGTACCACAGTTTTTCAGAGTTTTTATTTGGATGTCAGAAGTAATAGTTGTGTTCAGTTGTTTGCAGCAGAACAAAACTCAGAAAGGAAATGAATGACAGAGAGATGGATGATGATGCAAAAAAAAAACAATGTATTCAGACTCGGAGATAATGTAAGAGATGATTTCCATAAAAAAACGGAAATAAAATCTTTTACTTTTCTTACAATTTGTTAAATTTTATGTTATGGATAATCTTTAATAATTTAAAATTAACAAATCCAAAATTAACAAAAACACTAAATTATAATTAGGAAGCTAAATAATGAAGGTATTATAAGTTTGGTTTAAATAGACCTCATAGTTCTGAGTATATTGACGAAAATAGGTAGCACGGGGTCATATAGGACCCCATGTGACTAATTAAAAGTTAACTATGGGCTAGGTGAGCAGGTTAAAATTTAACAATGGTCTCATGCGAGCCCAACCGAGCCCACTGTATTTCATCTCTGGAACACATTATTCATAATAACATAGGGTTATAGAAGTAAATGTCTCCTGAGATATGCTTTTTCGAGATACACTAAGTTTCCTAGGAATACAACCCCAATGTATCTCAAGGAAAACCTGCATTGGAATCAAATCACTATAATCAAAATTTCTGCCAATTTTATATTCAATTGAAACAATGCTAATCCAACAAAGTGTCCTTGTGATGTAGAAGAACATAGATATATTTTTTTATCATTTTCAACCAGATACAACTGTTACAGGTACAGTAGGAATAATGTGATGTACTACATATAAATTAGGGTAAATATTTTGAATGTTAGGCTTATGAATAAAATGAAGGGATATCAAAGCTTTCTTGAGATTAATTGTATAACCTAAAAAAACTTTAGATTTCAGTCAGCATCTCTATAGAATCTATCTCCCTCAAGGCATAAAGATACATCTTTGCATGCCTTTTCAAAGTTATCATTAATATATACAGTAATACCTTATGCAACATGAATTCCAAGGATGCATTTTCATTATTATGCTTTAATACATGTCCGCTTACAGTGATTACAGTTTTGGCACATTTGCGATGTTTTGGTTCCTAATGATCCCGTTGAGTAGCACAATTAATGCCACGGAACAGTAGAATTTGTGTAGATGTCATAAATATTTTATACATATCTAGGATAAATAATGTTTCGTGTATTGAGATCACAGTGACTACAAGACTGAAAAGATATGCCTACACTATTACCTATATGCTTCAGGTGATTCATATACGCAAAAAAAAACATGGAAACTGAGCAGCAGCACATCATTTCAGTCTACCTCACACATAAAAAAATGATCTGTCAATGGAGAAAACGAGGAAGAACTGAAACGGATGTGAAAAGAGAAACAGAGTCTTCAACAGCTTGGTCCTAAATGGCCACAACTAGAGGAGAAAATGATGGATAGTAGAACAGAGGAAGTTTGCTTTTGCTGTATCAGTCAAAATCGTTATGTACGAGGTAAAAAGAGTTGCAGAAGAAAAAGACTAGTTGAGCATATGTATCATCATTACATATGCATTCTATTTATTATTTATCCCGTTAAAATAAAATATCATCTTGCACTTAAGTTTAGTAAATACTATCGGTAAAGGTATCTATACATGCGATGTGTGTGGCGCACTTCAACAGCTTAATTAATATGACTGCTGAATTCACGCAGTGCACATTTAGCTATACAAGTTTCTAAGTAATTATTTATGTTTTAGATTATCCCTATTTATTTTCCGAATTACATTTATCTATAATCTGTTTCTACTGCTCGTGCGGCTGGGACTTGGAAGTATTCTGCTCGCATTTGGGTTGTTTCGCTTTGGCTACGACACTATGTTGCCAAGTTTCCAATTTTGCTCTCAGTTCATCAGCAGCTGCTGACGAGTGAAGTTCTATGCTCCAATAGATCCGGATGAAGCACGTTCATGCTTTCTGCCGTCGCCAAAATATGATTGGAAAGTGTGAGCAATCGTGTCAACAGCGCTCATCAAGAAATTTTGTGTGGAGAGGGAAATTTACGACCTCTTATTGGTTGGTATTTTCTTCCCCTCAACCCACTGTAGACATACCTCACCTGCACGAAATGCTGAAATGGACTATAAAACATTATATTTAACTGTTATCACACCATAATATTTTCTGTAAATGTTGCCAAATACAGACTTAATCACGGCTGGAAATGATACATGATGTGGTCCTTCATAAATGCCTTGGTAAACCAAAATACTTTTTTCCTGAAAAATCTTCTAAAAACTGGAGTGTGTCTTATATCCTGGTGCATTATATATTCCGAAAAATATGGTATATAACAATTCCACTACATTGTGAATATTGAGCATAGTGAAATATTGTGAATATTGAATATAGTGGTATTGGTACATAGTTTGTTGTATTATTTGTTCCACATACAACTAGATTTAAGCTATGACATCCACAGGGAATGTAAACGGATTAAGGGTTAAAAAGTCTATTTTGAACACCATCATATTTTATCTTCATGTTGGCGCCATCGTCATACCTTTAACTCCTACAGTTACCAAATAGTAAGTTCAAATCTTTAACTTTTTCAAGAAGAGATTTTGACAATCCGGCTTCACTAGAGTCATGGACATTTATATATCCTACAAAATACTCTTTGATCGCAGGTTCACTCTCTCCAATATTTACTTTTCTAAGAATTAGTGTCATTTGTTTTTGGTGACTTATGTCTGAGGTACAGTCAATGATGACAGAATAGTATTTAAACATTTTTAATAAGTACAAGAATTTCTTCAATATTTTTTTAGATAAATTCAATGATTTCATTCTGTCTTTTACTTGATAGTGAGCATGAATTTTCTTACTTTTGATACACCTGATGTATTTTGCCATAAGTTAGCCATATCTGACCATAAGCTTCACCTGTCCAAAAAAATTGCCATTGTGAACATCACATAGTATTTCATGACCTCCAGTTCCTCATAGAGCTGAATAATTGAAAGCAGATGGTCAGGGTCAGCGTGATGGTGATGCCAGCAGTGCGACTGTACCAGGCCCTGTGCTTGCATTCTCTAAAAATGTTTGTTGTGCTTGTAAAGTATGTGCATTTAAAAAGGCTGAAAAATATCAAACTTGGTCATAGTGAGAGATATCGCTTTATTTATTTGAATTTACAATTCAAAATTTTCCATGTGAAAGCAAGCACACTTTGAAATGGGCACCACAATTTGCCTCTACAGGTGATGGAGTATTTTTTCCTGTAGTCAATCTTCAGCTGTAACAAACAACAAGAGAACAAATAAATTTGAAGTTTTTTATCTTTAAGGAAACATTTATGTCATGTACTATCATTGAAAATCTCAATCAGTGCATCGTATACTTAACCAATTTGTTATCTCAAAGGCTTTAAAGCATTGGTTCTACTTTCCCATCTAGTGTCACTTAAAGCCTTTAAGGTCATTCTGGAAACATGCTTTTTCAACACTTCCCACAGTTGGATAGATCCCGAGAAAAATTATAAAAGTGTTGTACAACAGGAAACAAGCCAATCGCTTCAGATGACATTTTTGCTCATCATTCACTACCAAATTTAAAGAATGAGCACTACAGGGGATAAAGAAAGTCCAGGAGTTTATATTTTGTATCCTGATTTGTACACCTGAATTTTTCCCCCGCATGTTTGCTGCATTATCATAATCTTGACCTCTCTTGTCTTTTACTGATAATTTTAACTTATTCAGCTAATAAAAAATCTATCAGTCCTTCTCCAGTTGTATCATTAATTCAACAGGCAACTATCAAGTTCACCTTATGGCTGAAAAAATTCAAGAACAAGCAATTTAAAAAATGTACTTGCTTCAAGTATCTCTAATAACCACGACAAGGTTAAAATACCATATGTGCATTTTGGCAGTGGTAATTCACCAAAAATATTTTCAATTTAATTACCACTGAAGATGGTTGCTTTGTAGCTGAAGTGCACATGTGATTTTTTTAACCTTGTGGCTATTGGAGATACCTGAGGCAAGTCCATTTTTAAATTGCTTGTTCTTGAGTTTTCTTTTGTATCATTAATTTGAAATAAATCTTGGAAGAAGCTTTCATGGATTCAAGGAGTGTTACGAAGTGAATAGCAATTGATGGCTCTTCCCTGTGGCTTTTATCAGGATTTCAATCCAGAATAACTAAGTAATATTTTGCTCTAACAATAAGTTTCATATTTATAATGTATTGCTTTATTTGCTCGGATATTAACTGAATAATTTCATTTTTATGTTTTTTCCCAGATGTTATTAATAACTTTTATATTAACTTGTTATTATTATATATGCAGAGCCATAGTGAGGGCAGGGCAACTGGGGCATGTGCCCAGGGTTCAGCTTCATAAGGGGGCACCAAATGGAAGTCTTATTATACACTAGATAAAATGTGAGTTACACAAACATAAGAAAAGAAAAAGGAAATTTCATGACAAGATGGAAATTGAAATGCCATCAATACATGAAACTACAGAAAATACTCTCTACAATGCAGTACATAAGACAAAAAATTCTCTTCAAACGCAACGGTCAGTAAAATTTACGTCTTTATGTGAAATTGATAATGCCTTTAAAAATGTAAGTTGTGCTGTATATAACATGAACAAAGATGAAATTACAAATTCCTGTAAAAATGCTGCTAGTATGTATAAAAACGATGTGGATGAATGCGAGTTAATCGAAGAAGTTTGCAGTTTAAAACACCGCCTGCCTTCGATAAAAAGTGTAAAAATTGTGCAGAAAAAAAATTTAAGGATTTCTTCACGAATACGAACTTTTAAGCTCAATTCCCAATGTGGAAATTTTACTGAAAATTTTTCTGACATTCACCACATCAATTTCAACTGGAGAGCATTCTTTTAGTAAACTAAAATTGATAAATAATTACCTATGGTCATCAATGAACCAAGAGAGTTTCTGGTCTGGCCATCTTATCTATTGAATATGAACCTGCTAAAATATAGATTTAAATGACACAATTAAATAAAGCCAAAAAAATTAAACTTTAAAGAAATGATTGTTTATTTTTAGTTAAATATCCTTTTAAAAAGACGAACTTATAATTTTATTAGATCATTTTGTTGGAGCACCAAAAACTCCTCTGCCCAAGGCACCAAAAGCAGTCACTACGGCCCTGTATGCATGTGTATATATATATATATATATATATATATATATATATATATAGTATATTGATCATGAAATTAATTAATAAGATTTACAACACAGGAGAGTGGCCTAAGGATTTCCTAGAAGTAACAATGATCCCTCTAAAGAAGAAGATCATCATGAGGATTCTTAATAAAAGGCAGAAGAAATGCTAGGGGAAGATCAATTCGGTTTCAGAAAACGACGAGTTACCAGAGATGCTATAGGGATAGTTAGAATCATATCAGAAAGGGCAATAGAGCACAGTCAGGATATCTGTGTATCTTTCATAGACTGGCAGAAGGCCTTTGATAGAGTAAATTGGGTAATGTTGATGAAGATATTAAAGAATATAGGTGAAGACTGGAAAGACAGGAGACTGATCAGGAATCTATATGTGAATCAAGTTGTAAAGGTCAGGTTGGAGAATACGGACACCTTCAGAGTAAATATCGGTAGAGGAGTAGGACAGGGCTGCTGCCTATCGCCAACTATATTCAATATATATGGAGAAAGTCTAATGCAAAAAGCGTTAGAAGGCACAGGAGATTTCGAAATTGGAGGAAGGATTATAAGAACAGTAAAATACACGAATGGTCAAGTACATGTAGCAAGAAAGGAAGAGGAACTCCCGAAAATGGTAAATAGACTAGTAATAACAGGTAGGAAATATGGTATGGAAATAAATACAGAAAAATCTGAGGTCATTCGAATATTGGGCAAAGAAGGGAATCTGAGCATAAGTATTTGAGGAAAGCCTTTAGAACAAGTTTCAGACTATAAATACCTTTGGAGCATCATAACAAGAGAAGCAAAATGTATGGATGAGATCAGGACTAGAATAGGAAAAGCGGCTTTCAGAAGAAAGAAACACCTACTTAGATATCCGCAAGAAGTTCATAAAATGCTATGTATGGAGTATAGCTTTTTACGGAGCAGATACATGGACGCTAAGGAAAAATGACATCAAATACTTGGAAAACTTTGAAATGTGGACTTGGAGGAGAATGCTGAAGATGAAATGGACAGATAGGATGAAAAAAGATTAAGTGCTACGAAGAATAGAAGAGAAGCAAATGATTATACAGACTATTACAAAGAGGAAGGCAAACTCGGTTGGACATTACCTGAGGAGAGAGAGTATGATTAAAGACGTGTTAGAAGGAAAACTAGATGGAAAAAGGGAAAGAGGTAGGAAAAGGTTTCAGCTGATAGACGATTTGAAAGGGAACGAGAGTTATCAAGATATGAAGAGGACAGTAGAAAATAGGAGTATATGGAGAACCAGGTTTAGCCATGAATAATCACAGACCTGTCTACGGACAAACTACCTATGATGATGATGATATATATATATATATATATATATATATATATATATATATATATATATATATATATATATATATATATATTCATTCATTCATTCAAGCCCTTCAACATCAGAAAAATTTCTTACCTTCAAACTAAGATCCTGTGAAGCTTTGAGATTCGATTTGAATTCGAATTGGATTTAAAGATCCAATTCGGTTCAATATCGCAAACAACAATTCGTAAATTTTGAATCAGCAGATTATATATTGACCAATAAAAGTTTGATATGTTCTTATTAAATTATTGGTCTATTTTTAACTCTCATTGTTTAATATTCTAAATATAAGGTACTGGTGGGGGAAATTTTGTCATTTGGATCACCCTCCCCCAATGTTGAAACAAACTGAGCGGTTGAAATATGGACCAATGTCCTTTAGGCCTTTTGTTTTAACGTGCAGTATATTTGTAGTGGTGTTCGTCAATCATCTTTTTTCTAAATAAAGGCAAGATAATACTCATATTAATCTATCAATATTTATTGAGTGAAGTATCATTCACATAAGGTAAATTATGTTTTGGTTTTATGTTTTAGTGTTTATTATATTATTGTTATAACTTCCAGTCAGTACAGACCTATGACACTGACGAATTTCTTTGATCTCGAAATTCCGTCACTGCAACCTTGCTTTGCTTGCTTAGACTTCAGTTACAGTGTTGCCAGCTTAGGCTCAGGTAACACAACAAGACTGGATAATAATTTTCTTATCAAACTAAATAATTAAAAAATCTATATAATATTTTTTTTGCGATTTCTTACTTAAATTGTATATCATAATTTTTTTCGAATGACTATCAGTATTTTACCAAAGAAATTATTAGGAATCAATTAGAAATGTATGGAATAGAGATGTCTAGAGTTCTCTTTGCTACTATAGACACTACATATACAATGCCTACTTATTCAATGGCAAGGCTGTGACGCTCACCTTCTGCAGCTTTCGATAAATGCAGCCATGGATGTTCAGCCATTGATAAAGAAGTTAATCAGCCATGTAAATCATATCGCTGGTTTTTTATTCTTCAACAGTTAGTCAGAGCGCATTAAAAAACATCAAATTGATCAAAATTTGGGTGAGCCATGGCCAACACTCGACATCATCACTCGGTGGATTACAACATACAAATTGTTTGAATGGGTGCAAAGGAATTATATTGCAATATCTCTTGGTCTGATTGAATGCAGTACAAAATGGAAAGTCCCTCCCGCGCCTCTAACTAATCAACTGAAAGAAACCCTAGAAGCATCTCTCCCGATTCTCAAGGTAACAGCGAAGGCAACAACCATATTTTGCTCCGAAAAGTCTGTTACCATTAGTCTCATTATTCGCTGCATTTCGGTTTTAAGAGAAGAGCTAACAGCAACATCAGTGCCTGGTGTAAAATTGTTCTGTAATAAACTCATGAAGCATTTGAATAGCAGATTTGAAATTTCCAAAGACCACCTTATGACTGCAACATTTCTTGATCCAAGATTTAAATTCGTCTTATTCACAGAAAACCAGACGAATAGAACAGTTCAAAATTGCTCATTTGGTCTCAGATATCGATTCCAAGTGAACTTCCTTGATGTGATCTTTTAATTTTGGGAACAGAAAAAAGAATGAAGGGAGCAAGTTGGGACAATACGGAGGATGAAAGAGCAGTTCCTAATGCAGTTCTCAAAGCACAGCTCAATATACCTTGAACAAATGTTCTAGCTCATTGTCGTGGTAAAACGAAATTTACCGATGCAGTTTTCCAGGCCTTGCTGTCACAAGAGCAGCATTCAATTTCCACAAAATCTGTTTTTAATAACTTCCTGCTTCTGTTTGTTGCCCTTCAAGAAAATCGATGAAGATCATGCCTTCAAATTCCCGGAAAACAGTTGCCATAAACTTCTTCACTGATCATTCAGTCTTGAACTTGATTGGTCCACTTGACCCCCTCAGTAACCATTGTTTGGACTTGCTTTCTGGATCATACTGATAAATCCAGGTTTCATCACCAGTCACTAATCGGTCGAATTGGTTGAGAAACTCAACTGCATGATCAGCCCTTTGAGTCTTGTGTTCAGTGCTCAATGCTTTTGGCAGCCATAGAGGAGAAAGCTTGCTCAATCCTAAAAGATCTGTTAGGATTGATTGAGCTGAGCTATCTGAGATGTCCAAATGTATGGCTATCATTTGCACTTACACTCATTGATCTTCTTCAACAATTGATTTGACGGCAGCCACAGTTTCTTTGTTAGTTGATGATGTAGATGGTCTCCCACTTTGATGGTCATCTTCAATGTCATCTCGTCCCAGCTTAATCCATTTCTCCCATTTTAAAACTGTTGTTTTACTTGGTGGATCATTCCTGTAAACTTTAAATGGCGGTCGGTTACAACCAAGTTTTGTAGGAAACTTAAAGTTCACTCGAATCTCAAATTTTAAATTCTCCAGGCTCGTGAATTTGTGGGTTAAAAAACAGCTCTTATATTTTACCAAATGTATGAATTCTTAATGAATATTGTATTTTTATGGCTAATATCATGCCAATTTCAGAAAACAGTGGTTTGTTATTTTCTGTAACTCAGGAATGGTGCTACTGACATATTCTGGAAACTTTTTGATTCACCCTCGTATATTGTCTATCCAATTTAATTCTATTCTTTGGAATAGTTCAGCTGCCTAACTGATTCTGTAATTAAGGTATGTGCATGATAAGTGGCTTTCTTTATTAATAACTTTAATTTGAAGTTTGAAATGTATTTATTCTTTAACAGTTATTTATAAAAAAAGTTTTTTATTACCATTACTTGTTTTACTTTCTCCATACATAGTATAGAGGAAAGTAGTTTTTTTATGAAAAAAATCGATTTCGAGATTTCAATGGAAATACATGTTTTGAGGTCCCCTGAACACGTTTTGACTGTGTGTGTATGTGACAGTTTTTTGTGGGTACTCAAACTGAAAAACTATTAATCAAATCAACGCGAAATTTTATATTTAAGATTTTTATGAGTCACAAGAACTGATAAGTTTTTGGTAAAGATCGTTCAACCGGAAGTGAGTGTTTACTCTTGTCACATCCGTTTTTTGACACATTTGATTTAATATTTGATTAAGTAAAAAATATTAGAATAATATTGTAGCAAATTTAATTTTCTACAACCTTTGTTTGAAACATTTTCCCATTTAATACATTGTTTAAGAGATATCTAAAAAACTAATTTTTTAACTGCCACCACCTACCGGCGACTATTGTTAACAATAGATGCTTAGTTACATCTTAGTAACACTCCTTTTTAGGCGCGTTTCGCTTCCAGCATAAGCGCCTATTAGCGTCCGCATGTTCGTTCTCGGCTACTACCGAACGGATTTGTATGAAATTTGATATTAAGGACATACAGTCAAAGAAAATAAGAAAATCACAAAAATAAATCACGTAAGCCAATCAGGGGTACCACTTTACAGGAGACAAAACATTAACTTTCCGTTATATTTCGTAAATGTTTGGTCAAATTAAAATAATTTTCAAATAGTCTTGTAGAACTAGTAACGTAGAGTATTTCTTTTCCTATACATTTTTATTGTAGGAGTAGCCGTTATCAAGAATATTGCGCAATAAAATCATAATTCGCTTTGAACAGAAAGTTTCTTGCATAGCTACTTAATTGTTGTCAACGTAAATAATCTTATTGGTTGCTGCACTAAATAAGATCTGCTATAATTACAAAATACATTTAATTCCTTACGCGGGCATGGCAGATTTTGTAAGCGGAAGGAAATGGATTATCTACGGCGAAGAAAAGAACTTAAACGTAAATATTAAACTACTGAACTCAAGTGAGGTATGTTTTAAATTATTTTCGGTTGTTTGGTTGATTAAAACTGATTAGAAAATAAATCACTAAATATAAATTGAAGATTTCTCTGGAATCATTTCCGTTTTGCAGTATTAATCATTAAAATTAAGTCATATGTGTATTGATGCACCAACGAAAGGGGGAGAAGAAATTTGTAATAGATAGAGATACAATCGGGTCGTGGTGCTTTGCTGTTTTATGGTGTGTGTTCGGTCAAATTATATCGTATAGTTTCAAATACTCCATTGAACGAAACGCACCTATTTGTGATACACTGTACACTTTCCTAACTTGTTATTTTCTCAATTGTTGGAGATTTCTGACTGTATCCAATATCAGAAGGCTACGGTATGAGTCTATTTCTGTTCTTTGTAAATCTTTAAAATTTTCTCGCAGTTCCTTAAAATATTCAAAATCAACCTATTTGGAATTTATAGAAATATTACAGGTATGGAGAAAGTCATTAGGTGGCCACATCAGATTTTTCCTGTAAACATTTCTGATTTTCATTTCTTCTCAATTTCTCCCCCACATTGTCATCAAATTTTGCTATCATTTCTATTAGTTATAAAATTATTGTTATTTGGCTCATAAATATTAGCTGAATCAGCCCGAAATGCTAGGCATTATTTGACAATATATTTTACTATTTCTACAATCCACATTAAGAATGTCAGCCACAAATCGCTCATGAAAGGCATATCAGTACGTTTAAAAATTCAATATTTATGTAATCTACCATTGTACGGAACTATGATAGCTTACTGTTACTCTAATCCTTCTAGTTAACATATATTTATTTATACTATAAACACCAACACAAAATACACGTGCTTTCTTCGCTAACGCGCGAAAAACTTCGCTTGGGATAGTACCACAAAGATTGGAAGCATGGTGATATTACATCCTAAATAGGACATCTCCTGTCATTTATACGCGAAATTTCATGCTATTAGAACCATTGGTTAGATGGTGAGATGCAATTGCAAAACTGTCACGAACTTAGCAATGCCACGAAATTACCAGTGTTTTCCCTATTGGCTGTGGACTTAAAAAAGTGGACATAAAGACTGTGGACATGTAGGTAGCGGACCCAACATCCTGGAAGCGTTCATACTACTCATTACTGTAATTCTTGTGGTTAAAATTAACCGTGCAATACCATATTCTACTGGTGGTACAAATTACACCTTCAGTTGTTGATATCTCTGACGGTAAAGTGTACACATTATATTGTTTATACGTTTGGGGGCTCAAATGACCTATTCAAGAATTTATAATTTCCTCGGTTCAATCCACCAGTTCAGTTGTTTATACTTCTTTTGATTCGCATTTCCCGTTCAATTTTTTATACTTCCAACGGTTCAACCCCTTGTTAAATTGTATATACATCCCGGTGGTTTATAATGTTTATATGACCCGTACAATATTATATGCTGCTGGTGGTATAATTTTCCCGTAAAATTGTTTATGAATCGGTTGATAATATTTCCTGCCTATCCCATCCTGTCCGTAGAACGCCCTGTCGGCATAACGTCCGTTCGGAATAACGTCCGTTCGGCATAACGTTCGTTCGGCATAACGTCCGTTCGGAATAACGTCCATTCGGCATAACGCCCGTTCGGAATAACGTCCATTCGGCATAACTTCCGTCGGCATAACGTCCGTTCGGAATAACGTCCGTTCGGTATAACGTACGTCGGCATAACGTCCGTTCGGCATAACGTACGTCGGCATAACATCCGTCCACGCTCTCCCTCTCTCTCCCCTCTCCCTCCTCAATCTCTCCCTCCTCAATCTCTCCCTCCTCAATCTCTCCCTCTCCCCCCTCTCACATCTCCCTCTTTCTCCCTCTCTCTTCCCTCCTCTCTCCCTCTCTCTTCCCTCCTCTCTCCCTTCTTCCCTATCACCCTTCTTCCCTCTCTCCTCCCCGCCTCCATCTCTGCTCCACTCTTCCTCCCATTTCTCTCCGCATCTGATGTGGAATTGCCGTGGCCTTCGACCCAATCATCCCGAGAATGAGAAACGCGAACACTTCGTGTCGACGACATTTTCCGACACCGCCATCCTCCATCGTCATGTTTACTCTTGCCGCGATACTTTGCGTAATCAGCAGTTTGCTTCGGAAAAAGAACTCGTCGGAACGTTATCAGTTTATGAAGATAATAAAAAGACGACACTTAAGATTACATCGCGTTTAGATCTGCGGTAATTTCCTATCGTCCATTATTCTCAACTCCGTCGTTGTTAATTTCAAGTTTCGCGGCGAGAGAATTTGAAGCCTGCGCATTGGCGATATTTATTTTTATTTGCGTAAATACGATCGTCTTTTTCCTTTCTCCATACAATACACTACAATAATACCCCATTTAACGCTGCCTTGTACAACGCTGATTCGTTATAACGCTCTTTGTTCTAGGACCAGTTTTTACCTTCCCCATACGTTTTTGTGGGCGCTCTAACTCAAGAACTAATTATATAACTTTTAAGATTACATTTTTATGTTCTTCTTAAGTGTTATGGTATGGAAAAATAATAAAAAATTACAAGACGATTTGATTTTATAGTACATTTTCGGTATGTAGCAGAAATTTTCAGTCAAAATAACTGAAAAAAACTACCGAAATTAACAAACGACCACAGCAGAAACACCACCTTCTCAGACTGCAGAACAACGTATGGTTTTGTTTACATATCTCACGAAATTGGACACTTACTAGGGAGCCTGTGACACTTCGCTGTCACGTTAAGTTGATTTTCATTTTTTTTAATAATTCATTTGATCAGAACCCATTTTATTTGAAAAAGATGTTACAATGAAGTACCCTGCAGTGCCCAGGAAAATCCAGTATTTCAATACCAGTTTTATATTTTTAATTAATGTTTAAATATATAAATCACCATCTTCTTTCTTTGTGTCTTTCTTGTTGTGTAAGGAATTTTTAACGATTAAGAAATCTGATTTATCTATATTATATTACACAAGGTGAAAGGTTTTGTTTACAGAGTTGGTATGGTTACTAAAAACAGCATATATGTAGGTAGCAATGTTAGTAAATAATAAACTTTCATATTCGCTTCGTTTAACAGTTCACAAATCCAGGCTTCACATAAGTATCGGTAATTCTTTTAATACATCGAAAAGTAAAGACAGCTTATAGTATACAGCACGCTATATTAATTTCAGTTAGTATTTAAACAAAAGTCTTACGTTATAATATTAAATAAAATTAATATAGATGCTGTATACATGAAGTGAGGTGCACTGTCTTCTGCCCTCATTTATATGGTGGTCTCGTCCTTCATGTAACGGCCGTTGTAGATTTCCTTCTCCCCAACACATCTCACTTCATCCCCGAAGATGCACACCTGCGACGGGTGCTAAACATCTGCCACAATGGCCCACCATACGCAGCAGACGCCGAAAGCCGACGCCAGTTCTTCACCACAATGTTGCGAAACCCTTCGTCTGATGTTAATCTGAAAACCTGTCTCAGTAGGCGTTTCCCCGATTTAAGTCATTATTAAATCTCATGGAGTTCTTGCTCCATCGAATCGCTCCTATATCTCACCTTCGGCTCGCCTATTCTTTAATTGACTTGGAATCGCGTTTAATCGATTCATCCACATCTTTACTGCCCATTTTTCTTCATCCTTTTTATAGGTGTCCCGACTTTTCCCCATAGAAAATTAGTCACCTGGCACTTCTCATCACAGAAATTTGTGCGCACAAACAAATTGGTAACGGCGATTTTTCGTAACAAAAACAAGTGGTGATCTAGTTCCAATCCAGAACTATTTAGAGGTTAAAAATCCGTGTAATAACTGGTTTACCAAGAACTAACAATACACGCGGGAAAACCATAATTAAAATATCCAAATTTTCTCTCCCACGCTCTTATATGATCTGGGGTGTAATTAAAAAAATGTATTCGGATAGAGGACAACATTTACCGCAAAAAAGTCCGTGAGACTTTAGTTCCGGAGATAAAAATTAAGGAGCCGCCCAATCTTTCGATACCGTTTTATACGTACTTCCCATAAAGACCACCTTTGAAATATCTCTGTATTCCATTTATGGAGTATACGTAATTTTCCCTCTTGTCGTGTGACGAAAATTCGCAGGTACCAATTTTTGTGACGATAATTCGGTAAGCCTTTTAGTAATCTCTACAATGTCTACTTTGAGTGCGTTCTCTCGAGCAAACTTCGACCTGCGAAAGACATTATCCCACATGAATCGAGTTGTTGAATATAATGCCTTCATATTGCGCATTTCCTAATTAGAATGATTCGCAGCGGAAATCATTTGTCCAATGTAGAAGGAAAATACACAGAATTTAACGAAAACATCGATAGAGAAGTCCGCGTCGCGCGTTTTATGTGTTCGAAGAAGATGGTTATTTTTATTTGAATCCTTTCCGAGACGTCGTGGAGATGATGAGAGAGTGTGAGCTGGAAAATGTAGTGTTCACCGGGTAATAACAAAGAATCTCAAGTGTCTGGGAAACTCCGAGAAATGAATTCGAGCTTTCAGCATTTATTTCACATAATTTGTTTGCAAAAAATGGCGTAGAACCTGCTGATAACTTCTGATCCAAATTCGAAGAACATATTAGCGCGCTTGCTTGTGAAATTTCCATCGAAAGTTTCTCCTGAGTAATTAACTTCTAAGCGTGTTAATTAGCGCACAGTTATCGTTCCCATCTGAAAATGCTCCTTGGAAAAATTAGCGCTAATCTCTTCTGTTACACGGAGATCTCGTCGACTGTCAGCGGCATTTGTTTCAATGAGTCGGCGCTGCTGTCTTCCTCGTGTCTTTTCACTCGATGCAACACATAGCGAATGAAATCGTTCCAGACAACTGTAGCTTTGTTACTGGAAATCGTAAAATACAATCTGAAAATAAATTTTATACAAATTCGTACAAATTTCGCTACATACTACGACCGTAGCTTCGTCTCATCACGTGATATCGATGGCCGTAGATCTTTATATTTTTTACTTAGTTATGCTTCTGCTTTTGCCGTCTTGATGTGACTAGAATACGTAAAGTAAATTTTTCCTCAGTTATATGTGGCTGTACACACATAAATTAAAAAATATAATGCCCGATGTACAAAATTATGACATTGATTTTAGTGTTCTCTTGAATAAATATGCACAATGTATAGAGATCAGATTTTAGGAATGTTTTAGACGAGACTTCCTCTCTTACAAACACAAACCCTCGATACAAGAAAAAAGAAAACCGGACGGGGAAAAACTAGCCCACTGCCATTGTCTGAATAATCAGACCTTCCTTCCGTGAAAGCGCATAGAGCATCTAGCATTCAGTGCAGGCCTTAACATAACTATCTCAGTTGCACTCGTAGCATAAAGACCAGTTGAAGGCTCTCAACATGACATAAACTGAAAAAATTCTTTCCGAGGCAGGACACAACCTCTCACGGGTTCTAGAGAATCATGCCAAATATTGAACCGTAGCCCTACAAACCTCTCGATGGCGTAATGTGCCAAACGAACATATTCTGAAGTCCAGGGGTACGTTTTTGGTGCCGGAGAAACATTCGTAAATCATAGGTTAACTCTAATCCGGTCTGCCAAAGCATTGGTAACTTCCAACGCGGCCCGCCGAAGGATTCGCAACCACCGATGTTGCCCGCCATGCAGTAAAGTTTGCACACCCTTGTTTTGGAGGAAAATGAGAAGAGGAGGGGGAGGGAGTGGGAGAGATGGAAGGAGGTCTAGGAGGGGGAGGAGGGAATCTACATCTACATGATACCCTGCAAATAGCCTTAATGGTGGATGTCAGGGGGTGCAGTGTATCAAAATTTCCTAGTTTTCCTACGTTACATTTTCCTATTATGTTCTCTTATAGTCCTAGGGAAAAACGATCCTCTATATCGCTCCATACTACAGTCGATCTCGCGAATCTTATCCTCGCCCATTTCAGATTTTCTATTCATGACTTAACGCGTTGTTTACCATCGTAATTTCTCTTTGCGAAACTAGCTACCCAGCGCTGCACCTTTCCTTAGTGACTCTCTTTTCGTAAGGATCCCAAACAGCTGACGTATATTCGACCTGCGGTCGAACCAAGGATAAATAACATAATACCTTAAAATTTTCGGAGTTACTTCGAACAATTCTCCCTATAAAGGCCATTTTGTTGTTAGCGGCACCTATTACTCGGCGAATGTGGGTGTCCCATAAGAGGTCGTAATGTATCTGAGATTGGAATCTTTACTCCGTCGAACGAATAATCAACATCAAGCGAGCTATTTTTCGTCTCCAGAAATTTATGACGCAACTTTCTTGTGATTTATTTCTTGCTGTCATTCCTTACACAACGCAAAAATAGATTCTATAGCGCGTTCCACACTGTTGACAGTATGGTGTCTTATGGGCTATCGCTGTCTCTCTCTTTTCCATTGCTTTTCCCTGTAGCTCTGTCCTCGAACCCCGCTCAGTTGCCATATTTGTTGTGATTATGGTGATATTGTCGAATAAGTAAAATTATGACGCTTCATCATAGTAAATTTGACGCTGAACCTGATTATTTATATCTTAATTTTCTAAAAATTCGAGAAAGTTATTAAAAATAAGAAAAACTAAAAATGTGAACACGGTAAGTTTCTATGTAAGTATCTTTAAACATACAACGTCATATCTCGGCTATTACTGATCCAATAAGGTCAATTTATTTTGTCACGCCTCTCGAAGGATTGTTTATCGCGCTTGTATAAATGATAAATGTATAATATTTATCAAACGTCTTTAAAAAATTTAATAACATTGTTATTTCTACAAAATCATTTCTTGGGACATGAAAACTTCGGGTCAGCGGGAAACTTTTTCCCTAATTGATTTAGAGGATACATTGAGCGAACGAAATGTGCGAAAATGTTGAAATTTATTTTTGAAAAATATCCCAATCCAATAACATTTGTAATTCTTATGATACGGATATTTAAACAAAGGCGCGGTACAGCGCCTAGAAACGGACCGGCGCATGAGACGCTGCGCCAGATCGAGATATTATCACGTTGTAACTCCCCAACTTTTTTAGTGACTGCCTAAAACAAATCAACATATTTCGTGATACCCACCATCAAAAGTAAATAAAAATTGAAGTGAGAAGCATTCATCATGAATAAATTTCCATGCTTTATAATTTAACTAATAAAAGCTGAATCTTAGTCATTTTAATAATTTCATTGGAAAATAACGCCAAATTTATATAAAAAGGTTCTGTCCGTTCATACATTTTCGGTGACGCATTGACATTTGTAATAATAAATAAGTATTACCCAAATGAACGTATAAATTTAAAATTGTGATATAAAGCTTATTTGCAACGCATTAGGTATATTTTAGTTAATGAATCATTTTTAAATCATTGAATAAATAAAAAAATCGGATTCCACGAAAACTAGTATTCGAATCTGGAACAAATTCAAAAGGTCTTTCTAAAAAAGATTACATAAGGCCTTGTTCAGGGTTCATAAAATCATATTTTATTGTTTTAGTTTTTTATTGCGGGAAACTCCCTTGCTTAACGAATTTCGCGATATGTCACATTTTAAAGAATGCAAGGAATAATTATGTAAACTTTGTATATACGGGCAGCTAAAAATACAACGCTTCACAATTATGGTTTTTGGGTTCCTCCCCCTTGTTCTCAAAAGCAGTTTTGAAGCCTCAAAAAATACCTCGAAGAAATGAGACGCAGAAAAAATTATAAAAACCTCTCAAGGTATGAAGAAAGAGGTTTTGTAGGAAGTAAACACAGACCCAAATTCGTTTGGAAATCCTCAACAGGGAGGGTTTATAACCCTATAGTGAATAGACCAGAGTTTTGCACCCAAGGAGTTGGTCAATAGGTGCCAGCTTTTTGATTCCTCAGTAAAATGTGCGTTTTATGATGGAAGGAAGGGACTAACCCGACGGGACACGTGTCGAAGAATTTTCCCAAGGGAGAAGGACCCAATGTTTGACACAATGAAATAGTTTCGCACGAGAGTTCACAGCAAATGGTTTTTTGAAATGTAATTATACGATTCAGTGCGCCTTGCGGATTGTTGGTGATATATATATATATATATATATATATCATCATCATAGGTAGTCTGTCCGTAGACAGGTCCGTGATTATTCATGGTTAAACCTGGTTCTCCATATACTCCTATTTTCCGCTGTCCTCTTCATATCTTGATAACTCTCTTTCCCTTTCAAATCGTCTATCAGCTGATACCTTTTCCTACCTCTTTCCCTTTTCCCATCTAGTTTTCCTTCTAACACATCTTTAATCATACTCTCTCTCCTCATGTAATGTCCAACCCAGTTAGCCTTCCTCTTTCTGATAGTCTGTATAATCATTCGCTTCTCTCCTATTCTTCGTAGCACTTCATCGTTTTTCATCCTATCTGTCCATTTTATCTTCAGCATTCTCCTCCAAGTCCACATTTCAAAGCTTTCCAAGTATTTGATGTCATTTTTCCTTAGCGTCCATGTTTCTGCCCCATACAATGCTATACTCCATACGTAGCATTTTATCAACTTCTTGCGGGTATCTTCCCTTATATTCCCTGTAAGTAGTTGTTTCTTTCTTCTGAAAGCCGCTTTTGCTTTTCCTATTCTAGTTTTGATCTCATCCGTACATTTTGCCTCTCGTGTTATGATACTTCCAAGGTATTTATATTCTGAAACTTGTTCTAATGGCTTTCCCCCAATAGTTATGTTCAGATTCTCTTCTTTACCCGATATTCGAATGACCTTGGATTTTTCTGTATTTATTTCCATACCGTATTTTCTACCTGTTATCACTAGTCTATTTATCATTTTTTGTAGTTCCTCTTCCTTTCTTGCTAGAAGTACTTGATCATCTGCGTATTTTACTGTTCTTATAATCCTTCCTCCAATTTTGAAATCCCCTGTGCCTTCTAAAGCTTCTTGCATTAGACTTTCTCCATATATATTGAATAGGGTTGGCGATAGGCAGCAGCCTTGTCTTACTCCTCTACCGATATTTATTCCGCAGGTGTCCACATTCTCAAACCTAACCTTTACAACTTGATTCTCATATAGATTCCTAATCAGTCTCCTGTCTTTCCAGTCTACACCTATATCCTTTAATATCTTCATCAACTTTACCCAATTTACTCTATCAAAGGCCTTCTGCCAGTCTACGAAACATGAGCAGATATCTTGACTGTATTCTATTGCCCTTTCTGATATGATTCTAACTACTCCTATAGCATCTCTAGTTCCTCGTCCTTTTCTGAAACCGAATTGATCTTCCCCTATTATTTCTTCTGCCTTTTTCTCCAGCCTTTTATTAAGAATCCTCATGATGATCTTCGATGTGTGTGACAGAAGGCTTATAGTTCTGTAATCTTTACACTGCATTGCCTTTGGCTTCTTTTTTAGAGGGATCATTGTTACTTCTAGGAAATCCTGAGGCCACTCTCCCGTGTCGTAAATCTTATTAATTAATTTCGTGATCGCTTTTAGTCCTTCTGATCCTATGACTTTAAGTATCTCAGCCGGTATTCCATCGCTGCCCGTGGCTTTCCCCTTCTTTAGTTCCACTATCGCCTTTTCTACTTCGCTCTCCATAATACTTGGTCCTAAGTTGTCTTCTTCAATGTTTTTCTCATTTTCCAGTTCTATTTTCCCCTCTCCTGCCTGTTTGCCGTATAATTCCTTAATGTATTCTTCCCATACCTGTGCTACATCCTTTGTTTCTGAGACTATCTTCCCATCCGTGTTCATAATTCCTTTACCACAAATTCCATTAGACTTCTTATCTTCTAATTCCAGTGCCCTAGCGTACATCATATCGTACCGTCCTAACTTCTCCATTTGTTCTATTTCATCACATTTTCCTTTTATCCAGTTTTCTCTAGCTTTATCTGTTACCCTTCTCAACTCATTGTTTATACGCCTATAGTTGGCTCTACCTTCTTCACTGTTAACGTTTTTCCATTTTCGTCTCTCATCCATTTTCTCCAGCATTTCCTTCGTGATCCATGGTTTTCTGATTTTCTTCTCTTGTTTTCCAATCTCTTTATCCAAGGTATCCTTGATACTGGTTTTAATTTCATCCCATTCTATATCAACGGTCTTCGGTTTATTTTCCAACTTTCTTAGGTTATCTTCCAACTTCATGCTGACTACATCCTGCCTTTCTTTCAGTTTTTCTAGGTCCCAGGTCTGTCTTTCTCTTTTCGTTTTTCTTATTTGTTTGAGCTTTGTACTCACGTCAACTATTAGAAGGCTGTGATCTGAATCAATGTCCGCTCCTTGCAATGCCTTGGCGTTCTTTATGCTGTTCCTGAATCTTTGTTTTACAAGGATGTAATCTATTTGGCATCTCATTCTATCTCCTGGGCTTTTCCATGTGTATAACCTTCGTTTATGGTTTTTGAACCATGTATTAGTCACTACAAGGTCATTATTGATGCAGAATTCTACGAGTTTCTCCCCTCCTCGATTTCTCTTCCCAAGTCCGTATTGCCCGACAACATTTTCTTCCTGTCCTTCTCCGACTATGCTGTTCCAATCTCCCATTATTATGCAGTTTACCTTTCCTCTTCCGTCTTCTTCGTAAATTTCATTAATTTGCTCATAGATCTCATCTATTTCTTCATCGTCATGAGCTGACGTTGGCATATATACCTGGATTATCAGCATGTCCACTGGGACTGCTTTTAGCTTTATTGCCATCAGTCTATCGTTCGTTGCTATTATCTTTGTCACGCTTTTCATCATATCTTTCCTAAGTACCAGAGCTACTCCCCTTTCCCCACTATTTCCTCCAGAATAAACTACCGTGAATTCTTCCGAGTCAAACTGTCCTTCTCCCTCCCATCTAGTTTCGCTTAGCCCTATAATGTCGACTCTATTTCTTCTCATTTCTTCTTTCAAGTTCTCTAGCTTTCCTGCCTTTCTCATAGTTCTTACGTTCCAAGTCCCTATTCGTAATTTACTTTCGACAAATGTTTTCCTCAAGGCAGTCCCCGCCCGGAGATCCGATTGGGGGACTATTTTACCTCCGGATTGTTTTACCTCGAGAGAACTCATATTGTCCAACCATATAATCTTTACTAGGGATTGTAATGTGGTAGTTTCCCTCTTGCTTTCCACATCGCAGTACTGTAGCCGTTCAAATCGTCCTGATCACGCCTACAGCTGTATTGGATATAGACCCAACCAACATCATTTGTTTTCGGCTCTATACCATACTGACAGTACTGCTGCCTACTGCCAGGCACTGATGATAGTTTTTTTTTTTTAATAAAACCTCCATTCGAGGGGTTTGAACCCCCGAACTTTGCAATAGAAAGCCGACACGCTAACCACTACACCACCAGTGCATATATATATATATATATATATATATATATATATATATATATATATATATATATATATATATATATATATATATATATATTCCCCGCCCAGTGTGTCACTTTACGTTACTCTTTCGCTGAAGAAGGGCTTAGGCCCGATAAGCTTGCGTGTGTTTTTGTGTTCGTGTGTTTTACGTGTCTCTTCGACGCCCCCAGCAGCCTGCCAGCTTGGTCCTCAACTTGGTGAGTGTCCGCTGGGCTTCCCTCAACACCTTGTTGCCACCCTCATCACTACCTTTTCTTTTCCTTTAGTTAATATATATATATATATATATATATATATATATATATATATATATATATATATATATATATATATATAGTATCTGTGGTGAAAAAGTGAAGTGTTTCAATTACATCGACATACCGTGATTTCTTCCAAGTTAGCTATAGGTCTGTCGCATTCATAAGAACTTCGGTCGCGCACGGAGGGGAAGTTCCCTCGCTCATCTTGACTACCCCCACCACACCACTAGCCCATCCTTCTCCTCCTTAGGTTGTCAGTTCTCACTGTTTACAGCTGACTGACTAGACGAAATTTTGCGAAAATGTGGCAACAATGTAGTTAGAAAAGGACCGAGACAGCGATAGTCCATGTGGTAAGGAAGGGCGAGAGGGGAGGGTGCCAAATGGAGTGAGGGATTAGGCCACACCCACATTACACCCAAAATGTTCTTTTGATCGCGGCAGACCTATATTACACTCCATTAACTATGGTTTTGTATTCGAGTTAGCGTATTCTATAAATTATTTTTTGTTGTAGGTAGAAGTTCGAAAATATTTAAATTCAGTTGTTGTGAAATCACCTGAATCTGCAGAAAGTTTTAAGGGATAGGTGCTAACTCTAATTCACGGGAAATTTGGCAAATGCGCGCGCCATAAGCGCGGTATTGTCATCTCAGGGTGGAACAGAGTATAGATCATTTTGTAGATACTGTTGATTTTCCGGATTGCTTATTTCTCTATAAACGACGGTGTCGCCCGCGAACAGTCTAATTTTACCTCTGACTACTAAGCTGATGTCGTTTATAATAATTAGAAATAATGAGGATCCAGGTGGAACCCTAGAGACAACCTCCACTAAGTTCGAGGACTTCCTATCTATACCAACCTTCTACTTTTTATGCTTTAAAGATTCACTGATCCAACTAATAATCTAATGGGATGGAGTTTTTTGGGGTCGGAAATTTAGGGCGAGTGTCATAGAAGGTGGCGACCCTGCTTATCGAACGCAACGTGCCACTGTTCTCCCATTGACTCTTGCCTCTCGACATTCGGCAATCAGACGTAATTAAATTTAAGGCATCGGCTGAAGAATTTGCCATTTTGAACTGAAAATGCCTCCGGATCCTTAACATTAGACGAAGCCAGGTGAAACGCTTTCCACGGCTTCAGCAACAAGAGATGAAGGGGCTGTGTCACATGACACCGTGATTTCAACGAACGCGCAGCTAATGAAGGAAATCGTTCCCCGCTTTCGCTTTTCCTCAAATTTGGCGACTCTTTATTTCCCTGATCGAAAATTACTCTCTAAAGAAAATAAATACCAAAATATGCTAACGATGATGAAAAGGCTGACGCAACAGTTTGAAGTTTGGAAGAAGAAAGGGGACGGACAGGTGGAATCGCTGCTTCACGTCAGAAGAATGTTACCTTGTAGAGAAACACCCTGAACAACCTCTCTTATTTTGCCAAAAAATAGACCTATAATATCAAATCTCCGCTCTTATTTTGCCAAAAAATAGACCTATAATATCAAATCTCGCATCTGAAGATCGTAAATCTGGTTTTTAAATATGGAGGAAATCGAGCGAAGTACAGTAAATCCTTGTTAACACGAACTCCAAGGGACATTAGACTCACGTGTTCATGTGTTAATCGAGTTCGTGATAACCGAATTACGTTTTGCCGAGGTGACTCGAGCTGAGCTATATAATAGGTTGAGAAATGCTAATCTAATTGTAAGTCGCATCTCGTCCAGGGTTCTCCTAAATATTTTTTAATAGCTTCGGCACTCAAACCTTCGTAGCTGATATATCTCGAATGAATTAACGAAAATTCCACTTTGGCTTGTCCTGGTTTGTTTGTACTCCCTGAATTGCAGCCTTTACAACACATAGTCTCTAAGACCTTTTTAGTGAAGCTATAATGTTTTGCTCAAGAGGCAGACTTCTTTTTGTGGTATTACGTGAAAAAAATACTTTCAGCAAATCCAGCCCGTCAACTGTATGTGCTAAACAGTTATCCATAGTCAATAATAGCCGCTAATTTTTCGCAGTCGTCCTCTTTAGGTACCCGATGCTCCGTTCCCGGAACGAAGTGGGATCGATCCAGGCTTAACTGTGGTGGCTGTATTCACATGGTAAATGAGGACGGTTAAATTTATTTAATGATCTTCTTGGATTTTCCAATTACCCACAAATTTATTTTTTGTGCAACAAACGACTATGGCAAGGTTCTCCATGCTCGTTGTACCGCCACGACAACATTTTTGAGGTCCAACGAACGATCTGGTGACAGGTGGAAGAAAACTCTCGTTCCATCCAAATTGAAAATATCCCGATCAGAATACGAGCTCTTAACGATTTCAAAATCCTTTTTCATCCACTATATAAGCGTCACCACAAATAATAACATGCGAAATAATTCAATCTTTTCTGGTACCTCCACAGCCATCCACTTGAACAGTCAAACTTTTCTATTCCATGGATTTTTCTGTGATGAGAGGTCCATAAATCAGGACATCGTATTTTGATACAATTTCAACAATTTTTGTTCAAAATTTAAATGACTTAGGCATTTGCTTTTCGTTGTTGACCCCACACCTACAGCTTGGACGATTTCTCTATATTTTTCATAATTATGTAAACGGGCGGAACCAAGGGGGGGGGGGGGGCGATCGTCCCCCCCTTGGATACTCTTCGGGACAATTGAAAGATCTAGGCGGGCGGGCCATCATGATGCGGAAGGTTCCTCCTCTATGCTTCATTTTTGGCACAAGCAGACCAGGCATTCTTAAACCATCTCCATGTATTTATAATAGAACATAAAAATCACAGAAATGGAAAGCAAACTTGGAAATTCCGAACTTTTCTAAATTCCCCCTGATTCTCGTATTTATTTTTCCTTGTGACTGAATCAGCTTATACGCCTTATTTCGTAACTCAGTACTTCACCAAAATGATACAATGAAGACGCAATACAAGTTTCACGATGTTACAATATATATTAATGCATGGTTTGGACATTTGAGCAGTTGCTACAAATGAGTTCATAATTTTGACCCTAGTTGGAATTCATTTCATTTCATTCGTGTTCTGTCTTACGACAGGTCCTACCAATTAATTAATTGGTTTTGACTAGAAAATATACTTACACGGTGTGGTGGTTTCCCGTTGCCTTGCACACCGGACATACACTAGAATGGAGGAGGGAAACCCGGTGCCGGCATTTGCCTACTCTTACGAAGAACACCAGGGGAACCAACGGCTTAACGTCCCTTCCGAAGGACAGAACAGCTGAATTTGCGCGGTCTCCTCAAGCCACGCAAACAGGGGGCCGGGTGACCTTGAGAAAAATCCTACTCGCGCAGGATTCGTACCCGATGACTTTTTTCAAGCATCGGACGAGTAGCAGCCAGCGTCCTAACCACTACACCACCGGCACCCCTAGATGGAATAGTCGCACAATTAAAACATGGGCACATGTTAAAACGGACACTCCACATGTTCTTCCCCACCTTTAGCTGAGCTATGTACCTAGGTTTTCCTATCACTGCTTGCAACATTCTGTTTGGGGAATATATTGCCGAAAAAACTATTGTGTTTGAATTAAAACAATTTCATTAATACAGCAACACCGTTATGGAAAAAATATTCTGATTTGTTGAAAAAATTGAGCCTTCCGAATTCGTTTACAGTTTTTCAAAGTGAATTAAACATGTGGAGAACCAAATGGGAACGTGAATCTACGTGTAACCGTGTTAAATTGGTTTGAATGCATGTGAAGTTTTCTGTTTGTGCGACAAAGAAATCTATTCAAACTGCAAACTTGTACTGAAAATTTTACCCACCCTCCCTATAAGCGTCTGAATATAGCTTCTCTGCTCTCCGACAATTAAAAACTTGGTTGCGTAACCGAATGAGTGAAGACAGAGTTTTGCGTTTGACCCGGACGAGTTTTTAGATCGTTTTGCGAATTCTGGCAATCGACGAGTCGATTTTTGATTGTGATAAATTGATGTGAATCATGCCACTTACTAATATAAAATTAATAAACTGTTTCAATTACCTGTTTTTGATATTTGTGTTTTTTACATATAATAAGTTATATGGCATTTGCTCATAATAGAAATTATGATAAGGGGGCAAAAGTTTGTGTTTTTAGCAAACTATATTTCATAATAAATATGTATTTATGATAGAAATCGTGCAATAGTATCATTTCGTATGGTTAACTAAAAAAATAAGCATGTAAATATTTTTGACCAAAATTTAGAGTCAATGTTTTAAATATTCCCCACCCACGTGGAAAAAATGGTAAGTAATCGCCCCCCTCCCCCTGGGAAGTTTCTAGATCCGCCCTTGTATGGAAAGTGTCCTCTTGGGAATTTTATATTTTTCTGTAATTCTGGATTTTGAAGAAAAAGACCCCGTTCTACATTCTGTAGTATTTTCATTTATGTTGTTGTCAGTGTGAGTGAAGTTTGTCTTCTTCTGGTGCTTGTGCTATCCATTTACCTGATTGAACCCTTACACAGAAAATTATTCTGTAAGAGGGGAAGACGGAGAGATGCGGACGTTTCCCTCTTTCCAACTCAGGATGCAATTCCATTGGTTGAGCTATGGTCTTTCTGATAAATAATACATGTTTTCGCCGCCGTGGGAAGAAACACACGACAAAGCCAGAATTGCCATGACTTGGCCTTTTCTCGGCGAAGCGAAGATAAAATAGAAAATATGTTGACACTCAAAAGACCACCCAAAATGTTCGAGTTCCTCTCCTAGGAGTGAGAGAAAAAAACTTACCTCTCTGCACAGCCAATTTCTCGCAGGCGTAATAAGCGTTGCAGAAACTCCCTCTCAGTACCTTGCGAATTTGAGCATTTAGCATTCGTATTTCCTCATTAAAATTGCTACCGCGGCAAGGCACACCTTTGATAATCGTGAATGATTATTTCCCACTTTTCATCTTCGGTGATCTGTTAACACAATGAAAGCGTCTACGTTTTTGACGTCTTCCCCTGTTTGAGACACTCAGGAAAGATTAAACACGACTGTAGAATCAAGCCAGGGCCCGAAATGGAGATAGTTGCTACATTGGGTTTAGGACAGTTCGGCGTAACCGGTTCGGCGCAGGGATATTTCGGCGCAGGAATCTTTCGGCGCAGGGATATTTCGGCGCAGGGATCTTTCGGCGCAGGGATCTTTCGGCGCAGGGATCTTTCGGCGCAGGGATCTTTCGGCGCAGGGATCTTTCGGCGCAGGAATCTTTCGGCGCAGGGATCTTTCGGCGCGGGGACTTTGCGGCGCAGGAACACAATTTTTCTGTTTCCCTGGGTAAAACTCGAGCAAAGTAGCAGAAAATATTACTACACACTATATCTTGGCTTCTTTTTGGTAATGGAACATTTCATAATACTGATACTGGAAATTGCTTGTAGGTACACAATATTATCTTATGAAAATAATAACGTTAGGATAGGGAAGGGCGGTAGAAATTGTTAACATATATAGGCGATATGGCTGTCTATCGTAAACGTCGATAAATGTCGAATTTTAAATTTGGAATTCGACGAAAATAAATAATCTTCGATAACTGTCGATTAGGAATAAAAATATTAATCCTGAATAATAAATTATGATTTCTGTTAGTTTTTCACATTGAAACTTTTATTATTATTCTCAAACATCGTAAGCTGTTAATTCAAAAACTAGACTGAATACACTTTACGTTTACAGCGTCTTTGTTTTAAGGTCAGTGGATGAATTGCTTTTGTGAGTACATAAACAGAATCCCTCTCATAAAGAGTTGAATTCGCTCCAAGAAAAATCATCGTTAAACAAAACTTTTTGCATAAATGTTAATATACCAGAATAGCAATACTGTATGATTATTGCTTAAGTTATTTGTAATAAAAATATATTAATCTTCAGATCTTATAAAACTAGCTGCATGATTTCTGGTCATTTTCATATAGACTGGTTTGCCATACCACCTCATGCCGTCCCATCATAAGCACTACTTACATAAATTTGATTGTACGCTTCACACACAATGTATAGAAAAACTGTAGATAAGATTTAAATTCCCTTACGCTCAGTTCTTACACTCCCAGCTTCAACTCAATGCAGATTGTTATGATTAACCTTTACACTAATACTATGCAGTCCGCCGTAAGTTGACACAATTTGGCGAATATCTCAACATCTTTGCAAGATAACTGGAATACCTTGTTTTTATTTTTTATGAAATGGAGAGAATTAAATAACAAAGGAACTAAACGTTTTCGATGAAAATAGCAATTCCAAATTGACGAACAATTTAATGTTTACAGCAGTGCTGAACACATTAAAATAGAATTAAGGATAATGATAATAAGTAATTCACAAAGTAAAGCATAAAAACATAGTGGATAAGTGTACTGTGAAGGATATTGGAAACAATCAGAATTACCTACACAAATATGCAAAACAAAACACCAAGAAACGCTGTAATAATAAAGGCGGTGCTGAAGATAATGAAATAGAACTAAGGAACTAAAATGGCAAAAAGTAATTTACAAAGTAAAATTATATGATAGAAATTGTACAGTCAAAGCCATTGCAAACATTTACAGTAATTAAAACTAATCAAAAAACAGAACAAGAAAGTAACATGAAAAAAATAAAATAAAAATTGAACCCTTTTAATTCATCTCATATATGTGAAGTGCTCCTCGAAAATATTTCTTGCCCTATAATTTCTCACAAAATTCCTTCTTCTTTCGTCCGCGTCCCGGTATTTTTTCCTGTTATTCACATACTCTACTTTTGGCTCTTATTTTCCGTTCGTTCTTCGTTTGTATTTTGTTTGTTTTTGTGGTTCATTCTTTGTTCTCAGTTTTATTAACACCTGTACAGCATACCACATCCTACTTTGCAACCTCATGCAATGTTTATACGATATTAATAATTTCGACCATCTTCCCCCTATTCCTCCCACCGCTAATCCTTATTAATTTCCGTAGTGCAGTTATATATAGCTCATTTACTAAGCAATTTCCATTCGATAAACATTCATATCGCCTATATATGTTAATTATTTCGATCACTACCCCCTCCCCCGCCTACCGTTATTTTTTCCATAAGATAATGTTGTGTACCTACAAGCAATTTCCAGTATTAGTATTAAGAAATATTCCATTAAGTTAAGATTTTTACCAGCAGGAAGCCAAGATGTAGTATGTAGTAATATTTTCTGCTACTTTGCTCGGGTTTTACCCAGGGAAACAGAAAAATTGTGTTCCTGCGCCGACAAGTCCCCGTGCCGAAAGATGTCTGCACCGAAAGATGCCTGCGGCGAAAGATCCCCGTGCCGAAACGGTTGCGCCGAACTGTCCTGCGCCGAACCGTCCCATTACGTTGCTACATCACCTTTCTTATAATCATACTGCATCCGCGTATTAAACGTTTTGCACAAACAACCTCTCTACACGCAGAAAACATTGTCTTATGGCTCTTAATAGGTACATTTTGATATAATACAGATGTTCGTGTTAACCGATTACTTGAGTTCTTGGTTTCCGAAATTTGTTCGACTTTCGTCTTAAGCGTATTTCGCGCTCAACAACCAACTCACATATATGAATCCATACGTTCATAGCCGGAGAAAATATTTGCTCGTGTAAATTGATTGTTCGTGTTGGCCGAGTTTCGTGCTAACGAAGGTATAACGTATCTGTTTTGCAAATATGCACGTCGAGTGGTCCATTGGCTAGACGAATCCAAAAGGTGCCGGGAATGCGCATAGAGAAGCGCTCAGGTGATTTCTCAAGAGAAAAACGAAGTATTCCGTTTTGCGAAAGTTGATCTTAAAATGGCAACGCGACAAAATGGTTATTTCACCAACAAATCGACTATTGGTTCCCAATCATTTTTGCCTGAGTCACCGCTTTTTCATTTCAATTTCTTCTAGTGTTATTTAGAAACGAATTAGGTTCCCCTACCACATATAGATAAAAATTCACGTTTATCGTCTGCTGAAATTCCTTTCCTATGTCTCTTTTTCTGGTAAAGAGTAGCTCGTATCGTATCTTCTCCAATAACTTAAATTTTAATATAATTAAAATACGCCAGATAATCAAAGCCGCTCGTAGAATTGCGGATATTCGAAATTGGATACCGCGATTGACGAAACTAGATGCAATTATTCAACCTCAGTTGGCGAGAGAGCAAAGTGTTTCGTTTTTACGACAAAATGAATAGAGCGAATGAAATTTTTCATGGAGTTTTATTCTCCGAGGCTAAAACAAGGCTACCCTTTTGCCGAGATGTGATTTTATAACTAAACAACTACAGACCGTAGAATCAAGAGAAAAGTGTCATTGTAGCTGCCCTGTAGGGGAATTGGAAGTCTGATAATAATTTACTTAACGGTGTCGTATGTTGAGCTGGCTGCGATTCCGCTTTCAACAGCGGATGGTTTTTTGCGCAATTTTCTGATTTGTTTTTGAAAATGGCATTTATTGTTAGTTGTTTCATACATTTGTGTTTTTCTGAAATAAGTTTTTCTTGAATTTTATAAATTGACATAATTTCCTGTTCAGTTATAAAGTTTTTTGCTCAAGACTCTTAATGAAGTCATTAGAAAGGTTTATTGATTTATCTATGGAAAAATTTTTATGGCAAATTTTGGTTGTCATCATTATCATCTGGAATTAAAATTCAAACTCCGGCACCGTAAAATGATCCAGATGACCAATCATACGTCAATGAATAAAAGAAAAAGATAAAAGATTTTCAAACTAATACTTACAAGTTTGTTGGAAAGAGGTGGTCCGCAGAGATTTGTTTGTCGAAAGGTTTAAAATAGTTGGAAAAAGGGGGGAGGGGTTACACACACGCACAATCACTCGGGGACTCTGGAGATTTAACTATATACGCATTTCGGGGTCTATGCTCCCATCTTCAGTAGTTAAGGTCGTATACGGACCACCCCTGTCCAGCAAACATGTAAGTATTAGTTTGAAAATCTTTTCTTTTTTTTTATTCATTGACGTATGATTGGTCATATGGATCATTTTACGGTGCAGGAGTTTAAATTTTAATTCCACGTCATCTAGCCGTAGTCTCCAAATTTCTATTTTTTAACATCATTATCATCATCAAAATCAGTCTCTTTTTTAGTGTTCAGAATTTAATACCATTTCACAGATTTCGCCATCATTTAGTTTTAGAACCACCAGTGTATCACTATCAATATTCAAACATTCTTCTATGTCACTTTCCTCCAAGTTTTTAGCCTGATCGTAAGGCATTCCTTTAGCATAAGCTAGTAATTCAGACACTAACTTTTTTAAATTTGAAACACGAATCTCCTCAAAATCAGGTCCATTGTTGATGAACATTGTCATCGGCCACAATTTATGCCAAGTATTTTTCAAAATTCCTTGTGTAACATCGTCCCAACTACAAGCAACGGTCCGCATAGCATCCTTCACATTGAAGTCTTTAAGAAACGCTTTCAGTCCTTTGCCGCCATACGTATCATAAACTCATTCTTGTAACGCCACTGATCCATGGGTTGTGTGAGGGAGGTACAGTTTGGAACTCCCTTAAAAACCCGAGAACGAGTAACTTGCATTTAGGAGTCCCAGATGCATTTGCGCAGATATGCAAAGTTAGCCTATCTTTCGCATCATAAATCTCTGTTGGTGCAGTCTCGTCCTCGGCTGCTATTATCTTCCGAGGAACATAACGCCAAAAGAGGTAAATCTCGTCTGCATTAGATACCTGGTCATGCGTCAAGTTTTCATTCGCAACTAATTTTACAAACTCGTCAATATAGTTCTCGGCAGCTTGATGATCGGCGGAAGCATTTTGGCCACAAACTTTTAGCTGCCGAATACCGTGTCGTCTTTTAAATTTTGTGAACCAACCAGTAGAATAATCACACGATGTTGCAATTTCCATGTCGTTATGGAAAATTTCAGCTTGCGCCACTTGGACTTTCTCACTCCTACGCCGCCAAACCCACTCGATCATAACTTTATCCAAGTCGTTACCTATCGGATGATGCAAAGTTTTCTCTTTCATAGATATTGCCGTATAACTGTCAACTAAAAACGCCAACAATTTATTCTTCTGCGTCTTTAGATCGTTGACCATCCAACACTATACTCTTCGAACAGTTTTCGAAAAGAAGTTCGTTTTACCAACTTCTGTAATAATTCGACCTACTTCGTAATAGATATGGTGTGATGCTTTCTCTTTACAGTGTTACTCATAGGGATATATGCTGATCTTGCCAACATATTAAATGTCTATATACAAACACATATGCGAAAAAAGTCATTATACGCCACATTACGCTGTGCACGCTCGAACACAGCCGAATCGCAAGGAACACTGAGTAGCGTTGCTAGTACATCCAAACTCGTAGCCCAAGCAAGGCTTTGGGTCTAAATAATTTTCAATTACAGTATTATTAGTAATTTCCCTTCCTGGAATAATTATCTTTGAACACAGAGAATAAATTAAATGCACTAAGTCATTCAGCAACTTTGTAGGGTCATGCAGTTCAGCTTCAAATTTTTTATTCACCATTTGAACTTCTCCAATAATAGGTTGGTCTGTCGTATAGGTGAATGAGAGAACCAATTGTATGTTTCGTTAATTAGTAAATCTAGGTTTCGTGGTATACATCTCTGACGGCATGGGAAACTGCAAGCTGTAGTGAGTGCCATACACACATTTAATAACAAGTAGGGGTGTACACGGGTTTCCCGCAGTACAGAAGTGCTTTTCGTCAAATTCGCCCTAGTATTATCGTATAGTCGTATACTAATGTATTTGCTTTAAAATCAGGAAATTATTTTTCTCATATTGTGGTAACCTTGCTTTTTGATCCGTTTTAAACACATTTATTTCGTTTTCTCATTCTATAGTCGCACTACAAACGAAATTTCTTTTAAATCAGTTCAGCCAATACCTTCCAAATTCATAGTTACAGAAAAATTCTAACCTTGATATTGTGGTAGCCCTGTTTAGTCGAACCGGTTAAAATATGCTATTTTGATTATCTATTTATATGAAGATTATATATAGCATATTTGGCTAAAATCCATGGTGTCAGTTCTCTAGAAATTCGTGTAAAAGAAATATTATTTTACTTTTCACTGTGGTAGCCCTGCTCTTTAGCTCCGCAGTAAGCATCTTGATTTCATTATGGTCTTCTTCTTCATCTAAAGGCTAAGCCTTGTCGCTGCAACCATGAACTCCTGTCCTCTGCCATTCTCTTCAACATCTCGTATTTCTCAACTCCCATCACTGACTCCACGTCATCTAGGTATTTCTTTCTTGGTCTGCCTCTTCCTTTCTTCCCTAAAAGTTTCCCCTCCAAGATGTTCACAATTAATCCATTATGTCTAATCACATGGCCTAAAAATTTTGCCTTCCTTTCTTCCATTTCTCTGATCAGTTTCCTTTCTTCTTTTACTTCTTCCAAAACTTCAAGGTTTGTCTTTCTCTCTGTCCAACTTGTCTTTATCAATCTTCTCCATATCCACATTTCTGTCGCTTCCAGACGGGACCTCTCCCTCTTTCCTAACGTCCAACTTTCACTACCATAAAGTATGGTACTCCAGACAAAAGCTTTTGCAAAGGATTTCCTTACTTCCAAATTCATATGACTGCTTGTCAGTAGGCTCCTTTTGCATTGAAAAGCTTGCTTTGCAAGTGCTATTCTTCTTTTCACTTCCTGTACACATCTATTATCTTCAGTAATTGTACTACCTAGGTAGCAAAACTGCTTCACCTGCTCAATTTTCTGATTGTCTATTTTGATCTTTGATATTGTCCCTGCATTACTTTTGCCTATAACCATCAATTTGGTTTTCTTGATATTTATCTTTAATTCCCACTGTTTTAACGTGTCCGATAATACTTTCAGCATTTTATTCATTTCTCTTTTTGAATCGCTGAATATTACAATGTCATCTGCAAATCTAATGCAGTGTATTCTAACTCCATTTATTTTTATGCCTTTTGTCTTTTCCTTCATAACTTCTATACTTTCTTCAATGAACATATTAAACAAATATGGAGATAGCGGACATCCTTGTCTTACTCCTTTCCTTATCTTTGCTTCACTCTCTAATCCATTTATATTTATTCTTGTAGTTTGATTTTGATAAAGCTTAAAAATTAATCTTCTGTCCCTCCAATCAATACCTATTTTTTTCATAGTCTTAAACAACAGTTCCCAATTAACTGTATCAAAGGCCTTCTCCAAATCAATAAACGTTAAATATAATGTCCTGTTCATTTCTAAACATCTTTCCATTATCACCCTGAGGGCTAATATAGCTTCTCTCGTTCCTCTCCCACTTCTAAATCCAAATTGATCTTCACTAATATAATGTTCTATTTTCCTTTTTATTCTGTTTTTTCACGATATAAATTAAAACTTTTGAGGCGTGCGAAAGTAGTGAAATTGTTCTGTTAATTTAATTATATGGTTTTTATATATGTGTATATTATAAGTATTAAATTTGGTTAAAATTGATGCAGAAAGTTCAACACAAATACGTGTTAAAAGAATTATTTTAATTCTTGTATTGTGGCAGCCCTGATTTCTTTATCTATACTATTAATCTTGATTTTGCTTTTTTATGTTACACGCCTCCTTCGTACAAAATTTCGTTGAAATCGGTTCTCCCAGTTATTCCCTGTTATATGCGTACGGACGGACGGATATCATTAAGATAGTAGTGCCTTTCGGCATTGACGAAAAGCACTAAAAACCAAATGAGGAATCTCAATCTTTAACTTCGCATACACCTCATTATTAACTCTTTACAGATACATTATCAGTCCTAAGTGCAAAAATTCGATGCAAATCTAACCAATAATTTCTTAGGGATTTTTAAAACATATATTTCATCAACGTTGCATTCACTGAGTTCAACCATGTCCAGAAAAGTCACCACAAATTGCATCTTTTTACCAGAATAGTACCTAATTACTATATCCAACCCTTTTATGGTAGAGATTTCATTACTTTCATCTATAATTAAATTAAAGTTTCTATTTCCAAAATCACCTTTAAGTCTTCGATAAAACGCGAGGCTATGGCATTGCAAATTATCGAAGTGCATTTTGATCTTCGCAGTTTAAATTCCTTACATTCCTTGCTATCAGCAAAATAAGCTCTACAACATATCAATGCCCCTTTACTTTGCTGCAAACGTGCATTTACAGTATGTACTTTCAAAAACATTTCAAGTCATCACCATCTAATTTACAAAGCCAGTTCTTATATTTTGTGTCTCTGAGGCACTCTGAACAAAAGTTTTGAATATATATCTTGCTCATCTTTACAAAGGGGTAAAAATGTACTTCGTTAATAGGAACATTACCATATTCATCGCCAGAGAGTAAACTTTGCAGTGAATGATAACTCTGGTACTCAAGTATCAGAATCGGGACAAACTGAAACGTAGAAATACTGATCAAGAACAGGGAATCCCTCACTATCCTCTCCTCCCCCTCCCCTCCTTCCCCTCCCCTCCTTCCCCTCCCTTCCTCCACCTCCCATACTCCCTCTCCCCTCCTCGGCCCCTCCCCTCCCCCCTTTCCCCTCCTCCCTCCCTCTATTTCTTCGCCAATACTCCCTCACACATACTCCCACACCAATACATCCTCACCACTATTCCCGCTCTCCCCCTAACCATACTCCCTCTCCCCTACTGTCGTTCCTCTATGCCCCCTCCCATACTCCCCCACCTTACTCACCCTCCTCCCACCTCTACTCTCCCTCCCCTACCCTATCTCCCTTCCCTACCCTACTCTCCTCCACCTCCTCCATCCCACTTCCCTACTCCTCTTCCTCCCTCACCCGTGCATGCGTCGGAACGGTTCGTGAAAATAAACGACTCGTTTATTTTCACAAATCTCTTGAATCCAGATCTATTTTTAGTGAGAATCTTTCACGTGCTTCTCTTTTCGCGCGAACACTAGTCGTAATCCGCTTGAAAATTAATTCGTGGAGCCATAGTCGAGTTCTTTTTCGCTAACGTCAATTTAATCGCGATTTCTTTTCCTTTTCTTCTAACCGTATCTCCTTTCGGTATCCGTGTCCGTAAAACACTCGTCTAGTGTGTATTGAAGATACACGTGACCGATACCGCTGGAGAGCCGAGATGTGGGATGGAGTGGGTGAGAAGAGGAGGACCCTCACCTGTCCTCCTCTCATCCACTTTCACCCTCCCGCCTTTCATTAGCTCGTTTGATCTATCAATTCCTCACGAACTCGCCCCCGTTACTCATTGGCGAGGATCACGTGAAATATCGCCCACCTTCCCAATCCCCTTGGCCATCGTCCTCCCTCACTCCTTCTCTTCCTCCCTCCCTCCTCTCCGTCCTTCCTTCCCTCCGTCCTTCCTCCCTTCCCTCCGTCCTCCTTCCCTTCCCTTCGTCCTCCCTACCCCCCTTTTAATTTCCTAAAATGCTAACTCGTCATTGTATTTATGTAGTACTTTATTTTATGTCATCTTTTATTTTATTATTTGTTACATTCTTCCTGTCTGCAATTGACAATGGGTTACATGGAAGAAGAGACTGTTTAGTCTTAATCTCGCTCAAATAAAGACTCATATCTCTCTATCCCTCCCCTCCTTAACCCTCTCTCCCCTCCTTCCTCCCTCCCTCCCCTCCGTCCTACCTCTCTCTCCTCCGTCCTACCTCTCTCTCCTCCGTCTTCCCTCTCTCCCCTCCGTCCTCCCCCCTCTCCCCTCCGTCCTCCCCCTCTCCCCTCCGTCCTCCCTCTCTCCCCTCCGTCCTCCCTCTCTCCCCTCCGTCCTCCCTCTCTCCCCTCCGTCCTCCCTCTCTCCCCTCCGTCCTCCCCCTCTCCCCTCCGTCCTCCCCCTCTCCCCTCCGTCCTCCCTCTCTCCCCTCCGTCCTCCCTCTCTCCCCTCCGTCCTCCCTCTCTCCCCTCCGTCCTCCCTCTCTCCCCTCCGTCCTCCCTCTCTCCCCTCCATCCTCCCTCTCTCCCTCTCATCAGTCCTCTCTCCATCCCCCTTACTCCACTCCGTCCTCCCTTCCTCACCTCCTTCCCCCTCGCTCCTCCTTTCCCCTCCCCTCTTCCTTCCCCCTCCCCTCTTCCTGATCCCCCTCCCCCCCTCCGTCCCCCCTCCCCCCCTCCGTCTTCCCTCCCCTCCGCCCTCCCTCCCCTCCGTCCTCCCTCCCCTCCGTCCTCCCTCTCTCCCCTCCGTCCTCCCTCCCTCTCTCCCCTCCGTCCTCCTTCCCTCTCCCCTCAGTCCTCCCTCCCTCTCTTCTCTCAGTCCTTCCTCCCTCCCCCTCAGTCCTCCCTCTCCTCAGTCTCCCCTCCCTTCCTCCCTCCCTCCCTCCCCTCCCATCTTCTTTATTCTTTCTATCCCCTCCATTCCTCTCTCTTTCTCTCTTCGAATATTTACGTCATGCGTGGAGGACATAAGGAATCGCCTCCTATTCTTTAGCGTTAGGTCTTTTCTGCGCGATACGCCGCCCACTAGTTCATTTCCCCCGCGATCCTATTGGCATAAGTTTCGAGAGCGCAGCGAATGCGCATCTGCGCGGCAGGAGACGGATTATCTTTGAAAAAATATATTTTATCAAATCGGAAGACTCCCGCGAAGTTGTGACGGCTATGCGCGGAGATCCTTTGTGAGTTTTTGTTTCAGATGTGATTACTTCTGCCATGTCAAGCGAAGTTCTTCCCCGCCTTAGATTTGTTTTAAAATAACGAAGACGCTACGGGAAGATAATGTACTCGCTTGTGGCTATCCAATAAATCACTACCGTTAAACAAAGAACATCGATAACGTTCCCCCGTGATGCCCCTCCATCCAATCAGGTGCATTTCTTCTACGAGAGGAATTAATTCGCTCTGTTTTCCGCCGCGACCGTGCCAGTCGGTCGACCGGGTGTCGCTCTGCGAGTGTTCGCTATTCGTCGCAAAAGTGTCAAGCTCGGATTTTAAATCGCAGTCGGATTTCGGCGAGTTTGGGATATAGCGAGTTCCGTTCTCAGATCCTCTCGACGATCTCGGACGACGGCGTTAATTTCCCCGCCATCGGAAAACACTCCTCTCCCGACGAACCGCGGGTTACCACACGCGCACCACCTCCGGCCCCGCCCCCTCCCTCGCCCAATCCTTTGCCCCCTTCCACCTCCCACTTCGCTCACGAGGACACGCTCTTCATCTCGCGCGAGGGCGCCACGGGACACCGTCGGGACATCCTGTTGGTGGCTGTCACCCGTCGTCGGTGCGTTCGTGATCTCGGTCGCGGAGCGCTTCGTCTTTCTCGCGAGCTCTTCGTCGCCGAATGGAGGGACGACTGACCACTCTTCCTTCTCACGTCCGGACGATCGCGTCGTCGTTGCGAAAAGACGTCCATTACCGGACCGCTGTCTCTCGTCGCGCGAAGACCTTGAGTGACACTATTGGTGTTAGCTATGCCATGCGGACGTCAACTTACCTTCTATAGGATTTAGTTGTTTTTTTTTGTTTCCACGTTTAGGCGCTTTATCGGCGTTATCTTTCAAACCTCGACCGTCGTGGATCGTTTTTCTATTAATCTAATCGTTATTCCTCCGGTATTGCCGAAAGGCTTCGCGAAAGCTTTGCCGTGACCTAGGGCCGTGTCGTTTTCATACTTGGGACATCGTCGCGCTATCTTTAGTTGCGAGGTGACCTTCGCCGAGTCCGGCGCGAGCGACAGCGACGACGCATCTCTCTCTCTCCTCCCGCACCCGCACTTCGGAACGAACGAGCGCGTGCTTCCGAGGGAGCGGTGGAAAGCGCGGCAAAGTGAGAGGGGCCGCGGGTGGACGCTCCTCCGGCGACACGCGAGTGGGAGTGGGCCCCGGTGAAGGGCACGGCAGAGGGCGCCGCTCTCCACGCGCCCGGATAGTCGCGGAAAACGCGCTTCGGTTGGCCGCTTCGAAGCGACCGAATCGGAGTAAGCGAGCGAAAGGGGAAGGAAAGAGCGCCGTGGGTGGACCTCCGAGCGGCGTGCGGTCATGTCGTCGTACTTCCGTTGGATGAAGGGCCCCAAGAAAGTCGAAGATCCTTTGGCGTATTCCAAACCGAGGAGCAGATCGCTGGACGCCAAGTCGCTAGAACATTCCGGGATAAAGCAGTTTCTGCAGCAAGTACGTAAAGGGGATGCGAACCGGGTCCTCCGCCGCCCCTCCCAGAATCTCTCTCTCTTCCGTTTGTGGTTCGCTTCCTTTCTCTGCGAGATTTTATAGAATGCCTCCCTTTTTTATCCGATCTGATCGCTTATTTGTCTGATGGCGATCTCTTTGTTTCGTGATCTAATTGGGAATTATTAGCTTAATGGCTGTCGGAGATACGCGCAAATTTTACGGACGCCTATAAATACGTAGGCTTCTTTGCAACGAGAAACTTGGACACACACATTTCGAACACACGAGTTCCATTTGGACGAATGATACCATAATCCGCTCTACCTAATGGATCAGTGGCTCTCAAACTTTTTTGAGCCGCGGCACACTTTCAAAGATAAAGATGGTTTCGCGGCACCCCAGCCTTGTGACAAGCTTTATATGTTTTTAGATAAGGGTATTACAACCTTTGGACGCATCCATTTTTCGATGCTACTACATTTATTATGATTTATTAGAAGAAAAATTATTGCCCTAATTACCCACCAACACATGCGAATTTTTTGTATTTACTAAACTGTTTTTCGCGGCATCCAATGTGCTGCCGCACACAATTTTGAAATCACTGTAATAGTGTGACGACGTATGCGTTGAGAAACAGATGCCGCTCGGCGAGTATAGACGTTCACTTTCTGCGTGATATCTCGAGACACTTCACAGATCGGTTCCCTACGGCTCCGATCTCCATCCACACCGTACACATTTCGCTTCTCCTTTGATCCGAGCGTGGCGATTCACCATCGCACGCGATATCGTTCGTCCTTTTAAAATTTGAATCCAAGACCAGGTGTGCCATATTTGACGTTATCATAGATGTGTTTCCGCAAAATTAGGTCAACGTTGCCAAAAGTTTGAACAGGACTATTCGTTAACGGTTGCGCGAGACGAACTTTCGGTGAATTGGTACACGCAGTAGAAAATATCTTACATAAAGCACATTCATCTCCGTATGAAATGTATTTGGCGTCACTTGATTGACATCGGATAACATCAGAATAACTTAGCTGTTTTGAGGACAGCTCCGATAACCGTTTTTATATCCCTTCTTGCCAATTTTCGACAATCTTCTCAATCGCTCTCCCCGAAAGCCACATAAGGCTCGATATACGACTTTCTGCATCAAGCGTGATTATTTTGTTTTTACGCCAAATATTTAAAAAATGAAATGAGCATTTTATTATCCGGCATGCACATTATATTTTCCTATTTTCCATGCGAAAAGTCCAAAAAATGTTTTCTGGTCGTTACCCTTTTTGAGGAGCCATTTTCGTAAGGCCTGGAACGACTAGCGCGTCAACGCATTTTTACTTTTCTGATTTAAGAAATGTAATTTCTTTTTTGTAGTAATTTTGTACGGGTTTGGTTTACATTCTTAGTATAGATAGGTAGACCTTGAAATAAAATTATATTTGAAGTTCATATTATCATTGATTAACTTCGGAATGAGTCTAAGCTGTTTATTTGTTGTCACCATTCCCGAAGATCATTTGTCGCATTCATAGCGATCGGATTCTCTCTTCGAGGTTGACGATGGCACCACTTAATCGCACCAGAATGTGATACCTCTCCTCGCTTGGCCACACTTTGGAATCCGCGAAACCTATTCGTCGCACGCTGTTCTCGCACTCGTCTGCAAAAGTAAGGGGCGCGCGCTTCTGATTCGTTATAAAAACTCTTCGGAAGGAATTAACGCTGGGAGTCGCAAAACTGGAGGATTTTTCCTATTTTTAGATCTCTGTTTCATTTGTGTTGCTTGGGAAGCAGCTAATGCAATTTTATTGCGAACTATTTCAAACAAATGTGCGCAGTATTTCCGTTTCCGAAACTTAGATGAACATCCTCACACTCGGCCTCTTCCTCCCCTTCGGTTCTCCAACCCCAATCCCATTTCACGTTCGATGTTTTGCAGCCCATCAACCTTGATCGCCCTCTCGTTGGATCACAGCCAATCCCGTGATAGGGCTCGCGGATCGTGCATTACAACGTGCGCGATAAAAAGTTTTCAACTCGCTCAATGGGGCGTCGCTCTTGATACAGTGATTTCTCTCCTCCCAACCACTCTCCCTCCCGATCCCTCTCCCTCCCAATCTTTCTCCTTTCCGATCCCTCTTCCTCCCATTCCCTCTTCCTCCCGATCCCTCTTCCTCCCGTTCCCTCTCCGTGTCAATAATAATCCATGAGGTTGATTTGCCAAAAATACACACAAACCAAAAGCCCTTCCCTCATCCTCCCGATTGTATTCAAGTTTAAAATGTCCACATTGAAGTTATATGATGTAAATATGTATGCACAGTAATGCCCCGATATATGCGAGGGATGCGTTCCTGGAAAAGGCGCGTATGTCGATTTCGCGTTCATCGGGGTCTAAAATACGTGTATTATATAGGTATAGGTTTTTTTGTTGCGTGATTTACAACTTTTTTATTTAAACTTAAGGAATATTACCAGTTGAATGGGGATGCGTTCCTGGAAAAGGCGCGTATGTCGATTTCGCGTTCATCGGGGTCTAAAATACGTGTATTGTATAGGTATAGGTTTTTTTGTTGCGTGATTTACAACTTTTTTATTTAAACTTAAGGAATATTACCAGTTGAATAGAATTAAATAATAATAACATTAAAATAATCAACTGCATATTTTTGAAGCCATATTTTCAATATTTTGCTCTTAAGTCACTATAAATATATAAAAATATAGGAGGGAAGGAATTAAACGTGTTTATAGTAGATCTTGTTTACTTCAGTTGTTACGATTATTGTTTTCGTTGGCAACAATTTAATAAAGGTTCTAATTACGACGTACTTGTTTGATTTTCTTGAAAACGGCTTCCCCTTCGGTAAAAATATATTGAACATAACATATTCTATATGAATATTTCTATTAATGCTGTTTGAAAACTTTTTTGATGTAAGTAATATTTTACGAGATATGACTGAAAGTCCATTTTTGTCACCAGTAAATTGGCACTCCTGATTAGGCTTTGTAAAGCCGTTTATATAATTTTCTCGTTTTCTTTTTCCTTAAGTCCTAAATACCAAATTTCATGATAATCCGCCCAGTAATTTCGGAGATAAAACGTGTGGACGGCCGGCCGGAGGAAACGTGCCCATAAGGCATTCAATTACTATCGATTCCCTGTTAATGAAAGCGTAATAAGAAAGAAAAGTATACTCCATAAATGGAATACACAGAGATTTCAAAGGCATTCTTCGTGGGAAGTACATATAAAACGGTATCGAAAGATTGGGTGGTTCTCGAATTTTTATCTCCAAATCTATGAGGCGTAATTATGTGGTCCCGCAGACTTTTTTATGGCAAACGTTGTCCTCTCTTCGAATAAATTTTTAAACTATATCTTACAGACCATACAAAAGCATGGGAGAGAAAAATATGGTATTTAATTGTTGCTTGAGGGAAGTCATATAACAAAATGCGAGTATACGTTTATTTAAGTGTTTATATAAAGTGGAAGTTCTAATGGACAGATACAGTTGAATTTTTGATAAATTTCAATAAGGATCGCTAATACTTAATTAAAATCCGCCCAGTACTTTCGGAGATAAAACATGCCGTCGGACGGACGAACGGAGTGGACGTGTCCAAGGCGTTCCGCTACTATCGATTCGCTCACAAAGAAAGCCTAAAAACCACTGATTATTATTTCTTCATTTTTAGGTGAGTACATTTCATGTAGCCGTGTGTTACTTTCTCTAAAAACTGAATGAATATGGAATCCACTTCGTTGTATCTGTAGAACGCCGAATTCCAGAAATTTCTGAGATCACTTAATCTCTTGAAGGTCGTTGTAATACATCGTCTTCACCGCTATCCGAAGATTCATGAAGCGTGTCTTCTAAAGGCATTGGGCAATCATGAGGAGCGCCAGTTGCGACGTCAACTGAAGAAAAATCATGAAATACAAGGTTTAAAGGTGGCGATGTCATGTTTATTACTGCCATCCACTCTTCAGTCTCCTCCATTTCACTCATTTAAGTTTGTACCGGGTTGTCTAACAAGTAAGTCATGATTTCTCAACCAGTGAGTCGCAAAGGAACTGGAGGTGCATCGAAGAAAGATTTCTAAATAGTTTATTTTGATAGTTTTTTTCATTTTTTAATGACTTCGCGATAAAATAGTTTAAGAACTTATGATAGTGAGTGTCGACCTATTTAATAGGTTGAGGAACGCTGGTCTAAGTCGTATCTCATCCAGGCTTCTCCTAAATATTTTTAATAGCTTCGGCACTCAAACCTTCGTAGCAGATGTATTCGAATGAATTAACGAAAATGCCACTTTGGCTTGTCTTGGTTTCTTTGTACTCCTTGAATTGCAGCCTTTACAACACACAGTCTGTAAGACCTTTTTAGTGAAGCTATAATGTTTTGGTCAAGCTACTGAACTCTTCTTGTAGTATTAGGAGGAAAACATACTTTCAGCAAATCCAGCCCGTCAGCTGTATGTGCTACACAGTTATCCATAGTCAATAATAGCCGCTAATTTTTCGCAGTCGTCCTCTTTAGGTACCCGATGCTCCGTTTCCGAAAGGAAGTGGGATCGATCCAGGCTTAATTGTGGTGGCTGTATTCACATGGTAAATGAGGACGGTTAAATTTATTTAATGATCTTCTTGGATTTTCCAATTACCCACAAATTTATTTTATGCGCAGTAAACGACCTTGGCAAGGTCCTTATGCTCGTTGTACCGCCACGACACAACATTTTTGAGGTCCAACGAACGATTTGGTGACAGGTGGAAGAAAACTCTCGTTCCATCCAAATTGAAAATATCCCGATCAGAATACGAGCTCTTAACGATTTCAAAATCCTGAGGCCATTGTTCACACCTATTTCATCCACTATATAAGCGTCACCACATGCGAAATAATTCAATCTTTTCTGGTACCCTCACAACCATCCACTTGAACAGTCAAACTATTCTATTCCATGGATTTTTCTGCGATGAGAGGTCCATAAATCAGGGCCTCATATTTTGATACCATTTCAACAATTTTTGTTCAAAATCTAAATCACTTAGGCATTTGCTTTTCTTTGTTGACCCCACACCTACAGCTTGGGCGATTTTCTCTTTATTTTTCATAATTATGAAAAGTGTCGTCTTGGGAATTTTCTATTTTTCTGTAATTCTTGATTTTGAAGAAAAAGACCCCGGTCTACATCCTGTAGTATTTTCATTTACGTTGCCAGTGTGAATGAAGTCTGTCTTCTTCTGGAACTTGTGCTATCCATTTATATGATTGAACGCTTACACAAAAAATTTATCTCTAACACGGGAAGACGGAGAGATGCGGACGTTTCCCTCTTTCGAGTTTCTCTCCTATATCTGAGTCCAGCTTGATTCGCCTCTATCCTACTCACAATTATATTATTATTATATTAGAGGTAGTGCAATGAATAGCAGGGGAAGGGAGAAGAGAAACTCGGTGCCGGCATTTGCCTGCTCTTGCGAAGAACACCAGGGGGGCCAACTGCTTAACGTCCCTTCCGAAGGACGGAGTGTTGATTTGAGCGCGCTACTCATTTTCTCTTTCCTCATTGGCTCGTCGTCGTCACCTTAGTTCCAACACGCACAAATAGGGGGCCGGCGCTTCCTCGGAAAAAATCCTCATAAGGACTCGAACCGGGTGTCGCACTTTTAGCATATCGTACGATGGGGCCAACACTCTAACCACTACACCACCGGCTCCCGATGGTTTCTCTCCTAGAAGTGAGAGAACAACACATATATCTCTGCACAGCCAATTTCTCGCATACGTTATAATCGGCGGAGAAGTTTCTCCTCAGTACCTTGCGAATTAAGCATTTAGCATTCATATATCCTCATTAAAATTGCTATCGCAGCAAGGCACACCGTTGATCATCGTTAATGATTATTTCCCACTTTCCTTCCTCGGTGATTTGCTCGACAGAAAAAAATACCTCAAGGAATGCGTATATATTTATGTTAATACAATGAAAGCGTCTGTGTTTGTAACGTCTTCCCCTGTTTGAAGCACTCATGAAAGATGAAACACGAGGGTCAAGGTATATCCCGAAATGGAGATAGTTGCTAAATCACTTTTCTTATAATCACACTGCATCCGCGTATTAAACGCTTCACACAAACAACCTCTCTACACGCCGGAAGGAAAGTCTTATGGCTTTAAATACATTTAGATAAAACAGATGTTCGTGTTAACCGATTACTTGAGTTCTTGGTTCTCGAATTTTGTTCGAATCTTTTCTTAAGTGAATTTCGTGTTCAACAACCAACTCACATATATTAATCCAAACATTCATGGCGGGAGAAAATATTTGTTCATGTAAACTGTGTGTTTGTAATAACCGGGTTTTTACTAACGAGGATGTACTTTATTCGTATTTTTATTTTTATGGAAGGATAGAGTAGGTACGCACATATTGTGCGTGAATATCAGATGTTCGCTTGTAAATCAGGGACCAAACCACACGTTAGTGATAAATCTTGCGATACTGTTGTCACGTTTTCTCCCTGTCAGTCAATTAGGCAGTTAATATATTAGGGCGTTGGAGTGCTTCTTCGCCCCGCCATCATGGGAGGGAAAGCCGCTAACTTCGATCCGGCGACGCTAGGGCAACTGTTCTCACTTCTTATTGTTGTCAAAATCACGGAATATGCGTTTGAAAAAAGGTCCAGTGAATTAATGTCGCAGGCAACTGAATAATGTCTCTATGGCCCTTGCGAGGTAGACCCTTGATGAAGCTTCGTATATCTCTTGAACGTATGAATTTATTGCGATGCTCTAAAGCATGCATGTAAAACTCGATGAGGCGTCAGGATGGCATTTAAGCGATGATGTTATAGAAGGGCCGCATTAAAGTGATGGATGGCTGAGAAGGACCGCATTAAAGCGATGGATGGCTGAGGAGGACCGCAGTTGTTTAATGAGGGCGAGAGCTAGAACGATATACTTGAGCTGGACGATTGGACGGCAGTTTTGCAATTTAATCCAATAATTTAGAAAATACGTTTTATTGAAATTCGGTAACTATGAAAAAATATCGTCTCCTTTTCCCTAAAATAAAGCATTTATGTGATATCCTACACGATTCGCTTGAAACCAAATGTAGCTATCGGGCCGCAGTAAGACAGAAAAGGCCGCCCTGTTCTAAAGCAATGGTTCCCAACCTTGATCATCCCATTACCCATTTTTCCATCAGGTAAATCTGTCATTACCCCAATTGCAAATGTGCAAATTAAAAAAAGGTTAAAAGTAGATTGACGGGGACTTTGCGGCGGTCAATCCCTTGTCCCTCATTAGTGAGTGAGATCCTTCAAGTCCTCGGCTCTGCGAACCCTTCCTCGAATCCTGAGCTCACCCTTCCCAGCGGGGTATCCCCTGACGGCAGGGGTGATTAAACACGTATTAATCAAAACTTTTTAATGCATTTCTGATGAGAATGCATCTCTGTCTAACACTGTACGTAGTTTCCCGACTACGCACGTCTTTTAAACGGCTCTCTACGGCAAATATTATGGAATTCGATATTTTTTGCTCAGATGTGCCAACCCATTGGTTTGTTTCCCGCGTTTTCTGCTGCATACGCTCGTGACTGACATACCGATGTACAATTCAAAACCACCTAAAGGATTCACAGGCTGCTCTGAAAAGAGACTTTTCGGAGCACAATTAACACGAACTATACACAAATAACATCTAGCGGCTTTTAAGGAGCCTTGCCGAACCAAAAATTTTGCAAAATCATTTCAACTGTTCTTTATTCGGGTAGAAACACTTAATAGCGTAAATGAAATCAAAGAATATCCCTACCTTCGTAGCATGCTTGCTTCTCAACATGTATTCTATGAGATATGCCTTCAAAGAATCTGGTGACATTCTTCTTACCCTTCTTCTTATATCTCTCTTTATCACCGACCAATAACACGCAATGTTTTGGGTATGAGTGCTGGGGTCTTCTGGATTTATAAAATTCTCAGAGAGATTCACATTAAGGTGGTGATATCCCAAGTCTTTTAACCCCGTGTATCCTCGCCACATATCGGTATTGAGAACCGATCCTTTGGCTACGAATTGGCAAATAACACTTTCCAGGGATTGTGAATTCCTGTTTTTAGCCAGGCATAGGAATGTGTTGTGTGTCGTTCTATCAATTCCGCCGACTACCCATTTAGTCTTATTGTCAGTCATTCGCCCACGGTTATATTTCCGACGGTCAAAAGCGCTATCATCAATCTCAGCTATGTGTCCTGGACCTCCAATTTGAAACGAATTCTCCTCCAGTCACGCGGACAAAAGCTCCCTAAAACAATATATCAGTCGCCTGATTGTCTCGTGGCGATATCTCGTTTCCCTAACAATAAAAGATGTTAGATACTTCAATATCCACGCCAACGCTACAGACAGAAAAATATCTATTCCAACTTTCCGCCCGAATGGATATGCTCTTCCTGCAGATTTTCTTCCCGCATCTGTACCGCGGCTCCCTCGTTTCCCCCTTTCTATTCAGTGTATTTCCATCCTCTCTCACACGGCATTTCCATCAGAACATAAACTGGAACATACGGAGGGTTGCGATAAATTCGGTAATAAGTTAGTTGAATTTGATCATTGGTCTTTAAAATCTATTGTATTGTATAGCATTTAAGGGGTCTTCAAACATTTGGTGTCACATTTTTTTATATTTTAAGAACACAAATCAAGCGAGACGAAATTAAAACTCATGGTGGTTGCAATGGGAACATAATATTGTCATATAGGTTTTATTAAAAAAATTCACAGCACTTTACGTTTTCCCTGGATGTGTGCAACACACTCGTAAAATCGAAGAACATTACTGGGAGAAAGATCACTTAACAGAAGAAATAACCGAAATTCAACCCGTTATTGTAGATTTGCAAAGCTCGGACTCAGACGCATCACTTAAAGATTATGATGACGATTTATCGGATTTTGATTAATTTCTCTGTGAGTTATGGTGAAATCGTACCTTTCATTTTGTTAATGCAATAAACTGTGGCTGCAGCTAAGCGAAAAGCCGAATCTTTCACGGTGATAATCTTAATGACAAAGTTAAACGCGTGCAATTTCTGCGCAAGAGACTGTAAATAGTGTAAATATCTGTGTATAATATACAATGTATATATTTGTAAAAAATGAGTGTAGTCCTGACCTGTGGCTAGAGCTCTTGCAAGTGAATAGCTGGTGCAACAGTACCAGTGAAACAGTGCAGCCATTAAGATCATTTTTAAAACTGCCGTTGGAGGTCCATTATGGAAAAAGTTGATGGGAAATGGACTTACACAGAACAGCCGCAGGCTCAGGTGAATATTGGCAACGCCGTGCTCCAATACCGCTGAGAACGTCGCGTTCGCCTCGCTTTCAATTTCAACAAATATAAAATTCTGTATAAAATACGATGTCTATTTCAGCTTTATGGCATTAATTGATTCGTAATAGAAATTCAGAGAGAAAGACGACAGTCTGGGTTGCGTGCCTCCAAGCCGCATACTTGCGGAGAAAACACGGTCTCATAAATTGAATAAAACACCGTAAACGAATATAGGTAAACAATTGAGATAAAGCACATGTAATAAGAAGACTACGAAACACATTCTATTAAATTTTCCTTCTATTTGAAAATCCCGTTCGATTATTACAGACCGTCGAAATGACGCCAGCCGCCGCAACGCTAAAAAAGGGGGCCATTTTTCATTCTCAGTCTAAAAACATACCTTAAAAATCTTTCTAAAAATTATGCATTACCTGAATTAAACGTAGAAATAATTTATCTACACGCTGATATGCCTTACACGAAAATTCCATGAGCCGATTTTGAGCTATTAAGCCGCAAACTCGAGTCTACATACTTTTGGCGCGGACAGTAGGCTTAATATGGGATAACGACCTAAGGACGCAGGTATCCCTTTATTTTGAGCCTATTTATGGGAAAATCGTTCCCGAGTTATTAACTAACTAGCAGCTATACACGGCTTTGCTCGCGTTTTTTAATCAAGACAAAAAATATTGAAGATTTGAGAATAAAATAAAGTAATGAAGCCAAGTTAATTTTTATTGTGATGCTTCATGGTATACAATATTTCTTATCTTCCCTCCTTTTGCCCAAATAAAATTTTCCCGCATCCTTTATCGACAACTGTGGCGACTTTTTATTTTTTATCAAATAATCTTAATAAACAATCGATGGAATCGCTTTTAAATATAGTTATTTCACTCGAATTGATTTCCAGTGGAAGAAACTCCATCATATTATGTGGTCATGAATCTCAAAAACATTAAAACGTTGGACAGGAGTTGCAAGATCTAGGGATGCAACCGGTGGAAACACATTTGAAGATATAGTAAAATTTAGCTTAACCATACGTTAACCCATGGAAAGGCTGATTTTGTGGGTCTAATTTGTCACGTGAATATTTTAAAATGAGCTCCCGGGCTTTGAAATCCATTTAGGCGATAAAAAGTATGTTGGTACGACATTGAAAGTGTTGTTTTAATGTAATAAGTTCAATTGGCTAAATTGATGCGTACAAATGTTCAGTTGAAAGGAAGTCAAAATGTACATATAGATGTTCAAGGAAGGAAGAGTTAACGATTATAAATTTTGGTCTAAATTAAAGAATTTTTATAGAAGTTTTCTTTTTGTACCTTCTGAGATATCTTTCACTTTACTCATTTTCAATGTTAAGGAAACACATATTTCGCTGTCTATTAAGTATAGAGAAGATGCAGAATACATAAAAAGTTTTTAGAGAACGAAATCACTTGTAATTGCACATTAAAACTGTCTTCCACTTACCTTTTGAAATAATTAGCCAGGTTTATAGTTTTTTTGGTGATTGCCCTTCTTTGAATAACCTTAGTGTTTCTTTCTTCCCTACTGTAGTTTATATTAGGTATATATTATTTCTTTTAGTTGATATTAGGTATTAGATTTTGTTTATAACGGTTGTCACCTAGATTGTTAATCCAATATTACGCTCATTCCCTTGTTATTTAAATCGGAAAAATTAAAGGAGAAAAACATTTAAAAATAACAAATGTAGCTCAAATCGCTTTAAAAACCCTCCCATTTTGCTTAATTTTTATTGCGATTAAAATGACACATTTTCCTTGCTTCTACGTTATGTAGTTGTTGCGTTATAAATGCACAAACATACAAACAAATTCTTCAAAATATTTATGGTAGAGAGAGACATTTTCAGGGATTATGATCACAAATCGGAAAAGCTTTGAAAATTTTTAAAATATGCGACATTTAGAGATTTATTCAACACTTTGCTGTATTACGTAATATGTACTTTTTTATAAGAAATTTCTAGTTTATCCACGTACGATTTTAGGAAAAGGAAACTCAAATTTGCCACTACCTGCAGCAGCAGTACCTTAAAAATTAATGTTCAGACGAATGCTTAAGACACTTTTCGTTAGTTTGTTTTAAATCTGAAGAATGCCAAAATAAAAATCGGCAAAGTGGAAAATCAAAAACAAAAGAATGCTTTCCAAGAGAAATTGGAAATAAGTTAATATTACTCGCTAAATGTCGGCACATAAATGCTTGCGTAAAGGAATAAAATACTTGGCGAAATTGTGGAATCAATCGAGGTATATGTATACGACAGTTTAATAGATAAATTTCGCGATGACAACATGAAGTCACATTTAGAGAGTAAAAACTAAAATATTTGAACAAATTTTCGAGGAATTGAGAGTTGTGCAGTGAGTTTTTTAAGCACAACATAAATGCTCGGTCTTGCAAACCATGTTGTTGGAGTGATATTGTGAAGGTTGGTTTCTAAATCGTCCGTGAAGCTATTAGTTATTACATAGTAGCAATAGAGGAGATCCATTGTCAGGCCTTCATTATTCTAGCAAAATTTTGTTGAATCTGAAATAGATTTGATCTAGTCATTGTTGCATTAGTTTGTGAATTTTTGTTGTAATAATTGAGTTGTTGTCGGATTAATTTACTGCAGAAAAGTCCACTAGACCACATAATTACTAGTTATAGATTCGGAGAAAATCCCGAGCAAAACATCGCATATTTTGTTTATATCGATCGCTAAGGTGGTTTTCTCGGCAAACAACAATTAAAAATCCATTTATTTCTCTCCCATGCTCATACGTGATCTTTAAGATATAGATAAAAAAAATCTGATGTAGCTACCACATGACTTTCTCCATACCTGTAATATTTCTAATAATTCCAAATAGGTTAAACGATAATAAATATTTTAAGGAACTGAGAGAAAATTTTAGACTTTACAAAGAACAGAAATAAACTCAAACTATAGCCTTCTGATATTGGATATAGCCCTGAAACTCAAACAATTAAGAAAATAAAAAGGAGCGTAATGTGTTTACAATAGTCACCGGTAGGTGGTGTGGTGGTGGCAGCTAAAAAATTTAGTTTTAAAAATATCTCTTCAACATTGTATTATATGGTAAATAAAAAGTAACAGATCCTTCACCGTCAATTAAAAGGAAAGAGAAAACTCACGTACGCGCTGCAGGTTTCCGTTGGGAACGTCGGGGACCTAATTCTTGATGAAGGCACAGGCACCCACACACACACACACTCCAAGGAGGCACTCACACCGTAGACTCTAACCAAAAAATGTTTTAAACTAGACACCGATGTTTCGACAGCTACGCTGTCATCTTCAGTAATGTGGGTGGTATGAGGAAAGAGGGGGTATATATGTAGAGAGTGACCGTTGGGAAAGGGGGGTGGAAGGTGAGAAAACCGTTTAACTGAGTAACTGAAAAAGTGGGGAATGTGGGATGATACCTAGGTCATTGTTCATGACCGTGTTTTTGTTTTTATGTATGTATATGCTTTCGTATGCATCAAGTTTACTGTACTGAACTGTACTGTACTGAAGATGATAGCGTAGCTGTCGAAACATCAGTGTCTAGTTTTAAAATTTTTTGGTTAGAGTCTACGGTGTGAGTGCCTCCTTGGAGTGTGTGTGTGTGGGTGTGCCTGTGCCTTCATCAAGAATTAGGTCCCCGACGTACCCAACGGAAACCTGCAGCGCGTACGTGAGTTTTCTCTTTCCTTTTAATTGACGGTGAAGGATCTGTTACTTTTTATTTACTTTGTATTGTATCACCGTGTCTCGCATCCCCTTTTATCATTGTATTATATGGGAAATTGTTTCAAACAAAGGCTGTATAAAATTAAATTACCTACAACTTTTATTTCAGCACGTTTTTACATTTATCAATTATTAAAGCAAATATAATTAAATACGGATAAGTGACAAGCACGGCCGGTCCAAGGCGTGGGCAAAAGATACGGGCGGTCGGATTCCACCATTCTGCGGACAAACGGGAACTAAAGTTTCTATTAATATGTCGAGTTTAAGGGTCGAAAGGGAACTTTCGGACTCTCATATATTTGTTTGTAAATGTAGTCTCGCTATGGTTTCAAGTGCTTCGCCACTTCTAGACTGAGCCAGGGGTTCTTGGAGTGTATGTGTAATACTAAGGGCATAATCTTATTGAAAGAATAAACAAATACGTTGTGTCATCGCCATTTTCTTCTCACGCAATCAAATTCTCTTCTATCGTCACGACCATTCAGTTCTTCCGTTGCCATGAGAGAGGAAACTAGTATTGTCTACGAACTGAGATTAGCATTTTGGATATATTGCATAATAAGTGCAAGTAAATATTTTTAATGGAGTGTTTTATCATAATAAATATATTTTCATGAAGTGCGTTCAATATTAAACACCGTGTTACAATCGTATTAATGCTCGCATATTTTTTTCAAACACGTTAATATTATCTATTATTTTAACATGAGCGATTTGAGATTAAAATTTACAAAGTATGTACATCCATAAGCGAAGGAAATTTTTCCTGGAGCCTACCCTAGATCATTATGAGGAAAGTGTCTATCTCGCTGTTCATCCAGAAAACGAACGAAATGTGACATTTTCTGAATGAATTCCGAGAGCGTGATTGTATTATTACTTTTTCAATATGTATTATAAGGGAAAGTATTGATTTCACGAAAAGAATCGAATTCGAGATTCTTGATGAGTATGTGTGTGTGACAGGAATTTTGTGGGTGCTCTAACTCAAAAGCTATTAATCAGATCAACGCAAAATTGTATATTTGGAATTTTTGTAAAGTGACAGGAGTTGACGGAATAATGGAGAACTTGAGGACGGTTTGGGAAATAGGGAGAGAAAGAGAGGTTTAAAATAATCACAATAATAATAATAATAGGCTCTGTTTTCCGTCCGTATTTGTATTAACGTATATCACGCTCAGAGAGATAGGTAGATTTTTGAGGGGGGAATGAGAAGGAGAATGTGAAGGAGAAAGGGAGGAAAATGAGAGGGAAGAAGAAAGAGGATGGGAATAAGAGGGAGGATGGGAGGAATAGGGATGATGGGAAGAAGAGAGGGATGGAAAATGGGAAGAACGAGAGGGAAAAAAGCAGGGAGAGAGGGAGAATATGAGGGAGAAAGAGAATAGAGGGAAAGGGAGGGAGGCAGAGAGAAAGGGAGGAAGAATGAGAAGTACCTTAATTTTAATACATAATCTGCACATACCCGTACTCTAGTACCTACATATATGTATATAAAACCATAAATGATGGGCAATATAAAAATGTAAAATTCAGAGAAGTTTGCCCGGACCCCGTAAATTTCCAAAGCGGCCCTGGCGCGGGTAAATTACTCCACGTGTGGCAATTTTTGCCTAATCTAGTCTGCTACAGTTTCCGAGTAGAGTTTTCCATAGTGGTTTCTGCAGCACTCAATAGGGTCTTTTTAGAGGCATATAAAACGGATGAAAATTTCTTCAAATTAAAAGGAACAGTTGGTAATTTTGCTAAAGATTCGGGTTTAACAGCGGACTTTTCCCAACAAGGAAATAATAGAAACTGACGTATAAAAGCACACTTCGTGTGCGAAACTCCCGGTGAACCAATCAACAATTCTGAAAGGCAATTTAGAGTTCAAGTCTTTAACACCATTCTTGATACAGCATTTTCATCCTCTGAAATATTTCATCGGTTAGAAGAATATAATTCCGTTTTTTGGCATTTTGTTCAGTTTCGAGAAGTTTAGTAATTTCGAGCTCATCTGGCCTGAGGACGCCGGCTGCAACGCCGCCGGCGAACAACGCAGTGAAACCTAAAGCCACTCAGCCTACGTCAGAACACGCCGCGAAAGCCTTCTCACCAAACTAGTTTCTGATATGATTATTTTAGGAAATGTTGTATGAATTTGGAATCCAGTTTAACAGATGGCACGAAAAGAGATGTAGTAGCCCTTGACCTGTTTGATCAATTGAAAGCCATGTCTCGAAGGATTCCGAATCCTTCGTGCAATGAAATGCTACTGTCCACATGTGAAAATAATTTTTGAAGAAACTGTTAGAGATTTTGTTAAATTTTGATAGGCGGGATGCCAAATTTTTTAATGTGTTTCTCCGACACTCCAGAGGATCTCTTATGGGCTCCGCGTGGCTCAAATGCTGTTGCCTTGGATATATCGCGTTGGTTTATGTACGAGTTTAGAAACTAGTGTGTGGTGGTTTTTTTTTTAATCGCTTGCAAAATGCAAGAACCGACACTTCGTTTATTAACGGTTATTATTCAAAATTTTGAAGTTGTGCGCACACACATCCACTTTGCACCGTGCCCTGTGATTATCCAAACCGGCTCTGACCCTTGAACATCTGTATAGCGGAACAGGCGGAGCTCCTGTCGTGGTTGCAGGGAAAAGCCTTGCCATTGTCTCGCTGAAGAAAGAACGCCCACAAATGCAAATATCGTCATACATAAGAAATCTCTCTTGGGTCAAGTTCTGTAAATGGAACGCAGTAAATATTGCAGTGCAGTTCGTCAATTCCATTTCGTCTCCAGATCAGAATCGCTGTCAATCTTCGGACGATGTAAATGTGAAGCACCGTGGATTGCCTTATCATATGTGGGTGAGATTTTTCCTGATTCCATTCTTCAACTATCCTCCACCTTTCTGAAAATGACAATAGCTTCGTCGGTACAGGAAATAATCCTGAACTTGAGTTCAGGACCGGCCCGAAGTAATTTGGCGCCCCTGGCGGGATTTCATTTTAGTGCCCCCTTCAGTTAATTTTATTAAGTCATTAAAACGTCTATTTTATATATTGCTCCTTAACCCTTAAGTAGGCGCACTCCATTTCGTAACGTAAGTGGGCGCGTGGGGTCCTTAAAAGAAATTTAAGTTATCTTATCTTTTGTTTACTTTCTCCATACGTAGTATAGAGGAAAGTGTTGTTTTCATGAAAAAAATCGATTTCAACGGAAATGCACGTTTTGAGGTCCCCTGAACACGTTTTGACCATTTTCTCGTTGATGTCTGTGTGTAGGTGACAGTTTTTTGTGGGTGCTCTAACTCAAAAACTATTAATCAGGTCAACGCGAAATTTTATATTTAACGTTTTTATGACAGTTACAAAAACTGATTTGTTTATGGTAAAGATCGGTCAACCGTAAGTGGGTGTTTACTCTTGTCAATTATCCGTTTTATTGAAATATTTGCTTTAATATTTGATTAATGTAAACAAAATATTGGAATAATGTTATAGCAAATTTAATTTTCTACAACCTTTGTTTGAAATTTTTCCCCATATAATGTATTGTTTAAGAGATATTTTTAAAACTAGTTTTTTAGCTGCCACCACCTACCGGCGACTATTGTTAACAATTGACGCTTTGTTACGTCTTAGTAACGCTCCGTTTGATTTTATTAATTGTTGGAGATTCCTTCCTATATCCAGTATCAGAAGGCTACGTATGGTATGAGTCTCTGTTCTTGTATTTCTTTAAATTTTTCTCGCAGTTCCTAAAAATATTCATTATCATTTAACCTATTTAGAATTTTTAGATATAATACAAGTTTGGAGATTTTTTATCTTGGTTTCTCTTTTCGTGAGTCGCTGACTAGTATTATTGCATAATCGACTCTACAAATACAAAAAAGCTAAACACGTAAATTAATCTTTTTATTCATCTTCTTTAAGCAATAACTAGTAATAATCGATTCAATATATTCATTTAAAGCCTCAGTAAATATGTGAATTTTTTAATCTTCCAAAAATACGTTGATTTTTGCCTCCTTTTTGTCCACTGTAATCATCTCTTCCCGCTCCTCTTCCCCGCCGGGAAGAATGTGCTGCCGGTCATGTCCTTCATTCGAGTCAATCGCACGGATAAATACTGATAAAGAATTACTCATTTCGTGAACAAAGAAGGGAGCAGGATATTTTCAGAGGTTCCATGTCACAAGAACATTGTGAATACCAACAATAGAAAAAAGCATATCTGCCAGCATTCCACCGTTGTCATTTTTCTCGGGAAGTTTGATGGTCTTCGCGTACGGCTTTGACTCTTATGCACATTTCCTCTTATCTTTGAAAGGTGATTTGCCGAATGGTGCAGATATAGTATACAATAATTATAGAAATATCTGCAAGTCAATTTCAAAAGCGTCGGATAAAAAAGTTGATGGAAATTTGATTCTGGGATTAAAATATGAATCAAATTTGTTTAACTAAATGCTTCCTGATTTGAAGGGTATTTACGTCCGTTCACTGTGTCGCACGAAAGTTCATAAGTACTTAAAAGTAAACCAGTCATATTCCAATTAGATACAATAAAATAGATACGTTTGCCGGAAAGGAGGAGGAAAAAGTCCTAAGTCCGATGTTGTTACGTAAGTAAGCGCGTGGGGTCTTAAATGACCCGAGCGATAAAAAATGGAATATTAGAAGAAATACTACAAACATAAAACAGACATTTTTACAAGATTAAAAGGAGAGAAACGTTTTAGGAAGGTACTGAAAAAATCAGCTATGTGCAAAAAAGTACAGAAAAAAACAAAACACATTTTAAAGCTGTGGCGCCTACTTAATGGTTAACAATAAAATAAAAAATGATATAGTTATTGTGAAATTATTCGATTCGTCAAAACAAAACGTAATCCATACTTGATGGTTGAGATGTGAAATTTTATCACTATGTTGTCGTGTCTTGCGTCTTATGACGACAATACAAACTGTTGCTTGCAATTAAATCGTTTTTCATTTTTTGTTCGTGTTCGAATAAAAGCATTAAAATTTTGAGGTAATCTTCTTTTTCCTACGTCTTCTTTATTTATCGACCTATTTCGATAACATTCGAAAAAGAATCATTCTTCCTTTTATAGTGACCCCTAATATTTCGAGGAGCTATACTGTAGATTAATTATTCGGCCCTGGAGCTGGCATAATAATAAAACTTATTTCGTAAAAAAAGGTGGGAGTATAAGGCTTCTATCGACTCATCACCCAGAGAAGCTCTTCTATCTTACAAAATTTCTGAAATTAAAAAAAATACATTCAATTTCTTCGAAGTCGTAGTTACTAAATTTATTGCAGCCATTTATTGGCTGAGCAGCTTTTAGATACGTCTTCATTTCATTTGTTTAATCATGTCTTAATAAATCAGATTGCTATCAACAGCAGCTGCCGATAAAGAAAGAAATCTAAAAATATCTTACGACATTTGAGTAAGAAGCTCTGCCAGATTTAGAATCTGCAACTTCTCTTGTTCTTTTTAATCTAGTACAATCTTATTCTATTTCTCTTTGGGTCTTTCCAAAAGTTGACTTCGTATGACTTGTTTTTCTGACTCTCCCTTATACTCCCATAACCTATGAATGGTTTTAATAAATTGGTAATATAAAAATTATTCAACTCCATCGGTGACATATTTATTACGATGACGTAGTTGATGAACATTCATTCATCGATGTAAAGAAAGCGTTTTTGTTATGTACTTTGTAGATATTCAATTTTATTTACTGCGCCTCTGTAAATAAATTTATACTTGCAAACTGAAATTATTAATTGCATGTTTGAGGCAGGAACATATATGTATCTTGAAACATGACTTACAGATTTCTTTTCCCAGAAATGCTTGCTTGGTTTAAATGTTTTTTGTAATTTTATAACGTGTTCTTATTTTCTCCATACGCAGTATAGAGAAAATATTATTTTCGTAAAAAAATAAATTACTGATTTTAACGGAAATATTTTATCTCCTGAATGCATTTTCATTATTCTCTCGATGATGTGTGTGTGTGATTGGAATTTTGTGAGTGTTCTAACTCAAAAACTAGTAATCAGATCAGACCAAAACTCTACATTTAAGACATTTATTAAAATTCAAGGTCTAATAAGATTTTGGTTGAAATTGATAAACCGTTTTACGTTTTGCCAAATGCCTCCTTTGGGGCATCATTAATACAAATATTTGCCACTATTAATAATCGAGGACAATATTTTCTACAAGATTTGTTTGCAAAGTCTTTTCATAGACTGAAATGTTTAAGAGACATTTCGATTTTCCTTCTGAATTTATGTTCAGTACATTGATTGCCGCTATGGGACAGCTTTGTTTCCGTTGCTATAATAAAATTTTGAAATTGTTGTTAGCGATGCCAATGCTAATTAAATTTTTGCTGTACATAGCAATTGTGTTTACTTTCAATGTGAAATATGATTCAAAGTGAAAATTATTCAGTGTTTAAAAATTATTCTCCGTTCAATGGTCGATAGTTATTCTTGAGGACGCATTTGTCGAAAGTAAGACTATTGCAATCATATTCATTATTCTGTACAGAGAATGTCATGTGCTGGACACATCCGATTTTTAGTGTAAATTCTAAATTTACTTTTTTAAAGGGATTTAATTGAAAGTGATATTTCTATAGAATAAGTGTATTTTTGGCCCAAACTTGCGTCTTTAATGTAGATTAATGGCGGGTGACTTATATTCGTTCATTTTTCTCCCAACAGAGAGCAGCGGCGCATCAGCAGCAGTTGGCGGCTCAAAGTAAGCTATTATTTAGTACGAGAGCTGTACGCGTCACCAAATGACGTCGGAGACATGGCCTTATCAATCCTCGTCCTTGCATCCTTCTCCCCCCACCCACTTCAGGGGTCAGTAACAGCCACCTAGACTGTTTCCAGAATGCGATAGATATACTTACGTTAGTTTACAATTTTGGTTTGCTTCAAGGAAATTGAAATTGGTCAGGGTAGCGGTGATGGTAATTTGCGGACAAGGATTTAATTGGAAAACACTCCTCGGTTTACAGAATTTTCAATATATTTAACATTTCAAGTATTCCGTATGTATGGGGTTTCCAAATTTCTCTATTGAGAGAATACGGGACACCACCTTTTGGTGGGCAGTTGTCACGGAGTACTTGGTAGTTGTAGGAGTTTCAGAAGGTATGTTTATGCTGCTAATGATTTGCAAGAGTTAATTTTTGGAAACGTAAGTTAAATCTACTACACAGGACTATCCACTTAACATAAAAATAAGTTGGAATTAAAAGAAATACTGTCAAACGTAAATATATCGAAATGGATGGGATAAAATATTTCAAAATTATGATTTATAGATGTTCACTATAACTGGTTTCACGACAAGTAAGAAAGTTATAATTGCAAAAATAAGGCTTTAACAGACAGTGAAAAATAAATTTATTACATCATCATATCAACTTATTCTTATTTATACGAGAAATCGGTGCTTGGATTCTGCAAGTGTTTCATAGACATCCACCATCCAGACACTTTCAACTAAAATGTAGGGCTTTTTTACACAAGCGTGGGACATTTTTCCAAAAAGTAGGACATTATCTTTAAAAGGTAAGACACTTATAAAACAAAAAACTTCGTTTATTATTAATATGTGTATTACAAAACATGGATTACATATTTATTTTGTATTTGGCTCAATAATTTATTGCCTTTCAGCAATTTTTCATACATTTTACTACAAGTCAAAGAATTATTGAATTTCACTTGTAACAAACTTTTAACCGTCTCAACTTTAAGTCTGTTCCTATCGTCAGTCAATTGCTTCATACACAATAAGAAACTCGATGAACAGTAGCATTTGATGTTGGCATAGCAAAAATTATATTCACCAATGTTGTTATTTAACTAAATTATTATTTTTAAACAAAGTGAACATTTTATCAATCTGCAAACTATTGAACTCTTCTGACGCACTTCTTAGTATTGAAATTACTTCGGTTATTTCATCAAACAAAGAGTTTTGTAGCGATTTCTGACATTCTGCAGATTCCCGGATGTCATCATATTGGATATCTTCAGTGGTTTTAAGCGTTTACCATTTAGTGGACGAAGGAGAGTCATTAATTCTTAACCACTTACGTATGTAATCAACCTCCGTCGAATACAATTCCACAAGTTCTTTTTGCAACTGAATGGTTGTATTAGAATCTTGTAGTGCTTGTAACTTATACTAAATTCCTGTACCAAAGCATATTTAGTTATCCTTTCATTAATTTTTTGTTCAAGTGCTGTAACAGAGTTCAGTAATTCTGGCAGCAGATCTTTCTTCTCCGAAATCACTAATGTTCGTTGAAAAAGTTGTAATGAACTTTGGAGGGACCAGAAATAAATTTAATATACATGACTGGTAAACAAATTTTCCGAAATTTTTGGAATATCGTCAGTTGATAATTCCAACAATTTTAAGGCGTTCTATAACTTCTAACTCTTTCAATAAGAGTTAGTAAGTAAGCTTAGCCATCGTGAGTACATGGGAAATGTAACATACCTTCGATAAAATTGCAAAATTCCTGGAACTTTTCATGGCGTAATATCGAGCTATTTAAATAGCTTACAATTTTGAATAGCAATGATTCAGCGTCTAACGAGAGTCGTTTGTATGCTCTTTTGGCAGCATTATTACAAGTGAGCAGGAAAAGTATCAGCAATGAAGTTTCTCTTTAAATTCTTTAATTTTGCAAACTCGTTTCGTTGTTCTTTCTGATTTGCTCCATCGCGATACCATTATCTCCTCTGATTGCGATTAAATTATTCGCAGTTAAATGGTTTTTTCTCAAGTTGATTGCAAATACTCAAGTATCAAATCTGACAATTAACCAGGCAAATTTAAAAAATCGAGCAATAGTATTGGTAACTATCAGAAAATTTTCAATTTCTTTGTGATCTGAAAAATCAATGGCTAATGAAAAGGATTCTTTGCCTAATTCTGTCAAGAGTTCTTGAATTGTTTGGCGCTAAAACAATGGTAATTATCGCCTGCGTTTTTGTTTGATCGAACAAAAATTTTCTTATAATTCCTGAATCCGAAAAAATACTGGCAACTAAAATGGTTGTGCAATCATTGGCTTTAAAAGATAATGGTATGGTATATAACTGCTCCTTCAGCAGCTGCTGTTTTTATAGATTTTGGTGAATCTTTATTTTGAAGAAACTTTGCGATTCCAACATTCGAATTGTCGGTGATGTAATGGTTGGAGTGCTGGCCTGCTGCGCGAGGCGACAACGGATACGAATCCTGCAAAAGTAAAATTTTCTCGAGATCGCCCATCCTCCAATTTGTGTATACGCCAAGGGAGAATCAAGTGTTACAATTTTACTTGCTCATATACGTAGTATATTGAGAAAGTATTGTTATCGTGAAAAAATTCGACTTCGAGATTTTTATGGAAATACACGTTTTAGGTGTCCCTGAGTCCACAAAAGTGGTTTTCGCCGAGCCGTCTGTCTGTCTCTTGGTCTGTTCACCGTTCTAGGGCCCAAACGCGTTCATGAAATCGAATGATATATCGTATTTGTGCAATATATAATCTTTTTCAGCCCCTTTTTTCATAAAAATCTGACCACCACCACCACATGACTTTCTCCATATCTCTAATATTTCTAAAAATTCCTAATAGGTTAAATGATAATAAATATTTGAAGCAACTGCGAGAAAATTTTAAATACTTTACAAAGAACAGAAATAAACTCAAACAGTAGCCTTCTAATATTGGATATAGCCACAAAGATACAACAATTAAAGCATTACTAAGATGTAACTAAGCGTTATTTGTTAACAATAGTCGTCGGTAGGTGGCGTGGTGGTGGCAGCTAGAAATATAAGATATCTCTTAAACAATGCGTTATATGGAAAAATGTTTCAAACAAAGGTTGTAAAAAAATTACATTTCCTACTACTTTTATTCCGATACATTTTTACATCTATCACATATTAAAGCAAATATTTCAAAATAAAGGATAAGTGAAAAGAGTAAGCACCCACTTCCGGTTGACCAATTTTTACTGAAAACTAATCAGTTCTTGTAACTTATATAAAAATGTTAAATATAAAATTTTGCGTTGATCTGATTAATAGTTTTTGAGTTAAAGCACTCACAAAAAGTTATCACATACACACACACACACAGACATCATCGAAAAAATGGTCAAAACGTGTTCAGGGGACCGCAAAACGTGTATTTCCGTTGAAATCTCGAAGTCGATTTTTTTTCATGCATACAATACTTCCCCTATACTGCGTATATGGAGAAAGTAAAAATGATATTGCTCAAAAACTAAGGGTAGTTTATTCTTGGCGATTTTTATAAAAATTTTATTTACCCAAAAATGGCTCCAGAGAATTTGATTAAAATCAATCCAGTTGTAGAGCCGGATGTCACAAATAATACTACCTAAGCCATATATCTCTTGAAATCACTATATGGCGTACAGTGGCATTACAATGTACGCTAAGCTACCTTACCCAAACCCTATGACGCCACGCCTCCTCCGCGATCCACTAAAAATCTTATTACAACCTAAACGGTTAAACGGTATCGAATGATATCTCATATTTATGGATAATATCATTCATAATAGACATTCTGAAGCGATGAACGATATTGCGCAACAATTAAGGGTACTTTATTCTTGGATATTTTGAAACAACATTCGATTTACTCAGAAATGGCTATAAGAATGTTGATTAAATTCAATCAAATGCACAGCCTGATGTCACAAATAATACTTACTAAGCCATATGCCCCAAAAAATACTAAATATCGACCATTGGCATTAAAATATACAGTAAACTGCGGTTAAATTTGATTTATAAGCGTGTTTTCTTTTATAAACGTACAGTCGACCAAACGTAATATACATACGTATATGAGAAAATTTCTTTAATGTATATTGCGCCGTTTATTTTACGAAGCGATGAGGGAGTCGCATGTATGCCTCTTAAAATGTGATTGAAATTTCATGTTAGTGTGAGTTCCAACTCGCAACTTTGATTCGAATGAATCCGTTTTTACCGTCCTAGTTTCAGCTGAAACTTTTTGGTTTCTTCTGCAACTTTGCAACAAGAATGAGGAGTCAAAGTCTTGTACATTCCCACCTATGAGTGCAACAGGCTTGCCAGATTTCCAGATATGAAAGTGGCACATTTTGATTCGCGGGGTGGGGTAGAATTTGGTTTTTTAATCGAACAAGAACAAATGCTCATACTGCAGTTTTGTTATCTCAATAACATTTTAGGTATATTAAATAGTAGTTGATTCAATAAACATTTTTATTTTTAAACTTGTCATAGTTTACAAAGTACGCTATTCTTTAGATCTGTCGCATTCATAAGAACATGCGCGGATTTCCGCCGTGCACGAAGGGGAAGTTCTCTCGGTCATCTTGACTACCCCCACCCCACCAATAGCCCATCCTTCTCCTCCTTAGGTTGACAGTTCTCACTGTTTACAGTTGACTGCCTAGACGAATTTTTGTGAATATTTGGCAACAATGTAGTTAGAAAAGGACCGAGACAGCGATAGCCCATGCGGTAAGGAAGAGCGAGAGGGGAGGGTGCCAAGTAGAGTGAAGGATTATGCCACACCCACTTTAAACCCAAAATGTTCTTTTGATAGCGGTAGATATGAAGCATAACATGAGAACAAAATTTATACATATTTGCTGATTCTGAACATGTTTTTTATGAAGTTGTCTTAAAAGGTAAATAATTTAAAAGAATAAAAACAAATGCACCGACAGCGAAATCATCACAAGAATGGAACTAAGGTCTGACTCAAGCTATAGCTGCAAGATAATAATTTTTTGATAGCATTATTGTTATCTATTTTTTAAATTTAACAGTAGTAAGAAATTTTTTCTCCTCTGCATTATCTATTTATTTTCGGAAACTAATTAATATAACATCAAACTTGTGTTTAATCATTAGCTTACATACCGCCCCACCCGCACAAGGAGAATCGCCCTGTGACCACGCGGCTACGTTCAAAATTCGGATCAAAAACGCAGTATGTGGTGTTGCGATTCTCTTGCAGGAGGCCCTGAAACGTAGCGATTCTGTTTACTCGGAAGGGAAATTTTCGTCCGTGTGGCCAAAATGTTCATCCCGAATCTTCTTTAACCTGCTGAAAGCGGGACATTTGCTGTCCCACCTAACAAGCGGCGGGACGCGGGATTTTATTTCCCTAAATCGGGATTGTCCCGCCAAAATCAGGGAGGTTGGCCACTTTATACAGCAAGAAACTCAGGGTTAGAAGTTTCCTTATTCGGAAATACGGTATGGAAACAAATAATTAAGACACAGACTAGGCAAAGATAGGACACATATCCAAAAAGTAGTACAAAAATATGAAATTTTCAAAGGTAGGAAAGAACGTGAAAGGTAGTACTGGGAAACCTAGTTATTTGGCACAATATATTCATTCGTAAAGCATCTATAGTTTTGCATTGTTCGACACATCGCTAATAATACTATATATATTATATATGCGTATGTTCTGAGAGGATCTAAAAAAACTGGAATCCAAGAAGAACCCGTGTTATACCGAGTTCCGCGATATAGCGGACCGCGTTATATCGTGCCCATTGTTTCATAAAGGCATAACTGTGATTCCAGATGAACATATCTGTCGCGTGCGATCTGAATTGTTAGCGTTTTGTGTTTTTATTAAATATTAATGAAAAATGTTATTACGAGATGACAAATTTTTCAGGAAAATTCATTTAACGACGCACAGTCGGGTAAAATAACTTCAGTTTATGACAGTAGTGAGCAAACCACGGTCTACGGGCAGCATGCGGCCCCAAAGAGCGTTTTATGCTGCCCAGGAAGCTATCATTAAAAAGATCCATAAAATGTAACGAACAAATTCATATTTTAGGCTAGAGAGTAGGGCAGGGTGTAGGTCAGTTTAGGGTAAGGGGATAATCGATGCGTTCGTAGAAAATAAGAATCACGATAGATTATGCAATGATAAAATATACTCCGAGCGTGAGGTAAATGCACGTAATACGAGAAATAAGGAGGAAATTCATTGTAACATGCAGCACCAATGTCGAGATAGGTCATTAATAGAATGTTCCGTAAAGGGTGCGTTGGGTCGCGATTCCAATTTTGATGCGATGCCAGACAATCGTGGGAGTGCTTGTGGTGGGAGAGCATGTAGTTTTAGAGCGGAAGAGAAAGTCAAGGGTTAGATTAATATCCGAAGTGATAGTGAGAAATTAAACGTCGTCGTACTGAACGGCCGCAGCATCCGTAGGAAAATTGCTTAGTTCGAGCATATTATTCGCAGTCTGCACGCCATCGTCGTAATAGGCACAGAAAGTTGGTTAACGGATGAGATTCAGAGTCAGGAGGTATTTCCTAGAGACCATCGCGTCTATAGAAAAGATCGCGCTAATAGATCGGGCGGCGGGGTTTTCATAGCGATTAGCGATAAGTACGATAGCAGTTAGATTCCGATAAGTGACGAGGATATCAATAGTGTATGGTGCCTCATAGGTAAAGAAAGCTCCAAAAAAGTGTTCTTATGCTCGTTTTACAGGTCTCCTAACGCTGGTGTAGATTGTATTTTTAATCTCGAGAAGCAACTATCTAAGCTTTTTGTTAGATTGATAAATCAAGATAGTTGGTGGTGACTTTAACTTACCCTCAATTGATTGGGAAAACCTGTTTCGAATCTAGAGGTAAAGAACGCGAATCCTATGAAATATTAATCGAAACATTTTGCAAGCACTCTCTCCTTCAATTAGTCAGATTGCCAACGCGATCGGGGAACATACTAGAATTAATAGCAACTAACGTCCCAGAAAGAATAAAGTCATCATTGAAGATAGAAGAAGTGATCATCTGGCCGTATATGCAGAGTGTAAGTTGAAAATCGAGAGAAACCCTAAGCCTCAAAGAAAGTTTTATATACGTATTTGCTAAGGCAGACTTTTCAAGCTTCAGGTTGCGCCTACAATAAATACTACCTAGCTTCCGTGATATGACCGAACGATCAGGTGCTGAGTCGTCATGGACATTACTCACAGATATAATGCAAGAGGGTATCGATAAGTACATTCCAATCAAATTGAAGGTCGACAATAAAGAGCCACGTTGGTACAATAAGCAAGTTAGGAGAGCGCTTAGGCGTCAGAAAATAAGCCACGCGAAAATAAGAAATATGCCGTCTACATCATACGACGAGTATAGAGCAGCTATAGTTCAAACTTAAAAGGATTCCTGCGCTAAAGCGAGAAATACTGTGCGCGAGGCTTTACTAACTTAAGGAATAAGGTATTAAATAATTATTTAAAGGAGGACCCTAAAGAGTTTTGGTCCTATGTGAGAGAGGTCCAAGGTAGAGGCCCTACCATACCTTCCCTGAGTAACGACTCGGGTACCGTTATTCATGATATCGTATAGAAAGCCAACCTGTTAAACGGTCATTTTATAAAAGCATTTACAGCCGCCAACGATCAATGCATACATTATTCACCCGCTATAAGGAGGGACCTGATGGACGATATAGTATTTTCTGAGGTGGGAATAGCAAGGCAATCAAATTACATTAGACCTAACAAAGCCACTGACCCCGAAGAAATTTCTGCTCGCGTTGTAAAAGAATTGGATGAAGAAATAACACCTTTTCTTTGGATAATATTCGAGAAATCTATTTCCCACGTAGAGGTTCCTAACGACTGGAAGGTAGCGCACGTTGCCCGAATTAATAAGGGCGGCGACAAGGAGAACCCAGAAAATTACAGGCCGATTTCCTTAACTTCGATATCGTGCAAGATTCTCGAGATCGGTTCTAAAACGGAGCGATATAGAGGATCGTTTTTCCCTAGGACGATAAGAGAAAACTAGGGAATTCTGGTGCACTGTGCCCCCTGCCATCCACCAAAAAGGTGATTTGCAGGGTATCATGTAGATGTAGATATCATATACATTCAAATTACGACAAAAAACACTTGATATTAAAATGTTAACCCTAAAGACATAATTTAGCCCTAATTTTCACTTATAAAATACCTTATAAACGAAGGTTATACACATGGAAAAGCCCAGGAGATAGAATGAGATGCCAAGTAGATTACATCCTAGTAAAACAAAGATTCAGGAACAGCATAAAGACCGCCAAGGCATTACCAGGAGCAGACATTGATTCAGATCACAGCCTTCTATTAGTTGACGTAAGTACAAAGCTCAAACAAATAAGAAAAACGAGAAGAGAAAGACAGACTTGGGACCTAGAAAAACTGAAAGAAAGGCAGGATATAGTCAGCATGAAGTTGAAAGATCGCCTAAGAAATTTGGAAAACAAACCAAAGACCTTGGATATAGAATGGGAGGAAATTAAAACCAGTATCAAGGATACCCTGGATAAAGAGATTGGAAAACAAGAGAAGAAAATCAGAAACCATGGATCACTAAGGAAATAATGGAGAAAATGGATGAAAGACGAAAATGGAAAACGTTTACAGTGAAGAAGGTAAAGCATCCTGTAGACGTATAAACAATAAGTTGAGAAGGGTAACAGATAAAGTTAGAGAAAATTGGATAAAAGAAAAATATGATGAAATACAACAAATGGAGAAGTTAGGTACGCTAGGGCACTGGAATTTGAAGATAAGATGTCTAATGGAATTCGTGGTAAAGGAATTATGAATACGAATGGGAAGATAGTCTCAGAAACAGAGGATGTAGCACAAGTATGGGAAGAATACATTAAGGAAGAACTATACAGCAAGAAGGCAGAATCGGCAAAAATAGAACTGGAAGATGAGGAAAACATTGAAGAAGACAACATAGGACCAAGTATTATGGAGAGCGAAGTAGAAAACGCGACAGTGGAACTAAAGAAAGGGAAAGTCATAGGCAGCGATGGTATACCGGCTGAGGTACTTAAAGTCATGGGATCAGAAGCACTAAAAGAGAACACAAAATTAATTAATAAGATTTACGACACGGGAGAGTGGCCTCGGGATTTCCTAGAAGTAACAATGATCCCTCTAAAGAAGAAGCCAAAGGCAGTGTAAAGATCACAGAACGATAAGTCGTCTGTCACACACATCGAAGATCATCACGAGGATTCTTAATAAAAGGCTGGAGAAAAAGGCAGAAGAAATGCTAAGGGAAGATCAATTCTGTTTCAGAAAAGGACGAGGAACTAGAGATACTATAGGGGTATTTAGAATCATGTCAGAAAGGGCATAAGAGCACAGTGAAGATATCTGCGTATGTTTCATAGACTGGCAGAAGGCCTTTGATAGAGTAAACTGGGTATTGTTGATGAAGATATTAAAGGATATAGGTGTAGACTGGAAAGACAGGAGACTGATCAGGAATCTATATGTGAATCAAGTTGTAAAGGTCAGGATGGAGAATGAGGACCCCTGCGGAGTAAATATCGGTAGAGTAGTAAGACAGGGCTGCTGCCTATCGCCGACCCTATCTCTATCTATATAAGACTCAACCTGTCTGGCTGGCTGCATGGGAGTCTGCCGTTTCCTTCAAATATTTCTCGCTTAATATCTTCGGATCTACTAAACCTAACGAGCTGAAATTTTCGCAATCGTTAAACCCCCATTGAGGTGGTTCCTAGAAAAATCAAACATCCTGGAAAAGTCCCGGATTCGACTCCGGGAGACAATTATATTTTCCCATAAGTTTACACGGGATTTTCGATTTTTCAAGGTGCAAGGGTTTTTCTTTCATTCATCAAAATACGTAAATATCGACCAATTTTCTCCATTTTTCTTTATTCGACGGCTAAAACTACAATTTATCTTATTCTTGCGATGTTTAGATGTTATACGGAGGTATTTGTCAGAAATACGCATTTCTTTTCGAAATGTTATCGCTTTTTCGTACTCTTTCCGGATGTTGTCAGGACGTCCCGCATTGTTGCCTCTGTTTGAATTAGCGTCTATTAAACCTTCAAATAGACGAAAGAATTACGTTATTCGCTTCGCACTTTTTATGAAGCATCGAAATTATTGTTGTAGCGACGTAACACGTAATAGGTAGTAACTTAATTAATTGCAGATAAGTTTGATTGTAACGTTCACCCGTGTGTATTGCAGGCAGAAAATTTTGGATTTAAAAAAAAAGTGGTTACCCCCAGAGTGCACCAGTCCTTTTGAGTGTTACATTTGTGCCAAAGTTGATGTATAAATCCAGGTTAGATTTTTATTTTAGATTTTAGCCCACGTAACTTAACCATCTTAGCACCTGAAGGAAAAACAACAAATATTGTTTACAAGGAAATATTACAAACGAAAGGTAAAGTATGATTATATATTACTATTTTAGATTATTTTCATACAGCCTCAGGTATCTGTGTTTTATTTCGTTCTCTATGTTATTTTAACCTTCAACAAAATAAATACTGTGCCACTTGAATATCCCGAGCGAAGCCGGGTACATCTCCTAGTTCAATATATATGGAGAAAGTCTAATGCAAGAAGCGTTAGAAGGCACAGGAGATTTCAAAATTGGAGGAAGGATTATAAGAACAGTAAAATATGCGGATGTTCAAGTACTTCTAGCAAGAAAGGAAGAGGAACTCGAGAAAATGATAAATATACTAGTAATAACAGGTAGGAAATGCGGTATGGGAATTAATACAGAAAAATCCAAGGTCATTCGAATATCGGGCAAAGAAATGAATCTGAACATAAGTATTGGAGGAAAGCCTTGAGAACAAGTTTCAGACTATAAATACATTTGGAGCATCATAACAAGAGAAGCAAAATGTACGGATGAGATCAGGACTAGAATAGGAAAAGCGGCTTTCAGAAGACAGAAACACCTACTTACGGGGAATATAAGGGAAGATATCCGCAAGAAGTTCATAAAATGCTATGTATGGAGTATAGTTTTGTACGGGGCAGAAACATGGACATGACCTGAGGAGAGAGAGTATGATTGAAGACGTGTTAGAAGGAAAACTAGATGGAAAAGGGGAAAGAGGTAGGAAAAGGTTTCAGCTGATAGACGATTTGAAAGGGAAAGAGAGTTATCAAGATATGAAGAGGGCAGCGGAGAATAGGAGTATATGGAGAACCAGGTTTTACAATGAATAATCACTGACCTGTCTACGGACAGACTACCTATGATGATGATGAATACCTTAGAATCTGTAGTAAAGGTCCGATTTAAATTCTAATCCTATCCGCCGAAGAAATGACAACTTGGGATGCGGCCCACTGAAGAATTCACCGCCACCAATGCGGCCCGCCACGTAGAAAAGGTTTCCCTACACTGGTTTATAGTAATGCCTGATATAATGGATTTAACATTCTTATCTATAATATAAAAGAGCAAAAGCCCATCAATATGACGGGAAGGAATGCATTGCTTGTTATTTAAATTAAATTCTCGCTCTTATTATTCTTTGAAATAATTTGTTCATATCTTTAAAATATAAAAATTTTATTCCAAATATAAACATTAGCTACATCCTTATTTATTTACCAAAGAAAAAAATAGACAATAGCGTCATATATCATAAACAACTTTATCCTTAAAATAAAATTTCATTCTTTCATTTATTCTTCCGTTCACGTCCCTAATTTCTGCTGTCACTCTCAAATGAAAATGCAACGTACACCATTCTTGTGTTGCCTACATATCGAAAATTGTTATATATTCATGCTTATCTCACATCTTCATTATTTTCGTTCCTTTTCATAAATGAATGATAATTAAAGTTCATAAAATGTCATTCGTTTCAGTTTTGATACAAATTTTGTCTGAAAATTTCGTCTTATAAACATTTGAAATAATTCATACGGAATACATTGAGGTACTATGTAGCATTATACATGCCCAAAAGACACGGCGCAAAATCGATCTTACCAAAGTAACAAAATTTATTTATTTTAAATGTATTTATATTTGAACAAATTTATATTAGTTACAATAAAACAATAATATTATAACAAATTTTTTGTTACTCAAATAAAAAAATACAACCGTTTTACCTCTAAGCAGTGAAACTTAAATTAGAATAATCAATATGATGTCACTATGTCATCAACCTATTTGTTTTATGTAAACAATATAAAAACAAAATTATAAAGTATTTCAAAATCGACTGTAGGAAAATAAATTTTCGATCTTTAAGGCGTTGTTTGGATCAAGTACTTGATTCCTGCGACGATTCTAAGTAATTTTAAAATGCGAATGAAAATTATGCTACATTGCTTCTCGTAAATGTAACTCCCATTTGAAATACCGAGATACGGAGAGAGATACACAACCGAGATTCTATTCTATTAGTAAAGATAGCTGCTTCTTATGATGTCATATAGGTGGACGCTAATGTTTAGGAACTTCCAGATGAGCTAGAGACTTCAAATTTGGCACGGTTATAGATTTTTTGGTCACAACCAAACAGAAAAATCGAAAATTTCACAATTGTCAATTTTTAGTGGTTGTTTATACCCCATTTCACATTACAGTTTAATAAAATTTTTATCTCGGAAAATATAAATTGTAGATACGCGATGTCACAGATTTTTTGTAGCAAATTTTGTCCTCTACTTGAATAATTTTTTTTATCGATACCTTACAGATCATATAAAGGCTAGAGAAAGCAAAATACGATTTTGCGGATGTCAACACTCCGTCAAGGTCACAACGGAGGCTAAATGCGCAGTTAGGAAAACAAGAATGCATCGCTCACCGCGGTATACAATTATTCGTTCTAAACGTTCTAAAGCTAATTATTTAATTGAGGAGGTTCTCAATCCTAATTTTGCATGAGATTTCATAATTTCAAATAAACAAATTGATCTAAAATGCTTGCAGAATGCAAGCACCTTTTACTAGTATTTTATCAACGCGAGATTGCTCTAGGGGCATAAATTACGTTACGCAAAAAATTGAACCTCTCGTTACATATCGTCACAAAAATTTTAACCTCCCTCTTAAAATTTTGTCACATTTTCCAATTTCGCCCCCCTCGATATAAATAAGTTCAGGATGTATTTTTAGCGCTAAATCCGAAGAGATGGCAGCCCTAGCCATAGGATGGAACGAAGATCGCATAAGCTGATCTTTTCATAGGAAAATACTCGAAAATTAACTTTTCGTAGCAAATATGTTTTTAATATTTTTTCATCAAATCAAATGCGTCACGTTATTAAAAAAAACTCTGCCCCCTCATCACGATCCGTCACAGAATTGTCAACCCCCTCCTCCTCCTCCCTTGTGCGCGACATAATTTATGGATAACCACTACGACTTCTATGACTACTTTCAATAGATCCGCCCATTTGCATTGTAATTAAGCTCTCTATTATACCACTACAACCTTCTACAAGGCCTGTTAAGAACTTTTAATAATTCGCACAGATCAACGCGTGGGAAGTTGACCTAGCCGCGTAACCTCCTCACACACACAAACACCCATATCTCTCTCTGCCATTCTTCCTCTTACTGCCCCAGCACATTCAGTGCATTTCTTTCCCCAAGGTTCCTTCGTGTATCCCCACCTTCTCCCTACCAATGGCCCCTCCCACATCTATTTATCCTTCTCTCTCACTTCCACAACCGAGTACTCGAGACTTAATGCACGTATGCAGTCTTATTTTCTTGGAATCATTTCTTAGTTATTCATCGCGGGAAAGAATCCTCAGAGAATTTCCTGCCCTCGGTCCTATACCTATTTACATCAGTTTTCTTCCTCTCCCCTTCATCCCCATCTTCCCTATCCCTCACCCTCTTTCCTCTCCCTCCCCCTCTTTCCCTTCCTCTCTCCCCTCCCTCCCCCTCTTCCCCATCCCTCCCCCTCTTCCCCCTCCCTCCCCATCTTTCCCCTCCCTCTCTCACCTTTTCCCTCCATCTCTTCCCTTTTCCCTCCATCTCCCCCATTTCCCCTCCCTCCCCCTCTTTCCCCTCCCCCTCTTCCCTTTTCCCTCACTCTCTCCCATTTTCCCTCCCTCTCTCCCCTTTTTCCTCCCTTTCTCCCCTTTCCCCTCCCTCTCTTCTCTTTCCCCTCCCTCTCTCCCCTTTCCCCTCCCTCTCCTCTCTTCCCCTCCCTCTCTTCCCTCCCTCTCTTCCCTCCCTCTCTTCCCTCCCTCTCTTCCCTCCCTCTCTTCCCTCCCTCTCTTCCCTCCCTCTCTTCCCTCCCTCTCTTCCCTCCCTCTCTTCCCTCCCTCTCTTCCCTCCCTCTCTTCCCTCCCTCTCTTCCCTCCCTCTCTTCCCTCCCTCTCTTCCCTCCCTCTCTTCCCTCCCTCTCTTCCCTCCCTTTCCCCCTCCCTCTTCCTCCCTCCCTCCCTCCCTCCCTCTCCCTCCCTCCCTCTTCCTCCCTCCCTCTCCCCCTCCCTCTTCCTCCCTCCCTCTTTCCCCTCCCTCCCCCTCTTCCCCCTTCCTCTCTCCTTTCTCCTCCCTCTCACCTCTCCCTTCTTTCCCCTCCCTCTCTTTCCCTTCCATACCTCTCTTCTTAGCGTCTCTGGCTCCCAATGCTAGAGTCGCGAGTTCGAATCCTGTCGAGGGTATGGTCGTTTCTGTTCTTCTTTTTTAACGTTAATACGCTCATATTAAAAAATGCCGTTAACGGCTGTTCATGATCTAGTATAAAATAAATAAATAACTAAATAAATTAGAAACATTTCACATTAACTCATCTGTTTGTATTTTTTTTGCTTGCTGACCCGAATCACGTTCGAAAAATATATATTGATTCATTTCCTATTCGAGTAATAAACAGAAAGGAAATCGGTATCCTTCCATTTACTTATATATTTGAGAATTCAAAATATAAGGATATGAGCAAATTGGTAAAAAGTATAACTATCATTTCAAATCGTTTTCATATGTTATTCGTAAAGAAAATTTAGGTGTTCGGAAAAGTAATTTTTCATTAGGATTTTTATAGCAACGAAATATGTTGCATTGAAAATTTAAGTAGAACCTAATCTTTAAGAATTCCTCATCAACATTTAATATCTTATTTGTTTAAAACCAAGATACGTGAGTCAAATGTGCAAACAAATATGATAAGAATTCTTTTATGTCATTGCAGTAAAAGTGCAAATACAAGAATGTCTTGCCGAGTGATGTAGCAGATTTTGATATATTATAATGTGGTATTGTTCTTAGAATCCATATCGTTATAACATATACTATGTATTTCCACACAAGTTTTCCGAGCGGTTGTGATGATATTAGTTTTAAGCACCATAAAACATTATCCAAATACCCATGCCTTCACATATATCGGAAAATTTATTTTTTTCCCATTTTTAGTACAGTGACGTAAAAGTTTTCCATTCTAAAAATATTTTCATTTATATAATACGATGCACTGCCCAGGGAACCGTTGGTCCGAAAACCGGAATTATCCAAAAACCAGCAATTTTAAAAATTGAAAGAGACCTAAACCTATTTCAGAAACGTTCAAGTTTTTAAAACAACCGAAATTACGTAACGTATACAAAACAATTGAAGTAGCAAAAAATCTTCTTTTATCGAAAATCTAATCGCTAGGAGCTCAATCTTCGACGATGAGAGTAAATTATTGCCACACAGCCATCTTATTTGTAAACGAGGAAAAAAATAAGTCAATTAGTATATCAAACATTATTATTCTATATCATATTATTTTGTTTTTCTTATACCATATGAATTTTATTTGATCACTCCAAGTTAGGCTATACACATATTTTCTCCAGTAACCGGACAAAAACAAAAACCGGCAAAACTCCAAGCTCCGAAGTTTCAAGTTTTAGGACGTTGTACTCTATTTATTCCACCGTATTTTTAGTCGCTGATTTCTCAAGTTTGTGTCGAAACATTTTAAAGCTTCAAGAACAAGCAATTTAAAAAATACTTGCCACGGGTATCTCCAATAGCCACAACCAGTTTTAAGCCCCCTTTTGAATTTTTAAGCTTGGCGAGTTTTTCGCAATTTCCACCTCTTTGCCCGATTTATGGATTAACCGTTGGACGGCGGACGTGTCGTTTATAACGATTTTGATCATTAGAAACTCTTCGTTAATCGTTCGAGATCATTGCGAAACTTATTGCGCGAAAGAGGCTATGTTCGGCTTCCATCTCGCGTGCTTCGAGCGAGTGACTCCTCCAAGGAGTTCTACGTGCGCCGCTTCAAACTTTTTCTTTTATTATTCCACAGATAAGTAATTGAGCGACGGAAGCGAAATGAGCGCTGGAATGAACACCACTGGGGTATGCATAAATCAAATCTTCAGATGGAACTTTTAGAAATGAAAATTCATTCTTGTTATCCTGCCTGATGAGTTGTGTAATTCTAGAGTAAAAATCGTTTTACGTGCAGCTTTTAAAGACTCCCTGCGTTTACGCTAGCATATTACCCGAATTCTGCAACGCGTTTCATCAAAAACAATGGTCGCGCCCGCTTATAGTACCTGTCGCCGGCAAAAGACTCGCGACCCTCGCCTCGTTCATTGCCTCATCTGTGACGTAATCTAGGTTGCTGCTGTGCCACTTATTTCTTGTTTGCCGTAAGATTAGAGACTAAGCTCGACGAATCAAGGCAGTGGAGGAAACCACTAGAGAGTTCCTTTTACGGTCCGACTTTTTGGCACAGGTTAGCCATTGTCGGCATGCATGGGAGAGCGAGGTGCTTTCGCTTGGATTTACCGATTCCAAGGATTCGAAAGGAAGTAAAATTCGAAAGTGAAGAGTGTATTTAATAACTGTGCATACTACTTGCAGATCAAACAGGAATGATTCGCAAACCATAAATAGTTGGCATTTATTACGGGATATCGTGGAAATCTGATTTTTTCAGTGAATTTTTATCCCTGGCAGATCATTATGCTTCGAATGCTTCCATTTTTCCATGTTCCAAATGTAATTAAGTCTATTATAAGTTTAATACTTAATCCAGGCATATCCGTCATATTTGACGGGCAATTACGCTAGTTTATTATTATTATAATTGCCAAAGCGCGACCGATAATGCACAAATAGACAGAAAACCTTTTATGTAAACTTAGCGTTATTTTTCCAATGAAAACATTTTAATTACCAAGATTCAGCATTTATCAGTTAAATTTGAAAACATGGAAATTTATTCATGATGAATGCCTCCCACTCAAATTGTTTAATTTTTTTGTTTTGGGTACTCCGAAATGTATTGATTGAAGTCTTCCTTTCAAAAAGTTTAATGTTAATGTCGCCTCGTTCTGACGCAGCGTCTCAACCGCCGGCCTGTTTATCAGTAGGCTCGTGCCGCGCTTTTGTTTATATATCTGTACATGAGAACTAAAACCGTTATTGGAACGAAGTCTTTTCCGAAAATAAATTTCAACATTTCTGCAGATGTCGTTTGCTAAATGCTTCCTTCTAACTCAATTAGAGAAAAAGATTTCCTCATACCGACTTTTTCATGTCCCACAAAAAATTAGGAGAAAAGAAAAATTTAATTGAATTTTTAAAAGGCGTTTGATTATTATTATATATGTCTAATTTATGCAATCGTCATAAACAATCTTTCAAGAGGCATAACAATACATTTGTCCCTATTGAATCAATAGAAGCCGAGAAATGACGTCGTATGTTTAACCTTTATCCGTCGAAATACCACAATCGGGGTAAATACTAAAATGCGTCACCTCAATGCCGAAATACGCCGCATGGGGAGCTTTCGTTCCGAGACTGCATACGGAGGTTTTTCTTTGACAGTGAGTATTGGCATCACAGTAATCCATCAGCAATAGTACATGAGATAAACTATTTCTCCAGAAAAACGGCCAAAAAACTTAATACCCAAAAGATATCTGTCACTTTGCCCCTTGTCTGCAGGATTTAAATCCGGCGGATAAAGGTTAAAAAGTGAAAAAAAAACTTCGTGTGGAAATTATTCCTTTCTCTAACTTTTACTAATTTTCCAGAATTTTAAAAATTAAAATGCACACAATGAGATGCAGCGTGAGACTAAGATAATTTCGCATAAACGAAAATGTCACCATTATCACGACAAATTTGGCAACTGAGCAGGAGTAGAAAAGGACAGAACTATAGGGAAAACCAATGGAAAATAGAGAAGGCGATATCCCATAAGAGAGCATTCTGCCTTCTAAAGGTGGAATGTTCAGCAGAAAAGAAAAAATTCAGATATTAAACGAAAACGAAGAATTCGGCATGGAATGGGTTTCCTATCGCATTTGAGATGAACAAACGCGTCTACCAAGGTTGAGATCGCGTCTTCCACCCCGCTTTGATCTGTCACCGCATGGAAGCATGTTTGGGTCATATAACTATAACATGTTAAGACACTTCCCATTCTTCCTCCTTTTCTCTCTTCCTCTCTCCCAAACCTCCTCCCTCTCATTCTCCCGGCCTCACTCTCTTTCCTTCTCTGGAAAAATAGACTTTCTAGTCTCAATCTCGCCCTAATAAAGACCATTATCTATCTCTCTCTGCCCCCCCTCTCCCTCCTGTCTCCTTCCCTTTCACTCCCTTTAGCTCTCTCTTCCTCCCGCTCCTCTTTCCTCTCTGGAAAAATAGCCTTCCTAGTATCAGTCTCGCCCTAATAAAGACCATTATCTATCTATCTCTCCCTCCTTCTCTGTCTCCCTCTCTCTCCTTCTCTTTCACGTACTAAAACGTTCAAATCACGCTTTCTTTACGCATCTTACATATAGTTTTCCAGTTCTGTGTGTAACGCCGATGTCATCAATGGCACTTTTTAACGCGTTTTTAACAAACTTCACGATTAGGTGAAAGGTTGAAATTTTGCAGGAATGTTTGATTCAGATATAAAAATTAAATGATGAAAAAAATATATAAAAAGAAAGACCCGGGTTCGGCTCCAGGGGGGAGATTTCCATTTCCCGTAAGATAACACGTAAAAAGCGACTTTTTAAAGTAAAACATTTTATTCTTTTGAAAATTAAAATTAGAAAGTACTGACGTACGATCTTCAGATTTAAAGTGTGTTTTAGGAACATTAATGAAGTTTCTTACTATATTCATATTTTTCAGCCTACCTTTCGAAATCTCTCATATTAAACATTTAATTAACATATTTTGGGAAAATATCGGCTTTTAAACGGGATGTTGCCTTTCCGACCACATCATTGTTAAACTTCGAGAATCAATTGTTGTCAACAACCCGCATACGTGTAATATATACGAGTGCATAGATTGCCTTAAATTATCGTAGGATTTTTCGCGAAATTACGTAATCCTTATGGGACTGTAATTTAGTTAGGAATCTTTTTCTTATATAAACGACTACATATATAGATATAGAGTAAGAGAGAGGGGATGTGGGGAGGGAGAGAGAAAGGAAGGGATATAGAATGGAAGGTACATAGAGAGAAAGGGAGATATAGAATTAGAGGAAAGAGATAAAGAGGGAGACGGAGAAAAAGAGGGAGAGCAATGGATTGGGACAGGAGGGAATGAGAGAGGGGTGAGGTGAGACGAAAAAGAGGCAGAGAGGGAGGGAGAGAGAGAGGGGGGGAAAGAAAGAAAGAAAGAAAAATGTCTTTATTGGCGGGACGGAGAGAGAGAGGGGGACGGCGTGAGGGAGGGAGGGAATATTATTATTTATTTATAATTATTACTTCATTTTTGACAAGGGGCTCATCATTTAGCATATCTTACTGATTTTTCATAACGAAATCAAATACATTTGGATTAACATAATCCCGTCATATTTGACGGGCAATTACGCTAGTATAGTATAAGGATTGAGACGACAATGCAATATCGAGGTTTAACAAAGACACGGTCGGCAAGCAACATATCGTTAAAAAGCGTAATTTTTCCAATATATATGATTTATACGTATAACTTGAGCGATTTCGAATTGTAGGCGGAATTTAAGAATAAGAATGTAAGAATAAGAAACTTTATTTATTTTTCTTTATAACGGTCCAGGTCCGAAGATCGTAGGTCAATTATTTCTAATTTTAATTTTCAAAATCGTAAAAGTAATTTGAAAATTCAATTTTTACGTGTTATCTCATGAGAAATAGAAATTATCTACTGGAATCGAATCAGGGTCTTTTTTGAGGATGATTTTCCTAAATAGTTTTTATTATAAGAATCAAACATTTCTACCAAATTTAAATCTTATACATACTCGGAAAGTTTGTTAACATAGCGTTACAGTGAGTCGCAAATTGTTCTCGGTCGAACGTGAGGGACAAACGTAGCTTATTATTTAAATTGACTAGCGTATTTGCCCTTCAGGAATGACGGGTTACTTCGTCAGCCAAACAATTTTCTGGATCGCAGGATTATGGTAATTTATGAATCTGGCTTTTATGATCATATTATTAATTCTATATTTTATACCTTATATATTATACTAACAGAAAAAACTCCTTCTTTGCCCGGGTATGTGTTTTATAGGTTGACAAGCTCCCTTAGGTAGGCACCAATGATATTTCACGACTCCGAGGTCACAGCATTATCTTCTTCGACCTCCATAAATTTGAAACCATACTGAAAACATAAATTTGAAACCATACTGAAAACCTTTTTACAATACTTCATCATAGACTATGTTTACGGCCTTGTTATCTGGAGAAAGAATATACAAATTATTTTGGTTACTTCCTCTTGAACATGCTATGTAAAACTGATCACGAGAAAAGCAACGTGCGCATAAGTGAACCCCGACAATTTTTGGCAAACGACATTGGGCCTTTAGTCATTGCAAAAGAAACTTTAACCAGAAATTGAATACGTTTGAATTCAAGAGGCTAATCGCTAGGAATGATAGGGATACGTGATATAAAAGCACTCTGACTTTTTGCACATCGATGTTACTCTCCAATTTTCGTACTCGAAACTCAAAATAGTATAGCATTTCACGTCATCTTTCGTTTGCCTTGATTAATCTTTTTTGGTTTTGTGAAATAGTTGTCTTTAATGAAGCCAAATAAGATTTCATACTACTGAGTATCTGAAGTTATTAAAATTAATGTTCCCTTAAATAATAAAATATATGTTATCGAGCAAGATTATTATACTCTTTTCTTGATTTTTACTTTTGATTATAAGGACTTGAGCCATTTTTGTATTTAATTGTCTCCTCAATTCTTGTCTCAAATACAATTTTTCAACAACAACTGTATTAAATAATCACGAAATATTCATAGTATTTTTATAGATTTCAGTGCAATTTCTCCTTAATACCTCGCTATACCTATATACACACACCCATATCTTTTTTGTCGATAAGAATACGATTTCTAATTTAATCTTTAATAGGTTCTAAAATATGGCATTTGCTTCCTTCTTCTCCAGCTTAAGTTAATTGTTCAACATTGTGAACAGTAACTTAGTTTCGAATTCATTTGCGTTGTTGAATAAATTCCCAGAGTACGAAATATTATAATTTTTGGTATACTTACTTGTCTGCGGTCTATCATTTGGCTAATATAGATATAGTAATGGGAATGCAATGAAAACCATATTTTATTTATGAAAATAACACATACTACCTATAAGAAAGTTAAGTATAGCGATAATTTATTTTTGAAAACAATATTTAAATTACGGAAACTTCTTTTACCTCTCGAAGGATTGCTTCAAATATTTCCTCATTTTTGTGTTTCGCCCTCCGCCACTGCTCAGCCAAATACGACGAAGGCAAAGCATCGAACGTTCCATGCGTTTTCTTATCGACCTTCAATTTAAAAGGTTCCCATAACGTTTCGATGCTCTGCGTGTTTGCACCAGATGCGAAGAAGCGCAAATTAACAAAAATTTATATATTTTAAATGTAAAATTAAAATTTCGTATTTAGGTAGCATTAGTTATATTTAGATTAATTAATCAATTTAAAATCAATGAATAAAGAACGACGATCGGATTCCACGAAAATTACAATTCGAATCTGGGGCAAAATCAAAAAGTCTTTCAAGCAAAAAGATTACGTACCTTGTTCAGAGATCATAAAATTATATTTTGTTATCGTCGCTATATATCGCGTTTTTTTAAAACTGCAGCTCTGACTTTAACCAAGGGATAATTATCTATACTTGGTAAAAATATAACGCTTCATATTGCTGGTTTTTTGGTTCTTCCCCTCAAAAGCAGTTTTGAAGCCTCTTAAAATACCTCTAAGAAATGACACGCAGTAAATAATAAAGAATCTACCCTCAACTTTCAGCCGATGAAGAAAGAGGATTCGATGGAAGTGAATCCACTGACTCAAATTCGTTTGCTAATTCTACCGAGGAGGGTTTATGACACCTTAGTAAATAGGCGATAGGTTTGCACCGAGATGGTCAAAAGGTGCCACCTTTTTAGTTCCGAGGTAAAATGTGTGTTTTATGGAGAGAACGAAATTGTCCGACGGAATGTGCCGACGATTTTTTCTACAGGGACACAATGAAATCGCGTTTTGTATACACTAAAAAGTAAAAATAAATTTAAAAGTCACATAATTGAAAGTAAAAATATTTTTGAGCATATAACAGTTATGTAACGTCATGTTTAACTAATAAATCATCATTAACATTCTTTGCCACGAAATGTTTATTTGCCCAGAACTATTTTTGCTTTCAGGAATTTTCAATTTTCTGAATTTTATATTTATTGCTTACTCCATAGTGAATATATAAAGCTGTTTTCATTAGTTTTACTTGCAATTTATTTTAACGCAAAACTTAATTCACAAATGCCCGTCATTTCTGACGGGCAATAACGCTAGTTGTTTAAGAATAAAATCTTATCAGGAAATACCTGATACAATTGTCCTTCTTTCTTATCAACTCCACTATCAGTCTCTCTTGTTTTTCTCAACATTTTCTCATTTTACTTCACTCGTCCATTATACGTATTTCCATTCCTTATTCTTCACGGCCAAATTTCAGTGTCATTTTTTATAAGAGACTATGTTTCTAACTTAGACAAACGATACGTAATATTGCACGAATTACTCATGTAGCTCTTCATTTATTTTACTTGTTAGTAGACGTTGCATTTTAGACAGCTATCTATTCCGTTATTCTTGTTCTAAATTCATTTTTGAATTACTTATCTAAAGCTAAAATTCTTCCTAAGCACCGGTATTTTCAATTTTCAAACATTTTATATTAGTCAATTCACCTATTATGCGTCAGCGGCGGATGTTGTAATATTATAATAGATTGCCACACAGAGGACGGGACATTGAAATTCAAGGAGCTTCCTTCCTTTTAAACAAATACAAATAAGGCACCGTTGCAGTACAATTTTTCTAACTTTTTTATTATACAACAATTTTTAATTATGTGCATTCAGTGCTAAATATTTGGACGCTGACTCTGCGCAGTTACACCAAACCATCAGATAAATTTATTATTACCTCAATAAAGGAATATCTGAAATTATTTCACGCACCCTCTTGAAATACCTCATAGCGGCGGTTTCCAAATATTACGAAGCCGCGCCCCCCTCACCTAAGAAAACTAACTTCGCGCCCCCCTCTATCCCATGTTCAATTACAGTTCATAAACAATACCTACTGGATATACAACTACCATCAATAAAACCATCTTAAGAAAAAACAGGGACGCAATGGATACGTCCTAGGCAATTGAGGGCTAGAATTTGGCTGCTCCAAATTGTAGGTCTCAAGATTAGGATGGTTAAACGGACAGTAGACATGAGAAATCCTTTGCGTCCCCCCGACCTACCCATCGCGCCCCACATTTTGGAAACCACTGCCTCACAGGAACATTTACAATCTGTATTTTTTATCCTTCCGGCTGCATGTGGACATGTCACTTGAATAAAAATTCTTTCATTGGACCGCAGAAACTTTTGATGTCATAGCGTGAGTAATCATGATTTATTCTAAAAATGAATTATCGAGATCATCTTACGATCGGAATCCAGTCGATGGCGATAGTAACGACAATAACGCTTCACTCAACCGTTTCATAACTTAAGGATATTGCAATTACATGCTTTAAAAAATTATGCATGTATGAAAATTTCGGAAAGAAACAGGAAAAATTGGTTTTAGCATTAGCGACTGGAATGTTTTCGACCGCTACCGAACCGAACCGAGGTCATGTGACGAAGGAACTCATGGGACGAGAATGCAGTGGCGACATCTGTTAAACGCCGCAGCAACTGACGCATGATCCCGTGCCGTTATTATTGCGGTGCGGCGTCACCAAGAGGCGACGACCTCACTCTGCATCCGGATAGCCCTAATGGATCGAAGTGGAGTGGGAGAAGGGATGGAAGGGTGTAATGGAGGAGAGGGGAAAGGGAATGTTAGTACGGAGAGGAGAAGGATTCAATAGATGGGTAGGAAAGTGCATGAGATAGATGTTTGACTTTATTTGGGCGAGGTTGTGGTTGGTAAAACACATCTTATGCCTATCTAAATCGTCATTCGTATAGAAAATTATAACGCTTAACTTGTAAATTTTAAATAAATATTGATAATACGGTAGTCATTATAGTAATGATGAATCGAATATATTAAAATCAGATACATACAATAAAATCACTGTGATACGCTAACGGTCGTGACCCTGGTGACGAATTATGATTTAACGCGAATAACTTAACTCTATTCCACCCTTAGAAGACAGTATCACGCTTATGGCGCGCTCCGCTGCCAAATTTCCCCTGCATTATGCTTATGCCTTTGTCCCGTATTAAACATTTAATAAAATAAAACTAATAATTTAATGTAGATCACTGGAAGCATTTAAATGTACATGTTTTATCGTAAATATTGGTAAATCTTATCCACTAATTTTGTGTGGTAATTAAAATTATGCCTATTGTTTTCTTAAGCTGTTTGCGGCATTATCATTTTTTTAAATAAAAAAATTATTTTTTATAACGACCTGATGATTCCCTCTTGCCTACGCGTAATGGGTATCTAAGAGGTAGTGCGATGAATAGCTGGTCAGTTTCAAAAGTTTAGTTTTAATTTTATGATTACCTTTATGAATAACTATCCTCACTCATTGAGGATACTCCTTCCGTAGTGGATCGTGTCGAAGGCCATGATACATCAAACAACCACTTGCTTTAAACTCTCATACGAGACCGTTTCATAGTGTCAAGCATTGGGTCTTCCCTTGGGAAAAATCTTCAGCACGTGTCCCGTCGGATAATTCCGTTCCTTTCTTCATAATACGCACATTTTACAGAGGAAACAAAAGGCTGGCATCTATTAACATCTTCCTTAAAACATCTTGGTGCAAACCTTTCGTCTCTTTATTACTGGGTCATTAACCTTCCTTGGTGAGGATTTGCAAACGAGTTTGGGTATGTGTGTTTACTTCCAACAAAGCCTCTTTCTTCATAGTTTGAGAGGTAGAGGGTAGGTCTTGATTATTTCCTGCGTATCATTTCCTCGAGGTATTTTTTTGAGGCTTGAAAAATGCTTCTGAGAGCAAGGCGGAGGAACCCAAAAACTAGCATTGTGAAGCGTTATATTTTTAGCTGCCCGTATATACAAAGTTTACATATGTATTGCTTGGTTAAGGTCATAGTTGCATTCTTAAACGTGACATTTCGCGAAAATTGGTTAAGCAAGGGAGTTTTCCCACAGCAAAAAGCTAAAACAATAAAACACGATTTTATGAACCCTGAACAAGATCTTACGTGATGTATACGTGGTCGTCGCTCTTACAATTAGTCGCGCGCGTAGTAAATGGGAGGCGGGGGCATGGAGGGGTGGGGAATAGATGTAACAGAGGGGAAATAGCGGGGGAGGGGAAGGAGAGGGGGAAGCGGCGGGTTTAGTATTTAAGTTGTGATACTGTGTGGCTAAACGGTCCGTCGCTTTCTATCGACGTTTGACTTATTTTTTGTTCGAATGTCATTGTTTTTATTGTTGTTAGTTCGTCTTTATGGTTCTTCCTTTGTTCTCAGTCGTTTGTTCTTCATTGTTGATCGTTCGTTGTGGTTCTTTATTGTCTTTGTTGATCATTCTTCTGTATTTTTTGTGTGTCATCGTCGTACGTTCGCTGCTGTTATTTGGTGTTTTCGGTTCATTTAAAACGGCGTAAAATTTTACCGTTATTCTAATGGAGACTGCTCATTCGTGCTTATGATAACATAGATTACCATTCCGGCGACCATATCAATCGTTTTAATAAGGTACTGTCTAATACCTCCAATTACAAGCCGAAAAATGCTTTTTTCGTTGAAGCGTTCGAGTTTGTTAAACATGGACGAAAAGCAAACATAGGGAATACATTGTCTTTCAAGATACTAAAGAAAAGCAGCAAGCCATGAAATTCCAAAAAGACAAGGACAACGGAGCTATGCGAAATTATTATCAGAAGTAGAGTGAACGAGCGAGGTGTGAATAACCCGAGACCACGGAGTGAATAGTAAATAGTACTGAATAATAATCAGGTTTCCCCCGGTATCCGCGAGTTCCGTATCCGCAGATTCATGCATCCGCGAGCCGTTTTATGTATCGTATTACTCATTGTACGCGAGGTTCTCAGGCTCTCTCGGGGTCAAAATGGCCTTGTTGGAAACCCTATTTATAGCATGTTCGTTTACATTGTTAGTTAGAAATTGATTCAGTATGATATTTTTTATGTTTTTTCGTTTGTGACATGCCAGCATTATTAAAATGTTGATGCGGTTTAAGGACATGGATTTTTTGCGGTAGATCGTTCTAAAGTCTGATTACGGCGACAACATGGTTCGGTATTTGCAGCTTAGTGTCACTTCTATAATAGTATTGATGTCGAAGTATCCTGTTGGTTAACATGTTGCGTTGAAGACTGAGGATGACATTTTCTAAAGCCCTGTTTACACGATCAGTTGAGGCATTATTTCAACCGTGCCTAAAGCGGAACATCAATGCTAAGACTTGTTTTGTACCCACACACACACCTCCCCTACTCTTACCTTCGCACGACTTCGCAAGAAGAAGACAGTTTATGACATGGGATTGTTAGGGTCCTCCAGCAGTTTTCTGCCTTTTCAATTTCTCATATACGTAGTATCGAGAGAAAGTATGTATTGTGATCGCGAAAAAATCGACTTCGAGGTTTTTTTTGCCGAAATACACGTTTCAGGTATCCCTGAGTCAAAAAAGTTGGTTTTCGCCATGCATTCCGTCCGCCTAAGCCAGAGATCGGTAACCTGCGGCTCCAGTGCCGCATATGGCTCCTTGAGTGCATACTTGTGGCTCTTTAGAAGTTAGGTAAGCTCCTTAACCTTAACCAGTCATGAAGCATGCTTATTGCAATCACTCGAATCTCAAAAATAAGTCGCGCAGATTGTCACTGTGCGGCTCCCAAGTATTTTGGAACGAGGCCAAAAAAATTGCTCTTTTAATTTGAAAGATTGCCGACCCATGACATAAACGGTATGAGGAAATCGAACGATACGTCGTATTTGTGCATACCATCATCCATAATAGACCCTCTAAAGAGATGAACGATATAACGCTTCAATAAAGGATAATTTATTCTTGTCGATTTTTATAAAATGTCGATTTATCAAAAAATGGTTTCAATGATTTTGATAAAATTTCATTCAGTTATAGATCTTAGTTCCATAAACAATGCTACTTAAGCCATATTTTTCAAAAAATATTCTATGGAATTGTTTCCCAACCTATGGTTCGTGGACCACTTGTGGTCCGCAAAGGTCTTGTTGGTGGTCCGCGGAGGTTTCCGAAATTGGTTTATTTTTCGGCAGCACCTCATATTTAGCTGGAATTTTTTTTGGGAAAAATTAAGAAAGTTATACACTATCACAGGTATTGAATATTTCTATTGATGACATTTTTACTTAAACATTTCCGTACTCCTTCTTATAACTGTAAGTAATGAGATGGTCCGCAGGGTCTGAATGGGTTGCTGAGGTGGTCCGCGAGGTTCAAAAGATTGGGAACCACTGCTCTATAGCGTCCAGCGGCATTTTTAGGCTTGTTTCCAAAGGAAACATAGCCTTATGAAATGGTCCTGTCTGTGTGTGTGGCCCCTACTAACAACTTTTACATAAATTGACCGATTTTCATGAAACTTGATATGAGGCTCGTGCTGCCAGGGCCCACCTCCGAGCTATATTTTATTTGGCGAAGATTGAAGTCCCGGGTTCGATTCCAGGAACGTTTTTCTCTATTTGTTTTACATAGGAAGTCTCAAATCCATCGTGTAGATATTTTTTCTTTAATATATTAAAATTGTGATAACGGAGCGAGGTTTGTAGTGTTATAAGGGGAAAAGAATGTAGATTCTAATTCTCGTAACTGAATTTTGATAATTTCATCGTATTTTCTTGAATTTCTACTAAAACGTAGCTTTTTTGCGTTTTAAATCGCATTTTATCGGATTGTTGCCATGGAGATGATTATTACCGAACTCGGCTTGAGCATAGACGAGTGAGCGAATTTATTTATTTTTTTCATTCGACTACCCTTCAGCAATGGACAATTGATCCAGAAATATTAGCGTATAAACAGTAACATTTATTAAATTCGTTTATTTAAAAAATACATGCAAAATATAATATCAGAAAGAGACTTTGATGTTACTTTTAATATTTTAAACCTGATTAATTTGTTTTCCAATTTTTCTCTATCATTGATAAACTATGAACTACAAGTGGTATTTATTGTATGAGAATTCCTTGGAATGACTAACACATACTCAAGCATTTTCTGTCAATATAAGTAATCAATTCGGCACGTCAACTTTGGGAAACCACCCTGCATTAGTCCTGGTTTGGACTTCTTGTTATATATGGGGTTTTACGCACCGCTACCGTCCAACTCTCCTCAGTTCTCTGATGTTACTCGACAACAACCGTTTAGCGCCTATACGTATTACTTCGCCAATCCACATATTACTTGATACTTAAGTATGACACTACTATTTATCAAGTTTGATTTTCACTTATATGTCGTTTTAAATGTATCAATAATATTTACCCGCGGATATAGATATCAGCTGTTTTGTTGTTTTTGTAGATGCAGTGTTTATTTTTTCCGGACAGGAAATAGTGTGGTAAGGTGCAAACATATATGAGAAAGTGTGCGATGTTTACGGCACAATTTTATTTTTGGTATGTAGTAGGGAAGGGGCGAAAGCCTCTCTGCGTAACAGGGATTACGCCCGACAAATCTGTTATCTTTTAGGAGCCGGGGAAAATGCACAACATATGATTTTTTGTTTTAGGCAACGTTTATCTTATATATTTGGCTTGATCGGTCTTGCTTTAAACCCGCTTGTCATTGATATTGTCAAACTTTCCAAAACGCTCTTCAATCGTTATATCGCTTCAGATTTTAACGCGAACCTAAACTAATGAACGAATGAATTACACTACCAAGGACCAGAACTTTCCACTCCTCTTTTTAACATTCGGTATGCGACACATATTACGATCCTTGCGTGAAAATGCCCGCTCGCTCTTCTCGAATACGAGGCGACATGCACGCACGCAAACCCTCGATCGTCGGTTCGTCCTCCCGCGGCCCCTCCGTGGGACCCCTTCACTGGCTCTATTTAGAAATTCTCTTTCTCCTTTGTCACATCCTCCCGCCAACTGTGCTCTTCCCTCTCATCTATCGGTTTCCTGTAGGCTGCTGAACACATCTCTAAAGATAGAGAGGAAGGGAGAGATGGAGCGCAGCTTTTCACTCTCTACAGAATCCTCACTCCGTCCCAAATCTACCATGGCGGGGCCGTTTGGTGGGTTCGCTTCGAACGCAGAAAGAATCTTTCTCTCTGCTGTCATTTCCCCCTCGTTAACTTCCCTCGCACCTGGTACCCTAGTTTTCGTTCCTTGGAATATGATCACTCTACTCTTTCCATCGCTTTTATTTATATATGAAATCAAAAGACGTAAACAGTACTAGATGGTATTTTTAATTTTACTAAACATTTGCTAATTTAAAGTAGCGAATGTTGAGTAAAATTAAAAATACTATCTAGTATTGTTTACGCCTTTTGATTATGAAATTCCACGAAGTCTCGGCCTCGCCCATTAAATTTATATATGAAATTCATATTAATATGTGAAGTACCCGACGTTGCCCGGGAAAATCCAATGTACTTCACGTATGAAAAACTCTTACATGGTCTTTGAAGCACCGATTAGAGAATTTATTCGGAGGCAGTACAGCATTTGCCACAAATAAGTCAACGAGAGCCATAATAACAATTTGTGGTTTCGGAGATAGAAATTCGAGAAAGTGCCAAACATGCCATTAAGCATTTTTGTATGCATCGGTGGACATGAATATTTTTTGGTGAGCGCAATAAAAAAACCTCTTCCTCTCCCTAGGTCTTACATGATCTGTGAGGTTGAACTTTAAAAAAATATTCAGACATGAAAATTCAAGCATTTTCCAAGACTGCTTCATTCGCAAGACCCGTAAATGAAGGAAAAAATGCACCTGCAGATGAATTCTTATACTTAGGAGAAAGGACTAACAAAAAGTAAATTTTGCCGAATTCGGTGGCCGCCGTGAGCGTCAATGTGTATAGGGGAACTAAAAGAGGTTAACCTCAACAACAAATCCCAATGGTTCTGGTGTACACTAACTACACAGCTGAAGCTGCTATGGCATGTTTAGGTTATATTTAGGTAAATAAGTAAAGATGGAGACTACGGCGAAATTGATGTTAAATAGAATTAACTCCTTGACCGTAAAATTTTACGGTCAAGGAGTTAATTCTATTTAACCTATATTTAGGTAATAGTAATTATTCAAAAAGTTTTGAGACCCACGATATTAGTAGCGAGATTTTTTGGAGATTATAACCCAATCTTCGAATGGAATAGTAACATGCAATATCGCTGGCGAGAACGTGCGTTGATAACGTTCCGTAAAATGTAGGATGAGACACGATTCGAAATTAAATGTGATGACAGCCAGTCGTACGAGTACCTGTGATGAGAACGCGCGTAATCTTAAAACCGAAACGGGAAGAAATGCTATGATTAATATGCGAAGTGATTGTGAAAAATAAATTCCGTTGTACTGAACTGCCGCAGCATCCGTAGAAAAACTATCGAATTAGAGCATATTGTTCGCATTCTGCACGCCGATGTCGTGATAGGCACAGAAGTTGGCTAGCGGATGAGATTCCGAGTCAGAAAATATTTCCTATAGATTTCTATGTCTACAGAAAAGATCGTGCTAATAGATTTTATATCGGTTAGCGATAAGTATGATAGCAGTCAGATTCCGATAAGTTACGAGGATATCGAGAGTTTTTGGTGTAGTATAGGTAACAAAGGCTCCAAAAACGTATTATTATGCTCGTTTTACAGACCACGTAACGCTGGTGTAGATCATATTTAAATCTCGAGAAGGAACTATCACAGCTTAGGGTGATTAATCAAGATGGAATCATTATAGTCGTTGGAGACTTTAACTTACCCTCAATTGTGAGGGACATATGTTTCGAATCTCTAGGTAATTAAAACGAATCCTGTGGGACATTAATCGAAACATTCTGCGAGCACTCACTCCTTCAATTAGTCAAATAGCCAACGCGTTCAGGCAACATTAGATTTAATAGCGAGCAACGTCCCAGAGTTAATAAACAAAGTCACCATTGAGAATGGAATAAGTGACCATCTGGCCGTGTATGCAGAGTGTAAGTTAAAAATCGATAGGCACCTAAGTCTCAAAGAAAGTTTTATATATGTATTTGCCAAGACAGACTTTCCATGTTTCAGGTCTCGCCTACGAAAAATATTACCTAGCTTCCGTGATATGACCGAACGATCACGTGCTGGACATTATTCAAGGATATAATGCTAGAGGTCATCGATAGATACATTTCAATTAAATTGAAGGTCGACAATAAAGAGCCACGTTGGTACAATAAGCAAGTTAGGAGTACGCTTAGGCGTCAGAGAATAAGCCACGCGAAAATAATTAATATACCGTTTACAGTATTTGACGAGTTTTGGATAGCTAAAGTTCAGAAGTACAAAGATCCCCGCGCTAAAGTGAGTAATTCTATGCGCAAGGCTTTTACTAATTTCAGAAATAAGTTTTTAAATAGTCATTTGAAGGAGGACCCTAAAACGTTTTGGTCCTATGTGAGAGAGGCCCTACTTTACCTTCCCTGCGTGATGTGGGTGCCGTTATTCATGATAGGGTAGAGAAAGCCTGTTAATTGGTCATTTCGTAAAAGCATTTACAGCCATCAACGACCAATGCGTACATTATGTACCCGCTATGAGGAACGACCTGATGGACGATATAATATTTTCTGAGAGAGGAAGTTAAGTTCCTTTAGACCAAACATAGCCACTGGCCCCGAAGAAATTCCTGCTCGTGTTTTCAAAGAATTAGCCAAAGAAATAGCGCCTTTTCTTCTGTTAAAAACCGAAAAATCTATTTCCCGCGGAGAGGTCCCTAAGGACTGGAAGTTAGCGCGCGCTAACCCAATTCATATGGGCGGCGACAAAGAGAACCCAGAAAGTTACAGGCCGATATCCTTAACTGGGATATCGCGCGAGATTCTTGATCACATACTCATTAGCAGCATGATGCGATTTCTTGATAGTAATTCTCTGTTAGACGATTGTCAGGAAAAGTAGATCTTGGGATATTCAGCTCGGTCTATTTGTAAAAAATCACGGCTAACATCATTGATCCATTTCTCAGCTAGACACTCGACAATAAGTTTTGATTACAGTGTTTTATTTGTGTCAACAGTGGATCAATTTGTTTTCCTCTATTTGTAAGTTAAATCGAAATTACTTTAACTGAAATTTTAATGTTCTATTTTCTTTTATAATATAATTTAAACATTTAATGCTTTTACTTCTTTATAAATTACGTTTACAGTAACACGACGAATGTTCACAAAATTTAAATGTGATAGGTGGAATTTGAACCAATTAACAAGCGTCGTGCGATGAGACGTGCCCGCGGTCCGTAGGTTGAGCACCACTGTTATAGATGATTATTTCTTTGATGCATTATTGAAGATGCATTGTTGATATAAACATATTATTAAAGAGAGCATTGCGCTATGAAGTTGTCAGGGCGGAGAGATGCTTTATAATTGGTTTGATTAAAAAGATATGTAAATAACACATTGTATTATACATTCTATTAGATTTTACCGATGTTTTTATAAGAAAATGCTTTTAAAAATATGCGTCGTGATAAGTGCAATCTCGAAAAATTATTTTCAGCTTAGCGAGGTTAAAGGCGAGGCGCGCATTGCCGAAGTCCGTGAATCGAGCGTTGTGCGGGGTTGTGGCGCGTAGGGGCATGGCTTCTACGTACTTAGATAAAAGACTCGCTATGGTAGGCATTGCATTTTACAAATGATCTTACTTGGGGCTGAATTAATGGCAAGCAAAGAAAACAGGTAAGATACACGTGCTCAAGTAAAATTTTCAGGGTTCTGGTTTTTCTCCTCATATGAGGATGGAAGAATCCGCACCGTTAGAATGTAGATCATCATCAGAAATTTTACCATTCGTGAAAACTTCACTCCTGTAGTTTCATTAGTTTGGATACAGTACATGGAAGAATCCGCACCGTTAGAATGTAGATCATCATCAGAAATTTTACCATTCGTGAAAACTTCACTCCTGTAGTTTCATTAGTTTGGATACAGTACCACTTCAGAATTTTGAATTTTTCGAAATTGAAGCCATCTTGCGGAAAATCTATGAACTACATGGAAAACTAAGTCGGTGGAAAATTCATAGATTTATAAGAGCTATCTAATTCAAATAAAATTTTTCTGATGTGTTTTCAGTGGTTTGTCTTCAATAGCATTTCAAAGTTTAGAATTTCCCGTATTTGAAGTCATCTAGCGGAAACTCTACGAACCACCGTGAAAGTTCAATCGGTGGAAACTATGGATTTATTAGAACTATCTAATACAAAAAGGCTTTTCCAAATATATCTTAAATCAAAAAGTTGTGGTCCACAGACCGGCAGACAGACGACATAAAGTTAATGTACATTACAATGTAAACCAGGTCTGAAGGGGGTAATGGAATATTTTAAGGACACCCCTTTCAATCAAAGTTATATAATAATTATTTTCGAAACTTCGCGTCCCACTTAGACAACCTTTGCGTCCCGCTTGTTGAGAAAATAAGGCATATCTCGGAAAACAAGATCGACATTTCATATAAATAAAGACGTATAATGAGGACTAATAGGTCCTTCGCCATGTTTTCACCTCATCCTCGGCATAATGCACTTCTTCCTTAATGCCCATTCGTCCTGCGTCTCCGAGTCTATTAACATAATCGATGTTATGAAGCAGTAAAGTATTCTGATAGTAAATCATCTCAAGAAGGAAACAACGATGTTATCGTTAAAAAAATTCTCTCATACTAAGGAATAAATTGTTAGAATATAAATTTCCATCAGGTATATGAAATAATTACATTATTAAAATATGTATGCTTTTCTATCTAAGGCATGGAGTCAAATGTTGACCAGTCCGAATATTGTTATTGCATTTCAATCGACAAACTTGAAATACAATCGTGATATATATATATATATATATATATATATATATATATATATATATATGCTTAGATACTTGAGTATATACATATATATTATATATTTAAAACAAAAGTGTCATTGCAATAGCCATCCTTTTCTATAACAATTTTTTTTAAATTTCACTACGCATTTGAACGTTTTATATTCAAAACAAAAGTATTGACATCGACTACAGATATAATTGAATATCTTATTTTAGCAAAAATTTTAGAATAAATATTTAATCGGTTATGCAACTAATTTTGTTTTAAGGTGACGGTTAGTATGTATAATGAGGTCTCGTATCCTACGCTATCTCAGCTGTCCTCTGGTGTCGTAGCCGTGAAGCATTTTGGAAGCGTGCCAACTCACGCGAGAATCGATTCACGTACGCCTCTCTTTCCATCACCCATCTTCGCACTCGATCTCCTTTCCTCTTTCTCCCCTCCTCCCTACCTTTCTCCCTCCTTCCTTGCCTCCTCCTCTTTTTTGTCCCCTCTTTCCTTGCCTCCTCTTTCTTCCCTTCTCCCCCCTTTATTCCCTCCTCCCCCTTCTACTTTCTCCTCTTTCCCCTCTTTCTCCCCCTTTCTCCTCTCTTCCCCTCATTCTCCCCCTCCTTCCCCCACTCTCTCCGTTCTTCCCCCCCTCTCCCCCTCCTTCCCCTCTCTCTCCCCTCCTTCCTCCCCTCTCCCCCTCCTTCCCCCCTCCTCCCCCCTCTCCCTCTCCCTCTCCTTCCCTCCTCTCCCCCTCCTTCCCTCCTCTCCCCCTCCTTCCTCCCCTCTCCCCCTCCTTCCCCTCTCTCTCCCTCTTTCCTCACCTCTCCCCCTCCTTCCCCCTTCTCCTCTCTTTCCCCTCTTTCTCCTCCCCCATTCTCCTCTCTTCCCCACTTTTCCCCCTCCTTCCCTCGTTCTCCCCCCTCCTTCCCTCTTTCTCCCTCTCCTTCCCCCACTCTCCCTCCTTCTCTCACTCTCCCTCCTTCCTCCCCTCCCCCCCCCCCTACTTCCCTCCTTTCTCCCCCTCTTTCCCCTTCCTCCCTCTCTTTCCCCTTCCTCTCCTTCCTCTCCCTCTCCTTCCCCCCTCTCTCTCCTCCTTCCTCCCTCTCCTCCTCTCCCCCATCTCTCCTCTTCCCCTCTTCTCTCCCCCTCCTCCCCCTCTTTCTCCCCCTCCTTCCCCCACTCTCCCTCTCCCCCCCTCCTTCCCCCACTCTCCCTCATTCCTCCACTCTCCCCCTCCTTCCCCCATTTCTCCTCTCTTTCCCCTCCTCCCTCTCCCCCTCTTTTCCCTCTCCCTCCTTCCACTCTTTCTCCCCCTCTTTCACCTTCCTCCCTCTCTTTCCCCTTCCTCCCTCTCCTTCCCCTCCCTCTCCGCCACCTTCCCCTTCCACTCCCCATCCTTCCCCTCTTTCTTCCCCTTACCTTCTTTCTCTCTCCCCCTCCTACTTCGCCCCTCTTCCGGGTACATTTAGCATCGATCCGATAGAAGAGTTGCGCATTCTCTCTCTCTCTCCATTCTTTCCCACTCTCCCCCCCTCTCTCTCTCTCTCTATCCTCTCCCACCCTCTCTCCTCTTCCTCCTTTACCTTTTTTGTCTCGGAGGGTACATACACTGAGGGCTGCGTTTTCTCAAGTTTGGGGTTGAATTAAGATGGATTCGGTTGTTATTAAGATGTATCTTTTATATCCCCATTTGATCGATATTTCAACTTTCATTGCCTAATAAATGATACTATTTTCTCATGGGAGTTAACTACTTGTGCTTTCAGCTGAATTCATTTAATTGATTTGTTTACCGTATTTACCCGACTACACGACGACCCCAAATATAAGACGATTCCCCTTTGCGGAAGTTTATTTTGATGAAAAATTATTTTACAAGGAATTCTGAAGCTAATAAATTAAACAAGTTCGAGTTATTTTTTATTTGAATCTCTAAATATTATCATCTCAATGTGCAATACAAAGATTAATATGATTAAACCATGCTAGACTAATCATTGTATTTCTATATATTTACTTGTTTGGTCGTGAATATAAGACGAATCCCAGCCTTTCATTGGAAGAAACATAAACCTCGTTCCTTCGTCGTAAAAATACTGTAATTAATTGATTCATTAATTCTCCAGCTATGAGGATTAATCCGTACACTCTCAACGTGTTTATAGTGGCTTCTGATATAAATCTGTAGAGGTTTGATGTTGACTTGAGAGCTTCATTTTTTAAAATAGAAAGTCTTTGAACTTGGAATATTTTAATAATTTATATAAAATTTCAAATGTAGTAACATAGAAATGTTGTATGCAAGTAAAAATGAAATCAAAATGAGAGATATATTTTTTAAATATTTAACGCAGCGTTTTCCAATCTTCCTGCTTGTGCGACCCTCTCTTCACGCAGCCCATCTTATCGCTATCATCTTAACCCCATCATCATCCAATAATATCGAATGCGAATGAGAAAAGAGAATTTTTGTTAATATTGATAATGCAGTTTAATTATACCATACTTACTTTTTGCATGGGATTTACTTTCAAGCAGGAAAAGGTCGAGGGCTATGATTGCATCCGATTCCTCGGTCCCGAGCTCGATTCCAGCAGCTTTAATTCTCCCATTAGAATAGCATTTTCTCTTACACCGCGAGAGCCAGCGCTACCAAATTTGGCGTGGAATCTACTTTCATTCAGGAGAAGATCGCCGGAGTTTGCTTCCAATCCCCAAGTCCCAAGTTTGATTCCAAATCATTTATTTTCCCATTAAAATAGCATGGGTACAGCGTATTTTCCATTCGCATTTTAAAATTACTGTACACCATCAATCAAGCTCGGAACTCAAACCAAAAAACGCCTAAAAGAAAACATTTTTATTTTGAAATCGTCGATATTCCAAGAGGCATCAAACCGCAAATTTGTTCTGAACGAGAAAAATCGACGTTTTTTTGAGCTGAAAATCTCTGGCGCTCGCGGCGGCCACCGAATATACCAAAATTTGGTACCGTTTTGTTAGTCTTTTCGATCTGAAGGACAAAGAAGCAATCCTTTCCCTCCGAAGTACCAGGGTTCGTGTCCAGGTACATTTTTCCCTTCGTTTGCAGGACTTTAAAAATTATCGAATTTTTCATCGGTATCTCATATAAAACCCAAGGAAAAGAAACTATGTTTTTATAATTGTTCCCAACAAAACAATCTTCGTGTCAATCGATGTAGACAGAATACGTAATTTCATGTTTGGAACTTTCTCAAATTTCTATCTTCGAAATTATCAATTGTAATTATACGCCCTCGCTGACTTTTTTGTGGCAAATATTGTATTTTCACCCAATAATATATTTTCTAATCGGAGCTTCACAGATCATGTAACAGGTAGGGAGTGGAAAAGATGGATTCATAATTGTTGTCCATGCAAATAATCTCCGTAGCAATCGATGTTAGCAATATACATACTTTCCCGCGGTATTCTAATGGATGAAATAAACGCTCTTGGATTGAACCCATGGACTTCTGCGGGGAATTTAAAAGATGAGAAAATAAAGTGAAGAAACAGCGACACTTTGAGTGAACTAAGATACCGTGAGAATGAGACGACTAAAATTCTAAGGGAAACGTACTTGCCAGCTTATTGAGAGCAACCAAGGCAGCGCCGGGTATTTAAGCTAGGAGGTGATTTTTAAAGTAATGATTTGAGTGAGGGAGCTGTAAATGCCATGGTGGGGTGGAAAAATGAAGAGACAGGCCTTGGATTGGAAAGTTTTACGTCATATGGAGGACCAGTCGATATTTCGTGCCAAGTTAAAATAAATCCATTTCGGGAAATGTTAATTTCGAAGCTGCCTACGTGGGTGGAATCTGAAAGCCTCGGAGAGGCGTTCCAGAAAACTGCGACGCATAACGAAATGGTGTACATATAGCGAAACCTAGTTTTCCCATCCCCTCCACCCCTTCACGCCACCCCTCCACGCCACCCCCTCCACCCCTTCACGCCACCCCCTCCACCCCTTCACGCCACCCCCTCCACCCCTTCACGCCACCCCCTCCACCCCTTCACGCCACCCCCTCCACCCCTTCGCCGCTCCCTCCACGATTATCTGTAGCCCCTCCGCTCGCAACTGCCTTTCTACGACTTCTATTCTTCCACCCCTTCACGCCACCCCCTCCACCCCTTCACGCCACCCCCTCCACCCCTTCACGCCACCCCCTCCACCCCTTCACGCCACCCCCTCCACCCCTTCACGCCACCCCCTCCATCCCTTCACGCCACCCCCTCCACCCCTTCGCCGCTCCCTCCACGATTATCTGTAGCCCCTCCGCTCGCAACTGCCTTTCTACGACTTCTATTTCCCGGGAGGATTTTCCTTCCACAAATCGCATATATTTCAGAATAATTATTTACATTTCACCACGTTGATGTGACAGAAGGTGCCATGCAGAAAACTCTCTGCGGCAGTCTTTACTTTCTCATTGACACTGACACCGTCCTGTTGTCCTCCGTCGCAGCCCTGGTGAATATGGATCTCTATGTCGCAATGAGATCGCTCTTGCCTCTTGGATATCCTAAATCCTAAGTAATCATGTTCATCACGCGACTGATCCCTGGCCATTTGAAAATGGATCAACTTTGTTTAAAATTCGAAATCATGTTTTGGTATTCACAATCAAATCAGTGATGCCAAAAATTTTGTGACGTTGTGTCTGTGGATAATAATCATCCATTAAAACGCTCAAAAACGTGGTGAGTATTCCTTTTTCCTATCACTTAAAAATTCTAATCTATGAACCACTAATGTCTTTTTTTCTCTCTCGAAAAAGCATCAAAACACTACCATTACCATTGCTAAAGATACCGCTTTTTTGATTAAAACAAATTTTTATGCAAATTGGGCACATTTCAATTTAAGTTTTTAAATATGAACTTCTTTCTTTCAACTGTGGAAATATATATATCCTGAGTTTGTATCTCAATTTTAGCTCATTTAACAAGAAGGAATATATGGAATACACAGAGATTTCAAAGGCGTTCTTTATAGGAAGCACGCATAAAACAGTATCGAAAAACTGGTCGCTTCTTGAAATTTTTTCTCCGAAATTATAAGTAATTATATGGTCTCGCGGACATTTTTGTGGCAATTGTTCTTTATTCAAATATTTTTTTTAATCTATGCCTCTCAAATCATATAAGAGCATGAGAGAGAAAAATGTTTTTTTTTAATTGTCGTTTGCCGATATAATTGTAGTAGCGATCTATGTAAACAAAATATGTAATATGAAATGTAATAAGGTCGTAGCGAAACCGGTCGTTTTAATAAAATGTGTGTAAGTGACATAGTTCTTTTATCGCATCTCATAATCAGCAAAATCCACAAGGTTGAGCCTGACTTTATTAAAAATATATGATATTGCACTTGGGATTTAATCGAATGTTTATCTCTGAAACTATAAGTCGTAATTATGTGGTAAATGTTGTCCTCTATCCAAATAATTTTTTAATCGATACCTCACAGATCATATAAGAGCTAGGGAGAGAAAAATAAGGTATTTAATTGTTGCTTGAGGGATGCCATTTAACGAGATACGAATGTAAGTTTATTTAATTGCTTATATAAAGTGGAAGCTCTAATTGACGGATGCAGTTCAAAATCAGAATTCCGCAATATATTTTGATAAGGATCACTGATACCTAATTAATATCCTGCCAGCGGTTCAGGAGATGAAGGTCAGGACAGACGGACGGACGAGACGTGCCCATAAGGCGACCCCCTACTACCGCTTACCTAACGCCTAAAAATGCAGTCTTACAAACCCTGCACTGATTTAAATGCCCTTCTAAGGGAGTTGGAAATGAAACAATGGGGTCGGATAACTTGCCTAAAAATAAAGATTTTAGAATTTTCCCATCGGTTTCATCCGATGACTTATTTCACTACTGCCCTTCTAGAATTACCTTAGGTTTTTTATGAAGCGAAATCTTACCCTTGCGTCAGTGTTAGCAGGAACGATATCTTTCAATTTTCATAAATAGAGATTTATAACTTTATTCAAAGGAATAACGCCTTTCCATGTTGGAGACTGCCTTGCCGACGAAGCAAAAAAATGAAAAGTTGCCTTGTAATGATGTTTGCTTGACAATAACAAGCAATTTGGCGTTAAATTACTGAATTTTTTAACAATCGATATTTCCGAATATCGATATTTTGACGGGCAGTATAGATAATTATCGATACTAGTTTCCGATATTTCAAACGATGCAAATATCGATATTTTCTTTCGCTATTGCATCCCTGCCTCCAGGTAAGTACTTCTCTAAGAGCTTCAGTTTACAGTTTAATGGGATCAGTTGTAATTGTATCTCCTCACGCATATAGCAGCCCTTATCATTTTCCGATGGCGCCTCTCGACGGCCGTTCTTCCGGTCGGTTTCGACGCTGTGCGCCGGCGGTGGGGCCATTCGCCCCTGGAGCCGCCCTAGCTTCTCGAAGACGGTAGAGAACGATTGCCGAGGCGAATAAGGAGCGCCTCGTGTGTAAGCCCTGACCTCATCGAACGGAAATATGTTGGCCCTTTCCCGCCACGCCCGTTCCTTCCCCATGTCTCTCTCCCCCCCCCTCCCCACATCTCCCCCTCTTCCTCCCCCATCTCCCCCTCCTCCACCCTGCACCCAATCCAGGTCACGGGATTCTCGATACGCAACTCTCTCTGTTAATGGGCTCTTTTTCGCGGTGGAAATCTTTTCTCCGGTTATATTCATACGGCTTCCTTTGATCTCGCCTGCGCCACGCTCGCTTCACTCTTCCTTCGAATTGTTCTCAAGTTTTCAACTCCGAATGCGGATATCCGTTTGTCAATTTTTATATGGCGTATTTTACTTAAAAAGCGGAGATAAAACGAAAGTACGCCTTTTAAATAAAATATCGTTGTTCGCAATTTCTGGAATGCGCGCAATGGATGAAGTGTCCCGTACAAATCGCACGGCGAAGAGCTTGTAAAGCGTGTTAATCACGCGAATTCTCGGCTCTCTTTCCTTTCCCGTTCGAACGCAGCCGCCGATGCGCCACTTCGTCGGTCGCCAAATACTTTTCAGGAAAAAATAATTTCTCACCTCGACCCAACTTCCGGAAGATGAGAAATTTATTTTATTTTAAATACTATACAGGCTTCGAGATTCAAGAGTTTAATTAAGCGGGACGTGAGCTTGCGCTGCATTTTCGAATCGTTCATCGATTCAGCAAACGGTTTGATGGCGTTATTTATCGGAGGAAGCTTTAGAAACTCGTTATCCGAGTATCGCCGTACATCTACTTCTACAGTTTACCCTGCAAGCCTCCCCAAGGGTGTGTGGCAGGGGGTGCATTAACACCAAGGGAAAAACTCCAAAATTAGGTCTGGGTTTCGCCCCTACGCGAGGTTACTTTTGATCGCAAGTTTTATTCTGCTCATCTATCGTTCTAGGGAAAAATGAGCCTTTGTATCTCTCCGTCCTACAGGCTATCTATCTTATTTTACGAGGATGGTCCATTCTACTGTACCTGTGCGTCTAGCGACGGCAGTGCCAAAGAGCGTGCGTCCGTACATGCATGTTTTTCGACTGCGAAAGTTTTCATTTCGGCCGAACGCGTACGTTAAAATAGGGGTGTAAATATTTGAATGATTCATCGATAAAAGACTGACAGTGACATTTCTTAGCCAACTGGTAAATTAATTATTTATATCAAATTTACCGGCGACAAAAAGTTTCAAACCACAAAATTTGTGCCGTAGGTGTATTGAAAAAATGTCGGACGAAAAGGCATCGCACGCTTTGACAGCAGGATATTACCTATTTTTATCAGATAGTGAGGACGAAGGTGTGGTTGATAATATCGATGACCTAGTGCAGTGGTACCCAAACTTTTTGACTCGAGGGCCACATGGCTCACTTTCACCCCCTTCGCTTTCCACACTCAGTCGAAAATTGAATGGAAGAATAATTTAAGGAAACTAAAGGATGTAGTTGTGGGTATATATTACCTAATTTTTTAAATGTATTTTCTAATATGGTAATAAAGGGGTTAGGACAAAATACATTGTTTTTATAATGCCCAATATTCATTTAATGTTACATCGTGTCCTTTAATTGCCAAACTCACGGCGGGCCGGATGAAAACCCTCGACGGGCCCTAGTTTGGGCAAAGCTTCTCAACCTTTTTGGAGGTACTGTAGAATCTAGATACCGCTTCGCTGAACCCCGCAATGCTCTTCACACAAAAATAGCCATGAAATATAATACGATAAAGGTAAACAAATCGTACAGGAAAACGGTTAAACTTGACTCTGATGCCTCCTAAAATACTAGCGTAAATGACATCAAAATTAACAAATGACAAAAACAAACAAAAAATGCAAATGACAAATAACGAAATAAGATCGATAAAGAGGCCCTTTCAAGATGATAATTTGTTTGACTAACTGTTAAACAAAAATATAATTACACTACTATCGAACAGCCCAAAGTGTTTAACTGGTAAAATTAAATTGCAAAAAATTTTTTAAAAAATAAGTGTTTTTGTTGACGTGCTATAAAGGCGATTAAACCACATCCTTTCTGTTACACATGTGCATATTTTCGCGGAACCCCTGGATCTCTTCCGCGGACCCCAGGTTGAGAAGCACTGTTCTAGTGTATCGTCTGAATATTTCACATGACAAAGACTCGGATTCGTCAGATGTTGGATTATCATAAACATCGGGAAGGACGGCAAAATGACGTCTCACTCAGGAAAGGAATTGAGAATCAGGCGATTTTGTACCAAAAATTCATTCTTTTGACAATTCTTCGTTACTTATTCAATAGTTATAAGGCTCACGGACACAAAGGAAATGTTTTGTTTGCACTACTGCAAATATAAATTACATTTCTGAAAAGCGCTTTTTAAAACATGATTTGTTCAACACGGACCACTCCGCTCAGGGGCGTATATAGGGCGGGGGGGGGGGGGTGAAGGGGAAAATTATCATTTGTGGATCACCAAATTGTTTAAAAATTAATATTCTGGGGTCTATTGAGATGCTTTTTACAAATACACTCTTTTCCGACCACCCTGTATTGTGACAAGCTATAGACCGTTTAATTCAAACTATTATAGAAATGTGTAATAAATACTAAAAAAGATCCTCATAGGACCTCTTGGGACCTTCCCCCCCCCCCCCCCCCCCCCCCCCCCGAAATAAAATCCTTTATACGCCACTACGCTCCAGCCTCCCGCAGTTCTTTCCGGGTTAAGAGGACACGTGCCCCTCTACCTCGCTGCTCCCGCCATGCAGTTCGAATTGTGAACACCTTCCCCTCCATCACATCGTGGATGCACTCCCATCCCCTTTCCTCCTCCGCCAAGCTTAGTATACGTGCCACCGTCGTCATAGTGGCATGGCGGCCCTCCCCTTTCCATTCCGTATCCCCTACCCTCTCCCGTCTCTCCTTCCCCCTTATCCATAGAGCCTACTCTCTCTCTCGCTTTACCTTGACTCTCCCCCAACGAAGGAAACACGCCTCTGTTATATCGGCAGTTCTCGGCTGCTTGCGCTACTCGGGAATGAAAAGTCAAAAATTTCAAGTCGTGTGCTTTAATTAAAAAGGAAGTCGCGGTTGCGGCTCGACACTTCGAATGGGTGTCGTCTTGCTTCGTGGTGACCGACCGGATTCACCCGAAGATAATCACGATGGAATATGTTTCTCTCGTCCCTTGCCACCGTTTCCCCTCTCTCTCTCTCTCTCTCTCTCTCTCTCTCTCTCTCTCTCCGTGTTCGCCTATCGTCATTTGTCTCTCGAGCTTGGCTTACGGGAAAAAGGAATGGGGTCGCGCTCTCTTGAACGCCGGTAGGTTGGCATCTCTGCGCGGTCACTCAGTTTACAGAATGCGCGTGGCCCGACTGCGATAGCTCAGTCGGCTATCGGTTGGCATAGGGTGAGGTTCTCCCGGCATTTCGACCTTAGAGACGCACGGGAAATACTCGAGACGTGTGTGTGCTTGCTCTGGCGGATGTTCTCTCTGGAGTCCCGTTTCCACGTTCGTGTTTTTGTTTCGTGGGACTCGACTGGAATACGCGAGCGCCTCGTCCGTTCGGGGCATCGTGTTCTTCCTCGTGCGTGCGGAGGAGAAGATGGACGACGCGGTCTCTCGCATTACTAGTGCACTCTGCAGTAGGCGCGATTTCGACTTTGTAATTCCATCGATCGTTTGTTTTTTGTGGAATTCTTTTGCGGCGTCTCGCGTAGCGACCGCGAAGTGAGCTTTCCCCCGAAGGTGAAAATGCGAAGACCCCATTGCGTTTTTCTCTGCTATCTGCACTCATACCGCTTGTTCGGTGTGATTAGTGAGACTGTGGCTCCGGTCGTGCTTTGAGTGGGTGTGTATTTCCATCGTGGGCCGTGGAATAGTGCACAGACCTCGTTGGATACGACCACTTTCGCTTCCCCCGTCCTTGGCCGCCTGGCTGCTGCCTTTCTTCGTTTCATCGGAGTCCCTTCCACGGAGCGTTGCCACGGAGTGTTTCTCCTTGCGGTCTTTTTGTGGGATTTAGTTCGATCGCTTCCCGCTCTCGTTTTTTCCGATTTTCCGCCTGTCTTACCGCCGTATTCTTTTAACGGCGGTTCTCACGTAGACCCGGAAATGGCCGATTGAAAAGGTTGTGATGTTGAAATGTGATACGCGACCGCGCGAATGAATTTCTTCGTACATATTTTGCTTTTTCAGCCGTCGCCTGCGATTCTGTTTCGGTGACTTGTAATCGCCATTGTTGCAAAAAAGTTAGATACTTCGTATCGGTCGAGGGATTGGTTTTTCGTGCTAACTAGTCTTCTAGTTCTTTTTGATTTTTCATCAATCGATTTGCGGTGTTTATCGGCTCATGATTTTCGTTTGTCAATTTGGAAAGAATCCTGTGGAAGTGATATACATAAATATTGATAGGTCGGGCGAAGAAGGTGTTGCGAACGCAGTATCGTGGACGCTACCTAGCTAAATTCGCTACGCTATCGAATATTTCGGAGGGAGTGAATAGGAGAGATAAAAGGAGTCTCTTTCCTTACGTTGCGAACAACCAACTATTCCGCAATGTCTCTAAGAAAGAGCACTTCCCAGAGTGGCGGCAGCACCAGTAATTACAGCAGCTACACGAGCACCAGCAGCGAGGATAGCTATCAACACCACACGCAGAATCACCAGCAACATCCATTGTACCATCATCACCATCATCACCACCACCACAACAACAACAACAACCACCCGCTCCCTCCGCAAGCACCACCCATTTCGCCCCCCGCCGCCCGTGCACCCGCCCACGCCCCCCCAACCGGACTCGGGTCAAAACCTTCAGGGCGGTCCCCACAAGCACCACAGATCACTGGCGGAATTGCTCCGTCACTTTCGTTGGGGGCACCACCACAACCATCATGGAAATGGAACCCACGGCACGAACCACCACGGACACCACTGGTGGAAGTCGGAGGATGGAGGCAGCGGGTCATCAGGAAACAGCGGCGGAGTGGAAGAGGAGTTTAGGTCCCGTTCTAAGTCGCTGGACGATGGAAGGGGAGTGCGGAGGAGGGCGGCTGTCGGCGGTTACCTCTACGACTGCGATGCCACCTACAAGATATACGACTCCATCGTTCGCGAAGGTAACGGATTTATCGAACGGCTTGGGAAAACTCGCCTCGATCGGTAGTTGTCGCAAAGTTCGTTGTTTCGATCCTATGAAATCAGTGGCGTAGGGAGGGGGCAGTAGGGGGCGTGGCCAAGGGGATGCAAAGTCGGGGACCGAAAATTACGTTTTTCTTTGGACTTGATTTGAAGGGATTCTCGGTCGTGAATGGCATTAATGATTAATAATATTTAAATTTGAAATGATAGATGAATAATAATTAATGTAGTATACGGTTTAGCAGCCCATCGAAACAAAAAACTTTGTTGATTTAGGTCCCTACTACTTAATTGAACGCCTCCCTCTTCCTCAGGGTCCCAGCAATGGACCAGTATCCATTAATTTCACGGTCCTCTATTAAGAAGAGTTTTTCGAAAGCGTTGCAACCACATCGGTAATTGTATCCATCTAATTTCTGAAACTTTCACAGTGATGCGATATTTATTTGTAATTTGTATTTCTGTTTAACGGTTCGCCGTTTTCAACATTATTTTCACGACCTAAAATTGTTTGTTAGAAAATTTAATTTAATTTCAATCTAACTCAAATACTAAATAACAATTACCATAATTAAGTTAGTAAACTATGAATTTTTATAAGTAACTTTTATACACACAAAGCATTTATATTGAACTTCTTTGAAGCACTTTTGTATTCATTCAGGACTTGTATATTCATATTTAGTTTAGTAAAAACTTACTATCGGATGTCAAGGGTGCATATTAACGAAATATTTCGTTTTCCAAATCCAATGCAGTGTATTTTAACTAAATCGGCGACAATGGTTTCCCCAGACCCATGTTTCTTCCGCGGACCAATGGTAGTCCGCAAACACTTAAGAGGTGGTCCGCGTCTATTGGCCAGTGATCAATAAACTAAAAGTAAAAGTAATTCTCGAATATTTTAGGAATTTTTTTAGACTATCACCAATCATAGGCCGCCTTGCTCAATATCTAAACAATCCCCATCATATTATGAGAACTTATGCCTTTCTCTTAATCCTATCTGCGCGAAGCAGGATTCTCTGAATTGTCAGAAACGAAAACAAAACATCGAAACAGACTTGAGAAAAATTCAACGTTGCAACTGTCTCTGTCCTGTTTTACATCTAGATTTGAGGATTTGTGTTCGAACGCTCAGGCTTAGGAATCGCACTAATAACAGAATGTACATCTTACGTGCAATGCGAAAGCATGTTTGTAATTAGTAATTTGAATTCCTTGATCAATATTTCTGATGTCATGTAATTAATATTCTTAATAATAAATAAATATTACCCTATTTTTCGGGCTATAAGTCGCACCCAGATTTTTTAGATGATTTTTCAGGAAAGAAATATTTAGGCTTACCAAAGCATTTAGTCATGATTAAACCCGTATCTGGCAAGTTTGAAATAAAATTTTATGGCGTGATAACAGTTAAAATGTAACGTTTTAGATAAAATAATTCGTGAAAGTGAATAGGGATGATCTAAAACGTAAATAATTGCTTCGAAACTTGTAGTAGCTAAATGCGCCCGGAATACACTCAGCAGTCCTATTAATTAGGCTGTCGGAGTGCGCCGCACACGTCGCACGTATAGGCACCCCTTGCCGATAGTACTTATAAAAAACGTACTTAGTACTTATAAAAAACGTAAACCTGAATGCAGGATGAGATTTTAATTCCTAATAAATTCATATGTAATAACGATGCGTACTCTCAACTAGTCCTTTTTCTTCTGCAACTCTTTCTGCCACGTACATAACCATTTTTATCGATAAAGCAATAACTTCTGTTCTACTATCTATTTTTTCACTTCCTCCTCTAGTTGTGGCCATTTAGGACCAAGCTTGTTTCTCCTTTCCTGTCACCTTCACTTTTTCTCCTGTTTTCTCCACTCACGGGTCATTTTTTTTCTGTGAGACGTGAACCGAAATGACGTTCTGCCGTTTGGTTTTCGTGCGTTTTTGCCTATTGAATCACCTGATGCTCATAAGTAATAGTGTAGGCATATTTTTTCATTCCTGTAACGATTGCTATCTCAATGCACCTAACGTTATTTATCCCAGATATTTATAACATTTTTATGACATCTCCCGAAAATGTAATATTCCCAGACAGTAATCACGGGTTCAACGGGCTCATTAGCAATTAAAATGGATGAATAACATCGCAAACGCATCAATATTGTAATCACTGTGAGCGGACATATTGTGAAACGCAATAGTGAAAATGCGTCGTCGGAATTCACATTGCATAAGGTTTTGTTGTATATATTAACGTTTTCTCTATAAATTATTAATAATGCATATTTTAATATTTTTGCGATGAACGACTAAATTATTCCATTTTGCGCATAAGTGTTAGTGAGTGTATTACTGAATTTAGTAATAATCTTACCTTCAATCTATAAGACGCAGTCTGATTTTGGAAATAGATTTTCATATAGCCCGAAAAATACGGTATTAATATTTTAATGGTTTCGTAATATTTTAGAGATATTGGTGGTCCGCTTCGTTGAAAGTGGTCAGTGTCATCGGAAAGGTTGAGGACCTCGGCCCCAGACGACGAATGATTTCCTTATCAAAGAACGTATAAATTTTGTGTTTCAAAGAAATCTGTGTACGAAGTCGACGTGTATTTGAAAATCGATGGCAAGGAAAGAGGGAGAGAGTGGGATAGGAAGGGAGAGAGAAGGCCTAAAATAGGGCTAGATATAATTTTCTACCTTAAACATATGCCAATACGAGGAGGTTCGGGGTTGCACACAGGCTATAACGTATGTGCGTACTAGTACATTGCCCGTCAAAAGGACGGGTTCAAATTGATCCAAAACGGAATTTAAAATTATAACTGATAATAAATTATTTTAATTATCGCCATTTATATTAATTTTATTTCTCGCAGTAGTCGGTTGATAAGATAAACGAGTTTTGAGTCAGGGGAGGGTAAGAGGGCCTTTGGCCTTGTGGCAACAATATGAGCTCGAGTTTTGACGATTACATTGTCGTCAAGGCAGCTATCGTTGAAATGGCAACATTTCTCCAAAATATGTGATTTATACGCTTAATATGAGTGATTTCGAGCTGTAGACGGAAAAAGATTAATAAAGAAAAGTATTAATTTAAAAAAAAAAATTCAAATCGGATGGTCGTAGGTAATTTTTTTTCCTAATTTTAATTTCCAAAAGAATAAATGTCACGTCGAAAAACCTATTTTTACGTGTTAACTTACGAGAAATGGAAATAATCCCCGGGGATCGAACCCGGGTCGTTTATCCAAATATATTTTCGTAAATCACTTTTAATATGTGAGTCAACCATTCCTATAAAATTTCGAACCATCATCTATTACCGTTTTCGAGTTATAATCTTACACAATATATAGAAAGACAAAAAGTCAGACAACGGAAACTATATTAGGGACGATATATACAGTTTAAAATTCAAGGGACATGAATCTGATGATAACGTGGAACAGGAAAATTAAAAATATCGTATTTGTAACTGTTGTAGGGGTTTCAACGTAATTTTCTCGGTTAAAAAATTGAATGTTCTTTTTTATAAATTATATCAACGTTAGTATTGTGTATTTACAATGTCTATGAAACAGTAATTTCGGTCAAATAAGAGTATTTTGGTATATACCAAATGCTTTCTCAAATGCGTGTATAGCCAAGAAATATTGAATTAAATGAAAAAGAGTATGTGGAAAAAGATCAGCTAGGACCAAGTATTCTCGAGTCTGAAGTTAAAAGAGCAATTGATGACATGAAAAGAAGAAAGGCTGTCGGGAGTGATGATATACCCGTGGACGTTCTTAAGGTTTTGAGGTCGAAAGCAGTTAAGCAACTCACAAAATTCTTTAACCAAGTATATATGATCCTGGCATATGGCCTGAAGATTTTTTAGATGTTGTTATGGTACCACTGGAGAAAAAGAACAATGCAAAAAGTTGTAAGGATTACAGAACTATTAGATTAATTTCTCATACAGTTAAAGTTCTAACCAGAATAATGACCAAAAGAATTAAAGATAAAATTGAAAATGAGCAGCAAGATAATCAGTTTGGTTTCAGAAGAGGAAGAGGGGCAAGAGATGTTATAGGATGTATGAGGATAATGATAGAAAGAGCGCTAGAAGTCAATGAATATGTGTACTTTTGTTTTGTAGATTGGGAGAAAGCTTTTGACCGAGTGAAATGGGATAAAATGTTGGGTACTTTAAATAAAATAGGGATAGATTGGAAAGATAAAAGATTGCTTAAAAACCTTTACTTTGATCAAAAGATTAGAGTCAGGGTTGAAGGAGAAGAAACAGAAAGTACTTCAATAGAAAGGGGAGTGAGGCAGGGATGTCCTATTTCACCAGCGATATTTAATATTATGCAGAAACAATAACAGAAGAAGCGTTGATGGAAGAGAAAGGATTTTAGATAGGAGGTGAAAGTATTTCCACCATTAAATATGCAGATGATAAGGGATTAATAGCAGAAGACAAGAGATAACTTAATAGGATGACAGACAGACTAGTGGAGGTTGGCCAACAATATGGAATGAAGATCAATGCCGAAAAAACGAAAGTCATGGTGGTTTCAAAGGAACATAAAGAATTAAATATTATGGTAAATGGCCAAAAATAGGAACAAGTAAGTAGTTTCAAATATCTTGGCAGTATTTTAGCGCAGGGTGGATGTAGTACACAGGACATCAGAAGAAGGATTGCAATGGCAAAAGCAGCATTTAACGAGGAGAAGGAGCATCTCAAAAGCAAGAAAATAAATTTAGAAACAAAGAAGAAATTAGGGAAATGCTACATATGGAGCATAGCTCTTTATAGTGCAGAGACGTGGACGGTAAGGAGAAAGGAGGAAAAATATTTAGAAAGTTTTGAGATGTGGGTATGAAGGAGGATGATGAAAGTGAAATGGACAGAGAGGAAGAGAAACGAAATGGTGGGAGAAGAAATGATGCTAATAAAAACAATCAGGAAAGAAAAGCAAATTGGATAGGGCACATATTGAGAAGTCAGTGTTTACAAAGGATGATCTTAGAAGGCAAAATTAGCTGAAGAAGAGGGAGAGAAAGAATAGGAATATTAGAGAATATAAAGCAGGAATATAGTACTTATAGAGGTATAAAAGAGGTTTCTAGGGAGAGAGAGAAATGGAGGCAGCGATTCAGCTAAAAACTGTCTTCGGACATCAGCATGATGATGATGATGAGTCTGCAAGAGAGAGAAAAAATAATCATCATCCCCTTATAGATGAAGCAAATTATGTATAGTCAGAAACTTCATTTTCGGATCATTAAAATATTTCAGTCAGATTACTAAACGATTCGAAGATAAGAAAATTGCCGTTTCTCCAATTGAAAAATACCCTTGTTTCGGTTTAGAGTTACTGAAAAGGGTTTAACAATTTCATATTTTGAGCTATAATAAATTTCTTAGCTGGAGAATTAAAAAGTAATATTTTTCCTTCCGTATAATTCCAAAAGTGCCGCGGCGCATCACCTACTCCGTCGCGACGCACTAACTTAGGGTATTGGTTTTTAGGGTATTTCCCGATTTTTGGTGTATTCCTCCGAATGAGTTTTTTTTTCAGATTCGGGTTATACCCTAGAAAAAACGAAAATGTTAATTTTTTTTAGCAATTTGACTGCAAAAATCAATAGAAGACGTTGTAGAGAAGGGCTATAAAATAGTTTACGGAGGTTAATTCTTCGAAATGGATTGCTAAAATAAATAGAAATCTTCATTCGTCTGTTAAAGCTTTCTGGAGAAAGACATCCATTTTAGAGCCATTTAATAAATCTACGCATGCTGATGATCACGTCCAATTTATTTATTTATTCATTTGAATGAACAGATTAAATTCAAACTTGCAGCCTATTTATTAGGGTCCTCACCTCTAATGAAATATTTGGATATTGGTGCCGGAGCCCGGTACCATAAATTAAACGAGTTTGCCTTATCATTGCTATGAATGCCAATATGCAGCTATGTGGTTGAATGTTCACAAACATTGGCCATAAAGATGTTATTGTAAGTTAGTCGTAAATGCAATAATAAAACCCGAAAGTTTTTTATTTAAACTCGGTTTTACCCGAAATTTTGAAATAATAACTAAACCCGATCATTACCCTCCGAATGAACTTTATTTTTCAACCCGAAAAATGCATACTCATACTATATTTGTGTCTTTGGGGTTGTGGGTGCAGAATTTTTAACTTCCCCCCGGGCACAGAAGATCCTAGCTGCGCCACTGCGTGAAACATTCGCGTGTGTTAGCAGCACGTCTTCTCTACCGACCTTATTGTATTGCCGTATTTTTTGCATTGTTCCACGATTGCAGATGCACTTCCGCGCCAACCCGGAATACAAGGGGTCCACGATAGCGATGGGCACAGCCGACTGTTGGCAAATACAATGTTTTTCACTCGGTCTCCGTTCATATTCGAGAAGGGAGAACGCTTGTTTCAATAAGCTACTTCTGCGTAATTTTGTTAATGAGCTTAGATTTAATTGAATTTAAATTCAATACAGCATTAATCGTAAATTCTCTTAAAAATTCGGTTACACTAGTTTTTTGTAAAGTATCGAATGAAAAGTAGATGAAATGTATGCGAAGGTCTGCTTTTTCATTCTGCAAATTTTAAACTCGTTATTCAATCAGCGTGCATAAAAACCGGCCAATAACAAGAGCTCGAAAGTTTCCTTTAAAAAATTAAAATCCCTATCTAGTATTATTTTAGAGTATTATGTAAAATTTCATACGTCACTTTTGTTCATATCGCTACGATTTATCATGAAAATGTTGTCATGTTCCGCATATCAAACTAGCTGAAGAATACGATAAAGTAAAATTGAAAATACATTTGCGAGGTCAATCGAAATAAAATTTTGCGCCATTCTAAGAAAATTAGATGAACTTCTTAAACATTGTAGCGATAGATATCAAAGCCATCACCTGTATTGTTAGTGATAAACAGATTCCAATATTTCCTCTGTAAAAATCGAGAAACAATTCTACACTCATTGGTGGTGAAATAAGCATGTCCGACCATCAAATTAGATTATTTCATTCACGATCAAATTAAATACGGAAGACCAATAGCACTGAGGATATAGCGTCCCTCGCTTGGACTCGAGTCCCGGACCTTTGCTCGGTGTAGTCTACCCTCACAGCGGGTGGTGAAATTACCGATCTATCGTTACAAAATTCTAATACGTTTTGCAAATTCTACGTTACATATCAACGGAGCCAGGAAACGAGCGAAGTAGAGAGGGTGGGGGAGGAATGAAACTGAAGGGAGAGTGAGAGGTACCAACATAAGCGCTATATAATTTCCTACTTTAAAATTACCTAAAAGTAAGGTTAAGTCAAATTTGGTTGGGACGCTTTACTTACGCCTTAAAAGCTAATAAAGAAAAAATATTGAATTAAGCTCTGGCTTCGACTCAAGCTCTTTTATATTTCTCATAAGATAACATGTAAAAACACATTTTTCGGCGTGCAGGCTATTATTCTTTTGCAAGTTAAAATTATAAAAAATTGTCCTACGACCGTCAGACTGTAACTATCTTGAAGTTAAATAAACAAGGTTTAATATTCTTATAATCGATTATCATATCCGACTCGTTATCGCTCAGATTTAATTTTAAAACAACCTTTTTTGTGAAAATGTTGACTTTTTAACTGGTGGTTGCTATGCATGAGATTTTCATTGTTGTAGGTAGCAGTAATGAAATATGTCGCGGTGCCTAGCCTGTTCACTCATTCCAGGCTGACGTCATCTTCCGTCGTCCCCCACCCTCCAAGGGGAGACTTTCCGAGAATTAACGAGCACCTGGTTTCGTTGGTCTATGTTTCATGATTTTCTCCGAATTTTTCACCTACAGCGAATGAGATTTCTCCTTTTTAAGAATCCCTTTTAAATAGTCATACAAAATTTATATTTAACGCGCTAAAAAATTATTTTCTGTACAGTGTCTTATTTTTACAGAGATGCATTTCAATGACACATACTGAAGCGTAGGAAGTGGCATAATAACATGCGAGTCATTTCCTTGTTCATCCATTCCTACATTTCATTGGCTCTCTGGCAGTACTCCCCGATGTGTGAATTCTCGGAAGCGGCTACCGTTGCGCAGCAGTGCAGTGAGCAATCCTAACTCAGTTCGTTCTAGACGCTGAGAGGCAGATCACTCTTTAATCTGGAAAATGGAATACCTCCCAAGTATTGCAGCGTTCTTCCGCTGGACTGCTGCCGTTTTAAATATCTTTAGAAATAATAGAAATAATATATTTACTTTTAACCTCATTCGCTTAGTAATCGACTACTTTCACTTATACAAAATTATTTATAAACCCCAAAAATAATATTAGATATGCGTTTTAATTTTTTAAAGGAAGAAAAATAATTTTTTGCGCATTGGGTATGCTTTGCCAAAACCGATTGTTCGGAAAAACAATCGACTACCTAGTTGATTGTAGATGGTAGCTCGTAAACACTTTGGCTCCAAGTTGAACAGTTGTATAAAACTCCTTCAGCCAAAAATTGTAGGGTAAGCCCTATGCATTTCGACCACTAAGTGGGCATCTTCAGGGGAGAACCTGCCTTGGCAGTGAACAGAGTTCAACTGCGACGAAGTTAGAGGAAAAGTTTATAACGAAGACCGAAAAACATTTGAGGATAGAAAAGAATTTTGTGCGTCAAGTTCGGTCAATTTATATAGAGTTTTGTTAAAATCAGTATCTGTGTTCATGAGATTGTTTCTGTTTTTATAGATATGCAGATTTTCTAAAGAGTTAAGTGAATGGTTGGCTGAAGTTAACAAGGTTAAGTCCTCTATGTGTATACTGTGTCCAGTTTCGAGGATATGAGTGGCTACGCTTGATTTCTCAAAACGATTGTGTTTGTAATGGGCTAAGTGTTCTTTAAATCGTGTTATTAGTTTTCGTCTGGTTTGTCCTATGTACATTAAATTGCAATGTGAACATTGTATTTTATAAATTCCGGACTTGTTCAAATTCTCCGTTCTGTCCTTGGTGCTATCCAGTAAGTTTTTCAAACTACGGCTCACTAACTTATGCATGCAACAAAACATTTTTCAATTTCAAAACGAAATTTATCAGCAAACACAAGGTACCTCCATGGGAAACCTTTGATCCCCTTTTTTAGCCAACATATTTATGTCACATTTTGAAAAGACTTGCAAAGACAAATTCCATTATTTTCCTGAAAGTTGGTTTAGATATTTTGATGATATTTTTACAATTTTTTATTTAAAAAACAAAAAGTAGAAGACTTTGTGGATCAATTAAACAACATATATCCATCCATAAAATTCACTTTTGAACTTCAGGAGAACAATACATTACCATTTCTGGATTTATTAATCATTAATAACCAACAACAAATAGAGTTTGATATTTACAGGAAACCAACACACACTGACAATTATATTCCAAATAACTCCTTCCATCCCATGAATCAAAAAACAGCTGTTTTCCAATTCTTAACACACCGATTGTGCAACGTCCCCCTTAACAAAGATAGACATGTTAAAGAACTCAAACATATAAAACAAACTGCAAAGAAACTTGGTTTCGATCCCAATTTAATCAATAAATTAATAAGGAAACACAATCTTAAAAAAACGTTGTCTAACTCCACCACTTTAAAACTTGACAACAATAAGGCCAACAAATATATAAAACTACCGTATTGTCCCATATTAAACAGGGGCTTGAATAAAATTTTCAAACATAAGAATTGCACAATAACATACACGAACCCACATAGTTTGAAAAACTTACTGGATAGCACCAAGGACAGAACGGAGAATTTGAACAAGTCCGGAATTTATAAAATACAATGTTCACATTGCAATTTAATGTACATAGGACAAACCAGACGAAAACTAATAACACGATTTAAAGAACACTTAGCCCATTACAAACACAATCGTTTTGAGAAATCAAGCGTAGCCACTCATATCCTCGAAACTGGACACAGTATACACATAGAGGACTTAACCTTGTTAACTTCAGCCAACCATTCACTTAACTCTTTAGAAAATCTGCATATCTATAAAAACAGAAACAATCTCATGAACACAGATACTGTTTTTAACAAAACTTTATATAAATTGACCGAACTTGACGCACAAAATTCTTTTCGATCCTCAAATGTTTTTCGGTCTTCGTTATAAACTTTTCTTCTAACTTCGTCGCAGTTGAACTCTGTTCACTGCCAAGGCAGGTTCTCCCCTGAAGATGCCCACTTAGTGGGCGAAATGCATAGGGCTTACCCTACAATTTTTGGCTGAAGGAGTTTTATACAACTGTTCACCTAGTTGATTGTTTTCATTCGCTTTGTGCCCATCATCAGTCCACGGCGCTCGGGTGCTAACTTGTCCGGGCGTTTCCCATCGAGCTATTAGTATCTATGTATGATATGGCGGGAATTCTGACCCATGTCACTCTCAGATCTCGGACATTTTAGCACCCATGTGAGAACGAAGGATGGGAAAGGCTGGAACACCAAAGTAGTGGAAAATCTTCCTGGCAAAATTTACCATCGAACCCTCGCGATTCGCATTGTTGTACGTCTCTTGAAAAAGTACGTGATAGAGGCGTTCGAAAATTGGGGCGCCGTAGGTGTCTGTGTGCAACAGGGGCGCCGCAATTCCCTATATTTATTTTATTGCCTTCTCGGATACCTCTCCTAATAGTTCCTTCCGCTCAAGCGAGGGCCAGCATGTCGTGGTGGAATTTCTTTCGTACAATACCGTTCATTCACCAATAACCCTTCCTTAGGAAGAATACAGAATGTGTAGCCTATCCAGTGGCGGATCCAGAGGGGAGGGGGTCACTGGGGCACGTGCCTCCCCTGTCATCCGACCTGCAAATACGTATACAAGTATAAATGTATTAAACTATATATTCGGAACAGCTTGCGAATTATCCAGCCAACATTCCCGATGCGATTTTCGGTCTTCATTTGTTGTTTATTGCAAGGATTTGAAATGGTATTGCGGGAACACCTTGTTGATCTCCTCTTGTCTATTTTTGAGATGATTCTTGGCGAGCCTTATCCATTTAAGTTTATTCCGTAAAAAGCATGCGATAAGCGCGTATTAACATTTGTTGTGCTTTTTTAAGACAATAAAAGAATTCGTTTGCCTGAATGTTTTAAAAATATCTCAAAACTAAGCAATTTAGTGTACTGAACTGTGTAATTATTTAGAACGCATTTAAGAGTAGTTAGGCAAGAAATTTTTATTAAAACTGAGGTATTATAACAAACAGTTTAGTGAAGTTAAATAATAGTCGCTTAAATGTATAATCATTTTTCACTAAATATTTAATTGGGAGAAAAATGTTATTAATACAGGTTGATAACAAAATAAAATATGTATTGTTTGCTATATGTACGTCTTTCCCAATATGTGAGTGGCCATGATGTTTAGTAAATTTTCCGTTTTCTCGTGATATCTTGTTGAATTGGATTTTTAGATATTGCGTGGAAGAATGATTTGCGTGTATATTGGACTATTTTAGCCGTCATTTTGTGGAACTCCACATGAAAATTTAAGGAAAAATTGATAATAAAAAATCTATGGAAAGACAGTACAAATTCCAGTGCGAAAAATAAATACAACTACCCAGGTTTTGACTCTCAGAGCCATCATCAGGTACTGAGCCACAAATTGGAATTCTATGAATAAATGGGATAGAAAGGAGGTGGGAGGGAGGAGGTAGAAGTCAAATTGATTGATCATTCTAATTAATTAGGGAAGAATGGGAGAAAGAAGAGAAGAAACGGTTAGGAGATAATTAGTTATAAAGTAAAGATAATATGGGATAGTGGAGAGGGAAGAGATGTTCGTCGACTAAGTTTTGCTGCGAAGTACGGGAACGGCTAATTATCTCCAGCTCTTCTAAGGCATTGAGCCTTATTCTTTGACATTGTTTGCAATTAAAAAAGGATTAACATTTACACGAGAGACTCTGGCAGTGGACTTTGCTTTCGTCGCCTCTACCACATCTTTGCTTCCGCAGCAATTCCTCTTTCGGTGCACTTTTCTCCACCACCTCTTCTGCTGCCAACGCACGCCCTTCGGATTTTTCCGTTCCCCTTTTGAGGCAATAGTCGTCCTCTTGGGATTGCATTGGGATGGATGGCAGTTCGGTGCGGGTAAATTACCTGCAGACCGTTGTACTGGGTGGAAAAGGAGCTGGCGTTAATAAGTGCCCTTAGACACTGTCTACTCCTACCCAAAGGTTAAATCCTTTATTGCAGCGGTTCTCAAACTGTGTGCTGCGACACACTGGTGTGCCGCAGTAGATATTTAGGGGTGCCGCGAAAAACTTTGTTTAGTAAATAAATCAACGATTGACATGTGTTGCTGAGTAATTAGGGCAATAATTTTTCTTCTAATAAATTGATTATGTAGTAGCATCAACAAATGGATGTGTCCAAAAGTTGCAGCATCTTTATTTAAAAATATATCAAGCTTGCCACAAGACTGGGGTGCCGCGAAACCCGCGTCTTTGAAAGTGTGCCGCTGCTCAAAAAAGTTCGAGAACCACTGCGGTACTGAATACAAGATAGTACAACTTTTCCTATTAATATGTATAATTTCTTTTCTTTTACGCATATATTTTAACCTTATTTAAATTTCAATTTCGTACGCTATAATAAAATTGCACTTTATGTAAAATAAATTTTGATAAAAGTTTGATTATAAAATTTCCAAGGTACCACATTTTTAACTTATGTACATTAACCGTTCATTTAAAATTCGAATAACGTTAAAATGTTTAATAAAAATGGCATTTCCCGTGGTTTTTGTTTATTTTTAAGAGCCAGAAATGAAAAACGTAAAAAAGCACGTCCCTTCGATTTCTCTCGCCTTGTCTTATAATTTTGCTGCAACACCATTCTTTTTTACCAACCATAGCCGGCGCACCGTCGCTCACAAACGGCCGCGTGTTTGAGGTCCCCTGGTAAATACGTTTATTTTCCTTTCTTGCGCACAAAGCGTTTTGTGATTGAAAAAGAATGGTTAATGTACGACGGAGGAGGGAACGTAAATATTACGTTACAATTACTCAAGTAAGGTATGTTTGAAGTCATTTTCTATCGTCTTATTAATTGCAACTGATTATAAGTTGAATCGCCAAAAAATATTCAATATTTCCTTAGCATCATTTTGTGATGCTTAGAGATAACACTTAGCCATTATTGTTTTTTTTCATGATTACATAATTCGTAAAGAGCACCTCAGCCTTTCATGTACATAAGCATGATGCGTGAATCTTTCGCCCTTGTCTTTCTTATTTCCGTTTCATGAACGCATGGGCAAAGGTTGCCTATGTCGCGGAATTTTATAAATAGGAACGTAACGACTGTTGACGCGACCCACTCACCCGTTCGCTTGAACATCTTCAGTCGAATTCGCCATTTTTCTGCTTATGCGAGATATGCACTTAGGCTGCGAAACAAACGTTTCACGACCGTCCCATAGCCTCGGCATTTGCATGTTATTTATCGAGAAGGAGAGCAAATGTAACGCCTTAGTCCCATCGAGAATGTACCCTCACGTTCTCTCTATGGCGTCACTCATCCCATCTTTTAAATTGCTTTTCGGTGACCGTCGGTTTGTTATTTGGGCTGATCGGCGGGCGTTGCTCCCGCCGCGGTCAGCGGACAATCTGTCAATTGCCAGCCTCTTCTCGGCTACACCTGTCTATATTATATAAAAACCCTAGGAAGAGGTAGGTAATACCTTTTTTCCTGAACTTGGGAACTGGCCAGTTATTCATTGCACTGCCTCTTAGATACCCATTGCGCGTAGGTAAGGTGGAATCAGCAGGTCGTAAAAAGGTAATACACCTATCTCGCCAAATTTCAAGTCTCTAGCGCATCTGGAAGTGCCTAAACATTAATGTCCTCCTATACGTTATATTAATTTGTTAATAATGATATATCAAAAGGAAGAAGCGACTATATATTAGATATAGGTATACGCTTCTTACTTATGATATATTAACATATATATATATATATATATATGTCAACAAGGTGTTGGGATGAGGAAACCCAGACCAATCACCAATCAGACGACTTCAGGTTGGCGAGGCCCCGGGTATGTCGAAGCGACACACGTAAAATAACACAGAAACATCACAAACGTAGAAGCTTTCGGAATTATTCCTTCATCAGCTACAGAGAGAGAATATATATATAGGAGGATACTAATGTTTAGGCACTTTCAGATGAGCTAGAGACTTGACATTTGGCAAAATTATAGGTTTCTAGTCTCAACGAAGCGGAAGGATCGAAAATTCCAAAATTTTTAGTTTCTAGGAGTTATTTTTACTCCATTTGTACATTAAAGTTTAATAATTTTTATCTCGGAAACTATAGGTCGTTAGGTACGTGCTGTCACGGACTTTTTTGTAGCAAATTTTATCCTCGACCTGAATAATTTTTTTAAATTTTTAAGATCCCTTGTACGTACGTTTGCTCTATTTTTCAAATATCTCCTTTAGCACTAAATTTATATAAATATTTGTTACTACTGATGTTGTAATTTTCTACAAGTTGTATTTGAAACATTTTATGAAACGGATTGCTTATGAGTTATTTAGATTATTTGTCTGAATTTTTTAAGTATGTGGCCAAGTGAATCCTTTGCTTCCGTTGCTATGATAACATTTTCTGATTGTTGATTGCAAAACCCTGCGCTGCCAAGAGTAATTTTAATTGCGTTCAAAATTATTCCAATGCCATACAGCGTCATATTTTGTAAACAAATTTTCTTGATAGCGATCCCAGCGTCACAAACTGTAGTTTAAATCGCGCATCGATTATTTCTTATCCATAGCAGCGTATAACAAGTTTGTTTACTTAGTTTTTATTCAAAGTGGTTCGAAGTTTTTTTTATTGTGAAAATTATTCGAAGTGTTTAAAAATTATTCACAAGTGTAATTGCCGATAGTTATTCTTGAGAACCGTGATGCCGGGAGCAATCATATTTATCACTCTATATCAGTGTTTCTCAAACTAGGGGCCGCGGCCTCCCAGGAAACTGCAAAATCTTTTTGGATATGAGGTGAAATATAAAAAAATTAAATATTCACGAATAATTAATTTTTGCCAGGAAATTTTAGGAAATGCGATTTTATAAAAAGATGGAAAAGCATACTCCATAAATGGAATACAGAGATTTCAAAGGCGTTCTTTATGGGAAATGCGTATGAAACGGTATCGAAAGATAGGTCGATTCTCGAATTTTTATCTCCGAAACTATAGGTCGTAATTATGTGGTTTCGCGAACTCTTTTGTTGTAAATTTTTTCCTGTATCTTAATTGTTTTAAAGTACTAGTAGAAGGTGCTTGCATACTGCAAGCATTTCATCTCACCTTCAAAAAACATTAATTTTTCAGACATATTTCATCATTACAAATATTCTATTAATTCTAAAGATTTCACCTCCGCAGCGATTTTCCCACGTAAAAATAATAGTTTAAAACAATCCCCAAATGTTGCAATTTTAAACATTTTACACTTTCTCCATTATGGGGTACTAATGCTACACATTTTAGCCAAATTTTAAAGTTGTAGCACTTCTAGAAGTAAAATAATATTTTTCTAACTGTTTAAAATTTAAACATTTTTAACGGTTGCCGCAATATATATATGGAGATATTGAAATGTTTATTTGTGCAAATGCACTGTTCTGTAAATAATTTGAAAATTACAGCTTCCTAGCTCATCCCGTAGTACCTAAAAAATTATTAAACTTTAATGTTCAAATGTGGTTAAAACAACCCCTAAAATTTACAATTTTAAAATTTTCGATTTTTATATTTGGTTATGAGAAAAGTTCTATAAACCTGCAAAATTTCACCTTTCTAAACCTATTAGATTGGTCTACACACTGGATTGCGTTTTCCCATGCTAACTTATGGGAGATATTCCGGGGTCTCTGGAGTCGAACCCAGGACACTGTAAGCAAAGGTGACATTAATTCCTAATAGATATTACGGCCATCTAGCTACACTGAAAATTTTATTTTTCTAGCTTACCGGCAAGTGCCCATAATTAATTTACAAAAATGGCGCAATGCTTTTCTTATGGGAAAAAACGTCACTTTCGGAATTTCTGGAGTCGAACTCATGTCACTTAGGTGAGAAGTCTCATTTTATCTGAAGGTTTCTCCATCATATCTACAAAACCTAAAACTTTCAGCTCTCTAGCTTTTGTAGTTTGGGCTGGACATTAGTATCCTCCTATATGTTATATCCTCCTCTGTAAGAGTCGTCGATATATAATGATACCTTACAGATAATATAAGAGCTAGGGAGAGAAAATTATGGGATTTAATTGTTGCTTGACGGATGCCATTTAACGATATACGAGCATAAGTTTATTAACGTAATTTTATAAAATGGAAGTTCAAATTGACGGGCGCAAAATCACAATTGGGAGATAAATTTTAATAAGTATCACTGCTACTTAATTTAATTAAAATCCGTCCAGCGGTTTAGGAGATTAAAGTTACGACAGACGGACGGACGTACTAGATATGCCCATAAGGCGTTCTGCTACTACCTCTTCGCTGATAAAGAATGCCTAAAAATTGTTAATAGTTATATAAAATGAATAAATTGAAGTTTATTATCTTTGCAGTTTGCAATTAAAAGGGGACCACATGATATTCAAGGGGCCCGCGACAATTGAAACTTTAAAAAACCCTGCACTATATGGAGAAAGTCATGTGCTGGACGCATCAGATTTTTTATTTAATTGATTGTAGAATCTCACGTTCTGCGATGTTCATTTCCGCAACTAGAATTTTTATGGAGAGAGAGGCCACTCGGAGAGCTATTGTATTCCACGGTGTATCCAAATTTTCTCTTTTGGCGAGAGGGCGGCGTCGTGGTCAGTTTCCGGCCTTCTCCGCATCGCTCCTCCTTACAAGGCCGCCGCGTAGGCCCCTCTTACTGCCGCGTAGGCCCCTCTTAATGCCGCGTGCTTTTCCCCGACGCCGATTTTACGCGAGTTACAAATTTCGTAATCGATGTTCTGACCCTCCTCAGAATTCTCGGCGCTAATCTCCAACTCTTCGAGTCCAAACGGAGGTTTTCATACATTGGCTTAAAAAATCCCGATAACCTTGGGGCAGTGGTTTCCAAACTGTGAGGCGCGCACCCCTTGGGGGGGCTCGATGGGTAGGTTGGGAGGGCGCAAAGGATTTCTAATATATTTACTGTCCATTTAATCTTGAGATCTACAGTATGGAACAGACAAATTCTAGCCCTCAATTGGCTAGGACGTATCCTTTGCGTCTGTTTTTTTCCTTAAGGTGGCTTTATTAATGGTAATTGTACGTCCAGTAGGTATTGTTTATGAACTGTAATTGAACATGGTATAGAGGAGGGCGCGAAGTTAGTTTTCTTAGGTGAGGGGGGCGCGGCTTCGTAATGTATGGAAACCGCTGGCTTAGGGATATTCCGAATGAAATTCCGTCGATATTTGGCTGGGGTGACGGTGTGGTTCTCAAAATTTGTTGAGCCTCGGCACACTTTCAAAGATAGAGGATTCGCGGCACCTCAGTATTGTGACAAGCTTTATATATTTTTAGACACGGATATTACAACCTTTGGACACATCCATTTGTTGATGCTACTACATAATCAATTTATGAGAAGAAAAATTATTGCCCTAATTACCCTCCAACACATACAAACCGTTGATTTATTTACTAAACAAAGTTTTTCGCGGCGCCCCTATATATCTACTGAGGCACACTAGTGTGTCGCGGCACACAGTTTAAGAACCACTGGGTTAGGAGCGTTGGCCTTCCACGCAGCGGTCCCTAGTTCGAATCCGGTGGAGGTCGGCTTTTTCAACTTGGGATCGTCGCATCCCCTACTTGTGTGGTTTGAGGAGACCGCGGCAAGTCCACGTCCATCGGAAAGGACGTTAGGCAGTTGGCCCCCTTGATGCTCTTCGTAAAGATTACACTAATGCCGGCACTGGATTTCCCTCCTCTGTGTGTCTGGTGTGGAAGGAATTATGGCTATAATAGTCCAAGAGGCTGATTAGTCATAAATACATACGAACAAACATCGATAGTTGGCGGCAACGGACCCGAGCGGGAAGCAACGCCCTCGTCCTCTTCGATTCATTATTTCTCTCTTTTTCTCTCACTCTTTCTCTCTCTCTCTCTCTCTCTCTCTCTCTCTTCGATTCTCTCTGTCGTCGCCACCGCTTGTTTGCCCTGTCACACGTGAGTCTTATGCTGCACGATAAAGAGTTCGTTCGTATTCTCCACTTTTGAGAGATAAATATTTGTTATCGGAATGCGATATCACTCATGTATCGTCTCGTCGAGACTGGTCTACGGGACCTGTAAAACAACCGGCGCACGGCGAATGTCCGCTGTCTTTCAAAAAATAATCTATAGAGCTCGGCTTATGCATAGCATCAAAGGGACGATGAGCGTTCGTGTTTGTTGCTCGATCCTCATTAGCGAAACTGAAGTTAAAAGTGTATAGTGCAGTGCGGTAGAAGAATATTCAAAAATGCCCAACTGTGCTAGTTTTGCTGGTTTCCTAAAGCTAGCGTTAAAACTGTGTAATTTTGAAAAGGGAGTGGCGAATCTTAAATAGACAAATACAGCCGAGTCGATAACGATCGGACGATTTCGACATTGGTTGGAGATATCGAATGTTGCCATATATGTTGTTGTTTTGAGAAGCCGTCCAAAGAATGCTTTCATTCGATAAGGTTTCTCAAGCAGTAGTAAAATATACTGGCCATGATCCGGAGCGAAAAAGAGAACGGTCTACGGCTACGTACGCCTAGATATAAAAATAACCGACGATCTCTCCGCCCTTGCATTTTAGGCAGACCAGTTGCCTATTTTATATGATTAGAACTATGCTGATATTAAAGGAGGAAATATTCATACAAAATAAAGGCTAAAAGAATGCCGCAAAAACTGATAGAAACTGGATGATTATTTGGAAGTTTTTGAGAAAAATTGGTAGAAAGAAAATTCGACGGCAAAAAAGGAAGGAGACTGATTCAATTATTAGAGGAATTTAAGAAAGGTAAGTAAAGAAGGTAATTTCGGAGCTTAATTGGTAGAAATCGTGTGTGCAGACAGATTGATATTGATAATGAAATCGGTAGAGATAGAAAAGATAGACCATGTGATTAAATAAACTAATAAAAAAGAGACTGTGAGCTTCAATTTGCCATGTATAAACAGCTGATTCGTCGCGAGTGGCGATGGGATTGGACACGGGATTGGACACCGCTGATAAACAGGATTTTGCGGCAGCCCAGCCCTGGAACAAGTTTGAAATATTTTTAGATACCGGTATTACGGTTTGGGTACAGAACCCCGAAACCTACAACCTCGAAACCCACAACCTCGAACCCATTACCTCGAATGGACGGAACCTCGAAGGGACTGAACCTCGAAGGGACTGAACCTCGAAGGGACTAAACCTCGAAAGGACAGTACCTCGAATTGTCACAATCGCAAATGAACTGAACAAACAAATGGATACAATCTCGAATAGCAAAATCATTTATATTATTTATCATTACGTTTATTGTTATTGATATTTTTACAAATGGTATTATTTATTAAATGTTCTAAATTTAGAATACAGCATTAATATAAAGGAAATAGCTGGAATATTTGGGTAGTTTTTAAACTACATTCGATTAGTATTCTCTACAATATACAATATCACAGATATTAATAAGTGAGATATTTAAATTACGCATATTATATTTCAATACATGAGGATAAAGAAAACTAGACATTGTAAAATATTATTATCGATAAAATAGCTAATTTGTCATTAATTACATCACAACGTAAAATATTTGGTTGGAAGTCAATTTAACTTTCATAAGTAATCTATGTTGTGAGCAATACCACCAAGATATTGCTCCAGGTTTCGCTTATCATATTCCGAAACAATTTTTAAAAATACTTTCTGCCGAAGAAATGTGCTTCTTTTGCCCTTTATTATGTATTTCCGCCTCCAATCGAGCGATCTTCAGCTCTCTCAGACATTGCTTCTTTTTCAGGCATTCAATAAACTTCCAAATAATAGGGTTGCATGAGGCGATTAGCGACGCGAAACTCCTGTGCCATCCCTCAATTCTGTTATTTGTCTTCGGAAGGTCTTGGGAAGAGTCACCTCATACTGATTCCAAAGATTTACATCGTACGTTGGAGCTCTACGAATTACTCCTCTCCGCAACGGTCGTCCAATCCAGTTATCTTCGAAATGATGTCAGTGGAGCAAGAATGCGCCCTTTATATTCGTCTTCAAAGAAAGGCGTATTCATAAGCTATTCGAATGCCATTTCAACATCTTCAATGGGAACGAATGCCAACGCAGAAATTTTTCGTACATTATCAGTACTTGGATAACATTTTCTTAGGTCAGATGATCCTTGAATTTGCCGCCAAAGACAGTTTGAAATAAAAAAACTCTCATTTCAGTATTAGGGAATATTTCTTTAAAAGCCTTAATCTCTGCTTGTTCAGATTTCGTCATATTGGATTTAGGCACGAGTCCAGGTTTCTTCTCACAGATGATACGAAGGGCCTTCAGGTATGTCTCCGAGAACCTGTTTGGAAGAAGAGCGTAGACTAATGGTATAGTTGTCCCGAATTTGAGAGCATAAATAGTCCACAGCTGAGTAAAATGAGGAGGTGCTGTTTTAAAAGTCTTACGCACATCCAGTGATCCGCTTCTGCCAGCGCGTCAAAATTCTCTTCCGTCGCAAAGATTAATAGGTATCCCTCCAGTAAATAGCAAATCTCTCGGAAATATTTAGTGGTATCCGGACGTTTTACCCCAAACACTTCACTTCAAATTTTTCTAGAACTGCATTTAATTTGGACTAACTAAGAATAAAGAAATGACACAAATTGCTTGACAGAAGGATTATCATATACACATGGAAGAACATACATAATATGCGTAATTTTTAAAAACATCTCACTCGCGCATGTAAGGGAGGTCGTTTCCGCCCGTCCGTCCATCCGTCCGCATGTTTAAACTCGGGAACCGCTGGACGTACTTCGACGAAATTTGGTATTCGGGAGATTTGCTAAAATTTGTCAGCCGATTCAAATTTTGGATAAAATCGGAGTACAATAAATAACACTTTACATGAAGACCTTCATGTAGCTTACAATGTACTCCTTTCAACTCGGGAACCACTGGACGTATTTTTATGAAATTTGGGGAAGTTTTACTAAAATTTGTCGACTGATTCCAATTTTGGTTAAAATCGGACGATAATTACGACCACTTTACATAAAGATCTACATGTAACTTACAATGTAACCTGTTTCAACTCGGGAACCGCAGGACGTATTTTGATTAAATTTTGTATTGGGTAATTTTACTAAAATTTGTCGTAATTGTTAATATGTGTATAAAATGTGTCAATTCCATGTACTATCAATTCTAGGTTCCGTCCATTCGAGGTTCCGTCCGTTCGAGGTTGTGGGTTCGAGGTTGTGGGTTTCGAGGTAGCGGGTTTCAAGGTTCTGTCCGCATACGGGGTATTACAACCTTTGGACGCATCCATTTGTTTATTCAATTCATTAGAAGAAAAATTATTGCCATAATGATCCACCAACACATCCAAATCGTTCGTTTATTTACTAAACAAAGTTTTTTGCGGCACCCTTAAAAATCTCCTGCGGCACACAATTTGGGCACCACTGCACTAGACAAGCCGCTATCCTATACCCTTCAAGGAAAACGCGTCCTGTGTGTAAGTACAGACGAGCGATTTTGTCGTTAGGAAGCGATGGAGGCGGATCTCTTTTAGTGCCCCTCCTAGAACTCTGCACGGGCCCGATTTTCTAGGCCCGGCCTATAAAAATTCGGACTACGTTGTCGAAGAAATTGTAGGCCCGGCCCGTGAAACTGATTAAAGGACCGAAAAAATGTAATTATTGTATTCCAAAATTTCTACCAACATCTGTGGGCCGTTCGATGATTTGAAATGGATTTTTTTAACTCGCATATATGTTGCCTCGGAAGGCCACAAACAAAATAAATTACTATACAAAATGGGGGATTAATCTTTCAGTACAATGAAATTAATTTGTTTTTCTTCTATGTACTGTCCCCTTTATTATAGGACTTGTTAGTTAGTATTTGTATGGCTTATTCATTCCAGTCGCTTCAACGCTCCAGTAATTTTTAAAGCCCGGCTCGGGCCCGTAATTAATTCCCAAGGATCGGCCCGTGCAGGGCTCTACCCCCTCCATCCGCCCCCACGCGTTTTCCCTCCACGCCGTTTCCCTCCGCGCCGTTTCCCTCTGCGCCTCCCTTCCCCTCCTCAACGAAATCGCGAGTGTCGTTTGAGCGTATTTCCCATCAGCCTCCTCTTTTGCTTTCCTTGATCCAAATATTGACTGACGTCGGCCACCACCCTTCCGCCGATCGCATACAATTGCCTGAGCGCTTATGTTAGTCGCAGGGCGAAGGTCTCCAAATGAGCGAGTTATTATCTCGTTACTGCGTCCATCCTCTGCTGCCTTCGTCCCTACGCCACCGAAGCGATGGCGTCACCGAACGGAGATCCGCCGGCGAGGGCTCTATTGTTGTGCGGTTCGTAGGCCCTCTCGTGATCATCTCTAGATGTTTCTCTTTTTGCTCTAATGGGTGATTTAACTGTATTTTCTCGAGGAAGCGATGGACGTTTCGCCGTCGTTTTCAATTACACGGTTGTGCGGTGATTATCCGGACTGATTGGGGACGGTCATAATTCGATTCATGGATGTATTTGGATGATATTACACCCATTGAGGCGAATAATAAATGAACCAGACACAAGTACATAATTGTATTATCTCTTTAAATAGTCTCTTTAAATAACGAGCTAAGAGTTCCGGTCACGCTCGACTACTATGAACTATTTATGACTTACTGTAATGCTATTTTAAGCAAACTTTCCGAGTAGGTAGAAGATTGAAATTTGGTAGGGATGTTTGATTCTTATAGTAAAAGCCACTTACGGAAATATCCTCAAAAAAGATCCGGGTTCGACTCCAGTAGATAATTTCTATTTCCCATCAGATAACACGTAAAAATCGATTTTTTCGACTTCGAGGATTTTACTCTTTTGCAAACTAAAATTAGAAGGAATTGACCTACGATCTTCGGACCTAAACAGTTTTAAAGATAAATAAATAGAGTTTCTTATTCCTATCGTCACATTTCGTCTACAATTCGAAATCGCTCAAGTAATACGTTTAAATCATATTTATCTTAAAAATTTAAGCTTTTTGACGATATGTTGCCTTGCCGACCCTGTCATTGTTAAGCGTCGAGATTTATTTTCGTCTCAATCCCTATACTATATACGTAAGAAAAGCGTGCTTTGAATGCTTTAATAGGAGAGAGACAGGAAGAAAAAAGAGACAGGAGAGGTGTGGTGAGGGAGAAGAGAGAGAGGGAGACAGGAGGGAGAAGGAAAGATATATGTATAGATAATGTTCCTTATTAGGGCGAGATTGAGACTAGGACATCTATTTTTCCAGAGAAGGAGAGGGAGGGAGGATGATGGGAGAGAGAAAAGGAGGAAGAATGGGAAGTTCCTTAAATTTAATACTTAATCCTCGCATACCCGTCTTATTTGACCGGCAATTATGCTAGTACTTTTATAAACGTATATACTCCTATTGTAGTAGAAACCTGACAATTCACCCTTATTCGCCGGATTTTAATCCTGCAGGTAGGGACCAGGTGACAAATGTTTTGGTATTTCAAGAATCTTCACATAAATAAATTACCTAAATGACATATTTAAACCAGAACCACTCAGCAGGGGTGCCACAATTGCAAAATATAACTTTTCGACAATTATGAATTTGGAAGGAATTAGCCAAATCGATGGCAACGAAATTTTCTATGAACGAAGTATGCAACATAGAAAAAAATCAAAATGTTTAGTAAAGATATAGAAAGCAGGACTGCCACAATATAAAGAATTAAAAAAATTCTTTTTACATGTATTTGTATTGAACTATCCTCACCAATTTTAACCAATTTAATATTTATAATTTACACATATATACAAAACCATAATAGCGTATTTGGACCGGATCAGCCGAACAGGTGTGCCACAATTACAAATCAAACTCTTTCAGTAATTATATATTTGCAAGGAATTGGCTGAACGTATTTCAGCTAAATTTTTATATAAGATTTGTACAACATACCATAATGAAATCAAAATGTTTAAAGCAGAACTAAAGAGCAGGACTACCATAGTAAAAGATAAAATAATATTTATTTTACACGTATTTCTAGAGAACTAACCGCATGGATTTTAACCAAGTCTGGTATATATATATATATATATATATATATAACAACTTACGGAAAAGGAAAGGTAAAATGAATATATGGATGTCAACAAGGTGTTGGGATGAGGAAACCCAGTGAGCACTCACCAATCAGACGACTTCAGGTTGGCGAGGCCCCGGGGATGTCGAAGCGACACACGTAAAATAACACAAAAACACAGAAACATCACAAACGTAAAGCTTTCGGAACTACTCCTTCTTCAGCTACAGAGAGAGAACTCATCCCAACACCTTGTTGACATCCATATATATATATATATATATATATATATATATATATATATATATATATATACATATATATATATATATATATCTTCATATAAATAAATAACCAAGATAGCATATATCAACCGGATCGACTAAACTGGGTTACCACAATATCAAGGTTAGAATATGTCTGTAACTATGAATTTCGAAGGTATTGGCTGAACTGATTTCAAAGAAATTTCGTTTTTAGGGCGAGTATAGAATGGCAAAACAAAATGAACATGTTCGGAACGGATCTGAAAAGCAGGGCTACCACAATCCAAGGAAAAATAAGTTTTTTTTATACATGCAACCGCGATTGCTGCCTTATTCCTTTTTGTTGAGATAGAGCCTGGTTTGTACGAGAGCCTCTTTAGCTACCGTAAGCCAATATGGGCGAGAATTTGGAAAATAAAATTTTATATTATGTGCTATCCTTTTACGTTACAAAAATTAAGTTCGGTAAAATTTTACTGGTAAATAGCACTATGACCTTCGTTTAATACCATATAATGTCATAATTTGTTGAAAGAAAAATAAATTGCAACAATAATTTAGACATCTCCAGTCTATAATATTGCTTTAGTAAATAATATAATATCTCCTGATTCTATTTATTTTCTATTTTCGATTATACTACTGCGAATTTGACGAAAAGCACTTCTGTACCAAGGGAAACCCGTGTGCATCCCTACTTGTTTTCTCCCCCTCCCCTTTGGCCTTATAGTATGTTTCTCGTCTTATGAAGCTTGACCTTCACATAGCAAGTAGCCTATGAGAACCTTTTCCCTCTCCCCTTCTTCCCCCTTCCCTCTCCCCCGTCACCCGCGGCTTTCGAAATGCATGAAAAACCTAACAGCATTGCCAGATATCCGCTCTTGAAATGATCTGCTTGCGAATGAAAGGCGACGCGTCGCAGAAAAACTTACGGTCATTGTATATTACTACCGGCCATTTTCCATTGCGTTAAAATGATAACAAGGTGCAAAGTGAAAGCGATAAAGAGATCGCAACGGAAGCGTGAACGCAGTAGAGCTGGCAACATAGTCGACTAAGAGCGATGTGAACAGCACGATGGCGAGAGAGAGACTGAGCTTCTCCCCTCTCCGTCGCCCGTTACTCGAGCGTTGATTGGATGCAGAAATAGTCACTCACAGAGGTTTTCAAGGTCAAGCTTCATAAGACGAGAAACATACTATAGGCATTCTTGCTTCAACCTACCGTGACGCTATTCCTCTAGGTCAGTGCTCCGCAGCCGGTGTTCCGCGGATTATTTGGAATTAAAGCGAAGGGAAGAATATCACTTTTTTATTCCCAAGCTACGGCAGCAAAATTTTTTCTAATGAAAATCGATGCTTGATTGTCGAGTTTCTTATAATTTCAGTTACTTTAAATTGCAAAAGAATTACTTCTTAGATGGAATATCAGTGATTTTGATTGGGTTGCAGGTATACGATCGGTAGACTTCAGTGTGAGAGGAGATATTTCACTACATATTGTATAAACTGTTGCTGTCTTTCTCAGTGTTTTATATTCCTAACTAATGACAAATCTTCTCTTATGTATCTTATATAAGAAACACGAGCGCTTAGTTCAACAGCCTCGAATTCATTTCTGTTTCGGGTAATATGTTCTCCGCAGTTTTTGAGCAATAAATTGACTAGGGGCTCAGAGTCAACCTCGTGCCTCGCTCCGCGGATTCGTCCACTTCCCATGTGCATATATTTAAGATAGAAAATTATATCTAGCTCGGGCCTCTCCCTCCCTCCCACTTCTCCCCTCTCTCATCCCCCACTCTCTCCCCCTTTGTCTCTCTTCACACCCCTCTCCGTCTCTCAACCCCCTCTCTTCGTTTCTCACACGCTTTCCCCCTCTCTTACTCCCCTCTCTCCGCATCTCTCCCTACCCCCCTCTGTCCCTCTCCCCCCTCTGTCCCTCTCCCCCCTCTGTCCCTCTCCCCCCTCTGTCCCTCTCCCCCCTCTGTCCCTCTCCCCCCTCTGTCCCTCTCCCCCTTCTGTCCCTCTCCCCCTTCTGTCCCTCTCCCCCTTCTGTCCCTCTCCCCCTTCTGTCCCTCTACCCCTTCTGTCCCTCTCCCCCTCTCCTGCCTCTCTCCCTCTCCTGCCTCTCTCCCTCTCCTGCCTCTCTCCCTCTCCTGCCTCTCTCCCTCTCCCGCCTATCTCCCTCTCCCGCCTATCTCCCTCTCCTGCCTCTCTCCCTCTCCCGCCTCTCTCCCTCTCCCGCCTCTCTCCCTCTCCCGTCTCTCTCCCTCTCCCGTCTCTCTCCCTCTCCCGTCTCTCTCCCGCCTCTCTCCCGCCTCTCTCCCTCTCTCTACCTCCTTCTGTCCCTTCCTATTATATTCCTCCCTCCCTCCCTCCCAACATACCTCCCGCTTTCCCTCGTTCTCTCCCTGTCACTCATTTTCTTCTCTCTCTCTCTCCCTCTTTCCTTTTCTCTTTCATTAGCCTCTTTCCCCCATACTCGCATCTTCCTCCGTTATCCCAATACGGTCCTATATAATTTTATGAGTACGGAAACAACGCTGTTGTTTTTGGCAATGAAATGGCTCTGATATGGTCCGGCATTACATTATCGTATTATTTTTATAGATATATTACGATATTGAAACAGTAAAAGTTTCTAGAGATTTTCCGTGTAGTTTTCAAAAATTACAGATGGTTTTATGCAAGTTTAACTTTACGCTGTGGGCAGTTACGAAGCAATCATCCCAACTGTTTAAAACAGCAGTTTAGTTTGTTCTTGTAAATTGCATTTCAATTATTCTCTCATTAGTTAATATTCTCGTATCCAAAATGAAAGATTGAAATCATAAAAAATCAGAAATTCTATCTTCAGCGAAGTAATATTTTGCGAATAGGTGAGAGCTCCTGTGGTTCATTTCATTGATTCGCCCAGTGTCAACGTTTGAGAATGATCATCATCGTGTACGGCGAGAAAAAATAATAATTCTATCGTGTTTATTTATATACATGTGTTAAAAGTGATAACGTTTAAATATTTTTATATTGGTTTTGCGGTCAATGGTTAAGTGTGACATAGACCCATTTTTACTGTAGTAAGCACATCCGCGACTAAATCTGCTCGTCCGAGTTCTGAAAGAGATGGACCTGCAAGTAAAAAGGCAAAGACTATGATTATGAAATATTAAGAATAATACTCGGCCTACGGATTTTCGTGGTTTGGAGATGCATCAACGCCAAAATCCGAGTGACTCATTTGTATAGAAAAACCATCAAACGAAGTTATTGTAAAAAGGTTACTGGAGCAGAACTTGAAGCAAAGCGCTTCAATGAATACGTGCATAAAAGTTTCAGACAAAGCTACAATGACGCTTATTTAATTGCCAAGCGAAAAAAAACATCATCGAGGAAACGTTTTATCAGCATGCCATGATAGGAGTCGAGGCAGTAAAGGAGGTAACCAGTGTACCGCTTCCAGGCGAAACCATCGGGAGACTTATTGATGACATGTCGGGTGATATATGTAGAAGCAGCTTTGGTAGAGAATGTGGGAAATTATCTCTCCAAGCCGATGAGTCAACAAACCTAAGGAATTGTGCGCAATTCATCGCCGTCGTGCGCTTTGTTTGTGAGGCTTGTATTAAAGATGTGCGACGGGCGATGAAATATTTCCCATTAAAGAAGAATATCTAAAAATAAAAGGGATTCAATGGAAAAATTACACTAGTATTTTAACGGATGGAGCAGCTGCAGTAACAGAAAAACTCCAAGGGTTCGTGTCGAATGTAAAAAAATAACACTTCAACACAACAACACGTTCAAATCATACATTGTCTCCTTAATTGCAAAACTCTCATGGCAAACAGCTTACCGGATAAATCAACGTCAGTTTTGGCTGATTGTGATGCTTGAATATGGTCAACTTTGTTAAATCAAGACCTCTTAATGTTCGCCTTTTTACAGTAGTTTTGAGGATACGGGGCAAATCATCAGTCCTAACTTCTTCGCACTTAGATTCGCCAGCTCTCTCGTGGAAAGGTCTTGTCAAGAATCTTTGATTTGAGGGAGCAGATACAATCAATTCTTATATTACAAAATGAATCGAAATATGGTAGGTTGTTACAAGATAATTCCAGGCTAGAAATACTTGCATGACTGAGAACATGCTGGTTTCGTCGTCCCTTCGTTTCATCTGCGAAAATATCAATGAAGGAGTTTTCTCCAGAGATACGACAGGAATTGACAGAATTTGGTCGAATGTAGTTCACGTAGTTCACAAGAGTGAGGAGAGAGCAAACCTGCTTAACGAACATTTTCAGGAAGCTTTTACTGCTGTATCAGGGCGACTCGATGGAGGGTTTCGTCCTTTCGGTAGAAGGTACAGCGCACCAACTTCGCTCGATTAAACAAAATAAATATCCCGAGCGGAGAAAATATTCGCGCTAGTGCTAAAGAGTTGGCCTCTGTAATTGCGCCACATTTGAAAACAATATTTGAGAAATCCATTGCGCAAGGTGTCGTTCCTAAAGCCTAGAAGTTATCACGTTTCCCTATCCATAAAAGCGGCGGCAAAGACAACCCTGATAATTACCGGCCGGTTTCGTTAACCTCATTATCGTACAAAATACTCAAGCATATTATCTTTAGCTCTGTTACGGGTAATTTAGATGATCGTTCGTCTCTTAGCGCATACCAGCGCGGATTCCGGAAAGGCATCGTGTGAAATGCAACTCGGCATTTTCGTGAATGATTTGTTGCGATGCGGAGAGAAAAAGATTCAGGTCGATGCTATTTTCATTAACTTCAGTAAGGCGTTTGATAAGGTACCTCATGGGAAATTAATAGCGAAGCTCGTAAAATACGGTACCAACCAGAAACTTGTGAATTGGGTGAGAGACATCCTCAGGATAGTGACCATCGATGGAATGCACTCGTCCCCCGTTCAAGTCGCGTCATGTGTTCCTCAGAGAAGTGTATTGGGTCCTCTACTATTCCTAATTTATGTAAATTATATTTGGTCGGTAGTAGATAGTAAAATTAGACTTTTCCCCTACACAAATTTTCAGAAAGCGAAACGCAGCGGCTCACCGGCCGCGGCGATACTTCTTTCGCGGCGAACCAGCGGGGGCGAATCAGCGGGGCTGAAATGTCCTAGACTCAATTTTGAATGGCTCCTTAATGCATTTGCTGTCTTTCTCGGATCATCCATCAGTTCTTATTGTGGCCTCTCTCTCTAAGTTTGTAAGAACTGTACTTGTGTTAGTGTTTTGTAGGTTCAACATAAACTGCAGTGAGAGTTGTGACAGCTTATTCAAAGTTACAAGCACTAGAAAATTCTAATACAACCATTCAGTTACAAAAAGAATTTGTAGAATTTTATTCAACGCCATTAGATTACATGAGTAAGTGGTATAGAATTAATAAATATCCTTTGTCCCCTTAAAGCAGGTGTGAGCAACCTACGGCTTGCGGGCCGCATCTGACCCACGGGAACTTTTTGTGCTGCCCGCGAAGCTGTGATGAAAAATTTAAACAAGTTTATATTTATTAACTCAAATTATGATAATGAAGCATTTAATATTGAAATTTTCACCCTAAAAACCTCATTTAGAATTGATGATACCTCAGAATCTCTAGGCAACTTCCGATTTAAATCCTTAATCCGGCTCGCCAAAGTATTTGCAACTTCCATTGCAGCCCCCCGAAGGATTCCCTATCACTAATGCGGTCCGTCATGAAGAAAAGGTTCTCCACTCCTTACTTAAAGATTAATGCTTACAATCACCGAAGATATCCAATATGATGAAATTCGAAAATCTGCAGAATATGTAATGCTAGAAATCGCTACAAAAGACTCTTTGTTTGATGAAACGACCGAAGTAATTTCATTTCTGAGATATGCGTCAACAGAGTTCAATAGTTTTCCAATTGATAAAAAGTGGTTCACTCTGCTTAAAAAAATAATTCTGTTAATCCAAAGAAATTGATGTATATAATTTTCGCTGTTCCAACATCAAATGCTACTTTTGAGCAAGTTTTATCACCACGAAAGCCTTCGAACGAACTTAAAGTTAAGACAGTTAAAAATTCAACAATTCTTTGACTTGTAGTGAAATTTATGAAAAAGTGCTGAAATGCGATAAATAGCTGAGCCAAATACAAAATATATGTAATCTCCGTTTTGTAAGATATTAATAACGCATGAAGTTTTTAGTTTTATAAGTACCGTACATTTTATTTTAAAAAAATGCCCTACTTTTTAGTTGAAAGTGTCTGGGAACTTCAGTTGTAGTCCAAGGTTGGAATTGACGCGAGCGGAGTCTTACAATGCGAGGTTTTTGCCATCGCAGCAACCGTCGATTCCCCGCTATTTTGCCGTGCGTGGTTAAAAGGAACATCGATTCCGTTATCTTGTAATGCAATGTGCAGTTACCTTGATGGATTGTTAGGATCTAGACAATCTCCCTTAACGCGAACAGATGATATTCGGTCCTGTTATTAAAATAACCGAAATTCATAGTCTCCTTCCGAATCGATCCATTTTACCCACGTTTTTCATACGCTCGTCTTTAATGTTCCCCGAGTCAATAATCGCCATGTTTTTTCTAAAATTTGGACCAATTTCGAGCGTACGCCTCCAACATAGGGACTCTTGCTACTCATTTCTCTCGCTCTCTCTTGTTGGGCACTTCGAAATTTTAATTGGAAGAAAACTTTTTCGCGACGCTTCAGCTGCATTTGTCGCGATATTTCCATAGAGGTGATTGGCAACATTTAACCACTATCGCTGCACAACTTATGATACTCGAATCAAACTCGCACTCGAGATTCGCAACGCGGATGCATTTTGGGTTTGTGGGGGCGTTGGCCCGCTGGGGTGCGATCAATATTCGGGGGTGGAGGGGGAGTGGCGGGGGGCAGCTTCCTGTCGGCCTCAGTTACCAGGAGCGACCTCATTGGTGCTCCGCGGCACTACCCCACTTGGCGCCACCCTCGCTTACAGCGGAGACGCGGACAGTTTTCTTCGCTGAAATCCGCGGGGATAGGTGGAGAGGGTGGTTGGTTGTAGGAGAGTTTTTTGGTGTCGATAGCGGGTCTCGCAGAGGGAAGGGTTTCGATTCGTCGCCCCTAACCAGACCTCTAGACTGCGTTTTTTTTTAAGTGAAACGATGCAGATGCGGCGAGAAGCTGTCGCGGATATCCGAAGTCGGCGTGTTTAATTTCGGTCTAGATATTCTACCCATTTTTGGAAAATGAGAAGTTTATATTCGAAATGTTTCAAATCATGGGAATAATTTCGTTTCAGCGTGTACGTATGTTTTGTTTTGCTTAACATGAATAAATAAATTTGTTGAAATCGTTGCGCCGCGACATGGAAAAACAATAAAGCAATGTTCATTTCTATGTGAATAATGTTTTTAATTTTGTTTGTGAGTATATATAAATATTTAAATAAAAATATATAACTATAAGCAGAGGCGTAACTGGGAAATATGGCGCCTATGGCAAAATTTTAAGGAAACACCATGTGTACCTGGAATATGATTTTTGCTACATTTTCATAAAGAATGTTAGCGTTTTTACTAACAATAATTTAAATATTTGAGTATTAAATTAATATTTATTTATGGGAAAATAAACTTGGCATTTTTGTGGAAACGTTTGGCGCCTTTTGCAAGCGACTCCTATGGCAAATGCCACCTTCGTCAAACCCTAATTAAGCCACCGACTATAAGGGTCGGTTCAGATAAAACCTCCCGGGCGGATATTCTCCCTCGATCCACCCCTGTGGGTGACCAACCGTACCAAATTTGGAGGGACAGTCCCTCCTTTTCATCACGTGTTCCCCTTTTCGAAAAATCGTTATTTAGATCCTAAATTGTCATTTAAACCTCTCCGAAACACCATCAACTAGTCACACAAAGCTATTCGATCCTTAGATTGTGCTGGTGCGATTCTTTTGTATAATAAGGCGAATCACGAACAAACTCGAGTGTAAAATTATGAAGATATGTCGCGTGCGGCAGGAGGCGCGTGTGTCGAACAGGAAATTCAACCCCTTCCCCTCCCTTCCCCTTCTGCGGGAGGCGGCAGTGTGCACGTGCTGTCCATCGAAAGCACCACAAAAAGAGAGAGAAAATCTTACTATGCGAGAAGCAACTCGATCGATTCAGTTCTTTTGCCGAGAACTTTTGTACGAGAATCGATACGGCATTGATTTCCGTTTAATCTTCCTTATTTTTGTTATTCGTAGAAGAAAATCTTGTTAAATGATTGAATTTTATTCGCAGTGTTTGTAAATAATGTTTAATTTCTTGTAATATCTGTCGGGAATACTACTTTGCATGGCACACATTTTGAAATCACTTTCTTGAGGAGTTTCTCCGTGTATCTTCTGCATCTTGATCATTCTCTTTTCACAAATAATATCCTTTAAATGTAATTATTTTGCATTTCGGTCACTTGATCATATTTGTCTACTTTTCGGACATTTGTCTTTGTAATTTCGTACATAGTTTAGTCTTACGTTCAGTTTCCGCTTTACATCTGAAGGACTCCATCCGTTTCTCGACGGAGAAGTCGGTTACCGAGGCTATGCGTTGTTGGCGCTTTTATCACAGTCGAGGTGGTTGATCATTGGAGTGAGTTTTTGCTCCATCTTAAGCTTGTTACTCGCGTGGGAAATGTGTCGTATAATTACTCGCGTGAAGTCAGTATGGCCCCGATATGATTTATTTATTTTTGGCAAAGAAATAATAAGTAAATTATATCGTGGACTAATTATATCATTAGTTTTGCTGAGTATTAACTCGTATTCTAGTGGCTGTAGACGACGAAAGGAATTACGAAAAGGTTAAACGTGTAGTATAAGGAGCGCGATGAAGGCATTAGGAGCGTGTGCATAAATAAAATTGTTTTTGGACGAATAGAATAGCTGTCATATTCCATCGCTTGGAAAAACTTTTCTCTTTCCGTATATCTAATGTAATCGCTAACCCTGCTGATCATATAGCGGTAGTGAGGTTCCTCCTTAACACCCGAGCGGGGAGACATAATACCGCGTAATATATAAACGTGGTGGGGGAGGCAAGAACGTTTTCCGTGCGCTGCTCAATCGGTGTACTCCATTCATTCGGAGTAAGCAAGCTTCGCTAACGTTAACTTACGCTGGCCCTACGGGACTACTTCATTTTATATAAGTTGGAGGATTCCTTATTTTTATCAAATTATTCAAAAAATGAAAGATAAGTAAAATTACTTTGCAAAAAGCACCACTTTGCAAGCAGAAATACGACCTGCGTTTCAACGGTTAAACGTCATCATCAGGTACAAAATATCGCGACAGCGATATTTTGTAGCTGATGTTAACAACGTACATGACGCAGAACCGTTGACACCCGGCTCGTATTTCTGCTAACAAAGTGGTGCTTTTTGCCAAGGGCTTTTTCTTATCTTTGTAAATTTTATTTTTTATTTATTTTTTAAGTGCTTCGACGGCTATAGTAATTTTGCACTGTCATCAACTGGACATATGTACACACAGAAAGGAGGAGGAAAACCCGGTGCAGTCATTAGCCTACTCTTTACGAAAAGCAACAAGGGGGCCAACTGCTTAACGTCCCTTTCGAAGGACGGAACGCTGAATTTGCGCGGTATCCTCAAACCACACAAACAGAGGGCCGGGCGACCTCCGAAGAAATCCTACTTGCGCAGGATTCGTTCCCGCTGCCTATTAGATCAGCAGGCGAGTAGCCGCCGGCGTCCTAACCACTACACCACCGGCACCCACCCCTTCTTATCTTTCTTTTTAAGAAGAAACTCCACAAAGTTACAGCTAAACAAATACCTTTTAGTCAAATAATTCAAAATCATCTCAATTAATCGGCAAGCCGGACGACACATTGGTTCTCTATCCAAAGTCATTTTTTTAATCGGTTACTAAAATGTTGGCAGAAATATAGCGTGTCACGACTGATGGTGGATGATTCCCAACCTGACCCCGCAAGATTTGGCCAAGGTCAGCAAGGTTAACTCGGGACTCGAGGGTTGAGACTTAGCAGTAAATTCTCTTTAGAGGGCCGAGATATAACTACAAAAAGTAAATATTTCGCGAAAACATCGTCACCGTCAATTTCTTAATGTTACATATACCGAAAAGTAACGCATAAAACGAGAGCTTTTTTGCGCCAACTTCATTATAACTAGTGTATCCTACCTTTCCCCGAACTTTTTCCTGAAATTTTATGCAGAAGGGCAGTGTTTTTCTTGTAGGTACAGTACATTTTTAATATCGTATTTCTCCGATTACAGGATGGCCTCAAATATAAGGCGGACCCCCTATTTCAGAAGACACGTGAAAGAAAAAAATTTCGGTGTATTGATACTAAATTTTTATTTCAAAATGCCTGATCGATTACACGTAATTTCCAGTGTAAATACAATTAGGCGATAAGATTTACGAATAAGTGCGATAAAACATGTACATACATTTATTGACTTCCAGTGATCTACATTAAATTATTAGTTTTATTTCTTAAAACGTTTAATACGGGACGAAGACAAAAACGCTGACTGAAATGCAGAGGAAATTTGGTAATAGAACATAGAGGATTGAATTTTAGTGGGGTGAGAAGGAGAGGAGGAATAGAAAATATCTTGGATCGCAATTATAGGTCGAGTATGTATTTTTCAGCTTACGTTTCATCAAGAATGTTTTAAGGGGTATGCCAACAAAAAAAATGTAATCGAGCATTAATGAAAATATATCTTGTTTCTCATTGGCACATTTCTATGTCATTCAATGTTTATTTTTTCTGCATGTGTTTTTGAAAAATTAGTTTTTAATCAATAGGTTTTGAGGAATAATTAGTTTTCATTCATTAATATTTACCAAAGAGTTCATATTTTTTCAGCAGATTTGCTAAGTATAGGCGACAATCGAAATTAAAATATTTTGACGAAACTTTGAATGTTGAGCAACTTCATCAATCAAAAATGTTTGCCTAGTGATTTATATTAATTTAATGGGAGACCATATTCCTTCTAATGTAAGGAAGCTCGACCGTTTTAGACATTAATTTGTTATGCACAACTTAATTATAAATTTTGTTTTTTATAAATCATAGAAATCTTGGCACAACTGCCTGATTTAGCAATGGTAATTCTGTTTGTATTTTGATTGAATTAACGAGTGGAAATTTGAGAACATTTTTACCACCTGTATTGCAATTAGGCATAAGTAATTTGATATTTTTTTGAGTTATCATGTGGAAAACGTTTCTCCAAAATATGGTCCATATGGCTTATATGAACTGATAGCTGATTTTTGTCAGATTTGTCACTGTAACTATGAAGGGGTCAATTTCTTGGCCAAACGTATCTGCAGAAGTTTTGTTATACAAGGTTTAATTTAAATTATAATAATCACTTTATAATGTTGAAATATTTAACTATGAAGCATGTTGAGTTGTTTTACCCAAGTGAAAATACTAACAAAAGTATAATTTTAATTCAGAAATGATTAGCTTTTTAGTGGGTTGTTATTTGTTGCAAAGATTTAAATATATATTTTTATTATGACTATCTCTTGCAAGAAAATATTTAATTGTAGTAACTGGTATTGAGATCATTTTTATAACTTGGGTATTTGGTGGTGATGCTCTGTGTTCAGGTAAAGTAAATAATTATATACTTCCTTTCACTTCATGACAAGAACCAAGTTTACTAAAGACAGCTGTGACATCTGTTGCAATACTTTCTTTCATTGCATTAATAGTGTGGCTAACTACAAAATATATTTTGAGCAAGTACAAGTAAGAATGCAACATTTTTGTTGGAACTAACAATTTAAACTTTATGACATAATGAATTTCTCTGGTTGCTAATGTATATCCTTTTCTTTATTAAAGCATTTGTGGGATTTTATTTTGTTTTTGATGTTCAAATGATAATTTAATTTGTATGTTTTGCTTGATTCATAAATCCTCTTATGCCACTGCATTTTTGGACTCTTTCATTTGTCATTCTTTACAAAAAGTAAAAAAAAAGTGAACGCCTTCTACTCAGATCATGTCTTTCTGTCTGAATGTTTCATCTCCGAAACTATTGAGAGGGTTTTCATGAAGTTTTTTACGAACGACTTTTTGGGCGAAGGGCAATAAGTAAAAGATACAAATGGTTCACACAACCAAAGCATGGATGCCATCTTTCTATGAATATAAAATGAACTTCCTGTTATATCTTTTGGAAAAAATATTATTCGTATGAAAAAGTCTTCTAAGAAATGTCATTAATTATTGAAAATGATTATATAATTCATAAAGAATGTCTCTGCATTGCATATATGCACGCATGAAGTTTGCATATTTCTTATTTAGCTTTTATTCTGGCCACTCCGTGGACCTGGATAATTAAAATAGTGTGTTTGATAGTGTTGTTCATATTATCTTGAAATTATGTTACAAACACAATGTGTTTTTTAAAGTTAAATGATCAATGAACTCTTACATAAAAGCTGGATCAATTATATATTGCCAACTTCTGCTTTAATGTGTATCATAAAACAGTTGACAATTGTACCTTGAAAATGGCTGAAAACCAAGGATATATAAAATATTAACGATTACAATCATTTAATAATTACTGGCGATTTTAATGCCAATATACTCGCACCAAACCCTGATTCGACATATTTATATAACTCCTTCAACTCTCTAGGCCTTAGTATTCTACCTCTAAATGCTACTCACCATACTCCTACTTCCTCTACCCTAATTGATTTAGCCGTTACCGCCAATCCTGATAAGGTTCTCGCGCATGGCCAACTCTCTGCTCCGGGAATCTCCGCACATGACATAATATACATTGCATATTCAATAAGGAGCCCAACTCACAAGCCGAAATATATCACCTATAGGGACTTCAAAAACATCAACAATGAGAAGTTAATTGCTGACGCGTCTGCCATGCCTTGGTATTCTATTGAGTACATGGACGACATTAACGACAAGGTTGAGACTTTCAACAATTTTGCACAGTCATTAATCAACACTCACACTCCACTAAAGACTAAAAGAGTCTCTAAGCCCCATGCACCATGGCTCACAACAGACATCAAACTGATAATGAAGAGACGTGACAATGCCTTCCGCATTTTCAAAAATACAAAAACACAGATCTCATTCAACCAATTTAAAAAACTAAGAAATAAAACTAAGCAACTTATCAGAAACTCTAAAACTCGGTACATTCATTCACTGTCCCGTCCAAATTCTTCACAATCTGCTCTATGGAGTAACTTAAAATTATTTGGTATTGGAAAATCTAAGGATACACAACTTCCTCCTCATATTTGCCTTGATACACTTAACACTCTATTCACCACTCCCCCAACTCCTGATGACAACGAAATAAAACAGAATCACATACACCACCTACTTCAACACACTCCTCCCACCACAGCATCACCACCATTCCAATTTTCTCCTGTAACTCAGCTGGAAGTACTGAATTGTTTACGTAAAATCAAGTCCAGAGCACAAGGTGCTGACGAAATTCCAATAGTTTTCCTTCATAAGATTATTCATCTAGTGCTACCCGTCATCACTCATATATTCAATTGGTCGCTTATGCAAAACAAATTCCCATCGCAATGGAAACTCGCCATAGTCCGTCCCATACCTAAGAAAAGTCTTACTTCTGACATAACCGACTTTCGGCCCATCAGTTTACTTCCTGTATTATCAAAGGCATTTGAAAAGGTTTTACATGAACAAATCACATATTTTCTAATTAGTAATAATATCCTCGATTCTCTACAATCAGGATTCCGAAAATCACACAGCACTACCACAGCACTCCTCAAAATCACTGACAATATCAGATTAGCAATGGACAAAAGAGAAGTCACTATTATGACTCTTCTTGACTTTAGTAAAGCTTTTGACTCTGTAGATGTAAACATACTTCTAACCAAACTGCGCCTCATGAACTTCTCCTCAGATTCCCTAAACTTAATTAGTTCTTACCTGAATGATCGCTATCAAAAGGTCGTAACTGACAATCATTCCTCAAGATGGATTAAAGTGTCACGTGGCGTACCACAAGGTTCCACCCTCGGGCCACTGCTCTTCTCTCTGTACATTAATGATATATCTTCTCAGCTTGCTCACTGTAAATACCACCTTTATGCTGATGATCTCCAAATCTATATGCACTCTCGCTCTATTGATCTCCATCTTATCATTGATAAAATGAACCATGACCTCACTTCTTTATCCAAATGGAGCAATGTAAATTTCCTCAAAATTAATCCTTTAAAAAGTCAGTCTATTATTATTGGGTATCCCAAACTTCTCTCGTCACTAAACTTCTCAGAACTTCCCCCAATTCTGCTCAATAACTCTGTCATTCGTTTCCAAAAAACTGCAACCAATCTCGGGTTAGTATTCAATGACACATTGACCTGGACTGATCATATAACTAAAATATGTAATACTGTTAACAGTTCACTTCACTCACTTAAAAGAATTAAAAGCATTACCCATTTCTCCCTTCGCAAGCGACTTATCACTGCTCTTGTCCTTCCTCACCTTGATTACTGCGATACGGTCTATCAAGATCTATCTAACGAGCTATCTCTAAAATTGCAGCGTGCACAAAATTCCTGCGTAAGATTCATTTGTGATCTCCAAAAGAGAGACCATGTCACTCAACCTCTATATACGTTAGGCTGGCTTCGCACTGAAGCTCGTAGACGTCTTCACCTCCTCTCGTTATTTTACCGAATTATAACTCTTCAAAACCCGCAGTATCTGAACTCCAAATTTTCCCAAATGAACTCTGTACACAATGCCAACACTAGGGGCACCAATCTCTTCCAGATCCCACATCACAGGACGGAAATTTATAATAAATCCTTCCATGTTACAGCTTGTAGACTTTGGAACACCCTACCTACTGACCTCCAAAACGCAACATCTCTCCACATATTCAAACATAAATACTTTAAATTGCTGTTCTCTGCCCAAAATTCAGGTCAGCTTTAACATTTTCTTCTTACCAATTGCAAGACGGCTTCCTTCACTCTTCCTTACTTAATTAACATTAATTATTTTTTTTTTGCAGGTTATCGAGTTCGCAAAGTGTACGCCTCCTTCGACTGTTACCTTTTCATTGTCTAGTGTCTACTATGTTATAGTGTTTATGACGGTATACAACGATGCTGTATAAACGAAGACTTACTGTACATACTCCTTTCTATTTAATGTTGTATTACTATATCATTATATGTACACTATCTAGGGTTTTCGCAGGTTTTTCACACCCCCCTTCTCAGTGGGTGTTTTCCTGCGTGGGTTTTACTAGGGAGGACATGCCTGTTTTACCTAGGTTTTCCCCACAATCTCTAATCTGTCTTCAATTTTATATATATGTATTTTTTTTTACTCTGTATGATTTAGGTATATACTGTTTATGTTATGCATATTGTATATATATATATATATATATATATATATATATATATATATCTTACTTTACCATTTTTTTTATATTTTTTATATTGACGAAGGGTTAAATGTAAGAATGGACCTTATGGTCTAAATTTCGCCCGAATAAAGACGATTATCTATCTATCTATCTATCTAATACTGTTTCCATTGGATCCGTTACCTGCATTTTCCCATCCGAAATCAGACTGAATTTGTTGACTAACTAGTGTCAACATTGAGAGTTTACCACAAGCTGTTGTTCTGAACTGTCCAAAACTCCTACATGCATTTCCCCTCATATCATTGATTATTATGGGAAATACTGCTTCAACGTATGTCTCACTTTTAAGGAACACATCCCCAACGTAAATCAGGATATACCTGTATTTTTTAACTGCATGAAAGCATGGCTAATGAATATGGAAGTATATCAGAAGCAGTTCAAGTTCTCATTATGAGATACATAGGTAAATGTCTGAATGGTGTTGATCCTAGGTTGTTTTCATTTAACCCGCCATAGCACGTGCCGGCGGCGAATCCCGGCCCATTTAAAATAATGTGTATATCTAAGCGTTCTGTCACTATGTAGCATTTATTCGCTGTCTACTTTCCTGTTTGCCGCTTTAAACTTAGTTGAAGTTTAGCTGGTGACCAAAGAACACATGCATGTCTTTTGTTTCCATATTGGTCGATTCCCCACCGTGCATGCTCTCATTGTCAGTAAGTATAGTCTATATTTGGGTCTCCTTTATTTATTCTTTATTTTCTTTTCAATGTTATAGATTTATTTTTATTTTTAGAAAGTATATTGCATGAACGAAGCTGAACATCTGCATATATTAGAAATGTTTGAGTGTGTCACTGATGAGGAAAATGCAGATTTGGGCGATATTGATGATGATATTCCAGAGGGCTTTACTACTCAATCGGAACACAGCTCTGCATCAGAGGAAAGTGAAGATGATTACGAACATCCATCTACAGGCTCGTCTTTTACTGGAAAAGATGGAATGACAGAATGGGCAGTAAGGCCCCCGAAAAGGACTCGGGTTGAAAAGTGCAACTTAGTTAGACATCTTCCAGGACCAGTGGGAAATGCTCGTGGTGTTACAGACATTTTAGATACGTGGCAGTTATATTTTCCAGATTCTCTACTAGAGGAAATTGTGTGTTACACAAATATAAAAATACGAACAGTCCAAAGTAATTTCCAACATGAACGTGATGCTAGGGAAACCGACCTTTTCTTGTATGTAATTTTTAAATGATGTTTTTTTTACTGTCTTCAATTTGTCGTTATTATATCTTTAAAATTTTTCAATGTGAAAAGGTCAATAAAAATGTTATTTATGCTTTAAATTTTTTACAATTATAGTATTGTAATTATCGGTCTTTTCCCCGCCTCGCGTGTCATAGTGTAACAAATGAAAGGCGTGCTATCGTGGGTTAAAGATGAATAAACCTCTCATAAAAAGAGTTTTTGAAAATACTTACTCTGAATTAATGTCACAGGAAATATTTTGCATCAAAGAGGAGTATGCTTAGAAATTTCATTTTAAAATATTTACCTTTATATATGGGATGTCGGTGGTGTAGTGGTTAGGATGCTGGCTGGGTACTTGCCCGCTGTTCGAAGGGGCAACGAGCACAGATCCTGCAAAAGTAGGATTTTTTCTGAGGTTGCCCAGCCTCCTATTTGTGTGTGTATGAACAAAGAGAACAAGTCAATGAGAATATGAAAATGAGGAGAATGCACAAATCAGCACTCCTTTGGAAGGAACGTAAAGCAGTTGGCTCCCTTGCTGCTCTTTGTAATAATAAGCTGATGCCAGCACCAGATTTTCCTCCTCCCTTCCCTGTGTGTGTCTGGTGTGGAAGGCAATGGGAAAATAGCACACCTTGTTTGTATATTCCATGGTGAATTAAACTGATCTACAAATTGAAAATCATTTATTTATCTTTATATAGAAATATATTAGATTCATTAATTCAATCGCAATGTTAAACTCTGCAGAAACTCTTTTGAATTTTTATAAGATTTTGCAATAATCTTGTCTTCTTTGTTTAGAATTTTAAATATGACAATACCTTGAAATGACATGTTTCAAAGTTCATTAATATTTTTAATGCCATTATAAAATTAAGAAGAGATGTGGTAAGTAAACAGGAATTTTCTTGCTGTTTCTTCCCTGCTGTCTCTCTGTTGATACATGAAAACTAACTCATCACCTTTTCTACAGGTGCTTTATTGAGGAGGAGTTCTCTGGACCCTGAGCGAAGGAGGCTCTCCTTGGGCACTCCTTCATCAGCTGCATCTGCCTCTATAGGATCTCACCGAGCGATATCCCTTGACCACTCAACTCTCGACCCACACCATGCTGCCATACTCTTCAGGGATTCTAGAGGGGTGAGCACTCTTATTATTACAGAATTTTTTCTCTAATTCTATGAAACATTTAAGTATGTCAGCACGATAAGTTTACTTTCCAAAATTAGAAATATTCACCCAATTGAATGTTGTGTGAGCTTCAGATAATCTCAAGTGATAGAAAGAGTATTAACACAGGATAAATCTGAATGAGTTTACCATAAATTAGTAATACTAATTCTGCAGAAAGAGATGAAAATGTAGGGATATATGGCAGTGTTTCTCATCCAGTGGGATGTGAAGGTTGTCTAGCTGTAAAGCAAATTTTTGAAAATAATTATTATGCATATTTTTCTCATCAACATTATTGTAATATTTTATGTCCTTAAAAATTTTCATTAATGATTAATATAATACTAAAATGAACAGATGCACAGATCCACTTCTTGGAAAAGATGGGACCTGGGTTTTTTGACAGAATGGTAGGTGGGATGTAAGATGCAATAGGTTGAGAACTATTGCTGTAGGGCTACATGTTTATGTTTGTATCTCTTTTGCAGCATTTCATAGATTTTGCATAATCCTTTTTCCATCCGAGGTTGTATATTTGAATACTGCCATCAACATGATCTTAGATGCTATCATTTGTTCTTAAGCTCATTGTAAAAGGCTGTAATGTGCTTTTTTTGGTCTATTGAGAAATAAATGAATAAAATTATAAACTATTGCACAACCTTCAGTGGGTTGTCTCTCCCATAGCTGCTCTGTCAATTTTAGGCATTCTTTATCTGCGAAGCAATAGTAACAGAATGCCTTATGGGGACATCTTGTCTGTTCATCTGTCTGTTGTAATTTTCATCTCCTAAACCCTTAGATGGATTTTAATTAAATTAAGTACGAGTGATTCTTATTAATATTTATCATCCAATTGCGATTTTGAACTTCATGTGTCAATTAAAACTTCCACTTTATATAAGCACTTAAATAAACTTATACACTTATCTTGTTAAATGGCATCAGTAAAGCAACAATTAAATACCATATTTTTCTCTCCCTTACTCTTATATGAATTATCTGTGATTTATAGATTAAAAATTGTATTCAAATAGAGGATAGTATTTGGCACAAAAAAGTCTGTGAGACCTCATAATTATGACTTATAGTTTCAGAGATAAAAATTCAAGAACCACCCAATCTTTCGATACAGTTTGATATGTATTTCCTATAAAGAACACCTTTGAAATATCTGTGTATTCCATTTATGGAGTATACTTTTCCATCTTGTTGTTTTATGTAACTTATAGCTTTAATCACACTGGTAATTTTTTGCCCATGGATTTAAACTGATGCCTTCTCTTTAAGAAAACTGGTTTCCCAATCTCAGGGTCACCTACTTTTGTACACCTAACAAAGCTCTATTTAACCCTTTTACTGCCATTCCATATCCAGCTGATATAGCCAGAACTGGTATGGTCATTTTTGCAATTTTGCAATACCTTAGTAAAATTGTTATACACACGTTATTTATTAATATTTTGTCCTGAATTCTTCATATATTGTAGCAGTATTTACAGTTTTGTATATAATGTAAAGCTTTATAGAATATCACATATATTTTTTTAATTACAAATTAGTGATTTTTAGTTTACATTTTTTTTAAATAAAAAATAACTTTTAACAATAAGGAAGATAATTACATTTAATGCTTGCTCTAATAGTTATTACAAAATAATAAAGAAAATTTAATTACCAATGCACTGAAAAAAAATCACACAAATATTAAGAACATAATTATTTGGAATTTTTTAAATACAGTACTAGTCAAGAAATTCAATGATCTGTGCAGCACGTATATCTTTCTCAAATTTGCCACATTGATTTTCAGGGGATAAGCATCAACAATATTACTTGGTAATTATTTCAGTAAAAGAAGAAAAGTGTAATTAGCAGAGACATCTATATAAGAAAGAAGGAAGAAAGCATTAGGAATTGTTCAGAATGAGTGATAATGTCATCTCTCATCAACATAAGAAGTTACGTGTAAATGAAAATAAGCCTACATCGGATCGGCTAAATCGGCTCATGGCAGTCTTGGCATGGCATCAGCTCAAACGGCTCACTAGCAGTAAGAGGGTTAAAATGAACCCTACAAATTCCTAGGTCAGTGTTTCTCAAAATTTTTAGAGTCATGGCACCCTTAAGTAACATTTCAAAATTTGGTGGCACCGCTCTCCCCATCAATATCAATCATGGGTTTTTATTATAATTTTAGAAAAGAAATTAAATATTTATAACTAGCAAATATATGTGGCATTGCTCAGGTTTTTAAATCAAGACAAAAAAATATTGAGGAAGATTTGAGAATAAAACCAAGTAATGAAGCCAAGTTAATTTTTATTGTAGTGCTTGATGATAATGCAATATTTCTTGTCTTTGCATCTTTTTCACAAATAAATAAAATTTTCCCACGTCATTTATCAACAAATTTTGCAACTTTGTATTTTTTATCAAATATTCATAATAAACAATCAATGGAATCACTTTTAAAATATAGATATTTCACTCAAATTAATTTCCAGTGGATGAAACTACATCATATTATGTGGTTGTGAATCTCAAAAACATTAAAACCGTGAGCAAGAATTGCAAGCTCTAGGGATGCAATCGGTTGAAACACGTTTGAAAATATAATCATATTTAGCTTAACCATATATTATCCTATGCAAAGGCTGATTTTGCTGGTCTTATTTGTCACATGAATATTTTAAAGTCATATCTACTAAACAAAATGAGTTCCCTGATTTTAAAATCGATTTTGGCGATAAAAAGTGTGTTAGTATGACATGGAATGTGTTGTAATAATCTAATAAGTATAATTGGCTTAATTGAGGCATACAAATGTTCAGTTGAAGAGTAAGCAAAATGTACACATAGGTATTTTAGGGAGGAAGAAGTTAACGATTAGAGTTTTGGAAACGGGAATCCCTGTTCCTAGTTCCTGAGAATTTATTTGGTATTTCTTATTCTCGATTCCCGGAAAATTTTTAATGATTCCCGGGAATTGTTCGTTTGAATTTTGTGCAGAGTCAAGTTTTCCTAGAATTGCCTTCATATGCTTTTTTTTATATTCTCCCGAATTTCATACCCAAATGTTAAGCGATCAAAATTAGTTTTTATTTTTAGGCATTCTTACCAGCGAAGCAGTAGTGGCGGAATGCCTTATGGGCATGTCTGGTCCATCCGTCTGTCATAACTTTCATTTGCTAAACTGCTGGACGGATTTCAATTAAATTAAGTAGGAGTGATCGTTATTAAAGTTTATCACCCAATTTTGGTTGTTAACTGAATCCATCAATTATAACTTCCACTTTACATAATTACTTAAATAAACATATACTCATATCTCATTAAATGGCATCCTTCAAGCAACAATTAAATACCAAACTTTTCTCTCCCTAGCTCTTACATGATCTGCAAGGTATAGTTTAAAAAATTTATTCTGAAAGAAGACAACATTTACTACAAGATAGTCTGTGAGACCACATAATTATGAGTTATAGCTTTGGAGATAAAAATTCAAGAAAACCCCAAGCAAAACATCACATATTTTGTTTAAATTGATTGCGAAGACTTCTTTTAGCAAACAACAATTAAAAATCCATATATTTCTCTCCCATGTTCTTATATGATCTGTGAGGTATAGATTTAAAAAAATTATTTGGATGAAGAACATTTACTACAAGATAGTCTCCAAGATAATATAATTATGAGTTATAGTTTTGGGATAAAAATTCGAGAATCACCCAATCTTTCAATACATATACATATGTATAATAAATACATATGTATTTCCTATTAAGAACACCTTTGAAATCTCTGTGTATTCCATTTTCGGAATATACTTTTCCATCTTGTTTTGATTTTATGCATGTTGTACCAATATAATTTCTGATGAATATTAAATATTTTTTTAAGTGAATGCTATTTAGTAGCTGAGCTATATGGAGTTTGAGATTAAGGATCAGGCTGCATTTCTCGCTATTAATTCAATTTTAATGGAACATTAATACAGTGTCAAAATGGCATCTTCTCGTGCCTGTGAATGTCATTAGTAAAAAAAAGGTCCAAAAGTAATGGTTGGATGTTGCATGAATCGGAAACTAGGCGCTGAAATGAACTACATTTTCCTACTGTTCTTCTTCCTTCCCCCCTCCCTCCTCCCCTAATCGACCAAATTAGCTACTCTGACCAAGTATAATATAAACTAGGGAGATGCCCGTTGAAATTCAACAGGAAAGTTTTTATGAAATTTCGTGAATAGATGCGATGCGAAGCTATTATCAACTCAATGGTACCCAATTACACGAAACCGGCAACAATGCGAATCACTAAGAATGCATCAAATTCTCGCTTTAAAAAGTGATGTTGATCAATTTGATGCATATTAAAAAATTGATGGCAGGAAAACAAACTTTCGTTCTTTTAGTCGTTCATTGTTTCAAGTCTCAAACTCCTACGATGATTCTAAGTAATTTTAATATGTGAATAATTAATGTTCTACATTCATATATTCCTTCTCGCATATAAAGCAACGAATGTTGTTTACATTGATTGCTATGAAAATCATTTCCCCCTCTCTCTTGTTTTAATAGCATTCAAAGCACTCATTCACCCACAAGGAATGAAATGACAATAGGATTTCAAGGTTTAACAATGTAATTGATTGGCAAGGCAACATCCCATTAAGATGGCAAGATTTCCCCAAAATATTAATTAAATTAAATGTTTAACATGATAAATTTGAACTGTAGGTGGAAAAAATGAACAGAATAAGAAATATTATAATTTTTTCTTTAAAATGCTTTAAATCAAAGACTGTAGTTGAATTCTCTCTAATTTAGATCTCAAAAAGTATAAAAGTCTCCATGTCGAAAAGTTGATGCTTACGTGTTATTTTATGGAAACTGGAAATGTCTTCCTTGGAGTTGAACTCAGGACTTTTTTCGAGTTTTTTCGTCATCATCTTGAAATATGTAAATCGAGCATTCTAGCCAAATTTTAAGAAGGTGTCTCAATCCTTTATCGAGTTATTGGAATTTTTATAGAGTGACAGAGGGAGCCACAAAAGGACAGAAGAAGGCACTTATAAATTGTTTTTAATCCCTTGCATACATTTTCTACCCTCAATTTTAACTTTGAGGGAATTGCAATATAGGATACTAGTAGTTGATGCTTGCATACTGGAAGCATTTCATCTCACATTAAAAGAACATTCATTTTTCAGACAGAAATTTCAACATTACAAATAGTCTTTTAATTCTAAAGTTTTCATTTCTGCAGCGATTTTCGTTTTTCCCACATGTAAGAATAATAGTTTAAAACAATCTCCAAATGTCGCAATTTTAAAAATTTTACACTTTCTTCATTATAAGGTTCTAATGCTACACATTTTAGCCAAATTTTTAAGTTGTAGCACTTCTAGAAATAAAATAATATTTTTCTAATTGTTTAAATTTAAATAATTTTTAACGGCCGCCGCATGTCATATATGGTAAAACTGAAATGTTTATTTGTGCAAATTTACTATACTGTAAATAATTTAAAAATTTCAGCTTCCTAGCTCATCCCATAGTACCTAAACAGCTATCTATTTGTTTAAACTTTAAGAATTTTTAACTGCCAAACAAATTAAAATATCAAAATTTGTATATTCCCTATTTCGTTTTTTTAAGAATTCTACTTTTAAAAAAAAATTTCAACTCCGTGGCACATTCGGAAATATATAAACCTTGAAAATTTGTTTAAACAATTGCGAATTTTTAGCGGCCGCATTGTTGCACTTTTTGAAGATTTTCGCTTTTTCTAGTCGGTTTTGCACAAAATTCTACCTATGAAAAAGATTTCGAATCTCCAGCTTATCTGGAAGTGCCTAAACATTAGTATCCTCCTGTTATATGTTATCTCCTCCTCCTCTGTAAGAGTCGTCGATATATAATGACTAGTAGTTGGTGCTTGCATTCTGCAAGCATTTCATCTCAACATTAAAAAACATTCATTTTTCAGACAGACATTTCATCATTACAAATATTCTTTTAATTCTAAAAATTTCACCTCCGCAGCGATTTCTGTTTTTCCCACATGTAAAAATAATAGTTTAAAACAATCTCCAAATGTCGCAATTTTAAAAATTTTACACTTTCTTCATTATAAGGTTCTAATGCTACACATTTTAGCCAAATTTTTAAGTTGTAGCACTTCTAGAAATAAAATAATATTTTTCTAATTGTTTAAACTTAAATAATTTTTAACGGCCGCCTCATTTAATATATGGTAAAATTGAAATGTTTATTTACGCAAATTCACAACTCTGTAAATAATTTGAAAATTTCAGCTTCCTAGATTATCCCATAGTACAAAAACAGTTATCTATTTGTTTAAACTTTAAGAATTTTTAACTGCCTAACAAATAAAAATATCAAAATTTGTATAATCCCTATTTCGTTTTTTTAAGAATTCTACTTACAAAGAAAATTTCAACTCCGTAGCACATGCGGAAATACATAAACCATGAAAATTTGTTTAAACAATTGCGAATTTTTATCGGCCGCATTGTTGCACTTTTTCAAGATTTTCGTTTTTTCTAGTTGGTTTTGCACAAAATCCTACCTAAGAAAAAAATTTCGAATCTCCAGCTTATCTGGAAATGCCTAAACATTAGTATCCTCCTGTTATATGTATGTTATATCCTCCTCCTCTGTAAGAGTCGTCGATATATAATGATGTTAGTAGTTGGTCTCTTGTTATCTCCACATCATCATCATTGAGGAAAGATTGGGTGCTTATGTGAAAGTGCATTTAAATATCGAATCTGCTAATAATTTGTCACAAATAATGTAGCACATGTCATTGGGATTTATTAAAAACTTATGTATTTACGTTATATCAATAATAAATATCATGTTTAAATGAAAAATGGTGTATTGAATATTAAAAATGCAAAATCATTCTTATTTCTATGTTCCCGGGATATTTGAAAATCTAATTCCCATTTCCTGGGAGAAAAATATCGCCAGGAACCCAAAACTCGATTAACGATTATATTTTGGTCAAAATTAAAGAATTGTTATAGAAGTTTTCTTATTGTACCTTCTGTGATATCTTTCACTTTATTAATTTCCGATATCAATGAAAAAAAAAACAAATTTCGCTGTCAATTATAGGGAATATGCAGAATATATAAAGTTTTTAGAGAACAAAAAACTTAAAATAGCCCATTAAAATTGTCTTCCACTTACTTTTTGAAACAATTAGCCAGATGTATTTGAAAATAAATCTGTTGTCAAACATATGTTGATAAATCCTAGACTAAATCTGAAATATATAAAAATGAAGTAATTACGGTAGAAAATCGAAGCAATTTGGAGGTGTAAACTCTATAGCTGATCATTTGAATTTTTTTTGTGATTGTCTTCTTTGAACAACCTTAATATTTCTTTTGTATAGTTTATAAGGTTCCTTGTTTATAACAGTTGTCATGTAAATTGTTTTGTGTCCTTTATGCTAGCTGCTCAGCGTCCTTTATGCTAGCTGCTCAGCTAATCCAACAATATGCTCAATCCCGTATTATTTAAATGGGAAAAATTAAAAGAGAAAAACTATTTTTTAAATAAAAAATGTGGCTAAAATCAGTTTAAAAACCCACCCATTTCACTTAACTTTTTATTGCGGTTAAAATGGCATCTTCTTGCTTCAATATTCTGTAGTTGTTGAGTTATAAATGCACAGACAAACATGCAAACAAATTCTTCAAAATATTTATTAGTAGAGATTATATATTCTTCAACTCCTTATATATTATACGTATACTGGTTATAATAGTTAATTACAAGTATAATTACATGATACATAATGCATTGAAAAGTTAAACTTGGGTGAACAGAAGAATTTTCAGAAAGACTCCCGGCACTCCGATTGGGAAACACGGCTCTAGGTTTTTATCACAAATTTTTATTCTCTTTGTGAACCCCATCTTTTTTACTGGGTGGAAATTTATTTTTAACCCTTTCTGCTCATATGTCGGACCTCGTCCGACATTACATTTATGCCTTTGTGCTCATATGTCAGACTACAACCGACATTGCGTTCCATCTGCTCTCCTTTACAAATGCTTATTGACATGGGTATCAACTCATATCAGGTAATACTTTGAACATTTGTGATACTCCTCACCAATACAAAGTGTAAAATAAAGGTATTTATTGCAGTTACAATGTAAATATCCTTAGGCTTTCTCACGTACCCGCGATTCAATGATTTGCATAAAACCAGGTTTCCAACCGTTCGAATTTGTATTTTTGCTTACATTTCAATTTGAATCTCAAGAAATTGCAGGTGATGATCCCAACCCTGCAATTACTATGCATTTCATTGTTTTCTGAAGATATTTTGTTAGTAACCAAAATAGGTATTAGTATATTGCACTTTGTTTCCACAAAGGAATATCAACGTCTCCTTCCAATAGTTCGTACCTCATTCATGTTTTCATCTAGTAGTCTGATAGATTACATTTTTCTCTGTTCCTCTTAAATTTCGTTTGAGACTACAGTGTCTACACTGTGCAAAATTGCAAATTATTTCTACTCATGATAATGGCATCTAGCAATAATAAGAATATGCACTGGGAAGAAATTATTGAGGCAATAGCAGAATCTATGGACAGCGAAGACATATATAGGGGGCATGAATGAAGGCGGGTGGCAACTGGATGCTCAGAAGGCTAGGAATGTCACGTGGTTTCTCTCGCTCCTTCACTTGGCCAATCAGCATCAGTCAGTTACAGCGGCTCTTGGCGTGCAGTTTGTACATTTGCAGTGTGATTTTCATGTTTATTTACATGTTTTATGATTGAGATTTAAATAGTACCACTATTAAATAAATTTAAATAGTACTTGTGGTGTTCTAGAATGGAGGGCAAAGGAAGTAAATGCAAGGTTTTGCACAAACAAGCAAGAGAAAGTGTATCAGCACTTCAAAAACAAGTCGGAGCATGCAGACGATTCAATATGTACAGCTGGTTACAATGTTGCCAGCTGTCAAGAGCGAATGGAGAGCACTTGTGGAATAGCAGCATAGAACTCCGTGCATCATGTGTTGTTTTCCGAGCGAAAGCTTATGCAGGCTGGTGGTGAGACAGCAATGTAATGTGTATTTCTCTCTCTCTGTGCAGTAAACATGACTCACCTGCCTTCGCTCATGCTCCCAACTATAGTGAGAGTGAAGAAGACTTAGATTATGAACCTAGTGGTGATAGTGAGGTGGACAATGAAAATTGCTTTAAAAAATCTGATGTGACTACCACATGACTTTCTCCATATCTGTAATATTTCTAAAAATTCCAAATAGATTGAATGATAATAAGTGTTTTAAGGAAATGCGAGAAAAATTGAAAGATCCTACAAAGAACATAAACTCAAACCATAGCCTTCTGATATTGGATATAGCCTGGAAACTCCAATTAAGAAAATAAAAAGGAGCATTACAGACAGAGACGTAAGCAAGCATAAGACTAACTGGGGTCATGTTAATGACACCATTAACTGCCTACCTTGGTGTCTCCTTGAGAATGGCACCGTCGACGATGCTCGAGAACTATTTTACGAATGGCTTGCCGCAGTTGTGAAGGACTGTGTCCTTCATCGTAAGCCCCGCTCAAGAAAATTTCCCCTATGGTGGAGAAGTGAAACTATTTTTGTATTGAAAAACAAGCACAGTGCTTGGTGCCTTTATAAACGCTTCCCGAATCTGCATACTTCAAAAACCTTGAGTGACCTTCGCCGACATGCAAATTTTTTGGTTAAAGTGGATTTTAACGATTATGTTTCTTCTGTCTCCTCGGAGTGTTTCCAATCCCAAGCGCTTTTGGTCGATGATAAACTCCTGCCGTAACAACAGCTACATTCCTTCAGAAATCTCTCACAGCAATGAAATAGCTGCTGGTCCATCACTCGCTGATCTCTTCAGCAAGTTCTTTTTATCGACTTACACTCCAAACTCATCCCTTAACACTTCTAACTTCCTTTGCGAAAGTGTTTGCTCTCACTCCCTTTCTTCAATTTCCACAACACCTGAGGAATGCCTCAAACTTCTAAGTTCTCTTTCAGTTAATCATGCTACCGGCTCTGATCAGGTTGATGCAATGTTTTTGAAGCACGCAGCGCCTTCTTTACCCATACGTCTCTCTGCTTTTTAACAGATGCTTCACGGTAGGTTACTTCCCCACGAGTTCGAAAACGGGAAATAATTTTCCTCTTTTCAAGTCTGGTAAAAGGTCTTCCGTCGATTCTTATCGCCCAATTTCCCTTCTCCTGTACTGTCAACTGTTTGCGAACGCATCATCCATCAGTGTCTCCTTTCTTTCACTCTCCCTTTCATTTCTAGTTTCCTCCTAGGCTCCTCAACTTGAAGTAACTTTTAGTTTTGCTCAACTCATATCAGGTAATACTTTGAACATTTGTGATACTCCTTACCAATACAAAGTGTAAAATAAAGGTATTTATTGCAGTTACAATGTAAATATCCTTAGGCTTTCTCACGTACCCGCGATTCAATGATTTGCATAAAACCAGGTTTCCAACCGTTTGAATTTGTATTTTTGCTCACATTTCAATTTGAATCTCAAGAAATTGCAGGTGATGATCTAAACCCTGCAATTACTATGCATTTCATTGTTTTCTGAAGATATTTTGTTAGTAACCAAAATAGGTATTAGTATATTGCACTTTGTTTCCACAAAGGAATATCAACATCTCCTTCCAATAGTTCGTACCTCATTCATGTTTTCATCTAGTAGTCTGATAGATTACATTTTTCTCTGTTCCTCTTAAATTTCGTTTGAGACTACAGTGTCTACACTGTGCAAAATTGCAAATTATTTCTACTCATGATAATGGCATCTAGCAATAATAAGCATATGCATATAAAATGTTTCGAACAAATTCTGTATAAAATTAAATTTCCTACAACTTTTATTCTAGCACTTTTTTTACATTTATCAAATATTTAAGCAAATATTTCAAAAAATGGATGTGACATGACGCCCACTTCCGGTTGACCAATTTTTACCAAAACTAATCAGTTCTTTTCACCTGTAACAAAAATTTCAAATGTTAAATTTCGCATTGATCTGATTAATAGTTTTTGAGTTAGAGCACCCACAAAATTCCAGTCGCAGACACATACAGGCATCATCGAGAAAATAGTTCAAATGTGTTCAAGGGATTTCTGTTGAGATCTCAAATTCAATTTTTTCATGAAAACAATACTTTCTCTATACTTCGTATATGGAGAAAGTAAAAAAACTTGAGCTGGCTGGGAACCATTATAGTAGAAAATATGAGTGCCAAGAGTTAATCCTTGGGGGTATTTTTCTGTACTTTTTAATAGATTTTATAAGCATTTGGAGTCCAACTCCATCTGAGAGTGCTCACATGGCTCACCTATTGTTTTCAAACTAATTAACTAATTTTTCATGAATTTAATAATTACTTGAAATATAAAATACATTTTAATTTCCTGATTTATGCCAGCAATTAAAAGGAGTAATTTGCATATTGAAATAAATAGGATATTTCGCACATCAGGATTATAACCACTCATCTGGTCATATACGACATGCTGAAATTGGGAGACAGTAGATGGACAGTCCTCTTATTTTGCCAAACACATGCTACCAAATTTCCATTGTTTGTAAACTGCTGCTCCCCTTTTCAATTTTTCCTCATCTTTTAAAGGATAACCTTTTTTGTTCTTGCGCATGGTACCACAACTATATGTTTTTTCCTTAGACAAATTTAGCTGAATCTTCATACTTAAAAAATTGTCATTTTAAATATGGCGGAAAAACCCCTCATTGACTCTATAAGCCTCATCACAGTGTTGTACTCCAGCCTAGCAGAAGTCTTCTTCTCTAATTTACCAGTATAAACATTGAGTGTGAATGCATAACCAGTCTTAGGGTAGGCTGACATCCAAATTTTGATACCTCTTTTGATAGGCTTTTGTGGCATATACTAAGTAAAGCCAAGCCTACCCTTGAATTTCACCATTGCTTCATCAACATTTACATGGCATGGAGGAACAAAATTGCTCAAAAATGTTTCCGACAGGTGGGCTAAGAGAGACTTTGTAAAGCTTTTCATAATTTCCTTTTTTTTCAGACTTTTTTTGAATTGTTTAGGTGTAGATACTGGAATATTGATTTATATTTATTTCTGGTTATAATCCTATGAATAATGCATTACCCAATGAGTCATCATTACTCCAATAATGGTTCACTTCTGGGAGAACATATATTCCCACCATAATAGTAATCCAAAGGAAGGAATGCAAATCAGATCTGTTTCCTGGGATCCAATCCAAATCTTTCTCATTTTTTTGATGAAATTCTGCATATTTGTTCATTTATAAGACCACAGTTTTTAGGGATTCTGGTTTCACAATAAGATGGAAGATGGCTATAAGTTCAGCATCAATAACCACTTTCGTAGTCGGTCCCTGCTTCTCCATAAATTCTTCAACTTTTACGGGCTGTAACAATTCACTCCACTGTATGTTTTCCAATTCATCATCCAATTCAACAATTTCAGTGTTGACCCCAGGTATGCTCATCTCATCATCTGAAAAATCACTCACTTTGATATCTGACTCACCTTCTAAACCTTCATGAGGTTCTGCATGGCGACTTGATTCCGGAAAAACTTCACCTTTCAAATAAAATCCTAAGAATTCACTACTGGAACTCAATCCCAAATCATAATTGGAAGCAGATGAATCACCTTCAGCCATTATGGGTGGGTTTTGTTCTGAAAAAATTGTAAATGTTGATTGAAAACTCAGGAAAAACTTTGTACTCATGCCCAAAAAAAGATGCCAAACACAGCCTAAGTCTCGTGCTAATATAGAATACTATGTCATTATGGCAAAAAATGTAGGTGAATCGGTTTTAGGAGGCAAATTCAAAAGTGTTATTTTCAGGCAGTCTCAGGTTCTCCAGCTAATCTCAGCAACCAAAATGGCGGATGTTTTTGGGCAGTTTGGTTGTGAGAGGGATAAAGTGGTGCTCTTGGACACTGGTAGGTTCAACCATGCTGTGAAAGCTTCAGCAATCTGGCCAAACTGAATTAGGTACCAACATGCAATCTTGGCTAGCATGGTGTTTTATGGCCCAGCTGACAGTAGGGAACAGTTCTGCCTGTATAGTATATACTCAAAAACAAACCATGTTGGTTGGATCTATTACCAAGAAAGCTGTAGGCATGATCAGGACGATTGGAAAGACTACAGTACTGCAATGTCGAAATCAAGAGGAAACTGCCACATTATTTTCCTTATTATTCCGTTATATAGAGCTAGCACTTCAAATGGTAATGAATTGGGACATGAGTGAAGGGCTATGGGTGCATAGCACACCTAGCATCCAGAAATATGGATCCAATAAAGGAGGCGAAGGAACAGATTCCCTTGAAGTCGGTGTGACCCCTTGGGTCTTTGAGATCAGAGCAACATGCATGGTAACAGCAACATGTGTGGTAAAGTTTTCACATGACAATAACTGACTAAGGGCACTTTTAGAATAACTTAGTCATCATGAAATCATGTTGCACTATTGGCCAGTTTGATGACCTCATTATTGAAACTGCTTTTTTCTCAAATTACAAATATATCTATGAAAGATTTTGAAAAAATTATTGAGTGAAATGGGATTGTGTTACAGAGAAGGAAAGAAATTTGTGAGATGCATGTGCAGGGTATTGTGAATATTTTTACATGGTTTTATGTTGAATTAAGTTGTAAATAGGAAGCTTCTTTTGATAAAAGTTCGTCTCCTAAGAAAACACTTGATTCATTCTTTTCATACTTCATGGATAGAAAAATTTGGGTTTATTAAAAAAAGAGATCGGGCTGTTTGTATTTTGTTGTGAAAGTGTAGTATGCCATAGATCAACTGTGAACCGAAATTTTCAAATAAAGCATGATAAATACTTATCTGCTGGAGCAGAAAAATGAAGCAATTGAGATTTGAGAAGCAAGGCAGTTTTTTCATTTCTTAAATGTGAATAAAAATGAAGCTATAGAAGGGAGTTATAGAATTTTCCACTGCATTGCAAAGGGCAGAAAGCCATACACAGCTGGAAAATATATATAAAGGAGGCTTTCCTCAGTTTTTCAGAGGTTTCGTTTAATTATTTCCCAAATAAAGGTACAATCTTGACCAGAATAAAAGATCTACCTGTTTCTTCCAGAACAGTCGAGAGATAAATTTGCAAAATTGCAGAAAATCTTAACAAATAGCTGACAACCGCAATCAAGGAAACAGTAGTGTTCAGCATTGCATTTGATGAGAGCATGGATGTATATGATGTTCCATGTTTATCAATTATTGTAAGATATTCCAGTAAACTTTGAGAGGAACTTGGCTGCATAAAACTGCCACATGGCACAACTAAGGGGAAAGATATTGGTGGAAGCTATTAGAAAACATTTAAAAGAAATGTCTACCCAAGAAAAACTTTTTGCATGACAACAGATGGTGCTCCTGCCATGGTTGGAAAAGAGAATGGATTTATAAATGTACTTGAAGATGTAATCAGTCTCCCCACAGTCAAATTAAACTGCATCATCCATCAAGAGGACCTCTGCACAAGAATTTCTGATTCAGAGCTAAATGGTTTGATGAAGACAGTAGTGCTAATTGTGAACTTCCTTGTTGCTCAATCAGCTTGGACTCACTGACAGTTTCAACCATTGTTAAAAGAAATGGTCAGTAGCTACAATGCATTCCATTTCACAGCAATGTCTGGTGGCTATGTAGTGGGAAGGTTTTTGTGTGGTTTGTGATTTATTTACATGCAATCAAATCCTTTATGTTTGATTAGCATCAAAATTACCTCAAGCTGGTTGATAACAAATACTTGTTGAAGCTTATGTTCTGAACTGACATCATCACTCACCTAAATGAAATAAACCTCTGTCTCCAATGTGCTGGACAAGCAGTGCTGCACCTTTATGAAACCTGGAAGGCATTTGTTGTAAAATTAGCAGTTTTTTCATGGGATATTTATTCTTCAACTCTCTGGTACTTCCAGCATCTCAAAGAGCAATCAACACGTTATGCAGTCAATTTCAGTGACATTGCAATCTACATGTATACAGTGGAATTCGAACTTACTGATATATTCAAGACCTCCAATGATTTGGGTCAATGTTTAGTTTTTTATTATTAAACCTGACTACTTAAAAGAGAGCAATTTGGATTCATCTTTATTCCATTGGATGGGCATTGCAGATTTCAAAATGCAGTTAATAGAGTTGAGTAATTCGGATTTTTGGGAATCTAAGATTTAAGATCTTGGATTGCTATTGAAGTTACCGAGGGCCTCTATGACCTGCTGGACATCCCTGTCCATGAAATTTAACTGCTTGAAGAAAGCAGCATTTGCAATGCTTTGGATCTGCATACTTGTGTGAACAGATATTTTCACGCATGAAGGCAGTCTTATCTCCCTCTTGGTATAGCCTGTGTATAACTTAACATATGAGTCATCCAATTATGTACCTGAAATCAGAAAATTCAGGAAGGAATTGCAAGAACAAGGATCTCACTAAATTGGCATTTTTATTTTTATTTAATTGCAAATTGAAGCTTTTTTAACTTATTAAAACCTTTATTTACTTTAAATGTACTTATTTTTGTCAAATAACAGTATGAAATGTTCATACTTTGACACTTTGAATTTTTAAATTTTTTACTGACACGCGAGACATTACATTGTTATAAATTTGGCACGCCACTTGTGAAAGGTTACCGACCCTTAGCCCATACCTATCCTCCTGCAACTTACTTTTGTTAAGGGTAGTATGATTAATCAATTTCACACAACTATGTATAATTTCCATCTCTATGGATTACCAGATATGCTTCAATTAATAAACTGTTTTGCTGGACCTGCATTTTAATATCATTTGAGAAAATTGTATGGAATACAAATGGCTATGAAGATTTAAACAATCTGACGAATGCTATAAAAGAACATATCACAAGTCAGTCACATGCATGCATGTCTGGATTTACATAACTTGGTATGTCATTTGTAAATGAAATGATATTTTCAATGTACCTGTAAAATATCTTGCTATTTGTAATGTTAAGTCATCCATTATTATGATGCAATGGAGTTGTTTCTGACTTTAAGTTTCTTCTCTCTGTCTTTCACTTATTTTATATTTAGATGAAACTTTTCGCTTATATTTTCAATTGGTTTTTTTTTCATGTGTTTGTTTCATTGTAAGCTTATTGTTAGTACAAATGCACTTGAAAGCCTAAGTCCAAAAATGCAAAAATCTAAGGTCAAAAATGCCAGCAATCCCAGCAACCTCCTTTTTTAATGTTGAAAGATGTGCAAAAATCGAATATAAACTAAATTTTGAGAAAACGCGAATTAAACAACAGAATCGATGGTAAGAATAAAAATTTTCATTCCACTTTACATAATTACTTTAATAAATTTATACTCATCTCATTAAATGGCATCCATCAAGCAACAGTTAATACTATATTTTTCTCTCCCTAGCTCTTATATGATCTGTAAGGTATAGATTAAAATGATTTCATTAATTTAAGACTGAATTGGAGGTTTTTTAGGAAACCTGCACTTTACCCCCTGGCAACCACCCGCCTGATGAATTTCAGAGTATTCTGTAGATGTAAAAGATCAATGTGCAATATTTTTATGACAAATAAGAAATGCATTGTAGTAGTTAAAAATATGTATGAATAAATTTTATTCAAATCTATTTTTTTTTCTAAAATTAGTAATTCTCAAGGTATTTCTGTCATTGGGAATTTTTGGCAAAATGTGGTGGGAAGAATATAATTCTTGCACTTCTTAACAATTTGTTGTCAGTGCCTTGGTTCACCTCTTTAAAACAGTAAAGAGTTATTATGGCTCAGTTGCCAAGAGTTGTAAGAAACGAACACATGTATGTAATTAAGTAAATCAAAGCTTTGGAGACATAAGTGCGGGATTGAAGAAGAGACAGATGAAGCAGCATGAGGCCGATCATAGATCTAGAATGGAAACACTAAGTCTTAGGAAAATATCTTAAATCAAAATCAAGCTTATTAGAAAACATAGATTGCCTAACAAAGTTAAATCCCTTAACATTACATTTGAATAACATGAATTCATTCTGAATAAAAATTGAGGGACATTATTAGGGCAACCCATGGACTAGAGCAGTAGTTCCCAACCCAAATCTTTCTTGCATGGGGTTCCCAGTAGGGCTGCAAAGGTTCACTAGAAAAAAACTCTTCCGAGTCAGTTTGTATCTATACAGGGTGATTCATGACTTTATGTCAATACTGCAGGAGCTTATTCCTGAGGCCATTCCCAGTCAGAAATGTCACATAAACATGGGTCCAATTCTCAATGGCTACAGAGCTGTGGTTATTTGAAATGCAGCTCAGGTGCACATGATAGGTAACATGTATTTCTACAAAATCAACTTCTGCACCTTTTATAATAGGTTCCTCTGAGAACATGATTACAAATGTACCTATAGTGTGATGGGACATCTTCACATTTCAGTGGAAAACTGATGCAGGATCTTAATCATCATTTCGCTGATTGGTGGGTTGGTCATAGAGGTCTGCAGAGTTTGTCACCAAGGCCACAGACCTCAGCCTGCTAGAATTTGGGATCTCGTGAAAGACATGGTGTATGAATGCAAAGTGGACATGAGAGATGAACTAATTCATCAAATTTTAGATGCTGCAAGATGTGTAAATGACCCTGAAGTTCTTGTTAAGGTTACACATTCAGTATCAAATAAGTCAGAATGTGTATCCAAACTGAAGGCTGCCATTTCGAACATTTCTTATACACCAAGCTTTATAATGTAAGAACATGTTTCAATAAACAGCTTAATTAAGTTCAAATCATTTTGGATTTTAAATACACATAATTCCGTAACCATTGAGAATCGGACCCATGTTCATATGAAATTTTTGACTGAGCTTCTGAAGTATTGATATCAAGTCACCAATCACCCTGTATATTACTGAAAAGCTGTCTAACATTTATCAGTCATGGTACATGCTTAACAACAGATGCAAGCCACCCTCATCTTTCGAAGCTTTAAGAACCTATGTGCGAAAATGAATGGGGAAAAGTGAGAATATCAGAGCAACCGAACAATTTCTCCAGCAAACCCACTAATATGGGTTTCACTCTATAATTCTATACCTTTCTCGAAAATGGTCATGACAGAGACCGACTAAATTCGAGGTGCATTAGCAGTACAAAAGCAGTGTCCGCTGGCAGGGCGTATTTATTGTTTTCACTCCAGCCTATCTATATTGTATCATCGCTCTATTATAAGTACGGGTCATGAGGTCCTTTTGGTGATCAGTTTAGGATCATAGCAAAAATAGGTTGGAGACCACTGGTCTAGAGCAACTTCCAACTTCGTTCACGCTGATGGCGTTTTCGGGAATGGCTGCATAGAGAGCACTGTCAGTCTACGTTTAGTCCGCGGTACTACGAGCTTCTTCACGAGTGACTTCACTGTTGAAGAAGCTCGCTGCAGCGCGGGCGGAAGGTCCGGTGACGATGCTCACTACGCAGTCACAATGCCATCTGTCGATCTGTTCGCTGAGAAAGCCTGCATGCTCGAGATTTTCAAAAGGGTCGAGTAAAGAAAACATTTGTATTCGTTCGAATAGACAAAGTCGCGTGTTATCACGGTTGTCTCTTTTTCTATTTCCTAGCGAATCATTGAACAGGTGCTGTTCCCTTATCCACGATGGGTGCGGATAACTTCATTTTACTAGTGAAATGAACAGTGTTGAATACACACTATGGCATCTCAGTGATTTTTCATCGTTTACTTGAAAAATCTTATAAGCACTTAAAACATTCGCTCGTTGTTTCTTAATGTGGAAGTTATAACGAACGATCGCTTTTGTATGTACATTCATTTATAAACCCTTCAAGCTCAGCGTTGAAAGAGTCGGGAATGACTTACTCTTTAATATTGTCCGAGTTCCCGCGTTCCTTTTCGCGAATTGTCGATTCGAGCTTACGCCGTCAGATGGCGGAAAATGGCGCGGAATCTGCAATGGAAGATGCGTAATCACGAGGCTTGGGGAGAAAAGGGCGGAACTAGGATTGGAGAGGGTGGACGAGGGAAGAGTGAGCGCGCGTGTGCGTGGATGGCGAGGGGGTGAGTGGGTGAGGTCCCGTGGCGGAGGTCGCGAAGCAGAAGGTGATCGATCTCGGCGAAAGGAGGTCCAGCCCCCTCGCTCTCTCTTCTCCCGCGACCCTGCCCTACCTCACCCTCCTGCCCAACCCTCCGCTGCTGTCTTACCCTCGCTCTTTCCCTGGATACCATTGGGACGCATTCCTGCTATTACGCCTCTTATCCGAAGTGCCAGTGCTCTCTCTATTAGAGAGGACGTTTTTTATTTCCGTGATGGTGGGATTTGTTCTCTTCCCAGGCGTCGTATTTGTGTCTTCAGATAGCGGAGCGAGCGGTGGAGATTTCGACATTCCGCAAATCGCCTCGTTATCGGCAGCTTTTGTTGACCTAATGCCGGATTTCTATCAGTCGTGTGTCGTTTTGAGTGCATTATTATGATCGCGTTCATTACCCGGGGCGATTTTTCATTTTGTCGCATTTATTTTTATATGCTACATCGAAAGTGATTTGTGGAGTCCAAACCCGTGTCGCCGCGAAATGTGCAAGTGTCGTCGAATGTCTCTTTCGAAAAAGGACGCACTTCTAACGTTCTTCTTCGAAGCGGACGAGGCCTTTGTCCCTTTCTGCCGCTCCCTCGGCCCTTGCCGAGCTTTCTCGCGGGCCCCTTGCTACGCCGTGGACTTGACCTAGCCGCTCGTTTCCGAATGCCTGCGATTACGCCGCCATTCCCTCGCACGATCCTCGACTGCTAAGCCTATATCCCGAGCCCCTTGTGCACTCGCCTCGTGATTCGTCATCTGGAGAGCGCCGCTCCTCACCGAGTGCCCTTCGGGTCATGCTGTTCGGGAGGCGCTTCGGCGGCCTCGCGGCCGAATCTCCCTCCCCGCCTCCTTCCTCCTGCCCCTCTTCGCCTCCGCTCCCTCTCTGCCGCGACTTACCCTACCGCCCCCATGGCATCCACCGCCCCTCTGCCGCCCCATCGCCGCCCTCTTCCGCCGGGGGAATCGTCGCCAATTGGTACTCGCGCTTGGCCGCCAACGTCAAGAAGAGACACCCCCTGGTTTCGACGAAGGCGCTGCTGAGGAAGGCCCTGGTCAGGGACCGCTTGGGCTCTTGTGCCCTCTCCCTCACCCCCTTCCCCCTCCCTCCCGGGGGTCCTTGTCCATTGGCTATGAGTGGCCTCGGACTGATCCTCGTCACGTTACGATGCGAACGGCGCTAATATTTTTCCGTTGGTTCTGTTTTTATTTCGCGGTAAAATACCTGACAAGTCGAGTCCCTAATGCGACGGATGAGTTCTTTAATTTCGGCGAATGTCCAGTCTCGTATCAAAGCTAAGCAAACCTGAAAAAACGTCGCCATATCACCATAACGGGGGATTCCCTCCGGGAAATGAAACTGCCGCGGCTTAAAGTAATTTTGAAATTGTGTAAATCTAGAAAAACGGATGAAATATTATCATGGATGTTTTAAGATAATTGGGTGTAAGCGGTAGAAAATTCCGGTGAAGCAAGTGCCTATAAAGATTGGCGTGTGGACGAGAAGGCGTGGTGAGCGCCATCTCGCCCCTCGCCTTCGCTCGACCATCACAAATGGAACAGATGCAATCACCGTGGGGCATGGTGGATTAGTTTTCCCGTGAGTTCGACGTAGAACACTTTCCTTATCACTTGAGCCCGGAAGTTCAGGCACTATAAAATGTCAAAACAGGCAGGCAAAATGGCACAATAAAACAGGAGAATAGGCACTAAAAAAGGCATTTATTTTAACCCAAATATTACTATTATATGGAGTTTATATGGAATAGGTATAACATTTCAATAAAATATGATTGCGACCGCTATTGATAACGCCTTCAAATTATGAACTATTACATGAGATGAGATGTTTTTTTTTATTTTCAAATTAATAACTCAATCTTCTGTCAGTTAGGATGTGTTTTAAAAGTGAAAAGGATCTCTCTACCTCCATGGAGGTGACAGGGGCATATTTAAAGCAAGCTATATCTCCGGGACTCACCTCAATTTCTGGGCAATTATTTTCATTTCATCCAAATATTTGTTGACGCACACCTTTTCTCGCTTGTTTACAACCACCTTTTCACCTAGAGAACTGCACTCATTTTAGGCATTGTGTTCACTAGAATGGAAGTGTCACGTTCACCACACAAGCAATTTGTTAAAAAACAACTGTTATGAACTGTTTGAAAGTCGAAAGACAACTGAGGGATGCTAGGAGTGAAAGGGAGGATTCATTAGGCCTTCCCGAGCCATGGGTTTTCTAAAAGTGAACTCAGGTCAATAGCAGTGGTCAGATTAAGATAAAGGCATAGCTGCGCCAATGAAAAGAATTTTATATACCAAACCCAGGGTGGGTAAAAACCGTCCTTGCAGAGTCAAACAAAACAGTATAGTGGCCAAATTTAAAAGATTTGGCAAAAAAATTGGGTTAATAGGAAAAAATAGGCATATTTGGAAAAAAACATGAAAATAGGCCAAAAAAAGGCATTTATGGCATTTTGCCTGAACTTCCGAGCTTTACTTATTACCCTGTAATTTGGTATGATCTTGATGATTTATCATGCCACAAAGTACGGGGTTCACCAAAAGTCATGACGGAATTTTAGACATAAATATATCTCAAAATTTTTTATTGCTAATTTAAGTGTACATCTGGGAGATACTGTGTTGCATGTTGATTGTGGAATATAATATGTTCTAAATGCTTTCCACAACTCTTCATGCATTGACTGCACTTGCTGTGATTCATTTCACAGCTCCGTATTCCTAACCCTTTTTAGTGGTGATTGATCAACATTTCTTTCTATTTTTGTTGACTTTTTGTGAAACACAGTATGTAAGTGGACATTTACAAGGTTCTAAATTTTGAAGCGCATATTTAATTAGATGTATTTAAATAACCTTTTCGCATGGGTTTCCAAACTTTTTAATTTTCTAGAATGAGTGCTTTTGTATTTCTGCAATAATAGATATTCTCCCAAATAAAGGTGAATCAACATAGAAGTTATTGCTTGTATATCATTATATATTAGGAAAGAACAAAAGTTCCCTTTGCTCTGGAATTCCCTTCGTTAGGGGTTCCCAAACTGGGGAACTCGAAAGGTTTTCAGGGGAATAGAAGGAATTTTATTTAATTATTAATACCTATTTACCAAAGTCCATATTTTTTTAAACATTCCAGTCACATTTATTGGTAGCTGGATGTAATTAAGGAGTTTGTGATAAAGTTGGATGCCGCAATAGGGTGTCGTAATAAGATCTGCCCCAGTAACATAGGATCGCGGGAGCATAAAGTTATGGAACCACTGCCCTTCGTCGAAGAGGCTTTCCGGAGCACGGCGATTTGGCCAAGCATGGCTTCGCTCAAGAAAACCCATTCCTCCACAATCATCAACCCTCATATAATTTGCTTGGTTATGTGTAATGCTTGACTGTGGCACCACTCGTAAAGAGCTGTTATAAAAGAGCAGAACAATCAAGAACTATTTATGACTGACTGTTGTGCTGTTTTTAACAAACTTTCCGAGTAGGTAGAAGATTGAAATTTGGTAGGAATGTTTGATTCTAAGAGTAAATGCCATTTACGAAAAGAAATCTCCACAAAGACCCGGGTTCAATTCCAGAAGGTAGTTTTTATTTCCCATAAGATAGCACATAAAAATCAATTTCGCGGCATGCAAGCTTTCATTCTTTTGCCCATAAAAATTAGAAATATTAACCCTCGATCTTCAAACTGAGACTCTTTCAAAGAAAAATAAACAGTATTTCTTATTCTTATCGTCGATTTGTCTCCCTCAGTCTGTACATGCTCGAATGTAACATTTAAATGACTTATTTTGGCAAAATGTAGGAATTTCATGAGGATTTGCCTTGTCTACCATGCAAATGTCGAAATAGAGACCCCATTATTGTCTCAGTTCACATATGAATAATACATACATAAATATATTCCTTCCCGTCATATTGATGGGCTTTTATACTAGTATATAATAAAGGGACGGTGTCACAAGCGTTACGCTTGACAAATCTAATGGCCTTTATTATAGTTTCCTTTCTTCTGGAAAAGTCTCCATTATGATGAATAGGCATTAGATTATTCTAGCAATTATGAGATTCAAACCTCATGATCGCCTGTTGCTTCTCGGTTGCTCCTTTTTCTACCCCATTTCTCCTTTTTCCTACCGTTTCCTCCCCTCCCTGCCTCTTACTCTATTCCCCTTCATCATATTTTATCCCCCTGCCTGTCACACCGTTTATCTCCACTTTCCTGTGGAAATGTCCTCGCCAACGTCTGCAGACGAAATTTCAACCTCCATTCCGCACCAGACCTTTACAGGTTGTTCCCGCTTAACACGAGTTCACTTAACACGAAATTCACATTAGCACGAATTAGGGAACCTGTTCACTTTACACGAAGAAGTTCCCGGTTTACACAAACTGCAACACAATCCATTACGTGAAAAAATTCAAAATGTTGCCATCAATGCAACATTTATATTAATTAGATAATTTATAATTTACCATCGCAAAATCGGAGTAAAACTTTGCTTAGTCTTTTTCGGAATTTTTTCGCGAAAGAGTGAATGACGATGCCAGAAAAAGAGAAACCGTAGACAAATAATGGAATACTAGACTGAAACACGCGAAATAAGACTCGGAAGACGAGTTCAGATTGTGAAGAATATGCTTCACCACAACCACCCACTGTGCTCCCCTGTCAACGACGACTAAGGTAATGAAAACTTTGTAGATTTGATAGTTTTCACATTTGAATCACAGGCAGAGCTCATCTTTCGCGAATTCTACTTCGTGTGTTCTGCACTTTCGCAGTTAAAGTCACGGAGAAGACTACGAGAAGTTTTTCTTCGTGTTTGTAGGTGAAAGTTATAAATTAATGAACATTCTAAGTATAAGTAAAAATGTAGATATCCACTGTGATATGGGCAACATTTTTATGGTATGAAAATCCATATTCTCGCTATTTCCTATTGTTGATCTTCTGTTTCTCTGCCATCAATTACCAACTGATTTCAGATCGATCCAAAAACAGGAAAATCGGATCAGATCCTACACATTTAACAAAAATGGATTCTTCTGTTCAATCAAGCGGTCGCACATTAAAGGAATGATCGTTCATGATCAAAGGATCCTGCAGAACTAGCACACATAGCTGTATTTATCGTTTATTTACGTGTTATGTATGTTTATGTATTTTAATGTATTTATATTATACTGGTTCCTGCATTCTTTATTAATGCGTAAGTAAAATGTACATTTATACTTGTAGTGTATTAAATCTCTGTTTTCTCGGACGATCTCTCTCTCTCCCTAATAAAGATGATTATGTATCTATCTATCTATCCCTCGAACACGTATCTCTCACCTTTTACGTGATTTCTTGTGGTTTTTATGCATTCGCTTAGCACGAATTTGCTTAACACGATACTTGTTAGGAACGTATCTATCGTGTTAAGCGGGGACTACCTGTATTTGGTAACTACATATATAGCAAATATCACCTACCGGAAGCGTTTAACACAGTTTGAATTTCTAAATGGTTCCGTGCATAACATTACTCTGTCGATGAATTCATTTAGCTCTTAGGTTTATGAGGAGGATATTACGTCGATGCGTATATTGAACATGGAATGAGAAACAGCCTTAGGATATTGAGTAATCAGAAGTAGGAAACTGCGTCAAGCGACGTGTACCAAAGATTTATTTCCAACTGCTGTAGTTCGATGACATAGCATTTTTACTTTGATCCTCGTAAGCTAATCGATAGCAAATCTCTCACATATTGCATCCGATGTTATGTCACTTTCTCATTCTCGAAGTATTTTGTTTCGTTTGTCTGTGCAATAAGAGGAGTTATAATGTTTATTATCTTTTATCGTTTTTTTCTCAATTGCTTTTCACCTTTTTGTTCGACCTGCGAATAAATGTTACCGGCATTCCCTGAGATCGAGTCGTCATTTATTTTCCCTTGCCTTAGGAAAAAGTTAGTCGCTCTGCAAAATCACCATATTGTGCCATATTGGAGCTCGCTGAATTTAAGTGGCACCGTGAAGTCAGAGTGGAGATATTTATCACGGAGGCATTTTACGCCTCCCTTGCGAAGGAGCTGACAATTCCAATATTCCACGCCATCTCGCATTCGCCCTCCGATCGAGCGCATTTGTCGCCAATGCGTCACACTGTGGTTATCTTTCTCTTCGGGGATCGATTTTCCGTAGCCAGGAGCTGATGAAATGATAGGCGTCAAGTGAAAAAATAAACGTTTTTCTCGTTTTCACGGGTTCCCCTTTCACGTAATCGCTAGCTTTTTACCTGCGTGGTAATTTTGTCATCCGTAGAGCCGTTGCAAATTACCTTCGCTGTGATGTGAAAATTTACGTATTTTTCTATTTTCTGAAACTTTCACACTTAACCGTATTTAATGGTTACTTCTTTTTTCGATTTATGGAATTACTTAACAATTCGAATTGAAAAAATAGTGTTATATATATATATATATATATACTTACTTCTTCGCCGTTTGATACTTAAAAATTGCACCTTTTCAGAAAACTCGCGGTGATTTGTTGTATTCAATTGGTCCGTTTTCTTCAACATGGTTAATGAACTTCCTTTCTTTCTTACAGTTGCCTGTTGCAGATCCTTTCTTGGAGAAGGTCAGCTTATCCGATTTTGGTGAGTACTTTCTCGTATTCGTCTTGCACGATCTGAATTCTTTCTCGAAGCTATCTAGTATACTAAATATTCCTGAAATACTGTTTGTGATAAATCGCGTAATAAAAATGCAAATACGTAAAACGCTTCCTTATATTAATAAACACTCCAAAATACTTTTCGATATACATATTAAGTTTCTATTAAATTGCCGATCAAATTAATTTTCGATTGGAATTTAAATGTGACCTCGCTTTCCTTGTGACAGTGCGAGCCCTCGATTATCTAACGATCTGGCATGTAAATACAAGAAATATTAACTTCAACCTTGATCCTATTACTTACGACTTCTCTGAACCTCATTTTAAAACCGTTGCACGAAGAACAGTTTCCAATTTCGTCGCCATTTCTCAGTTCAGAGCCTACCGGAAAGCCTCAGCAACCATCTCATTCACTTACCTGATATTTGTCTCGTTTTTAAATCTCTCGTTTTCAATTCCGTTCGTATTGATGAATTGTTTTAAGAGCAAAGGATCCACATGGAACTCGATGTAGAGTTGCTCGAAGGCATTTAACTGCTATAGCTACGCTGAAATGTTTACGTTAAAATGAATTCTATAACTCGCAGCTTCAATAACTCAAACATTTTTCTTCACTTGACTTTACTCCTATTATGATGGCTTTAGATTCGTGTCATTTTTTATTACGTTTTCGAGTTTTATGTCATATTACAAAAATCAAGCTTCCCTTGTTCAATGTTGATACGAACGTTTTCATTCCAATTACTCTTTAGAGTAAGTATATGTGGCCTAGAGTAAGAACAATCGGGAATCAAAGTTTTTTGTTCTCCAGGGTGGGGGTTGGGCATGGAATTAGCTGCCCAACCGCGTAAAATAAGGCATACTTTGTTAGTGTTACGCAACTCCAATGCCCGGTGTGTGGTGCTGTCACGGGCCCGCCGGGAGGGTATTGATGAGCGGTAGTTCTCCAGGTGTATATCCGGAGGTACGTACCCCAGGTGAAGAAGGAGTTGATGGCATCAGTCCTGGGCGCGGATTTCTCCTCGCTGCGAGTGGTGGCGCATGTGAGGACTAACGACGCCTCGTGTTCCTGCTCCAAGGAAATAATGAGTTCTTTTAAAAACCTGGCAACCAAAGTCACTCGTGCTCTGTAGGAGTCGGTTACCGATGTGTGGCTTACTGTTTTCAGCGTTGTCCCACGGGCGGACTGCGGATATATGGTTTGGAGCCGTGTGGGGGAGGGGGCTGAGTCGTAGACTGTGAGGCTTCTGTAAGGGCAATTTAGTGGACCTGGAGCCAGTGACGTAACTAGCAGTGGAAGGGCCCGTGACAAAATATAATTTCTCCCCAGCCCCTCAATCAACAAATACATGTGTTCAATTAAAACTGAAACCCATTTGAAAGCCTATTAAGTTGCGTTTATTAACCGATTATCAGGAATATGATCGTATCTCCCCTTTTATTGCGCAATAACAGCTTTCCGATATATCAGCTTTTATAAAAATAAAACGCATACTTTTCAGAACAGGTATGATGAAAAAATATTGATATTTTTTTTAACAGGTATTATGAAACGAATAGGGAGACTTTTTAGAACAGTTCTTAAGAAAATGATACGAGACCATAACAGGAAAGTCAAATCTGCGAGTAAAAACTGTTAGGTAGACCTCGGTGAATTGCTCTTGCCACCCACCAGATTGGTGAATTGCAGGGTAACATGTAGATAGGGATACTTTAGTGCAGTGTTTCTTAAATCTTTTTTGGAGCCGCGGGTTCCCTACGAAGTCCCACAATTTCTGCAGACCCCCTCCCTAGGAAAGTTCGTGCATTTTTCATTCATTGTCTCCTATTTTCACTTTGAAACATCAATCAGAACTCTGTGCTGGATCAAAGAAGTTATAGATAAAATGAGCATCATGTCCTACTCAATTCGCGGATCCCCGAGAAATAACGCGCGGACCGCTTGGGGTCCGGGCACACCCGGTCGAGTAACGCTGCCTTAGTGTCCGTGTTATTTAATAGCGGGTTTCCAGCAAAAGGGAACAGTTCTAAGACTTCCGAAATACCTGTTCTGTTGTTTTCCCCGTTTCTGTTCGTCGATGATGGAAGAAGCAGCTATTTTGGTGATCGTTTCTAATGCATCCTTTATTGTGATTGCTGAAAGTTTTGAAAAACGAAAGAGATGTTAGGTTAGGAAATTTTTAAGTGAAATAATATCACATATATTATATTCCATCCTGAATGATTTACGAATTGAGGACAGGAGTTTTTTAAAATGTTTAAAATTCATAAATTTCACCTTTTTATTGGATTTTTATGAAATTCTTCGAGGAATTACGTAAGGCATAAAATTTTTAAAATATATATTTTACGCTATCAATAAATATTGTAATTATTTTAATATACAGTTTATGTCTTTAACTACTTAAAAGCTAAATTTATATAAAACAATTTAAATCCTAAACGTAGGATGAGTTCCAATGTATGCCTTTAATTAATTTTTGGAATAATATTGTTTTGATATTGTTTACATAACAACGTAAGTTGTCGGCATATTGACATTATATTGAATATTCTAATCTGCCTTCCACTGCTTAGAGGAAAAACACTCGGTTGTAATTTTGTTTTGATTTGTTTGCATAACAAAAAGTTGTCATAATATCATTGTTTTTATTATTACAAATACTAGCGCAATTGCCCGTCAAATATGACGGGTTTAAATTAATAAAAAACAGCTGTCGATTGTCAAGATAAACAAATGAGCGATTTCGGGAAAAGAAGAATAGAATAAGTGACTTGATTAATTTTTATTTAAAATAGTTCAAATCGGATGATCGTAGGTTAGGTTTTTTAATTTCCAAAAGAAGAAAAGCTTGCACAACAAAAAGTCGATTTTTTAGTGTTATCTTACGAAGAATGGAAATATTACCCTGGAGTCGAACTCGGGAATTCTTTCGTGAATTTTCTTTTGGCAAAGCATTTTTATATTTGAATAGATTATTTCTGCCAATTTTATATCTATAGTCCTTGATCGAGTTATTCGCGTTTAATAGCTTGACATCGGAAGAACGGACGGAAAACATAGCCTTTCATTGTTATTTTTGTGATTCTTCGATTCTTTTAAGCCTCTCTTTCTCTCCCTATTTCCAAAACCGTCCTCAAGTCTTCCATTCTTCTACCTAACTCCCGTAACCTATCGCACAATCCTTCACCCCATAAAATTTTCACGTGCTCGGTTTGTTTATTAAAACGTCCAACGCGTTCCTCAGGTGTTCATACCGTTTTTGTTTCAATAATGTTGAATTCAGCTCGTTATTACGATTTTTAATCTCTTTGGATAGTATTTCATATTTTTAGGTATTTCTTCTCGTAAATAACGCAACGAATGTTTTTTACATTGATTGCTATGAAAATCACTTCTCCCTCCTTCCGTATTTCTCTCCTTCTCGTAATAAAAACCTTCAAAGCACGCTTAAACCTATATGGGTTTAAGTAACAGGATGATTTCGAGGTTTAACATTGTATTTGGTAGACAAGGCAACATCCCGTTAAAATGCCAAGATTTTTCCAAATTATACCATTCAAACGATTAACATGAGCGATTTTGAGCTGAAGGCGAAAAAAGACCATAAGAACAAGAAACTTGAAAACATTTTCTTTGGAATGGTCTAGATCGAAGGTCAAATTTTTCTAATTTTAATTTCCAAAAGAAGAAAACCCTGCGCGTCGAAAAGTACATTTTTACGTGTTACCTTGCGAGAGATAGAAATAATTTCCTGGAGTCGAACCCGGGTCGTTTTTCCAAATATTTTTTCGTCAATCGCTTTTTATATGTGAATGAAGCAATCCTGGAAAATTTCGAACCAATATCTCTTACCGCTTTTTAGATATAAACGATTTAATTAAAATGATCACCAACCAACTACACGCTATTATTATAAGGGCGATAAAGTTCTTCAAATATAAATACATTAAAATTAATTTGGTAACAGGTAAGATCGATTCTTGCTCCGTGTCTATTGGGCATGTGAATTGTTTCAAATGTTTATACGACGAAACTTTCGGACAAAAGTTGTAACAAGACTGAAATGGATGAACTGAACTTTAATTACCATTCATTTTCGAAAAGGTACGAAATCGATGAAGATATGAAATAAGTATCAATATAAAAAAATCTTTGATATGTAGACAACACAAGAATGGCATGCTGTACGTTTCATTTGCATTTGAAGGTCACAGCACGAATTAAGGAACGTGAACAGGAGAACAAATGAAAGAATGAAATTTTATTTTAATGTTAAAGTTAGTTTAGATACATAACGTTATTGACTATTGTTTTCTTTGGAAATAAATAAGAATTTGGTTCCTTGATGCCCCTATATGGAATCAAATTTTTACATTTTATAGATACGAATAAATGGTTTCAAAGAATGATAAGTGCTAGAATTTAATTTAAATAGCAAGCGATATATTCCTTCCCGTCATATTGACGGGCTTTGGCACTTGTGGAGAATAGAGATGAAAATATGTGATCGGGAAAAACCCCTAAAAATATCAAGTTTTGGGATTTCGGATTTTCCCGTCAGTTGTATCCAATAACCTTGCATCATGCCGAATTTGAGGTCTTTAGCCCTTCTAGAAGTACCTAAACATTTTTATTTTTATTTATGTATTTATTATTTTTTATTTATTTTTATATATGTAAGAAGCAGCTATGTATATTAGGTAAGACGTATGCAGTGGATCGTTAATACAATTTAATAATATGATTTGCATTTGTCCTTAACTTGTGGAATAGCGCTTAATGGGACAATATGAAAATGCAAAATAATTCCCAACGAATGTTTTTAATTCAAACAGATTTTGCCCATCGATAGGTGATGTTATGCGTCTGCAAATCCCAGGTAGTGTCGAGATAATTATTTTGCGCGAGGTTTTCTGTTATTTTAATTTTATGGTTTTGTTTCGGCTGCTTTCCCTTTATAGAACTGGCAATGCGCTGTGCATTATCTAGTAAATATTCTTAGCGCTTTCTATTATGGTATCGCCGGGAACGAGTTCTACCGCAGTCTGGCGAAATGCGCCGTCTTTTAACCTCTAAGTCGGAATTAGTTTGGGTGGCATTCATTATCCAATAAAGAGAAAGTTCTGGTTTGAAAGAAATTCCTTGAAGTTCCTTGTTTTATTTTTATATACCGCTGTCATCGGTAGAAATAATTTTTTATGCTTTATAAGGGGTTGCCAAACCAAGGAGAAACGCTATTCACTACTGAACACGGTAGCGCAGTCTTAATTGAGATTCGTTGGGAACGCCTATGGGACACGAATTCCCTCTGTAAACAGGTTATTTTAAATGTTCATTAATTTATGTGCGTAGAATTTGTCTCTTGAGGCTCGCTAAGGTTATCGTATGCACTTGCGAGGGTAATTAGGTTCGGCCATCCCTGTTGCATAAATTCTCATATGATAAGAATTGACATCTTGGAGTTTTTAACCTCCGTTAGATTTTGCGTTTTCTGCTGTTAAGCGAATTCCTTTAGGGTAGATGCTTTGCAATGTGCAGGCCAATCTTAATCAGATTCGCGAGAGTCTTATCTCCGCTCATTTTGGCCTGTATCGTATTTTGAACGCATAAAACGTTAATTTTAATGACGTGCTATATTTGGTCACTATCGGTTTCCCGAAATTGGCAGTGGATGGTAGAAAAGTTTTACAATTTTTGCGGGTAATGTCATCCGCGATCATTGCTACTCGATGTCGGTCTATGTGCGTGAATTTGTATCGATTTATCTTTAAGCTAACGCATCTGGCGCTAGATCACATGTAATCATTCGACCAGATGTAATTTCTCGAATAAATTTCCGAGCCGATCTATTATTTTCTACCTTCGGAATCAAAAGAACGGCTGCCTTCCACTTAGGTCGGTGTCTAGGGTGGCGGGATCTACCTAATTTTTTTGAGGAACGCGGGTGAGATTTTTAAAAAAATATGGATCGTTTCGAATTCAATTGTAATGGGCATAGTGCGATGGATAGGGGAGAGCTTTGGATGGGATCCAGGAATGGGACGGGCGAATTAAATCAGACGGTGTGAGTATTTTAAGAATAATGGATGGAGGGGAGGGAGGCGGGGAAGTTGAGACATTCCGGGCTAACATCAAGGAATGGCCGCCGCAAGCCTAAGGAAGGAGGTGTTTAGCCAAAAGCTATTCGTAACTATGGTGATAACGCGGTTATAAAAATATACGTTTCCAGGATCGTTTGCTTGCGATTTGAATTAACCGCCAACCGTTTATTTTACTGCGGAGTGTGAAGTTGGAAGCACGTTACAGACGTAAAATTCTTTTTAAGCGTAAAATGAACTAAATGAAATATCCAAGAATCGCCATATTTCGCCATCTCTCATAGAATAAGTGGTTGTCTGGTAGTCGGTGATACCGACCACGAATTGGCTTTTGTTGGAGGATCGCTAGGGGAAAAAAATGATTTGAAGAGACCTACCTCCGACGAATGACTGGCTAATACATAGATACAGTGTGTTTTACGATAGCCATGCAATGCCTCTCTCGGTTGCAATGCAATGCCGTGTGGTTCTGCCATATGAGACAAATTTTATTGCTTATGCTTCGCAAATACTTAAATGCTATTGTGAACAGTGATATTGCGCGGACGCTTCGACTGACTGTCAAGTACTTTTGCTTAATAATTACTTCGGAAATTTTATTGAGAGCTCAATTTTGAATTTGTAAAAAGCACCTTCCGAAATCATTGTGCACAAAAACCGTGGATTTTAATAAATATCGAGGATTGCGGGGGTATCAGCATTGGAATTGGGGGTCGTGGGTGCGACTGCCCGCCGGATTTGATCCCGGATCAGGTCCGACTGGTTTCCGCGTTGGAGGAACGCATCTTCGAGGGTGGAGCAATGCTCTGAGAGTGACTCGGTCCGTGCAGATTCTCCACCCTCGGCGGGCTAGGGCGTAGTGAATTGAAGTTTTGATTTGGAGGGGATGGCATCTGTCGAAGTAGAGATACTGAAGGCGATTGGAGGGCTTGACGTGTGCGCTAGTATGGATTCCGTTTTCCTGGATGGAGAGATCGACGTCCAGGAAGGTGATGCTGGAGGCGGAGAAGTGGTGGGTGAAGGAAGACCTAGAGTGGGAAGAGAGGCTTCGCAGAAAGGATTGTAGTGAGTCAGGTCCATGCGTCCAGAGAAGAAATATGTCATCAATATACCTCAGCCATAGGAGTGGTCTGGGGCACACGCCAAGAAAGCGCTCCCCCCATTCACCTAGGAAGACATTGGCTTAGGAGGGCGCCATGCGATTGGCCATCGCGGTGCCTTACATTTGTAGGTAGTGGCGCCCTCCGACGAAAGAGTCGTGTTTTTGGAGCACCATTTCAGCCAGCTCCGTTAGGAAATGGGAGGAGGCACTTGCGTCAGGTGGTCTTGAGTCTAGTGATTTTCTTAGGGCTGGCAGTCCTTGGTGGTGAGGAATGTTAATATAGAGAGAGCAGACGTCTATTGTGTACATGATTGTATTAGATGGAAGAGGGAAAGGGAGAGATTTAAGGACTTTATGAAAGTTGTGAATGTTTTTTAAACGAGAAAATGTTTTGCTATGACCGGGAATCAAACCAGAGTCTTCCACTTGCCGATCTGATATTCTACCGCTGAACTATCGTAGCAGATTAATTTTCCCGTTTCTGAATACGTATGTTTTTATTTCTTAGTTGAGTTCAGATCAGAATTTTTTCACGTTCAAAAATATTCCCAACCTTACAGCTTATGCCTGTCGGTATAGGATCTTAAGATCTCATCATTCCATCAATTTCTTAATAAAATATATGATTTGACGGAGAAGTTGTAGGTGGGAGTCAACAAAATCTACAGAGCTGAAACCAACGAGAAAAATCGAAAATTCCGAAAATTTTTATTTCAGGGGTGATTTTCGACTCAATTGTTACATTTCAATACACTCATAAAAAGTATGAAAATCTATGAAGAACTTTATAAAGTTGAATTTGAGATAGTAAGTCGAGACGAAAATAGTTCTATAGTTAAAGAATGGAGTTTAGTATTTTTGAACAATACGAATATGACAATAATGATAATATATGATAATTGTGTATGCTGCATAGCTGCTTCTTACTTATACGTAGACTTGGTAGGATTCTATTTAATCGATAAATTTCGATTTCGCATTTGGTCGTTTACACGATATGATCAGTCTCCATACTCAATTTACTCAAAAGTCTTATGACGTCTGCCGACAATATCCAAGATGCGAAAAGAAAGATTTTCCCAAACTGAATTAATACTGATTGCAAATATCCCTGTATCAGGTCTCGAAAGTACATATAACTAAATCCTACTCCCCGCCCATAACTCATTTCGTGGTTGGTTAGGTTAAATACCTACTACTACAAGGATATTTCTGGAGCCCTGTCCTATAGTATTTTCAAAAACAGCTATAAAATTTATATTTTTGATAGCCATACCCACAATTAATTCTCCGAGTGAGAGAATCTCATGCTTATTTTTTTCTTGCAATGCTACAGTATCGTTCAATGTTCGTACTCTGTGCTTTTTTGTACACTCATCATCCTTTGTCATTCAACAAGATACGATTTTTCTTCAAAATATTCATGTATGTATTAGGCTGTGCATTATACATATTGACGCCACATTAATTTTGTTATTGAATGAATAAGGGGCGCGATTTAACGAGTAAAATTTACTTGTGATTTATTCCGAAAAATTAGCTGTTCTGAGTTGGTGGGCGACGCCAACAACAACACATTCACCAAAGTTGAGAGAGCAACAAAAAAATCCGGCGTGTGAGAAGTATTATTTCAATAGATAAAGTTTCAGTAAAATTTAATTGGAAGAATCCAGTTTCTGTCATTGTTATTGATAAAAATCGATAAAATGTATTAGAAATAACCGATGTTCGTCCTCGATTTGTAGGAAAAATAAACGATATTAGTGGTTGCTTTTTAAGACATATAAACGTCGAAAACTACCAAACCTAATAAAATGTATTAAAATAAACGTCGATATTTGTCGCCGATTTTTAGGAAAAATAAACGTCGATTTTAATCGTCGAATTTTAAGAAAAATAAACTCCGAAAACTACCAAGCGTATTTATGACTGTTTCAGCTAGGAAGAAATGAATAGTGTTAAGTATATCAACGAGAGAGGAACGAGGGAGGAAGTAAGAGAAAGGAAGGGAGAGAGAGGGGAAGGGAGAGAGAGGGGAAGGGAGAGAGGGGGAGGGAGAGAGAGAGAGGGAGGGAGGGAGAGAGAGAGGAAGAAAGAGCGGGGATGGAGAGAGGAGGGAGAGGGGGAGAGCTGAATGGTGGAAGGGAGAGGGGAGGAGAGATACAGGGGAAGGGAGATACAGGGGAAGGGAAGTAGAGGGGAAGGGAGACGGAGGGGAGGGAGACAAAAGGGAGGGAGACAGAAGGGAGGGAGAGAGGGGAGGGGAGATAGAGGGCGAGGGAGAGAGAAACTCGTAACGTTAAAAAAACCGCATCGTTTGGCGATTCGCCGCTACCCGAAGGATTACTGTACGAGACAAAAATGACATATCTGAGCTCTTCGCTCAATAAGAACTGCGTATTCGTTAACACGAACTCCAAGAGAGAATAAAATCATCTTTTCGTGTTAACCGAGCTTGTGGTAACTGAAGTTTATAAGAAAATGGTAAAAATATTACAATTTTCTGATTAAATATGTGTTCATGCATATAACTAGGCTTGGTAGTTTTCGTCGTTCAATTTCTCTTAAAAATCGACGACTAAAATCGGCGTTCATTTTTCCTAAAAATCGGCGACAAATATCGACGTTTATTTGAATACATTAATAATTTATTTAACACAAACAGGTTTTCCCCAAATACATGTGCTATAATAAGATTATGACTAGCATATACGTCCATGCCCTCGGCAGGATTCGAACCCGCCATCTTTTATTGGGACACGCTAAACGCCCCTCTACCAAGGCCGGCAAGTTTGTGTGTATTCCACACCGAACACATACACAAGGGAGGAGGGAAACCCGGTTCCGGCATTAGCCTACTCTTAACGAAGAGCACCAAGTGGGCCAACTGCTTAACGTCCCTTGAAAAGGACTGAGCGCTTACTTGCACGATCTTCTGAAAGCCACGATTCGAGGACGAAATGATCCCTGGTTGAAAAATCTGACCTCCGCCGAATTCGAACCCTGGACCCCTGTGTGGAAGTCCAACGCTCTATCCATTCCGTCACCCCGACGTTTTACAAGGCTTGGTAGTTTTCGACGTTGACATTTCTTAAAAAGCTATCATTAATATCGTTTATTTTCCCCAAAAATCAACGACGAACTTCGACGTTTTTTAGACATTTTATTAGTCTTTTTCTCTTTCAATGTTTATATTTCTTAAAAAGCTATCACTAGTGTCACCATTTACTTTTCCTAAAAATCGATGACGAATATCGACGTTTACTTTAATACATTTTATCGATTTTTGCCTAGAAAAGTTTTATAAATTGAATTTCTTTTAATTAATGTTAACTGATAGTGTATAAATAAAAATGAAACATTGTATACGGGTTTATTTGTTTTGTATAAATTTTTGTGAATGTATTGTTGTTGACTTCGACCAACAACCTGGAACAGTTAATTTTTCGGAATAAATCAGAAAGTATATTTTACTCATTAATTAGCACCCCTTATTCACGAAATCGTGATCCTTAATGAAAACATTAATGTGACGTGAATAGAATGTACAACCAAATGTATGAAAGACTATTTCGATGAAAAAATCTTACCTTGTTTAGTAAAAAACGACTATAAATGCAGAAAAAAGCCAAGAGTACGTATACGGAACGACAGCAATACAAAAGAAACTGAGCACTCTCACTCGGATGGATTATATAATATTTATCACAGCGTTCTTTTAAAAATACAATCATGGCACCTGACGATTGGTACTTACTAATTTTTTAGACCGGGAAAATCTATCTTTTCCCCTCTAGGAGGTCGGCAGATCTTGTCGCGCAGGAGGCACATTGGATGCCCTTCGACTTCGGTAAATGGAGTCCAAAGAGCGTAAGGATTATCGGATCCGTTCGAGGATAAAGGCAGAGCGCAATAAATCGATCATTTTTTTCTCCCTTGCCTTTGTTTTGAATCCTGCGGCAGCTCAGTGCGTGTCCTTAAGGCAGTGGCGTAAACGGCATTATAAAGCAAAGTGTAGTGAATTCCGAATGTTGCGTGGCTGTCTGGTAGGAATAATACCGACTTTATCTTCTGTTTCGGATGTTTGATGGTAAAATATATTACGTTTGAGTGCGGAAAGCCAAATTTAAAAATAATGACGAATAATTTCGTAGAAAATATAGTGGTGAAAAATCAAATTATTGACAATTCATTTTCGTCGAATTTAAAAGTTTTAAAAATTCAATGTTTATCGATTTAAATCGAATCCTACTAAGCCTAGTTATTATTAATTTTAAGTGTAATTCATGTGTATGTCCTTAATTTACTGATGTTTATAATTTCACCATTGACTGTATACAACATCGCTGTACCTACGATTTTTCACTCTGAATTCTTATTGTTTCTTATATTTTTCTTGTTGATTGTTTTAGTTTTCCACTGTCGCATTCGTATTATCTACGGTTTTCACAGGTTTTTCACACCCTCCTTCCCTGTGGGTATTTTCATACCTGGTTTTTACTAGGGAGATCTACGTAGGTTTTTTCCCATAAATTGAAATATTTCTTATGGCATCTTTCGTTTATATTGTATTGTATCCATTGTTTATTTTTCAATGTCTGTTATCCATGTCATTGACGAACGGTTAAATGTAAGAGTGAACCTTATGGTCTAAATTTCTCCCGAATAAAGACGATTATCTCTCTATATCTCCCTCCCCCCTCTCTCTCTCTCTCTCTTTTCCCTCCTTCCCTCTTGATTTTTACTTCTTCATTAACTTAAAGCAAATCACCTTGTTTCCGCAATGTTTCAGTTATGGCGCTATTTTTGTACTTCAAGTCGTGAATTTATTATACGAGGTCCAAGAGAAATGTACCGATTCACTCATTATAAAATTGTTCTTATGGATTTTAGCCTAAATAGGGAGTGGCGATGCAAACTCTGCAATTGCTGCTGGACGTTCTGCTATAATCACTTTGTTATTTTTAAGAGTCTTGTTTAGCGGTGAATATAGAGCGTGTGGATCTTCAGCTTCAAAGCTAGGATGATCCACTTTTAACCGACTACATCGGGAACCGTCGTGTCCTTCTCGCACGTGCCCGTGCTCTCTCGTGTCGTTTATTCCACTGCTCTAGTTTGCCAAAATGCATCGTTTGACGACACGAGCGTTTTGCTTCCCGATCGTCTCGAGAATTCTTCTGCTTAAGGTAATCGAGCGCGGTCTTGCGCAGCACCCGGTCATTCCTATACGAGCTTATGAATTGGGAAAGCGATCTTTTTTGGCCGGGCACACACGCGAGTAAGATTCTTAAAACTGTTTTTGTTTATGCGAGGGACCAAGAATATATCAGAGAATTTTCCGTAAAACTTCCGAATACCAGCGATTATCCTCTAGATCTCCATTTAAATTGGTAACTTAACTTAGGGCGAACGAACTACCATTTACGCTATTTTGCGGCCGAAGGGTGCGTGTTTTTGATAACCCATAGCATTTAACTCTGAACAAGTTCATTCGCGAAGCAAATGTTCGGCAATAACTCGTGATGTGCTTGGTTGCTTCTGCCGAGTTGCTCGAATATACGGAGAACTTCTGTACTATAGCTAGATCTCAACAATTCTGTGACTGCTGATGATGTCATCATGTTTATAATAAATCGTAGCAATTACATCTGAATAATATATGAATGGCGAGCGAAATAAAAATGTTTCGTTTAAAAATAATTTTCTCTATGCATTACCGACATCCGACTGCAGAACACTTAAAAGATACGGCAGGTTCGAATCCGGCAGAGGTAGGATTTTTCAACCTGGAATCGTCCCTTTCCCTGCTTATGTGCTTTGAGTAGACCGCGCAAGTCAGCGCTCCGTCTAAGCCTAACAAAATGTATACAATACGTCGAGGTTCGTCGTCGATTTTTAAGGAAAATAAACGATATTAGTGATTGCTTTTAAAGAAATTTTAGCGTCGAAAACTATCAAGCCTTGTAAAATGTATGGGTGGCTGTGGCAGAGCGGTTAAAGCGTTGTCCTTCTCGGGTTCGAATCCGGCGGAGGTCGGATTTTTCAACCAGAGATCGTCCCGTCCCCTACTTGTGTGTTTGAGGAGATCGTGCAAGTCAGCGCTCCGTCCTTTGAAAGGACGTTAAGCAGTTGGCCTCCTTGGTGCTCTTCGTAAAGAGTAGGCTAAAGCCGGTACCGAGTTTCCCTCCTCCCTTGCAAGTTATGGCTATAATAATCCAAGAGGTTGATTAGCCAGAAATGCACACAAACAAACATAAGCGAGCGCACGGGCACCTGACGATCCCCCATGGCGGCCGTGCTCCATTGACCGCCTCCTTGGAGTGTAGGAGGCGCCCCGATGGGGAGGGAGGGGAAGAACTTTCCGTCTAATTCCGAAAGAAGGATGCGGCGGCCGGAGAGGGACACGGACCGGAGTGGGGAAATGAGTCCTCGGGGGCGAGCAGCTTGCCCCTCGCCCCCTAGTCCCCCTTTCTCTCCCACTGGCCTGCGGGAGCGGAGTGCTCGCTACCGACTCCAATTATAGAGCACCCCCTTCCATTTTGGCCGCTCGCCTCCTCCCCCCTGCTCCCCCTACACCTTCCGTCTTTTCCTCTACGCACGATGGAGGGTTCGCGAACGTAGATCGGGGCCGCCGAGGTGCGCGCCTTGGCCACGGCCCGCTCGGGAATTTGCCGTCTGCACGTCCGCGGCTGCCTCCCGCGCACTCGGGACGGGTATGTCACTCGAGGACTATGCGGATATCCCATAGGCTCCGCGATGGAGCGTCGGCGCCTCTCGGGACGGTAATTCCGTGAAATGACGATCGAGTGGTTGTTTTTTAATTCGTCGTGATCGTCGGCGTTCGTACCTCCGTCCCTGAAATGTGTGCGTTCGGGGAGTATTCGGATCGGAGATTCTGTGCTTCCCGCTCGTCGAATCGGAAGGCTCGGTGCTGCAGCCGCGATGCGAGGCGTGATCGATGTAATTGAATCGGCGCCGGATCTCGACGGATTCGCCAGACTTAAATATCCGTCGTGGGTCACCTTGGCGGATCGGTCGCGCGCCGCATCTCTGCTCGCCGTCTTCTCCGGCGATATCGGGGAAGATAGAAAGGAAACTTCTTCGACGGAAGTGTTTCTTCGTTTCGACGTCGTTCTGATTTGGCCGCTAGTTTCTGCCGTACGGATGTTCGTGGTGCCGCGGTAGAGGAAATCGCGAGCGGGCGGATCGAAACTCGGGCGCGGCGTCGGTCCCGCCATGACCTCCGCCACCTGCGATCGGCCCTCTGTCCGCCAGAGAAGAGCCGCCCTCCCATCGGCCGAGTTGGCCTCCTCGTGATCGAACGGGCGATTCCGGCGCACCCCGCCCGCCTCTGTGCCTCGTAGAGAGCGCCAGGGTGCAGGAGAAGAGGAAGGACGAGGAGGCTGCTTCGGTGCGGGAGGCGGCGCCTCCCACACGTCGCCCACCCGCACGCCGTCACCCCGCCGCACGGCGCCTCCCCGAGGCTGCGTGCGAATGATATCGGACCGTGGTGTCCTCTTGCGCAGCCATGCTTCGTCTCCACTTCTACTCGAACGTGGTGAGGCTGAGGGGTGAGGAGGAGGACGAGGAGGAGGAGGTGTATAGGATCGACCAGATCAAGGAGTTCGAGAAGGTCGATCCCGCCTGGAAGGAAATCGTCGCCGAGTACCTGCTCAGAGGTGGCGCCATCCCCCTCCATCCTCCCCTTTTAATTCGCTCTTTCGACGCTCCTTCCCTTTCTATTTGCTCTATAACGGCGGCGGTGTCATCGGTCGCTCCGATCGTATCGACGGTGACGAATGCGTTCGCGTCCTCCCCCTCGGGACGGATGGAACGCTTCGACATTAGGTGGACGCTCTCGGACTGGGTGACCTCTGTCCCTATGCGGGACGTCCGGGAGTTGTCGTTTAGTTCAGTCGCTATGCGCATTTTGAACGGGAGTGTAAATGAACGTGACGGTGTTGTTTATTGCGCACGACCCGTGCCATCATCCTAGGTGAAATCTCGCCAGGGCGTTTAATCGCGGCACTCGTACTTTGCTCGAAGAATTCGACCATGGTGGCGACTGCCATTTCCGATGTTCGATCGAGTAGATTTTGCAATCGGTCAATAATTCGGACTTTAGGTCTTTTAGTAGCTCTGTTGTGGTTTTTCCTCTTGGACCGGTCGATTATCGTGCAAGTTTTTCATATGTTGAAGTTCTATTTAAAATTGCCCGAGTGGCGCCTATCAAGACTTTCTCATTTGTTATTCAACATTGTTGGATAGCTAATTTGCAATAGTTTTATCGGAATACATCTATTTTTTCATTCCACGTTTGACCTAGTTTTATTTTATGGAACATTGTACATTAAATTATTATTATTATTAAAACTATTATTTATTATTTTTACCTAATTTGGTCCATGTTGATTGACCATCAATATTTAAATGTGTCAGAAACTTAAACCAAACCGAAAATCGGGACGAACCAGAGCCAAATTTTAATTTTTTGCTCAACCATAAACTGAACCAAAGTTTTTTTTTAATGGTTCGGTTCAGGAAATTTTGAAAATTCATGTGTCAAAATTTTACGGTGCTCTATTAATCGTAATTGTGGCTTAATTTTTAACTCGAGTTGTATTCGGGACAACATACAATGCTTTGAAAGGGATTTATAAAGAAAATGGCCACCCAATACTTAGACAATAATTGAGATATCGACAAACAACACAGCCTAAACAGAAAGCTCTGGCGGTGAGTACCACATAAATAATTTCATGAATTCTAATGAAGATGTATACACTTAGCCTCCGACTTATGCGATAGTTACATTCCCAGCGTTGGTCGGGTAACTCAAAATCGTATTAATGGATTTTTTTCTGATAGCAATAATATTAGAAATGAAATTTGCTTGCCCAAATACATTCACTTTTCTGTATGAAATTATCTTATTTTCAAGTGTTTTGATTTGTTAGGTAACAAAAACATTAAAAAGAGTAGTGAATAAATGAATGTCTATTTATTTACGTTATAACACAATGAATTTAATAAAAAATACATTTGCATAAAAGAAAACATTTGTTGACTGTTATGACATTTAAAAAATTTATCTAGGGGCAGTGGATAAGCATGCTTAATTTTCTCTTTGTAGAGCTCCTTATAGCAAGCCACGCAGGTCTGCAACTCTGTTGATACCTTGGAACTTCCGCCATGGTCGCGATCATTCTTGAAAATAAGCTAAAGCTGCTGGAAGGCCTCTGCTAAGGTTTTGGTAGAGAGCATTATAACAGGCTGGACTTAAGCAATTGACTCTTCTTCCTCCTTATCCCGTTCCTCCATCAGCTGTAGAAGATAGTTTCTCTGTGTGCAAGTCAAATAGTTCCCTCACATGGGAAATAACACCCTCCTCCCCTTCCCCTCTCCCACCAAAAATCGAAATTCTGTCCCCAAGATGCATATCCTCATGGCCCCATTAGTAAGTGTCCTAAGTTTTAAGTCTCTAAGTTTATTGGTTTATATGCTGTCCACACACACACATTGCCTTTTATTAAGATCTATAGATTAGCTTAATTTTCTTTTGTGCACAACATTTGGTAAATGAAGGAAAATGGATTATCTACGATGAAGAAATGAACATAAATACGTAATCATTGGGAGCAAGATCTACATAGTATGGAGAGTGGGAGACCATAGTCATGTTGTTCTTCGATAGGAATGGTCATACAGATAGGGCAGTGTGAGCAGGAGCATTATCATGATGCAGCAACCAATCACCAGCATGCTATTTTTCAGGATATTTTTGCAGCTCATCTTCCCATAGATGCTGTAGAATTCATTGAAAAAATACTGATTACCGTAAATACCCGCGTATAATGCGCACTTTTTTCGAAATTAATATTTTTCGAAATATTTGAATTAAAAATTAGGATGCGTGTTATGCGAGGGTACATAATCTTCCTATTTTCATTTGACCCTATATTTCCACAATTTCGGCACAGTAATTACTGCCCGGGTATCCTCATTTTTATTGGTGATTTTTACGAAAAGTAAGATAGATAATAGTAAAAATTTATTAACAAATTCTATAAACATAAATTAATTAGATATGAAAAGAATGAATTCAGTATTTATTCATTTTAAAAGCCAAGAAATTCTTCATCACTGGACCATTCTTCTTCGATGTTGTTATCGGAATCATCATCTTATGCATGACGTCACCTTACACTGGCGCCCGACCTGGTGGTGATGTACTGGTACTACTTACAATTAGAAACAATGGCAGCTGATGCCTTTGAGTTCACTGGGAGTTGATGCTTCTTGTAGAACTAAATAAAGTTATCGTTCCCTACCTTTCTCTCAGCATTCATACGTGATTTATTCTTGATTCTTAGAGTCTGTAGTTAATTATGGTATTTGCTATCATGTTTACGTGATCCAGAGTGTTCTAATAAGGGTAAAACTGAAGGTTGGGCGAACCCGTCCACCTCAGGCATGACAAAAACATTTGTAAAAAACATAGGATTATCGTCATTCCTTCATTTTATTAGCTCAAAGAATGTCATATGCCATACTATGAAATTAATATAATTTGATTTATTGTGTATATCCTAATATCACCTTGTAAGTAAACATAGAGTATGTAATGATTGAGTTAGCTGATGATCTTTTGGAACGTTATTCGAAAATTTCATTTTGCACTTTCATTATGTTACCAATTCATAATACCAATAATTCGATCATTGCTTTAGAACACGTTACACCATCTACTTTATTCTGGAACGGTATCGCTAAAAAAATTTGTGAGCACTATACGCAGGTATATAGAAAAATCATAGATTACGAGGCTGAAAACCCCCCTGTGCGTTATACGAGGGTGTGCATTATACGCGGGTATTTACGGTAACAGTTTTGCCCTGTGGAACAAATTCTTGACAAATGATCCCATTGATGTCACGACTGGTGGGCTGTAGTAGTGAAAGACTGCATGCTCCACTGCAGGCTTCATAGCAAGAAGTTCCCGGCATGATTCAAGTATGATACAATTCATGCCATTAATAAGTGCAGAGCTTGATGCTTATTTAAGAGATTTCCCAACCCAGAGACTTGGAGAACCTTCCCTGACTTACAGAGGCATTGCAAATTCCTTCTAAAGTGGCCATGTGTCTTCAGTCTCTTCAGAGTCTGCATATAAACCCAAACAATTTCTGGTCAATGCATGAACGGCGGTGGCATCATAGAGCATATATCTCATAGTGATGAAGAAGCAAAGGGCTTCCGTCATCCTGAATGTTCAACTCATTTTTTGCTTCAAACTTTTCTGCTCCTGCCCCATGGTATCATTATATATATATATATATATATATATATATATATATATATATATATATATATATATAGAGAGAGAGAGAGAGAGAGTTAAAAGTTCTTAGGAGGGGAAATGGTTAAAAGCTATCTCCTATAACAATAGACAATTTTTGATTGTTTGGTGATCATTATAAATTGTTTATATCTCAAAAACGGTTAGAGATAATAATTCAAAATTTTCAAGGATTTCTTGATTCACATATTAAAAGTGATTAACAAAAAAATATTTGGAAAAACACCCTGGGTTCGACTCCAGGGAATTACAGGCAGTCTCCACTTCTACATCAGGTTACATCCCTGAAAAGTGGATCACTATTTTCCATAGACACAATGTTAAAATGAGGAGTTTCATTCTTGACCAAGTACACTAGACTCAGATTTCTCAGAAATATCTATTTTAAAAGATTACTTCATATTTCAATAACCGGCATTCAAAAAGGATTGCTGATAAAATTATAAATTTCGATTGTTATCATAAAACACTTTATTAACCACTAATCGGAATATTTAATTTTTCAAAACCGGTGGTGTGCATTTAAATTGCAATTGAGGTGAATTTAATTTTTATCTTTTGCAAATCAATTAAAAATACATTAATTATTCAGTATTTGAGTAGTTTATTCTTAAAAATTTGTCTTAAACTATTTTTACCACAAAACATGAATTAAAATGTTAATATATATTTATTATTACAATAAAAAATTAATTTGTTAATAACATTTAATGAACACAAAATTATAAAATATGGTATAAATAAATTCAAAATTTACACAATTACTCAGTGATTAAAAAATAAAAATATTATAAATGGCATAAATGTTAATTTTATAATTAGGGTAACAGAAATGAAACCCCCAAAGCAAAGTCGGGGTCTACATGCGAGAAGCGTATCTTTTCCAAATAAAGAAGTGAAGCCCATTTACTGCAGAGATGGTAAACTAAAAGGATAGAGCTAGTTGTCAGAGAAGCTGCATGATGGACTATTACGGCATACCCAGATGAGTGCTTAAGACATATAATAAAAACCTCTTATGTTATGAATAAAGTTATGGTCAAAGAAGCCAGCCTTTTTAAAGGTTCATAATTACAGAGAAACTCACTGCCCCATGATGCTGCCAGATAATGCATTGCATCCAACACAGAAATTTTGAAATTATTATTTTTTGTGTTCACTCTAAAATGGTGAAGCAGCTTATGAACAAGATGATTTTGAAAATGGGTCTTTAAAACTTTGATCATCCCTTGATTCATAGGCTGTACAACTGAGGTCGAATTTCCTGGGAGGAACTCTACACAGACATTTGACAAGTGTTCATTGTTTTTCAGATGAGCAGGGCAATAGTCGACAAATAAGAGAATTTTCCCATTGCTCCCTCCCATCTTTGAATTTAGGGCATTTAGATATTCTTCAAAAATAGCACAAGTCATCCAGGCTGTCTTGTTGTTCCTGTATCTGCATGGGAATGTTTTTACATTTTTGAAACAACATGGGTTTCTTGGTTTGCCTGACAAATAATAGCAGTTTTTTCTGAGCCATCCATATTAGCTCCTACTAACACTGTCATCCTTTCCTTGCTCATTTTACTACAATGACAACTTTGTTCTTTGAATGCTTATTAGGGAGAAGATTATAAAAGAGTTCTAATTCATCTACATTAAAAATATCAAATACTCTATATTGCTCAAGTAGAGGATACAGTTTTCTTGTTTTCCACTCATCAACTTTGCCTTTATTTACACCTCCTTATTCTCCAAAAATTACTTTGTAAACCAATCCATATTTCTTCTTTAATCTATCAATCCACCCGTTGGAGGGAATAAAGTCCACACCAAGTCTACCCGCAATTTCAACTGCCTTTTCTCTCAGCAAATTACCATTGATTGGTAAGTTTGCTGCAGATGGTTGCATAAACCACACTGATAATTTCCTCTCCACATCTTTATACTTTCCGGTTCGTTTTCTTTTAATTTTAGATGAAACATCAAGTGACCTTGAGTTCAACACGGCTTTTTATGCCATTATTCCATTAACAGTAGATACCAGCATATTCAATTGTTTTGCTACTTCAACTCCACTGCATGTGGGATTTGATTAAACCATTTTAATCACATCCAGTTTTTCTTTTAATGATAAAGCTTTCCTTTTCATTCCTCGACAGTTCATGATTCCAAGTAAACAAGCCCCTGTATTTTTGAAAAAATAAATTTTGATATTAATGACACTGTTTTGTTGGGTATGCAAATGTTACGCTACTACCAACAATGTTTTTCCTTTGAAGGAGTTTTTATTGTTTCTTTGTGCATGTGATGCAGTTTCAAGATCAAGCCCTTTGTTTTGTTAAATAATTAACAAATAATTTAAAATAACTAAAAAAATATGCAACTGAAATAAGCATTTAGAGCAATACCTCACACTCCAGGGATCTTCATTGAAGTGAAAATACCTCCGCATCAGCAAAAAGTTTTTTAAAATGTACTTCCTGTAACTTACCTTATTTCAAATGATTTTCTGGGGTATAAAAACACTTCACTATAGTCTTAATAGAGAGAAGATAGATTTGTCAACTGGTACGCTTCGTTCTTCCTTAAAATATCTGTTGTAACTCAAAGATAAAATCGATTTTCAGACAAGAAGTGATCATAGAAGGCTAAATAAGCTAGCCTGGCTAGCTTGGGAGCAAGTGGCGATAGAATTGTCTTATATCGCTTCACTCGAACAAACAAGGATCTGGAAACAGAGACAGCGATGGCAAGGAACAGATGGGAAATGGAACTACTACGGCATACCTTTCATATTGACATTCACAATCCCTCAAACCAATTTTTAGGATTTCTATTTGTTTTTTCAAAAATGTATTAAATGGGAAAAAACAACATTACAGTTATACTCTTCGAACTATTTTCTCAAACTTCTTATGAGGGAAAACTTTTTATGCGGAAAACTTGTTATGCAGAAAAATAATAGTTCACATCTTATGAATTTGAAATGGGACTTAAGAAATCAAACCTATTACAGGGAAAAACTTCTTAAGAGGGAACTTCTTATCAGAGTTCTACTGTATATGATATATATCTCTGATTGATGTATCAATAACATGTGTTCAAATTCTTTATTTATCATCTCCACATCTTCTGATGAATGCTTCCATATCTTCAGCTCTCCCCCTCTCCAACCATTCATCTGGTCCTGACAAGATCGCCACTTTCTTCCTGAAAAACACTGTGCCATCTTTGTCCTTACCTCTATTCTTTTAAACCCTTTTACTGCTATGCCCGGGTATACCCAGTTTAAAATTTTTGATGTTTTTATTTTTCCTGTATGTCTGTTTGATGTGTTTGCTTGTTCTGGTATATGATGCCATCAATATTGACTTGTTCTGAATATCTTGCATTGCTTTGTTTCACGATGACATAATAGATAATTTTATTGGGGAAACCCTCCCATGTTAATTCCCTCCAATGATGCTATTGAGAAAATGATCCTCTCAAAGCCAAGACTTCTCACAGTCGAAATGTTTCTGATAAAGATATAATAACATGATTGCTAATTATGAATCCATTGAAGATAATGAGTTGATAAATAGTTTCTATGATATTACTAACTAGTGGCATACCAGAAAATTTGGAGGTCTCCCCACAGCAAATAATACGGGGGGGCCCTAGATATCTGAAATATTTTCCAAGCTGAATTACTTATCATTCCCTGTATATTAATGAAGAATTCCACCCTCCATCACACAAATGCTACTGATATTTTTAAAAGTTGGAAATTATAAAAAATTATAGTAATAAGTCTCTCTTTTATTAGCTTTAATCCATTTGGAGAAATGGATCCAAAATATTATATTATGCGTAACAATTCTTATAATGCCATAGAGAGACAAGAAAAATAAGATGTATTCATTACTCTATGACACTTAGTATGTTTATTAACTTACTGTTATCAGTCGACGCCGGTGGAGCAGTGGTTGAAATACTCTTCAATAATTTAAAGTATTGTGGGCTCGATTCTCAGCCAAGGTCGCTGGTATTTTATGGCTAAAAATACGACAAGTATTCCTTTAGAGAGGAAGTGAAGTCGTCAATCTCATGTAGTGTACAATGTCAGTGCACTTCAAAGAACCACTTTTCACATGAGACATTGTATAGTGGCAAAATTTCCAGGTGTGGGAGCTAAGCCCCTGGTGTCTGTTATTAACCCTTCTCAGTGGGAGGGGAGGTCTAGGAAAAACTTACATTTACTGACTTGGGAGGGAGGGGTATGACCAATGCTTTTGTAAGATTTTTTATTTAAGAAATGTTTTACTTTTTACGTGTGATTTGTGTCGCGACAGCTTGTCCACGGCAAGCTTCCATCTGCTCGTTACCCACATTTTGCCCAACATTAGAATTCTTTTCGCCATATTTAACAGATTTTTCATTAAACACAACTTTACCTCATTTGCTATGATAAATTTTTCCTCATTGTACTTTAAAGAGCATTAAAATGCAAATTCTAAATGTCCTCAAATTAAATGAGAACGACAGAATAACTATGTAAAAATTCCTCAGCAAACATCCCCTCCATACATTTAGAATGCTTTCTGACATTACCTTCCTTTATAGAGTGATAAATGCCAAAAATGACTGTCCTGAATAATCTGCCATTATGAAGTTTCTTGTTCCAGCTAGAAAGACCTGTCTCCAATCCATTTTTACAGTGTACATTTCCTGCTTATCCTGCATTCACCATGCTCTTTTCACAAAATTCCCCTTCTTCCTAATCACCTACAGTCGCATCTTAACTTAAACATTTTTCATGCTCCTCAACAAGTATTTTATATCATTTTTTCTTGCCGTCCATGTTTCTGCCCTTACAAAGCTATACTCCATGCATAGCATTTTATCAACTTCTCCTCCTCCTTTATATTTCCCCTTAGTAGGAGTTTCTTTCTTATGAAAGCAGCTTTTGCTTTCAATTTTCTAGTCCATATTTCATTGGTACATTTTGTTTCACTCATTATGATGCTTCCTAGGTATTTATATTCTGAAACCTGTTCGAATGGCTTTCCAATTCAATTTTTCTTCTTTACCCAATATTTGCATGATCTTGGATTTTTACTTTCTCCATACGTTCTGATTATTTTCTCAATGATGTCTGTGTATGATAGGAAGTTTGTGGGTGCTCTAACTCAGAAACTATCAATCAGATCAATGTAACATTTTATAATTGACATTTTTATTGAAGGGATTAGTTTTTAGTCAAAATCACTCAACCAGAAGTGGATGTTTACTCTTGCCACATCTATTTCTTTCAAATATTTGTTTAAATTTTTGATCTTTTAAAAAAAATGGAATAAAAGATGTAGTAATTTTAATTTTCTACAACTTTTGTTGAAAACATTTTCCCATAATATACATTTTGCTATTATATATATATATATATATATATATATATATTAGATATTTTAAAAAGCATATTTTTAGCTACCACCACCACCACACCATCGAGAGGCGACTTTTGTTTGGAGAAAGTCATGTGGCCACATCAGATTTTTCTGTACTTATTTCCATTCCATATTTTCTACCTGTTATTACCAAGTCTATTTCTCATTTTCTAGAATTCCTTTTCCTTTTTTGCTAGAAGTATTTGATCATCAGCATATTTTACTGTTCTTATAATCTTTCCTCCAATCTTGAAATCTCCTGTGCCTAGAGCTTCCTTTATTAACCTTTCTCCATATACAATGAAAACTCTATTCAACATTTCTCTGGGGGAATATTTTTTTGTAAACCAAATCAGGGTAAACACTAAATAGGGTTTACATACTATTAGCCTACATAAGTGACTCAAAAATCGCTGAGCTAAAAATAGAACATATTGTTTTATATGTAGGGAGCGGATGGGCCACAAAAAAGAAGCAACAGGCTCCATTTTCTCGGCCACATGATTGTGCCTCTGCGACAGTTGCTGCTAATAGAACAATTGGTTTTTATGCATGTGCGTGCACATACCACACTTGTGTGCCTTTCAACAGGCTGTGAAGTATGTTTCTATAGTCTTGTGTTGGTTACCCAAGAATTAGTTCCATTGCATTTAGCAATATGGCTTTCAAAGAAGTGTTTGATAGCAGTAATTGAATCATAGAAGTAGAAATATGCCTGGCACTGCACAATAATAAATTGAAGGAATACAGTGATAAGAATTTAAAATGAAAATTGTGGGATAAAGTGTGTCAGGAAGCAATATGGCACAAGCTGCCTCTTCGAAGTCCATGTTGAAATTAATCAATTCATATGAGCCACATAACAGATGTTCATGAGCACGAAGAAGAAAAAACTCGCCGGCCACTTATCTCACGGATACTTTTGTAGCGTCCACAATAGTTGTCCATGTGTGGGAGTAGTTAAAGCAAGTAACTGTTAAATGCATTACAGTGAAATTGTTTCACATCATTTTCTGTGTATGAATTTATTACAAATTTTAAGCATACATTAGGGTGAAGACAAAATATATGGCACAGTTAAACTTTTTAACCCTTTCACTGCTGTGACCATGCCTTTTACGTTTGTTCGGTAGGGTGCTATGAATGTTCTCCAAGTGGAATAGTTCTCCCAGTTATGAGTGACTCATGTATATTCCCCAGGCATGCAATTTCCACAAATAGCATTCCTGTTGATGATTCTTTCAGTAATATTCTTAGAAAAAGAGAATGGTAAAAGGTTTCTTTTAATCTCAGTTATCCTTTGGTTATTATGGAAGGAAGAAGTGTTTCTTGTTTCTATTGGAGGAAAAGTATAGTCTCCACAAAAGAAGACATTTTATAAGCTTCAGATATTAATGAAGAAGTGATGGGGATTTATTCTTTACTATTGAAGAGGACGAGAATGAAATTTCTGAAAGCAATAATTCAAGTGAAGTTAGTGGCGGTGAAATTCAGCATTGTGTTTACTGATTGGGCAAGTGTGCAGTGTAATGATAATCCTGACAGACTAAGTGCTAGACACTTTTGTGAAATTATCCCCTCTCCCAACTGAAAAGAAAAGTAGAGCACAAAGGCCATGCCATGTCTGTAAAATCACTCAAATGAGGCCAAGAAAATGGAAAGAAACAAGATATTGGTATAAAGACTGCAATAAGAAATTGTGTTTTCTAAATTGTTTTAAAGATTATCATACATTAAAAATATATTAAATATGTGAAAATGTATTTGCTTTTTTATATGACTTTTTATTTAATAAATTTTAATTTTAAAATCAGCATAACGATATTTTGATAAATCATTTTACCTATCCTTTTTGCCACATGGGAGCATACGAATCTCAGAAGGAAGCCAGCAGTGAAAGGGTTCAGCGCATTTCGTTTCCAACATAAGCACCTATTTGCTTTGTTCTGTCCGCCCATCCATCAACACGCCTGTTCATTCTTGGCTTCTACTAAACCGATTTTCATGAAATTTGGTATTTAGGATTTATGGCTAAAGAAAATGGCATAAATGGTTCAAATAAGGGGTGTCACTTGAAACAAAAAACGAACTTTCCCTCAAATCACGTAAATTATTAGTAGGTATACCAAAGAAATTTTCAAACAAAATTTGTAGAACTATCCAAACAATATTTCTTGCCAAATACATTTGTATTGAAGGATTAGCTGTTTCCAAGAAAATCAAATAAGAATGGTGTGGTTCACTTTGAACTTAGAAAAATTCACGCATAACTGCATAATTGTTGTTAACAAAAACAATCTTCATAGTAAGTAAGACCTGCTATATTTATGAAAATGTTTAATAACATTACATATGCATGCAGAAGGAAATGGATTATCCATAATAAAGAAAAGAACGTAAATGTAAATATTACAACTCCTTAAATCAAGTGAGGTATGTTTCAAATAATTTTTGATTGTTGATCGATTAAAGCTGATTATAAAATAAATCTGTAAATAAAATTTTATTATCAACCTAGAATCATTTCTATATATCGTTTTGCAATATTTAGTCAGTATATAAAATTACGTAAATACGTTTATTAATGCACCAGGGTAGGCTTAGGGTAGGGAAGAAATTTTTAGTAGACAGACAGAATTAGGACATGGTGTTTCACTGTTTTAAGGTGAGCATTCGATTAATTTATATTTTTAAGTTTCAAATACAGTAAACCCTTGTTAACATGAATTTGGCTAACACAAACATTCAGTTAACATGAACAAATATTTTCCCTGATCCTGAATGTATGGATTTATGTGTGTGAGTTGCTTGGTTAACACGAAATTCTCTTAAGACGAACTTCGAAAAAAAATTGGGAACCAAGAACTCAAATAATCAGTTGACACAAATACTTGTTTTAGTATTTTAGAACTAGAAGATTTTGTTTCCGGCTGGTAGAGAGGTTGTTTTGTGTAAACAGTTCAATATGCAGATGCAGTTTAGTTCTAAGAAAGATGATTCAGCCACTGTCTTCATTTCTGACTCTACCTGCCCTTCAATACTGTTTCATCTTTCTTGAGTTCCTCAAACAGGGGAACACGTGGGAAATTCGGAAACAGGAGAAAAAATCTGCTATGACTAGGAATCGAACCTGGACAGATATTCTACCACCAAACTACTGTAGCAGAGTATTTGTCCAGTTTCAGAACATGGAAGACCTGGGTTCGATTCCCAGTCATAGCAGATTTTTTCTCCTCTTTTCAAATTTCCCAACATTCTAGCTTATGCCTTTAGCATAAAGATCATGTGATCCATTAATTCCATCTGTTTAGAGGAAGATGTGAAGAATGCAGACGTTTTCATTGTATCAACATGGGTCTTTGCCTTCCTTGCGGTAAATTTTTTCAGTCGAACAGATCACTGAGGAAGAAAGAAATGAAATTTTTTTTGTCTTATATCATCATTTACAATGGGCAGCAGTGTGTTGCTGTGATAGCAATTTTAATGAGGATGTACAACTGCTAAATGTTGAAATTTGCAAGGTAATGAGAGCTTACTGCACTTCTGCAAGGTTTATTGCACCTGCAAGAACATGGCAGTGCAGAGACAATAGTGTTTTTCTCTCGCTCTTAGGAGGAGGACTCAAAAGAATTGGATGGTCTTGAGTGTCATCACACGGAATTGATATTTTCTATTTGATCTTTGCTACCCCGAGAAAAATCCCTGGCCAGACAATATCACCTTTGTTCTCTTTTTCTTCCCACATTGACAAAAACATATCATTTACCAGAGTGACTATAGAATTTATTCCAGAGGGTGAAGGAAGGAAACACCTGCATTTTTCTGTCTTTCCCTGTTGAAGTTTAATTGTGGGTGTAACTGTTCAACTGCATAAATGGCTAGCGTGAGCTGCAAAGGAAGAAAACTTCAATTACACTAGCAACAAAAATGAAAATATGTCCTAAAAGATGGAACAGGGTCTTCTCTCAAAAACAACATTTGCGGAAGAATTAAATTTCAAAGTTGACACTTTCCACAATTATAAAAAATAAAGAGAAGGTCAAGCAAGCTGTAGCTGAAGGGTCGACAATGACAATCAATGCCTATGTGAAACTCCACTTAAAGATATAGAAGAACAATTGTTGAAATGGTTACAACATATGTGGTCATCATTGGTCCTGATTTCTGGACTTCTCTTCCAAGAAATAGTCAAGGAATTAGTCACCAAACTTGGAATAGAAAATTTTGACTTTAAGTGGGTCTTATTTTTGGTGAAGCTAATCAAGTAGATGAAATAGGTGTGAACAAATAGCTTCAGAATTTTTAAATGTTCAGTTTGGATGAGGCAGGTGCTTTATTCAACCTGTTACCAGATCATTCATTAGATCTCAAAAGTGTTAAGTTGTTAAGTATCATGGCATTACAATGAGACTTACCATAGTCAATTACTGCAATTCAAATGGCACAGAAAAATTAAAATTGTGAATCATTGTAAAATTCAAGAACCCAAGATGTTTAAATAAATTTAACATTCTTCATTTACTGTGTGAATACAGCCACCACAAGCAAGCCTTGATCAGTGCTACTTCATTTTGGGAATGGATCATGAATGTTACGTTCATTTTCATATTAGTCAAATTAGTGTTTTTAATAATAATTTATTTAGCACAAACAGGTTACCCCAATTACATGGGTTATATGTACGGCTTTACATATATTTTTGCAAAAAATTATAATATTTTTTCTATTTTTCATGTATGTTGGTTATCACGAACTCGGTTAACACGAACACATGATTTTATTCTCCCTTGGAGTTAATGTTAACACATGTTTACTGTATTCCATCACACGAAATGATTCACTTTACACTTTCCTAACTTGTTTCTATATCATTAGATACACATGCTATGAATTTATTGATTTTATTCGTAGTACTTTTCTGTATATATCAGTGCTATTTAAGATGTTCCAAGCATTGCAAATTCAAGCATCAAAAATATTTGTATTGTATCTGAGTATGTTTTAACCATTTTTTTAAATATTGTTTTTTTTTCTCTTGCATGTTTCTAATAACAGAAGAAGACGAAAGCCAAATTTTTGTCAAGTTCTTTAAGTTTCACAAGTGCTATGACCTCATACCAACTTCTGCCAAGCTAGTTGTGTTTGATACACAATTGCTTGTCAAAAAGGCTTTCTTTGCTCTTGTTTATAATGGTAAGTACAGAAATTTCTAGATTTTAGTGCTTGTTAACTGTTAATCATTATGAAGTGTTAACTTTTCAGTTTTTAATTGGTTTATTTTGTCAGCTGCTCAAGCATTGCAACTACTTTCTTAGTGTTAATGATTGAATTAAACTGAAACTTATATGGTTGGTCCCTGTGGGGTTAATCATTCATTTGTGGTAAAGATAACAATATTTAACTCCAAGATACTTTTGGGGGTCCATATGCAAATAAAATTTCAGGATCCTTGAATTATTGATGATGGAAAATGTTGATATTATGAGATTTGAGTATAATGATGTGTGATGTTAATTAATGTTCTGTTAAATTTTATATTAATTTTACTACCACATTATAAAAATGCATATTTACAGTTAAATAATTTTGAATTAATTGATTAAATCAGTTATTAATTAAATTGATAAAATAAAGAAATATTACATGATGTAGCCTGTCTTTATTTGAACTGTGAGCACCTGGGTTTTAGTGGTGCCCATTTACTATTAATTACATGGAAGCAGGTACCTGGTAATGTTAAGCTGTACAGATGCATAGGACACCAAAATTTTGGGATGCTTTCCTGGCTTTGAATCAATGTATTACTTGCATGTGCATAAATGTAGACTTTTATTTTGGTAGATATAGCTAGACTTGGTAGTATTTAACATTTATTATCTTTATAAATCAATTACTAAAATCCCTGTTTATTTTTTTCCTAAAAATCTATGTCAAATATTGGCATTTATTTTAATGTATCTTATTATGCTTGGTGGTTTTTGACGTTTATATTTCTTAACAAGTGAGGAAAGAATTGCAAAGCAAATTACATTAGGTGCTTTTTTCTTGTTTTGAGATTATGACATCATCATAAGTTCATATCTTTGGTTGAGATCAACGGTCTCATAATGTAGTCTATAAATTCCTTTTAAAAACATTATATCACTGTTATGTAATAATATGTTTCCCGTTTAAAAGTAGTGAAATCGTTGCCATAGCAGTTGAGATTTCGCATTGTTAAAAATCAGAAATTTTTCCCTCTTTTGGATTAAAAACAATTGTTAGCTCACATTCAACATGGATTTGAATTCTGTTTTCAAAAAGTATAAACCTCAGTCTTTCAGCTACAAGACTTCATATCCCAAGCTCCTATCTTAATTTTAACTAATTTTAAAATGCAAATTAAATACAATTGTTCACTCACATTCGAAACAAATTTGAATTCTCTTTTCAAAAATTATAAACTTAAGTCTTTCAGCTACAGGACTGATCATGTTCTGAGCTTCTATGTTAATTTTAACTAATTAAAAATGCAAATTTATAATGCTCTTCACCGATACCATACTTATCTTATGGGGGTAGAATTGAAACAAAGGGGGTGGAAAAAGACACCTATTACTCTCCACCAGCCAATCCTAGGTCCACCACATTTTGACCATGAGTAGCTCTCGTGTAGACCACCCTATTCTGAAAATTTGGTCTCTCCAAGTAGCCGGATTCCAGAGATATTGCCTGAACAGACCTACAGATGGTTAGACAAACCGAATACTTAAGCGCTTTTGTTTTTCAAAAAAGTGTCCAAAATCGATAACAAATATCAATGTTTATTTTAGCATCATCATCATCATAACAGTATAAAATAAGGAGTAACCTTCTTATAACCATAAAAATAATAAAAAGGAAGTTCTCAAATATATGCCGGTTTAAGGAAAATTACTCCACATCAGGGACTGAACACTTACTCAGTCTCATACACTGCGGGTTTAAGGGGAACTACTCAAAGCCAGGGACCCTTTGTTTACACAGGCACAAAACAAACAAGCAATAAAGCACACACATCTACTTACTTCTTTAAAAAATACCTAAATACACATTTCATAATCAATGATTCCATCTTAAGTAGGCCGATCATAAAGATGAGGAAATTCAGGTTGTGGAAAGTATATGCAGAAATGGGGAAAGTGAGAGGGGAGGAAAGGTATGTGAAGGGGGAAGGGAATGTTTACATTGTTGTGATGGGGGAGTTAGGAAGTCTGTTAGAATGATCATTTTCCATGTTTAAAATATGACAAATGTTCTTTGAAACCAGTAATGATTTTCCTTTTTGTTTGACCAATATAAATTTTGTCGCACTTATCACAACTGATTTTATAACAGCCGAATTTTTCATGAATCAGGATCGGACTTTTTGAATTTCCTAGCAAGTGACGGAGATAATTTTTGGCCAAAAATGCAATGTTTAAACTAGAATCTTGGGGAACCATTTTAAGAACCCATTTGTACTGTGGAAAGAAATGTAGTTTTACATATTTTTCTCTTTTAGAAATAGCAGAAATTTGTACGGTTGTTGAACTCAGAACATGTAACTTATGTCTGTGTTTCCTTACTAAATTATCTAGAAATTTATTGGGAAACCCATTTCTTATAGCCATTGTTTTAATGAAGGTTAATTCTTTCTGAAATTCTGAGTCATTGAGTGGCACACACAGCTATCTGTAAACAAGAAAATTGTATGCGGCTATTTTTTGACTTGGGCAATGTTGTGAGTCATTCTGAATGAATCTGCTTGAGTCTGTGGGTTTTCAGAATATGTTGTATGTATACAGTTATTTTTTTTAGGAAAAGATCTAAAATTGGTAGGTAGCTATTGTTTTCTATTTCAAAAGTGAATTTAATCGATGCTTATTGTGAATAGAAATCATTTGGGAAAGTCTATTTTGTATATATTAGTGTCAAAAATACCAAAAGTATCATCTACATACCTGAGTCACATGTTGGGGAAATTTTTGAAACTACCTAATTTTGCATTTTTGTTCAAAGAAGCTCATGAATAAATTGGCTAAAATGTTAAAGTGGGTTCCCTATAGCTGCCTCATCATGTTTTTTGTAAAAATTTTTATTGAATAGGAAAAAATTTTATTTCATGCAAAGTTTAGAAAGTTTAATGTATTCAGCAGATGTGTCGGATGAAACACTTATATTAGTCAGCCACTCTTCGAGAAATCTAAGTTATTCTGACCGGTTTCATCTGTTACAGCATCATCAGGTGACAAAAGCTTTGCAAGGGGGTTCTGTATATATGGAGAAGGATGGAGGGAGGGAGGGTAGGAGGGTTAAATGAATAATAGGCAGGAGGAGACTATACAATATAATTTACAACATTCATTTTTATTTACAATATGGAATATGTCCACAAAGTAGTCTTCCCAAGTGGAATTTGTTAAAATTAAGTGTAGTATTTATTGGGATGCTAGGAAAGAGAGATGTGAGATTAAAAGAAATTAATGCTTGGGGCTCACTTAGGATTAAATTTTTTGTTTTTTCAATGAAATCTTCAGTATTTTTATACAAAAATAACTCTGGAGGATAGGTCATCATCATAGTAATTTTACCTCCTGGTAGGTTTTAGGCACACCCAATCCAATCTGTGCTATCCAAAGCCTTTTTTTCAAGTTCTCATACCCAATTCCTTTTAGTTCATCTAATTTATCCTACCTTTGCCTCTTTATTAACATTCTTCCTTCCATGATTTCTTTCAGTAGACCATTTCCCTTCAAATTTTGTCCCACCCATTTCTTCTGTCTTTCCCTCATTACTCTAATTAAGCTCCTCTCTTCCCTTATTATCATAAAAACTTCCTCATTTATCTTCCTCTCTGTCCAACTAATTTTCTCTAGTTTATGCCACAGCCATATCTCAAATGCCTCTAATCTTTTCACATCTTCTTTTCTCATTGTCCTTGTCTTGCACCCATATAATGCTACACTCCATATCATGGTTCTCACTAACCTCATTTAATATCTTGATTCAGACTGCCAGTTAACAACTCTTGCCGTCTCGTAGATGTCTCCTTTACTCTCGCTATCCTTCTCCTGATCTCTTTCATTTTTCTTCCATCCTGTGGCAGAATACTTTGCTAAATAACTAAACACTTCCATTTGTTCCAGATTTTCCCCATCCATTGTAACATTAACCTGGTTGTCTCCACTCATGGAAAATCTCATCACTTTCATTTATTTCTTATTAATGCTCATCCTGAATGCCTTTCCCTTTTCACTTAAGGAACTAATTAACATCTGGAGGCCTCTTTCAGAATTACTTACCAATGCTGTATCATCTGCATATCTAATTCATATAACCAGGCTTCCTCCCACATTTACCCATTTCTACATCTTCCCCTTTTTCCATTATAATTTTTTCAGCATAAATATTAAACAATGCTGGTGAGAGTGGGTAGCCCCTACCTGTGCAGTCTGGTTCATATACTGATTTCTGATTCAATGTCTATCTCTCCAATTCATCTCTGTTTTCCTCAACATCCCCATTAGCTTAGGCCATAGTACTCTGCCAAAAGCCTTATCAAAATCTACAAAGCACATGAATACATCCTGACTGTATTCAACGTTTATTTCTACCAATGTCCTCATTACACCTATGACATCTGTATGGAATGTCGAGAAGTCTTGAACAAGTCTATGATGTGGCAGCTACAAAAATTTGTAGCATCAGTAAACGAAGAGCTAGAAACCAGAAATGTAGATATAGTCATTGAAACAGACTTTTAAAGAAAAATCTGTGGCCAGCATTGACTTTCTCCATACTTTTAGTACTGATGCCCCCTGACTTACAAACAGGTTACGTTCCTGAAATCCTGTCATAAGTAAAAAATTCCACAAGTCGGAAGTGCCTCTTACAGACTAAGTTCTCATGTACAGTACAGGCTAGGATACTATGCATGGTTATTAGGCATTTTGCAACGGGCAGCACTGCAGAAAACTTATGAGAAAAATGCGAAAAAAATATCCATGATATGCACAAATGGAAGTCAAGATACATCCATGAGGTGATGTGGAACAATACTGAATTGCCTAACTTCTTCTTGCGATTGGAATGCACACAATGAGGGTAATGCTTTCTTCCGAATGTGATGCCAAGTAGTTCCCATACACCGATCACATTATGCACTTGAAAAATATTTCCGAGTCACAAAATATTTTTTAATTGGTGGGAATTAAATCTGTCAAGTCATAAATCCATAAAGTCTGAAATCCGTAAGTCTGGGAGCATCAGTATTCTTATGTAAAGTATGATTGCATTAAATGTCTCCTATGAATACAGAAGAAGAAATTATTTCAACGAACCAGTAGTGCTAGGCTTTCAAATGCTGAATTAACAGTCAGTAAATAAAATTGTTTCCTGTTGTCAAGGGTGGCAAATTGTTACAGTGCAAGCTGTTGAAAAGATCATATTTTTTTGTTTAAAATATGTTCGCAAATGGAATTTTAAGCTAATATTTTATTTTGTCTTATAAGTTGAATGTAATTCTTTTCATTGTCGGTTTTTATTAAATATGTTGTTTCAGGAATATTCTGACAGGTAGCATCCGTGTACACTGATAAGTTATGAATAAACAAAATATCTCCAAAATTACAAGTTTTACGAAAATTTGTTTCAAACAAAAGTTGTAGAGAATAGAATTCTATACAACATTGCTATTTACAAACATTACTTATAGTGAAGTCTTAAAGGAGATATTTGACAAAAACAATAAATCAAAACAATTCCTAAACAATGCATTGGAGGAAATTTTTAAATTTAATGTTATTATAAATTATGAAGTTTTTATGGAGATAATTGGTGAAAACAAAAAAAGGCTAAGGGTAAAGTGTCACTTCCAGTGGATGGACTCTTGTCAGAAGCATATCAGATCATGATTGTGATTTAAAAAAGCTTACATCGGATTGGCTTAATCTGCTTGTGGCAGTATAAACATTGCATGATGCATCAGTTGTCTCACTGGCAGCAAAACAGTTAAAGAACAACCCAGTCTCGTTTCCATTAAAAATGTTTCAGTCACAATAAACCCTCACAAAGTGTAGGCCATACGGTTTTAACCAGTCACTAGTTAGGTCTATGTTATTAGCTTCACCAGTTACTTTGCAAAAGTTTATGTATTGTGTTACTTTAAATCTGTCTATCCAACAATTAAAACAACTGAAATTCTCAATTCCAAACAAATTGACCAACTTTTCAGCTTTTACCTTTAACCTAGACCCACTTATTGGCAGGAATCGGAACCATACCTGATAATGTTATAATAATGCTAAATTTTCATTACATCCAGTTTATGCTATACTACTATTATTACTACAACTATACTATTTATTACAAATGCATGAAACAAATTTAAATAAATTTATGTATTCTTAAAAATGCCATGATCCAGAGATACAGATTATTGTTATAAGAAAGTACTGAAATAGAATTGATTATACTTTTTAGAAATGTTAATTTTTTTATACACTTATCTTCATCATCTTGGCATGCGTAAGAAGTAAATTTAATTCTTCCAAAATATTTGCTAATATGGGCAAAGAACTGGGCATAGCATCGACTTCATCATATTATTGATTCAATGATCTACTCTGTGCCAGAATGGCCTTCAGTTGAACTCGTGCTGCACCAAATTGGCCATGCCAAGCTTTCCTAATTCTCACCTATAACTCTCACTCTTCCTCCTCATTGGTGTACACCTCACTTTTTCCCTCTTTCCTCTGTTTTACATAACTTGTTTGCTTGTAGTGCAAAACATCAAAACCTAGCTCACATTGTTGTGAAAGTTTTGTGGAAGTAAACCCAGTTTTTCATTGAAAAGTTTTTTTCATTCCTATTATTTACTCAATTCTTCCATGGAACCAATTCACTCTTTTAATTTTATGATTTTTACTCTTTCAGATTCATGTTACATGTTAATTTAATGCTTATTTTTGACACAATGTCATTTTTAAGTGTTTTGCTGTATTGGCCTGAAAGTGTCTTGTTGCTAGTGATAATTACAATTGTATGTTTTCATATCTCCTATGCAGGAGTCCGAGCTGCTCCATTGTGGGACAGTGTGCATCAGCGGTTTGTGGGCATGTTGACTATTACTGATTTCATTAAAATTCTCCAAATGTACTACAAATCTCCTTCAGTGCACATAGATGAACTGGAAGAGCACAAGTTGGGCACATGGAGAGGTAATTTAGTTTGTTATTAAAGAGTTTGAGGATTAAATAAAAGTAATTCTTTATCTAAATTTAATGCATTTATGTTTTGTTGGATGTTTACTCCTTGATTTGTCTGCTATCTGTGTAAAATTTTGGGATTTATAAATTTAAGAGTAACTTGAAGATAGTCTTTTTATAAACATACATAAAAATGTTTGTCTGCTAGTTTTCCCATAGCATAAACATCTCATCTAATATAGCTTATAAGATGAAATTTTAATTTATTGACTCCTACTGTTACAAATGCATGCAAATATCATCATATAGTTTATCCTCTCCCTCCAAAAATGCAGTAAGGTATAATTTCTCACCAATCCTTTTCCATAGATTGTGTAGTAAAGTGTGCCAGAATTAGATTTTTTAGATTTTCAAGAATTTCTGCATATTAATAGGCAAATACAGGTGACTCTTTCAACAAATGGCATGCATTTCTGAAAAATGTTCGTTAAAAGAATTCGTTGATAGATCGTGATTTTTCCTGTTGACTTCCATTTTTAAAGCCAAAGTGTGGTCCGACCAAAATATTTTTCATTCTTGATTTTATCAGTTGTCAAAAATAGTCCATCAAGTAGTGGTAAACCCAAGCAAGGGGAGAGGAATGGCCCTTCCCTCCATATCCCCTTGAATAATCACCTTGATTAATTCCAGAACCAATTGTTTGATGTGAGTTTTTGGAATTTAAGTAATGTATTATAGATGTGTTTATTCCTCCTATGTTTAGCATATGATAAAAGAAGACCATGGGCCATCTTATAGATTACTTGCCGAATGTATGTTTGCTGCATAAGTGAATACCCGTTGGGGAAACACATGGAAATCAGTGAAGGGAATAATAAAATGCATTTTTTAAAATTAGCTACAATTGCGATACAAATATGGGACTTAAATAGTTCTATTGATAAAAGAAATCAATTTTTTTAAAGAGAGAATTCAAATCCGTGCCGAGTGAGCATAAAAATTTGCTTTTAATCTGGAAAAAAAATGGATTTTTTCAGGTTTTCGACAATGAGAAATGTAAGCTACCATGATGACTGTCATTGTTGCTGCATTTGAGAGTCCAGTGCTGAGAGAGAGGGCTACAGTTTTTTAGGGATGGGTAAGAATGAGAGAGGGATTAGATTAGGTCTTTATTTGGGGTGAGATTGCGACTAGGAAGTCCCATCTTCCACCTAACCACCACCTAATGGGAGGGGGAGAGAGATGAAAATGGGAGGGATTAAAAGAAAGAGGAGGGTAGAATGATGGAGAGAAAGAGATGGAATGAGATGAAAAGAGGGAGGAGGAAGGAAGAGAAAGAGGGAGAGAGAATAGGAAGTGTCTTAATTATAATACATATTCACCAATTATTTATTGGCATTGATAATATTTATCAATCCTGAGTCAAAAGTCGTAAAAATATTTTGTTGTTATTATGTATCATAATAAAAATCAATACTCATTCTGTTATTTCTTGTATAAGATTTTATAAATGAAAGGGTGGTTCAGCCTGCTGGTAATACTTAATCTCTATGCTTATAATGTGCTATTCTCAGCATGAAAAGGAAATGCTGGAGCTAATCGTCGGTTAGAGAAGGGGTGGGAGCTTGGTCGCACACACAGTAAATGGGAGGCAGGGAAATGGAAAGATGGGGAATAGATGTAACAGAAAGGAAATACCAGGAGAGGAGATGGGGAGCAGTGGATTTAGTTCATAATTTGTGATACTTGTAGCTAAATGGTCCATCACATTCTCTCAGCGTTTGACTTATTTTTTGTTCATTCTTCATTTGTCATTGTTTTTAGTTCATCTTTGTGGTTCTTACTTTGTTCTTAGTTGTTTGTTCTTCATTGTTCATTGCTGTTAATTTTTGTTTTTATTGCTCATTCTTGGCTTATATTTTTTGTTTGTCATCATTGTACATTCATTGTTGTTATTTGGTGTTGTCGGTTCATTTGTAACATTGTAAAATTTTACTGTTATTCTAATGGAGACTGCTCATTCATGCTTTTGATAATATAGATTACCTTTCTGGCGATCATATTAATTGTTTTAATGAGATACTGTCTAACACTACCAATTGCAGGCCAAAAAATGCTTTTTAGGCACATTCCTCTTTCAGCATAAGCACCTATTAGCTTTGGCTTGTCTGTCCATCCGTCCACATGTTCATTCTTGGCTTTTACCAAACAGATATTTGTGAAATTTGATATTAAGGACTTACAGTCCAAGACTAAGAAAATCACATAAGCCAATCAGAGGTACCACTTTACTAGTGATAAAAAATTAACTTTCCATTATATCTCGATAATTTTGGTCATATCAAAATAGTTTTCAAATTAATTTGTAAAACTAGTAACAGAGTATTTCCTATCCTATACATTTTTATCGTTGGAGTAGCCATTATCAAGAAAATCGTAATTCACTTTGAACTTAGAAAAATTCATACCTACCTAATTTTTGTCAGTGTAAATAATCTTATTGGTTACTGAAGTAAATAAGATCTGCTATAATTACAAAATACATTTAATTCCTTACACGTGCATGACATTTTGTTAGCGGAAAGAAATGGATTATCTACGGTGAAGAAAAGAATGTAAACATAAATACTGAACTCAAGTGAGGTATGTTTTAAATAATTTTCGATTGTTTGGTTAAAACTGATTAGAAAGTAAATCAGTAAATAAAAATTGAATATTTTCCTGGCATCATTTCTGATATCGTTTTGTAGTATTTAGTCATTAAAATTACGTGATATGTTTATTAATGCACCAACTAAGGGAGAAAAAGAAATTTTTAATAGACAGAGATACAATCGGGTTATGGTGTTTTGCTGTTTTATGGTGTGTGTTCGGTCAAATTATATCGTATAGTTTCAAATACTCCATCGCAGTAAATGTGCCTATTTGTGATATACTGTACACTTTACTAACTTGTTTCTTTGGAGTGTTAGAGAGTTTGTTAAATAACAACGGAAAGGAAATGGATAGAATAAATTGTCTTTCAAGATATAGGCTGTTCCCAACTTATGACTTATATGCATTCCTGAAAACCGCATTTTAAGTCCAATTATCATAAGCCAAATATCAATTTCCCATAGACTACATGGTATAAATTGAGATATGTCCCAGAACTTTGGAAAACATATGTATCATGCCTTATTTAGGCTATAAATTTATAGTTTAAGAACCAATGAGTGTTATATATTTTATGATAAACATTTTTAATACTTAAAACAATCAATAAATTAATATCTACAATGCTAACTCTAAAGATTACTTACCTTAAATCTTCTTTTGAAGTGTTACATGGCCTTGCAAGTTTAATTGTAGGAAGGTGAAGATTTAACTTATGTCTGGGGTATGATATCAGATGTTTATTTTGAGGTGTCAATGTATTAATGTTGTAAGTCCATGTTTATCGTAAGTCGAAACATCGTCAGTCGAGAATGGTCTGTACTAAAAAAAGCAGCCAGCCATGAAATTCTAAAAAGACAAGGGCAATAGAGCTATGTGAAATTACTAGCAGAAGTGAAAGGGAGCAAGCAGGTGATGATTGAGGTGCGAAGAGCCCAAGGCCCCAGAGTGAATGATAAACAAATGAAAATATAAAAATTAATTTTTATAACAACTTTTATATAGGTAAAATGTTGTATAGCGTCTACCAGACACTGAATGGTGTGGGAGTTTTTCTATTCTAAGCTTTAAAATTTTTTCAGTTGAAAGAATGGCAGACAGAAGTAGACAACTCAGTGGTAAATGTAGGAATGTTTGGTATATAAGTATTAAGAAGTTGGCTTATATACTTAATGTAAATACTGATTTAGCCATTCATATTGCATAAAGAAATAAAGATATAAAGGTTTTAAGATAAATTAAAACTTGCTATTATTAATAATTATGATAAATAACAACCTACTATTATTAGTAATAATATCTCTTCAAGAAATGTAGGAATGGTCACATTAATACATTGCAGTTATGCTACTTCCAGAAGACCATATTGTCCATAGTCGATTTAAGCTCCCTTTGCATTTCAATAAAACATCAATATCATTGATGAGTATTAACAGTGCAGAAGCTGTAAGCATACGATGTGCAAAATTAATTATATGGAATGAGGCACCAATGACCTTTACCCACGCAGATGTGTGTTAATCGTTTATTACAAGATATCATGGGCAATAATGTCTCTTTTCTCGAAAAAGTTCTTGTCCTTGGTGGCAATTTCAGGCAAGTAGTGCCTGAGGTTCCTCATAGATCCCATAACTCTATCATCAGGAACTTGAACATATGCGTGCTAACTCAAATGCACAAATATTTTCCATTTTGTTTCAATTGGACCTAATATCCTACAGTTGATGGTTTTCATGACGTTGTTGAACTGCCCAATGATTTAATTGTACAGGGAGATCATATCACTACTGTTTCCTGAAACATCTCATCACTTGATTTTTTAAATTGTGCAATATTAGTTTCCCAGAAGTCAACATTAAGGTCACCAGCCTTTTGCCAGAAATTTCACGTACATAAGTGTTAACATCGCTGTTTCAAAAAGTGGTGATGAACATCTAACAGAATTTCTGGACAATTTTAACTTAAGTGGTATGTTTCCACATAAACAACTAACTCTAAAAGTAGGTGTAAGATAGTCAACATTTTTGAGAACTGTTTGAATTTACAGGGTTCTATTTCCACACATGGACCTTACTCTATCTGACACAACACTTCCCTCCAATATCAAATGCAGGCAATTCCCCATATGTCTTGTGTTTTTTATGACCATTAATTATTCACAGGGACAAAAATTAGATACAGTAGGCCTTTACTTGCCTGAACCTGTTTTCACTCATGGCCAGTTATATGTATCTCAGGGCCTTTGGCAATTTAAAAATAAAAATTACACCCAAAAGTAAATATACTGCAAACATTTTATACAAGGTGGTACTATAAAGGGTTCATGGCTTTGCATTTATATTCAAAATTACTGAATTTACTTGCACGACTCTTGTGTGAAGGGCCTGCAAGTATTCCAGCTACTATACATTAATGTTTGGCCTTGCATTATTTTATAAGTTTAGAATTGTTTAAATGAATTGATTTAATTAAAATTCATTTATGTTTTCTCCCTCTAGATGTGCTCAAAGGCCAGAGCAAGGCTCTTGTGAGTATAAATCCAGATGCCTCTCTTTATGACGCCATCCGGACACTGATTCATAACAGAATCCATCGATTGCCAGTCATTGATCCTGAGACTGGAAATGTCCTCTACATCCTTACTCACAAGAGGATACTACGTTTCCTATTCCTTTATGTGAGTTTATGCCCTTATTTCTGATTAATGTTGTGTTTTGGTTTTACCTTTGAGCATGATTTGGTTTACATCTCAGTAAGACTTCAGAATTTTATCATATATGTAGCTACTTATTTGATTAAATGCTGGTACTTTTTATCCAGGTAATTTGCTCATTCATAGATTTCCTATTACTTCTCAGATGTACAAGATTCTATTTTTTTCGTTGCCATCTTAAACATTTTTCCTACAATAAGAGACTTTTTATTTCTGGAATTTTATTAGTTGCAGTGTTTGAGAGGGGTATGAATTGTGTGTAGATATTTCAACATGAATGTTTTAAATTTATCTTTCTTCTGCATTAGAACAGCATAGGGTTCTTTTTGCGCCAACTTTCCACACGTTCCATGCTACCATTCTTATGAAAATGCCCATTAATGCATTGATTACTTTCTTTTTAATAGCTTTTATATTAACTTCGCATGTGTGTGTATGTGTATATGTATATATACATACACATATACACACACACAGTAAATCCTTGATTTAATGGACTAATAGGGGGGAAGGGTCGTCTGTTAAAGCTGAATGTCCATTAAATAGCGAATGGGATTTTTCAATTCCAAAAACACACTTGTACATACATGAGAAAACCTCCTTTACTAATGGTAATGATAATTAATGTATAAAATACAGCATTTGTATGAATATACGATACAAAATTGAATTTAAAGCAACCACATCACTTTTTAATTCCAGAAAACTTTTTTCGTAATTTTAAGAAAATACTTCAACCCTGAAATATCGTGAATTTCGTATGGTATGATTATATCTGAATTGATTCACTGACTTTGCCAAAAAAAATAACATTTCTTTTAATTTATTCATTGCAAAACACTGGAATTTAATAAATATTTCTGAGAACTCAGATGGCACTCTTAAAAAAACTCCACGACTTCATAAGCATCGGAGCCATGATCGGCTGGCTGGCATTCAATACCATCCGTGAGCCAATGTATGGATTATATCATGTATACAATGGATTATTATTATAACAGGTACTTAACGGGATAATTTATATCCCCTAGATCCTCTTCATAATAATAAAATAAGAATAATGCCTATGTAGCTCATCTCACAACTTTGAATCATAACGTGTTCACAGTATTCGCTTGCAGTTGCATCGCACCACTCACATTACTGGTGGTGTGAACACAGCCTAAGCCCACAACTAGTCATTGCTTCCCTTACATGCCGTGCTATTTCGAAGATGGAATTATCCTTCCACGGAAGTGAGGCACTATGGCTGTTACTCATTGTTCAAGATCGTTCTCATTGTCCTTGTTCCCCAAGAACATTCTTGCGATCTTGAGACTTTGAAACAGTGCTGTTGTTGCCAAATTGAAACTAATATTAGAAACTTTTGAGTTTTTCTCTCCTGTAAACATTTTATGGATAAAAGGTGATCGTAATTCGCAATTTTTGCAGTAGTCACTACAAGAATTTTAACTTTTAGGCCAGCTGTAGGCCTACCTTAAGCCAAGATTGTGTTAAGAATGCGAAACAAGAACACATCTTCGAGTTCTTGTTCTAGATCTCTCGTGTTCAACCGTCATTTTGACGTCACTATAAGACAAGATTCTGACGTCAATCCCGCCAAGAACTTGCTTGTAGAACATTTAAAAACAAACTGCCTGCACAAAAAACATGTTATGTATAACAGTGAACACCCATTTTGAGGTGAAGCAGCGAACAATCTCTGGACTGATTCGCCAAATAACGGACTTGGTCCGTTGTTTGGGGATTTGTCCATTATTGTCTTTGCCACGATTTTGTCCATTATATATATATAAGGGTGGCAACAAGGTGTTGATGGATCCAATAAAGTCTCAATGAAATCATTGCACCTAGTTGGTGTACTTACTAATGGCTTCACATGATAGGAGTTTAAGATACTATTAAGTTTCTTTTGTTTTGGCCCATATAAGAGTAAATTACAGTTAAAATCCTCAGATTATTTGATGCCTTATCTCTGGGAATTTTGTCAAGTTATACAAAAGGTGATCAAGTTTGTAAATAAAGGTATTAAAATATCCTTGGGGGAGCTGTAGATTATTGCTACATGGAAAATATATTGTAGCTTAATTCATACCACAGAACACTCGAAAATTTTTTCTTCATTGTGTGTTCAGTGCAAGTTTTATATGCTCCTCCCAGGTCAGTCGTTTGTCTATCATAATAACTAAAATTCTCTTGGCGTTTTTCCTTGGATTTATTGAATCATGTAAAAAATGAGGCATATAGTCAGTTTTTTTACAATGTGGGAAGTTGTCTTTTGAGTATTTGTTCGGATTGACGGCAATTTTCCACTCATCCATCCAGTTCTCTATCAAGTCCAGGTAGTGTTGGATATTATCTTCTGCCAGGTTAACCCGATAATGCATTGCTGCAATTGTGGTGTCATCGGTATAGAGGAAAAGGGGTGTTACAGGTTGGTGCAGAATATCATTCACATAGGTATTGAACAGTAAGGGACTTAAAACAGATCCCTGTGGCAAGCCTGCAAGACTTGACATGTAGGGAGAGGAGAAGGAGCCTTGGGAGAGGGAGAAGGAGCAGTTAGAGACAAGGAAGAGGATGATGTTCAAGAGATCAATAGAAATGCCTAGACGGTGCAATTTAAGCAGCAGCCTGGGTAGCCAGATGTGATCGAAGGCTTTCTCTATCTCAAGAAAGGCTACAGAATTGATCCTTTTGTAGTTAAAACCCTCCAGGATCTGCTCTGTCAAATGAGTGATCTGATGAATCATGGATATCTTTTTCATCTGAACTGCTCGGGAATAATAGTTTGAAGGAGGTGCAGTTTTAACCTGCTGTAAACCGCTTCACTGATTACCCCAAGTATACTCGGATCAAGGCGAGGGTCAAATTCTGACAAGCCCAAGTATACTCGGGCCACTGTATTTTTTCCTTTCCTTTAGAAATGCAACCGAGTTTTTTCGATCCTTCCTAGTAGTTTACATTCTGAGCATCCGAGGTCACTCAGAGAGAGAGATAAGATTTCTCGGAGCGGATTTTTCGAAATATCGGAGTACTGAACTCACACAGTCATTTGCACCACTTTCGCCAAAATTTCTCTTCACAATCCAGTCGCTTCAATTGCTACTCCAGATGTTCTTTACCTTACCAAGGAGATCATTCATTGTAGGTCATTAGCCCTGAGATGGTTTTTCCCAGGCACTCTTTCTTTCCTCAATTCCTGGAAGGTCCTTCGCCTCACCCCCTGGAGATAGGTATGAACCCTTTGGGATCAGCCTTTCGAAGACATTTTCGGGACAGTTATTCGTAGAGCTTTCGAGTGAATACATCTAGCAGTTTTCCTTCCATTTATGCTCGGTAGCATTTTTATTATTCTCTTGTTTTTGTTATATTGTTATATTCTGTTATATTGTTATACTAGGTTATATTCTGTTATTTTTTTATTGCATATCGTTTTGTTATTTTGTGATTTTATATCACTTAATTTATCTCTAATGGAGCGCGAGGAGTATTCCGATAGTGATATTGATGCTGAAGAGGTTAGCATTGAGGAATCTGGATTGGAGTCAAGTGTGTCTGAGGAATATCTTAGTTCTGATGCTGAGTACACATTGAATCTATCGAAGGATAATCAATGGTGTGAAGTGAACACATCAGGTCCTCTTCCTTCTGCTCCAGAAAGATTTCCTTTTGAAGGTGAATCTTCATTGAATTTTAAAGTTAATCTAGGAGGTATTTTACAGTTTTTTTTTAACTATTTTTTTATGAAGAGCTAGTTGTTTTTATTGCCAATGAAACAAACAGATATGCGACTAAGCCTCTCAATGCTAGGCCATCGAGTTCAGGTATTGCTGTACATCAGTTGCACCACATCACTGGAGCTGAAATTCGTGTTTTTCTTACAATAGTGATGTTGCAAAGCATTGATCACAAATCTGGCCAAGAGTTGTATTGGTCAACAAGACCTGTATTTTTCCCCATTCTTTGGACAGACAGTTTCTTACAGAATATTTGTGAATTTTGCATTCCAGCGATAATGAGACCTACGATGTGAAAAATCATCCAAATCCTAAATTGAATAAAATATGGCCAGTCTTTCAGAGCTTAGAGGAGAAGTTCTGAAAAGTTTACATGCCCGAGAGAGACATCATGATTGATGGAAGCTTTTGTTATTCATAGAAAGACTGGGATGGCGACAGTATATTCTGCAAAAAAGGGCTAGATTTGGCATAAAAACTTGCATGCTTTTCGAGGTGAAAAGTGGGTATATGTGGTCGAGTGTAATTTACACGGGGAAAGGGACTATTCTTGACAGGGAATTCCAAAATCATCCGATGACATCACAGGTGGTTATGACTCTATTATTGAAGCCCTTTCTAGATAAAGGTTACTGTCTAACATCAGACAATTTTTATATTTCGCCGCAATTGGTAGATTTATTGGTTTCATGGTCGACAGACATTTATGGAATAGTGCACACAAATCAAAAAGAGATGCCCATTGGCATAAGGCAGAAACCACTGAGAAAAGGAAAAATAATGGTATATCGTAGAGGGAAAGTGATTGCTTCAATGGATGGATGTGGGAGACGTAACAGTTCTCTCTACCATCCATAACCAAGAAATGCTGATGGTGGAAGGAAAGAGTGGCAATAGGCAAAAAAAACCAAAGGCTTTGATTATAATGACACAATGGGAGGGGTAGACAGAGTGGACCAGCACCTTGCAGATTATCCCATTCCACGGAAGTGCGGGAAAAATACTATAGAAAATTTTTTTCCCATCTTCTTGAGATTGCAGTATGGAATTCATTTGTTCTGTATAAAAAGACTGGAGGAGAACATGATCATTTAGAATACAGAACACAACTGATTGAAAAACAATCGAGGTTTATAACCCTAGCATCACCTCCCCTAGGGCTGGATGCCGCATCCACTTAGCCTTTCAGGAAGACACTTCCCTTATTATATTCCACCTACTGAGAAGAAGACGAACTCCACAAAGCAGTGTGCATTGTGTGGACAAAAGCAAGACACCCGGGGAAACTGGATTCTACTGCGAGACAAGTAATGTTCCGTCATGCGTGGTGCTGTGTTTTAGGATTTACCACACAAGTGCAAATATATGAATGTTATATGTTTCTATATATGTTATTTGTTACTTGTGTATTAGTTATAAGTTTAATATTTAGTAGTTTTTTACTTATTATTAGTTATTTTTTATTGTATTTATTTTATTGTTTCATGTTTAACACATAAGTGTATATGTAATTTATACTATATACTGTATTTTTATTGCATAAAAGTGTTTTATATTGTATATAGGTACATATTATACATAACTTTCTCTCAATTTTGTAGTTACCATGAAAGAAATTTTAATTTTGAAATATGAATTGAGTTCAAATACTTTGTATTTATTAATAACATGAAAATTTTAAAGTTCAATAAAATTTATTGTTAAAAAATGAATGCATTTATTTGTCTCACTGTGATTTTTCCAAAACTAGAATAAAAAAACGACTTTTTTTAGACCTATATTAAAATCGTCAGGGAAGTGGTAAATCACCCTTTCTAAAAACCTTTGAGAGAGTTGAATTGAGGCTGATGGGATGGCACCTACTTGGGTCAGAGAGACTTTTCTCTGGTTTTGGTTGCATTATTATCCTCGACTTTCTCCATGCCCAAGGAAAGTAGCTGCATGCAAGGTTGCCATTTACAATGTATACTGTATACATTGAAGGGAATTATGACTTCTGACAGGTTATCAGCACAGTATTCAGAGTTCTGTCTATTCCTATGGAGGATTTGTTTTTCAGCATTTTTAATATTACTGCTATTTAGCTTGTGTCACATGGAATAGGTTCTGGAGTGGAACTCTAGATGAGAGTGTCCAATTCCTCAATATCCAGGTCTTCGTTGGGCATGAAAACAATGCAAAGGCATTCAGCAAAAAGCTCCCCCTTCCCTTCATAAGTTGCTGTATGCCTCTCTGTGTGCACATGAAAGTAAATTAAACATATTAACATATTTGTGATTGATCTTGTTTACTCCATTTGTTATGAATATTGTTTGCATTGACAGCGATTAATAAAACCATGTAAAAAAATTTCTAAGTTAAAAATAAATTACAAGTTTCTGGTTATATTTTTCTCAAACTTTTCAAGAATAAGTGGCATTAATTTGGAAATGTATGCTCAAATTTTCAGCTTTTTATCTTTTACACCTTTGGAGATATTAAAAAAAATTTAATGGGCCCCAATCCAAACGTATATTTTTTAAACTCGAATATAAAGAAAAAAAACAAATGGCAGGAGTACAAAAATCCATCCTCCAAGTCTCAGCTCTCTAACATTTATGGTTTCATCACAATTTCAATTCAAGTAAATGCACAGAGAGACAGACAGATATCAAAGTGAAACTATAAGTGCATATTTTTTAAATGCTAAAACAATATCAAAACTTGGATAAACAGAAGAATGTTTGTGGCACCCTAGTATAGGAACACTATTCTAGGCACTCATTCGCTCTATCTCTAAATACCAATAAACAGATAAAAGCTAAGTTGTCGTTATCAGTAGATGATGTGGAATGAATTGGTTGTGTCCTGTGTTGCATATTTAAATGGTCCACGAGTGTTGGTGTGAAAGTGAAAGAGGAGTGAAGGAGGTAAACTGTTAACATAAAGAGAGATGAAAAGGAATTGGGCCTTGGTCATTATTCAGTACAGTTTCTTTGTATTTGTTAAAGGATGTGCTTTTATATGAGTCTAGCTTGGCTAGGTTATAGATGGAAATTGGGTGATTTGTTTCCCATATGTTTAATGCTACACTTGAATTGTTTATTCTATTATGTTTAAAATGTGCTGTGTGTTATTTGAATCATGTTTATAATTTCCTTTTTGTCTGCCTGATGTATGTTTTAACACGTGTTGCAAGATATTTTGTAAATCACTGATTTCTTTTTGTCTTTAGTGTTGAGGTTGGCAATTTTGTCATTATTTACAAATATTGTAGATAAATTGTAATTGGAAAAGATGTTCTGAAGTTGATTGGGAATGCTGGGGGTTAGAGGTATCTTAATGACTTTACCTTATTGGAGCATGTTTTCGTGAATGCATTATTATTTTTAAGGAATATCTTATGTTTATGTTTTTAACATGTTTTCTATTGTCTGAGTGTAATAACCATTCAGCAATATGCATTTTTTTACATTAGCCAATTCATTCTGAAAATACCAGGTCTTTGTAATCAGTGGATATAACTTACATAGCTATCTTGTTTCCTCTTTCTTTGGTAATGGATTTTTGTTTATCTTTTTAATTTGGTCAATTTTTAGATAAACGAATTTCCAAAGCCAAGTTACATGAGCAAGACTTTGAGGGAACTTCGCATTGGAACATATGAAAACATAGAGACTGCAAAAGAAGAGACTCCAATAATCGAAGCTCTGCGAAAGTTTGTTGAGCGACGTGTCTCTGCACTGCCAATAATTGATAATCAAGGTCGCTTGGTTGATATTTATGCCAAGTTTGATGTGATAGTAAGTATTGTCAACTTTGTGCCCTAATGAATACTCTTGAGTGGTTGAGTGCTTATCATAAAGAAAAAGATTTTCTGATTATATTTATCATTTAATTACTCTAATAATTACCTACTTATTGCCCTCAAGGGTTTGATACACCCTCAGCATTAATTTTCTTAATGGGATTGATTTCAATCTGAAGTACATACATTTTTTTAAATCCTACCTTGTGCTGCATAGTAAAGCTATTTGAGATAATTACACAAAAATGAGATTGAATTGGTCATATGACTCAATCAGGAATAGTAATTTTGGATAAAATGAAATTATGGTCTGAAAAAAGCATGTTTGGGTAATTTTGCTTAATCAAGATTAACATATTAGGTGGAAATAAAAATTTAAATTTCTTCCTCTGAGAGAGAGATTTATTATTGATTTAAATTTTCCCCTCAGAATTTAGCTGCAGAGAAGACTTACAACAATCTAGACGTTTCTCTGAAGAAGGCCAATGAGCACCGAAATGAATGGTTTGAGGGAGTTCAGAAGTGCCGCTTGGATGAAACCATCTTCACTGTGATGGAGAAAATTGTTCGAGCAGAGGTATTTCTTTCAGAATTCTAAAAAATCATTACTGAACTGAGAGGGAATTTATTTTGATTATTATGGAAATTTAAGAATATATTTCTTATGTGAGTAAATAGTCTTGGTATTTCAAACAATGCTCATATTTGACTTTAAGCTTTATCATATGGCATTTAAATACTGCTATGGTGTCTCATGACTGGGTTAATTTGGGATATTTAAATACAGTATTTTTGTTTGACTAGATTCTCATATCTCAGTAAATATTACTGATAAAACCTTCCATGACAAAAAACATCTGTAAGTAGTCTCAGAACAAAGGTATTAAAGTTGCTGCAATATGTCCCAAAATGAACACATTTTAATGCCACTTTTGTGGTATTTTGGCCGATAAAGGTAAATGCAGTCAGTATTGAAAGATTTGAGTTTTCTAAAGGAATAAAAGAAATCCAGGGAAGAAAAAGTCTTTCTCCTATTTTTACTTTATTTGCAAGCTCAGCTTCTATCGAATTTGCTTTCAGATGTCTGTTGCCATTGCTTAATAATGCTGATAAGTTAAATTTCACAATAAAATAATCGGGAAACCAATTTTAAGAGTTAATTTATGAGAAGTAAGGGCAGATATCTATAATAAATTACCATATTTATCTGAATCTAAGATGACTCTCCTTTTGGTAGACTGTCAAAACAGAAAAAATAATTTATGATCTAATTACATTTCATTCCTGCGAAAATTAAAAAGTCTTCAGAACTAGCAGAAATTTTTATTGGGTCCCATAATTTTGTTGTTATATCAGTCATCATTTCTATGCTTTCTTCATCATCCACTCTCACTATCTTTATCAATTTGAACTTTGTCCATAGACTCCCACAAAACATCATTTTTACTTCCATCCATGACATTGGATAAGCAGCACTTCTTAAATGCCTTCACTATTACCTCTGGATGTATCTGTTGCCTTAATCTATTGGCTGAGAATTGCAACATTTGGTTTGTTTAGATTTCCTTTTAGTGTTCGAGGGTGGTCTCCACTCAGTAACCACTCTGAATATAAATATATTTTTAAAAAGTCTTTTCGACAGCAACATTGAAAACTTGTAGCTGTGATGTCATTCCTACAAGTATGATCACAAGGTCAGTATTCATTTCTTTTATTAAATATTTAACTTCTGGAGTTTTGTCTCCTTTTAATGCATCTAGCACAAGCATCCTTCTTTTTCTTAATAGTGCTCCTGGTCTTCTATTCCAGATGAGGTGTAACCAATTTCTCATAAGTTCTTTTGAGATCCATCCATTTTCATGACATCTAACTATTATTCCAATTTGTCACTCGGGCATGGTTTTTCATTTTCTGATAACATATGGTGGTAATTTTATTCCATCTGCTAAAAAAGTCAACATTATTTTTTCATTAACTGTCATACTTATTATCACAGATTTTGCACCTTTTCATTGACGGTGTAATTAGATGACATGTTGAAGACAACTGCACTTTCATCAGCCTTGCCTATTTGCCCCAAAAGGTAATTGTTGGTTTTTCTAAGTCCAATTACATTTTTTTGATAGGAAATATGTTTCTCACTGAAGTCTACAGGCAATTTTTGACACTTCATTGTGTTTTTTGGCATAAGGAAAAACCATTTTGTCGCATCATCTGCACACAACAGCCATTAATGGTCATAAATTTCTGTTGTGAAATTTTTAATCCACATGCAATTTCTTGTGCTTTGAGTTTAATTGTTTCATGCGAAACTGGCATTCTGCACTCTCTATCTATGCACAAACTCAACTATTCATTTTTCTTCATCATGAAAGCGACCACATTTTGGACCACTGAATGATTTCTGACTAGATTTAGCACTTTAAAGTTCCTGTTTTAAGAATTTCCATCTATCCACATTTGCTTCAGTGACATTAAATTTTCTACTTGCTTCAATGTTATTACTTTTATCTGCATACTTCATCACTATCAGTTTAAAATTGTCATCATAATTGTGCATAATTCCTTTCAATATCTTTCCCTTTGCTTTTATGTTTCTTATGTCTACATGATCAGCCATTTTAAAGTAGAGGGTGACCTATTATAAATAGCGGCTTCTTACATTGGGCATAGGAGGATATAGGATATAAATGTTTAGATACTTCTAGAAAGGCTAGAGACCTGAAATTTGGCAGGATGATATTGGGTACATCCAACGGAGAGAATTGAAAATTCCAAAAATTTTAATTTATAGGGGTTTTTTTTAAATCCATTGTTCCATTTCAATACCCCATTAGAAAAATATAGAAATCTGTGCAGGGTTTTATAAAACTGCATTTTAAGATTAGTTGAAATTAAGGTCAAAAAAAACTCTGACTAAAACAGTTCCATAGCAGAAAAAATGGGGTTTATTATTTTTTAAGACAAAATTTAAATCTATGCAAAATTGGCATAAACATGTGGACAGATGGACAGGCAGATTGACACAACCTGACCATAAGGCATTCATTTTTTACGTCTTGTAAAGATGCCTATAAAGCAATTTCACTGTAATAAATTAAGCAGTTATTGCTGTAGTAGTCGTATATAACCCCTATTTAGTGTTTATGCCAATTTAGTGTACAAAAAATTATTCCCCCAGAGAAGCGTTAAATAGGGGCTTCACTGTAGAAAGATACTGTTAAGATGTCTTTTCTCCTCTTTCCAAATTTATAAGTGCTAGGATATGGAAACATTAAAATGTGATTGTTTTATTAATTTTTAATGCATATTAATTGTTAGTAAATAATGAAAATACCTTGACTTTTCAGGTTCACAGATTGGTTATTGTGGACGATGAAGAAAAAGTCATTGGAATGATATCACTTTCGGATTTGCTGATGTATCTTGTATTAAGACCATGTGGTAAGTGAAATCAAAAAAAGGAAGGTATTGCATTAATTTCCTGTTTTAACATTTTAGCATATGACATTTAGCTGCATTTAGTGAACAAAATTTGTACTTAAGCATAACTTTTGTATAAGTAATGTACAATGAAACACTAATTGAACCTTCCCATATTCAGTATTTACTTGCATTTTTTTAATTCACAGTTCTGCAAAAAATTATTATTTTCTTTGATTTTTTCTCGATTAAGTATTTTGCCCACATATAGTGAAATACATTTCTGACACCTGAACAAATTCCTACCTTGATCATTCCTCTGGGAGATGCAATGGCACCATCTACACCAGGGGCCAGCAACCTATGGCCCGCGGGCCACATATGGCCCTCGAGAATGCTTGATGCGGCCCGCAAAGCTGTAATGAAAAAGTGACCAGGAAAATTTCTCATGAGCAATTTTATATTTTTTTGAGTAAAATTATGGTCTCATAGCCTTTTCTGGTGAAGTTTTAATGTTAGGAAATTATGTAGAATTGATTTTATTTGTATGAAATCACAGAATCTCTTGAAAACTTCTGTTTTATTCGCTCATCTGGCCCTCTGAGGCTTTCTTGACTCCCAATGCAGCCCTCCAAAACATTCACAACTGCAAATGTGGCCCTCCATGCAAAAAAGGTTGCCGACCCCTGATCTACACCATCACAATGAAAGCAATTGTCCATACAGTTGTGGGGATCTTTTTATCATTTACTATGCAGAACGGCCATCTCATGAACTCCATATTACATTCAGTTCTGTTTTTTACTGATAGGCAAGACGTGTTATCACAAAGTATGTACTTGTAACATTGAAATAATATAAAAATAATGGCAAAATATAAAATATATATATATATATATATATATAAAATAAAAAATATTGCCAATAGATAAGAAAAATATTAGACATTACATAACCTAACCAAAGCTAAAAATAAATGACAATTGTATAAATGTACCAAAATTATTTGCAAATGGTAATCTTCGCGAGCACACTGTTCAATAAAAACACCCTCACCAGATTATTTGGAGAGAAATCAACCCTTCCAAGCACTATTTCTCAGAAAAAATGGAGTAAATTTTCACACATCTGTATGACAACTGAGAATAGACATGGCCACAACATGGTCTGCATCGTAACTATTAGAATAGAAAGAAAACAATATGCATGAGGTTGTTTAAACCCCAGATTATCTATCTATGGTTAATCGATCTTTAATAAAGGTCATTCCATAATGCCAAATTTTTAAGTATCACAAGAGCATCAAAATTTTGAATTTAGTGGAATAGATTAATATAATGCAAGCTGGTATTGCCTATCACATTCTGTCTTTGAAGAATTTAGCTGATGTCTAAACAAACAAGTTTATAACAAAAAATATTCCAATATTGTATCAAATGTTTTCTATCAGAATGACATTACAGTTGTGAGTGGCTGCCAGATAATGTCAGGAATCCATGTTAAGAAAAGTCCAATGCAAGATAATAAGCAGCAGCTGAGCAAAATTTGGTGCACATTTGACAGGGCTTGGTTTCACAGATGCAGAAGCTGAATTCTGATTTTCCGTTACTCTTATTACTCGCTGTTCTCAGATTGCAGTGATTTTGTTGGATCTTATTTCCACAAACAGTAAAGCTTCACAATTTTATATGATTTTTTAAGAGTTAAGACTTGGCAATGTTGGGAATATTTCTGAAATGAGAAAAATTCCGTCATGATAGGGAATCAAACCCAGGTCTTCTGCTTGCCAGGCAGATATTCTACTGAACTATCTTAGCATACTAATTCTCTTGCCTCAGAACATGGATGTTTTCCTAATTAAGGCTGGGCTAGCCAAGCTCGTATCAACCAGCCAGTTATCATCGAAGAAAACTCCTCTTTCTCAAATGGTGAGATGCCTAGCTAGAAATTTTTCTCCTGTTTTAAAAATATTCCCAACTTTACAGCTTATTCCTGTCTGCATAGGAATTTAATATCACTTTATTCCTTCAATTTCTTGACAATGTTGTTTGTGTGATTCCTTCCTAAAAGATTATTGCTCTCAAACTGGTTCATATTTTCTTTTAATTATTAATGGGCAACATAGATAATGCTATTCCAGTAAATTATAAAGTAATCCTCCTAAAACACAAATCCTATATATTGTTTTCATAACATGTGTGTTTCATGCCCATTACTACCTGCATGTCTGCCTCAGGCTGCACACATACCTGCCTTGGGCTCCCATTATGCCTGCCTAGGGCACATGACCGATATGCTTGCCCACTGTTCCCTACCCTCCCACCTGGAGATGACTTCTGCCACAACAGCAAGCTAGATGGGGGTGTGCTCACAGTGTTATTATTGCACAACATTAGTGAATGCCTGCAGCTGGCAGAGCAGCAGCTCTCAAATTTCGGATTGCCTAAAGTAAATAAGGACAAGTACGCAAATGCTTTGCAGCATCTTCAGCATCAACCTCAAGTTTCCTCAGGGCCAAATGAAGTGCTCAAAGAGCTCAATTTCAACTGTGAGCAGCAGGAAAGAACTGCAGCTAAGAATTTTCCCCAACTAATTGCATTTCAGCGCTTGCATTGTGATGCAGTATGCAAAACCTTTTGCTTCAACACTTTGCTGGCAACAGTTCATGCACAAGGATGCATCGCTTTGGCAGTGGTGTCAAGTGGAATTGCCACAACCCTTCTAAAAGGTGGCCACACATTTCACTCGTGTTTCAAGGCATCTTTGGCCCCTGATGAGCATAGTTATTTCCACGCAAAGTGGCCTTGCCCAGCTAATTCAAGAGGCTGTTCTGATAATTTGGGATAAGGCCCCAATGGCCATGAGCTGCTGCTTGAAGCTCTCAACCTCATCCTTAAAGATTTGATACAAGAGCAGTGCACCTTTGGCGGAAAATAATTGTGCTTGAGGGCAATTTCCAGCAAGTTCTTCCTGTTGCCAAATGTGGTCCATGTGCAGAAGTTGTTGGGGCCTGCCTTTAGCATTCTGTCTTATGTCAGCACTTCCAAGTTTTTTGACTGAATGAAAATATGTAGATTTGACATGGCAGCCCAAATCCAGCTGCTGAGGCACATTCCAAATGACTTTTAGATCTAGGAAATGGGCAGCTTCCAAGCTTACACAATGATGACAATACCATAGCTCTTCCTCAAGAGCTCTGCATGGCTGCTGACCTTAATCAAGTTACTGATTGGTTTATCCCCGACCCCTCCAATAATTTCAAAAACCAGGAGTGGCTCTCCAAGCGAGCTATTTTAGCTCTAAACTATACTGTCATTTCTGAGATCAATGCAGCTGTCACCAGCAGGTTTCCTGGCCTCATTAGTACCTGCACAAGTGCCGATAAGATTTTGTCAGAGGAGGATGCACTTGCTGTCCCAATTGAATATCTCAACTCATTGACATTCCTGGTCTATCACCGCACTCCATTTTTGCTGACAGTGATATGGCAATATCTATGGAAAAGAGAAAAACATTGCATCATCTGAAAAGTAACAACTTGGATAATGTTATGATTGAGTGGGTTAGACAGTGTAGGAGTGAGCAAGTCCCATTGTTCAGACCGATATTCATAACACAAGTACAAATTTTCCATAACGACATGAAAATTGCAATACCATGACATTATTCTACTAGTTGGCTTATAAAATTCAAGACATGGCATGGTATTCAGCAGCTAAAAGTTTGTGCCGAAAAGGCTTCCACCGATCATGAAGCTGACAAGAACTATATTAACAAGTTTGTAAAATAAGTTGCTAATGAAAACTTGAGACATGACCAGGTATATAATGCAGATGAGACTTCTCTGTTTTAGTGTTATGTTCCTCGAAAGACACTAGCAGCAGAGGACAAGACTGCACCAACAGTGGTGAAAGATGCGAAAGATAGACTAACTTTGCTCGCTTGTGAAAATGCACCCGGAACTCCTAAATGCAAGTTACTCATCATAGGCAAGAGCGCTTGTCCTCAGACTTTTAAGGGAGTTCAGATATTTCCTGTCAATTATCATGATAACAAGAGGGCCTGGATAACTAGGGAAATAATCATTGACTGGTTTGAGAAACATTTTGTGCCTGAATCCTATGTCCATTGTAAATCTGTAGGACTACCAGATGACTGCAAGATACTTTTGGTAAAAGACAATATTCATACTGTATTTTACCACCAAACTCAACCTCCCTCATACAACCCATGGATCAGGGTGTTTTACGGGCATTAAAGTGTCGTTAAAAGAATGAGTTTATGAGACATGCTGAGAGCTATCAATGGTGGCAAAGAATTGAAAGTGTTTCTTAAAGATATATAGTTATATGTACGAATGACTCAAAATCCCAAAAAATCTAGAATCTGGCAACCTAAAAGCCCCGAGATTGCTGAATTTTAAACTTTGTACTGTATTTTTGTTTGATAATTTATTTTTAAAATCTGATGTGGCCACCACACGACTTTCTCCATACCTGCAATATTTCTAAAAATTCCAAATATGTTAAATGATAATAAATATTTTAAGGAACTGCAAGAAAAATTTAGACTTTACAAAGAACAGAAATAAACTCAAACCATAGCCTTCTGATATTGGATATAGCCACAAAGCTCCAACAATTAAGAAAATAAAAAGGAGCATTACTAAGACATAACTAATGTAAGCATGAAGTGTGTTTACAATAGTAGCTAGTAGGTGATATGTGGCAGCTAAAAAATTTAGTTTTTAAAATATCTCTTTAACAATGCATTATATGGGGAAATGTTTCAAACAAACATTGTAGAAAATTAAATTTCCTACAACTTTTATTCCAGTACTTTTTTACATTCATCAAATATTAAAGCAAATATAAATATAACAGATAAGTGATAAGGGTAAACACCCACTTACAGTTGACCGATTTTTACCGAAAACTAATCAGTTCTTTTTCCTTGAGCAAAAATTTTCAAATATAATATTTCACGTTGATCTGATTAATAGTTTTTTTAGTTAGAGTACCTGCAAAATCCTGGTCACAGACACCCACAACATCACCGAAAAAATAGTCAAAATGTGTTCAGGGGACCTTAAAACATGTATTTCCATTGAAATCTCAAATTCGATTTTTTTTCATGAAAATAATACTGTCTCTATACTTCGTATATGGAGAAAGTAAAAATTATAATATTTTAAAAGTAATTCATGAAATTTTGTTGGGGATCCTTTTCGGCATGCTCTCTTATTTCAAAATGAAAAAGTAGCAAGCATAGTAATGGCTATTAATTTAACTGTGAAACTAACATTTCTCAGGTATTTTTTACCTTTTTATTAGTGCTGCAATAAACATTTTTTTCATGATGAACTCAATTTAGCAATAAATGAAAAAAATCATTCCCTCGGATATTCATGAAAAGTGAGTTTCACTGGATTTATTTTGATTGAATTTTTAATTCTTATTAGTATCAGCGTTATTAATTCTTAATCTACACATTACGAAGCGTTATTTTCAATGAGAACTTGATTCATCAATTGAATTCATTAAGTGTAAATCTTGTGTTATGAAAAAAATTGCCAATTGTTAAGTGTCACATTGAGCTGTCAATGACTCTGCTCTCTGCCATTTTAGCTACAGAGGAAGAAGGCTCAAGCACCATGTCTTCAGGGGTGCACCTTGCATCCTCTTCACCCCTATCATCACACCTCTCATCAGATGCGAGCGTCATCCCAGAAGAGGAAGGCAAGGAGGATGAGGAAGAAGTGGCTACCAGGTGCAATGGCGAGGAGGCAGGTGGTGATATACAAGGGGATTCAGCCAAGGGAGAGTCTGAGGAGGAGGAAGAGGAGGAGGATTTGGCAGAGAGGCACAGGCGCTCGGTGGAGGAGGTCGTGGAGGAGGAGGATGAAGAGGAGGAGGAAGTAGGAGTGGTGACCACATCGTCTTCCAGAGTTGGTGCATCTTCTGAGAGTCCTGGCTGGAGAGAGGTGACCGTGTCTGGTGGAGAATGAGCAATTGGTGCAGTGCAGGGTGCACTTAGTTGGTTTGGATCATCCCTCATAAGTCCCCTTGCCTCACTGTGAACGCTTTGGTATCTAGTGTGCTCTGAGTTTAACAATCTTGAGGATTTGATATTGCTGTTGCATCCAAATGTGGGGGAGAGCAGTGTTTGTCTTACAAGGAAAATGACATTGGCTTGAAAAGCCCTTGTGAGTTTTGATCACTTTTATTTGTTAATGCCATTTATTTTTGAAGAAGTTTCATTCAGGTAGGGGTTGCAGTGGAAATGTCCTCTGTAGTAAGTAGAGGGGACAGGTGAACATGTCTGCCCATGGTGTATGCTAGTGTGCCATGAAATAACAAATGTTGGAATGAATGTGATTTGTGGTCTGTAAAATTGACTATTTTGATAGGCAATGCTTTTCTGCTTGCCCACAAAGATTTTTTACCATAATCCAGCTATTGGAATAACATCTCTTTAATTAGTGTTTTGCCCTTTTTTGCAGCCTACACAGTCGTATGCATGGGTTATGATGTGACTTTAAGAATAGGTCTCATCTACTCTTCTAATGCATTGTGATTTTCAAACATGTGGTGACTTTGGTAGTTAAAATCTTGTGCCTAATTATTGATTCTGCCTTGGCCTAGGCATCCAGCTCAACTGCTCCTAACCCAGTTCCACCTGCACGCAGTGAGATGTATCTCAGGTTTTCGTTTATAGATCATGAATAAAATAATACTGAGGTTCTGATATTGTGATTTTCATGCCTAATTGCATTGCAACTAAAAATTGCGTGAGCAGCAGCTGCTGAAGTTGAAACATTAAAAAGTGAAAGGGTTTTTTGTAAGATTGTGTATATAGCATCTTTTTAAAATATAAGTATCCATGCAATTGATTTGCTTTCACTATTAAAATATTACTTAATGTCTAAATCTATTTAAAAAATCTAAAAATAATGCTCGTAAAATTGGTTAATTGGAATGCTTCCTTCTGAAATGAAGGGTTGGATCCAAGTGCAAGTGTACATGCATGTAAATATATTGAAATGCTGTAAAGTAGGAGTGGTTATTCAAAAGAGTTTGTCTTGTTTGGGAGAGTCTTCAGAGAGGCTCTTTTTTATAGAATTGTGTCAAGAGGCAATCTAAGTCTCTGAACACCATGCAGACGTTTTTGTTACAAAAAAGTTTTTTCTATCCTTTTGATTATAATCATGGTACTGTATTCATATTTCAGATTTTTTTCCATTAATTATTGGATTTTGCTTCCACAAATTCTATGACGTCACATTTGTTTTATAGATTTACATTCATAAAGTAGTTGGGGCTAGTAAGATAAAGTCAAATTCAGATTTAATATAGTTCATTAATTCATACAATGTAGAACTTGCTCCTTGCATCTGCAGCTGGTTAGTTTTTTAAGGAATGGTAAAAAGCATCCCTAATCGAAGTTGGTCAAATTAAGAATCCATATTGTCTTTAGATTAATTTATTGGATGCCCAGTTATTTGCTACTAATATCACTCTGGTCAAAAGTTCCAGAGGTTATTAACACCTGCTGTATTTCTCATTAAAGAATCTTTCTGCCCTTGAAGGTTTAAGTTGGCAACTTATACTGCAAACTCTGTTGTATTGTACCTGCAAAAACAAGGAAATATTATACTAGAAGATATAAAGATGAATAAATTTATGTAAAATGTTAAAAATTGTTATTTTTCTTATAAATTTCCCATCCCATTGGGATCTTTAGCTGCATATGGAGTGTTCGGGTATATTATTTGTGACAACATAAGATGAACTTTGAACCTTCAAAACACCTTCCAAAAAGCTTGTTCACTTATTTCCTTAGTATTAAATTCAAGTGAATGACATTTAAGGTGATGAAGATCCTTCTTAGTGACTATCTGACAGAAATTTTTGGTTTTCATTGTGGATAAATCTTATTTCTGTCTCAAGAGATACCAATGGATGGTACTATGTGATATCATGTATTTATTATAAACATTTAAAATTTTCTACACATTTATTCATCATCAAATCAGCTGCACTGCATTTTGCAATGTTTATTTCCATGTTTTATTCAATACTGTGATTATCTTATCTTGATTTAGTCTGAAAAGAGATTACATAAAACTGTTTCTTAACCCATTGGCTTAAAGAGACAGCAGTGCGATGATTCACTGGTGGTTGAAATTGGCCTTAGCGTAAAAAGCTGGCGAATCACTGGTTCCACACAGCATCTACTTCTGACTCATTTATTTTGCTCACAAAAGCAGATAACGCTGCGTGCCTTTTTTATTACAAAAATAAGAGTTAAAGTTTTCATCTCTTTACAAATATGGTTAGATGAATAAAATCGGTTTTTTTTATTCTAACGAAGACAGAGTAAGACTAAAACTTTGCCATGTTAGCACATTTAGCCTATTTCACCTTGCATCAATCGCTTCTCCAGACAAAGGCATTGTGTTCTAACTCAATTTATGATGATTCACTTCATATTACACACTACTTTTCCTTATTACAAAGTCAAGATAACAAAGCCTACATTGTATACCAACGATTTATGAAAGCCAGAAGAGTCAATCGATTTACGAAGCCAGTCAATAGGGGACATCTTCACATGTCACATTGCTTCAAAATGTACCACACCAAATCAGTCTAAAGGTATGAATGAATAGCACATTTTAAGATAAAACACAAATTACTTTAGAATGAGAATGAGTCCAACAATAGTTGTTGCTATGGCAACACTTGTAATGAGTGATAAAAACTGCAAAATCTCCAGTATTTACACAAAATTCTGAGAAATACAATCGATAAGCAAAATTCTAGAATATAAATTAGAATCTTCATTCCTTTCCTCGGAGAATACTACAAAACTCGCTCTCATATTACAATTCTAAGATTTTAATGTGCAAGAGAAAATTACCCTGCACGATGGATTTTAGATTTCCCATGTGAATCAAATGCGAAGGATAGTTCCTGGAATTGAACCCGGGACTTCAATCTTCGCAACAAAAATTATACTCGGGAACTCGGCCCTTGTAGCAAGAGATTTCCACCAAATCGGTCTATTGGTTCAAAAGTTAATAGGGGGGATGGACAGACGGATACAATGACAAAACTATAAGCCTATTTCCATTCTGGAAAGTAAGCTAAAAATGAGATTTTTAAAGGAAAGATAACAGCCACCTTAACGTGTGATGCATCAAATTAAACGTCTCGATCTGCAGATTTGCAGGAAAATTATAAAATTGAAATTGGACATATTGTTGGCAAGATATTGAGGTTTTTCGTGACCAGCTAAGCTCTGCTCGATGTAGTTGTAGTGGTTGATGTTTAGGGTTCCACGTCAAAACAGCGAAAACAAAAACGGCGAACGGACAAAACAGCGAACGTCAAAACAGCGAAAAATGGCAATGTAAAAAACTGAACGTGAAAATGGCTGAACAAAATATAGCAAAATACATTTACATATATACCCTGCAAGCCGCCAATGGCGTGTGGCAGGGGGAAAATACAGTATATTATAATTATATATATATTCAGAAATGTAAGTAATAAAGTCTATCCCAAATCTTTAAAATTCAATGGATTTGAGATAGAAATACTAATTTTCGAATTTTTTTAGGAACATCATAAAGATCAAATACAGCATAATAAATAGAATGTCATACACAATCAACTTGTAGCTCAAGACTTACAAATTCCTTTATTTCTCTCGCCTAAGACCAGCGTAGCACTTCGTCACTCCAGTTGCAGAGTGCTGCTTCACGGTTCTCGCGTGCAAGATAAATCTACATCATACCGTGTAAGTTATTAGTCCGGTGGATGGCAGGGGGTGCATAATACTTCTCAATTACTTTAAACTCAGTTACGACCTCATTATTCGATTATTTTCCATGGTTCTTCTTGGGAAAAAAGATCCTTCGTATCGTTCGGTCCTATAATCGATCTCGCAAAACTTATTTTCACTGTCCTTTCTTCCAATAAAGGTGGGATCTTTAATGAATTGACCTCTCTAGCTAATCTTTCCGAACGATACTTTTCTAGTAGCCTCAGTCTAGCCTGTAGTCTGCGATCCTCGAGCTATCACCATGCCAAATCCTCAATTGATGGAGAGACGTTTTTCCTAGCATCGAAATTTATTTTCACGAATATGGCAGCCCTTCTCTGAACCTTCTCCATCTTAAGTATGCGGACCCTCTCATAAGGGTCCCATACTTCTGCTGCATACTCGATCTCGTTCGTGGGATTATTTTTCCACTTTTCCAGAAAGGGGCAACTGCCCCTATCTTGCCCCCACCTGCCCACGCCCATGATAATAATCCCTTCTCTTCCCTATAAAGAAATAAAAAACCAGGAGGACAATCAGTCGCTGCGTGAAGACTTAAGAGCCATTTAAGCATGGTGCAAAGAATGGCAAATTGAAATTAATTACACTAAATGTGCCAGTTACGTTCTGGAAAAGTAAGAACATAGAAGTTGGTTTCAAGTATAAAATAGATGGAATAAATATTCAAGCAGCCGAGTATGTTAAATATTTAGGAGTAACCATTTGTCGAGATCTTCCATGAGGCATGCACATTCGTCGAGTTATAGGCGCGGCCAACAAGAAACTGGCTTTCATAGGTAGAATAGTACGGAACACTACAGAAAAAGTACGTGAAACATGTTACTTATCACTTTTTAGACCACAAGTGTAATACGCCTCATGCATATGGGATCCGTACGAAAAGGGACACATAATTCAATTAGCAAGAGTTCAGCGCAGAGCAGCCAGATTCGTAAAACAAAAGTATGAACATAAGGAAAGCATCACTTCAATTATTGAGGGATTTGAACTGGGTACCACTGGAGGATCGTAGATTGAACTCAAGGTTGCGGCTTCTGGAGAAATATAGATCGGAATGTCTAAAAGACGAGGTTTTAGGAGTAGCTGAAGCACCAATGTATATAAGCAGGAACGACCGTGGTGATAAGTTACGTGAGATCGATTGTAGGACGGAGCGTTATCTAGGCTCGTTCTTTCCAAGGACAATACGAGATCACAATAGAAAATTTCAACCTGCGATAGACAACCTTTAGGTAGGTTATGGTGCATTGCACCCCCTGCCTCCCACCAATTAGGTGAATTGCAGGGTAACATGTAGATGTAGATAAGGCTTTTTGAATTCATTATCTCTTGTAATATTTTTCTTACAATTTTTAACAAACCTTCAAATAAAACTTACTTTCAAGTATCTTTTGTAATGCTTGAACAGTAATTTGAAAATGTATTAGTTTTGACTTTTAATGTAAATATATGTCCTTATTCATTAACTACATATTTTCTATTTATTTCGTGCACTCTGTATCATAGTTGCCCATTATTGTATAACTAATGTAATTTAGATCTAAGTAATACGAATGAATTTTTTAAACGAATTTGGAGCCACAATAAATCTTTAAAAAGCTTTTGATAATGACCTACTTCCACTAAAAAATCTGTTAAATTTTTCTATAGGATGCAGGATTCGTTTCTTATGTTAATTTTAGTAATTCCAGTAAATTCAGCGCATTTTTGAAATATTCACATATAGCTATAATTTTCTGGTTTAACATTTCCGGCTATTTAAAATTTAATAACCAGCAATTATTTATTACCTATAATAACTACAATACTGACTTTTGCTAAACTGTGTTCAGCCATTTTGACATTTGCTGTTTTTTACATTCCGATTTTTCGCTGTTTTGACGTTCGCTGTTTTGTCTGTTCGCCGTTTTTGTTTTCGCTGTTTTGACGTTTGCTGTTATGACGTTCGCTGTTATTCATGCGCTGTTATGATGTGACACCGATGTTTAAGTGGTGCTGCTAGTGGGCATTAGTCGATGTAGGAAATATCGGTGATGTTAAGGTGGCACTCCTAGCAGATATTAGTAGAAGGAAGTAAACCTTGCAGTCGCTGAGCTTCTTGGTAATGTGACAGAAGGCTTACTACCAAGATAATATTTCATCTAACCAACCAGTCGATTTATTGACAGGCAACTACTAGTATGTATTATTCTAACAAAATGTGAAATTTCAACTTATATGTTTTGTAAGTTTTCCAGAAATAAATATTTTGTATTTACAAATTTTTCAAAATTAATCATAATTCAGGCACAGAAACTCAGTAAAAAAATAATAAGTCAATGAGTTAATGCAGTGAGTGGTCAACTTGTACACAGTAGGTGCAGGTTATTGTGATCACGTTTGTAGGTTGTATTTTGATTCTATTAAACAGAAACTCTATTAACTGAAGATCGTAGGAATAGTACAGGGTGGAAAAATTATAATAATATACATATATGTAAATAATGCACTTGATTACATATTATGTAGGAACATTTTGCAGGCAAATTATTAATACTATCCTTAATCTTTTTCCCTGTAGAATCGAAAGAATTACATATTAAAAAATCGTACAATGATCTGGGTGGCCCTGTAGTATAGTCCTGTTTCGCCCATATTAAAGATATTGTCTGAATTATAAGTGTTTAATACAGTTTTCCAAGCAGTTTTCAGCCATTTGTTAGCTGCAGAGCCATCCAAATCTTTCTTTTCTCCATGAAGTTTTTTATAAACTATGCTGTGCCTCTCCTGTCTCGTCAGCCATCCATCAGTCACTTTAAACTTTTTTAATTTTTTATGAAAATCAGTGGCTTTTTATAAAAGAATGCCGAGATTGATGGCAGCATTCGCTGAGCTGGCCTGCTTGAACTAAACCAGCAACACTTCATTGATGGAAATTTCTCACAGTGGCGAATGCCAGTCAGCATCAGTCTGGCCAAGGCCTAAGTCCCAGGTGATAACTTACTTAAAAATACTTAATTTTTGATTCTTATAACCAAAAATCTGATTTCAATAAGCGACAGAAATATGGTACATTTTGATGAACAGAATCCGTTCTTTGAAATTTGATTCTATAAAGCAGCTGATCCTAATAACCAGTGATCACATTAAGCAGCTCCTACTGTACCATGATATGGCATATACAGACATGCCTCATTTAGCACAATTGGCATCTCAATTTTTATTTTTTGAAAAATTAAAAAATCTCTATTTAACCCTTTCGCTGCGTCATTGATCATGGAAACAATCTTCCTAGCGACCAATTAATAAGCAATGATGATGCTACAATCGTAGCAAAACCGGTCATTTTTATTAAATTGTGTGGAAGTGACAAAAGTTTTTCACTACATCTCATGCTACATGAGAATTTTATCGATGCTGAAATTTTGACCGGAACTTACTAGGGTAACACAGAGTGTTCATTCCTATCAATTATCTCGCACCCAGTGAAAGCCAACTATAATAAAATAAATTTATAATAAAACGCCAGCAATTTTCTATTATCCCAGCATTTGCCATTAGAATTAATAAGAGCCAAAGACAGACTTTCAATGAGGTTGGATTATTTTTGCCAGAACCCATGTTCAGCCACAGACAACATTATGTCGCATTCTCATGATCTACATCAATGGAAAAATTAAAATTCTTAAAAAAGATGTTCAACGAACTATAAAAAATAATAACAATGTTTTCATGCAAAACACAGTTTATAAAGAAATTTTATAGTTATAAGTTAAACATAAAAATTAAATTTCCTTTTTGTTTGGGGAGACCCATTATTGTTTACGGGTTATATGGTAGTTTAACCAGTCCTAGATGCACACAAGTTTCCAGCCCTAACAATGGTATGAACTTTTTGGAACTCCTGGCATCCTTGTCAATTTTTGGATCTAGGACAATAAATTTTGTTACTACAGAACTGTTATTAACCTTATATGAGACATTAATAGATCCTGCTGCATTAATAACAAATCTCCCATAGACCCTCTACTTAATAGTGGACAACGCTGGACAAGGTGATACCTTTAAATATACCTTATAGGCACTATGTTTACATCACTCCCTGGATCTAGCTTAAACTGTAATGGGGTAGTAGCAGTAGTAGTAATTTATTCACTCTGTTGATCCATAGTACATGAACATAGAATAAGTCAAAGTATAGAAAATTAGAAATATATTGATATTCAAATAAACAGCTTACATAATATTACCATTGAATTAAATTAAAATTCCGACTATTCATGCAACATCAATAGATACAATATAATACATGAAATTTAAGGACATACAAACAAATAGGATAGTAGAAAAATTATGTAAATATAAATAGATATTACATAATAGATATACCCTGAAATCAACACTCAAACTATTGTAGTATGGAATACAAATTATTTTTAAGTAGATTATTATTATATGCTCAAAACATATCTCTATGTATTCCTGGACACTGTATAATCATTTTTGTATCAGAAATTCTTTCAACTTGTGTTTAAGTAGAACAACCGATTGTATGTCTTTTATACTGGTTGGTAGTTTGTTATAAAAATATTTACCAGTATTTTCTGGAGAGACTTTAAAGAGATTAGTTCTGTGATAGTCCATATGGTAATCTGCCTTCCTTCAGGTATCATGTTTGTGCTTGTCCAAATTTAAATTACTTTCTCTTAAACATATGTTACATTCATATGCATATAATGTCATAATTCCCAGTTTTTTAAAGGATGACCTGCAGGATTCTCTGCTTTTTACTTTCTCCATATGTAGTATAGGGGAAAGTAATATTTTCATGAAAAAAATCGACTTCGAGATTTTAACAGAAATTGAGGTTCCCTGAACAGGTTTTGACCATTTTCTCGATGATGTCTGTGTGTGTATGAGAGTGTGACAGCTTTTTTGGTGGGTGCTCTAACTCAAAAACTATTAATCAGGTCAATGCAAAATTTTATATTTAACATTATTATGAAAGTCAGTGAGAACGGCAGTAAAATAACAGGCGTTGAGTAATTTCCAAATTGTTGGCCCTTCAAGAAAATGTTCGAGCGCCTTCGCTCGTGCTAAAAAGCAACTATAAAGCAAGTCCCATTCAAATTATGATTAAATTAAATTTAAAATCCCGGATATTTAAATGCATCATTTTTAACAGTTAATTTTATGCCGCGTTGTTTTTCAAAAGATAGGAAAGATTCATAAAATCTATCAGATGCAATCAATTTTCTTCAAATCGTGTGAAAATGTACAAGGATCTACGGATAATAAATATCAACGCGCACACTTGTGTTCCTTTTTTCCTCGATCATTGGAAAAAATTATGAGCAATCTTAATGTCATAGGGGATTTTATACTACATCTCTAGACGGCCATATTGCTTCAGTTAATTGTGACGATTAGGAATTAAATTAACTAGGGGTTCCGCCATGGAGTCCGATGCCTCCTGGCGGGATTATTTTAAATCTAATATTACATGACCTCCAATTTTGTCAAAAATCCTCAAAGTATTAAAAATTATTGAGGTCGGACTGCTCTTTGATGACTCACTCCGACCGCTTGATCGTATGCGGCGGATGCGTCCACGCTCTCCATACTTACAGTAGCGTCCGATAGAAATGACGTGACGAGGCTGGGATCCGTCTCTGCCGCATCTTCGCATGCTCCCTAAGTCGATTTGCACTCTCCATATCTTTTGTTCGAAATTATAAACACACTCATGGATACACTGAAATATTCATTCATACACTGTCAACTGAGACTTTTTCATTGTTTAACAGCGACTATTTGTCAAGCGTACACCAGTGACACCTCATTTCACACAGGAGCGCTTTTCTTCCCTCTTCTCATAAGACGACGGGGGATAAACTTCGGATCGCATGTCAGCGACTTGTGTTAGCGTGCTTTTATGAAAAGCAATAAGGAAATATAAAATCTTATTATAACTAACTTATAAATTCCCGCGTGACGAGCATTATGACATGATCACCAGTGGCGGCTCGTAGCTAAAATTAGTGGGGGTGCTGCGCATCTTTTTCATAAACTGGGGGATGGCTACTGAAGTACTGACATTAAGCTTAAGGAATATATATTGTACTACAAAAATAAAAAAAGAATTAAAGAAAAAAGGACTCGTTATATTAAATGTTATCGATAATATCAAGTGGAAATAAGGGGTGCTGCAGTTCCGCAATGCCTATACACGAGCCGCCACTGATGATCACACTAATCGATACAATCCTCTTAGCTTGCTGGTTATAATGCACACTTCTTCCCATAGAAAGGCGCCAGCCTCCCATGCTTCCTCATGAGGCGCCAGTGCATACAGCCATCGACATGGCTCAAAATTGGGCGACACGCTATCGTATAGGAGGTCTATGGATGGAATGAACAGGATGGTGTTTGAGAGAGGGAGGGCAAAAGGAAAGCGAAGGGAAATAGGGGTAGTAGTCTTTGGGGTGGTTGGACTGAGGGACATAGAGGGGATGAAATGCGAACTATTTGGCCTTGGGCGTGCTCAACATGAGATGAAAGTTATGACAGACGGAAGGTCGGACGGACGAGACGTTCCCATAAGGCGTTCCATTACTACCGCTTCGCTGGTAAATAACACCTAAAATTTATCATCCTCATTAATAATGCGAAGTGCTATTCGATAACTGTTGATTGCACCCCTGATAAAAGTCTTGTGGAGCAATTATCTTTAGTTATTAGAACTGTAACATAAGACGAGAAAACTAGCAAATACGTGCCTCGTGAATATTTCATTTGCTTTACTCCTGTTGCAGATGTGACGAGAGCTGGTTTGATAGACGTATTTTTGAAAGAACTAGACACGTTAGGACTACCTTTGAAGGATATGAGAGGCAAAGGGTACAACATTCGGATGAATCCTAAGGCATTATATGTTCCTTATGCGTGTCATTCTTTAAATATAGTTGTTAATGATTCGGCTTCTTCTTCGGGTGACAGTAGGATTCTTCTCAGAGTTCAGAGTTTGTTCGTGTTCTTTAGTGAATCCGCCAGCAGATGGGACATAATGAAAAAATGTTACTTCACTCACTCTTAAATCAGTTAGCTCGACTTGATGGGAAAGATGCGATGAAACCACCGCGATACCAACTCCCACAAGTGTACGATGCTTTGATCGAAATTTCTATAGATTAAAATAAAAATAATCCCTTACAATATGAAGCAACTTGCTTGGCTACCAAAATTTCCACTTTTTAATTCATCTGCAGCAATTTCATTTAGAATAATATTCTATTTAAAGTATACGTTGTTTCTAAATTGCGTCAAAGCCCTCAGTTGGATTTATCTGAATGTATTAAAGTCATTGATAAAACAATCACATTTTTGAAAGAATATCGCTTAACAGGATTTGAAGAAGTGTTAGGCACTGGAAAGGAAATTGCCGAAAAAGTATAAATTGATTTGAAACAGAAGCTAGATTAAGAGTGCGGTGCATACATAAGACATTTCTGCCCGAAGAAAATAATCTAACCGATTCAAAAGAATATTTTTAAAATTTTTTCTTCTTTTTTTGCTAGATGTTTCGGTTAATTCTTTAGAAAAAAATTTTCAAGCTTAGATAAGCACAAAGAAATAGTTAAAATGCTGTATGGCATTCACAGTACCAAAAATATGAATTTGGACGTCCTCATGTAAAACTGCTGCGACATTCGAATTGCGCTACCAGATGGGGTGGAATTAAAAACTAATTAGAGCATCTTTCCACATTTTTATCCTCTGGAATTACTACGTTGGACGTACTGAATTACATGCATTCTAATGATTTGGTCGCTATTTTTCCGAACACATCGGTATGTCTAAGGGTATTCTTAACTCTGCGAATGTCAGTTGCAACTGGTGAGAGGAGTTTTTCCAAATTTAAATTAATTTAAAATTGCGTAAGGACAACTACAAGATTAATAGGTTAAGCCTTATTGAAGTGGCAAATTCATTAGGTTATTTGGATGTAATTGACACTTTTGCAGAGGTAAAATCTCGCATAGTATGTTTTTAAAATTTCTCTTTTGAATCTGTAATGTTGGGTGGTTTATGTTTTTGTAAAATGTATACATGCATGTAGAATTTTAATTAATTTCTATAAGAATTTTTGCGCATAAAGCATAAATAAATGCTCATTAGTAATTACATGAAAAAATAAAATGTATTTGATTATGTAATTATTTAATATCCAAGAGGCCTCGCCTCAGGCGGCCAAGTGTCTGGGCCCGGCCCTGCCTGCAATCTAACCCGGGACTTCAATCCTCGCAACAAAAACTATCATCGGAAGTTCGGCCCAAGTAGCAAGAGATTTCCACCAAGTTTCATGAAAATCGGTCAATTGGTTCAAAAGTTAATAGGAGGGGGGCAAACGGACAGACAGACACAACGACGAAACTACAAGCCTATTTCCATTCTGGAAAGTAGGCTAGAAATGTGAAGATACTGCTCCAATTTTTGGAATGGAAAAAACAACCAGCGAAGTGACATGCACCTCATTTGAGAATACTAGCAATAAAGAAAGCACGAGTGTCTCAACATCCATGACTGATGATCCTGCAGACTGGCCTATTCCACTACCTTCTGTTTATCGGACCGATTTGATTCAGCGAGGCCCTCCACAACAAAATTCCAACATCTCTTACCCCAAAATTAGTGATTTTGTTCGATCTTTTTCGGAAATACTATATTACTACAAGAAAATGGACAACGGGGAAACAGTCAGGCGCACATGGATTCTGTATTAGCAAAAAACGCCGTGTTTTAATTCCCGTGTGTGTTGTTTGCATCTGAGAGAAATGCTTACTACCAATTCTTAGATCTTTGTTGTCTCCCAATGCTTTTTTAATTCTTTGTGCATTGAATAGGATCTGTGATAAGAAGCAACCTTGTCTCGGTCTTTTTTCTTTACTCTGAATTTCCTCACTTGATTCATGTATAAAGTAAAGGGCCTTGATGAACGCCGAGTACTGAAGCGACCTCCAGGACCTGATGCTTCCGGAGACTGATTCTGCTCTGATGCTTAAGGATCGCAGATAAATTTATTCCCTTCATAAATACGCAAAAAGTGTTCTTATTAAGCAAACTAACAGCTAATCAATCCAGGCGGTCGCCCATAGCAGCAGTGCGCAACCTTTTTCCAACCACGGCCCCAAATTTTATTGCATTCATGTCGCGAACCCCGAAATACTTTGAAAATATTTTTGCTTACCATCGTACCTAAATCTTCCGTTGAACTGTTCTGGACGAGATAGCTTTTCTCGGTTATTAGAGACAAACTATTTCCATTGGTTTGTGGAACGGTTGTGAGCATTAAATCCACGGTTTCTGCAAAAGATGAAAAAGCGTTAATTTTTTGACAGTTCATAAGAACTGACAAATTTTACGATAGAATATTTCAAAACATCATATTTGAATTCAATAATATTAACGTTTTCAATAAAAATTTCACCAAAAACAAGCTTTAAATAGTTTTATTACGAGATCAAACCTCATCGACCAGCAACAACAATCCACGACAACTGACAACATTTCACATCGCAAATTTTGACGTTTATTTAGTAATTATCTTAACTTTGCAACTTCTAAATTATAGAAATCTACTCTTGAATATATTTTACAAAGACACTCTTTCATAACATTTGAAAATATCACCCATAGAGGCCAATATGAGTCCATAAATATTAATCGATTTTCTTTTGTCAAAGTTAATAATTTTTGGCGACCCCCAGAAAGACATCCGCGACCTACGGGTTGTGCACCACTGGCCTATAGCGAGAAATCTGTATGAACCATTTTCGAAACTAAATACGTAAACATGTGGACTTTAGCGGGGGAAAATGAAAATTCTAGATTCGTAATTACATTTTCATTCATACTGCTGCACAATATTCTTTCTCCAATATATTGAGGGAAGTATGGCTGAAGGTTAGCCTAATATCCTAGCACCAGTCTTGATATATGTCGATGAATAATAGGTTGTTTAAAATATTCCGCATTTTCAGCAAAAATCGAGAGTTCAATTGCCATTCGCTCACCTTTCCTTTACATAATATCTTTTGCAAGGACTTCAAATGACGCGGTGAAAAAGGTTTGCCTTCCATACATTCTTTAAGCATGGCACTTTGCACTCTCTTTTGTTCCTTCCTTTCTCCTTCCACTCTTATCTTCACCTCTCCAGCGCCCTCATCCCCTCATTGAAGTTTCGCTCTCTTCCGGACGAAAAGTGTACCAACTTAGAACGAGCCTGGAATCCACTGGAGTGGTATGGCGGCATCGTTCGGCGCATTTTGAGGAAAGAATATGACATTCTTAGGATCTGATCGAGTGCGTCGCGCGCATATTGGTGCACAAACGAAGTATTTTATCTTGCATAATATATTCTTGTTGTTTCTAATATGTAGTGTTGATATTCGACATTTCTTATCGTCCCAGATGGTTATTCCACACCCTTAATTCAACGACTAAGTTAGGAACAATCTCTGTCATCGTAAAAGGAGTCTTGGGGCAATGGAACCGCCGTTAGTTGGCTGGAAGAAAGGTACAAGAAAAGGATTCCCAGCTGACATTTTACGTTGGATATATGTAGGTATGTATGAGTATTTCATTGTGAATGCGTTGGTGTATATGTAAGTGTTTGGATGCTGATAGCATGTCTACCAATTCAGGGAGCGCGGGAGTTAATGGACCGCGTTACTCCACGAATGCCGAAAGAAGAGATTGTTGAAATGAAGACTAAAGTCAGCCTCAACAGGTCTAATACTTCCCCATGATCTCCTCCTGGGGCGCCCGTTTGTGATGCAGAGTGAGAATGTGCAAACGCCGCTTACATCAGTGAATAAATCGGTGAGTTAGAGAAGATCGCACCCTTTTATTGTAATGTCGAATTCTTATTTCCCGCAATCCCAATTATTATCACTTTACATAGATGACCACCTTAGTGTCTTGAGTGCGACCTCCCATTAGATATTCGATTTTAACTTTTGCAAACCAGTCCTACGCGACGTGATATTCAATATGTCAGGCAGCGGAGAGAAATAAAGATAAGTCGATCGTTAATAAATTAAACCATACAGACAAAACTCGATCTATTTGCCTAAATTAGGAAAAGTTCTAAATTAAGAATTCGTTTTTTCAAGTTCACTACTTTCGGGTATACTAATATTTTCATTGTCGTTCTTCAAGCGTTTCTTTTTTACCATTTACTATGAGAGATCGGCATTAAAATTCATTACACGCGTGTATGATTTTGGACTTGGAAATATCCGTCCATTCCATTTACGGAGCACTCTTTTCATTCTAGCCCGTTTCAATTCGACGAGTCTAAAGGGAAGTTGGGATACGAACGGGAGAAGGCGAAAGAGGAAAGGAAGTTGGAGGGGGAGGCAGGAAGAGGGCGAGAGGGGAAGGTGGGTGAAAAGGGAGGAAAAGAGTATGGCGAGTAGTGGGTGAATTGAATTGCGTCTTTGTTTGGGCGAGATTGAGACCAAGTCAGTCTCCTCTTCCACCTGGGGAGGCAGGATAGGGGAAGGAAGTTAGAGGAGGGTGGGGGAAGGTGGGGTTGCAAACTTATAAACGCTTAGATCAAGGGTCAGCAATTGATTCCACAAGAGCCGATTTTTCCTATTAAATTCTAAAAGTTGGACAAGAAAAGCCACATCACAGATGTATAATTTAAAATGTCAATTTATGCTTAAGAACCATCCTTCTGTAATAATTCTCAAGTGTCCGTCTGTCTTTCTCTCCCGGTATTTTTGGACATTTCCCAATGGAATTAAGCGCTGAAACTTTTACAATCGTTAAACCCCCATGAGATGGTGTCTAGAAAAATCAAACATCCCGGAAAAAGTCCCGGATTCGACTCCGGGAGACAATTATATTTTCCCATAAGTTTACATTTTTGTTTTATTCGACGGCTAAAACTATAAAATATCTTATTCTTGCGATGTTTAGATGTTACAAGGAAGAATTTGTCAGAAACACGCATTTCTTTTCGAAATATTCGGCTTTTTCGTACTCTTTCCTGGCGTTGCCAAGGCAAACCTCATTGTTGCCTCCGATAAATTAGCGTCTATTTAGCCTTCAAATATTTTCTGCTCATTATAAATACAAGATCAGCACTAACAATTATTTTATTTACAACTACGTATGTGTATTTAAAACATTCAGACAATATGTGGCGTATAGTTTATTTTTTTAAGTACTGATCGCTACTGAGATATAATTTCTTGTTTGTTTTATAAAAATAACTCGCGTGTTAATGACGTTTTTGTACGTTGATAAGCTACATAATTTTCTTTATTTTTTGAACAAAACATGCCGATAAATTAAAATCTCCAGGACACTTAAAACCTGAATAAAATCACCTGCCTTAGCAGAGAGTGCTTGCGACCCACTTAAAATCCTCTCGCGACCTCCTTAAGGGGTCGCGACCCACCGTTTGCTGACCCCTGAATAAGGAGCATCGTTATATAGTTTCGAACCATTGGAGATCGGAACGACCCCATTAAAATTTTTATTTAAGACGACTAGGTGCTTCGCCCCTGGCGCTTTACCCCTTGCTTCGTTTCGCCAGGCATTTCCGCCTGCTTCAAGGACTACGCGGGTCAACCCCTCCCGTCGCTCACTACGAATAGAACATTGATTTTGGCACACAACTATCGCTAAAGTTGTTGGAAATGAGAGGTACTTGTGTAATTATTTACAGACCTACAATTTTACTAAACCTGCTCGCGAACTGTTTTAATTTTAATTTTTCAAACGGATAAAAGAATTCCAACGCGGTCAAAATGACCGCGCGATACCGGATTCGATACAGGATTCAAGTCTGACGCGGCCCAGCGGAGCAGCTGAGACTTTAAATGCGGCCAATCGAAACAACCGCGACTATAAATGCGGCCCGCCGACGTACTCGGAAATAGTAATGCAGACCGCTATCGGGAAAAGGTTGCACACCCTTACCCTAAGGTTCATTCTTGCGAAGTGTTTGCTCGCATTTGTCTGCAAGTGAAAATTTTTGCTTGCGTTGACGACATCTTCCAAGTATTGGGTGTTAACCTTCGATGATCCAACTTTGTTCTGAAGAATGCAAGTGCTGTAATGTTGAAAATTTTATTTAAAAATTTATATTTCTTATTAGTGCTTTTCGTCATTGCTGAAAAGCACTATTATCTTCGTGATGTCCCTCAGGGAAGAATTGGCTTAACCAATTTCAACCAATTTCGTACATACAATACTCACATAAATTACTTACCTCGACGGCATATTTCGACCGGATCCATTCAGTAGGGGTGCCACAATTGCAAAGTTTAAATTTTCGGTAATTGTGAATTTGGGAGGAATTGGCTGAACCGATTTCAACGAAATCCTCTCCTTAATCTCCCTCCTTAATCCAACCCTTCCTCCTTTCTACTCCTTAATCCATCCCTCCCTTTCCACCCCGTCTCTCTCTCTTACTCTCTCCCTCTCTTTTTCCCTCCCCTCTCTCTATTCCCCTCCCCACTCTCTTTCCCCCCCCTCTCTTTTCCTCTCCTCTCTCTTCCGCTACCCACTCTTTCTTCCTCTACCCTCACTTTCTCTACCCTCACTTTCTCTACCCTCACTTTCTCTACCCTCACTTTCTCTACCCTCTCTTTCTCTACCCTCTCTTTCTCTACCCTCTCTTTCTCTCTGTCTTCCACTCTCTTTTTCCTCCTCTCCGCTCTTCCACTTTTCCCCTTCCCTCTCTTTCCCATTCTCTCTTTCCCATTCTCCTCACTTTCCCATTCTCCTCTTTCCCATTCTCCTCTTTCCCATTCTCCTCTCTTTCACATTCTCTCTTTCCCGTTCTCCTCCCTTTCCCGTTCTCCTCCCTTTCCCGTTCTCCTTTTCCCATTCTCCTCTCTCTCCCATTCTCTCTCTTTCTCATTCTCCTCTCTTTTCCCCTCCCCTCTCTCTCTTCCGCTACCAACTCTTTCTTCCTCTACCCTTACTTTCTCTACCCTCACTTTCTCTACCCTCTTTCTCTACCCTCACTTTCTCTACCCTCTCTTTCTCTACCCTCACTTTCTCTACCCTCTCTTTCTCTCCTCTGTCTTCCACTCTCTCTTTCCTCCTTTCCGCTCTTTTCCCCTTCCCCCTCTTTCCCATTCTCTCTCTTTCCAATTCTCCTCTCTTTCCCATTCTCCTCTCTTTCCCGTTCTCCTCCTTTTCCCGTTCTCCTCTCTTTCCCATTCTCTCTCTTTCCCATTCTCCTCTCTCTTTCCCATCCTCTTTCCCATTCTCTTCACTTTCCCATTCTCCTATCTTTCCCATTATTCTCTTTCCCAATCTTCTCTCTTTCCCAATCTTCTCTCTTTCCCATTCTCCTCTTTCCTATTCTCCTCTTTCCCATTCTCCTCTCTCCCATTAACCTCTCTCTTTCCCCTCTCCTCTCTCTTCCCCATCTCCTCTATTTCCCATTCTCTCTCTTTCCCATTCTCCTCTCTTTCCCATTCTCCTCTTTCCCATTCTCCTCTTTCCCATTCTCCCCTCTTTCCCATTCTCCTCTCTTTCCCATTCTCCTCTCTTTCCCATTTTCCTCCTTTTCCCATTCTCCTCTCTCTTTCCCATTCTCCTCTTTCCCATTCTCCTCTCCTTTGCCCATTCTCCTCTCTCTTTCCCATTCTCTCTTTTCCATACTCTCTTTCCCATTCTCCTCACTTTCCCTTTCTCCTCTCTTTTTCCCATTCTCTCTCTTTCTCATTCTCCTATCTTTCCCATTCTCCTGTCTCTTTCCCATTCTCCTCTCTCTTTCCCATTCTCTCTTTCCCGTTCTCCTCCTTTTCCCATTCTCCTCTCTCTTTCTCATTCTTCTCTATCTCTTTTCCATTCTCCTCTCTTTCCCATCCTCCTCTCTTTCCCATCCTCCTCTCTTTCCCATTCTCCTCACTTTCCCATTCTCCTTTCCCATTATTCTCTCATTCCCATTCTTCTCTCTTTCCCATTCTCCTCTTTTTCCTATTCTCCTCTTTCCCATTCTTCTCTCTCCCATTAACCTCTCTCTTTCCCCTCTCCTCTCTCTTCCCCCTCTCCTCTCTATTTCTCATTCTCTCTCTTTCCCATTCTCCTCTCTTTCCCATTCTCCTCTCTTTCCCATTCTCTCTCTTTCCCATTGTCCTCTATTTCCCGTTCTCCTCCTTTTCCCATTCTCTCCTCTCTTTCCCATTCTCCTCTCTCTTTCCCATTCTCCTCTCTCTTTCCCATTCTCTCTTTCCCGTTCTCCACCTTTTCCCATTCTCCTCTCTCTTCCCCATTCTCTCTTCCCGTTCTCGTTCTTTTCCCATTCTCCTCACTTTCCCATTCTCTCTCTTTCCCATTCTCTCTCTTTCTCATTCTCCTCTCTCTTTCCCATTCTCCTCTCTCTTTCCCATTCTCCTCTCTCTTTCCCATTCTCTCTTTCCCGTTCTCCACCTTTTCCCATTCTCCTCTCTCTTCCCCATTCTCTCTTCCCGTTCTCGTTCTTTTCCCATTCTCCTCACTTTCCCATTCTCCTCTCTCTTTCCCATTCTCTCTCTTTCTCATTCTCCTCTCTCTTTCCCATTCTCCACTCTCTTTCCCATTCTCCTCTCTCTTTCCCATTCTCTTTCCCGTTCTTCTCCTTTTCCCATTCTCCTCTCTCTTTCCCATTCTCCTCTCTCTTTCCCATTCTTTCTCTTTCCCATCCTCTCTTTCCCATTGTCTCTATTTCCCATTCTTCTTTCCCATTCTCTCTATCCCATTCTCCTCTCTTTTCCATTCTCCTTTCTTTCCCATTCTCCTTTCCCATTCTTCTCTCTCCCATTAACCTCTCTCTTTCCCCTCTCCTCTCTCTTCACCCTCTCCTCTCTCTTCACCCTCTCCTCTCTATTTCTCATTCTCTCTCTTTCCCATTCTCCTCTTTCCCGTTCTCCTCTTTTTCCCATTCTCCTCTCCTTTTCCCATTGTCTCTATTTCTCATTCTCCTCTCTCTTTCCCATTCTCTCTTCCCGTTCTCGTCCTTTTCCCATTCTCCTCACTTTCCCATTCACCTCTCTTTCCCATTCTCCTCTTTCCCGTTCTCCTCTTTTTCCCATTCTCCTCTTTTTCCCATTCACCTCTCTTTCCCATTCTCCTCTTTCCCGTTCTCCTCTTTTTCCCATTCTCCTCTCTCTTTCCCATTCTCTCTTCCCGTTCTCGTCCTTTTCCCATTCTCCTCACTTTCCCATTCACCTCTCTTTCCCATTCTCCTCTTTCCCGTTCTCCTCTTTTTCCCATTCACCTCTCTTTCCCATTCTCCTCTTTCCCGTTCTCCTCTTTTTCCCATTCTCTCTATTTCCCATTCTTCTTTCCCATTCTCCTCTCTATCCCATTCTCTTTTTCTCATTCTCCTCTCTTTCCCATTCTCCTCTCTCTTTTCCATTCTCCTCTTTCCCATCCTCCTCTCTCTTTTCCATTCTCCTCTTTCCCATCCTCCTCTCTTTCCCATTCTCCTTTCCCATTCTTCTCTCTTTCCCATTCTTCTCTCTTTCCCATTCTCCTCTCTCCCATTAATCTCTCTTTCCCATTCTCTTTCCCATTCTCTTTCCCATTCTCCTCTCTTTCCCATTCTCCTCTCTTTCCCATTCTCCTCTCTTTCCCATTCTCCTCTCTTTCCCATTCTCCTCTCTTTTTCCCATTCTCCTCTCTTTCCCATTCTATCTCTTTCCCATTCTCTCTATTTCCCATTCTCCTCTCTATCCCATTCTCCTCTTTCCCAATCACCTCTCTCCTTCCCCTCTCCTCTCTCTTTCCCTATCTCGTCTCCTTTTCCCCCTCTCCTCTCCATTTCCCATCCACTCTAATTCCTCTCCCCGTCTCTCCTCTTCCATATCTCTTTCCTCTCACCCTATTTTTTCCTCCTCTCTTTCTTTCCTTCACCCTTTCCCCCTCCTCTCACGTGCCTATTTTTTTATCGGTTATTTTTTTCGACAAATATTTTTATGAACATTTATTACCACTATTTTATTAAACCGATCAATTAATTATTTATAGAAAGGCTTTATCTTCATTTATTGTTTGCACCTGATTTTTCCAACTACAATTTTTTCAATCGCCTGTTTTATTCAATAGTCCGACATTTTCCGAGTCCGACTGGAATTATAGTAATTTTCTCAATTTTTGTATAAAGATTTCTGTAGTAAAATGAAAAATAGTGTTTATATAATATAAGTGCTAATCTCGAGCAGGTTCTTTTACAATATAGTGATAACTTGGTATAGACTCTTGCGAGTCTATATTCGTAAACAATTGCGGGATTCCTTGAGTTAATTATATTATAAGAGCATTCGAAATATAATTTACGACCGTAATGTATCTTGCACTATTTAAAGAACAATAAAGAAAAATTTCTCTCTTAATTATTTTCTTGCCATTCTGCTATCGCATATTTTTTCGTCGGTTATTTTTTCCAATTGATTATTTTTATGATCATAAATTTTTCACGCGGCTATTACATCACACCGATTTATTGTTTATATTTCCATCTATATTATCTTTATTATTTTGCATCTGCTGTTTTTCACAATCGCCTGTTATTCTCTGTATACTATTTGTACGCCATTTATTGTTTGAATGGCTTATTTATCTCAACGCCCATTTTTTTATTTTTTCCATCGTTTTTTCGATATTTTGTGCGTCCTCTTTTCTTTGGCCTATTACTATTCCATCTCCGATTTTACTCCCGTTTCGGTTTTTCCGTTTCCGAATTTATTTGACAGCGTTTGTCTCATTTTTGCGTTCTATTTTCCCGATTTTTTCCTAGTCCGATTTTTTATGTCCGATTTTTTTCGAGTCCGATTTTTTCCGAATCCGAAGTTATCCAAGTTCGAATTTTGAGCATACGATTTTTTCCGAGTCTCATTTTTTCCCGAGTATTTTCGCTTTCCTATTATTATTATTGCCCTATCAGAGCATTTTTTGCCTTCCGATAAATTTAGTTCGTCTGCAGCTAGCTGAAAAAAAAAGAAAAATGATTGGTAAAATGTAATTATTTTATTAACGGATGCAAAAACCCGCCACAGAGGCCAAACTCGGGTAGCGAGGTGGGCTAGTCCCGCCCAACCAATGCAGAAGCGGGCTGATTACAACGGTGGAATCGATAGGCTGAAAAAATACCGCCGTCCTCTGGGCGGCCGTAAACTAACTGTTCTCGACGGGGCTTTTTTCAGCCTAGCTCCACTTGAGCGCACGATTCCACCGTCGGAATCGAACCCGCTTCCTCGGCATTGGGGGGCAGGTACTATACCCACTCCGCCAACCGAGTCGACGTAGGGAGCTAGGAAATAAGTTCGGGTAAATTTCCCTCCAGTCGGTAGGCGACCTTCAGATGGGAAATGTCTGGAGGGGAGGTAGGCGAGGGGGGGGTCACGTTTGTGTCGTAATATACAAGCAACATACTTCGAAAATATAGGTGATTGGATTTGTGTCTAATGGGAGACACATCTCTAGTTATACGGTCCTATCATTATATATCGACGTTTCTTACAGAGGATATAACATACATATAGGAGGATACTAATGTTTAGGCACTTCCAGATGAGCTAGAGATTCGAAATTTTTTTCTTAGGTAGGACCGAATAGAAAAAACGAAAATCTTGAAAAAGTGCAACAATGCGGCCGCTAACAATTTGCAATTGTTTAAACAAATTTTCAAGGTTAATGTATTTTCGAATGTGCTACGGAGCTGAAATTTTTTTTAGGGGTAGGATTTGTAAAAAAACGAAATAGGGAGTATAGAAATTTTGATATTTCAATTTGTTTGGCATTAAAAAATTCTTAAAATTTAAACAAATAGGTAAATGTTTAGATACTACGGGGCGAGTTTGAGAGCTGAGATTTTCAAGCTATTTAGAGGTTAGTCTATTTAAACGAATAAACATTTCATTTTATCTATGAAATTCTTATTGCGGCCGTTAAAAATTATTTAAATTTAAACAATTAGATAAATGTTATTTCACTTCTAAATGTGCTACAAATTTAAAATTTGGCATAAATGTGTGGCATTATTAACCCAATGTGGAAAACGTATAATATTCATAAAATTGCAAAAATTAGCAATTGTTTTACTCCATTATTGTTTCATCAGGAAAAATGGAAATTTGGTCCCTAGGAGAAATCTTTTGAATTAAAGGAATATTTCCCATGATGAAAAATCTCTCTAAAAATGAATGTTTTTTCAACGTGAGATGAAATGCTTGCAGTATGCAAGCACATTCTACTAGTATTATCTATTGCAATCTGCCAAAATTATTAACTTAACTTAGATCGGACGAAGATCTGAAAGTGCTCACGTTTCGGATATATTCCGGGTCCGATTTTTCCGAGAACGATTTTTTCCCCGTACGATATTTTATGATTCCGGTTTTTTATGGGTATTTTTTTTTACTTTCTCCATATACGAAGTAAAGAGAAAGTATTGCTCTCATGAAAAAAATCGAATTCGTGATTTCAACGGAAATACATAAACACGTTTTGACTATTTTCTTGAGGATATCTGTCAGTCTCTAACTAAAAAACTATTTATGAAAGTTAGAAGATACGATTAATTTTTGGTTGAAATCGGTCAACCGAAATGGGTGTTAACTCTTGGCACTTATCCGTTATTTGAAATATTTGCTTTAATATTTGATAAATGTAAAAATGTATTGAAATAAAAGTTGTAGGAAATTTTCTACAACCTTTGTTTGATACATTTTCCATAAATGCATTGTTAACAATTGATGCCTAGTTATGTCTTAGTAACAGAAGTAAATATTGACAACGATCCCGGAGCTAACAACATGTAATTTGCCATATAAATAAGGAGAAAGTCATGTGTTGCCCAAATCAGTTTATTTTATGTTGCCAGCATCCTTTTTAGATTTTTATAAAAATGCAGTAACCCGTAATTTAATCAGTCATCGTGAGATGATTCAATTATTTAGCAGGCACCCTCAGAAATACCTTTTAGGTATCATTGACCAGGACATCTTTTCCCCATCTGAGTTCAGATTGCAATACTGCCATTTCTAATCCGAAGGCAAGACTATTCTGTTAGCAGGAAATCTGTAGTCGGAGTTATAGCGAATATAATATTGTGTATACACCCTCTCAAGTTTCGCACGACTCCTTGTCTCTAAATTTTTTAACTATATATCTATGACACGTATGATTATAATGAAAAAGGTGTGGCAGAATTTCTAGTTTCTCTAATATTATTTAATATTCCCATATTTTTAGAAAGTTTTAATTTTCATAACCAGATTGAGCGTCATAGTGTCAGTTAAATGACAAATTCACCACACACCACAATCTAGACAAGTAGCTTTTACTATGAACATGAACAGAAAATTGTAATTGTGTATTTTTATTTGTTTAATGTCATCAAATTAACAAACTTGTCTAATTTTTGGAAGGTAGCTTACCAAAAAATGTATGGCTATATAATTTCTGAATAGCATATTAAATCCTCAAGTCTTGTAAATTTTTGTTACCAAAAATATATTTTCCTATAAAAATAACAAATACTGTTGTTAAAATATTATGGTTTCTAATGAAAATCTACAATCTCAAAATAGAGATAAAAGAGTGCCAACACTTAGGGGGCAACTCAGGCAAAAATAGCAGCATTCAATGTAGAAGTTCACCAAATGCAAATAATCCATTTGTGTCACTTAAGGAAAACCAATGTAAGATTCTACCTTAAGAGTTTGTAGTCCAATAAATTTAACATCTAAAAATCTTCAAAATGACCTCATACTGTGGAAAATTGATACTAATAGCATCATTTAAAATTGCCATTTCAGGGGCCTGGAGAAACATTGTCAGCTCTGCTATCTATTCCGACTCTGCAAGAATGATAGGCAACCAGGATCGCTGCTAACCTTACATACTCCTATATTAATTTCCAAAACTGGGATGTTTCTGTTGCCATAAAAGTGTAAAAAAATGACAAATATGCATGTATAAAATTTCCGTGATTAAAAATATTACTTCAAATAAATTTTAATTCTGTCCAAGTACCTGTACAGTCACATACCTGAGAGTAAGTCCTGCCAGGGATAGCCTCAGAGGCAACACGAAGTCACCTGCCAAACCTAATCTCAAGCAGGCAATCTCCTAAGAATAAGCCCAGCAGGGAATAGTCTTATCCAGGACAACAGGAAGTTCACCTTATTGAGATTGTTAGAGGACTCACTTCCTGTTATCTCAAATAAGACTACTGTTGTATTACAAGGAAGCTCCACTCTCTTATAGTGGTGTCTTATAGTAGTATGGAAGCTCGACTCTCTTAAGAGAGGTGTCTTATAGTAGTATGGAAGCTCGACTCTCTTAAGAGAGGTGTCTTATAGTAGTATGGAAGCTCGACTCTCTTAAGAGAGGTGTCTTATAGTAGTATGGAAGCTCGACTCTCTTAAGAGAGGTGTCTTATAGTAGTATGGAAGCTCGACTCTCTTAAGAGAGGTGTCTTATAGTAGTATGGAAGCTCGACTCTCTTAAGAGAGGTGTCTTATAGTAGTATGGAAGCTCGACTCTCTTAAGAGAGGTGTCTTATAGTAGTATGGAAGCTCGACTCTCTTAAGAGAGGTGTCTTATAGTAGTATGGAAGCTCGACTCTCTTAAGAGAGGTGTCTTATAGTAGTATGGAAGCTCGACTCTCTTAAGAGAGGTGTCTTATAGTAGTATGGAAGCTCGACTCTCTTAAGAGAGGTGTCTTATAGTAGTATGGAAGCTCGACTCTCTTAAGAGAGGTGTCTTATAGTAGTATGGAAGCTCGACTCTCTTAAGAGAGGTGTCTTATAGTAGTATGGAAGCTCGACTCTCTTAAGAGAGGTGTCTTATAGTAGTATGGAAGCTCGACTCTCTTAAGAGAGGTGTCTTATAGTAGTATGGAAGCTCGACTCTCTTAAGAGAGGTGTCTTATAGTAGTATGGAAGCTCGACTCTCTTAAGAGAGGTGTCTTATAGTAGTATGGAAGCTCGACTCTCTTAAGAGAGGTGTCTTATAGTAGTATGGAAGCTCGACTCTCTTAAGAGAGGTGTCTTATAGTAGTATGGAAGCTCGACTCTCTTAAGAGAGGTGTCTTATAGTAGTATGGAAGCTCGACTCTCTTAAGAGAGGTGTCTTATAGTAGTATGGAAGCTCGACTCTCTTAAGAGAGGTGTCTTATAGTAGTATGGAAGCTCGACTCTCTTAAGAGAGGTGTCTTATAGTAGTATGGAAGCTCGACTCTCTTAAGAGAGGTGTCTTATAGTAGTATGGAAGCTCGACTCTCTTAAGAGAGGTGTCTTATAGTAGTATGGAAGCTCGACTCTCTTAAGAGAGGTGTCTTATAGTAGTATGGAAGCTCGACTCTCTTAAGAGAGGTGTCTTATAGTAGTATGGAAGCTCGACTCTCTTAAGAGAGGTGTCTTATAGTAGTATGGAAGCTCGACTCTCTTAAGAGAGGTGTCTTATAGTAGTATGGAAGCTCGACTCTCTTAAGAGAGGTGTCTTATAGTAGTATGGAAGCTCGACTCTCTTAAGAGAGGTGTCTTATAGTAGTATGGAAGCTCGACTCTCTTAAGAGAGGTGTCTTATAGTAGTATGGAAGCTCGACTCTCTTAAGAGAGGTGTCTTATAGTAGTATGGAAGCTCGACTCTCTTAAGAGAGGTGTCTTATAGTAGTATGGAAGCTCGACTCTCTTAAGAGAGGTGTCTTATAGTAGTATGGAAGCTCGACTCTCTTAAGAGAGGTGTCTTATAGTAGTATGGAAGCTCGACTCTCTTAAGAGAGGTGTCTTATAGTAGTATGGAAGCTCGACTCTCTTAAGAGAGGTGTCTTATAGTAGTATGGAAGCTCGACTCTCTTAAGAGAGGTGTCTTATAGTAGTATGGAAGCTCGACTCTCTTAAGAGAGGTGTCTTATAGTAGTATGGAAGCTCGACTCTCTTAAGAGAGGTGTCTTATAGTAGTATGGAAGCTCGACTCTCTTAAGAGAGGTGTCTTATAGTAGTATGGAAGCTCGACTCTCTTAAGAGAGGTGTCTTATAGTAGTATGGAAGCTCGACTCTCTTAAGAGAGGTGTCTTATAGTAGTATGGAAGCTCGACTCTCTTAAGAGAGGTGTCTTATAGTAGTATGGAAGCTCGACTCTCTTAAGAGAGGTGTCTTATAGTAGTATGGAAGCTCGACTCTCTTAAGAGAGGTGTCTTATAGTAGTATGGAAGCTCGACTCTCTTAAGAGAGGTGTCTTATAGTAGTATGGAAGCTCGACTCTCTTAAGAGAGGTGTCTTATAGTAGTATGGAAGCTCGACTCTCTTAAGAGAGGTGTCTTATAGTAGTATGGAAGCTCGACTCTCTTAAGAGAGGTGTCTTATAGTAGTATGGAAGCTCGACTCTCTTAAGAGAGGTGTCTTATAGTAGTATGGAAGCTCGACTCTCTTAAGAGCATGGACTTATAGTATGAAGCTCGCTTCTCAGTAATCTTATCCGAGAGAACAGGAAGTGAGTCACCCTCCAACTTAATCTCGAGAAGGTAACTTCCTGTTGTCCTGGATAAGACTTCCCTATTCTCAGGAAAGAATATACCTGCTCGAGATAAGGTTTGGCAGGTGACTTACTTTTCCTTGGAGGAGACTTCCCTGCAGGACTTATTCCTTGGAGATAATATACCTGCTAGAGTTACCTGCCTGATGACTTCCTCTTCCCTCAAATAATACCTTCTAATTAAGAAGTATATTTCCTATAAAGCTACAAGAAAACTGCACATGCATTCATAAAGTAGGTAGGTAGTTTGAAAACAAACATTAAGGACAGCAATTCATTTATTGTTCTTTAACAGTACACAGCAGAATAGCAGTCATATTTATTACATCAGTTACATTATCATTCCTTATGAATTATTAAGTATCATTCTTAATGTATATATATGCAGCAATTTCATTACATTTTATTACTTGTAAAATAATTAACTAAAAGGAAATTATTTTTCTTCATTACACATCAACTTCCTAATGCATATAAGTCCCTGAAACAGTGAAAAAATGTTCAATTTTAATGAAGCTTCAGAGGATGACAGACTAGTGGAGGCCAACAATATGGAATGAAGATCAATGCCAGAAAACAAAAGTCATGGTGGCTTCAAAGGAACAAAGAATTACATATAATGGTAAATAGCCAAAAATTGGAACTTGTAAGTAGTTTCAAATATCTTGCAGTATTTTAGCGCAGGATGGAAGTAGTACACAGGACATCAGATGTAGGATTGCAATGGCAAAAGCAGCATTTAACGAGAAGACGGAGCTTCTCACAAGCAATTTAGAAACAAGGAAGAAATTAGCGAGATGCTACATATGGAGCATAGCTCTTTATGTTGCAGAGACGTGGAGGAAAGGAGGAAAAATATTTATCAAGTTTTGAGATGTGGGTATGGAGGAGGATGATGCAAGTGAAATGGACAGAAGAAGAGTAACGAAGAAATATTAGAAATGGTTGGAGAAGAGCGGATGCTAATAAAGACAATTAGGAAAAGAAAAGCAATTTGGATTGAGAAGACAGTTTACAAAGTATGATCTTAGAAGGCAAAATTAGTGGAAGAAGAGGAAGAGGGAGAAAAAGAATAGGAATATTGGAGGATATAGAGGAGGAATTGAGTACTTACAGAGGTATAAAAGAGGTTTCCTGAGAGAGAAATGGCGGCAGAGATTCAGCTGAAAGCTGTCTTCAGACAGCAGCATGATGATGTATAAGGGGTAGCTGAAATGTTCTCTGCAGAGATGTATATTGTGGCTTAATGTTTTGTGACTTTTGACAAAATTCTTAGCTTCTCATTTCCAGCAGAATTGGCATAGAGATATTTGATATTTTATCCCAAATCTATATCAAGGGAAGATTTCCAATGATAATGCTAAATAATTGCCTAAAAATTAACTCCTGCGAATAATGTCATTAAACTACAAACAGGTCACCTCCATAATACAAGGAGCTTTTAAGCCACAAATTATAATAATTTTAAAACATCTCTGGAAGAGAAAGATGAACTATTATTAACTCTCTAGAAATTAAATTAAGACAACTTTTTTCATTACTTTATGACTCTGAGGAATTTACTTGTCTAAATCTACCAAGCAGTAAGGGGATTGATGAGTCTAATGCAACTCAGTTTTTCAGTGTGCATGAGGATGTGAGAAAAGCAATGAAATTATCGGTGTATCAAAATAAACTATACTAATAAAAGCCAGTGTCTGTGTGTGGACAGCATTTGTCAAAAACCAAGAAACTTAAAACTTGGTACACTTACTAATGAGACCTTGAGGATGTGCACCTCGGGGCCAGAATTTTGACTTTTTAGGGAGGGGATGTGATACAATTAATACCCTGACTAAAGACCCATGTTAATTTTTTGTAAAATTACAACTTATGTTGAATATTCTTAGAGAAATATCAAATTTGAATCTTTAATTAATTTGTTCTTGGCAATCCTATATTGGCCATCTATCTTGAGAGTACTGTGAGTTTGAATGAAAATGTTAGCGAGTGAAATGAGCATGAAAAATTCAAAACTGAAAACCTGAGGCAAAGCCCGGGTAATTAGCTAGTATCTAATACGACAAATGGTATATTAAACAAAATTATTACACTTGAGCATCTTTTTTGATTCTATGAAAAGAGCTACCCTTCACTCAAGATGCACTCCCTCTACTAAAAAAACAACTGCATAATGTACCCAAGTACTGGACCACAAAATAACGTTTGAATCACTGAACAACTTGTCGAGAAACTACAATATTTCTCTTGAAAAATTAGCAAAGCATCTGATATAAAACAAGAAAAATACACTCCATAAATGGAAAACACAAGATTTCAAAGGCATTCTTTAAGGGAAGTACTTATACAACGGTATAGTAGTTCTTGAATTTTTATCTCCAAAACTATAAATTGTAATTATATGGTCTCACTGACTTTTTGTGGCAAATGACTGGGTTAAAACATTTAAAAAATTAATTCATACCACCACCTGAAACCAATCAAGAGTAAGGTGGAAAAACCTCTTTCGAGAATAATGGGGGACACAATGTTAAAATTCTGCAGTGACATGCTCAGGAAACAATGCACAGAAGTAGAATGTTTTCTGGGACTAAGGGTAGAACGATAAGAAAATTGAAGAATTTGGTGATGAAAAAAAGGAGGTGCTTCACATCAGAACAAACGATATACAGGCAGTTCTCGATTTAAGAACATTCGCTATAATGAACTTCACAATTTATACAATCATACAAAATTGCTTCAAGTCGCCAATACATAGAGTTGCTTGTAAAACGAAATGCCTAATGTATAGTGAACATAATTGTAAGATTTAAGTAAATTGTGACACAACAAACTTTAAAAAATGTATTTATTACAATAATTATCAGAAAATTCTTAATAAATACCCTATCTTGTCTAACATCGAAAATAAACTGAATTGTTATTGGTTAACCTTTTCCCTGCTATGAATGCATATATGCATTCAAGTGTAGCAGTGCTACCACTGCCACTCATGCTTGTGTGTGCTGCCTGGACTGTGCCCTGAGCGCAAACTATGCATATATGCATTTCGTATTTTCCACGTTCCCTGTTCAACATGCTTTTAGTCGTATCTATTCTGGCGTGATCTATAAGCTTTCGGCAGAACTATCTGTATATGTAGTATATGAAGACCTTAGTAGGCATTTCTTTTCGTCTATTACATTCCATTCCATGAGACTTCATACCCATGCCTCTTCTCAGGAACCCTCAGTCCTGGAGGTAGCTTGACTTTTCCTTTTTCCATGTTATGTAAATACACCACATCCCCTGTACCGTATTCCTTACTGTAAATATACTGAATCTCTTGAGAGTATGCATATTTTTTTCAGTAGCCTATCAGATGCGTATTTTTTTCAGTAGCCTGTGAGATTTTGTCAAGTGAACACCCAACCAAAAACGTTGGTTTGCACGCCACGTAGAATGTTTTCTCGTGGGAAAGAAATCGGTGGTTCCCCCTGCGAACAAAAGTGTGGATAACTTACATAATTGAACACATGTGGCTGACATTAAATAAACAAACGTGGACAGTCATTTTATAAACACAATAAGTGTATATCAGTAATGAGGTCAGGCTCAACTCTGTGGAATTTACTCATATTGAAAAAAGAACTTTGTTATTTCCACAAAAATTTGTGGAAATACCAAAGTTCTTTTTTCAATACAATAAGTGTAGTTCTGCATTTGGTGACTTAAAAATATATTTTTTTAAATTTAAGCCATCATGGGTGCAAAGCGAAATAGTAGTGCTGGTGCTGATAGTGGTAGTAATAAAAGATGCAATATTAGTTTAGAAACTAAGCTAGACATCATAAAAAGGGCAGAACAATCGATCTATAAGACCGTGTTCAATGAAAGGTAAAGACAGCCAGTTCATTGGATGGCCAATAAAAATGCGTGGGTGACAGCAACAATTTTTACTGAATGGTTCAACACAGGGGCGCACACATAGGGGGGGTCCACCGGGTCTGGACCCCCCCATAGGGGCATATTTTATCCTGAGATGAGGGTGAAGGCAAGATGTTTAAAGTGTTCTCAGGAATGCTTTTGCTCCAGGAATGAGTGCATGAATATGAAGAAGACGGAAAGAGGGAATGAAGGGAGAAGGGAAAGTTCCTTTTCCAAGAAAATATCGGTGTTTAAAGTGACCGTTGGTCAAGACAAAATCTTTTTGCTGAAAATATCCTATTTCCATGAGAAGGGGTTTCAGTTGAGAAACGTTCATCCCTTTCTGGGTCTTATGTTCTCCGTTTTTGTCTTTTGGAGACTTCCTGGATCCCTGCTGTGTGGGAGGAGGTTCAGGCGACCAGGAGAATGGCCGTTTTTGTTAAATATCCTATTTCCACTAAAAGGGGGACAAAAAACTGCAGCTGAGACTCTCAAAAGAATACAATTGGAGTCTCCAATTTGAAGAAGTTGGTTAGTTGGAAAAGAAGTCTCGATGAGTGAGGAAGTGTAGTGATGAGTGTATCTCTTACTGTGGAAAAGTGCATTTTTTGGAAGAATGGAAGCATCCGAGCAATATTGAGGCTACAGATCTCGAACATCAAAAAATCGGGGTACTTTTCCAGAAAGCTCTCCGCAGCCTTTTTTTCACATTTTTTGCACATCCTGAATTTCGGTAACCCTGTGGAGTTTCCACTGGGAAGTCTAAACTCACCATTGAAATTGGATAAGTATTTAATGGAGAAATTGTGAGTGCGGATTCCATGCAGATAAGCTGTTTTCCTCGAATCACACGAGCATTTATTTCATCTCGTTGGCCTCGTGGTCGGTGAAATTCGAATATATAAAACAAAGTAGGCTGCTTTGATAAGTGTTGTCCGTGAAATTACATTAGTGATATGTAGTAAATAGCCGTATAGTAGTGGCCTTTAAATATGTTATACTACATTATTTCATTTCTAATTAGATAGTTTGCTGCTGTTACGGAGAGTACCGGCACTTATTTATTTCTATCCAAGTAAAGCACTGCTTATAGACGTAAGATAGGCTACTCGCATTCTAGTGCAAATGAAAAAGTGAGAAATTGTCCTTTTAAAACTCTTTGGTTTACCCCTTACATAGATAAATATGAGTAGTAAAAGAAAACAAATATCAATATTATCATTTGTGAAGAAGTCGCGTGTAAATGTGCATAGTGAACAAAAAGATGGTGAGAAAATTAATATCAGCGAACATAGTGACCTCATCGATAGTGCATCATTGCAAGAAAAAGAGCCGTGTTCATCGTTCGCACTGGTTACTGGATGTACTACGGAGACAGATGCGGACAATAAAGGTAACCCTAATGATATAGCAAACTTTTTGAAATCGAAAGAATATTGTTCTGGTAAGAAACTCCTGGAAGTTTTTAATAGTTTATGGTCACCAGATGCTAAATATAAATTTCCTGTCAAGAATATTAAAGGCAAAAATTTAAGGTGCCAAGCACATTGGTTTGAAAAATGGCATTGGACATGTTATTCGGAATTAATGGATGGTCTCTTCTGCAAATATTGTGCTATTTTCTCCATTTAGAGTAGGAGTGCATAGGGAGCAAAATCCGGGTAAATTTCTTTCAGAAGCTTTCAACATATGGAACCATGTCTTAGAATATTTTGAGAAGCATGGCAAATTGTCATATCATGCACGAAGCTTGGAAATATTTTACAATTTAAAGAAAATTGATGAGAAAAAAGTGCTCCCGAATGATTTGATTTTAAATAAAAACAAAGCAGGGGAAGTTATAAAAAAAACAGGGAAATACTTGGCTCAATAATAAAAACTGTCCTATTTTGTGGGAAGCAGGGGATCCCCTTACGAGGACATTTAGATTATGGCCCCTTAAATGTTGAAGAAACCCCTGAAAAAAATGAGGGAAATTTTAGAGCATTACTTAGAATGCGTGTGGAAGCAGGAGACGAAATTTTAAGGAATCATTTTAAAAGTTGTGGAAGAAATTCCTACGTTAGCTGGAGAACACAAAATGAAATCATTTCTTCCATAAATGATATAATTTTAAGGGATATTGCAAATCGCATCAATAAGAGTAAGTGTTTCAGTATAATAGCAGATGAAACTACTGATGTTGCTGGGATAGAATAGTTTGCTCTTGCTGCTCGATTCATTGAAAATGATACTGTCCAAGAACAGTTTATACAATTTATACCGGTTGTCAGTAGAACAGGACAAAGTCTTGCCACACATTTGATAGATTCTTTGCAATATTTCAAAATTAATTTAAAATTTCTCAGAGGCCAAGGATATGATGGGGCTAGTGCAATGAGTGGACAGTTCCAAGGAGTTCAAGCTCATATTAAAAAACACTTCCCCTCTGCATTATATGTGCATTGTAGCTCACACAGTTTAAACCTAGCGATTTCAGATTCTTCTAATTTACCCAATATCAGAAACTGTGTGGGAATAGTGGGTAAAATCTATAATTTTTTTCACACTCCATTGAGGCAAAATGTTTTAATAAGAAATATTGAAAAACACTGTCCTCATTCTAGAAAACGGAAAATTAGTTCAAATGTGTGGCACGAGATGGATTGAAAGACATGATTCGATACTAGTTATGGTTGAATTATTTAATGCTATACAAGCATCACTGAGTGGAATGATAATGATGTTTCCGTTCAAGCTTCTCTTTTAAATGTATCGATTTCTAAAGCTGATTTCATCATTTCTTTGCTGACTATAAATAAGGTATTTGCTCTAACTAAAACGTTGAGTGAATATTTACAAACAGTTAATATTGATTTGAAGAAGGCAATGAGTTATGCTGATTCGGTCATTGAAGGACTTGAAAGTTTAAACATTAATTCTGAATCAGTTTTCAAAGAGATTTTTGAAATGGCCATAAAGCTTCTGGAATTTGTAAGAGGTGAGGAAGAAATTAAAATTCCAAGATGTCCCACGAAGCTATCAGTGTACCGCAACAATATTCCAGCTAAATCCCCTGAGGAGTACTACAGACGGGCTATATTCTTACCCTTTCTAAACAATGTAATAAGTCAAATAAAACAAAGACTTGAAAAACATAATAACATTTTAGCTAAATTTGGATGCTTACTGACTCAAAATTACGATGATGAAACGGAAAGTGATTTTCTCACGTTAGCAGAATTTTATTCGAACAGTGATGATCTTTTTTGCGACAATAAGGAAAGCATGCTTGATGAACTTAAACTATGGAAAAATTTTATACGGAACAAGGAATTATTTTCTGCTATTGAAAGGTTCATTTATTGTGACAGAGAGTTGTATCCTCGTATCAAACTGCTCCTACAAATACTATGTACACTTCCCATTAGCACCTGTATCAGCGAAAGATCATTCTCTACTTTGAGGAGGCTAAAAACTTATCTAAGAAACACCATGAAAAGTGATAGACTTAATGGTCTTGCATTATTAAATACCAACAGTTTACAGGTGTCTCCAGAAGATGTTTTGGATGAATTAAGCAAGAAACCGAGACGACTGGATTTTACCATTTGAGGTAAGAAATGTTATTTTTAATCAAGTGCAGTAAGGCCTCCAAAGGAGAACCACCTCTCAAAGTGACTCCTATTTAGTGGAACATTTTCAAGAGTGCAATTATTTTCTCTGAGATGACTACTCTGACCTGTCCCCTCTAATCTGATCACCGTCTTCCCAGACCAGCAGATTCTAGTAGTTAACCTGACCACTGTGTCCCATTAAATGACTTTTCTGTTTTCTTTCATTTGTAATTTTGAATATTATCAAACTCAGTGAACCCAGTTAATAATTGCGAGAGTATTTTTCATTTTAAAGGGTAATGTAGATTTAATATAAAACAATTAAAAATTAGATTATTAGAAATCGAATGTTTTGAATATATTTTCTTCTTATGTTCCCGATTTTCAGTAAATTTAAACGACAAGGGAAAAACGATGTAAACCGCTCCTAAGAATCATATTTTGTGTATTCCTCTGAAAATACTGGTATTTAAAAAAAATTAAGCGTATGACCTAGACTATTGGATTTCGCTGTTTGGGAAACAAAATAGGACTTGGAAATAAAATCAAATTGTATATATGGTATGTTATTTATGTTATTTTTGCTTATATTTTCGAAGTTAAAATATTGCGTTGAAATATGTCTACTTCTGCTGATAACCTTTAGTCTATATTTCACTGTAATAATATACTTGGAAAATTTGAGATATTACACTGTAATATATTTATTCTAATTGTGTGTTTTACAGTAATAATGTACTATTTAGAAAGGGAATTAATTTTTAAACACAAGTTGTGTAAATAAAATAAATAATAAAGGGTAACCTTAAACTTTTTTTATGCCTGCCAAATAGATCGGACCCCCCCCTAGAAAAAAGTCTGTGTGCGCCACTGGTTCAACAAATATTTTGTCCTAGAAGTTAAAAGATACTTGAAGGAAATGGGTCTCAAATTCCAAGTTCTTTTGATTGTAGACAATGCAACCAGGCATCCGAATTTGGAACATCCAAATGTACAAGTGGTATTCTAGTTGTTCCTATCCAAGATAGAGTTGGTCTCTTATGTCTGGTTGAGAACGTACATTGGCAACTACACAGTCCTTTTCAAGTGAGTGTGTTTGAGACTGCTTATAATTTTTATCACTCTTCATTATATTTGTTAGGAAATAATAAAAATCTAACATTCTACAAAGAAATCACCTACTTTTCTTCCTGTGAAAACCTGTCCTGCATGCTGTGCGGTGTTTGATATTGCTATTTATCGTAATCATATATATAATATTTTAACAATTTCAATGAAAAACCATTTTATGAACATAAATGCATTTCAAAATACAGAAAATGTCGAATAAAAAATATATCTTTGGGTATTTTTGCCTCTTTATTCAACACGGTCAGATAAACCGTGCGCAACCTCCCACGTCACAAACTATCATGCGACCTCTTAAGGGTTAATTGCATCGAGTAAAATATCTGCTCATAAAAATGCACTATCATCCATTGATAAAGCACTACTTCAGAAAAATATGCAAACAAAATCTAATTCCAGAAATTACTGCATAGGTACGTGGAATCAATTGATTATTGATATTCATTAAAATGATGCGATATGAACAGATGGAAACTAGAGGTCACAGCAAATGACAGCATCACTTAAAACACTCAATCTGATAAAAGCCACACATGTAAATAACTACTTCGTAGCGCATATCAATAATACCATCGATGTTCCCTTGGTATCGAGAAAAAGAACATGGCCGATTAGTCCCAGATTTCCCGTTGAGAGTCACAGGATAAGTATGCTTTCGGTGAATGCCTCTGAAACAACAAGAAAATCTAATCAGAAATCTTGCACAACGGAATTTCAAACTTAATTATGTCCATAATTCATCTAGTACATTTAAAAAAATTCCCAATTCTCATGATAAATCATTCAAAAAATATTCTAAGCAAATTAAATCGGACGTTATTCTTCAGTTAAATATTTACAAAATTCTGAAATTATTTGCCATGAATTGCTTATCTAAGCTTAATATTTTTTCAAACACTGCCTGACTAGTATTAATTAACCAGGTACTATCGGGTGCAAAAGTAAATGCAAGGGCTATGCGGGATTCCCTATCCGACACCCTGCGAAATCACCGGTATGAGAAATTTTGAAGTCAAGCAAATCATCTGCCATTTCCTTAGCACCAAACACGCTGTGAATGCATTGCGTGTCTGGTGGTATTATACACCACTTCATAGCTCTGTATTGTTATGGATATCAGGAATAATAACGTAATTTAGAATTGAAGTAAAGCCGACTGTTTTAAGCTATGCTTTACTTAATCTCTATGGTTACAGTTTTTCACTTTAGCAGTTGCGCATCATAAGTGGCCGTGCTAGTCTGAGCACAAGTCTTGTATTCCCAGAAAGCGGATCTGGAGTTCGAGTCCCGGCATATGATATTATTTTTTTATTCAAGGTAATTGATTTTCTCTTGGGACTCTTATTAAATGTTAGTTATACCAAAATATTCTCCCTAATTGGAAGTGATTTTTGGATTTCAGAATTTTTAGCATTAATCTTGGTTCTAGAGATGGCAGTGGCCTCTTATGATTAACAATAAAAAAAGTTTAAAATTGAAAGCTAGACCCAATCTCCAAATTAACTATGAAATTGCATGGGCTAAAATAACATCCTCAGGAATTAAAACACTTATTGGCGTTTCCTACCATCCTCCAAATAGTGGAATTGAATCTTGCTGGTTTTTCCCTTACCCAATAGACAAATAATTTTTTGGGGGATTTCAAATTATCAATCAAATGGACTGGAGGTGGCCAAGTCTCCAAGAACATAGTCGATTCGTGGTTTCTCGAGCATTTATCTAAGGTGTAGGCATGTAATCAGTGCAATTGCAAGAAATTTACAAAAGTTTTGGTTGGTAGGAATGTGCTTTGCTTGGACTACAAGTTCCTTGAAAAGACTTTTGGACCCTCCTCCGCTCAGAACCCCACCATACCTCTCCCACTTGATCATGAGGGAAGGTTGACTTGCAAACACATGCTTTCCCTCATTGCCTAGAATTTACTTCTGCCGTAATCGCTCTCGAAAATCCTCGATTCGAAAAACAATTGAAGTAGGAAAAACATCCTTTCCAGAGATGTCACAATATATAAATTTAAATGCTGTAAATATTAATATTCTTTACCACCTTGGAGCAAGGTATAGCAAACTTTGTGCCTGCCACCAAAACTCTTCTGCTGCAATACCGCAAGGAAAAGTGCGTTGCTTTTGCCCTGCAGAATGTTGGCAACCCGCAAACCTTCTGGGACCTAATAGCATCGTGCGATGAGAAATCTTCAGGAGCGACCAGGAAGGGCACTTGAACTTTTGGGGGCGCCGGGGGCACCAGGTTAGTATGGTTTGAGTGAATTCTCTTTAACGTTATTGTTATTGTTTTAGGTAATCTTTTGCTCAAACTTGGTTATCTCTTTTGCTATGACATGCAGCAGAAAATAATTTTGAGGCAGTAGGGGAAACGTGGCATTTATTTTCAAATTAAATATCATGCTACAATACTTTATTTTGACGTTTGTTTTTTGAAGATATGACCCTGCCCATGTAGTCCACGCACAGCACTCCGGGTGGATATCCCTTGTGTTCTGGGGCTACATGTGTGCAGAGGACCGTGGCAAACTAGTGCAGATTCGTGGTCGACTAAACTTGGAGCACCATGTCCAGATCCTGGAAGGCACCCTACTCTCCTCCCTTCGTACACGGTGGCCTGAGCAGGATTTATACATGGTGGTGCATGACAACAGCACCATGCACACCTCTCGGAGGACTAAGACGTGGTTCGCCGAGCAACCTGAACTCCAGCTCCTAGCCTTGCCACCAAGGTTCCCAGATCTCAATCCAGAAATTGAGAATCTGTGGGGCCTTATCGTGAACAACTGGGAGTGGCAGGAAGGGGACCGCAACCAGGAGGCCTTAACCACCCATGTCCAGGAGGAGTGGAAAAACATTAGGCATCACCCGGAGGTATGCACGGCCTTGGTGGAATCTATGCCCCACTGCCTGCAAGAGGTCATTGGCACAGAGGGAGACCTCACCACCTATTGAGTAGGGTCTGTCAAGAAGGATTTTGGTGGCAGGCATGAAGTTGGCTTGACTTTGATCCTGCAGTTGGTGGCTCATAATCCACCTGCTATAGTGAAGCCTTCATGCATACTCTTTTCCATTCCAGCCATGATGCAGAGAATGGATTTCTGTACCTTGGGCAGTTGCTTCATTGTCCTCTACAATTGGCATGCATTTCAGTTGAAATCTTTAATTTGGTTTTTTCATGAAAACTATACTTTCTTTATACGATGTATAGGATCAGAAATATTGATATGCCAGCCTTGCACTAAATAGCTTTACAAACAGCTTATTTTCGATGTTTGAATTCTGAATTCCAAAAATCATTTTCAATTAAGGAGAATATTTTGGCATAACTAACATGTAATACGAGTTCCAAGGGGAAAATCAAATACCTATAACCCTTTCTGCACTGAGATTTAAATGGACAAATTCCGCCTCCTTCCTAAGTTGCCCGCTCATTGATATAGCTCTCCCTCCATAGTCGCCCTATACCGCCCACTCCGATTTTCTCTGCTGAGCTGTATCTATTAGAGCTTATGAATGCCTCTCTTATACCAAGTGTGTGTCTGCTTAACATCAAACACTTCTCTTCACATCCTTATCATTATGTGGACTGAATAAACATCTCACAGAGAAAAGCTTTTAGCTGAACCACACTTTTGACCATGGCTTCATTGAATGAGGATGCTATAGTGAAAGAAGTGTGCAGAGACGATACACGTAGTGATTCTGAATGTAATACTTCATAAGATGTAGAAGAAGATTTGATTGCATGTAATGATTTTTATTCAAGTGATAGTGATTTGGAAAAAGAAGTTACACCATGTGCGAGTGATTTTAGTGCTAACGAAGGATTACAGGCTGAGTGGAAATATTCTCGTGCATTCGAACCAACTTCTATTTTCAACGAAGATAGGGGTACAATTATACAGCTTGGAAGTAGTTTCCGATGAATTTTCCTATCTCAAATGTATGCTAGGAGGTGATGATTTTTTCATAACATTGCAATTAACACAAATAAATATGCACAAAATCATCAGAACTGCACAGGAAAGCTTGACAAAAACTGGTTAGATGTCATGGCCGATGAAATAACTGCCTATATAGGTGTACTTGTGTACATGGGGATTTTCGATATGCCGGAGAGTCTGGATTATTGGCACAATAAAGACATTGACTGCCCTCCTATCCATAACTCTATGACTTATAACAGGTATTCAGATATAATTAAGTACTTCCATGTGAATGACGTAACTTGTGAAAAAAGAAAGGGGTTACAAAAAGTACAATCAGTTTTAGATATTATGGGCACTTTTCACGAAAAATATAAACCAGGTCATGACCTTAGTATGGAAGAAGCAATGGTGGCCTTCAAAGGGCGGCACTACATGAAACGGTATATAAAAAACAAGCCAATTGAATGGGGATTTAAAATTTGGGTTTTAGCAAGTCCGCATGAGTATGTATTACGTGGAAACATGTATTTGGGAAGAAAGGAAAATAAAAATAAAGAAATGCATCTTGGCAGTCAGGTAGTCATGAATTTGCTGGAGAAGTACCTATGCCTGAATCATCATGTGTATTTTGATAGCTTCTTTTCAAGTGTTGGACTAATGAAGTTATTATATGATGATAAAACCTATGCATGAGCTACCACTAGACCAACTCATAAAGAATGTCCATCTGAATTTAAAAATCCTAAAAAACTGAAACTCAAAAGAGGAGAAAGTAAGAGTTTGCAATGCGGTAAAGTTAAAGCTATGGTTTGGCAAGACAATAGACAAATTTGTGTTCTTTCCACTAACTGCAATTCTAATAAGAGTGTGATTGTAGGTAGGAAAACAGGGAAAGGAAATAAAGAGGTGATGGTACCCTGTCTGCAATCCATTGCAATGTATACAAAATACATGGGTGGGGTTGACAGAGCCGATCAGAGTAGAAGCTACTATGACTTCGGAAGAAAATCTAAAAAATGGTGGAAGTATATATTTGCATTTGTGGTAAACTCAGCAATAGTAAATGGCTTTATTCTTTATAAAGAAAAGAATGTTCCATCAAGCTCTAAACACAGACATGCAAAAAGAATTTCACCGTGCACTTTATAGACAACTGAAAGGGAACTTCTCCTCATGAAAAATTTCGGGCCGTAAAAGAAGCGAACCACTTCTTGCATCTAGAAATCCACACGTTCATGTCAAAATAGAAGGTAGAAAGAAATTGTGCACATATTGTAGATATAAAAAGGTGCACTCTTTCTGGAAAAGTGTACAAACAACTTACAAATGCAAAAACTGGGATTTACCTCTATGCAGAGTTGGATGTTTCCTGCAGTATCATTAAGAAAAAGGAGTGGAGATGTCAAACTAACCACATTAAAAGGTAGGAAATCTAATATGAATAAAAATATACATTATATTCTTATATTAAAAATTCCATTCATATTTACGAATTTGTTCAAAAGTTATGAATTTATGAAGAAACTCCCATAGGGAATATCACTGGCAAATTATTAGGGTAAAATCTGAGAAATAGGACATTTATATTTCGAGACTTAGCGGGGAAGTCAGATCGGGCGGTTTTGGGTGACTTAGGAAAGAAAGGGTTAATAAATAAATAATTAACATCATACGCGGGGACTCGAACAAGTCAACCTTCCCTCATGATCAAGTGGGAGAGGTATGGTGGGGCTCTGAGCGGAGGAGGGTCCAAAAGTCTTTTCAAGGAACTTGTAGTCTGAGCAAGGCACATTCCTACCAACAAAAACTTTTGTAAATTTCTTGCAATTGCACTGATTACATGCCTATGCCTTCGCTAAATGCTTGAGAAACCACGAATCGATGTTGTTCTTGGAGACTTGTCCACCTCCAGTCCATTTGATTGATAATTTGAAATCCCCCAAAAAATTATTTGTCTATTGGGTAAGGGAAAAACCAGCAAGATTCAATTCCACTATTTGGAGGATGGTAGGAAACGCCAATAAGTGTTTTAATTCCTGAGGATGTTATTTTAGCCCATGCAATTTCATAGTTAATTTGGAGATTGGGTCTAGCTTTCAATTTTAAACTTTTTTTATTGTTAATCGTAAGAGGCCACTGCCATCTCTAGAACCAAGATTAATGCTAAAAATTCTGAAATCCAAAAATCACTTCCAATTAGGGAGAATATTTTGGTATAACTAACATTTAATAAGAGTCCCAAGAGAAAATCAATTACCTTGAATAAAAAAATAATATCATATGCCGGGACTCGAACTCCAGATCCGCCTATCTGGGAATACAAGACTTGTGCTCAGACTAGCACGGCCACTTATGATGCGCAACTGCTAAAGTGAAAAACTGTAACCATAGAGATTAAGTAAAGCATAGCTTAAAACAGTCGGCTTTACTTCAATTCTAAATTACGTTATTATTCCTGATATCCATAACAATACAGAGCTATGAAGTGGTGTATAATACCACCAGACACGCAATGCATTCACAGCGTGTTTGGTGCTAAGGAAATGGCAGATGATTTGCTTGACTTCAAAATTTCTCATACCGGCGATTTCGCAGGGTGTCAGAAAGGCAAATCCGCATAGCCCTTGCATTTACTTTTGCATCCGATAGTACTTAATATCAACTAGACAGCAACTAAAAAACATTAACGTTAATGAATATAACCATGAAAAATTATGCTAAAATTTTTGAAATTCTGTATGATTACGAAATTTTTTCTCGTGTTGACTTATTCTAAACTTTTAAGAATTACATTTACATAAAGACTAATGCCACACTTAAATTTGAAAAAATTGAGGAAAATTATATATTTATTCACGCACAAAAAACATCGCTCCTGAATTTCTTACATACTTCTTACATACCACAGTTTTCTGTTCAAAACCCCGGAATGTTGGTTACAAACCTCGACATTACCATAACTACAACGTTACTGTTTTAACTACCTATGTAATTTCCCCATGAAATATTATACCCAAAGACTACTACCCCTACGGATTATACCTATAATAAAATGTCGTTTCATCGACATTCGACTCGACGAATCTTCGAGTTTGATGGGAATCATCAAATAACAGTGACGTTCGTCCGAAATAGGCAATCATACAAAAATTTGACCACACTTGGGCAATGCAATCGAATCCCGGCTAATACATCATGCTCACGGATCCATTTGACAGTCATTTCATTCTCAAATTCACCCAAAGTATACTTGGTGTCAAAACAGATTCCAACACGGAAATACAATTGCAAAGCTCCTTGCTACTGTATCGAGAAAATAATAAGAACTAGAAAGATAAAAATGCACGCTAATTAAAGATGTTCTTACTGCAGAATTAATGCGAAGGTATATATCCGACAAGGAGTGCCAAGTATAATGTTTTCTCTAACATGGCTAACAGCGAATAAACCATGGAGTCAATCCCGAATTAACGCTCACAATGAGATAATACTAAACAATCCAATTACATTAATAGCAGTAAAAACCAAAAAAGATTATATGTATTACCTATTAATGATAACTTGGCTCCGCAACAAAAAAGACTTCAAATCTACGAGACGGGGAACGTCAAACAGTTCAGACATTAAACTGTGGGAAGAAACATCGATGTTTACCTTTCGATACATCGATGTGTTGACATCGATGTCAATGTTTTTGTTAAGATGTTTATGAAAAAATAATTATTCGGTAGAATGTCGTGGCACCCACAAAAAGCGCGGTGTGGTAAATTTTTGCGAAAAATAACGATTGTTTTATTCATCAATGATAAATTAGTAAGTAAATGTGATATAATCAGTGTAAATTGTATACCAAAAAGTTTTACAATAATGAATGCGTGACATAAATATAAAAAAATAGGGGATACATTTAAATATAAGGACAGGGATAATTCAGTGGTGTATATTATCAAGAAATTAAGTAATGGAATAGAGTTTATGGATAGGATGAGGCAGTATTTTGCAAAAGAGGCTATTATTAGCGACAAGATTGAAAGTTTTTTAATGCTGAATGGTATTGCTTAAGGTGAATTTACTTGTGTATGCAATATTAACTATTTATCGTTCCCCCAATAGTAATGTGTCTGATTTTCTTAATGTACCAAGTGATGCGATTATGTTTGCAACCCAGATAAACGTAGATGGTATAATCTTCTTTGGTGACTTAAATATAGGTCTTTTGAAAGACTCATCAGTAGACCGCGGATCTTTAGGTAAAAACCTAATTATTTCCTGAGTAGATATCTGAATATACAATTGTATATGCACGTTTCATGAATAATAAACCCCGAAAACGTATATTTTATAGTGCCTAAAAATGCCTATTTTGACATGAATGCCTAAAAATGCCTATTTCGACGTTAATGCTTATTTTTGCCATTTTCATGCAAAAAAGCGTAAAAAGGGCTAATTTTGTAGAAAAATCGACAACAAAAGCAGATTTTGGTACTTGTCATGTTTTTAAACTGACTGTACAATGTTCAGTTGAGGGTTGGGAAAACGTCCTTCACACCACGGTCATGATCAGGTGGCGAATACCAGCTCAGACCTGTCACGCATCTGGCGGTGCTATTGTTTCCCTGTGTCGCGCGATGCGACAATGTAACAATGGGTTTAATCTGATGTTGCGTTAATTTCTCATCGTTACATTGCCATATTGTGTGACACGGGGAAAACGAGAATAACCCTGCAGTCCATCTCCAGACCGCAGAAGGTGAGAAGTGTGAACGTGAAAATTGTGAAAGTGCAATGCATAAAGTAGCAAGTTCGAAAGCTTATTTAATACGTCAGTGGCTACAAGAGTTCGGATGAAAAAATAATCTTCTGTCCAGCATGCAACAAGGAGGTAAGTACATTGTAATGCTGGCTTGCAGCGAATTATTGGCCGTGAATTGCTTGTCATCTTTAAGGCAACACCCATCTACATTTTTTGTTTATACGAGCCATTTTATGGTAACTATAGACGTGGTTATTCAAAATGTCCAGCAATTCAGCTGCGGACCTTCGTAGCTCTAAAGTAAATTTTATATTTTTGTCCCATTTCAATATTTATTAGATTATTTCCGTATTTTTAAGGTTAATTATTTTTTCAGAACTTTTCTTTATATCCTTCGAGTTATAAAAAAACTCACCTAACTTAGCATGTCCAAGGAGTGCTACATAAGGCAAATGTTGAACGCAAATCGAAGATGAAACAAACGCTTTTAACAAAAACCTGCAAGAAGAATCAGTTTGATGCAGATTTGTGTCATGCAATTGTGGCAGCCAACATTCCATTCAGAACACTAGAAATTTCAACATTCAAGGGGTTCCTAGAACGATACTGCCATCAGTCGGTACCTTCTGAGTCAACGCTAGGCAAGAATTACGTACAACCCACGTACGATGATGCAATGTGCTGGATACGGGAAGACATTGGAGATTCACATATTTGGATATCAGTCAACGAAACCACTGACGCTCTCAGCAGATACATGGCCAACTTAGTTGTTGGGAAATTGGACCCAAATGTGCCATCCAGAGCCTACCTCATCTGCACAAAGTAACTTGCCAAAACAAATCAGGAAACAATAGCACATTCTGTGAACAATCGACTGAAATAGCTGTATCCCAACAATCTAGACGAAGGGAAAGTGCTGCTCCTATACACAGATGCTACCCTGCAGTTGCTCAAGGTGTTCTATCCCTCCCTTGTGCATGTGACATGCCTTGCCCGTGGTTTGAACCGCGTAGCAGAGCAAATAAGACTGGAAATCCCCAAGGTGAACAAATTGATTTCCACCGTGAAGAAGGTCTTCATCAAGGCGCCAACAAGAAAACAGGCTTTTTGAAAAACTGCCCGATGTCCCTCTGCCACCTGTGCCTGTGCTCAGTCGCTGGGGCACATGGCTGAAAGCAGCTGAATTTTACAGTGAGCATATCCTTCATGTCAAGGAATTTGTGGCAAATCTAGCCGAGGATACTGCCTGTGTCACTTCGGCGAAAATGTTGCTCGATGATCCCTCCAGCCCCAAGGATTTGGTGTATATTAGATCCCACTATGCATCCCTTGTGTGGATTATGGCTGAATTGAAGGGCTCAGAAAAACCCATCTACGAAAATACTGCTTTGCTGAATGACATGAAACAAAAAATTAAGGAAGCGCCAGGTGAAGTGGGGGAAAAAGTAAGATCCAAACTAGAAAAAGTGCTACAAAAGAATTCAGGTCTGCAGAGCCTATGTACAGCAGCAGATATACTGGCAGGAAAATCCAGTGAAGTTGAGAACAAAATTTCATTTCAACATGCACCTAAGTTGTAGTTTGCCCCATCACATCAGTTGATGTCGAACGTTCTTTTTTTGCTTACAAGATGATATTAACTGACAAATGCCATAGTTTTGTGCTGGAAAACTTAGAAAAGGTGCTTGTCATTTACTGTGAGGCCAACTACGGGAAATTTGTGGAATAAACGCAAAGAGGTGACAAATTCATTATGGGAATTCCGAATGAAAGTTTGTCAAACATTCTGCATAGTACTTAAATATATACTTGAATAGTGTTTTCAGTCAGTATTACTATATGTAATGTAACGCATGGTAAATTAACCATAAGAATAAGTTTCAATGCATAGTAGTAAAATATTTTTATGTTCTTTGAAAACAAATCAATAATGTTTCGTTGACTGGTAATTTTTGGAAGTAGTTTTTAGAGCCTATTTTACGTTTTATAAAGCCTAATTAAGCTACTTAAAGAGCCTATTTTAGTCGCCTAAAACTTAATTTTTAGAACCTAAAAATCCGCGGTCTACTCATCAGCTAAAACTGACCTTTTAAATCTCTACTTTTGGTCTTCAGTTAGTCAACCAAGAACCTATTAGGACTGCTCTAAAGTCACATACTCTTATTGATCATTTGTTCATGGATTTACCATTTTCCTGTCTGTCAAGTAACACATTTAATAAAGGGGAATATCATTAAAAGGAACACTAGTTATTCAAGTCATTCTCACATCTTACTTACATCAGGTTTAATAATAACACAATTTCTAATCCCGATAAAATTGTTCAGAGCTTTAACTCACAATTTTGCAATGTTATTTCATATGCTACATCATCTGTCTCCACTTCTGTAATTAAAAGTAGTCTATCTCCACATTCAGTTTTTCTATTCCCTATCTGTCCAGCATAAATAATTAATGTTATTAAATCTTTCACCAACAGTTCCTCCTGTGGACTTGATGGTATTCCCATGTTAATTGTCAAAGCTTCTTAACTTGTCTTTTAGTATTGGTATATTTCCATCTAATCTTAAATTTGCTCATGTAGGTATCCCATATTCCAAAAAAAGGTTCTCTTAATGATTCCATCAACTAGAGACCTATTTCTGTTCTTTCTGTATTTTCTAAAATATTTGAAAAGTTGTTTTATTATGTTCGCATTACAGACTACCTTAATACATTTAACTTACTGTCAGATGGTTTCAGGCAAGGTAAATGTACATCTCCAGCTATTTTTCATTTCATTAATAATGTACAACAGACACTAAACAAAAAGCAACATACATTAGGTTTTTTTGAGTCAAGCATTTGACCGATTTGATCATAATATTTTTTAACTCCAACTTAGTAACTGGAATATCTGAAATTGCTTTAAATTGGATTGTCTTTCCTGAGTGACTGATACCAGATTGTGAGTTACTCTCACAGAACTGCAAATGGTATTGTGACAACTAATTCTACAGCAATGAAGATAGGTCTTGGTATTCCGCAAGGATCCATTTTAGAAATTATAAAATAAATATAAATTATATTACATATTTATATATAAATTTTTATAATGGTATCCCTTCTTTTTTTTTAATGGAGACAATTATGAATACAGTGAAAATGAGGAACGAAAAATACTTCCCCCAACTTACCCAACCCAGTAGGGACAAGCAAAATTTTCATTCTTGTTCAAATTTCCCTTCCCTGGCCGAGCCGAGTTCCAATGGAGTACTACTTCATGTAATTCCAAATCTCACCACCAGGGCCATGCAAAGGTATTTGGGGGCCCGGATGCAAAAGGGGTTAGGGAGCCCCCTTAATCTATGTCGAGAAAAAAAATATTAAATGGAACACACATATTTATTACGTATTAATTTTTTATAATTATTTTAATAATATTAAAATATAATTATTACAATACAAATATGTTTTGATAAATAGCCAAAACAAAACAATCATCTTTAATAGATATATTTAATGTTATCACCAACTTGACACAAAAAGGGAATTAACAGAATTGTTTTATGTATTGCAATATATTGATTATTACAATATTATTAAATAGTCATAACAAAATAATCATCTATAAAAGACATATTAAATATTATCATCAATTTCATACAAATAAGGAATTCACACAAACACATTTTATGTATTTTTAGATTTTTTAGAAGTCTTTTCCACTCAGTTATTAATTACATCCTCAAAAGAACATTCATTAGCTATTTCCGATTCAACTGATAATATTGCACAAGCATTTAATCTTTCTTGAAGCATTGATGACCGTATGTTTTTATTAATTTTAATTTACTGAAAGATCTTTCAGTTGATGCTACTGTTACAGGGAGAGAAAAAATTCTTATAGCAACAAATATATTAGGAAAAAATTCTTCTAATTTATTTTCTATGGTAAATAATAAAATGTCTTTTGGATTCCTAATATTATCTTTTTTTGTATCATGTCCTTTAAATATGCAATTACTGAACAAATAGTATCTGAGATGTCATTTGAATAATCTGCACAAAAATCTTTAAGGCTCTTCTCCAAAACTGATTTTGATGCTTTTTTAATGTTTGTGAGAAAATCAGATTTTTTTGTAACTTGTGGTAATTTATCAAAACGGTCATGTAATTGTTGTATAGCAATGTCAATTAAGTTAAAATGTAATTTTCATTTTTTCTTCTAAATCTTTTATTATTTCATCTTCACAATTTTCATCATAAAACCTTTTCTTTTTTCTATTCTTACTTTCAGGAAAATCAGTATTTATTTGTAATTTTCTAGCATCATCCTTGGCAACTAGTAATATTTCTTTAAATTTTTCTCTTTTCTCTCGTAATCTTTCTTTTTAAGCTCTTATTAACAATTCTGCACAATCTATAGTCCAGTCAGGGGACTGCATACATTTGTTAATTTTACTGACTTCACTCAATAAATCATACCATACAATAATAAATATAATGAAAGATAATTTTTGAATTTGTTTCAGCAAACCGCTGGCCTCTGAAGCAACAGCATTATCAGTGACTGTATGTTTAAGTTCTTCTAAGGCATCCAATAATTCTCTTAATTGAAATCTGTCTTCACTGATTCAATTCTTGCTTCCCATCTTGTATCACTAAGAGGTTTTAAAGTAGTGTTTAAATGCTTAGACAAAATATTCCAATGAATAGTTGAAGAGGCTAATATTGTGTACAATCTTTGTATTATTCCAAAAAATATTTTACACTCTAAATTGTTTGAAGCTGCATTACAAACAACAAGATTTAATGAATGTGCAGCACATGGGATATACACAGCACTTGGCACAATCTTTGAAATTCTGGCTTGAACCCCTTTATATTGGCCTTTCATGTTTGCCCCGTTATCATAACACTGACCCCTGCAATTTTTTATGTCAATATGAAATTTTCCTAATATTTCTAATAAGAAATTTGTGAGGCCTTCTCCACTGCGATCAGTTGCTTAAAAAAATCCAATGAAATGTTCTCTTATTTTGAATTCATTTTTATTCTTGTCATTGCCCACATAACGTAATATAACTGAGGTTTGTTCCTTATGTGAGATATATGGTGTACAATCCATTTGAACGCTATAGTATTTAGCTTTTTTTACTCCATTTAAAATTTGTTTTAAAACTTCGTCACTGAGTTCACTTAAAAATTTATTTTGAGATCTGTTCGACAGGTGATGATTAATTCTTGTTTTTATTTTTAATGGATTTTAGATATTCTGTCAGAAACACATCATATTTTGATAATAATTCTATCAAACCTAAAAAATTTCCTTTTCCACATGAACCAAAGTCTTCATTAGACCCTCTTAGTGGCAAATTTCTACTACATAAAAATAACATTACTGAAACAATTCTTTCATATAACATTTTTAGATTCTTTTTTCCTCACTTAATAACTTTTGTGTGGACTTGTCTATTGTTTGACCTGCATTTAGTCTTAAGTATAATTCTTGCCATTGACAAAAACAATTTATATGTATTTTTCCTACTTCATGATCTTGAAGGGAAACACTAAGTCTCCTCCAATTATTGTAACCATTTACAAATTTCTTTGGTGTATTTGATTTGTTTAATAATAAACAACAAAAGCAATACACAGAGTCAGTACTTACTGAATACTGAACCAACTGCGATTAATTTCTTCTCCATTTTTTAAAGTTACTGTATAATAACTCCTTGAAAATTTTCTGTTATCAACTGCGTTACATGGAAAAATTACATCAGTGACCTGTATGGGACCTTTGTTCACAAACTCAACTCTCAGATCATCATTAATTATTTTTGGCCACGTAGCTGGATCATCATAACTGATAACATCTTTATCTTCTGAAAGTTTTATCAAGTCACCATTACAAAAATTATTCGATACCAGTTGATGATCTTCAATGACATTTGTTGCAGAAGTCGGTGAATCACTCTCTTGTTCTTCCTTTCCTTTTGTTACTTTTTCACACTGTTCTTCTTCATTTTCTTTTGACACATCTTCAAATACTTCAGTCTTTTGCTCATCGTCAACGAGCATTAATGATGATGTGGATGGTCGTTGCCTTTCATCACGTACCGTGGAAATTAACCAACGTGACACTACTCTGGTATTTTTGCTTTTCTTCTTCTATCTTTTCCTTTATTTTCTTGCTAATCTGTATTAAATATTTTTTTAATCTCTATTAAATAATTAATAATTTTAACCCTGTCCTCATGATGTTATATCTTGTATGAGTTTAATTTGTATTTAACAGTTTGCCTTTCCAACTATTTTTTCATAAGAATCTAAGATACAATTTTATTGTATTTTCAAGAAGGTTGGAAACTTACTTTGTATCTGATTTTTATTCCCGCCTGGCTCATGCTACACTTTCATAAGAATATAAGCATTTTTATTGTATTTGCAAGCAGCACTGCGGGAAACTTACTTTGTATCTAATTTTTATTCCTGCATGGGTTAATGTAGATCCAGCTGCATTGTTGATGCACTATAGAATGTAGTCAATCTATCATTAACCCTTCCTTCCATATTTACTGATTTAATTTAAACTTATGAAGTTATTTCCATTAAAACATGATTTGAATTTTGAATAACATATAGTATCTATTGTGTATTCCGTAGGGTAAACAATAAAATGTTCATTAAACATTAGATATGTTTTATTTTGTTAAATTGTAAATATTTGAAACTTAAATTGATTGGGTCCCGGAGGACCCAGGTCCGAAGTTAGCATTCTTAATGATAGGTCCGGCGTCCAATTGTTAATAAAATAATTAATAACAATAAAGGTGACAGAATATTTCCAAAATTATTCTATTAATTAACAAAGATCTGCAAAAGTTTTAATGAATTAAATTGCTATTAAAAATAAAAACATTTTCAACTGTTATTTTAAGGCTCCAAAATATGTATCAAGATTGTATTATTTTATCAACTAATTTTTTTTAAACTTAAAATTCCATGATCCCTCTACTTCTACCTCTACTTTTAGATCGGGGGCCCTGGTGCGGCGCATCCATTGCAACCCCCTTTTGCATGGCCCTGCTCACCACATTCAGTGTGTTGCAGTTCAATATCTCACTCCTAGATAGATGCTGCAGAGATGGGGCCGTGAAATGCCAAAGTACCAAAACGTTTTCTCTCTACAATAACAGGTTATAAAAGCCATGTATAGTGTGTCTATACGTACCCCTGGTAAACCGCTTTTCTCATCACTAAACATACTAAACTCTTTCTTCGCTTTATATTCTTAGCTGTGCTACATTTGTGAAAAGTTATCAAAACAGTTACCCTGTTAACTCAGACTTTCATAATTACCAAACTCGAGCTAAAAATGACATTCACTATATGCAATATAACTATACACTTTTTTTAAAAGACCTCGATTACTCAGCCTCTATTATTTTTAACAACTTACCTAATGAAATAAAATTACTTTTGTCACCTTGGTTATTCAGGAAAAAATTTAAAAAATTACTTTTATGTAAGAGCTATTACAGCATTGATGAATTTCTTAGTGATAAATTGTTATATTTGTTGTTCCATTTGTAATGTGTACTATGTATTTTTTAGTTATTTACTCTTTTTTTGCTCCATGAAATATACCTGAACATGCTATTTTCCATTTTATTGATGTATTCCATGTCTTTTATGACCAAAAGGAATTACTAAATATTATTATTGTGTATAATATTAATTTTTCCGCTTTTTACATATTCAAAACATATTCATGGAACAAAAAAGAGTAATAAGAACTATTTAAGAGTTAGTCAGCTGAATAGTTGTAAAAATATATTCAAAGAACTTCAAGTTTCAGATGTACCATGCATGTACATAATGGAGTGCCTTATGTTTAAAGTAGTGCCTTCACCATCAGAATTATGTACTCCGTAGTCATATACAAATCAGAACATTCCACCATCTACGGTATTCAGATGTTATAAGTTGGTTCAAGTGTTTTGGTTCTTTCTCAAAGTGACATTTTGCACAACTTCACCAGGTTGGATAATTGGTTGAAGTGCTTTGCTTCTTCCTCAAAGGGACATTTTGCACAACTTCACCGGGTTGGGTAAATTGGTTGAAGTGTTTTGGTTCTTCCTCAGAGGCATTTTGCATGACTTCACCAGTGCTATCACTAAGAAGTACATTATTGAGTCAGTAGAGGCATTGCAAGTTGTTGACTTAATCTTCTACTATACTGCTTTTTTCCTAGCAATGTGCATGGCTGTACAATAGGAAAAAAAATGAATTGAGAAAGTCTTCCCACAACAAAAGTATTTTATGAAACACCCTAAATTTAATATTATAAAAATTTATAATTATATACCTACTTAAGGTTGAAACACAGTTGAATGCAAAAAGTTGCAAGTAGTCAAACTTTTGCCAAATCAATTAACAATTTGATCAACTAGGTTGAAGAAAAGTTCACATGCTTCAATTCAGTTTCAACTATCTTTCAGCTTCTTGTTGATCAACTAAAATTGAATAGTGAGAATGCGCCCTAATATCAATGTTTTGGTGAGATACATTTTTAATCTGTAAATAAAAGGTGTGAACGAGTTTTACTTTTCCTCAACCATCGAGTGATAATTAGAAGTTTATCCTTTTTCATAATTTTATTTATAAGTTCTTATCATTCTGAATATATATTCCAGATTATCTCCAGAACTATTATGCAGCTTCAGGTTGATCATGAGAGTTGTAGTACCAAATATATCTTAAATCGGCCCACGTGGTCAAGGGGTCCCCATGGAACAGGGTTCAAATTTCTGTTTTTTGAAGATTTCTCAGCATCCAACTGACCGATCTTGATGAATCCTACACCAACATCAATGTTGAACCAAGAAACATTGAGGATATGCACCTTGATGCCAGAACTTTATATTTCTTGGGGGGAGGGAGATATCAAATTTGAGTCTATATTTAATTTTTTCATAACAATTAAAAAGGGGAATATTGGTCACTTACCTTGAGTTTGAATGAAAATATTAGCGGGTGATAAACTAAACCCGGGTCAATGCCTGTCTAATTATCTACTATCATTATAAATAGCTGCTTCTTACATATTGTATATAGGATATATCATGTAAAACCTAAGGTACATACTTCTAGAAGTGCTACAGAGGTGAAATTTGTCATGAAGATAGGTCATTGAGTACAACCTCTGGAAAAATCCGAAATACCAGAAAAAGTTATATTTAAGGGGTATTTTTGACCCCAATGTCCAATTTTAAACACCCATTAGAAAAGCATTGAAAACGGCGCAGGGCTTTATAAAATTGATTTTTTATAGTATTTACAATTAAGATACCAAGTCAGGACATAAACCGTTCTCTGGATGAAAGAATGAAGTTTATTTTTCTTGAAGACAAAATTCATATCCAAGCTGAATTTGCATAAAAATTTGATATTGATCATAAAATTATAAAAAGATTTTTCAGAATTAAATTTCATGTTACTCTTTAATTTGAAGATTTTAAAGGAAGAAATGGAGTAAAATGACCTTTGTTTATATTTATAAAAGCATCATTTCTAAGTGGCTCTGGCAAACCATAGTACATATTTGGTTAAAAATACACCTGAATATTTATTGATTACAAACCTTCATATCAACATAACTAAACACATGATTGATATTTATGAATCTTTCCATTGATAACTACATGCATTAATAATTAATGAAATGCTCTAAGAGTAAGAAAATGTCATCTCTAGCTCAGCAGAACAAAATGTATGATTAAAAATTCAGAGAAAATCTGCCTTGTTCAAGACGTGCGATCCATCCTAAATGAGGGTCTATCTTAATCAACACATATGATCCCAATAATATTCACCTCAGGTTTAATACCTCTGCATAACCAAGTCTTTTATTTTCAAAATTAAGAACTCTTCTGAGAACATGAAATCACACGACAATAAAAATTTGTTTATGGATGCATTACCTTGATAACACACATCGAATTTGGCATACTTAGCATTGTAGTAAGAAGTTGTACATCCAGGCCAAGATGTAATAAATCCGCCTTAGATTTGAAAGTTATAGGAATAATTATTGTATTATAAGCCAAATAAGATAAATTTTGTTTATTATTGCATGTACAGAAGTTTTCAATTCCAGAAGAATATTTTATGAAATATCTATAACAAAGTATCACTCCTCCCTAGCTACATATGAACTAAAGGATGAAATACTGACCAAACTTCATTTTCAATTGTAGGTTTTCACAGCAATCAATCTAAATTTTCATTTGTCTAATTAATAATGAGAAAACTTATTTAGAGTTAAAATTTAGAAATCAATCACTTTTCCCCAAGTTAGAATGTGGATAGGAATAAGAAGTTAGCTAACAGAAAGCCTTATTACCAAAGGAAGCAATCACAGGAATTTGAGCCAAAGAAATTTTACATTGAAGAAAATTCTGAATATAAGGGGATGAAGTTACTCTTCCTGAGTGAGACAGAAGAAATATTTCTAAAAGCAATATTATGTTATTAAATCACTTGCCCATTTCCTCTAAATAGCCCCTACTAAGGTAATATTACTAGTAAGGAGGACAACTAACTTCCATCAATGAAGGAATAGGAAAGCTTCAAGCCTAAAACAATGAGCCAGGTAAATAAAAGTTAAGCAAATGCTTTTACTAAAATTTTTAACATTTTTTAAACAAAAGTTTAATATGAGTTGAATAAAAAATAGCATTTGCTTCTGCTTGAAAGAATTTGATTATTTTCAAAACATTTTCTGTAGCAAATGCTTAAAAATGTGTGAATAAAACTGTGCTTAAGCTAAATTCTTGAAGTATATGCTTGACATTTTTTAAGTGTGGTGAGGGGCTATCTAAAAATTTATCAAGTTCGTTTTTTTTATATTTTGGTGATAATTTTACCAAAACTAGTGATATTGCCAAGTTTCTGATTTCAGGATAAGTGAAAAAACATGAATGTCAATAACTAATGATTACAGAAATTTATTCCACCATTTTACCGAAGAAAATGAGGAACGTATTTCAGATGTTTCTATGGCAAAATCAAGAGAAAATATTTGTTTTAAGTTAAGGAAAATTAAAGTAATTAAATGTTGAAAATTACCCAGATGTATGATGAAACTATCATATTCAACTAAAACTTGTTTTTTAATGTAAACAAATATAACAAGTGAGAGAAAAATCTGCACTTTTTTCATAAAAAATATTAGAAAAATTTTTGTAATAAAAATAATTTATTTATTCAATATACTTCAACCAAACCACTACAAGCTTATGATAACTAAGAAAAGATGTTAGCATGTTGAGCACAAAGTTAACAAAAGCTTAGCCTGAAAATTTGGTACCTAATCTTCCACATTTATCGAAATATTCTGGTCAATCTGATGGATGGAAAGATAAAATGAGTTCATTTACATAATATTGAAATATTTGCTTAAAACTGAACATTAAATGCATATTAGTAAAAGCAAACTTTTATTCACTCAAAATAGAGCTTATTTTTCAGCAATTGCTTCTGGTTCTTTCTGTTAGCATTTACAAAATTTTGATTCACTCTGCTCAATGAGTAAGAGGAGACCAAAAATCTAAACTCTTAACAAGCAAAGCAAAAAAGGCTAGTGTAATGTGTGGGAGGCATTAAAGTAAATCCAGCTGTAACTGCAAGTAAGATTTCTCTTTAATTATCTTTGCTTTAAGTGATAAAATATTATGGCAAAATAATCAAAATCCACATAATCAAGACCAAATATTAACCACATGGGTTTCCTTGCTGCCTAACAAGTAAATGATCTGTTCCACCTTAAGAGCTTACAAAAAACTGTCATACAAAAATAGTTGCAATTCCTCCATAAATATTTCAGTCTCAAGAGAAAAGAGAGATGCCAATAAGGATGTTTTTTACCTAACACAGTGTAAAGCAAGTATGCAGAATCTTGTAAGGACATTCACACCCATGTACAGTATAACTCCCATATTCAATAGTAAATTGCAATTGTTTCCATCAGATGCCATGTCTTCCACGAATTACAGTTTGCCCAATTTACATTGAAAAGAAAAGTTAGTTCAGTTTCCTTACCTTTACAGAACAAAATCCTTCAGTGGCAGGATATTGCTCTGTAGGGTGCTAGAAATACTCTTCTAAAAAAATGTGCTTCATCATAGAACAGCTGTATCATGGGCACAATGAAATTTACACAACTGCAAAGGTTCAAGGAGTAGATAATATTGGACATTATTACTACCCAAAACCTTTAGTAAAAATTCAAAAAATAGCGTTAATTGTTTGCATTGTCTTGTAAGAATGTAACCAAGTAAATACAAACTAAAAATATTTAAATACGGCTGTCGACATACCTATAATATCAATACGGAGACCGCTGCTTCCTAACTTCCTAAGCACCAAATGTCACAGTTACCTCCTGACGAAGAATATGATTAGTACCTTCCGCGGACCTTATGAGGTCGCTAAGGGGAGAGACCCAAATTTTGGAAGGAAAATGTCAAATTGATCTTAAGCCAAAGCTGACCTTGTCAACTGCAGTCAGTTTCGCGGTTTCCGATGTTACGCGCAGCTTAACTTCGATTTTTTAAATCAAAACTGACAAATGAATTAATTGAGGCATAACACAATTGTAATTTAACGATGAATCGGCAAATGCAAAAGGGAAAAATAATCGGCAATGAAATAGATTGGTCTCACTTCTTCGTTCTAGGAGATTTGTTTAACCTGCGCGAATACGGGGAATCCCCGCGTTTTTTAGTTTCTTCAAATATTTCGCCGCCCATCTGTAGTGTAAGCTAGTGTCGCCGTCTACCTTTCTCTCTATGTTCATACTTCTTGTCGACATAGCGACATAGCGCCAACGACGTGTTCGAACTTGTTTGCGCGTATGGTCCTATTGTGTATTTTGCGGTCGATTTCCCGTCGTGCGTGTTATAGCGTATTTGGATTCTGGCGAACTTCTACGAAGGTTTGAGTCACTTTTTTCATTGATTTTGCTATGGATTTATTACCTTTTATATTATTTTTATTCTATTACCCTATCAACAAACAAATTTTGAAGAGGAATCTGAATAAGTAAATGAAAATTTTTGTATTTCAAAAGTCCTGTTTATCTTTGTTTTTTAAGTGTATTCATTTTTGAAGGTCTTCATTGTTTAAAAAAATGTTTATTTTAATAGTCCTGTTTATCTTCCTCTATTTAAAGTGTATTAATTTTTTAACATCATCATTTTTTATAAAATACAAATTATATTTCAATAGGCCTGTATATCTTCCTTTTTACTTTCTCATATACGTAGTATACCTATTGAGAAAGTATTGTTATGTGAAAAAATTCGACTTCGAGATTTTGATGGAAATACACGTTTTAGGCGTCCCTGAATCCAAAAAAAGTGATTTTCGCCATGCCGTCTGCCTGTCTGTTCGCTGTTCTAGGGCCAAAACGCGCATATGAAATCGAATGATATTTCGTATTTATGCAATATATCATCTTTTGTAGACCATTTTTTATAAAAACGACATTGCTCGAAAACTAAAGGTAGTTTATTCTTGGCGATTTTTAGAAATATTTTATTTACTCAAAAATTGCTCCAGAGAATTTGATTTAAATCAATCTAATTGTAGAGCGTGATGTCACAAATAATGCTACTTAAGCCATATCTCTCTTAAAATCGCTATATGGCATCCAGTGGCATAACAATGTACGCTATGCTGCCTTACCCAAGCCCTATGACGTCACGCCTCCGCCGCGATCCACTCGAAATCTTATTACAGCCTAAACGGTTAAACTGAATCCAATGATATATCATATTTGTGGATAATATCATTCATAATAGACATTCAGAAGAGATGAACGATATTGTGCAGCAATTAAGTGTACTTTATTCTTGGATATTTTGCAACAAAATTCGATTTACTCAAAAATGGCTATAAGGATTAAAATCCATCCAATCGTACAACCTGATGTCAAAAAATAATACTAAGCCATAGGTCCCAAAAATTACTAAATATCGGCCAGTGGCATGTAAATATACGCTAAACTACGGTTAACATTGATGTATGTGTTTTTCTTTTATAAGCTTACACAGTCAACCAAACATATATATGTATATGAGAAAGTTTGTGCAATGTATATTGCGCCGTTTATTTTTAAGTGTATTAATTTTTAAATTCTTTATTTTTTGTAAAATACGTAATTACGAGTTTTTTCATAAACGAGCATGTACAACTACAAATTTTCCATTAATAAATTTAAAAACGAAAGTTTTTAACGATGGGTCTTTTCCCTAACGTGCGTGCTATGATGTTATAAAAAGTAGCGCGTGTTCTGACGGGTTAAGATTGAAGGAAAGGGTTCACTGAAAGCAACAAAACCACGAGGAGTATCACAGCAGGTGTGCCTCAAGTAATGGAGTAATGGTTACAGTAGGATCCAGGTCTTTGCTTATTATGAATTCTAGCTCTTCTTTTAGGTTATTAATTTTTTGTTTTAAGGAATCCATCTAAAAAAAGTTGAAAAAAATAAGTAAATTTTAAAAAATAATAATATTTGGGGGTTGATAAAACGTTTAAAATCGTTTGCCGGGAGATCAAAACGTTCAAAGGCGCTTATGCCCCCACTTACTAACATATTTTTTCTTGAGGGCCCAATGGGGTATTGTCGTTCTTCTTTATTAAATTCCGGCATCTCCTCATAGCAAACAAGCATTTTCTACAAGGCAAGTAAAAATGTTTTAGGTAATGACGATTTTAAACGTTTATTTATTAAAAAAGAAAATATAACATACTGTTAAAAAGGTTGGTAAAAGCTGGGGCGACGGCGACAAAGGCTGGGACGACGGCGACAAAGACTGAGGCGACGACAAAGGCTGGGGCAACAGCGACGGCGACAAAGGCTGGAGCTGATTATGAATTAACCTTTCAAAATTTTTAATATAACAAAAATCTTTCTTTTCACCTTCGGACAAAAACAAAAGATCGCGATGGTCTTCAAGCTCCTCGCCCACCACTTTGAGAGGGTACACATTATTTTTTTGTCTAAAACAAAAACATTTATAGAAATGTTATTGCATTTTTCAAATTTGATCAAGTTGCATTGGGTAACTAACACAATCCCAATTATAAGCTTTTTTAAACTCATCATTATTATAAGATGTAACACGCTGTGGGTTTTTAACTGTTTTTTGCCCATATAGAATATTTAAAGCAATGCATGTCAAAATTTTGTACGTTTATTACAGAATGAGTAAGCTTAATTTTGGTTGGAAGGTCAATAAATGTGGCCCCCCTTAAAGGAGTGTACTTATTAATTCTTAACTCAAGGCCAACAAACTCGCTCAAAGACCACCCCGATTCTTTCGCTTGATGTTCGGATTTTTCCTTCATTAATTTACCAAAAAGCCCATTCAAAATGTCATGTATATTATCAGTTGATAAAATTCTTACATTTTTTGTTTTAAACCATATATCCTCCTCCTTTTTTCCATCCTCATCCCCTCCTACAAATTTTACCTTTACTAAAATATTAATTTTAAGACCCGTGTTATCTAATTGCTCTCTAATTTTTGTGTAAATAATTTCTTGAATAAAATCAAGAAATAATGGCAAGTCTTTATACACTTTATTTCCACTTACCCAATAGGTTTTTAATGTATTTCTGGCTGCCGAGGCAATCTCAATTATTGGTTCTCTCTCCTCAAATTGGGGAATGGCGTGCCGCCGATGAACTTTTGATCTTTCGTGGGCGGCCAAATAGCGAGGATTATAATAAGTTAAGCACGTATTACACAAATATTCCAATTGGGGAACGGCATACCGACGATGAACTTTTGATCTTTCGTGGGCGGCCAAATAGCGAGGATTATAATAAGTTAAGCACGTATTACAAAACTTTTCCATTATAATAAAGTTTGCCAGAAAAACTGCCTTCAAAAAAATTTCATCTCTAAATATATACTTTTCACATCATTTTACTACAAAGCGCGAAAGTATCTAATTGGTTACAAAATTTCTTGGCAATTCTTCTTTTCTTCTTTTCCAATTTTTTTTGCAGATGGATTCATTAAAATTAAAAATTAATAACCTAAATGAGCCAGAATTCATAAAAAGCAAAGACCTGGATGAAGGTATTTCATACCCAATTTCAAATTTCTCTAAAATGGACACCCAATTTGGGCAAGCAATCCTGGCATTAATAATGTCAAATGAGGTAGGGTGGAAAAAGAAAATATTCTTACCAAAAAGATATATGGCAATAACAGACAAGGAAATGGAGGAGTATAACCGCGGGCCAACAGAACGGTTATATTTGATTTTAAAAAATGGGGCTATTTTTATTATATAGCCTCATTTTAACCTGTCTTATTTTTATTTCTAAATAAAAAAAATTAAAAAATATCTTTTTTATTTAATCCTGTAAAATTTCTTATAAAACAAACAAAAGGTAAAAAATGGTTAAAAAAAAACACATACCCACAATATTCCATTGCGTATGCGCCACAAATTCAGAAATTAAATTTATTTAATAGTTTGAGCGACCTTTTTACTAATTTATTACAAAACAAACAATGGAGCTTCCAACAATAAAAGAAATGCCTCTTTCAAAATAAGGTAATAAAAATTTATATTAAAAAATTTTTAAATCCTAATTTTATTCGATTTCAATTTATTTTTTATTTTTTATAGATAGAAAAAAGTTGATAGAACTTATAATCATACATAAAGTTGGGGACGCTATTCGAACATATGAAAAACATGGTTGGAAAACAATGATGTATGATGAACTCAAATATGTACCTTATAAATACATTATAACAGAGCATCCACGCCATTTACATGAAATAACTACAAAATTTCCTAAACTACAACATTTGGAAGAATGGTACCAAAGGGAATTATATCAACTATGCTTTGAACATTATAATAAAGGAGTTATTCAAATTGATGGGCCCCCTCCTTTAAGAAAAAATTGTTATAAGTGTTGTGAAATATAAAAATTGTTTTCTGTATGTTGTAACCTTTTTATCATATTTAAACCTGTTCAAATTCTTTTATTTTTTAAAATCCTCTCCAAACTTATTTAAGGCTCATTATAACGCAAACTTATCAAACTAAAATGCAAGTCTATCGTGTCGAAAGCTTTACTGAAGTCCAGTAGTACTAGGATTGTAATTTCCCTTTTATCCATAGCGCGGCGAATGACATCGGTGATTTTTACAAGAGTAGTGGTGGTGCTGTGAGATTTACGAGAGCCAGATTGGAAGGGATCTAACAATTGATTTTCATTAAGAAAGAGTGTGATTTGTTCATGCGCTAATTTTTCTGAGGCTTTTGATAAGATAGAGCGAAAATCGTTGATTTCAGTTGATTTCGATTTCTTCGGCAATGGCCTTAAGACAGCGCGTTTCCACTGCTATAGAAATTTTTCTTGAGATAGGGAGCAATTAAATATATTAGTTATTAGTGGTAGAATGATATGTATCATATTACCCTGCAAGTCACCTTGACGGTGGATGGCAGGGGGTGCCGCGCACCAAGTTCCTAACTAATTATTATTCACTGTTATCTATTGTGGTCACGTATTGTCCTAGGGAAAAAGGTTATACCTCTCTGTCCTACTATCTATTTCGCGAATCTTGTCCTCATTATCTCACCGTCCGATATACGTTGGTTCATTTCATTTATGAATATCTCCGACCTATATTTATCTAGAAGTTTAAGTCTCGCCTCTAATCTACGATCTTTCAACGATGGCCAACTCAACTCTTCAATGAGTAACGTAACGCTCTTTTTTTATCGTAATTCTTTTTCACGAATCTAGCTGCTCGCCGATGTATTTTTTCTAAATCCTTTATGAGTCCCCTCTGATATGAATCCCAAACCGCTGCTGCGTATTCCATTTGTCTAACCAAGGGTAAATAACAGGATTCTCTCACCTTTTCCGTGCTTTTCCTGACTATCCTACGCACAAAAGACAACTTCTTATTTGCCGCACCTATCACTCGTCTTATGTGGGTGTCCCAAGACAGGTCACGATTCAAGGTTACCCCGAGGTATTTCACGGATTCCGAAACAGGAATGCTCTCACCATCTATCGAGTAGGTAAACACGGATGATGGGCTTCTAGATTTCCAAAAGTTTAGAACGTTACTCTTTTTCTGATTGATTTCTAGCTGCCATTCCTTGCACCAAACAGATAACGCATCCAGATCATCCTGAAGCTGACGATGGTCGCTAGGACCACTAATTTCTCTATAGACTAGGGTGTCATCCGCAAAAAGCCTGATATTACTTTTTACAACTGAGCTGATATCGTTTATATAAAGCAAGAAAAGCATAGGTCCGATCACACTACCCTGCGGCACTCCAGAGACTACATCTGCCACACTCGAGGACTTACCATCGATGACTACTTTTTGTTTTCTATTCCAAAGGAAAGCGCGAACCCAGTTAATGACTTCAACATTAACGCCAAGATTTCCCAATTTTAACAACAACTTACGGTGGGGAACCTTGTCAAAAGCTTTTCTAAAATCAAGGAACACTGCATCGACCTGCTTATTATTTTCGCCGCATGATAAAACATCATTCCCAAACAGACCGAGTTGGGTGTCACAGGATCTACCTTTTCTGAAGCCATGTTGACAGCTGACTAAGAGCGATCTACTCTCAAGATAACGCATTGTGTTGCTAACAATAATGTGCTCCAAAATCTTACATGATAATGATATTAGAGAAATCGGCCTATAATTTTCGGGTTTTTTTTTGTCACCTCCCTTGTGAATGGGTGTGACGTGTGCTAGTCTCCAATCATCAGGAACCTCACAGAGGGTAAGAGATTTCTCGAAAACTATCCGAAGGAAGGGAGCTATTTCTTCTGCTAGTTCTTTTAATACACGCGCGGGAATTCCTATTTGTCCTAATTCATGCTGGAATGAGAACATCGTCTTCATCACTAGATGGGGATACTCACTCAACTTTATAACTTTTGGAGAAAAATGACACTTCACTTCACTATGATGTAGGGAGGGTTGCACAACTAATTGCCTTATTACTTCACTCGTTAGGAACTAGGAATCACAGCTGCACTTAAGAAAATAAACCACTTCAGACACACTGTCGCAGGTCAGGGATATGAGGGATATTTGAACTAAAATAATGCACTTATTATAAAAAGGGAAAGAATGGGGAACACAATCGCAACACTTAATGCTTCAAATGAAGATCTTCACCACCGCAGTAGTCTTCGTCTGCGACTCAGGAAACCGCCTGTAGTCCGCTGGATACACTTGCCCTTCGCGATGCTAACGGCGTCTGTCCCTCGGAGTGGATTCTTGTGGTGTCCAAACCCGCTTCAACTCATCTACATCTCTAAAGGTAGAGATGAACCGCCTGGAGCCATTGCGGAGGACGACAATTTGTCCATCTTGTGTCCATACACCTCTGTGGCCTACTAGTGTCTTAACTTCCTGCAGGACCTTCTTTCTCGTAGAGGTGAGCGACTCTGTGATGAGCAACTTGGTCCCTTTTCGGAGTCGCTTGCTCCTCCAAACCTTTTCTCTTTCTTGGTAAGATATGAATCTTACGATGACGGCCCTGGGGTGAGGACTTGAGTTTTTTATGGGTCCGATTCTGTGCGCTCTGCCTAGATGCTCTAATACGACGTTAATCTTTAGTTTTTCTTTGAAGAACATCGTGGCGAGTGATAAGCAGTCCTCACGCTCCTGCTCTTGGATGCCGTGTATGAGAAGACAGGTACGTCTTGAATATTGCTCAAGAGCGTCCTGCCTCTCATCCAACTCAAAGCATTTTCGCTCTACTTCACTCAGGTGCTCGGAGAATTGGCGGAAGTCTTCAAGAACTTTTGTCCTGAAATATGCGAATCTTTCCTCCAGAGAGGAGAGGTTCTCTTTCCTCTTAGGTGTGTTCTCTTTTTAAATTTGTCCTAATTCATGCTGGAATGAGAACATCGTCTTCATCAGTCTCCATCATAGCACGGAGATCAGTGCTCTCGACGTCGAGGTCCTTCTTCATGCTCTTCGGCGGCATCTTCGCATGTACTCACTGATAATAGGAAAAGTGAAAGAGACGGAGCACCTACGGGCACGTCAGGCTCCCACGAGCATAAGACCACATAAGACTAAGACTGGAAGAGAGAGAGAGGAAGGGAGGGACAGAGAGACCGACAGACAAACGACTTTATTTAGGGCGAAATTGAGACTATATAGTCCCTTCTTACATTTAAGGAAGGGAGGGAGAGAGGAAGGGAAGGAAGGAGGGAGACAGGAAGGGAGGGAGATAGAGATGCATGCATGCATTGATGGCGGCTAAATCTAAGAATTGTATAATCGTGAAGCGACCATCTCTGTGAGGCAGCCTGAACAATATTTCCTAGCCATTTGGTCCAATTCAATTTTTTGTTTCCCTTTGGTTTGAATCGTAATATCTTGGTGCATGGTGCTCAACAGAAGAACATTTTTATTTATTTGCAGTGAAAATCTGTTAGTGAATGCCTGTAATTATTTTTATAGAAAGCCGTTGAATATAATTTTCTTTTAGGATTTTTATTTCTTACCAATGGTGGCAGTTCCCTTCTGTTTTTTTCTGATGGTGCCTACAATACTTGTGTTTTTCTTTTAGTTTTTCGGTGAGATTCACGCAAGAAAAACAATTATTTACAGTAATATTTATCCCTGATCCATAATATATCTCAGGCAATGCTCTAAATTGGATTAATTCATTTTTAAGTGGCAGACATCAAATCATGAGTTATACTCACATATCTCTACAAGGCTCCATAACTGGATCTTCTAAAACATTAAAAATTAACATGTATCCCTCAAGGTTCTATTCTATGCACTCTACTGTTTATTAATTTAAATAATGATCTGCCAAACTATTTTTATAAGGGCATCTCTATCCTATGTGATGATGATGCCTCGTTTGATGACCACTGATAATTTCATGGACATGGTAGCATATGCTAATGCATCAGTCAATGAAATGATGGCATGGTGTTGCTCTAACAATCTTGTAGACAACAATGGTAAAAAGTCCACTCACATCTCTCATATTTTGGGGACTTCCAATTTATCTGTGGAAGCTCTCTTTGGAAAAACAAGCCATCAAAGCAATATTTTTATACCTGGGAAGCATTTTTTCTCTTCTCTTAGCATTCTTACCCTTCTCTCTTTGTATATCCTCAGTTGTGCTACTTTCATTAAAGAAGACCATGATGAAAATTTCTCTACTAACTCTTAATTTCACAATTACTATAGCTGAGGTAAACATAATATACATTGCAATCAATACTCTTTTTCTCTATGTCAAAAAGGTCCACATCATGCAGCTTCTATAATCTACAACAAACTCCTCCACAGTATTAAATTAATATCATCCCCTCTACTACCTATATAAAAAGGAAGTGAAAAACTTATTGTCTCTAAGTGCTTTATGCTATTGATGAGTATTGTCGAGTTTTAATTTATTGGAACTGCAAATTTTATCTAGCACATTTTTAGGTTTTAAGATGCACTTTTTCCAGAAAAATGACTCCCAAAATCAGTCTGCATCTTATATACTGAAGGTGAGATTATTACTGTATTCAGTTTTACACTCATGAACCCACTGATCCCCAAAATGGAATAATAGATCATTAACAAAGTCCACTTGGGAAGGCTCTACTTTGTGGAAAGATTCCATTTAAATGAAAAAAGAAACTTGTAAATTTCCACTATTAAGTTTAATAACTGACTGGTCGGTTATTAAACTTTTTAGTGGAAATTTACATTTCTTTTTTCGTTTAAATAGATCATTTCATTCAAATAGCTTGCCTCAACCTTTTTCTTGAATATTATCATTGTATGGATCATCAAGATGTTGCCCCATCTAGTTGATTGGGTATACCACATTTCTTGAATGATTTAACTACCATTTCTAAACCCTACAAAAATAAGTGTAGTAAAGTATACATAAATTAAATGTTAGGATTATTGCAAAGAAAAATGTATAGAAATAAATTCAATTGATAGAAAATATTTATGTATAACACTTTTACTTATTATAAATATATTTAATTATATTGTATTATTGAATCAAAAGGATCAATATACACTAGGTAAACTCAAGAATGTTTTTCAGTTATACCTCAAAAACTAGGGTTGGCTTATACAAGAGATATAAGAAAAACCAAAATTTTTATAAATAGGTAAGGGGTTGACCTATACACCCGCTCGACATATACACGAGTAGATACGGTAATAGTGAAAAAATTGTAAATATATACAGTAAAGACTAATGCAATGTGAATTCCGACGATATATTTTCATTAGTCGCACTTCATTACGTCTGCTCATTACAAATTCGGATCGTTTTTGATGACAGTCATATTTTTGTTTCTAATGAGACCGTTAAATAGCCTGATTAATGTCATGGAATATTAGAATTCTGGTAATATCAAATTTTTTTTATAAACATCTAGGATAAATACTGTTACCTGTATTGATATCGCAATGCCTACAAGAGTAAAAAGATATGCCTATATTATTAGCAATAAACTTGAGGTGATTCAATAAGCAATGGCACTTGGAAACCATGCACCAGAAGGCAATTTAGATCCATGCCCCACAGAAAAAAATTATCTGTAAATGCAGAAAACAAGAGGAAAAACTGAAGGCGACAGGAAAAGAGAAACACAGCCTTCATAAGCTTGGTGCTAAATGGCCAAAACTAGAGGAGGGATTGAAAAAATGGATAACAGAACAGAGGAAGTAAGGCATTGCTGTATCAATCAAAATGGTTATGTATGAGGCAAAAAGAGTTGCAGAAGAAAAAGTACTAGTTGAGTGAACATATCATTATTACATGTACATTACATTTATTAGGAATTCAAATGTCATCTTGCACTTAAGTTTAAGGAAATACTATCAGTAAGGGTTGCCTATACGTGTGATACACTCCAATAGCCTAATCAAAAGGAATGCTGAGTGCACAGAGCACATTTAGTTATACAAGTTTTGAAGCAATTATTTGTTTTAGAATGTCCCTATTTACTTTCACTAATTAAGTTTATTTAAAACGTTATATTTAGCTTATCGTGCCATAATATTTTCTTTTAATGTAGCCAGATACAGACTCAATCATGGCTAGAAATGATACAAGATGTGGCCCTTCCTAAATGCTTCGGTGAATCAAAATACTTTTTTCCTGAAAAATCTTCTAAAAAATCATGGTGCCTCTAAAAGCCCGAAAAATATGGTAATTTGTGACTTATTTTTTCTTGTGTTTACATTTTGACTTACTCTGTCTTGTATACATGACCTGTAGAATGAAACTAATTATTATTATAAAAGGAAAATTGATCTCATTTGTGCTATATACAGGGTGATTCACGAAGATATAGCATAACTTCAGGAGCTGATTTCCGAAGTCATTGTGAATACAAAAGTTCATATGAACATGTGTTCGATTCTGAATAATTACGGAGTTATGTAATGTTCGTAGATTCTTAGCAATGCACCATTGCGAATCGCACACATAACCCATGCACATGCATGATCGAACGTAGACTGACGAAACACGTGCAGTGTGCAGATCAGTGTCATTCCTTTGTGTTCCATTGTTACTTTGAAGATGCCTTTTAAATTTACAAGTACTGAATATGCCGATATGGTGTATGTTTATGGATTTTGCGATGGAAATGCTGTTGCTGCTGTCGCTGAGTACCAGCTATGTTTTCCAAACCGCAGAGTTCTGTATCGACAAGTTATTAGCCGGGTTTTCAAAACATTGCAAGATACCAGCTCAATTCCTAGTGTTCACATCCCATATGAGCATGAGGTTCGACAAGATGTGGTTGAGCAAGAGAACATTGTTGAGGCGGTACAGCATAGTCCTCGTGCTAGTACGTGAAGGATATCCATGCATCTCGGTGTTTCCCAATCAAGAGTATGGAGAACATTACATAAGGAAGGAATGTATCCATACCACGTGCAGCGTGTTCAACACCTTGAACGTGGGAATCCTGCCCAACAGCTGGAATTTTGTAATTGGCTTAATGACAATCGCCATTTTCACCGTTACATCCTGTTCAGTGATGAAGCTTAATTCACCCAAGACGGTGTCAACAACATACACAATTCCCATGTTTGGTCGGAAATTAATCCTCATGCCAATGTGGAGTAATTTTCAACACCGATTCAGTGTTAATGTGTGGTGTGGAATCCTCTACGATCAGTTGATTGGTCCATTTATTTTTGAGGGTCGTCTTACTAGACAGGTCTATCTACAATTTCTGCAAAACAAATTGCTGCAACTGTTAGAAGATGTACCTTTGGCTACACGATGTCGAATGTACTTCCAACACGGTGGACCTCCTGCTAATTTTTCCCATTCAGTGGTTACTCACCTCAATCACCAGTTCCCTGGGCGATGGATTGGCCGCGGTGGTCCACAAAATTGGCCACCTAGGTCACCGGACCTAAACACTTTAGATTTTTGCCTGTGGGATGGATGAACGCTCTTGTATACCACACAAAAGTGCAAACACAGGATGCATTACTTGATCACATATTGAATGCTGCGGCCTGCATAAAAGACAGCCATGATGAGCTTAGGCGAGCAGCGCATGCAATTCACACACAAGCGGCGAAATGCATTGAAGTCGAAGATGGTGTTTTTGAGAATGTACTCTAACCATACGCATGTACGTATCTGTAAACAGACTGTAACTTTCCTAAATAAAAATAAACCAACACTTTATCAGTTATGCTTGTCTTTGTAAGTATTGTTATTTTTATTTTATATCGCTCATAATTGATGTTTTCTTCTAAGATTCAAACAGCCATAGCTCTGTAATTATTCAGATTCGGACCCATGTTCATATGAACTTTTGTATTCACAATGAACTCAGAAATCAGCTCCTGAAGTTATGCTATTATCTTCGTGAATCACCCTGTATGTAGGGTGACCAGATTCTGCAGAAGTAAAACCGAGACTCAAAATGGTCCGGGGAAGAAAGCCCGGGACATAACCGAGACAATATAAAATTATTAGTTTTTTTCACTTAAATACCAAATAGATAAATTCTGTGTAGCTTGGCCGTGATTTCCTTGACAAAGTAGCCATAATTCTTTCAAATTCTAATGTGCACAAAATTATTACAGAATTGGTCAGAAAATTGATGTTGTTAGCTTATATTTACAGCTAATCAACCTCTTGGATTATTATAACCGTAACTCTTTACACAATGAACACACCCACAGGGGAGGGAAACCCGATGCTGGCATTAGCCTTCTCTTTAAGAAGGGCACCAAGGGTGCCAACTGCTTAATGTCCCTTCCAAAGGACGAAGCGCTGACTTGCGAGGTCTCCTCAAATCACACAAGTAGAGGATGAGATGATCCCAGGTTGAAAAATCCGACCTCTGCCGGATTTGAACCAGGGACCACTACGTGGAAGGCCATCACTCTAACCACTCTGCCATCCTTTCAGAAAATTGATGGGAACAAATATTTTATAGCCATATTTATTGTATTTTTCACACTATAAAACGCACCCCAATTTTTTAGAAAATTTACTAGGAAAAAAAATTATTTTGGCCACGTTGCGTATCATTTCCAGCCGTGGTTAAATCCATATCTGGCAACATTCAAGTAAATATTATGGCATGATAGCAATTTAAATATAACGTTTTAGATAAACTTAATTTGTGATGATCTAAAACATAAATAATTGCTTTGAAACTCATATAGATAAATATGCTGTGTGCACTCGGCTGTTGAAGTGCGCTGCACACCTCACACTTACAGGCACTCCTTATGGATTGTACTTATTTAAACTTATTGAAATATGAGATTTTAATTCCTAATAAATGGATTGCATGTGTAATAACAAATAACTGGCGGAATGTGATTTATATATTCCACATTTATTAAATAAAATATAAAAAGAATTTTTAACTGGGAAAAATACCAAACCGGACAACATCTAAAATCCGGGACTGTCCCGGCTAAACTGGGATGCATGGGCACCCTATATATATGGAACATCACATTCAATAGGAGCTTATCTTTCTTCACTTAAAAAGAAAAATGCTGAAAGTCTGAAAAAAAACAAAAAACATAGGAAACATCAAATACGAAGCTCAAAATGATATTAAGTTAAACATAAACATCCAACAAAACTGTACATGTACATTGCCACTCTAAACAAAAGACTGCCAAGTGAAAAAATCGACAACTTAAGTAATAGCTTCAGTAAAAAATCACCATCAGAAACTAATTGTCCAACATTGTTCCTAAAGAAATATTATTATTTCAAAGTTTTTAATTTCTACAGTAATAAATATTTAACATTTATCTTTTATAGACACAATGCTTCAGTCCATCTCTAAATTCCACATTTCACTCAAGCATATAGGAATCTAACTTAGAATATTCCTTACATTTGCCTCTATACCTGCATACATTAATATATCTTTTTAAACGTATAACCATCCTAAACCTAATCGCTCTCCTAGTCTTCAGAATAATGTTTGTACCATTTCTCTTCACATGCTTGGATATATAAGGGTGGTCCAAGCCTTGATTGCTTCAGATGATTAATAAAAGATTAGTATTAACTTTTCAAATTTTTATTTAAACCAAAAATGAGAACAAACATTAATGAGATAGAAATAAAAAATCTTACTGTTTGTATCCCTCATTGGATCTTAGGATGCCAAAAAAATTAAAGTATACTTGAATTTGTTGAAGTTTCTCATTCATTACTGTTGTAACAAAATAAGAAATGAATGAACATAACCAAATTGGGGTTTTTTACGTAAAATATTTCATTCTTCTACCAACCATTCTATCTGAAACAATTACAACTTTAGTTCATCAATACATCAATGTTATTTTCTCATTAAATCAATTGATTGGATTTGTGTAACATTTTAGCATTTATAGTAAAGCAAGTGAATAAAATAAGGTGATCAGATGAAGCATCAGATGGCCATTAAAATTTTCTCCACAGCAAAAGAAGATTAGTTTATATGTGAAGTATTTCATTAAATGGATCCTTAATGCATAATAAAAGAGGATTTAAATTTTGTTTTTTTCAAGTCATACTATTCATAATGGATGGATATTCATGTCTACTATCGTCCAAGTTGTGGTGAGTTAAAAAATTGTCTCAAGCTAAGAAAATGTGTTATTTTAGGAGTAATTTCATGATAATCAAGTGGTACTGTAAAACATTAGTCCAGAAAATCTTATTTTTTCATATTAAAAAAATTAATAAATTGCAAAAAATGTTCAAACAGATACTTTTATGTTGCTATTTTAATTCAATAAAAATAATTATAGCTATGTAGTACACACATACAGTGTGTCTTCAATTAACATTGTTAATTGTTTCCTGAAAATCATGACATAGAACAAAACAACATTAAATGAATCAATTTTTCCCATAAGAACCCTTGTTATACAATAGAAACTACATAATACCAACCCCACAAAATGTAGTCATAAGAACTATAGAGAAAGATGAGTTTTTACTAGAAAGTTTATAGGGAGCCAAAACAAGTCTGTGAACCCGAGTTAATGAGTTGACATTGCTAGAAAAGAAATGCAATAAATTTTTTCTTGCAACAGTTACTGTACGATCAATGAAAATCTACTGCAATAAAAGTAAATGAAACATTTATTTCATTGTTTTTTTTTTAACTGCAAATTCCATTAAGGCCAAAGAAGGATAACCATTCTGTCAAGTCACAGCTGATACAAACAGAGCTGCCAATTATTTTTTTCAGTAAGTCACTAGGAAAACATGCTACATTAGGCCACAGGTTGCTTCATAACTTACGTTTAATATCATCTAACTTGCAAAACATGAGGAAAAAATACAATTTCGGTACTTTTGAAAACATGAGTTATCTTATGACAAAATATTTTCTGAATATGATGTTAGGCCAGTGATAGTCGAGCAAATTTTAGCCACAGAAATACACTCAACATGGTGTTTATAATAGAGTAAGTAGCTCATGCTCTCTGGCAAAAACTTTCTCATGAAAAGAAAATTCTGCTTATCTATACATACAGTATGAACGGATTTGCTGAAATTTTAGCCAATAGCTACAATTAGCTAGATCGTTAAATCCATTTGCTAGTTTTGTAAATTATTGCTATAGTATTTTTTTGGTACTAGATCGGACCTAACATCACTAGATCTAGCTAAACATTTACTAGATTGGCAACACTGGATTCAAAGGGCAATAAAATCAGGTTAGCCCAACAGTGCATAATAATTTCAAGTTTATAAATTGGGCACTTAGCAGATCCACCTTTCTGCACAACTCGCAAAGCTTGTAAGGTTTCTATTAAAGGGGATTAAGATGATTTTAATGACTGCTGGAGGGAGGCCAAAACTACCAGTCTTTGGAAACATTGCTACAAAATATCACCATAAAAATAATGCAAATTTAATAAAAATCATTAATCCAAAACACTTTTCTCCCTCAAATACGACTATCTACCACAACTGGAAAAGTGCTGCACAATGGATGTGTGTGAGTCATCTATGCAATATTTTCTGTGGGTTATTTCAGTGCCAAAACAGGGCAATGTCAACTCGAATCATTGACAATGTTAATTCGAATATTGAAAGTAATTATTAAATGACGTTAACATGAATCAACGTTAATTGACGTGATGTTAAAGCGAAGACACACTGTGGTATTCTCTCAAGAGATAAAGAAAATCAAGTTTAAATTTTCCAATAAGGTGGCAGCCCCAAAAAAAACATGATTCAAATGTATCTCACTTAATTTTTAAAACTTGAAATACCAAATTTTAATGATATTCTATCATATTTTTTAGGAGTTGAAATTTAAAATTTTATTTCCTGAGGTAAAGAGTGATTGAAAATAACTGGAAAATGCAATTTTTACATTGTATTTTAACATGTGAAAACTGAAATTACAATTGAATGATGCATGATTTTCAAGTTGTAATTCAATAAAAATTTCAAAAATAAAAAAACTGAAGTGGATGGTTCCAAATGATATAGGTAAGTAATAGAAAATATTTGTTTGCCAATTTGTCATGAATTCATTTTTCCAGTAATGTGGCGTACATTACTCGGTAATTTGACTTGAGTTTGTCACTTCCATGTTTTACTTTGATTTAAACCCTAAATACAACCAAATTCCATTCAAAGTGACAAAAGAAGTACAGTCAAACCCTTAGTGCAACCATTTGTTCATCACTGGCATTGGCATTAAAGTGGGGGTGGCAGTTAATAGTATGGTTGCTCTATGTAATCATAAGATGGAAGTTCTGGTCACAACAATGCAGGAGTGGCACTGTAGAGGGGGGTGCTAAATCGGGGTATGACTGTAATAAATAATCAATCGCTAACAATAATTTTGAAACCAAAGCAAGCAACTGCCAGACTGTATTGATAACTAATTTTTTAAAACTTTTGCATATTATTTCATAACCATTAAAGAACTTTGCCTCTTCTAGTTAAGTGATATCATTATTTACAAATAATCCTAAAAACTATTTATTTTTTACAAATATATTTTATTTTATTCACAATGGCACAGATGCATACTGAAAACGTCACATTATTCCACTTATGGCAGTGAATTTCTATTCTAGTACGATGTTAATGATAATTACTTCATGTTTAGATTTTCAAAGCTATTAACTACAAACAATATAAATTATTCATATTTGGTGCAAAAATCAAAACAGGCAGTGTCTCAAGAAATTTCCTTTTAAAATATTTTTGCTTGCCTTAGAAAACCAACTTAAGACTGGAGGGATTTCTGTGGCCTACAATTTTAAGAGTAAAAAGAGAAAACAATTTCAAAAGAAATAAAGTCAACTATTTTTCTTCTCAACATTAAAATATTGCAAAGATAATTTTAAGGATTGTCTGTAATAATTCAAAAATGACCCCACCATAAAACAAATATACATTAAGTGAAATATGCTAATCACCCCTAAAGTAAGAATTACAAGGATCCATAAATTGTGGTTCTTGGGCTACTAAGAAATGAGGGGTTTATCAATGCCTTTACCAAAGAACTAGCTCACCCATAGTGAACTAGCTCAGCTTTCTTTCAATACAACAGGGGAAAATTAAAAATCAATGATATTCCCACTATATATTGACAATACATTCCTAACAATACAAGAAAAAGATGTCCCACATATAACTTTAGAGGGAAAGGAACACTTGATGATATTCTTGCAATGCCTGAGGTGATGTACTCCACGCTAAGTCTTCCTTATTGGCTGCACAGAGGGACACAAGCTTGTATTAAAGCTTTGGCACATGATGATAATTAGTGTGACAAAAACACCATCAGTTCAGAAAATTTCAGTACAAGTGAATATAAAATGAGGCAAAAAAATGAAGGTTCTCTTTAAAACCACTGTCCAAAGTGAATCATTCACTGTACAGAATAATTAAATCTTAATTTACTTACTCCAGGCATTGTAAATTCCTGGACACACCAAAAGGTATGTTTAAATCACAGACATGCTCTCCACTTTGAGGAAGAGTACAAAAACCAAGCTTGGTAGAAGTTGAAAACATAATATAAGTACATGGCTACTTCTTATATTACCATAGCAACATAAGCTTTTGTTAAAACAATCATTTGTGCTGTTAACAATGAACATTACTCTTAATTAACACAGGAGCTCAATAAAACAGGATGCTGTCATCTGCAATAGAAAATGGCTCAACATAGTTTCAAGAGGCACAATGTATTTGAGTGTATAGAGCAGGGGTCTCAATTGCATGGCTCTTAGGCTGCATGTAGCCCTCTCAATACTTTGGTTCCAATTAAAGGTGAAAGAGAAATTGTGGAGGAGGTAATCATGAAGCTACAAAGAGGCATGAGACAAATATAAATGTTTTACATTTTGGAATTGTATAATGAGTTGTTTTAATCAAAATATATACAATTTTGAGTCATTTGTTTCTAAATTTTAACAAAATGTTTAAGGTAATAACTATCACATACGGCATATTGTATGTATTCTAAGCAACATGCAGCCTGACATCTATTTCAAAATTATCTGTTTGGCCTTCTTGTAATTTAAGTTTGAGACCCCTGGGACAGTGTTTGCAACAATGCAATGGTTTCTTACCAGTCGTTTTACACATTATTTTATGTTTTTGGCTTCAATTCACCATGACCAATAGGATTTTTTCTTTGAGCAACATTACCACAATCACTCAAGGAATCTGTGCTGTCTAAAGAATCACTCTGATAAAGTAGAGAACCCTTCCCAGTCTGTTTTACAGAAATAGACACCTCACCTTTACCCATTTCCCCAAACAAACCTTCATCAACATCACCAAGTCCAACACTGCACTCTTTATTACGACCATACTTCTTCAAGGAGCTAAAAGAAACATCTTCATGCTCAACAGCCACAGGAGTCATGTTGGACGGAGTTAATATCTTTCGACTGCCATAGACCCTTCGAACTGAAAGTTGTGTCACATCTCCACTTCTCAAGCCACCAATAACGACCCGGCAATCGCTCAATTTATGAGACCCTGCAGAGGTTGGAATAACTGCACCACTGGTAGAAATGGGAACTTTATTTGGTCTGTCAGTTGATAATGAGCAACCACTAGCCTTTCCTGAGTAAACTCTAAGGGTATGTCCTCCATCAGGAGGTAATGTACTGGAAGATTGGGTCTTGTTCGATACTTCCATTTTAATCACTCCTGAAGCCATCGCTTGCTTTAGAGAAGAAGAACCTTCTATTGGGGGATTACTCAAAAATTGTTGCTGAGGGACATTTCTCCGCGGTCTCTTGAATGACAACCCATGGCTACCAGATGAGCTAAAATCCTCTCGTTTTGCAGGACTTAACCGCATGTCCGACAAGTCATAGATAAAGTCCTCTCTCTCCACTTTTACACGGTTTCTCACTGGCCTGCCACCTAGGCGCTGTACTGCTGTTGAAGATGAAGGAAGTTTACCTCTTACGGTGGCTGTCCGCCTCGAATTTGTTCCTATCAGTTCCCTCTTTTCCCTCTTAGTTTCGATAACTTTCTCTTCTGCCAGATTTTCATTTTCTTCCTCATCCACTGTAAGACTGTTAGGATCAGCTACGCCACCCACTATGACCTCAAGAAAAACTCTCTTTACTTCCCCATGGGAACCAATGATACCTTCCACCTGGGGCTTCTCAAAGCAATCACCAGTAGGCTCTTCCTTTTTAACAGAGCAAGAAATTTGTTCTTCTGAATAATTATCATCCTCAACTTGGAATGTACTATCAGAATCTGGGACTTTCTTTCTACTCAGGATATCTTCCAACTGCAAAACTAATTCTTTTTTCTCAAAACAATGTTTCTTTTGATCTGAAGAGTTGAGATCAGGATCTGAATTACTACTTCCTTCAGGATCAGAGCAAATATCTGCACTAGCAGCTAATGAATCTTTCGAACAATTTGTACCCATTTCCATAGGATTTTTAGATAAGGTCGATGAGAGAATTACAATTTCATCATCAGCTTCTTCATCTTCCCTTGGAATTTGTGAAGCAGAGTAAGGAGTGGGTGAAGTTCCTGAAGAACATGCAGATCCTCGATCTGTCTTCACATAATCCTTGCGTATCTGGATACCGATGCGCTGCTGTTTTCCTGATTGACTGGGAATAGTAAGAGGAGAGTTATTATCTTGTTGAGAACCGATGGATGCTGCAGAATTTGGTCTCTCCATTTCTTCCCAGTCTTCTTCCCTAAGCTTCTCAGGCAATGCGTTGGTGTCAGAAGAGGAGAGTTTAGAAGATATTCCTAAGCTTGATGTAATGGCATTTTGGCTTTCATCACAGTATATTTTCACCAACCCACTTTGCTCAGAGTCTGTAGAAACAGATGGATGCTTTTCTAATGTAATTTCTTCTTCACACTGTTTCTCTAGCTTTATAGGACTATCTTTTGATCCAAGGATATCTGTAAAAAAATATATTTATAACACATTACTTACGTTAAATCACACTTCTCTAATGATAGCTAAATAAAAATGATTTCAGTTGTTTTATGCAAGCAATTGATAAGCAATATTGACAGCAATTATATTTAGGTTTTAAATTCTAAGTCATACTGTAATTTGCCAAAGCATAAAGAGTCATTACTGTGAAAGAAACTTTCAAGAAAATAATCTTTAGGAGTGAAAAGATCCCATGTGAGATAGGTGTAGTACACTCTGATTTCAATTCTGCATACTGATCCTTGGAGCAAAATTTCTTTATTATATATATATATATACAGGGGTGTGCTGGAGCTGGCTCGCGCGAGCCGGTTGTTAAATTTTCAAAAATTTTGCGAGCAGGTTGTTAAACATGGCAATGATTCTAAATATAAGGTATGAAAATACACAATTAAATAAATTATATTAAAACAAAGGTATTAGAAACTCAAAACTCATCACTTCCTAATTATTTTACTACAATTTACTATTATCTACCCAGATAGCACGAAAATTTTCGTATCCAGCGACAAGGATTGACGATTTAGATACGAAGCATCCCATATTAAACGAGCGAGAGTGCAGCCTTTGATGGAATCGCATACGCAAGAAGAAATCGTTTTCTCGGCTCAACATTCTCTCCATATTTCAGGAAAACGAGACTCTGCAGCATTGATGAAGGAAGTCACTCAAACAACTCCTCGTCGAGCTATAAAAGTTAAAGAAGCTTATAAATCATCAACATTACTGCCCACACTATACACCGGAGAAGAAGCACTGGCGCTTCTTGTTGAGAACGACCTGACAAAGTCGCAGTACATTAACATTAGGAAAGGTGCAATTTCTTTACGTGTCTCATTATTAATTTTGTCTCTCTTCCCCCTTCCCAATACAAAGTAATGTTCTCCAGCTTTCAACACATGAGTAAAAGTATTTCGGAACTTTGTTATCTTCTCACCTTCTAAGCTCACACGTAAACAAATTCAGAACACTAAACTAAAACTTTTAATTTTCAAAACAATTTCCAAAAATTCTCTGTTTCCTTCTTACTGGACCATGATGTAGGAGCAGAACAATTCTTGTAGTCTGCATCTCGGGGGCCCTTTCCCAATCACTGTTTTATGTAATCCTTTGGATCAAAACTATCAATCGGAGGGCCTACCATGGATGTGTACATTAAACTGGATGTTGTTTTCAATAATAAAGACCTTCGTATAGAAGATATGATAATATTCATGGTAGAGAATATTCGCTCTCATTCAGCAGTTGAAATAAAGTGTTTATAGCAGTTTTTAGTCGCTGCAGGTCTTTTGAAATATTGCCCGAGTCCACTGATAACGAATTCTTGAAAGCCCTGAACTGATGTACTTGCATGGATATTAAATGTTTTAGCCAACTGTTGAATCTACTTGTCTTCAAAACACGGATCTCTTTCATTAAGCCATTTTGTTCGATAAAAAATTTCCAAACTGTTAATTAATTCACTATATTTTTATTTATTAATTAACAGAGAACAATTTCCTTGTGTATGTCAACAAGTCAATCTAAATGCCTAGTGATGCAGTGTTAAAAATCAAGCCACAGCTTAATGGGTGAGAATACAAAGGAGGCAATAGTAATACAAGTAAGGATAGATAGAAATGTCATTCTAAATCTAAGCAAGAATATGCATGAATAAATAGTGACAGTTAAACTATAACTTAAAAAATCCATCATACAAATTAATAACATGTACACACATACACAACAATTATAATTTCAATTATATACCTTTTTCAAGCTCATCTGTTCCCTTGACCCCTTTGCCTCCACTGACTGCCTTATTTGCTTTTTGTTGTTGTTGCTTGTTACGAGCACGGCTAGCTTTTTGAGCAGCTAACAAGATTCGCTTATGGCAAGAGTGAGCATGAGATGCAAGAGCCGCACGTCTTTCAAATCGTCGATTACACCCAGGACATGACTTGCCCATACCTGGACGTTCAGGGAAAGATTCAAGTTTCCAATGGTTGTCCTCCTGCTGCAAAGAGATTATGCATAAAAAAGAAAGGATTATAATTCATTACTAAGGAGGGTATTATTTAAATAACTTGACACAGAAAATAATTAAGAAAATTTTCAAAAGGTTGATACACTCCCAAACAATTATAATAATATATATTATAATATATATATATATATATATATATATATATATATATATATATATATATATATATAATATTCTTTGGCCAATTTTGGGCAGAGAATGAATATACAAGGGCCAGTCATGAAGTTCTGCAATTCAAGTATGCATAATGGGAATAGGGATTTCCAACTTTGTTTACTTTGATAAAATCACTTAATGTAACCTCTAGACTAGTGATGGTATATTCGAATATCCATAATTGAATTATTCGATTATATCAGTGATGGTATAATCGAATATCCATAATCGATTATTCACTCATAATCATTTCTCAATGAATAATCACTCGTATTCGTTTGTCAACGAATAATCAAATAATCACTCGTATTCGTTTCTCAATGAATAATAATCGAATAATCACTCATATTCGTTTCTCAGTGAATAATCACTCGTATTCATTTCTCAGTGAATAATCACTCATAATCATTTCTCAATGGATAACCGTTCATATTCATTTCCAAGTGAGTGATAGCTCATAATCGTTTCTTGATGAATATTCGCTCAAATTTTTCCAAACAAATTGTAGCTTTTATGGGATTATTCAGTAAGGAACGGTTTATGAATTATTAATAGCTAATATTGTTAGTTATGTACATTGCCCATATAATCGAAAGTGTAGGTAGGGATGCAATCCCACTATGAGCAATGAATATCCAGGAAGTCTTTTGAGCTAGGGCTGTCATTTTTTCAGGTTTTTTTAAGTAGTCCGACACATGCTTTCAATCCAACTTTTGACACAGCATGTCCAGACAGTGACCGTTGTAGGTGAGGAATGAATATCTCGGAAGCTGTTAGATCTAGGTCCGTCATTTTTTCAGTGTTGCATGAGTGGACCGAGGGAGGGAGAGACCTCAAATTTGGCATGCATAAGTATATTACTGGCCCAACGACACGAAAAATAAGGAGGAAAATTGAGCATCAGAGGATAATAAAATCCACAATTGCATAGTAGCTGTGTAAGGCATAGATGCCTCCTTGTACTTCACAGTAACAAGAAGGGCCAAGGAGGTTCAGCAGGGGAACAAGAGCCCTGAGAATAACCCATGGTCAGGTCAACTTGCCCTAGTTGAGATGCTGACATTGACCAGCATATAAAGGTGGATGAAATGTGCACAGAGGTTGGCATTTTACATGGAAGGGGACTGGATACCATTCATGACCACTTGCACATCTCTAAGGTCTAAATAAGACGTGCCATAGAATCTCCCCTCAAGATCGTAATCCAATAGTCACTATGAGTCAAGAGGTACTCAAGCTGAATGACTATAATCCAGATTTCTCTTCTGTTTGGTGACTGGGAATGGGATCTGGATTCACTACTGAGACCATTCAGGAATCTATGCTGTGGAAGTACATGGGATCTCCCACCCAAAAGAAATTCAAGAGTTTGGCTTAATCCTTTGGAAGCCAAAGGGGGTTTTGCTTAATGATACCTGCCCCATAGAACTCCAATTACTGGGGTGTACTATGCTGAACTTGTGCCTAGATGAAGTGATGCCATTCAAAGTGAACAGAAAGGAATGTTGAGCAAAGGTGCACTCTCACTTCACAGCAATACATCAGTCCACCAGCCACATGTTACCAAGGCTTCCATTAATGACTGTGGTTTGGAACAACATCACCATCCACCATACAGCCCAGATTTGGCTCCAAGTGACTCCTATTTCATCAGAAATCTCATCTTTGAGGTTGCTGATTACAAGATGATAATGAGCTCAAAGTGGCTACCGAGACCTTATTTGTGGATGAAAATGAAGACTTTTGACACTGGAGCATAGTGAGCTCAAGGGAGAAATGGAGCAAGAGGGTTGAATTTAGGGGAGGAATATATTGAAAAATAAGACATTCCACCTTTCTGTTTTCTTCATATATCCACATTGCATAAGTTTTTGTCTATCCCATGAAAATATGATCAGTCACCATTAATTTCTTTTGTTCAATATATTAAATATTTAAAATATGATAATTCATTATATTAACATGCCATCCCTTTAAAATATGATCAGGTACCATTCATTTCTTTTGTTCATTATATTAACATGCCACTTAGGATAATTTTCCTTGGCAAATGGCTTTAGCATACTTTATTATTTCATTGTGTGCATTTTCAAGCGTTTTGATTATGTGGTTCAAGTCAAGGACATTCTTAGACCTAACAACAAATTCGAAATCTTTAGGTGCCACTGATTCTATTCTTCAGCTCTTTCACTTTGAATGGTCATTTATCCAGTTTTACTTATCAATTCCATGAGCTTGGTTGTGATTGCTTGAATTCTATTTATGGAGGCAGAGACAAATATCCAAGGGAATTATTTTGCAATGTTTTCTATTCCAAGGGTATTACCTCAGTTCAGTCGCAAAACTATCGATGTTCAAGGGGTTAAATGCATGCAAGCTCTCCTTATTTAGAATTGTAGTTAGGGCCTGGAAGGGTATCATTCAAGAGTGTAAATAAAAAGAATGCTCAATGTCAGAGAGACCTTTTAGGCACTTTCATGAAGAGATAAGCTTAATTAATTGCAATGATTGCAGCAGCATGCATTTTAGCACAAAAAATAGCCATACACCTGCATTTTTTTAGACTGGTTTGAAACTAAATGTTTTTTATCCACAGCAGAATGTCGCTGATCAGGCTGCCATGATTCAAAATATTTTGTTGGATCAAAACAAGTAAGAGGTAGTGCAGTAATTTGAATAAATATCAGTGTCAATATTGTGTTTACCTACAAATAAGATCTTATATGTCACTATGAGATTCATCTGTGAAAAATATATTTCACACACATTGCAGGAAAAAGGAATGGTATCAAGAGTATATTTCATTGTCCCAGATTCCACAAATACCCTCTATTACAATGCGTGGAGTGTAAACAATTGTAACCTAGCAGATGAAAAAAACATTTTGGATGACTATGATAGACAGAATCTTTTCCTTCTTATACGAGTTGGTTTTTATAATCTCCATTCTTGAAATATTCACTTGATTCAAGAATAAGCACTTGAAGAAGTACTTATCTTTTGTTTCTCCAATAGCCAAAACAGAGTTATGAAAAACCAGATGTGCATTTAGGCTACAATGCAGCCATATTGTGTTGATTCACCAAAAGTAGATTCTAAATAAGGTCGAATTGTTAAAATTAAAAACAAAGCAAAAATTAAAACAACAGTTTTAATCACACTTTGCCTTAGTTCACACAACACAATATAAGAATGACCAGTTTCGATGAATAATCACCATCATCAGGTTATAACTGTAATTTTAATTCTTGTTTTGTTTTTAATATTAACAATGCCACATTATTATGGAATTATATAGATTCTAAATCTTACTTTTTCAATTTTTTTAATTCTTCAATTTGTTTTCAGCTTGATAACCCTCTAATGAAATTCCTTTATTGATCAGTATCAGATTGTTTCCAAGAAGGTTGAAATGGGTTATTTTATTTTTAACTAACTTATGACATTTAACCCTTAAGAGTGCCAAGGTTGTCCCGAGCGGCATGCAAAAAATCTGACTATGAAATGAGTGAAAAGAAAATTGAATCATCTTCAAGAGAAAATTTAGCACCACTACAAGAAGCAGCAGTTCATACCATTGGTGACAGTGGGAGTGACAACTGTGATGCAGACTGGGATTAGAGGAAGATTGATGTGCAAGATAATCCACCACCATCTGCACCTTGGAGTAAGATGTAATGTTGGTAAGGATTAGATAAAGAAATATGGTTTGGCCTACACAGAGGTAATAAAACTGCTTTCTATAGAGAAATATCTGAACAAATGTTACTCTGTTGGCACATTTATGACATGCACCATACACAGAAACAGAAAATTTCTCCCTCATCAGATTCTTCAAGTTAAGTGAAAATTTTCAGAGGTTTCTTTTACTGTATGGCTTCAAGAAAAAGGAATGGTGGAAAAACCAGGTACTGCTTCTAAACACTGCCTCAACTGCTACTGACACACACAAAGACTGTACTAAAAAGAAACCAGGCACCAATATCTAAGCCACACATGATATTGGAGTATAATAAATGCATGTGAGGCATTAACACTTTAGATGTGATGTTGCACCATTATCTGAATTAAAGAACACCGAGGCAATGAAAGAAAGTGGTCCTCAATGTTGTGCTCAGAATGCTAACAGCATGCATCCTGCACATAGAAAATATTCCAACTGGATAGAAACCAATGTTGAGAATCAAATTCCACACCTCCATCATATACAACCTTTCCAGTTAGTGGTATGAGGTAAGAGAGGAAGCTGTGAGTGTCAGTGATGATGACAATGCACCAGGCTCCTCCCATGTATATGGTGTTAAGACACTTCCACGATGCAAATTGTGTTTATGTAGGGAAAGCTCAGCACCAACATGTAAACTATGTTCAAGAATTTTTTGCAAAAAATGTAACGGAAAATTGCATCCAAGATGTGTCACTAAGCATAATATAACAAATAAGTGTTCATTTTCTCACTTTTGTGTTTTAACCTTTTGAGTTCCATGCTGATAATGGTGAGTATGTCCAAAAGTGCAATGGCTATTTTGGTAAATTTGCATCAATCTCTAAGAAAAATCACGTACATGCTATTTATTCATATTCTTGCCTGATTCTTTCAGTAACTGCACAAATGATTACGGATATTAATTATATTAAGAGAATGTCAGAATTCATCTTGTGATTTTTTGTTTAAAAAATTTTGTTTTTAATTTTTTTAATTAAAGAAATGCAAAGTAAAGTTTACATTGAATAACGTGTGGTATTTTATTCTTTTCGCTAGTATATTTAACTTATTTTCATAAACGCAAGATATCCAGGTAAAACATTGCAAAAACTCACAAAAATATTAAAAAATGAAATTACGGAAAAATATTAATTGAATAACTGAAATTTTAGCACTTTTTCATCAGCCTATATGAAAAATCACATACACGCTATTTATTCATGTTTTTACATGTTTCTTTCAGTAATTGCAGAAATGATATATAAAACATTACATTCTATAAAACTATATGTCCATAACATTTATAAAATTAAAAAAATATTTTGCTATGATTTTACAGTAAAAAAAATTTTAAAAATCACAAATATCTTCTAAAATCTAGAAATTTTCCTTCTCTAAATAACATTCGTCATTACTTAATGAGTTTATATAACAAACCAATTAATCATCCTCAATTCTAGCAGTGAAATTATCTTGAAAGAATAGAGGTAATATTTTGCGAAATTGAAAAAATCATAACTAAACAAATAATCAAAGTAAAGAACAGAAGATTCGTGAACTAGATAGTCTCCTCTTTCGATTGATACCATCATCTCCTGCCATCTTTCATTTGCATGTGGAACTATCACGAGTTTACGCTTACTCAGCATGGTCGACAATTTGTTGTTGGCACTTCTCGCTAATGAAGCAAACGACGATACATCATCACGTGATATGTCGGGACATGCACCATACCGTGGATGAAAGACAAAATTGAAATCCATGCTGAATTTGCATAAAAATTTGATTTTAATCCTAAAATTTAAAAGTTTTTCAATTTTCAACAATGAACAATATTAACTACCATAGCAATGACTCCAATGCCTTTCAATGGGAATTGATTGTCCATACTTCAACAGCATTGATTTAATGCTTAGACTATTATAATCGGTGCCGTAACTAGGGTATGGTGAAGGTGGCATTTGCCAAAGGCGCCGCTTGCAAAAGGCAACAATCGATCCTGCTAAAAAGGCCAAAAACTTATTTTCCCATAAATAAGTATTAATAATTCTTAACTGCTAAAGTTATTGTTAATAAAAACTCTTATTCTTTATTAAAACGCAGGAAAAATTACATTCTACTTAAACAAGGTGTTTCTTTAAAATTATGCCCAGGTACGCCTCTGATTATAATCTATTTGATTTCAGCCAACGATGTCTACATATGATGACATGATAATTTTAAATTACTTTTTTTATCAGGATATGAACTACAACTCATGGATGATGTCACCATAACCCTAACACAAAGAATATCCTATTTTTTACATAAATTTTAGCGTGATACAAAGGCTATTTTCTTAATGATGATTATAGCCATTGCTGAAACAGGGCGATCTAAGCCATGAAACAAAAAATTCGAAAACTTGGACACGAGCCGATTGCCAGAGAATTTAGAAATTCCGGATAGATGCCTTAATTTTGCGGAAAAAGAAAATTATTGTCTTATTTATTTATTATTATGACATTCATTTTAAATTACAATGTAAACTTATGATGACTTCATTATACTAACACGCAAAATTTAGTAAAACGAGAAAAGTATTTTTATGTTGTTTCGTAATTTTTCGAGAAATTTTAACTCTTTTCAATTATTACATATAATGGTGTCCTGCCAATTTTGCGATTTTTTAAATCCAAATACGTGCTAAAGGCATGGATGATGATGCCATCATGTTAACACAAAATATCCTAATTTTTTCATAATTTTAGTGTATAGTGTATTTTTTAATCATGATTATTCTTATCGCTCATGCGATATATATATATATACACCACCTTTTTGAACTTTGCGATTAATTGGTTCCGGAAAACTGACGCGAAATATAAATTCGCGAAGTGCAAGTCCTATTTTCCCATAAGACGCCATGTTATTACGAGAGAGTGGATCCCAGCCAACCTAAAAAACATTTTATCATAAGTAATACGGTTTAACAAAAAATAAAAGAAAACGTAACCGCAAATGAAAAACTAGCATTATAAAGTCCAAAAAATACATTTAATTACCTTCAAAACGCGTAACAGCAAATGAAAACCCAGGACAACAAAGCGATTACACTTATTTCCGCACTGTACGGTTTACCTCTAACACAATGCGATTTTCGATATTCTTTTGTTCATTCTAAGTAAATGGTTTAATTTAAGTTGAACTACTGAAATGTAATGTTGAGTACATCATGCACGAATGTTTTCCTGGATTCTGCAACAAACATTTATTTCCTCACCAGCAAAAAACACCAGCATTAAAAAGTCGTTCCATTTCTTTTACTAATTACGTTAAAATGCATAAGAGAAAATCAAAACCGAGAGTTAAACATTTCTTTTAATAGTCGCATTAAAAATACGCGGCAGAAGATCTTACATTACAAGATGATAGCAATTCTTAGATTTACATTAAAAATTCGTAATAAACAATGAATACATAACAAAACAACAGTTGCTTATTACTTTTAAAATACAAAGATAATAGCATTATATCATTAAATATTTCGGCCAAAAGCCATACTTCATACGCAAACAACGAATATTTTCAATGTCAAAATAAATGACAGAAACTTCAACTCTTATCGAAAATGGCGCCGTTGGCAGTTAAGTTTAAACTGAGTTACAAAAGAATTAAGTCGATTGTTATCACGTTTGTTTATTTTGAAAATTGATAATAACGAGTATTATAAATATAATAATAATGTCCTTTTCTAGGATGCTAAAGTTTAAAATGAACTTAGAAACAAAAAAGTAGAGTAAATTCACGCTTGTTGGCATCGTAAACGCATGACGCGAAATGCAAGTAATATGAGCGAAACACAAGTAATGGTCATAAAAAATTTTGTCGCGAAGTCCAAATTCGCGAACCGCAAGCACGCGAAGTTCAAAAAGGTGGATATATATATATACACACACACACTCTCCGTAAGAAGCATCTATTATAAATACATATTCGGAACATAAGTACTGAAGGAAAGCCTTTAGAAGAAGTTTCAGACTATAAATACCTTGGAAGCATCATAAAAAGAGAAGCAAAATGTACAAATAAGATCAGAACTACAATAGGAAAAGCAAAAGCAGCTTTCAGGAGAAAGAAACAACTACTTACAGGGAATATAAGGGAAGATATCCGCAAGAAGTTGATAAAATGCTACGTATGGAGTATAGCATTGTATGGGGCAGAAACATGGACGCTAAGGAAAAATGACATCAAATATTTGGAAAGCTTTGAAATGTGGACTTGGAGGAGAATGCTGAAGATAAAATGGACAGATAGGATGAAAAACGATGAAGTGCTATGAAGAGCAGGAGAGAAGCAAATGATTATACAGACTATTAGAAAGGAGAAGTGTAACTGGGTTGGACATTACCTGAGGAGAGAGAGTATGAATAAAGATGTTAGATGGGAAAAGGGAAAGAGGTAGGAAAAGTTTTCAGCTGATAGATGATTTGAAATGGAAAGAGTTATCAAGATATGAAGAGGACAGCGGAAAATAGGAGTATATGGAGAACAAGGTTTAATCATGAATAATCATGGACCTGTCTACGGACAGACTACCTATGATATATATATATATATATATATATATATATATATATATATATATATATATATATATATATATATACAGTGGAACCTCTGTTTACGAACTTAATTCGTTCCGTAATACTGTTCGTAAACCGAGTTGTTCGTAAACCGAAACAATTATTCCCATAAGAATCAATGTAAAATGGATTAATCCGTTCAAGACCCCAAGAAAATGGCCCTTTATTATCTTTATTTTCTACTTCATGCTTGAAATCCTATACAAAACAATGAAAATTCATAGTTTTAACTGAAAAGGAATTGGAAGTAATAAAACAAAAAGAATAAACGTAAAAACAAACTTTATTTCAACTTATCTTACAAAATAGTAAAGTGTTATTGTTTGGAAGGGGAGCCCCTTTCCATGAAAACATCGGGTGCTTGAAGTTCATCAGGTTTCTGTCTCACTAAAAACCTATCCAATGAGATTTGTTTCTTCTTGCTTTTTATAATGTTGCGGAAATGAGACATGACATTATCATTGAACAGATTTATAACGCGATTTGATAAAGTTTTATCGGGGTGATATCTTTCCATAAAACTTTGCACCTCACTCCATTTCGCACACATTTCGTGGATCGAGGACCTAGGAACATCTTCCATTCGTTCATCAGTCTCTGAAAATAATATTTCCTCTGTCACCGTCTTTTGCTGCTCATTAAGAAGCTGTTCTAGTTCTTCCGTAGTGAGTTCATTGCTGTGGTCCTCCACTAGCTCCTCCACATCAACATTATCAACTTCTAATCCAATCCTATTGCCTATAGATACAATATCATCGACAATACCAACAGACTCAGTCTCATAGCCCTCAATGCCAGATATACAGTCTGGCTACAATTTCCTCCAGGCTGATTTCATAGTTCTGTGAGTCACTAGCCCCCAGGCTTTGTCAATGAAACTTAAATAATGGAGGATATTCAAATGTTTTTCCAGAATTCTTTGAGTGTTAATTCTGTGTCAGAGGTCACTTCGAAACACCTTTGAAATAATTCCTTGATGCACAGTTTCTTAAAGTTTGAAATGATCTGCTGGTCCATAGGCTGGATTAGAGGAGTCGTGTTAGGGGCAGGAACTTCACTGTGATAAAACCTAACTCCTCAACCAACTCGTCTTGCAAGCCTGGAGGATGAGCAGGAGCATTGTCCATCACAAGAAGGCATTTTAGTGGATATTCGTTTTTTTGGAGGTATTTTCTCACGCTTGGGGCAAAGGCTTCTTGGATCCACTCAATGAACAGTTGCCTGGTTACCCAAGCCTTACTATTAGCCCTCCACATAACAGACAGTTTACTTTTCATTACATTATTTTTCTTAAACACCCTCGGATTCTCAGAGTGGTAGACAAGCAATGGCTTGACCTTGAAGTCCCCACTTGCATTTCCACATAGTAAAAGAGTCAGCCGGTCCTTCATTAGCTTATGTCCAGGCAAAGTCTTTTCTTCCTGAGTGATGTAGGTCCTATTTGGTAATTTTTTCCAAAATAGGCCAGTTTCATCAAAGTTGAATACTTGCTGGGGAAGAAAACTCTCAGCTTTTACATAGACATTAAATTCTTGTACATATTTCTTAGCAGCTTCTTGGTTTGAGCTTGCAACCTCTCCATGCCTATTTACATTATGTATTCCAGTTCTCTTCTTAAACTTCTCAAACCATCCTCGGCTAGCTTTGATCAGTTCAGTATAAGTACTCGTACCAGGGTTTGTTATTAAAAGGTCATCATGTAATCGTTTCGCTTTTGCACAAATTAGAGCTTCAGAAACACTATCACCAGCTAACTGTTTCTCATTTATCCAAATCAACAGCAATTTCTCCACTTCGTCAATCAATTGTGGTCTTTGTTTACTAATAACTTTTACTCCTTTCGCAACATCAGCTTTCTTGATCGTCTCTCTTTTTTTTAGTATAGTACAGATCGATGATTTCGCCATACCGAACAAGATCCGAGACACGAACACCATTTTCATATTTGGATATAATTTCTTTTTTCACCTCTATCGTTTTTTTATTTCTTTTCAATTTACTTTTATCATTCTTTGGCTTCATGATGGTCTAAAAAGATAATTTAATTAAGTGTAAATTAAACTTTGAAACAATAGCAACACGTATACAAAAACAATATAAGTCTCACTCGAGCAGCAGTCCAATAAATACGACCCACTCGAACAGCAGTCTATCCTGAGTGAACGCTACCGCGAAACTAATACCCTCTCATTTCTCAGACTCAACGGCGCCAGCGCCGGTGCGTCTGTCCGGGGTTTTGCGCAGTGGCGCGCCGAGATGTCAGTCCGTGGAGCACGTGACTGCCTGTTCGTAAGCCAAAATTCTGTTCGTAAACCGAAGCATTTTTTCGTCGGGATTTTTGTTCGTAAACCGAATTGTTCGTAAACAGAGTCGTTCGTAAACCGAGGTTCCACTGTATATATATATATATATAATCCTCCATAAGAAGCAGCTATTTATAATATATAAATATATATTTGTATTTTGGTTTGTATTAGGCCACATAAAATTGTTAATAACTTGGAACCAGTATGAGATCTTTATGGATCAAAGGCTAGGTGGTTTGAGAATTAACAAGTTTTTACATAGTAATTTACTTTGTTGAGGTATAAAATTAAAATAATAAATCAAAATTTGCATAATTTTCCGTATCCTACAGTCTCGCCTTGTCTGCCTTTCATCATGCAGCAGTATGAAATCTCCTGTGAAAATGCACGGTAGTATGAATTTTTATTGAACATGAGACTAAAAAGTAAAAAATAAATTTTGATTTATTGGACTTGATTTAGAACCTTTGTAAAAGTTATATGGCTTTTAACCTTCTTACACTTTTCAAAATTCATTTTATAATTTTTATCATCAACTCAGTACTTATGCGTTTATTTGATAACTAGTAGGTAAATATGTTGTTTACTTCCTCTAAAAATTTCATTTCCCAATGATGGATGCTTTCACATGTATAATTAGATTCAATACACGGCATTTTTCAGTAAAATTGCTTGGCACTTTTTAGGCATTTTTGTCATATTTCTTGTCACTCAAAAGGTTAAATCTCCAAAGTGGCCAGAGATAAATGCCTAATATTTTGCTAAATTGCTCTAAATTCATATTAATATGCATTATGCAAGAAATATAAATGGTAAAATATTACAATAAAAAGCATTATAAATAAAAATGCTACAAAATTATAATGGTGATTTTATAGTATAAAAAATTTCTTATGCAGAATATGAATAGAAAACATAAACAAAATAAAAATATAATTCACTACGGAAAGTAACCCTTCATTGGACTTGAACTCTTAACTACCAACCACTCGTCTGTGAGGCAAGTACGTTTTTTGTAATCGCTGTTGCTCTCTATTATCTATTCTTGGAACCTCCTGCATCCTAGTATCTTCAAATGGCTACAGATGGAATATTTGGGTATAGCTAGTAGTGTTTCAAAACGATCAGTTGAGTGGCAGCAGACGTCAAAGTCATTATGTTTGTCGGTGGCATTATTTTTATCAATGTTTTGGTTTTCTTGTACTTTTTAGCTAAAATGTATTTATATACCCTTAGAAACATACAATAGAAATAATTTTTTTATTTTTAAGACAATAAATTTGTATCAACTATTTTCTTTCTTTTCTTATGGTACTGTTTAGATATATTGTCAATTTAAATGGTTAGGTTTGGCCATTTTTTGTACAAAATAAAGGAAACTATTTGGCAATTAGATGTTAAACAAAGTACAACAGTTTTAGCACCCTTAGCATGTTTTATTACCGAGATATGTGGGTGAGAAGATGAAGTAGTGTGAGACAAGGCATCAGTATTGGCGTGACAAATCTAAGTGTCGGTAGTTAAGGGTTAATGTCTCAGTTTTACACTTCCACATAAAAGGACTCAAATTAGATTACTAAGAACAAATTGAAATAATTCAACACAAAATTCTCACTCGCTAATCAATAATTGTCTCTTCCCCGACCACTCGCTGCAACTTTCAACCATTTGCCATTAACCCTTCCCCTCTCCTATGATACTTCCCCCCAACACACCTCTGATAGGTAATAATTAGTGATTGATTACAATGTATGTAACTCTTTGTGTTTAATGGTTAATTTGTATGAAATTCTTTTCCCCCCGATTTCATTGCTTTCCTTTTAAGGTCCCACTGTATATAAATCTGTGAAACATGCGGTATATTCACCTGATGATGACGCTGTCACGTTGAAACCTGGTCATGTTTTTGGGTAATATAGAGGATTTTATATAGTTTGTTTTATTTATTCCAAAAAAATGAAAAATATTACAACTAAATTCATAATTGAACACAAAGTGAAATCTCAGAAGAATACAAATAGCTCTGACAATGAGTTCATATAAGTGAGGGAAAATACCTTCACTAAGCCCCTTACCTTTTTCGCATCATTGGTAGCAGATAAAATATTCTCAAGTGGAAAGCTTTCTCAAATGCATTTACAGTCTTATCTGTCTCAACTTACAGTCATGACAAGAAACGTTGATATTATTCGAGTTACAAATAAATGCATGCTTGGTCATCAGCCAACACGTTTTATGAATGCACAGCCAATGAAAGTTAGCAAAGGAGTTTTTATTTTTTGAAAAAGGTGCTGTTACTACATACCATTGCACAATGCTATAAAAAAGTCCTGCATAGGCTGAAAGTGACATGCTAAAAGAACTTATTTCAGATGTTACCAGTTGAACTCAACATATCAAGGCTTCTTTTAAAGGGTGTCTACAAAAATAACCCCATATTATATAATATCATTGCCAGTTTTGTGTAAATAGTGTATTTTATTTTACATTTTTAGCCAGCCTTCATTGGAAATATAAAATATCAGTAAATGTGAATTTTTTTAATTCTAACTCTCCATTATTAAAGTTGGCCCTTCACTCTCTTCTAATCCACTGTGATATTCCATTATCTAATCCCCAGTAGGCCAATCTGCCAACTGAGGATGGAATCATTGATTCTGAAATGTGTATTTAGCCATTCTTTTAAAAAATAAGTCCACTTTGTGGTTTATTTGCTTGCATGATTCGTCTGCATGTAAACAAGGGTCCCTGGCATGGAGTAGTTCTCCTAAACCTGGTGTGCATGAGATTGTGAGTGTTCGGTCCCTGGCATGGAATAATTTCCCATTAACCGATGTCTAATTGTGTAATTAATTTTTTAGGTTATAAGGTTTCTCCTTTTTCATTATAATTAACCATGGAAATGAATTTGTCACAGACAGTAAGGGCAGCATCTAGCTGTTTCACCTTCTATACATTTTCTGCCTTGTCTAGGGATTTTTCATAACTAAATATCCTTTACCTCCCTGTGCCTTCTTCCCTCTCACCTACAGATGGCATTCTGTCTTTCTATTTCTTGCCCTTTTCCCCCAACCCACTGCTTTCTTCTTGCCTCCCCACTGCTCTTATTTGCTTCCATGTGTGAGCTTAATCTGCCATAAAACGCACCAGAATGGGAAAAGTGTGGACCCAAAGCTTGGCAGAAAAAAGTTATGATTTTGAGGCTAAAGGTGGAGTTATTGTAGATCACCTGCAGAGCAGCGAAAGTGTGGCATCTGTTGGAGGCCTTTATGGCATAAATGAGATTACAGTGTGATACATCTGGAAAATGAGAAAAATATTCAGATAAGTGTTGTAGCTAGTGTGCACAAAAGTGCTCAAGCACCTATTCATGCCCCTTGAGAAAATGGAGAAAGCGCAGTTTATGAATTAAAGATCAAACTCAGAGAAATGTGCCATTGAGCAGACCTGTGAAAAAGAAAAAGACTAAGCATCTCTACTATCATCTCAATGAAGTCTCTGATGGTGAAGGTAGCAGTTCCAATGCAGCTTCTCCCAGCTTTCAAGCCAGTCAAGGCACCACTTGACCATAATGCAGTGGAAAGTTACCCACCCCAACTTAAACTACTCATTGAGAAGAATAGATATAGCATGCATCAGATCTTTAACCCGGCAGTACTCGCGCGAATTTTTGGCACGCCGTTACCCGTGTGGGGTGTTCCAGACATTTGTATTAGTTAATATATCTGAAAGGTTGAGAAAATGTATCCACAGAAGAGAAATCGTTAATTCAACCACATGGTTTGGCAGATCATAGCTGTGGTCTTGGCGAAGTTGTGAATGGCTACAAAAACTTTTGCTCTCAATAGTTATTTGTATTCTTATTTATTCTTGCTAAGTTGTCGTTTTGCTTTTGATGATGGGAACTGCGTATTAAATATTGCTGATGAACTAGGTATATTTACATAAAAATATTTAATATTTTTAATTAAAAAATAAACATGATATCATAAATGTACAAAAAGAATTTATTTTCTTTCATGAAAACAATCTTTACATATTTTGAGCACGTGATGTGCACATCCATTTATTACAGGAACAGCAAAAAATTTTCGTTTTTACATCTCTACTTCTGGGACATACAACACATTTGCCGATGCTTCCCACCTTTCTTTTTCACTGGTTGATGATTCCCCATATTCCTCTACTTTCCTTTTCAATTGCTTTGGCAGCATTTTCATACTCGACCTTTTCATGATAAATGGCCTAGTTAGTTCCCTCGTAATTTCCCGTAAGAACTGTCTCCTATGCATTGTACTGTTGGAACTGTTGCTTTTATGCATAATAAATGCATTGATGCCAGCAGTATTTATTAGGTGATAAAAAATCACCATTGGCCACCTTCTTGTATTTCTGGCTGTGGTGTAAGTGCCACACATCTCGTCAACAGTATCTACTCCCCCTTTACTCGAATTGTAAAACGTGATGATTTCTGGTTTTTTCTTTTCTCCCATTGATGCGTCAATGCTAATGCGGCTATGCATAGTCAATAGCAGAATGACGTTTTTCCCTTTCTTGGGAACGTAAGAAACAAGTGTCATATTTTTCCTAAACCCAAGCTTGTCTCCTCCCTACCCTTGGTGCTTACCATCTGTGCAGTCAACTCCCTTTTATTCTTTCTCAAGGTTCTGACGATGGTCAGTCGCCTTTGTAGTAAATCCTAGGCAAGAGGCACACTCGTAAACCAATTGTCTACTGTTATATTTCGCCCTGAACCAGCAATCCCTCCTACCATACGTTCCACGACTTCGGCAGGGCTATTGTGAATTTGGTATGATCCTTGAGGTTGAGTATCTGCATATAACTCCAAATTAGATGTGTAAAATACACTTGAATCTATGAGCGCAAAGATTTTGATTCCATATTTTTCTGGTTTATTAGGTAAATACTGTCTAAATGAACATCTTCCACGAAACCCCACAAGTTGCTCATCAACAGTGACATACTCCGATATTCAGTAAAAATTCTGAAAGTTTTTTACAACCATTTCAAAAAACTCCCTCACAGATGCCAACATCTATTTTCTTCCTTTCAGCTAGATTATTTATGTCATCAAATCTAAGGCATTGTAAAAGAAACCGAAACCTTTCATAATTCATGGATGTATAAAATATTTAGACTCCTAATCCATCTTGGTCCCACAGATCCTTAACATTCTGTCATCCAGATCTGTTCACTCCAGCAAAAATTAGAAGTTCAAGTAGGCAATCAATTTCAAACTCCTCGGTTTGCTTCGCATCCCTCTCACGAGAATAATTTTTTTGCAATTTCTTGAATTTTTATACTTGTATTATTAACTATCATATTTATAACATCCTTATCAAAGAAAAGCTGAAAGCAATCAATAGGGGTCTTTGCGTCTTCTTTACTACCTATGAAACCAGGAGTACTGGAAATAAGATTACGTTTCGCAACTCAAACATTAGGTCGAGGTTCACTTTTACTCCACTTTGTAATACCGTCTTTACCAATGAAAAAAATCACCATCTCTATCACTTCCTTCTTCATCTTCGGAATCGCCAATATCCTGTTCACTCTCGGTGTAATGCTCTGACATATGAACAGAATCTTCTGAAAATTCTTCGAAGTCGAAAATTTCTTCATCGGAAGCTTCACTCAAAAGAAGAATAATCTGATCTCTTTCTCTCTCAAATTATGAAGTTGACATCTATGGGTTGACATCAAAAATTAATATTTCGAAAATATCGGCTTTATAAAAAAAGTGTCAATACTAACACAAATATGATAATAAGAGGGAACAAAATTTTACCAACCTTTTTAGATAAAAATCACTGAAGATTCTGTTGAATTTTGGCCAGAAATGTTGAAGAACAACACCACAACACCAAAGTGCAGAGAAATTTCACGGATATAAGGTAAACAGTGTAAAAAAGGGGAAAAACAATGACAACTTCGAAAACACTGCATGTCACCATAACAGAAAAAACATCTTAACTCAAGGAGCAATATCAGAAAACTAAAGAAAACATCTGGGAAAGGTTCAGAACACGTGCCATTCCAGCTACTGAAAAGTAGGGGACAAAAAGGAAAATAGTAAAAGAACCCTACCAAAAAAGTAGGCTGGGGTGTCTCAGCATCTCTGCGCGAGTACTAATGCTGATGAAATGGGAATTTTTCTCGCACTTTCTTGTCCAAGGAGGAGAGATCTGGGTTGGGATTTAAGGCTGGTAAGGACCAGCTTACTCTTCTCGTCTATGGAAACGTAGCAGGTGAGTTAATGGAGAAACCGATGATGATAAACAAAATTATGAACCCTAAGGCCCTCAATGGAAAACATAAGGATAATCTTGCAGTGTTCTGGCATGCTAACAGGAGGGTCTGGATGACTGCTGAGCTGTTTTTGGAATGGTTTAATAAGGTGCTTCAATATTAAATGAAAAAGCACCCTGCAACCAAGAACCTAGCATTCAAGGTCCTTTTGATCTTAGACAATGCACCAGGCCATCCTGAAATCCTGCAATTCACCCAACCCAATGTGGAGCTAGTCTTCCTATCATCTAATACCACCTCTCTTTTCCAAACGATGGGGATCAGGGTCTAATTGAGACATATAAGTTGTATTACACCCACCGCACATTTGTGAGAATTCTTGACCAGATGGAGAGCAATTCTTCTGTCAGTCAGTGATTGCAGGAAAGAGTATAACATCGCTGACTGTATACCAATATAAAGGAATCTCCAGATGAAATCAAACTATCAACTTGGAATGTATGCTGGAGGAAGCTATTGCCTGATGTGGTGAAAGACCTTAAAGGCATCTGATCGATAGAAGAAGAGGTGTGGAGGATTGTGAGTTTAGCACATGATGTGGGAGGACAGGGTTTCGACGATCTCAAAAAAAGCAAGATGGAGGAACTCCTCGACTTCCATATAGGATGGAACAATTTTTGAAACGAGAAATTCCATATAGGAGTTGATCAAGGATCTTGTGGTGCTCATATGCTGAAGTGAAGTGAAAGCAGTGAGGGAGAAGAGATCGATGTGATTCCAAAGCCTTAGCAGGTATTTAAGGCACTGGTAGAGATTTTGGACACATCTAAGGCTATGGCTGACAAGATGATTGAAATGGACCCATTTATGGAGCATAGTATAAAATTTAAAAAGGATTGGAGGCTCTTACAGCCCCTTACAAGAAGGAATGCAGGGATTTGCAATGAAAGATGAAGCAAACATCCATAACAAGTTTTTTTAAGAACATCACAACTGCACCTTGGTCCTCTGCAGACCAGATTCTTGTAAGTCACTTTTCCGGAAAGATCTTCAGGACTCCTCTCATCTCTCTAATCCATCCTCCTATATCACCGTCACCCTCATCATCTTTTCAACATTGTAATCATCGGCGAGTTAAAGGTATATTTAGCATTTTATTTTTATTTATTCTTCATATAAAACATTCATAATGTTGATATTTATTTTTGTTATAAGACGCATGGTTATTACATATATTACTAGTTAATTCTTATTGATCATGAACATTCAGCCTTGATGTCTATATGATAGGTCCACCTAGCCCCCTTTTACATTCTCATATACGTAGTATATTGAGAAAGTATTGTAATCGTGAAAAAATTTGACTTTGAGACTCGGATGGAAATACACGTATTAGGTGTCCCTGATTCCATAAAAGTGGTTTTTGCCATGCCATCTGTCTGTCTGTTCGCGGTTCTAGAGCCCAAACGCGCACATGAAATCGAATGATATTTCGTATTTGTGCAATATATCATCTTTTGCAGACCCTTTTTTCATAAAAATGATATTTCTAAAAAAATAAGGGTAGTTTATTCTTGACGATTTTTAGAAATATTTTATTTACTCAAAAATGGCTACAGAGAATTTGATTAAAATCAATCCAATTGTAGAGCCTGATGTCACAAATAATACTACATAAGCCATACATCTCTTTAAATCAATATATGGCATCCAGTGGCATTACAATGTATGGAAAACTACCTTACCCAAGCCCTATGACGTCACGCCTCTGCCGCGATCCACTAAAAATCTTATTACAGCCTAAACGGTATCGAATGATATCTCATATTTGTGGATAATATCATTCATAATAGACACTGAAGGGATGGATGATATTGCGCAACAATTAAGGGTACTTTATTCTTGGATATTTTGAAACAAAATTTGATTTACTCAGAAATGACTATAAGGATTTTGATTAAAATCCATCCAATCGTACAGCCTGATGTCACAAATAATAGTTACTAAGCCATATGTACCAGAAAATTACTAAATATCGACCAGTGGCATGTAAATATACACTAAACTATGGTTAATATTGATTTATAAGTGTTTTTCTTTCATAAGCATACACAGTCAACCAAACATATATATGTATATGAGAAAGTTTGTGCAATGTATATTGTGCCATTTATTTTCCTTAAGGCTTTGGTCTTAACATTTGCGGTTTTGACATTTATGGTAATTTCCAGAAGCGTTACCTTCCTGCAAATGTTGAGTAGTACTTAGAGTACCTTAAAATGTGAATTTGTTGAAATCTCGAATTCAATTTGTTTCACGAATACAATATATTCTCCTATACTACGTATGGAGAAGGTGCAAAGGGAGGATGCATTTTGGACCATCTGGCACTCACCTCCAGGCTACATTCTAAAGCAACTTTATACTGCTATAACTATTATGCAAGTATAGAATATAATAATACAATTACATACTAAATAAAAATTGGAAAAATAAAGACAATTGTCCACAAAAGTTTTATTACAAAAAATACAGCCTGTAAGAATCTTGCTTAAACACATAAGTAAAATTGACAAAAATTAAATAGGTACTTAAAGTAAAAATTTAATCAGATTCAGAAAAATCATCAATATTAATATTTTATAAAAACAGTAGAACTCCAATTCTCTGTGTGTAGATTTCATGTGCAACAGAACAACTGGATTTTCTGAAGAGAGTTTGAATTTTCCCATTTATTTGAAAAATGAAGAAGACAGACTTCACTGATTAATTAATCATCTGCTGATATATCAGATCAATCAAAGAAAAGCTGTTTCAATAAAAGAGAAAGTTTACAGAGTTCTTTGTCAAAAACTCCATTGAAAACTGATTTACCTGAAATGAAGTTTTCCCTTTTATTTTAGAGAGATTCTTAAAAACCAAAGGGCCATCTTAAATTTGCAATGGTCTTAAATTATTCAATGGGTAAGCTAACGATTTAGTAGAATTTTTGTTTTACTGTTCCATCTTTATTATGTGAACACAAAATAGTGATCTGTAGGTCAGACTGAATAGTCACTGCAAACAAATTTTAATTTTTTGTTCATTTATTCCAGGGCTCTCCAAACTATGGTCTGCGGGCTACATGTAGCCTGCGACCCCATTCAATGTGGCCCTCTAGCCTGTATTTAGTCTTTGCCATTTTTTTTACTAGATATAACAATCAAGTAGTGTTGGAAAACATTATGCATAACATAACGAACAAAATTATTTTTGAATAACATAATGAAAAAAATGAAGCAAATAAATTTATAAACTATTTAAATGACATTATATCAAATTTTACATTTAAAAATGCAGATTATCCATGTTTTACAATTGACCATGCCTACCCAAGTTCCAATTGACAAGAATTATCAGGGTTTTAATGTACATAAAAAAGTAAAATTTCTTGAAAAGGATAAATGTTCTGCTCCAAGAATGCTTGACCAGGAATTCTGTTACAATAATGCTAATGCATAGCCAAATATTGTTGAACGAGGTATTCTAGAATAAAGTAAAGTTATGGAAACATTTTCATTGTGGTCAAACTTTGGTGCCCCTTTTGAGAGATGCCTGTGGCGTTCACCTCACTGCCATATAGGCATGGCTCTGAGTGTGATACTGGTAATTGTGATAGTAAAATGTGCAAAAAGTAGTTATTCACTAAAATGTTTCATTCATGAATAACACAATGTCACAAGGAAGTTATTGCCAATGAATTAACTGAACTATCACTACTTACTGCATGGTAATTCAGGAAGACATGATAATAGAAGTGGAGACTATGGCGAGTAAAACTATGAATTGAAAATACGACTCTGACCATAAACAAAGAAAGGAATTTAGCGAGAAGAACAGAGCACTAAATATATATTTTGAGAGCCAGGCTCTCATCATCAGTAGCTGCTGTCAAGTGGGGTGTATTAGTTGGCGTGGCGTAAGTTCTTTACAAAAATCGGTTTTGGAAAGGGGGATGTGCAGGAGTTGGTGTCATGGTGTTAACTTATGTGCAATATGATGGTGGGAATCATGTGGCATGTATGTGTCTGTATGTGTGGGTTTCCGATAGATGTTAAATGTTAGCCAGTTGCCAAGTCTTTTTATGAGTAAATCTAGGAAAGGAAGTTTTTTGCCATTTTCTTTCTCGTATGTAAATTTAATGGAATCATACTGTTCATTAAGTTTTCCTAAGAAGTCTGTGATGTTGCTTTTTGATGTGCCGAAAATTGCAAAGATGTCATCAACATATCTTAACCATGTTTCAGAGAAATACGAAAAAGTGTTTTTGTGTTGTTTTCCAAAGTTATTCATGAAGAGGTTTGCTAGGAAGGGAGAGAGGGAGTTTCCCATGGTTGTGCCTTGGTTTTGTCGGAATATTTTGTTGTTGATTTGGAAGTAATTTTGGTTCATGCAAAGGTGCGTTAATTGTATGTATTCCCTAAATGTTTTTGGTGTCAGGTTTTGTTCTGAGAGCCATGTTTCAAGAAATTTTAAATTTTCTTCTATGGGGACACTAGAAAAGAGGGAAATGACGCCAAAGGAGACCAGAATTTCGTTTTCTTTGAGGCTAAGTTTTTAATGTGGTTTATGAAGTGGGTGTTGTTTTTGATATTCGACTCTTGTGCGAGGGGCCACTGTTTAAATTATTCGTTGAGCCAGCGGGAAATTTTGTTGGGAAGTTGATCGAGGAGACTATTGATCTAAGGGGAACATCTTATTTGTGAATTTTGGATAAACCATACATTCTGGGGATGATGGGGTTTAGGGTATGGAGTTGGAATCTGAGCTGTTTAGTGATTAGAGTAGTACATGTTCTAAAGGTGTTTTTGGTGTGTTATAATTTTTTTGAGCAGAGTTTTGGAAATGTATGTATAGGGGCCATTTTCTAACATCTTGTTGACCTTTTAATAATATTGCTGTTTTTGTTGAATGACGACAGTGTTTCCTTCAGGAAAAAACAACCTTTATGACTGAGTGTTTTAATTGTTGTGTATTTGTGGAGGCTGTGACATTTCATTTTTGACTTTTCTGTAAGGTTTTGTTTTATTTGTGACAATGCTGAGTGTCTGATGGAATTCTTGGTGTTAATCGGCATAAAGCCATGACAACAGATCATGAAAAATTGATGACATCACCTCATGTTATCCTGCCTTTTTAAAGTTTGAAGAGCAAATGAAATGAATACTTTGACAAGTGTTGTAGCATGAGAAAATAATAGATGAAGGAAAGGCAGTCATCTGTTTTCTGAAAATCAAACAGAGAATTGAGATTTTGAAGATGAATTATAGCCGATGGAATTTTTATATAAAAACAAGATAAGGAAAAGTATACTCCATAAATGGAATACAGAGAGATTTCAAAGGCATTCTTTATGGGAAATACATATGAAATAGTATTGAAAGATTGGGCAATTCTCGAAACTATAACTTGTAATTATGTGGTCTCGCGGACTTTCTTGTGGTAAATGTTGTTCTCTATCCGAATAAATTTTTTAATTTATACTTGACAGATCATATAAGGGCATGGGGTAGAAGTACATGGATTTTAATTGTTGTTTGCAGAGATAAGTCTTAGCGATCAATGTAAACAAAACTTATTATGTTTTGCTTGGGATTTTCACAAATTTTTATCTCCTAAACTATAACTGGAAATTATATGGCCTCACTACTTTCTTATTGTAAATGTAGTCCTCTATCAAGCCATAGGGTTGGAGCTTATTCAGGGTTCTGTTTCTTGTATCTCCTTGGGTCGTGAAAGAGGGACCCAAAGCTGAGGCCTATATCTTGGGAGAGAGTGTTTGTATGCTCTGCCCTCCCCTTAAGTCTTTAGACCTTTGGCCTTGGGAGAGGAGGAAGACAAGAAAGACATCTGGTCTTTCGCCTCATGTTACTCTCCCAATTCCATAACAAATACAACATCTTTCAGTGGCCCTGGAAGTGAGCAGGCTATGAGTGTGCAAATAAAGGTTAACAGAATTTGAGTTATCTTCCTTCTACAGTTGATGAGGGTCCAGAACCTCTTGCTGTTGCAGCATTGCTGGAGATTGGAGAAAGAAATTTGGGTGTGGATATTAGAATGAGTTTTCATAAATTTCCAAGCTGTGAATTGTTTTCCAGAGGGTCTTAGCAGATATCTGCATGGACCTCTTCCAAGAAATCTCACAGATGGGCAAAATAACGGCAATCTTGATGATTAGAAAATCACAGAAAAAAAAAGCATCATCTAGGATGACGCTCTCAAGGGAGTTCCATGGCAAAGGGAGAGGCTTTCCATACTCAAATAGATCAGTGGGTAGACGAAGTTGCACATTGGTGGAAGACAGAGCCATTGAACATTCCAACAACTAGAGTTTTGGAACCGGAAATTCCCAGTCCCAAGAATTTACTCGACATTTCTTATTCTTGATTCCCGGGAAAGTTTTTAATGATTCCCGGGAATGTTCCTTTGAATTTTATACCGAGTCAAGCTTTTCCAGTATTGCCTTCATAACTGGTTTTTAAAAATATTCTTCCGAATTTTAGCTCCAAATGTTAAACTATCAAAATTAGTTTGGATTTTTAAAAATTTTATGCATGTTGTACCAATAGAATTTCTGATGATTACTAAATATTTTTTCAGTGAATATTATTTAGTAACTGAGTTATTAGGAGTTTGAGATTAAGGATCTGGTTGCATTTCTTGCTATTAATTCAATTTTAATGGAATGCTAATACGATGTCAAAATGGCTTCTTCTCGAGCCTGTGAATGTCATTAGCGAAAAAAGGTCCAAAAGTAATGATTGCACGTTGCATGAATCTGACGCTATGCGCTGAAGTGAATTACCTTCCCCTCCTATTCTTCTTCCTTCCCCCATCCCTCCTCCCCTAATTGACCAAATTAGCTACTCTGACCAAGTGAATTTTATTTTTATATATATATATATATATATATATATATATATATATATATATATATATATATATATATACTAGGGAGATGCCCGTTGAAATTCCACAGGAAAGCTATTTTATGAAACTTCGTGAATAGATGCGATGTGAAGTTATTATCCAAATCAATGGTATCCAATTACATGAAACCGGCAACTATGCAAATCGCTAAGAATGTGACAAATTTGCTAGTTAGAAACTGATCTCGTTGATTGATTCAATGCATATTCAAAAATTGATGGCAGGAAAACCAACTTTCGGTCTTTTAGGCATTCGTTGTTTTAAGTCTCAAACTCCTAAGACGATTCTAAGTGATTTTTATATATGCAAATGATTAATGATCTACATTCAAATTTATTCCTTCTCTCATATAATGCAACAAATGTTGTTTACAATGGTTGCTATAAAAGTCATTTCCCTCTCCTTCCTTCTCTCTCTATCTCTCTCGTAATAAAAACATTCAAAACATGCTTTCACCCATAAGGAATGAAATGACAATAGGATTTCGAGGTTTAACAATATCATTGGTTGGCAAGGCAAAATCTCATTAAAATGGCAAGATTTCCCCAAAATATATTAATTGTTTAACATGAGGAACTTCAATCTGTAGATGGAAAAAGATGAACAGAATAAGAAATATTATATTTTTTTCTTTAAATGGTTTAAATCGAAGATTGTAGGTTAATTCTTTCTAATTTCAAAAAGAATGAAAGTCTGCACATCCAAAAGTCAATGATTACATGCTACTTTATGGGAACTGGAAATGTCTTCCTTGGAGTTGAAACCAGGACTTTTTCGAGTTATTTTTGTCATTACCTTAAAATATGTAAATAGAGCATTCCTGCCAAATTTAAAAAATATTTCGATCCTTTATTGAGTTAATTACATTTTTATAGCATGAGAGAGGGAGCCACAAAGGGGCAGAAGAAGGCTCTTATAGATTTTAGATTGTTTTTAAATCTCTTTCATACATTTTCTACCCTAAATTTTAACTTTGAGAGAATTGCAATATAGGATACATTAGTAGTTGGTCTCTTGTTATCTTCATATCATTAACATCAAGGAAAGATCGGTTGCGCAAGTCAAAGAATATTGAATCTGCTAACAATTTGTCAAAAATAATATATCGCATGTCATTGGGATTTATTATTTATGTTGTATCAATAATAAATACCATGTTTAAATGAAAAATGGTGAATTAAATATAAAAAATGCAATAAATCTTATTTCCGGGATATTTGAAAATCTAATTCACGTTTCCCGGGAAAAAAATATCACAGGGAGCCCAAAACCCTACCAACAACTCAAGGCTAGACTCAAAAATATTTTTACTGGGTAATTCTGGGTATCAAGGCAGCATTCCAACTGACGGACAGACCAACGGACGGATGGACCAACAGAATTGGGTTATTATGTATATAAAGAAAAATAATGAGTACAAAAAATTTTATGTTGGTAATAATTCTGAGTAAAAATTGAATTAAATGGTAGAATTAATTATATATGAAATAATTGCATGTATTTCAATAAAAAGAAAATTTTAAAGCATTAATAATATAAAACTTCGAAAATAATTGCTGTATCATTATTTTACTCTCTAAGATGGATTATAAACATAGATTTCTGGCTGACTTCATAAAAGTTTTTGTGGGAGCCAATATTAATAATATATATTAATACTAGCGTAATTGCCCATCAAATATGATGGGTATGCGTGAAATAAGTATTAAATTTAAGGCACTTCCTATTCTTCCTCCTTTTCTCTCTTCCTCTCTCCCATCCTCCTCCCTCCCTCATTGGGAAAGTAGACTTCCTACTGTCCGCATCTCAAATTTGATGCATGATAATTTGCGCTGTTTATTGAAAAGAATATGTAAAAATACCATAGGAAAGCTTATTTTATGCTTAATAAGTTACGATTTATTCACATTTTTAGATAGAGGAATTAAAATTTTATGGTGAGTTAAACAGAGGATCTACCTGTAACAACCAGCTACACAGCCAACTTTTGCAAAAGTAGTCATATATAATAATTCATAAATGAATAACTATTAAACAAAATCTTTAAAAATTTAAAACAATGACGAACAATGGTAATATAGAGTCAATGATATAATTTTCTAAGCTTTATGTTAATTACTATGGTTTTAATTGGGTTAAAACTTTAAAAAGGAACTCATCAGTGGGGAAAAATGACAGGAATTCTGAAAACACTGTTGTAAAGAGAGACATACAGAAAATTTTTTGTAGGAACCAGATTTTTAACACATTCGCAACGTCATGCCCCACCGGTGGGGCATGCTTGTCTCTTCTCGTGGGCGTTGTGCCCCACCGGTGGGCACCGGCTATCGGGCCCGCAGCCACCATGTACCACTGGCGGGTTACGTCCCCTAAGTAAAGAATACAGTTTTCTCTCTTGCATGCCCCTCGGGAAGGATTTTGATCTTTTTATACGCTCACAGATATAGCGTATGACATGTGCCTGGTTTTTTACGAAAAAATACGTAAAATTTAAACTTTTTGCAAGGTTAAAAAATAGTTAATTACACTTTTGGAAGGTTTTTTTTTCAGTTTTGTAAAACGTGATGAAATTACGTAATTCATTTATATTAGATAGACATATAATCAAAATAAAAAATTATCTACAAAAATATTTTGAAAAAGTAACTTTATAAAATACGTAATTTATTTTTGTGATGTCTAAATTAGAATTTTGGTAAAATAGAAAGATTTAGTTCCATATAACAATTCATAAATTGCTCAATTTGAAAATGCACTTGCGATTACTATGCATAATTTCAACTAATCTACACGTATGTAATAAAACGTTTCAATTACGTATTTTGCAAAATGCAAATGTAACACACACTAAAATACCATTGTTATCAGTTGGAAAAATCACCTATCAGCAAACTATGTTAGATATAGTGTTTCATAGAGTGGCACAAAGAATAAACAACTTATTTACACAGTTGCAGCATAATTGTTTATAAGGAAAAAACAATAATTACAAAGCAAAAAATCACATAGCATAATAAAGTATTGCATAGAATGGCACAAGAAATAAACTCTACTTATTTAAATAGTTGAAATATAATTGTTTATAAGGAAAAAACAATAAATACAAAGCAATAAATCAGTTGTAAACATCACATATCAAAACAAAGTATTGCATAGAATGGCACAAAAATTAACTACTTATTTACACAGTTAAAATATAATTGTTTATAAGGAAAAACAATAATTACAAAGCAGTAACTCAGTTGAAAAAAATCCCCTATTATAAAAAAGTATTGCATAGAATGGCCCAAAGAATAAAATATACTTATTTACATAGCTGAAGGATAATTATTCATAAAAAATAACGACAGCAATGAATACGTAAATAATAATTGGATACTAACATAGAATAAATAGAACAAATGAAGTCAATGTATAAAAATGATTATCAGCCTCAAATATCAAAACAAAGGAAATATTTGACAAAAACACTATTTATGAATTTTATTGAAGCACTCAAGGCACATTGCTGGATGTCCATCGCAGTCTTTGCAAAACGTTATCACCTTTTTTGCCTTTCTCCGGGCTTCATTCGCACCTTTTTCAGAGCAGATGTTTTCATAGCAGCTCTGGCATCTTTTTCTTGCGTCTCTGGCCATCCCTTCATATTTATCCAGTTGATGGAGTGATTTTCTTTAGAAACAAGCACATCTGAGTGTTCCAGGTTTGTGGCGATCATGATCACTGGTCCTTTGTCCTGCCACTTCATCACTCTCACACCTTTCTTATTTTCTTTGCACAACACTTCACCTTTTTTCAGTTTATACGAACAAACATATTTCGGAGTCCTGTGCCGATTTTTTCTTAGGGTTCCGCAAACATACGTCTTCTTCTTCAGCAAATCTTCACACAGGATGACACTCGTGTAGAAATTATCGACAAACAATGTTCTACCTTCATCTAAATATCCTGCGGTCAATTCCAACACCACCTGATGAGCATGTCCAACTCCACCTTCTCCTGCATTGTCACTTTTTCCAGCATAAATTTTTATATTTTACGTATATGCATCTGGTGTGCACAATTTATAGCATTTCACACCATATTTGTGAACTTTCCCAGGGAGGTACTGTCTAAAATAAAATCTTCCTCTCCAAGGCACCATGGACTCATCTATCACAATATTCTCACCTGGAGAAGCTGTGGCCTTGAATTTTGTGCAAATTAGGTCAAGTAGGGGCTTTACTTTTTAAAGTGAAGTTGTATTCGCTTCTAAATTATTATTGAAATGAAAGCATTTCAACAATAATTCAAATCTCTCACGCTTCATTGTGTCTCGAATCAGATCGTTTCGGAACAGTGGTTTGTTGGACCAATACAACCTCATTTTTGGTAAGTGATTCACACCCATGGCAATTAGCACTGCAATGAACCTCAACATTTCTCTCTCACTTGTGTATCTCCAATTACGCATCATGGAACATTTGCGGAGTTAATGCAAATTTATAAACTGATTTGCATACTTATTGGTCTCTTCCACAATAAGTTTCAAAACTTCACCATTCATAAAATGTGTATACACACTAACCGGCTTAGAAAAGTCCAAATCCATCTGTAAACCATCCTTGCCAGTATAAGGGAATTGCCAATGAGTGTCTCTGCAGGCACCCCACTCGTCCAAACCTGCGGCTGCAGAATCTTCTTCCACTTCTGTTTCTGCTTCCTCTACAGCATCCTTCTCAGAAGTTAGCAAGACACTCTCCTCACCCGACACTGACGGTTTATATGATTCATCAGAATCTGAGAAAATTGACATGGAAGCGTCCGAATCACTCATGATTTCTAGGGTCTTCACTTTATGCTACGAAAATCTTCAAAAATTTTCTAGAGCCACAAAATACTTTTAGGGCTCACTTGCGCAAAAGACAAAACAAAACTGCTCACTATTTCCGAAATTCTAAGGAAAATAAGGTAAATGGTAGAGGATGGGATGGGGAGGCTGATGAGGAAGGAGAAGGGATGTCGGCAAATAAAAATGGAAACAATGAGTGAGTTTATAGCCACACGTGCAGATGGGTAAAATACCAAGATGTTCCAGACTCAACTATCACATGGATTTTTTCCTGCCCATCCATACTTCTAAAAGGGATGCGGTGCAACCAAAAACAAAAAACAACACGTGTTGCAAATTTGTACTCGATGGATCACGAAAAATAGCATTCGAGAGACACAATGGTTCAGGAGATCAGTTATGGAATCGTAAACGTGCCTTGGGCTGGGAAAAGCTGCCACCCTGCAATAAACATCGGTCATCAGCAGTGGATAAAAGAGCGGAAAGGGTCCTCCCGCTCCTTGGACATGAGAAGCAGTAGCCTTGCAATAAAATAAGAAGCTGCATGTAAACAATATACGTGGGTCTTGCCACGTGGGTCAGCTAAAATTCGTGGTAAAAACTTTCCAAAAATGTCGCTAAATCCTGGAACAATGTGCAAAGCTTATTCAGGAAATAAAGTCAGCTCATTATTATATATGACTACTTTCGCGAAAGTCGGCTGTGTAGCTGGTTGTAACGGGTAGTTCCTCTGTTTAACTCGCCGTAAAATTTTCATTTCTCTATCTAAAAATGTGAATAAATCATAACTTATTAAGCATAAAATAAGCTTTCCTATGGTATATTTACATATTCTTTCCAATAAACATAGTGCAAATGATTGCGCATCAAAGTCAAGACGCACGTCTTTTTGATGCGAAAAGTAGTCTCAATCTCGCCCTAATAAAGAACAATACCTTCTTCTCTCTCCTATTCTCTCTATTTACTTCAAACGACACTTTCCTTATGCATATAGTATAAGGATTTAGACAATAATACAATCTTGAGGTTTAACAATGACATGATTGGCAAGGCAACATCTAGTTAAAAAGTTTCAAATTTTCCAATAAATATGGTTTGAACGTATAACTTGAGCGATTTTGAATCGTAGGCAAAATTTGACGATAATAATAAGATATGTTATTTATTTTTCTTGAAAATGGTCCAGGTCTGAATTTGAAAAAGAGTAAAAGTCTGTAAATCGAAAAATCGATTTTTACATGTTATCTTTTGGAAAATAGAAATTATCTCCCGAAGTTCAATCTAGACCTTTTTTCGGAGTTTTTTTCGTCATTGCCTTGTAATATCCGAATCAAGCATTCCTAACAATTTTCAATCAATTCGTCAAAACATGTCAAACGATTGTGACAGTCGAGTGTTAAACATGTTAAAAATATCACGATCGAGCTTCAGATTTCACTCAATATAAATAAAAGCAGCGTTCCGTTGGATGGACAGACAGACCAACAAAATTAGGATATTATATATTATATTAATATTGTATAGCTTGTCCAACTAGGTGATTGGGTCAAAAGAAGTATCACAGAATATGTGAGTATGTAACAAAAAGAGATGCGATTGGGTGAATACTGAGCGACACAATGGAATCGAAACAAAGGTACACTTTATTACACAATGGAAGTGGGATTAAGAGTAAACTCTGCTTTACCATGCTATTCATGGGAGAAGGAAAAAGCACAGTTTCTGCATTAAATTACAGTACATAATTTCTCTTGCAATATTTTGTATTTATTATAACCTTCTTTTTGGATTAGGCAAGGAGTATTGGCCTTTTTTGTGTGGAAAATAGTATCCAGTAAAGGTCAGGACAGGTCAGCCTGAAATGTGTCCCTAATTTATAGTATTAAATCAATGGAAAAATGTGATCTGCATAATGTTGATCCATGTAACCTCCAATTTTTCTGGAAACAATTCAACATGTAATATGGAAACTCCCTGTACTATGCTTGAGTTAAAAACTTCAGGAATCTAAACCAGAAATGCAGTTTTACCTTGACAATATTCTCAAGTTTCCGCAGCACCTGAGCATGGTGAGCAGAAATGGCTGGAAATTGTGTTGCTTCTGATGGAGGTGGAAGTGGTGAGCCGGAGCGACCTGGACCGGTTGGCATCCTACCAGCGGAAGATAACATAGACGAAGGTTGCTTTCCTGAAGATGAAAGGGATGTCTTCTCTGCTATAGCAGATGATACAGAATTAGATGTATCATCATTTGAACGATTAGAATTTGATGGTATAGTAATTGGCTCAGCTGAGGATGAGGGAAGTGGGAGAAGGATCTTCTTCCGGAACGATTTCTTCTTGATGAGTGCTCTGAGTTTACGGACTTGATCAGTAGTTTTTCGATGGACTGAAAAGAAGGCAATGAAACATTTTTTTGATTTTACAAAATGAACAAACTAGAATGGCCATTGCTACTACACTCGCAATTAATTTGTATTTAGAATTTACCAAGTAGTAGTAGTGGAAGAAAAGCAACTTAGTAATTGAGAAGAATTTTATCAGGTTGGAGGCTTTTATAGTATGAAAGAAGAAGAGAAGAGAATGGGTCAGCAAGAAAAAATTGGTTTCACTTCAATAAATTAGCCAATCACATTTTGCAACAAAAACTTTTATTAGCATAATTTATTTTGCCATTAAAACATTAACGTCACAGATAGAGCTGTGTAGTAGGGAATAAACCTGGTTTATTCCCAGGGAAAAAAACCAAAATTTTGGGAGGAAAAATATCAGTTGGGAAAATTGGGAGTTTTAAATAAGTTGTCTCCAAATCCATCTGGCAACACTATTGCTAATATGACAACATTGGGCTTCCAGGGAGACAAAGACAGTATCTTACCAGTTACAACTGGGAGTTCCTGTCATCTTAGGCATGACTTAGAGTTACTTTAGTTGCTGTGCAAAAATTCTATCCTCAGAAAATGATTTGCACTAAATCATCTGTGTAAAAACATTTTTCAACAGCGCACCAGGGATTATACAGAAAAAAGATAGTGATCGCAAAAGGTCCTCTACATATGTGAAAAAATTACATCAAAATGGAAAAATGCTTGAAGATGAAGAGAGTAGAGTTAACAAAGCAGCCTAATACTAGTAATATCATCAGTTCTATGTCATCACCATCTACTAGCAGAACATGTCAATGAAAGCAATGGAGAAAACTCCTTTAGCACCCAAAAGAAAGTCCAACCAAGCGAAGTACAATTGAATCCTACCTAGCATCACTTCCAGTGAAAATGAACAATTAGATAAGGTGGCTTCATTCTTCCAGCTAATCCTGTACAGGTCAAATGAATGGTGACGACATTTCGCTGATGATCCTGTCAGTGAAAAGTCATCACCATACAGTTGACCTGTGCGTGATTACCCAGAAGAATGAAGCGATCAATCATTCAACATCTCGAAAGTCTTCGAACAAATTAGATAAGGCATTTGCAAGGGGTTTGTATGCAGCCAATTTCCCTCTTTTTCTAACAGAAAATTTTTACTGGCAAGAATTTATTAAGGAGATACGCCCAGCATACAAGCTACTATCCTGCAATCCTTTTGCAAATCATCTTCTTGAAGCCGCATATTTGAACGTTCAACACACTATAAATGAAGACATCAATAAAGCACACACTGTTACAGTACTCACAGATGGATGATCCACTGTTTTACAAATCTGTGGAGACTTGGAAGAACTGCCATACTGCAGAATATATAGCCAAGAGCATAACTGAAGTCACAAAGTTGGAAATGAGGAAGTGAGTGCTGTAATTACTGACAGTGCTAGTAATATGAAAGATGTGTGGAGAATTGTCAGTGGTAAATATCCCCATATAACACATTGGGTTGTGCTGCTGATGGACTAAATTTATTGTCTGGAGATGTAATGAAGCTCACTGCTATTAGTAATGTACATCTTAAAGCAAAAAGATTAATATAATATGTAAAGGGTACATATGTTGTTGTGGTAAGCTTTACAGCCAGAAATAAACTTAAAATGGTAGAAAACGCATGCAAATTAAAATTTTCAGTACCCAAATGGTGGAACAATAAAATTACTATGTATGAAAGTTTTCTGAAAGGGAAAGATTCTCTTAATGAAATAGTTATACAGGAGGATTTGAATGTTAACAACCTTATTAAACATATTGTGCTTGAAAGTAATGCATTCTAGACCAAACTACAACAAATCACAGATATTTTGAAACCAATAAAACAACACACTGAATCTGATAATGCATTGCTATCATATGTCCCAAAAGCCTTTCAAATATAAAACAAGATGTTGAAACTAAACTACCTTCATCCTTTCTACCACAAAATGAATGGAAAAGGCTTTTGGAAGCTGTAGATGAAAAGACCTGTACTGTCAAGGTATTCATTATGCAGCTAATTTATTAGACACACAGTATGAGAGGAAAATGTTGATAGAGTGAGTCAGAAGAAGCAATGGACTTCATAGCTCAAGTCACAACACCAAGATTTGATCCTGGGAAAACTCTGGCAAATCTTGCTCACTATAAAGCTCGTGAAAGTATTTGGAGTAGGCAGTCAATATGTCAAAGCTCTGAGCATGTACCTCCTCGGATATGGTGGAAAGGACTAATGGATAACCAAGTTTTAAGTCAAGTTGCAATGTCTTTGCTTTCTATTCCTCTATCAACTACTGCATCAGAGAGAATATGGTCAACCTTTGGAAAAACACAGACTTTGTTGCAGAACAGGCTTACCAATGACAGGGTTTCCAAGTTGGTGGCAGTGAGGTCAAACTTATTATTAAACTGCAAAGAAAATAAGGAGTGTGCTTTTGATGGAGAAGAGTTCAATTCAGAAATAGAAGACTTGAATGATCCCTGTTCTAATTAACTTGTTAACTAACTCATTAACTAGCTAAAAATATTGGTGTAAAAAGTAAAAAAAATTGTAATATTGCATTAAATACAAATATTGTTTCGCTTCAATAAATTTATGTGTTACCTTTGACAGGCTTAAATTACTATTGAAATCCAATTTTCCCAATTCTTCCCAGTTTTTTCCCTGATTTTCCCATTTTTCCCCAATTCAAAATTTCTGGAAAATTTACATATCTAGTTACAAATACACAATATTTCTACAAACAAGTAATAATGCCCTTTACTTCCCTCCCCTCCATTTCCTCCTACCCCTTCTCCTCCCTCTCTCTACTACCAACCCATAGCTCTCCCTCTTTATCCTCCCATCCCTACTAGTATATTGCTCGTAAAAAATGATAGGTTCAAATTAATAAAAAATGGAATTAAAATTTATAACTGATATTAAATTATTTTAACTGTCACCATTTATATTGATTTTATTTCTCACAGAAGACAGTTGTCAAGATAAACAAATTTTGAGATAAGGGAGTGGAATGCATTGCAGACAAAAATCTGAACTCAGGTTTTGACAATAACATTGTTGTGAAAGCAGTTGTCACTAAAATGGAAATATTACCCCAAAATGTGATTTAAACATTTAATAAGTAATTTCAAGTTGCAGGTGAAAAAAGATTAATAGAATAAGAAACTACATTAATTGATCTTTAAAATAGTTTAAAACGGATGATCATAAATCAGTTCTTTTCTAATTTTAATTTCCAAAAGAATAAAAGCTCGCATGTCCAAAAGTCTAGTTTTACATGTTACTCCATGAGAAATGGATGACAGGTCACCAGACTATCTAGCCACCAAGTCAACAGGCCACTGAGCCAACTCGCCACAAATATGAAAAGCTAAATTCATTGGTAAATTTACAATTAAATATCTACTTAATTTATTTAAAGGTCTAATAAATTATTTGTAACATAATAATGATTTTTTTGTAAATTATATGCGTAAAAAGTATGAGTAATAGAGTGTGACAAGAAATAAAAACAGCAAAGGCACGTTTCGTATAAATAAAATTTATTGTGAAAAATCCGAATACAAAATATTATAGGTTAAAAACCATTGTTTCATTGCCTGCAATATTTAAAATGCCTATGTTTCTGTGTTCATTACCTCCAAATAAAAATGATAGAGCATATTTTTATTGGAGAATATTACTTGGAAAATAACGCTTGGATAATTTGGGAAAAAAATTAAATGACTTGGGATGGAACCAGGATCTATGTTATCCATTCACCTATTTGCGTTCTTATCAACAATGAAGCCTATTATGTTGCATATGATGTTTTTGGATATTTTTTATGCTGATTTCTCAAACCCAAGGGCCCATTCACAAAAACCTCGAGACATGGGTCTACTTATTTTCAAAGTAGAATCACCTGGTTTCATCAAAATCTATGACCCAAAGGTTGTAGCCTCTCCTTTTTAATGTTACAAGAGTCAGGATCTTATTGTGAAAGAAAAATGTATGCAATGAGAGTGATAAGTACCAACATAAAAAAGTCATCATATACCCTAAATCAGCCTTTCCCAAACTTTGCAGTCCTGGGGACCGGTTATTACAAACTTTGCAGTCCTGGGGACCGGTTACTTTAATAATAATTTTTTGCGTCCCACCGTAGTACACACACAAAAAAAATTCACAACAGATCATTCGCGAATGGAACTACTTTGCTTGCACGTCCGATGAATGCACAATAAATAAAGAATTTAATACATTGCACATGCATATTTATAAAACCATAAAGTCAATTTAAAAAAATCAAATTCCATTGTTTATCTATTTATTAAAATTCACTTTTTATGTATCTTTACAACATTAGCAATTAGCAATTCAATCTTACAAAATGAGTAATAAAGGAAAAGAGAACACACTAATGTGAAGGATGCTGTTGTTTGTTATTACATAACAACTGTATGTCAGGATGAAAAGAAGTCAATTTTATCCTCAGATCTGGCTCGACATCCAATCTATTCCTATACTTGGTTTTTAAGACAACCAAAGTAGAGAATGCAGCTTCACACTTATATGTTAAACTGAAAGGCATTAGGAATCTGACCGCTTTCTCAGATAAATGTGCATATTCATTTTGGCAACTCAGCCAAAAATCAATCAAGCAGAGGTTATCAAAATTGTGTTTCAATGCAGTATCACAAGAATGTTCAACTAGTGAATCTACTTCCGTTTCATTTAGTTGCAATATTTCTTCATTTTCTGTGCTAAGAGTGAATGAGTTCCTAATCCACATTTTACTGCAGTCAATTTGGGGAAAATATTCATTAAAGCTTGATATTAGCCCCAGGAGATGTTCTTTTATTGTTACAGAAAGCGCATCTAAGTTATTTACATCGGCATAATTCTCTAGGAATTCAGATAAAGTACAGAAAGACTTAAAATTTCCCTTTTCAACTCGTTGTGTCCACAAACGAAGTTTTTTTATTGTTGCTTCAACATTTTCCAGAACTTTAAAAATATCTATGTTGATGCCCTGGAAACTTAAGTTCAGCTCATTTAAAGCACAAAATATATCGCATAAGTAGGCTACCTTTGTTAACCAATCAAATTCGCGAAATCTGTCTTTAAATTCGTATATAACATCTCTTACCGATGGAGGATGCTGTTCAAAAAACAATAAGACTTCGTCTTTCATTTCAAGAAGTCGTTTCAAAACTTTTCCTTTTGATAACCATCGCGATTCACAGTGTAAAAGGAGATGCTCATGCTCACTTCCTAATTCTTTACACAAAGCAGTAAAGATCCTGGAATTCAATGGACGAGATTTAATATAATTTATAAACCTCATACATTCTTGAATAGTTGAACTCAAAAGTGAGGGCATACCTTTCACGGCTAGAGCCTCTCTGTGAATAATACAGCTACAAAGTATGTGACACAAAGCGATTATTCCAAAAATCGCTACATGTCGCGCTTTATTTTCTACCAGAACAGAATTTAATCTCAATGTGTTGCAATACATTTAATCCTACGTGTTCGGATCACGGCATATTCCGGCGCGTTTATTTTACGCAAATTATCGACGGCTTTAGACTTACAAACGAGTACACAAACACATACAGAAGAGTCAATTTAATTTGTTACAGCTGTATATGTAGACGTAATAGGATAGAGCGATTTTTAAATATTTTCTGAGGACCGGCATTTTTTTCCCAAGGACCGGTACCGGGCCGCGGACCACACTTTGGGAAACGCTGCCCTAAATGATTAAGGTCACCATACGGTATACTATAATGAACGATGATTGCACATTCTTTAATGATTTCCTTAATTATGTCATTAATCATTTACTTATTACACATGTATGTTATTATCCTGTTATACCTGACATATTCCCATGTTTATTGTGTCGAATCTCCACGGAATAATTAAATAACATAATTATTATTTTCCTTATTTGCTGTTAAATATTTATTTTGCACTATAAATGAAGCAAAATAACTACGGCGCATCATAATTGAATTAATGATGTTGAAACTGAAGATCATGGATGTTGATCAACCAGTGCAAATGTAGAAAAGTTAAAAAAGAACTGCAAAAGAAGATTCCAAAAGAGCTTTTTTAGAAAGATCATATAAAATTTTGGAATATTTAATGTACAAGCAGTCCCCGACTTACGAGTGACTCGACCTACATACTTCCAATTTTACGTATAGGTTCATCGCCAGGAACGTTTTATATTTATATAATATAAAATTTGTTCTAACATTACTATACATTATTTATTTAATAAATAGATCCATATTTTACTATATATATATATATATATATATATATATATATATATATATATATATATATATATATATATATATATATATATATATCATATATATATAATATATATTAATAAATATTTATATAATTATAATAAAATAATTTATTCATAATGCTGGCCAATTCATTTCCTTAGAGTGCGCATTCCTGCTTTTACTTGTTTTGTTGGTGTTAATGTAACATACCGTGATTATTGTGCTTTTTTTAAATTTGTATTTGAACCAGCTTTTTACTAAATTATTAATACGTAATTTCAAGAAAATTTCTAATGAAATTTTTGTATTAGCGTGGAAACGAGTGCAATGCTTTGATATGGAAAATATGTATCCCAATGGTTTTTGGTGTATCTGAACTTATATCTAAGATTTATCAAAAGTTTGATTATTTAATTTTCATGAAATTATAAGTGCACAATAATTATAAAAAAGGATTATAATAAATATTCAAATGCACCTAAATTATGTAATGCATTTTTCTAACTTGTTAAACATACATGAACATATGTGTAAGAGAAATTTTCAAGTTACGTAATTTTTGACTTATGTTAGGTTTTGCGGAACAAATTAAATATTAAGTCAGGGACTGCCTGTTCCAACTGTTAATGTTTCCATTCTGCAAGCATTTTAAAAAACCACCACACACCAAGATATAAACTCGCAAATAAACCAATGCGATCTCCTAGGCAACAGCATTTGAGCCACGTGGAATTCGTATAAGATAATAAACTGCAAGAGTTCTCCAAGAATATTTTTAATTTTCCACGAAATTGTCACCCTTTCGTAGTTTCCAATTTCTCTGGCAATAGCTCCCGTCCAAGTTTTCATATTTTAAGTTTGTGACTCAGACCAGCCTGTATTAGCAATAACAATCATCATTAAGACAATAGCCTAGGTGTTACACTAAAATTTATGGAAAAATTAGGATATTTTGTCCCTTAGGATAACTATCCATGCCTTTTACTATACATACTGATAAAAAAATCGCAAAATACAAGTAACGTCATTATAGTTCTTCGTCGTTAGTAAGAGAAGCATATGGCATTAAAATTTCCACAGTTTTGTCAAATCATATTTCAATTCTCTTGTTCAGTAACTGAAAAGTTCTCAGAAAACTTTACAAAACATGACAATTTCTTTCTTTCATGTTTCGCTAAAATTTCCTATTTTGGATTATGACGTGGTCATAAATTTACACAGAAGTTTTTAATCAATGGCATTAATGTAAATACATTGGTTCTCATTTAAAACACTAAATCAAAGCTATTATAATATAAAGATCATAAATCCCCATAATTGAAAGGAGTAACGATGTCATTTAATACAATATATCGTGTTTTAAAATGATGACATCATATGTATACGTCATTAGTTGAAATCAACAAGATCATTATGGAATTCATCTATTCCCTTTGAAAAAGCATTGCACTGGAGCTGTTACAATACAGATTACCAATTCCCATTTAAAAGCATTGTACTCGTTGCCATGGTAGATCATATTTTTCACTGATAAAAGTATCCCTTTTTTCTAATTAAAAAGAACTTTATACGCCAATTCTGTATGGATATTAATTTAGTCTTAAAGATTAATAAACCTCTAGAAAAAGAAAGAACTTTGTCACTTCCACAAATTTATTTGGCACGACCAGTTTCACTACGATCGTAGCATCATCAGCTGATAAATTATAAAAATCGTTCCATATATATACAGGAAAAAAGGGGGTGGAGGGAGACAGAAAAGGTTACACAGAAAACAAATGGAAGGTAATTAAAGAAACGGTTAGGAAAACAAAGGGGTTGGAAAAGGAATGCGGAAGCAAAATAAAGTTACAAAATGTTACAAAAGGTTACAAATGTTACAAAAACTTGGTATAAGGGGTCAAAGACAACAAAGATACAAGGTATTTACAAAATATTCGGTAAGCTTAATAGAGGAGAGTGATTGTGGAAAAGGTATTCATTTAAGAGAAGCGAGTCTTCTCAAATAATTATCTCTAGCTGTTCAAGAGCATCCAATTTGTGACCTTTAATTTCAAAGTGGAGGAATTTAGGGTTGAAGGAATTGTGATGATTGAGGTTTAAAAGATGTTTCCCAAATTGAGAATTCAAATTATTTAACCAGAAGCCGATGTAGATCGCTCCGCAATCATTAACAGCAAGTTTATATACACCACTTCTTAATGACAACTGTATCGGGTCTTTAGCATTAAGGAATAATTTGGAAAAAAATATTTCTGTTTTGAAAAAAAGACCCTACCTCGATTTATCAATCTGCAATCCAAAAAACTATTTCTTCGACTTCTCTTCTTTTAACTCCTAAAGACAAACACAACTTATTAGTGATGCACCCACTTCCCCCTAGACTTTATGGTTTACCAAAACTTCACAAAAAGGATTGCCCTATTAGGGTACCTCTGCAGCTGCCCATAAACTCGCCTTCAAACTCAATACAATTCTTTGTGATTATTCTCATTTTAGTCCCAAATTTGGTATTAAAAATTCCATAGAGTTGACGCACACCTTAAAAGGAAAAAATGTTCCCAACAATTCAAAATTTGTCTTTCGATGTTTGTAATCTTTTTACTTCTTTTCCCATTAAGGAAGCTGCAGATTTGGTTATAGATATGCTTTCCAAAGCAGGTGTCAATCTATTTTTGATAACTGATTTTTCCAACTTACTTGAAGCGTATTCTGAGCAAAACTTTTTTCTTTTTGACAATTTTTATAAACAAACGGAAGGTCTCACAATGGGGTCCCCTCTTTCCCCTCTCCTTGCCGACATTTTTCTCAACAATTTACAAGTTAACCTTTTTAATTCTGGCCATCCTTTATTAACTTATTCCGAATTTTGGGGTAGGTATGTGGATGAATTTTGAATGTCTGGAGTGGTACAGATGACCAACTTTCTGAATTTTGAACCCTTTTAAATTTCCTCCACCCTTCCATTTCTTTTATGGTTGAATCTGAAACCAATGATTTGCTTAACTCTTTAGATCTCACTTTGTCTCTGCTGAACAACACACCTACCTTTGCTATTTTCTGTAAACCCACTTACACAGATCAGGTCATTCCCAATCACTCTTCCCATCATTTTTCTCACAAACATGCTTCTTTTCATTCATGCTTCACTGCCTTCTTAGTATAGCCCTTTCTAAACCCAATTTCCTTATAGAACTAAACACCATTAAACAGATTGCTATCAATAATGGCTACAAAACTGGTTTAAATCAGAGATGCCAGACGTCCCGCAATGCATGGGACAGTCCCGCGCAGCAAAGAATTGTCCCGCGTCTCGCACGACTTTCAAATGTCCCGCTAAACCATTTTGAAACTAAAGATTTAAATCCACCCACTATAAATAGAAAGCTTTAGTGCATTGGTATATAGTCATATTGATTTTTAAGAAGTGAAGGCACTAATATTTTTAAAAAGATCAAATCAAATGAAAAGTATAACAATAAAAAAATTTAAGTACTGAGCTGCGCTTATTTTAATTTTGTTTTATCTTTAAATACTCTTTAACATATATGTACTTGTTGAAATTTGCTATTTGCCGGTTTCCTTAGAGAGATTGTGACGAAAATATGAATAGACGGTTGCCTTTCTGATTTATATGTGCTTTTAGCGTTATAATGACATATTTTGTGATTTTTCTAAAACTTTATTATTGTCAAGCTTGTGGCTGTACTACGTAATGCTGATTTCAAATAAATAAATGTTTTCACTTTCAAAAGTAAGGTATTGGTATTATTTCAACATTCTGTTGTTTCGGTAATATTTTATTCCTTTTTTTGCCGACACGTAAAAAATGTCCCGCACAGTAGTTTCAAAAATCTGGCAACCCTGGTTTAAATGATAAAATTATCTCTAAAAAACGTTTATTTATTGCCTCCCAAAAAATCGTTTCTTTTCCGCCTAATCTCACCTCCAAACCTCTTAGTTGGTGCAGACTCCCATTTTTAGGAAACATTTCTTATAAATTGTCCAACCTTTTTCCTAAACTTAAACCTGCTTTCTACTCCCCAGTTACATTTTCCAAATTATTCCTTAATGCTAAAGACCAGATACAGTTGCCATTAAGAAGTGGTGTATATAAACTTGCTTGTGATGATTGCGAAGCGGTCTACATCAGCCAAACAGGGAGGAGTTTTGACAAGAGGATTAAGGAGCATAAGCGATACTTCCGATTAAATAATTTGAATTCTCAATTTGCGAAACATCTTTTAAACCTCAATCATCACAATTCCTTCAACCCTAAATTCCTCCACTTTGAAATTAAAGGTCACAAATTGGATGCTCTTGAACAGCTAGAGATAATTATTTGAGAAGACTCGCTTCTCTTAAATGAATACCTTTTCCACAATCATTCTCCTCTATTAAGCTTACCGAATATTTTGTAAATACCTTGTATCTTTGTTGTCTTTGGCCCCTTATACCAAGTTTTTGTAACATTTGTAACCTTTTGTAACATTTTGTAACTTTATTTTGCTTCCGCATTCCTTTTCCAACCCCTTTGTTTTCCTAACCGTTTCTTTAATTACCTTCCATTTGTTTTCTGTGTAACCTTTTCTGTCTCCCTCCACCCCCTTTTTTCCTGTATATATATGGAACGATTTTTATAATTTATCAGCTGATGATGCTACGATCGTAGTGAAACTGGTCGTGCCAAATAAATTTGTGGAAGTGACAAAGTTCTTTCTTTTTCTAGAGGTTTATTAATCTTTAAGACTAAATTAATATCCATACAGAATTGGCGTATAAAGTTCTTTTTAATTAGAAAAAAGGGATACTTTTATCAGTGAAAAATATGATCTACCATGGCAACGAGTACAATGCTTTCTCGATGAGTAAATTCCACAGGGTCGAGCCTGACCTCATTCTTGATATTAATAAACCTCTTTCTTTTACCTATAGAACTTTTTTTCGTCCTGAGTTTCTATCTCAATTTAAACTAATTTTAAAATGCAATTTTATGAAGCGTTGCACATATTTACATGCTTTAATGGGATATTGAAATGAAACAATGGGGTCAAAAATAACCTCCTAAAAATTAATATTTTCGGAATTCTTGATTTTTTCCATTGGTTGAACTGAGTCATCTATCATACTGCCAAATTTCTGGTATGTATCCCTTCTAGAAATATTTAAATATTTATATCCTCTTATATTCTATGTAAGAAGCAGCTATTTAAAATGGATATGCAGGAAAATAAGCTAATGTATTTACGCTTCACATTTATTTTTGTAGCAATGTAAACAAAATGAAACTTCACCACAGTAATGGCCGTATATAGTAAGTTCATAAGAGTTTTCTTAAAATCCTGTGAAAAGGCAAACAGACAGACAAATGGTCTCCAAAATTAATAGAGTTTATGTCTGTCACTATCCGACATTATCCTGAAAATCTTAATTTCCCAGATGTTCTCGTTACTTCAAAATTTATTGTACAGATGACCAAAGTGAAAACATTAGCTTTTTTTTAAAGCACTAACAAAACTGGAACAGGTTTATTATTATATAAATGTAACATAGCTCCCAACAGCAAAATAACATCAGAATAACAAATGAACACTGATTAAGAAAGTGAAAATTCAGTCATGAACCTATTCTAACCCAACTCAAAGCAAAAACCCACCCGAGGTGAATCCATACCCCACACATCCCAACAGTAACATTAACAAGTGTAAAATTTCCAATGTTCACAACACTCCAAAAGGGGTAGAATTGTGGCAAACCAATGTAAAAACATAGTAAAAGTGAACAAGTGAAATAGACAGAAATAAAGCAAATAAACATAAAACAATAAATTTGTCTTTAATTATTGTGTGAAACATAGACGAGTATCACTGGAACAAAGAAGTGAAGGTAAGTAAGAAAAAAGTTGTGACTTTAATAATAGAAACTTTATTTCCTAAATAAAAATTGAGATGTCAATTGCGCTATATCATAATTACACTAAACAAACATGCACTAAATGAGGCATACTAGTATGTGGTCCTGCGAAATTTTTTGTGGTTAATGTTGTCTATCCGAATACATTTTTATATCTATATCTGACACATCATATAATAGTATTAGCATGGGAGAGAAAAATGGATTTTTACTTGTTTTTCGCAGATAGAATTGTTGTAGTGATCGATGTAAACAAAATGTGATATTATGCTCAAGATTTTCTCAAATTTTTATCTCTGAAACTGTAATTCATAATTATGTGGTCTTGCAAACTTTTCTGTTGTAAATGTTGTCCTCTATCCAAATAAATTTTTTAGACTATGTCTCATAGATCACATAAGAGCTAGGGAGAGAAAAATATGGTATTTAATTATTGCTTGACAGATGCCATTTAATGAGGTACGAGTATAAGTTTATTTAAGTGCTTATATAATGTGGAACTTCTAATTGACAGATGTAGGTCATCATAATTTGATAATAAATTTTAATAAGTATCATTAATATTTTAATTAAAATCCATCCAGTAGTTTTGGAGATTTAACATGTGGACTGATGAAGGAGACATGCCCATAAGGACTTCCACTACTACCATTTCGCTGGTTAAGAACAACTAATAAAACATACTTATACTTAATGCTAAGATCAACAAAAAAAGTTTCTTTATAATTGTTGCTACAATAAAAGTTCTGGAAAATACACTATGGTAATTAATTATAGATCTCACCTTGTTTTCATTTGCTTCTAGTAGGCATTCACAGTACAGTTCCAATTTACAGACTATTTCCACTATTTATCAATTTTTAAGTTGAAAATCTAGCAGAATGACTTAAATACAATTACAATAATAGTTGATCAAAAATAACAATTTTGTAAGATCAATTTACCTTGTAAGTCAACTGGAATTGTCATAGGAGGGACCAACCAAGAAAGCAAGCCACTAAGATTGTTAATGGTTCTATAAAATCTCATAATTCTTAAAGTTGTTTTCTGAGCCCAAGAAGTAAATATGATGTATGAATTAGGGTAAGTAAAACTTTACTGGTCAACAAAAATGTTTCTCTGAAATTGTAATCATACCTTTATAAAGATGACGATAAACACTCCAATTGTTAGCGAAGCAATTCTTACAGCATGGACAACGAAAGTATGTCCTAAACATCACATGAAGGCTCTTCATATGATGACTCAAAGTCTTACGAGTAGAGAATCGTGCTTTGCCTGCAGAAAAAAATAATCCCAAAATTGAAGATAACAAATTCCTCAACGTCATGAAAGTAATGAAAATATTTATAGTGCAGAAAGTATTAAGTAATAAGACAGATATAAGTAAACTAACTCTACTAAAAAATCTAACACATGCATGGAGAGGAATAACATAACTCACAGAGGGAACAGATTATCTCTCGTTTTCCTTCCGGAGATGAATCTTTAGAAACATCTCCCTTTGACTTTCCCTTGGAAGATGAGGCTGCATCAACACCTTCTTCATCATCATCCTCCACTTCTTCCCCTTCACTGTTAGACACTCCACCCAAACAAACTTCAGGAGGAAATGCTGGACCATTTGCTATGGGTGGAATCACAACACCATCTGGACCAAGGACAACTTTCTCACTTTGGGATATTACCTCCTTCAAAAGAGCAACTCTTTTCTTAAGAAGTAGGTCATGTGGTACTGGAGACAAAGGGCCACGATGTGATTCATTATATAAAGAGTCAGGATCAGAGAGTTGGTCAGACACAATGGGGAGGTTTGGCAATGAAGTGGCCATTGCCAATCTGTCCTTGGTTGGAATTTCTGAGGAAGTACCTTCCAGTCCTCTGAGAGCTAACATCTTGGAATGCTCTGCATTACTAGAAGGGACATTGAGCTTCATTGAAGAGGATGTCTTGCACAACAAAGTCTGATAAACAGCATTCTTAGTCTCTGAAATGTTTTCCATGTACAGTGTATTTGATGTAGAGGTAGTCACTGCATTGTCCAAACACATTTTTCCTCCACTAAGGGCTGCAAGGTGGGAGGCCACTGCTGTAGCATTGGCTAAATTTTGGCGAGAAGCACGTTTTGACAGCTTTTCTATCACTCCACATATATCTTTGCGTCGACGAATGGGGGTTACAGAATATTCTAACTTGGGAAGAGGATCTATCATAGCTGCATCTGTAGGGGGAGTTGATTCATTGCAAATCCAATGTTCAGGGCTAAAAAAGAAAGTTTTGGCAGTTTAGGAGGAAGCAAAGACATTAAACATGAATTATTCAACTTATCATTTGATTTTAAAGGTCCCTTACTTTATGTACAAGATTTGTAATAGAATGCATTTACATGGCATAAAAAAGGAAAAAGTAAAAAAACTTCCAGCAGGAGGTGCTTTGATTTTGGGGTTTGACAAATTGTTTTATCTAAAAAATTTGAATTTTGTGGTTCATTAGTGATTGAAAGTTAATCTCAAATTTTTGTGGGACATTTGAAACAAATCATTGAAATGGGATGAATTTAAATGTAACAAGCAGGCTATACAGGCCATATACCAGACACGAAATTTGAGATTCAAGTGGAGCAAGTTGTACCTTATGCATACAGCCTCTACAACAATGCAAAAGTGTCTTTCTGTAATTGCAGATTATGTTTATCAGTTACAAAATGTCCATCATTTTTTGTCACTATGATGATGAATACACCCATCCCTTGTTTAGGGTTTTGCTTTACACATTTTTGGTTCACCGTGGATTTCTTTTAAAAGAACTACCTCAAATTGCACTGCCATCAATTTCACTTTAACACAATTTCAAAATGGTCTCCAAGAATTAAAAAATCATAAAATATTTCAGTCCGATTCAGAGGTTATAGTAAAGAATAAAGGTAACAATTCTGGATATAACATATAACTAAATTGCTGCATATTGAAATCAAGACAACACTCAAATGTAACCTTATATATTTATATGGGAAAACCTACATCACTTTGCCCAGTTTTGCTTTACACGGTCTTTTCAAGAAAAGGATGTACTGTGCAAAGTGAGAAATGGGTGAACTAAGTAACTGAAATACATTTAAGGAAATTATAGCCCTATGGTTAATACTGATAATGGAGAAACCTTCCAATAACCATAAATTATGATCAGTCAACTGAGGATGGAATCTTTGATTGCAAAATGCATCTTTAGGCGTTTTTTAAAAAGCAAGTACATTTATGTGTTTGATTGCTTGTGTGTTTTGTGCATGTGCAAGAAAAAGGGTGGAGAGAGTGTGACTCTGTGTGTTTGGTCTTCAGCATGGAGTAATTTCCCCTAATAGATGGTTCATTTGTAAAGATTGTCCAGTCTTTATAGTCCAATGGACATATGGTCCAATCATCTAATATATTTCGTCCACTGACATTTTCATCCAATGCATTACCTTATAATTTTAGAGGTGTTATCTAAATGGTAATATTGTAACAATGTGCAGTATTGTTGGATATTGCTTAGTGAGCGAGTACTATTTGCACTGACAGTTGCTCATATCTTTATTGACATGTACCGTATTTCTCGGCATATAAGATGCACTTTTTTCCTAGAAAAATGACCTCCAAAATCAGCCTGCATCTTATACGTCGAAGGTAAGATTATTACTGTTATCAATACTAACACTAACAAGCACACTCATCCCCAAAATGGAATAATTGGCAGTCATTCGTCGCAAAAACAATGAAATATACATTAATAATATTAATGATGAAAAATTTGTTAATATATACAGTAATATTTTATGCAACATGAATTCTGAGGATGCACTATTTTTATAACACTTTAATACCTACATGTCCGCTCACAGTGATTACAATTTTGGTGCTTTTGCGATGATTTAGTTCCTAATAGCGCGATTAATGCCATGGAACAGTAGAATTCATGTGGATGCCATAAATATTTTATACGTATCTATAAATAACATTACGTATATTGAGATCGCAATGGCTACAAAAGTGAAAACATATGCCTATGCTATTAGTTATAAACTTCAGGTGATTCAATATGCAAAAAACGCAATGGAAATTGAGCAGCAGCAAGTCATTTCGGATCACCTTCCACAGAAAAAAATTATTCGTGAATGGAAAAAACAAGGAAAAACTGAAGCTGATGGGATAAGAGAAAGTCTTCGAGGTTGGTCTTAAATGGCCACAACTAAAGGAGGAAGTGATGGATAGTAGAACAAAGGAAGTTTGATATTGCTTTATCGATCAAAATTGTTATGTACGTGACAAAAAGGTTGCAGAAGAAAAAGGACTAGTTGAGCGTACGTATCATTATTACATATGCATTCCATTTATTATTTATCCCATTATACTGAAATATCATCTTGAACTTAAGTTTAAGTAAGTATTATCAGTAAAGGGTATCTATACATGTGACATGTGTGGCACACTCCGACAGCTTTAATTAATACGACTTCCAAGTGCACGCAGGGCACATTTAGATAAACAAGTCTCAAAACAATTATTTATGTTTTAGATCATCCTTATTTATTTTATGAATTAAGTTTATCTAAAACGTTATATTTAACAGTTATCATGCCGGAATATTTTCTGTATATGTTGAAAAATACGGACTTAATCACGGCTGGAAATGATACACGACATGGCTCTTCGTAAATGACTTGGTGAGCCAAAATACTTTTTTCCTGAAAAATCTTCTACAGAACTGGGGTGGGGTGCATCTTATATGCCGCGAAATACAGTAATTAAATTTTTAGCTACACTTAAAATTATGGCCAAAATACTGTTTTCTCAGAAGGGAAAAACTGATCCTCCACTTACAATGCTATTGTAATGATACCGATTTTTATTTCATCTTCATTCTGCCTCCGCATTATAGCTACCTCTGGTGTATTAAAATAGCGGGAGAGAGGAGGAGAGAGTGCACACTGTTGCCACCTCCACATTCATTGCACAACCGGTCATGTAAATGACTCACTAACATAGAAGATGTGGCACCAATGCATGCTGCAATTTCTACTTTCCTTTCCTTTTCTCTCTTCAATTTTTCTCCATCATATTTTAAGTTTATATTCAATTTTTTCCGATTTTTTTACATTTCATAATGATGTTGCTATGGTAGCTGATTGTTGATCTTGGATTTTTGCATTAATGGACTCAGGCTTTCAAGTGCATTTTCACAGCTTACAATAAAACAAGATCATGAAGGACAAAAACCGATTGAAAATTTATGTGAAAAGTTTCATGTAAATTTAAAACAAATAAACACATAGTCTAAAAACTTTAAGTCAGAAAAGACTCCAATGCATTGTAATGATGGACAACTCAACATTTCAAATAGGAAGATACTTCACGCATACATTGAAAATATCTTTTTCGTTTAAAATTATCATTTTACAAATCTTCTAAATTATGTCTGCTAAATAAATGGTGATCAGTTGAACAGCTGATTCAAAATGGCGGTCATCTACTCCAAAAAGCATGCTGGAGATCATAGTTCACATTTTATTGGGGGTGGGAGTAAGAAACCGAGAAAAGTTATATCACTAGAACAAAAATTAAATTTACTTAAGCACTAAGAGAACAATGAACAAACGTGATATCGTTAGTCATACAGGTCTTAGCAAAGCAATGCTACGATCCATCTGTATTATCATCGTTTCATTTCTGTAAAATGAGTTACATGTATGAAATTTACATAAACAAATACAAAACACAAAGTATTAACCCAAGTATAGTCAAAATAAAGGAATAAAATTTAAAATGTTAACAGGTTAGGATGCTGGAACACATCCCTCCCTATTTACATTATTTCTTATGAGAACTTCATGTCCAACTACACCTTACATAAAATTTTTCAAGAATGCATCTATTGTATTAGTCGGGAACTGAGTGTATGTCATATATGGAGAAAGTAAAAATTGTAGAAAATGTTATTTTCTACAACTTTCGTTTGAAACCTTTTTTCTAGAATGCATTAAGAGGTATTTTAAAAACTATAATTTTTAGCTGCCACTGCCACACCACCTGAAGGCAACTTTTGTAAACACTTTACACTTAGTTACGTCTTACATTAGTAACTCTCCTCTTTATATTTAATAGTTGGAGCTTTGTGGCTATATCCATTATCGGAAGGCTACAGTATGAGTTTATATCTGTTCTTTGTAAGGCCTGAATTTTTCTCAGAGTTCCTTTAAATATTTAATATCATTTACTCTATTTGTAATTTTTATCAATATTACAGGTATGGATAAAGTCATGTGGTGGTCAGGTCAGATTATTTTATCTTGGTTCACTTACTGTAAAAATTTGGATGGAAAAATTGATCAATTGCAACAGTAATTTTCCACAACTGTTTTTACATAAACTTTGTGACCAGAATACTTTTGGCTTATAAGACTATCATTTTTTGTGAAAAGTAGGAAAAAAGGTGCCTCATGTTAGTCGGTAACTATCATATGAAATAATAAATTAATGATGTAAATGCAATTCTATTCTTTACTGAAATTATAAAAACTAGTTGTTAATATAGTAATAAACTTGTTGTTTGTGAGTATTACATTTCTGAGAAATATCATGAATGGTAAGGCCATGATTAAATGAGAAATAAGACATCAGGGGCCAGGGTTAGCAGACAAAGCCTCCTCTTTGCTTAAAATCATGATAAATAAATAATTAATCCTAAAAATAGATAATTAATTCATTATACCAATACAATAAAATTAAAGCTACCATATATGCTCGTGTATAGGTTGAGGTTTAACGACCAAATTTTTAGCGAAAACCTCGGGGTTTGACTTATACATGAGAAATATATTCGATAGTTTTAAACCCGTGACTTTATTTGCCCTGCAGTTATTAAAATTTGATGGAATTTACACTCTTGTTGTACTTTAACTGTATCGATAACTATTGAATATTTAAATAGCAATGTATATGAAAGAATAAATTATTATATAATTTGGTGATTCTAAGTGATCTCCAATGCTTTGCAAATAATTAAGCAATTTTAGTAAACTTAACAATTAGTAACGTGACGGCAGCAAGACAGAAAACTGGAAGCAAGACAGATGCTCAATATGGTAACGCTGTAACATCTAAACAAAGAAACACCTCATCGGTGATTCGCGGAAAGGCAACACCTACCTTTAAGCATCGCAGATTAAATTAGTATTGCCGAAGTATTTATGGTATGAAAATTATGGTACTGTATGCAAAACCAGGACAAACGTAAACAAGGCGATGCCGAGAAAGCGACGAGAAATGGAAATACCACGAGGAAAGGCGAAAAAATGGAAGACAAACGTAAATTTAAGATTTCAAGGTTTGTAATGAAACAAATTAGGCAAGGGGAGACATGTAATACTAGTTATTGTAAGTTCGGTGGAGCTGGCATCGCTCTGTTTACATTTCGCATCCTTTCCTTCCGCATTCACATTTGCCCTCACCGAGATATTGTACTACGCACTCATACCTACATATTACGGAATTTTGAAACTTACAAAATATTACGCTTCCCTGCTGGGTTGAGTTGGTTAGGGGTTGGGTTGGTTTTCCTTCCACGTTCACATTTGCCCACACCGAGATATTGTACTACGCACTCATACCTGCATATTACGGAAATTTGAAACTTACAAAATATTACGCTTCCCCATCGGGTTGGGTTGGTTAGAGGTTGACTTGGTTTTCCTTCCACATTCACATTTGCACTCTCTGAGGGGTATAGGTTCCTCTTCCAAAAACGTGCGAACATGGATTTCCTAGGACCACATAGTACATCTTTCCACCGCTTTATCATCAATTTTGGCATTGTCTATCCTTTGCAGTCCAACATCAGTTTTTTCCCTGTTCTCCTTTACAAAGATAGCTTCTGAATGAGTGCCGGGACGAAATATGAAGTCTAGCCCGAGTCATTTGACCTATTACAAAGGTGAATGCAACAACTTTTGATGTTATGCAGTGGTGCTGTGGGAGATATCGGACTGCTTTGCTGCTACTTTGACACAACATAGTTATATCAGACTAAAGGGAACTTAATGGATCAACATGTAGTGAATGCAAAAAATTTCGTTCTATTACACCTGAAAATCTGGAGTCAACTTATACACGAGTATATATGGTATTTTATCCTTCATTTATTTTTATCACATTTGAAAAAATCATTAGTTTGAAGTCAGAAGTCAAAGCTGAAACTCTCTATGATAAAGTGAATTGTTATCCCAAACCAAACCAAAATGTGTCATAGTTTAGCTGTAAATAATCTTTGACAATTTCCAATAATATAGCATCTAAATTCAAATCCTAAAAATTGCATTTTAACAATGGTTAGAATTTAGATGTAAACATGGCACTGTGACAGGTATACATAAGTTCTGGATGGCATTGTTTTTCAGAATAACCCACTTTCATCCTCATTGAGTACTTGATGGGGCTTATATTCCTTTACTTCTATGATTCAAATGTTCATAATAATGGGATTTTATTCAAGTACATCAGAAAAAGATGCCTTTGAATTAATGCAGCAACTTCTGGTGATTCTTCAATCAGTATGGAAGCATTTCAAATCGGATCACCATTCACAAACCTTCAAGAATCTGCATAGCAAACAGTAAGGGTTTACTATACTGAAAAATCTGTAAAAGGTTAAGAAGGAAAATAAACAATTACCTTTCATTGTGGTGCCGTTTGGGAGGTTCTGGTTCTACAATCACCATTTCAAGTGTTCCATCAGATGGTAATTCACTGCCACTTCCTGGTTGCCCAGTATGAGGTAAGAGTCCATTTGGTTGGGAGGGAGAACTGCCAGTTGGACGAGAAGCCAGAGCAACAGCTGGACAGTATATCCTCTTGTGAGAGAGGAAATTGGCGAGAGAGCGAAAGAGGTTCTCGCACACACGGCATTCATAAATCACTTTACACTCTTGTGATAGCAGGCTCCGAATCTAATGATGGATAAATAAATAAAACAACAATAATCTGGATTTTTATTCACCTCCATTGTTTTTCATGTATATATCTAAACTTCAAATTAATGTTTCATTAACCCCTAAAGTAAGTCCAGATTAGTCTTTCCTCAGAGACATTAATTACAATATAATACCACAAGTTCCCCACATTCAATAATATCAAATCATGCTGTACATTATAACCTCTTAACCTGATCTAAATTTAACTTTTTTAATGAGATGTATACATATCCATTGTTTAGTGTGGTAGATGTGTTCTTAGAAAATGCTGCGCTAAATGAAATAATTTCCCATAAGAATATATTTAATACGGCTGAGGAGTATTTCTGACTCAACATTTCTTACATACAACATTTGAAATTTCTTCTTGATCCATAAACAAATCTAGAAGTACAGCGGAATTATAATCTAATGTTGGTTTTGAAAAGCACTGGCAAAAAGTTATAAAATAGATAATGTTACTTTTCCTGTTCTATTTTCCCAATTTCCCTGAGAATACTCTATTTCAATAGTTCTCAAACTTTTGCATCTTGTATCCCACCAACCATTTTGTCAAAAAGCCCAGGCTCCACCATAGCAAAAACAAAACCAATCACCTTTTCAAAGAAGTACATTTTTATGTGAAATTCATTCATTCATTCAATTAACCCTTTCTAGACAGCATTTTTTTGCTTGGAAAATTTGTTTGCAAAAAACTTTTGTTATTGTTTAATATATAATTTTTAGGCATTCCTCACAAAAAATAAAAACAAAATGCCTTTTGCTCAGGTCACATCCATCCGTCGATCCATCTGCATGTTTCATCTGCAAAACTACTGGGTGGACGTTCATGAAATTTGGTATTTAGGACATAGGGGCAAAGAAACTACGAAAATGATATAAATGGTTCACATAGCCTCATCAGGAGTGCCACTTTAATGGTGACAAAAATGAACTTTTGGGTCATTCCATACCAAATCAGAAAATTTTTTATCTTTTTCGCACATGATCATCTCAGATTTTAAACATATTTGGCACAAATGTAGCTATATTCATGACATGAAAGCCTGTCAAGTATTAGTGTCCTAATTCTAAGCAGTTCTGAGAAATGGTATCCAGAATGAAGGTGTGCATATCATAATTCCCGGCTGCAATTTTTCGAGCATATTCAAGGTCTCATAACTGAAGTACTGTGCAAGAGGAACCACATTTCATACTCTAGAAGAGTAGAAGAGCTCCTTTTTTGAAATACAGCCTCATAATTGGGTCAAGACATTTACTTTTTCTGATATATGCCATGAAATGGGCATTTTTTATTGCTACTCAAAAAAATTAAGTTTTTTGAATGTTCACAGTTTGCAAGAATCAATTAGTACAGGCCTTCATGTTTACACAGTAAGTCTCTATGTAATGTATAATGCACACAATTAATAGTGAAGAATTCAGACTTTTTCTAAGACTTACTAAGCTCTAAGTTAGCCACAGAGTGAAAAGTTGCAAATATGACTTATTTTCAGTCAAGTGTTTAGTAACGTGGTCAGTGAAATATGAAGCTGAATTTTTGTAGAAACGTTCACATTTATAAAAGGTAGATGTGGTATGAATTTCAAAATCTTAACTCAATCCTTTACTCCCAAACAATGAAACAAATGTTGGTACTCCTATAAGGGCATCTAAGATATCTTAAGGGTTTTCATAATCTGGAATGCAAAGTAATGTATGGAAATAACACTTTGAGAGAATTACCATTTAATGTAACATTTAGCTCACTTTGACATAAGCAATAAAATTTTTTTTGTAGCAGTCCTGTTCTAGTTTGTATAATCGTCCATTATTACTTTGTAGTGATGGGACTTCCACTGTGCAGATGATGTTCATAAATAGAATAACATATCAAAAGGAGGCCTAAAAGATCTGAAACGCCATGAGATAACAGAATGTCACAAGAGGAACCAGACGTTTGAAAATAGTTCTCTAATTACGAGTTTTGTGATTAAAGAAAACTGACATTGTTGATGCCGAATTAAGATGGGCAAATTTTATTTGCAAAACTACGCAGAAACTACTGGGCGGATGTTGATGAACTCTGGTATTTAGGACATAGGGGCAAAGAAACTAAGAAAATTATATAAATAGTTTACGTGACCTAATTGGGAGTGCCATTTTACAGGTGACACAAAATGATCTTTTCTTTATACCTCGTACCTTTATACTTCTTTTTGTGGTTGCAAATTAAAATTAAAACACTATGAGTATCTAATAAAAGCAATTGTTGGAATACCTAATTTGAAAAGAAGATTTTGATAGAAAATACAATTGTCGTCTAATTTTACCATACTGCCATCTCTTGGTAGTCAAACGAACTGATATAACATAAAATGCGGGACCATCTGAGATAGTTTGTTCTCCACCAGGTGGCACCATAGTATTTTGACAGGCATTTTTTTAAATTATACCCATGCACATTCTTGATTTCCATTGCAATACATTAATGCCGTAAAAAAACATTAAAGTAAAAAAGTATGAATATCTAATAGCAGCATTTGTTGCAAAAGATAATTTGAACAGAAAATTTTGATAAAAAATATTTATGTCATGGATCTTTCTATTACTGCCATCTCAGGACCAAACATGGAACTGGTATAAATGCGGGACTATCAGAGTTAGTTGAAAAGCTCTGTAGTATTTTGGAATACATTTCTAAAAATAAAACCACCCATTGCATTAATTTACCATGCCTGGTAGAAGTAAGCACATATCTTATTGATGCTGCAAGCAATGCTGCACTAAGCAGCTAGTAAAAATTAAAAAAGAAATACACAAATACTCACCAGTTTAGGGGAAATTACTCCATGCCAGGGACCGAACACTCACACAATCTCACACATTCTGAGTTTAAAGGAACTACTCCATGCCAGGGACCATTGTTTACAGGCACACGAATCACGCAAGCAAATAAACCAACAAAGTGTACTTATTTTTTTAAAAGAATGCCTAAATATGCATTTTGGAATCAATGATTCCATCCTCAGTAGGCAGATCGGAAAGTGTACTTCTTTTTTTATTTCTATGGTTATAAGGAGGTTTCTCCATTTTCAGTTTTTACTATCAACAATACCCACATTTCTCAAATACAGTAGAAACCCGTTTATCCGGACTTGATGGGACCGGACCGTCTGCATTACCGAAAATCCAGATAATCCGGAATTTCTTCATAAAGTACGTTGTTGTTTTTCAGATCCTATAGGATGTTAAAAATTAAAATGATAAACTATAAATTGCTTTAAATAATATAATTTTCTTTTAAAAGACAGTACAAAACTATACAATTTTTTAAACGGATAAAAGGTTGTGAAGTAAACCCACAAAAATGACGAACATTAAATAAAGTTAGCTGTGAACTGACAAATATAAAACGGTGGGAACAGAAGTCATCAAGTGTTCTTTCCTTGGCAGAGTATGAGGCAAGGATGGATGGGAATGAGAGAGCGAGTGAGTCATTTCCTACAATGTAGTTACTTTTAGAACACATGAACTTGAACCTGGATCATCGAGAACTGGATAAACGGGTTTCTACTGTAATGATGACTTACTTTGAGAAAAGCTTCTTCCTCAAAGCTCTTGATCAATGCAATTAGAAACTATACCACAAAGAAAATAATTCATCTTCTTATAAAAGATTATTAGTGAAACATTGTCATTTGACAATAGCTGCTTCATAAAGACTGAAAATGATTATTTCAAGTGCCAATATGGCATAAATTTGCACATTCTTCAGCCAAGAATTGTGTGTGTATATTTGGCTAATTAACCTCTTGGATTATTATAGCCATAGCTCCTTCCACACCGAACACACCCACAAGAGAGGAGGGAAACGCGGTGCCGGTATTAGCCTACTCTTAACGAAGAGCAACAAGGTGGCCTAGGGTTTAACATTCCTACTGAAGGATGGAATGCTGACTTTGCACGGTCTACTCAAACCACACAAACAGGAGGCCGGGCAATCTTGGAAAAACTCCTACTTTTGCATGATTCATGCCCGCTGCCCTTTCGAGCAACAGGCAAGTAGCAGCCAGCATCCTCAGCACTACACCACCGGGATCCCCTCAGCCAAGAATTGTCTTAAATTATCTTTTTAATGTTATTTTATCCACGAGTACTCACCTCCTGAGTTCCAGACTGAAAAACTTTGAGAGCATGAGCCAGACCACCCACACTTGTTCCAACAGACTTTCTCAGGATTGAAAGGTCATCTGTTTCCTCAGTTTCATCACCTCTGCTCTGTTTGTCATTTATGTTTCCAGATTTGACAGAAGCTCTGTTAGCTCCAGGAGCACCTAAAGCCTTAGTGCGACTAGATTTAGAAGCAGATCTGGACCCCATTTTAAACTCTGCAAATAGTAAATAGAATAGAAATTTTAAAAAGATATAAATACATTACAAATGATAACAAAATATATATAATCCTTTTGTAACTTTGTGTATGATGCTTTTTAATGTATTTTAACAAACTTCCTAACAAGATAGAAGATTGAGATTTGGCAGAAATACTTCAATCACGCATTAAAACTCAATGATGAAATAAATTCTGAAAAAATACCCAGGTTCAAATCAAAGAGTGTATCTTCTCTCTGTTTGTATAACATAAGAGGAGTAGAAATATAGCATGCAAGTTTTTTCTTTACCATTTAAAATTATTAACATTCATGATGCAAACTCGGTACACGAACCAAAGAACACCTACAAATAATTAAAATTTGTTTATCTACTGTTGATTTTCGAATGCTCATCAAATCTGTCCACAAATTTGCTTCAACGCAAAAGTTTCAAATTTTTTTAAGGTAAAATCGTTCATCAACATGGCAGCCATCATTAGAAGATTTTTCGGCCCTTGGTCTCCCAGAAACTAAATCTTTTTGCAGCGTTTTATACACGTTGACAGAGTCGTCTTGTAGTAAGCCAATGTGGTGTTAGATTTCGTGGCAGCTTTGTCCTATCGGAATGTCTTTTTCTATCTAGACATTGGATAGCTGGGAGAGGGAAAAGCAAATTCAGATTGGCATTCGCTCTCAACACAAGTGAAACATTGTATTCATAGTTAATCCAAGTATATACAAAGTCAGTGCCCATCAAGACATGTCAGATGTGTTTTGCAAAGTCTTGAGTTCTTCCCTAGTGTTTTGTGTCATGGTGCGGGTGTTTTTGTCGACGTTTTGTTGTTATTGTTACTATTACCAGCTAATTTTGAAGTGTATTTGGTGATTAAGTGATTATAGACAGCAGTAACCAAATTGCAACATTTTACGAGTCCAAACTGAGGTACTATTTTGTGTGTACATTGTACAGAAAACCATGATTGATATGTTTGATATGATGTAAGTTGTGTAGATTTGTAGATACTGTTAGGAAAGCTCCCACAATAGAACAATCGTGGTATCACTGTAATTATGTCAATTGATATAAAATTGTGTTTGCAATAGGTTCTGCAGCAGTAGTAGAAACTAACAAATTCTGGTTTGTGCTAAGCCCCTTGTTTTTATACGGACTCAATTTTGTTTGCATGACCACGTGAGTGTTGTTGCAGAAAAGCTTTCCACAATGTGTGTGCTTGCACACATGCATCGAACTCAGAAAAGTTAAGGCAGATTTACCGTAAATATCTGTGTATAATGCGCACTTTTTAAAAAATATTTGAGTTAAAAATTAGGATGCGTGTTATGCGAGGGTACATAATCTTCCTATTTTCATTTGACCCCATATTTCCACAATTTCAGCACATTAATTACTGCTCGGGTATCCTCATAATTTTATTGGTGATTTTTACGAAAAGTAAGATAGATAATAGTTAAAATTTATTAACTAATTCTATAAACATGCATTAATTAGATATGAAAAGAATGAATTCAGTATTTATTCATTTTAAAAGCCAAGAAATTCTTCGTCACTGGACCATTCTTCTTCGATGTTGTTATCAGAATCGTCATCTTATGCATAACGTCACCCTACACCAGCGCCCAGCCTGGTGGTGAGGTACTGGTACTACTTACAATTAGAAACAATGGCAGCTGATGCCTTTGAGTATGCAGGGAGTTGATGCTTCTTGTAGAACTAAATCAAGTTATCGTTCCCTACTTTTCTTTCAGCATTCATACGTGGTTTATTCTTGATTCTTAGAGTCTGTAGTTAATTATGGTTATTTGCTATTGTTTTTACGTGCTCCAGAGTGTTCTAATAAGGTTAAAACTGAAGGTTGGGCGAACCCATGCACCTCAGGCGAGACTAAAACATATGTAAAAAACTTCGAAATAGGATTATCCTTCATTTTATTAGCTCAAACAATGTCATATGCCATACTATGAAATTAATATAATTGCATTTATTGTGTATATCCTAATATCACCTTGTAAGTAAACAGAGTATGTAATGATTGAGATAGCTGACGTTCTTTTGGAACGTTATTCGAAAATTTTATTTCGCACTTTCATTATGTTACCAATACATAATACCAATAATTCGATCATTGCTTTAGACCGCATTACACCATCTACTTTATTCTGGAATGGTAACGCTAAAAAAAATCTGTTCGTGCTATACACATATAGACAATCATAGATTACGAGGCTGAAAACCCCCCTGCGCATTATACGAGGGTGCGCATTATACATGGGTATTTACGGTAATGTGCGGTGTGTTAATCACTTTTTACATCATTGTAAATTAAATTATATTATTAAATAAATACACAATAGTGATTTCTTTCTTTTCGGACTGCTTCAAAAATATATAATTAAAAACTAATGCACCCTTTCATTAAATTCGGAGACAACAAAAAAGCAAAAAATAGTAGATGAGGGCAGTCAGTTCAATGATCATTGGACAAATGATTATTTTTTTTCACTTAGGAAATCTATGTACCAGCAGCACAATTTTTTTAAAAAGGTTGTAAAAGAACACTTGTCAGCTGTGTGTGTGCTAGTTACCATGTGGCTAAATATATTTGTGAGAACAGGAGACCGTTCACTGATGGCGAGTTTGTAAAGAATTGTATGTTAAAAGTAATTGAGGAAGTGTGTCCTGACAATTTACATTGTATTAAGAATGTGAGGTTTATCCTCATCTACCATTGCAAGGCATTTGGAAGATTTGGGAGAAGATCTTTATACTGCATTGACCGAAAGGGCAAAAGAATTTCAATACTTCTCTTTGGCTCTTGACGAGAGCAATGACATAACAGATACTGCTCAACTACTAATTTTTATTAGGGATGTTGATTCAAATTTTGTGATTATGGAGGAGTTGTGTGCACAGCAAAGTATGAAAGACACTACAACTGCAGAAAATGTAATCTTGAAAGTATCCAAATCTTTAAGAAATCTTAATATGAGTTGGGATAAATTAATAAGTGTGACTAGAGATGGCGCAAGAAATATAATAGTGAAAAAATCAGAGGTAGTTGCATGAATTAACGAAAATATAGTGAAAGTTAATGCTGCAATTCCTATGCAATTTCACTGCATCATTCACCAGCAGGCTTTATGCAGTAAGATTATAAAATTCGAAGATGTGATGAGTGTTGTTGTATCAAGCATTAATTTCATCAGGTGTTATGGACTGACTCACCGGCAGTTTCAAAATTTCCTCTCTGAATTAAATGCAGAATATGGGGATGTGCTGTATCATGCCGAAGTTAGGTGACTTAGCAAAGGAAAAGTTCTCGAATGATATTTTGATTTTCTTCATGAAATTGATATTTTCTCACTGAAAAAGGAAGATCTCAAGAAGAATTTTCTGACCCAAAATGGGTTTGGGCTTTAGCTTTCTTAACTGATATCACAGATCATTTGAATAATTTGAATTTAAGATTACAGAGCAAAGGAAAGCTAGTGTCAGACATATATGCTGAGGTGAAAGCTTTTGAGGGGAAGTTGAACATGTTGGTGAAAGTTTAGTTAAGGTAATTTTTCGCACTTCTCTTGCTGTAAGGAACTAGCATCTGACTAACAAATGGTTTCACATTCCACTGCAGAAAGATGCACTGAAGCACTGAAACTCTTGTTGGAAAAATTCAAGAACATATTCGGAGATTTTCACAAATATATGAAGGAAATACAAATGTTTCAGAATCTATTTGAAGTATCACCAGAGGACACACCTACAATATATCAGATGGAATTAATTGATCTGCAAGCCACTGGTGCTTAGAAAGATGCCTACAAAGAAAATAGTCTTTTGAATTTTTATTCAGTACTAACAGGCAAATTTGTGAACCTAAGACATTTGCAGTGGGCATGTTCTCCATTTTTGGTAGCACATATATTTTGAATTAACATTTTCAAAAATGAAAACAATCAAGTTGAAGTGTAGAACAAGGTTTTCAGACAATCATTTGCATAAGACTTTAAGATTATGTGTCACGAACATTGAAGTAGGTATTAAAAGGTGCAGCCTCAAATATCATATTGAATGTGTATATGCTCTGATAAATAAATGTATTTATTTCATAAGTATAACTTTATTTTCTGATTAGGTAATTAATTTTATTTTCTTGTTTCATATGTTCATTGTCCATCCCTAAACTTTGGACGGATGCAATTTGTCTATCTTGCCATAAATTTTACTATTTAGGTACTAGTAAGTAAATTTTTCAAGTGCTTTGTCCTGCATCCTTCCCCGATGCTGAGAAGGACGCAATTTGATGAACTCACTCTAAAAAAAGCTCAACAGATAACAGATTTTGTGACGAAAGCCTACCCTAAAAAAAGGTCAACAGATTTTGCCTGTGGCCCGAGTGGACTTTTGAATTGCCAATGCAGCCCCCTGGAGGTGAAAGGTTGGGGACTAATGCTCTAGAGCAGCGTTTCTCAATCGGTGCTCCGCAAACATGAGGCAGGTGCTCCGCAAGTCTTTTAAAAAATTAAAGTGAAAAGTCCAATTATTGGAAATATAATATTAAATTGTTTATTCGAACGAAGTGTAAAGACTTTTGTCTATCACGTTACGATAATCGCAACACTGCTTTGATTATAAAATCTACTTGCTCTGCCTTTTCTTTCCGAATATGTACTACCCCGTTTTCTTACCCATCCCCGAACCTCTTCCAACTTTCTGTCCCTCCCCCCCCTTTCCTACTCTCCAATACCCTCCCTTCCCCATCTTACTTTGTTTACTTAGAAGCATATTCACTCCCTTTATATCTCTCTCCAATTCACGGACCTTCTCCTTCCACATTGTATACATAAAAGAACATTTTATTGCCCACCAACCAACCTCTCCTTCACCATTTCACCTCCCCTCTCCTACTCACCGATTCCCTTCCTCCCCCTCGGTGTAACATTTGCTATAGATTATATATAGTACTTGCATCTGATGATGCCAGGCCTCTGTTGTTGACTGCGAACTCTTCCACTGCCTCCCTCCACTCCCCTTCCAAAATCGACTCGGAGACATAGTTACATCTCACGTTGTGCCTGCAATCCACGAAACAAGCCCGGCACTGTATGTGGGCGGCCATTTGCTCTGTGTTCCATCGTAGTTGTTTGTATATCAGTTTTTTCGTTTAACATTGTGTAATATTTAAATGCGTTGGTGAGTGGTTGTGAAACATCTATTCTACATATTTTGTCGAATTTTGGCAGTACGTGAGTAGCCTCTTGAGTTAATAAAATGAAGGCTAAATTTAATATATTTCTATTTATTCTAATTAAATTACGTCTGCTTGGTACCCATAGGATAAAATGAGTAAACAGACCAGGTTGACCTTTTTTTATGAAAAATTCCGGAGTGAGTGAACCAAATGTTGATGAAGCGATTCCATCTACTTCCATGAGAGACAATGCTGGTAATAGATCATGTGACTCACCTTCACAGTCAGATCGGAAAAAGCAGAAAGTGGTAGTACATCAAAAGTATGATCCTGATTAAATTAAATACAGTTTCACATGTCAAGGCAGTGGTCCACAGTGTGTTATTTGTTCTGAGGTTTTGTCAAATAGCGCCATGTTTCCAGCAAAATTAAAAAGACATCTTGTTAAAAAACACCAGCAGTATCAAAATAAGCCAGTCGAGTATTTAAGAGAAGAGAAAATGAATTTAAAAGCCAGAGGGGATTAATTAGTAACATATGCAAAGTAACTGACCCAGTGCTTAATGCATCGTTCTTAATTTCACTCCGAATCACCAAAACTAAAAAGCCTTTCACCATAGGAGAATGTTTAATCATGCCTTGCTTAGTAGATGCATGCAAGACGATTTTGGAAGAGAAGGCTGCAAAAAAATAGACAAATTCCCCTTTCCAACGATACGATTGCGAAACGTATTGCAATGATGAAAGAAGATCTTCATCAGCAACTGTTAGAGAAAGTGAAAAAAGCTAGAACCTTCGCTCTTCAATTGGACGAATCAACAGATATTGCTAACAAAGCTGTAATAATTATGTACGTTCGATATATTGATTGGGACAGTGAAGTGATTAAAAAAGAAATCATGAACAGCTTTTACTAGCCACACCGTTCAACTGGGTCTGAAATATTCAAGGTAATATCTGAATATTTCTCCAGCAAAGATATCGATATTTCAAATAGTGTTTCGATTTTTACTGACGGTGCAGCAAATATGACAGGTGTGCATGCAGGATTGGTTGCAAAATTTAAAGAAGTAGTGCCAACAATTCAAATTACACATTGTATTATTCACCGAGAATTATTAGCATGTAAACAGTTAAGCTCAGAGTTAAATGAAGTGTTAGCAATATCTATCAAAACAGTAAATTTAATAAAATCCAGTGCACTTAACTGCTGATTGTTTGGAATACTATGCGATGAAATGGGGTCTGCACATTCCACACTATTATTGCATGCAGAAGTTCGCTGGCTGTCCAAAGATCGAGTGTTAAAAAGATTGTGTGAACTTAGAGAGGAAGTAGTGTGTTTTCTGTCTGAGAAAAATTCAGATCTTGTGAAGTACTACAAGGATATTAATTGGTACTTGAAACTTTGTTATCTTGCAGACATTTTTCAGAATTCGAATGAGTTAAATTTATCACTAGAAGGACCATTGAAAAATGCTTTTCACATGTATAGTAAAATAGAAGGGTTTAAAAAGAAATAAAAGTTATGGGTTAACAGAGCCAAAGACAACTACTTGGGTATGTTTTTTGGATTAACAGAGCTTCTGAATGAAGTAAAAGATAGAAACAATGAAGAATTTATTTTGCAGAACTTCAATTGATCATTGCTAATCACTTGGATACACTTAGTGATAGATTTGATAAATATTTTCCTTTAAGATCCAAGAGTAGGTTATTTGTGGGTATTAGATTCATTTAATGATAATCAAGGAAATAACCTATCACTAGAAGAAGAAGAAGGGTTACTAGCTGATCTTTCCTCAGACTGCACATTAAAAATTTTAAAGAACGATTTTCCTCTTGAAACTTTTTGGATTAAAGCTTTCACTGAATCTCCAAAGCTAAGTGAAAAAGCGCTGAAAGTCCTTCCTTTTTCATCGACTTTTCTATGTGAAAGTGGTTTTTCTGTAGTTACTGAAACAAAAAGCAAGCTGAGAAATCGTTTAGACATCACTTCAACATTAAGACTATCTCTATCCAAACTTAGCCTAAGGATAGATGTACTCTGTTCGAACATGCAGGCCCAAATATCCCATTAAGTAGGTATGGATAAACCATGTACGTATTAAAAAAATTAAATTATCGATTTTCTACTAAATTTTAATGTTACTTTTTATTGCTCTGTAATTATAATATTGTTTATTCGTTTTTTGTGTTTTTGTTAAGGTTACTTAATTTTTTTAACGTTTCCTTTATTTTTATGGTAATATTTTGCTTCAACACTAAGTTTTAGGAATAATTACTATTTTGGATTTTTCTTTCATTATTTCTATTTGTTGGAATACCTTCATGTTAATCTACCTAGTTTGTAATACTAAGTTTGTAGTATTTTCTGCTTTTATAATTAAAGGACTCGGAATCGATATCTGCCCCTGGTAGTGTTTTCACATTTTTAATGCTATTTCTAAATCTTTCATTGACTAGTATGTAATCTATCTGGTATCGTCTCTGGTCTCCTGGGCTTCTCCATGTGTAAAGTCTCCGATGGTGATGCTTAAACCATGTATTAGTTACAATCAATCTATTTCTATGGCAGAATTCCACAAGTTTATCCCGTCTTTCATTTCTCTTCCATAGTCCATATTTTCCCACTATGTTATCATCCTGTCCCTCTCCGACTACACTGTTCCAGTCTCCCATTGCTATGGTGATGATTCTTCCTTTTCCCTCCTGCTCCAATATCTCCGTAATCTGTTCATACATTCCATCTACTTCATCGTCACCAGCATTAGTTGTTGGCATATACACTTGAAATATAAACATTTCCACTGGCTCCATCTGAAGTTTTACAGCTATTAACCTATCATTAACTATCACTACCTCACTAGTTCTTTCAGCTATCTCTTTTCTCATTATAATCCCCACTCCCCTAATCCTTTTCTCTCCTCCCGAGTAAATAATCTTAAATTCGTCTGAATTCATCTCGCCTTCTCCTTCCCACCCAACTTCATTAAGATCCTACTATACCTACATTATTCCTTCTCATTTCCCTTTTTAAGTCCTCTAGTTTACCCCCTGAATTCATAGTCCTAACATTCCATGTGCTAAGTCTTAATTTCTCACTACTTGCTTTCTTCTTATTAATGTTACATTTCCTCTGTGCATCCCCTAGGGTAGTCCCCACCCGGAGATCCGATTGGAGGACTATTTTACCTCTAGAATATTTTACCCCAGAGAGATCCATAGAGGTATTTGCAGCTTTTCAGCCTATCATGGGAAATATAATGAGGTAGTTTCCCCTTGTTTTTCTCATCACAGTTTTACAAGTGTGATTACCCATCTGTAGCTGTTCAGATCCACATGATCACCACCTACAAAGGTACTGTGCAAGCTGCTGCCCTTGCACAGGGAGATGTAAAACCCCAAGACCAGACTAGACTAGAAGCTAACAGGTCCTCCACATTTTTTTGGTTAACTTCATCAATGCTGGCCTGGATTGGCAGGTTGACAGTTTTCTTGGTAATTTTTGAAGCATCAGAAAAGGTCATAAAATTATGGACATACTCAAGCTAAACTATCCTTCATTGTAGTTTGGGTCAAACATTCTAATGCATCTTTAATATTTTCTAAAGCACTGTTTGTGTTGTATGAGTGCCAGAACTTCTTGATTGTTGACTTGCCCTCTTAAATTACTGTAACATTATACAATATAAAACAAACATTCTAGCTGAAACAAAAGTTGTATAATTTCAGTTACAATGTTTCTATATGGATCATTTGACATGATTTCTGGTTGTTTGCTGTAGTACACTGAGTTTCCAGTGCACATACTGAAAAATTTTACTTGTAATGAAATTGTGATAAAGGGAAACGTGTTTGTAATAAATGATTATTTTGTCATAAATAATGACTAAGAAGCCAAATGAACAATAAAAGTCTCCAGTCCTGCTTGAAAATAAAAAGCACAGCCTATTCTCCAAATATTGAAGAACTCTCCAAAGGAATCCAACAGCAGAAATGTGACTCAAATATCAGTAAGTTTAAAATTTTTCAGTAATGAAGAGGAAGATTATTCAAGAGCCATTTTCATTCAAATAAATTTCAATTGTCAATAATATTATTATTATATTTTTAGAATGTATTTGACAGGCCAAACCAGGCTACACCTACTGCTCTGCTTAGATAGTGAGGAAGGATTCAAGGGTGAGACAATCAGGAAGATGATGGTACTGCCAGGAATATGTAAATTGGAAAAAAACACAATATATAAAACGTTTATAAATATTCTCAAATCATTACAGATACTTTTGTGGGTATGCATGTTCATAGTTGTTGAATAAATTAGGTTTCATTAAACATGGTTAGAGATAATTAAATACATAACTGTCTCATTCAAACTGACAGCAGATGGGCAGATCCAGTATTAAGGGCAGGAGGGATTCTTATGTGTTCTCTGTGGAACATTCCAAGGGAGAGGGGATGGCTGCAATTATTTTTCTTAAGAAATATGGGTTTTGCAACTTATTTAGCATTTTTCCTAATTTAATTTAATAGAAATTTAGACCAGTCAAATTAGACACTTATTTGATGGTTAGGGAAAATAATTCATCAAGTTTTGAAACTTGGCACATTTGTCCGTTAGGGCAATCTAACTAACATATCAAAAGTTGACATGCCTAACGTGTATGTCGGCCGTTTTGGCGCCAAAATGGCCGCCAGAGCACGACTCATAACTGGGCTTTCGCGAATAACTCGGAAACAGTCAAATATACGGTGAAACTGTATGTAGACAAACTTGTAGAAAATAAAATTTCCTACGAGAAAGTTTCTTTGCAGTTTTTTGCTAATGCGATGGTATAGCAGAAAATGAGTGTTTTTTGCGGAATGCAGGCCGCACGCTGTCTTAAAATTAAGTGTTGTTAGCTTGTTTCCACACCACCAGCTGAGGTAGAGCTCCAGACACATTTTTTTTAAAGTGGTATCCCTTTTAGGCATTAATCCACTGTTTATTTCAATTACTTAACTTAAGTAATAACGAGCTCACAACACTGATTTTAAGACAGCGCGCGGCCTGCGTTCCGCAAAAACCGCTCATTTTCTGCTATACCATCGCAGTAGCAAAAAAACTGCAGTCTCTCTTGTAGGAAATTTTATTCTCTACAAGTCTGTCTATGTACAGTTTCGTTGTAGATTTGACTGTTTCCGAGTCATTCGTGAAAGCCCAGTCGCAGGTCGTGCTCCGGCGGCAATTTTGGAGCCATAGCAGCCGATGCGTACAAGACAGGCATCTCAACTTTTGATATGTTAGTTAGGTTGCCATAACGAACAAATGTGCCAAGTTTGAAAACTTTATGAATTATTTCCCCTAAAATGTCTAATTTGACTGGTCTAATTGCAGACAAATGAAATGTATGGGTGTATTCTTAGAAAGAAATTTGTCTCACAGAGATAATCACAAAAAGAAAAATGAAGGGAAGGCCAAGGTGTGGAGGGAGAAATTGCCGCCCATGGATCTGCCAATGACTGTAGCTCTTCTTATGATGCATGTTATGCATAATTTGAAAAAGTGGCTCTTCTTGTTGAAAAGGATACTGACCCCAGCCCTAAACCTACAATGCCTGGAGACCACTGATTTTGCACCTCTTCTTTCAGACCACTTGACCCATTGTTAAATGTACTATTCAATCTCAGGATATGAAATAAAATTCTCTTTCCCTATCCTCTCATGCCTTCACATACCTCTACTGTTGCCGATGCTGCACCAGTATTTCACCCTTGAACATAGACTGTTAATTGTGGCACCACAACATTATGACTGGTTAACGGCTGTATGAGGACACAAATGAAAGCAGTAGAGAGAAGGTGCAGGGTCTTAATGAGAGACTAAAGAGCCCAAGGAAGTGCTAGGAAAAAAGAAAATAGCTCCTTGCAAATCAACCATTGATGTGCATCGCATCTGCATATTACATTATAAAATGAAGGCCTTGTGACCAGTGGTGTAGCGAGGGGGGAGCAGAAGGGGGCAGTTGCCCCCAGGCGCAGGGCTGAAGGGGTGCAAACTCATGGACTGAAAATTAAAGCTTCTGTTTATAAAGAATAATCTTTTATATATAATTACTCAATGTCTGTCCATCTATCCCCCTATTATCTCTTGAATAGTTTGTCATTGAGAAATTCTGTAAACGCTATTATGTTTTTGCAGACTAGGAGACCTCAGAAAACTATTTTCGTTTACGTGTGTCCCAGGTTCGACTCCAGGAAATGATTATATTTTCCCATATATTTACCCAAGAGTTTCGATTTTTCAAGATGCATGGTTTATTTCCTTCATTCATTAAAATATGTAAATATGGACCGAATTTCTGTTTTTGCTTTATTCGACGGATATAACTATTCTTGGGATGTTTAGATGTTACACCAGGGGTCACCAAACTTTTTATTTAAAGGGCCATTTGAGGCTTTATGATCCACTGTGTGGGCCACATACAGCATTTCAAATGACTGATCAGACCATGTAATAATTTCAAAGAACAAGTTTTGAGAATTTTTCAATTCTGTAACTCTTATATTAAAAGTTGATTTCTCCCAAATACTTGGAAAATGTCATTTAGGTATCATAAATGATATCTAATGAATACTCTTGCTGATAAAGCGGGCCAGATCAAATCACTGTGCAGGCCATAGTTTGGGGGCCCCTGTGTTACACGTAAGAATTTGCCAGAAACACACATTTCTTTTTGAAATTTTATGGCTTTTCATACACTTTCTGGATGTTGCCAAGACGACCCGCATTGTTGCCTCTGATTTAATTAGCATCTATTAAGACTTCAAACAGACGAAAAAATTGCATTATTCACTTCATGCTTTTAATGAAGCATCAAAATTATAGTTGTAGCAACGTCAAACTTACAGGTGTACCATGTTGAAAACGACCGTTTGGGTGTACTAAGGGCATGGCTTAAGCTTTAGCAGGAATCTGTTAAGGTCCCCCATCCCACTTGGCACCCTTCCCTCAGTTGCCATATTTAACCTGTTTATGGTGATATTGTCATTAAAGTGAAATTAAGACATTCAATTGTAGTAAATTTTACGCTAAATCTGATTATCTCTATTAATAAAAGCCTTACTCTGTGCCTAATGCTGACGTCATCAATGGCACTTTTTAACGTGTTTTTAACAAACTTCCCGATTAGGTGGAATGCTGAAATTTCGCAGGAATGTTTGATTCAGATATAAAAATTAAATGATGAAAGAAAATACAAAAAAGACCCAGGTTCGATTCCAGGGGGGGGGGGGGCGATTTCCATTTTCCGTAAGATAACATGTAAAAAGTGACTTTTTAAAGTGCAGGTTTTTATTCAAATTAGAAAGAATTGATTTACAATCTTCGAATTTGAACTATGTTTTAGGAAAATTAATGAAGTTTCTTATTCTATTTATCTTTTTCCACCTACCGTTCAAAATCTCTCATATTAAACATTTAAATAACATAGTTTGGGAAAATATCAGCTTTTAAATGGGATGTTGCCTTGCCAACCACATCATTGTTAAACTTCAAGAATCAATTGTTGTCACAAGCTACATGTATAATATATACGAGTGCATAGATTGCCTTAAATTATCGTAGGATTTTTTGCAAAAATACGTAATCCTAATGGGACTGGGATTGAGTAAGAGAGAGGGGGATGTGTGGAGGGAGATAGGAAGGAAGGGATATAGAATGGAAGATACATAGAGTAAGGAAGGTATAGAATTAGAAAAGGACAGGAGGAAAGAGATAAAGAGGGAGACAGAGAAAAAGAGGGAGGGACAGGAGAGAATGAGAGAGGGGGAGGTGCGAGAAAAGAGAGGCAGAGAGAGGGTGGGACAGAGGAAGAGATTGTGATTATCCATAATAATGGAGTTACGATTACTTAAGATGTATGGTTTCAGTAGATTTAACAGCCTTACGATGGATTTTTCAACCATATAGTAAATGAGACCTGTCATACGACGTGCAATACACTAGTGTGTATTATAAGTTTCTAAAAATTTGGCAACATTATTAAAATAGAGAGAAACTAAAAATGTGGACTATGCAAGTTTTTATCAATCCTTCAACATTAAAAATTTTTTCTTGGGATAAGAAAGAAGAAAGAAACATTTTCCCAAATTGATTTAGAGAGATACATTGAGCAAATGAAATGTGCAGGAATGCTGAAATTTTTTTCATGATACAGACATTTAAACAAAAGCGTGGTACAGTGCTGAGAAACAGACTGGTGTACCGTGGGAGTCGGCAGGGAATAGCGACGCTGCGTAGTGGAGACAGTCAAATGTAAATATTCATAACTGACAACATAGCAATGAAAAGGTTGGGTTAATGGTGGAGAGGGGGCAATCAAGGTGATGGAGGGGAACTTCCCCTCCGTGGGTGGCGGCAATCCTCACAGGTCGTTTTCAATGTGGCACAACTATAATAGATTGCAATGTTAATAATTGCAGACTATTATTATTCAGTAAACTGCATGTGGACTGTGGGCATTTTTAACAACTGACCAAAAGAAAATCTTCTTTATTTCAATACTGGAATGTTACCTTTTTCGTAAGGGAGAATCAATTAAAATTGCACATATAAATTATAAAAACAAACATGAAATTCAGAATGTCATTTGTCTAATTTTATAAGGAGAAATGGGCTATTATTACTTTTAAACATGCAGATTTCTGACTGACTTTGCAAAAGTTTTTGCGGGTACCACTAGTAATATTATAATATGTATATGCTGAATTAAAATGCTAGTATAATATGTTTGGGTTTGTATCACATTCCCCAGATTACATTTATCTGGAAAATTGTACAAAGAGAAAAGTGCATCTATGTGATGAAGGAGAATATGCCACTGCTTATGACTGCCCCAAATGTCACATACCTCTAGGCAGGTGTCCACAATTAAAACTGACCCTAAATGTGTTTAACCCTTAAAAAGTCAATTTGGTTTTAATTTTAAATATGCTTTCATTATCAATGTATTAAAAACAATTGGAAAACTATTTGCTAAATATAGTTTAGAGTAGACTAGAAACTGATAGCATCTTTTAGCCAAAGCTCACTCTGGGAGGTGATGGTGATGCCACTGTAGCCAGGCTAAGGGCCTTCTGTCATCCAAGGGCCCTGGGCAGCTGCCCCATTTGCCCTTAAGATAAAGCAGCTCTGTGTATAGTAAAAATGCTCTAACGTGGCGGTATGCAGTAGGCACATTTACAGTAGGATAAGTCCAACCTCGAGGCAGTACTGTCTATAGAGGAGGTGATGTTTAGGTGTGGGCATTTGATGCGTGATCTTTGACTCGTACGAACCAAAATTGTGTTACTGCGCATAGGCTCTGACATTGGTTTCCCCTTAAAGTTTCTCCATCCCATTCCTTCCTCTCTCACGCATCTCTGCCTGCCACCTTAGAGTGCATGAGCTATAAAACATCAATACCATTGTGTCCACACAGACATTTTCAAATTGGCATAATATCAATGGAGCAAAAAACTGATACTTTTTAGTTATAGGGGCTATTTTTTTAGTAATAGTTTTTGAGCATCATTCAAAAAGTACAATGCTAAAAGAAGCTAGACGAATGAATGAGGGTAATATGAAGAACTATCAGAAATTTATAAATGATCAATTTAATATAATTTACATTCAATAAGAAATGGAATTAAAATACATTATGTATGGTATTAAACAACAATAATTTAACCTGGGTAGGTATTGTCGGATTTTCTTTTTTGCATTATGAATTAACAAAATTTTACTTTTTCTTGCTTTTGACAGCCAAAAGGCCTATTTAAAAAAATATCCCACCCCAAAAATCTGCCCAGAAAAGGACTGAATAATTAAATAAAATAAGCACCAAATTGAATTATTATATGGTGTTTTTTCAACAAACCTCATTACTAGGCTCAGTTTGCAAAACAATGTAGGCATTTACCATTTCTTTAAAGAATAAAATTGTATATTTTACTTTTATGTATGTCTGTCTGTTTGTATTTTATTTGACCTGTTTCATGCCAATATAATTGACCTGAATGACATAAATAAACATTATATTATGAAGGATAGGGTGATAGCAAGTATGAAAATAAGTTTCAATGTAAGAAGTTAGAACAGAATTTATCATCAAAATTTCTCTAACCGAAGGACTTAAGGCCCGGCAATTAAGCGTCTCTATAAAAACTAGTAGCAGTAAATCATAGTCAATTAACTATGCTTTAATTGATAAACTAAATTACTTTTACTGCGAAAAATAAAAAGAAGCTAAACATATCATTAGTTTGATAATAGAGAAGATCAACTGGATAATTTATTACTGAGGTAGGCTCGATTAAATTAATAAATATATAAGAAATCGTGACCATTCATGTTTTATAGTAAATAATTAAATGTTATTCTTATTGTAAAATGTTCGTAATTATCTTATGTATACTGATTTGATGTTCTGCAATTCATCCATAATGTGTGACCTATTATAAATTATATTATTTGTACATCTATATAAATTATTGTAAAAGGACTCTGTCCGTTAATAAATAAATAAACATGGTCCAAATCTTTAGCATAAAAACTCTGTACAAGTTGATGCTATTAACATTTTCTATCTTAGCAATATCTCAGTACCTACATTTGTTAAATTAAAAGTTGGTGGTTCGACATTACCTAGGAAATAGAAAACAAAAAACTCTCCATTATTAAAAACGAGTATTTCTAACACTAAATACAAATTTCCATCTTTTAAAATACCATTTCTACATTTAAATCATTTTAAAAATTAAACCCCTATAACCCGTACAAAAGAGACGTTTCTATAATGTACAGGTATCCGACAGAATGTATTTTAATATTTTTTCACCAATAACTTACATAAAAATTGCATTTGGCGTAAGTTTCGACAAAATCTTCTTTCGATTAATAAAGAGAACGTGTGTCCAGTTAGGTATCGTCTCCTCTCAAGGCAGTAATTTCTTCAAGGCATCTGAAAAAAACGAAATGTGTTACTGCTTATTTTATGCTATTTATTATTATTATGATACCGAAACAGAGTCAAACAAAGGGCATATGAACATTGTTACATGGGAATTTTGTGCTTCGGTTTTGCTCAACAACTAATAATTGTTGATTGACGGTTTACTTCTCAGAGGATCCTATAGTTTATAATGGAAACATTTCTCTGAGGATCAGCGCTTATTTAAGTATTTCAAGCAGCCACGGAACCATCTTTAATCTATCGTGCTTATTCCGTAATGACAGAGTCACCTCCTAAATCCCATCCTAATATCTAACGTTCTTGAGAATATTACGAAATAGCGTTGGTATTATCTAAATAAATTCATTCAAAATGTTACATGCGAAATTTTTTACCTTTGTAATATCTCAAATACAAGTTTTAAGCTGAATAATATGGCAAAAGAATGCGATATTTTTGGTTGATCCCAACCGCAGTCACATCCCAAACTCCACCATTTTCACCAAGGAAGAAATTAGTTGAATATGTATTCCGAATAGGGCGCAGCATCGTCGCTCTAAGCCTTATTATCTAAATAAGTCGGGCTACAAGTTACTAAAAGGTATAATTTCTGTTTTTAGTGAATTTAACTGCTGTATGCTCGTTATTTCGCTTTAGAAAATTAACGTGCATATCATTTTAAAGAGTGAAATTTGAATGACATTAGCAAACATAGCGACCTGTTTGGCCTGTTAAAACTCGAGTGACTTAAATATAATAGCGTGATATTCAAATAAAATAAATAATGAGAGGCAAAATCCCTTATCAAATCCTGCGGGTAAGAACAAAGATAATTTTTTAAATATTGAATACGAGTATCATGACTAATTCAATAATATTACTAGGCAGGCTCCCACCTTAGAACTTCTTCACGATTTCCAAATGTTGGAAAAGATTATAATGGAATTTATAAGAATTCCGGAATTTCTTCTTATAATGTTTCTACTAATTCGCCAAATTTTAGCAGCCCAGAGTTGTTTAAGAAACTGTCAATTGGATTTAAATGGTTTGATTATTCAAAATCAGTAAGTGCTTCAAATCAATCTTTTACTTTTCGCTAATTTACTAGAAATAGTGTGTAACTTCCGTTTTATTTTCAGGCTCTTAGAGCAGGTGGATTCAAGCTTTATGAAAATATTGCCGATAAGATTCATCACGAAGAATTCTTTGAAGGTATTTCACCATACCAATTTTATGTATGCAATCTCCTTGTCTCATAAACCATCAAATCAATTTATGGACAATCAAAAGTACATGACATGTCATTATAATTACAAATAAATAAAATTATAAAGAGAAAAAATACAAAAAATTATAATACACTTGAGGAAATTTAATATTCTTAAGAATATTCCCAAGTATATGTTGAAATTTATGTACATACAATATTAATATTTTACCATTTCAAATTAAATTATACAGTTTAGGAAATTTACGCCATTCAAATATATCTACAACATAAAGAGCCCACAAATAGTTCTCAGGCAAAAGGGTTTTTTATCATTTAAATATCTAAGTCATGCTAATATGGTTTAATTAACAGGTAATATATAATTGTATATTTTAATTTATTTACATCTGCGATGTCCGTTATTTTTGCAGGTAATTGATTAAACATTTTCAGGCCTAAATACAGAATGCTTTTTTTTAAATTAAGTTGTCTTGTGCTCAACCAGATTGAATTGACTGTCCTGCCTTGTTTCATATACATGATTGAATTTGTACTTGTTAAAATTTTTTGTGTTCGTTTAAAAGCATTTTTAAATTGTGAAGTTATTTAACTTATATTTTGAATAATGAAGTTTTACATTTAAAAATCATTCGGTTGCTGTTTCTTTGCCATATTTCTAATTTTTATTGAAGATTTTCTGTAGCAGCGATGTTGAACTTCATAAAACATTAACACTAAAAATTAATGTAATTTTCTGTGTTCATCTATAAAATTAGTGTAGCTTGTAATTTTATTCTTGGGTGCACCCACTATGCACAAACCAAATCAATTATAGATTGTCTATGAGAAAATAAGTTTTGATTGCCAATTTGAATTGTATCTCAATACTATAGCCCTCAAGTAGCCTTAATAACTTATCATCTCAGAAATTCAATAAAAAGGAACCATTCTAATTAAACAAGCATAAACTTTTCATGAATATTATAATAATTATACTCAATATTTATTGGATAAAAGCCTCAATACTATAGCCCTCAAGTGTCCTTAATAACTTATCATCTCAGAAATTCAATAACAAAGTAGCCATTCTAATTAAACAAGCATTACCTTTTTGCGAATATTAGAATAATTCTACTCAATATTTATTGGATAAATCCCTCAAGGTGACTGTCCTAGCCAGTAGAAAAACTCTAGACTATAATATATTCGAAGGGTTTTATTTTTTAGACTCATTAGCTATTTCTGTTTAGATAGGATAATTCAAATAATGCATTATTATTAGTGGATATCCATTTGGCAAAAATGATTGAGATTTCAATGTTCCTTACTTTCTCATTTAGCCTAATTGTTGTCAAGCTTTTCTGGCCTATTCCCCCCTTGTTTGTTTCTGCAGATGTGTCATCATGGCACTGTAGACATCTCTGAATAACCACAAATGCAAATCACTGGTATTTTCCATCGTTAACGACATAGTTTCCTCAAAATAGTTTTTTTATAATCCAAAATATGTACTATCATTCTTTAAAAATTGCTATCATCATGCAGAAACATTTTCATTATAAAAGACTGGACATGCGATTAAAATCTTTCATGTTTTTACTCTGCTGTTGCCAAATGGTTATGATCGGAAAACCCATGGTTATTCTTTTGAGAATAATGAACATCGCCAACAAAAAAAGTCTAGATTGTTTCACAGCCAGTTAACCATTCCACAGTTCCATATTGTGAAACAAAAATGACTTGTATATTAAAATTTTACGTCTTCTTTGTTTATAAAGTAGATTTGGAAGAGCTGGACAAGGCTTACCTTCTTTCACAATTTTCATACAATCTTCTGCACTATTTCCCATAATAGATGAGCAAATGTATCAAAAAGTGTCAAAAAAAAAACAAAATCCGATAAAAACCCCAACGAAGAAGAAACCAATGCTTAGATACATAATGCCGCACTCACTCGACAGTTTACTTTCTGCTGACTAAACAACAAATTCCCCATAATTAACTGTTGACTCACCACATGACTTCCAAGCCATAATTTACAATGCAAAACCCAAGTCTCTCTTCACTGAGCCTCTGTTCCGCACAGCACTTCCCAGACATTGAATGCGTGCAGAGTCAGGTGCATCCCAAAAGAGCAAGTGGCATAAGAGCTTGTCCAAAAGAGCAAGTGGACAATAGAGTAAGTAGACATAAGAGCAAGTAGACATAAGAGCAAGTAGACATAAAGCCTTGTGCACACCTACAAACATTGTCGGCAAACAATGTTTGCAAATACTTTGGTGACTATGTTTACTGAGTGTGTTTGTGGACTGTCGTCCGATTGTCCAGATACAGTCTGCAAACAAAGTTTTGCTTCCAGACCTCTCACTGACTCACCAGTTCAATACATCATGTTGTACAGTGAAGTTGTTGCTGGGGTTCATGCTGGATATATATTTCTAGCATTAAATGATAGGTGGAAAAGAAAAAATCCTAAATATTTGTGGACATCTCCACAAGAGATAAAAATGGAATCCACAAAGTGAAGGCAAAGTGACTAGATGATGACCCATCTTTGAGCTTTCCGTACTCCAATACCCAATCAGTCAAAAATAAGGCTGTCGCACTTGAAGTTTTAATACAAGAACTCAAATCTGACATTATTCTCCTGATGGAACATTGACTCAGTGTGAATGAAATTGTCACTTTCAGAATCCAAGGCTTTGAACTTATTTAATATTTTTGTCACTGTAATTTTAAATGAGGAGGAGTAGCAATATACTCCAGATCTGGTCTTCCTATATCATGTGGCATAAATATTGACCTTTTAAAAGACTCAACTGAGAAACTTGATTAATTTATTAATTCGACCTGAAGATGTTCCCTGGAATGGGAACGAAACTGTTGTCCATTAAAGTCAGCACATGCAGTGATTCACCGAAAACCATGCATCCAGTCAATTTATTAAATAGTTTGTCTCCACACCATCAATAATGAGCCTACCAGGGTATTTGTTCTATCTGCTACACTTATTGATGTACTAATAACTGACATCCACCTCTGACTTATCATGTAAAACATCACACACAGGTTTCTGATCACCAAGCACTTGATTTCAAACTAAAACTCCATAAGGTATCTGTCTTCAATAATCCCAGCTATGTGTTTAAACGTATTTTTTATCCAAGTTCTATCCAAAAGTTTTCTTTTACATTATCTAATGAATCCTGGTTAGATATCTATGATGCTCAGTGTGTAAACTCTAAGTTCAGTTTTTTTATAAATATTTCAAGGTGCATTTTCATGCTGCCTTCCCTATGAAAAAAATTAGGCTGAGAACTGGCCTAACCAAGAGAAAGTTTTACTCTGAAGAGCTGGTAGTTATGAGTCAATTCCTATGCAATCTTCACTTTCAATGTAAATTTAGTGAACCAAGTCTTACAGGCCTTTATCAAAAGACTCTTGAGGAATTTAAGCAGCGAGTGGCAGAATGTCAGAGAACTATAAATGAAAACTATTTTCATTCATCCAAAAACCTAGTCAAGTCTGCATGGGACATTATAAAACACAACTCCAAAGCAGCAACAAATAATCTGAATCAAATAGATATCTTCTTAATAAACAACCCATTTCAAATCCTGAGAAAATAGCTGATCACTTCAATCTCCCCAAGCCCCTGCAACTCCTTTTTCAGCTTATCACTTACTGCCTGCACCATTTCCCAACTCATTATTCTTAACCCCTATGGTCTCTCATGAAATAATAAAAGTTTAGAACTCATTTACCAACAGCTGATCCTCAGGATTTTATTTTATTCCTATGCCTGGGGTAAAAGCTGTCATTCACTATATTGCTGGCCCTATAGCGAACATTATTAATCAATCCTTTTCTGAAGGTCAGTTTCCTGCTTACCTTAAGGTAGCATGTGTCTTTCCTATTCCTAAAAAAGGTCCAATCTCTGATTCCAAGAACTACAGGCCCATATCTGTTCTTCCTGTGTTTTCTAAAATTCAAGAGAAAATATTCTATAATCATTACTTTCTTTCTTGAATTTAACTATCTTATTCATGAATCCCAACATGGGTTCAGAAAAGCAAGATCAACAATATCAGCCTCTTTCCAACTACTCAATCAAGTCTATCAAGCATTAAACAATAAAGAACTTATCCTTGGTATTTTTTTACTTATCAAAAGCATTTGATAGTGTAAACCATGAATTACTCTTATCTAAAACTCATTAACCTTGGTATCAAAGATAATGCCTTAAACTGGGTAACTTCTTTTCTGACGGACAGAAGGCAATTTGTTAAATACTCTTCTTGCTTCTCCCAAGGTTTGATTACTTCAAAGTCAACATCTTTTAAAGTAGTATGTGGTGTTCCTCAAGGATCCATATTGGGACCTTTACTTTTCATTGTATCAATTAATGATCTGCCTAATAGCATGTATTACAGCAAACCTCTATTATATGCTGATGATACATCATTCCTTCTTTACTCCAAGAATCCAGTTGATCTTCACAATATATCCAATGCTTCAATAGAAGACATGATTCAGTGGTGTTCTTCTAACGGTCTTGCTGTGAACAATGCTAAAACTGTCTGTATTCAGTTTCATACCAAAAGAGCATTGCCTTCCTTTAACCTCCAACTTTCAATGAACAATGCAAGCATTGAATGCTCCACCTCAGTGAAATTCTTAGGGCTGCTTATCAGTGAAGACCTGGACTGGTCTATATATATTAATGCTGTGATGAAAAAAGTAACTAGTGGAATTTTCTTACTCAGAAAATTAGCACCCATAACTTCTGTTGACACCCTTAAGCTCCTTTATTATGCAAATATCCACTCCCATCTTTCCTATGGCATCATTTTCTGGGGCAATGCAACCCACTCGAAAAAAGTTTACTCCTTACAAAAACAAAGCAATGCTACGAATCTCATATCGCATCCCTGGTAAGCCCCTTTTTCAGTCTCTTAGATATTAACTCTTCCTTCCATATACATTCTTAACTGTACCATTTTTGTCAAGCAATATCCTCACCTCTTCCCAAGAAATCTCGACTACCATCATTATTACACTCGTACCAAAGATAACATTCATCTCAGTAAATATCACTTGACTTTCTCAAAATGGACCTCACCATGCAGCTGCTATTATATTTAACAAACTACCTGCTGCATTCAAATTAATATCCCACATAACATCATTTAAAAGACTGTTTAAAAAATTCCTTCTGGAAAAAATTATTATAGTGTTATTGAATACTTAGATGATAATGTATGAATTTTTATATCAATGTGACGAAACCATGCAATGTACTTGCCTACAGTGAAAATGAATTATTATTATTAAGGGGGAATATTGGTCACTTAACTTGAGAGCACCTTGAGATTGAATGAAAATATTAGAAAGTGAAATATGCATGAAAAATTCAAAACTGTAAATCTAGGGCAAAACCCGGGTAATTATCTAGTAAGAAATAATAGTATTTTTTTAAACTTTCTATATTTTAATTTCTTTGTTGGAGTTTTCATAATTTATTTTCATTTACAACATTGAATTAAAATAATATACATTAGTGTTTCGAAGGCTTCCACGGTGTTTGGTGACTGGATTCATGGCTTCCGGTGATCCACCGCATCTGGTGACTTTTGGTGACAACAGTTTCGTGCCCATTCCAGGGAACATCTTCAGGTCGAAGTGGTTTCTGTAGGATTTTGCATGGGCGCATCGAGGGAAAATCGATATTTCCCCAGATTAATTCGGGAAGCCATTGAAATAACAACACACTTGGTTAACTTTAACAGGGAAGACGGTTACACCCTTGCAGGTGCTTGGAAGAGGGTATTCCAGCCTACCCGCGGAAGAGACAATGGCCCTGAAAAGGGCCTGATAGTATCCAGCACCAATCACAGTGCTCCAGACACGAGAGCCAATCCCAGCTCTGTAGTGCCAGCCACTGTGCCCATATATACTGGGTAAAATCCTACAGAAACCACTTCAACCTGAAGATGTTCCCTGGAATGGGCATGAAACTGTTGTCACCAAAAGTCACCAGACGCGGTGGATCACCGGAAGCCATGAATCCAATATACATTAGTTGTTGAAAGAAAAATTATAACAATATGAAAACCATTTGGATAAATATAAAAAATAGCTTATAATGAGTGCATATTTTTTCACTGAAATAAACATTAGAAAGTAGAACTGTTAAATTAGCCAAAAATTGAAATGTGCTATTATTACTGGTCACATGTTATTCTTGAAAATATTATTACTGAAAGAAAGGGAAATGGACACTATTGCCCATTGCATGCCAAAGGCGACTTGCAAGGGATTTATGTAAATGTTGCATTTAGCTGCGAACCTAAAATGTTTTCTGGGCAACAGTAATACCATCCCTGATTATCTTTGTAAACAAAACAAGGGAAATGGATGCCATAGACCCTACTGAGAACATAAAATGTTGTATGAACAATGGTCATATTACCCATAAGAATGTATATGGCGGTAATGAGTTTCACATTGGGTGCACTTTCTCCCCAGCCTTCTCCCTCATCATCTTTGTTTTGCCTTAACCAATGCTTGCAATTAGTTAATTACATTTGTAGGGGGTTTCTTGGCTATCACCCACTATATAAACTCATAAAAAGTATCCCTTAGTTCAAAAATGGAAGTACAGTAGAACTTGGTTATAACACCCTCAGTTTTTGTGACAACTCTGATATAATGACAAATTTTTCAAGTCCTGTCCCATTTCCATAATAATGTGTTATATCAACCTTGGTTATAACACCTTAGCCAATTTGGTTATAACATAATTTAGCAAGTTCCTTAATTTTCCATACATAATACGCATTAATTTCATAAAAAATTGATGAAAAAGTCAGAGTGCATATTAAAAACTCAAACATTTTATTTCCGATCAATCAGCAACAGCTATTTCATGAACATTGTCACTAATAAAACAGTAAATGGCATCACCATCAAAATTAAGTAATAGTGCATCTTACCACTCCTCCCTGGAGATTGTTATCTATATATTAAGTGCGTTTTATCAGTGTCAGAAAAGACCATTGACACTTCATATCTATCATATGTGAAGGTAACAGGTCACACCCCTGTAAAAATATAATATTACAATTTGATATAAAATATTTTTGTCGTGCATTTTTTATTACTGCCATCCCTTAACCATTGACAAAACTGGTTGGTATAAATTTCCACTTGACCTTAAAAGTGGGAAAGTCAGAGCCATTAGATGTTTTCTCCATCAGGAGGCTCTGTAGTATTTTAGAATAGTTTCTAAAAAGTAAACCCACACATATTTTTGATTTCCATTGCATTAATTTACCATGCCGGGAGGCAGTAAGCATATAGGTTATTGATGCTGCAAGCAACGCTGCAATAAGCAGCTATACTAAAATTAACGAGAATTGGGATCTGGGCATTTTCCACTCCGGGTGGAGGGGATGCGCTGACAGCGAATCAGGTAGTCCCCCTCAGGCAGGTCCTATGTTGTCAAACCTCATCGGGCCTCACTGCTTGGAGCTGTGTGCTGTTAGCCTTCACCTCTTAACATTACCGTGTTCCTTTTCTCGCCTTTTGGGTTTTCACGAAAGTGTACCTCAAGACTTTTTCTTTTCGAAATAGATTAATAATGACAAAATAATTTGGAAATTCTCAAAATTCACTTATAAATGATTATGAATAAAACAAAACAAAGAATTAATTGAATAATAGTGATCTGTTTTTATAACAAAAAAAATTGTGGGGTTTCAGGAGCATCCCACACGATTACTGGCGGTTGAAAAATTATCGCAAGTACTGCAGGGTGAAATTTTAACGTTGTTTCTGAAAGCGTGGTGACAATTCCCTGAAAATATAAGATTTCTTGCATTGCCGGTTTCCGAAACAATTTGCGAATTGAGGAATACGATTCGTTCGGGCTGTCCGAGAATGACTGAACGCTGCGCGGTAGGCAAAATGCAGTGGAGGGGGTGGAGTGGAAATGCTGTGGAGGGGGAATTGGCAAAGTCTAGGCAGCTACGCATCCTAAGCTCCGCCTCCATAAATCCCAACTCTCGTTAATTGAAGTATAGTACATCTTAATAGAAATATGCATTAATGTATTTAACACTGTAGTGGATCTCTATACCACTGTTCCTAATTCCAATAATACTCCTGTCTCTCATACAGAGAAATGCAGTCAAATATTACATTACATCTTAATTCATCAAAATATGTACTCCCCCTATGAATCACTTCTTTGATCTGTCTCATACACTTTAGTGCCACCAGTCTTGGTTTCCTACTCTTGTCAGTCATACCCTTATATTGAGTTGGAAACATGGCAAGTTTAAAAAGAAAAGTTTTAAGTTTACAAGAATCAACAGACTAATTGAGAGTGACACAACTAAAAGTGAAGGGTGCAGAGAAGTTAAACTTAAGAATTCCATAGTTTGTATGATTTGGTCTAATCAACAGAAAATTTGCAGTGCCATGGATAGTTAAAGTCGAACATCTAAACGAATCTGGAAACCTGTGCAGTGTGATGTAGACTAGGCTTTGATTAAGTGGTTTATAACTCTGCATTTTCAAAATACATAGTTATAATTAAGTGATAAATTCAAGATTTTAAATAAATTACAGCCAAATCAATGAAGACATGACATGTAGACATGAGCTGAAATTCTACAGCATTTGCATATTAAAATTGTGTCGGAAAGGTCCAAGCCCCTAGTTTAATATGAATTACTTTATTGCTAGTGTGGCATTTTTGGGTTTATTCAGGTTTTACCCAAATTTCTAAAAATCGAATCGGGAGGTAAATAACAGGCAAAATTGGGTAAAACACAAAAAATAAATTCTCTACTTATAGCCTGGTGCATCTTATAGCCCAAAAAATATGGTAATTTTTTAACAAAATATAATGCATATCGTTTCCCAGATTCATTGTTCCTACATTCACTGTGTATATATACATGTAAATGTTGTTTATTCATCATTGGATTTGAGAAATGAAATGTGACACCATCTCAAATGAGATCATAATGGCATGGTAAATAAATTTTTTTTTGTCAAAAACTTTTATATCTTGGTTACAAACCCAGTTTTTCTTCCATTCAGAACATAACTAGATTTTTTATGACATTAAAACTTAATTCTTTTAAGTGTATGGACGTTAAAGCCTGAGACTCATATCTTATCTTTAACAATTGTTTAAAATGAAATTTTTTAATATCCTCAATTGACTATTTCTTATGAGGAATTGAGACAGAAGAATAGATTGTGAGATACCCCTGAAAACAATATTTTTTGGAATTTTGGCATTTTTTTCCTTTCTAGAATACTCTTTGACCTACTATGTATTATAGTTACCTTTATCATTTATCACATTCTTTGTATGATATGTATTTTTCCTACTTAATGGTGCAGGATAAATGATAAAATGGAATTAAAGGAAATCTTGGGAGTGCATGACTATTTTTCTGCATAACCATCACTTCATCTTGAGAGAATTCATTTTGTGGGATCTTTCCCAGGAATAAATTTCTTTCTTAAATGAAATCACTGCCATTTTTAGGATACTATCTCATTATAGTTGAACTGTTTTAACTGTTTTACTGTTTAAATCAAATATGCCATTTCTTATTGCTTAAAAATGGTAAATTTCAACTTATTTTTATCAAGAATCGATGTATTTGCATCTCAACTTGTCCTTTGTCTTGTTATAAGAATATAGTTCACTATCAAAATCGCGTTATTTCTTTTATTATGAACAAAATGAATATAAATAGAAGTGTCATCATTTCTGCAGTGCTTGGCCTTCCTGACACATTAAACTCATGGTTCCTTGTGATCGAGCTTCATGTGTGGATGGTAATGACACGTTTGATGGCTGAGAAAGATGGTCGTTTCGTGCGAAATGTCTTAGTGGAAGCTATGTGGGAGGATGTTCGCATGCGAATAAAGAAGCTTGAGGTGAGTGTAACACATTTACTTTTTATTAAAAATATTATCTTTGGATTTTATTTTAATTTATCAATTTCCTAATTTAGAATTGAACTTTAGATCTATTTGTATTAAACCCTTATAAGCCGAATTTTGAATTCCCTGGTAGTTTCCCTTGAATGAAGTTTTTAATAACTTCTATACATATTATAAATATTTTATATATACCTACTGTATTTACCTGAATCCAAGACGAGGTTTTTTTTCCAAATTTCTGCTTGTGAAAATCAAGGGTTGTCTTAAATTTGAGTACTAAGTAGGGTTACACATTTAATCGATATTTTTTAAATGAATGAAACATAAAATAATTGTATTAACTGAAAATTTTCGATGCAAATTTACAATCCGGATATCAATTAATATAGTGTTAATTTAAAAAAATGCATTTCAAAAATTCTGTTTTATTTTCTCAAACAAAAATTTGTAACAAACCATTTCAATGAATGATTGAACTCAACCTTTACTGAATACAAGTGTGCAAAATATGCACTGACTACTTACAAATGACATGTTCTTTAATGAACTAGAGGACTATTGAATTTTATTTTTGAACAATGACGTTTAATGAACAATTATTTGGCGAACATTTCCAAAAAATAAACTAAGCTTCCCTTCTTATAGCATTTCTCAAATATCAAAACAACGGATGGTGTAATTCATCCAGATTCTCCCATTTAAAAGTTTTTAGTCCTAATTTCTCTAAATGTGATTTTGTCTTATACATATTAGTTTTAAATATATCATCCTCAACTTTAAAATGACTGATCATGTAGAGCAGGCATGTCAAACTCACAAGAGCATTTTGACCTCCATGTCATGTGGGCCGTAGGACGGTCGTGGAAGGTCGAGGCAGTATCATATTCAGAAACTTGCTAAAGCGGAGGAGAGGGGGGTTATGGTATGATATGATTTCCAATTTATTTATTGAATATATTATAATTGCTATGTGTCTGCCTGCCTGTGTCTGAAGCCTCTTTTATAAAATTAAATATATATTTTTTTAAATTCATAAATACCCCTTCCATATTTTGCTATCCCAACATATTTTTATTGTTCACCCTCAAGAATTTCACTTGGGTTGTCACACATTTCATTTTAGCTTTTCACCTCAATATTATTTCATTTATCCATTCATTTTTTCTCTCACAATTTTTTTTCACTTCTTATCTTCTCTTTCATTAATAATAGCTGATATTAGTATGAAAAAAATTTAAAAGTCATGATCTATTAAAAAAATACAACAATAATAATTTTCATTTTTTTACATGATTTAATTATTTTAAAGTATAAAACAACAAAATAATATATGAAGATTAAAATCTATACTATAATTTCAAATAAAACAAAAGTAGAATACTCCTTTAGCCAAAACAACTAGAGGGCTGCAAACCCAATGCATTTCGCCCACAAGGTGGGCATCGTCAGGGGTAGAACCTGTTTCACTAGTTGTTTTGGCTAAAGGAGTATTCTACTTTTGTTAGTTTTGGCCAAAGTTATTGAGCTACTATCAATTATAATTTCAAATGTTTGAATGTATGTTATGCTTTACAAAATCACACCTTCAAAGGTATCGTAACATAACTTGGCACGATTATTGGGGGCACCAAGGGAAAGGCCGTAGGGTAGTTTAAATTCCAGGCAGATTTCCCATAAAAAAAGTTATTCGCATTTTTTTATTCCCCGTAAGATAACACGTAAAAAATGACTTTTATAAATGCATGCTTTCATTCATTTGCTTATATAAATTTGACAAATTGACATAAGAACTTTGTACCTGCACAGTATTTAACCCCTCAAGATTTATTAAATCCCGTCCGTATGGCCAGATGAGGTTTTTAAATTTTCACGACTGCGTTGCAAAAATGTTCAAAAATATTAAAATAATCATAACTTGAGAAGTTTTCTCTTGATTTTTCTGAATTTTTTTGTGAATTTATGAAAAACATGAAATTTGTAAATATCTATTTTGTGTATAATATTTTACATACAAAGATTGTTGGAGTAGAAGAGAATGTACACCAATCACTAATTTTCCGGCGTGCATTCGCGCTTTATATATAACATTCAACACCGGAAAATCTATAGAAAATATTGATGTGCAATCTTAATAAAAAAATAGCTTAAATTAGTAACTATTTCATTCTGCAAGTCTACCCATCTAAACCAATTAGGTAAAAAGTTTTACACATCTCAACTTTTTCATGTCTTGACTGGAAATTTTTAAGTAAATATAGTATTATTGATTTATTAAAAGATGAATTATTTATAATATAAACGTTTTAGTTATACAGTCATCATTCTTAGTCATTACAGAAGTCACATAGAAGAAATGGTTGCATTTCGGTCATTGGAAAGGGAGATATGACGTTGTATAAAACACGGAAAACTTTAGCTTATAGGTCCTTCCCAAATATTTTCAGAAAATTTACACATGCGTAATTAGATTCAGCAAGAAATGCCTTATAGCTTAGTAAACACTTCTAGTAATCTATTGTGTAAATATATGGAAGAACTTTTCGTGATTTTTGCTGGCGTGTCCTCTTCTTGCCTACTCGCTTCATCACTGCTTTGGCCCTGCTAGCACAACAGCGAAGCACTTATCTGAAGAGGAAAACAGACCTCATCTTCTTTCAAATGTCAAAGAAAAGGAACCCAATTTGGTGGGTTCCCTTTCCTCAGGTATTTATGGGTCAACTTGAGAAACCGAAAATCCGTAGGTCCGTGGTAAAAACTAAAATTCTATCACAAAACTTAACGTATATTATATGTAAAAAAATACTTACAAATAGATATACTCAATTCCCTGCAATTTTCGTCGAGATTAAAATAGAATTCTAAAGGTCTTGAAAATTATATGACAGATATTATCCTTCTCACAAAATGCCTCTCTTTGAAGCGTGGCACTAAATTATCGGAAGAACGTCGGCCTTGGATTTTGAAATCAGCTGTTTTGACGTTGACGCTCTCCTATGAAGCGATGAACGAAGGATCACGCGGTAATGGAAGGGAATGTTTACAGAAATGTTTTTACTCAACCTAATTCCATTCTTTATCAATTGCATTGTAAACATTTGTAATAAGCTCTGCATAGACAGGCATAAGATGTTTTCCTTTCTTTCTTTACATACCGACAAACACCTTTGTCGCATGACATAAGCCAAATATCTCCAGCAGGAAAAAAGACGAGAAAAAACGTGCTCTCCTTTGAAATGATACACAGTTCCTACATTGCATTTCAAACACCAAGGAAAGGTTCCTTGCTGCATTGAAAAGCTATTCTTATATGGAGAAACACCACCATATCATAGCAAAATTGAAAATTCTATCGCAAAATTCAACGTTGATTATATATTTTTTAAAAGAGAAAAAAAATACAGGACAAACATAGATAGGAAGTACAAAGCTTCCTCTTTCAAGATATATATAGGATATTTAGATTTAAATAAGTTTCTAACGTCAAAAGATAAAATAAATTAGGGCTGCCGCAGGACGTAATAGTACGCCTGATGGCTGATTGGACAGTTTTTACAGGACGTAATAATACGCCTGACGGCCGATTGGACAGTTTTTGCAGGACGTAATAGTACGCCTGATGGCGTTGAGGGGTTAACCCTTCGTGACTTGCGCGAGGTGCTGTGGACACCCCAGCCTACGTTGTAGGGTGGCATTCTTTTTGGTTTAGGTTTTATGATCCCTACCTTTCGGTAGCTGGGGTTAGAGATGTTCTGAACCTTTTCTGTGAAAATCTTTAGTTTTATCCAGCTTTCCTCTGAGTTCGAATGCTTTTTTTCTGAGGGTGTGCTCTTGTGTGTGGCAGAAGTAATGAAGCTTTCGTTTGCATGTTCGCAGATCACGGAATTAAGTGAAGCCTTTTGTTTACGTAGTGTATTTGTGGTGCAATGTCTTCTGAAATCTTCTAACACTTTGATCATCATATTACATTAAATAAGTTTTGCAAATATACTTTTATTTTATTTTTCCAAAAAAATTATTTCTATTTTGAAGCAGATTTCATTTTATATGTTTGAATCAGTTCAATAATTTTCACTAATTTATATCCACCTATTGATGTCTGAATTGCATTCTGAGACAGACAGGGAAATTATTGCTCTGCTTTTTGCTAAATCTTCTGAAGAAGACGTATTGGATTCCGACGATGGGTCTTCCGAAGACTTACTAAATGAATCTGAACATTAAACAAGCAGTGAGCAAGATCTTAGTGATCTGGATGATGAAACTGCATGTCATACGGAAGAATGCATCCTTATCGGTAAAGACAATTTTACGAAGTGGAGTTTGGAGCAACTCCAATGTAATGCTAGAACACCCACACAATATCATGTCTCAAACTCCTGGTTTCAAGGGAAGCAAGGGGAAGAAGAAAAAACTTTGTCACTTTCACAATTTATTCAATAAATTGTGGAAGTGACAAAGTTTTTTCTTTTCATTTCGATGAGCAAATTCCACAAAGTAGAGCCTGACCTCATTAATGATAAAATATGCGATGTTTTGCTCAGGATTTTCTCGAATTTTTATCTCCGAATCCATAACTTGTAATTATGTGGCCTCACAGACTTTCTTATAGTAAATGTTGTTCTCTATCCAAATAAATTTTTTAATCTATACCTTACAGATCATATAGAGCTAGAGAGAGAAAAGTTTGATATTTCATTGTTGATTGACGGATGCCATTTAATGAGATAAGAGTATAAGTTCATTAAAATAATTATGTAAAGTGGAAGTTCTAATTGATGGATTCAGTTGAAAATCACAATTGGGTGATAAATTTTAATAATGATCACTCATACTTAATTAAATTAAAATCCGTCCAGCGGTTTCGGAGATGAAAGTTAAGATGGACGGACGGACCAGACGTGTCCATAATGCATTCCGCTATTACCGCTTCGCTGGTAAAGAACGCCTAAAAAGTAAAAAAAATATAATACTTTTTCATTAATCCACAAAATTATTGTTTTAAATAAACCACATTCTGATAAGAATCAAATCCTATCAATAACTAGATTACTATTAGGAATAAATTTCACACAAATAAATCACCCTTTTTAGTGACAATTATAAATTGAAATTTTATGTAGTCACTTTGCCCTAGCACAGCTCACAAATAAATCATCCACCCTCGTTTGAAGTTATCATGCCGCCACTCTTGGCACAAATCACGTTTTATCCAGTCTTCAGATGGAGGGTCCTGATATTCACATTCGCATCTTGGACAGACATTTTTTTCCTTGTAACTGGCTCAGCCTTATCCTTTAGTTTTATTACTTGCTGTTTGAACATGAAAAGGCATTTTCGAGATCCTTGCTTCATATTGTCATCAATGCGTTTTTGCCTTTCCATTTCCAAGCTAGTTTTGTGGGGTGTGGATTTAAGAATTACAGACTTTTTCCTTTGCGCATCCTTTTTATGCATTTTTTGCATGAAGTGAACGCATATAGAGGAGGTTGTTTCTGTCCATCTGTCTGTCTGCATGTTAAAACTTGGGAACTGCTGAACGTATTTTAATGAAATTTGGTATTGTGGAGTTTTGCTAAAATTGGTCATCCAATTCCAATTTTGATTAAAATCGGACAACAATTACAACTCCTTTACATGAAGACCAACAATGCTACTTAGTTTCAACTCTGGAACTGCTGGACGTATTTTGATGAAATTTGGTATTGGGGAGTTTTGCTAAAATTGGTCCACCGATTCCATGTTGGTTAAAATCAGACAACAGTTACAACCACTTTACATGAAGACCTACATGTATTTTACAATGTACCTCGCTAGCTTCTCATTAAATACTCATCTGAGTGAAAAATATTGAGAAAATTGTAAAATCTCAAAGAATGCATTTGGAAACTGTGTACTCCGACATGGAGTACATCTTTCCAATCTTGTTCTGCTTATTTTACTCTTCTCCGATTGCCTCTTCTTCATGGCTCGAAAGAGAGCCTTTCATCTTGTGAGATAGGCTGTTTTGTAATCTGGCATCCAGATGTTGACAGTTGTGATGACTGATTTTCTCTACTGCTCCTTTCTTCTTGTGAGATAAGCCATTTTGTAACCTGGCATCCAGATGTTAATGGTTGTGGTGACTGATTTTCTTTACTACTCTGTTGTGATCATGGAGAACTTGCAGGATAGGTAGGATCATCTGTTTCTTCATCGTCATTTTCAGGACTCTGCTCAGTTACCTGAGACGGCAGAAAATCTTCCTCATAAAATTAAATCTGTCAAGAGGCATTATGCCGCATACTTCAAATGCTTTGACTGCTTTTTCTACTGTGCAGTTTTTATGTAGGCTTTTCCAAATAGTTCTGCTTCCTGGAACTGTGTTATTACTTTTCCTGCGTTGCTTACCAACCATTAGTCACAGAAGCATCTGTAAAACTCCTCCAATGACTTGAAGAAACATCGGTCTATTGGCTGCATTTTGTGGCTACTGTGAGGTGGAAGGCTTAGCATGTGAATGTTGTTCTCATTACAGTAACTTACTGCTTCAAGTGAAACGTGAGAGGTGTGGTTGTCCAAGATTAACAACACGGGATTTTGTTCAGATGCCTGTGCATGCTGCCGAAAGTGAGATAGCCACTTAATAAATAACTCGGCATTGATGTTGTATCCAGAATCTGAAACAAATATCACTGAATCGGGAGGGGACCCATTCATCAATTCCTGTTTCTCATGTTTTTGTGGAAATATTAGCGCAGGGAGTATGTAATTACCACTTATGTTCATGCAACACACTGCTGTCACAAGTTGCCCTCGCTCTGCCGAAACAACCTTACCCACAGCTCTTTTTCCTTTGCCACTTACCACTCTTGGTAGTTTATTGGGAACAGTTGTCAAACCAGTTTCATCTATGTTGTATACTTGATTGGAGGTAAATTTGTATTTCTCTATAAATTCCATTAAATTGTCAAAAAACAGATTACATTGCACTTTGTTGGTCCCCATTATTCGCGCAACAGTGGTCTTTTGTGGGTATCTTAAAGTTGTTTCTTCTTAAGAACAACTTTGCCCAATCAATACCTGCCATCTCTGTTGTACTGTTAAACAGGTGATTTATTTTGTTTAGAACAACATACTGATATACCAGACTGTGCAAGGATTTCAAAGTCCATGACACTTTCTTGCTGACGTCAAACCATTGCCAACATTAGATGAAATTTACCGCAATCAGACTTTTATCCCATGTGGACTTTTGCCCCATGTTACCCTACATGTTAAATTTATATGAAAATCTATTTTAAAATATAAAAAATTGAATTATATTTTTATATACATAATTGTCTATATATTTTTTAATAAGCCCTATCCATAGGAACATTTCATCCAAGGTTCATTATATTCTTGCAGGAATTACTGCAACTGGTCTACTGGTAATATTTATTACTACTATAAAATATTTATTTATTAAAATTAATGGATACATTTTTGGCAAACAACAAAATTTAATGCAATTTTAAATATACTGTTTATTAGAGGATTGGCATCACATATTCATCACAAATTTATCCAAATCCGGATGGAGTTGTTGCTCCGATACAACTTTTATCATAGATGACTGATGTTCATCAGTAAGCCTTGACCTTTGCAGAGTTTTATTGTTTTTAACTAAAGGAAATAGTTGCTTACAAGGGTGTGTACTGCCAAACATTGCTATTATTCTGACAGCAAATTTCCGCATCTCCACGAAACAGTCAGGCAAATATGAATAAAATTCGGGTATGCCAACCTCATTAAACTTTGTTTTAAGAATATTATTACACTACAATTCAATTAACTCCATCAGAATGTTTTTTTAAATTAAAAGTGAAAGGAGAAGTAAATAAAGAAAATTCATTTTCTTGAGATTTAAAATCACAGAATCTTGGCTCAAATTCAACTTTTAATGCTTCAATTTTGGCTGAATATTTCTTAAAATCCAAATTCGAAGGTGTTTTCTTAAGTTCAGCTGAGCAGTGGAAATGAGCCAAATTACCCATTTTTAATTGAGTCTGCCATAGGTGTAACTTAACTTGAACAGCTGGCATCTGATTGTACATAACTGTTACAATTTGACATTTCCCTTGAAGTTTCAAGTTCAATTCATTTAAATTTCCCGTCATATCAACTAGGAATACAAAATCCTGAATCCATTTAGTGTCTGTCAGCTCAGTTGTGTCTTGTCCCTTCAGACCCAAAAATAAAGCTTTCTTCTCACTGAGCAAAAAATATTTTGAGCACTTTGTGACATGACAGCCACAAAATCTCCATATATTAAGGAAGGCCTTCATATTCGCTTTCAAGTTCTTTTAAAAAAGAGGAAAACTGCCGTTGATTTAAGCCAGACGCGCTAATAAAGTTTACTGTTTTTATAACTTGCTTCAAAATGTGATCCATTTTCAAAACTTTCGTGCATAATACCTTTTGGTGTATAGCACGGTGAAAATGTTTTCAATTCAAATTAAGTTCCTTTTCGATAAATTCTCTTCTCAATAACCCCAGAATGCCATTATTTATTCCAGTAATATTGACTGAACAAACCAGTTTCGTCAACAGAAGATTATATTTTATCAAAATTATATATATATATATATATATATATATATATATATATATATATATATATATATATATATATATATGACAATTCCCATTTCTTTTGGAAAGAACGATTCTCATCACAAAATTTTCATTTTGAAACATGATATTTCCAGGCATAAATAAAACTTAAATATCAACAAAAAATTTACTCAAGTGTTCACACGTATGTACTGAGTTGAGAATATATGTACCATCATGGAGAATTTCTTCTGAAAGGTGTGAGATGATTTGAGAATCGAATCTCAGAACAGGTTCTTAGTGACAGTGACAGAAAACCTTTTTGAACCTGTCTACCAAAAAAATATAAATACAGTAAAATTTTCACCTAATACTGAGAGTATCATTAATATTTTAAAAATCATATATATTTGATTTATTCTGCTGTATAACTAGGTGATATTACAAAAACAGTTGAAGGAAACTATAGCAAAAATAATATTAACGAAGTGGATATTACAAAAAGTAAGAGAGAATAAAATAACACAGTTGAAAATAATTAGGAATCAGATTGATGTTTCTCCTGCTAATGACAAGGAACCAAAAAAAACACAAGTGGGCAAATTTTATTATAAAGTATCATAATGTGTGCATGTGTTATCAACCATTAAGGATAAGAAATCAACCGAGAAATGTATGCTATAACGATCATAAAAAATTGAATACCCCTGACCTCAAGGATTCTAGCAAGTTAATGAAGTGCAGTAAAAAATAAAATTAAATAAAGTATATGAGATGTACTTAAGTTCACTAAAATGAATGTGAGAGACTGACGTTGATGGATGGGTAAATGGAAATCTTCTACAAGTAATTGGAAGTTCATGGATGTAAACCACAAAGGAAAGCCACTTAGTGCTGCAATACACCTGAAAACTAGTACTCTTTTAAGCTTCAAAAGTTCTCTCTTTGCGATTTACTGTAACTTGAGCTCAAAACATTAATGAAAATCAGTGCTGCACGTTGACACCCAATGCTCGATGATAACTAACTCTATATTCTAAAGTGGCTACAAACACCATGTTTTTAGTACAATGAAGAGAAAATCTTCCTTGAGTAAATTCTTAGAATGGACGATATGAAAAACCTGAGGGAAAGGCCAAATGAGGTACACAACCAAGGGCATGGTGGAGTGCAGATGCACCCCATGGGGTTGAAGAGGAATGCAATGAAAAGGTGGTCATTTATGAGCAGCATTATGGAGGAGACTTGGTTGGAGTTGATATCCAACTGTTTCAAGGCTATAAGCATGGGCATTTTTTTTCGAAAAGGGGACTTTCCACTTAAATCCACCAATATGATCTTCTGATAACAAAGGTTTCACGAAGTGTGGGGTGGGAAATTTAGTAAAGAAATAATTCTTAGGTTTCTTGACCCTTGTGGTGAAGGAACATAGATGCTCACAGGAACAGAAGAAGCTTGTCATAGAATTGGTTCAGCTCACTTTAGGGTAGGGGATGTCTTCAGAGTTTCAAACTCGCAAGAGCAAATATACCTTTGTTTATTGTTATTATCCTGTTTCCCCTTCTCCACCTGCTGGATTTGAGGGAATGTTTCTTGTGCACCACATGGGCTCTTGTTTTCTATTTAATAATATATGCTGCAAATTTCCACTAGAATTATTAAGGGCCGCATTACATTGCATTTTAAAATCTCATCAGGGGCCACAGAGATAAGAGTGAAGGATATCAAAAGGAATTAGGTGAAGTTACAAGGGCAAATCAAAAAGTTAAGGTAATTTATTTTTTATTAAATCTAGAAAGGTAAAATGTACAAACTTTTAGTATCATTTTACAATGTAGTCCTCTTACTTTTACAAACATTTGTTAAATTGGTCCACAGGCTTCTTAATGCTGTCTGAGAAGAACTTTTTCTGTTGTTCCTGCAACCAAGTATGAGCTGCTTCTTTGACTTTGTCATCATGTAAAAATTGACGTCCACACAATGCTTTTTTCAGAGGACCAAAAAGGTTAATCACTTGGGGCTAGGTTTTGACTGTAGGGTGGGTGAGGAAGAATTTCAGATTTAAGCTCTTCAATTGTTTCAATGGCTGCAGTGACTGAATGAGGTCAAGCATTGTCATTATGCAAATGAACACCTTTTGACAGCAATCCTCTGCGTTTACTGTAAATAGCACAAGCTTTGCAATATTTCAGGTCATAGTGCATGATTGAATACACAGATCCATAGTTGATGTCTAACATTTTGGCAACAGCAGTAGCATTAATCTGTCTGTTTTCTCATATGAGACCATTAACTCGATCAACATTGTGTGCTGTTCTTGAACTTGTCAGATGGCCTGTATGGTCTTCGTCAAGCAAACTTGTTCTGTCACTTTTGAACCTTTTCACCCATTCGTACACTTTTCTTTGACTTTTACACTTTTCACCATACTGTGCTAAAATTCTTCCATAAATCTCCGAGGGCTTGACCCATTCTGACCACAAAAATCTGCCGACAGCACGTTGTTCACTAATTGTGCAATCAGAAAGCAGAGCTGACATGTTTAGCCCTCAACTGTACAAGACACAATGAGCACCGGCAACTGGGAAGACACATTTAGACTTGTTTGACTCTATAGTAAGTATGATGACGTAGAGAGTGTGTTCTGATATTGTGTATTATTCTCGCATGCAAATTGCCTTTACTTTTTGATTTCCCCTTGTATAATGCCACTTCTAAACTGATAGTGATAAACTACGTGGAAATAACTACTAACTTTGAAGCTAGTAGAAAATTCAATGTCACTGAAGCAATTGTGCATTGATGGAAACTATTAAACCAGGAACTTGAATGTGCTAAATCTAATTGGAATTTATTCAGTGGTCCAAATGTGGTTGTGTTCATGATCTAGAAAAACGAGTATGTTTGTGCATATTCAGAGACAGTGCAGAATGTCAGCTTTGAGTGAAACAAACTCAAAGCACAAGAAATAGCATGTGAACTAAAAATCCCACAATGGAAATTTGACCAGTAATGGTTAATGCATGCGAATGATGCAACAAAACGGTTTTGGGGAACTTCACTGTGGCAAAAATTGCCTGCAGACTTCAGTGAGAAACTTCTTGCCTATCAAAAGCATATAAATGGAATTAGAAAAACCAACAATTACCTTTTAAGCCAAACTGATGAAACTTCAGTTTTCTTTGATATGCCATCTAATTCCACTGTCAATGAGAAAGATACAAAATCTGTGATAATAACTCCAGGTAACGAAAAAATGTGAGTTACAGTAATGTTGACTGTTTAGCAGGTGGAGCAAAATTATCACCATATGTTATCCTAAAACAAAATACAATTTCCAAGGAACAAATGCCTATTGGAATAATAGTTAGATGTTATGAAAATAGATGGATGTCAAAAGTACTTAGGAGAGATTGGTTACATGTCATCTCAAATAGAAGACCAGGAACACTATTAAGAAAAAGAATGATGTTTGTACTAGATGCATTCAAAGGACACATAACTCTGAAGTTAAAGATTCAATTAATGCAATGAATACTGACCTTGTGATAATACCTAGAGCAGTGGTTTCCAAACTGTGCTGCGGCACACTGGTGTGCCACAATAGATATTTAGGGGGGGTGCCGTGAAAAACTTTGTTTAGTAAGTAAATCAACGATTTGCATGTGTTGGTGGGTAATTAGGACAATAATTTTTCTTCTAAGAAATTGATTATGTAGTAGCATCAACAAATGGATGTGTCCAAAGGTTGTAATACCCATATCAAAAAATATATAAAGCTTGTTATAAGGTTGGGGTGCTGCAAAATCCTCTTGAATTTTGAAAGTGTGCCACGGCTCAAAAAAGTTTGGGAACCACTGTACTAGAAGAATGACATCACAGCTTCAAGTCTCCATGTTGCTGTCAACAAGCTTTTCAAAGATAATTTAAAGGGTTTATATTCCGAGTGAAAAAGAAACTCACTGTTGCAATGATATGCCAATGGATCAAGGCACCTTAGCAACATATAAATCCAGAAGTAATAGTGAATACATTTAAGAAGTGCTGCTTATCCGATGCAAAGGATGGAAGTGAAGATGATGTTTTGTGGGATTCTATTGACAAAGTTCGGAGTGAAAAATATAGGGAGAATGAGGACAATGATGAAAAGAGCATAGAGAGTGATGATGACTGATATACCGTAAATACCCGCGTATAATGCGCACCCTCGTATAATGCACAGGGGGGTTTTCAGCCTCGTAATCTATTATTTTTCTATATACCCGTGTATAGTGTGCACAGATTTTTTTAGCGTTACCGTTCCAGAATAAAGTAGATGGTCTAACGTGTTCTAAGGCAATGATCGAATTATTGGTATTATGTATTGGTAACATAATGAAAGTGCGAAATGAAATTTTCGAATAAGGTTCCAAAAGAACGTCAGCTAACTCAATCATTACATACGTTGTTTACTTACAAGGTGGTATTAGGTATACGCAATAAATCGAATTATATTAATTTCATAGTATAGCATATGACATTGTTTGAGCTAATAAAATGAAGGAATGACGATAATCCTATTTTTTACATATGTTTTTGTCACGCCTGAGGTGGACGAGTTCGCCCAACCTTCAGTTTTACCCTTATTAGAACACTCTGGAGCACGTAAACACGATAGCAAATAACCATAATTAACTACAGACTAAGAATCAAGAATAAATCACGTATCACCAGGCCGGGCACCGGTGTAGGGTGACGTCATGCGTAAGATGCCGATTCCGATAACAACATCGAAGAAGAATGGTTCGGTGACGAAATATTTCTTGGCTTTTAAAATGGATAAATACTGAATTCATTCTTTTCATACCTAATTAATGAATGTTTGAAAAATTAATTAATAAATTTTAACTATTTTCTATCTTACTTTTCGTAAAAATCACCAATAAAATTATGAGGATACCCGGGCAGTAATTACTGTGCCGAAATTGTGGAAATATGGGGTCAAATGAAAATAGGAAGATTATCTACCCTCGTATAACACGCATCCTGATTTTTAACTCAAATATTTCGAAAAAAAGTGTGCATTATACGCGGGTATTTACGGTAATACAAATACCTATGATTTTCAAGAAAATCATGGGACCCGATATAGCAGTATTGCTAGTTTTGTAACTTTTTCAATTTTTGCAGGTATCGTATATAATTAGGTCATCAAATCTTTTTCTGCTTTGACAGTCTACTAAAATGGGGGCCATCTTAGATTCTGGTAAATAAAATATATTCTAGTGCAAAAACCTGTCAATATGATGGGAAGGAATATATTACTTGCTATTTAAATTAAATTCTCATCCTTATTATTCTCTTGAATCATTTATTTGTATCTTTAAAATGTAAAAGTTTTATTCCAAATAGCAACATAAATTAACTAAATCCTTATTTATTTTCCAAAAAATACAATAGTCAACAACATTATATATCAGAAACAACTTGATCATTTAAAATAGAATTTCATTCTTCCATTTGTTTGTCCGTTCATGTCCCTAATTTGTGCCGTGACACTCAAAATGCAAAGGCAACCTACACCATGCCACCCTTGTATTGTTAACATATCACAGATTCTTATAAATGTTTATGCTTATTTCACATCTTCATTGATTTAGTTCCTTTTAGGAAATGAATGGCAATTAGGTTCATAAAATGTCATTCATTTCAGTCTCGTTACAAATTTTGTCTGAAAATTTCATTGTACATATAAACATTTGAAACAATCCATTCGGAATACAGTGAGGTTTACTTAACATTTTACATGCACAATAGACATGGTGAGACAATCGATCTTAATAAAATGACAAGTGTATTTTTAATGTATTTATATTTGTAGAACTTTATATTTGTAATAATAAAAACTATGATATTATAACAACTGTTTTGTTTCATAAACAAAAACAAACAACCAAGTGATTTTCCCTTTAAGCAGTTAAAGGCAAACTGAGTATTTGAATAATCACAATAATGTTGTTATGTAAACAAAATTATAAAGGATAAATATTGTTCCACAAAGTAATTAAGTAATTATCCTGTTTTGATTTAAATTGTTTATATATAAATATAACATTTAAGTTATCAAAAACATAATGTGTATTAGAATAATTACATTATTTATTACAAAGAAATAACACCCATCTTTGCATGCATGTAGATGAAAAATTGGACAGTAGGGAGACAGACAGTGCCCGAGGGTGGAAGGTGGGGAACCTCGAAGCGATGTCATAAATTTGTCCAATAAGCAACAATGTGATTTCCCTTTATGACCGAAGTTTTTTTAACCATAAAAATGCAAAATTTTCATGTTGAAAATGAATATATGGTCTGATTCATTGTGTATTTCAAAATTGACAGTAGGAAAATTCAAGTACCAAATTTGTATGACAATTCTGAGTAATTTTGAAATGTGAATGAAAATTATGCTGCATTGCTCCTTGTAAACATAATCCCCATATATAAAAAATGCAAACCAATGTGGCCTTATGGCAAATAAGCATAAATATGGAAATACCTCATACGTGAAATATGCCATTACCAAAGAGCCACAATATTGAAATACATTAGGCTCATAAGTCATCATCACTTATTATTATTTTATTGTTATTATTTCACTGTAAATTGGCAATCACGCTGTATTAAATTATGATTAAATAAATTTGACATGAATTTTCTATTGGGTTAAAAAAGTTAGTTATTTAAATCTAATTTTTTTGGAGCAGCAATCTATACTTATGAAGGCTATTGTAAAGTCTAAAAACAGCTTCTTAAAAATCGCTCATTTATTAGCACGAAAGAAAAACCTGTTTGTTGATGGCCAGCTAATTACCGAAGTATTCATTATGATGAGTAACTTTTTGATGGATTTTCAAATAAAGCAATAATGTCAGCAATCTCATTTACTTTTAGGAGGACAGTGCATCTAATATCTCTAAGACCCTTCATGAATTATCTCAGCAATTTGGTGCTGCAATTATTGGATATGATGAAGGACTCTTAGGAGATGACCGTTGTTTATCTGGTGCACTATGGAGACGAATACTTCAGCAAAAATATGGCACTGCTATGTCACTTGAGGCATTGGTGAGATATGTGAGACAGCAGGTATGTGATTTATATCCTTAATCATTTAATTATTTTTTATGATTGTTATTATACCAAGAAAAATTTAAGCTTTCAATATTCGTATAAACTTCATAGTAGAGATGTGTTAGAACCAATTTTTCATTTATACCAAAATTACTATGAAAGTTTTGGCAAAATTATAAAATCAAGGAGGGAACCCTAGTTTTTCTAAATTTATAAATTTATTTTACTTTGAGCTCTTTCTTTTATACATTTTAAGTTTAAAATTCACTCATGTTTATGTCGCCAAAGACACCCAGTTGGCAATTTTCAATGTGCATCATGTATTATGACCAATTCTTCCATATCTATTTAATAGGATTTTGTTCTTTCTACAATAGACAACAATATACCTAGGTATTTTACATAGGTAATATTTTCATTAGCAGGGTTTACATGGAGACGATTTTGCAAGGGCTCGTTCCAGTTGCGAATGATGGAGTGTTCGTGTATTTGCAAAGGAAAGGATGAGACAGAGAATTTTGAAAGTGATGATAAGAATGCAGATGATTTATGAGAAGACAATCGTAGATGATAGAATGCACATGTAAATGGAACTGTTTTGTTTCATCTATCATTTGTAAACAAGCACGTGACTCATTCCTTCCAACACCGTTTACATGCACAGTTTTAGTCAGATGACCGAATGCCAAGGTCTTTTGCAAGTGCCAACCAAGAAGATGAGTTCAGGGTCATCCCTAGGTGGCAAGCAGGTACCATCTTGGGGTGGCAAATGAGTTGGCCTCGAAGGCTGATTTAACATAAGGCACTTTATAGGCTCAAATTGTGTTTTTCCTATAACTCATTGTCATTGAAAGCAGACAACATATACATATCTATCAGATACGGGAAAATATGCAGAGGATAATGTTTAGATGCGAATGTAAAAATCAGTATAAGTGCAAATCTCTAGTTTCTACTTCCCCAATGACCAATAATAAAAGGTGGCACTAGGGTTTTTTTTAATCCCACTGCAATAAGATTTGGCTTCGACACACTTACCAGGGGCTCTTTCCCCAAACCACAATTAGGTGTCCCTCAAGGATCTATTTTAGGTCCTATACTGTTTATTATTTATATAAATGACCGCCCTCTTACCCATATTAAACCTGATGTCAGTAGCATAATTTTTGCTGATGACACTAATTTTTTAATCTCTGCAGATGACATAAATTCAGCTAAGGTAAATTGCCAAAGGATCATGAATTATATGATGGATTGGAGCCATACAAATAAACTTTCCCTTAATTGCTGTAAAACTCAACTGATATCTTTTTCAGATACTCCAACTGAAATATCCTTTACATTGAATGGCGAACATATTTTCCCCATACACCAAATTTCTGGGCCTATACATTGAGCCATCAGGTAAATGGTCATTACATGCATCCAAACTCCTACCTTAACACAACTCTGCCTTCTATTGTATAAGATTTCTTAAAAGCTCAGTCTCTCAGGAGGTTATGAAATCTGTCTATTATAGCTATTTTTATAGTAGGGCTACTTATGGCATTATCTTCTGGGGCTCTTCACCAACTATATTACATCAAGTCTTTATTATTCAAAAGAAAATCATATGATGTATACTAGGTACAACAAGTAGAACTTCATGTAGATCACTTTTTGACAAATTGGGTATGTTATCCATCCCATGTGTGTACGAGGTGCTACCCAAAAGTTCCGGGAATTTGAATAGTGCTCGCGAACCGCTTGTAGTACGACCACTCGCCGCTAGGTAGTGCTTGCAGTATCCTTTGTGAATAAGTGTGCAACGTGGCGGCTAGCTGAGTGCCTGTGTTCGCAAGTTCTGTGCATTTTTGTAATGTTGTGTTTGAGTGGTTCTGCAAATTTGTTTAGAACTGAAATGGCTGATGTTAAGGAATAAAGAATTCGCATCAAATTCTGCTTCAAACTCAGCAAAATGGCAGCAGAAACACACACAGTGCTTAAACAAGCATTTGGTGATGATGCTTTAAGCCAAAGCAAAACATTTTTTTGGTACAAACGTTTCAAGGATGGATGGACGTCTGTCGACGATGAGCATTCTGGTCGACCGTCGACAAGCACAACTCCGGAAAACGTCACAAAAGTGTGTGAGGCTATCCTGGAAGACCAAAGGCGAGCAATCCATGATGTTTGTGACATCGTCGGACTGTCATACGGGACGTGTCGATGCATTTTGTCAGAGGATTTGAACATGAGATGCATTGCTGCAAAATTTGCTTCGAGACTGCTGAGCAACGACCAGAAAGACCATTGCGTTGCTGTCTGCAGGGAGCTTCAAAATGAAGTTAGAGATGACCCCAACTTCATCTCCAAGGTCATAACTGGTGATGAATCTTGGGTTTATGGTTATGACCCTGAGACAAAGCAGCAGTCGTCACAGTGGAAGTCTCCATATTCACCACGGCCGAAAAAAGCGCGTCAAGTTCGCAGCAATGTCAAGTCCATTCTGATCATTTTTTTATGTCAATGGGATCGTCCACAAAGAATTCCTCCCACCGGGTCAAACTGTCAATGGAGAGTTTTAATGCGATGTTTTGAAGCAGCTAAGGGTGAACGTCCGATGCAAACGCCCAGACAAGTGGCGCAACAATGACTGGGTGCTCCACCATGACAATGCACCCGCCCAAATGTCACTCGTTATTAGGCAGTTCCTAGCTTCCAAAAACACGACAGTCATTCCCAACCTCCCCTACTCTCCTGACCTCGTTCCCTGCGACTTTTTCCTGTTCCCCAAAATGAAAGGGCAACGTTTTGACATGATTGAGGAGATCCGGGCAGAATCGCAAGAGGTGCTTAACATGCTCATACCTGCGACTTCCAAGGATGCTTCGCATCATGGAAAAAATGCTGGGAACACTGTATAAAAGCCCAAGGGGACTACTTTGAAGGGGACGGTGGAAATTTGGACTTGGCGTAAGTAATTTTTTTTTATCCACAAGTTCCTGGAACTTTTGGGTAGCACCTCGTATATTTATTGCCTACTAATTTTCATTAAAAAGAATTTTCATGTACTCGAAAAAAATAGCTGCATCCATATCTATGGCACTAGAGGAAAAAACAACATTCACCTGGAGCACAATAAAAAGCTAATCGCTATTAGAGATCCTGCTACCATGGGTGCCAAATTATATAACAAGCTACCTAAGACAATCAAGAATTTAGATAATCTAAACAGATTCAAAAATTCACTTAGGAATTTTCTACAAACAAAATGTTATTATACTGTCAATGAATATGTGACATCAAAAGCTTGAATAGGTTATATATTTCTGAATAGTTTTGTATTACCCATGGATTGTGATAATGAAAGCCATTGTCATACTTTTGTACATTATGTATATTGTTTTAAGCAGTAATTTTTTCTTTTTATATTCTCTTTTTGACGACTCCAATACCTACCACTATTTGTTGTATGGTCATAAGGACAATAAATCTATTATTATTATTAATCTAATTAACCCACTAATGCCCAGTGGCAACATTTATTGCCAAGCACTTTAGAAATTTTTGTCCACTTTCCATTCTCTGGCATATGCCAATAATTGCTTCTTCCTTTTTAACATAATTTAATTATATCAACTTATGCTTAATTATATCTTCAAAGTAACCAACTATTAAACTGCTCTAAGCAACACAAATATAAAGAAGCATGGCTAAGCACGGCTAAAACCGATCAGTCCTCAAATTGCAGGGGAAACCATACAAAATTTGAAAATGTCAAAAGCTCACTCCATCATCTGAGAAATCATGCGGTTTTCTCATTTACACGGACAGTTTTGTCATCTGCAGTTGGATCGCAAGTTCCATCACTCGCGAATGAGTGAGACAGTTTTGTAAAATACAAGGGATGGAATGCACACTCCATCATTTGCCGCTTCATCATGCATGACTCTCACTCACAACTGTCATTCGGTAATTTTTTGACGACACTGAAGTGGAGTGTCCTGCTCCATTGTTTGCTAAATCACGTGTGATGGAATGCGCATTCCAAAACTATCATATTGTCTCCGTGTAAACCTTGCTTTGATAAGTACAGGCATGCCTCACTTATTGTTAGCAAAAGAGATACATTCCAAGATATCTGTGTGATAACCAATTTTGCACTAAACGAGCAGCTTTTAACATAGCACTTAGCCCAGTTGTTTCTAACTTTTCAGAAATTTTACTATATTTATATTGCAATTTACTGTATTTGTTGGTCTGTAAAACACACTTTTTCCTGAAAAAATGACTCCCAAAATCAGCCTGTCTTATAGGCTGAAGGTAAGATTATTACTGTATTCAGTATTATACTCATGAATCCAATGGTCCCCAAATAGAATAATTGAAAGTCATCCAATGTGAAAACATTCAAATATACATTATTAATAAATAATAACAAAAATGTTAATGTATACAGTAAAACTTTATGCAACGTGAATACCGATGATGCATTTTAATCGTTGCACTTTATTACATTTTCGTGCATAGTGAGTACAATTTTGGTGTGTTTGTGATGTTAGTCATACTTTTTAGTTCCTAATGAGCCTGATGAATAGTGTGATTAATGCCATGGAACATTAGAATTTGTGTAGATGTAATAAAAATTTTATAAATATCTAGGATAAATAACATTACGTGTATTGAGATCACAATGGCTGCAGGAATGAAAAGATATGCCTAAACTATTGCCTATAAGCTTCAGGTGATTCAACATGCAAAAACACATGGATACCAAGCAGTAGCATGTCATTTTGGTCCACCTTCCACAGCATCCTCAAGAATTCTATTAGCTATTTACACTTATAAATAATTTTTAAACACTGATAATTTCCACATGAAAAAACCTTTCAATCACTTTTCACATTATAAAAACGAGTAAACAAAATTGTTGTTTGTTGCCAAAAATGCAACATTTTGATGTGCATCCTGCTTACTACTAATGCCAAAATATTATGCAAAATATTTGCAATTAAAATTGCCGTTGGCAGCGCTGGCATCACTGTCAATATTTGCAAGAAAATTCGTTTACTAAGTATGATGCTAGATGGCATTGGGATAGCATTGATCGCAATTAAAATTACTGTTGGCATTGCTGGCTATCAACAATTCAAATATTTTTTAATTTAACATCTGAACTCAATGATCTCAATCTTGAGCTTGAGATAAAGTGTACCTCAAATAATTGGATCTGTAAATGCATTCCAGTCCATATTAATCTTATGGTTAAGTTTTATTTGCTGATTTTCACATGATTCAACCAACAGCTACCTTTCTTTTAAATCCATTTAATGTAACTGACATTAGTAAAATGTCAACACAAATAGCAAATACAGGGTGTTTCAGCAGTCATGCAACACTGCTGTATATTTCACTATAATATATACATGGTTGCGCGATTTTGAAATAACCTGTATAATAAACAAAAAATTGCTGATGTAGAAATCAAAATTATCCCTCTGCATATCATTTGTTGGATGAAATTTTTCAGTAAATGAATGCATGTTTTGGGTTGACTTATTTGTGTGAGAATGGATTCTGAACATTGAAGATATTAAAGTCCAAGTGTAGATCGCCGTTGCCTGATGCCTAACTCTATGGCTGCTTGAGAGTTGCTATATCTCCATACATCCTGGAATAAAAAATTTCAAGAACAAGCAATTTAAGAAATGCACTTGCCTCAGGTATCTCCAACAGACACGATAAGGTTAAAAATATTTTTATCCTTGTTGTGGCTATTGGAGATACCTGAGACAAGTGCATTTCTTAAATTGCTTGTTCTTGAATTTTTTTCAGCCATAAGATGAGCTCGATAGCTCCCTGTTGAATCCTGGAATATGATAAATTGGCAGATAATATGCAATGTAAACATCTCATTAAAATTGTATGACCACTTTTGTTGATGTAAAATCTTATAATTGCATTAAGTAAACTTTTGAAATTTATTTGTAATGAATGTTTTACAATTATTTGGTATGTTTATTATTTTTAATGCCATGCCTTCCTTATGTTTTTTATGTGGCTTGCCTGATATTTTTAATTTCAAATGTGTTTCACAGTCCAGAAAAGGTTGGGGACCCCTGACATAAGCCATACCTCCAACCAGAGTAACTATATAGCATCCATTGATATAGTAACTTATCGAGTTTTATGCCCAGCTCCTGCCAAGTGTTTTCCATTGACAATGGCAGCGTTTTTACTACAAGTCAAACACATAACCAATGTCATTGTGTGGAGTATAAGTATACAGATATGAGAGTTTATGCAATGTATGTTGCACCAATTTTTTCAAGTGGTTGATGCACCTGAATCAAGTATTTTCCAGGTTCAGTCATTTTTACATGTTTTCTTTTTTAATCCCTTGCATGGAAATTAAACCTTCCTGAAAGTTTATCATCGTTCAAGAATAATACTTTTTTATATGCTATTTTTTTAGTCACAGATGAGTTAGAGGACTGGACATACTATTTCTTGTCATCATAATACCCATCATTGTCATTTGGTTTCTGCTGCTGAATGCAAGAATTGATGGAATTTACTTTCATGTGACAGATAGACACATTCTACCATGGAGAGCAAAAGGGCAAATAATTTTTTCACTGACATTGGAATGAAAAAACCAATCCTTGAATTATAAATAAGATTACCTTGAAAATCGGGCTGATTTACTAGCAACTGAGCTTTCATTTGATGGTATTTAGATGGGACAAAGTATCATTAATCATAAGTTGAATTTCAGGTCAGCACTGAATAATTGGCAGCATGAGATTTTTAAGACCATAAAGGAAAACTAATTAATATGTTTGTGTCTTGAGAGTGTAAACTTTAACAAATGTCTATGATGAATTTTGTATTTATCATATTTTACTTAAAATATAATTAACTTTGTTTGAAAATATTTGAATAGCAAAATGTACCATGATTTAATTTTACGTGGAATAAAATTACCTACCATATATGCCGGTCTACAAGTCAACCTTTGAAGCTTAAAAAAATCCTCTAAAATCTTGGGGTTGCCTTACACACCGGGTATTAAAAGTGAACCATAAACTCCAGCGTATTTTTCGATGTAGATGATCGCCATTTTGAATCAGCTGTTCAACTGCTCCATTTATTTAGCAGTCATAATTTAGAATATTTGTAAAATGATAATTTTTAATAACATAACTAAGAATTAAACATTTTTTTTTAATACATGAAATAATTTTTCAAAAGATAACAATATACCATCTATGGTCAAAGGTAATTTTTAAAATATTCAAGAATGGTATTTTTCTACATTACAGTTTAAAAACCATGAAAAAATCCCTCGCCTTCTGCATCAGACTCAGAAATTGTCAAATTATGCTCTGGAACAGATGTTATGATATCAGGCTCATTGTGATCCGCAATAAATTAAATTCAGATATAGATATCAAACAGACGATTCAACATCTTCCAATATCAAATTAATCGGAAGGTTAACAATTATTAGTTTGTCATGACCACTTCACTGATTATAAGATTCATTGAGTGAAATAGTGGCTCATTTAAATAGTGAACATATGTAAAAAAGGAATTTTTAGTCAAAAAATCATGGTCGACTTAGACACCAGGTCTTAGAGACTGGTATATACAGTAATTATCCTTTAAACATTCCTGTAACTACAACTGTGAATTTACTCAGAACTCTCTTCATGACAGGTACATGAGCTGGACAAGTTGGATAGAGAGAAGATTCTTTTAAAGCCAGATTTAAAATGGAATCAACTGACAGCAAAAACATAAAGTGATAGATTCATCTTGTCAAAAGTGTTATAAAGTTGTAAATTATTAGAATAAATGCCAATCTCTTTATTTCATTTCTTGTTACGTGGTTTTATTTATTATAAATGGGTGAAAGCATAGCATATTTAATTGCTACAGGCAGTTAATTTAAAAATTTAAAATTATTTCTCTATCAGAATTATTTCATTGCAAAACTATTTGGTATAAAAATTTCATAAACCTCATAAATGGAGAAATATTTCAAATGCACAAACTTTATGATCCTATCTTTCTATATAGTAGAACAATTATATGATAACCAAGTATGTGCTTCAAATGAATTTTTTTAATGTTCAAGCTTTACCCTTAAGAAAGTAGCATTATGCAGAAATGTATCTGACTTAATGAATAATTATAACCTATTCTTCCAAGTACAGTATTCCCTCGCCAACCACAGGGGTTATGTTCTTGACTTAACCTGCAGTTGACAAAACTGCAATTGGCAAAAGCCCGGCTTATGGAAAATTTGGGATTAGGGAAAACGATTCTTGAGAGACATAGCTAAAGTCCTATAATGTATACCTCAATGTTAAAGACAATTAATGATTACAAAATTTTTTATAAATAACTTTTATATAATAAAATTTACTCCTTTGTCTGTAGAATAGTACAAAACTTGAGTTGGCAGCACAACCCTGTCAAACTTAAAAACCTATTGAAAAATAAAGCTTGAAGCAAAATTTCTGGTTTGCTAAAAAATATAACAATGTTTCTTCTCATTCTGTTAAGAGGTGAGTTGGCTCAGAGGGCAAACTCAAGAACCAAGGTTCCTAGAATCAAATCCCTAAGGTGGAAAAAGTTTTTCTGGTTAATTTATGGTCACTCTTTAATGCTAAGTCATCACAAGGATGAAAACATATATATGGCATGGGCTTTCCTTGCATTAATCTTTACGTGGCTATCTCCCTTTGAGGGGGACAATAATTAAGAAATATAACTTTGTTGCCGCCTGGAAAATGTTAATAAATTTTGTGCTTAAAGGATAATTTCAAGCGATTTCACATGTAATATGACTAAACATGAACAGAATTAAAATATTTAGTCTTTCGTGCGTAAAATAAACCATTTCCCCTATACCAAATTTCATCAAAATACGTCTGGTGGTTCCCAAGTTAAAACAGGAATGTAAACTACATGTAGGTCTTCATGTAAAGTGGTTGTAATTGTTGTCTGATTTTAACCAAAATTTGAATCTGTTGACAAATGTTAGCAAAACTCCCAAATATCAAAATACATCTAAGGGTTCCCGAGATGAAACAAAGGTACATTGTAAACTACATGTAGGTCGTCTTGTAAAGTGGTCATAATTGTTGTCCGATTTTAACCAACAATGGAATTGGTTGACCAATTTTAGCAAAACTCCCCAATACCAAATTTCATCCAATACATCCAGTGGTTCCTGATTTTTAACATGTGGACGGACAGAAACAACCTCCCCCGTGTTCATTTCGTGTAAAGAATGCATAATAATTTATGTCATTTCAAGATGTACATTACTAATAAGTCTGCAAAATGTGATCTCAAAGTTCCTGTTTATTAAACTAATGCATGCAACTACTATAGATATATTTACAGTGATATTGACAGCATAGGCCATAAGTCTGAACTGATAAGAACTTTCAAAAGACTCGTACAAACTCTTGAAAAATCTAGCTGGTGGTGACGACTGCTACACTACACTACAAAATACAATAATAGTTAATTTATCAATAACAAATGCAATAGTATTTGATTGAAAACCTATCAATTTAATTATTACCTATTCTTATGGAGTTGAGAGTTTTCTAGGTTTAAGATGGGCCTTCACAGCTACCATAGTGGTTAAGGGGCTCACGAGGTCCCCACCATACTTCACCCCGTCAGTCATTCCTTTACTTCCTCTAACTCCATCGTCATCTGTTACAATGTACAATATTATCTGTGATCAAACTAACTTTATTCTTAAATTTTATTTTATTTTAACATTTTTAGTTAAGTGTTTAAAGAGCTCTTCAGGTAACATGTTCCAATCCAAGATTCCTCTATTAAGAAAAGAATATTTGACAATATTTGTTTTTTGCAGTCTAAAATTAATTTTAAACTCGTGTCTGTTTTTTCCAAAAAGTCTGACTTCTCTCTCCTACTCCTTAGATCTTTCCATGCCTTATTTTTGCCAATTACCTGGAATATACCCCCTAATCTATTAACCCTCCTCCTTTTCTCAAGCATTTCCCAACCCAGCATTTTAATCATTTCGGTGGCACTATCTCCCTTGTTGAATCTTCCTAAGGTATATCTCGCTGCCTTTCTTTGCACCTTCTCTAATTTCTTAATATGCCCTATCTCGTAAGAGTCCCATACGTTCATAACGTACTCTAATATAGGCCTAACCAATGATTTATATGCTAACTCTTTTGCTGCCTTAGTACTTCCTTTTAGATTATGTATCACATAATGCGAGGTCTTATATGCTTTTGCCACGATTTTGTCGTTGTGTACACCCAATTTAGGTCTTTTGTTATTTGAATGCGTAGGTATTTGCAATTATCAACTTTTTGTACCGTTTCCCTATTAAGCGTGTAGCAAAAATTTCTCTTGGTCCTTTTATTTGTGAAATTTATGTGCTTGCACTTAATCCAATTTGCTACCCATTCCATATCTTCCTGCAAAATTGCTCGGTCCTTTTCCATTCTTATTTGTCTATAGATAACGCAGTCATCTGCGAAAAGCCGCATCTCAGACTTGACGTAATTAGATAGGTCGTTTATGTAAATCAGGAATAATAAGGGCCCTAAAACACTCCCTTGTGGAACCCCTGATGTTACCTGACTTTCCTCAGAGTGGCTCTGTCCTACTTTAACCCATTGGGATCTACCAATAAGGAAATTTTTTAACCACTGAAGTACTCTCTTATCAATATTTCACTCTTTTAATTTCTTGAGTAGAATGTCGTGAGTTATTACTTCGAAAGCTTTAGAAAAATCTATGACAATACTGGCAACTTCATCTCCCTTATCTATTGATTCTGTAATGTCTTGTAACAACCCTAATAATTGAGTCTCACATGAAAAACCTTTCCTGAACCCATGCTGATTTTTACATAACCAGTTGTTTACTTCTCAATAGTCTCGTTATGTGATACCTAATGAAGTTATACTAATAAAGAAAAAATTTTGATTTCCATCAATCTATTCTTAAATTTAGTTTAGCAAAGAGATGATGTTGCAATATTTTGCCACTACACCATGTCCTTATCAGTGGACTTGACATGACATCATGAAAATTATACTGCCTGTTCATATTTTCCTTGATATATTGAAGCATTAGCATTGAAAACGCTTGCATAGGTGCACATTTATTTCCATTTTCAATAATCTGGTATGAAAGCAGGTCATGGAGTTGGTAAGAAGAATTATTGCAAGGATGTGAGTTGGCATAATTTGCTCATATTGTGTTCCTCACAGTAACTTAACTAGGGCAGGGCAAGATTGGCATCTGCCCTGGGTGCAACTGGGTAAAGGACACCAAAATTGAGGATCACAGCAACTAAATAAACTATAGACAATAATGTTTTGAAGGAGGCAGATATTTACCCATTTGTCCTGGGCACTAAAATAGCTAATTACAGTGCTGGTTTTTCAATACATGATCATTAAAGGTAGGCTTTGTTGGTGAGTAGTAAAGTTATGCAAGACAATTATTTTGATTTTTAATTCATTTTAATTTTCACATATGAAAGGGGATGACCAAATCATTTATATCACTTTTACTCAAGTAAACCACAGTTATTACATAAAGGAAAAATAAGGAATTAAAGCTTCAGTGACCATTATATCTGCCATTACTGGTGAGTCCTAGTTGCTCACACTGAGTAGGATCGTCAGGTTGATTTGTAACTATATCACATAATAGATCTTGCAGACACTTGCTATCACATCCTTTTGCTAAAGATGGGTCTCCTTCAGTTACATAATACCTGATGAAGAAAATACCGTAAATAAATGTTAAATGTATTTAGTGTTAAAAAAATTATATGCTACCCAGACACTCATAATTTATTACATTAGTTGGATTTCAATTTATACAACTCAAGAATAGAGCCGTTTATCTATCTCTCCCTCAATAGAGATAGAATATCTGTAGATAGATCTATCTATCTCTCAATGGGGAATGCCAAAAAGTTCCAAAGACAGGTAAAAAGCCTTTTCACAGAAAATGTGTATTACTCTGTTTATGATTATATTAAAGGAGAGAATTTTAGTGGTTGAATATGTTAAAATAAATAGTTGTATACATGTTATATGGATGTTATTAATATCTTATACAATTCTTAATGGTTGAAATATATACTAAAATTAGGAGGTAGATGAATCAAAGATAAATAACACCCATGTAATTATGTAGTGTTTCCTGTAACTTGGAAATGTTTTGTGAGTCATATTATTATTTAAGACTGATTGATATTACTTATACAATGTAAAATTGTCTACGGCAAAAAATAAAAATCAAATCATAACTGAGCATCCTTCATTTCAATTTTTGCACTGGCAGTTCTGTTTTCCAGAAAATTCTTAGAAAATTAGAGAATCTTGCAAACCACCTAGGAATTGGTTTGTCTACTTTTAATTCCTTATTTGGCAGCTTTGACCTCCTTTGAAATACTTGAGTCAATTTATAAGTTAAGAACCACCACCTGCTCGAATGCCTTTTACATAGATAGGACAGGGATGTCTTAACTTCCTCAACAATCTTTTGACAGGACTAAAAAGCAGTTTATGATGCAGTGCAGCGCAGTGATTGACTTGATACAGATTTGGAAAAACTGCATTTTGAGGCAGCTGGAAAAAATCTGGCCAAAATTTAGTCAAATGTCACTGTTGACAAATTCCTCACTGTTGCAGAATATGCATCTTCTTGGAAAATGAATTGGAATCTTAGTCTTGAAAACAAAGATCATAAATGGCTTACAGAGGACATCCATACTAGGCAGTTCTGTGCTAAAATTCTGAAGTGCACAAATGGTGATTGCTGCACTATGTCACGAACTGCTATTCCCTATCCTCCATCCTTCCATCATGATTTTACCCCCTCCAATATCAGTTATTCAAATCAGCAAAGGTTTGAAGGCACTCAAGAGAAACGGAAAAAGAGATTAAATTCCTTCCTACTATGGCGTTGAACCTCTTCCTAAATCTGATGGGCCATTCAAATAACTTCCTTGGAACTTTTACTGCCCCTCAGCCCAAATGGTGCTACATGATCAGATTTATAAGATCCATCATCAGTACTTTGCATCAATTACCATCCTTAAGAAGAAAGTGCAAGACTATCACTAAGAGCGCATTACTCTTCACTTGGTAGGAAAGCCTGTGAGGCTGATTTGAGTTGTTGCTCACAAGCAAAGAGAGTTCATGCCTGTGACTGCCTTGGAAGAAAATTGTGAGAGGTTCTAATTGGTTTTTGACCTTTTTGGCTGACATACCCCTTAGAACATTTTTAAATGATCATGTATCCTTTGTACATTTTAAAGTGATAACAAAATAACACTTGTATTAAGGTAGATAACTCATGTTTTTGATGAAAAATTCACAGTTTTGGCATATTATTTTGTTTGACAATGGTGTTATTAGTCGTAACCTCTCAACTTTTGATTCTGAGGTCATGCATGAAAGATGAAGTAAGAAGAAAAATTATAATGTTTAACACTTTCTCGTCCTCCTTCAAAACTTTTGACGTGCCCCCAGTTGAAAACCCCTGATATACACACTAGTGGAATTGACCTATCAAAAGAGAAAATTGCACTGAAGTATTGGCCAGTTGTTTCAACTAAAACCCACCTTACTTCGCACTAGGAAGAAGAAACCAAATAAAATAAGAACCTTTCCTTTTTTTAAACAGTTTAATCATTTCTCAATGTGTGTGATTTAGTGTGCTAGACAGTTTTTTTTTTCAATTGCATGTTACATTTTATCTTTTTATAATTAATTAAACAAACAATTTAAAGTTGAGAATCGGAAGGGGAAGGTCAAAGCTTTTGTTACTGCGTTACTGGGGAAGAGGAGGATGGATGTCAATAAAAGTTTTAAAAATCACATTATGTAATTTGTGAAAGGCCCCTATGACAATCTCTTATATGATCTGTGAAGCACTGATTTGAGAGTTTATTCGGAATGGGTTTAAGAATGCACCCATTGGAGGGCTATGGGGACACTGAAGGGGTGGATGATCTCTCTTTTATCTGCGACTGGTCACAATCTCATGGATGGGTGTTATGAGCACTCACCTCCAATCTTTGGAGGAACTACATCATACAATGGATTTTCTTGAATGCAGTAAAATGTCAGTGTAACGAACGGTGGAGTAACGAAATATTCAGTAAAAAGAAATTATTTTCCGTCCTCTGCCAATTTTCTATGTAACATTATGTAAAAATGTTTCATTTTAACAAGTATCATTGCAATGAAAATATCGGTTTAGCGCAATAAAAATTCATCCCAGTATGAAAATATATGATCATTATAATGAAGTTTGTAAAAAGAAATTCCTTAAACAATACGATGAACACTTTTTGATCTTTACTGGGTTTGGTTTTTAGCATCTGGCAATGAAATCTCAATCCAGTCAAGTGTATCGGACGACATCCTTGCTGAAACAGACTTCAGAAAAAAAATTACGGACATTTTTAAGAAGTAAACACTAATTCATGGTTTCTTTCTTTATAATTATTTTGTTATATGTAACCATCATTCTGGCATGTGATGCCACAAATGGCTATTGCCAAATACAGAACTACGTTCTACAGTAATAGGTTCTTGTATGAATAAACACAGTTTGTGCATCGAAAAACTTTTCCTTTTTAATCCCATAAAACCTTCTGTTAAGATGGATTTGGGTTAGGTTGTTGTAGTTGCAACTTCACTTTATATCAATATATTACTCGTACTATTTCTAAATTTTTACGAGTTCCTTTTCCTATTATATATGATTACAATGGTGACTTAAGCACTACACAGTTCTCAGAGTTACGGTTTTTGGTGCTAGAGTCGGGGAGGATATATTACACTTCCTCTGAATTTTAAAAATTGCATTTCATTGTAACGAATATATTTTGGTCGTCCGCACAACTTTGTAATACTGACATTTCACTGTAGTAGCACTGCCTGGGTAAATCTGATATACTTTGTATATGACAAACTCTTACATGAGCTGCGAAGCACTGGTTAGAATTTTTTTCAGTGAAAGTACAACATTTGCCACAAAATCGTCAGCGAAAACACATAATTACACCTTATGGTTTCAGAGATAGAAATTCAAGAAATTGCCAAATGTGCCATTATGTATTTTTCTAATTGGTTGACAAATATTCTTATATGATCTGTGAGGTAGCAATTAAAGAGTTTATTCAGAGATGAAAAGTAAAGAATTTCCCAAGACTGCTTCACACACTAATCCCATAAACAAAGGAAAAATTGCACCTGGACTCGAATCCTGATATTTCGGAGAAAAAGTAATGCCTCCTTGCTCTTTAGCTTGAAAAGAAAAACAAAACAGAACCAAATGGCCACCATGAATGCAAAAGAGTATAAGGGAACTAAAGGATGTTAAACTCATCAACATCAACATGACTCTCTATTAAATGAATCAAGAGGAAAAATTCAAATAACTTTTTTGAGGAAAAACTGGTGGGAATTTTTCATGTTATTTCTGTAGACCTTAGTAATCATCATGTCAAGTTTTGTGGAGATCGGTCAAATATTGTAGGAGTTAGCGGAAAGACAAGCATATCATATGGCTTTCATATAAACTTGTAGATTTCCGGCTCTATGGGCCATCAACTCCTCGCTCCTGTGGCCCAAATTGTTTAGCCTATATTTTATAATTATAATCTTTATACATAATACAAGGATTGCAGAAATGACATGCCAATTTATCAATATTTCTTTATAGGCCACATTATCTGTGTATTTTCCATCTTTGCCTGGATACAAAGCCTTCTCAGCCAGAATCTTGATGGTTTTTTCGGATCCTACATATTGGCCATGAAAATTTTGAAAATTTAGCTTAAAATCTCAAAACTTCATGAGATTTTTTTCGTGGGACTGCAGTATGGTTACTAATCTCTGGTACTGATGAGTTGATCATCTTAAATTACACTTTATAGTTGAAGTTTAACTTTTATGGAGATGGTATGTGTTTACTCCAGTGTGAATAATATTCCATCCACTAACCTGAAGTACTTCTGCAAAAGACTTTCATTTTCCAGCATTTCATGAGTCAGCTTCTCTAGCCGAGAAACTGTCATGGACTCTACCCCATATGCCTCTCTGAAGGAGTACATTTTGTACCATTCAGGTTTTTGGGTATCTGGCTGAAGATTAGCTGCAGTCATGTTATAAATCCAAGTTTCATAGTCAATCACAGCCTGAAAAATTGAGTCACATTAATTATAAAAATTATTATAGATTAATAAATATATCTCCCACAGCATTTAATTGCATTTCAAATTAAACTAATTAAATATTTGAAGTTGCCTTTAAAATGCAAATGTGTACAGGTATACCCCAATTTACATCAAGAACGCATTCCTGAATAGTGCAACGTAAATCAAAACAGTTTTACCCATAAGAATAAATGGTATGAGGGAATCCATGCAGCAGTTTACGACTGTTTAGCATAACCAATTCGGCAGGGCAATTTGGTACCAACAGGATTTGTCACAAATCCAACTGTTTTTCATACGCTGAACTACATCTAATTTCATTTCCAAACTCATAGTTTTACAAGTTTTTTTATTTGTCGGCTCGCTTATTTCACTATTAATATGTTTAGAACTAATGAGAGTTAATACTTAATGCTAAAATCACAAATGCAAAGCTATTGAAAGCAGGCCAAGTGGCAAAAAGTTAGGAGAAAGACTAAGGGTATGGCCACACGAGTGTTTGTTCCTGTCTTAGTTGGGATGGGAAAAAACAAAGGAAATGGATCCATTGGAAACAGTATTAAGTAGTCACATGAACGAGAGTTCCTGTTTGAGTAAACAGAAGTGCTGAATCTCAGGTTCATCTGCAACAGGATCACAACAATGATATTTCTAATCTGAATTTTGGACAGTCACTTGGCCACATAAGGCGATTCTTCTCATGCAGGCATTTTTTTGTTATCAGGAAACATTACATCTTATTTGCAGTGAATTACTGATCAGTGATGTAGAAAAAGTGCCTATTCATTAGGATAGCAGCATTTAAGAATATAAAGAATTAAAAAGGTGAATTAGAATTATTAATATTATTGTCAAACCTTCAGTATAGAATAAAATCTGATGTGGCCACCTCATGACTTGCTCCATACCTGTAATATTTCTAAAAATTCCAAATGCGTTAAATGATAATAAATATTTTAAGGAACTGCGAGAAAAATTTAGACTACAAAAAACAGAAATAAACTCATACCATAGCCTTCTAATATTTGATATAGCCACAAAGCTCCAACAGTTAACAAAATAAGGAGTGTTACTAAGACTTAAGTAAGCAGAAAGTGTTTACCAAAGTTGTCTCCAGGTAGTGTGGTGGTGGCAGCTAAAAAATATGGTTTTTAAAAGATCCCTTAAACAATGAATTATATTGGAAAATGTTTCGAACAAAAGTAGAAAATTAAATTTCCTACAACTTTCATTCCAGCAATTTTTTACTTTGATTAAGTATTAAAGCAAATATTTGAAAAAAAATGGATAAGTGACAAAAGTAAAACACCCACTTCCAGTTGACAGATTTTTACCAAAAACTAATCAACTCTTGTCCCTTTAATAGGAATGTCAAATACATAATTTTGCATCGGTCTGATTAATAGTTTCTGAGTTTGAGCACCCACAAAATTCCTATTACACATACACAGAGACACAGATATCCAGAAAATGGTCAAAACGTGTTCAGGGGATCTCAAAATGTGTATTTCCGTTGAAATCTCGAAATCGTTTTTTTTTTTTCATGAAAACAATACTTTCCCCTATACTACATATGGAGAAAGTAAAAATATTTGGCTTAAGTACAATATATCTTTCCCTGACTGTGGTGCCGCAAATGGCAATGGTCACATATGGAACCATGTCCTTCTATCAACCCTTAAAAATTATTCAGACTCTTGGAGAATTTATGTGAATGTTTGGAGACGAAAAAAAGACCGTACAATTTTTAATTGACAGTAAAATCATTGAATAAAACCAGAATTGTGATATATGTGATTAATATTACCGCCCCCAGGTTGGGTTAAGTGGTTGGGGGTTGGATTTGTTCCATTTTCCTCCTTTGGGTTGAGTGAGGTGTCTGGGTTCCTTCCATTTTCCTTATTTAATGACCACTTTTGACTGTTTTGTAAATTACCACTGTTTTTGTCTAAAATGGCGATTAACTGGACACAAGTAGTTCTATTTCTTGCCACATAAGGCAAAGGGGGAAAACATTGCACTTTCTCCAAATATTCTTTGAAAGCTTAAGAAACTATCTGTATCATGAAAACTAAAAATGTTACTGAAATGGAGTATTTAAAAAAATAAATTTCAACATTTCTGCACATTTTGTTCACCTGATGCATCCCTCTATATCAATTATGGAAGACTTTTACTGCAGGCCTACTTTTTCATGTATCCAAAAATAAATGGGAGAAAGAATAATTTTATTAAATGTTTTAAAGGGATTTGATTAATATTATTTATTTATTATTTCAATAATTGTTATTCAGAATCTTTCAGGAGGAATAACAAAAAAATTTGTCACCATTACATAAAGAGGAGCTGAGATATGGCATTGTATGTTTAGACAGACAGATGGACGGACAGACTGAAACTAATAGGCGCTCATGCTGGAAGCGAAATGCGCCTAAAAAGGGAAAATTTTCTGATTTTTAACAACGAGAAATAAAACTGCCATAGCAACAAGTCCACTGCTTTTAAATGGGAAACATATTATTAAATAGCATTGATATAATGCTTTTAAAAGGAATGTATAGACTACATATATTATGAGGCCATCAATCTTAACCAAAGGTGTAATCTTATGATGATGACATAATCCTTAAGAAAAAAAGCACCTTCTGTAATTTGCTCTGCAATTCTTCCCTCACTTTTCTTAATAGGTTGATGTAGACTTTTGGGAAGTTTATATCTTGGCCTGTGTTTGGACTATTTTTGTCATCTGAACACTGTCAAAAAGCTGAAAGTAAAGACTATTACCCCTACGATTGAAAGCATCTGTTCTTCATGGGCATAATTTCAGACAGAAATCTAATACAGTATTCCTCCATTACAAGGACACTCATTTATGGAATTTTGCTATAATGCAACTTAGCAATTAGGGCTGATATTTGATATGTATATGTAATTCAAAATTCGATTTATGGAAATTTTATAATAAAGCTTGGCAGTGTAATTTTTGGTTTGGCAATACATACAGACACTTCTATTGCTTGGTAGCTCCAACTAAACATTGGTGTGTATTTGGAAAATCCTCAAAGTTCATTCTTAGTAGTAACGTAGTACAGTATATAAAGTAAGGTTAACATGCATTTACTTTGCTTTTGTGGTTGATTTATTAAAAGTGCATGCCTATTTTAGCCCAAAATGTTTGCAAAGTGGCTGTCGAATTTGAGTAATAGCAAGAATATGAAAAAAGTCGCAAATAATTATGATAATATTGCACTAGAGGTTTTTAAGGCTTTTGAAGCAGGTGAAAAACCAAGTCAAATCCTGACTTGCTACCTCCACAATGGGAACAATACATGATAACAAGGATAAAATAAAAGCAAAATCTCAGACAGCTGCACCTTTAAGTGCTACTAAGTTATCTCGCCACAGAAGGGATGTGATGGAAAAAAATGGAAAAACTGTTAAGTGTTTGGATATGTTTGGATATGCCAATAAACACTATGATTATTCAGAAGGAAAAAGTCTGTTTGATGATAAAAAGTGGTAGGCTGGTGAAAGCTCTCAAATCGAATCATTTACTGCCAGTAAAGGATGGTTTGAAAGGTTTAAAAAGCAACAACAGTTGCACAACATTAAGACGTATTTATGTTTATATTGAAGTATAATTAAAATTGTTTTACTACTTATCATATTTTCATACATTTTGGCCATTATTTTTGTCTATGGGGAATGCATCTCAATGATATGAATGAAATCGAATGGGAAAATATGATTCGATATATGGAATTTTGCATTGAGGACAACTTTTCAAGAACATATCTAGTCCATATAATGAGGGAATACTGTATAACAACTTCCTTTCATTGTATAACTACATGTCTATATGTCTGCAATGTGTCATACCTGGAAGTGCTTTCATTGGCTGACTGCAAGCCAATCAGAGATCTGGAGGTTACCCTGTAATGCTGTCGACTACGAGTTCAATATCCTGCGGTAAGATGGAAGGTCAAACTGTGAGAAAAAGATAATGCATTGAGTTTGATGCCATGCTGTAAAGTGATAGGTCAATCAATCATGGGAAAATGACAAAGAAGGATGAGATGGAGATGAAGAAATCGACTCCAAGGGATTATTTCTATTTCTCATAAAGTAAAACGTAAATATAAACTTTTGGACTTGCAGTCTTTTATGCTTTTGGAAATTAAAATTGGCAAAACTTGACCTATGATCATCTGATTTGAACAATTTTAAAGAACAATTAATAAAGTTTGTTATTCTCTTCATCATTTTCCACCTACAACTTGAAATTACTCATATTAAATGTTTCTATCATATATTTTGGGGTAATATTCCCATTTTAATGACAACTGCTTTGAAGACAATGTAATTGTCAAAACTCGAGCTCAGATTGTTGTCTGAAGGCTAAATAACTTCCCCTCCCTTACCTCAAAATTTGCTTATCTTGACAACCTACTGTTGCAAGAAATGCAATCCATATATAATTTTCCGAAGGCAAAAAATTCCGGTATTATGTCCCAGTGCAATGTTGTACTGGCACACTTTGGTAGGTGTGGTAAGGAGGTGAGTTAGCTGCTTTGTTACTACATTGTTGTCCCGGCGCACAGTGGTAGAGGAGGTAAGGAGGGGAGTGAGCTGCTCGGAAGAGGGGGGTGTGTTGTGTGAATGAGATGTTGAAGGGGCAGTATGGAGGGGAGAGCCCAGCGAAGAAGAGGGGTCTATCGAATACTCAGTAGTACATATTATTATTATTATGGAAATTCATGTAACACTCCCATTGATTTTCAACAAGAAAATCTCTAGTCATTATAAATAGAGATAGTTAAAATAAGTTATCTACAGTTAAAAATTTTAATTCAGTTTTTTATTAATTTGAGCCCATCATTTTTGATAGGCAATATACTAATATATGTATTTAAGATTGTTATTTATTTAGATGTTTTATTATAAAGAGTAGATATTTAGATCGCAGTATACTTGAAATGTGATTTTTTAGTACTTTAATCAGATAATAGCTTCAAGAAAGTGGTAACAAAAAATTTAAAGAACCTTAGACCTCTAATAAAATAATTTTACTGAAAAACAATCTAAATCGATGGACAGGTTGGTGATGTAACTTCAAATTAACGTAAATTAGGGGAAATAAATTGGGGTATACCTGTATAACCTTTTTCCCCATAAATGCAAAAACTCTAAGATTATTCTTCCATGACTACAAAATCAAATATTCAGAATGAAATGAAGTTTTTAAACATTCAATTTAAAATATGAAATTTAAACATCTCATTAATATAATTTTTTAAATACAAAAAATAATTTCCTTTAATATCTCTACAGGATGTTCCATTAATTCAGCTTAATGAGGTGAAAAACAAAAAATGAATTCTAATTTAAAATTCCATGATGTTCTAATAAGTTTGATAATGTAATCACCCAGGATGGCCTTGACCCAACACCATCTATGTAATAGACTCTGTAATTTGGATTGACGTAAGAAAAAGAGGTTCCACTTCCCCCTACAAAAGAGATGCTTGTGGCACGAGTAGGTTCATCTTGGTCGTAATACAAATGAAATTCTTCCCGATGAGTATGACCAACAAATTGAGCAACTACAGTGTTCTCAAATCTGTGGATAAAGCACAAAAGATCAAACATTTCATTAAATTATCACTGAGAATGACACCTTTATCTATTTTGTAAAAATAAATAAAAGCAACTTAAATGCAGGAACTCATTTCTTCAAGTTAAAATGATATGCATGTCAAGTAACAAAAAAGTGGTAAAATTAACAAAGAAAAATGCCCTACTTCTTTTCCAGACAAACAACCATTGCAATCATCATCATGAGTAAACTGAACTAATTTTCAGAAAGAACCATAATTAACAGACTATCAATCATTATTTACTGTTTATATCATTTATCTAGGAAAATGCATAGATAAGGTCATATTAAAAGCTGAATGACTATGGAAACAGTTCAAAACATTTTAACAAATCTGTATACATTAAACACGAAGTAAGTACTCAATTTGAACATTTCATGGAAGAGAGAGCTTTAGAAATTTCAAGCATATATAAAATAATTTTTTGCTTGAGACTAAGTATGAAGTGATTGTGAGGTCTACCTTTAAATTTTATATCCTATTTTAATGTTTCAGAAGATAGGTGTTAAAAAATTGGAATTCTTTTGGTCTTTGTAAGGTAAACTCTAAATAGATGACTTTCATTAATATATGATGGCCCTACAGCACAAGGAAAATTACTGCTGATTGACTGGAAATGTATCGATAACATGAAAAGACAATAAAATAAGATAAATAAAGTTAAATAATAAAATAATAATAGCAATAGATTAAGGATATAATAGGAAAAGAGAGAATTGCACAGAGGATATGGAGAGATAACATATTCTACTTGGGAAGGCTCTACCTTGTGGAAAGATTACATAATGTAAAAAAAAAGAATTTTGTAAATTTCCACTAGTGGAAATTAGAGCTGTCAAGAAAATGGTGTTACAGGACAGATGTGTAACAGCTTGTGAGATTGCTGGGGCCATTGGTATCAGTCTTTATTCTTTCCATGATATCCTGCATGATAGCTTAGGCATGAGTTAAGTTTCCACCAGATGGATACCTTGGCTGTTGGGACCTGCACAATAACACAACCGGCTGCAGACATGTAGCAAGCTTTTAGCCCTAGCAAACAGTTATGGTGAAATGTTTTGGACTCAAATCATAACTATCAATGAGAGCTGGCTCCCCAACTTTAATCCTGAAACCAAAGTTCAGTCAATGGAATGGTAGCAGCCCCCTGATGTACCTCGGCTCAAAGCTTGCACAACTCCTTCAATTGCTAAGGTAATGGTGACTATTTTCTGGGACTGCCAAGAAATTATCCATATTGACTACCTTCCTAAAGGTTTCTTGATTAATACTGCTTACTATTCAGAGCTGTTAAAGGGTCCTCTACAGCAAGCAATGGAAAAGAAATGACAAGGAAACCTTCATTTACAACAAGACAATGCAAGGCCTCATACTGCACAGCTAACAATGAATGTCACAGCTGACAAATGATAGAAATTGCTTCCACGCCCACCTTCTTTACTTGATCTTTCTCCCAGTGAATTTACGTGTTCCCAGAATTGAAAAAAAAACCTTTTGCGGAATACGTTTCCATTCCTTGGAAGACCTCAAATCTGCAGATGGATTAAAGAGACACCAAAAGAATTCTTTGAGAGTGGACTCAAAAAGCTTAGTCCATGTTGGAATAAGTGTGAAGAGCTAGCTGGAGATTATGTTGAAAAATTGAATGTTCATTCTAAAGAATAAAACTACTATTTTTTGATTCAGAGTAAAATTCCTAGAACTTTCTGAACACCCCTAGTACAATATCATAGTAATGGAGGTGTGTGATATTTTGTTGATAAGAGTTTTGTGAAGCAAAACTGGGTTTGATACTCCTCCTTTGGCCCAACTACAACTGTATAGCTAGATTTAGAAGAACTAAAGAAATATTAAATAGGTACACAAATACATAACCTGCGAATAATCAAAACTGCGAATATCGAGGGTTTACTGTACAATAGCCCATTCAACCATTATCAATGTCTATCAATCGTAAGTTCAACCAACTTCTGTAAGGCAAAGCAAGCAAGTAAAATATTATGTACGTTAACTTCATAGCATGAATTAGGTTTGTTTTATTGACTTTTTAATTATTTTTGTACTAACCTAAATGCCCATTCTATGATGAAATAAAGAAACGTTAACAAATCATCTCATCATTATACATTCATAATTTTAACATGTTGACTGCCCATTGCCAGTTAACTGGCCATCAATGACTTTTGCGGGAGGCCCGTTTCCAGTCCCTTTCTGTGATCTACTTGTGCTTGGGGTTTGCTGGTTCCATTTTGTATTTTCAGCGGGCCTCTGCCAAGCTCAAATATTTCCTCTGATGGTAGTGGTTTCTATTTCTGCCACAAGATAGCAATGTTTTTACATCATATTCTTTCATGACAAAAGAAAGTCATTTTACATGTTGGCTTCTGGGAAGAGTAGCAAATTCGGTGGGCGGTCAATGTGTTAAACATCAATCAAAATTTCTTACATATATGCTAGCTGATCTCTTTGGATAAATGACAGCAGCACACATATTAACATGAATCATTTATTTTTATCACTTGCTAGTTGGAATTTTTTTCAAATTGCAAACTAAATCCTGGGTTTTTTAAAAAAGGATTTCAATTTATTTTCTTTGCAAAAAGTAAACTTTATTCTTTTTTAAGTTACACTAACATCCGAGCTACTGAAGGTATGAGTTAATTTGTTTTTCTATTGAAATATATTGATAGTTTGCTTTCCTACCCTACCTATGGCTTTATTCAGGATTTATGATGCATTCCTACATGACATGTAATGCTTCAAAATTATTTTTGATAACCTAGGCACAAATGTTACTATATTATCATGTCTGTTGTGACAAAAGGTATTATGGGAAAAAAAATCTGAGACATACTAACCTATTTATAATTCTCCGGAATTCCCTACTCCAAACTTTGAAGCAATCCTTTGAACCAGATGGGACATGAGAAAGTATATGGACCTTTTCATCATTTTTCTCAGCTTCTGCAAGAGTCTGGGCCAGCCACTGCAACTGACCATCTTGATCAGATGGATTATATAAGAGCCACCTGAAAAAAAAAATAAAAACATTAAGCAGAATGTAAAATATTGCCTTAAAACTACTTTCATGTGCTATTAGTGAGAAAACTGGCATAATTACTTTGGTGGACATAGTTTGCACATGAGTTTTACTCATAGTTTCCACCTTTTTTCAAATGGATGGATGGTATGAAAAGGATTTCAATGATAATCTTTAGAGGCAAATGAAGGAAAACTCAGTTAATACAGAGTGAGAAATAGGAATCAAAGAAATTCTAATTCATATTTTATATCTAGCAGTCAAGATAAAGGAAAAATAAGAGGAAATGGGAAATAAATTAAGTGAATGAAAAAGAAAGAGCCATAGCTGCATGCTGTGATCAAGAATCAAGAAAAAGTCTTGAAATTTTAAAAAATCCAAGAATTGGTGGCTTTTCATTGTATATTAAATGGTGAGTTTGACTTGACACAACCTTATGGTTCTTTCTCAGTAAAAATTTTGGAAGAAATGTTAAGAAGCTTGCAGAAGTAATTTTCTCATTAGTTCTCATTTTAAATGCACTGCATAAACTTCATCTACTTTACTTTCATGTTATTATGAAGTGTGATAAAAAAATCAAGGACGGGATTTATGTTAAGGAATTAAAATAAGCCTCAATTTGTAGCGAGATTGGTAATAACTTCTAGTACAACACAACATTAAGTAATTTTAAAGTGCAAATAAATAATATGCTACACTCATTCCCATGTTATTCATATGAGGGAAATTAAATGAGAGAAAATTGTTTATTTACTTATTTTATTGGGGTGGTTGTAATAAATGATCTCCCCTAGAATACAATGCAGGTCTTCCTGAATAAACAGTGAAAGTTTAGTTGAAATCGAGCAATTGGTTCTGTATAAAGTTACCAATTACCATATATTTTTGTGGACCAGCAATATTTCAGTCATTATTTGTATGGTTGGTCTAATGTAACATAAATAAAATGAGGAGTCATTCTCCTAAGGTTGTGAGGGTTTTGGTGCAAAAATGATGATGAGCCTCTATCATATAAATACAGAAGTAATACAAAAATAACCTTTAATATTAAAAAATAAAGAATTTTAGGTCATCCCATACAAATAATGATTGAAATATTACTGGCCCACAAGAATATCTGGTGGTCCACTTTTCTTACCATTAAATTAGGTAAATGTACTTATGTTGGAAATAAGAATATATATTTGCTATTTCTGAGGGATTTTACATTGGGGTGCCACCATATCAAGAGCCGGCCTACAGGTGGGGTGCAAATTGAACGACTATTTCAATTTTGTTTTCTATAGAAAAAAGGTAAAAATTAAAGTATTGTAATGCTGTACAAAAGCACCTGAGCACTGCGAAAGTTGCTGGAATGTCATTCCTGATGGTTTCAGCACAAATTAAGCTCAGGAGTAAATTATACCAAACATCATTTATATACATATTAATTATATTTTAATGATGCTCGATAACAGTAGAATATATTCTTGATTGATTAAAAAGTTGTTAAATTTAATGGATGAACAAGAAAGTTGCAATACAGTGGCACAAGATTACCTCATTCTTTCCGGTATCTAATAAGTTCTTTTTTTAATACTGTCAGGGATGACATGGCAATCGAGGTGGAAATCCAAGTTATTTCAAAAGAATGCTGTTGACCAATACAAGTGAGTACCCTCTTCATTTGCAATTTTGCTTATTTGCTATATTATCAAGAAAAACACTTCAAAATACCAGTTACACAGTAGAAAATGCGTAGCAGCCTTAGAATTCTTAATCTATCTCAGTACAGTGAAAAAACTTGCACTAAAGTCAGTTAATGTTGATACGGGAACCAAACCGTTTTTCTCACTACCTTTTTGCTTCGCTTTTGTATTTTGCAGCATTTTCAGAAGCATAAGCCATTCAAAAGGTGACAGAACCCTGTAAGAATATGTACACCACCTTTTTGAACTTAGCGAATGAATTCCGGAAAACTGACGTGAAATGCAAATTCCCGAAGTGCAAGTCCTATTTTCCCATAAGACGCCATGTTATTACGAGAGAGTAGTTCCCAGTAAACCTAAAAAAATCACTTTTTTATCATAAATAATGCAGTTTAACAGAAAATAAAAGAAAACATAACCACAAGTGACAATCCTAGCATTATAAAGTTAAAAAATACTTTTAATTACCTTCAAAACACGTAACAGAAAATGTAAACTCAGTATAACAAAGCGATTATACATCTTTCTGCATTTGTACAGTTTACATCCACAAAATTTCACATGCAATTTTCGATATTTTGTTCATTCAAAGGAAATTGTTTAATTTAAATTGAACTACTGAAATGGAATGTTGAGTACGTCATGCACGAATGTTTTCCTGGATTCTGCAACAAATATTTTCAAGCCGCAAAAAAACACGCATTAAAAAGTGGTTACATTTCTTTAACTAATTGCATTCGAAATGCAAAAGAGAAAACCAAAACCCAGCATAAGAAAGTTATAACATTTCTTTTAGCAATCACTTTCAAAATACGCGGAAGAAAATCTTACGTTACAAGATGATAACATTTCTTTGATTTACATTAAAAATTCGTAATAAACAATGAAAACCTAACAAAACAACAGTTCCTTAAATTACATTCAAAATACAAAGATAATAGCATTAAATCATCAAATATTTCGGTCAAAAACCAGCGACCTCATATGCGAAGAACGAATATTTTCAATATCATACTCATAAAAGTTGTGAAAAACTAAACGCGTAGGACGTTTATCCATTAGCAAATAAGTTCTAATTTTGCCACTAGATGCCAGCAACTTCGACTGTTATCGAAAGTAGCACCGTTGGCAATTAGTTTTAAACTGAGTTACAAAAGAATTAAGTCGATGGTTAGCAAGCACGCAAAGTTAAAAAAAGTGGTGGACTTTGGTTCTCCGTGCTAAGAAAATGATTTTACATTTATTTACAGCAATTCCCTATAAAGAGATTTCATTACAATGAATATATTTTTATGGTCCAAAGAAGTTCATTGTATTGATATTTCACTGAATGTGCTAGTTAGCATGCCATTGACTGTAATTAATTAGGGCCATTAATCATTGAGTAAATCATACCACACCAGTGATATATAAATAAATAAGCCCAGTGAGCACTCACCAATAAGAATAAGACATCTTTAAGTTGGTGAGCTGACACATATAGACCTCGATGTCTCACATGTCCAATAAACACCATGCAATTCCTTCTCCAGCCCCGCCATTAACATCATCTACCCCATAACTTCTCTCACCAACTGCACCACCCACAATATTATCTACCTCCTGAGATGCACCCAATGTCCTGCTTTTTATGTTGGCCTCACCAGCAATTCCCTCAACATCCACATGAATGGCCACCACAATAGCATCATTCTTAAATGACTGCTGCCCATAGCCATTCATGCAAATAAACACAATCTGAAATTCAATTATTGCTTCAAGGTGAGATAATTCACACTCTCCCCGATAATGCTTCTCCTCCTGGCCTCAACCTTTGCTTGCATTTCACTCCTTTTTGTCAATTGCCCTACTCCCTCCGTATCCTCCAATCCCATATCTTTCTATACTACCCTTCCATCCCATGCCTCCACCAAGTATCACTTCCATCAGTTGTCTCTCTCTTTTGCTGACAAAGGGATCACCCCTGAAAGCTTCCGTGTTTTTGGGAATTTTTATGTGTCACTTCGACACCCCCAGTGGTTCACCAACCTGAAGATGTCTTATTGGTGAGTGCTCACTGGGCTTTCTTATACCAACAACTTGTTGCCAACAATTTACATATTTACCTCACTCTTCCATAAGAATTTATATATATATATATATATATAAATGCTTACGGAAGAGGAAAGGTAAATGGGATAAATGGATGGCAACAAGTTGTTGGGATAAGGAAGCCCAGTAGGCACTTACCAATAAGATGACTTCAGGTTGGCAAGCTGCTGGGAGTGTCGAAGTGACACACGTAAAATGAACACAAAAAACATGGAAGTTTTTGGGGACGATCCCTTCGTCAGCACAGGAGAGAGACAACTGATGGCTGTGACACTGGGTGGAGGCATGGGGGTGGAAGGGTAGTGCAGAAAAGTCGGGGATTGGAAGATACGGAGGGTGTTAGGGAATGGCAGAAAGGGAGAGAAATGCTAGCGAAAGTTGAGGCCAGGGGGAGTGAAGGAGTTTAAAAGATGGATATGTGCAAGCTCCCACTGACGGAATTGGGGAGCCAAAGCATTATCGGGGAGAGCGTGAATGGCCCTCACCATGAAACAATCATTAAATTTTAGGTTGTGATTGTTCGCATGAACGGCCACAGGCAGCGGTCGTTTAAAAATGACCCTGTTGCAGTGGTCATTCATGCGGATGTTGAGGGGATTGCTGGTGAGGCCAACATAGAAAGCGGGACATTGGGTGCATCTCAGGAGGTAAATGATATTGCAGGTTGTGCAGTTGGTGGGAGAAGTTATGGGGTAGGTGATGTTAGTTGTGGGGCTGGAAAAGGAATTGCAGGGTTTATTGGGCATGTGAGACATTGGGGTCTACTCCAGGGGTGAGATCCGGCAGGGTGCAGGGGAGTGGGTGCTGGGGTTTCTTTTTTTCATAAAATGTTTGCCAGATTAGGGGGTCAGCGGAAGGAGAGGATCGGTGGTTTAGGAAATGTAACCTGATGGGGGAGGATGTGAGGATAGGGTGGGCGGCTTTTAAGATATTTCTCAAAATATCATGGATGCCGGGAAAAAAAGGATGGTTACCGTGAGTTGGGGGATGGAATTGGTGATGGCATGGGTATTGGTATGGGAGTTAGGAGTGGTGGATGTGACTGCCAGCCAGATTTGGTCCCGAATCAGATCCAGTGGGTATCTGCGCTGTAGAAATTGAAGTTATATATGAGTGTGTGTGTGTGGTTTTTATTAACATGTGTACTTACTTCCAATTTTAATGAAGAGTTCAGCTAAAATAATTTTAAGAGATTTCCAATAACTAAAGATTTTGCTGCTAGTGTCCCATTTTTTGAGTTAGTGATTTCCATTTTCATTCTAATGAACTTACCAGTTAAATGTATAACAAACAATATTATGGAGAGCCACAATTCGTAGACCAGGTTTTGCAAGAGCTGTATAATAACCTCCTTTTTGAATAGATGCTTGAGCTTCTTCAGATAACCAGGGGGCCCATGCATCTGCTACTGTTTTATACACCCAACGAGTTGATACAGTTGCATCATCAATTTCAACAGGAGCAAACCTTTAATTGGATGAAAGAGTATTCAATATTCATACATAACAGACAAAAATTCCTACTACCATTAAAATTTTTCAATATGGTATATTTCATAGATTTGTAAGTACAGTACAACCTCAAACAGTACCACCATCATAGGAATAATTTATAATTTCAAATTGTTCTAAAGAATCCAATTTTGTACCTTTCTGTTGAACAGAAAGAACTTTAGGGGAAAAGGAACTATTGTGGTTTTCTTCTAACAGGTGTTTGGCAAAGTTAGACGAAATATCTTTAGTTTCAAAACACTTTTTATGTTCACCAGATTGAGTTTTAAAACTTCTTCCAGTCTGACCAACATACACCCTTCTGCAATCATCACAATATAATTTGCAAATGGCACACTTGTCTAAAATGTCAAAATAGTCTTTTGGAGTTGCCTAATAATTTTCCAAGGGTGAAAGAGGTATAAAAAGATATTTGGTATTTATCTTATGGAACAATATTGCCCAATTAGTAGGATAAATTGCCCAGAAAAGATAAACTGCACCATTTGAGTTTTTTAGGAAAGTTGGGTGGGATAGGAGTGATGAGTTGCTAGCTTCTTAAGTATTTTGGCAAGAATTCTGTCTATTGCATTAATATCATAACCATTTTGTTTGGCTATGTGTTAATGATGTGTAGTTCACTATTAAAATTGTCTATGGAAAGGGAGATGTTCACAAGGTGGTTTAACATGGCATGGAAAGAGGAGAATTTGTGTGAATGATGGTGGAGGGAATTATTGGGTATGATAGTCTGTAAAGATGGGTTTTCTATAGATAGAAACCTGATGTTGGCTGTTACAAATAGATATGTTGAGGTCGAGGAAGTTCATCTTATTAAGTCCAATTTCAACAGTAAAATTAATGGAATTATGGAGGGAATTTAAAACTGATAAAAAGGGATCTAATTGCCTAACACTTCCTCTCCATATGCAAACAATGACATCAATATAGTGGTACCAGTAAAAAATACTTTTTAAGATATGATTATTCGACTTAAAAAGGTTCTTTTCTAAGTTATTCATAAAGACATCTGCAAGTAAGGGATACAAAGAGGAGTCCATAGCCAGGCCGTGACTTTGCTGATAGAAAAGATTGTTAAATACAAAGTAATTTTGATTGATAAAGAGGCATTATCTCAATGCCTCTATTGCTGGAATTTCCCATGGGATTATAACAATCACACAATCTTTAACTTGATAAAGTTTAGCATAGCAATGCCATTTCCCTGAATGAATTAATGTCATTAAGTAAGGGATAAATGCATCTCTAAACATGCATTTTCAAGCCTAAAATTCAAAGTTCACAGTATTTAAAGTTAATAAGTTATAATTATTAGAACAGTTAGTTAATTATAACTTTCTATATTTCACTTCTAATAAGGTGGAAAAATCTTTTTCTACTTACACATTCAGTGGAGAAGATTCATGATTACCCAATATGGGAAAGACAGGAATATCTCCAAAAGTTTTCTGCATTTCTTCAGAAATTTTTTTGATTATGGCAATATTACTATCAATGGTTGTAGCCCAAACACCATGATCGACTAAGTCACCAGTCATAATTATGTAATCAGCATCCTGAGAAATAATTAGATGGCAATAAAATTCATAAAATATTTTCAACTATTTTTAAGAACATTTAGCATACATAAATTTAAAGAAATGGCAGTAACTATTTATAAAATCATATATATATTAACTTAAGGAAATGAAAAGGTAGTGATGAGGGTGGCAACAAGGTGTTGAAGGAAGCCCAGCGGACACTTACCAAGTCCAGAACCAAGATATATATATATACAGTCAAACTCGTTTATAACGAGCACGGTTGTAACGAGTTCACGGCTATAGTGAGCAAATGCTACCTCCAAGATAAGTTTACGAGCATTTACATACAGATATTTCACGTATATAACGAGCACGCTTCACGGATATATCGAGCAAACTTTGACCACTTCTCACTGTCTCAAACGCGGTGGCGGTCAGTCCCTTAAATCCTCATAGTGACCCAAAATATGTAACCTTGTGTTCTTGAGTCCAGCCTCTACACCCTATCCATCGGGGAGGTTAAAGACCGCGGCGTTGTTGTTAAAAAATAATCCCTTCGTCCAAACCAAGAATTCCCAACTTGCTGGTACAGTGGCACTCGCGGAGGTCCTTTGTCCTCTCCTCCCAACCCCCAGCTCTTTTACAGCCAGGAGGTTGTGTTTGGAAGGGGGTAAGGGGCTAAGGGCATGTACAATGGTGCCCACCCCCGTCGCTCAGTCGAATGCACCCAACACCCTTTCCCACGTAAAGATGGGAAATCCCACGTTTAATCCGTCTCCTCATTAACTCTTACTGGAATTGGTATGCTCACAGTTTGCAAAGAAAGTTCGTAGCGTTGATCACAAAAATCAGTTGAGATTTTGCCCTTGAACGAGTGACATGTCCGTACAGTGTGTAAAAAATTTAATTTATCATCGTCTACGGTTTCAACCTTATGGAAAACAAAGAAGCGATTTTATATGCACTAGAGAACAACCTAACAACGAACAAGAAAATGAGGAAGTGCGACTTGGGTAGTGATTAAGGAAGCAGCTGTGAGTAAATTTTATATGTACGTATGTTTACTTGAAATTTTCTAGTTTATTCTCATTTTTAGGTTTTTTCATAAATTTACTAAATAACCTTTCTGTTTATATATTCACTTTTACTTCTTATGTCTTATTTCAGCATACGCATGCATGCTTTTGCCTTCACGGATATCAAGTTTAACGGCTATAACGAGCAAAACTAAACGGTCCCGTGGCGCTCGTTATAGCCGAGTTTGACTGTATATATATATATATATATATATATATATATATATATATATATATAATAAAACAATTCCACACACATACAGGCTTTCTTGAGTAAAATGAAAATTTTGTGTTATGCTGAAATACAATACAAAACTAGAAGTTTGTATCACTAAGATCTCTTTGGAGAAAATCAATTTATCAGTGTTTTAACTGAAAATATTTCTGGAAAAGAGGAAGTTTTTCGAAAATCATATTATCAACATACTCCCATTGGAATCTTAGATATATTTACTATACTTGATAAAAATAAAAAACGTGAATTATTTAAACACATATTAAAATATTGCGTTTTAGTTATACCATATATGTATACCAGTATTTGGAAGTTCATATCCAGAATTAAGAGGGAGCAGAGCCTGAATGAGGTTCACATGGAACAGTAAACAAGTGACCGAGAACCACCTCGACAGCGGAAAAAATATCGGAACATTGCTGAAAGGTTGAGGCAAGTTCTTGAAGGTTGGGATCAAAATAGAAACATTAGTAATAACTTGGTTGCTATTGCACATAACATTGGTTATTAACCCTAGGTGTTGAACTCTTATAGTGGATTGAAATATTTGTTTATTATTTTACTTTGTTGTGACCCTAATGTTTAATTATAATAATCAATTTGTGGTAACTTAGTTGTTAGTAAAAAGTTTTTTGAACGTTTGAAATAAAAAGTATTTAAGCAAACAATTATGTAATTATTTTTGGTATAAAATTTCCTGTTTTTCTTAAATATTTATTTAAAACACTCATAAATTGATTTTGGAAGAACTCGTCCAATTTAAACAAATATTTAAATAAGACTCATCAAAATTTGAAAAATTTGTCTTTTGAAAAATTGATTGTTCGAAAAACACATTTTCGAAAAACTTGCTTTCAAAAAACTTGTTTTCGAAAAATTTGCTTTCAAAAAACTCGTTTTCGAAAAACTTGTCAGCTACCGAAAAATTTACATTTCAAATAATTACTAAATTATATCTACTATATTATACAAGGGCTGTTTAAGGAAGACTTGCGCATATTATTTTTACACACCAAACACTAATCTGAGTTAATCCTCAGTGTGGTTCTTTTCAAAGTACTACCTGCTGAAGTCATTTTCCAAATTAAGCTCCTTCTAACAGTGGAAATTCAAACTAATGGAGGATTTATAAAATGAGAATCATAATATTTTATTAGTACCTACCCAACCAAAAAAGAATTTTTCATCTATCTCTTAAAACAAAAAAGTTAAATGTGTACAGACAGATGGATGAACGACTAAGCAACAAAAATAACTTGATTTTGAGTATTGAGAAGGGAATAGAGAGGAGGGATGAGTGGGTAGGGAATACGTGCTCATTATCAAAACCATAACCCCCATTTCCCTTCTCCACTGTGTCACCAACCAATCACCCAGCAATCACGCCCTTACCACCTTCTCCCTCTCCCCCAACTCCAACCCCATCCTTCTTTCCTATAACTATATACTGTGTTGAACCACTCTGTATCACCTGATGATGATTCTAAGCATTAAATCCTAGATCATGAAATGATATTTAACCTATAGTAGAAAATTGCAGTGTTGTCAGATCTTATTTAAGTAAATTTTGTTAAGCAGAGTTTGTCTTTCTCTTACATCATATTTAGCGATAATAAAAACATTGCATAGGTTTAAAATCTTTATTCTAACATGCCATTCCTCCTATTTTTAGTTCAACAGATTATAGTGAGCAGTGTGTCTCGCAAGTGTGCATCGACCATCATGTGTGTTGCAGCAGAAAAAGGTCAAGAACTGCTGCTTTAGTGAATTAATCAAATAAAGGTGAACAACACAATTGCATCCAGACAAGTTAACCTCATGTTAGGATTCCATTTAAAAGCGTATCTGCACTGTATGTATGTGTACAATACTTAAAATTATCAAGTATTTACTATATAACAAAGAAGGGTGACTGACCTTATGAAGAGTAGCAACATTCTCAAATAATGCCTGTACTGCATGCCATGGCAAATCACATGATCGGTAATCACCCCAATACCCTGCTTTGCCTTCATCAGATGCAGGAGGACCCTGATCAGCACGGCAGCAGGCTGGTTCATTGCAAGCAGCATTCCCACCAACTTCATAATTTTTGTCATAATGAATATCCGTTATTTGTACAATTTTTATGCCTGTATCCTAAAAATAAAAGATGGTTTATAAGTTATAATTTATATTGTCATTGATTATTTCCACAGCTTATGAAAAACAAATGTTTCTTCTTTTGAATTAAATTATAAACCATTTTACCCAATTTCTAAAAATAAATTACACATTGACTTCTAATCTATTCATCATAAATGCCTAAATCTTGCATAATTAACCTCACATTTAACAAATAATCACAGCTTTATAAACTTTTGGACAAGAAACCAAATAGGTAAGATTTGTACCCTGAGAATATCAACAATAACAACTAGATTGTAATTTGCAAATACAAATTATTTAAAATTTACCCTAAAGATTCAGTTTATACAGCATGATTTTTTTATTCAAGAATCATTAAAAATAACAATATCTCAAGATATAAACCAGATAAAAAAATTGCAAATTTTTGTGATTAAAATTTGAAGATACTCAAACTTTTTTAATGTATCATCAAGTGAAATAATAATGGGATGTCAGATCTGGGGATAGAGGTGGTATTAATTCCAAGGGAGTGCAAATAAGTTCTCAATACATAATGCCTTTTTAGCATCTTATTTTTAGAGGGTTGAGATACATTTCCCAATTTTATTTTAATTGTCAACATTGCTCCTTTTGGTTTAATTTTTATGCTATCAATTTATGGAGTGAGTAAATCAAAATAAATTTTAAGAAAATAAAATACAAAACAACTCACATTGCTAGGAACAAATGGCTGGACATTTGGTTTTTCACCATATGGACTCAAATCAATTGTCCACTCAAAAGCTTCATCTTCAAGAGGGCACTCTTTCTGAAACAATACTCCACACATGCGATCTGCTGTAACTTCAACTTTGCTGTGATTTGCTATATACATTATTGGATCCTGAAAGTATTTCATTTACATAAAAAAGGGTATCAACATACCAGTAAATCCCATCATAAAGGTTTTTAACATTTTACAAAGGTAACAAGTTTATTCAGAGAAAGAAATATATTGAGTTATCTCAAATTTTAAATTATCATTATATACTTTTTACTTATTTAACACTGTAAAGGAAGGCCACTCTATTGGCAAAAAGACTGCAGCTAATAAAATAGTTAGAGAGTGTATTTTGTGAAAATGAGAGGCTCAAATAATAAGCAACAATACAAGAAAACTACAAAAAATTAAGTTTCACATTGCTATTACTGTAAAATCTTTGCACAACCAAGTTTATTGGAATTTTGATTGTACAGAGGTTTGCAGTATACAACAAATTTAACAGTTATTAAAGCTGCTACTTGAGCAAAATAATTGGAAAAGGAAACACCTCATAAATAATAAACTGCATTGAATTACCGTATTAATCTGAAAGGAGGACAACTTCAAATTTAACAATACCACAATAAAAAATAAGGTCTATTCAGGAAAAACTTATTAGGTATTACATAAACATATTACGAATTTATATAATATATATATATATAGTATAACATACTGTGGTGACTTTGTGCCATCTGCTAAAATTGCCAGAATTACAGCAATGCACTTTTTTTTATTTTCCAAAGTTTCTGTAATTGCATTTTTGCACCTTTTTTGTAAATTGTGTAATTGGATGGCATGTCAAAATAAATAGGTATCGTCTGCATTAGCCATTTGGCTTAGAAGGTAATTGTGAATTTTCTGCAATTCAATTACATGCTTCTGGAAAGCAATAAGTTTGTCCATGTAATCAGAAGGTAAAAGTTGGTAAAAAGAAGTTCTTCAACACAGGCAAACACCAATACAATGCATCATCACCTATCACCTTTTTTAGTGAATTTTTGACATTTTTTCACAGGCTTTGCCTCCTCTCATACCAAAAAGTATTCCAGCCTGACAAAATTCTCCTCAGCTCCTTGGTCACTTTTCTTCAAATACTAATACTTGGTAGAATCAGGCATGAGCTGCAGCCAGCTCAGTCCAGCTAGCACAAGCCATTTGTTAAAAAAATTTATGCTCAGTGAACTGGTTGTTGAGCTTACCTATAAACATTAGATTGCTAGATTGATAATGATACTCATCAATCAAGTGTATAAACAAGAAGTGCACAGGAAATGCATGGAATAGAGATCTAAAGTATGATCCATAATGAAGAATGCATTACACAAGAGAAAAACTTGAAGAAAAATTTTTAAAGATAGCCCATTAGCATTTTGGTCATATGTCAGGGAAACAAGAGGGGAAGACTCCACCATACCAATGCTGTGTACTAGAAATGGAGTTGTAATAACGAAACCGAGAGAAAATGCTAATTTTTTGAGAAGCATATTTGAAAAAGCATTCATACTCAAAAGAGAAGGGTCAGATATAGAACTACAGTCATGTATGGACAATATTATGGATAGCTTCTCAGTTACAGTGGATGTCACAAAGAAACTTCAGTGTTTAAAAGCAAACAAGTCTCCAGGTCCAGATTGCATACCCTCAAGAGTATTAACAGAATTGACCAACAAAGTGGCAACATAATTTATGATTATTATCGACAAAACACTTAACACTTAAGGAGTTTTACCAAGAGACTGAAAGATTGGATATGTGACACTGGTTTTCAAGGGTGGAGATATAGATAACCCAGAGAATTACCATCCTATCTCACTGACATCTAGAGTGTGTTATGTTTTAGAACACATTATATTTAGTCCAGTGATGCATCAGATATATATATATATAGTTTATTAGCTAATAATCAGCATGGTTTTAGGAAAGGTGAATCATGCAAGGCTTAATTAATCCTCTTCATATTTTAAAATCCAGTGAAAGAAATTCATGACAAAGAAGTGTTCAGATCCTCCAACCTGATTTACATTCTACTTCGGAATGTCAGCGAATTATGTTCCTTAGTTCATTTTTGGCAGGGTAGACAGAAATAAGTTATCAATAGTGAGGACTTTCTTGAAATGTCCTCATAAAAGTGGTGAAATATCTTGGCATCTTATTAATGAACAATTAATCTTGGAAGAAGTAATTCAATGGATGGTAGGAGCAGCTCATAAAAGGTTATGGTTTGTCCTTAGAATATTAGGAGTATGTTATAAAAAACATGTGAGGTTTGTTATTTTTCTCTGGTTAGACTGCTAATTGAATATGTGTTTAACATATGGAACCCATATTAGATAGGCAATAGTTATGAGTTAGAGAATATAAAACAAAAGGGAGCACTTTTCGTGAAACGTCAATATGGTAGGCAAGTAAGTGTCATGAATCTAATAGATGGGCTTGGATGGGAGTTTTTGGAGAAACGGGGGTGAAAAGTTCAGGCATTAACTATTGCAGAGATTTAGATCAGAAGAATTATCAGCCATAATTAAGAGTTCATCTTATGTAGGATGATACGATGAATAGATATAAGGGATCCATTTTTCCTAAGACAATAAGAGAGAATAACAGGAGAATAACATGATAAGTCAGAGATAATCTCCCCCTGCCACACACCAATTGCAGTGGCTAGCAGGATATTTATTTAGATTCAGATTATATAGAGGTAAGCAATGTAGGGGTGCTTTCTCGATCATCAGTTTGAAGAAATTTATTATCGGAGAGATGCCAAATATTAATCGGTAATGTAATATGCTCATTTGAAGCCACCACCCTTATCAAAACATAGAGCATCTATATGCGAAAATGAATAGGAAAATGCAGAAAAACCATGACAAACCAAAAATTTATTTTGCACATCCGCTGATATTTCAGCTAATTAACAAGCTATATGAAGTTGGTTATAAATTGTTACATTGAAATATTATTATTGATATGTAAAACTTTAAAATTTAAATTTAATTTTTATTTACAATATTCTTTTGTTTTTCTCTTGAAATGCTCAAATACTGCTCAAATTCTCCAGGTTCTCCAGGGTTCAGGTAAGTCATTTCTGGGATATGAGTTGTCATAATATCTCCGGGCCAGTGAGATTAGGAAAATTTATTTAAAATTTCACATTCAAAAACTATATCAACAAAATCTCATGACAAGTTGCATATGTGTGATTGTGTGAATAACAAATGCAGCACAATTCGAAGTTGTCAACTCCAACTATGGGTGTTTTGTTTAGTTAGGAATTCCTGTATTTGAGCTGTCAGTATTAGTCACAGACTGGCAGTATTTTTAAAGAATATTAGTGTGTATTACCATATTAGTCCTAATATAATGCAATGTTTTTATCCTGAAATTGCATTTTAAAATTAACTTTCGCTTTATATTCAAGCACTAGTGATTTTAATAAGAGGGGTGGTTGAAAAGTTCTGTCCAAATAAGAAGGAATTGGTTTTGAACATTCATATGTTAGGCTTCATCTAGATAGTTCCTCTGATGTTGATGTACTATTTTGATACTGTGTATATGTACATTGCTGCAATATAGTACAAGTTTCTGATTTTTGTGCGTTTATAGTTTTCTTTGAAAATCCTTCCAAAATCTTGGGATCATATTATATTCAAGGTCACCAAAAATATGGACTAATACAGTACTTTAAGAACTTAACTACATGGTGAGTATAAAAAAAATTACCATTTGAATTTTTACTTTCTCCATACAATATATAATGCTGCCACATTTCCAGGTTAGACCAAGTGCCGTAGAGGCCTAAAACTCATCACCCCTATAATAATGTAAATTTAAGCCCAGTATCTGCAATGTTATCAAAGACCACATCCCTCACAGATACCAGGGTAGTAGTGTACCTTTGGCCAGCCCTTTACAACCGTCTCTGATAATCGCATGCTTATAGTTAAATATTTGGCAGCACATCCCTGGGTAAAGTCTAACTACAAATTATTGCAAGCATAGCTGCAATGTGCATACTAGTAAGTATAAATATAATAAGTGCTAACTGAATAGCATAAATTAGATTTGTTTCCTATTTTTTTTATTTATACTAGCTAAAATTTCCGTCAAATGATGGAATAATAAAAAAAAATAAGTTTTTTCTTTGGGAAAGCATTACATCTTTTCTTCTAAAACCCTTCTTCTAAATTTTATTACATTTTTCAGGCAGCATGGCATGCTTTAGGTTTCATCCTGTTGGGTAGTGGAGGTAAATTATTGTATCTTTCCATAATATGCAATATTAATTGCACAGTTGTTAGGTAGTTTGCAGCAATTTTACTAACTCTTCAGGCTAGGGGGTTAGTCACATCCCCTCCCCCTCCAGAATAATGAAATTTTGACAAAATATATTGCCATTTTATATTCTTATAGGTTATTCAGAATTTTTTCTGCAAAAAATAAACATCAACTGCATGAACATTCAAGGCTTTCTGAATTAATTTGTTTCAGAATTAAGGAACATAGGAGGTGTCTACAGATGAGGGATGCTTCTTCACTACTGGCCAAACACTTTCGAGTCTTCACACAACTGTAAATTCAACTCAGAGATCCTCCATTTCAAAAACAAAGAACCCTGGATGGATGCCTTGGAGAAGCTAGAAATAGTGTAGCACATTGGCAACAATGTGTTACTCCTTAATGACCAATTATTCCCAACCCACTTACCCCTCTTTTCCATTCCCTTCGCAAAACTGTAATCATAATTTCCACTCCACCGCATTACCAACCAATCCACCTAGCAGTCATGCCCTTACAATGATATTTCTCCTCACCCTCCCCCCCCCCCACCTCCATCTTTCTCTCCTACTCTGTCAATATATTCTGTATCACCTGATGATGACGCTAAGCATTGAAACCTAGGTCGTGTTAAAATATAATGAAAAATAGTGGAAAATTACATTGTTTTATTTCATATTATGAAATTATTCCACAAAATTATGCCATCAACAGTTGAAATTTAAAAAAATATAAAGTTACACATAAAATTTGAAAAGAATAGTAAGTGAATCTTTTACATATTTAAAAGAAAATTAATAATTTTTTAAGATCTTGTTCTTTGCCGCTTTTTATACACGCTGATTGAATGGCAGCAGTTAAAATTTTGCAAAATGATAAAGCATACCTTTGCATACATTTCATTTACTTTTCATTTCATTCTTTATTAATAAGTGGAGGATTCACAATTTTAAGAGAATTTATGATAAATGTAGCATTTAATTGAAATTTAATCTGAATCTCAACAGAAAATGAAAGTTGACTGAAACATGCATTTCCCTTCATCTTCCACAAAATGAATGAACTGTTGTCTAAAAATTGAATGAAAACAGATTGTTTTCTTCAACTAGTGATTAAAAATTGGTTGTAAAAACAACCAGTTGTGCCCATCACTACACATAATATAAGCTTAACTTTATACAATATCAGTCACAACTATGGTGACACCTAGTAGCTAACAGGGGAACATAACTACACTGAATATGCTGTTAGAGTGAGTTTGCCAATTGAACAGGTGCTGGTAGAATGTGATTTTACTGTACCCACATACTAATTACCTACTTTGTTTCCTATTCATTATTATTCAGAGAGTATTAGTCAGCGGTCATATCACTTCTCCCCCACCCCTCCTAACTACCAATTCCTGTCCAACTAACCCCTTCCTCTCCTACGTCTAACCCTCTCATGCCATTTGCTTATATACATACAACTACAGAAATTTTTGGTTGCCCAATGATGCAGTAGTACTGTGAAACCAGTTGCATTGCATAAGTTGTGTGGAATTGTGTATAATTATTTCTTTAAATAAACTTGTTTATATTTATCCAAAAATAAGAATAAATACTTCATACTTACTGTATTAAGTTCAACTGCACCACGACAAACCTCTTCAGTTTCAATGTTGAAATTAACGCATAAACTCACAACATACTTGACTAATTCATCACGTGATGCACCAGCGTAATATTTTTTGAGAACAGTATCGATCACAAAGTGGCAAAGGGTGCATGTCATCTAAAAAGAAAATTCATATAAAACACAAAAAGATAGTTATAAAATTGAAAAATAATTCCAAATGAATCTAGTAACTATCATTGAATTTTTTACCAATACATATATGTCAACAATTTTCCATTGGAACATGTATGTATACATTGTCATTTCTGAAACAAATAACTAACTTAATTAAAAGATGGTACCAACAAGTAATAAATTAAAATAATTTATCTTAAGGGGCATAAACAAGCCAGTCATCAATTGATATTCGGTTTTAAATACCATAATGCAGCATATAAGTCTGCCTTTATTTTTCAGCTTAAAAATGAATGTTTAGGCATATATTCACTGTACCTATAAGTAAACCTTCTTTCACTTTAGAAGTATTTAAAAAAATATTTGTTGAGATAAAATCCAAATTTTCATGCACTGATTCTTTGAATATAAACCAATAAACCAATATAAACATCTCAATGCTGGTTGAGAAATATGTGGGTCATCCTTACTGTTCACATGTCATGTATTCAGAGCCATTGGAAGCCTTTCTGGCACCTGGGGCAAAATAATTTTAGGTGCCTTTTTAAAGCATTTATTTTATTGAAAAACTTTATTATTTAAATAAAAAAGTAAAGTGTAATTAATAAATTATTTTATATAACACGTTGAGGACCAGGCCCGAAAATCTGTTTTTGTAATGCATGAAACAAAAAATAATTTTACCATCATCTATTGATGAATAGTCAAATATTTTGGTCCAGTTCTCTTTATCAATGATTCAAACTTCATGTAAGCATAAATTTTTCAAGATAAATCTTTTATCAACCGAGATCTGAAGCTTTAAAGTTAGCTGTCATTTCTTGTTTGTCATTTTGTTTTTTTAAAGTGCTTTAAAATTTTTTAAAAACTTTAGTGATGAATTTTTACATAAAAGGTAAAATTTTATATTATTATTCACATACGTTATGATTCGCGACATGGGCAGTTAGGTAAAAAATATTATTGACGGTAAAGAACTCTATGATGAAGTGAAAATTTTTTCTGATCTTTCAAAAATGAAGCCAAATTGCTTCCACTACATTCATATAGGCAATTTTCAAAACATTTTGCCAAACACATGGGTTAAATTAAATGTCTATTTCACAAATCCTGTGACAACTGCTAGAGGCAAAAAAGTTTTTTCAAATTGAAACTGATCAAAACCTACTTGAGGTCAACAACTGCTCAAGGACCATTAAATGGACTAGTGACAATTTCAATTGAGCAAGATATGGTTTCAAAATCAAATATGTACATCAAAATTAATTGCTATATTTGCCAAGGGAAAAGCAAGTGAGATGTTTTTCGGTTAATTTTATATGAATGACTAATAAAAATCATTTTTTGTTAAAACATTTGATTTTTTTTGCACCTTTCAAAGTTTTAGTTCCCGTCAAAGATTTGGCGCCCTTTACAGTTTTGGCACCCTGGGCAAAATGTCCCGGTTGGACCCCATTCACACAGCTCTGCATGTATTACTGATAAAAAATAGGTACCTCGACATGGCTCCGCATCAAAATGGATGAAATATAATGGTGGTTTTAAGTTAAAATTCATAGAATTCATTAAAAAATCAGATAAATGCTCTGCAGCGAGGTAATTCAGGGTCTGCTAAATAAATTGTAAACTTCGAAACAGCTGATTCTATATGGTGATCACCTACATCGGAGGATCAGCTGTATTAAACTACTGGTGTCCCCCGATTTATGCTAGTTCAGCTATATGCGATTTATATTTTACATCCTATTGCTTGATTTATGAGTTACGTTTACCAAAATCATCATGCTATGCAAAAACATCTATACTGAAAATAATTTTTCCATTGAACTTGGTCTAATAAGAATGTTACATTCCATTAATAAGCTTCTTTAAATTGGTGTGTTATGGGCATTTTAAAATTGTAATAAGATTATAATAAAATGGAAAAATCGAAATGCTGTTGAAAATATGTATACAATAAACTCCCAATTTATGGCACAATGCATTCCTGAAAAGTAGTTAATAATCCAAAAGTTCATAAATCAGGAGAGACTTTCCCATAAATGCAATGTTAAAATCATTGAATGTGTTAAAAAAAATTTTCCTCTTATTCATACATGAAAATGGAGAACGTAACAAATTATAACAGATTTTAACAAATGCATTTCAAATGCAATGTAATCATACATTGAATTTGGCATCATTTTCCACATTAAGTGGAGATTTGGGGTAGAACTCCTAGGGGTATGAGGGCAGATTAGCAGATGTCTCATTTTCCATCTCCTCATCCATGACTTTCTGGTTAGCATTGGAGGAGACTACTAGTTTGTAGTTGATGTAATTGGTGTGGAAGAAGGTGCAGAACTTTCAACATTTATGTCAGAAGAATGGTGCTGCAAAGGAATGATGCGAATGCCATTTCATTTCTCCATATATAGTTGCATAGCATTGAATGAATTGTTTCACATCTCTGCTAATTTTCATGCTCATATCTTGATCAGGGTCTTCCTCAATAATCAAGTCCAGTGCTTCTTGAATCTTAGTTAAAAAGTGTGACATCTTTATTATTGTAAGTTGACCTTTCTCTTAGTTTTTCTTTCTGTAATTCCACCATGCCAGCTGTAGTGGACCGCTGTTTCTCCAGCTGTATTAGTTCCTCATTGGTGAGTTTTTCCTCATGGCTTTCCAGTACTTCTGCCACATTCATTTCCTCCACCTCCACAAATCTAACATCTTTCGCTATCATGGCGATTTCCTGGTAAACTTCATGCATCGGCGGGTAGTTGCCTCATCTATCATTAACAGATGTTTTAATTTGTCCCCCTCTGCATTACCTCCCTAAAGATGGCTAAGGTGATCCTTAGCTGACTTAAAACTGGATGTCGTCTTTTCATCTGTCTAGATGAAAGTTTTTGAAGGCATTCTTTTCTTTGTTGACATTGAACATTTGTTTTGCTGAATAGCCAACTTCTTTAATAATTATTTTCAGCACATCAGGGTATAAATTGGCAGCAGCTTTGCCAGTGCTAGCTGCTTCTCCATTCACTTTCAACTGCCCCTGCAATAACAAAACTGGAATACCGGGAAGTTGCGTGAAAATGGTCAAAACTGCGAAAGCAAAACCTATAATGTTCTAGGGTCTCCAGTAATCTTCCACTATTCTCTATTTCAAGATTTCATATACAGAACATTTAATAGAAAGTACATTTCATTTCCCACTTATTTACTTCAATAGTTTATGCTCAACTATTTTTGCATATAATACTCATTAATAAGTTGTAATGAACAATTTCCTTCTAGAAAATGAATTTTTATCTCCTATACATAGAGTACCTCAATATATGGCTCAGGAAGATAAAGGATGTTAATCCCATGGTAAGCTGTAGGCATTCGCCACTCATTTATGAACCATTGAAGGCGCTGTTCCTTATCCAGAGGTAGAGGTTTTCCCAATTCCTTACTTATCCATGCATCCTCATACAATCTGGAAAATTCTTCTACCAATTCCTTTGTTTCCTGATTATTACCTGATTATAAAGAACAAAAATTAAAATTTTCTTGCTATAATGATAACCAGAAACTTATTGATAATTTCACAAAAATTTATGTTGAGTTAAAAGCCAAATTTCCTTATCACCATATATGGTATAGAAGGGTTTTTATACTAAAGAACTATAAAAATAGAGATGTGACAAGACAAATCTTATAGGAATGTGAACATTTCATTATTACATTTTGATGTTATCAAACCAATCACAAAAAAATAACAAATTTTTCATGTCTGTACCCTTCAAGTCCATTCAATAGTGTAACTGGAAACTTTAAAATGTTTTCATGTGTAAAGAATATTTTTTTGCAGTTTGTCTTGTAGCAAAAATGCTGCTGATGCTGGAGTGAGGAGAGATTAACATCAGCTGGGAGTAAAAATCAATTTATTATAATGTTACTGGAGGCTTTGTACAATAAAACCTCTTTGTTCAGACTAATTGGAGGAACAGGAGATCTGGATTAGGCGAAAGTCCAGATTATCCAAAAGATATAGAAAAAATACATTACACATGTAAATGAAGCATAATAAACCTATAAAATCCAAAACTATGTATTATACAAAGGTTACCACTATGCTTACTTTTCTTATAACTACTCCACTAAACACTATACTTTTTTCTTTTTATAAATTTCAACAGAATTTTAAATATTGTTTTACACAAAACATTTTCTTCTGAGTCACTCTTGATCAGTGGAAGTTGATTCAAGTTACATCTAGTTCAGATTAACCCAAGTTGGGACCAGTGGGGTCCAGATTACCAAAATTTTACCATACTTTTTTTGAGCCAAAAAGCTTTGTACCAAATTAACCTGAATTTAATACAATCTGATAATAAGCAAGGTCAATTCAGGAAAAATTTTGTAATACCAATTTAAAAAACAATATATAGTGGTAACTTTGTGCCATCTGCTAGCACTGCCTGCATTACAGTAATGCAATTTTTTTCATTTCCAAATTTTTTATAATAAGTTTTTTGTTAACTGTGTAATTGGATGGCATGTTGAAATAAATAGGTGTCTCATCTGCATTAGCCATTTGGCTCAGAAGGTAATTGTGAATTTTCCGCAACGCAATTAAATGCTTCTGGAAAGCAATAGCTTGCTTGTGTAGTTATGTAGAAGGCAAACATTGGAAAAGTGAAGTTCTTCATCACCAGCAAAGACCATTACGATGCATCATCCCTATCAGGGGCAGACTGAAAGGTATAAAACTGCCCAGTGATTTGTGAAGAGCACACGCTAAGTCCCTCTCCTATCACAATAATAGCGGAGAGTGATAAAAAATTAACAACTGTGAAGCCAGCAGAAAATTAATGTCACTGAAGCAAATGTTCAGAGATCTAAACCCTTAAAACAGGAACTTGAAAGTGCTAAATCTAGTCGGAAATCATTCAGTGGTCCAAAATATTGTCTCTTTCATGATGTAGAAAAACAAGTAGTTTAGTTTTTGCACACTCAGAGATAGGGCTTTGGAGTGCGGAGCAGAGCTGGAGTATGGAACAGCAGATTTTTGCCCAGAGCTGAGCCAAGGAAAATTTTGCCTGCTCTGCACTCCAACTTTTTTCAAAAATTTTCATGCTGAAAGCCTCAAATGAGATGATATATTGGGATTACAAATTTACAGTAAAATAATTAAAATTAAGAAAGATTTGAAGCTTTCCTGGTGAATAATCATTGTGAACTTCTCTCGGGTTTCCAACCGGGTTGTCTCAGAGATTTCTTCTGACGTTTTGGCAACTGGCTCTGTCACCATCTTCAGGGATCCTGAGTGATCCCTGAAGATGGTTACAGAGCCAGTCGCCGAAACGTCAGAAGAAATCTCTGAGACAACCCAGTTGGAAACCTGAGAAAAGTTGACAATAATTAAAATTAATATCTAGAATCTATAAATTTTTTTCAATCCATAATCCAAAGTATGTGATTAATTTTTGGTTTAGCTCAATTCTTGTGTTGCAAGATTAATTTTTTGAAATTTTTGGATTTTCCCAATTTCTGTACAAAAATTGGTGGAGAGTTCAGTATTTACTCCATAGTTTTGTCACAGGTCTTCTGGCTGAATTTTTGACATCACCGAAACATTCATGCACATTGCACATAAGGATAAGCAATTTGTAGTTCAACCAATGACTTACCAAGTTCTCGAAAATCTTTTTAGAAACAATATAGCAAAAAGTACACATCAATTTCAATATTTTAATTTTAATGATGATAGTCCTGAAGCCAATTTGCTCGATGAGGACAATGGCAAAATCAAATTCAACTTGAAATTTGGTAGGAATGTTTGATTCTTATAATAAAAGCAATTTTTAAAAATCCTCAAAAAAGACCCAGGTTCGATTCCAGGTGATTATTTCTATTTCCCATATGATAACACATAAAAATCAATTTAGCACTGTGCAAACAAGCTTTCATTCTTTTGCTCATAAAAATTAGAAAAATTGACCCTCAATCTTCAAACCGAGACTGTATTAAATGAAAATGAACCAAGTTTCTTAGTCTTATTGCCAGTTCTATAATAATCCAAGAGGTTGATTAGCCAAAACTACACACACACATTGCAGATTGTCTCTCTCAGTCTGCAAATTCTCGAATTTAATGTTTAAATATCTTATTTTGGCAAAATTTAGCGATTTTAAGAGGATTTGCCTTGACAACCATGCCATTGTTGAAAGCAAGACCCTATTATTGTCTCAATTCTCATATGAGTAATATATACGTCAGTGGCATAGCCAGGGGGGGGGGTGCAAGATGGCATATGCACCCCTCCTTCTGGTCCTGAAATTCACGAAAGACGAATTGTAAAATGTAAACAGAAAAGTCAGTTAACACAGATTCACAACTGCACTGGTTTGAGAAAGACTACTAGGGTAAATGATATGATTGACACAGATCTTGATTTCACAATATTATGCAACTTTATTGTGGATGGCACACATTGTGGCACCTTGTTAAGGGTTAAATTTAGCTCAAATTTATTCTCTTCTCAGTGGTGGGAATGTTTTTAGTCAATGTAGACATTTCTTTTCCCTCACACGCTAAGATGCTGACTCTGCAAACATTACAAAAAATATAATTTCTTTGACGGTGCCCAACAGTTGAAACCGTGACTGAACTGAGAGAGGAAGTGAGCTGTGAAGTGACTGCAAAGTGAACAATTTTAATTATTCTGATTTAGTTATAATGGTTTAGAAACATTATTTGTACTCGAGGCTCCATCTCTACATCAAGCCCATGCCTTTCTCCATAATAATGTATAAATATGTATGTGTGTATATATATGTATATATACATACACATGAGGTCTGATCAAAAAGTTCTAAGTCACAATGAATTACAAAAGAAGAGTCAAAGGTAATGAGCCAAAATGCTGATTGTGAGTCAGCATAGACAATGATGTATTACATGCAGGAGTGGTGCTGCTTCTCCCTCCACCAAACCAGTTCTGAGCAGATCATTGTCAAGTTGAGATGTGTCTTTGCCCTCAGCCGCAGTCGTAATGGATACAAAAAAACAGCAATGTGTGTGCATCAAGTTTTGTGTGAAGAATGGGAAAAACAGAGCAGAAATTCTCCGAATGCTAAGAACTGCTTATGGCAATGCTTGTTTAAGCAAGCCAGTTATTTATCAATGGATAAACCATTTCCAAAACGGCTGAGAATCTGTTGAAGATGGCCCATGTTCAGGCTGTCTATCAATTTCACATAGTGATGAAATGGTTGCTAAAGCGAATGAAAAAATTTGTTCTGATTGATGATTAACCATTAGAGAAATCGCCAATGAACTGGAAATGTCATATGGATCATGTCAGGCAATTTTGACTGTTAATCTTGGCAGGCGTCGATTGTTTGCAAAAATTGTCCCAAAACTGTTGAGTGATGACCAGAAACTTTGCCACCAAGAAGAGTGCAAGGACATGAAAATGAGGGTGGAAATGGACATTAATTTTAATGAATTTTTCTATTCCCTAAAATGAAAATGAAGCTAAAAGGTTGAAGATTTGAGGTCATTCCAACGATCCAACAGAATGTGACATTGGAACGCGACAACGTTAAATTTGAAGACTTCCAGCAATACTTCCAGAAGTGGCAGAAACATTGGAACATCTGTATATCAATGGGGGGACAGCTAATAAAAATGTTTTATGCTATTCATTTTCTATTTTGTAAATAAAGTCTTAGAACTTTTTGATCAGACCTTGTGTGTGTGTGTGTGTGTATGTGTATATATATATATATATATACATATATATATATATATATATATATATATATATATATATATATATATATATATATATGGATGGCAACAAGGTGTTGGGATGAGGAAACCCAGTGAACACTCACCAATCGGACAACTTCAGGTTGGCGGGGCCCCAGGGATGTCGAAGCGACACACGTAAAAGAACACTAAAACACAGAAACATCACAAACGTAGAAGCTTTCGGAGTTATTCCTTCATCAGCTACAGAGAGAGAACTCATAAGAAGTCGTCCGATTGGTGAGTGTTTACTGGGCTTCCTCATCCCAACACCTTGTTGCCATCCATATATCCATTTTACCTTTCCTTTTCCGTAAGCTTATATATATATAAACACAGAGCAGGCCAAAGGGGGGGGGAGGGTGCGGTGGATGTGAGGCATCCGGGCCCCTAAAGTATTTACATCTCAATCACTAAAGTATCAGGTGTAAATTTTGCATAAACTTTTACTAAAAAACACTTCCTAAGCTGATATCCAATAAAAACCTTTCAAAAAAGTTGTAATTTTAAAACTTGAAGCTTCATAAATTGCATCAAAACTATTTTCTTTTTGTTTACCTATACACTTCGATGGAATATTGGCTAGTAATTATATAAACTGCATTTGAAATTTTTATTTTTCGCTTTGCATAAGTGTTCGTATTGCCACTTCACTGTGCGGCAAAACTTTGCATGTATATAATTCAATTAAATATGACTGTATCTACTCACATGTAAGCTGCACTTTTTAAGTAACTTTAATACATAGCACATAGAATGTTCCATGAACATGGATAAAATTAGCACATATTTTCTTCTGTTATCAAATTTGGTAATACTTTGTTTTATTTTACTATGAAGAGTTCTCCCATTAACCTAATCAATAAGCTGAGGAGAATTTGGAATTTGATCATCTGTTATATGCGTAAAGTTAGCTTATCATAATTTATTTTTTGTGGTTATACCACCACATATTTGGTCACAATAACCTCATTTATAAGTGGCATCAATGGAAAAATATGCAACGAAAAAATTGTAAAAATCTAAAATGTGAAATAATTGTAAAATTTCACTGCTAATGGCTTTTGTGATTCAATACGCAATATGTTACATATAAATACAAGATAATCATTGAAACAAATATAAAAGGGAAAGAAATATTATTATTATTAACTAGTAAAACAAATATTCAATACTAGCATGAAAAATGAAAAGAAATTAGCAGGTGTGAACATAGATTCATAACACAACCTTCTAGTATTAGATGTAGATAAGACAAAACAAATATTAAAAATGAGAAGGGAAGGGCAGAATTAAGATCTTAGGAAATTGAAAGAAAATAAGGATGCAATCAGCATGAAATTGGAAGAGTATCTTAGGAAGATGGCAAACAAACTCAAAATGGTGGATACGGAATGAGAAGAAATTAAAACCAGTATCACAGAAACTATGAATAAAGAGACATGTAAACTGGATAAGAAAATCCATGATCATGAAGGAAATGATTGAGAAAATGAATGAGAGGAGAAAATGGAAAAATCTAAACAGCGGGGAGGGTAGAATAAACAATGAGTTGAGAATAGTGGCAAATAACGCTCAAGTAAACTGGATAAGGTTAAAATGTGAAGAAATACTACAGACAAAAGGTAGGGATGTATGATATGATGTACTCTAAGAGGCCGGTAATTGGACAATAAGAAGCCTAATGGAATCCATGGAAAGGAATTATGAACTCGGAGGGAGAAATAGTTGCAGGACCAAAGGATGTAGCACCTTTATGAGAAAAATACATTAAGGAACTATATAACATGAAGACAAGATCAGTACATATAGAAATGGAAGAGGACAACATTGGAGGAGATATTGTCGGTATAGTGAGAATCATATCAGAAAGGGCAATAGAGTACAGCCAAGATTAATACATATATTTCATTAAATGGCAGAAGACGTTCAATAGAGTAAATTGGGTAATTCCGATGAGGACATTAAAGGATATAGATGTAGAGAGGAGACTGATCAGGAATTCATACATTAATCAAGTTGTGAAGGAGAACAATGGAACAGTGAGAAACAGCGAATATTTTCCCTTAAGGTAAAATAAAAATTTCCATAGCTTTTCCATTCTGGAAAGTAGGCTTAAAATGTGTTTTATCAATTATAGTCTTCTCAAAAATTTAATATTTAAAAATTCATAACTTGAGAAATATGAACGTGGCAGAAAAACAGCAAAACACGTATCACATATTTTTTGATTCTCTACAATATAGCCAAGTTTCGTCCCAAAGTCAGTGTTTAGGTGTGAAACCGTTCCTTGTCAGACTAATAATACCTTGGAAGCATTCATAATGTGAGATGCAAATGCACCGGGTAAATAAGGACTAGAATAGCAAAAGCCACATTCAGAAGAAAGAGAGATATCCACAAGAAATAGATAAAATGGTATGGAGTGCCACTTTATGTGGAGCAGAAAATGGTATAAATATTGGAAGGCTTTGAAATGTGGGCATGGAGAAGAATGTCATGAGAAAGATGCCATAGTCCGTCAGATGTCAAGTTTTTGTCACCAAGGGAGGCCTGAGGAATTTTGGCACCCTGGTTGAGATAGCACTCCAGCGCCCCCCTATGTTAATATTTATTGAGATATTTACAAAATACATATTAATTTATTCATTGCTCTGTAAAAATTATGGATAATAAAGAATTAAAAAGAATACCATCAAATTTCTAGCCTGTTCCTCGATATAAATTGGTATCCATTATTTATTCACTTGCAAGTAATGCATTGATAAATTATCAGTGTCCCCAAAAGTTTGGCACCCCGGGCAGCTGCCCAGCTCATCCATAGCTCAGGTTGGCCCTGATTATCACAGTTTGTTCTGATATTCTATCAGAAGAGACATTCAGTCATCCCATCTTCCATTCTATACCAAGTAATTTTACTACTTTCATTTATTTTAGCATGTTTTCCTTTATAATGTTATGCATATAAATTAAACCCTGTCTGAGAATTTACTCTCATATAAATGGTAAATCATTCATTGCTATACATTTACAAATATACAGAATTTACATGTATGTTTCACTTAGATATAAAACATGGAACTCACTCCATTTATCTACACTGCTTCATGTAGGAACAATCATACATTAAATTTTTTTAGTGTGATCAATTTTATATTATAACGATAAGAAGGAAATAAGGTGACTAAACAATATAAAAAAGATTTACCTGGAGCTCCATAGGAAAAGGAAACAGTGCACAACAGTAGTAAAATAAATATCTTAACACCAGCCATCTTGAACAATGGAAACTAAACTGCATGAACCTCACCTTCCTCTATTACTTATAAATGTACATAATCAGAGCAGATAAGAGCCCACGTTAAATCCCCTCCTCTTCTCTTATATCTGCTATAATCAGACCTCTCATTCCTCACACTTCCATCAATCTTCATACAGACCTAAAAAAGCTGGGAAAACTCATAGGATTATCTACTAATAGAAATCTAAAGACAAAAAATTAAGTTAGTAGCTCGAGATATAATTTCCCATGCAAACAACTTTTATATAGCACTTAAATGGGCAGTATCACGATTTATGAAGAAATAAAGTTCATCATTATTTCTAAATCCAAAATAAAATTCTGCAATGTTTCATTTGCATAAATGACTTTTGTCTTGCAACAGTTGCAGGCAACATTTCAAATTGCAGTACACTCTTGCTCAAAGCAGGGGTTGCATTCTTGGAAAAAGCCTGTGCCGGGAAAACCAATGTTGCAAAAATTCAATACTTGGTGGAAAAAAGTACATGTATGTATAGGCTATGAGCTTTCTCAGTGGACATGCATAGGGGAAATATGATGTGTGCCCAATTCAGGACCACATATTATTAGATTTTATGGGTGGTGAATAAATATGCATCACATTTGTCACCATGTATAACAAAATACGTGTTGGACCAGGGTTTTCTGTACTTATAAATATTAAGTAAAGATTTTTTACAATATGTCCCAAAAATAGGCAACAAAGAAATTATGGTACTTTGTCATTAACTGGGCATGCAGATGTAGTGCCACGGGAAAGCGGCGAGAAATGGAACTGCTAGCAGTGACAGGAAAGCCATAAATGGTGGGGAAGCAGCATGTATGAGAAGCAAATAGAAATATGAATATGAGGAACATAGTTAACCAGGCACATAGAGAAGTATTTATTTGAAAAACAACAAATCACAAATGAATTTCCTGAGGACTAAAGACAATGTTATCTTCAAGGATTCTATCAAAGGCTCCATCCTCGCCGAGGTGACAATAACACAAGAAAAGCTCAGATTTTGCCCAAATTAATGTTATCAACAAGAAGTTTTGCAATTTGTCCAAATTACTCAACATGTTTTATCATAACAGATAATGTTATCATAAATACTTTCTTTGTGATAACAGCTTTTAAATGGATTATTAATAAAGTGCCAAAACAATTTAAGAGGAATTTTAACTTTGACCTTGCAATATAATTTACACAAACTATTTTTATCTTTAATTAAAGGGAAATATTCAACACAGATTACAGGAAATTAGCTGTATTCTCTTCAAAACCTACCAACATGAAATGGACATTAAGATTGACTTATTTAAATCTACATGAAGTGCTTTATTGTCATTATTGTTTTTAATTTCATGAAAATAAATACTCAACATATGAAAAATTCCCTGGTATACATTCAATTTGTAAAGAACATATCATCTATATCAGTAGAACACAATACTGCTTTTAATGTATACCTACATATAGGAAGAATTAGAGTGAATATTATCTAAAGATTCAAGGTCTGAAGATTAAATCTGAAATGGATAACATTATCTGCTTTTTGTGGCAGCTAATACTTGCTCTGATTTCAACACTCAGTTTAACCTATTACTCAATAGGGGATTATCAAAGATAACAGCATAAGAAACTAAGTTACTAAACAAGTACATAATAGGAAAAACCCAAATCACTCATAAAGTTATTTAGCACAGAAGAATATAGCACCTACCATGCACAGTAATTCAGTTGTAAATATCTTTCATACATCAGATGTGAAATGTATATTTTATTAATAAACATAGTTTATAAAAATTAGCCTTGCATTACAAATTGGAGAATTTTTCAAAATATTTGGATTAAAAAATTTGCTTTTAATAGTGATTTTTATATAGCCTCAACTAATCATTTAATTACCAATTACTATAAAAATCCTCTATATAATGAAGTATAACTCAACTTCATTATTTTAGTATAAAAATGCATTTAGGCATATATTCCGTATTAATCAACCTACCTCTCACTTAAGAAATATATTTCATAAAATCTTTCTTCAGACAAAATTGAGGTCCCATATTGATAATGATGATAATAATGATGTTTATTGGTCCTTGGATCAGTTACATTGATATTGGACAGGTCAGAAATAAAAAAAACGTACATCAAAAAGAAAATAAAAGTAAAATTAATAAAAATCTTTCAATGATTTACCCATACATAATAACAGTGTAAGCAATGGGTTACATGCCAAAAGGCAATCGACAGGGTTAAGACTAGGACATCAAGAGTTGTTAAGATATTCCTCTACAAAATAGAAAAGTTTCCTATAGTTTAAACAATGATTATAAAAAGTTTTTCAAAGATTTTGGCAAACTGACTGAATTGCAATAGGTGTATAATTATTAATATCTTGTTTACTGCCTTTGTTCTTGTATATTGGTATTATTTTGGAAGATTTTAGAGATGACAGGAAGATACCTTGCTGCAGAGTCTGGTTAACAAGAAAAAGGAGAGGAAACTTGATTATGTCATAACACATAGCTATAACAGAGCTTATAGCTTATATAAAAGTTTTGAAAAACACAATTAAACATCTCGCTAAGGTGGACAAAAAATCAAAAACTTGTATTATCCAAGTTTTGAATAAAATGTGGAACTAAGGATCTCAATAATGAGTAGAAAATTTGATTGAGAATTTCCTCTCTGGAAATACATGAAAAAAATTCTAAATCCTCGTCTAATTATGCATTATGCTGTATCATTTTTAGTGCTTTTAGTCATTGCTGAAAAACACTATTATCTTGGTGATGTCCGTAGGCTGAACCGATTTCAACCAAATTTGGTACATACAATATTCACATAAGTTAATGACAAAATGGCATATTTGGACTGGATCGACTAAGCAGGGGTTCCACAATTGCAAAGTTAAACTTTTCGGTAATTATGAATTTGAAAGGAATTGACTGAACTGATTTCAATGAAATTTGGTATGGAGGCATGCAACATAAAAAAACAAAAAACGTTGTATAGGTATAGAAGGCAGGACTGCCACAATACAAGGAATAAAAAAAATTCTTTTTACACATATTTGAGTTGAACCATCAACATCAATGTTAAACACACTTAATATTTATAATGTACACATATATATGAACCATAATAGCATATTTAGACTGGACCTACCAAACAGGGGTGCCACAATTACAAATTAAACTCTTTCAGTAATTATGGATTTGGAGGAAATTGATTGAACAGATTTCAACTAAATTTTCTATATAAGATATGCACAACATACCATAATGAAATCAAGATGTTAAAAGTGGAGCTTAAGAGCAGGGCTGCCACAGTAAAAAGTAAAATAATGTTTCTTTTACACGTATTTCTAGAGAACTGACAGAATGGACTTGAATCCAATATGATGTATACATATAATCTTGATATAAATAAATTACCAAAATAGCTTATTTCAACCAGGTTGAGTAAACAGAACTACCACAATATCAAGGTTAGAATTTTTCAGTAACTATGAATTTGGAAGGTATTGGCTGAACGGATTTAGAGAAATTTCATTTGTAGGGGGAGTATAGAATGGCAAAATGAAACGAACATGTTTAAAACATCTAAAAAGCAGGGGTGCCACAATATAAGGAAAAATAATTTTTTTATTTCAAAGTAAATACATTAGTATATGATTATACTATGGCAAATTTGACGAAAAGCACTTCTGTACCAAGTGAAACCTGTGTAGATCCCTACTTGTTTTTGCTTTAGAGATGCGCAGTGCACAATGTCAGAGGTGAGGGTTTGGCAATGCTGTGTAATTTCCCCTCCAGTGGAAAGCAGAGTTCCTCTCCCTCACATCATCGTCGTTTTTCCCTCTCATTGAATCTAGCTCTTGCTTCCTGATTGCTCCATGTCTCTCTCAAGAAAGCATCCTGAAAGAGCAGACCAAATATGTCTAAACTTGTTTCCGTTTCTGCTTTCTAGTAATGTTGTGTTGTTCCAGAAGGATTTGTTCCAACGGAACAAATCCAATGATGGAACCAGCCGGTATGAATCCACAGCCTTGAAAAATCTTGTTCCTCAGACTCAGGGGATTTCATTTCAGACCTTCCAGGCTCAATGGTTCCTCGGATTTTGTTCCAGACTCAATGGTTCCTTGGACTCCGCTCAGATTCAGAAATTTCATTCCTCGAACTCACAATTATTTCTCTTCAACTAAAAGCCATCAGCCTGAAATTTCAAAAAGGTAATCTTATGTTGACCTAAATGCTCCACTGATAGAAGATGAACCAAATCTGTGTTAGTCTGTAGCCTCTCCTTGTCAGAGAATGAAATTGGACATGCACTGAAGTGTATTTCGTACTGGAGTGATGTCTCTGTTCTTTTCACAGTGCAACAAAATATTTTTCATTGTTTATTGGAATTGCACGATTTGACTTCTATACTTCGAAATGTTTGTGAATAAAGGGATATTATGGGTGCATGGGATATTAATAGACAAAAAAACAACCACACTTACAACATAATTCGTAATAATTTTATAATATTTTGTTGTTTTGGAGGAAAAATATATCATCCAAGATTTTTACCATTCTTCCACAAAAATTATTTAATTTCTTAATTTTAATAATATAATTTATTAAGAATTTATTTTAATTCGAAAATTTTTTAAATTCTTCCACCAAAGGTTTTTACCATTTGAAACGTGAAAGAGAGAAATATAGGAGGTATATCAGCGACGAAAAAGATTGCCCATGCCTTGCTGAAAACAGTAATTTTTTTGCTTCATACCAATAAATGGAGCACAAAAGAAGTGGAATTTGGAATATGTTGTTGGAAAGTTTTTCAGATTGAAACTAAACGCTATCTAGTTTAATTTAGTTACATAGCAATTATCCAATGTAATGCTTTAGATTACCTAGTCGATTTTTTTAAATTTCGTTCAAAAATTTCAAGGGGTTCTGACCCAAAGATCCCCCCTCACCATATGCCCATGTCATTTAGTATTGCCATTAACAAATGTTATTAATAAAATTATTATGAACAAAATGAGTCAAAAAATCATAAAAACAAAGTTTTCCAACATTCATCACAGGAAATCCTACACTTAATCATGTTCATACGTGCACCATTGGAATGAAAGGAACGAATCCTTTTTATCACTCCGGTTGTGGAACGATACAAAAAGGAACAAATCCACAAAAAACACGACAATGCCCATCACTACTATCTCGACCTTTCCACAATCATAGAGAGATCATGTTAAACTGAAGGACTAGTCATGTTGAAAACCAGCCACACTTCAAAAACCATGTTAAACCGAAATTGTGTTGGTGGAATTCGTGTTAGTTTGGGATTGGGTGTAATTTTTGAAAAATTTCACAATTCTTTATGTGAATATAAAGTAAAAATTTTAGTTAGGCCCCAATAATAATGGTTCAGTGAGTTATATCTATTTTCTCAGTTCCTAATTACCACCAAGTAGGTGACAACACACACAAAGCAGAAACCTAAGAAGTATGTGGGAAGGATGACACCCATGAAAGGATTGAGTTTTTATGGTGGATTCAATGTGAAGGATATTTGAAACTTACCATTTTTTCCAGCCAGCACCAACAAGGCATGCGCTAATGTGGTATTGCAAAGTATGGGATATCACTGGACATATAGGATGTACACCAATAGCAAATTTTTTTGTTTGAGATTGAAGAGCTAAATTATTTACATTAGCTTTACACCTCCTTTGCCTATGATAAAAAATCTTTAAAAAATAACCAATACATACATACCTCAGTTACAAAGTGAACATAGTTCCTTTATCAAGACAGAAGAAATATTTATCATATTTTGAAACAATTTTGATGTTGACTTTTTCTTCTATCTTCGTCCTATTAATGCAATACTACAAAGCATTGGCTTTTTTGGTGCAGTCATGCCCCATTTAACACAATTTTGATATAGCCAATTAGCATCTCGTGTTCAATTTTTATTTTTTGAAAAAAATAAAATGAATATTTCAATGTACTGTAAAATTAAAATACTGTGCATCTCAAGCATTTTTGCAGGTTTTGTTTTATGTTTTCATTTACATTTTCTCTGGCCAATCTTCAATTTCAACATCATTAGTTCAGTTGTTATGTGTCATAGTTATATTGCTTTATTTTTAGTTCAAAATAAATTCTTAACAGTAAATAGGGGGAAAATAATTTAAATAAATCATTGCCAAAAAGAGAAAATTGAATGAAGGAAATAAAAGTGCATGAAATAATCTTAAACTAGCAAGAAAAGTATAAATCTTGAGAAAAAGTTGAAAAGGATTCAGTGTTTCAAAAAAGATAAAAATCAGAATGATATAAGTAAGTTATGTTTAACTTCACAACTTCTACAATTCTGTTAAATAAAGCAAACTAAATAGTTCTATTAAATCAGTCACTGCAAAGAAACTCACATGATCACAGTGATTTGTTAGAAAAATGGAACAACTGCTAGTTTTATGGATTGATTCCAATGTTCTGATGAATGCATGCCCCTAAGTCAAGCAGTCATTTGCAATAAAGCCCTTTCTCTATTTGAATAATTTTAAAGCAAGAAAAGGGTGACAATTCTTCTGAATCATTCAACGTCAGCAATGATTGGTGTTAAAATTTAAAATGCCACTCAAATATTCATAGCATTCATTTATCTGGCAAATCAGCAAGTACTTTAACATTGTGTTATTTTTATTAGTAAGAATAATTAATATTAAGTAAATATTAATCAACTAATATTATTTTCAATTATGTGTATTAATGCATTTTTTATTTAATTTAAAACTATAGCAAACCATTCACTATCATGATATCTACATTACAAACTGTTTAGAGTAAATTTGGTTAGTGCAAAAACCTTTCAAAAGGCATCTTTTGGTATGACTAATGTTATTATTATTTCCATATGCTTGTCACAAGATGCATTTGAATCATTTATGTATGTCAAGAGACTAATTATGTACTACTCAAACTATCAGGAGCAAAATAAATCTTTTCTACTAGCAGCATAATTCTTTACACCTACTCTGTCCTCATATGGATTTATGACCTGAATACAAGAGAACCTTTTGCCAATAAGATGCAAATAAAATTCTAGTATACTTCTTTTTCAAACATACAAAATATTGGAACTCAGCTCATTGAACTTGCAATTAAATAAATGAAATTTAAAACTCTTCATAATATATTTCTAAAATTGCAGAAGTGAAATGTGCAGAAATGTAAAGTTCTACTACAAACTTTTGATTTACCTAATATATATTTCAATATGTAGCAGTAACAAAGATTAATGCACCACATTTACTCATATATAAAGTGATCCTCTGCTAGGACTTTCCATTTATCAAAAAATATAGTTAACCTGAGAAATTATATTTATATTAAATATAATTTTTCTGCATGAACTAAAATTCATAACCAATCCACGTCTAGGCATCATTTTTCCCCCTCCCATCACTGGAGGAGCTTGGATGTAAATGCAGCTATAACACTACAAGACGACTTTGATTTGTCGACAAAACCATAGTGGAGAAGGCAGCCCTTGAAAAAATATGGAAAGATGGAAGACAGAAGAACAAGCAGATAAAAAGGAAGCCATGTGACAAAATGAAAGAAGCAGAAGACACTGACGATTTGGAGTATGGGACAGGAATGCATTAATTAAGCGTAGTGTACTTGACATGTTTAGTGGGAAATAAATGCATTTTCCCAAAAGTTGTATTTTTTATCAAACTGGTACACTTGCTTCAGTCAACCGACAAGGTATTTGCATGACATTTTTTACCAATATAGTTACAAGATCATTCTACATTGTGAACCAATTTGCTTTTGGAAAACAAATGGTAATTTTTTTATTTAAAATATCATGTGAAAAATAACCCTTTAAATAAATATTACTCAAAAGTTAAAAAAGGAACCAAATTACAAAATAATAATTGGTTACTGATCGCCTGGCTCCTTCGAAGTTTGCCTGGCAATCGTGTGGCTCATCTCAGTTCCCTTTGCATAAGTGGAAAAATTTTGTCATGCATTCCATGTCCAGCATTCTATCAGTATCTACACTTGTAGCAGTCATCACACCATGAAGGGACATGTGGCCTCATTTTTGCCACGTTCTATTAAATCCTGCAGTTATTTCACTGGAGATATTATTTTCCAATATAGCTTCAGTAGCTGCTTCTGTCATTGAAGTATCAGCAACTTTCTCCACTGCTTGAGCAATAACATGCTGCAGTTTGGAAAACTTAGTGGGTGGGGCTGGAAAATCCATAATGGAACAAAGCAATTTACCAGTAGCAGCACCTTTTCCAATTAAGCACAATGCATAGAGGAACCTTACGATCAACTCATGGTGTTTCGATGGCACCTTCTTTGAGTTGCTGAAAAATGTATTATATCCATAACTATCATAATAAATATAAAACGAACTGGCCAAATCCTTGCGAGGGTCTTTTTCAAACAAGATCAGCAACCTTGGAAGACAATGCTTGCAGACAGCTGATGCACATACAGCCTCAGCCAGAAGTTTGAGGTACATTAAAGCATGTCCACAAACACTACGTGGCCAAACATGAACAACATTTGGTTCTTCTTCCTTTGAATATAATAGCACTTTTGCAGATTAATGACTACACTGTTAAGAATAAATGATTCGTGTTTCCAAAGTTGAGAAAGAAGCCTCAGTGGGGCTTATCTTCTTGTTCCCGAAGAGCTTCCTCTTACCAAATCTCTTTACTCTTGGCATTGCAACCACAAATAAAAATATAGAATATTCCACTGTATATAATTAACTAAAATCACAGTGAATGCCACAAATATAAAACAAACTCTGCAAATCAGCCTCCCACAAAACAAGCTCAAAACACAACAATCAGATGTATCTAAATGCTGATTGTCACAAACCTCACCATCCAATTGAAATAATCATGCATGAAATAAAATGTAAACACAAAGTAAATTGAAACTCTCCCTGAATCTAATCTCAACTTGGTACCATGAATAATTTAATTTTTTGCACACCGAGGTGAGATAAATGCATAAAACCATATTTATCCTTGTTCAGGAAGAAATGGAGATTTGTTTAGCTAATAATTTTTTTTTCAAATTCCTGGGTACCTTATCCCCTTAAGTACTAACTTTGAAAATATTTGTATAAATTCCACAGCTTTCACAATAACTTTGTGAGCTACATGGCAGGTCTCATATGACCCAAGGCCATATTTTACTCCTCCCTGCAGAGGATGAATCACAAAGCTGATATCCAAATAATTTTTTGGTGATGTGTGGCAATCTATTGTTCCAATGTTATACTTTCATGAAGATCTAAGCCATATTTGCTATATAACCAGGTGAATCAATCTTGCCTTGAAATTGTCACGGTATTGTAAAAGGTACCTCCAAAGCTATCAATCCTTATGGCCTCCTGTGATACTGGCAATCCATAGTGTTTTTTTGCAAGCACTAATACTGTCCTCATCTAATTATTTGTAATTATGTAACTCCTTTAATCCCACAAAATGCTTTTTTTATAGAACTGAAGCACTTCATTTTTCCTTTTGACGTTTTCAAGCATGGTATTATTACTTTGGTAATGCTGAACTATAATACTACAGTGGAGTTAATAATTAACAGTGTAGTCTACAGCAAAGATTAATGTTGGAAAAGATTTTTTAAAATATGGTTTAAGAGATTTAAAAAAATTTCCCCAATATGCAGCACAGTTGTTTCTTTCCCATACACTGCACCATGAGTTTAAAACTCACATCATAACAAAAGCATAACAACTTTGATATTTGTAAAATCTCTTCTCAATGTCATCTCCCCTATTTTACCCTAAAAATTTAGAAATTCTTTCAAAAAATGCTGCGTGTATTAAATTTACAACAAATCTGTATGACTTTGATTACTAAGACTACTGCACCTTGCATTTTCAAGAGGATTATTCTACTTAGCTCATGCCAAATTAGGCTAAATTGTGCTACATGACATTTGCAGTTTATGAGCTCAACTTTTACATTATGAGAGGATATAATTTCACTTGCTAACACTGCAGTGTATGAAATCTACCTTTAAATAAGATCAAGCAGAGTAATTTTCTACTTTACAAGTATAGGAATACTCTTGGTTTTTAAATTATTAAATTAGGAAAGAAACCTAGTCTTATATTGAGATAAATATGGTATATTAACAAAGGCAGTAGTGGCAAACCTAAAACAAAACTTGTTCTTTTGATTGTCAGGGCTTTTTATTGATGGAACTTTTTTTAAAGAATCAATAAAAATTTTCTTCCAAGTCAAACATTTGTTATATCTTTCACTGCTTTCACATACAACAAAGAATGTCCCATGCCACAAAATCCCATAATTTAGTGCACTGGTTGTATTTCTTTATTTACAGCTATTGAATAAGTGCATTGCATTCAAGTTCAGTTTCCTCATCCTCTCCCAATTCCAGGTCCTCCAGCATCTCCTCCAGGGTGATCTGAGGAAGTGCCTCATCTGGTTCTAGGTCATCTGTATCAACAGCAATGATTGGTTTCTTCATGCTAGCACGGTAAATATTGACATTCTGGCGATAGCCTGGGTCCTCTTCTAAGTCTTCAAGGAAGTCTTGATAATCTCTGTGAAGAGGAAATAAGATCCAATTATTAACAATAAAAATTTTAACAAGATCATTATTACCCTGTGGTGTGGTCAGGAGCCTAATATTTTCAAACTTTATAATTTCACAAATTGAAGGAAAGATTACAAGAAGAATTAAAATAACAAAAAGCATGGCTACAAACAGTGGTGTAGCAAGCCTTAAATGGGCCCATGTTCAAACTGGAAAAAATAGTCGGCCCCTAATGTTATTATTTTTTGGATAATTTTATTCAAAACAAAATGTTTTAACATGTAGACTGCCAAAGATAATTTTCGATTTTTCACTGTCGGGCCAACATGATTTGGATGTGGATTTACTTGTAATATATGGGAAAATCTTCAATCATCATTATTATTATCTCTCCCTCTCTCAACCCCCTCCATATTTACCTCCATGTATCTCCTTCTCCCTCTCACCAAACCTCCTGCTTTCCCAAACTTCCGATTTCCCTCATTCTCTCCCTCCCTCTTTCCCTTCCCCTCTCATTCTCATCTCTCTCTCTCCTTCCTTCTAATGCTCTCACCCAATTTTCTGTTTTCTCTTGGTGTGAGGTGTCCCCAGCCCCATTAGTTAGGTCTACTGCATGTTTGCCTTGACACATCCTGAGAGCAGGCCTCTAGGAGGACCTCTCCTAAATTTCACACATCCATGACGAATGCAACATCTGTGGGCGACTTCCAAAATAAGCGGGCTCATATGGGTTTGCCAGGCACCGAACGGGACACATTTTGCATGCCCACGAGGGCATGCCAGATGTTTCAAGGTTAAGGGAAATATTTTTTTGTGCCACATCTTCTATCCATATGCTCAAAGATTTTTCCCTTTTTTCTAATCTGGTTTTATAACTCATAAAAAAACTTAGCACTCGATAGAGCAGCAACACCGACACTTCTTTGAATTTTGATCTCAGCTTTTTTAATGTAGCAAATTGTTAGCTCATTCTCTTTGTATTTTCTAGATACAGAGGAAACATTTGCACTGCTTCTCACTCACTCTATGGACTATTTGTTTCAAGGGCATAACTTTGTTTTCTTCTAGCAGACTGATCATTTTTGCTTGCATTTGCATTATTCAATAGTTGTGTTAAAATTGAAAAATAACAGTTAAAAACTCTGAGCAACCTACAGCTTACTATCACCAAAACAAAATGATGTGCCACTTAACATATTTGTCGCTCCTAAAATCACCAATAGTTAATGATAATGTGTAAAACAGAATGCGTTGTCAGCTTCACTGCCACAAGTCAGAACAGATTCTAATGGTGCTGAAATGGAAGAGCAAGAGGACTCTTACCTCTCAGGACTTACCAGTTGTCAAAAAGAGTGATCTCCTGAGCAGTAATGATGTTATTGTTAGATTTAAGAACTTTTCACGTTTCATATAAAGGGATACAGTCAAGAGTATGGAGGGATTGCATCAGAATAATACTTATAAGTATGAATACCACATTAATGTCAATCAATGTTTTATTACTCGTGGATAATACATGATTACACTTACTTAAATATTATTGTGTATTAGAATATCACAACAGTATTTTTCAGGACCGAGGGGAAAAAGCGATTTTGTTTCTGCTCAAAAGAATCATTGTTATAATTAGCAGTCGCAAAGAAGAAACAGAGCTTCACGTTGCCACTCCTGTGATTTTAACCATGAAAGAGCAAAACATGATACAATTGGTCCCCGTTATTTGCAGGAGTTATGTACTAGAAAATGGCTGTGAATACCGAAACAGCGAATACAGGAGAATTATTCCCCATAAAAATACATTATTTAAGGGGGTTACATTCTGATTCACCACTAAAATCACCCACGTGAAGAAAAAAAGGGGAATTTTCCCTCATAAGATTTCATGTAATAAGGGAGATTAGGTTTTAATTAGTTGCCACTGTATCCTATGAGATCCAAACTAAGAAAACAAGTTCGTTTACGGGCGTTTTGGTTGTGAAAGGGTTGTAGCGAACTATAATTTTCGGTGCAAAAACATCCACTGATGTGCTAAGTGTTAATGACAAACTATAAATAGAACACAGAAATATAGACATATAACAATCCAGCAGTTGAATTTGAATAGATTTAAGTAATACCACAAAACAAAATACACCTCATAGGTGAAGGCGATTCGAAACGAAACTTAGTTAATGTCAGTTAAATCACATCAAATAGTTACTATCCTCTTCCGGCTCCCGGTAGGTCAATGTCCACTCAACACTGAATGTTTTCTGCCGGATAGGATGGAATCGAGAGTGGGACACCTGCGTAGACTTCACTCGTTGCTCCGCTGTGCGTCTCGTCGCTTGGAAGGCCACTATCGGAATGGGCTGTCACGTGACGCCGGTGGTGAAGGAGGGAGGTAATGACGTCAGGCGGGTAATTCGAAATGGTTGAATTATTCCCGATGATTGGTCGCTTTTCTACTGTTCTTGCATAACCATGGGAAAGAGGGAAGGTTGAAGAGGTGAGGGGTAATTAGAGTATATAAAGCAGAGAGGCACCACGGGAGGGCGTGTCGACCGTGGCGTGGCGTTCGTGGGCGTGGTGTTCAGTCCGGCGATATCACGAATATCGGCGATATACGATAGCGGCGATATTCGAACTAGCGATATTCGTACTTGCATGTTCGTACATGCGATTCGTTAAGTGCTATCGTATAAGTGCGGGAGTAAAAGGGGGGGAGGAAAAAATCGCCACAGGGTTAACATACTGGACAGTAAATGCACTGAACATTGTCAAATCTTAATATAAATGAAATTAACTTAAAATCACATAAATACAAATAGCAAACATGATGACAAGGATAAACACAGATATTGCAGGGTAAAACTCGAGAGAATTTCCGATACGATGTTCACGGCACAATTCCAAAACAAATCACGTTGTACTGGTGCGTAATAACTGGTAATAACACACAGAAGATGGCTCCACACATTTGTTATTCGCCGAATGCTGAGCCATGAGTATTCGTCACTCACCAAATATCTAGTTGTGTGGATGGAACGAATTCGTCACACGGCGAATCACAATTATTTCCCATCGAGAGTCGGTAAAAGAGCACGAGTCGAAGGGACAAATATTCGGCAAGCTGCAGTGTTTTTAGCCCCTCCACACATTCATTATTCACTGATTTATGAATGTCTCTCCGCATTGCACCAGATCGTGGGAATTTTCCCTATATGAGAGAGATTTCATGCGGATCTGGCAGCATTGTGCCTTACGAACCTGTATTCAATGCCATCAGCCGTCAAGTGTATGTCGAACAATCACATCCACCATCTTATTTTCCGCGGTTTCTTCTTTTCCATCTTCATTTTCAAATAGGCTCAGCTTATGACAACAAAAGCGGCAATTGCAGCGACAACAGTATCTTCAACGTCCAAATCCATCGGCAAAATTTCAGTACTACGAACATTTAAACCATTTCCCGCAAGTCGATACAAATATTCGGTATTCGGCGAATGACGATTAGTGTGGAGGCAGCTGCAAGTAGCGAGGAAAATATTTACTCGTCACTCGGCAAATGATCAAGAATGTTCGACACTCGGCAAATAACGAATGTATGGAGCCAGCTTTACGCTAGTTACAACAAAGAAAAAAGTAATTATCAACATAGTATATTCATTATCAATAGCAAAAAATAAACAAAATAGCCCAGAAAATAAAAAAACGAGTGCAATGAGGCAGTTACTGTTGAACAAGTAGCATGTGTGTCGACTTGTTACTCTACCACATCAAGTAGTCCGAGAGAAGAATAAGTGAAATGAAAAATCGCAGATACCGAAACATTGTTCCATAATACATGAATGACGAATAAGTGAAATGACGAATACTGAATCCGCAAATACTGGGGACCAACTGTACCGTGAAATTGGAACCTGGACACAAATGAGGAAGTGCGGAAGAGCAAAACACACAAAAGGTGAAGCTGTGAAACACAAGGTCTGCCTGTATATGGATATGGTTTACACAAGTAAATAAAATTACTTAAAAAGGTATGACAGAGCTGCTTACTTATGATCCATGTTGAGATGTGTGGCATCCTCAGATAAATGCTTCAGCTTCCAGGCACGATGTCTACGCCTTTGTCCAGCATCACCATAAAATTTCTTCACAAGCACTACATCTGGTAATACACCTTTAGATTCCAGTTTTTCAAATTGCTCATCATTGACATTACTCTCTGCTAAAGCATACCTGTAAAATGATCATCCAGTTATAAATTGCTTTACTATTGTTATGTAATAATTTCTAAATGAAGAGTTTCTTTTATATGAAACTAAGGAAGCTTTAGCTTAATTTTTCTCAACAAATTTTCATACCAAAAGTTAAGTACATCAAATAACACTGGAGTCAAGCTGTCCAAGAGCACCTACGCAACAAAAAATAATCTTTCATTGATAACTGTGGAATCTGAGAGTGCCATTACTATATAAATTATCAACAAAACCACAGGACATAACATTTGTCAGAAACAATTCTTATCAGTGATCAAGAATGATTTGCAGAGAGGTTAACTGTCGAACCATTTTTGGATCCACTGCAGTACTCATTTGGAATTACTTTCAATGTAGGCTAGAGGTGGACAAACTACGGCCTGTGGGCCACATGTGGCCCGTGATGCCATTATGTAACCAAACCATAATATAAAATACAGGTAATTTCACATTTGTAGCTTAAAATTATGGCCAGAAAACCTTTTCCAGTAATGTTATGGGGATAACATATTATTTATTATTGATTTTCACTAACAGGTTCCTTCATATTATCTCAAATAACATCCAATGTGAATCCTAACGTGGCCTGCCGAAGGATTTTCATCTGTTAAGAAGTTGCAACTGTTAATGTGGCCCACCATGTAAAAAGTATGCCCACTCCTGATATAGACAAATAACCCTTCCTTGTCATGTCAGAATATGAAGTATGACCCTTGATTTCTCATTGAAAATAAGCAACAGACACAACATTTATAGAATGATACAATTAAATCCAGTAAAACTCCAATGAAACCTAAACTAGACTAACCAATGAATTCTTTACTGGTATCAGTTACACCGTTCACAAGAATTCATAATGGTTATCTTAATGATATATCTATAGGCATCATCACAACCTAAAAATGCAACTTTGAAGGTTCAACAACAGTCTACCAGCAAGGAGAGGATATCAGTATACAAACTATCTAGAAATTTATGCAGAACAAAACTACACTAAATCTTCAACATTTGTTTTAACACTAGTAGTTTCAATCATTTGTGGAGAATATCTGTGAATAACAACTAACTTTATACAGCAAATAAACTGGGCTATCCCATGGTTAAACATGCAGTGATCTGCCCAAGTTGTTGCATTTAATGGAAGTGCAAGTGGGTTGTTTTAATTTCCAAGAATATTAATGTGTATATGTGGGTATTCTTGCCAATTTATAGGCTGTTACAATAAAACAATCATATGAATTGGTTAATTTTATCTTCTTAGTCTTTCTGCGCAACAGTTGAAGTAATAAGATTTGAAAGGTATACTCCATGTCAGAGTACACAGTTTCCAAAGGTGTTCTTTATTTATGATTTATGTTATGTTAAAATAAATATTTAAGTTCATTTCTTCATTGTGAACAATCCATTTCCTTTAATTTACTATATGCAGTAGGGGCACGAAAGGATAGTAAACATATTTAAGGCAGATAAATCTTGTTTACTTCAATTGCTATGAAGATAGTTTTTGTTGAGAACAATTAAAAAACTTCAAGTGAATTAAGACAATCTCATTTGATTTTCTTGAAAACGGCTACTCCATCGATAAAAATTTATTGAACAAAAAATTTTATATGGCTAGTTCTACAATTTTTGTTTGAAGACTTTTTGATATAAGTAATATTTTATGAGATGAATTAGCCTGTTTAAAAAGGGTTTGTAAACAAACAATATAGAACACAAATTAAACCATTTTATAATAAAATAATAGTAAACAATCCCACCAAATTTGGTTTAACTGGCTGAAGAAATGGCTGAGATATTGAGCGTTACAGACAGAATGAACAAGTGACCAAGAGGATAGGGATTTTATTATATTCTAATGACAGAAGGTTCATTTATTGTGACATTATAGTGGTACTCCTGATTAGGCTAAGTGAACCATTTACCGTATTTTTGGGCATACAAGATGCATTTTTCCCCAGAAAATGACCTCCAAAATCAGCCTGTTTTATATGCCGAAGGTAAGATTACTACCGTTCTCAATAATGACACTAACAAACACACACATCCCCAAAATGGAATAATTGGCAATCATTCATTGTAAAAACAAAAATATACATCAATAATAATTAATAGCAAAAAATTTGGGAAATTGGTGGACTAATATGAAACTATGCAGAATGGCATAAGCTGTAATTTGGGAATAACTTTGATACAGAAAACATTCTGCTATGACTGGGAATCGAACCCGGGTCTTCCACTTGCCGGGCGGATATTCTATCACTGAACTACCGTAGCAGATAATTTTCCTGTTTCTGAACGCAGGTGTTTTTCTTAGTTGGGTCCGGGCTAGCCAAGCTAGTATCAACCAGCCCCAAAGAAAACACCTCCCTCTCAAATGGTGAGATTGCCAAGCAAGAAATTGATGGAATAACATGATCCGAAGATCCTATGCAGACGGGCATAAGCTGTAAAGGAGTTTTCTTCGATGTATCTCTTCGAGGACATCCATTGGGGCAGTTTGATAATAGCTTGGCTAGTTCCATCCCAACCAAGAAAACATCCGCGTTCAGAAACGAGAAAATTGATCTGCTACAATAGTTCAGTGGTAGAATATCCACCCGGCAAGTGGAAGACCCGGGTTCGATTCCCAGTCATAGCAGATTTTTTCTCATTTTTCTCATTGATGGAATAACATGATCCGAAGATCCTATGCAGACGGGCATAAGCTGTAAAGGAGTTTTCTTCGATGTATCTCTTCGAGGACATCCATTGGGGCAGTTTGATAATAGCTTGGCTAGTTCCATCCCAACCAAGAAAACATCCGCGTTCAGAAACGAGAAAATTGATCTGCTACAATAGTTCAGTGGTAGAATATCCACCCGGCAAGTGGAAGACCCGGGTTCGATTCCCAGTCATAGCAGATTTTTTCTCATTTCCAAATTATTCCCGAATTGATGTATGACAAAATAACCACGATGAGTTGTCATAGAACTGTAGGAAGTATTGTTACATGTTTAACCAAGATTTTTTTAAACAAATGAAAAAAGATAAAATAATTGTATTTTTAATTGCAAACTTACAATCCATAATTCAATTAATAAAGACTTAATTTTAAAAATTCTTTTTTATATCAGAAAAATTGCAACAAATCATTTCAATTAATGAATGAACTAGTATACCTATACTGAATACGCGTTCAAAATATACACCAAATACACTCAGTGAGAAATTAGGTCAATCTTTTTTCTGTTTTGAGAGTCTGCTAAAGGGGGGGAGGTCATCTCAGATTCAGGTAAATACGGTATTATAGATATTGAGTTGAGCCCCCACCTTCCCCTCACCATCACCCCTCTTCCCTCTCTCCACCCTCTTCCCTTCCCATCTCCTCCCCCCTCTTTTAAACTAATTTCATATTAACAAATAATTATTCATTTTTACTAATTTTATTTGAACCAACAATGTATAATAAAGCAAAAAAAGAATAAAAATATGACTACCTCCTTACTTACCCTAGTACAGTGTCTCCAGGACGAAGAATGTGTCCTAGATGTGTGCGAGTATGGATAGCACTACTATCTGAGGCACCAAGTTCACTGGCCTTTGTCACCCAAGCATCAGCCAACACATGCTATCAATGTACAAGCAAATGTGAGTAGGGTTGCTCGCTGTAATTATTACAATCACCAACAATAACCATAGAAAAATGTTTCAAAATCATAAACAAAAACACACACTTGAAAACTTCTGCTTCCGGCTTTGAGAAATATTGTAACATGAAAACTACATAACCAAGATCAAGAGAGCAATTCATAAAAATATTATCATTATTTTTATTATTATAAAATAAAACTTTACAAGTAGACCTAAATGGCCATAAGGTAATGACTGACTGATACAATATTAGAAATGAATAAATTATGCCTAGAGTCATGTTAGGATTTTCAGGGTTCATGGTAGACCATAAAAGAAAGCAAAGAGGTCAAGGTGTCCACAAAGTGCCTACCATGCTTCACCCTAGCATGCATTCCCCACAACTGGTCATACATTTATAGAATAAATGTGTGTATATGCAATTCACACCTAATGCTCATGTCTTCTTGAAAAATGGAACTTGATGCAGATTGTTTTTATGTATATTTAATATCATAAATATGGGATACCCTCCTGAAAAAGTTTTCATACATGAGCAGCATATTATTGAGCAGCTATGATAAAATGAAGTTAAAAACCACAAAACTATTGAAATTGATATGTAGATTCTTTAAAGTTCATTCTCTAGTACAGTAGGACCTCACCATTTGCTGGGGTTACATTTGGGAAAATCTCTATGGGAAAAATTGGGTAAGGTTCTTGGTTCAAAAGACATTTGGAATAAAATGTTTTAGCTGTAAAACATTAATATACATATATCATCACTTAAAATAAAACAATTTAATATAATTTAATTCAATATACATAAAAATCTGATATGTTCAGCAAATGACTTTCTCCATACAAAGTAATGAAGAATAAGAATTAGCAATTACACTCATGATTTTTAGACGTTGAATGATTTTCACAATGGTAAACACTTTCAATACATTTTTACATTTTAAAAATAACACACAAAGAAATTCTTTAGTAGTTTCTCATATACGTAGTATATAGAGAAAGTATTTTAATCATGAAAAAAATTAGACTGAGATTTTGATGAAAATACATGTTTTAAATGTCCATGAGTCCATAAAAGTTGTTTTCGCCATGCCGTCTGTCTGTCCGTCTGTTTGTGGTACTAGGGCCCCAATGCATACATAAAATTGAATGATATCTCGTATTTATGAAACAACATTTTTTGCACTCTTTTTCATAAAAATGATATTGCACAAAAATAAAAGGTAGTTTATTCTTGGCAATTTTTAGAAAATTTGATTTACTCAAAAATGGCTTCAGAGAATTTGATTAAAATCAATCCAATTGTAGAGCCTGATGTCACAAATAGTAAGTCATATATCTCTATAAATCACTATATGGCATCCAGTGACATTAAAATGTATGCTAAACTACCTTACCTAAGCCCTATGACATCACAACTCCACCGCGATGCACTCAAAATCTTACTACAGCCTTATGGTTAAACTAAATCGAATGATATCTCATATTTGTGGATAATATCATTCATTATAGACAGTCGGAAGAGATGAACGCTATTGCGCAACAATTAGGAGTACTTTAGTCTTGGATATTTTGAAACAAAATTCGATTTACTCGAAAATTTCTACAAGGATTTTTATTAAAATTCACTTGATCATACAGCTTGATGTCACAAATAATACTAACTGAGCCGTAAGTCCCACAATAATTACTTTATATCGTCCAGTGTCATTAAAACATATGCTAAACTAGGGTTCACTTTGATTTATAAGCATTTTTCTTTTATAAGTGTACACAGTTGACCAAACATATATATCTATTTGACCAAGTTTGTGCAATGTTTACACCGTTTATTTTTGATACAAAAACACAGTCAATGTGATAAGTGAAATAGAAGTAAAATGAATAAACATAAATAACAACAAATTTGTCTTTATTTAGTGTGTAACACATAACTATCATTTTATAAGAGAGGTGAAGACAAGTACAAGTGTTTTTTTCAATAGCTATACAAATGGGACACGATGTAGAGATACATTGAGGGACTACTGGTCGACATTGCAACAATTTTATACTCCTCTCTTTAGTGCTACTATGAGACGTGACCGATTTCTTCACATTCTCTGCTTTCTTCATTTTACTGACAACACTAACGAACCTGATAAGACTGACAAAAATTATGACATTATGGAAAATTAGAACTCTCTTTGAAATGCCCAATGACAGCTATGCTAAGTATTATGAACCTACAGAGCACTTGGCAGTAAATGAAGTCATTGTGCTTTTCAAAGGGAGAGTCATTTTCAAACAATACATTCCTAAAAAACACAAACGTTTTGGCATAAAAATCTATAAACTCTTTGACAAAACCGGTTACACTTATGACATGAAAGTGTATTTGGGGAAAGACAGACAAAATTCAATGCAAGACATGACAGCGACACATGCGACTGTTAGAGAACTTACAAGGAGAGTGGAAGGGGTTGGGCATAAGTTATATATGGACAATTTCCTCTCCTCTCCTACTCTCTTCGACGATATTCAGTCAAAGAAAATTTATTGTTGCAGAACTGTTAGACAAAACCGGAAAGACATGCCCCAAGACTTTTCCAGTAAAAAACTGAAACTAAGATGGGGAGACATATGCACTTGGACCAGAGATAACTTGACCGTGATTATCATCATCATAGGTAGTCTGTCCGTAGACAGGTCCGTGATTATTCATGGTTAAACCTGGTTCTCCATATACTCCTATTTTCCGCTGTCCTCTTTATATCTTGATAACTCTCTTTCCCTTTCAAATCGTCTATCAGCTGAAACCTTTTCCTACCTCTTTCCCTTTTCCCATCTAGTTTTCCTTCTAACACGTCTTTAATCATACTCTCGCTCCTCAGGTAATGTCCAACCCAGTTAGCCTTCCTCTTTCTGATAGTCTGTATAATCATTCGCTTCTCTCCTATTCTTCGTAGCACTTCATCGTTTTTCATCCTATCTGTCCATTTTATCTTCAGCATTCTCCTCCAAGTCCACATTTCAAAGCTTTCCAAGTATTTTATGTCATTTTTCCTTAGCGTCCATGTTTCTGCCCCATACAATGCTATACTCCATACGTAGCATTTTATCAACTTCTTGCGGATATCTTCCCTTATATTCCCTGTAAGTAGTTGTTTCTTTCTCCTGAAAGCCGCTTTTGCTTTTCCTATTCTAGTTTTGATCTCATCCGTACATTTTGCCTCTCGTGTTATGATACTTCCAAGGTATTTATATTCTGAAACTTGTTCTAATGGCTTTCCCCCAATAGTTATGTTCAGATTCTCTTCTTTACCCGATATTCGAATGACCTTGGATTTTTCTGTATTTATTTCCATACCGTATTTTCTACCTGTTATCACTAGTCTATTTATCATTTTTTGTAGCTCCTCTTCCTTTCTTGCTAGAAGTACTTGATCATCTGCGTATTTTACTGTTTTTATAATCCTTCCTCCAATTTTGAAATCCCCTGTGCCTTCTAAAGCTTCTTGCATTAGACTTTCTCCATATATATTGAATAGGGTTGGCGATAGGCAGCAGCCTTGTCTTACTCCTCTACCGATATTTATTCCGCAGGTGTCCACATTCTCAAACCTGACCTTTACAACTTGATTCTCATATAGATTCCTAATCAGTCTCCTGTCTTTCCAGTCTACACCTCTATCCTTTAATATCTTCATCAACTTTACCCAATTTACTCTATCAAAGGCCTTCTGCCAGTCTACGAAACATGCGCAGATATCTTGACTGTATTCTATTGCCCTTTCTGATATGATTCTAACTACTCCTATAGCATCTCTAGTTCCTCGTCCTTTTCTGAAACCGAATTGATCTTCCCCTATTATTTCTTCTGCCTTTTTCTCCAGCCTTTTATTAAGAATCCTCGTGATGATCTTCGATGTGTGTGACAGAAGGCTTATAGTTCTGTAATCTTTACACTGCATTGCCTTTGGCTTCTTCTTTAGAGGGATCATTGTTACTTCTAGGAAATCCTGAGGCCACTCTCCCGTGTCGTAAATCTTATTAATTAATTTCGTGATCGCTTTTAGTCCTTCTGATCCTATGACTTTAAGTATCTCAGCCGGTATTCCATCGCTGCCCGTGGCTTTCCCCTTCTTAAGTTCCACTATCGCTTTTTCTACTTCGCTCTCCATAATACTTGGTCCTAAGTTGTCTTCAATGTTTTCCTCATTTTCCAGTTCTATTTTTGCCGCTCCTGTCTGTTTGCTGTATAATTCCTTAATGTATTCTTCCCATACCTGTGCTACATCCTTTGTTTCTGAGACTATCTTCCCATCCGTATTCATAATTCCTTTACCACAAATTCCATTAGACTTCTTATCTTCTAATTCCAGTGCCCTAGCGTACATCATATCGTACCGTCCTAATTTCTCCATTTGTTCTATTTCATCACATTTTCCTTTTAGCCAATTTTCTCTAGCTTTATCTGTTACCCTTCTCAACTCATTGTTTATACGCCTATAGTTGGCTCTACCTTCTTCACTGTTAACGTTTTTCCATTTTCGTCTCTCATCCATTTTCTCCAGCATTTCCTTCGTGATCCATGGTTTTCTGATTTTCTTCTCTTGTTTTCCAATCTCTTTATCCAAGGTATCCTTGATACTGGTTTTAATTTCATCCCATTCTATATCGACGGTCTTCGGTTTGTTTTCCAACTTTCTTAGGTTATCTTCCAACTTCATGCTGACTACATCCTGCCTTTCTTTCAGTTTTTCTAGGTCCCAGGTCTGTCTTTCTCTTCTCGTTTTTCTTATTTGTTTGAGCTTTGTACTCACGTCAAGTATTAGTAGGCTGTGATCTGAATCAATGTCTGCTCCTTGCAATGCCTTGGCGTTCTTTATGCTGTTCCTAAATCTTTGTTTTACAAGGATGTAATCTATTTGGCATCTCATTCTATCTCCTGGGCTTTTCCATGTGTATAACCTTCGTTTATGGTTTTTGAACCATGTATTAGTCACTACAAGGTCATTATTGATGCAGAATTCTACGAGTTTCTCCTCTCCTCGATTTCTCTTCCCAAGTCCGTATTGCCCGACAACATTTTCTTCCTGTCCTTCTCCGACTATGCTGTTCCAATCTCCCATTATTATGCAGTTTACCTTTCCTCTTCCGTCTTCTTCGTAAATTTCATTAATTTGCTCAGAGATCTCATCTATTTCTTCATCGTCATGAGCTGACGTTGGCATATATACCTGGATTATCAGCATGTCCACTGGGACTGCTTTTAGCTTTATTGCCATCAGTCTATCGTTCGTTGCTATTATCTTTGTCACGCTTTTCATCATATCTTTCCTAAGTACCAGAGCTACTCCCCTTTCCCCACTATTTCCTCCAGAATAAACTACCGTGAATTCTTCCGAGTCGAACTGTCCTTCTCCCTCCCATCTAGTTTCGCTTAGCCCTATAATGTCAACTCTATTTCTTCTCATTTCTTCTTTCAAGTTCTCTAGCTTTCCTGCCTTTCTCATAGTTCTTACGTTCCAAGTCCCTATTCGTAATTTACTTTCGACAAATGTTTTCCTCAAGGCAGTCCCCGCCCGGAGATCCGATTGGGGGACTATTTTACCTCCGGATTGTTTTACCTCGAGAGAACTCATATTGTCCAACCATATAATCTTTACTAGGGATTGTAATGTGGTAGTTTCCCTCTTGCTTTCCACATCGCAGTACTGTAGCCGTTCAAATCGTCCTGATCACGCCTACAGCTGTATTGGATATAGACCCAACCAACATCATTTGTTTTCGGCTCTATACCATACTGACAGTACTGCTGCCTACTGCCAGGCACTGATGATAGTTTTTTTTTTAAATAAAACCTCCATTCGAGGGGTTTGAACCCCCGAACTTTGCAATAGAAAGCCGACACGCTAACCACTACACCACCAGTGCATGATTATATGGAAGGACAAAAGAGACGTGTGCATGCTATAAAACATTCACGATCCACCAAGAGAAGGAAAATTTCCGCAATGAAGAGGGAAGAGCTGTGAGGCCTGTTATAGTTGAAGATTATAACTGCCACATGGGATACGTGGACAAAGGAGATAGGAGGGCTAACAGCTACACCATTGGTCGCAGCACTTGGAAATGGACAAAGAAATTATTTTTTCATTTAGTCAACCTAACTATACTAAATAGTTGGATCCTCCTTTCCCCGTGAAGCGGCACATTTTTACATCGGCAACTCCGACTTTCCTTTGTGCGGCAACTGGTTGAAGAGGGTGCTAGGGCTCTTCCTTCCCAGAATCTCTCAAGGGGTGACCTAGTGCTAGTGGAACACAAATAAACCTCTTAGAGGCCAAGGACAAATACTCAAGAACAAAATAAAGGTGCAAGACGTGGGACTATGTGTTGAGCCCTGCTTTGAGGAATACCACACTAGCCCAACTCTATATGGAAATGTAAATACTGGGGTTGTGTCAGCTGCGGACCGAGCAGGAACCAGGTTGTCAAAAATTGAGTAAATGCAGTGTTTTTGCACCTTATTTCGATTTATATCAACAATAAGTTATTTTAGCGGCGAAATTTAATCTATTAGGGTTATTTCGTCCTGTTTATTTCTGCAAATAGGCAGAAACATGTAAATCTTTGATAGTTTGACTACAAAATGCTTTTTATTTGAGCATTTTATCACCGATAGTTCACGAGATATGCGATGTTTTGCAAAAGAGGTACAGGAAAATTAAAATGTCCAAAATTAAATCCGGCAGCTGACCATGCCAGCGGGTATTTAAATCCAGCGGATAAAGGTTAAACAATGTATTATATGGGAAAATGTTTCTAACAAAGGCTGTAGAAAATTAAATTTCCTACCACTTTTATCCCAGTACATTTTTACATATATAAAATATTAAAGCAAATATTTCAAAATAACAGATGTGACAAGAGTAAACACCCACTTCCGGATGGCCGATCTTTACCAAAAACTAATCAGTTCTTGTGACTGTCATAAAAATGTTAAATAGAAACTTACGCGGTGACCTGAGTTATAGTTTTTGAGTTAGAGCACCCACAAAAAAACACATACACACACACAGACATCATCGAGAAAATGGTCAAAATGTGTTCAGGGGACCTCAAAACGTGTACTTCCATTGAAATCTTGAAATCGATTTTTTCATGAAAACAATACTTTCCTCTATACTACGTATGGAGAAAGTAAAAATGCAATTTCTTAAGGAAATGTAAATGCTAATTTCATTGGAAATAGACTTGGATTAAAAATTATCTTGGCAAGGTCGTTATTGCTTTATTTGACCTTTCGTAAAAATGAAGATGAATGAAATTATCGTCAGTGAATGTGGAACATTATTCAACAATGCGAAATTATTAACCATTTCCCAATCTTTTCTTTGAAATTTACTTTTTTGTCAAAAAAGGGTAGAAATTTTTGGGGGATCGGCTTCTATTCGGGCAGATATGGTATATGAAGCCAAAATAATTAAGTTAATATCTAGAAAATGTATCTCATCAGTCTGTTTTTAATCAGTTAAGTAACATTTCTGTTAGTTATTATAATATAGATACAATAAACTCTCGATATTCTGGCACCCGTTGATCCGGCACTCTTGTTATTACGGCACTTTTTTGTAACGACATCGCGAAGTTCCGCATTTTGCAGCAAGATGGAAATACTGTCGTGTTGGATGAGAACTGAGGGCATTGAACCAAGTTTGAAGTACACAGGCCATATAAATTTCTTTTACGTAATGGAAAAATTAAACTAATAGTTTAAAATTTGTATTTACATTTAACTAATCATTGAGAGTGTAGAGGACTATAGTAGTGAGCACGAACGAAGGCGGGTGTCAACTGGATATGCAGAAGGTCAGGAATGTCACATGGTTTCTCCCACTCCTTCACTTGGCCAATCAGCGTCAGACAGTTACAGCGGCTTTTGGGGTGCGGGTCGTACATTTGCGGCGTGATTTTCGTGTTTATTTGCATGTTTTACGGTTGAGATTTAAATAGTATCATCTTGTGGTGTTCTAAAATGGAGGACAAAGGAAGTAAATGCAAGGTTTTGCACAAACAAGCAAGAGAAATCGTAGATAAAGTGTATCAGTACTCACGAAGAGGGGAATTAGATTTATTACAATAAGGAGCATCCACGAAAAGTGTAATGTTTGATTGGTATACCCAATTTTGTTCTTATTTCTTATTTTTATTTTATATATTTTTGTATTTTATTTTATTTCTTGTTTGTATTTCCTGTGATGTGTGTTTTGTGTTACGACAACATCCATGATGTTTCTGCTAAGTTGTTATTTGCAATTTGTGTTTAGAAGTTTAAGTAAACAAATTTTGATAAATGATGACGACGCAGTGGTATTGTAAACAAATATGGGTAACTGCATTTATTTCGATGGAAATGTTAATGTAAATTAAAGAAAGATATTTCTTTTCCTGAGAAGATTGAATTGTGTCGGTTTTTGTGAAACTTTGGAACCGTGAACTTTAAATAATAGGGACTGACCAATATTTACATTAACTTTGTCAATTATTTCTAGTTCATGAAGAATGATAGCTTAGCTGTCTTCAATAACCTCTTTCAAATGAAAACCACAGAGCCTGGTTGTTTTCGACAACGCATTATCTAAACTGCTTCTGTTCCTTCATAAAACAAATGAGTTAATGCGGATACCTATTCCCGCGTAGAATTAACGTTAATTCTACTACCATGAGTTAAGCTACCGCAAGGAGTTAGCTAAGTCTGTCTGAAGGAAGATCAAAAGAGACAAAACACAGATGAACTTAAAAGCATACAAAATATTTGAATGAACGAATTTAATGTTATTTGAAAAGTACTATGGAAGAATAACAAAGCACGTATCTTATGTTATTATAGCGTTATTTCTTCATAAATCTTCAGACACCGCATTTGCTATTTCTACAGAAGCCTCCCGGAGATGATTTTATAATTATTTAATTTCGCTATGGTTCAAAAATTCAGATAAATACGTAATAAATGATGAACCTGGGAATGAAACCTATGATATAACACCTAAAGACAAATGTACATATGTGTCTGTATACAGCGTGTAATTCCCTCGCACATGCACCGGATTTAAATTCATGGTCATTTTTTACTTTCTCCATATACGTAGTATAGGGGAAAGTATTATATTCATGAAAAAATATCGACTTCGGGATTTCAATGGAAATACATGTTTTGAGGTCCCCTGAACATGTTTTGAACATTTTTTCGATGATGCCTGTGTGTGTGTTAGTGTGTATGTGATAGCTTTTTGTGGGTGCTCTATCTCAAAAACTATTAATCAGGTCAATGCGAAATTTTATATTTAACATCTTTATAAAAGTCTGAAGGATTGATTAGTTTTTGGTAAAAATTGGTCAACCGGAAGTGGGTGTTTACTCTTGTCACTTATCCATTATTTTAAAATATTTGCTTTAATATTTGATAAATATAAAAATGTATAGGAATAAAAGTTGTAGGAAATTTAATTTTCTACAAGCTTTGTTTGAAACATTTTTCCATATAATGCATTTTTTAAGAGATATCTTATATTCTTAGCTGCCACCACCACGCCACCTACCGATGACTATTGTTAACAATTGACGCTTAGTTACATCTTAAATATTTATTATTACGTAACCTATTTGGAATTTTTAGAAATATTACAGATATGGAGAAAGTCATGTGGTGGCCACATCAGATTTTTTATTTAAAATTACAAACCACTAATTTCAGATGTCAGGAAACTGATAACTTATTTTGATCAAATGAAGAATAAAGCACCTAACGTTTGTACCTATTAATATTCAAAAGAAACAGTTGATTTTGAAATACAATCATATAGAGTTTTAGGACAACCACAAACCTTCAATGAAAGAGTACCCTGGCCAGGAAAATGCTTACGATCAGCGTCTCTGATTGGCTCAATATCCATCACAATGTACTGAGAGAGCTGCTTGGGATCAAAAATGCTTCGGAATGGGTGTCTCCAATAAACTTGACCGTTGACTTCAGCAACTACATAAGAAAATGACAAAAAAGACAAAATTGTTACTTCAACTCTTTACATTCTTATGCCAATCTGCACTTGTCAAACTATTTGCTTTCAGAAATATTTCTAAAATAATTTTCAGCAATTTTGTAAGGTTATTTATTTATCTAAAATTATTGCAAGCAGACTAAAATCCAGATGGCAACAAATGCTAACAATATTTGTCACGAAATGTACAAATAGTGTAAGACATAGCAAATCATTTGTGTTACATATTGTTATCAAGTTAAGAGTTTTGTAGGTTTGAGAAGGCCTTCATAGTCATGACACAGTTCCTCACTGTATTACATCACTCCAACAAATATTCATTTACATGAGAATATACAGCATTGTTAAAATAAAAACCACAATACAACAAAAAGTTTAATATGAATTGGGCTTATTCTACATGCAATATATAACTTACAACCAGTTTTGATGAATAACCATCATCAACGGGTGACAAGCATTCAATAAGCAGGCTTTATGTACCAACAGGAGAGAGGAGTGAAGGAAAGGAGGACATTGGTTAAGGGAGAGTAAGGGATGGATGAAAATATGAATAAAAGGTGATTAGCAGGAGGGAAAAGTTGGAATTGGTTGGATTAATCACGAACAGATGATAAAGAAAGTGCTATGGGGAGAAAGTAAGGTGGTCATTGCTTAGGTGATAACTGCACTCGGGTATGGGGAGAAGTGCTGACATGAGTATGGGGAAATAAGAGAGGAATCGGAATTCATTAACTAAAAGATGTTTGGGATTATCTTCAATGTGTAAAAAATCAGTTTTTTCAAGAATATTGAATCTGAAACCTTAAATGGCTATATGTAGGATTTTAGGAGTGAAAGAAAATGAGTGATTACAGATGAGTAAGTATTTGGCAAAATGCGTATGTGTATTGTATATGGAATAAGGCCAAGTCAAACTTGGATGATGAAATTCCATGAAGCCTTTTCTGTTCATTTTTACTTTCTCCATGTGTAATATAGGGAAAAGTATTGTTTTCATGAAAAAAATTAACTTCGAGATTTCATCGGAAATACAGGTTTTGAGGTCCCCTGAACTCGTTTTGACCATTTTCTCAATGATGTCTATTTTTGACAGCTTTTTTGTGGGTGCTCAAAAACTATTAATCAGGTCAACGCGAAATTTTATATTTGACATTTTTATTAAAGTCACAAGAACTGATTAGTTTTTGGTAAAAATCTGTCAACTGGAAGTGGGTGTATACTCTTGTCACATCCGTTATTTTGAAATATTTGCATTAATATTTGATAAATGTAAAAATGTATTGGAATAAAAGTTGTAGGAAATTTCGTTTTCTACAACCTTTGTTTGATACATTTTCTCATATAATGCATTGTTTAAGAGATATCTTATATTTTTAGCTGCCACAACCATGCCACCTACTGAAGACTATTGTTAACAATTGACGATTAGTTATGTCTTAGTAATGCTCCTTTTTCTTTTCTTAATTGTCAACCGGAAGTAAATATTGACAACGATCCCAGAGCTAACAACATGTAATTTGCCATATAAATATGGAGAAAGTCATGTGTTGCCCAGATCAGTTTATTTCTTTTACACTTATAAGAATTGAGGCCTTCAGAGGAGATCTTTGCAAGATGCAAAACTTTTTTAGTGGCATCTAAATGAAACAAAGTACAATAATTTTCAATGCAATGCCCGCCAATCAGATAAAATTGTTTTATGTAGGTATTTTAAACGCTTTTCACTATAATGAAAAATCACAGCAATGAATATATTTTGATGGTTCATTTTACTGACATTTCTTTGTATACTTAATTTTTAATATTATTTTATAATACCCAGTATTTCATAACTTTTTTATTGAGAGAATTATTGATTTTTCCTGGCAAGAAAAATTAATTGACACAACAGGTATTACTAACAGCCATTAAATAGTTATGAAAACCAGATGTGCCTTTCTGCTAAATATCAGTGATTTTAATTATAGTAGATTCTAAAAGAATATTAATTGTAGGCAATTTAGGCATCTGGTATTCAAAACCTTTTTATGGCTGTTAAAGATACCTAATGTGTCAATAGAGATGGACGCTTTTCAAACAATGTCTAAAAAATGGCACGTTGCATATAATTTGAGAGTCAAAACTGCTATTGAAAAAGGATGTTATTCTCCAATTAAGGAAAAGTACTTGATATAAGAGCTGAATTGAAATTTTAAAAGCTTCATGTGGAACTTAAATAAATACATGGCCCATACATTGGCAAACTAAAATAAAATCCAATATGAAAACTAACATAAACCAAAATTATTCAAAATAATTTCCTGGTAAATTTTACACAAAAAGAAAGACTAGGTAACTCATAACCATAATTTATTACCTTTTCTAAATGAAAGTACCAATAAAAAAATTTCACTTCCAAGCAATTCTTAATATAATATATAACCCCATTCTGAAGCATCAAAACTGACTTCTGAAGATACATTGCAAATAATTAAAATTATTATTACACAAAAACCAAAGCTGAAAATTCTGGTTAATTTATTTTCAACATTATAAGATAAAAAATGCTTTCAACCTTTGTGGAAAACCAAATGAATAGATTTTTTTAAAGCTAAAGGAGAGATTAATTATAGGATGCCTTTTTCATCTAGTATGCATTCCAAACTCACTTTGCCCAGTTGATGGGTCTATCAGATGAAGGGCATTGGTGACTCGATAAACAAGGCACAAAGGTCCTATGCCAGCAAAGTGATGGACCAATGATTTCTCCAGGCACACAAGACTGTCTTTAGACACTGGTACTATCTCCACACTATTGTTATAAAGTTTAAAAGTAATTTTAAGATAAAAAACAAGTAATAGTTATAAAAAACTTTTTTATAAGTTTTTAAAGGAAATAAATACATTTCCAAGTTAATATTAAAGTTATTAATAAAATAATTTGCATAAATTTACAGAAAAGGCATATAAAACTTCAGTGATTACACAATAAACATACCATAGTAATTTGAAGGATAACATATAAGATAATGAGGATTATTACCCTCATTGTATGTGATGCTCACCATGGCATAGTCATTTTAATCCATGGCTCATGAAAAGCAGCACAGGCCTAAGAGGGATTTATATTTTCACTTGTTTTAAAATGCAATTTCATAAAGCCTGCACGGATTTCCATGCTTTTCTTATGGGGTATTGAAATGGAACAATGGTGCCAAAAATAACCCCTTTAAAATTAATACAGTCAAACTTGGTTAATTCAAAATTCAAGGGACCGAAAACAAAATTTCGAATTATGGAAAACCTGGTTAATTCGAAATTTACAAAAATAACTTATCTATCTATTCAATACAAATAAAAATATAAAATACAAAATATAGATATGGCTTACCTTATAACGTGATATTAAATCCAATTCCAGTAGATTTATTTTAAAACTGAACACAAAATTTTATTTCACTAATAAACAATGGAAAAGTTAACGTTAACACTGTTAACAGCTTTGTTCTTAATACAGAGTATGAAATAGTACCTAAAATCACCAAATAAAACAAAAACAACTCATTAAAAATAGTCACTAATTTTGCAGCTTCAATTTCTGGGGATTCCCTATCACGGTGTGCTGCATGATGTCACCAGATTTTTCACATATTGCCACTGGCATATCTTGTGCCCCTGACAAGTACAAATATATCTTCCTTAGATGGCAGCGGCTTAATCGATGCTTCATTATCATCTACTCTTTTGTTATCGTTAGTGAGTTCATCGCTTATGATGTCATCATTTGCAATAACTTCTGATTTGCTGGTCATAGGATCATAAATTGTTGAAGCTATCAAGTCGTTGTCAAAGGAAACATAGTCATCAAAGTTTATGGATCCCAAAACATTATTCTCGATAACTTCTACTGCTATGTGATCAAGTTCATCTGTTGACTGTGAAATTAAACCACTTTTTAAAAGCAATTACTGTTCGTTTGAGAAGTCACTATTTCCATGCTGAAGACAAACCTTGACAAGTGTCCAAAATCGTCCATTTTTGGATATCTTTCTTAGCATAGCCTCTATTTAGATGAAGTAAACCTAATGATGATAGAAGTCTTTTTCTGTAATGGATGATTACTAGATTGAGAGGCTGGAGAACAAAGGTTGCATTGGATGGCAAGAACATTTGGGGTTTTCATTTCAGAAACTTGGTGAGCAGAACAATTGTGCAAAACCAGTAAAATCTTTCAGTTTTGTTGTGCCATTCGTCAATGAATACCAATTACAATTTTTTAACACATCCAGAGCTGGATTAAGACATTGCGAGGCCTTAAGCTATGATGAAAATGAGGCCCCATAGGTAAAAAATACTGTAGAAAGAGTGACTAACAATCATTCAAGATATTTATTTGAATAATATTAAGGGCAGATTTTTCATGACAACAAACAACTTAACAAAAAATATACAAAATTGGTACTCATATAGTATATAAAGCACAACAATGAATAAAATTTAATAGTTCAAAACAAATTCACAAAATTTATTCTTAAAAATTCAGATGTCTTCAAAACATAAGTTTAACTTACAAATATAAAAAATCTCAGTGTTTGGAGGCCCCTCAAATTATGAGGCCTTAAGATATAGCTTATTTAGCTTATGCATTGATCCGCCATTGAACACATCCCTTGTTATCCATGGCTTTTCATTAAATTTGTATGTCACTGGCAAGTTTGTCAATATCTATGTTTATAAACACCATGGTTTGGCATATTTACCAATAACCACAAGTTTGGCTTTACCAGACCTGTCTACATTAATACAGAGCACAGCAGTATTCTTTGCTGCGCTTGCCGCCATGGCATTTCTCACCCTTGAGAGACAAAGTATGGTCAGGTAACATATTAATACCCGTTTCATTCAAACTGTAAATGTTTCTAGTCTTGTACTTATTAAAAATATGCCTATTATTCTGTAGCCATGTTGATGCTTCTTCTTTGTTAACCTTCTTAGCTTCACCACAAACCTCAAGGCTAATGATGTTCAATCAGTTTTTAAGCCCTCGAACCATCCATTGGATGCCTTAAAATCTTGGATATTCATTTTCTCTGCCAAAGATTTTGCCTTTTCAATAAGTATCGGCCCTGTTATAAGTAGGTTCACCGCTCACACTCATGAAAGTTACTCGAACAATTTTCCTTTGAGTTCTTCATATTTTGCCATTCATAATCACTGGCTGGTACTGTTGTCCTGACAACTGTGAAAAGCCTCTTTAATTTTCGCACAATTTTTCAATATTGTGGAAAGCGATGAATTAGGAGTTCCATATTTGGCAGTTAGCTGACCTTTAGATCCAGATCTCTCGTCTATGTCTTGCATCAAAGACATTTTTTCAGCGACGGTCAAAGATTTATATGCACTGCATACCGGAGGCATTTTAGGGTAAATCAAAATTATTTTGTAAGGAACGATATTTAAAATGAACTTAGCTGAATAACACTTAAATTTAAATCATGGCACTAAAAATAATGAAAAGTCACTTAACACGTAGGCTGCTATGAGGATCACCAGTGATCCTCACCCTCACTTTCATCTCAGTCAATCACATGGAAAGAGCCTTCTCCAACAAAAACACACAGAAAGCTGATTTAGGAGCAGTTCTGTACTCTTTCCATAAGAATATGAAGCAGTAAGAGGTGGCGAAGAAAAAATTAAAGCCGTTCTTGGAAACGATCCTCCAAAACAATTCAAAATCAGAATTGAGATATCAATGAACTGATAACAGAGAAATTTCATTTGCTGTTACGTTTTCTTTTATTTTCTGTTAAACTGCATTATTTATGATAAAGATTGAATTTTTAGGTTGACTCAGAACCATACTCCTATTTTTACATTGCACCTTATGGGATAATACGACTTGCAGCACTTCGCTAATTATCATTTGGCATCAGTTTTCCGGAACCAATTATTCACAAAGTCCAAAAGGTTGTGTATTATAATTTGAAATTTCTGTGAAGTTGGGTAGGCTAATACAGGAATGTAGGTACTCCCCTTAACATGGACATTTAAATTATTTTATATGGGATAATTGTTCTCGTTTTCTGCAAATCTGATTTACACAGTAGTTTTCAGGAATGCATTAACCGCGTAAATCAAAACTGCCTGTACTACAGAATAAATTCAAGTTAATAAATGGGGCACTCAACAGATCTTCCTTTCTGCACAATTCTCAAAGCTTGTAAGGTTTCTATTAAAGCCTATTGAGAGGATTTTAATGACTCCCGAGGAGACTTCAATAGGAGGTTTTCACAACGATGATGTTCAATACTCATTGCGGTTTTCAGTGACAGCTGCATCCGAAGATGTGTTCAATGCTATAAATACAAGGCCTAAACATCATAATTTCACTTTGCCCTGAAGAAGCTACCTGCAGCAGTCGCAAAACATCAGGCACATTCTCTGGATGCAGCTCTCATTGAAAACTGCTATGAGCATCGAACTCCTGAGGGGATTTCGCTTTGGACCCATTGCTACAAAATATCACCATGCAAATAATACAATGTAATAAAAATACAGCAATCCACAACACATTTTGCACTCAAATAATGTGATCCACTATAATTAGAGGAGCACTGCATAACAGATACACACGAGAGTCATGTATGCAGCATTTTTTTCGTTCATTATTTCAACGCTGAGTTTGGATGATGTTAAGCCGAATCATCAATGATGTTAATTCAATACGGATGGTAATTCTTGAACGATGTTCATGTAAATTAACGTTAATTGAAGCAATGTTAAATCGAGGACACACTGTATGCCATATGAATCTATATTAACTAAGGAAGCAGAAGCATAGGTAAGTAGGTAAATAATTTATTTAGACAATTAAGAAAAAGATGAAGGCAGATTAGAGTTAAGGTTTTCTTTCTATTGTTTTCTCAAAGAGATACCTAACTTAGCAATTTTTCTCATTTAATTCCATCCCTAATGGGCTAACTTTCTTTTTCACCTATTACTTTTTTATTATTATTATTAGTTTTGATGGGAAAATACAAAAGTCTATATTTTATAAGACATATTTTACCTGTAAGTAAATTTGTAATTGTACAAATTGCTGTGTATATCATGAGAGATTAGCTTCTTGGAATGTTGGTAGCGGCATGGGAGAACAGCAGTAAGGAAGTCAATCATCTTCCTGGCTGTCCCTTCAGTTGCATAGAAAAAGTCCAAACCATCTAGAAAACCAGATTCTTAAATTAAATCTTATATCTTAACATTATACACTTGCATTAGAAATATGAATGCACCCAAAATGATTTTACCATGAATAGGTTTTATGCCTAATGTTTGTTCATGGGCTCTATGTTTCAGGATTAGTTGCTCAAGATAATAGAAAGTCTTTTTATTTTCTGCCTTTTGCCTGACTTGAACCTGTGGGAAAGACAATAAACAATTCAAGTTCATTTGATTCAGATTTGAATGTATCGTTAAATAATTATATCACATTAATTCATTTACCAGTGCCTTCCAAAAATCCTTTGCTTCTGTGCGATGACAGTCATCACACATTTGATGATTTACAGTGAATTCTACTATGAACACTTGCTGTAATATAGCTCCTCCAAGTACTTCTCCATGGACTGTGAGCCGCACCTAACAGATTAACCCAACATATTTTAAACATTTTCAGATAAAAACACTGGTTGTTTTCTTTGTTCATTGGTTCAGATTTTACTTCATTAGATTAAAAACTAAGAGTACCTATTATAACATTTAGCTTTGCCTGGTATTATTTTTTAATTTAACCTTTTTGTTGCCAGTGAGCTGATTGGACCAATGCAGCATACTATGCTAAAACTGCCACAAGCTGATTTAGCCAATCCAATGTAGGTATTTTTATTTGCACATAACTTTCTTTTTATTGATGACAGATGGTATAATCATTCCTTCTGAATGATTCTCAATGCCTTCAACCCCTCAGCTTCAAAAATAGATTAAATACTGATTGATTACCTATAGTTTACATTTGTCAAAAAATCAGCCTGGCGTTTCTATCAGGGTATACAAGTCTAGGCTCAGCAGGAAAATATTATTAAAACTAGTATAATGTCTGTCAAAAATGAAAACTCCATAATTTTTTTTAATTCTAGCATCTTTTAAAACGATAGAAAAATTTTGAAATCAAGGCAACGAAACAAAATATTTATGGTGTAAGAGCCAGTATAAAATTGACCTCCCTTTCCCACCTCCTACTTCCTCCCTCCCCCTCACCAATTTTTTAAAATCAAATTTTACCATTAAATTAGCTTATATTTAAAATGTGGTGAAGATTCATTAAGAATTGGCTGAGTTATAGCGGTTCAAAAAGCATTAGCGACAAAGAGATAAACTAAGAAAATTATATTATAGGATACTAAAATCAAGAGATTGATGTCTTAAGAACAAAATATTTTAACCAATTTTCCAAATTTCAACTTGTGAAAATCGAGGTTCATCTTGAATTTGAGTTCGAAGTGGTTAACCCCCCTCCCTCCCTGCGTTGCTGCCGCGTCTTCTATGTTAGTGAGTCATTTACATGACCAAGTGTTCAACGAATGCGGAGGAGGTAGCAACAGTGCGCACTCTCTCCTCCTCTCTCTCCCGTCGTTTTACTACGCCAGATGTAGCTATAAGGCGGAGGAAGAATGAAGATGAAATAAAAATTGGTATCATTTTGGGAAGTAATTTTCTGATGTTATTTTTTATATATTAGTAACATAGACGTTTGTCCGGTGACACCAATACCTCTAACTTTGAAAACAATCCAGGCATAACAAAGACAGCCGAATTTCAGAAATGTAACAAAATCGGGTATTAATGTTGCAGTTATAAAATAACGCTTCCAGTTACTTATTCCTAATAGTTTTAGGTAAGTACTATTAAAATTGCAAGTTGATACATTGTAGAAAACCGCGTTTTTCTTCAAATACAGCACAATATAAAATATTTAAACATAGACTAAAAATTTAAGATGAACATCAATTAGCGTAGAAATACATTCTCTACCCGCTACTTTTCAACCCATTAAAATCATTGTGGTTGTTTTTGAGATATATGGTCTCATACTCGGGTGTCTTGAATTTTTGCAAGGACAGTAGGGCCAACATTGAGGGGTTGCTGCCAAACTACCATAAACTCCTGTATGCATACTCCCCTCATACCATTGATTCTTATGGGAAAAATTGCTTTGATTTACGTCGCACATTTTAGAAACCTGAAAAATTCTTTTTGTTTGAGTAGGTACTTATAAAATACAGGCACACCTCCCTTAATGAAGTAGATATGTTCCTGGAATCCACTTCGTTGACAGAGGTATATATAACATAGAGTGGACGAGGATATATTTCAGTACATTATAATACATACTGTACAAGATGTATTTTACTTATACATATAATAATAAAAAAGCATTTAAGCAGAACATTTATTGAGAATATTTACTGCAAATGGAACGTTCCACAGAATGTGGTCTGGCATAAGTGACGGGTTATCTAAAATGAGTTAAAAAAATAATACACATGAATTCCTGCAATTAAAGCAAAGCTTATTTACCAGGAATTACAGCAAAAAAAAATGAGGACGGACTTTTTTATAAAGGAGCTTTGTTGTCAGAGGCTCGTCAATTGAGGTATACCTGTATAATGATATGCATTATACGAATCCTCCATTAGTTTGAATTTCCACCGTTAGTGGGTGCTAAATTTGTAAAACGAGTAAATTTTAAACTAATATTGTAAACAGCCTATTTATGCTACAGACCTAAAATTTGGTACCGCATTAAAATCTACCCTGACATTTAGATTTTGGAAAAGCTCCTAGAATTGAATCAATAAAAAGCAATATTATCTTTCCTATATTCGCATATTGGGCCAACAGCTACAGTTGGGGCTGAAATGAAGAGAATGTGTACTAAGCAGTACTTGAGTAATATGAAAATACAAAAAGTTGTTTACTGCTGTGATTCTTTCAAGGGCCAGGTATTGTTGGTTATCTTCCATTGTCAAACACACATACAAACAACAGGTTTTGTATTTTCATTACATTCTCTTGGGTTGGTTATTTTCCATTGCCAAACACATGAACAATGTGTTTACTTACATTACATAGTACATTTTCTAGTCACTTCAGGTACCACCATATCTGGTGGTGCAATATGCAAGTTTTTCCATCATTTTTTCAAAGTTTAAAAATTTCGTGAGAAAGATGACTTCATCAACTAATTTAACATTGAAAAGTTTGTCAACTTTCTACAGTAGTTTGAGTTTAACTACGATTTTTAGGAATTTCTCTAGATTATACACTGTAGCTTACTCCAAAAAATATCACAGCACTCGATTACTTATAATAAATAAAACAAGTGGCGCTACTTTGACATATCTTTCAGGATATAAAAGGAACCTCCTAACCTTTATTCGCTTAGAGTGAGGTTCTGTCCATACAAAGCCGGCATCAACTAATTTCACTCTGTTGAGGCCCTTCAATTTCTTCAAGCATAAAGAAAGCAATTCTCTCGATTCCAAAGAACAGCTAATCCACTCTGAAGGGGGTTGAAGGTACCTGTTGGAATATAAATATCCTTATAAGAATAACGTGACATACTAAGATTGTTACTAGTAATATTAAATCAAATCACCTTTCACATCCTTTACAAAAGTATAATGTTCCTTGCTTGGGAATTCCTTCGGTAATGTCGACCACAGTCCTTAAACATGCCACGCACATATTTGCCGGATTTGGCTCAATAACAATACCACATTGACAGCATAAACTGTTGAAAAATACAACACTCAGTAGGGCTTATAAGTTTGCTAACGATACTGATTAACGAATAAATTTACATGTACGTACATTCTATTCTGGAGATTTTCATCATTCACTTCGAAGTACTCCATGCCAAAGTAGATTTCGTCAGCACAATAAAATCCAACTGTGCTTTAGAATCACTCACGCGCAAAAACAGAAACAATTAATTACGGACCACGTTCAACCTTGGCACATCTAAAACCACGTTGAAACACGATTTCCTCCGTGATCTCGATTATCTCCGAGAAGTTATGAACGATAGACGAGATATCGATAGTCGGCAACACCAACAGCGTAATTTTAGTTGATCATTTATTTCAAATTATAAGAAATAAAGGATTTCAAAGTCAAAAAGCTTTAAATTATTGTAAGGATATAGTTATTTATCCTTATTAACAATTTAATACACATAATCTGATTTACATATGCTAAAAATGATACTTTGCCGTTTTCTTGATTTGCCGTCAATCATATGCCGAAAATGAGACCGCATATGAATAACATAAACAATGCAGGATATCAGCATTAATATGTAATACAATACAATTTCTCATTCTGATTATGTGCATTGCTATGGCCAACCACGTTTTAGACATTTTAGTTTTTTTCAGCAGTTAGTAGAGATTTTCTTTTATACATTGAACTCCAACTATTGGTAGGACTGAGGCTGCAACGATTCGTTCTGGCGTGTTCAGCACGTGGAAATGTGACAAATGTTTTCCGTGGTAAAAGTTTTTGTATTAGTTGATTTTGATGCTGCCAATTATGAACATTAATAAAATGGCTCAACCAGGGAATCAAGTCCAAGGTTTTGTAGACCCAGATGATGCTGATATATCTAATCATGATGATAATGCAACCATAAAAAATAAATCGGGAAGAAAATGTGGTGGTTTTCAAGGAATGGGCCTTAGTTTTCCGGTGCTGAAAGGCATCCAAAAGAGAGGCTACAAAATACCAACACCAATACAAAGAAAGGTAAATGGCATTATGTACATGCATCATGAGTGATGAGAGGTGTTTCTCTGTTTTTTTAATGCTAGTAAGTATATTTTCATAGAATATCACATAAATTAGTCGTATTAATCATTCAAAATATGCTGTGGACACCATATGAAGAACAGTATAAGTGAAGGTACTGATGTTATACTTAAAATGTGGTAATATTCAATGTCATGTCTTTTAATTTCAGTTGCCAAATGCCTCCAGGGTTGATTTTTAATTGTTATTTTGACCGAACTGATGAAAAATTTGCCAAAAAAACTTTGTAGAGTAATATTTTCATTCATATTGTATTCCATAAGTGAATAGGAAAGCTAATTTGATAATAAGGAAAACCTGTAATAGTAAAATAGTCGAGGAAACTACAGGGGTGTGCAAATTATTAGACTAAAGATATACAACAAGTGAAAATATAGGAAAAGCCATCATAAATCTTTCATATTTATTAAATGAACACTAAACATTTTTATAATATTTTGTGTGCATTCCTTTGCTGTTTATCAGCATGTCCACATGCTTTTGCATGCTTTCAATTAATGTTTTGCTCATCTTTTTTAATCTTGGTCATGGTGTCATATCTTGATTAAGTCCTCAATGAGGGATGTCTTGAATAGTACGTTTCTTCAATTTTCTATTGACAACAGTCCACATTTTCAATCAGGACTTTCCAGGCCATGGTATTGTCTCAACATTATTTTCAGCCAAGAATTTTGTCATTTTTTGTCTTGTGACAAGGAACACCATCTTGCATGAATAGGCCATCACCATCAGGAAACTACTCCCTTAATTGTGGCAATAATCTTGTTTAAAGGACTTTCTTGTACTGGTCCTGTCGGTCCCTTCTACAATGTATATATGGCCAGGACCACAACTGAGTTGAGGCTCCACACCATGACAGAAGATAGATGCTTGACTGATTGCATTATGCAGTTGCTGGAGAATTCTTCATTTTGTCTTCTTCGCACATATTGACTGCTTTCTTGCGTGATACCAAATATAGATTCATCAGAAAAACAGACCTGAAATAAAATAAAATTTTAATTTATACTGCTTTTGATGAATTAAGGCCTTTGCTATAAGAATATGTTTACATTGAACAGTCTCAATTTCATAAAAACAGAGCAACTGTGAAAACATTTCTATCAAATTCCAACATAACCTCAAATACACAGTTTTCCTCTAACTCACCTTACTCCAGTATTCACTAAACCGGTTTTTTACTTCTTTTGCCCACTAAAAACTTTTCTTAGTCATTTCTGGCATGAGTTTTGTCTTGCGTGGCCTGCATGATTTAAGACCCGATGCACAAAGTCTTCTCCGGACTAAGGATGCAAATACCTCCACGCCACAGTCTTTCAGCTGGCTGCTTATCTCCCTGCTGGTGTCTCTTCTATTACTTAAAGCCAGTTGTACGAGTTTCCTTGAAGTTCTTGGGCCAATTTTCCTTTTTCTTCCACATTTTCCCTTCCTGTTTGGGCCATAGAAGCTGCCTTCCTCAAGAGACTGCTTTATTCTGCTTACAGATTTTTGAAAAATATTAAGTCTTTCTGCTATTTCTTTTTGTGTATGTATAGCTATTTTCTGTCAATCAAGTCTTAGCAATTGCAATTTTAGTGTCAGATAAGTCACTCTTCTTGTCCATAATGTCAAATACAAACAATCCACAATCAAAACAAAAGCAAAAGATTTTTTAATTCCAACTCAGCAAAAAAAGTCAACTCCACAGAAAATAATCAACTATTCAGAAGAAACACTCGGCTCAATCAATACTATGCAAAGAATGAGCCCAAGTTACAACAATACTCAAAACGTAGTTTTCAACCCAGGAAGGCTGCTACAAAACAAGAATAAAAAATAAAAGAGTAACACAATGGCAACCAATTACATATTAATCACAAACAGTGACTACAATGTATTGTACCATTAAGATTTTGTATACAATGCGTCAGTGATTGCCCAAGAAGAATGTAATAGTACAGTTTTTTAAGTGGAGAATGCAGCACCAATACATGTTAAACTTTAAACCAGGGGTCACCAAACTTTTTACTGAAAGGACTTCATGATCCACTGTGTGGGCCACATAAGGCATTTCAAAGAGCAAGTGTTGAGAATTTTATTCGATTCTGTAATATGTAATTCTCTTATATTAAAAGTAGATTTCACCCAAGTACTCGGAAAATCTCATTTAGGTATCATAAATGATATCTAATAAATACTCTTGCTGATAAGACAGGCCAGATAAGACCGGATGTGGCCCACGTGCCATAGTTTGGGGATCCCTGCTTTAAATGACAGAATAAATCGCAAATGTAACTCCCTGTGACCAGCATTTAAATAGTCTTGAGTTCATACGAAGCACGTTTATTCAGCAAAACTTACATCACTCGAAACTTAGGAATGATAAAACATACAGACAGAAAGTGTTTTAAAGAAAAATCTGATGTGGCCACCACATGACTTTCTCCATATCTGTAATATTTCTAAATATTCCAATTAGGTTATATAATAATAAATATTTTAAGAAACTGCGAGAAAATTTTAGACTTGACAAAGAACAGAAATAAACTCAAACCCTAGCCTTCTGATATTAGATATATCCACAAAGCTCCAACAATTAAGAAAAGAAAAAGTAGCGTTACTACGACGTAACTGTCAATTGTTAACTATAGTCATCGGTAGGTGGCATGGTGGTGGCAGCTAAGAATATAAGATATCTCTTAAAAAATGCATTATATGGAAAAATGTTTCAAACAAAGGTTGTAGAAAATAAAATTTCCTACAACTTTTATTCCGATACATTTTTAAATTTATCAAATATTAAAGCAAATATTTTAAAATAACGGATAAGTGACAAGAGTAAACACCCACTTCCTGTTGACCGATTTTTACCAAAAACTAATCAATTCTTCAGACTTTTATAAAGATGTTAAATATAAAATTTCGCGTTGACCTGATTAATAGTTTTTGAGTTAGAGCACCCACAAAAAGCTATCACATACACACTAACACGCACACAGACATCATCGAGAAAATGGTCGAAACACATTCAGGGGACCTCAAAACGTGTATTTCCATCGAAATCCCGAAGTCGATATTTTTTCATGAATACAATACTTTCCCCTATAGTACATATATGGAGAAAGTAAAAAACTACAAAGAATGCTTTTTCAAAATACTTTATATCCAATATGATATTTTTAGATGAAGAAGTGTACATGAACTGATGGAAAATAAAGTTCGTTAGTACAGCATTGTAGTTGAGATGACTTGAATGGAAGTTGTAATATAGATTTACCATTTCATTTAATATGATTTTCATCTTTTTGTATTGTCTTATAAATTCTGTTTAGTGTGAAATATATGGAACCATGTCGATGCATAGGCCAACACTACATTTAGGTTGTTCCATCCTCAATCTCACTCTCACTGGAATCCAATGCAGTTATTCCTGCCTCGGAATCAACATCCAAAAACAACTCCAGCCTTTTAGCCATTTTATAATGGGTTCAAAAATGAACTATGAATTATAAATGCAAAAATTCTTAAACGAAAGAAGAGCTTTGAAAGAGCATGTAGGATTCTCACAATGGCTCTAACCTCTCTCTCCAAAAGATACTCTCTGATGCTGTTTGCTCGAAAGAAAATGTGATCCATGTTGGGCTGGGTTCGAAAGTGCTGATGTACATAGTGACCTCACAACTGTTTACTTTAAAGATAAAGTGCTAAGAGACAAAAGGAAGCATAGAGCAACAAGGGGCTGATTTCAGATGAGTTGACGGACATAACTCAAGCTCAAAGTGTGGTCTATCATAATAATTATCGAGTGCAAGCCTTTTGAAGTGTATTATTGCATTCAATGAGAAACTAATCTGTTTGGTAACAAAGAGAGTCTTAGTGGTCCCTATTGGGACCTCACGGTCATTCGCAAATACATTTTGTGGTCTCTTTTGGAACTGCACTGCTGTTAAAGGTTAATCGGAAAAGAAAAGTTTGTGTTAATATGAGTGCTGTCATTGATGTTGATCATTTCTCCGAATTTTAAATTATTTTTCTCTTACATGTTCTTGCACAGCCTCGCAGTGTTGCATGAAAGATAATTCCTCATCTCCATTTCAGCTTGTAAAGCCTATCTTATTGTTTTGACTATTTCAATTTCATCTGTTTTCAATATTTATATGTATATATATTAAAATCAGCACTGTAGATGAAATATTGATGCAAGCATTTGCCTTTGTTTTAATTCAAATACCATTATCTGCTTTGATGAAAAATAACAGGATACATTACTCTTCAGGCTTCCTCATTGTCAAATTATTTGTATTACTAGTATAAAAACCTGGAAGGAATATATTTATGTATATATTACTCATATAAGAATTGAGACAATAATGGGGTCTTGATTTTGACAATGACATGGTTGTCAAGGAAAATCATGAAATCACTAAATTTTGCTAAAATAAGTCATTTAAACATAAACATTCAGGCATTTGCAGACTGAGGAAGATAATCGACGATAAGAAAAAGTTACTTTTTTCATTTTCCTTTAAAACAGTCCTGATTTGAAGATTGAGGGTCAATTTTTATGAGCAGAAGAATGAAAGTTTGCATGTTGCTAAATTGATTTTTACGTGTATCTTACAAGAAATAGAAATTATCTACTGGTGTTGAACCCGGGTCTTTTTTTTGGAAATTTTTTCATAAATAGCTTTTATTATAAGAATTAAACATTCCTACCAAATTTCAATCTTTTACTTATTTGGAAAGTTTGTTAAAAACAGCATTACAGTCGGTCATAAATAGTTCTCGATTCTCCCGCTCTTTTATAATGACTCTTTAAGAGTGGTGCGACAGTCCAGCATTACACTTGGCACATAACCAAGCAAATTATATTGGGTTGATAATTTGAATTCAAAGATTTATTTTTAATTCACAGAATATAGTCATATAATTCTCTCAGGGATTCTGTTTTATTGATGTTTTTGTGTATTTTAAATGCAGAAATATTCCTGTTCATGATTTCTCAGGGGCATTACGATTTTACTATAAAAGTATAAAAAATATTTATTTTAGACTTTCCTATCTTGTTATACTGATCAGAATTCTTTGACATTTTAAAGTATAACAATGATAATGTTACATCTTGTAGATTTTCTGTTAATCTTCAGTTACGGATAATATTCATTGTAAATCATGCAGCATATTGTTATGTTTGAGTTTTTGATGCTTTCAGAAATAAATGATTTTAATTTTAGTGAAAAGTTCACTTTTATTTGATGTTTATTTTCATTTCTGAATCCATTAATAAAAGTTTTTGTAGTATATCTGATTTGAAAATTAATTTAAAAATGACTTCTGAATTATTCTTTTTGTCAATATCACAGGAAAACATCAATACTAGTATATGTTTTCTTCTTCATTTTATTGTTCATTTTATTCACTTTGTCACCTAGACAATACCATTGGTACTGGAAGGCAGGGATGTTGTTGGAATGGCTAGAACAGGCAGTGGAAAAACAGCATGTTTCCTTATTCCTATGTTTGAAAAACTCAAAGTCCATTCTGCTAAAGTTGGTGTGAGGAGCATCATTCTTTCACCAACAAGAGAGTTGGCAGTTCAGGTAAGTTTTAAATAATTGCATTATTAATCAACTAGCCAAATAAGTTTATTAAAGGCCGATTCACATTATAAGTAACGTCAATGTTTTGACCTGGACCATCTTCAACACGTCAAAATTTCTTCTATGTATTTAGATTGAGTTGTACACACCAACCGTCACCTCTCTGGTGCATCATTGTTCTGTTTTGTCATGGTTTCTCTGGAGGAATATTTGATGGTACGGTGCCGGTCTGAACGTGTCGATTCCTGTGCCCCTCGTACAATGTAACACAGCACCCGCCAGGTTTCCATCAGTCCCTGTTATATTAAAAATATTAGTAGTTCATTTTTTATTACAATGGATGAAAAACTAATGGAATTATTGTGTTATTTTTTATGCATCTATATTTATCTTCGTGAGCAATATGCTGAATTGTTACCTAGACATTCTGAAATACTGATAAAATTTTAACTCATCATCTGTCAACTTCTTAAATAATGTCCTAAATTCTATTTCCAATTATATGTTCCACAAGCATTTATGTACACATTCTTTTTTAGTGCGGATTAGCTCACATTGTTGCTCCTCTTCATCTATAAGTAGAGCTATTACTCCGAATTTCATATTAGAAAACATTAACAACTTGTTCTAGTTACAATAAATGAATTATAACCATTGAAAAGTTGAGGGTCCGTGTCATAACCTAAACGTAAAATGTGAACATTGATGACGTGATGAAGACGCTCCGTGTTGGGACGTTGATGTTACGTATAGTGTGAATTGGCCTTAAGAAGCAGTATTTAAAGCAATACTTTCACATCTTTTACATTTTTTTTTGTTATTCATTAAACATATCCTTAGAAGTTACATTTTAAATAAAATTCCTGGTTCATCACTCTTGGTGTCATTTTTTTATTAATTAATCTTTATGTGCTCTGGCACATTCAATATGTTTGTCACAATTGGCTGCCATTGTAATGGAAATCAACCCTGATGTTGGCCATCTCATTATATTTCATATAGGTATGATCAAAGTAGGAATTCATTTAGGTATAAAAAATTATCTCATTTAATGAGGGAGAAATACTTGTTCAAAAAATCGGTGCAATATACAGTGGAAACCACTTAACACGAAAACGGATAACGCGAAATATCGGTTAACACGAAATGCAGGCTCGGTCCCTACCGGTGCCTATACATTTCAACGTATATTAGTTCATTTTTCGCGAAATGGTTAACAAGAAATTTCGGTTAACACGAAAAAAAATTTCGGTCCCCTGAAAATAAATCCCCGTCAAATTCTTTGGATAACACGAAACGACCCACTCGTTTCTTAACATAGAAGTATGAGTAATCTCACAACCACAGCTGTACCGCCTCCTTCCCTCTCTCTTTCAATAGGCATGATCATTAGTAGACCTCAGAGAAACTCACGCGCCCCCATTGAAAGGGTTACTACTTAGATATCCTTGGCAGCAATAAACTAAATTCTGGGAACTACCATCTTCGAATGAAAGGAAGGATTTGGAGGTGCAGATTGTTATCTGTACTGTACCTTCCCTTTCCCCGTCTTTCAATATGCTAAACTCCTCCTTTGCTCTCATGTCAAGACCCCTATGCAGAACAGTTCTACTCAGTTTATTCTGAATTTTGGGGTGGAACTGTTAGCGAATGTGAAATGAATCTGTGAGCTTATTCTTTCTTTTTTGGGATCGTTTTCAGTTGTGATTTTATATTTTTATAAAAGATAAAAGACCCACATAAAAATGGCTAGTAAAGTGCGTAAGCAAAAAGCAATACCGCTGAAAGTGAAAATGCAGCTCCTACAAGCAGTTGATAACGGTGATAGAACCAAAACGGACATCTACAAAGAGTTCGAAATTCCCCTTTCAACTTTGTCAACAATTATAAAAAATCGTGATAAAATAACATCTGTGTTTGAGAGAAGCATGTTTGAACCAGAACGGAAGCGTCTACGCACGGCAAAGCACCAGGATTTGAAAGCAGCGCTGATCATCTGGTTTAAGCAAGCAAGAGCCCAGAATGCTCCAATTTCTGGTCCTGTTTTGATGGCGAAGGCTGACGCTTGGGGATCAGAATTGGGCATTGAATTCAAATCTAGTCCTGGATGGTTGGAGTGGTTCAAGGTGAGGAAAGGGATAATTTTTAAGAGTGTTTCCGGCGAGTCAGGAGACGTCTCCTGTGATATGACGTCAGAGTGGGTAACTTCTACCTTGCCTAAATTATTAACAGACTTTGCGCCTAAGGACATTTTTAATGCTGATGAAACCGGAATTTTTTTCGCTGCCTCCCAGAAAAAACTTTAGCTTTTAAAAATGAGCAGTGCTCTGGTGGAAAAAAATCTAAAGAGCGCATTACGGTAATGGTGGCTTGCAATTCAGACGGTTGTGAAAAAATCCCGATGTTTGTTGTGGGTAAATTTCTGAATCCTCGCTGCTTCAAGAATGTAAAGAAGCTTCCCGCGGAATACACTGCAAATAAAAAAGCTTGGATGACGGGAAACATTTTTACAGACTGGGTTAGGGCATTGGACAAGCGCTTTTCACGCCAGAAGCGCAAAATAGCTTTAATTATCGACAACAGCCCTGCTCATCCAGAAGTGGAAAAGCTGAAATCAATTAAACTGATCTTTCTGCCGCCTAATACAACAAGCGTGTTGCAGCCATGTGACCAGGGTATTATAAAAAATCTAAAATGCCACTATCGGAAGTTATTACTCCAGAAATATTTATCTAGTATTGAATCAAATGAGGAAATTAAGCCCGTGACTCTTTTGGATTCTTTGCATTTGTTGTATGCCGTTGGAGATCAGTTACAGCAAAAACAATCGAAAATTGTTATTGCCACGCTGGATTTTCCTCTTCGCCATCAGCAGATAGGTTTTCTGGACAGGATGAAACTGAATTGACTACAAAAATTAGGGTAAATACATATACTGAAAGTGAATTGTGTGATATCTTCGGTCGCGTGTCATCTGTAATGAGATTGACAACTGAAATCACGCTGATTTGGAACAGTTTGTGGAAAAAAAGATCATTATGAATATTAGGCAGAAAAAAATTACGGAATTTTTTGTTAAGAAGTAGATAATTGAACTACTTTAGCGACCTTTTTTTGTACAGTGTTTTTATGAAATTATTGAAATAAAATAATTTTTTATGTATATATATCTAATGAATAAATTATAAGGTTTTCATTATTATAACTAATTAATGTGCTGTTTCCATTGCATATTTGTTATGTCAAGATTTATTTACAAGCTTATATCAATATCTCAAATCAGTCTCAAAAAAGGTTATCATGAAATTCGTTTAGCACGAAATTCGGTTAAGACGAAATGTTTGCGATGGTCCCCCACATTTCGTGTTAAGCGGTTTCCACTGTATGTTGCACAAATTTTCTCATTTACTCTGTATGATGGCCTTGGCAGAGGGGTGGCTAGCACGTCTGGCCCCCAATGCTAGGGTCCTGGGTTCGAGTCCCGCCTTGGTCATGGTTGTATGTGGTTGTCTTTGTTGTTATTGTTATTTCTATTTTGTTAAATTGCTCTTGATATTTAGTGTAATAGGGCCTTGTGCTGTCTCCGAGTTCTTGCCAATAAAAAAAATGTATCTGGTCTCACTACACTTTTTCCTGACTGGAAGGTACTCCTACTTTACAAAATCAACTGAACCGTGGAAAATGTTTTCTGCATGCAAATTGTGTTGATATGTTGATAACCTTCTGTATGTGAAAATCAAACTTGATTAATAATTATACCCTAGATAAAAATCAAGTATTTTTTGGGTTGGTGAAGGCACATAGGCACTGAAGCATTATTGCTGGACAAAAATTATGAGCCACGTTAGAGAACTGGGGAGAACCGGGCTGAATACCACAGTGAGGGCGGGGCAGCCGATTTATGAATTTTCTGCAATGCAGTTACATGCTTCTGGAAAGCAATAAGTTTGTCCATGTAGTCAGAAGGTAAATGTTAGCAAAGAGAAGTTCTTCATTGCAGGCAAAAATGATAACAATGCATCACCAACCATTTTTGAATTCTTGCTGTAGGATGTTTATTGATCTTGCTAATTCATGAGCTTCCAGTTTAATGATTTCCTGTGCCATTAGTTTTCCTTCCATTCTTTGAGTATGCACATATTTTACAGTTTCTTCTTCTAATTCATGAAATCGACCTCGTTTTGGTCCTCTAAATGATTTACGTATTGAGTTAGCTACTTGTAGTTTTTGTTTTGCTTCGTACATTTGCATCCATCACATTATATTTCCTTCCGTCCTCACAATTGTTAGTTTCATTAAAAATTTTCTGTTGAATTCACTTCCTTGCAGTGTCAGCTCTCACATTGGTGCCGAACTGAATAAAGCCAAGAACACCTCAGAATATTATTTTGATTTAATTTAAATGTAATTTTTTGAGCTTATTTGTGTATTATTGTCCAGCTTAGTATTTTTTAAGTTTTGAGAATTATGTTTTCTTTGAGAATAAAATAATCATCATATTTAAAAAATTTGATGGGAAAAGGGAAGCTGCATCTGGGAGGCATAAATATGTTGGTACCCACCGACTTTTCCTTTTAATTTAAATGTGACCTTAAATGTTGAAAACCTCTGGCTTAGAGGGTTCTTTGTAATTTTTGGGTAAGGACCTTGGTCTGACATCAAATCCCTCATTTATTCCAAAATGACTGTTTTCAACTAAATGTTTTCATCCTCTCTATTCCCAGAATAAATTGCCTTCCTAATTACCCAAGAAAAATAACCATTTGAGAATCATAGTTTCATTCAACAATTCTCTTGTATATAAAATTTCCTGTTGGCTCAATCAGCAGTATAACTGGTGGCCCCTCATCCAAGAATTTAACATTATAAACAAATGTCCTTATTAATGTAGTAAAGAACAAATCTTACTGACATGGAAGTTCTTGTTTCTTTCAATATTTGATGGTTTACCATTCAGCCTTAAGTTGTTTGTTTTTGTTTGTTGTTTGTTTTTTTTCCACTCTCCATTTCTCTGCGTTGGTCTATAGGAATATTCACTGTTGAGGAACATCTTTCTAATAATAGGCCTTTTTAAACGATAGGGATTCAGCATCAGATATTGCTTTGATGTTATTATACATCATATTATAAATTTGAATTTTTACTGTAGATGATGGTGGGATGCAGAATTTAGGTACTGGATTCTTTCTTTAATATACTTCCTCTGGTTTTACATTCCATTGAGTCATTATCCTGAAAACATGTCAAGGAAGGTGATGCTTTCATATTTCTCTATAACCATTTTGAAATTTATGGATGACTATTAACTGTTCGGTTTCTGAAGAAAGTAACCTATACTTTTTCTTGCATAAAGAATGCAGTATGGTTTCTTATACTTTTTTGCTCTCTTTTCTAATGATTTCTGCTGTAAAGCTGTTTCTCTTACTATTTTCAGTTCTCAATTCTGACATTATAATTTTATGGTTTTCTTTTATTTATAGTAAATTTTGCATTGAATCTAAAGAAATGTTTTAATTTTTAAAAAGGGTATGGTGTAATGTCATATGAGGTTGTGATAATGCCACTTGCCATTAAAGATTTAATAAACACTAGTGAATTAAAAGCTAAAATGTAAAAAAATAATCAAATACGTTTCATGTTTTTTATCTTAGTGTATCGCATTGTATAGTTTGATTTTAAAGATAGTTCTCTTTGTGATTTCATGTGACATTTTCAGACTCATCGCTTTATAAAGGAGCTTGGAAGATTTATAAATCTCAAGGCAACATTGATCTTGGGAGGAGACTCTATGGAACAGCAATTTGATGCTTTGCACGGTAATCCTGATATCATCGTTGCAACTCCTGGACGCTTTCTTCATTTGTGTGTTGAAATGAATCTTAAACTTGGTGCAGTTGAATATATCGTTTTTGATGAAGCTGATAGGTAAGATTATTTTATCCAAAATGAAACCAAAGTTAACAGTATGAATAATATTTTTACTATCTTTGGCCAATACCACACAAATACACACATGACCAGTTTCGGTGTATAATCACCATCATCATCCTCCCATGATTAAAAATATTTTTTGTACGGTTATTTTTGGTTTCATTATGGAATTCCACAAAGTCTCAGCCTCGTCCATTAACTTTATTTTATCCATTTATCTGGAAAACTAGTGTAATTGCCTGTCAAAGTAATTCTGGGACTTTAATCATAAAACATTAGGTGAATCATTGGCATTAGTTCCAAGCTCATCTCTATACGATATAGATGCTTCTTACTTATGGTATATCATTATTAACATATAGAAGGATACTAATTTTTAGGCACTTTCTGATGAGGTGAAGACTTGAAATTTGGTAGGGTTTTTGGTCGCAACCAAACAGAAAAATCGAAAATTCCAAAAATCTTAATTTTTGGTGGTTGTTTTTACCCCCATTTGTAAATCCAAGTTAAATAATTTTTATCTTGGAAACTATATGTCATAGGTGTGTGCTGTCATGGATGTTTTTGGAGCAAATGTTGTCCTCTGCCTGAATACATTTTTTTATCTTTTCGCTGCTATTGACACATATGCGTCGAGGTAGCACACAGCAGTTACTGCTATCGACACATATATGCGAGCAGGCAGAGCGGTGCCCTGACTGCTAATGATGCATATATGCGTTTCAAGCTTTTCCATTCACTGCTAAAAACGCATATAGTCGTATCAATGCTAACAAAGTGCCGTGGATTTCTGTGGTACTAACAGATGGTTCAGGCACTCTGTAGATGACATAGACATATTTTCAAGCTGTTTTTAGTCTAACCTTGGATGATGAAAAAGACTACTTCTACTTCATTTCCCCAACCTTTATGCACCTGCAATAAAACCTGATTTGTCCCTTAGCCATCACTTTTCCCACCTTCTATGCCCTAAAAGGCCTAAACCAGATGTAAAAAACCCATAATTATCTTCAGTTCTGTGTCAAATTTCATACGTAATATATCCCGTGCTCAAACTGTGTCTTTTTCAGTCGCGTTTAGGTTCTTTCATTTTCTTTTGAAGTTAGGTGAAAATTGAAGATTGGTCGAAGGACAGGTTGCTTTCAACCCCAGCTTTTAGAGAGAATGTGGTGGGACAGATACTTGCAGCATCGCTGATTACTGCATTTGAGTGATAATAATCTGCCAACAGAAGGAGACAGATTTGTAAAAATTAGACCAATTGTTGATAAAGTTAGGGAATCTTTCAAAAACAATTTTTATCCATTTCAAAATTTGTGCATCAATGAAAGTCTTCATTACAAGGAGAGAATATTTTTCAAATAATATATTCCGTCCAAAAGAAGTTGATTTGGTGTGAAAATATTTGTTTTGTGTGACTGTGAGACGAATTATATTTTAGTTTTTATTGTTTTTACGGGCAGAGAAAGTGATGTAGAAAATGTAGGAGAGGGTCTCGGGAAGTCGGGTGATGTAGTGGCAACAACCATATCTACGAAAAGGCCATACTTTCTATGTAGATAACTGGTACACTAGTCCAGCAGTTTTTTGTTGGCTGCATGATAAAGCCGCCAACGCTTGCAGGATGGTAAGAAAAAACAAGAGGGACATGCTGAAAATGGTTGAAAATTAAAAAAAGGGGAAATCAAATTCGTCTTCTGGCAAACTTCTCTCACTGAGATCGTGTGACAGATGCGATGTTTGAATGCTTTCAACATGCCACACAGCAGATATGGTCGATACAGCAAAAAAAGATTTTCGCACTGGTGAGAGAATAAAAAAACTTACTGTCCTTACGAAATGCTTCAATCCATCTATGGACAACACACAAGTTCATCAGAGTCACCGTGCATGAGATTTCATAATCTAAAATAAGGTGATCTGAAATGCTTGCAGAATGCAAGCATCTTTTACAGTAGTTGAGAGCACAAACGAAGGTGGGTGAGTCATGATTACTGTGCACAGAGATACATGTTACATTGCTGCCACTCTGCCAGCCTGCATAAGCTTTCACTCAGAAAACAATGCATGATGCACGAAGTCTTAGGGCGCTATGCCACATGCGCTCGCCATTCGCTTCTGACAGCTGGCAGCATTGTCTGCATGCTCTGACTCGTTTTTGAAGTACTGATACAATTTATATATGATTTCTCTCGTTTGTTTGTGCAAAACCTTGCATTTACTTCCTTCACTCTCCATTTTAGAACACCACAAGACAGTACTATTTAAATCTCAATCGTAAAACATGCAAATACAAAAATCACACCGCAAATGTATGAACTGCACGCCAAGAGCCTCTGTAACTGACTGATGCTGATTGGCCAAGTGAAGGAGCGAGAAAAACCATGTGACATTCCTTGCCTTCTGTGCATCCAGTTGCCACCCGCCTTCGTTCGTGCTCCCAACCATAGTATCATATATAAAAGAATAAGACCCTTCTGTTACTTTGTTACAAAGTATCTTTTAGTGTTATGCTCTCCCTCCTTCTCTCTGCCTCCCTCCCTCTCTCTGCCTCCCTCCCTCTCTCTGCCTCCCTCCCTCTCTCCGCCTCCCTCCCCCTCTCCGCCTTCCTCCCCCTCTTCGCCTTCCTCTCCCTCTTCGCCTTCCTCTCCCTCTCTGCCTTCCTCCCCCTCTCCGCCTTCCTCCCCTCTCCGCCTCCCTCCCCTTCTCCGCCTCCCTCCCCTTCTCCGCCTCCCTCCCCTTCTCCACCTCCCTCCCCCTCTCCTCCTCCCTCCCCCTCTCCACCTCCCTCCCCCTCTCTGCCCCCCTCCCTCCTCCGCCCCCCCTCCCTGCCTCCCCCCTCCCTGCCTCCCCCCTCTCCGCCTCCCTCCCTCTCTCCTCCTCCCTCCCTCTCTCCTCCCTCCCTCTCTCCTCCTCCCTCCCTCTCTCCTCCTCCCTCCCTCTCTCCGCCTCCCCCCCTCTCCTCCTCCCCCCCTCTCTCCGCCTCCCTCCCTGTGAAATGTTTTATTTAAAAATTTATAAATACCCTAAGAAAATGGGTTAAAGAAGAAATACCAAAAATATTACTTTAAATAAAATTTTTAATATTTAATTAGATATGTAGGAGATGGAATTTTTAGGTTATTTAAGCTTAACAAGCCCTCAAGGTTTTCTCTCTAAATAAATTTTGCTTTCAGGTTTTTGTTTTTGGCCATAAATTTTATTAAAGCATTTTCTCTTGTTATTGATATTTATTTTAACAGGCTCTTTGAAATGGGTTTTGGAGAGCAGTTGCATGAAATTTTAGCACGATTGCCTGATTCACGACAGACCCTCCTATTTTCGGCTACCCTGCCAAAACTGCTGGTTGAATTTGCACGTGCTGGGCTTTCAGATCCAGTTTTACTGCGACTAGATGTTGATTCCAAAATTCCAGAAACATTAAAGCTGGGATTCATTTCTTGCTGCTCTGAAGAAAAACCAGCTGCTTTGCTTTCACTTCTACATCATGCCATATTGGAAAACAATCAAACTGCTGTCTTTGTTCCCACCAAGCACCATGCGGATTATATACATATGGTAAGATTGTTTTACCTCTGCACAATTCTATTCTCATATCATTGCTATCAATTTATCAATGAATATCTGACTTGTACAATATGTTGGTGTATGGTGGATTTAGCAGTATATACAGTCAGACATCGATTTATCGCCACCATTTGTCCATCACTGCATTGCTAAAGTGAGAGTGGCGGTAAATCGAGGCTTATAGATAACTACAGTAAAACCTCTTATTTCGAAGTTCAAGGGGCCACAAATATACGACTTCGAATTATCCTGGTTCGAAATAAACAAACTTGAAAAAAAATCAAAATTTCTTACGATCCGCTACTTGGACAGTAAAATTGCAATATAGTTTTATCTATCTGTTCTGCTACAAAACATATTGACCTTACAAGTTCGTACACACGGCGAATTTTTTAACAGAACTGAAGTGACCAATTAATTCATGATTCATGAACACCACCGCGTCTGAAAAATATTTCAAGTTACATACTCTTTTATGCCATGTTTTGGAAGAAAAGACTTTCAACCACGCATACTCAGCCAAAAGATTGCGAAAATGCATGCTAAATAGATTGGGAAAACCCTTGTGTGAAATATTGGCTAGGAACCATCACATAGTAATTCTCTCCAATTTCATTCAAACGTTCCATGCCATCGGTATGGTAAAAAAAAAATAATTAATTAATTCTTTATTAGCCCTAGACAATTTTATACATTGCATCGTAATTTTATTCCCATCCATATTACAAAGCTGAAATAAAATATACATGCTCTCAAAATAACTTGGTCATATTTGTTATGACAGGTGATGATTTTAGAATTATGTACTTAAGAAATCTTTTGTGCAACATTCAATGCCTTCTCTCTTTGGGACTTTGTGGTTCTAAAAATCTCTATTCAATGCTGAGACTAAATGACCCTCTGCATGAAAGGTACTGTGTGGAGGAAGGGGATACAGGCACTGTTTATCTGCTTTGTGAAGTTCCTCTTTCTTGAGATGAATATTTTTTTCTTATGCGCTAATAGAGAAATGCAAGCAATACCTGGTGATGAAAAGTAGATGGAAATCTTACTTGAAAGTGGTTTGGAAGAAAGTGTCAGTTCAGAGAGTGATTGTGAGTATAACATTGAAGATTACTAAAATAAAAACTTATATTTTTGGCATTTTTTGTTGAGTGGGCAAATATGAAACCTCATCTCTCCTGTCCCTGTACGCTTCTAGCATCTTTGTTTATCCTTATTTGACGTTTTTTCCGTAAAACTTACGGGGAAGAGGTTGAGATCTATGATAAAGCAGTGTACGTGAAGTAATCCGCAAACCTGGAATGAATGAATGGTGATGAAAGGATAAGATGATTCCTCTATTTGTACCATCTACGATTTTATTTCACGTTGACTATTAAATAAGTAAAAAGAAGTTGCCTATTTGATGGGCCAATGATTATTTCATTTGCGAGAAATGGAAAACAAAAATGCCTTATCATGTGCACACACGAACTTTCCACTTAAACACATAATATGGGTAAAGATTTGTTTGCAAGTCATCGAACCAGACCGAGTCTTCGAATTTCATTGTAGACGTATTTCGAATAATCCGTACTAAAAAGTATGCAAAATCCTTGGATGTTATATTATACCCTATTTCAAATTATCCTGGATCGAAATAATGAGGTTTTTACAATATTCATAAAAAATCCCTGCCTTAGGGGTGGGTTGTGGATTAAAACTGATTTCATTTTTGAAATCCTCCTGACCAAATTTTCCCGCACGAATTTCAAAAAAAGTTTTTTCCCAAAATTAACATTGGAGGCCCATAAGCCTCCATGACAGAAATTGATTTCACCCCAGAAATGGGGTAAAATCAGCAACACACCAACTTGGCATTCCTCTTGCCCAAATTGTAGAACCCAGGGCAAGGGGTGTGCCAAGTTTCATTGAACTACGATCATCCCTTGATGTGTAAATTCAACAAAAACTTTTATACATCATCCGTAGGACACTGTATAGAGCATGGGAGAGAAAAATTTGGATTTTTAATTGTTATTCGCCAATAGAACCGTCTTTGTGGTCGATGTAAACAAAATATGTGATGTTATGCAAGGGATTTTCTCGAATTTTTATCTCCAAAACTAAGTCGTAATTACATGGCTTCATAGGCTTTTTTGTGGCAAATGTTGTACTCTATCTGAATAATTTTTTTAATCTATACCTTACAGATCATATAAGAGTTAGGAAGAGAAAAAATGGTATTTAATTATTGCTTGACATGCCATTTAACGAGATATGAGTTTATTTATTAAAGTTCTTATATAAAGTGGAAGTTCTAATTGATAGATGGAGTTCAAAATCACAATGGGACAATTAAATGTTAATAGGGTTCACTCATACTTAATTAAAATCCATCCAGCGGTTTAGGAGATGAAAGTTACAACAAGGCATGCTCATAGAATGTTCTGCTACTACAGCTTCACTGGTAAATAATGTCTAATAAAGAAACCTGCTAAAATGTACTTGAAATCTGAAACTAGTATTTTTTTGTAATTTGGCCATTCAATGTTGAATCACGTGTAAGTGAATCATGCCACCAGGGTCGGAGAAGTTCATCGCATGTTGCTTACCGAATAAAATTGAATCTGCATTGTTGGATGCTGTGCTTGAGGAAGTTATGCTGTATATGTTAAAAAATATTTTTATCTTATCTTGAAATAATATGGTAATTAACATGTTCATTATATATAATAGTATTTGGAGTGAGGGCTTTTGTATGGCTTGATTCGAGGATCAAATATTTTTTTGTCATTTTTTGCATGGAACATTTTTGATGGTGGATTTTTTACTTGCATCTTCATGAAAGATTTCATGAACATCAGATTTCTGCTCCATCCAATGAAGACTGGGAATTTTACCACCAATATAAAGTATTCATTATATGCTGTGCAAAAATAATATTCAATTCTACTAAAATTATAGAAAAGTACGTTATCCACTATGAATTTTTGTAGTTGATTTTGACAAAAATGTTAGAAATTTTTTTAGAATGTATTAAGTTTTGTACCAAATTGTATTGATTCAATTTATATGTTAAATATTAATGGAGATATTAATTCAACTTGGAGAAATTAATTGACTTTTTTGTTTTTGTAGCTCTTATCTAAGGCAGGATTTTCAGCTACCTATGTCTATTCTGACTTGGATCCTTCTGCAAGAAAAATAAATGCAGCCAAATTTGTGACAGGCAAGGCAAAGGTATTGATAGTGACTGATGTAGCAGCTCGTGGAATTGACTTTCCTTGCCTTGATATAGTCATAAATTACAACTTTCCTCCAAAACCGAAGCTGTTCGTTCATCGTGTTGGTGAGTATACTTCATCAAACTTGGGTTAAAGTCCTGACTTTGTATCCTGAATTTAAGCTCATTTAAAGTGTAAATAAAAAATATGGTACATTCTTTCCCGTATTATTTAAATGGAGGATATCAAATAATAGAAAATAATATTCTTATTTATCTTTTTGAGGTGGTTGGAACTAATGACCCCATTAGAGTACAATGCAGGTCATTCCAAATAAATGGCAAAGGTTTGGTTGAAATCGAATCATTCGTTATGTAGAAATTTGCCATTTACCTTTGCTGGCCAGACATTCGGACAGTCGCTCAATTTTTTGATAATATAGTTATGATATGCTAGTCTTTTAATATTTGAAACTGAATAAATAGCTTGTTATGCCATCTCTTATTTACATGGACTAGCTGCTTAGTTCAGCATTGCTTGCATCAGCAAAAGATATGTGCTTACTTCCCCCCGGCATGGTAAATTAATGCAATGGGTAGGTTTATTTTTATAAATGTATTCCAAAATACTAGAGAACTTTTCAACTATCTCTGATGGTCCCGCATTTATACCAGTTCCATGTTCGTTCCTGAGATGGCAGTAATAGAAAGATCCACGACATAAATATTTTCTATCAAAATTTTCTGTTCAAATTATGTTTTGCAACAAATGCTGCTATTAGATATTCGTACTTTTTTACTTTAATGTTTTTATGGCATTAATGTAATGCAATGGAAATCAAGAATGTGCATGGGTATAATTTTAAAAAATGCACATCAAAATACTATGGTGCCACCTGGTGGAGGACATTTAAACTATCTCCGACGGTTCCACATTTTAGGTTATATCAGTTCGTTTGACTGCCAAGAGATGGCAGTATGATAAAATTACATGACAATAGTATTTTCTATCAAAATATTCTTTTCAAATTAGGTTTTTTAACAATTGCTTTTATTAGATACTCATAGTGTTTTAATTTTTTACTGTTTTAGGCAATATTTGCAACCAAAGTATAAATACTTAAAATGAAATTTCAATAAGGTAGTTAACAGGCCATGGATCAGTGTTGTCCAATAACCATTTGGGGACAAAATACAATGTTAAATTGTTACAGAGTGTTGACCGGAGATGCTCGCATTTGATAGATGTGAAGTGTCATCGGTGTTTACTGACACTGACAAATCGCACTTAATATATAGATAATTAACTGATCTTGAATTCATTTCAATGTCATAGGCTTACGATATTGAGTTTGGCAACAATATCGGTCGCCATGAAAAGAAAAACTTGTTCATTCAAAAAATTCGAGATTTTGTAGTTTAAAGTTCAATTTTGGAAAAATTCAATCCGTATTTGAAATTTCATCTTAAGAAAGTGAAACTTCATAATTTTCTTCGTCCACGAGTTTAGGTTCTAACTTTGTACGATGATTATTAGTAATTTTAACTTGCAAATGAAAAATAATCTACACTCACCTCCATGTTTTTAAATGGAGAAAATTAAACCAAATCATTTTTTTTAATAAATAAATTGGTCGAATGAATGTTTAAAACCAACCTTCCACCCTATACTCTTTATTTTGGTTAAAGTGACACATTCCACTTGTCTCTACGTTATGTAGTTTTTGAGTTATAGAATTGCATACAGTGGAGTCGCGATTTAAGGTTTCTCCATTTAAGCTTTTCCCGCATTTAAGGTTGTTTTTTTGTGGCCCCAACCAAAACTCCATATAACTAATGTATTATATTACCCGATTTAGCGTTTCTTGATTTTGTGAATTGCCCGCATTTAAGGGACAAAATTCTCATCCCTAGATGGACATCGCCTCGATTTAAGGAGCGTTTACATTATGCAATGCAAAAATATATTATTTAATGGAGTTGTAATGCAATAATTCACACTATCCATCAACGACGCAACACATACCGGCATTGTTACTTTAAATGAACTCAAACAGATAATAATTTGTCGTACCATGTTTTCTTAGTCCACCTTTAGGCCTTAAGTCATCTGTTACGTACGTTACGAAAGTTGCGGTGACGTCATTGCTTGAACATGGATTTTTTTACGCTTCAGTTCCAAAGCGCTCATTGCTCATTCTTCTTTTTCAACTTTGCCAACTGGAATCTACAACATGTATCTGAAATTTCCATTTTTTTATGCGTTCTTTGCATGAAGTGAATGCATATAGGGGAGGTCATTTCCATCCATCTGTCTGCATATTTAAACTCGGGAGCTGCTGGAGGTACTTCAATGAAATTTGGTATTTATGAGTTTGCTCAAATTTGTTGACCGATTCCAACTTTGGTTAAAATCGGATCACAATGACGACTACTTTACATGAAGACCTACATGTATTTTACAACATATTTTTCATCCCGTTAAATACTCATCTGAGCGAACTAAAGTTTAATAAAATAATTAAATACATTTTTTGCCAAATAACTTTTCCCGTAAAATTTAAGGTTTACGATAAATTTAAAGAAAAAGAAATTAACGTGTTTACGTAATTTTACCATTTTCGATATTCTTTTGTTCATTCAAAAAAATGTTAATTAAAACTCCAGGGGAACGATTTCCATTTCCCATAAGATAACACATAAAAAGCAACTTTTTAAAGTGCAGGCTTTTATTATTTTGGAAATTCAAATTAGAAAGAATTGACGTACAATCTTTTAATTTGAACTTGGTTTTAGGAAAATTAATTAAGTTTCTTATTCTATTCATTTTTTCCATATACGAGTGCATAGATTGCCTTAAATTATCATAGGAGTTGGGATTCTTTTGCTTATCTAAACGACTATATAGATAGAGGGGGGGATGTGGGGAGGGAGATAGGAAGGAAGGGATATAGAATAGAAGGTATATAGAGAGTAAGGGTGGTATGGAATTAGAAAAGGATGGGAGGAAAGAGATAATGAGGGAGGGCTATGGATTGGGACAGGATGAACTGAGATAGGGGGAAGATGGGAGAAAAGAGAGGCAGAGAAAGGGAGGGAGAGAGGGACGGCAAGAGAGAGGGAGAGAATATTATTATTTATTTATTAATATTACTTCATTTTTGACAAGGGGCTCATCATTTGAGAAAATAAGATTGAGAAGAAAATACTCCCAAATCTCTATTTTGGCAAATTTTATACCGGTTCTTACTTAATAATTACAGCTGTTATTATTCATTTCTAAGTTCCTCGTTGAATTTCAATGGGCAATTGCACTGGAAAAATAAATTAATTTTGTGATTATCTGTAATAGTGAGTTGCAATTACTTAAGATGTATGGATTGCCAGTCTTACAATGGGTTTTTCAACCATATAGTAACTGACACCCATCATATGATGGGCAATACACTAGTTTCTTAGTAATGGCCCATATTCTCCTTATCATCAAATTTTAAACATGCATAGATCTCTTTGCATTAATAAACATTGTAACGGGACTAATAACGGGCTCTGCCCTTCGTTTGTTGTGTTTCTGCACGCAGCCACCAGGGTGCTCATCAGTCAGTTTTTTCCTTTTTCACATATTTTTTCATTTGTGCCTTTCCTCTCTGAGAACCCTAGCCCATCACAACATTAAATATGTAGAATATAATTTTACTTACGAAAAAGGTAATACTCTGGTATTGAAATAAAGAAAGATTTTTTCTTTTTGTCAATCATTAAAAATGCCCACAGTACACATGCAGTTTTCTGAATCTACAATTATTAACCTTGCAATATATTAAGTTTCACGTTGCTACAACAATAATTTGATGCTTCATAAAAAGCACGAAGCAAATAATGCAATTCTATTGTTTATTTGAAAGCTTAATAGATGCTAATTGAATTGGAGGCAACAATATAGATCCCTTTGGCAACACCAGGAAAGAGTATGAAAAAGCAATAAAATTTCAGAAAGAAATGCATATTTCTGACAAATTCTTCTGTGTACCATCTAAACATTGCAAGGATAAGATATTTTACAGTTTTAGCCATTGAATAAAGCAAAGACAAAGGAAATTGGTCCATATTTACGTATTTTGATAAATGAAAAAAATCATGCACCTTGAAAAATCCTGTGTAACTTATGGGAAAATATAATCATCTCCTGGCGTCGAATCTGTGACTTTTTTGGGATGTTTGATTTTTTTGAGGACCACCTTTGGGAATTTAATGGTTTTGAAAGTTTCAGCTCTTAATTTCATTGTGAAATGTCCAAAAGTACCCAGACAAACACTTGGGAATTTATATATACTTATAATATGATTATTTTTACAACTTTATACTGCACTGTACATATTTGTCAAGGTTTCTTTAGCAATTTAAAACTTTTATTTTTGGGAATCGCTTACAATGCCAATCTAGAGCAGACAACTAAAACTAAAAATTTACAGTTAAATAAATTTTTTAAAAATCCTTGAAAAGAAACTCCTAAACCTTACGAATCTCAAAAAAATTTTTAGCAGTAAACAATTAAAATATATCAAATTTATGGAAAAAATTTTGTTTCATGCCAGGGACTTGATATATCAATCACACCTGCTGGTTTGTGTCTCACAACAATGACAGGGACCAAACAGACTGAATTCAAACTCACACACACATACTCAAAGGCAAAATATATTAAGTTTATGGAAAAATTTTGTTGCGCGCCAGTGACTTCGTATCTTATACAAATATCTGATGGTTTATGCCTCTCACGACAACGACAGGGACTGAACACATCAGAAATTTCGTGTTTCCCTAAGCCAGATTAGTGCGCTAAACTAACATAAATATAATTTCTGTTGCGATTTATGAATCACCAAAACCTCTCAGTATGAATGCCTCACTGACAGTGTTACGTGAAGAGTGTGGGTGCCTTTGGATAGCATCAACTTTCGAGTTGAAAGAATCTTGGCTTATCATTGGTCAGAAAAGTCTCGTATTTTTCCTTCCCACTTGTGCTCATGAAAAATGCAGAGCCTGCCCCTACCTCTACCCTCCTGCTTTGCAGAGATTTTTTAGGTATCTCGGTGAGCCGACATTTACCGCATCTACATAACATTTTTTCTCTAGTGGAACTGGTCGATGATTAACTGGTAACATTTTACCAGCTAGTCCTATATGGCATACATTTTCTGACTTGAAATATTTAATTTTGCCTTACCCTCTAGTTTTCTATACCCACACGGAATGAACAATAGGAAGCGTAATAATCATTTTTGCTATTTTCTGCTAATCGGGTGTTCCCAGATTAATTTTACACTAACAACATTCATATTCTGTCAGAAAGAATACTTCTGAAATCAGCGATTATTTAAAGTTAAAAAGAATAACTGTATTCCTGAGGATACAAAAAGCACTAAAAATTTTGGTCTATATATCGCTAGAAATTGTAATATGTACGATGCATTTTATAGTGAATTAATAACAAGATATTTTGTGCTCTTGTTCACAAATACACTGCCTGAATCAAATGCATATTAAGATAAAAATTATTATCTCATCTTGCACTGTTATTAGTAGCGAGACATTAATATTAACTATTATTGTTTTCATAGAATGTACTATTATGATAAAGAACAATTAATCTTTATGTATTTTATGTGTATATTCAATGGTTTGGCAATGCCTTGATCAGATGATCCCCATGATTAACCCCTCAGCACTGGTCTGTGCATGGTAACGGACCTCGGTATCTTACTGTATCGCCAGTATGTGTGTGTGGTATGGACCCATGCTGCACTGCTTTTAATTTACTATATAGAGATAAGTGTTTAATTTTTTCCATTGGGTTTCACATTTCACAATGGCTTTTACCTTAAGAAGATGTTGAATACATTATTTTTCTAACCTTTTTATTTATGCAAAACTAAATTACGTCTGCTCTGCTGGTTGATGCGAGTAAAAACGATTTGCTGTATTTCTTCACCTTTAATTTCTATCAGTTACTAAAAATTTATTTATATCTCTAAATCTCTTTCAGAAATAAGCTCCTTTATGGAAGGAAATAATTTTAAAAGTCAATAATTTTCATCAGAAAATCCCATCTTCAGAAAGATTACGATCAAAGATACAGAACAACAGACGAATGTTCTCAATCAATAGGAATTAGTAGTGGTCAAGGTTGCTAAAGCACCATGAGAAGAAGGGGAATAGAAGACAGCTAGAGATGATTCACTCTCGTTTTCATAAATTGTATCCATGCGATGTTATTCGTAAACAGTTCTTGAGAGTCACAACGTTTGTGTGTGGAAGAGATAAAGTGGGAACAGAATCTCATTTACTGCATTGTAAGGAGAATGAAGTGGCATGCTGAATATTTACAGAGAACTCAACTACGTTACTTGAATGGAGTTGAAGTTCATGGGAACTATTCTAGTACTAAAAGCAGTGATTAAGAGTTAAACATTTGTGTGGTATAAACTGTTATTACTTCTTCATGTAATAACGCATAAACTTATTGAAATAGAGCTACATAAAATAATAAGCTATATAACATACTATGGCATAGATATTCCGAAATTTTCACGTAAATCCTATTATTAGATAAAACATTGTAAATGTTAATAATGAACTATTTCAAAATCGGCCATTTCAATTAAATACTTGCCGGCCATACAGTAGAGTGGTATTTAAATCTAGTTTGTCTGTGAGGGGTTAAGCCTGACATACCCGTGCATGGTTGGTCTACCCCTGTGTTTATGCAACACTCCATAACATCCCTATAACGAACCTCCATATAATGAACATCCCTTTTTTTTCGGTCCTGCCAATTTCGTTATATGGTTTTACTGTACTGCTATTTGTCATTGAATATTTGTATTCCTTGTCATATGAAAGCATTCGTATCTTTATAGGAAGGTGTGCACGTGCTGGTCGAAGTGGAATAGCTTATTCTCTGGTGACATGTGAAGAAAGGCCATACCTTTTGGATTTGCACCTTTTTCTTGGACGGCCATTGGTCATTGCTGATTGCCACTCATCGTCAACCAAAGAATGGCTTTCTGGAACTATTGGGAGAGTTCCACAAGAACTTCTTGAGGAAGAGGACATTGAGCTCATCCATTGGCATGAGACCTCTTCAGAAATTGTATGCAGGCTATTTTATGATTCTTTAATGGATAATATTGTTTATTATACTGCTTTTCGAATGACATTTCAACTGACATCTTGTTCATAATCGGGACTGCTCGTATGTCTCTGCTGCTAGGGGGTGGGAGCCAAAGAACTCGAACTCGGCATTGTCATATCTACTACACTGGAATTCTCCTTGTGGTGGGTTTGTAAGGCAAAGGGAATTTGTGAACTTCAGCAGCGTAAGCAATTGGCAACACAGCACACAACTCAATGTTTGCATGGGAGAGAGCTGAGTTTTTGTCCATGGAGGCCCCAACTCCTTCATTCTTATTGGTTCTCTCAAGGTCACGCTTTCGGAAGCTTTCTCTTCTCTCTCATCTTTTTACCTGGAATGCCAGCGAAAAAAAGGGGGTGCGTGTCTTACACAGGATTTCCTGACCAAGTAATATATATTTTATCAATAGTAAATTTTCTGCAATGTGATTGCATCTACGTCTATATACGCAGAAGACGTTAAATTCTACTAAGTATATGTATATCTATGCGACCAACAAACGTTTAGGTCAGTGTTTCTCAACCACCGCAGCCAGTACGCTGCTGGTCCGCAGTCCGCCGCCAATCCTCAGTCCGCCGCCAGTACGAGAGAGTACCTTACTGTACAGGCTATCGATGCATAGCGCCATATGACACCAAAAATAAGCAATACGTGAAGCTCCGCATCGGTGCATAATTTTACTAAAGATAAAGTGCTCCAAATTGATGCTTACAACTTCTTAGTGCCAATGATTGAATGGAAATATTTTAACTTGGAGTTTCTTAGCATCTGCTTGGTTTTATTGAGCAATTGCTTGTAGTATTCATGATCAATAAACTCCTTCATCCTTTTGAAGTCACAAAAATCAGCATCTCGAAGTTTCATTGAGAGTTTTATTTCTTCCATTATCCACAGTGTTTGTTGTTTGGAGATGCGAACAATTTTCATAGGAGCATGTCGATCATAAATGTTGATTATCATGCTATTTAACGACTCGACCTTGTCATCTACTTCCTCGGAAAACTCAGTGAAGTACCAGGGTTGGCGGCATCCACAAAGAAACTTGTGTCGTCTATGTTTTTTAAGTCTCTGTAGTTAATTATTTTAGATTTTTTTTTGGGACTTTAAGAGAGAAAACAATATATATTAAGTCGTGTGATGAAATTCCAGAAACCAGTAGTTGCCCAAATGAAGCTGTTCTGCTTATACTGGAGGTTTCTATTATGTCAAGCCAGGTGGAAGAATATGGAGTGTGATGTGTAGCGTCAAGAGGAAGAATATCTAGCCCTAAGGAATTGAAGGAGTTTTTTTAAACAGTGTGTGTTGTGGCTATTTGCGGAAAGAAGATTGGCATTAAAATCACCCATTACAATTATTTGATCTGAGTTAGGGATGTTTGGTTAGGGATTCAAAAATGTCTGTTAAGTGGCCGATAAATGGAGCCAACAATGAGTTTATGCAAGTTGAACATAATTTCAATAAAAATAAATTCTGGGCATTTTGAATAATGTGGTTAACTAAGGCTAAGTATTTTATATTTCAAGTCTTCACATATGTATAAGGTAACACCGTCCCCGATTTTACCCACACGGTCATTTCTAAGAATTCTGTAGCCTGAGATTTCCACTAGGGATGATGAAAGGTTGGGTTTTAGCCATGTTTTCAATATGGGAATGCAGTGTACTGTGTTTTCTGTTAGAGATGAGTGGAGTTGGTCCACATGTATGATGAGGCTCTGCACGTTTATGTGAAAAGCTTTGAAACAATGCCAAAAAGGTTTGAAGGCTTTACTGATTAGGAGAGATACTTCATCCACAGATACCTGTCATATTTGACAGGGAATTACGCTAGTATATATACGAGGGTCACTTTTTAAGCAGTGGCAACATTTATTTTATTCGGAAAGTATGGCAAGCACGTAAAATCTAAATATACATGTTAAAGTGCTTGCGATGTGCTTTTTAATAGCATAATTAGATTATGTGTACCTTTAATATTTCGTGAGATAAACACAAACATGTGACATTCCATAAACACCGTTTTATTTCAATTAAGCAACTCTAAACAATGATTACTTAAAAAAAGAGCGAAATTCACAGGAAATATCACTAGCAACCTTCAAAATAGTCTCCAGTACTCTGCACAGCTTTTTCCCAGTGGTGTGGAAGCTTTAAAATGCCATTTGCAGCACCAGTGTTGTTAATGTGGCACATTTGTCGCTGAACAGCAACAATAATGTCAGCTTTTGTCTTGAACTGTTTTCCTCTAACGTAAGTGGTTCCTCAATTTTAGGGATCAAATCATAGTCTCACGGACTGAGGTATGGGGAATAAGGCAGATGATCTACGACTTGCCAGCCCCACCGCTGCATCAGCAACTTCGCTGGTTTAGCTGTGTGACTTGTTGTATTGTCTTGTAGAATGATGGCGTTCTCCAACAGTTCTGGCTGCTTATCTCGAACAGCATGTCATAAATTATGTTGCAGAAAAGACTTTTAAAATTATGCATTTACAGTTTTTCCCTCGGGGACAGGCTGGCAAAGAATAACACCTTTAACATTGTAAGCCAATATGACCATATCTTTCATAGGAGAGGGATTTTGATAGAACTTGTCCTTTCTCAGAGATATCGAATGTCGCCATTCTGCTGACTGTCTTTTCAATTCCAGCACAATAATTCATTTCAACATGTTTGCACCTTCTCTAGAATAGCGCTCTAAGATTAATATGAGATACCTCATAACGTGTCCATTTTTGCACATCACTTAAATCATATGGGACCCACTTTGAGCAAATCTTGCACATTTTCAAATCCTTTTCCATAATTTGATGCACAGTGGATTCTGAAATTCCTGTGTGATCAGATAATTCTTTAATAGTCCATCTTCTATCTTCTGCCAAGCAATGTTCAATCACTGCCACTGACACTTCATTATGAACAGTAACAGGACATCTTTTCAAGTCTGGTGTTGATATTTGCCCATCTCTAAAATCTTAAACCCATCAAGCCACTGTTTGATATGATAGTGCTTCATCACCTAATGCTTCACGCAGCTCTTCATAACACAATGGTGTTTTTGCCTCGCAAAACCTCAATTTTCAGGAAAGAACGCTGCTCTAACTTGGTGACATCCATAATGGAATGGTGCCTACTGAAGTTCAAAACTTTGTGCACCTGTATATTACAACTTCTGTATGCATATGCCCTCTGATGACAAAATCAAAAAGCACATACTATGCACCTTAAAATGTATATATTAGATTTCGCATGCTTGCCATACTTTCCGAATAAAAAAAATGTTCCCACTACTTATAAAGTGACCCTCATATACAGTGTGTACCATTTAAAACTCAACCGACAGGAATAAAGTATCATTTATTACAAGTTTCATTAAATATACACTGTATATTGTTGGTTATTTGTTAAAAATAGTGTCATCCACTTTACAGGAGGTGGTGATAATGTCCACCTCAATGACATGCTTCAACCCTTTTCATCAAGTTCATATAGTAGTAATTGATTTTTTAAGTGCATCGATGGCTGTGGTCATTTTGCACTGTCAAGTGGACATATGTTCACACACAAGGGAGGAGGGAAACCCAGTGCTGGCATTAGCCTATTCTTTACGAAAAGCACCAAGGGGGCCAACTGCTTAACATCCCTTCCGAAGGACAGAATGCTGAATTTGCGCAGTCTCCTCAAACCACATAAACAGAAAAAATCCTACTTGTGCAAGATTTGTGCCCGCTGCCTTTTCGAGCAGCAGGTGAGTAGCAGCCAGCATCCTAACCAATACACCACCAGCACCCCCACCATGTTCATGTTTAACGAAACCTTTTTACTAGATGGTATATATTGATGTCTTGTTGGTACTTCCTTTGCTGGATATGCATTCCTGAGTACCTCACGAATTGCAGTAAAAGATTTTTTTTAAATAATGCTCAACAATAAACACACGTTCTCTTTGGGCAAAAACCGTGTTTGCACCTCCAACATTATTCAGCAGCTGAGGATGCCAGCTATGAGATAGTCAAGGTCATATTGACATGCCTGTGTGCAGTAGTGTGAGGGAAATCAAATCAAAAAAGAGGGAAAGATCCCCTCTTGATCTGCGCTTGTGAACAATATTGAAGTTTGGGTTACGTTTTAAATGGTACACCTGTATATATATATTATATTTAGGGTATGGATTTTTCGGATTTTACCCAATTTTTACCCTCTGATTGCCTTTTTTAAATTTTGGGTGAAACCCGAAATTATTAGTTTTCTTTAAACACAATTTTTTTGTATTTGGTCACAGAATTTCTATTTTGGCACTTGTAAGCACATCAGCACTTGAGTGCAGTCCGAGATGTTCGTGATCGGTCTATTCTCTTTGTAAAAAATTTATTCTTATGCTTACTTTGTAACACAATCTTATTCTCCTTGGTTTGCTCGTGCCACTAATAGTCAAGGATCTCGCCTTAGCTAGTCGCTGCTAGATCTTTGATGTGATAAGGAAAAAAGAGCCCAAGTGTCTGTTAGTTGAAAACACTACGAAAGAAAAAACATTTCACTAATATCTGGTGTGTTTTCAAAAGAAGTTAAATGGGAAGCAAGATATTTGTGCAGCCTGTGAGGTGTTCCTCTCCACCTGCAGGCGTTTAACACAAGATATCGCACTCTCAAACATACTTAAGGTATAGTAGTAAAAAGTTTTGATTGCTGATCAAACTTTTACATTATTAAACGAGATTTTTATTTTATAATAATTTTATCCAAATTACAAAATAATAAAACCCGAAAATTACCCGAGATTGAACTTTTTTTAAAACCTCGACAAATCGGTAACTTATTTATACCCGATTTTAACCCAAATGAAAAGGAAAATAATAAAACCCAATATTTACCCTCTGAATGAAATTTTTTTTAAACCCGAAAAATCCATACCCTAATTATATTTTTAAAATGAGCTAATAAATCCAGTCATGCTGTAATATAGAAGGTCAATCAACTGTGAGATTAATAAAAAAGTTTATAACTCAAAAACTTTTCATTCTTTTTCGATCAGACTTGCAGAAATTACATGGCAGCACTACTTTAAAATATAAAGCTGCTCACCATTCATGTTGAAGTTATGGGTCTGATTACAGGAGCGTTTATTTTCTCCTTTTGATTAATACGTGGGTGAGTGTAGCATGTAAATCATTTGCATATTATAATTACTTAAAATCATCATAGGAATTCGAGACTTGAAATAATGAATGCCTTAAAGAATGAATTCATTTTCATGCCGTAGATTTTTGAATACACGTCGAATCGGTCCACAGATTAGTTTTTAACGTGAAAATTACTTTTTTTATGTAAAAATCTTTCGTCATTAATGTGATTTGCATTATTGTCGGTCTTGTATAATTTCTTATGATTGACTGGGATTATAATCATGCGTCATGCCTGTTCACAAATTCACGACATTTTGATGCTATGTTGAAGTTTAAACAATACCTTGGTTAAAATAAACAATATGGTGGTAACAAACATAAATAAATATTCTATTGTTCATTTATATTGTGTTAATGAGGATTCCCAAGCCTTTTATAGAGATTTCTGAATTTAAAAAGATTTTGAGTACATTTTTTCCGAAGGATAAGTTTTAAATTTTTTGCTAAAAGCAAAAGAATAAGATGTATAAATTTTAATTTAATGAAACAATACTTTATATGGACTGAAAAGTAAAAAATATATAATTCACTTTATGAATTCGGCTGCATAAAAGTTGTCTAGCGTCATGTTTAACAAATAAATATTCATTTTGTATGTAAGATTTGTATCTACCTATATCACGCTGAGAGGGAGCTACATTTTGAGGGGAGAGTGAGAAGGAGAGAGCAAGGGGGAATGGGAGGGAAGAAGATGAAGGGGATATATATATATATATATATATATATATATATATATATATATATATATATATATATATATATATATATATATATGAGTAGTCGGTGCTTGCATATTGCAAGCGCTTAAAAAAATCACCATTCACCAAGATCTAAACTCGTAAATAACCAATGTGATCTCCAGGGCAACAGCACTTTAGTCGCGTGAATTCCATGAGTAATAGCAATATATTTATAATTTTCCGTGAAATTAAGGTAACTATCCGCCATTTCCAAATTCTCTGCCAATTGGCTCGTGTCCAAGTTTTTGTATTTCAAGTTTTGTGACTCAGAACGCACTGCATGGGCAATAAGAATAATCATCATTAAGACAATATCCTATACATTAAATTTATGGACAAATTAGGATATTTTGTGTTGAGATTATGGCATCATCATCCATGCCTTTAGCGTATTTGGATAAAAAATATCGAGAAATAGGTATGACGCCATTATATTTAACAATTGAAAAGAGTTAAAATTTCTCGAAAAACTACAAAACACAACATTAAAATACTTTTCACGTTTTACCGTCACTGCTATCAGGGTTGCTGCTCCTATTGTGATCCCTAAAAACCCTGGAGAAAAACAAACCTATACGCTCCTTCCTACAGTCGATAACCCAAATTTAATCATCATGTTTGTGCTTTCAGTAGTACGTGAGAATTGAAATTATCTATGATACCCTCAATCACGGAGCGTGATGAAATTACAGTTTTGGATAGAGTAAAATCTTACATATTATCGGAAGAAAATATTGGTGATGATGTTTAATATGCATGATATTGAAAATTAGAGTTATATGCTTATGGGAATTAACTTGATGTTAATTCATTTAAAGAAAAATGAAAAAATATATTTCCATAACTCAAATTTTCTATAGCTCGAATAATTTTTGCTTTTTTGAGATTCGAGTTATAGAAGTTCCACTGTATATATACAAATATTTGAAAATATATTTACATAACTTGAATTTTCTATTACTTGAATAATTATTACTTTTCCTTGAGATTCGATTTATGGAAGTTTGTGTAATTCGTTATTAAGGCATTAATTTCTATTAAAACCATTAAATAACTGCAATCGTTGCCATAGTATTTAAAGATTTTCATTGTTGAAAAGAGAAAAGAATTCACTTTTTTCCGATTAAAAGCAGATATTTACGCTAATTCAGTACGTATTTGAATTCTGCCTTTAGAAATTAAGAACTCCGTTCTATCATCTAGACAACTGTTTTCTTCCCAAGCTCATATTCCAATTTTAAGTAATTTAAAAATGCATTTTTAGAAAACCTTGCACTGAATCCCATGCTTTTCTTACGGAGTATTGAAATGGAACATTGGGGTTAACATTTTTGTGATTTTCGATTTTTCTCGTTAGTTGTGCCACTCGACCTACCTACATGCCAAATTTCAGATTTATATCCCTTCTAGAAGTACCTAAGAGTTTTGTGTCAGTGAGTGAGTGAGGCACAAGTAGCTATATTATTATAGATATATCAGAAAAAGTTAGGGCTGCAGAGGGCTGTCTGGGATGTCCTCTGATAAAATGCCTCTGATTTTTAGTACTTTGGTGGGTTGCGAGCAAGGCAGATTGATTTCTCCAACGGAATTTCTTTTCACTTTTCCTTCCAATTTTATAGTTTTTGTTTTTCAAAAATTAAGCCTTTTCAGACTCGAGTAAATTTTGAGTTATATTTGTGCTTTTTGATTTGCTGATTGTTAGTTATAAGTGGCTAGGTTTATTCTCGTGTGAAATCTTTTGTTATATAATTGAATTTTATGAAATTTTTGCAGATGAGCATGAAGAAAGTGTGCTCCAATGCATATAGCCAGTATCTTCGGTCTAGGCCTGGTGCCTCAAATGATAGTGTCAGAAGAGCAAAAGAAGCTGGTTTTGAGGAAGTTGGAGTTCATCCAGTTTTTTTTGAAACAAGTAAAACTGAAAATGATGGCAGTCGTGACAAAGTTGTTTCATTTGCTGAGACTAGTAATCGCTTAGCTTTTCTGAAACAAGTGAGAAGCTACCGTCCTTTGGGGGTAATATATCTTCACTTATCTTTTTTTTAATTTCTCTGATTGACATAAATAAAATTTTGGTTTAGTTTTTAAACTATTTATCATTCTTTTTGTATCATGGTAAAAGTTTTGAAATATTTTTAATAGTATTATAATAATGTTACCAAAGAAGGGAATTTGTTGCTTTTTGCCAGGTATTTTCATTTATAGATGAAAGATAGCCTATGGCCCAGTCCAGTTCAAATACCACCCGTTATCACTTATATTACTACTTTTGAGCATGTTTTACATTTTCAACCTAATTATTTTCAAGCTCTAAATAATTTTTCCTAGCATCAAAAATTTCACTTCAAATGATTTTATTTTTGGAATATTTTGCATTTCATAGACACGATCAAATTCATACTTTGTCAAATGGTTTCTTAAAATGCCCTTTTATAGGCAGATGGCTCCTTCAGAAGGAATTACCATTTCCATTTAAACAACCGATTGGAAATTTTTATGTTAGCTTTTCCATAAATTGATTAACTTGAGCAAAGACAACAGTAATTGTAGGAATCCTTTTTTATTTCTTGCCAACCTAATAATGTTAGAGATTTGTACAGTTTACCCTCGACCATATTTTAAAATATTAGAATTGTAATTTGTTAGCCATCAGAAAATTCTCTTTAAACACAAACATTAACCTCAGTTGGTTTCTTCTTTTATGCCTTGTTTCATCACAACAGACAGTATTTGAAATTGGCCGGCGGGTCGATTCAGGAGAATTTGCCGTTATGCGTGGGAAGAGGGAAAGGCATGATGAAATTGTGAAAGGACATCGTAGAAAGCTAGAGGAAGGAAAAATGGACCATTTGGATAATGATGATGCTGTTGGTGAGAATTATTGCTATTTGTTAAATCTTATCTTAATGTTAAATTTTAATCCTTTTTCAAACACATAACGTTTCATAACATTACTAACTTTTTATTATCATAAATATTTCATGTTATTTCATAAATTATTGCTAACTAATTTAGTGTGTTAGAATTTAATTGCTCTGTAATCTACAAGCATGTACCATTTTACCTGAATCCAAAACAACCATGAATCTAAGACAACCCCCCATTTAGCAGACTTTCGAAACAAAAATGATTTTATGACCTAATTTCTCACTGAATGTATTTGGTGTATAATTCGACCACACACATTCTGTATAGGTATACTAGTTTGTTCAATAATTGAAATGGTTTGTTACAAATTTTTCTCTAAAAAAGATTTTTACTTTCTCCATATACAAAATATAGAGAAAGTATTGTTTTCATGAAAAATTGGAATTCAAGATTTCAACGTAAATACATGTTTTAAGATCTTCTGAACATGTTTTGACTATTTTCTCTATGATGTCTGTGACCAGAATTTTTGGGTGCTCTAACTAAAAAACTATTAATCAGATCAAAGTGAAATTTTATATTTGACATTTTGTTAAAGGCACAAGAACTGATTAGTTTTTGGTAAAAATCGGTCAACGAAAAGTAGGTGTTTACTCTTGTCACTTATCCGTTTTTTACTTTCTCCGTATACGAAGTATAGAGAAATTATTGTTTTCATGAAAAAAATCTAATTTGAGATTTCAACAGAAATACATGTTTTAAGGTCCCCTGAACGCGTTCTAACTATTTTCTCGATGATGTCTGTGTGTGTGTGCATGACAGTTTTATTGCGAGACAAATTCGTTGTGAGACATTCATCACGAGACTAATTGGAAAGCGAGACACAATGACGAATTTGTCAAAAGATGAATTGATGCGCGATGGGTTTGTCGTGTGGTGAACTAACCTCGAGGAATGGATGTGCAATGAAATGACTGCAACGAGTTGTCATAGAACAATAGGAAGTATGGTTACGTGTTTAATCTATGGTTTTTTTTAAACAAATGAATGAATGAATGAACAAATGAATTTTTCATTGAAAACTTACAATCCTTACTAAAAGGGAGGGTCGTCTTAGATTTGGGTAAATACGACATATCTTTTGTAGGTAAATTATCTTCTCTAAGACGGCCACCCTCTGACCCGACCACCTCATGAGGTTAGGTGGAAGAGTCACAATCTCGCCCCAATAAAGTTATTCAATTCAAAAGTGCATGGAACGATTTCAGAGGATATGCATATTTTCTAGTAAAATTATCTTCTTTGATATGGCCATTCTCTGACCCGACCAAGACCGTTAATACCTTAAGTTGGCAACCAATGGTTTTTCCAAGTTTTTTGTATTATTTTTCACTTTTTACTAGCACTTTGAAGTGCACGGGCGAAATTGCAGAAAATAGTAGCAAAATGAAAATTTTGAATTGAGCAGCACGAATAAAAGTTATAGAAGATTCTGAGAAAGATTTTTATCAAAGAAGACTACCAGAAAAATACAAATAGATAGCCAAAGACAGACATTATAAAACAAATGTGTTTCAGTAACGCAAGCAAAAGTGTTCAACGTGTATCTTATCAACCTTAAAAGGAAATCAACAAGTTAACCCAATCTTGGTTTGAGGGTGCTCGTACCAGAGGAACTTATTAGTGGTCCCATATTACAAAAAAGCTAGGTGCTTTGCAAAAACATAAAATGTCTAAAATTTTATTGCCAGCAATGGGTGGCTTGAAAAGTTTTGCAGTTCCAACTACATCATTTTGAAATCTATAAGTGGCAGAAATAGAACAGTGGATGATAATGATGTGGTGGAGCAGATTTCACATGCCTTCCAAATCATCCAGTGTCTAATGACCATAGAATTATTCGAAATTCAAATTATGAATTTTTTAAACATATTTTAACTACGTTAGTGGTAAAAGTAGACATAACCCAAAATGTTGAACAAGTGAAATAATTGAACTTTCGGATGTTGTAGAATATATAACCAAACCATGGAATACAGTTTCAGAAAAACTAGTACAAATGTTTTGAGAATTCTGAATGTAATGGATCAGAAACAAATAATAGTGATCTTTTATCAGTGAAAAATGAAATTTTTACGTTTTGAACAACAAGCCAACTTAGAAATTAATATCAATTTCTGCGAAAATATAGAGATTGTGAAAACTGGAAAAAAAGAACTCCACGAGCATTAATTAATTTGATCAGGGAAGATTTTAATATAAATTGATGAATATACAAAAAATTAAGTGGGTACACTTATCAGGTTTGTTTTTATTCGGAACTGCCTTTAAAGAACTATAATTTTCCACTCTCACCTAACTTTAATTCTCTAAAGCAATCACCTCTCAAGGCAACCAAAATCACAGGGAACCATAGGTGATCGTCTCAGGGAGGTTTTACTGTATATTTAAAAGGGATGCAAAGAACCAGTTATCTAAAATGCTACTGATGTATAAAGTTTCAATTTGTGTCAACATCAGAAGTTAATAGTACTATAATTATTAAGAAAAGCTGCAAACCATAATTTGTTAATAATATATTTTAATACCTAAGTGTAATTTTAACGTTGTAAGGAAAATATTAATCATTTTATAAGAATTATTTTTAGCATGCCACTGGCTTGTGTAATAACAAATTGATGCTTACAAAATGATAAATATTAACATCTCAAATTTGTATTGATTGCTTGAAAAAATCGTAACTGATATAGTGTTTTCTCTGGAAAATCAGCTGTGAAAATGGGATTTTTATTTCCTAGGGAGAAGTAATCAAGTAGAGGGTATTAGTTATGGTAAACTGGTGGACAGCAATCCTGAGGACATTGATCAAGCATTCAAACAAGTAATAAGGCCCAAGAGGAAATTCATAGATGGAAGCTATGCAAACAGAAAGAAAAACTGTGTAGATAAAGATCACTTCATTCCATATTCTGCATCTGACCATCACACTGAGCAAGGGTATGTGTGTGTGTTTGTAACCATTCAGAAGCAGTAAGTTGTTCTTAAAAAATAAAATTCCAAAATGGTTTAAAAAGGGAAAGTGAATTTGATGTCGTACTCTTTCAGTCTATTCATTTGAACTTGCTGCAGTATTTTATTTGTAAGCCAAGAAAAATAATAGAACTCGGCCTGTAATTTATTTGTTTCTCTAGGTTAGCTGTTAATAATTTTGATAAAGATGCTGCTCATTTTGAAATGGATTTGGGAGCTGATAATGAGGATGGCCAAAAATTAAAGCGTAAAATTATGAAGTGGGATCAGCGCAAAAAGAAAATGGTTAATGTGAAGGTATGAGTGAATTTATTACACTGCATTTATTATTTATTTATATATTATCTTGTCGCCATTTCTTAGATGCAATGTAGAATGTCATTCCTTAACCCTATGCCATCCATGACATCTCAGAACAGCTGAAGCTTAAACGCACCATGACACTTTTAGTGTCCCAGAACCGTGGGAGGTGAAATTTAACTGCTCTCTTTTATTGTCTTTGAGATACAGAAAATCCTCATTGATTGGAAATTCAGTGGAGCAAAAATTCATACTTTTGAATTAAACAACTTTGAATTATCCTATATTTAATTTTGGTGTCAAAATTTGAATTTTTGAGTCTTGGCTCACTTGTGTGGTTACGGATACCATTGTTGTCACCAAGGAGGTGTTGTATGAGTTATGTTTGGTAAATCACAAAACTAGAGTAGGCTAATGCCAGCAATGGGTTTCCTTCCTCCATTCTGTGTGTGTCTGGTGTGGAAGGAGTTATGGTGATAACAATCCAATAGGCTGATTCGCTGGAAAAAATAAAAAAACAGTGACATGAAATAGAAAAACAATTGTAAAATGAAACGTGTGTGTGTATTTTTGGCTAATCAACCTCTTGGATTATTATAATGTAAAATGAAACATGAGTCATCAATGTATTAATTCATATCACTATTATTTTGAAATATCAATTAATTTCACTTTGCTTTGAGCCCTCGTATTTTTTGGATATGTGTTTATTTTATTTGTCCCTTTCTTTGACTACACTGGCATCTACATCAGTGGTTCCCAACCAGTGGTTCGCTTCACCAAAAATTATATGTAATGGAGGATTTTTCCTTATGGATGTCTATTTAAAAATAATACTTCAAGAAATGCCATCAAAATTACAGGATGAATATATTTTCTATTACAGTACTCTCATAAATGGCCTATTACATTTAAATCGTTTTGAAATACTGTAAATACCCGCGTATAATGCACATTTTTTTTTTCAAAATATTTGAGTTAAAAATTAGGATGCATGTTATACGAGGATACATAATCTTCCTATTTTCATTTGACCCCATATTTCCACAATTTCGGCACAGTAATTACTGCCCGGGTATCCTCATAATTTTATTGGTGATTTTTACGAAAAGTAAGTTAGATAATAGTTAAAATTTATTAATTAATTCTACAAACATTCATTAATTAGATATGAAAAGAATTAATTCAGTATTTATTTATTTTAAAAGCCAAGAAATACTTCGTCACTGGACCATTCTTCTTCGATGTTGTTATCGGAATCGGCATCTTACGCATGACATCACCCTACACCGGCGCCCGGCCTGGTGGTGAGGTACTGGTACTACTTGCAGTTAGAAACAATGGCAGCTGGGAGTTGATGCTTCTTGTAGAACTAAATAAAGTTATCGTTCCCTACCTTTCTCTCAGCATTCATACGTGATTTATTCTTGATTCTAGAGTCTGTAGTTAATTATGGTTATTTGCTATCGTGTTTACGTGCTCCAGAGTGTTCTAATAAGGGTAAAACTGAAGGTTGGGCGAACCCGTCCACCTAAGGCGTGACAAAAACGTATGTAAAAATAGGATTATCGTCATTCCTTCATTTTATTAGCTCAAACAATGTCATATGCCATACTATGAAATTAATATAATTCGATTTATTGTGTATATCCTAATATCACCTTGTAAGTAAACATAGAGTATGTAATGATTGAGTTAGCTGACGTTCTTTTGGAACGTTATTCGAAAATTTTATTTCGCACTTTCATTATGTTACCAATATATAATACCAATAATTCGATCATTGCCTTAGAACATGTTAGACCATCTACTTTATTCTGGAACGGTTACGCTAAAAAAATCTGTGCGCACTATACACGGATATATAGAAAAATAATAGATTACGAGACTGAAAACCCCCCTGCGTGTTATACGAGGGTGCACATTATACGCAGGTATTTACGGTATTTTCTATTTAACCACTCATCTGGGGATTTAATTTTTCGAAACCAGAGATGGGCATTTAAATTGCAATTGAGGTATATCAAATCGCAAATCAATTAAAAATACATTAATTATTCTGTATTTTAGTTGTTTATTCTTAAAATTGTCTTCAACTATTTTACCACAAGACATGAATTAAAATGTTAATACATTTATTATTACAATAAAAATTTAATTTGTAAATAATATTTAATGAACACAAATTCCTAAAATATGGTATCAAGGCATTAAAAATTTACACAATTACTAAGTGATTAAAAAATTAAAAAAACATCTTTTGTAAAATGTAAAAACAGCATTCTCTTTCCTCGCAGTCATTGCCACAATTGTTTTAATAGTAGGCTTTGTAGTCTTTTATCATTGAACTGCGATATCGACTTTTATAGTATGTACTTTTTTCTACTTCTCAAAAATACTTTTAAAAGAGCTTCGTAATGCACTTTTTTATGCTTTAGCAGAGATAAGGTTCCTCCACACAATGTAGTGTCGCCGACTTACTTACTAGGAAATTACACTTGACATTAGAGTAGAAAGGAAATTCATCTTATGTACCCATAAGAAATATTAAATTAAGCAATGAGGCCTTCTTTAATGACTATTTAAGCTTAAATTCACCAGGCAATATGAGTTTGGGGTCACATTACGGGTGTTACCAAATATATCCAAGTAAGAAATCGCCATCTGGCTATTCCAGTACTTTCTCTTATTACATTTGTATGAAAATTTACTTGCTCTAGATTATGTTATAGGACAAAATAAAACTTTGATATTGGAAGTTTTAAATGTAAGAATACTCTGCAGTAAAATCCAAAAGCAACATATCATAAAATGAAGAAAATGCGAGAAAAACGTTTTTTTCCCCATCACTAGGCATACCCATAGCAAACAGCCGATAAAACAGCATGACGTATACATATGGCATACCCAGATAAGTGGTGAATAGCAATGTAAACTCTGGATGACTTATTGTCATGAGTTTTTCTTGTGCGCCTTGGCCACTACTATGGGATTCCCGAGATACGAGACTATGAGAGGATTTCCCTGCACTGGGCTTGTCAACCTATATACATTGTATGTATATATTGGCATTTCTCATAATCAATGATGTGTACAAGTCTTCAGTCATTGGCTTTTGTCACAGTATAAAGGTTTCATTTCTGTTTCGATGTGAGTGCTTTGGTGTTGATTTAACTTTTTACCTTCTTTCCATATTGAATATATAGCTCCATTTTTATATTTCGTGAAATAATACCCATAATGGGCAATTGGTTGAAAGCTGGAAGTGTTAAAAAAGTGGCATGTAAGGCAGAAAATAGTCGGTCAGCAACCACAAGTTTTCGATCACATCATCAGAGCACTGAATTTCAACAGCATCAACCCAGTGAGTGTCACCAATTTTCAGAAATAAATGACCTGGTAGATTCTGAGTCAGGAATATTACGTCTCAAGAAAAGAAAATATGACAAAGATTGCATCAAACTTGGGTTTACTTATATTGGTGATGATGATTATCCGAAACCACAGTGTGTAATTTGCAATGTTGTTCTTGCAAACAGTAGCCTCAAGCCTTCTCTTCTTCACCGCCACTCAGAAAGCAATCATCTTGCATAATTACTTCCACCAGGTACCACCCATCCTAGTTTGAATATGATGTTAGTATGAGTTGGCTATTTAAATATGTATTGTCAAATTAGTAAGACTTTTTTACAAACTTTTTCAAATAAAAAGCATTTAGAAGGTTGAATAACATGTTAATATTATTACATTTTGTATTATTTAAAATTCGATCCTTTGACCTGTATTATTTACTTCAAATAAAAAAGACTTCAAGATGCAGAATTAGTGTTCTCAGAATATCTTTAGTAGGGGGTTCGCGGCAAACAAAAATCTCAAGTAAGGGGTTCACGACGTGTAAAAGGTTGGGAACCACTGATCTGCATCAATCTTTTAAATAACATGGCCCACCTGAACTTCAAGAATTTTCCTGTGGTCCACCCAGTGCCATAATATGGAAATTTGGCAACCCCAAACTGTCTTTCTTGTTATGTAGGGAGTTTTTAAAAAAAATTTGGATCAATGACTAATCATAAACATTTTCGAGACCCACCTAAAATCCTGAACATTAATTGTACTTGCTTGCTTTGCCTTACAGAAGTTGTTGGACCTTTTTTTTTGATCAGCAATTTCACTGGACTGGCATGACTCAGGTCCTCATGGATACAGTTTTGATGTTTTATAGTTTTTTTATAATGCTGAGTTCCATTGTTTTTTCTTTATTTAAATTTTATATTTTGCATTAATATGCCACTGTTGGTGTGTATAATTTATTATTTTTTCTATGAATAATGAGATTGTAAACTTTCTTTTTTTATTGTGTATTTTATATACATTCATGTTTACTGCTCTCCTGTATGATTTTCTTACATTTTTCACACCATCTCAGCTCAAATTGTGAAGTTAAAAATACAGAAATACTGAAGGAGCACATTTTTTGAAAAAGGTTGAAAATCTCTGTGCTGTTTCTTGTTATTCTTTGTTTTTTAATATTTAATTAGAAAAAAAAGCTCATGATTAAAAAAATATATAGTGCTAGTGTTAATCTGAACTAATATGATTTCTGAAATTTCCTTTATGTTGAAGTGTAATTCCTTGACATTTGCTGTCATTTGATGGTCTTATTTTTTAGGAGGACAAATCAAAAATGATCCGAACAGAGTCTGGGATGTGGATCCCTGCCTCTTACAGAAGTGGCCGTTATGAACAATGGAAAGAAAAAAGCAAAATAAATGAAGAAGAGGAAAATGAAGATGAGTGTGATGGGAAGAAAGGTAATCAGATAGGTAAGAGAAATACAAGTGATGCGAGTTTTCATGGAAAGAAGGTTGGAAGAGTGAGGAAGAAGGGAGGAAACGGCAGACAGAAAACTAGGATTGAATTAAAGAAACCTGAGCAAATACTTAAATTGCGAAAGATGAAGGAGATTCAGAAGAATCGTGGAAAGAAGAGGAGGAAAGGCGCTGGCTCAATAGCATCTCAGAGAGGAAAAGGAATGAAATGATGTTCATTTGTCATGTGTATAAATTTTGGAATTATAAAATTTAATGAACTGCTGAGTAGTATAATTTTTTCATTTTAAGTTCTATTTGTTTTTGATATGACTACTTATGAATAATTGGATATAGCTGAGACCAATATATGTATTGTGAAAGTCTGATGTGATGAATACGGCATAAGATGAAAAGTTGTCTATTACAAGTGGGTTTATATGATGTCAATTTATTGATGACATCTATCATTCTCCTATCCATTGTTTTCTTGGATGTGTAGTTCACTTTGTAAAGCCCTACAAAAGTCATATGCAAACAATGTTAAATTATATCACTTTCAAATTTCCTCGAAATATTATTTTTGGACATCATTCATTTGGAATTACATGGTCCTGTTGTACAATTTATCTAAATTGATTAACATTCTCTCCTCTTCTTTGGGTTGCCATTTTAACGGTGTAGTCTCTAATACCCCATTTGATACTTTTAGATTATAAATTAATACAAATGAGTTAAAATAATTCTAAGAGCAATTCCTACTGGATCCATATACATTGCTGAAATCCTAGAAAACAATAGTTTCTCAGACGAGAGTTTAAGTTGGAAAATGAAAATCTCGGATTTGTCACTTTGTGAGCCATCAATTTACCCCGAGTTATTTCCAAGGTGGCAGAGAAAGTGTTATTAGCACACATGCTTAGTTGCCCCCTCTGAGAAAGGCAAACTGAGAGATGGGAATCTCAATGCAAAATCAGTGTCCATTTCCCATTCAACGTGTGCGATTCACTCTAATCTTTCTGCTTGTCCTGTTCGTCTAGCTATTTTGTGATTCTCCATTAAGTAGTTAGCTTTTCTTAATTCAGGAAAGAATTATTAAGCTCACCGGCTGGAATCAAAATTGAAAAGCAATGTCTCTGTGATACCTATTAAAATATTGGGAAAGCCAGATGTGAATTTTGGCTACTAAGCAGCTGCCATATGTGGCGATTCACATACATATATCATGTTCTAAAAAGTAATCTAATTTTTGAGAAGTGAAAAATATTTTCTATGCACAAAGTATCAATGATTTTGGAAAAGACAGAATTTGTGATGTGGAAAGATCATAGTTTGAGTTAAAATAACAATCTATGAAAAAAATGTCAGTCGAAGATGGAAAGAAATTCTGAAAAGTTGCATGATAAAATAGTTAGTGATTTAATTTTACATTCAGTAATATCACTTGAAAATATACATAAAATATCTGATGTGGCCACCACATGACTTTCTCCATACCTGTAATATTTCTAAAAATTCCAAATAGGTGAAATGATTATAAACATTTTAAGGAACTGCGAGGAAAATTTAAAGACATTACAAAGAACAGAAATAAACTCAAACCATAGCCTTCTGATATTGGATATACCCCTGAAACTCAACAATTAAGAAAATAAAAAGGGTGTTACTAACAAGGAGAGACTACGACCTTCGAGTCACAGATTCTTATGAAACAAGACCAGGCGATTCTACGTCGAAAATAAGGAGACCCGTGTCTCGGGATTTTTGTGAATGGGTCCTTGAGTTCAAGAATTCAGCGTCGGAAATATCCAAAAACATCGTATGCAACTTAATAGGCCTCATTGTCGAACTGTTGAGAACAAAGAGAATTGCTTATGGGATTGCATGCCTAGTAGCTCCTATGGTGGGAGTCTGGGTTCGATCCCATGTTTTCATTTTTTTTTTTTTTCAAATTATCCAAGCGTTATTTGAAAAGTAATATTCTCCAGTAAAAAATATGCTGTAATGTAATTTTTATTTGGAGGTAATGAACACAGTAACATATAATAATGAGTTTTAAATATTGCAATCAATGAAACAATGGTTTGCAGCATTACAAATGCTGTCATGCAAGAATGGTCATCTATAATTATATATTATTGTTATATTAATTACATATTGTTGATAATATTAGCCTTGCCATGGCAGACGGCGATTGCAAGAGAAAGTAATGATTATTTTGAATTTCCTTGAATATTTTGCATAGGTTAACGTGAAAAGAACATGCAAGTTAACTGTGGAATTATTAATAAAGAATTTAAATTACCCATTATTATATGGTTCTGCATTCATTATCTCCAAATAAAAATTATACAGTGAAGTTTTACTGGAGAATGTTACTTTACAAAGAACGCTTGGATAATTTTAAATGAAAAACAAAAACATTTGGGATCGAACCCATGCCCACGTCGTAGGAGCTAGGCACGCTATTCCCTGCTCCATTCCCTTTCTTATCAACAATTCGACAGTTAAGCCAATTAAGTTGCATAGGATGTTTATGAATATTTCCGAAGCTGATTTCTTGAACTCAAGGGCCCACAAAATCCTATCACTTACAGACCAACAAACACACACATCATCGAGAAAATAGTCAAAACATGTTCAGGGGACCTTAAAACATTTCTGTTGAAATCTCGCATTCGATTTTTTTCATGAAAACAATACTTTCTCTATATTTTGCATATGGAGAAAGTAATAAATGCTTGTTCACGTATATATGCACTTGGGATTATTTTGATCATACTGCCAGTGAAACTCATGAGGTTTGGAAACTGATCAACTTGAAGATCTTTGCAAAATTGAACTAAATTATCTTCCTTGAACCTATCATGTAATTTCTCACTTGCCTGCAACTAAATCAGTTCCATTTCCATATGTTCCAGAGATATATTCTCTATTTCTGATGAAAACTGATCCTCAAAAAGTGTGATTTTTGCAGGATGATTGTGAATGTCCTTCGACCTAAGTGTAATTTGTTCATCCAGTGATGCTTTGATCCCCAGTGAGTAATCCAAGGCCGAATTAAGGGACTTGGGGGGCTCTGGCACATAATGTTTTGCAGGTCTCTCCCTCCACCCCACACACAGCGTCTGGGGACCTGGCACCACAGTGCCACTGCGGCCCGGTTAATCTGGCATGGGAGAAATCTTGCAGAAATCCTACTTTCATTGTATTCACCTTTTTAATTCATAACAGGTTTTGAAATTTATGTGGAAATGAAATAGTCATCTTTTGAAATCCTTTGATATGGCTAAACATCTCACGGACTAATTTCCCATTATCTGGAAGTGTTAGATTTACATTATTAATATGCTGTGTTAATAATAATAATGCCAAATCCAATTTTTGTTCTACAACCCTTTTTATTCATGAATACCATATTTACTCGATAGTAAGTCAAACTTTTATTAACTTTTTCATCTGTTCAAAATTTCCCCTCAGCTTACAGTCGAGTTCATTTAAAAATCAGCGTAAAAGTAGTTAGCCCTAAAACTTAAGCTATAAATTGGGATGGGAAAGAGGTTTATATGAAAATATAACATATCATCCATTAATCTTTATTAATATTTAAAAAGTTATACTAAATTAGGAACTGCAGCTTTATGCAAACATACACATTGGGGTCTCTCAGTATTTTCTCTCTCCACTCACTAGGAATCCACCATCTATATATAACTAGCTGAAAAGTAAAAATCAATTGGGTTAAGTACTGTTACAAATTGCTCGTTTAGCACAAATTTGGATAGTGCACAGGTGTCTCGGTATGCCTTTCTTGTGCTAAGTGAGGCATTCTTGTAAACTGCAAGAAGGATACTAGCTCTCACTTGCTCACCTAAGGATCTTATAATGAAAACAGTGGTGTTGATTTTCTTGGAGATTGAACTAATGTGATGGGTCCAGTCAAGGATATCTGAAATATGTATGCCAAGAAACTTGGTGCAAGTTGGCCACTATACCTTAATATGCAAAGAAAATTCCCCACAAGAAACAAACGTAAACTCCCTACACCCTCATTTAGACTTCTGATGTGGTATTAGTCTAATGATTAGTCTGTTAGTGGAGTTATTTTCTACTTTTTTGTACCCTCCTATCATTTGTAATGAATTGAAAGCATGAAAATACGTGTGCTAAGGAAAGAAATCTTTGTCACTTTCAGTGAAACTTGAAGTAAATCGACAAATGTAAGGTAGAGAACGGCAAGCCTTGGAATAAGTGGGATCAACGACAAGATAAAATGCTGTATATTTTTATTTGTTCATAAAAGGCATCTTTGTTTTAATTTTTACTACAGTTTAAGCATGAAAATATCTTGTTGGGAATTCATGAGCATTGAGAGTAGGTTGGAAGTATGGGTCAAATCTATTTACATTATTTTTTGAGAAAAATTTCCCCGCTTAATGAAGTTTCAGTTAGTGCTGTTATTCAGGAACCAATTAAGAGCACTAAGTGCCTGTAGTTGTTTGCAATGAGTTTCTTCCATCGATAAGTCATAACAATATTTTTTAATAATCATATTACTATTGCACCAGTCCTGGATTCCAAATAAAGCTGTAGTATTTACTTAGTTTATTTCATTTATGTGTTGTATTAACAGTTTTATAAAATGAAATTACATATAAAGACTTTTAATAGGAATTATGTCTTAATAATTCCAAATCAGTGAGATTCCATTTGAGGAAGCAAAGAATTTCTCATCATAAAATTTCAATTCGTCAGTAAATTGATTCACCTGCAGTTTTACCACAATTTGGCCATTATGATTACAGTTATTAAATGTATAAATTAAGACATTTTGGATAGAAATAAATTTATTTGTAATTTGCATACAATCTTTCCGAATTAATATAATATAAAATACATTGTTTTTGTAAAATGCATTTTAAAACTAACAACAAGTTCAATGATGCTCTGAATAAACCAATTTCCTGATGGATAACAAAAATAGTTCATTTATCATGACATTTATCTTCTTATCAATAATGCATTTTCATATTTTTCCTGATTTTCATTTCCCATCTAATACTTTTGATGAAATTATAGAAAATACCTATAAATAATATCTCCTTCCATAGCTTATACATACCACTAATAAAAAGACAACTAAACAACAAAGTAAATTTTATCGAAGAAATTGCTGATTTACTTCAAACAAGAAAGCAACTTGGCTGCAACAGCAGCATCATATCATTTTGTTTGTTCAACCCAATCGAGCCAGCCACCAATATAATGCTTGCTCCTAGAAAAGGAAATTCATAACTTGAACACATAAAATATAGGAAATTATAGTCTTGGTAACAATTGTATTTAAACATACTTATCAAAACCAAGATTATGGGCTAAACTTAAAGCTCGGCGGCTTCTGTTTCCACTGCGGCATGAGAAGATCATTTTAGCATCTTTATTAGGCTTAGTGAAATTATACTTCATCTCAAATGCTTTGTCATCCAGTTGTAGTGCACTTTCAAGCTCGCCAACTAATGAACCAAAATGAAATGGTGAAACTATTATTTGGATTATTGGTAAAATAAAATAATGAATGAATACTGATGGTATTTTTTAAATGCATATACGTTTATGATTAGCCCACATCAAGTGAATAGGGTTCACAATAATCTCTAGGACTAGACGTTTCATGGTAAGAAGCCGTTGACTGAATGAACTTGTTCAAAATATTAAAATTTAATTAATTTAGATAGTAGAAATCAAAACACGAAAAAGAAATGGCATCTTACGAGGTATATTAATACATCCTGGAATAGATCCTTCCTTCACTTCATCAGGATTTCTTACGTCGATTAATAAAATGTCTTTCATCTTTCGTAATTCAACAATGTCGTTGTATGTTAGATCAACATTTTCAGTTGCCATACTTCTAGTTTGGAGATTTATCGTGTACGTGGCTGTAAATACAGATAACGGAAATTTGAAAGAACCTCTACCGTTAATAAGCGTTAATTACGCTTAATTAAACAAGCAAACTGATTAGTAAAGATGTTGCAGGATAAATTTATAAAACAACGATACATCATATATTAAATCCTTGGCTTACGCATTAATAATTTTTTCTTATAAATGCTGGTGATATATGATGAATTATTTAGCACTTTCCAACATGACGCATTTAATCGTACCGATAAAAGAAGAGCAGTTCGTAAATAACTGCTTGACATTATTTCTCACTGATAGTAAAATTTCACGCGTATGAAATACACGATGCAGCGTGAGAAAATACTGAATTCGGAGCCTGTTTTACAAAGGTAGCTAAATTATGTTAGCCAAGTGTTCTAATGTAACAATCTATACCCTAGAAGAAGCATTTATGATAATACGCCTCTTTTGACGATAAATTCACCGCAGAACAAATAGAGGCGCTAGCAAATTATGTATCAATTGGCTTTAAGCAATTCGAATGTTAGAATATTTTAATGGTTATTAATTTTTAACATCTACCACGTTTGGATTTAAAAATAGTAGGTACATACCTTTCAACTAAATAGAAATACAGATGAATTTTAAGTTATTCTCTCAGAAAATGTGCTCAGCAAAATATGACACTTGTTTAACGATGAATTTCATAAAAATTATGAAAAACCTTGAGTAGTTTATAGCAATATTTTAAGTAATAAGGAGTTGGGCTTTAACGAAATAATTCGAATCCAGGGAGATATTTAGTATGAGGCAAATTGTAGGATTCCTTCGATGGTTGATTTATTATTTGAGTAAATGTCAATATAAAGAATAATTATATCTCCATTTACCCAGACTAAAATATACACGAATGGGTATTTACTGTATTTTTGATAAAATGAATTTTTTGGTTTATTATGTATTGTACTACTAAAAAACGTAAGTGGGAAATGCGTCGGATATTAAAATCAATTTGCTTCCACAATAAGAAAGACCATTTGCATGGACGAAATAAACTATTTCCATATTAAGCACAATGCTGTATGAAATGAACAGAAATTATTCCTTGGGTTCCTTGGTATGAAGCTGCCAAAAGTAACATAACAGATATTTTGGAACAGTTTGTCCTCTGTTTCCAAATATAGCTGTTACTATATAATCCCTGTCTATAATAACGCATGCGTGCATACGTCAAGGCAAATGCTTTGTTTACGAGGTGTTTAATGCCTTAGTACAGTGGTTCTCAACCTTTTTGCCCCATACACCCTTTTCACCATATTTCAGAATGTCATTCCCCCCTTTCCAAGATTGCCTGACTCAAAAGGTGCATTCCAAATAATATGCAGATAAAAAGTGAAATATTTATCTTTATTTTTAATTTGGGGGTGCCGGTGGTGTAGTGGTTAGGACGCTGGCAGCTACTCGACCGATGCTTGAAAAAAGTCATCGGGTACGAATCCTGCGCGAGTAGGATTTTTCTCAAGGTCACACGGCCCCCTGTTTGGGTGGTTTGAGGAGACCGCGCAAATTCAGCTGTTCCGTCCTTCGGAAGGGACGTTAAGCCGTTTACCCCCCTGGTGTTCTTCGTAAGAGCAGGCAAATGCCGGCACCGGGTTTCCCTCCTCCCTTCTGTGTGTGTGTGTGTCCGGTGTGGAAGGCAATGGGAAACCACCACACCGTGTATGTATATTCCCTAGTCAAAACCAATTAATTAATTGGTAGGACCTGTCGCAAGACAGAACACGAATGAATGAATGAATTTTTAATTTAATCTGTGACATACAATAAAGTGTGATATCCTGTAGATTATGTACAATCTGTAGAATTGTAGTTTGTAGAAAGATAAATATTCCAACAGTTGAGTCTGTAGTCCCAATTCCCCCCCTGAAGCCCTAAAATTCCCCCCTGGTTGAGAACCTCTGGCTTAGTATAATGATATGTTAGTAGTGATGCCAAGAAAATATCGAATTTTTTATTTCTTTTCACTTACAAACGCTGTGCATACGTAAAGAAAATAGATGTACATATTTACTTTTTCCCTTCCCTTCATTTTCCAAATATTGCGTGCGCACGAAAGAAAATTAAACTAACTAGCATTATTGCCCATCAAATATGATGGGTATGCGTGAATTAAGTGTTAAGTTAAAATTGAAATAAAAATTAATAAAACCAACTTTTATATGCACTATATATATATATATATATATATATATATATATATATATATATATATATAATATAACGATACAGAAAAAGAAATAATATGATAAAATAAATGCAACGAGAGGTTGAGAGGGATAGGAAGGAGCCAGTGAACACTTACCATACGGTGGTGGACGTCCACAGCGATAGAGGAAGGCTTGTAATTTGAGCTTTCGGGCAACACACGCTGAAGAAGGGTGTGTGTTGCCCGAAAGCTCAAATTACAAGCCTTCCTCTATCACTGTGGACGTTCACCACCGTATGGTAAGTGTATATATATATATATTAATAAGGGTGCCAACAAGGTGTTGAAGGATGCCCAGTGGACACCAAGTTGAGGACCAAGTTGGTAAGCTGCTGGGGGCGTCGAAGACATGCAAAAAACACAAAAACAAGCTTTTCGGGCACAAGTATGCCCTTCTTCAGCGATGGAGAGAGTGATCAGTACAAATCATCTTACATGTAAAAATATTTACATAGCACATTAAAAGAACAAGAATATTAACAAAAGTTAAATATATAAAATCCATAATTTTGAACGACAGTTGGGAGTCATTACATGATAATATGTTGATATTAATTGTCTTTTATACTCTCGCAAATTGGTTTTAAGAGAAAAAAATTGCTTTAAAACAAGAAGTCTAAACCAGGACTAATGCAGGCTGGTTTCCCAAAGTTGATGTCCCGAATTGATTACTTATATTGACAGGAAATGTTTCAGTTGTGTTGGTCATTCCAAGGAATTCTCATACCATAAATACCATTTTTACTTCATAGTTGACCAATTATAGAGAAAAATTGGAAAACAAATTAATAGAGCATTGTCAGGTTTAAAATATTAAAAGCAATGTCAAAATCTCTTTCTGATTTTGCATCTATTTTGTAAATAAATGAATTTAATAAAAGTTACTGTTTATACGCTAATATGTATGGATCATGATTCATATAAACATTGCAATGCATTTTTCGAATACATTCTCTAATTCTATAAATTCAATAGTAATGTCTCTCTTGTATAAGTATATTGTAAGGTTTTTGACTAACTATATTATGTCCACTTTGTTTATGTTACCTTATCTTTTATTTTCCTCTGATTAACTATATAGATAAGTATTCAATGATTTTCAAATGTTTGGCAAGGGTCTTTCAGGTCTTTAGGTGCTAGATGCCCTTTACTCACTTCCTGGTGGAAACGACTCAGAAGAGGAACAGGATGAAGGTGCTTTGGATGAGATGGCAACCCTAGATGGCTCTACATTGCTGACAGCAAATGAACAAGTGCTTGGTGAGAGTTTTGGTGTAACTAATGAGCAGGATATAGACACTGGATACAAAGGGAAGGGAGGTGATGATGCATTGAATACAGTGAAAGTAATAGTGATTCAGAATCATAAGATAAGGAATTGGGTAATGATACTGCATGTTTTGAAAAATTATCTGTCAAATTTGAATTGTGCACTGCACAAAGATTATTTTCATTGACAACAAAAAACACAGGAAAATGTTTCTGTTCAAAGTAATTTACGACTTTAAAGTTTGATTTTCTTGAAATCGGCTATTCCTTCAATAAAAATGTTCTGAGCAAAGCAGACGCTATTTGATTGGTTCTAAAAATTTTGTTTGAAGACTTTTTGTTATTTGTGATATTTTATGAGATATAAAGAAAAGTTCATTTGCAGGAGAAGAAGGAATTGTTGAGTATATGTATCATTATTACATATGAAATCCATTTATTATTTATCCTCCTGCAACACATGAACCATTTATATAATTTTCTTTGCCCTTATATCCTAAATACAAAATTTCATCAACATCCTCCGAATAGTTTCGCAGATGCGGATGGACATGACCTGACCATCTCACATTCTTTTTTTACTTTTTGTAAAGAATGCCTAATAGAATGCAGTATGTATGAGGATAGCATCTCTCAAAAACCAAGAAACTTAGAGACTTAAAACTTGGTACACATACTGAAGTCCTTGAGAATGTGCACCTCTGGGCCAGGATTTTGATTTCTTGGAGGGGGGCAGAGGGTGCCATAACAATCATACTCAGCAGCAGAGATCCCTAACCTTTTCAGGTACAAGATCACTTTTTCAATTCCAGAATGATTCAAAATCTGCCTTTCTGAAATGTTGTATAATAAGTCTAGTTTTATTTTTTATATAAATCTAAAATCAATTACCGTATCTTTCAGTATATAAGATGTACTTTTTCCAGAAAAATGACTCCCAAAATCAGCCTGCGTCTTATAGACCGAAGGTAAGCTTATTACTGTCTTCAATATTGCACTCACGAATCCACTGATTCCCAAAATGGAATAACTGACAGTAATTCAATGCAAAAACATTAAAATATACGTTATTAATTAGTAATAGCAAAAAATTGTTAATGTATACAGTAAAACTTTATGCAACGTGAATACAGAGGCCATATTTTCATCATTATGCTTTCTTATATGTTCGCTCATAGTGATTATAGTTATATCATTGTACTTTGATCTTTGGACCAATAAATCATTATTATGGTGCATGTGCGATGTTATTCATACATTTTAGTTCCTAATGAGCCTGATGAATAGCACGAATAATGTCACAGAACATTATAATTGTGGTAGATGTAAATATCCAGGTTAAATGATGTTACATGTATTGAGATCACTATGGCTACAAGAATGAAAAGATATGTCTACTCCCAATCTTTATAAAACAACATTCTTCCTTGTGTTTGTTATCTGATCCTATTATTGCATGTAAAAACTCACATTAAAGAATTTTCTAAGAATTCAGAGTATCAAAAATTATGATACAAGGAGTCATAGCAATTTGTATGTTAATCATATTCATTTAAAAGTTGCTGCACTAGATCCAAAATCAATGGATCTGCACCTTTACAATAAACTTCCTGAAGAGGTGAAAAGGGTCAAGGGTATATGTAATTTCAAAATGAAATTGAAAATGTTTCTTCAGAATAAACTATATTATTCTATTAATGAATATATTAATGACAAAATTTAATTTCTTTTTTCTAGTTGCTATATAAATAAATAATCTAAAATACCTTATTATTGTATGTACTGTATGTGAGACAACCTCATTTATGTATGTATTGTGTAAATTATTTTTTTCTCAACTTTTTATTGTATCTTCTATTGATGAATCCTATATCAATATATGATCGCTGGATAATAAAATAATTATTTATTTATTTATAAGCTTCAGGTGATTCAATATGCAAAAACGCATGGAAACCAAGCAGCAGCATGTAGTTTTGGTCCACCTCTCACAGAAAAAAATGATCCACGAATGGTGAAAACAGGAGGAAAAACTGAAGCTGACAGGATAAGAGAAACATAGTCTTCATAAGTTTGGTCTTAAATGGCCACAACTACAGGGGGAGGTAAAAAAATGGGCAGTAGGACAGAGGAAGTTAGGTATTGCTGTATCAAAGAAAATCATCATGTACGAGGCAAAAAGAATTGAGGAGAAGAAGGAATTGTTGAGTGTACCCATCATTATTACATATGAAATCCATTTATTATTTATCCCATTAAATTAAAATATCATCTTGCACTTAAGTTTAAGTAAGTACTATCATAAAGGGTATCTATATGTTAGATGTATGCGGTGCACTCCGACAGTGTAATTAATCCGACTGTCGAGTTCATGTAGGGCACATTTAGCTATACAAGTTTCGAAGCAATTATTTATGTTTTAGATCAGGGGTCCACAACCTTTTTCTAATGATGAGTACAACGATGCAGGCACACACCCAGGAATTTCTCTTGGGGGGGCTCAAATCTAAAAATTTTTTTACACTAAACATTTATTAGACAACATTAAATTACACAAAATCACACTAATATTTTATTATAAAATGTTAAAAGTTTTAAATTAAAATATCAATTTTTCTTTTCTGTTAATTCATTTAAAACATCTTGAGGACTAATTTTAATGTCTCTGTGTATATTTAATAGTGCTAAACCATTTAAACGGTCTTAAATCACAGTGATCCTCAAATATGTCTTCAATCTTCGCAAAGTGGAAAACAATCTTTCACAGCTGCATGTAGTAATAGGAAGTGGAACAAATATGTTTAGCAATATAAAAATATTGGGATAAATTAATTTATCACACTGCGCTAGTGCATCCATAGTGTTCTTGGGTGGCACTCTTGCAGATGTTGAACTTTCATAATGCTTGTACCACATTCTAAGCTCTGCTTTTAAGACACTTATTTGTTGAAAGCAAATCAGTAGTGTAGAACTCAACAAGTCCCAAAAAATCATCTATTTGACATTGTTTTGGTATTTCACTTTTAGGTAGAATACTACTAAATTTAAGTAGCACTTCTTGATGTTTCGAAAATCTCCCATTCAGCTGACTTTAACATATGGTCTGCGAAGGGAATAAATACAGACCTCCAATAATATTCTTTCATTTAGGAGCATGTTCATTAATTTTTCTGATTAACACCACCTCATTTTGGTGTATTGAAATATTTATAAATTTTTTCTACTATACCCATGGAATTTTTTACGCTTTGCACTTTCACGGTATTTCCTATTGCCAAATTTAAACTATGTGACGAGCAGTGGACATATAGAGTATGAGGATATGATTTCCTTATATGAGTTTAAACACCATTAAATTTGCCACTTATAGATGCAGCACCATCATAACCTTGACCTCGTATGAATGTTAAATCAATTCATGTACGTTTAACCCATACAATTAACGTAGTGGATAGTTCACGACCAGAAGTGTCTGATACTGGAATAAACTGTAAAAATTGCTCACATACTGATAATATTCCTTCTTTTTCTTCATGTACATACCACACACACAAAAAAATTGCTCAGTTGTTGATATATCACAGGTTTCATCTGCAAGAATTTTGCAGCATTCACCTTCACAGCAATATGCTTCAATATTATGTCATTGCATTCTACCAAAATTGGATTTTGAATGTTCCAACTGAGAAAAGTTGCATTTTTTCCACAATTTTCTAGATGTTCTCTTAAATCTTTGTCTGCAGCATCAATTCGGGAACGCATAATGCCAGAAAGTTACCCTCATTTTCTTCAGGCTCAGTGTCTACACAGAGTTTACCATAATCTCAATGAGCCCGAAGAGGTATTCCCTGTTTGCCACAAAGGATTACAGTTTTTATGATAGATTCTAATCTTTTCCCGTTTAGTTTAACTTGTTGTGCTTTAGCTTTATCTATTTGCTTATTAATAGGTATAACTTTTTGATCACGAATGTCCTGCAATTGTTGAAAAGTCAATAAAGAATCGGAATGATATGCAGTTTTTTGGTGTTCATTAAATGTTTCAATTGCATTTATCCAGTCAGAAAACCCATTTGAAACTAAGTATCCAACAGTCTGCATCCTAGACTTGCTGACTTACACTGGAACAAAAAATGTACAGTATTTACAATAGGCACTATTTTCAGCTTTACGAAAATTTATGATTATAGCATAGCATTAGATATAGCACCCTATGAGTTGAAATTTCCATTTTTATTATACCAAAATCTTAGCATAAGGTAATTACATACCTTCGGGCAAAATCATTTGCAAATAAAATTAGAATAAAATATTTCAATGTTTTTCGTTGAAAGACAACTACTGTGACAGTGCAATTTAAATTGATATTTTCAGTTCAAATCATGGCTATGCAATCAATAGTTGTTTTCTAAGATGATGAATGGACCACTAAACAGAGTGAAGTTTATACAATTTGAAACACTCACCCATACTTTCTGAATGTGAGACGATGCATTCTTCTATAATGGCCGATGTAACTTCTGAGAGATGGATGATATAGATCGCTGATGGAAGAAAAAATTCAGAGGAAGTAAATAATTGCCACGATCAATGACTAGTTGATAGTTATGCAATTTGCACAATGAATTATACACAAAATCAAATAAATATACAATGATTAAGAGCCCTTTCACACTGCCTACTTCACAACACAGAGAGACTTAAATTGAGCTTAGGCCATATGGTGTGGTGTATAGTATACCCAGCGGGGGACTCTATTCTAAATTGCACCAATTTGATGTAACATTCTTTTTGCAGCTTTTACCCATTGTCATGTCCTTTTCATGTTTACCTCTTCCTCCAGCTTACTTAAGGACCTTTTTTCTGAAAAGGAAGCTTACTTCTTAAATCACCCATGGACTCCACCTTTTCTCTCTGCTGAAAAACTCTCCCGTTTCCGGAGGAGGTACATTTCCCATCTCTAGCATATTCTTCTCAGAATCTGTATTTCTCTAAGAGTACGCGGACCAACACTGCAACCCCCATTGTCTCTTGGATGTGCAGGAAGGCCACCCGTGGCATTTGCCTACTCCTTGGGCACCCATGCTTCCTTTTGGGACCCCCTCACACATCACTTGTCGCTCAAGAAAAATTTATGCCCTTACAGGGTCCTGGGTGACCGCCTGTTTCACCCACCCCTAAAACTGGCTCTGGGTCCAACATAAATTCGCCAATGTAACATTTCAAATTCTTACACGCAAAGTTGACTATCTGAAATATTTTAACAACTGGAACATTCTTATCTGCTTTTTTTTAACAACAGGAATGCAAAGAGCTTCTTTTTGTATCAAGTGGAATGGCGTTCCCATGTAAACACTTTTCTTAAGGAAGAACATTTAGTATTTTGGGAGGGGGTAAAGTCTGTGCTGTGCACACCTGCCACAATGACTGAATTTCTTCCATGGAGCACCAGTCGTAGTTTGACGGAGGAGGGGGCTACAGAATATAGCCACCCTATACGAATTACATTTGAATAGCATTTTCTTTCAGATTTTGCCTGCTTTTGACATAGTGACACAAAAAGACATCATTAAAAATCTAAATTAATTTTAAATACAGTAATTTAGCCATTCCCTGGAACAAAATACAATATAAAAGAAAACTTTCCTTCAAATTTTGAAGTTGTTCATGTTTTAATCCACATTTTCATTGTATTAAATCCATCACTGAAGAACATTAAAAGAAAAAAACTAACAAATACATCAATAATGGCTTTTAATGTGGTAAACTTTAGAATTCAAAAATCAATCAATATAATGTCAAGAGTACAAAATGCTCATTAACTCTTTTGAAATAGCAAATACTGCAAAATGGGATATAAAAATGGAAATGGCTTAATTATATTATTTTTAATGTGTCCCTTGGCTTTGAAAAGTATTCACTAGCTATATATATTTACTTGACCAATTTAAATGGCAACTCGTATACACTCATCCAAATGTTCTGTAGTTATTCTTGCTCTGTTTTTTAAATATTGAAAAAGCACTTTCACACATGTATTTTGTTCCAAACATTGAAAGAACTTTAAATGCCTCACATGTTAACAAAGGATATTTGTCATATCAGACAGATGATCCTCAGAATTGAAAAATAGCTAGTTATTGGTGCAAATGTTTCATGACAAGTGATGACAGCATATCTATAAGTTCCAATTCTGCAGTAGCAAATTCTTTGTCATTAAAATTACTCAAAAGATCATTTGTCAGGAAAGTTAATGGGTGGGTCATAAGAGAAAGTTTTGGCACATGTACACGCAGAAACTCTTATCTCCTTGTTTTTTTTATTATTTATTTTTAATTCCATAAAAATTGTGTACACAAAGCATTACAATTGTCAGGAGCCGTCATAGAGGACATTCACAACACACATATATATATACACATATATACTATGGGAGTTACATATCAAAGCAAACATACAAAAAATACAGAGTGAGTACATAATACATATGCTGCATTTTCTTATATGTTCTATGTTTCATATTTTATAATTGTGCAACTAGCCTTCATAAAAAATCATCATATATATTTGAAAGTAAGAAAACATATTAAAACTACAATCTCAAAATACAGAAATATTTAAATATAAAACAAATAAATTACATGTTAGAGTTTCTTCCTGTTACATGTTTTTGGAGTAGCATACATCAATAAATTCTTCAACTGAGTAAAAAGCATTCTCCAGTAGAAATTTGTACATTTTGTTCTTAAAGTCTTTTTCTGATCTGCTAGACTTAAGGTTGGGAGATAAAATATTGAACCATTGAATACCTTTATATTTGGGTAGGCTTTCATACAATTTTAGTCTATGTTGGATAAGACGGTAAGAGGAATTGCCTCTAGTGAAGTGTTCATGGACGTCTTTATTACATATTATATCATCCAAAGTAGCTAAATATAGCAATGTCCTATATATTACAATGGAGGGGAGTGTCAGTAGTTTAAGGTCAACAAAAGCCTGCCTACATGTTTGTTTCAGGGGTAAGTTTGCTATATAGCATATTGCTTTCTTTTGTAAAATGAAAAGCTTCTGTAAATTTGTTTTACTAGTGTGCCCCCATAATTCAATTCCATAGACAAGGTATGGGTAAATCAGTCCAAAATAAGCAGTTTTCATAACTCCTTGTGTACAGCGATATTTTAGGTTCCTTAAGACGTAAAGATCTCTGCTAATTTTATGCGATATTTCTATATGGTAATTCCAGCTTAGTTTTTCATCAATAAATAAACCAAGAAATTTTGTGCGGTGGTTTTTCATTATCATGATATCTCTTACAAAGTAGCTATTTTCTGAGTCATATAAGCGTGGGGAGAATTCTACAAAGCATGATTTTTCAGTGTTTATTGTGAGAAGGTTTTCATTATAATATTATGTTTAATGCTGTTTAAGACAACATTTCTCTTTATTTCCAGTTGAGAGTACAGCTTATCAGCTATTGTGATAGAAGTATCATCCGCATACAAAATTATAGTCCCATCATTAATAACAGATTGGATGTCATTTATATATAATAAGAAGAGCAAGGGCCCAAGAATTGAGCCTTGGGGAACTCCATTGGTAGCAGTGAGATTAGATGACATAATATGTCCTTGGCATGTCTGTCGTTTTACTATCTGCATTCGGTTTGTTAAGTAAGATTTGATGAGATTATGGGCTTGACCTCTTATTCCAAAATTTTCTATTTTTTCAAGTAGTATGTCAAAATTTATGCAGTCAAATGAATTCATCTGTAAGATTTGCAATGACTTTGGCTACAAAGTGTGGGCATTGTTCAGTTTTGGTCATTAGCAAACATTTCACAAGTTATAAAAAAGGATGCAATACTCCCTAACCTAACTGACCTAGAAATGACCAAGCTTGTTTTGGAAAGGTATTATTTCCTCACACAATGCTGCAACAGTTATGTATCTCCCTTAAAGCTTTAAATTTATGATGTTTAAGTGAGAAAAGAGATCAATCATAAATAAGAATATTATCATGAATCCATTGGTGAAGGCCATAGGAAATAAGACTGATTTATTGTTTTAAACTAGGTAGGCCTTTATCTCTTCAAAAAGTTACCTGCATTCTGGCAAGTGCTTTGGCATGACTGAGCCACCTGACATTGGCATGAGCAATAAGATCAGAATGTGGAGCTTGCATGTCTTCCAGAAATACTTTCAGAAGTTTATTGAGCAGCCCTGACGAAAGATAGTAAATGATTTTCACTTTTTAACCTACTACACAGTAGCTCCACATGATTTAAGCAGTGTTAATGCACTAAATGAGGACTCCTATCCTCCTTTATCAAATAAGTAATCAGACCTTTGTTTTTTCTGCTCATGGAGGGAGCACCCTCAGTAACATCTGAAATAAGCTTAGATAGATCAACATTGTTACATGTTAGAAACTGCAGAAGTTTTCATAAACATTCTTTCTTGTTGTTTTATCAGTAAGGGGTAACACACTCAAAAAGTGTTCTTTGGTTGTAGCAGCACTTTATATAAATCGTACAAAACACATGACCTGAGAGATAGATCTAATATCTGTTGATTTGACTAAAATCAAGGAAATATATGTACAACTAGCGTAATTATCCATCAAATATGACAGGATTATGATAAGTGTTCCAAATATATTTGATTTCAATATGAAAAATCAGTAAGATATGCTAAATGATGAGCCCCTTGCCAAAAATGAAGTAATGATAATAAATAAATAATATTCCTCTTGCCGTCCCTCTCTCCCTCCCTTCCTCTCTCTTTTCTTCCCTCTCTCTCGCCCTCCCTCTCTGCCTCTCTTTTGTCTCACCTCCCCCCTCTCTCATTCCTTCCTGTCCTAATCCATAGCTCTCCCTCTTTATCTCTTTCCTCCCATTCTTTTCTAATTCTATACCTCCCTTACTGTCTATGCACCATCCATTCTATCCAAACTAAATCCCAGTCCCATTAGGATTACGTAATTTTGAAAGAAATCCTACGACAATTTATGGCAATCTATGCACTTGTATACATTACACGTATTTGGGTTGTGACAACTGATTCTCGAAGTTTAACAATGTTGTGGTCGGCAAGGCAATATCCCATTTAAAAGCCGATATATTCCAAAAATATGTTATTTAAATGTTTAGTTTGAGAGATTTCAAAAGGTAGGTGGAAAAAGATGAATAGAATAAGAAACTTCATGAATTTTCCTAAAACATAGTTCAAATTCAAAGATCATACGCCAATTTTTTGTAATTTTAATAAAAGCCTACAGTTTAAAAAGTCACTTTTTACATATTATCTTACAGGAAATGGAAATCGTCCTCCTGGAGTCGAACCCAGGGTTTTTTCGTATTTTGTTTTCATAATTTAATTTTTATATCTGATTCAAACATTCCTGCGAAATTTCAACCTTCCACCTAGTCGGGAAATTTGTTAAAATGCGTTAAAAAGTGACATTGATGACATCAGCATCTCACACAGACAGAACAGGAAAAACTAGATTTAAGATGAGCAGTTTTAGCCAACAAATGCCCTTTTATGACTCTTGCAGTTGAGTTCACATGCCTTGTTACGGTTTCATTACTCTTTGTGATATTTTGAGCTGATTCTATTTACAGTTGCCTTTGATTTCCTTGCATAGCTCTAGTTAAAATTTTCATAACAGATACTATACACCGTTTAACAATTCCACCACTACTATATAGCATACACTGCGATAATATTAGACATTGCAAATGACACAGTTGGTAATATGTCTAAATTACTACGTGAAGGGCAAATGATTTTTTCCCTCTTCAAATTGTCTTTCAAATCTCGAAGTATAATATCTCTTACAGTAGATTATCTTGGTTACTCTTCAGAAAATGTTACACACTGTTTGGTGTAATATTGTTTGCAGTTTGCCTTGCAAAAACCAGTTAGAATATCCCAGCATAGTAAACACAGCACTCCAGATTTGTTATCGCTTTGCATAGCAAAATATTCAGCCTCTCACGCAGATTGAAAGGAATAAACCTATTGTATTTTGGCTCTTGAAACTTCAACAAAGGATTTTGTTCTTTGCGATGTTGAAGGCTGCGTATTTTCTTAGTTTTTATGAACAATTTTAAGGTTTAAAATTTATTCCATATTTAAAGATCAGAAACGAAACAAAATGAATGTTTTTGCAATGAGAATTACAACCTTTTTATTTGTTTTAAGACTAAGCAAAGAGGATTGAGCATCCACATAATACATTCTGTATACTTTATGGAGTTTTCCCATTTAGGGATTTCAAATTTTTATTTCTCTATATAAACAGAAAGGACAAAATAACTGTTTTACTCATAACAATGTTACAAGAATTCTTTATGATTGGGAGTGCTCACGAGCACTATTTTTTACTTTTCAGAGAGCACTTAATTAAGTGATGAGAGCACTGCTGTTCTTGCAAGCACCAGGTTGCAGACCTCTGTTTTAGATCAACCTTATTTAATTTTATGAATTTAGTTTATTTAAAATGATATATTTAACCATTATCATGCCATAATATTTTCTGTAAATGTTGCCGAATATGGACATAATCACTGCTGGAAATGATGTATGATGTGGCCTTGGTGAACCAAAATATATTTTCCTGAAAAATCTTCTGAAAACTGAGGTGTGTCTTATAGGCCAAAAAATATGGTGTGTGTGTGTGTGTATATATATATATATATATATATATATATATACACACACACACACACACCATATTTTTCAGTGTATAAGACACTTTTTGTCATGAAAACATGTCCTCAAATCATACTGTGCCTTATACAATGAAGGTTCAAATGCTAGAGAGATATTTTAATTAAATTTGGTATTTATATAATTCTCCTAAATCTGCCTTTGGTACAGAAAAAGATTTTCTATATTCAGTAGTCTTTCTACATAAATTTAAACATATTATTTCGATGTTACTGTAATTTTCTATTTACATAAAAGTTAACATATCATTTTATTCAAATTAAGATTTGAAATTATTTAATACATTTGTTCATTGCTTTTAGACTTAAAATTGCTACAAGTCCTTCAAAGTATGAAATATTTGAAGCTGGTACAGCACAAACAACTCGTTTCTTTTCCATTTACATTAATATATACATGAAGAAATCAAATTTATACTAACAAAAAACAATTCTAGAACAACAGATGTAAATTATTTTGTGATTATATTAAAAATATCAAAAAATTAGAAAAAAATGAATGAATAATTTTGATAACATGATATAATAATGATTTATAAAGTCGGCAAAAGATGACACCTGCTGTAAGATGTTGTAATGATTATGACACCTTCCAAGTGAAATGTGAACTATTTTAACCCAAAATATAAAAAATATGGCATAATCAAGAAAAGAGCAATAAAAGATGCCATGACGTATGTCAGTTGTGTCAGATTGAGAAAGAAATGTGTCCCCATATGGGATAGGCAGTGCCAAAATAAACCTGCAAAATTACTTGAATCGATATCAGCTTATCGAAAATATAGGCAAAAGTTGGCATTCCTTAGGTATCCCTCCATCGAGAAATAGGTGAATCCCATCATTCGTTTCGAGCTATGAGTTTTGCAGGAATGTTCAAATGCCTATTTTTATGCTTTAACTTAATTTAGTTTACTGTTCAACCACTAATTTTTAGCAATAGATACTTTTAAAGGTACAATTATATAAACTTGTGTTGTTTAAGTCTTTTATGCAATATTTTTATAATGAACATCTGCTTTATGGAAAAATATTTAAAAAACCTGATAATTGCCGCAATTTTAGGGGTGCGTCTTATATACAGGAGCGTCTTGCACACTGAAAAAGACAGTAATTATGCATGTGGCATCCTGTGTGCCACATCGGTAGTTTATGATTTAAACGTAAACAATAAATTTAATTAACATTAGTTTATTTTTATAAAAACAATGAATAGCACAATTTTACATATTATGAATTATTTAAAAAATCATATTTAGAGTAGTTATTTGAAAAAAATACAAAACAAATTAAAAATGAAATTCGTAATTATTTGACACAAATCATTGTTATGAACTAAGTCTGTGTTTGAGTGACATTTTTTACATGTGCATTTTATTAACACCATGTATTTTTTAGACAATGTTTGAACAAATATTACACATTACAGTTGCGCTAGTATTTTTAGCATGTTCACATGGAAAGCAGTGCCCCCTTATTCTTTCGTGGTCCTCCTTCATCAGCTTCACGTCCTATTTTCCTCGATGGCTCTATTTCATCTTCAAGTTCTACATCCTATGAACCTAAATTTTTCAAAATTACAGCTACCGGGGCATGCTCAGGAAGTATACATTTTATTTACACAACTGCGTCTGTGGCGTCTTGAGTGCTACAACATGTGAGTGCAAGAAAACAAACGGCACCTAGGTAAAGAAAACAGAGCCACCAGAGCAATAAATCTGCCTCATAGTCAGCTAATGTGTTAATGATAGGGTAATTGGTTATCAACAAATGCTTTATCTCTATTGCAACATTTTATGCATATTTTAGGTACAGTGGCTCACAGTGCCGGGATGTGCATAGTTAACCCTTAAGCACCCAGAGGGAAACTATTTCCTAAAGGATGTAATTTGGCCTAGATCACAGATGGCAACATATTTTTGCCTGATTGTGTTGCCACCTATCAATGACATTGGTGGATATTCCCATTTAGGCCTGTGGATGGCATCATTGGTGCTGTTACTTGTTGAGTTGAAGCTGCTGTACGTGTTGTGTTTATCCACTTTTCCCAGACTTATCAAAGTAATCACTATACATCATTGAAAATAAGAGGTAAGTAAAGTCATCATTTCTTGTCTTCAGAATAGTTCTATAGCATTATTTTATCTGTTGCTGTTATTTTACAGCATTTTTATAATCTGGAAATAAGTGTACCATGTGGGTCCAGAAGCCTTATTTGTGTGTGGGAATACAGTACCCTCTGGGCCTTCAGGAATAAATGAAGGAATATATTTAGTCTATATACAACAGTTTTAATTTGTTATATAAGTAGATATTTATCGTACAAAGTTGCTGCAAAGTGATTCAATGCCTGTTTTTGTAAGAAAAACCAAAGTTGCATTCAACTTTAGTAATGATGCAACCCATACGAGTTTTTCTAAGATTTTTTTGGTGATAAAGTAATACAGTTATTAGGAAAATAAATCCCATTTCTGGCATGCGAGCATCAACCCAGTGGGAGATATAGGTATTCCCACCCATAAAAAGTACTAAAATTTGTAAATATCATAAAGCTAACATTATTTTTATTTACAGTATACTATAAATAGTTAGTTCTGTGAAAGAAAGCTCAAATCATTTAAGTGTACCGATTCCACATCTGAAACATCTTTTTATCATTTGATGAGAAGCTCATTCAAAGGTAATTTCCGCGTAAGAAAAGATTACGTCTAACGAATGCTACCACCATTAGCAGGAACAATGGTTAAGTTAATCAATGCAAAATAATTTTCTCAATACAAATGATTCAACCGCATTCTGTGCAGAACATAGAATTACATGGTACACTGAAGAAACTGATGCTTCATAGGATTCTTTTTGTCACCACCTGCAGTTGTGGGAAAGGATCACCAAACCTAAAAGAACAACTAGCAATCCTACTTTTAGACTCACTTCTTTCATAGCTAATCACTTAATTTTCACGATTCATTCGGGCGTTGACATAAAGTTTAATCTTCATGTAATTAGGTAATTTCTAATTACCAACCTAATGAAAACAAATAAATGAAAAACTATATTCGGAAAGAAGAATACCGATTTCAAAAATCCAATCAAGATATCATAGTGTTTTAAAATGTTGTTGTTCAAAGAAATATTATGAGTCGATTTTGGGAGAAAATTACTAATTTCTACCTTCTTTAAGAACAAACGAGGACGGTTGGCAATCTTACCTATGACTGGCTATGACAACGAACTTGTCTGACAATGAGACATTCGAAATTATGGTTCTGAAAGTGGAAATAATCATTACAAAACATTTGTAGCATACTGTTTGAGTTAAGTATGACTTGATTAATGACGTTAGTATACAGTTATGTCAGTCAAACTGGCAACACTGGTGGATACATCTTCTGTAAGGGTTTGAGTTTGGCCGTCAAAATTGTGAATTAGACCATGATGGGATTCAAGTGTAATTGTTAATGTGGTTGTAGTCGTGTGTTTTCAATTTATTGTTTTCGGAATAATACAGTTTCATCGCCGTGTTAAGTATAATATATATAAATATATATCTGCTTTTAACCATACTCTTCGAATGAAAAACGCTGTATACATCACGTCGTTGGAGAAAGTAATTGTAAGTAGCAATACCTTAAGAATCTGTCTATATTATTTTATAAGGTGGCTAATGATGATGAAAATGTCGATTATAGTGTTCCGCAGTTTTGTCATCTCCGTGATTTTATCATGAATAGTATTTTTAAAATTTTACTTGCAGTTCATAATTAAAATTTACTGGAGATTATAACGAAAGCTTTTATGGTGCAAGAAATTAATGGCAAATTATTCACATTATTTATGACTCTTTCAATAAACTATATTCTTTCGTTTCTGCATTAATATTTTTATAAAATTTAGTTTAGCAGAAGCAGCAGAAAGACATTTTCTGAGTTGTGAGTTTTAAGTTTTAAAAATTTATAAGTAGGTGCTATAAAAGAATTAGATTTATGAATATTATTCTGGTGAATTATTAAATTAATTAGTACATACTGATGCTGGGGAAGGATCTGGCGGAGAACTTGTTTTATTTTTTTACAATAAATTCGTTCGATTTAGGTATATTAAAATTTAACATGAATTTTCCTCTCTTGTCGTATACGATCACTTTAACATTTATTGTTTATTTTCATGCAATGTCATTCAAGGAAGTTTAAATCAGTTACATATTCTTTCTGAATTATACTTTCTCACCTTCTAGTCGTACTAATTTGGCTAAGTTACGAACTACTTTGACCTAAGTATCCACATCTTAATATTTTTATTTTTACTTTTTAAATTATCTTTTAAATAACACAGTTAACCTTTTACAAAAGTTTCTGAACAGTAATGATAAAAAGCAGACCATCAGGATTCAAAACTGCAGCCCTAGAATTGGAAGGCAGATATGCTGGCCACTCTGCAGTTTTTCAACCTAAATATTAAATAGTCCTTCCTGATGTTGCACAATCTTTAGCTCCTGTGCTGTCCTTGGCTCAGCAGCCTTATTCATATACATATTTTTGAGGTTAATAAAAATATGTAGGTATATGGCTAAACCAAAAATAATAAATATATTAAATAGTCCTGGAGTGAATGGGTAGCCCTATCTCACTATCTTTCTTGGTATTGTATCTTGACAACAACAGTTGTATAGGATAAGTTAGATTACAAGTTAAAAAAGACACATGCCCAAATAATATTTAATAATGCTTTAATGTATGAATAAAAATCACTCACAAGGATTCTTTGTCAAAAAATATTTTACTTTACTGTTTTTTCAATAATTGTTTTTTTATAATGTATCTTATTTTTATAAAGGCTAAAATACCTCCACTATACTCCACATTATGAAAGCCACCATAGAGGCATTTAACACTTAACGTGCTGGCCGTTGGGATGTGGTTTTTAACCTGTGCTTGTCATTTTTACTATTTAAAAATTTCAAATTTCTGTGGCTTATAGACCAATGTGACAGTTTTTATTACATATTGCCAAACTTCTTAATCAGATTTAGTTATAAATCTATTTATGTATTTATGATAACATAAATAATATTAATTTAAAAAATACATTTTTCATTTTTAAAATGTTGAAAATCTATTAGGTACTATAGTAATTGCCCATCAAATATGTTGGTATGTGTAGATTAAGTATTAAATTTGAGGCACTTCCCATTCTTCCTCCTTTTCTCTCTTCCTCTCACCAATTCTCCCTCTCTCCCCCCCTCTCTAAATATCTGGAATGATCGACTTCCTAGTCTCAATCATGCCCTACTAAAGAACATTATCTGTCTCTCTCTGTCTCTCTACCTCTCCCTCCTCTCTCTCCTATTAAAGCATTCAAAGCACGCTTTCCATACATATATGTATAGTATAAGGATTGAAAGAACAATACAATCTCGAGGTTTAACAATGACACAGTTGGCAAGGCAACATATCGTTAAAAAGCTTAAAATTTTCCAATAATTATGATTTAAATGTAGAACTTGAGCGATTTATATCATAGGAAAAATGTGACGATAAGAATAATAAGTGTTATTTATTTTTCTTTAAAACGGTCGAAGCCCGAAGACAAGACAAAATGCGATGATAAGAATAAGAAACGTTGTTTATTTTTCTTTAGAATGGTCCAGGTCTGAAGATCGTAGATTAATTCTTTCTAATTTTAATTTCCAAAAGAGTAAAAGTCTTAAGTCGAAAAGTGGATTTTGACATGTTATCTTATGAAAAATAGAAATAATCTCCAAGAGTCGAACATGGGTTTTGAATTTTTTTCATCATTGCCTTATAATATCCTCACTACCAAATTTCAATCTTCTACCTAGTCTGGAAATTTGTCAAAACACATTAAAAGATCATGACAGTCGAGCATTAAACACGTTCAAAAAATTGCAATCGAGCGTCAGATTTTATTCGATACAAATCTAAGCAGCATTCTGACATGACAGAATAAGGATATTATATATATTATTATTTTTTAGAATTTAACCTGTAGTAAACCAAGTAATTCTGCATCTGAACATATTATTTTGTCCATAACTAATAGTAAAACATCAAAGTCTGAAACCTCTCAAGAATAAGAGCGGAAAGGCAGTTTGGCCCAGTGAAATTTGTCCATGGAGTAGTATAGAAGGAAATATGTTGCTATGCTTACATGCAAAAGAAAATGAAAAGTTTAGGGCATTCAGAAGCAAACCTGTTCCCATAACTATGCCATTTTCTACCGTTTAGTGTTGTTTTTGTAAACTGCATAGTCATAGCTGACTGGTAATATATCGTGTAAGACATTCCAACATTGTATGGAAATGTGAAAGATATTCATGTATGTTGTCCTCACATATGGCACTGGCCACCAAAGACATACCAAAATGTCTTTAGCACGCTAAGTGTTAATAGGAAAATTACTGCTCATTAATTTCAAATGTATCCATACAAGCTTTTATGATACTTTTAACTCTTATTGATCTGCTATAGTTTAAATGTGAGAACTAAACATTAAAATGTATTATTATCATTCTAACCCAACAATATTTTTTCCCCATGCTATGAAATGGAATCCAAACTTTGTTTTGTTTTTCTCAATTATTATATCATGGCAAATCTGATAATTACTTGCAAAAATTTTCCATTCATGGTTCTTGTACTGTACATTTTAAGACAGAAACTTTGCCAAAACTTTTTGATGAATATGTTTTATGCATCAAAAGAATTTAAGGAGGCACATTAATAATAATAATAATTATTTTATTCATTCTGGAGATTTGTTCATACAAGAATAGGACAAGTAAAATTAATATCAAATAATACATTACACATAAAACTTGGGAATTTAAAATTTCAGAAACAGAGTAAAAACATCTAACAGGAATAAAAAATCTGATGTGGCCACAACGTGACTTTCTCCATATCTGTAGTATTTCTAAAAATTCCAAATAGGTTAGATAATAAATATTTTAAGTAACTGAAAAATTTTAGACTACAAAGAACAGAAATAAACTCAAACCATAGCCTTCTGATATTGGATATAGCCTCAAAGTTACAACAATTAAGAAAAGAAATTGGAGCGTTACTAAGATGTAACTAAGTTACAATTGTTAACAATAGTCGTCGCTAGGTGGCGTGGTGGTGGCAGCTAAAATATAAGATATCTCTTAAACAATGCATTATTCAGAAAAATGTTTCAAACAAAGATTGTAGAAAATTACATTTATACAACATTTAGCCCAGTACATTTGTACATTTATCAAATATTAAAGCAAATATTTCAAAATAACGGATGTGACAAAAGTAAACACCCACTTCCGGTTGACCGATTTTTACCAATATCTATTCAGTTCTTGTGACTGTCATAAAGATGTTAAATATAAAATTTCGCGTTGACCTGATTAATAGTTTTTAACTTGGAGCACCCACAAAAAGCTATCACATACACACACACAGGCAGACATCATTGAGAAAATGGTCAAAACGTGTTTAGGGGACCTCAAAACGTGTATTTCAGTTGAAATCTCGAAGTCGATTTTTTCATACTACGTATATGGAGAAAGTAAAAATCTGATGTGGCCACCACATGACTTTCTCCATATCTGTAATATTTTTAAAAATTCCAAATAGGTTACATAATAATACATATTTTAAGAAACTGTAAGAAAATTTTAGACTTGACAAAGGCAGAAATAAACTCAAACCATAGCCATCTGATATTGGATATAGCCACAAAGCTCCAACAATTAAGAAAAAAAGGAGCGTTACTAAGACGTAACTAAGCGTCAATTGTTAACAATAATCGTCAGTAGATGGCAAGGTGGTGGCAGCTAAAAATATAAGATATCTCTTAAACAATGAAAATATGTTTCAAACAAAGTTTGTAGAAAATTACATTTCCTACAACTTTTCTTCCGATACTTTTTTACATTTATCAAATATTCAAGCATATATTTCAAAATTACGGATAAGTGACAAGAGTAAACACCCACTTCCGGTCAACCGATTTTTACCACAAACTAATCAGTTCTTGCGACTTTTATAAAATTGTTAAATATAAAATTTCGTGTTAACCTGATTAATAGTTTTTGAGTTATAGCACCCACAAAAAGCTATCACACACTAACAAATATTACAGATATGGAGAAAGTCATCTGGTAGCCACAGAAGATTTTTACTTTCTCCATATATATAGGGGAAAGTATTATATTCATGAAAAAATCGACCTCGAGATTTCAACGGAAATACACGTTTTGAGGTCCCCTGAACACGTTTTGTCCATTTTCGCGATGTGTGTGTTAGTGTGCGTGTGTATGTGGTAGCTTTTTGTGGGCGCTCTAACTCAAAAACTATTAATCAGGCCAAGGCGAAATTTTATATTTAACTTTTTTATAAAAGTCACAATAACTGATTAGTTTTTGGTAAAAATCGTTAACCCGGAAGTTTATTCATGTCACTTATCCGTAATGTCTGAAGGAAGATCAAGAGAGACAAAACACAGACCAACTTAAAAGCATACGAAATATTTTAATGAACGAATTTAATGTTATTCGAAAAGTACTATGGAAGAGTAACAAAGCACGTACCTTACGTTATTATAGCGTTATTTCTTCATAAAACTTGTGACGCCGCATTTGCTATTTCTATAGAAACCTCCCGGAGATGATTTTATAATTATTTAATTCCGCTATGGTTCAAAAATTCAGATAAATACCTAATAAATGATGAACCTGGGAATGAAACCTATGATATAACACCTAAATACATGCGTACTTATGTGTCTGTATGCAGCGTGTAATTCCCTCGGACATTTAACACATGCACCGGATTTAAATGTTCATGGTCATTTTTTATTCTCCATATACGTAGTATAGGGTCAAGTGTTGTATTCATGAAAAAAATCGACTTCGAGATTTCAACGGAAATACCCGTTTTGAGGTCCCCTAAACACGTTTTTACCATTTTCTCGACGATGTCTGCATGTATGTGATAGCTTTTTTGTGGTTGCTCTAACTCAAAAACTGTTACTCAGGTCAACGCGAAATTTTATATTTAACATCTTTATGACAGTCAAAAGATCTGATTAGTTTTTGGTAAAAATCGGTCAACCGGAAGTGGGTGTTTACTATTGTCACTTATCCGTTATTTTGAAATATTTGCTTTAATATTTTATAAATGTAAAAATGTATTAGAATAAAAGTTGTAGGAAATTTTATTATCTACAACCTTTGTTTGATACATTTTTCCATATTATGCATTGCTTAAGAGATATCTTATATTTTTAGTTGCCACCACCACGCCACCCACCGACGACTATTGCTAACAATTGACGCTTAGTTACGTCTTAAAATTAGTAACGCTCCTTTTTCTTTTCTTAATTGTCAACCGGAAGTAAATATTGACAACGATCCCAGAGCTAACAACATGTAATTTGCAATATAAATATGGAGAAAGTCATGTGTTGCCCACATCAGTTTATTTCATATAGTGGTCCCCAGCCAGCTCAAGTTACTACTTTCTTAGGTAACGTGAATAAATAATATTATATTCAAAGCAATGTCAATCTTTCAGGAGGAAAGAAGCAAACATGGTCTATTAGGATAACATTCACTAGAAAACTAGATGAAAACGTGTGCGAGAGACAAACTATTGGTGGGAGATATTGGACAAGTATCATATACTTTTGGTAAACAAAGTGAGAAGTACACCGATATCTATTTTGTCTAAAAAGTAAATAGATATCTTCAGCATTGCACGAAATACAATGTAAACTAATACTTAAATTCAAACCTTTTCGTCGGCGACCAATTTTCTTCCGATGCTTCGGGAGAAAATAAGTGTATGCAACCCGCATAACGCCTCGATAAATGAGCAAGTCTGAAGATAGTTTAACATTTTAACCAAAAGAATTTATGATAATATGTATCCATTTTGTGCCATTTAGGAACATTATAGATGCATATACTACAAAATCATGATTTGACAAACATGAAAGTAAAAAGTTGCGAAATATTCAAGGTGAACATAATTTCGAACCCAGTCCGACATATGAGCAGATCGGTAAAAATGCGATGTCGGATGAGGTCCGACATATGAGTGCAAAGGGTCAATCTTTTACTAAAAACAGAAAAGTAAAATTTATTTGAATGAAATCACGTTTTGTATACTAAAAGTAAAAATACCGTATCTGCCCGAATATAAGCTGACGTTTATTGTCAAAATCTATCATGAAAAAATCATCACTCGGCTTAAATGCGAGTTCGAAAAAAATTTGTGGTTAGGGTTAAGTCTCGTAGTGTCCCGTGGATGGCAGCACGTCTTTCGTTGCCTCCGCGTTCAAATGATAATACTATATTTTTCGTAAAGTAAATATTTGCCCTACGGTGAATATTAATGAATAAATAATAAAGCTAGAATATTTAATTTAGCAGTACCCGTGTTTTGTTGCCGTTGTTACCTGTTCTTTCGTTTCTAAATGCTTTTGGGTATTATTTTCTTTCGTTTCTCACGGCTATGCATAATTATCACTAGCAGAAGTACCCGGCATTGCTCGGGGTATTAAAGCGGCACAGTATTTATTTTGTTGAAGGTTAAAATAACATAACTGAAAAAGAAGTCCGAGAACAAAATAAAACATACCGGAGGCTGTCTGAAAATAATCTAAAATAGTAATATATCATCATACTTTACCTTTCGTTTATAATACTTCCTTGTAAAGAATATTTGTTGTGGTTAAGTTACGTGGGCTAAAATCTAAAATAAAAATCTAACCTGGATTTATTCCTCAACTTTTGCACAAATGTAACAAATTGATGGAATAAAGCGATCTGAAGATCCTATGCAGACAGACATAAGTTGTAAAGTTGGGAATAATTTTGAAACGAGAAAAAAGTCTTCCACTTGCTGGGCGGATATTCTACCACTGAACTATCGTAGCAGATCAATTTTCTCGTTTCTGAACGCCGATGTTTTCTTGGTTGGGACGGAACTAGCCAAGCTAGTATTAAACTGCTCCAACGGATGTCCTCGAAGAGATACATCGAAGAAAACTTCTCCCTCTCAAATGGTGAAATTGCCAAGCAAGAAATTGATGGAATAAAGTGATCCGAAGATCCTATGTAGACAGGCATAAGCTGTCAAGTTGCGAATAAATTTGAAACGAGAAAAAGTCTGCTGTGACCGGGAATCGAACCCGGGTTTTACACTTGCCGGGCGGATATTCTACCACTGAACTATCGTAGCACACCAGCAGGACTGGTGCACTCGGAGGGTTACCACTTTTTAAAAAATCCAAAATTTTCTGCCTGCAATACACACGGGTGAACCATACAATCAAACTTATCTGCAATTAATTAAGTTGCAACCTATTACGTTCGACGTTGCTACAACAATAATTTCTATGCTTCATAAAAAGTGCGAAGTGAATAACGTAATTCTTTCGTCTATTTGAAGGTTTAATAGACGCTAATTCAATCGGAGGCAACACCCGGAAAGAGTACGAAAAACCGATAAAATTTCGAAAAGAAATGCCTATTTCTGACAAATTCCTCCGTAAAACATCTAAACATCGCAAGAATAAGATATTTTATAGTTTAAGCCGTCGAATAAAGCAATAAGGAGAAAATTGGTCGATATTAACGTATTTTGATGAATGAAAGAAAACATCTTGCACCTTGAAAAATCGAAAGATTAAGAATAATTGGCAATTTGTATTATTTTTCATTATCCATTAAAAGAAATTCCTATTAGTTTTACTTGGCTATTGTAGTTATTGCTATAGCCAGTGTAATGTTTATATGCATGTTAAAACATCATTTATGGAATTACGTACATTGACTACGCAGACGATTACGCAAAATGCGATGACGGCTTTTGTTGCTCAACTGTTTGAATTTCGGTAAAACTTGTGTGTTTGATGTTATATGTATACGATATGAACATGTATAATTATAAAATGCAATTTCTTAAGGCAATGTAAATGCTAATTTCATTGGAAATAGACTTGGATTAAAAATTATCTTTGCGAGGTTGCTATTGCTTTATTTGACCTTGTGTGAAAATGAAGATGAATGAAATTATCGCAACTAAATGTGAAATATTATTCAACAACCCGAAATTATTAATTGGAGTAATATTTCAAATGTCAACAACTAAACCATTTCCCACTATTCTTCGACCTCCAATAATGTATTCTAGGCTGTGCGTGCATGCCCGGCACACTTCAGCATAAAATCTACGAAATTTACTTTTTTGTCATAAAATGGTGGACATTTTTGGGGGTTCGGCTTAAATTCGGGGTCGAATTATATTCGGGCAGATACGGTACAACGTTCTTGTTTGATTGATGTAAAATTCACATATTTGAATGTTCAATAAAGTAGAAATAGTTTTGGGCACAAAAATGTTTTGTAGCGTAATGTTTTACGAATAAATCTTCATTGATATTTTTTTGCCACAACATTGCCCTAATCTATTTTTTTCTTTCTGCAACATTCAATTATGAGAATTTTACAATTTTTGTATACTTTTTAGTGCACATAAAAGTTTGTTTCATTAATTTTTATGTAATTTTTTTGCCTAGTACAATTCATGCATACCCATCATATTTGGGATTAGCATATGAAAACTAACACTTAATGATACACAATCTAAAAAAAGCATATATATTTATGGCAAACACTGTCATGTAACCACAGTTATTCAGAATCAATCAAAATATAATTATTTTCATTCGATTATCTCAAATACATATAAACATTTGTTTCCTTGGGAATGATTATTTAGGACATACATTGGGAAAAATTGGAATCTTCCTACATTCCAGCATGTTTAGTCTGCCAATATTGTGTGGGAAACTTGCATGGAAAAGCCATCAAGATTTTCGCTCAGAAGGCTTTATAACAGGGCAAAGATGAAACAAACATGGACAGTATCGTCTATAAAGAAATATTGTAAACTTAGTGCGCCGTTTCAACAATCCTTTTACTACTGCATTAAGATTAGAATTTTAAGCTAAAAGCTAGCCAATTGAGGCTGAAGGCAACCAAGCCCTCTACAGGAGCTAGGAGCTGATGGCCGGCTGGAAATCTACTACTAATTCTAAATGCTGATTTTTGAAGCCCAGAGGATGTTTATTTAAATACCACTCCAGAAGCCAAAGGAGATTATTTTGGCAATGCAGGCACGAAAATTGCAAAAAAATATAAAAACCCAAAACTTTTCATCTTTTTATTGGATTTTTATGAAAATTTTTGAGGATTACACAAAACATTATATTTTAAACTATAACTTTTATGATAGCTTGAAATAAGTAAAGGCTCTTTGCTGGAGAGAAGCGATTTGCACACCGATCTGTTACCTATCCAGTGCATGCCCATGCTTTCATATAATATCAATATTGTGAAACCTAGAAAGTTATTGGCACGCAACCTTCTTCAAAGATAAGTTGAAACTATTTTAAACATTTCATTTGCTGCATGTACCCCTCTAAACCAATTAGGGAAAAAGTTACATGCAGGCCAAATTTTTCATGTCTCGACTCAAAGTTTTACGTAAATGTTACAATAGTTAATTTTTGAAAAGGCAGTTCATATTTTTTATGTACTTTGTTGTAATTGGGAATCATTATAGAAGTCACCTAAAAAATCTTGTCCCTTTTTATTCAATAGAAGCCAAGATATGACCTTGCATATATATTCGCAAGGAAGGAATCGTGTGGCTAGAAAAAAAGTATTCACAAAATTTCAACTCTTTATAAAAAATAAAAATAAGAAAAAAATTGATGAATAAAATATAATTATTAAGATCAAAACTTTCTCTTTTAAAATATACCAAGTTTTATAAGATCAAATAATTTCCAGCATGCCAAAAAATAAATAAAGTTAGAAATGACACTCAACGTACTAACATGTCAGATGACGGCATGTGAAATTTTCGCTCAGCATAATGACATATTGGACGGCGTTGAGGGATTAAATATTTTTAGTACGTGATGACTGATCCCACGTGGCAATTTCATATTTAGGCCAACTATAAATATGTATAAGGATAGTAAATAATAAGAGTAGTCTCGTTGTTTGTGACAGTTATTAATCTTCTCAGCATGAAACATCAGATGCAACTTTTGTACAAATTGAATTAATGTGAGGTTCCCAGCTTAGGGTGTCTCTAATTTGAACTAAGAATTTACAGATGGTTGAGCTACCCATAGAAATATTTATCGAGGGAAACCAGAATTTTTTTCTAAGGTTGTTAGAATTGCATAAAAGTTGATTTAGTCTTATTTAAGAGGACAATTTAAATAACACCAGTACTCCATGCTTTAAAAGGCACATTATGCTAACACAAGAATATCCTACTCTTTTCTTAACAGGTGATTAGTGCCATCTTCATACATGTGCATATCACCATTAATAAATGAATACAGATGATTAATATATAAAAGGAACTACGAAGGTCCCGGCAGAGATTCCTGAGGGGCACATCTTGCAATAGTTGAATAGTTTGATGAAAATCTTTTTATTCATTTTAGAGGAATAAATTAAGGTGGTCTGATCAAGTTATTTGTTGCTCCAGAGATGCCATACGATTTTTGTTTTCTAAAAAAAACATGGTTCACAGAGTCAAAAGGCTTAAGTTAGATCATAAAATATCTCAAGAGTATTTTCATGGTTATCAGAGTTATGATGCCTACTTTCCACATAATTATTTTAAATGAAATGAATGTAAATTCATTACTTTTTAGAATCATATGTTTGTATGCTCCAACAATTTACAGATTATAATATTTTTTCCCATGTTGATTGCACCTAGAGGGTTTGTTTTTTTATTTCTCGGCGAGACGAGAGATCTCGAGAAATTTTACCGAGATCTCGAGAAATCTCGGGTTAAAAATATAATAACAAACATTTTTTTTAATAGAAAAATATTTATCATAACACCAAACTTCTTTTTCGTCCCCCATTGATGACCGTATTTTCGTAACAAAATTTCCAGCTATTGAAAAAATTCTCGCTTTCAGTTGACGACGTCGGTCTTATACATTTCAAAGCATTTTTATAAAAGCGTCTATTTTATTTTGTAATTTTTCAGGAAGTGTAGTCTCATTATTTTCATGTAAGATTTCGAAATATTTGCCTTTGGTAAGATTTATAACTGCAAATAATTTCTCTTAATTGTTTTGCGATTTTGACGATTTTATTTTTTGTTGATTAATAATGGTAGTTCCTCGAAATCTGTATTTGATTTTAATATTTCCGGATTTTGAAATAATAAAAGCGCTGACAGTAGTATTTTGTTTCTTCTTTCAGTAATTCGATGTTTAATATCAGAAAGCATCTCTTTTGCTACACAGCTTTTATTTTCGCTGAGAGTTTCTAGCAAATTTTAAAAATTCCCTCACTTATTAAATTTGCATCCTGTCTACTTAATGCTTCAGTAGCTGATTTTACCGGCTTTAAAATTTTCAAAAGTTTTTATTCCCTCTTCGTCAATAATACAATGTCATATTTAAAAACCGCAACGTATCGTTTATTAATTGTTTTCGTATGTAATCTTTTACCACATACGGGAAAAATTATTCAAAACATGTAAAAAAAACCATACGATAAAGTGTTTATACAGTGTATATTGTGCAATTCGTTGGACGCTTAAAAATCACGTCCTGAAGGGCCCGAAACGACTGTCCCACTCGTACCCCACGAGACAGGCTGTACTTGCAAGTGACAGAAAGTTACGTAGGAGTGAAAATGACCCTACACCGTCATGGATTATTGAGGTTGGTTGGGTAAAGAAATGGTACCACCATCCCCCACTCCAGTCTTTTGTCCCTAACTTAGAACCAAAATGAACAGCTTTAGAATACGAAAAAGCGGCACTTCCTGGCTGAAGAGGCACCACATCAAGCAGCATAAGACCAAGGGCAGTGCGTTCCTAGAGACAGCATCGGCTCAAAGGCAGCACCCAATAGTCTGCTGGTTGTGTGAAAGAAGTTGCGAGACAAGAAATTGAAAAATAACGATTCTCGCGAGAAATCTCGAGACAGTGAGTGAAGTTACTATTGTTTTTTTGTTGTTCCCGAAATAATAATTGTGTATTATTTTCACAATTTGATTATTTTTGGTGCACATGACCCACATGAAGCACAATGACGTCAGATTTGGCCCACGATGTCAATTAAGAGCCCTTCTCCAGGGGACCACGACCCCCTCTTTAGTAGCCACTTACTTAGGAAATGGGGCTGTTTTTTGAGCAGAGAGTTAATAAACGTTTGGGTTTAAATTCGGAATCGGATGCAGTAGATTCGACGTAGCTTTTGTTGTCTCTTTTAAACTGGAATTTAGAGTGAGGGTTCAGAATTCTAAGGACTCTTTGAGTCTGACTTATCGGAACCTTTTGTATAGATTACTCGCACTGATTTTTTCTGACACAAATAATCGGCAAAAATCAAGATTGATGAACGCGAATTTATTCACTTTGTTTTCGATTTTTGTTTGGTTTTTGTGCAAGTAAACTCAATCGCTCGGTCGTTTGGTCCAGCCTCTCAGTATTGGCTGAAATGCCGTAGTTTCAGTGGCAGTCGCTTCCATCCGATTCCCCTTCCTCCCTCTCTACCATTCCTCTCGCGTTGTGCTCATAATTCCTACCTCCCATATTCTGCCTCTCAATCCTGGCATCCGTCCAAATTTCTCGCCGATTAAACTAACGCGTCACTGCGTAGCCAGGGACCGTGCCGTACGTCAACTCTATTAATTCCGGCGGCAGACTAAGTAGTCATCTTCGTTCGGGTTCGTAGAAACCGGGGGCGAGGGCAAATATCACCGAAGCGGACTTTTTGGTCATGCGAATGGCGTTCGCCCCTCGTGGGGCAATTTGTGTTTTCTCGGCTCCGTCGGATATATGAAAAGGAGGGGGTTGCGAGACATGGTGAAACAATAATCTATAACAATAAAGCAGAAAGTTTGTATGTCTGTCCGCTAAAGTCTAGGACACTGCTGCTTTACGTAGAAGGTTGAAATTTTGCATGTGGATATCTTTCCGAAATTCATTAAAAGGAAAAAATCCGAAAATCCATATTTATCAGTTTAAGTAGGGCAAAAAATATAATCTTGGAAAATGGCTTTAGTTCAGTTTTCCGACGTTTGATGGCGCTGATGACGTTATGTGTAGAATTAAAACAAAATTAGTGTGTCGTTGTTTATTCTTCAAGAATAATCATTTTATGTATTGAGAAAAATGGTTTAATGTATAAATTATGAAAAACATAGTTGTGAATATCTCGTTGCGGCTTTTACACATTTTCTGCCTTTAACATGGATTGAAAGTTGCTGTTATTTTTAAAAGTGAGATTTTTCATATTGACATCTTGAAAACTGTGTGGAACTGCTGCATTAGTAGGACATCATTATACTCCTGGTTGTGTCTGGAAACCCATTGCGGGAGGCAAACTTAGCTCATCCTCACCCGCTGTCTTGCTTAGTTTTCATCAGGAATCACACATGCACGCATACACCTGATTATTTGCTGTAAACGTTTTACGTATCATGCTCAAGAGTGAGTATGAAAATAATTTGTATATTCTTTCGCAAAGTGGAAAGACCCTCAAAATAGTCTATAAAGAATTATTGTAAAAGGTTTTAAGTACGTTATTCAAGATAATTAAGTTCAAGGAATAGAAAGTATTAATTCAAAACCATGTAAGATTATAGGTACCTGCCAACGGGACTTTACAAGATACTTATTAATTATAATTACACCGGACGAAGAATGGACTATTTTACTTATGGTGGTCAGACGTACCCCATTATAGCCGGCCATACACGAGCGGACTTTTTGACGGATCTGGTCCGCCAAGGACCAAATCCTTTAGTTAAGGGAAAACCATGATAAGGGATGGAATCGTAGGACCAGGTCCGACGGACCAAGTCTCTCGCTCCCCACTAACGACCGGACTATGACTCACAGATTCCTCGATTCATCTTGTCTCGAAGCCTTTATATTAATTTTAATATCTTTTGTTTCATTAATAAATACTGATTTATCCATTCATATTGCGTAAATCCATTAAAAATGTATTGCGAGTTCAGAGTAATTCAGCTTTAGATGCTTGCGGCAGTGAAACTTGAATATTTGGTATTTGTTTCATTCTTAGCTCTTGAAAACAAAACGCTTTTTCACGTGAGTTTTCATTTGCTCTTTTTTCTGTGCGTATTCACGTAAATGACGTAAAAGCTTTTCTCTATCGTCTGCTGTTTCGTTTAATTTCTTTATTTTATAATCATTCCTTTTACGAGCTAGTCTTTTTTCCCGTTCTTATGGAGTTACATATATCTTTTTCGTCATATCTTATTGTTAGAGGTCTATAATTTGAAAAGATTTCATCCAAAGTAAAAAATAAGCCAAGTGAACATCTCCAAAGAATTATGTTCACGAAGGTAACAATATAAACAAATATTATCATCTAAAACAGTTCAGATTAATTTTCAATGTGAACTATTCCAAAAAGATCGCATTAATGGTTATTAATGGTCAGTCAATACGAATGTAATTATAATTTCATTATAATACAATGCATATATAACGCATTATTATCAGAAGAAAAATACAAATTTCATAATTAAATAAGAATAATAAAACTCATCAATGGGCTTGTATGTGCCTTGATTTTCCAGACGTAATTTGCTCTGGTTTTAATCCAACCCATTTATGGGAATAATCAGAAGTCACCCTTGAAGTTTTCAGTGTTCTTTTTATAGGCAAAAGGTTTTCAGAATAAACTTAAAGGAATAAAGGTTTTAAGATAAATTAAAACTTACTATTATTAATAATCACGATCAACCACAACTTACTATTTTTAATATTAATATCTCTTCAATAAACGTAGGAACGGTCGCATTAGTGCAAATTATTACATCAACGTACTAGCATTTTCAGTCATTTCCACATTATGGAGTGGGATAAGATAGTGTTGAGTGAATTTGTTGAAATGTACAGGCTCAGGCAATGCCTATGGAAGATTACGACTGAAGTATAAAAATAAAAATTTTAAAAATTCGGCGTATGAAGAGTTCGGATAAATTTTCTATTCCAAAGGGATGAATGACGTTACCACGAAAAGTGTGAAAGAAAAACATCAAAACCTGAGAAGGGCCGTAAGGAAGGATAAAATGAAATCTAAGTCACACATAAGTAAATGATTCTTAAAATCACTTGGTTCGTTGCATTTCAATTTATTTATTAAAGATATATGGCCAAAAACGTCTCTCTTAGCGATCCAGTTTTCACCCATTCCGAACGTTTTTTTTTACATAACACTGCATAATTAATATACATAAATCCCAGCAGCGACAATTGAAAATTTTCTTTTATAAGTGAGAATACACTTTTAAAATGTTTCAGAAACAGTGGGTTTACCGAAAAGTCTGCTGGTGATTTTAAGCAAGTGGAATGTTCAGCGCACCTGGTCCGCTATCACCAGTTCCGTCGAAAACCGGTGGATTTTCAGCCACTAACTAGGGGACCTGGCCCGACGACGGACTCAGCCCTCAACGGACCACGGATATTTTATGTAACGTTAGTGGGCGTCGAGAGATTTGATCCGTCAGACCAGATCCGTTGAATCTGATCTGAAGGATCAGATCCGCAGGCCAGATCCGTCAAAAAGTCCGCTCGTGTATGGCTGGCTAAAATGTGGGGTACAATAACCCCATTTATTGAATCAATTTTAGATACCCCTTTCCAATAATCTCATATGGGGTAACCACAATACCCCAATTCTGTGTTTCGAAGGGTTAATTTGTTAAAAGCTCCGCATAAATAACAGCATTCGGCCAAGGTAAATGGAATAAACATGTAGTGTCGATTTGTAGTTTTCGGGTATTTGTGAATGTCACAGAAGTTCGAGGATAATATTTCGCCCATGCATAAGATAAGATTCAAAGTTAAATGTGTAGTGGTAAGTTGTTTGTAAGTTGAAAAGTGAGGTTAAAAATGAGTTAATCTTGCGAGTCTTTAATGATGTAATAGTTATGCAAAATCAAGAGGATTAAATGTACCCAAATATTGTTTATTATGTTTGGCTGCTTTAAATTAATGTTGAAAATAATTCTAACCTTTAATACGTAAGTACCAAAATTTTTTGAGGTATCTGCTAAGACGACGAATACATTAAACGCATTTTTCATGCCATCGGCATCATCATCATTTTCGAACATAGAGAAAAAGACTGCTGCTGCAGAGGCTACATTTGTGTACCATATGGTACAACATGCACATAGCTACAGATCAGCCGATTGCACTAGTTCATTAATTGCAACTTTATTTTGTGATTGAAAAATTGCTCCCAATTTTTCATGTGGGCGCACAAAAACGTCTAAAATTGTAACAAATGTTTTGGCTAAAGAATCTGTGGCTACAGTTATTACCGATTTAAAAGATAACCACCCGTTCTCAATTGCAACAGACGCGTCAGATGATGGAAACATTAAAAAATTTTGTTTAAATTGCCAGTATTTTTAAAAAACAAGGGGAGGAGTGCAAACAAAACCTTGGAGCTTTTTTTAACAGCCAATCTGAAATGTCAAAAGATATTTCACTCTGATTAATTCAGAAGATGGAGTTGAATTTAAATCCTGAAAACATTATCAATTATTGTGGCAACAATGCTAGCGTTAGTTTTGGTTTACACCAAAGCGTGTTCATTGAACTAAAAAAATTTAATGGACATGTGATGCCTTTTTTAAATGCAGGGTGGCCAGACGTACCCCATTGCGGGGCACAATACTCCATTTATTGAATCAATTTTTAGAAATAACCCTTCTCGTCTTATTTGCGTACCTCAATTGTAAATTTATGATCTGGCCATCCTAATTCTATCAGTAGAAAATAAACAAAAAGTCCTTCACCGTAAACAGGAAGAGGTTGATGGTAAACACTGTCGCAGGACCTAGGGGTTTTCAACTTTTTCATGCTGACGTGCCACTTATTGTTATAGCATTTTGTTAACAATCGCATATCCCTTAGACCAGGAGCCCCCAAACTACGGCCCGCGAGAGAATTTCATCCGACCCACCGGCATTTCTCGGCCCGTCTCCAAGGGCGAAATAGTGACTCTAATCATAAGAAGAAGAATGACACTCAACTGTCTTTCTTTATTATATAACATTTTATCATAGTTTGTCGTTACATAGTTGCATCGCCTCTTTGAATGCTGCCTCCATCATTGTTAATGTTACAATGTGTTGTAAGTTTACTTTGTTTTGTGAGAAACCGGCACTATGGGAATCAGAACACTGCTTTGTGGCGAGTTGAACTTCAGCCATCACTATTTTTATCAATAATTCCTCATTCCTTTAAACACCACGGTTAACAAGAAAAACGGTTTTATTACTACCCAACGTATCACAGAAAATACACAACTGCGCAGTTTTCAGTCAAGGTTAATCAGCGGAAAATTGGAGAGATTCACTTGATAATTTATCCTTGGATAATCAGAAGATTATTCTACAAAATATCCGTAAGTGTTAAATATTCCAGTGCTTCCTTTAGTAGTTACATCGGCTAGTGAGAAATATTTTGTTTCTCCTATAAAAGCCTCTTTGCACGACAGATAAAATTGTTCATTGGGTTAGACCCGCGGGCCGGAGTTTCGCATCCCTTCTCTAATGACTGCCACCCACCTAAATAAATCTCTTGTTTGTTTGTTTGTTATGGCAGCCCAGTTCAATAGGATGCTAAATATAGGAAACATAATTGCTTTGATCTATTAGCTTTCCTACTTCTTTTTGGTGCGAATAGAAGTTTTTTAGATCACATCGATTACTAGGTTCCCCTCCAATAAATACTTCCTCCACTATGTTGTTCGACTCGTTTGTTTTCGTAAGGTATGTTTATAGTTCAGAGGCGTAGGAGAAAGAAATTAGTTTACAATAAATTTGAAGTAATCCAAGCATTTGCTATAAATATTTTTTTACCATTTTATTGTAGGAAACAATTATGTCACTAGCCCGATGAAAAGAAAAGTGGATTACGAATGCAGCGAGTTTAAAGAAAAATGAACCATTAATTATTTATGTGTGCCATGTAAAGACAAAGTACTATCTAATTTGCAAAGATTTTATAGCAGTTTTTAAAGAGTGCTACATAAAGAGATGTTATGAAACCAAGCATTTCGAAAAATACGGAACATTAGAAAAATAATTATGGATGCAGAAAGGGGAAGTCTTAAGGAAAAGTCTGGAGAACCAGCAGAACATTTTTTAAAAAGGTTCAAATGAGAATGTGGTAGCGGTTAAAGCCAGCTATCATGTTAGTAAAGTCATCGCTGACGGAGGAAGACCATTTACCGATGGTGAATTTGTTAAAACATGCATGTTGAAAATAGGTGAAGAGGTTTGTCCAGATAGATTAAGTACACTTGGCAGTATAAGCTTTTCTGCAAGTATAGAGTTTAAAAGGATCGAAGACTTAGCAACGAATATTTCTTTACAATTTAAAGAAAAAGCTCGTAATTTTGCGTGTTGTTCTCTAGTTCTGGACGAAAGTGGTGATATCATTGGTACAGTGCAGATACTTATTTTTATTTGTGGTGTGAGCAAAAATTTTGAGATAACTGAAGAGTTAGCAGTGCTTAAAGCTTTAAAGAAATGACTACCGGTGAAGATATATTTCCGAAGGTGTCTGAAACATTTGAATAATTACAACGGAATTGGAAGGACCTGACAATGACAGATGGAGCAAGAAATATGATAGGTAAACATGTAGGACTTATTGGGCTTATTAACAAAGAAATGGACATTTTAAAATTAAGAAATCCAATGCATTATACATCAGCAGTCATTGTGCGGTAAAATACTGAACTTTGGGTCAGTGATGAGTCAATGAGATAAACTTCTTAATGAAAGTCATGGTCTGGGCCACCAGTCTCTGTTTTCTGTGAGGTTTATGATTTTGAATCATCACAAAATCTATAAGGATTGCTTGAGTTGTAATTTTTTTTTCGGCTTTAAGATCTTCGTCTGTCTCACCGTCAGTAACTTGTCGTATGTTTTGGAGTGCGCATTGGAGCGGTGTTTTAAATTAGCTGTAACGGTTTGTTTTTTGTGACTGATCTGTGGTTTTTTGATACGAAAAAGAGGACTATTCATCTCATATATTAGGTATTGTATAGCTGTATTTTTCTTAAAGTGACTCGAATAAAATAATAGTAGTTTTGGAATGTTTTGACCGTATAAGCCAAATTTCTCATGTTGTTTTAGAATTATACTAATATTTCTACATGTATAATCTATTCTGCGATTTACCAGAAGGTTGGAATGAATGGAAAAATACAATTCTTTACTCTAGAAATATATTTTTATCCATCCTTCGATAATGTCGAAGCGTTTAAAAAAATGAAAATATCGAGGTTTTATATCAATAATGAGGTCAGGCTCAACTCTGTGGAATTTACTCATCATTAAAAAAGGACCTTAGTTACTTCCACAAATTTAATTTTAAACGACCGGCTTCACTACGATCTTCAGGTGATAAAATATTAAAAAATCGTTCCATATATATAGGGTAAAATGAGGGGGGGGGGGAGGGAGACAGGAGGGGTTGCAAAGAAAACGAATGGAATGTAATCGAATAAACGGTTGGGAAAAGGAAGGGGTTGGAAAGAAAGACGAAAGCAACATAATAGCAAAATGTTACAAAAACTTATTAAAAGGGCCAAAGACAACAATGTTGATACAAAGCATTTACAAAATATTCGGTAAGCTAAATAGAGGAGAATGATTGTGAAAAAGGTATTCATTTACGAGAAGCGAGTCTTCACAAATAATTATCTCTAGCTGTTCAAGAGCATCCAATTTGCGACCTTTAATTTCAAAGTCGAGGAATTTAGGGTTGAAGGAACTATGATGATTGAGGTTTAAAAGATGTTTCGCAAATTGAGAATTCCAAGTATTTAAACGGAAGTATCGCTTATTCTCCTTAATCCTCTTGTCAAAACTCCTCCCCGTTTGGCCGATGTAGACCGCTCCGCAATCATTACAAGCAAGTTTATATACACCACTTCCTAATGACAACTGGATCGGGTCTTGAGCATTAAGGAATAATTTGGAAAAGTAACTGGGGATTAGAAAGCAGGTTTAAGTTTGAGTTTAGGAAAAAGGTTCCTTTCCAACCCCTTCCTTTTCCCAACCGTTTATTCGATTACCTTCCATTCGTTTTCTTTGTGACCCCTCCTATCTCCCTCTCCCTCCCTCATTTTACCCTATATATATGGAAAGATTTTTATATTTTATCACCTGATGTTGCTACGATCGTAGTGAAACCGGTCGTTTAAAATTAAATTTGTGGAAATAACTAAGTTCCTTTTTTCATGATATCGAGGTTTTATTTGAATCTGTTGGTAGTAACAGCGAATTACCATCAGATATTGCCGATGAAAAAATGTCTTCATTAAGCAGCGACGACTCTGCTCCTGCTCGACCAAGGGCGTCGCATGCCCAAATTTTATCTTCTTCCGAGAGTGATGAATCAGACAGGAGAGGAAAATGTTGATGTAGACGAAAGTGATTGGGAAGAAGCTTTTGACAACTGTGATAACCCACCTCATAAGCCTTGTGAGTACCAAGAGATATATGGACCAAAACATGCACCCCCTAATAATGCAGCGCCTATCAGTTATTTTTACTTATTTTTTACCAATACTCCTGAATACAATAGTGAAGGAAACATAAGTATTCTCAAAAATTTAGTACTACTAATAAAAATCTATCTCCGAATTCTCGTGCAAGGAAATGGGAAAATATAACTCTAGCTGAACTAAAAGGCTTCATTGCGTGCGTATTGAATATGGGCATACACAAATGGTCACTCAAGAATCCCAGTATCTGATGTGGTTCCATGAAATGTTCCCAAGAAATCGTTTCCAGCTGATCCTCAAATTCTTTCACTTAGCTGACACCAAAAATCTTACTCGACCAGCGGAACCAGGATATGACCCCTCATAGAACATGCTAAAGTTTTGTTCAGGCATCACTATACTTCCCATGAGCAATTGAGTGTTGATGATTGTAACCAAGAATCATACCCAGCTCTTGCAATATATACCAAACAAACGTCACGTTCTTTGTATACAGAGGTGATGAAGATAAGGCTGAAATTCAAAAACTTGGCTTGGCTTACACAGTTACAGTAACCTAGATCACATTCAGGGCACCAAACACACAACTTTTTTTAGGCGTTCATTACCAGCGAAGTGGTAGTAGCGGAATGCCTTATGGGTACGTCTTGTCCGTTCGTCTGTTACGACTTTCATCTCCTGAATCGCTGGACGGATTTTAATTAAATTAAGTACTAGTGGTCCATATTTAAATTTATTGTGATTTTGAACTGCATCCCTCAGAACTGCCACTTTATATAAGCGCTTATATAGCCTTTTACTCGTATCTCGTTAAATGACATCCGTCAAGCAAGAATTACTACAATATTTTTTCTTCTTAGCTCTTATATGATCTGTAAGGTATCTATCAAAATATTTATGTGGATAGAGGACAACATTAACCACAGAAAAGCCTGCGACACCTACCGTATTTACCTGAATCCAAGACGAGTTTTATTTTTACCATTTCAGCTTGCTGAAATCGAGGGTCATCTTAAATTCGAGCACGAAGTAGTTTACTGTATGAGTATGAGGGTCAATTTGTCGCGCGTCAATACATCGCACGACAAACCCACCGCGTGTCAATTCATCACACGTCAATTCATCGCTCGACAAATTCGTCGCGAGACAAATTGGAAGGAGAAACGTACTGGTGTACGGCAGGGGGATACACTTTTTGCGTTGGGTGGGTCTCCTGCCATACACAATCCAATGTCTCGCCTTGCGTAATTTGCAAAGAGAATTGCGATTTATTCTGGTATTATCGAAATTAAAGAATAATTTTGTTCTAGAAAAGTGTATCCCCCTGTCGCACACCAGTCGTGTTATTTCGCCTTCCATTTTGTCTAGCGACGAATTTGTCGAGCGATGAATTGATGCGCGATGAGTTTGTCGTGCGACGAATTTTTCGTGTGAAGAGTTGACGCGCGACTAATTGACCGCGACGGAATGACGCGCGACGGATTGACGCGCGACGAACTGACTGCGACGAGTTTTCGTAGAACATAGGAAGTATGGTTATGCGTTATATCGACGTTTTTTAAACAAATTGGGTGGGTTGTGAGTCAAATCCTGCCTTACACCATCCAATGTGTCTTGCCTTTTGTAATTTGCAAAGAGAATTGTGATTCATGTGTTACCGAAATATAAAGAGATGTCCACATATCTCTATCTTACCCTGTTGGAGTACAGTTTTGTGTTTAGGCATTCAGCTGCATAAATGGATAGCACAAGCTGTGAAAGAAGAAAAACTTCAATTATGCTGGCAATAAAAATGAAAATACTACAAGATGTCAAAAGCAATAATTGCAGAAAAATATAAAATTCTGAAGTCGACACTTTCCACAATTATAAAATATAAAGAGAAGATCTAGCAAGCTGTAGTTGAAGGATCAACAATGACAATGAATGCCCACGTGGAGCTGCACAAAAAGATTTAGAAGAAAAAATATTGAAATGGTTTCAACGGTCATCAATGGTCCCGATTTCTATAGTCCACATGGAATGATATGAGCTATGCTCCACCCACTAGGCGATCGAAGGGATGGGGAGCCCTAGTCAATAGAAAGAGGTGATTCCTCCCGAGATGAGTGCTGCATTGCTGAAGTTAGTCTCTCTCTCTTGGTTGAGAAAAGCAAGTGGGAATGGATGAACAGTAGGGAAGAGAGGGGTGGCAGGATGCTTGACCTACTACTGATGCCCTACTGCAATTTCACCTACTTTTTTGTCTACTTTATTTTACATATAAAATTTGACCTACTTCCTATTTATCATAATATGCAACATAACTACTTCAATTTTGCTTAATACCATTTATTAACTTCACCTAAAATGCCATAGGATTTTTCCATTCCATTATTGGAAGAACCAATAGTGTTGATATGGAAACGGTTATTGTTACATAGTCCATATTTACCTGCACAAATTGAGGAGGAAATTGATTTTCATAATCCGTTGGGTTAATTACAAGAAGGAATACCTAAAGAGCTGAAATACTATAATGAGCTAAATCCAATATTATTGAAATAGAAACAGTATGAAAATCTGAGGAACATGCTGGACATTTTAGTAAACAATCCGAGCATGTAAAAAAATTATGTAATGAAGGATTGGGAGATAGGTTGCTGGAATTAGGTAGAAGAATGGAGGACTTTAGGATGGTTTGGGAGATAGGTGGAGAAAAAGAGGATTAAAAGAATCACAAAAATAATAATAAAAGGCTATGTTGTCTGTACTTTGGTCTGTGTTAAGCTATTAAAACACGAATAACTCAATCAAGGATGTAGATAGAGAATTGAAATTTGGCAGAAATTGATATAATGAGCTAATCAAAATTGGTTTATTTACGGTTGACAAGGTAATTTAAGAAATAAATGTTTTTGGCGCTATTTTTGCACCGAATAATTTTATAAATTTTAATTTATTAATTTTATGTGGACAAAATTAAAAAATGTATAATAACATCATAGTGTGTTCCAGAGAGCCAAAGTTGTCCTGTGTAATGTTTAACAAATAAATATTCTTTTTGTATTTACATATATCACGCTGAGAGAGATAGCTACATATTTGAGGGGAGAATGAGAAGGAGAATGTGAGGGAGAATGTGCGGGAGAATGGGAGGGAGAAAGGAGGATGGGAAGAAGTGAGGATGAAGAATAGGAGGGAAAGAGGGATGGAGAATGGAAAGAAGGGAGAGGGAAAATAGGAGGGAGAGAGAATAAGGGGAGAGGGAGGTAAGGGAGTGGGAGGAAAAGAGAAAGGAAGAAAGGGAAGTACCTTAATTTTAATACATAATCTGTATATACCCATCATATTTGGTGGGCAATTATGCTAGTAATTCATAAAAACCTTGTTCTAATGAGTACTCATAATATCCGAAAATTGAATTCCATGTATGTAATCTTAAGAAGTTACAAATGATGGTGTTTTTGCTTGCTATAATGAAGTTCTTGTTATATGCTCGGCTCATTCTGTTGAGGTTACCCTGTAATTATAAAAACTTGTAAAAATTATTTTTAATATATGAAAATAAAACTATATAAAAATTAACTTTTAACCTACCAACTTTTATGTACTGAAGTGCACTAAAAGCAAAAAATCTGATGTGGCCTCCACATGACTTCCTCCATACTTGTATTATTTCTAAAAATTCCAAATAGGTTACGTGATAATAAATATTTTAAGGAACTGAGAGAAAAATTTAAAGACTACAAAGAACAGAAATAGACTCAAACCATAGCCTTCTGATATTGGGTATATCCACAAAGCTCCAACAATTAAAAAACTATAAAGGAGCATTACTGAGACGTAACTAAGCGTCAGTTGTTAACAATGGTTGTCGGTAGGTGGCATGGTGATGGCAGCTAAAATATTTAGTTTTTAAGGTCTCTTAAACAATGCATTATATGGGAAAATGTTTTAAACAAAGGTCGTAGAAAATTAAATTTCCTACAACATTTACTCCAATATTTTTTACATTAATCAAATATTAAAGCAAATATTTCAAAAAAACAGATGTGACATGAGTAAACACCCACTTCCAGTTGACCGATTTTTACCAAAAACTAATTAATTCTTCTGACTTTCATAAAAATGTTAATTATAAATTTTCGCATGTACCTGATTAATAGTTTTTGAGTTAGAGCACCCACAAAAAAACTGTCACACAAATTGATTTTTATAGTTTTATTTTACACTTTTACATTTATGTATTGATTTAGGTAAAAATAAAAGATGCTTAAAATGATGGAATTAATTTATTCTCTTTTTGCAGCATCCTTTGCTTCAAGCAAAAGATCTCATGTGACCAGATATGCCGCTCGATTGTGCTGCCTGGCTGGCAAAATATCTCCTGTGCCTCCTTAATTTCATCTTTTTTGTGAGTTTATTGATTTTTGATATAAAAACACATACATTATGGACATGTAGTTTCTTACAGAGGAATTCCTAATTTTTGCATAGCAAAAATGCAAATGTCAAAATAATCTATCCTTGATATGAATGAAATGAAAAATATGGAGGGCTATTATTCCAGTCATTCCAGTAACCTACCAAAATATTGAAAACTTAGGATGATAATTTTGGTATGCTGCATCCAAGGTTTTGTACATAAATTACTGTATTTTCCGGTGTATAAGATGCATCCATGTATAAGACACCCCTGAAAATGAGGCCATTTTAAAGTGAAAATTTTTTTCTCATATTGCAGATTTGTTTACATAAGGGCATAAGATTCATCAGTAGGCAATAAACAACATGAAATAAGTTAATTATAGACTGCATGACTTTTGGACCCAACAAGTGTACCCCCCTGCAGTACACTAGTCTCACCTTCCAATTTGTCTTGTGGCGAATGTCTCACGATAAAATTTGTCTTGGGACGAATTTGTTTCGGGGCGAATTTGTCTCGCGACGAATTTTCCAGCAATGAATTGAAGCACAATGTATTGACGCGCGGTCTATCTATCTTCACTACTTTGCAGCAATAAAGATATAGTCGATAAATTGTCTTAATCTGGTTTTTATATACAGAAGTGTAATGACTGTAATGGTGTGTATATAAGGCATCATGCTGTAATTTTCGCAAGAGAGTGGATGAAAATTGAAAGTGCTTACAAAATGCCCTATCAGTTTCTCATTTTGCAAACAACCTAGTCACTGACAGTAGATTTTCTAGAAAAATTCTTTTCCAAGATATATATCAATGAAACAAAATGATTACAATATCATGCAAATTAAAAACAAGAAAATCAGTTTTGTGACACTCTATTACTAAACATTTCCTTTCCTTTTTTGTGGTAGTCTAAAATTAAGTTCCTTCAAAAATCATTTGTATCCCTTCACCATCCTTGATCTCCCTCACCAGAATAGAAATTTTCATAACAGGTGCACCTATAACAGACATACTCCCTCTGCCTTGAAACCATTGAAAGTATGTCACACTTGTTAAGAGTTTACTTTCAGTATCAGCAGGCTATAAAATCCAATAGAGAGAAAAAGTCTGATCTTTATTTGATTTATTGTCTAGACTAGAATTTTTCTCCTCTCCTTTGGATTTGATGTTCTTTCATTCACACAACTTTTGAAAAAATTGTTTTAGTGCATAATACCATGAGTTCTCAATATATCTTCCGTTAGTTGGCTGGATCTGTAGCGCTGAGCATTGGCATATGGTTGGCAGTGGATAAAGACTCCTTCATTACGTTCACTCAAGCCACACAGAACCCCACCTTGCAGGTGAGTGGGTCTTGTTATAGAGAGTTTTTGTTTTGTATTTGTTTGGAATCACTGATGTGGATATTTTTACCATTTAATTCCATAAAAAATTCGTTTAACTGAGAAAAATAATGGACGTTTATGGAAGAATTATGTTCTGTGGTAATTTGTTTTTTTATGTTGGTTATTTGTTATAATTTTTTTAAGTATTAAATTTTTTAGTTTGCATACCATGATTTAAACACAAAACATGGTGGCTTTCAGCCATACGCTGCCACTTAGGACATTTGTTTTCTATCCATAATTCACATCTGGTTTGTGGCTATTAAAGTTATCGTAATCATAAAATAATTTTGTTGCCTTTAAAGAGGTATTTTGCCCTGCAAATCAATTTATTTTGATTAATTTTTTCTAAAATTTGTGAGATCATTGTGTATGGAAAGCAGTACCTTGTGTGTTACTCTGCCACTGCTTGTGGTTGAACCTAAACATTTTTCATTGGCTTGCCTTGATGTGCCTTGCTGTTTTATTTTGTTAATATCTTTACCGGTGGGGTGCAGCAATTTGGTCGAACCACTGTGGTTGAGCAGGCAGCATACGTGCTCATTGCTGCTGGAGCCTTTGTATTCATTGTTAGTTTCCTTGGCTACTGTGGTGCCATCCGAGAATCACGATGCCTTCTCTTTACGGTGAGTTACTTTTGTTTTTTTAATGTAGTGTTTTAATGTAAATAGAATGCATAACATATTAGTTATTCCATTGTCATCCCACCATTGCTGAACAACATAAATTATGAATGATGATGATGAATAATCAAATAGTAATCTAGATCATACAGTTTCAATTAGTAATGGGGTTTAAGATTTTTTTATTTTTTTTTGTTGGCTAAAAGAAGAAACATTTCTGATGAAATCAAAGCATTACAAATATAGAAGCTGATGCTGGGCTAAATTAATCACTTAATTCATATCTTCCATTCTGTGTTATATTGTTATTCACAATAGCCTGTTTATCACACTTTTTATCATTTATCATTTTTATCATTTTGTATATGCTTATCTTTTTTTCTACTTTTAAACATTGTGTGGACAAAGGAGTAGTTTGCTTATTCTTTTGCCCATTTAGATCTGTTCAATATTGTTTTTTAATTAACAAATGTCAAATATTTAAATTAGCATTTTTAAGAGTTAGATGTTAATTGAGTGGGAAAGAGAGAATATTTGAAATACGTGTTATCATTAATGGATAAATTTATTGCTACTTTTTGAATTTTTAATTGTTTTCCATTTTCTTGTAAATAGCAAGCATTTTGAATAATAATTGGTATTTAGACAGTCATAACAGAATAAAATTAACGATATAAAGAAAATAATTTTGGAAATATAATAAACCACAATTCTACTAATTCAATATCTTTTTATTTTTGAGATAATAATTTATTTATACCTACCAATTATTTTCTGTAGATAATTATTTCAGTTTATTTATATTATCTGTAATATACATGTTTTTGGGTTAACTGTACACCCTTTCGCCCTATTTTACTGTAAATAAATAAATTTCATTTTGGTATTAGAGTGAGTTTTTCTAGTGAAACTGGTCTGAGTAATAGTGAATGAATTGTTTTCATTCTTCTTGCAGTATGCTGTTTTTCTTTTACTAATCCTCATATTGGAAGTCACAGCTGGAGGACTTGTTGCTGGGTACAGAAAAAAAGTATGTGCAAATCTTGTTATTGATACTATGAATTGATAATTTTAATTTAATACATTTTTACTTTATATCGTTAGTAGCTCAATAACTTTGGCTAAGATTAATAAAGGTAAACTACTCCTTTAGCCAAACAATTAGAGGGTTACAACACCCTCTAATTGTTTGGCTAAAGGAGTACTTTACCTTTACATTTTTACTGTTATAATTTTATTTTTATCTTGTTTGTTTCAGATAATTATTTTAGGAAAATGTTTTATTTTAGTTTTGTACATTTGTTAGGATTTATTTTGTGCAATTAAAGGTGTGTAAGACAGTACATATAAATAATATACAGTTGAACCCTGTTATAATGCGGGCATCGGGAGACATAAGAACACCTGTGTTATAGGCAACCCGCACCACATCAGGAATTACATATTGAAAGTTTTCAGAACTATTTTTTTATGGTCTATCCTTATTAATAAGAAATTTAATTCCAAAATTATGTAAAAATACGGTCAATCTCTAAGGCTGTGCACCACATGAAAGCTGTAAGCGGGCGGTGGAAGCGACTGAGTAGAAAATCAAGATAACGAATTAGCGTGACAGTGTCCCAAGGCACCAACGAATTTTGTTTCTGAAAAGAACGACTATAGCAGGAATGGAAAAACTTTTGGTGAGATGGGCTGTATTAGCAGTTGTAGTTCCTCAGGCAGGCCACATTAACATATTCAAATTCTTTGGAAGGCCACATCGAAGCTACTTGAAATATTCTGCCAGTGAAATTGATAAATAATAATATTTTAGGGCCAAAACTTCATAATAAAAGATTTTCTCACCTTAATTTAAACAACAAAAATGAAATTATCTATATGAGACTTTACGGTTTGCTTTCCTAATGGTACTACAGGCAGCATAAAATACTCTCGCAGGTCATAGTTTCCCAACCCCAGCAACCACAGCAATTTGAACGACTATCAGTGAATACACCCAATATGTGCGGAAAAGTTTAGGAGAGATTTTTTACTGAAAAAAAGCTTGGAATGAAGAAATTTAAACTTGCTGAAATGATAATGAAGGGTAGATTTTTGAAGAACAGTGTTTTGAAAACTAAAGCTGACAAAGGTCTTTCAGTCAAACTGACTGTACACATTGTTGCTCAAATACTTTGCATCTTTTAAAAAATTATTTTTGGGGGACATGACTTGATCCGCAGTGTATCAGAATCCATGATATAATGGGGCGTGTTATAATGGGGTTCTACTGTAATATATAAATTGGATAAAAGAGGAAAATCTCAGAAATGATATTTTATCTCTCTTTGTCAATTCAAATTTTTATAGGCTGAAGAAAAAACTAGAGATTTTTTAAAATCTACCATAAAGGACTACTATGCGACAAAGGAAAAAGAGGATGCTGTGACTCTTATGTGGAACTATCTCATGTCTCAGGTAATTTCTGACACAAAGCTTCATAATTAGAAATATTATTTTTATTAACTTTTTTATGGAGATGAAAATATGCATGCAAATATTTTAATACTTCTATTCACAATGTGAATTCAAAAGTAATTTAGGAATATATTATTTTAGTTTTACATTTGTATAATTGTTTACTTGTATTGCAAAGATTATTGAGATCAGTATGAATATTTGGCAAATGTCTGGTTTGCATGATGCTGAAAAATCTATTTCAATCATTGGAAAGGAATTTATAAACTGCTAAATGTTAGTTTAAATTGTGTTCTGTTTTAAAACTGATTTCATTCTTTGCAACTCCTGGTTCCTCTCCAATGCATAACTCTCATCTATTCTAACTTCTATGTGCTCAATATAGCAGAATATCATGTACAAACCTTAAGAATTTAAATTTCTACGTACGTACCTTCTTTCTTTTCTAACCCCTCTTAAAGCTATTTACATTCTTTATATTTACTCAATCTCTTTGTCTTCTTATTTTGGTCTCCTTTTGTTTCTCCATTTGTTCTGCCTGATAGAATTGTTGCGTGATAACTATGATGGCCTTATTTTTATTAGTTTTCTAAGTTTTCATCACAAAATTTATACTTGTGACAACAATTGGTACCTTCAACTTTCCATCATTGGTACCTTCAACTAAACTCTCCATCATTGATACCTGTGACTTTCTTCATGAGTAATAATTGGCAATATGACTTTTCATCACACTATAAATATTGGTACTTGACCTTTAATCACAAATATGACTATTTATAATGAAAGAATTTTTAGCTTGAAATTTTTTATTAATTTTTACTTTCTCTCCATATAGTATAGGGGAAAGTATTGTATTCATGAAAAAAATCGACTTCGAGATTTCAACGGAAATACATATTTTGAGGTCCCCTGAACATGTTTTGACCATTTTCTCGATGATGTCTGTGTATGTATGTGATAGCTTTTTTGTGGTTGCTCTAACTCAAAAACTGTTACTCAGGTCAACGCGAAATTTTATATTTAACATTTTTATAAAAGTCAGAAGAACTGATTAGTTTTTGGTAAAAATCGGTCAACCGGAATTGGGTGTTTACTCTTGTCACATCCGTTATTTTGAAATATTTGCTTTAATATTTGATAAATTTAAAAATGTATTGGAATAAAAGTTGTAGGAAATTTAATTTTCTACAGCCTTTGTTTGAAACATTTTTCCATATAATGCATTGTTTAAGAGATATCTTATATTTTAGCTGCCACCACCTTGCCACCTACTGACGACTATTGTTAACAATTGATGCTTAGTTACGTCTTAGTAATGCTCCTTTTTCTTTTCTTAATTGTTGGAGCTTTGTGGCTATATCCAATATCAGAAGGCTCTGGTTTGAGTTTATTCCTGTTCTTTGTAAAGTCTAAAATTTTCTCGTAGTTTCTTAAAATATTTATTATTATGTAACCTATTTGAAATTTTTAGAAATATTACAGATATGGAGCAAGTCATGTGGTGGCCACATCAGATTTTTAATTGAAGTAATTTGCTTTATATAACATATTTGTTGAATTTAATTGTTAAATATTAATAATTTCTTATTCCTGGAACCCAATTTTACACCAACCAAACTACCTTTACTCCATCTTTAATATTTTTGTATTATCAGGAACTTCCAACTGATCCTCAATTGTTTTAGATCCTGCTGGTTAATTTTTTTACTTGCTAATCAATTTACCTGAAGATTAGTTTCTTTAAAAAATGCCTCAATTGCCATTTTGTTGGGCTGAGTGAATCAAAATAAAGCAGGTTCTTTAACTTAAGGCTTCTAGTATTTTTACTTTCTCCATACGTAGTATAAGGGAAAGTATTGTTTTCATGAAAAAAATCGACTTCGAGATTTCAACGGAAATGCACGTTTTCAGGTCCCTTGAACACGCTTTAACCATTTTCTCGTTGATGTCTGTGTGTGTGTGTATGTTAGTTTTTTTTGTGGGTGCTCTAACTCAAAAACTATCAATCAGGTCAACGCGAAATTTTATATTTAACATCTTTATAAAAGTCGGAAGTATTGATTAGTTTTTGGTAAAGATTGGTTAACCCTTTGCGGTCCTATGTTGAGGTGGACTCGACATAACATTTCATTCTAATGGATCTAATGCCCCCAGCAGCCTGCCAACTTGATCCTCAACTTGGTGTCCACTGGACTTCCTTCAACACCTTGTATATATATATATATATATATATATATATATATATATATATATATATATATATATATATATATATATATATATATATATATATATATATATATATTAACTAAAGGAAAAGAAAAGGTAGTGATGAGGGTGGCAACAAGGTGTTGAGGGAAGCCCAGCGGACACTCACCAAGTTGAGGACCAAGCTGGCAGGCTGCTGGGGGCGTCGAAGAGTCACGTAAAACACACGAACACAAAAACACACGCAAGCTTATCGGGCCTATGCCCTTCTTCAGCGAAAGAGTAACGTAACATATATAACATATATATATATGTGTGTGTGTGTGTGTATGTATGTATGTATGTATACATTCGATGCCCAATTTACACCATAGATACGTTCTGAGGATTATGGCGTATATTGAAATTGGTGTAAATCAAAAGTTATTTTCTGGCAGTATTTGATCATGTACAGTGGCGGCTCCTACCATAAGGGATAGTGAGATTCATTCCTACCAAAACAATTTAAACCTCAGTAACATCTTTCTTTATGGTGATGTAATTCAGTAATTAATTTATTCCTTTATTTAATAATATTCCTTGAATATTATCAATGCAAATAACGCATTATAAATTTATCATGCAAGCGATATTCTAAAACATTTCTATATGTTGATTGTCCTGTGAAAAAATTCAAAATAGTAATCTAGAGGTTCCAAAATTATGCTCACATACGTTCACAAAATTATGACAAAATGTCCCCACCAGTTAAAAGGCATACAAGCTGGTGCTAATCATATAAATTATGGGAGTACTGTCCCAAACTTAAAGTCATGAATTGTTCTTATTGTAGAATCACTAAGTCCCAATGCTTTCCGAATGTCAATGTTTCTCTCACCACATTCAAACCTTTTAAGAACCTCTATTTTAATTTCTAAGGAAAGAGACTTTCTAGCTTATTTCATGTCATTCCTTCACATGTTAAAATCACCGCTAATGCTTTTGAAGCTCATTTTTACACAAAGGGATATATTAAAGTATATTAAGAATTAAAATCACAGAGGTAAACGACAGTTAAATGGAAAACATTAGCACTACGAAAGACGACAGCTAAACCGACAACTGTATATGTATGCCTCCTTTTGCGGTGAAAGAAAATGAACGTGAGACTTTACATTGTAACATTCAAAGGTAGAGGAGGTGTGGAAACGAGCAACGTGGCACAAATAGGATGTTATTTGTACGTTCATTATAAATGGCATTAAAATGAAAGTGCGTAAATCGGATTGGCGTAAATCGAGCGTCGCCTGTATATATGTGTGTGTGTGTACACACAAACACGTTACTGGTGCTCTTTCACAGTTGTCCTGCTGTGGGGTGGATAGTTATAAAGACTTCCAAATGTCTGAAAAGTGGAAAGAAGGAACTAAGGCTGTTCCAGAGGCATGCTGTGTTCTTCAACCTATTGGGGTGGACCCATCATTATTCAAACCACGAGATTCAAGTTGTCCATTTCATCCTACTGCAGCCAACTCATATTATGAAACAGTAAGTAATTATACAGTAAATAGCTCTTTATTTTATAACTTGTATATTTTCTTCTTATCCTCCATATATCATGTAAATCATGACAAATGATTTACCCAAAGCACTGAAATTTTCATCTTTCATTATGTATGACAAAGAACAAAATTAAATAGAGCAACCTTGGCTCTGAATAAGTAATGAAAAGTATAGCCACCTTATACACCAAATGAAAGATTGGGGACAATCGATAAAGTAAAGACATGCATATACTATTCCGGTTTACATGTACTCCATTGCCTGAGTTACAGGATTTTAATCCTCACCAGAATCTTGTGCATGAATAATCACACACTCACATGCATATTCAAGCACACTTAGTGAAGGAAAAAAGCCAGCTTTAGTAAAGCATCTTAATGTATATTTTGACATTTAATATGTCATCCTCACTAGGAGTTGATTCTAAAAGTCTCGTACATGAACAATTTGTTTACCGTAAATGCCCGCGTATAATGCGGACTTTTTTTTCGAAATATTCGAGTTAAAAATTAGGATGTGTGTTATACGAGGGTGCATAATCTTCCTATTTTCATTTGACCTCATATTTCCACAATTTTGGCACAGTAATTACTGCCCGGGTATCCTCATATTTTTATAGGTGATTTTTACGAAAAGTAAGATAGAAAATAGTAAAAATTTATTAACTAATTCTATAAACATACATTAATTAGATATGAAAAGAATGAATTCAGTATTTATTCATTTTAAAAGCCAAGAAATTCTTCGTCACTGGACCATTCTTCTTTGATGTTGTTATCGGAATCGTCATCTTACGCGTGACATCACCCTATACCGACGCCCGGCCTGGTGGTGAGATACTGGTACTACTTACAATTAGAAACAATGGCAGTTGATGCCTTTGAGTACGCTGGGAGTTGATGCTTCTTGTAGAACTAAAAATAAAGTTATCGTTCCCTACCTTTCTCTCAGCATTCATACGTGATTTATTCTTGATTCTTCGAGTCTGTAGTTAATAATGGTTATTTGCTATCGTGTTTACGTGCTCCCGAGTGTTCTAATAAGGGTAAAACTGAAGGTTGGGCGAACCCATCCACCTCAGGCGTGACAAAAACGTGTGTAAAAACATAGGATTATCGTCATTCCATTTTATTAGCTCAAAGAATGTCATATGCCATACTATGAAATTAATATAATTCGATTTATTATGTCCTAATATCACCTTGTAAGTAAACATAGAGTATGTAATTGAGTTAGCTGACGTTCTTTTGGAACCTTATTCGAAAATTTCATTTCGCACTTTCATTATGTTATCAATACATAATACCAATAATTCGATCATTGCTTTAGAACACGTTACACCATCTACTTTATTCTGGAACGGTAACGCTAAAAAAATCTGTGTGCACTATACGCGGGTGTATAGAAAAATCATAGATTATGAGGCTGAAAACCCCCCTGCGCGTTATACGAGGGTGCGCATTATACGCGGGTATTTACGGTACTTTAAAAATTTTCTAGATAGTTTTTACAACCAACCATTTACCTTTCAATGCTGTAACCACTAAAAATTAAGATTTTTGTGCATCTACCATTTCAAGCCTCAATGCTCAATGAAATCTCGAACCCTCTTAAAATGTTTTAAAGAAACAAATCATGCAATGCAAATTTACTTTGTGTCCAAAATGTGACATGTATATGTACATAGTATTGTAACTTGCTTTTCAACATATCCAATCAAAATCATGAACAGCATAAGAAAACTGTGAAACGAACCGCTTTCGATTATTTTTTTATGAAACTGTTTATATGCCTATTTTTGTGCATATTCTTCATGCTGCAGTTTTATGTGGTAAAAGGTAAAAAAATCTCCAAATGCCGTACTATATCTAAAGTTAAAAAACACCTCAAAGAGAAAGAAAGAGGGAGAAAAATTTTAAAAAGAAAAAGGAAAAGAAACCTCACTCTATCAAACATACACTTCACCTGCCGTTTAGAGGCTTTTTAGGGCCAGTGCAAGGGACAGCATGTCGACACCCAGGCTTACGGGAGACTTCTCCACATCAGTGACCTACAAGCACACACACAAAAATCAGGTATGCGAATAAATTGCAATGGCCCTGCACAGAGAAGTCTCCCGTAAACCTGGGTGTCGACCTGTTGTCCCTTGTGCTGGCCCTAAAAACCCCTAAATGTCAGATGAAGTGTGTTTGATTGGGTGAGGTATCTTTTTCTTTTTAAAATTTTTCCCCTCTTTCCTTCTCTTTGAGGCGTTTTCTAACTTTAGATTTAGTACGGCACTTGGAGATTTTTACCTTTTACCATTTTATTTGTGCCGTGCAGTTTTACATCAAATAAAATATAAGATTTTTTCTCGTTATATTTAAGAAAAGTGGATTGCTGTAATCAGCACCAAAGGACTTGGTTTACTTTCCAATTTGTAATAATGTGCTGCAACTGTGCAAACATGCAAACACACAGAAAGAAAGACAGAATTCTCTTTAATATATGTAATAGATTTATAATGCTCATTAGCAGTTTTCAAAGTAAATAAACATGATAACTCTCGACTTAATTATTTTGTAGCTCAGTTTGAACTTCACCGCTAACGCTGCCATTTTCGATGATGAAGCTTTAGTTTAAATTTAAAGAAATGCCTTCATTTTGGAATGCAAGGTTTTAATTTTGAATGTAATTTAGGGAAATGTTATTTTGTTAAGTTTTCATTTCTTATTTATGAATTTTTAATGTAAATCTTAGAATTGCTATCATCTTGTAACATAAGATGTTATATAATCATGAATATATAACAATTTTTGATATATCAGCAACACAAGGATGGCATGGTGTATGCTGCATTTGCGGGTTACAGTACGAATTAGGAACATGAATGGAAGAACAAATGAAAGAATTAAATTTTATTTTTAATGATATAGTTGTTTCTGATATATAATGCTATTGACTATTATTTCTTTGGAGAATATATAAGGATTTAGTTATTTTATATTTCTATTTGGAATCAAATTTTTACATTTTCAAGGTATGAATAAATTATTCCAAAGAATAATAAGTATGAGAATTTCACTTAAATAACAAGTAATATAGCCCTTCCTGTCATATTGACAGTCTTTTGCACTAGTGTTTAAGGAATTCAGGAAGATACTGATAGGCATACTTTTGTATGGGAATGAATTTATTTATTTTTAGTGAATATTTTGCAATTTTTTTCACGGGCTTTGCCTCCTCTCATACCAAGAAGTATTCCGACCTGATGAAATTATCCTCAGTTTCTTGGTCACTTTTCTTCCAATACTACTGCTTGGTAAATTCTAACTACAAATTATTGCAACCATAGCTGCAACGGACATACTAGTATACCTATATTTAAGGAGAAAATTGTAATATTTTTACTGTTTTGTACATCATTCGTTTATCACAAACTCTGCTAACATGAACACATGACTTTACTCTCCCTTTGAGGTTGCATTAAAGAGGGTTTACTGTAAACCTAAAAATTTGTTTAGATTACAAAAATGTGAATGTTTTGATAATGTAGCTTTGAGAAATATGGGATGTTTGCCAAATTTAAGCACACTACACTATAGATCACAATGGCAATTTAATAGAATTAGTGAAACTGCACATCAAAAATGACAGGTATGAGTGAATTAAGTATCAAGTTAAAGTAAAATTTAAATAAAAAATTAATGAAATCAACTTTTATATGCACTAAAAAGTAAACAGTAAATAGAACATTCACATAATTGAATGTTCGGGAAAGTAAAAATAATTTTGGGCATATAAAAGCTGAATGGAAAAGGAATCCTAATCTACAATTATGCTCCACAACTTTCATATGCCCAAAACTATTTTTACTTTCTGAAACATTCATTCATTTCAATTTTAGATTTATTTTTTACTTTTAGGACATATTTATAAAACATGATGATTTCATTAAAATAGATTTATATAAATTTTATTTTTGTCTCTAGTCAAAGATTTAAAATTTACTCAGCTTTCACAGAAATTCTCCTCAAATACTCAACAATTTTAATTTCTATATCTGTCTTCACTAACACAATATCAATGAATAATTGAATACTTGTTTATTTTTGTTGCTCTCATATTATTTGTCATGTGTAATAGGCTTTTGCCTGTGAATAAATAAATACCAAGGTATTGTTTAAACTTCAAATTAGCATGGATATTTCTTTGATATGTGGACAGATGCGATGCAGATTTATAATCCCAGCCAATTATAAGAAATTGCATGAAATCAGCAACGATGAAAATCACCTAGAAGACGAAAGATTTTCACATAAAAATATCTCAAATATTCATATTAAAAACTAATTTATGAACTGATTCAAAATCTATTAAAAAATTGACTGCAGGAAAATAAAATTTCATTCTTTTAGGCATTCTTTGTTTCAAGGCTTGAATTCTTACAACTCGAAGTAACTTTAGTATTCAAATGATTAATGTGCTACAATCATCACCATGTTAATCAAATGAAAACATGTTGGAAAAGTATACTCCATAACTGGAATAGACAGAGATTTCAAAGGCATTCTTTATGGGAAATACCTATAAAACAGTATCAAAAGATTGGGTTGTTCTTGAATTTTTTATCTCCAAAACTATAAGTCATATTTATGTGACCTCATTGACTTTTTTGTGGCAGATGTGGTTTATTCTAATACATTTTTAAATCTATACCTCACAGATCATATAAGATCTTGGAAGTGAAAAATATGGCGTTTAATTGTTGTTTGCTGGTAGAACTGTCTTAGCGAATGATGTAAACAAAATATGCGATGTTATGCTTGACATTTTCTAGAATTTTTATTTCCAAAACTATAAGTTTTAATTATGTGGTCTCGTGGACGTTTTTGTTGCAAATGTTGTCCTCTATCTGAATTATTATTTTAACCTATGAATACCTTACAGATCATACATATAAGAATTAGGGAGAGAAAAATATGATATTTAATTGTTGCTTGACGGATGCCATTTAACGTGATACAAGTATATGTTCATTTAAGTGCTTATATAAAATGGAAGTTGTAATTGAAGATACAATTAAAAATCACATACAGACAGACGAGCAAAGGTGATATGACCATAAGGTGTTCTGCTACTACCGCTTTGCTGGTAAAGAACACCTAAAAATGGACTCTCCTTGAATCAAATCTATGACTTCAATGTTGATGGCAAAAAGTTTAAAATATAATAGTTGCACTGCCAATTAATTCCTGAATGTTTGATTGAAAAAGAATGGAAAGTTTTGAGTTTTTCTTATCTATCCATTTAACTCTGTATATGTGATGGAGGTTTGACAAATTATAATAAAATTATTAGAGGAATGCTTTCATTCTCAGTAATAGTTTCCATTAGAAATTTATTTTATTGAAGGAATTCCATTGTTATCACTTTGACTGAGATTTTGCTATTGGCTTCTCTGAACTAAGGTAACCAACTAGCTATTTTGCATTTATGTTTTCCATAGACAGGTCAGTCTATTGTGCAACTACAGTTTACAATGAATACACATCTTACACATGCATAAACATGCAGGATAGAGGAAACTTGCTGCTCATTTGAGAAAATCCAGTTTTATTGAAAGAATCTCAATTAGAGAAAAGAAGAAAGTTTTCTGTTTCCGTTAAACTGAAATGCTTATCTTTTTCTCTAAGGTCTTTATGAGTGATAAATGTTACATTTAATAGCAATGGCTAAAATTCTATAGTAATTAAATCTTTACTTTTTAAATTATAATATTTTAGTCCGGTAAAACTGAAAGAAGTTTCTGAAAAAATTTACCATTGCCAGAAATGATCAATTAAAAGTGAAGATTTTCTCAAAATATTTCTTTTGCAGGGTTGCTATCAAGCCTTTCTCAACTGGGTGAATGAGCACACAGATGTTGTAATTGGAGTAGTAATTGGTTTGGGTCTCATACAAATCATTGGGATCATTCTTGCCTGTTGCCTTTGCAAGGTACTTGATAGCTACATAAAATAGTTGAATACTCACCATGAACTCAATGCCCGGGAAATGAAGAGAGCTGATCTAATGAACAAGGACACTTGCATCTGATGCTTTACGCTCAAACAACATCTTTGCCTCGGTTTTCAACGTACCATTTGCTGATCAATTCACATCACTCCAGGAATCTGATCCTTTGGTTTTATGGTTATGAAATTTTATCATCATAAATCTATGGCCATTGTAATGTGATGAAAGGGTATGTAATGAAGCTAAAATGTTTGAGTATTGGTTCCTTTTGCCATGTCCATCTGTGATTTTTCTGAATTTGCTCCAGTTTTTCTGCAGTGCCATTGTTTAGCTGCATGCATATCTAGCTGATATTGTAATGCAAATATAGAAATGAGCAACTTTGATTTAAATATATTTTTAGCAGTAACTCATTGGCATTTATAATCCAAAGTGGTGAAATATGTTCTATGTTATGGAAGTCAATTATTTTCATTAAGTATTAAGAGAAATAATTAAAATATCTTCTTCTTGCAATTACTTTTACGGTCATATATGCAGAATTATATTATTTTTAAGGCTCCATAATTGAAATGTTTGAAGGTTTATCTCCACATTCTCGCATGTTTTTATTAAAATTCAGGATGATGTCAACGCTTATTACTCAGTTTGAGATGACACTGATATTACATTTATTGTTGTGATTATAATTTTGTACAATGGTTGGTTTATTAGGTTTCTTGCCTTATTTTTTCATTGTAATTTTTTGCTGTACTATAGGAGGCTTTGACTTTTTTATAACAAATCTTTTTATCAAAATTAAAATAGAACTTATAACATTTAAAAAGTAATTTTATCTGAATATTTTGAAGGTCATATTAATTTTTAATTTTATAATAACTGTTGCCTGTATTTTTAACCTAATTTGCATAATATATTGCCTTTTTGAAATTTTCAAATGTATTGACACTGTCTTTGCTTCAACTCTAGATAATTTAATGTTACAAAGTGCACCAATTGAATGTTGGACTCAGTTATCCTTAATATTTAACACTACCTCTACTCCACACAATTCTTCATTGAGAATCCTGGGATTTTGCTCCTACATCATTCTCTTCCATTACATCAGAGGTCAGCAACCTTTTCTTCATGGTGAGCCACATTCGCACTTGTGAATGCTTCAGAGGGCCGCATTGGAAGTCATGGAAGCTCTGGTAGGATGGATGAGTGAACAAATCAGAAGTTATCTAGAGTTTTTGTGGTCTCATATAAGCGAAAATAAAATCTGGATAATTTACTAGCATTAAAACTTCACCAGAAAAGGTTTTTAGACCATCATTTTACTGAAGAAATATAGGATTGGCCTGTGAAATATTCCCAATCACTTTTTCATTACAGCTTTGTGGGCCACATAAAGTGATATCAGGGGCCACATGTGGCCTGCAGGCCATATGTTGCCGATCCCTGCATTAAATGCTTCTCAAAAAAAATTATTTTGATAAAAAGTGATGGTTTGTCCCATTGGCATATTTCAAATGTCATTTTTTAAATTATAAATTGGAATGGATTCACTGCACCGATTCACTGTGTACATATCCTGCACTATTTCTATGTCCATGGCAATTTCTCTGCATTTCATCGTCTAGTGTATATTCATTTTCTTTCCTTGCTTATTATTTTTTATTAGATTTAATGATGTTTGGTGGTATTTGATTCATGTCAACTGCTCTCTCATAACATTTCCCTTTATATCTTCCATTCCTTCATTCTGATAACATTTATAAGCGATGTGTAGCTCATTTCCTTGCTAAGCTCTTAACACTGCCTAAATTATTACATCATGGTCCTTGCATGTTTTTCTCAGAATTTTGCAACCAAAAGTATTGAGTGCAAGGATTATGTCAGTAATGACCAGATGCAGGATTTTCTTTCCACAATTATCACACCTAGTGACAATACAGTTGTGCATTTTATCAAAGAAATTCTATGGAAAATGGTTATATTGTATCAGTAGTATGAAATCCACTTTTTATACATTTATTTTACCGAAAATACTGTAATATTCATGAAAATTAAAAACACTATGTATAGTAAACATGGCAAGTTGAACAAAGGCAATGAAAATTTTTTCATCCTCGGTCCAAAATTCCTGTTTTATGAATTTATTTATGGCAAACATCTGCTACACTAGAGGTACCCAGACTTTTTGGTAAGGTTAGCAGAATTTTGTGGCACTGACCCTGAAACAGAGTTTTTAACTTTTTACTTATAGGTATTACAACCTTTGGATATATCCATTTGTTAGTACTACACCATAATTAACGTATTAGAGTAACAATTATTGCCCAAATTATCTATCAACACTTCCAAATCATTGATTAATTTGCTAAACAAAGTTTTTTGCGGCATCCCTAAAAATCAACTTGCACCTTAACACATTTGCTGCCTTTGTTGCGCTCATGTGCTAAGCCGGCAACATACATGTGCATCGCAAATGTATGACGTTCCTTATACCATTGGATCCATTGGCTTTACGCTGAGGGATATGTCCCTAAAAAAGGCACATGGTGAAAGTTTAGTCCTCAAATGAGCAGCATTTGTTTTATTTTTGCTGTGTGTATGATCTCGGTTTTGCGAGCAGTCTCCAAGCGAGATTTTAAATGTTGTATATTTTTTACGATATTTGTATTATCTTTTGGGAAATTTTGCATCTTAGTTTTTAAGTAGACATTAGTTATAACTTTCTATTCATTTTTCTCACTCTTTAGAATTATTTGGGAAGTTGTTTATATGTAATTTTGTTTGGTAAGTGGGTTATTTTTACAGAAAATTCATAATATCAACTAAAACTCATATTTTTCGTTATTTTAAGATGGTTTCAAGTAAGAAAACTAAAATTACAAATTCTGCTCCTGGGGAAATATCACCAGTATTTGGAAAGCAGTAAATGTGTTAATGGGCTCTGGCACTCAGTTTGGGAACCATTGTGCTACAATATAGAAGTACTTCCGACTTTTTGTCATTCCATACATAAAGATGAAAAGTTTCAAAACATTCATTAGCACATTTAAATTGGACTTTTTGAATTTACTATCTGCAGGCCTGTTGCCATGTTTCTATCCATAAAATTCTTTCTCAGAATTTATTCCTCTATAATTTTAATTGAAACTGTCTTTTACAAGGAAAAATGGGATGTGAGAATTATTCCACGGTGAGGATTATTCCAGTTAATATGGTATCATTGGTTACAGTTTTTCTCCATTTTTTCCATTCTCCTCACTGCCATGCTCTAGGCTCTTCTTTCTATTGAATCACTTTTTATATTTCTACATCATAGTTTATTGTTTATTTAGCATGTACATATTTCTATACAACCACTCAGTTTTATGTTTTGTTCAGACATGAATAACTTGTATCCTTTTTCAATTCATTCTCTTCATCATTTACATTGCTAAATACCTATTAATATAAATTTCATGCCATTTCTCTCTTTGCTGCCAAATATTTTATTCATTTTACTACCATAGACATTATTTTGTTTAGATTCTTCATAATTGATTTTCCTACCATTGATGTCCATCTGATAGATCTAACTTTTCAGTGATTAGAGTAGTATTTGTATTAATTCTTTAGCAGGCATTTAGCTTGCATAGAAAATTCAGGTGTAAGGTTGAAAATCTGACTGATGATGATGCTGTTCATTATCTTATAAGTCAAATACAAAATGTTCTAACTTAGTATCTCATTATTTTGAGCATTAATTTGCTTTTTCAAATTTGATTTCTGATTGAAAATACTGTCTATTAAGTGTTTATGGTATATTTCAAACAGTATTTGCCTGCAAAGAATCTGTCATGTTACCATAATAGTTATGAAATCACTTGCCCTTAGAGCAGAAGAGGTAAACTATACTGATAATCTTATTTTGATAACAGTTATTAAAGGGTGTACCTGGTTATACCTGAAGATTCATTTTCAATTTATTTGTTATAATTTGTTTCAGTGATTTTTTCATTGTATTTGTGGTTTGAGATAATGTTACATAGTGTAAATAAAATCGACTGAGACGTTTAAGTTTATTCTATTTCTTTGGGTTTAGTTTTTCCTTTTGTCCATTTAAATAGTTTCAATGAAATTGCACATATCTCTTTTAGACTGTTTACCTGAGTTGAAGAATATTTGCTTTCTTGTTATTCCTAAGTTCACAATTAACCATTCTAGTACTTTTTTCTAACTAGTATGAAAGATTAATTTAAATCTTAAATGCAATTAAAGATTTTTGTCTTATAGCTTGGTAATTCAGATTTGTGGACTGTAGACTTTTGCTGAATTATTCTAGACAGACCCTAGTATACCCAAGTTCTGTGAATTTTGAAGTTTTTATAACAACATAAGTGGGTGAATTTGAGTGTTTATTTCCATTTAGAGACTGACTGATGTAGCCGTATTGTACCTATGCAACAATGTAGCTATCTTATCTGCAGAAGTGTTATAGTTATTAGAGGGAGTATTTTTTGACACTCCTGGGAAAAGCTTTAATTCATTTAAAATTTTTCTAGTTTTACTGATTTAAATAAAGGAAATTTCTGCACACATCCTTTTTTCAGCTTGTATTTATTTTTTGTTTCATTTATATTATAATGGAGCTTAGATATATTTGATAAAATGTTTACAGTGGTATATATTTATATGTATGTTAATTCTGAGCATCTTGCCTGATAATAGTGCATGTACTACTAAACTGTAAGTTTGTGAGGAACATATAGTTTAAGATTTTCATATTTTTTGTCTATGAAGTTATTGTAAATAGTCATGTATTTTAAAGACAAGTTCATGTTTTTGTATGAGACTCTAAAATGTTAAAATTTTAAGAAATTGGGATTATTTTATTTTATTCATTGTTTTAATCATATTGGCATATATTTTAAATATTATATGAAGTGTATTTTTGCTAAAATGCATATTAAAAGGATAAAAAGTGTTTTACATGTTTTATAAGATTATTTTGGCACCAAAGGGTGAAAGTCTTTCCCACTTGGTAACTTGTGAATTAATTAATCCAAACAAGAAAATACTTTCATACTATCATTTTATCTATCTATGAGGGGAATTAAAAAAGTAAGAGCAATTTATTTTTTCTTTACTCTACCAAAGGTAAGCAAAAACAAATATACTTTAATTTTTTGATGTAATCCCCAAGCTTCTCCACACATTTGTCACTTTGGTCAATGAGTTTTCTGAAACCATCTGCGAAGAATGTTTTTGGTTGCTCTCAAAGCACCTGGTCCTTGGCCTCTTCATCATTTGCAAATCGGCATCTTGGTGCCATCCAAAAAGTTGATAACCAGATGCAGGGAGATCTGGACTGTTTGCTGGGTTTTTGTTTGTTTGTGTGATTTCTGGTTAATCAACCATAATTCCTTACACATCAAACACATACACAATGGTGGAGAGAAACCCAGTGCTGACATTAGCCTACTATTTACAAAGAACACCAAGGGGCCAACTGCTTAATGTCCCTTCTGAAGGATGGATTGCTGACTTGTGCTGTCTCCTCATAGCACACAAATAGGGGACAGGACAATCCCAGGTTGAAAAATCTGACTTGCCGGATTTGAACCTGGGACTACTGCACGAAAAGGCCAATGCTCGAACCATTTCACCACCACCACCTCCACTGTTTATTGGGGGAGGGGGAAGCTTGAATTTCAGTTTTTGAATTGTTTCAATGGTTGTTGCTGCTGTTATGAGGTTGAGCATTATCATGATGCAAAAGCAACTCCTTTTGACAGCATTTCTCTGCATTTACTGCAAATTATGGGTTTCAGCTCCTCTTCAAGTATAGCACAATACCATTCATTGTTGATCGTCTGTCCATGATCCTGGTAGTGTTTGAGGATTTGCCCATTCAAGTCCCTAAACAGCATCAACATCACTTTGCCGGTAGAAGGCGCACTTTTTAATTTCTTGGTCCTGGGCGATGACGTGTTTTCACTCCATGCTTTGACATTTGCTGGTAGGCTCATACTGGTGCATCCATGTTTCATTGCCTGTAGCAATCTGTTGCAGAAAAGTCTCTCCTTTATGATATCACTGCAAAAATAGTGTGCATGTTTCCACATGTTCCCGTTTGTGCTCATCTGTAAGTTGCTTTGGCACCCACCTTGCACAAATTGTGTGATACCTTAGATCATCGTGTATGATGGAATATGCAGATCCACTGTTAATGTTCAACTTGTCAGCTATATCAGTTATAGTAACCTGTTTGTCCTTGAACCAGAGTGTTAACTCTATCAACATTGTCTGCCATCCGTGAAGTGGTCAGGCAGCCTGAGCTATCTTCATCAATGATGCTTGTTCTGCCACTTTGGAAGCTTTCTACCCATTGTTACACCTTCCTTTGCACTTTATTCAATAATGGTGCAATCTGAAAGTGGAGCCAACATGCTTACACTGATCGCATGAGACTCACTAAATGTATCCACTACCCTACCACATGACTAGACTTGTCTAAGTATGTAGTATATGTGATGTAGTATGTGTGATGAGCACTGTCTGATAAATTACCAGGATTTTACTTGCAAATTACCCTTTTTGAATTCCTCATATATATTGGTGTGGATATCAATTTTGCCTTCAAGAAAATAAACCTCATTCTTTTAGGTATAGAATTGCTCATGTCCTAAGCTTGTAACACAGTTTTATCTTCTTATATGTCTTCCTATGTAAGAAGCAGCTATTTATAATGGATAAGATAGTGTAATCAATACATTATTAAAAATTTGGCAGACTTCCATTTTCTATTATACTAGGAGCTCAGCCACCAACACCTCTGTCCTCACTGCGCTCTTGACACTTTGGCGCTTTGGGTCTCAATTTTAAGTTTCTGTTCATTAACTTAGTTTACATTGTTTTGTATTGTTGTTTGTAGTGAAGGATATGAGTAGATCAATACATATATACATATAGGGTGTATGCAAAATAATGTCATACTGCCCCATTAAGACATGACATAAAACAATTTGTGCTACCACAGCTTCAGGAACTGCAACCGAGCATCATATTTCAATGAAATTGGGTGTCTCTTGCAGATTCGAGAATTTCTTGGGCGATGGACTGGTTGAGATGGGCCAATCTCTTGGCCACCAAGGTTCCCAGATTTAACCCCACTTGACTTTTTCCTGTGGTGGTATGTGATAGACATTTTGTATACTAATCCTTTTATGGATCTTCAGGACCTTTGCAACAGAATCACAAATGCCATTATCATGATCATGCCAGACATGCTTCAACCCACAGGGACTGAAATTGATTATTGTATAGAAATGATTCTAGCAACTAAGAGTGCTCACATTTAAATTGTGTAAAAAAACTCCCATCCCTTATACACTAAAAAAAATTAGGGAAACACTTATTTGAATGAGTCTCAGTTTTATGGAAACGGCCACGTTGAAATGAAACCAGGCATATCCATTAGCCCCAAACCCTATTCACATGAATTAAGCTCAATACTGCTTTAACCGCCCCCAGAGAATGAGTGGTATGCTTGGAAGTTGTTCCACCACCAAAATCAAGGTGCACATGCTCTGTCCCTACTACTCTGATGGCAATTTGCAGCTGCAGACCTCATATCTGTGTTTGTTTACTAACACTGTCACAACATGAGGCATCTTAGCTCATGCGCCGTCACCTTGCTGGAGGAAGGGAGGTCTTTGGGCAACATCGCCAGGATCTTGATGTGACTCATTCATTCATTTCAAGGCTGTACAAGAGGTATCGGGGAACAGGTGTGTAAATCTCTAAATGGTCATCAAAGTTTTCCACAGATATTTTAACCTTTCCATACCGATATTAGAATGAATTCTCTACTCAAGGGATAGTTCCTTTTCTTGACCAAGACAACTCTGAATTGGATTTGGACTCGCTTTTGGAAGATTCAGCCACTGGAACAGATTTCACAAGTGTCTTTCTGACTTCTCCATCGAATGTTCATTTATTACCTCCTCTTCAATTTTATCAGTATCTTTGGCCAAAAACACTTGACCCTCCTCATCTAGTAATAGATCATCCTCATCATCACTGACATCTGGAAACAACCACTGCAGAATACTTTTTTCAGTTATATTAAAAACATTCCTTTCCTACTAATTTGGGCTGATAAATGATATGGAAAACGAGAGATATTTCATGAATTGATGCCTGTGATCACTAGGGCTGCCAACATTAAGACTGTTGTGACCCAGATACTTAGGAGGAAACTTCATTTTTCACCCTAGATTAATAACCTTCCTTTGCCAAATGCGGTTACTAACCATTCGTCTAACAGACTACCTCATACTAATATTTTTTAGTAAAAGAAAAAAGAGATACACTTAAATTTTTTAACTACTTAACAATAATTTAATACTCTCTGGTACATTTAAACATACAACACTGTATTAAATTTTATCAAAGCATTCCAAAGACGTGTTTCCACTATGTTCTCCACAAACTGCACTGCAGTGATATCTTGTAATTCTCCTCTTCTTAGTAGGACAAAATGAACATATCGAATGTTTGCTCAGTTCACCTTTATTCTGGCTCTCCTGAGGCAGCTCTATTTGCAGAACATTAGCTATCATTGACTTAAGAGTACGACTTAATTTTAGGATCACCAAGTAACGTTAAGGCAAACCATTCGTCTGTGAGGCTACCTCATTAGAAAATGAAATTTCATTCTCTCTCTCTCCTGATAATAATTTTATTTTCCTTTTCCGTTCTTGAGGTAGTTCATGATTAACATTTAATTTGCCACAAGTTGATACACATTCAGATATAATGACATCGAACACATCAATTATAAAGTCTTGAAAAAACTCAAGACCATTTAACAATTTAGAGGCACGACAAACATCTTGATCTTTACTTTTAGTTGCATATTTACCATTGTTATTTGTTTTAAAAAGTTTTCCCACATTAAAAAGTTGGGACAAATTTAAATGATCTAATCTGGCAAAGAAGGGCTTTTGCCGTGCTGATACTGTCTGGTCCAAATGATGAATCCGAAGCAATCTCTTCAATTATTTCGATAACTTTGTTAACCTGGTTTTTCAGTGATAATACAGATTGCAACTTGGAACACCATCGAGTTTCACTGTGTCCTTTTAATGTTAATTTCAATTTTGATGAAATTTTTTCCCATTTCCGAGTAGAGAAAACAAGAAAATTAAGAATCTTCTGAACTGTGCCGAAAAATGAAACCATTTCAATATTATTGCTTGCTGCTTGTACTCCAACAAGATTGAGGGAATGTGCAGCACAAGGTACGAATTTAGCAGTATCATTCTCTTTTAAAATATGTGCCTGCATACCATTTTACTTGCCGGACATATTAGCTGCATTATCATAACTTTGTCCTCGAATGTCTTTCACATCAGGTCCATCTTCTTTTAATTTTTCTAAAATCTTTCGCTAGTGTTTCTTTTGTTGTAGAAATGAGATCAATAAATTATTCTTCAATAGTAATTGTTTTGTCTTCTATTTTTACAAAGCTAATTATTTGACAAATTTGTTCTTTATGAGAAATGTCCGGAGTACTATCAACAATTATACTGTAATATTTTGCTCTTCTGATGTCATTAGTAATTTTTTTCCTTATTTCTGTGGCTAATAAATTTACAAATTCATTTTGCAATTGCGGACTTAAATATGATACTTGCCCTCAAGATCTCTCATTCATAACCATTTTCAATGTTGAGTCATAATTACTAATAAGATCTATCAAATTAAGAAATATTTCTCTTTCTGAATTCCCATTACTGGAAATTTCATTACTTCCTCTCAATGGTAAATTGTTTGTAGCGCAAAACATTATTCATTTCAAAATAATTTTAAGTACATGGCGCAATTTCTCTACTTCATCAAATAACTGTTTCTCTATTGCATCGTCAATAAGGCTTTTACCATCTTTGCGATTTCTTTCCAAAATTTTCCAGGTAGTATAATTGTGTATATGATCCGTAGATAACTCATGATTTGGAATTCTTGGATTTAACTGTTTCCACTTGGAAAAGCTGCATTCCTTGTTACTAAACAATGAAGATGAATTGTTGGAAAATAAAAGACAAGGAAGGCAGTATAAACAGTTTTCAGCTTCACAATAAAATAACCATTTTCTGAATTGCTTTTCTCCGTTTGGTAGATTTTTGTGCATCCAATCGTTATTAAAAGAACGACCATCATTGGAAGGTGGGTAAATTTTCATTTGTTTGTGTTCAGGTCCATGCAGTACAAGAAGCTTCCTGAAATTAGCCGAAGATGTATTCCAACATGAAGGGTCATTACAATTGATTTTATGCTCCTCTGAAATATGAGTTTTTTTGTGTTTATACATGCGCCTATTTCTTCCATTTTGTTATCATCAGTTTCAAAATTTACATCATTGGTTGGAATTTCTTTTCTGTTTGTCGAAACGTCCATTTCATTTTCTTCCCATTGGATATTTTCGACCACGGTTTCATTTTCCTCACATGTGGGTACTGTTTTTTCTTCAAGTTCTTGAGAAACATTACTTGATTCTGGTTGAATATCTAAATCATAATTATCATTTGTTAATTTTATGCACCATTTGTTCAGTGCACCTAATTGTTTTCTTTGTTCTGCCAAATTTTTCTCCCTTTGGTTTTTGTAATCCCATCCAGACCTTTTCTTTTTACTTGACCTTTTAAATAGTTGTCTGAAATGAAATTATTGAATTGATTTTATATATTTAAAATATTCCAAATAAAATTTAAAAAAACTACATATGTAATGTTTAAGTTACAACCTCTGTTGGCCAAGTATGTTATCCATGAATTATTCCAAAATCATGAACTCCACATTCTAGAACAAAAGAAAACATGTAAATCTTAACATGATTGCCACATAATAATATTTTTTACTAGAATTTACGGAACTAACGAATATTACGATACTGATCAAATATTTAAACAAATAATGATAGATAAAATTTAAGCATCCTTCGGTTAACTTTTCGGCGACGTCACTCTCATGCTCATGCTCTACCTCTCCCTCTAACACACCAGGGGCGCACAAAGCGCGTGAGAGAACGTTAAACCAATTTAACTCGTTTGTAAAGCAATATTTTAAATTGAAATTTCAGGTAACACAACAGTCATTTTCCACGCATGTGTATGGTTGCTTCAGTCGAAACACGTTCAGGAAAGAAAGACGTTGATTGTTTTTCTAGACTCAAATCGGACCAAAATTTATTTTGCAGAAATCAAATGTACTTTTATTTTTCCTTTTTCAGTTTTGAACACTTCTTGAAGTAAAATGTATTGACTTAAAATTTAATTTGTTCGTTTTGTTATAATAATATTTAAAAACAAATCTCAGCGCACCTGGTGCACTATGTATCCTCTGATGTAACCCAAATTTCGCGCCTTCCAGAGGCTAAATAAAAATTTACGAATTATTTATGAGCTCATTAGACCGAATTCTAAGTGTAAAACCAAGACTACTGTGCTCAAAAATGACAAAATAATGTTGATGCGATTTTATTTTCTCTATATACGAAGTATACAGAAAGTATTGTTTTCATGAAAAAAATCGAATTCGAGATTTCAACGGAAATACATGTTTTAAAGTCCCCTGAACACGTTTTGACTATTTTCTCGATGATGTCTGTCTGCCTGTCGGTCTGTATGTGATAGATTTTAGTGGGCGCTCTAACTCAAAAACTATTAATGAGGTCAACGCAAAATTTTATATTTAACATTTTTATAAAAGTCACAAGAACTGATTAGTTTTTGGTAAAAATCGGTCGACCAGAAGTGGGTGTTTACTCTTGTCACATCCGTTATTTTGAAATATTTGATAAATGTAAAAATGTATTGGAATAAAAGTTGTAGGAAATTTCATTTTCTACAACCTTTGTTTGATACTTTTACCGAAGGCTATTGTTAACAATTGACGCTTAGTTACGTCTTATTGTTAGTAGCTCTCCTTTTTCTTTTCTTATTTGTTAATCGGTAGTAAATATTGACAACGATCCCAGTGCTAACAACATGTAATTTGCCATATAAATATGGAGAAAGTCATGTGTTGCCCACATCAGTTTATTTAAATAATAATATCAATAAGCAAACACTTAAAAATCAGCTAAAAACAACATCACCGTCTAACAAATAAATTCCTTTTAGGCCAGGGTAGCATTTCCAAGTAGACCGGGAACATTGGTATTATTAATTTTTTTTCCTTTCTGCTTAACCTGTCAGAAGGCGCGCGTCAGTCTAGCAGCCCTTTTTACGAATTCCTGTGTAACTCCAGCGCTATGATTTCCAGAAACCATATATATTTGTTTTCAGCAACACTTCTTACAGTCGCTTATGTTACCATTGTGCTCAAGGACTATCTCGTTACCTCGGTCTACAGCTTAGTTTCCGTTATCCGTCATTTAAAGACTATAGTTCACCTGCTGGCATTCTTGTATTCCCCACTCTTGTATGTCCATGTTCACGCATTTCACGTTGTAATTGCGAATTCATTTGGTTTACGTCCAGCATTTGACAACTGTTACTCAATTAATTCGGACGAACCGCACAAAGCAGACATTTCGCGTTTGCGAAAAGTGCGCCGAGGAAAAATAATCGAAAATGACACAGACTAAAACATGTATATTAATTATTAAAAGCTAATTGGAATTAAGTTCGACAGAGTAGTAATGTTCCAGCACAGTCATAAAACATTCTAAAATACATTTCTAATAACAGTTCTTTGCATATCTATTTGAACGTTCGCGTTATGTAGGAGCAAATAAGCGTCATATTTGTATTTACTATATCAACAGTAGACAGTATTTATTAGGAAATAGATAAAGAGAGTGATGTGACAATTATCGGGATACGCTTCAGTCATGTAATGCGAGCACAAATAATTCATATAAAATAGGACATACGGATGAACGGCAGAAAGGCTGAAAGACCGACACGTGACACCTAACGTATCTTCTCCCGAAGCGCCTATCTGAGAGTTAATTAAATCGTAAAATTCACATACCTTTTCAGAATAGAGTTGTAAGTTCAATTCACTTCACTAGTTTGGAAGCACTAAATACATTGTGGTGATGGTCACGAAAACACTGCTAACGGTCACAACTCAATAATCGAAATGACGTCAGGGTGATTTCCCTTCCAGGGCACCGATTGTGTTACAATGTATATACTAAGTAGTAGTAGCGGCGACGAAAAAGAAACACATTGTAAATGGCTAGAAAAAAAGAGTGGAAAAACATTTATAGAAGCGCGTCGGACACTTGCCTTTTATTATATAGGTTTTTTCGATGCAGAACTCATGTTCGTAAAGTTGAGTGAATATTTGGTGAAATGCATGAAAAGTGTCTCGTGTTCCAGGATTTTAATAATGTAGTAGAATTCATCATTTGTCTACCAGGAACTACAGCTTCTGTAGAAAGGATATTCTCTATAATGAATGGCTTGTGGTTGAAGGAGAAATCCAGGTTTAATGTTGAAACTATGAAAGCAATGCTAATTATAAAGCAAAATTGTGACTTAGAATATGATCAGTTTTAAGACAAGATTATGAAAGACCAGAATGTGTTAGTAAAATAAGTGCATCCGAAAAATATTCCAGGTTTAAGCCCGATGACTTGCAGAATCCCTCTATATTAACCTAAAAATTGCGTTTCGTATTATAAGTACTTATAAAAGTTGTTTTGTATCTAAATTTTGGAAAGTAAAATAACTTAGAGTAATTTGCGTAATTTTTTACTGAGTTAACATCACGGACCCGTTTTGGCACCAAGGAAATATGGTCAGCCTAAATGATAGCAACGCCTGTAAGACTAACTTCGCGACTCCCTTCGCTTGAATGTGCTCGCGTTTTTATTCGTGAAAATAATAGAAAGAAAGAAAAACAGAAATATTTCATTTCAAGTGACTCCTTTCAAAATAACAATTTTTTCTTACCGTCAGTCAATATATAAAAATTTTTGGATTTGGCGCCTTCATTGAGTTGGCGCCTATGGCGGCGGCCACATTGGCCATACCCTCGCTACGCCTCTGGTAATTAGCATGTCATATGCCACGTTTTTTTATTTCCATCTGATCGGACTTTATCTTTCAAAGCCATGGATTTTGCCGATAGAATTCTATGAAATTGTAGCGAGCCCTACACATGCTAGTATTTGCCCACCGGCTTGCCTTTGTACGAGTCGAGACTAAAACGGAACACGAAAGGTAAAAGTTAGTTCACACTAGGGGACAGGTCGCGGTAAGGTCACGGTCAGAGCACGAACACGCTCTGGCGAGAGGATTTGCACAGTGCACCAAGATGTCGGACAGTTCAGATGTGGAAGTGTTAATTTTAGTAGCAATGTGATAAGAAATAAAGAAAAAGAAGGATCTGGGGGGCACGATGAATTTTTATCAAGATTTAATGAGGACGAATTCCAAATACTGTTTCAAAGACTGCGCCAAGTCCCCATGAAACACAAACAGTATTTCCGAATGACTATTGAATAATTCGACACATTGTTGAATTATATCAGGCCACAAATAGAAAGACAAAAGTAAACATTTCGTGCCAGCGTAACTGCGGAAGAATGCTTGGGAGTATGTTTAAATGGTAATACTTTTATATGTTATTTAATTTCTATTACAAAATAAATTAAAAATATTTTTTAAATAATTTTTATATTTTACATTGAAAGAGAAGGAATAAATTTAATAACTTTCTCAAAATCATATAGCATTTTATATTAAACCACTAATCAAACTTCCATATGTGATAAGTTGATTATGATAGGGATATACCCTATTTTCAAGACGTTGGTTAAGTCATTGTTTGTACAGGTAATAGTTTATTAATTAATTTGGCCTTGGGTATTCTGCAAGATAATTGTCTATACTATTAGTGGTGTGATTGGTTTGGCAATTCATTGAGATGTCGTGTGGCTCCAACAGAATATTTTTTACTAGTCCACGTCTCCCCATTACGGCCTATGCAGGCCATATTGCCCATTTTGTGAGCCTTAAATAATGACAATGAATTTTTTGAATGATTTTAGATCTCACTTTGTTGTCCATTTCTTTATTTGAATTAAATATTGACCTCATGTGCCTAAATCTTTGGTAATTCCATGTTGAAGCGTTATAGTTGTAACATTTTTTCTGTTTAAACAAGTAGGGGTGTACATGGGTTTCCCGTGGTACAGAAGTGCTTTTCGTCAAATTCGCCGTAGTATAATCGTATACTAATGTATTTGCTTTGAAATAAAAAAATTATTTTTCCTTATATAGTGGTAGCCATGCTCTTTTGATCTATTCTAAACATATTCATTTCTTTTACCCATTCTATACTCGCTTACAAACGAAATTTCTTTGAAATCCGTTCTGCCAATACCTTCTAAATTCATAGTTACAGAAAAATTCTAATTTTGATATTGTGGTAGCCCTGTTTAGTCGACCAGGTTGAAATATGATATTTTGGTTATTTATTTATATTAAGATTATATATACTATATTTGGTTAAAACCAGGTGGTTGATTCTTTAGAAATACGTGCAAAAGAAATATCATTTTGTTTTTTATTGTGATAACCCTGCTCTTTGGATTCGCTTAAAACATCTTGATTTCATTATGGTATGTTTTACAAATCTTATATACAAAATTGAATTGAAATCCGTTCTGCCAATTCCTTCCAAATCCTTAATTACCGAAAGAGTTTAAGTTGTAATTGTGGCACCTCTGATTGTCTGATTCGATTTAAACATAATAATATGGTTTTGTATGCATATACAATGAGAATATAAGTATTAAAATTTGTTAAAATTGATTCAACACAAATACTTGTAAAAAGAACTTTTTATTCCTTATATTGTGGCAGCCCTGCTTTCTATATCTATTTTAAAAAATCATGATTTTGTTATTTTATGTTGCACTCCTCCTTCATACACAATTTCGTTGAAATCGGTTCAGCCAATTCCTTCCAAATTCATAATTACCGAAACGTTTAACTTTGCTGTTGTGGCACCCCTGATGAGTCGAATCGGTCCAAATTTGTCATTTTGGCCATTAATTTATGTGAGTATTCTATGCACCAAATTTGGTTGAAATTGATTAAGCCAATTCTTCCCTGGTATATGTGTACGGACGGACATCACGAATATAATAGTGCTTTTCAGCAATGACGAAAAGCGCTAAAAATGGAGGATGATGCTGTCACGTTAATTTTGGCATGTGGCTTAGGGTGTCGCCACCAGATAAAGTTCGGAAACCACTGTATTAAATGTTGCCCTACATTCATTTGTTGTCTGCCACTTTTTTGGAAATATATTTACTTATCAAACATTAAGTTCAGCGGAGTGGATTCGGTGTATGGAGAAAGTTGAGATGAGATGGAGAAAGTGCTCGGAAGAAAGGAGAGACTTTCACTTTAATAATTCTTTCACTGGCCGGTGAATCTCCCTGCTCTCTCTCTTTCCGCCTCTTTCTCTCCCCTTCCAACTCCCTCTCCCATTCCGCCTCTCTCCCCCCTCCGCCTCTTCCCCCTCCGCCTCCTCCCCTTCCTCTTCCGCCTCCTTCTCCCCCCTTCTGCCTCACTCTCTTTCCTGTATTTATGTGTATATATGTGACGGTATATAGCGATGATGTATTTACGATGTTTCCTGCTGTGCTTACTGTTTTCTATATGTTGTTGTAGTTTTCCGTTGTGATATACATATACACTTTGTAGGATTTTCGCAGGTTTTTCACACCCTCCTTCTCTGTGGGTGTTTTTCTGCGTGGATTTTACTAGGAAGAACAAGTTTGTTTTTACCTGTCTTCCCCACAAACTTAAGTCTGTCTTCACTTATATCTTTTTATGTTTTGTATATTTTATATACTCTTCATTGTAATACTTTTGTTTTAATATTCATGTTATTGACGAAGTGTTAAATGTAAGAATGGACCTTATGGTCTAAATTTCGCCCGAATAAAGACGATTATCTATCTATCTATCTGTCCCCCTCCGCCCCCCCCCCTCCGCCCCTCCCCTCCGCCTCCCTCTCCCCTTCTGCATCTCTCACTTCCACCGCTTCCTCCTTTTGTCATGACACACTTTATTGATGCACCGTTACGTTTATGACATCATCGAAAATAGTTTTTAGAAAATTCGGAGTTTTGCTTGTGGACGTTTGTACAATGGAGATTTTAGGATTTCTACGCCGAACAATGTTGCCGCAATGTTTCTTGGATAATATTGCTTAAAAAACTCGGCTCCGGACTTTCCGAGCGATATTCTCGAAGAATCGGTCGTCCAACCAAGGTTGCCTATTTTCTTCTCTCTGCAGTGCAGCGCGCGTTTTGGACCGATATAGTCCTTGAAGGCATTGCAGTAGCGTTAATGGTGCTCAATCTGTAGAAGGCAAGACAAAAAAAACTCGTTTCCTCATGGGAAAAATTCGATTTTTTTCTATTTCATAGTCTTTTTGATCCGACTTACAGTGAGCTCTCTGGCTCTTAACTTTTATCTAGAATAGTACTGTCGGAATTCAGTATTTCAGTTGTCTTCCCGTGCCTCTCGACGTTTATATCAATCAGGATATTCTTTAAACGCACATTCCAACAGCTCTGACTTGGCATGTTGAGCCTCCGTTTACGAAATGTTTTTTTGCTCCAATTAATTTTCAAAAAACTTAGCCTTTAAGACAAACATACAACTTATTAAAATACAGCAAACACAAGCCTAGTCAGAGAAATGTTGAGATATGAAGACCAAGAAATAATCCACTGATTGAACTTCACAAATCTCGTTGTCCATAAATCGGACCCTTTTGTAATTGCAGTACGGTACTCAAAATTACCCTCTCTGTTCCGAACTTTAATGTCCGGAATCTCCTGGTTTGACTTATTTCTTGTATTTTTCTTCCTTTATTATGCGTTTAGATTTCTCTTCTGTTTCATTTTCTGAAAAATCCTCCCCGCTTAATCTAAATCTAGCGTACGAGAGCGCATTAGAATGTGTAGTAGAAAATTGGTTTAGGCAAATATTATCATTATTATCAGTATTTCAATGTTTATGTATACTTAGTAATTTATTATTCGTTCTCTGTGTCTTTCACTCATAAAAATAAGCCTCGGACTGGTTACATGATTTTATTGTCCGAAATCCGGAAGGTCCTTGGTCTCGAGGTTTAGGATTTAAGACGTTCGACCTGTAAAGTAACATGAGGGTAGAGAAATGCGCACAGCAATGTCCCCTCGTCCATCCCTGGAACAAGATTACTTACAAACGTCCACACTAAAATACGAGTAGGAATATGCCGTAAATATCAGTTATTAGAAAATATCTGTTATAAAGTATCGCTGGCACTGTATCTCTTAATGCAGTGGTGCCCGACCTACGGTCCGCGAAAGGTTTTTGTGCGGCCCACGAAGTCGTCATGAAAAAGCAATCCGAAAAATTCAACACAAATTCATACATTTCTATGAAACTTTTTATAATAAAACCTTTAATATTGAAATGTTAACCATAAAAACCTTATTTATAATTGATTTTCACATATATTGCACCTCAGAATATAAAGGTCACTTCCAATTTAAACTCTAATCCGGCCCGCCGAAAAATTGGCAACTTTCAATCCGGGCCGCCGAAGGATTCGCAACCACCAATGCGGCCCGCCATGTAAAAGTTGGGCACCACTGTCTTAATGAATAGCAGCCACACTGTATGGAACGATGCTAAGGGAAGTCAGTCAATCGCAATGCTTTCTCAGTCCCTACATCATTGAATCTTACTTGACATTTGCAATGCGCTCCATTCCGAACTACCACCTTTCTCTGAACTACTGTTCTTCTCACAACCGCTGGAAGAAGGAACTGTTGTTACTATCGCAACTACTGTTCAGCGTGAAATTTGCATCGAGTGAGCGTTATAATTCCACTTAAACGGCAATGTCGTCACAATCCCGACAAATTGTAGAGGTGGAACTCAATATAAACAGTAGTTAGGCGTTGTGAGACTCTGCCTTCAACTAGAAGTGAGAAATTCCTTCGTGTGTTTTTTACCTGAGGCTTATAAACGCTGCGTTTGGAGAATTCGTTCTCTTTATCTTCCTGTTGCAAAGACAATTCTGAAGCATGAGACTGTTTAAAAATACAGGTTCAAAATCATCTATCGAGAGATGGTTGGCAATTATACAGGGTATTGCTCGCAGTGGCGTAATTAGGAGTATGAGGGCCCGTGGCAAAATATTATCAATGCTCCCCCAACCAACAAATACATATCTATTACAGTTACAGGACCTCTTATCCGGGAAGCTTGGGAAAAGAGCCGGATTTCTGGATTTCCCGAATTTTTGGATTTCCCGGATTTCTGGATTTCCCAGATTTCTGGTCCTAGGCCTAGCGAGTACTTAAAATCCGAAATTATTTTGGCAAATTCATCCAAATATGCCTCTGCAGCTTTATGGTCAACAGAAGCCTTCTCCCCACACACTTTAAGCAAACGAAGGCCATGTCGTTGCTTAAATCTGTTGAACCGCCCCAGAAGAATATTCATATGAAGTTGAGGGCCTAATTTCTCGTGAAACACTTTAGCCTAGCCCATGACAATGGAGCGATCGAGAGGACACTTTTCACTCCGAAGCTGCCTAATGCACTCAAGCAACACTTTGCCCATATCACCAGTCTTTGCTTCTTCTTTATACTCAGCGCAAAATGCTATCTTTTAGACCTCCCACTAGCCAGTGGACTTCCAACTGTCCTTATAGACATGTTTTTGTTTAAAAATGGGGTAAATAATCATAATAATCATGGATACACAAGTGTGCACACAAAAGGGTAGGCTTAAACTGAGGTCTGCGGCCAGCCGGCAAACTATTCATTCCTTGCCGCCAACCCGCCAGTTTCAGAAATTGTCGGATTTCGGGTCCTCCCGAATTTCTGGCCCCGGATAAGAGGTTCGGTACTGGTATAATGGTACGCTTGGAGATTCGGTGTCTGTCTTAGCATCCGTCTGGCAGCATTTTCATTGGTTGTCGAGAATCGATAGCCCTGCCTCTAGTGGCAAGAAATTTAACTACCTCACGACGTTAGCAATCGAGGGGGTGGGGATTGTTTTCGCGATTGGAGGGGATATTTCTAGGAAGTGGAAAGAGGAGGGAGAGGTGAAGATGGAATGTCCCTAGCGTCGTGATTCGAGAGAGAGAGTGAGAAATGGGGAAAGGGCGGGAGCGGTGATTAGTTGCTGTGAAAGGTCTGTCACACTCTCTCGACGTTTGATTCGGTTCATTTAGATTCGTCTTTTCCCCTGCATAAAATTAATTTATTTTGCCGAACGCTTCGTGTTTTTATAGTCAGGAGTCTTGCACTCTTCTTCCATTTGTTCTTTTCTTCAACTCCATGTAAATAACGCTTACATAGCAATTATTCATACACAATTTCACAACTTTTGTGAATGAAGTTATATTTTTTTATTAAAAAATGAAAGGTTATTTAATTTTATCACGACCTAAAATACCATTTAAAAATTTTATTTTTCTTTCGTTGAAATGTTAACAGGCCACAGATAGTATACAATCAAAAATGAAACAAATTCTAAAAGTTGCACTTATTAATCAACTATGAAAAAATATGCTGAGTTGGTTAGATTTTTTAAATTAACATGTGGCGAAAAATTACCAAGCAAGAGAAATACCGGCACAGAACAAAAATTTGATGCCTCTAATATATATTCTAAATACATCTCAGTATGTAGTGTTAAATAAGTTATCAAAAAGGTACTGGCCTCCGCAAGTTATCAAGTGTCAGTTTGAAATAAATAGCCCTATGATGATTAGAAAACAGGTAATGGCTATAATAACAAATTTCTTTTATATTATATAAAACATACTCTCCTTTGGCCTACAAAAACGTCCGCGACAGCACGTGCGTACGACTTATAGTTTCCTAGTTAAAATTATTAAACTTGGATGCACAAATGGGGCAAAAACACCCCTAAAAATTACCAATTTTGGAATTGTCGATTTTTTCTGTTTTGTTATGACCAAAAACCTATAATCGTGACAAATTTCAAGTCTCAAGTCCATTTGGATGTGCCTAAACATTAGTATCCTCCTATATGTTATATCATAAGTAAGAAGCGTCAATATATAATAAACTAGTAGAAGGTGCTTGCATCCTGCAAGCATATCGTCTCACCTTGAAAAAAATATTCATTTTTCAGACAGATATTTCATCATTACAAATATTTTTTTATTCTAAAGATTTCACCTCCGCAGCGATTTTCGTTTTTCCCTTATGCAAAAATAATAGATTAAAACAATCCCCAAACTTTGCAATTTTACGAATTTTATACTTTCTCCATTATGGGGTACCAATGCTACACATTTCTGCCAAATTTTGAAGTTGTAGCACTTTTAGAAGTAAAATAATATTCTTTTAATTGTTTAAATTTTAAACATTTTTTACGGCCGTCGCAATATATTTATGGAAAGATTCAAATGTTTATTTGTGCAAATGCACTACTCTGTAAATAACTTGAAAATTTCAGCTTCCTAGCTCATCCTGTAGTACCTAAACAGTTATCTATTTGTTTAAACTTTAAGAATTTTTAACTGCCAAACAAATTATAATATCAACATTTGTATAATCCCTATTTCGTTTTTTTTTACAAATTTTATCAATAAAAAAATTTCAGCTCCGTAGCACATACGGAAATACATAAACCTTGAAAATTTGTTTAAACAATTGCGAATTTTTAGCGTCCGCATTGTTGCACTTTTTCAAGATTTTCGTTTTTTCTAGTCGGTTTTGCACAAAATCCTATCTAGGAAAAAATTTCGAATATCCAGCTCAGCTGGAAGTGCCTAAACATTAGAATCCCCCTGTTATATGTATGTTATATCCTCCTCTGTAAGGAACGTCTATATATAATGATATCAGACTTTTTGTTTTATTTATCCTTATATTAAGTGCGTGTGATTTAAGCGTATTTTTCTGCCTCTCTAAATGGCCACCATCAGAGCTGTCGCGTGAGGTGAACTTGAGAGGTGATCGCCTCAGGCGTCACTATTTAGTGGCGGCTTTGTCTGTGTCACATCCTATCTGCACCTATACATCGCTAACTTTAGCGGCGTTTTATCTTCATGCCTTAGTAACTACATCACTGTAATTTGGGGACAGGTTGAGCAATATTTTCCTTCCTCGAGAATAACAAACCTTGAAGAAACTCGCTACGTATGGAAATGTATGCATCAATATCGAGCAGTATTTCGTAAGATCCCGCAAGTTCGTGCCTGGCTGCCCACTCCAGAAAGCTTTCCTGCAATATTGTTCTAGTGTGGACGAGTCCTAGCGCCAACGTTTCGAGACCGATTCTTTTAGACTTCCTTCCCGTCTTATTTCCGCATCAATAACATTTGAAATCAGATCCTTCTTATGCTTGCTGGATTAAGTTTGTGACGGGAAACTATGTAAAGTAAAAAAAACTGGTTTAACGCGTTCTTTGCACCTTAGCTGTTGCTACCGAGACGCGGTGTTCGATTCGTAACAATAATCGTGCCATTTATGAATTCATTCTCCATATGTCCTTCGGCACTTCCTCATATTTCTCGAACGCCTCTGCGAATCGAAAGTGATCGCAGGGAGGTTTCATCACGCGGTAGGATTTTTTCGGTGCCTCTGTAAGAATACTAGTCGGATGTCGTTCACTCTGAGGAGATATAGCGAGGCATCAGCGGTTCGGTTCCTTCCTTTCCAAAGGACAGATACGGATGCAGAGGTGCACGTCTGGGGCAGCTAAGAGTCAAGGCCGCCTCGGGATAAACCGGCTGTCCCTCGAAGGTCGCCCAAAGGATTTCGTCGCGACGTACTTGTTTCTCACGTGATAACCACTTTGCTCTCCCACGCCTCTTATTTACGGCGTCCATTTTGCAGACACGGATATATCGAATCGATCACTTCGGCATAAAACCGAATGACCGATTCCTCGAGAGGCGTTTTCCGATTCTCGTAGAGGCTGATTCCTCTTCCTGACGGAACGGGAAGAGACGGTGGGGTTAGGGGAGGAAGGGGGAGAGGGGAGGAAGGGGGGGGAGGGCGGATAGCGGGTGGTGACCAACTCTCTCCTAGATCTCATCGCTGCTTTCACCCGTCTCTCCGCTCTCTCCGTTTGGATGGACCAGTCGTCCGATCGCTTCGCTGTGAGCATGCGCTTTTTCCTGGGGATCGTGGGCGATGGGGATGAAGGTGAGGCGGAATGGAGTTCCATCGGGACGCATCCATCGGTGAGGTCGTGTCTGCTGAGGGCTAGGAGGGCGGAGAAGGTCTCCCAAGACCCAACGGGCGCGGGAGAAGGCGGTGCGAATCCTTCGGAAGCGGATGGAACGGGTGAGAGTCTTTGCGCGGGCGCTGCTGTTGGTATATGCCCTTGGTTGGGACTTAGCACTGCTTTGCCGTGAGGCTTTCAGTGCATGTTCGATGTTGTTTTGATTCCGGTGGTATTCCGATTCCGGCGGTATGTTTTGCGCGGGCGTCCTCTGTTTGCCGCGCTATTTCTCCATAAGCTGCCCGGGGCGGGGCAATAAGCTTAGGTGCGGGACTCGCTGGTAGCTGGCGGTCGCGTTTTGCCTCGGCATCCGAATTGAAAATACCTTTAAGCCGTTTTAGGGTACGCTTTGACGCCAGGAGTAGGGGTAACCAATTCTGCGAATATCACCGAATAAACGGCTAAAAGTTGCAGAGAGCTCCGTAAAAATGTTGCTAAAAAGATTATTTTTTTCTACGGCGTTGTAACCGGCCTTCGGTGGACCTGCGTGCAAATCCGAAAAGTTTGCCCCTTATCACTCAGTTATACATCCCTTTATACCAGTGGTTCTCAACCGGTGGGGCGCCCCACATAGGGGAGAATATGGGGATTCTAGTGGGGGCGCGAAGTGTTTTGGACCAAAATCAGTTTTGGCTCAAATTTCCACCTCTCACATTTTTCTAATGCTGTCCAATTTACCCACTTTAATATTTTTTCATTTATTTTACAGCTATTTAGATTATATAAGTCTGATGTATCCAAATGCTTTGTCAACGTATTATTATATTATATTATATTTTACCTCAGGTGGTAAAGGTAGAAAACATCATTTCATTTGACTAATATTGACTTATTTTTGGAAATTATTTTTCTTCAATTTATAGAAAAAGAATATGTTTTTGGGGCCCTAATTAGCAATGACATAAAGTCATAAAAATGAATTAAGAGTGCCAATATGAACGCCTAAAAGATACCAATGGAACTATGTTTTGTCCAAAAGAATAATGCGTAGGATAAAATGTATGTACGTGTTTACGAATGGTTTATTCATAAGAAAGAGTTCATTCCATTGGAGTTTTAGGGAAAAATTAAAAAATAAGCGAGAAAGAACAAGGCGGGCCAAATCCTTCGTTCCTCACATTTTAAAAGATGTAGTATGCTTTATAAATTATACCCAGTGTATATTTAATTAGGATATTTCATTGAATAAATTTTTTATGGGCTATTATGTGCTCTTACAAATGTACTTTCACTTTCCCCATATGCGAAGTATAGAGAAAGTATTGTTTTCATGAAAAAAATCGAATTTGAGATTTCAACGGAAATACATGTTTTAAGGTGCCCTGAACACGTTTAGACAATTTTCTCGATGATGTCTGTGGGTGTCTGTGTGTGTGTGTGTGTCTATTTGTGTGTCTGTAACCTGAATTTTGTGGGTGTTCTAACTCAAAAACTATTAATCATACCAACGCGAAATTTTATATTTGACATTTTTGTTAAAAGGAAAAGAAGGTACATATTAGTTTTTGGTAAAAATCGGTTAACCGGAAGTGGGTGTTTACTCTTGTCACTTATCCGTTTTTGGAATATTTGCTTTAATATTTGATAAATGTAATGACATACTGAAATAAAAGTTGCAGGAAATTTGATTTTCTACAACCTTTGTTTGAAACATTTCCCCATATAATGCATCGATGAAAAGATATTTTTTAAATTGATTTTTTAGCTGCCACCACCACATCACCGACCGCCGACTATTGTAAACACTTCACGCTTCTTTTTATTTTCTTCGGGGCTATAGTATCCAATAACAGAAGCCTATGGTTTGAGTTTATTTCTGATCTTTGTAAAGTCTTTAAAATTTTCTCGCAGTTCCTTAAAATATTTATTATCATTTAACCTATTTGGAATTTTTAGAAATATTACAGGTATGGAGAAATTCATGTGGTGGCCACATCAGATTTTTTATAATATATTTGGTCTTATGAGCGAAGGACCGAATCCCCTTTTTGCCATTAGTTTCTGGTGTCTGCGGTCCAGTTTTCCCTGCGGGCAGTGAGGGCATACACCTTTTACCTCTTTCATAGGAATGAAAACGGGAGGGGTGGCGGTGGCGGAGTGGTTAGAGCGTTGGCCTCCCAACGGTCCCAGGTTCGAATCCTGCAGAGGTCGGTCGGATTTTGTCAACCTGGGATTGCCTCATCCCCTATTTGTGCGCTTTGAGGAGACCGCACAAGTCAGCGCTCCGTCCTTTGGAAGGGACGTTAAGCAGTTGGCCCCCTTGATGCTCTTCGTAAAGAGTACCTGGTTTCCCTCCTCCCTTGTGAGTGTGTCTGGTGTGTAAGGAGTTATGTCCTAACCCAAGAGATTGGTTTGCCAGAAATACAAACAAACAAATTAAATGTAATGACGTCTTTCCATTGATATCAATTTCACATTGCAATCCGTCTTGGTTCTCTTCCCTTTACTCCAAAGTGATTCTTACTGTAAATCAACGACTTTGTATTCCATTCTTATAATTTTTATTTCCCCAAAAGTTTTTTGTGTTATGAGAAAAAAAGCAGCTGTAGCTCAGAGATTTTCAAAATGGTATGATTTTATTAACAAATTGACTGCTCCAGGGATTTTGGAAAAAGGTAAGGCGTCAAACTGGAACCTAACCGAAAACCGCCATTTACTTCATTCTTCTTCTTCGGTTCTTACAAACCTTATAGGCGAATGGCGAGATTTTCCAGTCACTCAAACAAACATTCCATTTTGGATTCTCCTCTTTCGCAAGAGGGGGTTTCCCAAAGTTGCCATGTGCATGAATGGAATATTCCCGCTTTAGAGGTAATTGCTACACAATATTTTCATATAAATTGTATTGACCTTCCCCCAGTCTTTCCTTACTATTTGTGTAAGAAAGATCGTTCTTTTGTTGTGTTCTGGATGTATTCTTGCATTCACTGTCGTTTGTTACAGATTATAACTTTTTTGTATCGTAAGCATTATCATAGGTAGTCTGTCCGTAGATAGGTCCGTGGTTATTCATGGTTAAACCTGGTTCCCCATATACTCCTATTTTCTGCTGTCCTCTTCATATCTTGATAACTCTCTTTCACTTTCAAATCGTCTATCAGCTGAAACCTTTTATTATCTCTTTCCCCTTTTCCATCTAGTTATCCTTCTAACACCTCTTTGATCATTCTCTCCGCAGGTAACGTCCAACCCAGTTTGCCTTCCTCTTTCTAATAATCTGTATAATCATTCGCTTCTCTCCTACTCTTCGTAACACTTCATCGTTTTTCATTCTATCCGGCCATTTTATCTTCAGCATTCTTCTCCAAGTCCACATTTGAAAGCTATGCAAGTATTTGATGTAATTTTTCCTTAGCGTCCATGTTTCTGCGTACAAAGCTATTCTCCATGCATAGCATTTTATGAACTTCTTGCGGATATCTTCCCTTATATTCCCCGTAAGTAGGTGTTTCTTTCTTCTGAATGCCGCTTTTGCTTTTCCTATTCTAGTTCTGATCTCATCCGTATATTTTGCTACTCTTGTTCTAAAGCCTTTTCTTCAATACTTATGTTCAGATTTTCTTCTTTGCCCGATATTCTGTATTTATTTCCACACTGGTGTTACGCGGGTTTGATCGAAGTGTTCCGTCGCTTCTTTCTAAGTAAAGTCTTTTTTTAATTTTTAATTTCAATATAGATTGTTTATTATTTTATTTGTACTTCCTGGTCGAGTGCAGTCTATTTGGCAATACGCGTCAGATGTAGTAGTGTTACGGAAATCGATAGTGGTGTTTGTTGTGTGTGTGTATATATATATATATATATATATATATATATATATATATATATATATATATATATATATATATATATATATATACATACTTGCATATATTGTTTCACTGGTGTTCCGCAGATAAAATCATGATATCAAGGTGTTCCGCGACTTGGAAAAGTTTCAGAAACACTGCTCTATATCACACACGGCCACTCACTAAGTGAGTGTGAGTGGCCGTGCGTGATATAGAGGACTCTGTTGTAGCGTCATGCACAGCGCGGAGTTTACGCGGCTTCCGTATGATGACGCTTACGCTTACGTGTAGTGTCCTGCACAGCGCGCTTGCAAAACAGCCCTTCCCTCCCCCAAGTTTTATCGCCATATAACCAATGTTACCCACTGGGTAAAATTATATATATGTGCAAAGTTTCGTGACGATAGCTTTAAAGTTGTGGATTTGTGTTGCGGACAAACAAACAAACAACTAAACAAACAAACAGAATTGCTGATTTATACATTAAGTTTTAAGAAAATTAATTAAGAAATAAAGGTAATACTTTTCCTTTCATTCCACAAGGTTCATTTTCCATTATTTCTCCATTTAGCTCTTCACTTTGGCCTGTCCATCTGCCGTGGGCCCCTGCAGCCCTTCCCTTGGGTGAGCAGCGTGGCGATCGGGGGTCCGGCGGAAGAGGCCGGACTCGCGGCTGGGGACTGCCTCCTATGCGTCCGCCACACCAATCTATTCGGCCTTCCCGTGAGCAGAGTGGCGCGGGCCCTCGCTGAAGCTGCACTTCCCCGCGCCGGATGCCAGCAACCCGTCGAGCTCCTCTATTGGAGGCCCCCGCCTTTCGAAGGTGGCTCAGAGGTCGGTGGTGGTCCCTCCCACTCATTCGCCGTGAGTAGGGAAAAGATAAAAAGAGACGATTGAAACCCCTTTCGCTGTGGTTATGTGCGCTCGCATCAAACTCCTTTCATCATTTTCCATCTCCTATGGCTTCTTGATTAATGACTGTTATTACGTTATGTTTATTACTTCCATTATTGTCATCATCGCCAATTTTAAAATTGTTTTCACCCTTAAGATATTATTTCAGTACAAGAATTTTAGTCCGTCAGTATGACGAACGAAAATTGCGTTATTATCCAGTTTTATGAAATGAGTATCATTATTCGATTCAGTTTTAAATGTTATAATCCCTCATTTATTCTCGGGATGACAAAATACATCAATCAATTATGAAAAGTTTTCCGAGGATTATTTTCGTTGCTACAACAAATAGCCTATATAAAGCTTACATTCTTTCAAAAATTTCAAAAATTTGTATTATAACTGCTGAAGTTTAGTACGTAAATACGTTTAATTTACTTTCATGCACATGCTGCGTTTTATGAGAGAAAAGAAGCAGAAAATCGATACGAATAAAAACTAAAACTAAGAGAGAAGATACGTATATAAATCAACATAGTTTCAATTATATAAACATTTTAAATATAAAAATCAAAATAGTTTTAACCAAATTTCAACTTAGCGGTGGATTAAATTATATAATAAAATGCTAATGAACAAATAATAGTAATAATGTTGCAATCGCTCTTTTATTTTACCAAATGACAATATACATCGATTAATACGCTAAATATTATGCAAATGAGCTAGGTTTCTATGGTTTGTTTATTTTAGTTACTACAACAACAGGGTTAGACAGAAAAAAATATCTACCAAAGTAGGTTATTGTTATAATAGCAATGATTTCCATGGAACGTAATTGATGAGAAACAGAACAAAATGCGTGGGGTCAGGTACTATTCTATTTTTACATTTTTTATGGCACTCGAAGGATCCTTCAACGTGACATAACTGTGCCATCTTTTCTCTGCAGCATATCCACGTCACCACCCCATCGTATGAGAATATCCAGACCGCGGAGATGACCCGCATTTCAAAAAAACTGAAGGAAGTATTGACGACTATCACATGCCCCGTGTGCTGCGAGAGGCCGATACCCAAACCAGCTACCCAGTGCACCAACGGACATTTACTTTGCCTAAGATGCCGGCGTCGCTCTGCTAGGTGCCCGGTCTGCAGGTGAGACCAGACCCTAAGACAGCAGCTACACTGAAAGGAGATCAGACCAGACCCGACCTCCAGACCCGACTTCAGACTAGTTGGGTGGAATCAGACTTACTGTTTGCGGCCTGAGTGGCTACATAGGCACCGCCCGACCTTAACAGACTTTAACAGACCTTACCAGACTACTTAGGATGGTCTGAAAGAACGAAGCAAGTTTGATTTTTCGCCAGACGTCGGATTTTCTACCGCGCAGTTCAGTGTTGAGATGAAAGACAGTAAATCCAAGTTAATACAAGTAGTGCAAGAGAGACCGCAGCGTTGGGATCAAAGAGATAAATAGCATCATAATCTTGGCATAAGATAGATTATTAATAAAAAAACAGACTATTAATTTTCGCGGATAGTTCTTCAATTCCACACCCTCTGTATGTAATCGCCGAAGATCATGCACCCGAAAACGCCTATTCGTATTCCGCTAATCAAGGGTCTCTTCTAAAATATACTCGCCCTACTCACCGTTGATCTTGAGGAACTCATGATTCACGGAGTACAATATCGCCCGACTAGTCTGAGCTAATGTAGCCACCCCAGTCAGTCAAGTCGGTCGGTCGGCTCGGGTCTGGCCTGATCGGAGTATAGTCCTGTTTGACGACGCTATTACCGTTTTGACATGCTCCTTACTTGACATGTTGCTACTGAGTGTAACTCCTAAGTAATCATAGTTGCTAACGTATTTTAATCCAGATATTTTGTAAGGGTAACATTAATTTTCTGGAACAGGTACAGTTCAAAACGGCGAATTTCTCTATATTAAAGTCAATTTGCCAATCCTTCCACCACTTCGCAAGAGCCTGAAGATTGTGTTTGCGAGTATCTTCGTACTTTGTATTCTCAACAACGACAGCCATCATCTACAATGAATGAATAAATTTGACCTCTATAACAATCCAAGAGGTTGATTAGCCAAAAATACACACACGCAATGAATTTGGCCCTTTATTAGCGAGGTTAGACTCAGGTCATGCACAACACCTTCACAAATCTCGAGAATATCAACGGAGCAGAACTCGAAGAAGTAACAAATTATATTTACTTGGGTCAACTCATCACTTCTTGGAGAGATCAACCGGAGATTGAAAATGGAATGGAGTACTTTTGGCAAGAATGCAGCTATCTTTAAATCAAGGATCCCAGTATTTCTGAAAAGGAGACTGTACGACAAATGTGCTCTGTCTGTTTTGACATATGAATTGGAAACATTGACTATGAACGCCAGAATAGTCCAGCGCCTGAAAACAACACAGAGGAGCATGGGGAGAAGTATGCTTGGGGCCACCCGAAGAGACCGCAAAAGGAACAACTGGGTAAGAAAGAAGATGGGAGTCTTTGACGTGATTAAAAGAGTAAAGGCGCGGGGGCGGGTCATATTGCTAAAAGAAATGACCGCCGTTGGACGTCTGGTGTCATAGAATGAACCCCAAGAAACATCAAACAGGCCGAAAAGAAGACCAAAAGATAGATGGGGCAGAGAACTTGTGAAGTTCTTAGGGCTAACTTGGAGGAGGGAGGCAGTTGATTGGGAAAACTGGAAGAGTCTAAGGGAGGTCTTCATCCGTCAATGGATTGAAAAGGGCTGATGATGATGATATGTCTCTTCTCTCTATAATATACGAACGAACGAACCTCCTAGTTGTCCAATGCATCATTATAAGATACTTCTAGAAGGGCTAGAGATCTGAAATTTGGCATTCTGGTCGGTCCTAGGTCCAAACCAACGGAAAGAATCGAAAATTTGAAAAATTTGCACCTTGAGGTCTTTTTTGACCCCATTTTTCCATTTCAATACCCCATAACAAAAGCATGGAATTCAATGCAGGGTGTTCTAAATATTCTTTTTTAAATTACTTAAAATTGATATGCAAACTCGGGATATAAACAGTTTTGTAGATGAAAGAATTAAAGTTTTAATTTTTGAAGACTAAGTTCAAATCCGTGCCGAATTAGCGTAAACATCTGTTTTTAATCGCAAAGGAGCATATTCTTCCGAGGAACAACAATGAAAAATGGTAATGTCAATCTAATTAAAGATTGCATTAACTCGAAGCTTTCAATAATAATTAAGGACGTCATAATGAATTATTTATTTAGATGTAATCAACTCGCAACAAATGCTTTGATACGGACCATAGACCAGGGATGTGGAAACTACGGTACGCCGGTCACATGTAGCATTTTATATGGCCCGCGACGCCATTATGAAAGCGACCTGTAATATAAAATGCCGACAAATTCATATTTGTAGCTTAAAATTAGGTGGCGGCGGAGTCCCTAGTGTCTGTAATATACCAAGATGACCCAAACGGAACTTGTGATGCCTACTTTCCAAAATAATTATTTTAAATTAAATGCGGTGCAGCAATTACTTATATTGGATTTAATAGCTTTAAAATCACCGCAGATGAGTTGCTCTTTGCGCTCCCAAATTTCATTATTTAGTGTCATAGAATCTTACAAATACATTCGAACAGAAAATTTAATTAATCGCGCGTATTAGTGTGGCAAAAATAAAGCGTGTATGTACTGGAGTCTAGTACGATTATATGATTTTGATCACACAAGTGCAACATAAATGAAACAAATACAATTAAATTATTATTGTCGCTCAATTTTATTTATTTACTCTTATTTTGAACCCGTAAATGATATTTTCCGAATTTTTCCTCTCAAATTAAGCAGTAATGGAACATTCACAGTTTATTTGCCATTATCGGAACAAAACTATTGTTAGATGATGGTGAAATATCAAGAAGAAGAAGAGACAGGAAATCTCCTAATGCAAAGTAGGAATTGAGATGAAGAACCGAGTAATATTAATGAAGATCAACGCAACCCAACCCGAGGGGAAGGACCAAAGTGAACGTAGAAAGGAAACCAACCCAACCCAACCCACCCAACGAAGAAGATATGGACTCTCCTAAAGTTAACCCTACCCAACCCGATGGGAATGCGTAAATTGTTCGAGAAAGAAACTCAAAACGGGAGCATAAACTTGAAGTAATACCGTTTTCCGGCGGTAGAAGCGCCATTGCAGTGATGGGGGGTTAACAGGATAGTATAGTCCTGTTGAAAGCATATGGCGGTGTGCAGTAGACGATTTTGAGACTAGGCGAGTCCATTGGTGAAATGTCACAACCGCAGGGGTGAGGGTATTTTCCGTGCGGGAGAAAGCGGATTAGGCGTCCAGATTGTCAACTGCTGCTTTGCAATTGCTATCGTTATTAGTTTTCATAGTTTTGTTTTCTGATGTGTTATCGAGTTATTGTTATTTTATACTTCGTGTTTTATTGTTCATCCGTTTGTGTGTTATCCATTCATTATGTTGTTTGTTATCATAATTTTGTTTTTAGTTGTGTTATAGAGTTACTGTTATTTTCAGTTATTTAATTCTTCGAGTTTTTGTTAATACTCTCTTGAACTTGTTGTTCCCTTAGTTTAGGGCTTTTCAACTGGAGGCTCGCGGGCCACATTTGGCCCGCGGCATGATTTTATCTGGCCCGCGACTATTTAAGTTTAAAAAAATGAAAACGAAAAAAATAACGAAGTAACGAAAACAGGCCAACAAAACAAAATTACAAAAACTATAAAATAACAACTTAAAGACAGAATAATAAAGACAACGATGAAAAATAATAATAACAGTTTAAAGCGCAGAGATTGGCAACGTGGTCGTATGAAACTAGCCTCGGGAGAGATCGAGGGCATCAGTTCACGAGCTGTCAACAGTGAGTTCTTGCTTCGCTTGGCGAATAAAAATACCTTATAGAAGGTAAGGTTCTTGTTACCACATATACTTGTTCCAAGTGTAATATTTTTTTAGTTTTAATATATTTTAATTATTTTTAAAAAATATTTTATTTTAAGTTTTTTCTATTTTAGTTTTGTCACCATGTCAAAACCTATAGAGAGGAAGCGTAAAATAGATAGAGAAAACAGAACTTTTCGGGAACATTCGGAAAGTGAATATTTTTTTCTGAAATTAATGGAAAGCCTATGTGTTTGGTGTGCCTACAGGTTATGTCAGTCACAAAGGAATACAACATTCGTCGTCACTATCAAACATCACATGAAGCTAAATATAAGCAGTATTTTGACAATTCTCGGGAGGCAGTTGTAGAAGATTTGAAGAAGAAAATAAAGACAGATAGGATTTTTTACCTCAGTAAATACACAGCAAGTATCTAGCGTTGCTGCATCGTATGCCGTGTCATTAGAATTGGCAAAGTCTATGAAGTCTTTTAGTGATGGTGAAATAATCAAGAAATGTGCTATTAAAATGGCTGAAGCCTTCGAAGATAAAAAGGCCGCGAAATTTCGAAACCGTATCAATGTCTCGTCAAACGGTTTCTCGGAGGATTGCAGACATGGACTGTCATGTGTCAAAAAAAATATTGGATGTGGTACAAGGTTGCAGTTTTTCCTCTGACTTTGGATGAGAGTGTTGACAACACCGACGTAAATCAACTGCTCATATTTATCGGAACTGTTCAACATGATTTTTCTGTAAACGAGGAGCTTTTGCAATTAGCTTCACTGGAGTGCAAAACAAAAGGGTCAGATATCTTTGATGCTGTACAAAAGTGTATTTCTGAGTACGGTGGCTTTGATAAATGTTCTTCTATTGTGACTGATTGAGCTAAAGCTATGGTTGGAACTGGCACTGGTTTAGCAGGGCTACTAAAAAAGAATGGAGTGAATTTTCCTATAATGCACTGCATTATCCATTAAGAACAATTATGTTGCAAATTTCTTAAACTTCTTAATGCCATGAAGGTTCCGGTGAAAGTAACAAATCTGATTCGAGGAGGTAACAGATCTTTGAGTCACCATAAATTTCGTTCTTTTTCAGAAGAAGTAAATGCAGCTTATGGTGATTTGCTCTTGCATTAAGATATTCGGTGGCTTAGTGCAGGAAAGTGCTTGGAGAGATTTTTTGTTCTCAGAAAAGAAGTTCTTTTATTTTTGAAAGAAGAGGTGGAACGCGACACTACTGAATTTGAGAAAAAACTACAAGATCCTTCATTTCTTTACGAACTGGCATTTTAAATGAAATTACAGGACACCTTAATGATTTGGAGTGGGAAGTTCATTGGTAAAAAAAATATATGGGCATTTGAATGGGTTTCATAATAAACTCAAACTTTTCGAATCAGATCTCAAAAGAAATGATTTGACACACTTTCCATGTTGTCAAGAAATCCCTAAAGAACTAGAAGATTGTGGAAAAGCTGATTTCACAGTATTCTCTTTAATTGTAGAAGGCCTTTCAGAAGTTTTTAACTCCCGGTTTAAAGATCTTCACAATATGAAGGAGGCTATCTATCTTTTTAACAACCCTTTAGAAGCAGTAAAGGAAAACCAGCCTAAGGACCTTCAATTGGAATTATGTGATATACAAGCTGATCCAGTCCTGTAAACAAGAAAAGAAACAGGAGAAGACTTATTCAAACTTCTTTCCCAAGGTATGTATCCCAAGATGAGAAACTTTGGATTACGGATGACTTCAATGTTTGGCAGCACTTACATATGTGAATCCACCTTTTCCACAATAAAGTACGTAAAATCTCGCTATCGTTCATCAATCTGTAGTGAATCATTCTTACATTTATTACGTCTGGCTACCACAGAGATCACTATAGATATAAATAAACTCGCAGAAGCAGCAATGCATTCACAATGTTCTCATTAAAAGGAATAATATTTGTTAAAAGGTATTTTTTGAACACTGTTTAGAATGTATAATATATATATATATATATTCGAATAAAAATAGAATGAATAAAAGGTAAAGATTTCTCCTACACCTTTCCCCCCACCCACCACAGTCCGGCCCGCCAGTAAGTGGCTTTCAGCATATTTGGCCCGCCACATCAAAGAAGTTGGACGGACCTACCTTAGTTATTAATAATTTAACAACATGATTGCCGCGCCATCCACCTCAAAGCTAGGGAATAAGAAAGTTATCTCTACACGATGGATTTGAGACTTCCTATGTAAAATAAAAAGGGGAAAGATGTTCTTGGCATCGAACCCGGGACTTCAATCTTCGCCAAATAAAATATATCCCGGAGGTGGGCCCTGGCAGCACGAGCCTCATAAGTACCAAGTTTCATGAAAATCGGTCCATTGATGCAAAAGTTGTTAGTGGGGGACACCCTTACACATACACACAGTTACGACCATTTCATAAGGCTGTTTCCTTTGGAAACCAGCCTAAAAACGATTATAACTCAAAAACTAGACATTTTTTCCTATCAAACTTTTAGGTATTACTTACAACGTTCTTAGCACGAAGTGAACGCCTATAGGGGAGGTCGTTTACGTCCGTCCGTCAAAACTCGGGAACTGCTGGACGTTTTTTTAGGAAATTTGGAATTGGGGAGGTTTGCTAAAATTGGTCGACCGATTCCAGTTTAAGTTAAAATCGGACAATAATTACGACTACTTTACATGAAGACCTACATGTAGTTTACATCGTACCTCGCTTGCTTCTCGTTAAATACTCATCTGAGCGAAAAATATTGAGAACATTGTGAAATATCAAAGAACGCATTTGGAAACTGTGTGTACTCCGACATGGAGTACAACTTTCCATTCTTGTTTAAATTACTTAAAATTGAGATGCAAACTCGGGATAAAAACAGTTTAGTTGATGAAACAATTAAGGTTTTAATTTTTGATGACGAAATTCAAATACGTGCCGAATTAGTGTAAATATAAGCTTTTAACTGCAAAAAAAGCATATTTTTCTGAGGCACAACAATGAAAAATGGTAACTGCCATAGAAAAGAGCTCAAGTAAGGATGTCATAATGAATTATTGATCTTGGTCTAAAGGACTCGCAACAAATGCTTTGATGCAGATCATAGACTAATCATTCTCCTTACCATTGGGTTTGTTTTTTCGATGCTCATTTTTTCACACTCTCGACTTTTGACTCTTCTCTTTCGTTCGTTCTTCGTTTGCACCGTAATGGAATAATGGAGGAAATGGAAGTATAGAGGAAAGGAAAGAGTTAAATGTATAGAAGATAGGAGAGATAAGAGAGAGGGAGCGGCAGGGGGAGGGAGAGAATGAGAGAAATTTGAAGTTTGGGAAATCAAGAGGTTTGGTGGGAGAGAGGGATATAGGAAGTTAGAGAGAAAGATAGAGGGAGGTAGAGAGGGAGTTAGATAGAAAGAGAGAGAGGAGGGTGAGAGAGGGAGAGAGTGCGGATTCTGATATTCTCCTTTACTTTATTCCTAATTGCAGCCAAGTTGTAAATGACACTTTTTATGTTATAATTTTTAATATTGGCCAATGTCTTTTCTCCTTTTTTCCCATGTGAAGTATATAGTGTTTGCTTTTCAGCACAAATGCTGCTTTCATACGTTTATCAACACAAGGCAATACAAGACAACATTCGACGAGAAAAAGCGACAAAGCCGCACTCACCTAATGAAACTATCTTCGCCCCCTTCATATGTATGTACCATGTCCAATCACGTTTTATAAACAATACCTATTAAAAATACAATTGCCATTAATGTAACCATATTTTTAAAAAATGGACGCAAAAGATGCGTCCTAGCCACTTAAGGGCTAGAATTTGGCTGCTGCATGTTGTAGGGCTCAAGAGGTCCAAACAAACAGTAAATATATGTCAAATATTTTATGCCCTCCCTACCTACCAGCCGCGCTACCCCAGCGGAGGATACCCCCACAGTTTAGATACCACTGTTTTATAGCGATCGCTGCCTATTCGCCAGGGTTCCGTTGCGGACATCGTCGGGGGTACCTCTGGGCGGGAGGTGTCTGCTGGCAGATCAGATCCTGGCGGCCCTGGCTCCAGAGGACGAGGTCCGGACTTCATCGGCCCATCTGAGGACGGCGGATGGGTCTTCGCCGGCTGAAATCGGCAGAAGAGACGAGCGTCGGGGACAAGAGGCGATCCATCCGAAGCGTCGAGGCGGTGCGAAGGCCATCGTACGCGGGTTCACGTCGTGGCTGCTCGAGGCTCGCCGGGAGAGGCGTTCTGCGCCCGAGTCTCTAAACGAGGGTGACATCTACCGTCTGTGCGCCGCCATGTGAATATTTCTTCGAGGAAGTTCGAAATCCACTTCGCAGCGTTTGCAGCTATGAAAAAGCTTCCGTTATGGTTTGCTGAGCCGTCTCCTTCGGCGACCATACCTGTAGATTTTGGTCGACCAAACGTGACTTCTGAAAGGGGCCTTGGTGAGAGGGACGCTTCACGCGAATCGGAACTCGACCTGTTAATCCGAAAATGGATCGAAAAATCCTCGATATTCCGTCAACTTCTCCCGTCAAATCCATCGTATTTTCCTTAAAGTGGCGATTTGTAAACCCTTATGAGTCCGCACGATCCGAGCCGCTCTCTCTCTCTCTCTCTCTCTCTCGATGATTGGGTTTTTCTAGGAAAGCCTTGATTGAGTTTTTTTTATTATAAAACTTCGATTGCCTTAAATCGAGGAAAGAGGTGGCTTATTTACTGTAAAATTTCGTTTTAGCGGAACCCTCTTTCAAGGCAGGTGCTTTTTGAGATGTTCCTAAAAATAATTGTTGATGTACGTGTATGTCATGAGAATTCCGATTCAATTCTGTGACCTCGTGTGAATTATAAAACAATATTCGTGAGCCAATGAAACCATCAACAGTACCTCTCATACAAAATACGAAGAGGGTGACGATAATAGTCACTATTTCCACTTCTCTAGGATAACGATGGTCGTGAGTTATTAAGTAATTTTTAAACATTCTTTGGGAAAGTGGCCATTGCCGCTTTTACGGAATGAACTTGTTCCACACTCTTTAGGTGAAAATGAGATTTTATTGTCATTTGAAGCAACCATGCGTCTTAATAATGGAAATTTCGTTGAAAGGCCAAAAAATTAATCGGGCAATTGCAGAGACAAAATTAAACTATTGTAAATATAAATAACAATAAATATATGTTTTGAAAAAAGAATCCAAAAAATTCATTCGTCAATAATTTTCGAACATTTTGTAAAGGGGTTAAAAGGGATGCAGCCCTGAGCCCTGGAGTCGAAATAAAATTAAAACCACAACAATAAATTATTACGTTATCGTAAAAATGAACAATACTTATTACACGAAGAACCTATTTTTTCATGAAAATTTTCTGCTATTATGTTATATATAATTTAGGGTCCTCAGATGACATTATCCCTGGTTTCCAAAATTCACCATCCGCCACTGATTTTGTGAATTGAAAAATATGCTTGGGCTGAGGATCTAACTCACGACCTTAACGATTGAGTTGAATTGTTGAAAAACTGAAAAAATCATCTATTTTCAGATAAAAAATATATTTTAGGGATTAATCCGAAGAGATTTAGATCTTATTTCCCTTATCCACGGAGCCGATTGAGATCCGAGTTTCTAACGCATTTACAACATTATGAAAATGCGAATTAAAAGTTCAGTAATGACATAGATAAGAAAAAAGATTCTGGAATCGGACCCTGACCACTGCACCTAGAATTTGATTTTCTGGGCAACTAAATAGTATACGTACGCAGTGGCGGCCCAAATACATTTTAGCCGATGGGGATCTCTACAGAGAATTCTGTAGTAGACGTATGTGTGTGCGCGCGCGTATAACGCAACGGAGGTTTAAGAGAACAATATCATACAAAAAAGAACAATATAGGTTATTCATTATCAAGATAATGCTAACAAGACGAGAATATTTAGTTGTTATACGTTGGAAAACAGAAAAACAGCCGTTCGTTCAAGTAAATAATTACTCGCAATGTATTACCTTTTACAGAGGTACATGTTTCTTTTCGGCGCCTGACAGCGTCTTGTAAACAAAAATGCGCCCTCTGTTCTTCAGCCTTGTGAAACTCTCAGTGATATGAGTGCTAAAGTTTGGAATGGATTTCAATATTTTGTTCCCTATCGACACCATTGAATAGCGTTTAGTCGTTCTATTCTTACCGCATTCCAAAAGTAACTGTTCACACGTTTCTATATAGAGAATCCCCTTTTTCCGAATCTGATGTTGCGATAATAATTCCAAGGAATTTAATCGCTTCACTGAAACTTTCTCTTACGTTCTTTTGTCCCAAGGAAAGCAAAAGTGATGCGGCGGCTTTTACGTCACTTACGAGATCTGTGTGTCCGTACAAAATACCGATCACCCTCAATTCACTTTCGTTGTTGAGAAGGACAAAGTCCTTATTTGATTGAAGTAAAGGAGGCAGGATGGACTCCCCTGGCAGGGTAAACTCTAGAGCAGTGTTTCTCAAACCGTGGGAGGCCGCAAAATTATTTTGGATGGAAGGTGAAATGTCGAAAAATAAAGTTTTCACAAATAATAAAATTTTACCAGTGAATATTTGGAAAAACGATGTGATGAAAATTATTATTATTTACAAAAAATGAAGAAATTTGGAATAAAGTTTCTTATTTTTACTATTTTCAATTAAAAGGGGCCTAGGGTAGTGGTTTTCAAACTTTCAACTGTCGCAGCCCCCTTGAATATCACGAGGCCTCCTTTGAATTGAAAATTGTAAAAATAAGAAACTTTATTGCAGATTTCTTCATTTTATATAACAATTAATAATTTTTATCACATCATTTTTACAAAACTTCTCTGATAAAATTTTAATATTCACGAAAACTTTATTTTTCGACACTTCACTTTGCATCCAAAATAATTTTGTGGCCCTCTGGGGGGCCGCGGCCCACAGTTTGAAAAACATTGCTCTAGAGCAGTGGTTTCCAGCCTCGGGGTCGCGACCCAAATCAGGGTCGCGGGAGGTCCTCAGTAGGGTCGTGAAGGGTCATCAGAAGAAAACTTTCCAGACAGTCAGAGTGTTATCAATATATTATTGTTACTGAAAACTAGAATAATTATCTCGTTTAAAACGGGCTTTGTAATCAAACAAATGGCTGAGATATTGAGCGTCTTATGGGAGATTGATATCACCCTCTGGAGTCGAACCCGGGACCTTTTTAGAAAAATGTTTGTCATCCGCAATTGGTACGTAATCATAGCAATCCTACCAAATTTGGTTGCGTGGATTAAGTATTAAATTTAAGGCACTATTCATTCTTCCTCCTTTTCTCTCTTCCTACAATCCTCCTCCCTCCCATTCTCCCTCCCTCTGCTCTGGAAAAAAGGACTTTCTAGTCTCAGTCTTGTCCTAATAAAGACCATTATCTGTCTGTCTCTCCTTCTGCCACCTTCTCTGTCTCCCTCCCTCCCTCCCCCTTTATATCTCTCTTCCATATTGTCTCTCTATCTCCCTCCCCCTTTATATCTCTATTCCATATTATCTCTCTTTCTCCCTCCCTCTACCACTCTCTCCTTCTCTGGAAAAATATACATCCTAGTCTCAATCTCGCCCAAATAAAGAATATTATCTATCTCTTTCTCTCCCTTTTTCTCTGTCTCCCTCCCTCTCCCTCCTCTTTCTCCCACCTCTCTCCTTTTCTCTCTCCCCCTGTCTCTCCTTTCTTCCTCTCACTCATGTAGTAAAACATTCAAAGCACGCTTTCCTTACGCATATATTATAAGGGTTGAGACGACAATACAATCTCGAGGTGTAACAATGACACGATCGACAAGGCAACATATCGTTAAAAAGTTGTAAATTTTCCAATAAATATGATTTAAATGTAGAACTTGAGCGATTTTATGTCGTAGGAAAAATGTGACGATAAGGTTAATAAGCGTTATTTATTTTTCTTTAAAACGGCCCAGGTTCGAAGATCGTAGGTTAATTATTTCTAATTTTAATTTGCAAAAGAGTAAAAGCCTGTAAGTCGATAAATCGATGTTTACCTGTTATCTTATTGGAGATTGAAATCACCATCTGGAGACTAGCCTGGTGCCTTTTTTGAAATTTTTTGTCATCCGGAGTGAAGGCACCCATCGCATAAAAGGTAAGAGAGACTACCTCAAGTTGACCTGAGCGTTGGGCCGTGAGCAGCAAGTTAAAGTATTTATGTTTGAAGATATGGAGAGATGTTGCATTTTGGAAGTCTGTAGGTAGGGCGTTCCAAAGTCTGCAAGCTGTAACCTGGAAGGATTTATTATAGATCTCTGTCCTGTGATGTGGGATAGAGAAAAGATTATTGCCCCTAGTGTTGGCGTTGTGTACAGAGTTCATTTGGGAAAATTTTGAGTTCAAATACTGTGGAAATTGAAGAGTTTTAATTTGATAAAATAACGTGAGGAGGTGGAGACGTCTACGAACTTCGAGGCGAAGCCAACCTAACTTATGAAAAGATTGAGTGACGTGGTCACTCTTTTGAAGATCACAAATGAATCTAACACGCATTTTGTGCCCGCTGCAATTTTAAAGATAACTAGGAGAGAAGTTGATAGCTGTTGACTGGAAGTTTTTCTTTCTGCCATGGGAAGAGACGGTACTGCTTTTTTTAGTTATTGGTGTAGTAGTAAAGAATAAGTTAAGTGCTTCGAGGGAGAAGTTTGGATTGGGAATCGAGTTTTTTTGTTTTCCTATGCCCGTGTTCCTTACGTTTCTCCAAATTGATGCTTGCGATTTGTTAATGCCAATGATTGAATGGTAAGATTTTAACTTGGAGTTTCTGAGCATCTCCTTCCCCGGCGTCAAAGAGAGAGAGAGTATCGAAATGTACACACACATAATAAGTACGATAATTCATCTTTAAATTCTTCTGATCAAAATCTCTGCAATGGTCAATACCTAGACTTGACACGCCGTTCCCTCAGAGGCTCCCATCCAAGCTCATCTATTAGACTCGCTACGTTTACTTGCCTACCATAACGACGTTTCGTTGAACTTTCTTTAACTCATGAATACGGCCTATCTCATACGGGTCCCATACCTACGTTAGACGTATACCCAATTAGCGGCCTAAACCAGAGGAAAATAACAAACCTCACGTTTATTTCCATCATTTACCCCTAATATTTTACGGACATATCCTAACGAGCTGCCCCTACTATCCATCGAATATGCTCCTTTCAAGATAAATTTTTCGTTAATAGGATGCCAAGATATTTCTGAGTTTTCCACGTAATTATGAGACTCGTGTCGAGAAAGTACTCACTATTGATAACTGATTTCTGTCTACCCTGCCAAAAACTAACGAATATTTATCACTGTTTAACTGCAACTAGTTACACGATTCCGAAATGGAATGTATATCGCGTAGGAGAATCTGAACATCCTCTTCGTTACGAATTGTTCTAGGTATAAACCAATGTGTCGTTCGGGAATAATCTACCACTACTGCTTGCAATTTTGCTGAGATCATTTATATACGATACGTATACGAGAAAAAATAGGGGTCCCAAGACAATTCACTTGTGAACGCCGGAGTTGGCATTCTCGGAATCTGAATGATGTTTATCGATGACTATCATCTGCTCTCACTCACGGAGAGATGCTCCTATCCATCTTACAACTGCCTCGTTAATCTCAAATAATTTCAACTTTTGAATAAGTATATGGCGAGAAACTTTGCCAAAGGCTTTTCTAAAGTCTAAGGTGTCTACCTATGTATTTCTTTCATCGGAAATTAAAATATTCTGTGTGCGGAGCGCTAATTGGGCCTCAAACGTGCTAAAACATGCTGATTATTAGCTAATTATATGCATAATATCCTTATTCTGTTGTTCTGTCCGTCCGTCCGCCGCAACGCTGCTTTGATTCGTATATAGTGAGATCTGAAGCTCGATCGCAATCTTTTTAACGTGTTTTGAAAAATTTCCCGACTAGGTAGAAGATTGAAATTTGGTAGGGATGTTTGATTCTTATAGTAAAAGACATTTACGAAAAAATCCCCAAAAAAGATCCGGGTGTGGCTACAGTAGATCTTATATTATATTACCGCAATTGTCGGCGAACTTTTTGGTAGGTTTTTATCGGGTTACTGGCCAGCCAATCAGAGATCGGGACGTTATTGTTTACATACCTTGGTTAATTTATATGCTTACCTAAAAAGAACGATTAATTGTTCATGTTATTATTTGAAAGATTAATAAAACAATACATTCATAACCCGCCAGAGCTTTTATTGCAGTAACACCTATAAACAAACAATTATTCTCATTCGTAGCAACGAGTATAAACAAAGTACGATTTATTTAGTTAGAATTAGTATGAACGATTATCTACATTCGTATCTATGAGAACTTCTATATAAAGTATGTATTTTATTTTAATTTTTCTTTTTTTCTTCCGTAATGTTTAATTTTCGTAATATCCGTCCGTTGCTAATTTATCTCTTCTGGCATTTCCCGATAGAACTAAGAGCTCATCAAATCTGCAAACACATAAATAGTATCTTTTTAGAGTAAATGCCAACTAATAGGTATAATAAGTCGTTTCATATTTGCTATTTGGTATTCATTAGAATAGAGATAGATTAAATAGAATAGAACGAACTCGGACTTAACAGCACAGCGCCTCCATTCGTTGAAAAATATGTTTTAAACGCTAAAAGTCTACGTTTGTTGAAGAGAAATTCTGGCCTAAGTTAAGACGAGTTCCTTTTTAATTTATAAAATGGCAATTAGTTATCATTTCCCTTAAAACCATTAGATATATATTTATTCTTGCAAGATTCGTTTCGAAAGATTTTTACTCCGAAAAGGTTATTCAAAACATTGTAAATTAGATTGAGGATTTTTAATTACACAATTTTTTGCCGCGTGTAAATTAAATTGAAGTCTTTTAAAAATCCAAATCGAGGTACTTTTCGACAGGGTGAAACGTCTAATAATAAGATAATGACAGATATAGGGTTTAGCATGGAAATTTTCCGTGATTCACGATTTAAATGAATGTGAAAATACATTACATTTTACTTCAATGATTCTACCTTTAAGTTATTTTGTGTTAATCGACACGCTAATTTTGTTATCTTATTAAATAATTTATCCTTATATTCCTTCGATCGATTTATCGACTGACAGGCTTTTACTCTTTTGCAAATTAAAATTAGAAATAATTAACGTAGGATCTTCGAACCTGGACCGTTTTAAAGAAAAATAAATAATGCTTATTAGTCTTATCGTCACGTTTTTCCTACGATATAAATCGCTCAAGTTCTATGTTTAAATCACATTTATGGGAAATTTTTTAGCTTTTTAAAGATATGTTGTCTTGCCGACCGTGTCATTGTTAAACCTCGAGATTGTATTGTCGTCCTTATACTATATGCATAAGGAAAGTGTGTTTTGAATGCTTTAGTACGAGAGAGAGAGAAGGCGCACGAATTATTTATAATAAAAACTGTGTTTTTCATTAATTTCTTTTGAGTTGACTTTCTATTGAAATTTTTGCTAATTATCTATTTTTATAGTTATTTTCATAGTATTTTTACGGTGCATTTTATTATTGACCGGAGTTATAAATTCGCATCGCATATATGAATCACGCAAAAAGCCATTCCTTAACATGCAGACCTTTTACGTTTACATTTTAAAATATTTCAAGGATGAGGTGTTTAACTTACATTAGTTATGCGAAGAGAAGAATTTAAATCTCATTCGTAAATCTCCAAAAATTACGTTTTAATACGATTTTTCGCGTTTTCACGCATTTTGTTTATATTGGACCACTGTTGTCCCAATTGTTGAATTCTATTCTTGGTATCATAATAAATGCACCAATTTACTGCTTTAACGCGGGTCAGACTTTTATACATGGGTATAACTTATTTACTGAATCTATTTAGTAATTAGAGGGAGGAAGGAAAAGAGAATGGGAATGAGCAGAAATTGAGAAAAAGGATGCGGACGTATACGATTAAAAGGAGCTGCAGTACAAACATAGCAATAAAAAATTATAATTGATTATAAAAAATGTTATACTATTGAATTGCCAAATGGTGGGAATTCATAAAACTAAATATAAGTCATGTAATTTTCAATGAATTTTTTTAACTGATAATACAGCAAATATTTCGAACCGAATTTCAAATAGGAGTGAAAAATAACATTTACTGTGACGGAGCGTGATTGGACCGTGACTGCCTGTTTAGTATGAATCAAGCTTTACTCTCACATATGCTCCCGTTCCCTCCGGACCTCCATGGACCCTCCCGTCCCAATTCATAGGTATCAGAGATATCTCAGAATTAGTTTTTACTTTCTTCGTATACGTAGTTAAGAGAAAGTATTTTTCTCATGAATAAATACGAATTCGAGATTTCAACGGAAATACACATGTTGAGGTCCCCTGAACACGTTTTGACTATTTTCGCGATGATATCTGTGTCTGTCGGTCGGTCGGTCTGTCTGTCTGTATGTGATACTTTATATGTAGTATAGGGGAAAGTATTGTTTCTGTGAATATGAAAAAATGCGCAAAAGTTGAAATGATTGTGTTACCACATGACACATAATTTTATTCGCCGAAGACGTATGGCGTAGCGCGGGCATCGCCGGGTACTTTCAGCTAATATATCAATAAAAGTGTGTATGTATGTGATTCTATAGCTCGAGAACCACAGAACGTAGAAGCAAGAGAAAGGTATAAATTTAATCGCAGTGCAGAGAAAGATGGTGTAGTAATGTTTTTAAACCCATTTGATTGCCCATTTTTATTTTTTTAAATATTTTCTCTTCTAATTTTTTCCATTTGAATAACATGGGAATGAGTGTAGACAAATTTTAATTTGGACTTTAAAATTACTAATAACCTTAGTACGAGTTTCAGACTTGAAACCAGGAACGCAGAAATGAATGAAGTTTTGTTTCCCTACCGTCGAATTTCATATATGGACCAAAGATTTCCTAAATTACACTTTTAACGGCAAAATTTCGACATTTTTTTATCGAAAACTTATGGTTGTCATGCATATCCAATTGTTGCCGACTTCTTGAAATAGGAAAATCGGGTATGCGAGTCTGTTATTTTTATCATGGTAACGTAAATAAACAAACTTCTGTCAATAGTATTGTTGGTATTGTGAGATAAATATTAGCGCAAGATATATATGAAAGCGACTTCGTAAATGCAAGGAGCATATTTTTAAGGTGTAATTTGCAAGAAAATGTGATGTATGATCTAAATAAAGCCCACCCGGGCCTTTCTGTTTTTCATAGCTTCTCTCTTCACTGTCATAATTTGAAATTTTTCTTAAAAGAATCTTTGCTAAATTTCATATATTGTATTAGTACAGGACTGTTATGTAATAGAAGGTTGAATGATTAACACTCAAATATAATTTTCTTATCAATATAGAATCAAAAACCCGAACAACGTTGAATTGAGTCAAATAACTTGCAACTTTTTCGTACATAAAGTGTTTCTGTATACTCTGCATTGGTTATTTGTTCTTCGATTTATATATATATATATATATATATATATATATATATATATATATATATATATATATATTCTTTCGCTGAAGAAGGGCATAGGCCCGATAAGCTTGCATGCTTTTTTTTTTTTTTTGTGTTCGTGTGTTTTACGTGTGTCTCTTTGACGCCCCCAGCAGCCTGCCAACTTGGTAAGTGTCCGCTGGGCTTCCTTCAACACCTTGTTGCCACCCTCATCACTACCTTTTCATTTCCTTAAGTTTATATATGTAAAGCTAAGTTAATATAAAAGTTGGTCAAGAAAGAATAGTCAAACGTCGATAGTGTGTGACAAACCATTTAGTTACAATCATTAGCGGATTTCCAATAAGGCCAAAGTAGGGCGCGATTTTGGGGGCAGCGGAATTTCGAGGCGGTGGGGATATGGGGCGGTCTGATTCAAGAATGAAAATTAAAACGGTATTTCATGACGGGGATGGAAAAGAGTATTAGTGTAATTTTTAATGGAAAAAATCATTACAATTAACTATTCCGATTTGATAATCATGAATTTCAAAAATAATAGTTCGAGACAATTTCGACGGTACGGCGTTCCTCCGACTCAGTCGCATGACTTGGAAGTTCTCGTGACAGTTTATCCTCTCAGCGTGGTGAATCAAACCTGGTACACGCCTCGGTATATGCGAGATATGCGGATATTTATATTTTTTTACACAATACACAATCTTAAATCTGAAAAATCTTCATATATTTTAAAAGAGTGCCTCTTTACCTACCCGTTATGCTTAATTCTATTGTTACTTTCTCCATATGCGTAGTATGAGAAAGAATTGTTTTCATGAAAAAATCGAACTCGAGATTTCAACGGTAATACATGTTTTAAGGTTCCCTGAACACGTTATGACTAGTTTCGCGATGATGTCTGTGTGCCTGTCTGTCGGTCTGTATGTGATATATTTTTGTGGGCGCTCTAACTCAAAAACTATTAATCAGGTCATCTCAAAATTTTATATTTAACATTTTTATAAAAGATAGAAGATATGATTAGTTTTTAGTAAAAATCGGTCTACCGGAAGTGGGTGTTTACTCTAGTCACTTATCCGTTATTTTGAAATATTTGCTTTATTATTTGATAAATGCAAAAATGTATTAGAATAAAAGTTGCAGGAAATTTTATTTTCTACAACCTTTGTTTGATACATCTTTTCATATAATGCATTGTTTAAGAGATATCTTATATTTTTAGCTGCCACCACCACGCCACCTACCGACGACTATTGTCAACAATTGACGCTTAGTTACGTCTTAGTAACGCTCCTTTTTCTTTTCTTAATTGTCAAACGGAAGTAAATATTGACAACGATCCCAGAGCTAACAACATGTAATTTGCCATATAAATATGGAGAGAGTTATATGTTGCCCACATCAGTTTATTTTTACTGTTTTTCCTTTTTCATACCTTAAATTTTGTTTGACTTTTCGTGCAGTTACTCGAATTGAGGTATTATCTAATCTAATCTAACAATAATAAAAGGCTACTTCTGTCCCTTTGTGGCTCCCTCTGTCACGCTATAAATGCGAAAAACTCAATAATGGAACGAGATATATTTTTGGTATTTGGCAGGAATGATCGATTCACATATTGTAAGATGATGACGAAAAGAAATCTCCAAAAAATTACTAGGTTCGACTCCGAGGTAGACATTTCTCTTTTCCATATGATAACACGTAAAAATCGACTTATCTGACTTGCAGGTTTTTATTCTTTTTGAGATCTAAATTAGAAATAATTAACCTATGATCTTCGAATCTAGCTCATTTTAAAGAAAAAAACTATGAAGTTTTAAATTCTGTTCAGCTTTTCTCGCCTACAGTTCGAAATTTCTCATGTTAAACATTTAACATATTTTGGGGAAATCTTGGCATTTAATTGGGATGTTGCCTTGCCAACCAATTACATTGTCAAACCTCGAAATCCTATTGTTATTTCAATCCATATGGTTGAAAGCGTGCTTTGAATGCTCTTACAATTAGTACGACAGAGAGAGAAGAAGAGAGAAATTCTTTTCATAGCAACCAATGTAAACAACATTCGTTGCGTTATTTACGAGAATTAATACATTTGAATATAGAGCATTAATCATTCGCATATTAAAATTAGGTACTTAGAATCATCGTAGGAGTTCGAGACTTGAAACAACGAACGCCTTAAAGAACGAAAGTTTGTTTTCTTGCCATCCAAAGAAAGTCAAGGTATGTTTATTTGTTCTTTCTTTATTTCATAAAAAACTTTCCCGTTGAAATTCAACGGGAATCTCCCTACTATATTATAACCGCTGTCTCTGCGTCGCTGCCTGGGTCTGAAGCCTTCCGGCAAGAACGCAAATAAACCGGGAACGGTCGACTCGAATTCGACAAATCTTTCGCCTGAATATTCAGCGCGAACTCCTACAGGTTTTAAGTGGGCAGTCATCCCCCGGAAAGGCATGGGTTCGATACCAGGATAGTTTTAGTTTTTGCATTTGATTAACATGTAATCAGCTGGAATACGATATGTAGACCATTATTCTTTAACATTTTAAAATACCTTACGATCGAGACTTTGACTCGAGATTTATACTATTTAACGCAGAAAAAAACGAAGACTTTTATTCTTACCGCCGATTTTGTTGTTTAATTTCTGTTTGCTCGTATTTTAAGTTTATTTTCGATTTTCTCCGTTTTGTTTTTCGACATTTCATAAAGGAGGTTGCTAGGGTAGCCGGCATTGTTCTTATCGAATTTTTACATTGTTAGACTCGGGCTTCAAGTGCATTTCACTAAACTTGCAATAAAAAGCGTGAAGAACAAAAACAGATTAAGTCTCGAGTAACGTCATCTATCAGTATAAACGCAAATAAACTAAGAACGGTGGGCTCGATTTTGACAAATATTTCGCCTGGATACTCGACGCAAACTCTTGCAGGTTTTAAGTGGGTAGTCGTCTCCCGAAAAGGCATGAATGGTGCGAGGTATATAATTATTTTAAGAGGGGCAATAAAAGTGGTTCAACTAATAACACTCTTTGTACATCAATTTTTTGTGATAGGAACTATCGCATTGGGTCACTTCGGGCAAGGCTCTCTAGATATTTGCAGGAAGTACTGCAACAGGCCCCTAGTGGCTTATGAAAATCACTATTCACTGCGAAGACGAACTTTCACAAATGATATTGAGTAATGAAATTGTTTATGCGATTTTAGTACGAAGGCTTTCGCCGTATAATAGAGACAAGTTACGTTGAGGTAAATATATTTTCAAACTGACAGTAGAAGAAGATATCATTAAATTTAATTATAAATATGACGTTACAAACGACTACCAAAGTTAATACAAATAGATTTAACTTACCTTAATCGTAAGGAAGAATTTTCGTCACGTATAGACAGGACACCTGTGCAAACCCATAACTGCTGGACACACATTTTACGCAACATTTTTATTAAAAAATTATACAGTGGAGACGATAAAAGAATAATGCGCTTATTGAATGTCGGGAGTAGACAAAAAACAGACGATGAAGGACGAAGGAAATCACTTCGAAATCGCGAGCGATCGTCGGAACCAACCTATCGAAAGTCGTCACGGATCTAATCATAAATACGGACAAAATAATATATTATTTTTCTAGATTTATATTTAAATTAAATCAGTTTATCGATAAAATGGAGGGGGCGGCTAAAACAATTTGGCCTTGGGACGGCAATTTTCCAAATCCGCCCCTGGTTACAACGCCTCACAACATATAAATACATTTTCCACCTCCTTGTTTTCTCCCTCTCCCTCCCTTCCTATTCTCTTTCCCCCCTCTCTCTCTCCCGTCCTCCCAGTCTTTCTCCCCCTCTCTCTCTTCCTCCCATTCTCTCTCCCTTCCTCCCATTCTCTCTCCATTCCTCCCATTCTCTCTCTTTCTTCCTTCCCCCATTCTCCCTCTCTCTTCCTTCTATTCTCTTCTTTCTTCCCATTCTCCCTCCCTCTCTCTACCTTCCATTCTCTTTCCCTTCCTCCCATTATCTCTCCCTCCCTCTTCCTCCCATTCTCTCTTTCTCCCTCTCTTCCTTCCTCACATTCTCTCTCCGTTCCTCCCATTCTCTCTCTGTTACTCCTATTCTCCCTCCCTCTCTCCCATCCTCTCGCTCTTCATTCCCACCATTCTCCCTCTCTCTCTCTCATTCTTCATCCCTCTCTCTCTTCCTTCCCCTTGATTGTCTTTTAATATTAGAAACAAGAAATAGCATGCTATGCCATCTCTTATTTACATGGATGATTAACTGAACTTGAATTCATTCCAATGTCTTAGGATTACGATATTGTGTTTGACAACAATATCGGTCCCCATAGAAAGGAAAACTTTTTCATTAAAAAAACTCGACATTTTGTAGTTTAAAGCTCAATTTTGGAAAAATTCGATCTGTATTTGAAATTTCACCGTAGGAAAATGAAACTTCATAATTTTCTTCGTCCTAGAGTTCAAGTGCTGATTTTGTACGATGATTTTTAGTAATTTTTACGTACAAATGAATAATAGTCTAGACTCATCTCCATATTTTTAAATGGGGAAAATGAAATCAGAAATTACTGAACAAAATTAAATAAATTGGCCGAATGAATCGGTTTAAAAACCAGCCTCACATCTTATATTTGTCATTGCGGTTAAAATGATACATTGTGCTTGTCTCTACGTTATGTAGTTTTTGAGTTATAGATACATACTTATACTTGACCGGACACCGCCTCAGACCCTAAGTTATTTGTATATGTATATAGTATGATATGATTATAAGTCTATTGCAGTGATGCTTACAAATTCCTATTGAAAAAGAAAAGAAACATCGACGAACAACTGAAAATAAAAAACTAATACTAAACACAAAAAATTAACAAAAATATTTTAATTCTACGTCTACAAATATAACACTTACAAAGAAGTTTTATTTATCACAAAATGTTTGGTTGAAATAAAAAACTAAATGTAAAATATTTCAGTGCGTAACGTTAGGGCACAACAATTCTTTATAAACAATATTTTTGGTTTTTCCAAAACAGTAAACCTAAGAACAAACAAACCAAAACGAATCAATAAGAAAACAATAGAAATTAATTAAACCAACTATATGGACGATCACTACAAAGAATACAACACTTTCTCCAAATACTTTGTATTTGAGAAATAAAATAAACAGAAAATGAACGAACAAAACAAAAAAAAACAAAACAGAATGAACAAATCATCCAAATAAACGACCAAACGACAGTGAAATTAAACCAATAAAACGAAAGACCAAACCAACAAACAAAGCGAAGCAGACCAATGCGAAAAGTGACAAACAAAACTAGTCGCAAAAGACCCTGTTTTAGAGAACAACATTCTCTATGCATAAACACCGTACGTTAGATATATACGGATGGATGGATGGATGTCATGCCACCCCTGCCAGGGCGCGAAGAGCAGTTCCCAGCGCTGCCGCGCTGTTGCCTGCTAGGAATCCTGAAGTGTAGAATCACGGTGCTTGAGTCACGGCACAATGAAAAGGGAGGTAATTTAATTTAGGTAACGGAAAGGGATAATTTTGGTTTTTTATGTGGGCCTGCTGCTGGCAATTCATAATCCCAGAGAGAGGAAAAGAGGGGGTTCGTGCATATTTGCATTTGGAGCAGATATTTATTGTTTAGGCGCCGTAGGAAGTCGGGAAGGGGAGGGATTTTCAGGTCTTTATGTAGATCATCGTTTCTTTGAAACCATCTGGCGCCAGTTATTAACCGTAGCATTTTATTTTGGAAGACTGTTAATTTCTTGATTTTGATTTTACCGCAATAAGACCATACAGGAGAAGCATAGGTCAGTATCGGGCGGATCATTGACGTGTAGAGGATGCATTTGGTCTTCATTGACATTGGGGAGCTTCTGCTGAGTATGCTATATAGGCCTTTCTTGATTCCGGTTGCTTTCTGGAGTGTTTTCTTCAAGTGGGAATTCCATGTTAATTTTTTATCCATGGTGACCCCTAAAAACGTTGCTTCATTCTTGCGAGGTATAATGGAGTTGTACAGTTGGAGGAGGGCGCCTTCGCCTTTTTTGGGGTGACGGGAGAAGACAACATTTATACATTTGCTGGGGTTAACTTTCAGTTTCCATACAGTCATCCAATCCTCAATTTGGCGCAAATGGTCCTGGAGTTGATCGCTGGCGGAGTTTGCATCCCAGTGGCGGGCAGCGATGGTGGTGTCATCCGCATACAGGTAAAGCTGGGTGTTGTCTGAGCGTGGGAGGTCGTTGACAAAGACATTAAATAGATTTGGGGAGAGAACGGACCCTTGGGGTACTCCGGCAAGGCATGGAAAGGTGAGGGATGAGGAGGTGTTGATATTAACAAAGAATTTACGGTTCTTGAGGAAGGATTGCAGGATTTTGAGGAGGTAAAGCGGAGGTTCATAGGCAGACAGCTTGAAGAGGAGGGCCTGTGGCCAAACTTTATCGAATGCCTTTTCTAAGTCAAGAAAGGCGGCAGTTGTCAATTGGTTAGAGTTAAACCCATCTGTGATGTATTCGACGAGTCGTAAAATCTGGTGGGAAGTGGAGGTGCGTGATTGAAACCCGGCTTGTTCATTAATAATGAGGCGATTGGAGCGAAGAAATTGTTGAAGTCGGTTGTTGATTATCTTCTCAAAGACTTTGGCGAGCGTGGGAAGGAGACTAATGGGACGGTAAGAAGAAGGGTTGGTGGGATCCTTTTGTGGTTTTGGTATCATGCGGATCATGGCGATTTTCCAAGCTGAAGGAAAGTAGGAGCAGAGGAGGCAGGAGTTGAAAAGGTTAGATAAAAAGGATAAGAATTCATTGGGAAGGTTTTTCAGGACTTTGTTTGAGATCTTGTACGAACCTGGTGCTGATTTTTTCTTGCTGGTTTTGATGATTTCAGCCACTTCTCCAGGGTAAGTGGAGAACGGATCAGAAGTAGGGGAATATTGCAGGTTTTCAATAAAAATATTAACGTCATCCTGATGCAGGGATGGTGAGGTGTTTTGGAAGGATTGCTGGAGATGTTCCGCAAATAGAGAGCATTTTTGTTGGTCAGTCGTGGCGGTCACTCCATTTTGATGCAGGGGAGGAGGTGATGTCCGTTTTTCTTTCAGACTTCGGGCAAGTTTCCAGACAGAGTTGTCTTCGCTGGATAAGTTGGAGATGAGGTTGTTCCACGATTGTTGGCGATGGGTTTTTACCAAGGAACGGACTCGGTTTCTTAGGGCATTAAAGAAGTTCCTGTCAACTTGGTCTCTGGTCTGTTGCCATGTTTTGCGCGCTGCATTCCGTCTTCTCATAACTGAAATTATCTCAGGGGGAAGATTTTCTGGAGATTTGATGGGGACATGGTAAGAGGCGGATTTCAAGGAGGAATGGATGGCTTGGGTCAGAGTTTCTACTGCATGGTCGATTGAATCAGGTGAGGACAATGGAAGGGACACAAGAATGGGTAGGTGGGAAAGGATTGTGCGTTTGAAGTAGTCCCAGTTGATAGCAGACGATTGGATATCAGATAAGGACGGTGAAAGGTCATAGATGGAGAGGATTGGAAGGTGATCAGATGCAGAGTTATCTAGTACAGTGAAGGAGGGAGGCTGGGGAAGATTAGATGTAAGGATGATGTCCAGGATATCAGTTGATAGGTCGGTGATATGCGTTGGCTGCAATGGAGAGAAGATTGAGAAGTTATATTGGTGTTGCAGTTGCTGAAGCCTAAGTCCTCTACGGTTCGATACCGAACATCCCCAGGCAGTGTGCTTTGCATTAAAGTCCCCCGTCAAAATGCTACGTTGCTTGAGAAGATGGAGCAAAGCTTTTCGATCCATATGGGGATAGGTGGCGCCTGGTGGGTGGTAAATGGACCATATAGAAAAATGACCTCTGTTGGTTCGTATGTTAACACCCACTAGCTCAAGGGATTTGGTAGCAGGATTGGGGATTTGGAGGCATTGAAGGCCTTTTCTTACCAGAAGAAGGACTCCACCTCCACGAATGTCAGAGGCGCGGTCAACCCTGAATTGGTGAAAGTTGGGAATGTAGAGTGAGTGGTGGGGTTTGAGCCTGGTTTCCTGGAGGGCGACGATATCGGGATGGTTCGCGTCGATGATTGCCAGCAGCTCCTCACGCTTGGTTTTAATGCCGTTACAATTCCATTGCAGAATCTTCAGCTGATTGACGTTGCAATTAAGGGCCATTGAAGTACGTTAGAAGAATTTGCCAGATTTCCTCCAGGATCACCTCTAGCTTCGTTTTCCCAGGGGGAGGAGGAGTAAGGAACTTGGAAAAAACTCTTTTCAGAGAATCCATGAAAAACTTTTGGATATCACCATCGAGAGAGCAGGAAGGGACGTAGGAATGGGATTGTGTGGGTTGTGAGGAGGAAGAGGTTTGTTCGGCTGCAGGATTAGGTTGGCGGGATAGTAAAGAAGGGAAAGCAGAATGAGAAGTAATACAAGGAGCAACTGGGGTAGAAGATAATAGCCGTCTTTCTCTCAATTTCTCGGCATAGGTTTTGTAAGCCGGACAGCCTCTGAAATTAGCAGGATGGGAGCCGTTGCAGTTGGCACAGATAGCAGGTTGTGACACATCCAACGGGCAGGTAGAAGCAGCGTGGAAGTCCCCACATCGAACACAGCGCTGTTTTAGCCCGCAGGTTTTGTGTGACCAAATCTTTGACATTTGGTGCATTGGGGTGGGCCTGGAGATGGTTTATATGGGGTTATGATTGCGCGGATGGACCCGATGTACGGGTTATTGAGCAGTCGTTGGGCTTCATCGTCGTTGTCAACAATCAGTTGAAAGGTGGCAACAGGACGAAGAGGAAAAGGTTGCGGCAGAGATCCTGGATTTAGAGCCTGTTCTTCCTCTCGTTTGCGGAGCATGTCAGGAGTTGGGCGGTTGGTTTGAACTTGACGGAGGCTATGAACTGTAATATTTTTAGATTCTACTGCATATTGAAGTTTGGGAAGGGGATAGTCGATTGGAAGTCCTCTTATTGCAATGACAGGTTTTTTGTCCTCCGCTAGCCGGTACGTGAAATATTCAATGCCATTAGATTTTAAGTGTTGTACAACCGAACGGAAATCATTGCTGCAGGAGCACTGAATTTTAATCTGTTTCCCTTGCAGAGAGGTAACAGGCTTCATCGTGCAGGCTTTTAGAATTCCATCTTCTTTAACATGAAAATTGATGGATTCAGGCAAAAATATTGGCGGAATATTGCCTGTATGTGGGTTTCGGAAAATCTCAGTAGCAGGGGTAGGTTTGGGACGCGATGACGGAGGTTGAACCGTAGTTGAATGTGAGGTAATTGGGTTGAGAGGGGATGAGGTATCCATAGATTCAGAGGCAGATGCAAGGGCGGCGAAGGAATTACGTAAGGGAATTGTTTCACGTACAACGACTTTTTTAGGCTGAAGGATAAGGGGGGAGGCAGCCTTTCGTTTGGGCTGTACAGTAATAAAATCATTACCCTGATTGCCAACGGATGCATTAGAACCTTGGGTCGGTTTTGAGCAAGTGACTAAGGCCAAGAATTGCGGGTTGTCAAGAAGGTGTTCCGGAATGTTAATATTAACCGTACCAGCAGCAGCAGGGGGGAGGGAATCAGGTATGGGAGGTGGAGGGGGAGGGAGTATGCCGTGACTTGCCAAATGATGACTTGGGCAAGACGATACGTCCCTCGGAGGCAGACCGGGAGAAGCTTCGGTTAAGCAAAGGGTAGTGGTTGGTCGTGGAAGCGTCCTTATCTCAGGTTCCGAGGCCGCGTTGCCATCCGGTAAAGTGGGAGAGGGGTCAGATGTAGCGGGCGGGCATTCACTTCCACTCCGAATCCAAGACTCGCAGTCAACAGGGCTTCGGCTTCGGTCCGATGCCAATTCCCGTAGCGGAGGGTGGGAGGATTCCCAATCGGGGTCCATCTCAGCCGAGTCTGTTGAAGAACGGTCCGGGGATCGTGGGCGGGACATGTCCGAGGACATGCCCTAAGAGAGGTCCAGCCAGGCGTAGGTCAAGATATACACAGAGATCCACAAAACACAATCCAAAGTCCCAGTCCGAAGCACTCTTAAAAGCGCAAGAAAAAGCAGAACAGGTTGCTCTGGAAGCACGTCCGCTCTCCACCGCGACTCACTCGCGACCCGTTAGATATATACGTTTACGCCAGTGAATGAATCGCACTATCAACTGAAACATCCACCTCTTAGCTCGATTCTTTCATTCTTTCAGAAATGAATTATTTCAATGAGTATTTGTTTATACCAACAATACATTTAATACAATGAAGAAAATAGATTCTATAACTTCTGATAATCAAATTTAATCTTTTATTTAAAACAAATATCATAAAATAAATAAATAAATAATAATAATATTATAATATATTTTATATGTCCAATGATCATACAATATGATATAGGATATGTCAGAAGAGGTAATATACAGTACAATGAAATAATTCATATAAAAGTATCGATATACAATTAAAAAATATAAAAATAAAGAAATCAATATACAATATCATCATCAATATCATCCTCTGCTTATTCTCTGGTCATAGGTAAAAATCCTTGGTTTTATAACACATTTTTTCTAACAGCAAAGATCTCAATTGGTATTTAAACATATTAATACTTTCTATGGTTTTTAATGCCTTAGGTAATCGATTATATAGATGGAAGTCCGTTACATAAGGGCCATTTGTTGCCATCTTACAATTCTGTTGTGGTGTGTAAATATTTAAGCAATTTCTGGTATTGTGATTATGAATATCACTATTAGATGTGAAATTACTTCTATTGGTCTTCAAAAGTACTAGTAAAAGATAGATATAAACACTTGATAAAAAATCTGATGTGGCCACCACATGAATTTCTCCATATCTGTAATATTTCTAAAAATTCCAAATAGGTTGCATAATAATAAATATTTTAAGAAACTGCAAGAAAATTTTAGACTTGACAAAGAACAGAAATAAAGTCAAACCATAGCCATCTGATATTGAATATAGCCACAAAGCTCCAACAATTAAGAAAATAAAAAGGAGCATTACTAAAACGTAACTAAGCGTCAATTGCTAACAATAGTCGTCGGTAGGTGGCATGGGGGTGGCAGCTAAAAATATAAGATATCTCTTAAACAATGCATTATATGGAAATATGTTTCAAACAAAGGTTGTAAAAAATTAACTTTCCTACAACCTTTATTCCAGTACATTTTTACATTTATCAAATATTAAAGCAAATATTTCAAAATAACGGATAAGTGACAAGACACTTCCGGTTGACCGGTTTTTACCAAAAACTAATCAGTTCTTGTGACTTTTATAAAAATGTTAAATATAAAATTTTGCATTTAGCTGATTAATAGTTTTTGAGTTAGAGCAACCACAAAAAAGCTATCACATACACAGACATCATCGAGAAAATGGTCAAAACGTGTTCAGGGGACCTCAAAACGTGTATTTTTGTTGAAATCTCGAAGTCGATTTTTTTCATGAATACAATACTTCACCTATACTACGTATATGGAGAAAGTAAAACGGTACCTAAGTTAGTGTTAATAGGTCAATCGTAAAACTTGTTTACTTCTTATGTGTTGAATTACATTGGTTTCATTAGCCAGCCATACACGAGCGGACTTTTTAACGGATCTGGTCTGCGGATCTGATCCTTCAGATCAGATTCAACGGACCTGGTCTGACGATCAAATCTCTCGACGCCCACTAACGTTACATAAAATTTCCGTGGTCCGTTGAGGATTGGGTCCGTTGTCGGGCCAGGTTCCATAGTTAGTGGCTGAAAATCCACCGGTTTTCGACGGAACTGGTGATAGCGGACCAGGTCCGCTGAGCATTCCATTTGCTTAAAATCACCAGCAGAGTTTTCGGCGCACCTAGGATTTCTGAAACGTTTTGAAAGTGTGTTTTCAAGTATAAAAGAAAAATTTCAATTGTCGCTGCTGGGATGTATGTATATTATCATGCAGTGTTACGTAAACAAAAAAAAAACGTTCGAAATTGGTGAAAAACTGGATCGCTAAGAGACACCTTTTTGGCCATGTCTTTAATAAAATAATTGAAATGCAACGATTTTTATGAAACTTGGTGGAAATCCCTTCCTATATGGGCCGAGCTCCCTAGGATAGTTTTTGTTGCAAAGATTGAAGTCCCGGTTTCGATTTCGGGAAACATCCTTCCCATTTGATTTACATGGGAAATCTGAAATCCATCGTGCAGGGTAATTTTCTCTTGCAAATTAAAATATCTTAAAATTGTAATCGGAGAGAGTTTTGTACTATTCTCTGAGAAAAGGAATGAAGATTTTAATTTTTATCGTAGAATTTTGCTTGTCGGTTGTATATCTTACAATTAGAATTTCGCGTAAATACCGGCGATTTTGCAGTTTTTATCACTCATTACGAGAGTAAACAACTATTGTTGCTCTCAGATTCGGTATATTCTAATACGCACACGCGTTATGTTTGGCGCACAAATACGCGTGATTAATTTAACATTCCGTTCGAATGTATTTGTAGTATTTTATAACGCTAAATTATGAAATTTGGGAACACAAAGAACTACATATCAGCAATGACTTTAAAGCTATTAAAGCCATTATAAGTATTAAATACATATTGAAATGGAAAGTAGGCATCATAAGTTCTGTTTGGATCATCTTGTTTTTATATAAAGTATGATTTTTAATGGATTTCTTTAAATGAGAGCACAGCAAATATTTCGAACCGAATTTCTATTAAGATTGAATAAATAACGTTTATGTCTTTTATTTAAATTTCTTTAAGCCACTTTTCTGAAAAAAATTCAAAGCTAATATAGTCAAAGGAAAGTGCGATCTTAAAATATAGTTAAAATTCATTGCAGTTCATGTAAGTATTTAGTTCATCGTAAGTTACTACAAATTTTCCTTTAATGGGAAATTGACTGTTCATTCACGTTTTATCCTGCTTTTACGCGTTAAAAATAGTTAGTAAAATAATTCAGTTAATAATTTTGATTCTATACATTTTAAATACGAGGTGCTACCCAAAAGTTCCGGGAATTTGAATAGCGCATGCGAACCGCTTGTAGCACGGCCACTCGCCGCTAGGTATTGCTGGAAGTATCCTTTGTGAATAAGTGTGCAACGTGGCGGCTAGCTGAATGCACGTTTTCGCAAGTTCTGGGCGTTTTTATAACGTCGTGTTTAAGTGGTTCTGCGAATTCGTTTTGAACTGAAATGGCTGATGTTAAAGAGAAAAGAATTTGCATGAAATTCTGCTTCAAACTCGAAAAAACGGCAGCAGAAACACACAGAATGCTTAAACAAGCATTTGGTGATACTTTAAGCCATAGCAAAACGTTCTTTTGGTACAAACGTTTCAAGGACGGACGGACGTCTGTCGACGACGATGAGCGTTCTGGTCGACCGTCGACAAGTACAACTCCGGAAAACGTCGCAAAAGTGCGTGAGGCTATCCTGGCGAACAATCCATGACGTTTGTGACATCGTCGGACTATCGTACGGGACGTGTCAACGCATTTTGTCGGAGGATTTGAACGTAAGACGCATTGCTGCAAAATTTGTTCCGAGACTGCTGAGCAACGACCAGAAAGACCATCGCGTTGATGTCTGCAGGGAGCTTTAAAATGAAGTTAGAGATGCCCCCAACTTCATCTCCAAGGTCATAACTGGTGATGAATCTTGGGTTTATGGTTATGACCCTGAAACAAAGCAGCAGTCGTCACAGTGGAAGTCTCCATATTCACCACGGCCGAAAAAAGTGCGTCAAGTTCGCAGCATTGTCAAGTCCATGCAGATCATTTTTTTTGACGTCGACGGGATCGTCCACAAAGAATTCCTCCCACCCGGTCAAACTGTCAATGGAGAGTTTTACTGCGATGTTTTGAAGTGGCTAAGGGAGAACGTCCTACGCAAACACCCAGACAAGTAGCGCAACAATGACTGGGTGCTCCACCATGACAATGCGCCCGACCACACGTCACTCGTTACTAGGCAGTTCCTGACTTCCAAAAACATGACAGTCATCCCCCATCCCCCCTACTCTCCTGACCTCCCCCTGCGACTTTTTCTTGTTCCCCAAAATGAAACTCCGGCAGAAAGGGCGACGTTTTGACACGATTGAGGAGATCCGGGAAGAATCGCAAGAGGTGCTTAACACGCTCACACCTACGGACTTCCAAGGATACTTCGCATCATGGAAAAAACGCCGGGAACGCTAGCCTAAGGGGACGGTGGAAATTAAGACTTAGCATAAGTAATTTTTTTATGCACAAATTTCCGGAACTTATGGGTAGCACCTTTTAACTTATTATTTTCCCAAATATTTCAAGTAAATTTCTGCTGATTCTTCATATATTATATCTTATTATTTCGAATTTTCTCTTATTCTCAGCAAATATTTGGATAATCACTTGGCCACTACGATAATAATTATTTAATCGATATAATTAAAACAAGGATAACTAAAAAAATGATTTTGTTGCGTATGAAAGCCAAACCAGACAATGCAAATTTTATTGATTTTTCAAATCAAAATATAATATTTTTGGAATACTTTTATGGTGATCCCGTCATATTTGATGTGCAATTACGCTAGTAATGTATATCTATCTTAATGACGCATCATTGAAGTAAATATAACATGCTCTAAAACCTTACACGCTATAGATGTTAGTGAGGTAGGACGGTAATTACCGTCCTATCTCACTGACATCTCTGGGTTATCCCTATCATCGCCCTTGAAAACCGGTGTCACATATCCGATCTTCCAGTCTCTCGGTAAAACTCCTTGTGTAAGTATTTTGTCGATAATAATCTTTAAATATGGTGCCACCTCGTTGCATAATTCCTTCAATACTCTCGAAGGTATGCAGGGCCGGCCCGGCAATACAAGCGAACCAAGCATCGCTTGGGGCGGCAAAATTTTGGGGGCGCAGATTTTGATTCACAAGAATTTAGAAAATATCTTATTTCTGTTGCGTTGGCAGCTGACAAAAATCAGGAAAGATATTCAGCTGGTAACGGGGAGAAGACTTTCGGATATATCGTTTGAAGAAATCGGTCTAAGAAAGGCGAAAAGGAAATTGGAAAAACCGATTAATTGAACCAGGCTCGAAAAATTCCCTCGTCTTGGGGATCCTTGCAAATATTTCACACGGTCAGTTTTCAAAGTGCAGCTGTGCAGGAGAGCGAGGCTGCGATTTTCCTTTTCTTTGGCGGCCTTTCTTAATAGCCCTTCCTCAACCCTTCATGGAAAGGCATGAGCCTTCCTGGCAGGAACTTTGAGGCCGGCCGGAAATTTCTGGGGGTCATAAAATCGGAAGTGAGACCTGTGCCTCTATGCTCAAAGAATTCATTTCTCCCGAGGGTCCCGGGGAAATCCCTGGAGCGCAAAACAAATGGAATCGGTAGGAAATATTAGGGGCGGTACACTTTCATTCAGGCGACCCATAGGTCTTCATGTCGTTCCGTGTCTTATCATTCTATCTCATTCTTTTTCTTGAAAAATTAAAACTTCTGGGAAAACACAATCTACTATGAAGCGCGCTGTATTCTCACCATTCTCACTTAGTAAGGAGAAGAGCGCGGTGAATACTCTCCGTTGGCCTGTCTCTGTTATAAGTTGCAGGAGTATATTTAGTGTTTCAAGAAGGAAGGGAAGTGGCAAATTCTACGTTTCCTATGAAAAGATCAACGTAACACCTTTGACTGAAAGGATTATAATTTATAGAGGTAAGTCAGTGTTTTATACAATCTTGAACATTTGTCGAAAGACGTAAGAGAAACATTTTCATTTATTTTTGCAAAAAATTATCGAATTCTTTCAGTCCATATTAATTATCTTAATAGGAGGCACGTTCCCTGTTCACTGACGCTCTTCACCCGCCCCCCCCATTGCTCGCTGTTATTCATTCTTAACAGGTACTTGTTATATTTAGATCGTTTTAATGGGATGTTTAATATTTTAATGAATTCATATTTTGCCTCAATAAGAAATTAACAAAATTATATAGTTAAGATCTCTAACTTAGCCTTTTCTTATAAACAACATCATAAATTATTTGATTTTCTGTTCTGCGACCATTATAATTTATAATATTATAATTTTATGAATTCAATTGAATAATTTATAAGGGATTTGTTTGGTTTTTAATGAATTAATTGCACAACTCGTTAAAAATAAACTTAGAGGAAAAAAATTATCGGAGATTAAAATATCCGAGATTGAGCATTGAAATATGACAGACAACCAAAAGTAGAATGCTAGTCTTATATAGATTAAAAGACATAAGTAACATCCGATTTATTTTTATTTAATCCATAACTTCATTCAATTCCGAGAAAGTTTATTTTCCAAGCACTGAAATTACCGAGGTCAACAATACACGTAACCATGGAAATTTTGTAAAAGTTAGGAAAACTTGAACATAAATTCAATAAAAGCGATTTCGACTGAGCTAGTAAAATACGACAAGAATAAGAATCTATTAATTTAGGTGGGTTCAAGCAAATATTAGTAACAATATCTTGATTTTCAGATGTTTTAAAGGAAACAAAAATGAAACCCATTAAAATAAAACTGTTATTTTTACGTTTTATCTCATCCTCATCCTCTGTAGTTGAACCCGTGATCGTTCACGAAATTATTTTAGATCATTACGCAGACATTCATTAGCAATGACACTCTGAGGAATTTCAGACTTCTAAATTTATTTCTAATCGAGTTATTCACAAAATTCTATCTTTAGGATCACGATGATTCCCATTTGCAATTTCATTTTAAATAAAAAAATAACAAATAATATTACAGTAATATTCAGCTTAATATTATATTTTGATATAAATATTATAAACAATTAAGATACTATTTCTACATTACAGTTAAAAACACAATGCTTGGTCGTAAAAAATTATCGGGAGCCGAATATCGCAAGATATAAGCTGAGATTCAATTTGAAATTAAAAAGCAATCGGGGTCTATACAAAAATTCTTAAAAGAAGATCCGGCTTTGAGAGAATCCGCAATACAAGAAAATGTGGTTCTCGAAGACAAGAAAAATGAGCCATCTTCGCATAGGTCTACGGAAGTGGCGGATAGTGCGATCAATTCTGATCGTGGATATGAATGTAGAGATGGAATTGTTGACAATATTTCGGATCCTGCAACCTGGCCCTCTGTTATCACAGATTCATTTAGATTAGAGGCAGTTTTAAGAGAACCAACAAAGCCAAGAGCAGATATTAATTACCCTAAAGATAAGAATAACCGATGATTTACTGTTGCAAACGTCAAAAGGAAGCTGAGAAATGGAGAGGAGATTGATAGAACATGGCTTGTTTACTCAACAATTAAAAACGCAGTGTTTTGCTTTTTTTGTAAATTCTTTAGCTTGACAAAAATTTCTATTACTGAAGATGGTTATAATGACTGGAGAAATTTGAGTCAAACCCTTAAAGAACATGAAACCTCACCAATTCACTTTGAATCACATAAAAAATGGATAGAATTCAAGAAAAGGATTTTTGGTAATGAAACATTAGATTTGTATTTACAAAAAAATTTGAGTGCTGAAACTCGTCCTTGGCAAGGAGTATTAGAAAGACTATTTGTTATAGTCGAATTTCTCGACCGTCAATGTCTCGCATTTAGGGGCTCATCAGACAGATTGCATGAAAGTAATAATGGTAATTATCTACAATTAGTAGAGTTGCTGGCAAAATTTGATTCAGTCATGGCAGAGCATCTGCAAAGAGTAAAATCAAATGAACACCATAGTCACTATCTAGGGAACACTATTCAAAATGAACTAGTACAGCTAATGTCCACGGCAGTGCGAAATAAAATATTAGAAAATTTGAAGCAGGCAAATTATTATTCGATAATTGTTGATTGTACACCAGACATAAGCAATATTGAACAGATGTCAATAATAATACGTTTCCTCAACATCAATCAAGAGGTAGAAATTTGTGAGCACTTCCTGAATTTCATTCCGGTGGAGAGAACAACTTCATCAGAACTTACCGATGCAATTTTTATGGAACTTGATTAGTTAGGTATTCCCATTTGCAATATGCGCGGTCAAGGTTACGACAATGCTTCAAACATGAAAGGCAGACACTCGGGTGATCAAAAAAGGATACTTGATGTAAATAATCGAGCGTTTTTTGTTCGTTGCCATGCTCACTCCTTGAATCTTGTCATCAATGATGCTGCTAAATCATTTCATATAGCTGTTTCATTTTTTAGTATAATACAAGCTATCTATGTTTTTATGAGTGGATCTACAAGACGCTGGTCTGTTTTAATTAAAAATGTTGCTAAGTTAACTTTAAAACTATTCAGAGAAAGTAGATGGGAAAGTAGAATAGAGGCGATGAAACCTTTCAGGTTTCATTCTGGTGATATTTACGATTCTCTTTATGAAATAAGTGAAGATTCATCATTTGATCCAATTTCTCGACATGAAGCAGAAACATTGGCTAATCAAATCTAATCAGATTTCCGTTTTATTTGCTGTATTGTTGTCTGGTATAATATTTTAAAGACGATTAACATTGCCAGCAAGTATTCACAGGAAGAAAAATATGCATTTCGAAAGTTGTTGATACAATAAAATCAACCATAGAAACCCTAAAGAAATGTCGGTCGGACATTGGATTTGATGAAGTTTTTTCGTCCCCGACGAAAAACTTTTAACTCTGCTCCAGATGAATCTCTAATTGATTTGAAGACGCAATTCAAAGTAGATTTTTATTTCTATGTCTTTGTCGTAGTAATCATGTTTGTAGAAGAAAGAGTTATGCAATTACATAACCACAGTAATTTATTCAGTTTTTTATATGATGTAAATAACATTAAAAACATTTCCAGAGATGAACTTTAAAAAAAATGTTTGAATCTACAAGCACCACTAACAAACTCAAATGATATCAATGAGACTGATTTGGATGGCTCGGAAATGTTAGAGGAAATAACAGCACTGTCCCCTTTAATAAAAACGGATTGGACAACATTAGATGTGTTGCAATTTGTTTTACCAAATGATTTTGCTCCTAATTTGGCAGTTGCATTGAGAATTATGCTAACTCTCCCAATAACGGTAGCGTCGTGTGAAAGAAGTTTCTCTAAATTAAAAATTATTAAAAATTACTTGAGATCAACTATGTCTCAAGAGCGACTGACAGGTTCGGCAACTATTTCTATAGAGCACGATGTTCTAAAAAAAGTCAAATTTGAAGACCTACTTCAAGGCTTTGCATCTGTAAAAGCCAGAAAACAGAAATGCTTGTAAATATATGTGACTTTTACATTAAATTCGACGTAAACATATTTAATTTTTGTTATTTTTTATTAGTAACATTTTAATCTTATTGTTCTGTGTATTAAACATTTTTATATCAAACATTTTTATTATTAAATAGATACAAATTCAAAACAATCAAATTTTATTTTTTTTTAGTAAAAGCATGAATAATGTCCTGTAAAAATGTATGAAAATGTAATAATAAATTCTCTGTAAATATATTTCATTGGATCCGGACCACGCACGTCCGCCAAAAAAACAGTATAAAAGAAAAACAAATTTTTAACCCCAAAAAACAGATTTCAGACCGAAGAGATCATTAACAATCATAATTAATTTATTAAGTGAAAGTATTTTAATCTTTATGTATAAACATTTAAAAATTAATCTACGTGTAACAATAAAGAAATGATAGAATTAAGATTGAAGAATAAAAGATCATGAATTTTTGGGGTTAAAAAATTTATGTTTTCCTTTTATACTATTTTTTGGAGACGTGCGTGGACCGGTAGCCTATTTCATTGCTGGAAAACTTTATTATTTTGTGATAATTAAACAAAACTATCTCATTACCTATTTGGATGGTAACAATCTCTATAAAACAAGATCGCAAAAATTTTTACCGGCGAGGGCGCTCGAAAGGCTCCGCGCTTGGGGCGCCAAAATATCTTGGGCCGGGCCTGAAGGTATGCCTTCTGGACCTGAATACTCGTTCGCTTTTAAACACTGGAGTTACTTTGCGACGCCCTCCACGATATTTGAACTGCTATCCATAATATTGTCCGTTCATGGCTCTAGTTCTATATCCCACTCTTCTCTTTCGATTGCGAACGCTGTTTCGAATGGTATGCAATAAATTAGCCCTTTCTTTCGGTTTCGTTATTACATCTCCATTTCTAGAACGCAGCGTTGGTATGGCGGTGCCTTCCCCTCTTGTCTCCCTGTCATCTGACCAAAACGCTTTTGGGTTGTCTTTCTTATTTCTAGTGAAGTTATCCTCTTATACTCGCTCAATGCATTCTTATTTACGGATCGGATCGCGCTTTAGATCTCGCTTTCATGTATTTCCTAACCGCTTCTTCTTTATCCGCCTGATTGCCGAGTATCGTTCTCAATCTAGCATGACATTTTCTTTGTATTTATTATCAAATAAAAATCTTGTAATATTCCACTATTTTATTCGGACACGACCTAGGTTTCGACACTTAGCGTCATCATCAGGTGATACAGAGAAAACCAAAAGGGTATATGTAGGAGAGAAAGATGGAGTGAGAGGCAGAAGAGTGGGGGAGGGAGGAAAGACATTGTACGGGCATGACTGCTAGGTGATTGGTTGGTAACTCGGTGGAGGGGAAATGACGGTTACAGTTTTGCGAAGGGAATGGAGAGGAGTGGTGAGTGGGTTGGGAATAATTGTTCATTAAGGAGTAACACTTTGTTGCCAATATGTTGCAATATCTCTAGCTGCTCCAAGGCGTCCAGGCGAGGCCCTTTGTGCTCGAAATGGAGGAAATCGGGGTTGAAATGATAGGCATGTGAGGTCTCGAAGAGATGTTTGGCCAATAGTGAAGAAGCATCTCTCGTCCGTAGACACCTCATGTGTTCCTTAATCCTTGTGTGGAAACTCCTCCCGGTCTGCCGGATGTACATCGCCTCACAACTGTCGCACTTAACCCTATATACCCCACTTTTACGAGAAGAATCAATTGGGTCTTTACATTTACACAAGAGTTTGGCTAGTGTTAGGGGGGGATAAAAGGAGGTACGGTATTTATCTTTAGGGTTAAGTGCGACAGTTGTGAGGCGATGTACATCCGGCAGACCGGGAGGAGTTTCCACACAAGGATTAAGGAACACATGAGGTGTCTACGGACGAGAGATGCTTCTTCACTATTGGCCAAACACCTCTTCGAGACCTCACATGCCTATCATTTCAACCCCGATTTCCTCCATTTCGAGCACAAAGGGCCTCGCCTGGACGCCTTGGAGCAGCTAGAGATATTGCAACATATTGGCAACAAAGTGTTACTCCTTAATGAACAATTATTCCCAACCCACTCACCACTCCTCTCCATTCCCTTCGCAAAACTGTAACCGTCATTTCCCCTCCACCGAGTTACCAACCAATCACCTAGCAGTCATGCCCGTACAATGTCTTTCCTCCCTCCCCCACTCTTCTGCCTCTCACTCCATCTTTCTCTCCTACATATACCCTTTTGGTTTTCTCTGTATCACCTGATGATGACGTTAAGCGTCGAAACCTAGGTCGTGTCCGTATAAAATAGCGGAATATTACAAGATTTTTATTTAATAATAAATATGGAATTATTCCACCACATCACGCCTTCAACGGTTGAATTTTCTTTGTAACCTCAGCTCTCTACGGACTTGTTTATTTAACCATCGCGGCTCTCTCCTTACACGGATTACCTTACTAGGAATGTATTTGTCTTTATCTTTCACTACTGAATCAGCCAGTCTTCCAAGTAATCTCTACCTCTTCGTATTTAGTATAGGTATCTCTAAAAATACGGAAAGTTTTCCCTTGCAGTCACTGCAAAAATCATCGTAATTAGTATTATTCAACAAATATATCGACCACGCGGCTTTTATATTCTTTACTAGTGTTGTTTTTACTTTACCTTCTTCCGTTGTTAACACGTTCCGCAAGGTTCGTGGCAAAAAGATTTAATACATTTTTACTTTCTCATATACGTTGTATATTGAGAAAGTATTGTAATTGTGAAAAAATTTGACTTCTAGATTTTGATGGAAATACACGTTTTAGGTGTCTCTGGGTCCATAAAACTGGTTTTCGCCATGCCGTCTGTCTGTCAGCCTGTCTGTTTACCGTCCTAGGGCCAAAATGCGCACATTAAATCGAATGATATCTCGTATTTATGCAATATATAATCTTTTGCAGACCTTATTTTCATAAAAATGACATTTCACAATAATAAAGGGTACTTTATTCTTGACGATTTTTAGAAATATTCGATTTACTCAAAAATGGCTTCAGAGAATTTGATTAAAATCAATCCAGTTGTAGAGCCTGATGTTAAAAATAATGCTGTGCAAGCCATATTTCTCAAAAAATCACCATATGGCGTCCAGTGACATTACAATTTACGCTAAGCTACCTTACCTAAGCCCTATGACGTCACGCCTCCGCCGCGATCCACTCAAAACCTTACTACAGCCTTACGGTTAAACTAAATCGAATGATATATCATATTTGTGGATAATATCATTCATAAAAGTCTAAAGAGATGAACGATATTGTGCAACAATTAAGGGTTCTTTATTCTCGGATATTTTGAAAAAAAATCGATTTACTCACCAATGGCTATAAGGATTTTGATTAAAATCCATCCAATCTTGCAGCCTGTCACAAATAGTACTAAGCCATATATCCCAAATAATTACTAAATATCGATCAGTGGCATTAAATATACGCTAAACTACGGTTAACTTTGAATTATAAGCGTTTTTCTTTTACAAGCGTTCACAGTGGACCAAACGTATATGAGAAAGTTTATGCAATGTATATTTCGTCTTTTATTTATTCTTGCCGGCTAACTAGTTGCACAAAGGAGTTGTTGAAAAAGCTTCGAGGAATGCTTCTGACGCTTCTCTATCGCTACTCGAGAGATAAATCATATTAATTAATTATCTATGGGATTATTTAGGCTTAAATTTCAATAAAAGAACCGTGATAGCCTCAACGAGTATTTCAGAATGGCGCCAATCGCCACCGTCGTTCACTCCAGACTCGGTAGATGGCGACCTCGTATGCAAGGACACACAGGCATGTTGATTGCATAAAGGACGGGAAAGGGGCTCGCGAGCCAGTTTGAGGAAAAGGTGGAGGAATGGATGGCCAAGGGGGGAGAGGGGAAGGCATGTGAAGGGAAGGAAGTTTCTCTCCGAAGGTGTCCTCGCTGTATAGACTGGTATAGAGACACGATAGTGCTGTGGACCGCTTCTCTCGTATCCTACACAAAGTGTTGCATGCCAAGCAACGGCAAGCGATGATTCAGGGTATCAGGAAGGGAGCTGCGTATCCCAGGAGGAGACCTTTTCTCGCCGAGTGCTCAGGTGAGTGCGGTGGCTACTGTGCCGAAGGTGGTGCTGTACCGAAGGCGGTGCTTAGGCTTTGAGTGGCGCCAAAATGGGCGTATTGTGAGCCTCCAATTGGATGGACACTTGGCGCGCCGAAACATTGGTATGGGAATCCGTAGTGCTTTAACAGTAGTTGAAGAGCCTCATGCTCTACCTACTGAGCTAGTCGGGCAGCAAATAGTGGCCCTTTTGAGAGGGACTCACCTTGAGGATGTTAGGGCGATATGGCAAGATCGCAACGTATTGGACGCGTCGTTATAATTGGTTTGGCATACAACGCGATGCTCACGCAACCAATTTCATCAAGCGTCTTCTTGAATCTCTTTAAAGGATGCGACGCAGAAAACTGCGACGTAACAAAATGCCACTCCAGATCACGTCACATAACGTTCAAATAGGTGGATATATTATGGTCGCGGTTGCGTAGCAGAATTTTCTCAGACAAATAATGAAGGATTTCTCAAGAAATGTTTGGCACAAAATGCACTGATAATTTTAATGCAATTCTCACCTGTCCAGAGATTTATATCTTTCGAGATTTTGCTGTGGACACATCGGACATGGTGGAAGACTACCTTATCTGAATATTAACGGTAATACTTGTCTGTATAATTTCTAAGTAATTGCCTTCGGGTAATTTACATGTCACGCGGTCACTGTGACTTCAAGACGAAAGTCAATCCAGATGACTCGAGGTCAAACTTAAGTCGCAGTAGCGGTTGCATTCGATTCTGAAATAAAAGAACAGTTAACTGCAGTTCCAAAAGCGTCTTTTATACGTGGAGCCTAAGTAGGTTGGAGGCAGGCCTGACGGGAGGGCATTGGGAGTCACTGCCTCGGGGCCTGGACCCGTGGTTTGGGTACTACTATCCTCAAGTTTGTCTTGGTATTTAAAAATACAAAACAAAATATGATGCATATTTGTTCCTAGTAACTCGAATCAGGAATGCAGTCAAATATTATTGAATAGTATTTAGAAATACGAAGCATATCTGTTATCGTGTCTTTTATTTTCTTGGCAACAATAGCATTTTGTATATTTTCTCCAAGATTATTTGTTTCGCAAGTTTGGATACGATGTATATGTTCTGCAATAATAGGATCAAAATTTCCAACCCTTTCTACTAATTTTAAAAATTTACCATTATTTCTTTCATGTAACTTGTTATCGTTTCCTTTAAATGCGAAATTTTGTTTGGCTAAATATTGAATGATGTAAATGATTCTTTATATCACGCCATACCACCTTTTATCTTCCTGTGCAATAAGTTTTTGATTCAAGCTATCAATAGTTTTTTTTTCATATTTTAATGAAATTGTTAAATCAGTGCATTTTTTGTAATGATCAATGTGAATTTTATTTTTTTCATGTCGACTTAGGTGTCTTGACAAATGTTTCCAGTAGTTAAATCCGGTTTTACTATATAGATAATGGAGATTCGCAATTAAATATTTTACAAGAAAAGCAGTATAGAGAATTGTTACATTTAGAATAAATTAGCCAGTTTCTCATTACTTCTCTATTATCTAGCATTCTGTTATAATAGAAATAGAAAATTTTCTGCCTGAATTATCTTTAGGAAATGATGTTTTTTTCTCGAAAAGGGCCGAATTTTATTACACATAGTCTGTTATTATACTTCAGATGTTCGGGGCAAGTACCTGGATCACTAGGAAGAACATCTGTAGGTGTAGTAGATGATATTGATGAAAATTCATTCATCATCAACTGTAGATTCATCTTCTATGTATTCCACTGCACCTGCATGTGTTTCAGGCATTCTGATATATCTTCAAGATTGAATTTTTCCGTTAATAAGCTCTTTTCCAATGCGAAATTGTTCGTCGGTCGTAGTCGAGTTACTCGCGCTAGTCGAAGTCAACGGATTTTTTATTAAAAAATTTGTTGTTACTGAGGATGCTTTCTTTCGTTCTTCCTATTTTTTTCTTTAACTGGCGACTTAGAAGACCTCATAGTTTACTCGTTTGTGCCCGTCGACATCTATTAAAGAACATCTGTTAAAAGAACTACCAAAATCCAATTTTTATTTTTAATTTATTTCAATGCAAATGAGACATTACTTACGTTTTCGTTTCTCTTGTTCGTGCGTTGTGAACAGCTTGAGAGCTCACCGAGACATAAAACGACAAATAAATACGAAAAGCATGAATCATGATTTTTTGCGGCAACGCGGGCGGCGCAGCCGCGCAAGCGCAACAATGTATCTACTCTGCATTGGAGACTACATTGTAGGTAGAGACTACTACGTAGTAGTGTCCGGGCGGCACAAAAATGTAGTCTCCGAATTGTTGAATGTTTTAAACATTTTTCAAACCTATAGGCAACGCCAGAACATCGAAAGTTACGGCTACAAAAGTACAGTCATTTTGTATTTCTGTTTATTTAAAAAAACTTCAGCCATCGGCGCTCCTAAAGCCGGGGCTCCCGGGTGCGGTGCACCCGCTGCACCCTGGTTTGGCGCGGCCCTGGATTCCAGGAACTATCCTTCCTAATTTACATGGGAAATCTGAAATCAATCGTGCAGAGTAATGTTCTATTGCACATTAAAGTATTTTAGAATTGTAATATCGGAGCGGAATTTGAATTATTCTATGAGGAAAGGAATGTAGATTCCAATTTTTATCATAGAATGTTGTTTATCAATCATATTTCATCGAATTTTGCATAAATATTAGCGTTTTTGTAGTTTTTATCGCTCATTACGAGAGTTTCCGTTGCAACAACTATTATTAGACTCGGATTTGGTATAGTCGATTACATACATGTTATTTTTCCAACACAAATACATTCAATTTAGTTTTCTGTTTGAATGTATTTGTAATATTTTATAACGCTAAATTCGGCACACAAAGAGCAACTCATCTGCATTGATTTTAAAGCTATTAAAGTCAATATAAGTGTTTAATAAAGAATTCTGTGGAAAGTAGACACCATGAATTCCGTTTGGATCATCTTCTTTCTTCATTCATTGCAAATGCATTGGCTGAGAACCAGGACTTTGTATCATCAAAAGTACAGGCTGAATTCACTTTTGAGGCAAATGTTAGAGTCACATTTGGCCAAGGTTGTGTCATCAGCATACAATATAGTGTTTGATCTGACATTGTACTGTAGATAATTAATCATAACTAAGAACTGCAAGGGACCAAGGATATATGTAGCCTTTGGGCACTCCTGCATTAATTCCTGTGTATTCAGAGACTGTTGTCTACCGAGACAAACTGGCATCTTCTAGAGAGGTATGATTTGAAGATATTCAGAACATCATCCCTGATTCCATAATGTTCTAGCTTGTGCAATAAAATTTCATGAGACAGACTATCACAAACCTTAGTGAGGTCACAAAATGTTATTGATGTAGGGGAAAGTGGGGGAATGCCCATCGGCCAAGGAAAAAATTTATACTTCGCAGTTTTTATTAATGAAACAACAAACTCTTATTACATAGAGAAATATCCTCGTGAACATTTTATGAAGTTAACACGTTCTGTGTGGGTGCAAATTTGTTTGCCATTTCCGGTTACGGGATATTTTTTTCTAATTTTTGTTAGTAGAGATGTTAAAGGGCTATAATTATCATAGTTATATTTATACTTGGTAATCTTCTCTTTTCAATAACAAACCATGCTAAGAGGCCATTTTTAATAATTACTGGCGATTTCAATGTTAATCTCTTGCTTAACAGCACAAATGAAAAAAAAACTTATAAAAATTTTTAATTTGTACAACATGAAGGCTCTTGTGAGCAATCCAACTAGGATTACTCCCACATCTCAGACACTCCTTGACAACATATTCACTAACTATGATGTCTCTAAAATATACACCTCAGTTTTTGATCCCTTATTATCCGACCACCAAGCTATTCTTTCTAAGTTCTTCTTAGAGGAAACTGTGTCAAACCCCAGTCCTTCTCCAAGCATTCGATTGTTCTGTGACTCCAAATTCCAACTCTTCTCTTATCATCTAAGCAGCCAAGATTGGTCTGTTATTTTTAATGCTAATTATTTTAATGACAGCTTTAATTTATTTTATGACAAATTCTTGTACCTTTTCAATGTTACATTTCCAATAGTTCCAGCTAAACCAAAGTCAAATTCTACAAATGATTGGATCTCGCCTGAAGTTCGTATGTTATCTGGCAACATCAAAAGACTTTTCTACAATGATAAGTATCTTGGTAATGAGGAAACCCACAGGCTGTATTCTGCTCTCAAAAAGCAGTACAGGAATCTCATCAAAATTAGTAAAAGAACCTTTAATGACTCAAAAATTATGAATGCACCCAATCATACCAAGGCAGCTTGGAAAATTATAAATGAAGTTACTGGTTCCACAAAATTGATGTCCTTGCCAGTGATAAAAGGCATTGACTCAGATGAAATTACAGACCCTTCACTCTTAGCAAATATTACCAACAGATTCTTCCTTGATTTACCTCTCACACCTACTCCTGATGGCACAACTCGACATAATCCAGTCATAAGAGCCAACTTCTCAAATACTGAGTCTATGTATCTCCGACCCTGTAATGAACTGGAATTATCCACTTACCTCTCCAAAGTTGGCCTCAAGAACTCTGCTGGATTAGATGATATCCCAGGTAAACTACTTAAAGCATGCCGAAATACAATTATATCTCCACTTTTGTTCCTAATTAACCAGTCATTAAATCAAGGAATTTTCCCAGAAATTTTAAAAATCTCTAAGGTAATTCCCATCTATAAAAACAAGGGTGATAAAACCCAAATAAATAACTACAGACCTATATCCCTTGCATCACAATTTTCCAAAATATTTGAATATGTTTTCTGTGCTAGACTACTGGAATTTCTTGAAAAATGTAACATCCTGTCAAGCTGCCAATTTGGATTTAGGAAAGGGAAATCCACAGAGCAGGCTCTATTTTCTGCTATTAACTGCATCATAGAACAATTGAATATGAGAAATAGTACTCTGGGGATTTTCTTTGATCTCAGTAAAGCCTTTGATTCAGTTAATCCTGATCTTCTATTGGCTAAGTGTGATAAGCTAGGTGTTAGAGGTGTGGCCTACAACTGGCTAAAATCTTACTTAAAAAATCGTCAGCAAACTGTCTCCATTTTCAAGGAAGGCAAAAAATATTTCTCTGACCCTAGTCTAGTACTCTCTGGTGTGCCACAGGGGTCCATTTTAGGCCCTGTCCTCTTCCTAATTTTTATTAATGACTTACCGGAGAACCTTATGAATAAAGTGTGTAATAATGTTATTATGTATGCCGATGACGTGAATGTTTTAGTTTCCAATCCTATTGACAAAACACTAGTAGACAGTAGCAGGGTGGTTTTGCAGGCAATGTCTGAGTGGTGTAAGGGCAATAGACTCTCCTTAAATGAAAGTAAAACACTGACTATGTTTTTCTCCTCCTTGCATAAACGGTGCCGAAATTTATACTCCTGCCTTGACCAAGATATGATGAGTTCTACTGAGGAGTTCAAATTTCTAGGTGTCTATATTGACCCTCTTCTGAAATGGTCTCATCATACTGACAAGTTATGTAAAAAGCTAAACTCTGTGTATTATATACTATCTGTCTTGAAGCACTCACTTAGTATCAAGGTATTAATAAAAGTATATTTTGCTTATTTCTATTCACGTGTTGCCTATGGCATTGTCCTCTGGGGCTCCTCCTCCCAATTAATTGAGGTTTTTAAGATCCAGAAAAAGATTGTCAGGTCAATGTGCAATGCACAATTCAGAGCACACTGCAGGCCCCTATTCAGAAGATTAGGACTCTTGACTGTTCCCTCTATTTATATATATAATGCTGTATTGTATGTGAGACAAAACATGTCTGACTATGAGAAAAACAGTAATTTTCATAATTACAACACAAGAAGAAACAATGCTCTGCATGTTATACAACAAAACTTAAAAGTTTGCTCTCAAGGACCAAAAGCAAGATGCATTAAATTTTATAATGCTCTGCCTGCTGCAATCAAAGAAGTAAGCTCATTCCAGTCATTCAAGAAGCATGTTCATGAGCTCCTTGTGACTAATTGCCTTTACAATATTAGCGATTTTACGTCTGGTGCTTAAGATAGTTTGTGTTTTTGTCCCCTTTTTAATGTTTTTGACGTGTTCTATGCATTATTTTGTAATGTCTTTTTGAACAAATAAACTTATTCTTATTCTTATATCAAAAAATTCGGCTGGCAATGAAACGGCTGCTTCCTCTGTAATGGTTAGAGAACAACTAAGAGCATCGCAGTGAAAAAAGGTCATCCTGAGCATGTTAGCACCCAAACTATGGGTAAATAGCATCCCTAGACTGATGACTTCATATGAAGTCACCCGCCAGTGGAAGAGGGTACGCATGACTTCATAGGAAGTCACCCGCACAATGTGTTAAATTTTGTTTATGGCATATTGTTGTACCTCCAGGTTTCATTAACTGAAAAATCACTTTGATTGGTATTACCCAAACAGTGAGGGTAATACCAATCAAACATACATTATTTTAAAATTTCTTATTAATTCTAATTTGAACAAAAATCACTGATGTAGCCCTCAGCTGAGTTCCATCCACTGCAGAGAGCATGACACCACCTTCCACAACTCGCACATTTGTACCAAATTTAATTTTTTATGCTAAATTCTCTGCATATAAGACAATACTGATCATCAATATCACTCATCACGTCGCTGTTTTTATCATCACAAAGATTTTCAGGAATTTCTTCATCTGATGAACTCTTGTAACGACATCTTTTTTTACTTTTTGTTTCTTTGTAGATTCCTTTTTACTCTCAGACTTGGCTGCCTTTATTTTTTCTTTGTCAATTAAAATTTGTTTTTTTAGGGGTTGACGTCAGGATTTCTGAATGTTGTTTTGGTCTGGTTTTGCATGTTGTTTTGGCTACTGGAGTGACAGAGACCTGCTGGTTTAAAGGCAAAACATCTAAAACTGATATTCTAGATGCAGAAGGTTGAGACTCGAGTGGTTGATTCATTGTTCTAGGCATAGCATTCGTGGACTGAACTGTAGAGGATTCCTCATCTGACTCAGTGGTTGTAGGGAGTACTGGGGTTGCGGGAAGAAAGTTCTCATCAGTGAAAACGGAGTTATTGTAGGGGAAAATGCCTGTTTTTTGAAAACCGGAGACTGATTTTTCCATATTTGAAACTTGGATGTAGGGTGCACAAAACAGTGAAGATAAATCATAATAGGTTATTTTCTGGTGTTGATTTGTCTTCATGAAATGATCACAATCTTTGTTAAAAGGAGTTTTTAAAGGACCAAAGAAAGTTACATCCAATGGTTGTAGACGATGCAATGTATGAGGTGGAATCAAAAGCATTATGATTCCCTTTTCTCTAAGAAAATCATAAGTTCTGAAGGATATGTGACTTCTGTGATTGTCACAAATGAATAAAATAGGTTCTGCAGGAGTAGGTTTTGTATGGATTACGAAATGCCAAAAATACCTTAAGAACACGTCCTCATCCATTCGGCCATTTACCGCGCAGAAATATTCAGAAACCGGAGGCCCTCCTCTTTCTAGAACTGATGTCATTATTTTCCTTGAGAAAATAAAAAGAGGTGGGACAAAGCCACCAGCAGCATTCATGGAACAAGCGACAGTGACAGTCTTTCCTCACTCCCAGCTAGTTGCCGCCCTTGCTTCTGCCCCTTCTGTGCAAATATTTTTCCTGACTTTTGCACCATAGAAATTCCCGTTTCATCCATGTTATATATTTTAGATGGGGAGAAATGATATTTGTCATTGAGTGAAGAGAGATTTTTGAAGAATGTTTGCACTTCACTCTTGGAATAAAATGATCCGAAGATCCTATGCAGACAGGCTTAAGCTGGAATGTTGGGAATAATTTTGAAATGAGAAAAAAGTCTGCTATGACCGGCAATCGAACCCGAGTCTTCCACTTGCTGGGTGGATATTCTACCACAGCTATCGTAGCAGATCAATTTTCTCGTTTGTGAACATAGATGTTTTCTTGGTTGGGACGGAACTAGCCAAGCTAGTATCAACTTTACAGCTTATGCCTGTCTGAATGGAAGGGTATGTATTTTCAAGGAGGTGATGAAGGGCTTGCCAGGTGCATGGTAGGATCCTCTGTAAATAGCCTTTATGGCATACTTCTGCAGAAAGAAGACTTTGGTGGATTGATTTGAGTTTCCCCAAAGTCATTTTCCAAAGGAAATTTGTGAGTGAACCTTGGCAAAATACAATGCTTATTGTCCACAGTTCGAATGCAGGATGTCATCTCTAGATAATATGAGGATGCTTTGTTTACAATGGTTGGAGAGCTCATTCATAAAAATTAAGAAGTGTAGGGGTCCAAGAATAGACCATTAAATGATGTCAGTCTATTTTTAGAGGTTTGGAGTTGGCAGTAACTATGCCTTTAAGTGAGGTTTGAGAGTAACTCACAAACTGATATCTGTTGTTTAGGAAAGATTCAATTCAGAGCAATATGTAAGTTATTCAGTTTCTGACTTAAAATACAATGGTCAATGCTATCAAAAGTTTTGCTTAGGTCATAATATACCTAGTATTCTCTCTCTTATTGAGAGCAAGATGGATATTGTTAATCAACTGGAAGGCTGCCATAGATGTTTATTTACCTTTTTGTTAGCCACATTGGATTTAGTAATTGGAAGGAAGTTAGATAATTAATTTATTGTAAAACATATTTAGAAGAGAGGAACAACTATGTAACTTCCACACAACTTTATTTCACAACCAGTTTTTCTTAAAAGCTAGCAACATAATATCATGCCTTTAGCAAAACCGGGACATCCCTACATACAGCTGATCATGTGAGAATACAGGATCATCCAAAATTAAGCCAACTTTTTTAAGTGCTTGTCCTTGAACTTTGTTGATAGTTAAAGCAAATGCAAAATGAGTTGGAATTTGGCGATGCTTAAAACTACAGAGATCCCTGGCTGATTGTCATTAATTCATTTCAGAAAACCACAATGAACAGCAAAATGATGATTAATGAATCCATGTTTTCCCTAAGCTCTATGTAATAATTTTGGAATGCGTTCCTGGAGAAAAAATTGCCAGGAATTTTTTTATTAGGGCCTATTAAGCATATTTTAATGAATAAAACTCAATTAAATAGTATCAATGAAAGAATTTTATGGAATACTAATTCTAGTGCTAGTGCCCTAATTAAGACTTAGGCCAAAAAAATCTAGGACGTTCTTAGAAATGAGGAGAGGGAAGGTCACAGGAGGGAGGATCATTCAGTGCAAGCGAGGTATGGTTTAGAACATTTCAAGGCTAGGACTGGTTTGCATAGCATCAAGATCCAAGGTAATGCAGCAAGTGCTGACTATGAGGCTGCAAGTGTGTACCCTGTTACTTTAAAAGCAATAATTGTAGAGGGTGGCTACAGTTCTATGCAGGCCTTTATGGTGATGAAACACCTCTCTTTTGGAAGAAAATGCCTATTAGAACTTTTATCTCCAGGTAAGAAAAATCTATGCTAGGTTTTAAACCATCCAAAGACTGGCTGACTATATTGCTTAGGGAAAATGCTGTTGATGATTTCAAATTGAAACCCATTATTATATATCTTCAGAAAATTCCAGGGCTCTTAAGGGCATTGTCAAGGATAAGTTTCCTGTAGTCTGGTGCTCAAACAAAAGGCCATGGATGACTCAATATTTTTACTGATTGGTTTTGCAATTTCTTTTGTCCTGCAGTCAGTCAGCTATTTGAAGGAGGAAAATTTGGCAGATTAAGCTCTTTTGGTCATGGACAATGCAACAAGTCATCCAATCAAACTTAATGATCTTTCTTGTGGCAAGATAAAGGTTGCATTTTTTTCTCCCGATACCAGCTGCATTTTGCAACCTATGGATCAGGGGGTAATGGCTGACTTCAAGGTTTATTATCAGAGAAAAACATTTTCCCAAGCTATAGAAGCAATAGAAGGAGAAGGTGCATCATCCCTGAGGCAATTTTGGAAAGATTGTAACATACGTAAATCCATACAAAACACTGAAGAATCCTGGCATGAAGTGAGTTCCAGCTGTATGAATAGTATAAGGAAAAAGCTGTGGCCAGACTGTATCAATAACTTCACACGTTTTGAAGAGACTGTTTGCAGGGTTTTCTGCCCTTTTTCCATTTCACTCTAACCCACATGCCTTCCTTCTGCAGTCTTACTCCTCCCTCAGTTTACATCACACTTGTCTGCTTCCCTTCCCATGCTCGCCCTTCTCTCTTTCTCTACACCAATCAATTTCCTCTATCTTTCTTCCCATTCATCCATCCTGTTTTTTATTTCAAACTTTTTCATATTTCTTGTTCTAGCTGTAAATAAGGACAATTTAGATCATTATTGTTTTCAAAGTTAGCATCAAAATAATGCTCTTAAAAAGCATTGAATCGTGCATTTTACCATACTTTCCATAATGGAAAATAGGCTTATTGTTTCATTCTTCAGTCTTCCTGTCCTCCTATTAACTTTTGAACCGAATGACCGATTTTCATGGTATTTGGTGGATATCTTTGACCACTGGGGACGATCTGTTGAGGAAAATGTTTTTCTGATATTTGACAGCATGATGTATATATATGGCATACCCAGATGAGTGGTTAAAAGGGCCCTAACCAATTGCAAATTTTGCAGATAAGTTAACCAACCAATCGAATTTTTGAGTTGTACACAAATTAATTTACCCTTTTAGTGCATCTGAAAAGTTTATATTAAAAAAATAATTTTTTTTAACTGTTCTGTATTTAGCATGGTTCAAGTGTTCAGTGGTAGGTAATTTATTTTTTGTTTGTGATTTCAGATGCTGGTGATTCCAAATGGCAATGTGTTGGCTCGCATTTACCATACCTAATGTTTCTTCTGCTGTCGTTGGTGCTTTTCACCTCTGTGAATGCACAGCAGTCAGGTGAATGATGCCTTTTTCTATTATTTCCTTCAGTCCAGTTGTTTCTATTTGATGATTCAGGTTAGGAATTATGATTACATAGAGCAAGCATATAACTTTATTTACTGCCATCACTGCTTTAACCCTCCATTAGTGCGTTGACTTGGTGTGCCATCATTAGTGTGAGAGGTTTGTTGGACCCAACTTTTTATTTAACAATGGTCAGCTCTGAAAATGCAAAATTTTTTATATATTGAATAGTATCTGATTTAAATGATTGAATTAGAAAAATATATAAAATTATTGAGAAGTTTTACTTATACAAATTTAACATGATGAATTGTTAAACATTATATATCAGTTCTATTTTAGGGTGATCCTGATGAGAAATGAATTATTTTTTATTCACGTTCTTCAGTATTACAAGTCACTTGTGAACATTTGCAGCACATTGGTACAGTATAATAAAACCAAAATATATACAACAGCACAAAAAAGGCACGGTTAGTGTGGCAGGGTATGTGAAGCTCAAGGAGCATAAAAGACATTCAAACTCATCAGATTCTAGCTCAGAACTGAAGAAATGGCTGCTATCACACTCTACGGGAGTATTTAGGAAGCTACTCATTAGCATGAATAATAGACTTCTGTCATCTATTGTATATGCAAATTACTAATGTAGCTGAGTCTCACAGACCCTACCGCACTAATGGAGAGTTAATGTCAATGTTAGTGATGGAAAAATGATGGTACTAAGTCATGGTTTGCTATGGTAATATTGTTTCTAATTTGTGGAATTTGAAGTATTTTTAAAATGTCTGTTTAACTATGAATGTTACATTTAATCTTATGTCTTTTATTTTCCATTGGCTTAGAGGGTGACAGTTGTACTACTAACTCCAATGAAGTTGGAATTTGCAGGCCGTATGAAAAGTGTCAGAAGGCAAAGGAGCAATTGGCACAGGGTGTACGACCAAAAATCTGTGGCTTCGATCTAAACATCCCTATAATTTGCTGTGCCACAGTAACTGCACATCGTCCATCAGTATGTTCAACTTTTTCAAATTTTACTGAGGGATAATTTTTGCTCTAGACTAATCTCATATGTAAAGAAGAGTGTCTGTCTATCTGTCCTCTATGCATTCAGACGCTGCAAAAGTCAGTGCAATTAAATTTTGCATGGGATCCACTTTCATCTACGGGAAGGTTGAGGACTATGTTTGCCTCCAATCCCCAAGTTTCTAGTTTGATTCCAGGAGTTTTACTTTCCCCATTAGAATAGCCTGGGAATGTGTACACCATATTTTCTCAGACACAGCTAGAGCCAGTTCAACCAAATTTTGTATGGAATATACCTTAACCCAGAAGAAGATCAAGGGCTGTTTGCATCTGATTCTTAAGTCCTAACTTCAATTCCAGGAGATTTTCTTTTTCTGATTAGAATAGCATGGGAATGAGCACACTATATCACCTTGCATTTTTATATTACTTATTATCATTGTAGCAACTCAGGACTTGGACCGAAAAAAATACCTAAAAGAATATTTTTATTTTAATATGATCTATTTTTGAAGTCATCAAATTGATATGCAAATTTGTTTTGAAAGACAAAATTCAATATTTTTGAACTGAAAATCTTTGAAACACAAAGCGGCCACCAAATACACCCAAATTTGGTAGTTTTTAAAAATCTTTTTGAGCTGAAGGGCAATGAGGTATTACTTTTTCCTCAAAGCCTCTGGGTTTGAGTCCAGATTGCATTTTCCCCTCGTCCAAAAATTTTGTGGTATATAATCGATTGTAAGCTGTCCTTTTTTTACCTTTTTATCTTCTTAGAAATTGTCATTCAGCTTAGAATCAGTGTCTTAAAAAATCAGTGAACAAAAAAGTAATCAATGCATTAAGGGGCATTTTCATAAGAATGGTAGTGCGGAATGGGCAGAAAGTTGGTGTCACAAGAGCCCTATGCTGTTCTAATGCAGAAGAATGCACATGAGAAACAAATGAATATGGATTAGTGTTGAGTGCCTTTGAAGAAAATTTTTAAAATCATTTCAACATAGATGCATATGTAACATATTATATTATGTTCTGATATGTTCAATGCACTTTGGGATATTTTATTTCATTTTTTCCTTCTTTGCACAGTAAACATCTTGCTTACTGTGCACAGAAAGGTGGCAAAATGCCCGTAGTTACATTAGAATGCAAGATATAAGTGTATTAAAGTGGAAGTAAACAATCTACTTAAAATGTATGAAAAAGGAATCATAATGACAATATGAAAGAATAAATTATGTATAAAGTGTGTGTGTGTATCAAAGTCGTCGTAATTGCAGTGGAACCTAACACTTTTATGCATAAGAAGCTATATACTCAAGATATATAGGTACACAATGTTTCATTTTACTTTTTCGAAACACTTACATTGCTTAGTATGTTGATTCAGTGTGTACTGGGATTCCCCAAGCCAACCGTCACTTCCTTGTGTCTTTGCAAATGTAAATTTTAATTCTTCAGTGTGGTGAAATTTTCAGTTTTTTTACTATAACCCCATTGTGAAATGAACATATTCTGCGAAATTTAAGAGGAAAATGATCACATTTGTGGATGAAACATCTAATCTTGCTGCACAATGGCGCTACAGGATTGTTAAATTGTTGAGTCAAATGTGAGACGGCAGAGGAAAGAAAATGAGAAGCATTTATGCTTTTTAGTATTTTTTATGCAAAAGATTTGTGAAAACCAAAACGTCTGTACAGCCTACAAGAAATTTTCCTTGTGCACTCTTGTGAAAAGTTGGGGTTGGCTTACAATCGGTATCAGCTTACAAGTAAACATTTGAAACAATTCACATGCCCAATAGACATGGCCCAACAATCGATCTTACCAAAGTGACTAAATTAATTTTAATGTATTTATATTTGAAGAACTTTATATTTGTAATAATGATAACAATGATATTATGACAACTTTTTTGTTAAATGAACAAATTAAAACAAAATTACAACAGTTTTTCCTCTAAGGAGTGAAAGACAAATTAGAATAATCAATATAATGTCAATATGTCAACAACTTATTTATTATGTAAATAATATTAAAACAATATTATAAAGGATATTTATTGTTCCACAAAGTAATTAAAGGCATAAAATGGAAATCATCCTATGTTTGGAATTTAAATTATTTTTATATAAATGTAACATTTAAGTAGTTAAAGACATAAACTGTATATTAAATAGTTATAATATCTATTACGAATTGATATGTATGTTTGGAGTTCAAAAATTGGATGATTGGGAGACTGACAGTGCTAGAGGGTGGAGAGATGGCAAACCTCAAAGTGATGTCCTAAATTTGTTCAAGGAGCAACAGTGACACTGCTCTTGATTATGGAAGATTTTTAACTAAAAAAAACAAAATTTTTGTGTTCAAAACAAATATATGATCCAATTGATGCATATTTCAAATTCAATGGTAGGAAAATGAATTTTAAATCTTTAAGGCATTGTTTGGTTACCAGTACCATATTCGTACAATGATTCTAAGTAATTTTAAAATGTGAATGAAAACTATGTTGCAGTGCTTCTTGTAAATGTAACTTCCATATGAAATATGGAGATATGGAGGGAGATACAAAACCAAGATTCTATTCTATTTGTTATAGATACCTATGCCTAATTAGATTAGCATTAAATAAGAGAAACTACAGCAAGGAATTAAAATACATTAAACAAACAGCTGCCCTAAATGGTAATTCCATTGATATAATTGATTACATGGTTAGAAAGAACAAAACAGAAAATTAAATTTAATAACACCACAACTCTTCATAACCATCCAGAAAAAGCTGACTCAAAAAAGTGGATACCTTTGATCTTTTCCCCTATGTAAACTGTGTTTTTTAATGATGCAAGTTTCAAGACAGCACATACCGTTCAGAACAAAATATCACAATGCTTAGGGAATCTCTTGGTAGAAGGGTGGTTAGCATGTCTAGCTCCCAATGCAAGGGTTGTGTGTTTGAACCCTGCCAAGGGCATGGTTGGATATGCTTTCATAAATCTATTTTAACAAGTAATTAGGGAAAAGATGTCACACCCTCAATCTGATACTAATTCTACTGATGATGTCATCTTGGATGTCTAGGTACAAAATCCTCCTGATAGTAATGAAACATATTTCTCCCTGTTTTGTCTTAAATCTAGTGTCTGTATGTGCATGTGTGTATGTGCACGCATGCATGCATATGCATGTGTGACCCAGTCCTTGGCATGGAGTAATTTTCCCTAAACCTACATGTGTATGAAGCAGGTGTTAGGTTGGTCCCTGTCCACCCATAAACCAAGTAAGTAACTGTTTGTTTCATTCCTCTTTAATCTTTTTCCCTACGTTTCTCCCTATCCTTCCTTTCCTTCCACTCACATTAGTGTCGTATGGTGTTAAGGTAGCAGTGCCCCTATTATTTTATTTTTATTATAACATGTATGTATCACAAATAGACCATACATATGACAAAACATTGCCTACTTAGTAACTTGACTGCATTGAAAAAAAAGTCTGATGTGTCCAGGAAATGACTTGCTCCATACAGAGTAAGGAATATGTTTCAATTGTAATTAAATTGCTCTTGACAACAGCATCCTCAAGATTACTTATCGGCTATTACAATCATGAATAATTTTTATACACTGAACAATGTTCACTGTGAATAATACTTTGAATCACTTTTCACATTGAAGTAACAGCATCTAAACAACTTTGTTATCTGTTGCTATGGATAACAAAATCTCTTTGTGCAATTAAAATTACCTTGACTATTCTGGGATTGATGCCAATATTTACAAAATATGACACTAGATGGCATTGAGATAAGTTTGATTGCAGTTAAAATTACCCTTGGAATCCTATGCATTGCTATCAACAATCAGAAAATTTTATCATAGCAACAGAAACAAAGCTGTCACCTAGTGACATCAAAGCTCTAGACATATTCAGACGGATAATCAAACTATCTCTAAAATGGCATTTTAAAAAAATATTGTTTCAAACAAAAGTTGTGAAAAATTATATTTTCTGCCACTTTGATAATGACAAATATTTACATTAATGGAGTTCTAATGGAGATATTTGGCAAAAACAGGAAAGTGACAAGAGTAGACAGAGCTTGATTTTCTAATTAAACCTTTAATTACGTTTCATGCTCATTTGATTAGTGCTTATTGAGTTCGAGCATGCACAAAATTCCTATCTCACACACACAAAAACATAATTGAGAAAGTAGTGAAAATGTACTCAGGGCAGCTTAAAATGTGTTTCCATTGAAATCTCAAATTAAATTTTTCCACGAAAGCAATACTTTCTCTATACTATATATGAAGAAAGTAAAAATAACAAAAATTAAGTTGACTGTAATTTTTGGTCTGGAATGATGACCTGACATCTGGGCTTGTCCAAGTCTGGATATACTGGTATGTAATCAGTTCTGTTCTCATCTCATGGAAACTGCAAAGCAAAAATCCATGTATTTCAACATTGAATTGCTGTCATACCTGAAGGAGTAACTTACCAGCTGAAAGCATTTGATGTCTCATTAAACAAGCCATGTCAAGTAGAGATTAAAGAAGAATGGAGTAAGTGGCTAACGGATGACAGCATTCTCCAGCTGACTCAAACCAGCAAGTCAAAGCAACATTATATCATACAAGTATGTGAATGGGTCAAAATATCATCTGCCAAGATTCATCCAGAACTTGTAGTGAAATCCTTCAAGGAGATCAGCATTGGCAATGTCCTAGGTAGCAGGCACACTTACTGTATATAGATGATTGTGAAATTTCTAGATTGGAGGATGAATTTCTTGGAATTAGTCAGAAGGGAAACTGTAAAGGTGGTGATTTATACAGTTAACTTTTATTTTCAATATTTGCCTGCTTTGGTAGAGGGGGGTCTAGCTCCCAATGCAAGGGTCATGGGTTTGAATCCTGCCAAGGCATGGTCGTAAGTGCTTGTTGTATATCTGTTATAACACGTAATTGGAGAAATCTGTTTGGTTTAAATAAATTATTATTATTATCAAACTAATAGATGCTTTACCACCAATTATTAGTTTGTTTTTTAAACCGACGATGAATCTTATATCCTTATGCAAACATCTGTTTTGTGAGGAAAAAATGTTTTACACCTGAAAGTGGCTTTCTTTTGGGGTGCATCTTACACATGGGTGTATCTTATACATGGGTGTATCTTATATACAGGAAAATATGGTAATAGAGCAAAATGCATCCTAGACATGTACTATAGGATGACTGGGTAACTTACATCTCTCTAACCCCTTAGTTCTCAAAATTAATGCACCTGCGACCCCCTCTTAGAGCAGTCAATCTTATTGCAACCTCCTATTATGGCAGCAGAAGATCTTATCACAACTCTCAACCCCATCCATCTAACAATAAATATAAAATGTAATTGGAATATTTGGAGAAAATCAGAAATTTTGTTAATATTAGTAATGAAATATATTTGTGCGTTAAAGTCAACAAAAAATAAAATATTGAAACTTTTACACATACACTTCCATCTTTGTGACTCCTGAAAATCTTCCATTACCCTCCTGGGCGCCATGACTCGTACTATAATTGTATATTGTTATAATGGTTAACTATTACATTTACATACTTAAAATTATCAGTTATATGTTTGGCAATTTTATTTTATTGTACAGTTTCAGGTTTTCTTTTGTCTGTTATTATTATGAACGTAATTCATAAATGGCTATTGCATTTACCTACCTTGCATTAATGGAATTTTAAGATATTATAGGTATATGATCCATTTCTCACATAGCAAAAAGTCAACAGAAAGTCTGTTAATAAAAATTGATCAAAAATCTATCCAACAAGTCTCTACTAGCAAATTTCTTGGTGTTCACCTAAATGCTAATATCTCTTGGGAATCACACATTGACATTTTATCCCATATGCTAAGCTCTACATGTTACCTGATTAGGCAACTGAGAGAAACAGTTAGTAGAGACGTCCTCTTGAATCTATATTATGGCACATTCTATTCCCATATCACACACAATATTATCTTCTGGGGTTCTTCATCTCATTCCATCAAAATTTTCAAGATCCAGAAAAGAGCAGTTAGAATCATCTCATGGAAACCATATGACTCTCCTTCAAGGCCCATTTTTATGACTTTGAAGCTTCTTCCCCTCCCATGTATTTATATTCTGTCAGTAGTACTGTTTGTGAAAAATAACTTAAATGATTTCACAGTTAATTCGGACCATCATCACTACCTCACTAGAGGACAATCTGATTTGCATCTTAATTTAATAAGGACCAAAACCATAAAATTAGGACCTAGAGAAATGGGAATCAGACTTTTTAATAAACTTCCTCCACAACTTAAACTTATCCAAAACTATGATTCCTTTAAGATAAAGGTGAAAAGGTTTTTACAAGGTAATATGTACTATTCTGTTAATGAATATTTAAATGATAGGTCATTGTAATTGTGTATGACAGCTAACTTTATATTATCTTTTTTTTATTGCATTTTTTTATACTTTTTTTACTTTTAGCGTTATTTTACTGTATATTGTCCTATATCATCTGAATGTATGATCCCCGGACCAATAAATTTGAATTTGAATTCACATTTTGTGACTGTATGTAATTACTATTGTTTGTAGTAATTTTTAATTTTAATTTTATTTTACCAACTAAAAATTGGATTTTCATTGTAAACTTAATATATCTATGATAAAATCTTTTAGAAACCCAATAGACCAGAGAATTGTAATCGAAGGCGCCAAACACCAAGGCCAACCCAAACAAGTGGAGGATCGAGGCCTCGTAAAACAATTAGCGAGAGAAGTGAGTTTACTTGTAAAGTTTATGTAATGTGAAGATTTAAAGTTGTTGTTGTTTCAAGAAAAGGTCAATTTTTAGTATTTGTACTTACATTTAGAAAAGCATTTTTGATTTATTCACCTAGTAAATTGTTATTTGGTCAGAGAAGTTACATTCAAAGGGCTTTGAAAATGAAATAAAGATAATGGAAACATAATATACAAGTATATGCATGAGATATGCAAGATGAGCTTGTGTCCACTTCAGTAGACAATATTTTATTGCTTGCCTGCTCCATTAGTAGACATTCCTGAAGATTATAACCCCTTCCTCACAAGTTTTCCAAATTGCTGTACCTGGAGACCCTTTTTGAAAGTTATATGACCCTTTACTAATTAGCCAAGATAATGCCACATTTTTTTAATTGAAACTACTGGAATGTAGCTGGACTGTACTTTCACATTATTTCCATGAATGATCGTTCATTAAAACTAAGAAAAATCAGTTGCTTATTTTCAGATTTTGTTACCTGTTTTCTCTCAACCCAGTCCTAACTAATTGTTCTTTATGTTACAAGTTGTCATAGATTACTGCAAGCGCTTGTAAAAATCACCATACACCAAGATCTAAACTTGTATATAAATCGCTGCGATCTCTAAGCATCTGAGCCACACACAGCCCATATGTATATGATTATAAATTCCAAGAATTCTCGCAGAATATTCTATTTTCCATGAAATTTGTATTTGTAATTTAGAAAATCTCGGGCAATCAGCTTGCTCCCAAGTTTTCTTACTTAAAGTTTTGTGACTCAGATAGTCCTATATTAGAAATAACAATAATCATTATTAAGACAATAGCCTAGGTATTACACTAAAATTTATGGGAAAATTAGGATATTTTGTTTATTACAATTATAGCATCACGATTGGTGCTTTTTAGTATGTATCCTGATTAAAAAATCACAAACTACATATAACGTCATTGCAGTTTTTCGCCGTTGTTAAGAGAAGCATATGGTATTATTGTTTACAGTTTTATCAAACCATATTTTAATGCTCTCAGTCAATAATTGAAAGAGTTTTATATTTCTTGGAAAACTTGATGAAACATGATATTAATTTTTTTTTATGTTTTGCTAAACTTTCGTGTTTTAGGATTATGACGCCATCATAAGTTTCATTAGAAGCACTCAATCAAAGATGTTATAATATATAGTTAATCAATCCCAATAACTGAAAGGAGTAATGCGTTTTTATAATGGGATATATCGTGATTTAAAATTATGACATCATCAAACGTATACATCTTTGATTGAAATCAATGGGATTATAAGTAGCCTATCAGTTTTCTATTAAAAAGTATTGAATCAATGCTATTACAATACAGATTACCAATTCTCATTTAAAAGCATTGCATTGCAGTACCGACAACAAAAACAATAGGTCTTTTGTAAGATTTTTCAGGAAAAAAGTATTTTGGTTCACCAAGGCATTTAGGAAGGGTCACATCATGTATCATTTCCAGCTGTGATTAAGTCCGTATCTGTTAACATTTTCAGAAAATATTTTGGAATGATAAGTTAAATTAACATTTTAGATAAACTTAATTTGTAAAATAAATAAGGATGATTTAAAACATAAATAATTGCTTTGTGACTTATACAGCTAAATGTGCCCTGTTTGAACTCAGCAGTTGTATTAAATAAGCGGTCAGAGTGTGCTACATACATCGCACATATAGACACCCTTTACCAATAGAACTTACTTCAACTTAAGTTCAAGTTGAGATTTTAATTCCTAATAAATGGAATGCATATGTAATAATGATACGTATGCTCAACTAGTCCTTTTTCTTCTGCAAATCTTTTTGTCTCGTACTTAATGATTTTGATTGATACAGCAATACCTAACTTTCTCTGTTCTACTATCCAATTTTTCACTGCCTCTAGTTTTGACCATTTAGGACCAGGCTTATGTTTCTCTTTCCCTATTGCCTTCAATCTTTCTTCCTATTTTCTCCGTGGATTATTTTTTCTGTGGTAGATAGATCAAAATGACATCCTGCTGCTTGATTTCCATGTGTTTTATGTATTCAATCATTTGAAGCTTATAACTAATAGCATAGGCATATCTTTTCACCGTTGTAGCCATTGAGATCTCTATGCATGTAACGTTATTTAACCTAGGTATGTATAAAATATTTACATCTACATGAATTCTACTGTTCCGTGGCTTTAATCATGCTATTCAACAGGCTCATTAGGAACTAAAAGATCACAAACATGCTGAGATTGTAATCACTCTGACTGGACATGTATTAAAGTGCATTAATGAAAATGCATCCCCCGAATTCACATTGCATAACGTATTAATGTATATATTAACAAATTTTTCACTATTAATGATTAATAATGTATATTTTAATTTCTTTGTGATGAATGACTGCCAATTATTCTATTTAGGAGATGTGTATTTGTTAGTGTCAGTATTAAGAACAGTAATAATCTTACCTTCGTTGTATAAGACGCAGGCTGATTTTGGGGGCCATTTTTCTGGGAAAAATATGTCTTATATGCTGAAAAATATGGTAATCACCCTCATTACAACTCTTCCTACATAATGGATGAAATATGAAGCTGGTTTTAAGTTAAAAATCATAGAATTCATTAAAAAATCAGGTAATCTGGGGTTAGTGAGAAGTTAGTGTGAGACTAGAGGAAATATGAATCCAGTATTATGAAGATGTCCAAGACCAAATGTACCATGAGGATGAGTCATTTGCCTGAGATTAAGAAACACTTACTGGAATGGGTCCTTGAAAAATCTGCGGAATGGCTACATCTTCTCTAGAAGTGCAATATGCCTATTTGTACAGAAGTTGGCCAAATCAAATTCTTAGAATCATTTTGTGCTGATCTTCAATCATATTTTAACCCCTTAAGTGGGCTAAGTGCATATATGCCCACATCGAAGTCGCTTGCCAGGTGGGGAGTGTGTATATATGCGTGCCACAAAAAAATTCGTCTCTTTCGGTAAAGTGCAAATATGCGTGCCTCCTCTCTCATGCTAGGAGGAAGTGTTCTGACATCTAGTGACTTTTTTCAACTTGATGGTCACTCTCTGAGACTCAGTGTATGAATTCATAGAAGAGAAGTTTTGGTGATGTTTGGCGCAGTGTACGAGGAATAAAATCTTTAATGGTGCTTTTGGCATGAGCTTCTATTTGGTGAGTTTAGAGTGCAGTTGTGAGTATTTTCCCCTAGTAAGAAAGCCTTATTAGTTGGAAATATGTTATATGCTATTCTTTGTCTATATTTATGTAAAATAATTTTCTCATGATTTTTTCCGTGCTGCAACCTCACTATGATGATGTAACCTTAGGATACTTTAATCCGGCATCTAACTTACATCCCAGCTTATTGTCTATAGGGGTAGGATAGGCAACCACACACTACAGGACAGTGGTTTACAATATGTCGAATTTAAACACACAACCACGACTAAATTGCAGTTAACTACTTGAAATATGCGCTCAAAAGATACAACAAGACAATAGAAAAATATATGAGGAAATATGCAATCATATATAATGGGGTTAGCGAATGAAAATAGGTGATGAGAAATTAAAAAAACCACTTTCAAATTGTTAATGTTGTTAATTTTTTAACGGAATCAATTTCATGATTTCTATATCATATAACTTTAAAAATAAAAAATAAAAAAGGTGAGCTTCGCTGGCAAGATAAAATGATATAAATAAACTTTTTTCTCCTGAAGCCAGCAGGTTCGTTAAGGTAAAAACTTTTTCATCAACAGCTGGTCACAAGCGAAAGTGTTGGTGAACAGCCGATGCTGAGGCAAACTTCCCATGATGTGGCCAAAAATCCTCTGATGAAGCAAAGACCCCACAATGGGGAGGGAACCCAACAGCGACTGAACGAAAAGGAAACAAACCAACGCTGTTCTAGGAACGTACTTCCTCAAACAGTTTTTGGCCAATACATATTTCAGTTGCCAAGCAACCATCTTCAGGGACTCACTTTGAGTCACTACACTTGCCCTGAAGATGGTCGCTTGGCGACCGAAATACGTATTGGCCAAAAACTGTTTGAGGAAGTACGTTTCATCAACATCACTAACACATCATTATTTTCCTAGAACACCGTTGGTTTGTTTCCTTTTCATTCAGTCACTGTTGGGTTCCCTCCCCAATGTGGGGTCTTTGCTTCATCGGAGGATTTTTGGCCGCATCGTGGGAAGTTTGCCTCAGCATTGGCTGTTCACCAACACTTTCGCTTGTGACCAGCTGTTGATGAAAAAGTTTTTACCGTAACGAACCTGCTGGCTTTAGGAGAAAAAAGTTTATTTATATCATCATATAACTTTGTTTTCGTTAATACATATAAACTTCACCCCTTAATTTAATCACATAAAAATGCCTCACCTGGTGAGCGATTTCTGAAAATTTTGCACCCACTTAACCCTTCAGGCACATCTGATGTACAGTGTATGTTAGACTGGATCTTCACCTAGGGACGTTTGACGTATGCTGTACGTCGAATGTGTAGCACTATACTTATGATGTAAAATTTAGTATAACATTAATCCCAATTTTTTTTGCAACATCCACACGTGTAGGAGTAGTTCATTCTTATCAATTTTCTTACAGATCATATCACATTCTTTTTGTATCTTATTAGATAATTAAATAAAATTTCAGTAGAAACATGATTTTTTTCATTTCTCTTTCTGAGGTTTGGCACAGTGTTCACACATTTTGTTTTCATTTTCATCTCCATCATATTGAGCCTAACCTGCTTACACTTTGGACAGTGTTTCAAGACAAAGGGATGTTTACTTTGAGAGATGGAGATATGCAACTAATGAGCCATGTGCCTTTCTGCTTTCCTAACATTCTCTTGAGAGTGAAATGTGAGCGAGTGACCATCGGATGATGCACCCACATCTTATCATGCACACTCTCAATAAGAGAACTTTGTTTACAAATACATCCAGGCCATAAGTGGTTTTCTAATGGATCTCAGCAAAATTTATGATAATGGTTATTGCATCTCTGGCCGAGGGAAGATGCTTGAGCTTATGAGAAGCAAGTCTTAAAGGAGTAAGCAGTCACAGGAGAATTACAAGAGAGTAAGCATGAGAGTGCAATCACAAGAGAGTTGCATCTCATCCAAAGGAAGGAATCAATGGTGGTTCAGCATTTTTATTATATTTATTATGACAGTAGGTAAAATGCTGCAAATATAATTTCAAATGTCTTTAGATTTAGTATACTTTTCTTATGGTAGAATATTTTTCCGAATCCATTTTATTTTTAGAGATATATATTCTGAATAGGGACTTGGAACGTAAGAACTATGAGAAAGGCAGGAAAGCTAGAGAACTTGAAAGAAGAAATGAGAAGAAATAGAGTTGACATTATAGGACTAAGCAAAACTAGATGGGAGGGAGAAGGACAGTTCGACTCAGAAGAATTCACGGTAGTTTATTCTGGAGGAAATAGTGGGGAAAGGGGAGTAGCTCTGGTACTTAGGAAAGATATGATGAAAAGTGTGACAAAGATAATAGCAACGAACGATAGACTGATGGCAATAAAGCTTAAAGCAGTCCCAGTAGACATGCTGATAATCCAGGTATATATGCCAACGTCAGCTCATGAAGATGAAGAAATCGATGAGATTTATGAGCAAATTAACGAAATTTACAAAGAAGACGGAAGAGGAAAGGTAAACTGCATAATAATGGGAGATTGGAACAGCATAGTCGGAGAAGGACAGGAAGAAAATGTTGTCGGGCAATACGGACTTGGGAAGAGAAATCGAGGAGGGGAGAAACTCGTAGAATTCTGCATCTGCATCATCAACCTTGTAGTGACTAATACAAGGTTCAAAAACCATAAACGAAGGTTATACACATGGAAAAGCCCAGGAGATAGAATGAGATGCCAAATAGATTACATCCTTGTAAAACAAAGATTCAGGAACAGCATCAAGAACGCCAAGGCATTTCAAGGAGCGGACATTGATTCAGATCACATCCTTCTAATACTTGACGTCTGTAACGAAAAAAGTTCAAGAAATACAAGATATTTTCTGATGGAATGCAAGAAAACTTTAAATAGCCTAAATTAAATCCAGTAGCAAGAGTCTACTAAGGGACATTTAAATTGAGCATTTAAAGGTTAATATACTGCAAATGTTCAATTAAACGCTGTGGCTAAAATTGCAGCTGAGCTTTATTTGTAGCTTAGTGCTGGAATTTAAATTGTAAGTAGAGGCTGGGTCTCATATAGTAGCTGGATCTGCCTTCATGTGTGCTAGGTAAAAAGGAATCCTCTAGCAGAGTCCCCTTGTGCATGTCAGGTAAAAGGAAATCCCCTGCATAGGGCAAGCTTGTCAGCTGTTGTTGTTGCTCTCTTAGTTATTCAATTCTAGGATGTTAATTTTATAAGTGCTGTTTATTAAAATTGTTCATTAACGGTGCCAGTTTAAATCATGGCTCTTAAGAATTTAATCTGAAAGCAGTAAAATATATTGAGGAAAACAGCAGAGAAGCTGCAGCTCATAAATTTGGCATTGATCTCAAAACTATTTGTGAATTGTGCAGAATGAAGGAAAAATTGGAGAAACTTGATCAGAGCAAGAAAAAAAACATTTGGAGAGCACAGGCAGAAAGTCAATAAGCAAGGAAATGGAAGAACTGCTGATCAATTGGATAGCAAGTCATAGAGAATGCTGACTTTGTATGTCAAAAAAATTATTCAAAGAAAGGCTCTTGAGATGTTTGATGCTGTGCATCACAAGGAAGTTTTTTTAGTATTTTTATTTAATACTGGATGGCTATGTGGCTTTTTGAAAAATAAGAAGGCATCACCGAGAAGGAAAATTAATGTGGCACAAAAAGAACCTGTTACAGTTGATTGACAAACTGGTATTCTTTATTACATATGTCAGTAATAAAGTAGAAGAAAAGAAAATACATTATTCTAACAATAGATATGAATGAGATATCTGTTTGGTTTAATTTGGTTGTTAATACTACTGTTGATGTTACTGGTGTAAAATCTGTCCAAGAAAAGTACAGGGCATGATGAATGTCATGTTACAGTTGTGCTGGCAGCTATTGGATATGGAACAAAAATCAAACCCTATTTTGTATTCTGTGAAGTGAAAAGGAGAGGTTCAGGCGATCCACAACTTAAATGTCATAATAGTAACATCATCATTTAATGGATGAATTAATCAAAGCTTGATAGTTGATTGGCTAAGATGTGCTCTGGGAAAGTTCATTTTTCACCTTTGATTTATGGTGTGGGAAATGAGTTTTTGTGTATCACTTAATTCAAAGACACCTGACAGTTTCAACACATATTGGTCCATCGTATCTCAGCCCAGGCATCCTTGGGGTCATTCAGTCGGAATGCTGTATGGCAGGTGCCGGCAACTTTTTCTGCAGGGCAGGTCACATTTGTAGTTGCCAAGGCTTCATAGGATCCCATAAGAACTGAAGTTGAAAACTGCTGAACTATTGAATATCAATATATAGATTCTTTAAAGCTCATCATATAATTCAAGTTAAGATTAACTGTATTTCAATATCATCTTTAGGCAAACTACATCAACATTGAAATGATTACCATATTATTCCGAATATAGTCCCCTTTTTGGTCAAAATATCAGTAAGAAAAGTATACTATATTCACACCCAAAAAATTAGAAAATGATAATATCACTGCCGACAGTAAGTATTCAAATAGCCATATTCAACGGCATCTGAATGATACGAATGGAATTTAAATAACATTCGTAAATCAAAATTTTCAAATTTTGGTCCAGTAACACTTGGTACATATTTAAATTATGCCTTCAACTGTAACATGCAAAATGTGATGTCACTATTGTAAATTGATAGCTGTAACTAAATTGCTCGTACATATTAAAACTTGTTCTTTAGAACATTACAAGATGATCCAAACAGAACTTATGATGCATACTTTCCATTTAGTCATTAATTTATTACTTATATTGGCTTTAATAGTTTTAAAGTCATCACTGATATATAGCTCTTTGTGTTCCCAAATTTCATAATTTAGCACTATAAAATACCACAAATACATTCGAATGGAATGTTAAATTGATCATACATATTTGTGAGCCAAAAATAATGCATGTACATATTAGGTTATACCGAATCTGAGTCCAACAACCAAATTTCCATTTTATATATGTTACCATTAAAACCCAAAATCAGTCAAAATTAGTTTTAATTAGTCAAAACTAGTTTTCTCAGCTGCTCTTCGTTGGAACCGGTTTTGACTATGGAGAACAAGAATTAACGAATGCCACATGATAAAACTAGAATTAACTGCATTTCATTTAGGGAAAACTAGAATTGACTTAAACTTTTGTTATACAGTAAAACTTCGCCGAATGCGGGGGTTAGGTTCTACAAGGGTGTCGTGTTGCGCGAATCCGTGTTGGAGGAATCATTAGTCTTATGGGAATAAAAGGGTTCGGTTCCGAGTTCGGAAAAATGTATTCCTTGAAGGCGTTTTTTTCAATAATAATGACATAGTTTGCTTATATTTCCTTGAAAAAAGATTATAAACATCGCATCAACTAATTATATACACTAGTATTGCGTTTAAAAAATATTTATTAAAAAATTAAAATTAAATTCTCGCGTAATTTTACACTAGGGAGACATTCACTATTATAGTTTTCCCTTTATACCTGGAAATGCTTGCTTAAATACGACACTTTTATCGCTCGCAGTGATAAATATTTAGAAACAAGTTTTGAAATATTTAAACTTAATGTTCACAGAACTGAAACAATACATATAAAAAACTTGTTGATTAATATCGACAGCGAATCCAACGATAGGTCCTCAGCTATGCCGGATTGGCCTCTGCACAGATGCATAACTCTAGCGGCACTACCGGCAGTTGTTTGCACTCAATGAAACGGTACATACTGGCATTAATTTTTTGCATAATTTTTATTTATCGCTAGAAATATTTTATTGAAAATTTAATGAAATATCTTAACGAAGTTACAGTGAAACTCACCAAGGTTAATTAGATGGTCTGCTCTTGGTCTTGTGATTTTGATGTGCTCGGACCTTGACTGGAAGAATTTCGTGATAGGCATCTGTTTGGACTTTTTTAACTCCCTATGAAGTTCTATGTAGGGAGCTAAAGCTGATTCTAAACTCCTCTTGAACTTCAGGCTTCTTTCTACTGAAGGATCAAATTCCAGTGGTGCTTCTTTTAAATCTTCTGCCTGCTTCAAAAACTTCTCCAAAATTTTTGCTGTTAACTTTGGCTTCTCAGGCTCCGAATCGTTCTCTTCTTTTTCGCCTTCACTCGAAGTTTGTGTCACCATATCTAATTCAGCAACGGTTAGTTCCTCTGCATGGGACTCGAACAATTCTTCCACATCACTTTCTTCCATGTCTTCAAAGCCTTCACCCTCGATGTGTCTTGCGATATTAATTATTTCCCTAACGTCCTCCGTATTATCGGGAAAACCTCGGAAGTCACGAACGATATCAGGCCAAAGAGTTTTCCAGCAAAGGTTCATTGTTTCACTTCTCACTTCATCCCTTTATTATTTCAATGGCCTTCGAAATATCAAATTTTTTTCAGCAATCGCTAACTCCTAAGGATGGATTTGTCTCCATCATTGAAAGAATGTCAGCGAAACTTCTGCGGATGTAATACGACTTAAAGGCTGCAATAACACCCTGGTCCAAGGGCTGCAGAAGTGAAGTTGTATTAGGTGGTAAGAACTCAACTTCAATTTCAGGATGGGCCTCAGCAAGAGATTTCGGATGACCTGGTGCATTATCCACTACGAGGATCAACCTAAATGCAAGATTTTTTTCCTTCAGGTACTTTTTCACTTTATGAAAGAAGCAATTCTCAAACCAATCCTCAAAAAGTCTTGCAGTAACCCGAGCTTTGCTGTTACTCCTCCAAAATACAGGGAGCAAACTTTTGGTCTTGCCCTTCAGTGCCCTCGAATTTTCCACTCTATATACCAACATTGGTTTGCACTTAAAATCTCCTGCTGCATTTCCGTAAAATAGAAGGGTAAATCTGTCTTTCGCTACTTTAAAGCCAGGAGCCGACCGTTCGTCTTTAGCAATCCACGTTCGTTGTGGCATTTTTTCCAAAATTAACTCGTCTTATCAGCGTTAAAGACTTGCTCAGATCGGTAATTTTTCCTTTTGGTGAGTTCACTGAATACATCTGAATATTTAGCTGCTGCTTCATGATCGGCAGATGCAATTTTGCGAGCAATCTTCACATAATGAAGTTGAAATCGCTTCTTAAATCTATCAAACAATCCTCTGCTGGCTTGAAAAGTAAAGGCTCCTCGTTCTTCACCACTTTCTTGCGATTTGAAATGCTCATATATACTAAGGACTTTATTTCTGATAATAGGCCCATCCAAAGGAGCACGTTTTTGCACCTGATCTTCGATCCAAATGTTTAACATCTTTTCCATTTTCTCCATTAGTGCATCTCGTCTGCTAACATAGAAGGTACCAGCAGAAGCACCGGCACAAATACTAGAATGAATTTTTCCTTCCGTCTTTTTCATGGTTCTTATCGTAGATTCATTTACGTCGTATTGTCGGGATGCTGACCGTCCAGAATTCATCTCATCAATACCTTAGTGATTCAGCCTTGGCAACCTCTGCAGTGAGTTTTGTGTGCGTTGCATCTTTGGGGAGAAAAGATATTTCCAGTGGAAATATTCCTGGGGGCTAAGAGATCCATCGGCGTTACTTATGTGACTTCTTTTTAACGACGGTAGTTAAGTGCTAAGTCTCACATGACGTGAAAAACTGAAAAAAGGAACCTCATCTCCAGGTTGGAGTTGAAGATAAAAAAGCAGTTAAAAACACTGAATGATTTTTTATTTGGTGCCGACAGTCTTAACAAAACACTATAATTGTAGTAGGATTTTTTCTTACTAATGATCTTTTCAGGGCAAACCTTTTATTGAAAATGGTCATTCAAGGAAATCGCGTAAAAGTGAATCACTTCCCGGGGTCGGAAAAGCTCATCACACATTTGAGTACCGCGTAAATTTGAATCCGTGTTGTGGGAAGCTGCTTTCGGTGAAGTTTTACTGTATACTGTTTCCTTTTGAGTAGAAGTTTGGGTACTTTTGCAATAAGCGGGAGAAGGTCACGACAGCAATGCCAGCGCTGACAGTGACAAAAAATGGAACTACTATTCCATTGGAATTCGGTTGGATCAGGGAATGAAAATTTGAACATGAAGGAACATTGTACTCGGCCCCATTGGGTTGAGCAAGTTAGGTGAAGTGTGTTTGGTTCCTTCCCACATTCACTGTGTTCCCCCATCGTTTTGGGTTGGATAGCATTGGGTAGCATTCATCTTAATATATCAATACTGTTAATTCTAGTTTTCCCTAAATGAAATGCAGTTAATTCTAGTTTTATCATGTGGCATTCGTTAATTGTAGTTCTGTCTAGTCAAAAATGGTTCCAACGAAGAGCTGTTGAGAAAATTACTTTTGACTAGTTAAAACTAGTTTTGACTGTTTTCGGGGTTTAACGGTAACATATACACATTTAACCAAAAATGAGGAGACCCTTTCTTATAAAAAATATTCACTATGTTGATGTTAAGGCTTGGGTCATTCTGCCTAAAAAATCTTCTTTTGTGCCATTGTTTCATTCTTGCAATATGGCAGGATGTGTTTATAATAGGAGATATGATAATGATGGAATCAGTGTTTAGTGGATTTGCATAGCATCAGAAGTAGCTGTATTACAATCTTAATTTGGAGAAGTCTCTTATGACTACTACATGGAAATGTAGCATTGTATGCATGCAATTATCTCATAGAGATATTATTTGTGTATTATTCTTTGCTGTCATTAGGATATAAAGTTTTCCAAAGTTGTCGTTGAAAAATTACTGAGTTGTTGGATTAAATAAAGGGTATGAATGAATTTAATTGTGAAGGTTAAAAGACCAGAAAATTCTTAATAGTTACTATCTTTATCATAAAAAATGCTGATGTGTCCAACACATGACATTCTCCATACACAGTAACAAATATGATTGCAATATTCCTTCCAAGTTGCTCTCAACAACAGTGTCTTCAAGAATAACTTACTAATTACTAATCACACCATGAATCATTTTGAAACACTGAATAATTTTCACAATTGAGAATACGATAGGCCCTTGCAGTCCACAGGAATTACGTTCTTGGAAAACACTGTGGATGTCAAAACTGAAGATGTGAAAGTATTGCTTGTGTCTCCAGGTGTTCCAATATTTCACAAACCATTCATCTAGAGACATTCAAGTTCTGAACATAAATTAAGATGAATAATATCTTTGAAAGAGTCTTCCATGAAAAAAAAGTTTCAAACAAAACTTGTATAAATTTACATTGTCTACAACTTTAATATTGACAAATATTTGCATATATGAAACCACAGAGAAGATATTTGGCAAAAACAGAAAAATGACGTATAATCTAATCAGATTGTGATTTTCTAATAAAAATCTTCAATGATAAGTTTTATGCTGATCTGATTATTAGTTTTTGAGTTAAATTGCACAAAAAATTCCTGTTGCATATGCGCACATGGATGTCACAAGAAAATATTGAAAACATACGCAGGGGATCTTAAAACGTGTATTTCCAGTGAAATCTCTCAATTTGTTTTTTTTCATGGAAACTAGAGGTATTTTCTCTATACAGCATATGGAGAAAGTGACCTACGTAGACTGGCCTTGTACTGATGCATTGATTTGCTTTCCAGAGTGTGAAGAGTACTCACAGATGGTTAAACAGCAGGTAGTGGGGTTGCCATTAGTGCTGGATCCCAAACCTGTGTCATTTGATGTGGAGAAGTGTCCACCCACTGGTTTGCAGCTCATAGTTGGAGGGGAACGTACTGATCGGGGTGAATTTCCTCATATGGTAAAATTATGCTTTTTACCTCTTTGATTCCCGAAATGGAATAAGTGGTAATCATTCATTGCAAAAACATTAATACATACATTATTAAGAATTAATAGCGAAAAATTGTAATGTATACAGTATTCTTGTGCAACGTGAATTCCAATGATGCATTTTTATTATTGAGATTTAATACATGTCAGCTCACAGTGATAACAATTTTGGTGCATTTGTGTGGTTAGTTGAGATGTTTTAATTCCTAATGAGCCTGTTGAATACAACTATTAATGTCATGAAACAGAATTTCGACAGGTGTCATAAAAACTTAAATATCACAAACAAATAATGTTACATGTATTGAGATTGCAATTGCTATAAGAGTGAAAAGATATGCCTACACTATAAGCTTCAGACAATTCAGTATGCAAAAGAGCACGGAAACTGAGCAGCAGCACATCATTTTGGTCCATATCCCACAGAAAAATGATCTGTGAATAAAGAAAATGTGAGGAAAAACTGAAGGTAACAGGAAAAGAGATTGTCTTTGTAAGCTTGGTCCTAAATGGCCACTACTAGAGAAGGAATTTAAAATGGATAGTATAACAGAGGAAGTTAGGTATTATTGTATCGATCAGAATCATTATGTATGAGGCAAAAAGAATTGCATAAGGAAAAGGGCTGGTTGACCATCTCTATTACGTTTGCCTACCATTTATTAGTAATTAAAATCCCATCTTGCATTTAGGTTTAAGTAAGTACTGTCAGTAAAGGGTGTCTATAAATGCAACTGGTTTAGCACACTCCAACATCCTAATTAATTGGACTGCAGAGTGCACCCAGGGCACATTTCATTTAGCTATACAAGTCTCGAAGTAATTATTTATGTTTTAGATTGTCTGCATTTACTTTCACGAATTAAGCTTATGTAAAACATTATATTTAACTGTTATCACGCTATAATATTTTCTTTAAATGTTACCAAATGCACCACCTTTTGAGCTTCTCGTTCTTGCTGTTTGCGAATTAGCACTTCGGGACAACATTTTATATGACCATTACTTATGTTTCATGCTGATTATTTGCATTTTGTGTCATGCATTTGTGATGACAACAAGCGTGAACTCCCTCTACTTTTTTGTTTCCAAGTTCAGTTTGAACATTGGCACCCTAGAAAAGGACATTATTATTATATTACATATATTTATAATGCTCATTATTAGCAGTTTTCGAAGTAAACAAACATGATAACTGGCAACTTAATTATTTTCTAACTCAGTTTGTACTTTACCACCAAACTTTAGTTTAAAATTTAAAGAAATGCCATCATTTTGGAATGTAAGGTTTTCATTTGCTATTATCTTTGTACATACAGTAAAACCCCGTATTTACGTTGTCGGAATATACGTTTTTCCGCTATTTACAACATTTTATATGGGTCCCATCAATTTTCCTATGATTCCAATGTAAGTAAAACCCTGTATTTACATTATTTTGTTTTAAGTTTTCCCGCTATTCGCATCATTTTACATTAGTATTTCCAATTTTAAAAAAAGAATTTAGCATGCAATTTGCAACAGTTTTTGACATTTTTCGACTTAGCTTTGCAAAAAAATCCCAATTCTTTTGGGCAAAGATTTTGAAAATGGCGGCAGAGTAGGAACAGGAAAACAGCACTCGCTTTAACAGTTGCTACTCGGAAACAGTGTACTTATAGACGAAAATACGTATGAACTCTTTTGGGTGAAAACTTTAAAACCTCGTATGTAAATCACACTAGCAGAGCATAAACAGCACACCTAGATACGGAAATAGTATTGACTCTCTGAACCCAGTATGAATGCTATTGAATAGATGTTTTGGCGCTATCATGTTTTAACCTTTTTCACTCAAATTCTGCCCCTTAGCTCCTACAGTTTGTAATTAAATTTAAGTTAATTTGTTGTAATTTAAATTACCGTATTGTCCCGAATATAATGCGATGTTTTTTTTTCAACAAATTAAATTTGAAAAGTAGCCCCGTGTTATATTCTAGTACTAGTGATTTTAAAAGATCGTAAAATGGTGTTTCAAAAAATCACCGTACATTCCACACATCTGTTAAGTGATACAAGATACTTGTTACATTGTAGACACATTAGGCGTACATGTTACAATGTACTTGAAAAGCATCTGAGGCAAGAATTGATTGAATTCAGTCGGCAACTGAATTCATTAGTCATTGAATTGAAGCTATCAATGTGTCGGTGTATTCTTTGTGTCTACCTTAGCGAGTTTTGACCCATCCGTTATTTTAACACTTTACCATCGGGCATATTTTTGTGCAGCCTCTTCTCTGTAGTGAGAATTTTTTTAATAAATTGTAATGTATAATTATACTTAAACTATTGTAATTTCCCAAGTACTCAATAATTTCAAGTCAAATTTGGAATGGGTACTGATTATGATCTATATTATAGCACAGTTACATCAAATTTAAATTTATTTACAGTTATGGTTAGTACAAAAGTACAATTCATGAGTATAAAAGTACAACTTGGGAGTATAAAAGTATAATTTGTATATTTTATTTTTGTTACATAATTTTATTGAAAATGCAATTCTAATGCAGTCATAATTACACAAAAACATTTTGAAAGTCTCTATCATAGTAATTAGTCACAGTATGGTAATGCTAAAAAAGATGCAAATGAGAAACTACACGTGATGAACTAACGCTTGAAGTATTTCCTTTATCATATCTCACAATCCAGCTATAATAGTTGCACTGATTTGTAAGGTGGCAGTACGAGGATACCCAAATACATAGTACAACGTGTGCAGCCCTCAACAGGGCAGCTGTGAAACACATAGTGATGTTTTCTTATGCGTAGGCAAAATACGTATTAATATGTGTCCCAACTACAATGGTCAGGCAGTGAAACATCTAGTTCTACATTTCCTGATGATAAAGTGTTAACAAGAAATGACAAAAAGAATGCTGATCATGTTGAGAAAAAAGATTCTGCCAAATCCCAGGTTAACAGAGGAATCCAACGAAGTTATGACATGAATTTTAAAATAATCATAGCTCAAGAGGCGGAAAAAATAAACAATATTCAAGCTTCGAAAAAGTATGATGTTCCTAAAGTAAATATACCTACGACTATGTACAATTTTCCAAACAAATGTTATGTGGGGAATATAATGGAAACCCAAGCATACTATATGTATTTGCATTTTAATTCGGCACATATTATTATTAAAAAAGTCTGCTGGTTAAGTAAATGAATAAATAGATATAATCTTTATAAACTTAGCTCTTTGAAGACAGATTTTATTGTTAGTCTTACTGTAACAAATGAGCAAGTTTAAAAGGAAAATCAGTAGCTAATTTTCCTTTTCCCTCAATTTGCACTTTCCCGCAATTTACACCTTTTCCCAGGTCCCTAGAAAAGTGTAAATAAGGGGTTTTACTTTATTTTGAATGTATTTTAAGAAAATGTTATTTTGTTTTGTTAGGGTTTCATTTTTTATTACGAATTTTTAATGTAAATCTAAAAATTGCTATCATCATCATTGCTATCATATCATACATGAGATTTTCTGCCGCAGATTTTGAATGTGATTACTAAAAGAAATGTTACCACTTTAATGCTTCATTTTTTGCGATGTATTTTGAACAATTAAAAGAAATTTTATTACTTTCTTACGCTAGGTTTTGCCTTTCTGTTACGCTTTTCGAATGTAATTAATAAAGTAAATGTTACGACTTGATAATGCTAGTGTTTTTTGTGGCTTGGAAATGTTTGTTTCAGAATCTAAGAAAACATCACATACTCAGCATTCCATTTCAGTAGTTAATCCATTTAAATTAAAGCATTTTCTTGGAATGAACAAAAGAAGATTGCAAATCGGGGTGCTACTGGTCTAGTTGCTAGGATGCTAGCTGCTACTCGCCTGATGCTCAAAAGGGCAGGGGGCATGAATTCTGCTAAAGTAGGATTTTTTCCAAGGTCTCCTGGCCCCCTGTTTGTGTGGTTTTAGGAGACCACGCAAAGTCAACGTTCCATCCTTCGGAAGGGACATTAAGCTGTTGACCACCTTGTGCTCTTCATTAAGAGTAGGCTAATGCCAGCACCAGGTTTCCCTCCACCCTTGTGAGTGTGTTCAGTGTGGAATGAGCTATGGCTATAATAATCCAAGAGGTTGATTAGCCAAAAATACATATACACATACATACACACACAAGATCGAAAATCACATGTGAAAATGTGCTGCAGGTAAACTGCACAATGCCAAAAGAAGTGTTATCACTTTGTAATGCTGGGTTTTAATTTGCTATTATGTTGAAAGTAATTAATAGAATATTTTTCATTTTATGATGCTAGGTTTTCATTTTGTTTCCTTTTCTTCTATTCTCTGTTAAACTGCATTATTTATGATAAATAAGTGAATTTTTTTAGGTTGACTGGGAACCATACTTCTATTATTACATTGCATCTTATGGGAAAATATGATTTGCACTTTGCGAATTTGCATTTTGCATCATTTTTCCGGAACCAATAATTTGCGAAGTTCAAAAAGGTGATGTACGGACTTAATCACAATTGGAAATGATGCATGATGTGACCATTCATAAATACTTTGGTGAACCAAAATACTATTTTATTGAAAAATCTTAATAAAAAAAAATCAGGGTCTTATTGCTCAGTGCATCTTATACCCTGAAAAATACAGTAATTGTCAATTATTAAATACATTTATAATAGAAATTAAAAAAACTTGCCTTGAACCAAGTTTCTTTTGCATTGTTAATGTAATGAAATATTCAACCTTAAAATAAATTAAGTTGAGTCTCCTAGCTTTCTATTTAAATTCCAGATTGACTTATTGTATATAGCGGTATATAAGTCAACCCGGAATATAAGTCAATGTCAGTTTTTTAGCCGTTTAGGTCAAACCTCTACTTTTGGATACTAAAACTACCAATTATGAAAATTATCGAAATCATCCAAGTTATGACAAAATATTAATTTATTAAATCCTTAATATTAAGTTACTATCAGTATCAAAGATGTTGGAATAATGTTATGTGGTATATTATTCCAACATCTTTGATAAGTATAATACCATCCTAATTAGAAAACCTCTTAACTCCAAAATTGTTAATTTTTCAGGATAACAAAAAATGTTTCATGTGTGTCATTCTCATCCAGGAGTTACTAGGTTAACAAAAATCACTTCCTAACCAATTTAGAATTTATTGGAGTTCCAAGGTTTACTAGACACTTGAGTTTAGTCCTAACCTACTAGATGACACCTTTATCTCCAAGTTGATGAAAATTGGAGTTACAAGGTTTTCTGGGCAACAACATCAAATAACTTTGATATATATTGATATTGAATCAGTATATTGATATTGAAAAGATTACATCAATTATTTAGTCATTTGTTAAAATCGTTTACTATAAAGGAGCATCACAATTTTTATTTATTTGTCATTCATATTGTTTCTTCATGAGAATTTTTGATAATAAAAGTCTGCTAAATTATAAACACTGATACAGCGGATTCTAAATGGCAGTCACAGACATTGAGGGATAATTCATATTTGAAGATTTTGGCATCATTTGCCCAAATTCAATGTTTTCATTTTTGCACTCGGTGTATAAGTGATGTTTTGGAGAATTTTTAGCACTTCCAAATTCAACATATACACTGTGATATAATATATAATTCACCACTATTCATAACATTCATTTGATAGTATTTTTTAAAAACGTGGATTGAATTTTCACAATTTTAGCTGCATATTCTAGTCTGTTGTTCAGAGTTTAATGTCTGTTAATTGTAAATATTTTAAAGAAGGCCAAAATCAACCTTCAATTTTCAATTTTTCTGGTTGGTTGTGGCAAATGATCTACTATTGTGCCAAATTTCAAGGCTCCAACTTATCTGGAAGTACCTAAACATTAGTATCCTCCTGATATATCTCTTTATTACATAAAAAAGTAGACTACTGCCCACTGACATTTTCGGTAATTCTTTACGCAGGCACTGACTAATTGTAAATAGCACAGTTGTTGACATCATTATTGATGTGTGTCGCCATGTGGGGACTAAAGGTCTAGGTAATAAAATCATGCACTGGTGAGGGGCGAAGGTCAGAGAATGTCAAAGTAGATGGGGGTTGGCAAGCAGTAGCATGTAGGGGGGGTAAAGCCCTCTAGTATATCATAAGTAAGAAGCAGTTACAGGCAGTTCCCTACTTTTGTACATAATGTGTTCCTGAAAATGTGTACAAAAGTCGAACAACACTTACATGTTATAAGGGAGGTTCCGTTCCCAGAGAGTTTTTTTATCCGGGTGTTATACAATGTATACATGATTATTAAAAACATAGATTAAACATTAATCTTTATCTGCCGGATTTAAAATCCCGAGTGTTCTATTCCGTTCTATCTGCTGGATTTATACTGGAGGATTTAAAAAATATTTGCAAGTCCCCCCAGCAGTCATTAAAATACTCTTAATCCCATTTCATAGAAACCTTACAAGCTTTTTGAGTTGTGCAGAAAGGAAGATCTGCTGAGTGCTCGATTTATAAACTTGAAATTATTCTTTACTGTTGGGATAACTTGAGTTAAACATCTCCGAATTTTATTTTTGTTTGTATCAGCTGTGACTCAATGGAGTGGTTATCCTTCTTCGGGCCTATTGAAATTTGCATTTCAATAAAACAATGAAATGTTTTATTTACCTCTATTATGGTAGATTTTTATTCATTATATACAGTCAAACGCCACAGGACCGTTTAGTTTTGCTCGTTATAGCCGTTAAACTTAATATCCGTGAAGGCAAAAGCATGCATGCGTATGGTGAAATAAGACATAAGAAGTAAAAGTGAATATATAAACAGAAAGTTTATTTAGTAAATTTATGGAAAAACGTAAAAATGAGAATAAACTAGAAAATTTAAAGTAAACATTTGTACATATAAAATTTACTCACAGCTGCATCCTTAATCACTCCCCTTTTTAGAAAAATAACTTTCAATGGTAGCCTGTTTCATAGATTTCACTTTGAAGTCTCTTAAGTTTCCTCTTATTACACTTAGTGCACTAAAAACGCCATCAGAAATGTCAATGTTTTAAAAAAAAATCATTTAATGTTTCCACGGCATCCTGAGCTTTCGTCGGGATTGTGTCTTCGACTCATTCAACAATGTCTTCATCACTGTCTGCTGTGTTTTGTACTGTCTCTATTATTTCACTCTCCATAGGAATTCCACTGGTAATCAAATCATCATCAACATGAACAAAATTGTCAATGTCATTTACATGGTCAAAATTCGCAATTCCATTTTCTTTAAGCCATTCTGACAGAGGTAGATCATCTTCATCAACGTTATGGTTATCAATCAAAAATGATCGTTGTAGGTGAAACATTGTCCCATGCATCTGTCATCAAATGAATTGCATCCAATACAGAGACATTGCCATCTAAACCTCTTTCCCTCCTTTCAATCAACTGTAGAACAAAAAAATCGCTTGAAATGGCCTTTAAAACTTTTAATTATCCCCATGTCCATTGGCTGCAAAATAGAAGTCGCATTTGGAGGCAAAAACACCAGTTTTACATTGGATAACTCCTGCATATGTGGGTGCGCAGGACATTTATCGACAAGGAGTAAAATGTTTCTATTTTTCCTCCGTAACTCGTTGTTCCACTGACTTACATATTGCTGAAAAATATTGGAAGTCATCCATGCCTTTTTATTAGCTGCATACTCAACGGAAAGCTTCTTTACATTATTGAAACAACGTGGCTTTTGTGACTTACCAATAACAAAAAGTTTTTTTTTGTCAGTCTCATTCATGTTTGCGCACATTAAAACTGTTAAACGATTCTTAGGTCTTTTTCCACCAACACATTTGTCACCTTTGAATTTAAACGCATCAGGCATCATGTTGTAAAACAGTCCAGTTTCGTCGGCATTGTAGATGTCTTCTTCTCTGTAACCTTTTCGACACTCCTTCCGAACACTTTTCACCCATTCACTTGCCGTTTTTGAATCTGCTGACAGGGCCTCTCCACTGACTTTCGCATAAACAATGTTATGCCGATTTTTAAAACGATCGAGCCACCTGTTATTGCATGTGAAGTTTTCATGTCCTAACTGTTTTGCAAATTTATCTGCCTGTACCTTTAAAATGGGGCCGTTGATGGGGAAACCAGCATTTCTCTGCGTCTTAAACCACTCCAGCAGTGCTTGATCAACAGTACCCAAGTCACACTTCCTCATTTTCTTGTTCGTTGTTAGGTTGTTCTTTAGTGCAGATAAAATCGCTTCTTTGTTTTTCCATAAGGTTGAAACCGTAGACGACAATAAATTAAATTTTTTGCACACTTCAACATTTTTTTCACCACATTCTAACTCTCGAATAATATCAACCTTTTCGCGAATAGACAGACACTTCCTTTTATGTACGGACATGTTACTCGTTCAAGGGCAAAATCTCAACTGATTTTTGTGATCAACACTACAAACTTTCTTTGCAAACTGTGAGCATACCAATTCCAGGAAGAGTTAATGAGGAGACGGATTAAATCTGGGATTTCCCATCTTTACGTGGGAAAGGGTGTTGGGTGCATTCGGCCGAGTGACGAGGGCGGGCGCCATTGTACATGCCCTCAGCCCCTTACCCCCTTCCAAACACAACCTCCTGGCTGTAAAAGAGCTGGGGGTTGGGAGGAGAGGACAAAGGACCTCCGTGGGTGCCACTGTACCCGCAAGTTGGGAATTCTCGGTTTGGACGAAGGAATTATTTTTTAACATTTTTAACATTAACCTCCCTGAGGGATAGGGTGTAGAGGCTGGACTCGAGAACCCAAGGTGGGTCACTAGGGGATTGAAGGGGCTGACCGCCACCGCGTTTGAGACAGTGAGAAGTGGTCAAAGTTGGCTCGATATATCCGTGAAGCGTGCTCGTTATATACGTGAAATATTTGTTTGTAAATGCTCGTAAACTTATCTTGGAGGTTGCATTTGCTCACTATAGCCGTGACGTCGTTAAAACCGTGCTCGTTATAAACGAGTTTGACTGTAGTAACTGCTGTTTCTTGAATTTCCTTTTTAGCAATATTAACTCATGAATTGTTCTCTATCGATCGTATGACTACATTTTGCCAGATTGGTATTATAGTTCCTTTTCTTGTAACTAAAGGTACAGTGATATTTAGCCTTTTTAGATTTTGGGTACCATAAAATGAAGTTGTCGTACCACTTCTTTATTTTATGCTCTTTCTATATTAATGTATGGTTTTATTGATTTATTTGTTCTGATACCATTCACATTATACGTGGCACCACAAAGTCCCATAAAATACTGTATATTAGGTCTTTCTGTGTTTCAAGAGGTTTTGAACCCTAGGTTTAGGAACTGATTATATTAATTTACCTGGGTTCTTATGAGAAATATTGATTCATTTAACATTTCATTCTACATCACTATTTTCAGGAAAAAATTAATGATGTTAATCAAGAACACACTGCATTGTTAAAGCAGTTGCTGCTTCACCAGATAAATGAATGATATGAATATTTTAGCAATGTTTAAAATCTTGAATCCAATCAGAACTAGTGTTAAATGCTGCAGAAGAATCGTCGCCATCTTCTTGCTTTAGTCATTAAAATGGCTTTCTTGAAAATGACTGCTTGACTAAGGGGCATGCATTCAACAGAATGTTCAGAATCAACCTACAACAACAGTAGCAGTATCTCCTTTTTTTCGAAAACACTTAATGCCTGATGGTGTGTTTCTTTGCAGTTATTGCAGCGATTGATTCAGTAGAACTTTTTATTTTGTCTTTATTTAATAGAATTGTATGAATTGTAGAACTTCTGAAATATTACTCTGATGTTCATCTTTTTAAAAACAATAACTTGAAGCTTTTCTTCAAGATTTATGATTTTCTTTGACAGTTTAGAATTATTTCCTAAACTTTTATTGCATTCACTCAGTTTTTTCTTTTCTGCCATGATTTATTTAACTTATTTTCCGATATTTACTGATAAACATTTATTTAAGATTAGAAATGAAGCAAAATAAATATGGCATATGACAATTGAACTGATAATGTCAAAACTGAATATGTCGGATGGCAATTGGCCAGTGCAAAAGTAAACATAAAACAAAACCTTCAAAAATGTGCATAGTGTACAATGTTTTAATAAAAAATATTATATGTCCTGAGATTGGAATTGCATGATTGTACTCATAAAGGCTGACATTTTACTTTTTCATTTTTTCACCTTGAGCAAAGGCTTAATCATTTATTGTTTAAAATGAAAGTATTTCATAAAAGTTGTTGGGTCAAGTCTTGTGAAGTCTCATGATGAGTTTTATTCTTAACTAAAAAGTTTTTATGCCCCTCTTATATCTTAAGAGTTTTGGAATGGTGTCATAAAATGTTGTAAACATTATCATTGACTATAGTGCTATGGCATCATGTCGAACAAAATAATTGGTTATAGAATGAATCAAAGTAGGTTAACGTTTTTGTTCTTATAGTAAGGTAATAATTATTTTTACTTCAGGCTGCAATTGGTTTCCGACGATCAGATTCGCCTGGTTTTGATTGGGATTGTGGTGGTTCTCTCATCAGTGATCTGTATGTTCTCACAGCTGCTCACTGCACTTTGAATAGTAAGTAAGTAATATTTTTCATATTTAGTACCCTATAATAATTTGAGATATATATAGAGAAATTTATTTCACAAAATGTCCATCATTCTGTTGAAAGCACATTAACAATTTTTAGGCAATCTATACCAGCACAGCGGTAGTAGCAGAACGCCTTATGGGCATGTCTTGTCCGTCCCTCCATCTGTTGTAACTTTCATCTGTTAAACCACTGGATGGATTTTAATTAAATTAAGTTGGAGTGATCCTTATTAAAATTGATCACCCAATTGTGATTTTGAACTGCATTCATTAATTAGAACTTCCACTTTACATAAATACTTCAATAAACATATACTCATATCTCCTTAACCCTTCAGTGACAGAGGTGATTTAAATTCTAGTCTACCCCATGGACGGAGGACATTTAAACAAAAGTTGGGATTTTGACGTATGGAGACAATTATTTTTATCTTTTTTCTATTGAACAGATTTGCATGCAATTTTTATATAATTACAATAATACTATTGTTATTATACCTGTTTGTTTTTGTTGTGATATTCTTATAAAGTATTACAATATCGCTCGGCGAATAGAATATCATTTCATAAAACAAGAACGATTAGCGTAATAGTATTTCTTTCAGGCATGCGAGATTTGTTTTGTTGCCTCCAACTCCATTCTAATAGCATGATCAAGATATTCGTAAACAGACTTCAGATGATTTGTTATCTCTTCTTCGTTCTCATGACTACGCAGTCCCGTCTCCGAGTTGCCCTTTCCTCTCTCTGTCTCTGCCCCGCAATCTCTCGCACACAATTCATCGCACTTAAGAATTGTTTACAAATAGCACCAGCTGGACCTACAGCATGAACATGGGTGATGAACGCTTCAGAAACTAGTCCGCATTTTCTTTCCTCTCGCACGATCTTTTTGCCGAAAGAAAGCTCATTTTAGCATGAACTGAATTTTTTAAATCCATAAATGTCCCTTTGGCTCTATTATTTGAGAAATACTATGAATTGATTACAAAAATTCTGAATATGATCATAAAACTATAGAGATTATAACTTTATTTTAATTATCTTAATAGTTTAATTTTGTGTGGCAAGCCTCGAAAAGGAAACACGTTACCTCTCGCATTTTTGTATTGTTCCACATATCTATTATTTTCTTCTGCTATTATTTTTATCTGATCTTTGTCATAAAATAGTTAAAAACATTCTACAATATAAACTACACATTTAGCAACATTCTGAGCTCTGCAGTTTCCAATAAATACCTCCTGTTGTGCAATAAAATTTTCCATGCTCTCCCAGTCAAATTCTTCATCCCTTTTCATTTCATCTTCACTATCTGGCTGATTTATGAGTTCATCTGCAACATCATCAATATAACTAAAACCACTATCACTATCGTATTCACTATCACTACTATGTGAGATGTCATTGGATTCCTCCAACATTTTTTGCAACTCTTCATCACTGAAACCCAGTACACATCTACTAGCCATTTCTATACAGGGAATAGAAAAATGCTCAGATGTTTTAAGAATATATTCCTAAAAACAGATGATATGTAAAGTAGAGGTATTCATTAAGAACCTTTTAATAAATTTCAAGCTTGACCGTCCGTGCAGTGTGGATATGTAACACAAAATAGAACCAAGGGACGAGTGTTACTCTATCTTTGCGCAGCCATATTTGCATTTCTTTCAACGAAATAATAAGAATGTCTTTCAGATGCACTTAGACAGGTCTCTACTAATAGATCTGGGCAATCATGCTTGGTTTGTTTGGGTTCTTCGTAACCAGTGCCATATCGCTCCGTGCCCATGCTCTCATATATCTGTCAGAGCGTGACTAATGCTTGAAAGGGTCTCGAAAGCCTCAAGGTTATAAGGTCCTTTTTCCATCAGCATCTTTCTTATTTACAAAGGGAGAGACTAATGAAGTTTTTGGGATGGTATATTTTGCTTTTATTTGAGAGATTTGAGCCACTTCGTTCACGTTTTGAGCATTCATTCTTGGTCGATTTTTTCCTAACAACATTTTCAAGTCTTATTTTTTCATATTATTTTCCTTAGAAATGTTGTAAAAACTTATAAAAGAATGATGGATTTACTTTTAGGAAGAAACTTGGATGCAGAAAAAAATAAATTGGAATAGAGTGGGTGTGATGGTGAAAAAATAGGAAACATAAACACTTCGCCTGTCCTGGCGTCAATCGATCGAGTACACGTCTTCGTGGCACAAATTTGATGTTGCATAATTATTTCATTCAGAACAAATAAATTATTTAAATTATATAGAAGAGAAAACCTTTGCCTTTCACAATTAAAAAACCATTTGAAAATTGATCAAAAACTCTTCTCACAAGAATAAATTAAAACAAGCGCGGCATGGGTCGGTACCCTGCACCGAGGTCAGCGGCATATGAAGAAATCAAGGTCCATACGGTGCACCGAGGTTGGTGCTGAAGGGTTATATGGCATCCGTCAAGCTACAATTAAATATCATATATTTCTCTCCCTAGCTCTAATATGATCTGTAAGGTACAGACAACTTAAATACTGAATAATTAACGTATTTTTAAATTGATTTGCGAAAGATAAAAATTAAATTCACCTTAATTGCAATTTAAATACCTACCACCGGTTTTGAAATATTAAATACCCAGATGAGTGGTTAAGATTGAAAAATAAAGAATTGAGAAAAAAATTATTTTGGCCTGAGACAAGCAAATTGTCAGATTAATTGCGCATTTAAAGGGTTACAAAACAGACCAATCCTCCAATGGAAGCACAAATAAAACTGATTTAAGGGCAATTCTATACTATTTCCATAAGAATATGAACATAAATGCAGGAAGGCATAGAGGTTATGAAGGCTGGTCTTTGGAAACAATTCTACAATTCAATTTAAACTCGTAATTGAGAATTTCATGACTGGGTAGGGAAGAAAATACATTAGAGAGACTAGACATTTTTTATTCCTCCAGTGAAAGAAATAGTGGTGAACAGTGGCATCTCTGGGGGAGAGAAAGTGGTAGCTAGGGGTTAATACCACCCTGATGAGCCAAAGTTTTTTTTAAACTCTGGTTAAGTTTTCGTTCCAGGATTAAATTTATTTTAAACAGAAATCAAGAATTAGTTATTTTTTAAGCGCAATTATATTTTTACCACTTGAATAGTGCATGCGTCATTGTTTTCTGAATTGGATGTTTCCATGTACACAGTGCAGGAAGAGAGGATGAGTCCCGTAAATCCTGGCTGTTTTTATGAAATCTGCAAATGAAGAAGAAATAACAAATGACAGTAGTAATGTGCACCTTGTATACCTCTATCTTTCACTTTTAATTTTTTCAGTCTCTATGGGCTTCCTTGATGGTTAACTTTTGATATCGTGTTGTGAACTTGAAACGTCCCCTTTATTAATTTCTAGACATGCCGCTGGTGGTGAAGGCCAGTAGCACTATGAGAAAGAAATACCGCCATGGCAGGCTGGTCCTTGCTAGAGCAGAGATAGCAATTAGATAGGCAGGCTTCTGAGAAAGCAATAATTATAGAGAGTGCAGTGCACCTACCCTCTGCTGCACATAAGACTCCTATGGCACTGCAATTTTTGAATGCCTCCATAGCATCCTTTTCTAAGTGAGGCATAGAACAATGCTAATCGCGGGGGTTCAAAGTAAAATTTTTTCCTGGAAGATTTTATATTGCTCTAGTATTCCCATCTTTCACATGTAGGTGCTAAAATGTTCTAAATGTTGTGGCAAAATGCATTGCCCATTTAATATGTATGACTCACTTTCTAATAATATATAGATCAAATACCTTGGTGGGAAGGTGCCCAAAATGAGTTGGCACCCAGGCGCCTTGCACACCGGGTTGGTGCGTCCCTGTAAATTTGTAGTAGCCTTAGTAGGCTTCACCTCTCTGAGGGACAGTTTCTCCCACCTGTTTGCCATAGATGGAAAAGCCTTATAGTCTCTGTTACAGTAAAAAAATTGCAGGTATATTTGTCTTATTACCCTATGATTTTTTGTTTTCGGCATTTGCAAGGAGTGTAGCCACCATGAAAGTCAAAGGAAGTGTATATTCATTTTAGCAATATATTAAAAATAATGTGCTCTATATTAACTTAAGAATTTTCCTATTTATAACATTATTAAATTGATGGTACATACTAAAATGCTCATAAAAGGGAACGTCGTGTTTTATATTCTTTATAGTGAGTTTCACTATATCTTAAAAACTATAAATTTAATCATCAGCAAAATTCTCATAGTTTTATCAAAGATTACATTTTTCATATTTGAGCATGGTAAAAAACTACATTTACTGTAATTAGCCTTTAACGGCTGTAATTTATACATGGCTCCTTTTGTATAGAGTCCAACTTTATGGTAAATGATATCTTCTTGATTAGTATTGGCAGTATCAGTAGAAATATGAGAGGTATGCATTTAAATATCTACTTTTCTATTCAGTTTGCGGAAAGACTAATAAAATAAACTCTTATAAATCTAAATAGCGATAATCAAATCAAAATTAATCTTTTATTCTAATGGACATAACCAAAATTTAATTATAGAGGCCAGCCAGTTGTGGTCCGCATAGGGGAGTTGAGTCTGCGACGTGAAGAACCTGATGGGGGATTGTTTCGTCCGCCAAGTAATTCAAGTAAGTGGAAAATCTATGAGTTTAATGTCTAACAATTTATGGAAAAAAATAGTTTTTTATTTAATTTTTTTATTTATAAAACTAAGGAGGCCAAATTAACAAAATGAAGTAGATTGAAAAGTTACATGGGAAGTGCAAATTGGGATTTTTGCAATGATAAGCTATTAAATAGAGGTCCCTCAATTTCTGCAAGCATTATGTTAATGGTTCACTTATTTGCAGAAATTATTTTTTAAATTTTCAGTGTTTGGGAAAGGTGAATTTCACTTATTCCTGCACTGCCTACTACATCATACTCTTTACATTTGCTAAAGACCATGAAACCGGGCGATTTCCATTTGCTAACAAAATAAGTATGTACATGCATATTGCAAAAGTAGTGACACTGCAATGCAGAATGACTAGATTAAGTGGCAAGTGAGATGACCATATGATGCTATATTTAAAATGAGTACCGTATTTACCCAATCCAATCCAAGATGAGGTTTTTTTTCCAAATTTCAGCTTGAAAAAATTGAGGGTCATCTTAAATTAGAGTACGGAGTTGTATACTGCCAATACATCATGGTAATGGATCGCACGTCAAATTGTCTTGCATAAATCCATTGTGCATCAATTTGTTGTGCTTCAATTCATTGTGCATCAATTCGTCGTGCTTCAATTTTTCACGCTTCAATTGGTCGCGCTTTAATTTGTCATTCTTCAATTTGTCACGCTTCAATTCATGGCACATCAACTCATCACATGACAAACTTGTCATGCATCAATACATCACATGACAAACTTGTCACGCATCAATGCATCACATGACAAACTCATCGTGCATCAATTGTCGCATGACAATTTCATAGCAAGACACTCATCACGAGACATATTCATCGCTAGACAAATTGGAAGGCAAGACTCCATAACTAGTGTATGGGAGGGAGATACACTTGTTGAGTTGTGAGTCACCCCAGCATACACCAACCAATGTGTCTCATATAATTCGCAAAGAGAATTGCGATTCACTCTGTGGCATTATCAAAATATAAAGAAAAGTTTTTTGTGGAAAAGTGTCTCCCTCTGTTGTTCACTAGTCATGGTGTCTCACTTTTCAATTTATCTCACAATGAATTTGTCAAGAGATGAATTGATGCACAACGAACTGACTGTAATGAATTAATGTGACGAACTGACTGCGACGAATTAACGAGATGAACTAACCATGACAATAATTGTGCAGGTTTCAGCTAGTTTAATAATTATTTTATCTACTTTGATGGTATATAAAAATACAACAGGAGTACCCTGTACCATTGCAATTGTAAATTAGATTTTTAGAGAATAGTGTTAGAATAATATTACTTGAACAGCTAAGAATCTATGTCAGTGCAGTTGGTGGTTCATAAAAAATTGTTTAAATTTCAATAAATGAATGCAAAAAATATTGTTTCATTAGATATGCTATTTCTCCTACAACTGAAACATTGAAGTGCAATACTTCAATTGAGCTCTGAGTATTGCAATTTTGAGTACAAGAGAAAAAGATGAAAAAGAAACTTTTCCTGAGATTGTGACTCATATAAAGGCTTGGTAGGATTTGATTTAAATTGATAAATGTAAATAAACATTGAATTCTTAAAAAATATTAATTTGACGAAGATCAATTTTGTTTGATAATTAGCGATTATAATCGTTGACTTTTCAGTACTCTATTTTCTAATGAGTTGTGCATCATGATTTTAAAATGTGGTTTTCCATGGTCAAAGTCTATGTATTTCAGCACTAAATATTCAAAACAGAAGAGAAAATCAGTATTTCCGATATCGGATGATCACATTCATTCCGAATTCTCTACACTTCACTTTCCAAGATCCCTTAATTCAATGTCTTCTGCAGGATCCAAAGGCAAGGGTACAAGACAAAACAATATGATCAGTTTATTCCAATCTGTCTTAAGTCATGACCAGATTTGATAATTTAAGCACCTTGGGTTGTTTTCATGACATGATCAGGCACCATACTCCATTTATGGAAGTTGAGATATGTCTTGTGTCTTCCGTGTGACAAGATCTGCTGACTTCCTACAAGATATGAAAAGAAAGGTTTTTCTATACCAAAAAAGGAGTACCAATCTTGAGATGTCCCTATAGTATTTTCACTAGCACATTCTCATAACATTTATGTTTTAGGAGTCATACTCTCCATCCATCCTCCAAGCGAATGTGTCCCATGTCTAGTTTCTCTTGCATTGCTGTCAAAGGATCATTGTTCCACGTTTGTACTCTGAAATTTCTTTCTCTATTCATTGTCGTTTGCTACTCAACAAGATAAGGTATTTTTCTTGGAAGTATTCATTTATACATTTTTTCATGCATTATATTCACATAGCATTAATTTTGTTATTGGATGGACACAATTTCTTGAATAAGGGATGCAGTTTAAAACATAATTCCTGATTTATTCTGAAAAATTAGCTGTTCCACTTGCTTGGTCAAAAAAAAACATTAAGTTCACCAAAATTAAAAGAAAAGATCCAATCCAACATACAAGAAATGAGTTTAATTTTTAAATAGACATTTGAAGTTAATTTTTTTATTAGAAGGAATTCAATTCATAATTTTTAGATAAAAATTAATGTAATGTTTAAAAATAAATATTTATATTTGTATTGTTTTCAGGAAAAATAAATGTCGATATTAGTGGTTGATTTTTAAGAAAAATAAAAGTTGAAAACTACCTAGCCTACTCATATGCTACTTATGAGTTTTAATGGCGGAATAAAAGATTTTTTTGCAATTGCATCTTAAATCTTAATACACAAGTGATTCCTTTACCAAAGTTTTAGATCTTAGGCTGCACACTTTCCAATATCTATTCTATCCCCACTTATGTTTATAATATGCTTCAGAAGATATTAAAATGATGTAATTGAATGTCCATAAAATGGACATGAAGACTGAAAGGGTTAAAAACATTTTACTCATTTATATTACTTATTATACTTTTTTAAAGTCATAATTAATATTGATATGTATTAGTAATAAATGATATTTTAAAAAATATTAAAGCATGAAAAATTACTTTTTTAATGCTATGTTGAAGATTCGAACAATGCTGCAAGCAGTGGGGATTATATGATAAAAAACATTATCCGACATCCTAATTATCATCCTCCAGCAAAGTATAATGACATAGCATTATTAAGACTGGAAAAGCCTGTTAACCCTTTCACTCCATGGGCACGTCCTGCATGCCTTTATACAAAATCTACCTTTAGCGTCAACCGAACTACAGCAACTGGTTGGGGTCGCATTGACTTTGGTGAGTTACCTAATATTTGAAAATTTTAATAATTTGAAGTTACTATTCTTTGGCACATATTTTAGTGTATAATTTAACAAATAATAATTTATTAGTAAACATTTCTTTTGTAATTGCTATACAGGAAAGCCTTGTAAAAGTATTTAATCTAATTTCACTTTTCCATGTCAATCATGGCAGACATATAAATTTCAAGTGCCAAAAGTATTAAATTTTACTGATAGTTCCATGTATATTGTTGTATTTGTCTAAATTAAATCTAAAATGCATTGTTTTATACCATTTGTATAAAATATGTTGAAGTTAAAATAAGGCTTTGTAGTAATAGTTATAAATTGTTGAGTGTTAAGCATAAACTTTATAATACTTGGAAATGAAAGTTCTTGTCAGAAAGAGTCGAGGTATTTTTGTTATGACTGCATTTTCTACTAAATTTTTTCGAAATGTTTTGCTTTTACAGGAGTAGCTGTTCATGCAGCATCACAACTTGTTTTTTTAAAACTAATTATGTGTATATACCAAAGCAGGAAACTGAATTAAATCAAAATGTACTAATTTGCTGTACTATGGACCAAACTGAAACCAAATATCATAAATACTTGCATATGAGATGCACTTTTTCCCAAAAAATTTGGGCTTGACTATATGGTGCATCTTTTACACAGGAACATAGTACTACTTGTTTTTCTCCTCCGATTTCTTCAGTGAGAAACAAAAATCAAATGATAGCAAACTACGAGTTATTGATTATTTAGGTGTATAAATTAGAAGATATTTATTTGAATGTCATGAAAAAATTAAATTTCATTATTATGAAAATTCTTCTACATTTTATGTTATTAGATTTTTTGGGAATGCTACCAAAGTTAGGCATCAGTGCTACCTTATACATTGTGAAAGTATTTCTCAACTTCTCTGATGACATGGAACCCATATGAAGTGTCACAATTTTTGCAGACCCCCTTCTCATGAAAAGTTCATACATTTTTCTTACATTGTCTCGTTTTTTCACTTTGAAATATTCATATGAGTTCTGTGTTGGATCAAACAAGATACAGATAAAAATAAACATGTCCTACTTAACTGGCAGGCCCCCAAGAAATAACGCGCAGACCCTCAGTTGAGAAATGCTGAATTATGAGATAAAGGGCATAAATTGTAATTAATTTATTTCTCTTATTACAAAGACATTAAAAAATTTATTCATCAGCTTCACTGATAAATGGTAAAATTCATTTTTGTTTAACTTCACATACATTACAATGAATGGTTCATAATTTGTGAAATTAAAATAACAGTAAATGAAAAATGTTATTTTCATCATTTCCTTTATTGATGGAATTAAACTAATACATAATTTAATTTTTTGAAATTTGCAGCTGAAAGTCCAAGTGATATATTATTGAAGGTTGGACTAGACATTATTGAATCAAACACCTGCAATCAACTGTATAAATCTGAAAAGAACACTGAGAAGCTTTCCCAGGGCATTGTGTCTTCAATGATGTGTGCAGGCGAGCTTGCTGGAGGGAAAGACACTTGTCAGGTATATAGTAGCATATTAGATTAAATTCAACTAATGAAAGAAGTTAGTGACAGTATCTGAACATTAAACATTTTAATCACTTATCCTTAATATATAATGAACTTGGCTTGGAAATATTTATACTTTCATTCGATAATATAACGTAGCAAAATTATAAAGGGAATGAAGTATAATTAGAGGGTTTGTTTTCCTTTAGTTCAAATAAATGCAGCATTTAGTACTTTATAAATAGTAAATATTTTTTAAGATAGCTGCTTAATTTTTACTTTCATTCATGGTTTGTTAATTTTATTTCTTTTTCTATGTCCAAACAAGTCAAGAAGGTAAATAATATGAATTACAATTCTTGTTTGACTCCCATGCTCTATTGTAAAGTGAAACCATCATATGAAGTTTCCATGGAACATTTCTTAATGGGAAGGCTTCTTAGGTGGGTGCCACACTTGTGGCTGGACCGACCATATGGGTTGCAACAAATGGAATCCATTGAATCTAATGGAGTGTTCCATATTAGTGGCCTGCATACCTGCAGTTTACCCGACCCGACCTACGGGTACTCACAGCTAAAGTTGCAGGTCAGGTCGGGTATCGAGTGCTTCCATGTGGGTACGGGTCAGGTTCAGACACTAAAGGCACCGGTGCAGGTAAAGAGCGGGTACGAAAACCAGTTTTAATTCCAATTCAATTTGCCTCGCCAATGTAGGCACAGGAACTTTTCACATGCCTTTTACTGCTAGTAAAGCCTACCCTTGCGGTCCGATGTAGCCTTATATAGGGAGATACAAATTTGCAAAGTGTCTGACGAAAGAACGATTCCTTTTATTATATAAATAGATACAAAGTTGCAATTGACAAACGATTGTCGATTACTTGCTTCAATTCGGAAGTGCAGAAAATTTGTGAAATATTTTTTAAAATCAGGCTTACATGGTGTGCTGAAATCTACATTGAAAGGAGATGTCAAGAAACGTTGGAATTCAATTCTTCGTATGATCTCTTCAATAATTGAAAATTGGGAGGTTATTTACAATATTTTAATTGAAAAAAGATGAGTGATATGATTTGTGAGGTTGAAAAGAAAGATTTATTAGATTTAGTAAAATACCTCAATCCATTCCAGAAAGCATTGATTGAATTGGAAGGAGAAAAATATCCAATAATATTTTTGGTTTACTTGTGGCATTTGAAAATAAACGATCATTTAGAAATAGGTTCAACAGAATGTAACATCATGAAACTTTTAAAAACTTCTGGTAAAAGTTATTATGATGACATTATAAAGGAGAAGGGATATGAAATCTAATCCGTGACACCAAATCCATGTACGCTTGTAGAGCAACCGATGAAAAGGTATAAAATGTCAGACACCTTAGTTCAGTTTATCGATACAGACACAGTAAATGATCACATTTCTCCAGACGAATTGACTGCATACTTCGACTTAAAACTATCTGACGACATTACTGATAATTTTGATTTGATGAAATGGTAGGATAAGCAAAATAATTATTTGCCAAATTTTAGTATTTTAGCGAATCGTATTTTTGCAATACCAGCGACCAGTGCTCCATCAGAGAGGTGTTATTGATTGGCGGGACATGTTGTTAGTGAAAGAAGAAAGTTTAGATCCCGCAAACGTGGATCATGTCCTATTTTTAAACAGCCATTTTAAATCTCAGGGTAGATACTGTTAATTAATTAATTTTCAATTAAATTATTTTGTAAAATTCCTTCCTATCATAGTGACAGACTAGTTGCTAATGGAAGTAAAAGAGATCTGGTGAGTGATGATCGAGGTGCTAAGGGCATGAGGCCTCGGTGTGAATAATAAATAATTAATCTATATTAATAAAAGGCAATGTGTGTGTGTCTGTGGAGAACATATCTCAATAACCAAGAAACTTAGAGACTTAAAACTTGATACACTTAGGTCCCTACTAATGAGACCATGAGGACGTACATCTCGGGCCAGAATTTTGATTTTTGCAGGGAGAGGGAAAGTGGAGAGGGGTGCCATTTCTCATAAGATGACACAAAAATAATTTTTTTTTGTCTTACAGGCTTTTATTCTTTTGCAAATTAAAATTAGAAAGAATTGACTTACGATTCTTGGACCTGGACCGTTTTAAAGAAAAATAAATAACATTTCATATTCTTACTGTCACATTTTGCTTATAATACAAAATCACTCAAGTTCTGCGTTTAAATCATATTTATAGGAAAATTTTAAGCTTTTTAATAATATGTTGCCTTGTTGACTGTCATTGTTAAACCTCGAGATTGTATTGTCGCTTTAATCCTTATACTATATGTGTAAGGAAAGCATGCTTTAAATGCTTTAATACGAGAGAGACAGAGAGGGAGAGAGAGACAAAATTAAATTTTCCATAAATTTAAAATAATTTTGGGCATATAAGAATTGTATAGCATAATGTATTTCTTTATCATAAAGTTTCTATTAGCCCAAAACCATTTTTAACTCTCTGGAACACTCAATTATATGATATTTTTATTTATTGCTTACTTTTGAGTGCATTTAAAATTGATTTCATTAATTATTATTTCAATTTGAACTTAATACTTAATTCACACATACCCGTCATATTTGATGGGCAATTATGCTAGTTATAAATATATACTAGTAGTTGCCCATTGATAAATCAACAGGTTGGTTAGATTAAATATTGTTTTGGTAGTTAGCCTTCAGTCACATTACCATGAAGTCTCAGCAACTGCAAGGTTTATCCCTTCTACTAATATCCACTAGGAGCACCACCTTAACATTAACCTCTACAACTGTGTAGCAGATCTTAGCCAGTCACAAAAAACCTCAATATCTCACCAAGTTTGGTGTTTCTGAAGGAGAAGTGGCTTCTATATTTTAAAGGCCATTCTAATTAGTCCATATATTAATACTACCATATACTGATCTCAATCACGGCATGTGTTACTGTAAAACTATATCATAGTGTAAAAATGGTTGAAATGTGTTTATTGAAGATCATATCTTAATTTCAGCATCTCTATTATATTGTACAAGGTGAGGTGACACTTGCCAAGTGCAGTTAGTTTTCAAAATCTCTGTAGAGGGTGTGGAGTAACAGTGGAGTGCTGAAATCTGGTGGAACACTTGATAACTAATAGAAGTTGTGTTAACTTATAAATGTATATTTTTGTATGGTTACTAACAGTATATAGTTAGTAATGTTAGTAAATAAACTTTCATATTCATTTTGTTTACAGTTTACACATTGAAGCTTCACTTACATATCGTTAAGAATTAAAGTCAGAATTTCTTTAATACATTGAAAAGTACAGAAAGCTTCAATGTATACAACATGCTATATTAATTTTAGTTAGTATTTAAATGAAAGTCTTATGTTATAATGTTAAATGAAATTAATATAGATGCTGTATATGTATAAGTTTCATTTGATTATCAGTATTTATATTTAATTTCGATTTTATTCCAATTAAAGTTACAATACAATCAAGTTCATTGAATCTAAAAGAAAACATTATAATTTAACTCAAGAACCGAATGTACCATTATTTAGCGTAAATAAGAGGCATGTAGCATGGGTTATGATTGGAAAATGTGAGATTAATTGTGATTAATAGTTAAATTAATTATTGGAAGTCATTACTGTTTGTATGGCTGGAATCATTCACTTTATCCCACGTGTAAAAATTGACATGCCAAATGATCCAGCAATTCCTTTTAACATGCATTGCAGACAATTCACAATTAAATTGTCTTATGCCATGACAATAAATAAATCATAAGGCCAAACCTTAGCCAAAGTTGGAATTTTTACACCTGAAACTTGGTTTACACATGGAAATATGTGGGTTATTCAAGAATTCAAACACTAAATTGTATATGAAGAAATATTTCAAATTAAATAATAACACAGAATTGGAATAGGCCCCTAGTATATGCATTAATAGCATAAAAAATGTGGTTTTTAAAGCAAAGGTAACAGCCACCTTAATGTGTGATGCATCAAATTAAATGTCTCGACCTGCAGATTTTCAGGAAATTGATAAAATTTAAATAGGTCATACCATTAGTGAGATATTGAGGTTTTTTGTGACTGGCTAAGATCTGCTAGACAGTTGTAGTGTTGCTAAAAATGAGGAGCTTTTATACAATATTGCTATCATTAGGATGATAAGGTGTACAGCAAAGTTGATTTTTAATCATAATTTAAAAAGTGATATGATGAAATAAATAAGGCCAATGATCAGTATGATTTGTTGGATATAGAGAAAATATAAACACCTCTAATGAACATAGATAATTAATATTTGATATCTTAATTTATTCAAATTAATAAATTGGTATTTAATGTAATTAATATTGTTCTTAATGTTGTTCATTTACAGGGTGATTCCGGAGGTCCAATACAAATTCATAGCCCAGAAAATAGATGTGTACATTATATCATCGGAGTGACATCATTTGGTAAATTCTGTGCTTTTCCAAAATCTCCTGGAGTTTATACACGTGTCTCTTATTATGTGCCATGGATTGAAAGCAATGTATGGCCATGTGAATAAATGTATACAATTTTATCAAGCTGAATATCAGGAAGACTTGATGAAGCATGGAGTACTTTTAAAATATTTTTACAAGTTTTTACAATATTGTCTTACTGTATAAGTAATACAGTTGATTATTTGTATGTAATGTAATATATTTGTTTTATTTTCGAAATGCAATTCTAGTTTATTGAAGTTTAATGAAGTTTTACTTTTCACAATTTGTTGGTACTTAATAGATAAATACAGTCAGTCCTTGCTGTGGCAGTTACATAATTGAAAAATAATGTAAATGCCAAAACTAGATACCAAAGTTCAGATCTTGGCTCACAAGAATAAATGTATTATCAAATGAACTAATGTGAACAGTTACCATAAAGGAATATAATAATTGTCCACAAAACCTTTCAATAGGTTAAATATAGTTATTAATGATTAAAATACACTTAAGATGATCAATATAGATTATTAGGTCTTTTAAAAAATAAGGATGCCGTAAAGACCTGTGTATAGGATGCACTTTTTTTCTCCAAATTTTCAAAGCTTAAAAGTAGGATGCGTTTTATACACAGCTACATAATATTTCATGTTTTTCTCTCTATGAAATGTTCAATGAAAAATGAAAAATAAACAGCTGCAACTTAATATTTATTAATCATCAAAGTATTTTTATTAAACTAAAACTTTTTAATATGAAAAAATATTGCACTTTGCAACAATAATTTTAAATACAAGATATTTCGCCTTCATTAGCCACTCATACATCGATACTAAACATTTTTCATTCTTTCTGTATGGAGTCTTCAGTTAAAATGAAATACCTGGTAACTAAAATTTAAACATCCAGCATCTGCTCATTGAAAAAAAATTTTAAATCAAGAAAACAAATCAAACTTTTCAAACAATTTTCCTAAAATCCTAGAAATTCACCATCATCGGAGTCGTCTTCGGTAATACAGAACTCATCATGAGCTTCATTTGTTTCTGAAGCTTCAGACTCATCTGATTCTAATTTTGCAGTCGTCGTGCCATTGTTGTCATCATCTTCCCATAATATGTCGTCTTCCATCTAAAGCATACTTATGCAACATTTTTTGAATCCCTTAATTATCGTTTCTGAGGGGAGGTCATTCCATGCTTCCATGATCCACTGACAGATTGTTTTTATATCTACTTTACGAATGAGTCCACCTTTTTAAATTAAAGATATTTTGTTTTTACTGCAAGTTTCACAGACGATCGCAGAAATTTTTACTGAGTTTTTTATTTCAATTGCTTAGGAGTCATGAAAATCTGCTACATTTTATCTTCTACATTGCTTTCCAAAGTGTTTCACTATATCCTGGAATAAGTAGTTTTGATATAGGTAAATCTTGTAATACAAATACTTCAGTAAATTCACCTTTCAGACCATACTTAGCAGAAAGTATATTCGATGGAAATCATCTAATAGAATGGATATGAATCTTTTATTGCGACTTATTATTCATTCCTAGAATTTTAAGAGTAAACCTTCTTGCGTTCTATACACGGAAACAGAAAATTCTCAGAATTTGAGCACCCTATATGCAGGTCTTTACAATAAATAAAATTCAAAGGCCGAGTTGTCCAGATTTCATCTTTCTGCTTGTATGCCTTTTTCCTGGAATTTCTTTCAAAAGGACACCATGTTTTCTTCAATCATTCATAAACTTATACAATATTTTTCCCTGAGTTCTTTTATTTTGGAAATAACTTCTTTTTTGAGATTACCAAGAGGTCATATCAGCAACTTATGTCATGCCAGTTGTGTGTAGGCCATGAGAGCATTTGATATGGCCTGCAAAGTGATGCAGATAAGCTATCTGTGAAATTTAATGTAAAATTTCATATTTTGAGCAAAACTTAATGGCCATAAAACCTTATCTTAATTGATTAACATACTAATAGATAGACAACTTCCAACATAAACTCTCATCTTGCAGACAAAAGTACTTGCAACCTTCAATACTTTTTTGAAAGTGCCTCAACATGTAGAAAAGGTAAGAGACCTCAGAGTTAAATTGTGTAACTAGCCAAAGTGATGCAGATAAGCTATCTGTGAAATTTTATGTAAAATTTCATATTTTGAGCAAAACTTAATGGCCATAAATCCTTATCTTAATTGATTAACATACTAATAGATGGACAACTTCCAACATAAACTCTCATCTTACCCACAAAAGTACTTGCAACCTTCAATACTTTTTGAAAGTGCCTCACCATGTAGAAAAGGTAAGAGACCTCAGAGTTAAGTTGTGTAACTAGCCAAATACCAGTGTGCAAGTCTTTTATTTGGAAAACACAAGAAATAAATTTCAACTTTGTCAGAAAAGTGACTTAAATGATAGGTGGAATTCATCCAGCATTTGAGGCCAAGCAAAGCATTCCTAAACTCTTAAGAGCAGCTATATGATTTTAGCTACACACAAACATGCATACACACACAATTCATATATCATGTACAGTACAACCTTGATTAACCTTTAAATGTCCGAGTTAAATGTCCATTAGTAGACTCTTGCTGCTGGGTTTAATTTTGACCATTTAAAGTTTTTTTGCATTCGATCAGAAAATATCATGTATTTATTGAATTATTAGTGGTAAAACGTTAAAATAAAAAACATTTATTTCATAAATCATTTGGAGAATAACGGGATTACATCTTTTATAGTAAAAGAATGCAATTCTGGAGTAATTATATAATATAACGATAAATTCATAAAAAATATTATTGATAATTTTTATAGTTCATTTGTTCATGCATTACAATACGAATTTCATTCTGCATTACACTTCGAAATCCTGCTTTGTGTGGAATTTTTCAAAACAGGAAAATACACTGACCATTTCGCATATTTTGCCGCTGTGTGTGTATTTTCCCTTCTCTGATCATACTCGGGATTGAAAGCAATTTCCCTTTATGTGCCAACTGAACAAATGGGAAGTTTTCGAGAGAATGGCTGATGCCTCTTCTTCAATTACATGTTATTATAGCAGGTTAAAAAATATAATAATAATGATAAATAAGAAAAATATTAAGATAAAATGACAATGAATAAAAAGAGACCTATTTACCAATGAGAAAAATATATACAATAATTGTGCACTTAACAATAACAAAGAAAAAGAGTTGCAGGAAATCTTACAATTTATGTTTGAAAGAGTTAAAAGAGGGGATGTTTTAAAATTCGGGTCTAAGCTACTTCAGAGTCACCAACCTAAGCCTTGAAAGGATTTATTGTATGAGGGCCGTTCAAAAAGTAAAAATACAAAGCCTGCCATAGATGAGCTAAAAATAGGAAAAAAAACTTCAGAATTTATTATTAGAAGTCTTATCTACTTAACTACGTAATCACCCAAGCGATCTACACATTTTTGCCAACATGGGATTAACTTCTGTATGCCCTCTTCGAAGAATGTTCTGTCCAAACTGTGTAACCAATCTTTCACATAGTCGTTGCTTGTGAAGTGTTACCCTCCAAGATGCTGCTTCAGCGCTGGAAAAAGGTGAGTCATTGGGCACTAAATCAGGACTAAGTGGGATGTTGAAGAACCTCCCACTTGAATCTGCAAAGTTCGTCTGCAGTTCGCTTTGCTGTGTGCAGATGTGCATTGTCATGCAGCAAAAGAACTCCATGGCTTAACAATATGGGATGCTTGTTCTTTATTGTGGTTTGCAACCATGACAATGATTCGATGTAATGATCAGCATTGATTGTTGTGTTTCTTGGAAGGAATTTGATAAGCAGAACACCTTTTCAGTCCCAAAAAATACTGGCCATCACTTTTCTGGCCGAAGGAGTGGCTTTGAATTTCTTTGTCCTCAAAAACGTGGTATCCTTCCACTCCATAGATGCACATTTTCTCTCTGAAATGTGGTGGTGAACCTATGTTTTATCTCCCTTAACACTGCGAGAGAGAAATTTATTGCCTTCATTGGAGTAGCATTGGAGCAATGCATGAGAACATGCCATTCTGTAAGGCATTTTGGCATCCAACAAGTGCAGATCTTGTGAAACCCTAGTTTATCATGAACGATATGGTAAAAGGTTCTGTGAGACATCTGGAAATTTTTTCGAGTTCAGTAATCATGAACCTTCAGTTTTGGTGAATGGCACTGTTCACCTGGTTGACATTTGGCAGAGTGGTCGCTGTTCATGGTCTGCCACTTTTCGGCTCATCTTCAAGTGATTTTCGCCCATCATTGAAGAATCAACATCTTTTTGTAACACTTTGTCTGTTCATTGCATACTCACCATAAATGTGCACAAGTTCATGATGAATATTGGCTGGCTTGATGTCTTTTGCATTGAGAAAATGAATAACCGTACACATTTCCAAGTTGGACAGATTTTTAATCAACATCACCATTTTCAACCAGTGTAACTCATGACTCGAGTGCAACTAAGATAAAAACTGAGAAGCATTGTATTGCACATGCCAGAATGTGTCTATTACATGAATCAAATTTTGACCTATATGCTTTCTTTGGAAATTACAGGCTTTGTATTCTTACTTTTTGAATATCCCTCGTAGATGTTAGTCCTGTGATGAGAGATAAGGAGGTTATTTTTGACTCTAGTGTCATGCTTGTGTACTGTATTGATTTCATTGAAGAGGGAAGAGAGTTAGGTTTGTTATAAGTAAGGATATTATACATAAGCATAAGAATATGTAAGTTCCTTCGAGCATCAAGTAGGAGCCATGAGAGTTTATTATAATGTTTGCTGATGTGTCACTCTTTTTAAGGTCACCGATGAATCTCATACAGGAGTTTTGTGTTTGTTGTAGTTTTAATGCTAGTTCACAGGAGAGATCATTATAAACAACATCACAGTAGTCAAAGTGAGGAAATAGGAGTATAGTCACTAAGAGTTGACGCAAGAAATTAGGTAATATGTTTTTGAGACTTTTGAGAGAATGCAAAGAGGAGCTGATGGTACTACAGATTTTGCTGGTATTAGGAACCCAGGAGAGAGTTTCATCTACTATGACACCAAGGTTGTCTACTGATTTTTGAAAATGCAATGTAGACCCCTCTAGCGATAGAAATGGAGATTCACTGTGGTCTATGGAAGCCAATAATTTAGGGTAACCAATAATAATAGAATAACTTTTTGTGGGGTTGATCTTCAGAAAGTTATTAGCTCTCCAAAGAGAGAGTGAAGTTAGATCATAGTTAATTTTAGTCATAGAATGAGAAATTCAGGTACACGTGAGTGACAGTAGATTTGGAGATCGTCAGCATATAGGTGATAACTACAGTGAGTGAAAGAGAGCATTTAAGATATCATTAATGTACAAAGAGAAAAGCAGGTGGCCAGGAATAGATTCTTGTGGTATACCACTATTTACATTTAAGGGATAAGATGAATATAGAGAAGGTATTGTAATTGCAAAAAAATTAACTTATGATTTTGATGTAAATACATGTTTTTGGTGACTGTCTGTGGGTGGCTCTAGAGCCTAAATGGTTGAACTAAATCGAATAATATTTAGTATTTAGACATCCTATTATATAGAATAGAATGTACATAGAGATAAAAGATATATTGCCTCATTAACCCGTCATTGCTTCCGACACTTGACGTGGTTACTTCCGATGGGTCTACAGGACCCATTTATTTTATTGTTTTTTTGTTATGAATTAAGTTAATAAAATAAAAAAGGTAATTTATCTCAAACTGTTTATTTCTTAAGGAGAAATACATGTTATTTTTTTGAATAGTGCAATGGGCAAGTTTTTATGGCATATTGGTATTTTGCAGCTATTGCAATAAAAGCTTGTCTTTCTATCCTTACTGATTGGACATACCTTTTTCATTTTGATAGAGCTATTGGTAGCTCAGATGTTGTAGCTGCTGGGTTGTTGAGTGTGAAGATATCAGCTGTCAGATTTCATAGTTTGCAGGGAATCTTTTCATTCAAAATTCTATGCTGAGCATAGGGCAGACAAAGCAAGTTGTTTTATGAAGTCACTGCACCTTATTTCGCATCCTTGAGAAAATTGGCATATCACTCTACTGTTTACAGTTGAAATATCCAAAATACAGTAAAAATTGCCATAGGCCAGTGCCTACTTACTTGAGAGGTCGAATACTGGGCAAACTTTTGATCCAAACTGTCAACACCTGATTTTGACACATTATAAAATTGAATAACTCTGGTTTTTTATTTCCTTCCAGTATTATGGTATCATCATGGTGCATGCTAAACATTAATATAACAGCATTGCTCTTTTTTGTCACATATGAAACAATAGCTAATATTTCTTCTATTTGCATCAATATGAGCTGCCTCATATTTGCCATTTTTTTAAGAATAAAGCAAAAATAAAGAAGACAGTGGCTGATAAACATTTCAAAATAGGTATGGTAATTATAAAATAGGAAGTACATCAACAAGTTACATAAAAACGTAATAAAGAAATACATTTCACAAACACACAAGTATGTATGTGTGTGTATATATATATATATAACAACTTACGGAAAAGGAAAGGTAAAATGAATGAATGGATGTCAACAAGGTGTTGGGATGAGGAAACCCAGTGAACACTCACCAATCAGATGACTTCAGGTTGGCGAGGCACCGGGGATGTCGAAGCGACACACGTAAAAGAACACTAAAACACAGAAACATCACAAACGTAGAAGCTTTCGGAACTACTCCTTCTTCAGCTACAGAGAGAGAACTGATGGCGGTGACACTGGGTGGAGGCATGGGGGTGGAAGGGTAGTGCGGAAAGGTCGAGGATTGGAGGATACGGAGGGGGTTGGGGATTGGTAGGGTGTTAGGAGAAGACAGAAAGGGAGTGAAAAGCTATCGAAGGTTGAGGCCAGGGGGAGTGAAGGAGTTTAGGAGATGGATATGCGAAAGCTCCCACTGACGGAGTTGGGGAGCCGAAGCATTGTCGGGGAGAGCGCGAATGACTCTCACTGTGAAGCAGTTGTTAAACTTTAAATTATGTTTGTTTGCATGAACGGCCACCGGCAGCGGTCGTTTGAGAATGACGCTGTTGCAGTGGCCACGCACACGCACACACATACATACGTATATATACACACACATATATACAGGACTGAGTGATTTATGCAAATACATCCATATAGACATTTGTGAAGAAAAAATATAGTTTCTTGCCTAAGTGTTGAATCTAGTATATCAGGCATAGCCTTATAACAGTAATGTGTTTACTTCTGATGGGTCCATAGAACCCAAATGTATAAATATATGACAAAATGTTTTGAGCTCCAGCATGATACATGTGATACACACGAGTATAGCCATGACTGAAAGTACACCAGTGCATGTGGTGCTTATTATAAAAGAACAACAGAAAAAGAATACAAAGTTTTTCTTGGGTCCCAGGGACCCGTCGGATGTAACCATGGGTTAAAGTCTAGTTTACACTTGGTGACTTTCAGAAAATGTCAATTTATTCAAAATTGGCTCTAATGATTTTACTGAGATTGCTATCAGTAACAGTAATACCAAAGTCATATTTCTCAAAAAATAACTAATTAGCACCTAGCAATATTATAATATTTTTAATATACATATATAGTCCAGCTCTCTCCAGTCATCCAACATCGCTCAACAATCTTCCTCCAGCAATAATGCTTCAGTGCCTATATGTCAGAACCAATCAACCTAATAGTTGATTTTTATGTATGATATAATATAACTATTTATCAAATTTGATTTTCATATTATCAGGTTATATGTCAATGCCATTTAAGTGCAGAAAACATTCTGCCATTTGTTTTTGTGGCAATAGGAGTCTCTTCTAGCCAGGAAATAATGAGACCAGACACACAGGTATATGAGAAAGTTTTTGTAATTTATATTGTACTGATTGTTTCCTTATAATTGAAGCAAATGTATGCTTTTATTTGATGAAAATTTAAAGCAAAGAAGTGACACTACATCTGCCTTCAGGTTTTTTTTATTTAAAAAATCCTTTTTAGAATTTAATTTAATTCCACATATTTCTATGTATTTTTTCGATAAAATTTGTAATTAAATAGACAATAGGCGATATTTGTATTATTATTGGAGCTTATGTTGCAAAGAGCTTATAAACAATCATTTTTTATAAGTATGTAACTTGTAAAAAGCAAAATGCTAGTTTGAAGAAATACAGCAACCTCTCGATTTATGCGAATTTGATTTACGTGTTTTTGGAATAACGCGGTTGTTATTTTAATACCTTTTATATAATTTACGCTGATGTATTTTTGGAATAACGCGGTTGAGCCGCGCGCCGCACTTTCGGTGTGGGCTGACAGCCTTGTATTTACAAAACGAAAATATTTTGTATTTCCTGAACTATTAGTGATGGAACGTTCAAATAAAAAGCATTATTTAATTAATCGTTCGGGAAAGAACGGGATTACGTCTTTTATAGTAAAAGAAAACAAAAGAATGCAAATATCGACTAGTTCTATAATAAAACGACGATAAATTCAATAAAAAAATATTGGTGATAATTTTTATAGTTCATTTATTCATGCATTACAATACCAATTTCATTCTGCATTGCACTTAGAAGTCCTGCTTTGTGTGGTATTCTTCAAAACAGGAAAATACACAGATTGAGATCGCATATTTTGCAATTTGTCATTGTCCGTGTGTATTTTCTTTTCTATGAGCACACACGGCATCAAAGGCGATTTCCCTTTATGGGCCAATGTTTATTTTTTCTCCTCTCCTCTGACCCAATCAAGCCCCGCTTGCACTTGGGCTTCTCATTTGGAAAGTTTTCCAGGGAATAGCGGCTATATTCTATTTGATTTATTTTCAATATTTTAGTATATCCTTGAACTGGTGAGGTGTAGTCTACGAGACTCCGCCCATTATTATTTTCTCCACCCCATAAGTAATATTTGAAAAATTCAGTACCTCTCAGGTTTATCACACGGAACACTGTCACACAAGGTCAGTCCACCTTAATTTTTAGAATGAGAATTATTTACGATCTAATAAGATTTGGAGTCTGACAGACTCCACCTTAACGTTAGTATAATTTTTAGTAGTTTATCCCAGGTGGCTATCATGATTCGTTTTCTAAAAGTTTATTGCTAGATAGAGGTTGAAATTTGACAAATATTTAGGTCACGTATTAAATAGCGACAAAATATATTTTTTCAAAAAGGCAACGGTTTGACTCCCGGACGAGTTCTTTTTCGTTTTTGATTAAAACTAAAAATCATTACGTGCTACACCCAAGGTTCTAATGGGCATGCTAGTAAATATTATGAGGCATGATAATGAAAAATCAAATTACAAGAATTATGCACGGCATAGAGGCAGCAGAACTCTGAAAGAACCAAAAGAGGGAAGAAGAGGCAAACAAAGGGTGTGGGGGGTTGAGGAAGGGATGAAGATGCGGGTCGAAGGAGGTCTGAGGAAGGGATTCAGAAGCAATGGGTCAGCTGAAAATCAATCGGCAGGACTATGGGGGCAGAAGTCCACTTTAGGGTGGGTATGATGGGGGATCCACAAAACTAGGGACAACGGATGGAGGAGATAAGACATTTTTCTTGGAATGAATATAGTTTGCAATAATGGAAGTACAGCCAACTACCCACCACCACCTGTGGGGGTCCTTTCCTCTATTATACACAACTGCTACAAAGATAATAAAAAACTTAAACGCTATAATTTTATGAAAAATTTGGGATTCAGTCTGGTGAAACCTCATATGGAGCAGATATTTAACAACCCAAAAGTCAGTACGGATGTCCGTCATGGAATAGCACAAATTCTGAAAATTGAAGAACCTATCTGTGAAGAAAATACTTTTGAAAAAAGAAAGTACTGTTACCTGTGCCCTTCTAGACTTCATAGGAAAACCAAATACCAGTGTTGCGAATGCAAAAAACTGATATGTCTACAATGTGCTTGAAAAATCTGTAGTGTGTGTGCTGAAAAAATTGATGAGTTTGACCTATTGTCAGTTTTTTTCCTGTACACTTAAAATCAATGTTGCTTTATATTCTTGGTTTGCTGGTTCAATAGATAACTAACTGTAAGTTAATATTATTTTTTCTTTTCATTTTGTGAAAATATTAATAATATTTTAATTCAATGCACTAAATGACCTTTTCCATTAAATGTCGGATTTTTGTTTTGTTTGAAACATAATTATTTGAATCCTGCAATTAATAAATATTTACAGTGAATAAAAAACAATGTAATTAACAATATTTTTTATTTACGTCCAAACTTAATAATATAATGATTCATGGAATTGTGTCTGACAGACTCCACCTCACCAATAGTGTAAACTTTTTTCACCTCACCAGTTAAGGGAATATATTAAAAAATTTTAAATATGTAATTTTTAATTACTGAAATATAAAATTTGTTTATTTTTGTTTTTCGGTATATCCTAAGGTTAATAGAAAAGTCAATTTCGCATTTTTTATGCATATGAAATATAAAAAAGAATGACAAGAACAAATGGCGCAAGGAGATAGGGAGGGGAGAGAGGAAGGAAGAGAAGGAAAGAGGTAGGGAAGAGATAGAGGGAGAAAGGAAAGGGAGTAAGGGAAGTGGAAGAGAGAGAAAGGGGGAGACAGACAGACGACTTTATTTAGGGCGAAATTGAGACTATATAGGAAGGGAAGAGGGAGGGAAGGGGTAGAGGGAGGACGGGAAGTGAGAGAGGGAGGAAGCAGGAGAGAGAGGGAGGAAGGGAAAGAGAGGGAAGGGGTAGAGGGAGGAAGGGAAGGGAGGAAGGGAATGGGGAGAGGGAGGAAGGGAAGGGGAGAGGGAGGGAAGGGGGAGAGGGAGGAAGGGAAAGGAGAGAGGGAGGGAGAGAGATAGATAGATAGATAATCGTCTTTATCCGGGCGAAATTTAGACCAGAAGGTCCATTCTTACATTTAACCCTTCGTCAATGTAATAAATACAAGAAACAGAATAAATAAGGTATAACAAAATACATTATATAAACATTATGTGCCTAAATCATACAAATTAAAAAGATAAAATTGAATACAGATTTGTGTTTGTGGGGAAAACCTAGGTAAAAACAGACATGTCCTCCCTAGTAAAACCCACGCAGGAAAACACCCACTAAGAAGGGGGGTGTGAAAAACCTGCGAAAACCCTAGATAGTGTACATATGGTAATACAAAACTACAACATTAAATAGAAAGGAGTATGTACAGTAGGAGAGTTCGTATATACAGCGTAATTATATACCATCATAAAAAAGAACACGTAAAGGTAATAACGTAATGTAAACAAGAAATATACAAGTATGCAGAATGAGATGAAATATACATGAAATATATACAATGAATGAATATAAAGAACGTTGTTGGGGCATGCATATTATAAGAAAGCAGGAAATGATATAAAAAACATAAATAATATAATACAATACAAAATAATATAAAACAATAGAAAAAAAACAACAAAAAATATATATAAACAATAGAAAAAATAAATATATATATATAAACAATACAAAATTATATTAAGAAATACAAAGTAATATAAGACAATACAAAAAAAAACTTGAGTAAGGATAATTTATGGGGAGTGTAAAGAGATGATTAAGGATTACTTTGTTGTTTTAGAAAGTGAGTGACACAGGTGCGTTTGAATGAGTTTAAAGAGGGAGATGTTTTAAAATTCTCATCTAAGTTATTCCAGAGTCAGCAACCGGAGACTTGAAAGGATTTATTGTAGATATTTGTCCTGTGATGAGGAATAAGGAGGTTATTCTTGCCTCTAGTATCCCGCTTGTGTACTGTATTGATTTCATTGAAGAGGGAAGAGAGGTAGTCAGGTTTATTATAAGTAAGGATTTTGTACATTTGCATCAGGGTATGTAAGTTCCTTCGAGCGTCAAGTTTGAGCCATGAAAGATTATTGTATTGTTCGCTAATGTGGTCACTCTTTTTAAGGTCACCGATGAATCTCATGCAGGAGTTTTGTGTGCGTTGAAGTTTTAATGCCAGTTCACAGGAGAGATCATTATAAACAACATCACAATAGTCAAAGTGAGGAAATAGGAGTGTGGTCACTAAGAGTTTACGTAAGGAATTAGGTAATAAGTTTTTGAGTCTTTTGAGAGAGTGCAAGGAGGAGTTGATGGTACTACAGATTTTATTGGTATTAGGAGCCCAGGATAGATTTTCATCTACTATGACACCGAGGTTGACTACTGATTTTTGAAAATGCAATGTGGACCCCTCTAGCGATAGAAGAGGAGATTCGCTATGATCTATGGAAGCCAATAATTTGGGGTAATCGATAATAATAGATTGACTTTTTGCGGGGTTGATCTTCAGAAAGTTATTTGCGCTCCAAAGAGAGAGAGAAGCTAGATCAGAGTTAATTTTAGCGACTGCATCGGGAAATTCAGGTACGCGCGAGTGATAGTAGATTTGGAGATCGTCAGCATATAGGTGATAATTACAGTGAGTGAGGGCATCAGGGACGTAACTAGACTTTTATTATTGGGGGGGCAAAGGAGGGCCAATGAAAATTGAGGGGGGGCCAGGGTAATTTCAGTATTTCCAAAATAAACGAGAGAATGGCAAAACTAGTTAAATTTTAATTGCGGAATATATTTATTTTTCATGAGGATTGAATAATTTTAGAATAACGAATCTTTTTCATTGAATAGTTCATGAAAAGATGATATGTAAAACAATAAATATGTTTTGCGTCATCTTAGGTATACTTTACAGATTAATTACGGCTATGCATTTTGGATGAATATAAAGATCAATCAATGCTTAGGAAACTTACGGTATATTTGGAATTTGGTCTGATAATAGAATTAGATGGGGAAAGAAAATCAACACATTTTTGTATTCTATTTTCAAAGATAAGACATTTTCTTATCGAATTATAAAGACCGAAATTTTCATTACATTGTGCGATTTATACATTGTCAACTCTTGAATTTATTTTTTAAAACAACTTTATTACTTTAGAAAAAAGATTTTACATTTTTATTAAAAAAGATAATTTTAATTCTTCCGAAACTTTGTCATAATGACGGATTTTAATCTACTACAGAAATGAACACATTTCAATTGCATTAAGTACCTAATGTGAAATATATTTTTCATTTTGTAAAATGCACATAGTCATTCCATCTTAATTACAAATCAATTACCAAATAATACAAACTTAGATTAAATTTTTTTATCACATTTAACATAATGTTAAGAAAGTAGACAAACATGTATGTTAAGCATTAATACATTATAAAAGATTAATGCTAATAAATTATTAAAAATTAATACTATGAGAATATATTCATGCCTTGTACAAGAATTAAGACGAGCATTTTATTTTAATAATTGCATTCGTCTACCACCAGCTTTTTGTGCAAATCTTTCTACAACTTGATCTAAATCAATGGATTTGGTAAGCTCTTTTTCTATGTGCAATACAGCTAAATGTGAAAGACGATCATTGGCAGTTTTATTTCTTATGTATGTCTTAAGTCGTCTTAAACACGAAAACGATCTTTCGCACGCTGCATTTGACATTGGTATTGTTACTGCTATTGCACATGTCAATGCTATAATTTAAAGCAAAAGCTTTCAATTGTTCAAAATTTAAAAATTTCTCATGCATCGGATTTAAGCAACATATACCTTCTAATATTTCTGAATTGCTTCTGAATCTTGCGTGTAATTCCTCTACTATTTTATCTAACATAGGAATAAAAATTTGGGTACGAATTTTATCTTTCGTATTAACATTTCGTTGAAAATTATTTTCCTCTGTATTTAAATAATTTGCATATTTAGTACAAAATTTGGAAATTCAATTAGAATTTTCATCATTTGGAATATTAATGTTATTATTAGTTGCAATTTTTAGTGATTCTTTGTAAATTTGGTCAAAGTTCAAAGCAGAGTTTTCATCAGATCTCACGTTCAAGAAAAACGTCTCCAAAGACTGCATTAATATTAATGAATTCGTTAAATCTGAAGTGACGCTTTGCAAGAAATCGCTAACAGATTTGAGTTTTCCCAGTATTTCCGTAAACATACACAAGTTAAATACAAATTGAAAATCAATTGCATCAAGCAAACGATTGGCTTCTACTCTACGTGCTCCCGCTTCATTTGAAATTACATTCAACAAGACTAATACGGCCTCAAAAGTATTTTTCATTGTCGAACATGCAGATGCCCGAGCTGTCCATCGGGTAAAACAAATTCTTTTTAGTTCCTGCAATTTGCTATTCGGGTTAATATTCCTTTGTAGCTTTATAAATCGCGCATGCACAGCTGATCCTGAAAAAAAGACATACAATTCCTCCAACACAGGAAAAAACACGTCTACATGTTTTACGTTTTTGCAAACATCGACGATCACGAGATTCAGCCTGTGATTGAAACAGTGTACAATGAGGTACTTCATCTCGAATTAATTTTTGTACTCCATTCAATCTACCGCTCATAACGCTTGCGCCATCGTATGTTTGTGAAACGCATTTAGATTAAATCAATCTCGCAATTAGCATATATTTCTTTAATATAAGAAAATGGTGCGCTTGCATTAAGGTACTCCGCTTGTTTATAGCCTAAAAATCGTTCAAATACTGTACCATCTAAAAAATATCTAACTACAACCGACAGTTGTTCACTCTTAGAAATGTCCTTTGATTCGTCTACCATAATGGAAAAATGCTCTACTTGGTTAATTTGATCCTTTATTTGTCGAATCACCAAATCCGACATTATTTTCAAAATTTAATTTTGAACTAAAGGACTAGTATATTTGGCATTTTTTGGAACATCAAGAAATTTTTTTACTATATCGGAATGTTCAGATAGGATGTTTAAAATTTCTAGAAAATTTCCTCTATTTAAACTTCGGTCAAATTCATCATTTCCCCGCTATATTTTGCATTGCTGTAAATCTTAATACCTGACAAATAATTCTTAAATATTGCCTATTTTCACTTACTTGGCTAGAATGAGCATGATTCAACAAGGAAGTTACAGATGCATTATTTTTTTAAATTACCTTTTGCATATCCCATGATGTTTCACACTTTTTATGAGAATCACTATTGCCATGTTGCCAAAGTCCTGAGTCTTTTTCCATGGCTTTCTTCCAATTTCTGAATCCAACCGATACGAACGGCATGTTCGAATCAATAGAATAGAATTTGAAAAAAAACGACATAAAAGCAATCATCTAACACACTGTATTCTAACAATGGAAATTTTTCATACCAAATAGGGTTGGAACTTCACCAACGTGTTGCAAATTTCCGACTCGGAAAACTCAACTTCGGCTGTTTAGAGCCGTCGGTCACAATTTGAGACAAATCTTGAGATCCAGGAATTTCTTTAAGTTTTGGCTCTGTTTCGACACTAGTGTACACACTATCTCCATCTTCGCAATCGGAATTAAGCATTAAATTCATTTTATCGAGTTCACAATCTTGGAATTCACTTTCAGAATATGAACTCGTTTCCTCACTTTCACTAATAATTGTTTCAAAGTCATCCTCTTCGATAATAGCCGTTTCTTTAGGATTTTCTACTTTGATCTTCTTATTCGCAGCTTTCCCAAAATATTCCGATATATTAATCCTTTTGCTACTCATTTTGTTCAACTGCTCTGGGTCCCTTAAAAACGGAAATTTTAAACGATATTTTTTTCAAAATCGAAATCAGTGAAAAAATCTATTAATCATAGAATTTAAAATAAATTATTAAATACATCCAAAATTATGTATTGTCAAGTATATAACTAATTTACTCGATTTACTGTAAAGTTAAGTTACAGAAAAGAGCTTATAAACTAGATCAGGGGCGGATCGGCAGCAAAAATCGGCCCGGGAAAACCTTCAGATCTCGGCCCACACTGCTGAGTTAAATATTTCCCTATATAAATTGGGGATAATTGAATCGGAGACAACAATGCGGGGCACCTTGGCAATGCTCGGAAAGAATACGAAAAATCCATAAAATTTCGTAAAGGAATGCTTACTTCTAAAGATTTCGAACGCCTAGCATCTAAGCATTGCAAGTACGGAATAGTTTACAGTTTTAACTGTAGGATAAAGCAAACTAGAAGAAAATTGGTCCATATTTACGTATTTTTATGAATGGATGGAAAGAGTTCTTGCACTTTAAAACATTTTAATCCAGTGTAAACTTTCATAAGAGCGTCACACGCACAGAGGGGGATTATGCTTTCTATATTGGGGCGATTGGTGGAAATTCATGTTTGTAAAAATTAATTTCTTCAAAATGAGGATGGGACAAAACGGGAAAACACGTGTCTGCTTCTTTTGGATAAATATTCATTTTGTACAAATATCGTTAACTTCCGATTACCAATTTTCGCGACTTTCCATCGTTAGACTAATTATAATTAAATTTTTCACTTACCTGAACTTTTTCAAACTTAATAGACGCTGTGCTTGGAATACCTCTCCGGGCTCAATGTCACAAGTAGTCTTCAAACAATCAACCTTAATTAGGAATTAGAATTAAAATATAAATATTTCTGAATCTGCTGAACCACTATAAAATTCCATTACGATGAAGTATACGAACTTTCTAACGATGACAATATTTTGTATCACTGAATTGAACAGATCTTAAATCCCGCTGTTCTTAACTCTTCAAATGTAAGACTTCGACTGGTCTAGGGCATTCGTATTCTCATCTTCGGTGGGAAATTCAGGCTGAGCTCGGGCAGTTTCTCACAGATACAATCCGATTTATTGTCTTCCGAAAAGGCCAGATGTATCTCGGCTTCACATTCATAAGGCAGAGTGGCGATCCACAGGATGTTTATAGTGGACAAAGCGAGTGAGTATCCACTCGAGAAATAAACAACGTCGAGAGCGTCGCCATCCGAAGGTAGATCTGAGCGTAGCGCCCACGAAGCACAGAGCTGATTCACCAATCGGCAATTTTTTAAATCTGTTTAATTAGATAACACCAAAACAACAACAACAATGGCCCCATGGAAAATATTTTGTGACCACTCACAATCAGCCCGGGGATAGTGCCTATGAGACTGGTTGGCATCTGGAGACTGGAGACATCGTTTTGAATGATAAAAGGGTAATGCGAGACACGGTGATACAATACAAAGTAAGTAAAAGGTAATAGATCCTTCACCGTAAAAAAAGGAAAGAGAAAACTCACGTACGCGCTGTAGGTCTCCGGAGGAATCGGCGGGACCTAATTCTTGTGAAGAAAACACACACACGAGTGCCTCCTTGGAGTGTTTTACTTACATCGTTTTGAATGCATCCTCTACTCAAGAGATTAAAAAGAACTACATTGTAGAACCTAGCTTCTCGCGCATTTCAAACTACTATATTGTAGAAACCTATCTTCTTGCGAACGTAATGTCAAAATTACAGTAAAAAAATTTCGATAAAAATGGGTGGGGATGGTAATTGCAATCTGCTGATCAAATTCAGTGGAAGCTGGGTGGGCCAAGAAGTTTTCAGAGGGGGCCGCCCCCCCTGCCCCCCCCTTAGTTACGTCCCTGGAGGGCATTTGAGATATCATTAATGTACAGAGAGAATAGCAGGGGACCAAGAATAGAACCTTGCGGAACGCCTCTATTTACATTTAAGGGATGAGATGATAAATCATGAGTAATAACCTTTTGAGAGCGGCCAATTTCGAGAGAGGGAGGAAGGGAGAGAGAGGGAGGGAAGAGGTAGAGGGAGAAAGGGAAGGGGAAGCGAGAAAGGGAAGGGGAAGGGAGAAAGGGAAGGGGAAGGGAGGAAGGGAAGGGGGAGAGGGAGAGGGAGGAAGGGAAGGGGGAAAGGGAGGGGGCAGAAGGAGGAACTGAAGGGAGATATGGGGAAAGGGAGGGGGCAGAAGGAGGAACTGAAGGGAGATATGGAAGAAGGGAAGGGAGAGAGAGGGAGTAAGGAAAGGGAGAGAGATAATAATGGAAGGGTTAGAGGAAGGAAGGGAAGTGAGAGAGGGAGGAAGCAGGAGAGAGAGGGAGGAAGGGAGAGTAAGGGAGAGAAGAAGGAATGGAAGGGAGAGAAGAAGAAATGGAAGGGAGAGACGGAAGGGAAGGGAGATAGTGAAGAGGGGAAGGGAGAGAGGGAGGAGGAGAATGAGGAGGGAGCGAAACAGAATTTATAATGACAGGACAAGAAGGCACCGCCGTCTGATTCATGATTTCCTCAACTTGGGGTCGAAGTTGTTTTCTTGCTCTTTCAGAAATCATTTGAATTCCGAAAAAGGTGAATCACTGCTCCGTATGTCTTTCTCTTATCCAAATTCGAGATAAGTGCTTAAATTTCGGTGGAATTCCAACGTTTAGCCTATCTAGATGAAGCTAGAATTTAAGAATATGTTTAAAGCACTTCGCGTCTTACGAATATGCATACCGTAAAACTCAATTTCCCAATGAAAATATACTGTTGTACTTATTTTGTTTAACACGATTGCGAAGAATTTTATTTTGAAATCGATCACTTTTACTACTCGTAACACTCCGACCGATTTTACTTGTTAATAATATTAATAATCATAATAATAATTTATTTTTGTCCAATGACAACATACAGGTGTATAGGATAAGTCGGAGTACAATTTAAAAATACACTAGCACAACCACTAAGAATACAACCAGAGGCGTAGCGAGGGGTGAGCAGAGGGGAGCAGTTGCCCCCAGGCGCAGGGCTGAAGGGGCGAAAACTCATGGACCGAAAACTAACGCTTCTGTTTATAAACAATAATAATATTATAATATATGCCGAATTAAAATGCTAGTTTAGTATGATAGGATTTCCATCCATTTCCCCACATTACATTTCTTTGGAAAATTGTACAGTGAGCAAAGGGACTTACTTGCCCCCGGGCGAAGGAGAACCTAGCTACGACACTTAATACAACATCAAATTTACAGAGGAAAAGTGAAATCAACTTTAAACTTATTTCTATACTTAATTTATTCTTTCAGAATTCATTGGTGGTGATAGGAAATATGTTATAAAACTATCCAATATCCTGTCAAAGTTAACGGGTAAACCAAACGGAAATAGATTTAACATAGTTTGGTGATATTTTCGATTACCTATGGTCTCTCCTTTCATCAAACTGTTGTTGAGATCTTCGAGTTCGTTCCATGGCCAATCGTCTTCGATGTTCTTCAGGTGTCTCCTCAATATCCATTTTGTCACGTTACACTTTAACTGATAACTAATATTTAAGTTAAAAAATCTCGTCCATATTATTCTTAGAAATAATTTATTCATATCTTTCAGATATCAAAATTGTATTAAAAATTCTAACAATTGATGTATAACATCCATGATATTAATTCTCTAAGGTACTTACGTGCGTGAAGCATTCTTGCGCATGCGAATAACTCTATAAAGGATAAAGATACATTTTTGAAATGTTGCAGGAATGCTCGATTTGCATATTTTAAGGTGATGATGAAAAAAAATCTCCAAAAAAGACCTGGGTTCGACTCCAAGGAAGACATTTCCATTTCCCATAAAATAACACGTAAACATCGAATTTTCGATGTGGTCTTTCATTATTTTTGAGATCTAAATCTCAAGTCTTTTTTGGGTATTTTTTTTCGTGAATGGCTTTTAATATAAGTATCCAACATTAAAACTAAATTTCAGTCTTCCACCTACTCGGAAGTTGGTTAAAATAGCATTACAATCAGTCATAAATAGTTCTCGATTCTCCCATTCTTTTATAAAGGCTTTTTAAGGGCGGCGCCAAAGCCGAGCGTGACAGGACGATTTAGCTCATTATTATTTAAACTAGCGTAAGTGCCCATCAAATATGACGAGTATACGTGAATTAACCATTAAGTTAAAATTGAAATATAAAATTAATGTAATGTTGTGATCAATGTGTTTTGTTTCAGCTCCTTGTGGAATAATCGTGTGTCACAAGGTTAATTAGCCAAAAATACACACACACTCAAAAGCCTCTCTTTTACAGTTAACCATACACGAAAAATAAGGAATTAATTTTCCTGGCTGTTCTCTTGGTTTAATCGCTTATTCGCATTTTGCTTTTACGTAACGCGTCTCATGTGCCGGAATTCCAATTTCGACCGAATTCCTGTCGACAGTCGCTCTTCGATATTGCTCTGGTGTAGCTCTCGGTTAAACTGCCTCTTCCACGGTCTTATCTACCTAAGGATCGAGATAGCTTATCCTTCTCCCCCTCTCCTTTTATTCCCTTCCCCATGGCTCTCTCTCCTTTTATTTCCCTTCCTCTCTCTCCTTTTATTTCCCTTCCCCCCCTCTCTCTCTCTCTAACGAGGCGAACAATAGAGCGTCACTAGTGCTGCCTTCGACGGCGGAGGGACAGTCGAAGTGCATCGCAGAGGGTTTTGCTCGTACCGTTGACCACTTGTGGACGAAGGATTGACTTCTCGTCGTGGTGCTGCCCTTTGCGTGTGTGCGAACGGAGCACGCTTTCAAGTACGTTCTTTCATTTGTGTGAAATGCTACTCTCAATTCATCCAGGTGATTTATTTCGTTGTTCGAGAAATATTTTGCATTCTTCTGTGGCCGTATCTTCGCTACCCGTTTGCCTCAAATAGTCGCCCTGTGAAGTTTATTCGGTTGTTTTCGCAAAATCTAAAGGACATATAGTCGAGCGTGTCCTGGTAAGAGAATATATTTCTCGTATTATAAAACTAATAATTAACGTGACTAAGATTATTTTTCGTTTGCATGTTCAAATATTAATTAGGTCGTTTCTTGCGATTTACTGAAATTCATAATATCAGACTGTATTCTTTCTAATCCTTCCCTTCAATCTTTATCTAAGTGTTAATGAAATTTTATCTGAACAATTCGATAATGATAACAGCTTTGATAAAAAAATAGGTTTACATTAACTTTGGAAGAATTGAAGGTGAAGGTTTAACCCATGCCAGTGTTTTCCAAACTGGGATCCGCGGCACTCTTGGCTAAGTAAACAAGATTGGAAAGGTGTACTCCATGTCGGAGTACAAGTTTCAAAATGCGTTCTTTGAAATTTTACAATGTTCTCAATATTTTTCGCTCAGAAGAGTATTTAACGAGAAGCTAGCAAGGTACGTTGTAAAATACACGTAGGTCTTCATGTAAGGTGGTCGTAATTATTGTCCGATTTTAACCAGAATTAGAATCGGTCGACCAATTTTAGTAAAACTTCCCAATACGATATTTTATCAAAATACGTCCAGTGGTTTTCGAGTTTTAACATGCGGACGGACGGAAACGACCTCCCCTATATGCGTTCACTTCGTGCAAAGAACGCATAATAAATTAAAGATTTGGAAATGTTGATTGGGCAGTTGGATGATCTCCCCTCTAATGAAATGATTATGATGTAGTACCAGCGAGTGTATGTGTCCAAAAGTTGCCATACCTGTATGTGTAAACATAAAACGTATCACTGTGGGGTGCAGCAAAATTCTGTTTATCTTCGAATGGGTACCCTGCCTACAAATCATTTGTGAACCATTGACCCTAGTGCATATATCCTATTGCAGTGTAGGGATATGCCAAACTAGCTTTAAGCAAATATTCTAATTGTTTTAATAATTTTTTATCAATGCAGATTTCACCTGATTTAAATTGTGCAAAATTTACTGTATAGTATTAGCCCTAGACTACTAAATATTGTTATGGTGGGACATTAATACTAAACTATTTTTCTCAAAAATTTATTTTCCGATAAAATTTTTAATAAACTCTTACATTTTATTTTACATAAGGATGTGATAATATCTTAATATATAAAATAATAGAAGTTATTTATGTAAGATTATCGCATTAAAAACAAATTTTCACTAGGTGAATGCCACACAACGCTCTTGAACAACTCCGACAATAAAACCTTGTCTTTCTTCTCATCTTGGAGAGAAAAAAGCACATATTTTTTGTTTGGTTGTGCAGGTCCAGGTTGTTCTCTAATGGGAGGTAAATGAAGAATTTCTGTGATCATCATTTTTAATGAACGAGCTGAGAAGCTGACGCACTTACTAAACATACATCCAAGAGGCGACTGACAACTAAAAGAAGTAATAAGAAGCATGTTGTGGAACACGTCATTATTTGCACAGCTCTAACCCAATGCAATCTTAGAGTAAACAAACGCGCAACACAGTATTTTAATCGGAACTGTGTTAAAAGTCCTTTTGCTGCAACTAGATTGGTCTGATAGACGAAAGTTTAGTAGTCTAGGGTTAGGAGGATATGGCATATATCTAATGTGATTTTTCTGTCTTTTGGGCAATCTTAAGTTCGAGTTCCTACTTTGTAGGATGATTGTAATCAATTTTATATCGCAAATTAAGGTACAGTAAGACCCCGTTAATCCGAACCTCGGTACTCCGAAATTTTTGTTAATCAAAACAGGATGTAAAAAAATAGTCATAAGAAAAAGTTTTACTTATTCAGACGAAAATTGACAGAATACTATAACTTACACATTTATAAATTGGTCCTTTTTTACAAAATCTGTTAACTATTTTCTTTTGATAAAGTGTTGAACGGCGAGAAGAGGCTGCAGCGCTTCATAAAAATCACATCTGTAGGCGTGGCTTTACTGTGCTGCTCTACGCATAGCAGAGCGCGTTCCAACGTTTCCAATTCCTCAGTGTGTGAGATTACTTCCATTGTAGCTTCGTCTGAACCGCTTCTATTCGAGTCAAAACAACGCATCATCATATTTGTTGAATTATGACACTTTCGACGTGTGACGATTGCCGAGAGATTCAACACTAACACAAAATTGTTCAATTTTAATACGATTCTTTTTCCAGTCATTGATGGTTGCTATTCCGACACTAAACTCTAAGGCTAGCTCGGTCGCACTTTCGTCTTTTTCATTGCGTGTGAGCAATTCCAACTTTTAACAAAAACGAACTCTGCTTACGCTTTTTGTACATTTCTACGACGGCAGTAATTTAAAACACTGCACTACATTACACTACACAATGAATACAGTGGTTTGCTGTGACCACTCGAGAGCCCGGGAATCTCCGATACCCCCTCCCTCCCCCCGCTGTATTTTGTAAAACCCGGTTAATCCGGAAATTCACTAATCCGAACATACCCGAGTCCCAATTAGTTCGGATTAGCGAGGCTCTACTGTACTTGTCTATTAACTAGGAGGCCCACCGGCAGTAGTACGCTATTGATGGCGCCACTGCAGCCTTCGTTAACAGTACGTCGCCGTCGGTAGCAGTACAATTTCTCGTCGCCTTCTCGTCATCGACGGGGCCACCATCGCTGGGCCCGGCTAATAGACAGTACCCAAATTAAAAATACGCAGCAACCATTCTCGTGTTATTGAATTGGAGGAATGATTCCTCTTAAGGCATTACGCCGACGAAACATTGGACGAATGTTCAAAATCGAGCTGGCCGTTCTCACGTTAATTTGCTCTCATATCTTGAGCTCTCCTCACAAACCATCCAGCAGACATACTTTCGCTATTATTATAAGCGATGTGTCTCTGTGGAGCTACTCCCTTTTCATGCTTTTCCTGACAATCTACACACTTTTCAAGTAAGTTCTTTTTCTCTTTAATTAAACTATTAAGTGTGAAAATATATAAAAATTAAACTGAGCAAAAGAAGTATAAATAGTGAATTATCATTCAAACTAATAAAAACCAACTATGAAAGTTCATTTTCAACCCCCATCTCTTTATTTTATATCTAGAAGGCCTCTCCAATGACACCGTCATACAATTGTTACCACTCCTATAAACTATTTGTAACAAATATGCATTTTTTCCCTAAAAGTGTCCATATCATCACTTAGTCTGCTTCTCATAGTCCATTCAACTGTTTTTCTATATTTTCTAAAAGCATACTTTTCTTGATACATTACACCACCTTTTTGAAATTCACGAATAATTAATTGGTTGCGGAAAACTGACGCGAAAACCAAATTCGCGAAGTGCAAGTCATATTTTCCCATGTGACGCAATGTAATAATGGGAGTCCAGTTCCCAGTCAACATAAAAAATTCATCTGTTTATTCATCTATTTATCATAAATAATCCAAAAATAAATATGCGAGCTAGCCTTTGGTGTGGAGTTAAGTGAAAATTTTTCTTTTAACCACCTTATACGCAAAAGAAAATCTATAATAATAAAAGGAGCTCTCTGTGGCAGTCGTAACTCTTCAGAAAATAAACGTAGGAGCTTCAAAATTTGGCTGCAGCTTCAGGTTGATCCTTAAGAGTTGCAGCGCCAAAAAAAATTCAAATCGGCCCACAGGGACCCGAGGGTCCCCATCAGAGGCGGCCCGAGGAATTTTGGCGCCTCGGGCGAGATAGCACTCCTGCGCCCCCCTCCGTTAATGTTTACCGAAACAATTAAAAAGTGCATGTTAATTTATTCATCGCTCCGTAAACGTTATCGATAATGAAGAATTAAAAGGAATGCCATCAAGATTCTTGCCTGTTTCTCAATATAAATTGGCATTCAATATTTATTCACTTGCAAATAATGCATAGGTATCAGTAATGAGGTCAGTCTCAACTCGGTGGAATTTACTCATATTGAAAAAAGAACTTTGTTATTTCCACAAATTTTAATTTAAAAACAACCGGTTTCACTACGATCGTAGTGAAACAGCGTTTTTAAATTAAAATTTATGGAAATAACAAAGTTCCTTTTTCAAAATGCATAGGTAAATTATCTAGATAGTGCCCCCAAAACTGTGGCGCCCCGCCCGTAGCTCGGGCCGGCCCTGGTCCCAATTGTTGGTCCAAATGTCGGTTTTTTGAGGATATATCAGCAACCAATTGACTGATTTTGATGAATTCACCAATAATATCAATGTTTTGATGAGATACATTTTCGAGCCTAAAATGGATAAAATTAGTCTACGGGGTCAAGGATCGTAATGTAAGGGCCGATCCAAATTTCACGATTTCGAGGGGTCCCCATGGTAGGTACAAATTTCGGCAATGCCCGTCCGTCCGTATGCATATATCAGGGAAGAACTGGCTGAACCTATTTCAACAAAATTTGGTAGGTACATAGAATATTAACATATCATCATCATAGGTAGTCTGTCCGTAGACAGGTTCGTGATTAATCATGGTTAAACCTGGTTCTCCATATACTCCTATTTTAACATATATACATTACCAAAATGACATATTTGGACCAGATCGACAGAGCAGGGGTGCCACAATTGCAAAATAAAATTTTTCCATAATTATGCTTTAGGAAGGAATTGGCGAAATCGATTTCAACCAAATTTGGTAATAAATACATGACCAAAATGGCATATTTCAACCCTATTAACTAAGTAGGGGTCCTACAATTGAAAAGTTAATCTTTTCGGTAATTATGAATTTGGAAGGAATTGGCCAAACCGATTTCAACGAAATTTTGTATGAAGGGTTTGTGCAACATAAAAAAACAAAATCAATCTAAAAGACTGCCATTCAGCTTGGAAATTGCCCCAGAGCTACTCCAAAACAATTGGTGTGAATTTCAACGAATTTTGATGTATGTTGTATCTTTACACAAGACATTGTTATTAGTGCTTCAACTAATTTCCAATACTAGTGAAAAGAGGGTTTTAAAAATTCTAGTGGATGTTTCGTTCATGCTCTCCCAAAAACAAACAATATCAATAAGTCTTTTCAACATTTCCCGATTTTTCTTTACTGTTTTGTTATGCTGGCGATGGGCAATTTCAAACTACTTATCGAAAACATGTTCTATTTGAGTTCTTCCAAATGTTTTTTTTTTGAAGAATTGACTGTAAATCTTCTTTACTTAACGAATGTCTCTTTATTACTTAATGAAGATTATTTAAATTGGAAAATCCTGTTTTAGTACAACACTTTTTTGTTCAAAAAAACCAAGCACGGCCAACATAATAATTTTACTTTGCTCTTACATCCAGTCAACCATTCGACACTATTATAAATACATATATATTAAAATGTATTGTGCATGATTTTTATATTTAAATTTAGGCAAGGTTTTGGTCTACCTGTTTGGATAATTTTACTTTTTGCCTGAAAATTGTTCAACGAAAAACTCTTCGCTAATAATACACACTGCACAACATGATACCTCACCAGAGTTGCTTGAAAGCACAACAGAAGCATTTGAAACACTCTGTTTACTCATGTTTGCAATTTTCAAATTGCTTCCACTCCATACTTTATTACCCAGAGAAAAACAGCGACATTCCTATCTGAGCCAAAAGTTTTGGAAATAATATCTGTTAATGCACTACTATAACACAAACACTTCTATAAGCATGAAGGTTCACATGAAATGTCAGAATTGCGACTTATTGAGACTTTAAAATAATTTGAGTACCTATATGCCTAGTTTCCAACCATGTACTACAGCCAATGGCTCATCAATGTGTCTGCAATAATATTCTTGCTTCCTAGTAGGCTAGTACTGTTATTTTCAGCCATTGTGTGGCACCAGCTGTCAAGGTGGATTTTTAAAATTATGCATAGTCGCACGGTTTTACTAAAGGTGTGCTTCTAAAATTGTGCTTGTGAATGAATAATTTTTATTGTTGTTACTGTTATTATTATTTTAATTTCTAATTTGGAAGCAATGCTTCTCTTGCGTCCATGGAGGATTTACCCCTGATATTACTATATATATGTGTATAAACTTACTCTTTTATTTAGTGGAGCTTCTGGCAACCTTTGACTTCAACAATTCCCTTACGCATTATAACTGGAAAATTACAGTATATGTAAGGTAGTAAAAGTTTCAAAGAGCTGCATATTAACACTCAAAGAGCCACATGTAGCTCTGGAGCCGCTGGTTGGCCATCCCTGTACTAGAAAAAGGGAGGGATGTGTATAGTGGCTAATGTAGTAAATCAACACATAGACTTATGACACAAGGTTGATTGTAAGGAAAGTCTAGGAGATTTTGTGTTATAGAAGTACCTAATTGTTAAGTTGAATCAAAATCTAATAATAAAATTAGATTTGGTTATTTAAAGATTCCATCCATCCATCCAATGAAAGGGGCCCCAAAATTTCCTTGTTTCATACATTGTAAATTCAACAACGTTTCATGATTTATGTAATTCCTTCCTTCATTTTAGACATTAATTAATCTGTATAAAATTTGTATAAAATTTAATTCATGGTATTAGGAAATAGTTACAAGATGTTGCAAATTTTTTGCAGACATTGTTTTTTTCAGACCATTTTTGAATGACTTGTCAATGTAATGTCTCCATTGTGAAATTTTGACTAATATAATATTATTAATGAAATTTTTGAAAATTTTTCAATACACTGTATTTATTTATTCAATTCAGACTGCTATATTCACAGGTTTTTGTTAAAAATGGAGTTGCAAGACCCAGCATCATTATACAGGGCACCTTTTCCCTTTGTCCCTGTGATAACACCTGGCAAAACCTATTACAGATTATCTTCTGCCACAGAGCAAGACCAAGGTAAATAGACCATCATTTTTTTATCATAGTAGGAATTGTAGAACAATTACAAAACTTCAAATTTTTTCTATACAATATACAGTAGAAGATCATTTATCCAAACTCCAAACAATGAAATGACTGACGACTGATATAAGTTTTAGTTCTGAAAGCCATCACCCCCTCAAATAGCCTGCGACCCTCCTATATTTTACATATTGCTGAAGTATAGGTGATTCAAGGAGTTCCATCATCAATTTTATATATAATTCATTGGTTGATCTTTATTTTATGGCCTATATTTACTATAAAACTATATTATTTTTAAAATAAGAGTTGGTGGGACTCAAACCAGTGAAGAGGTTGAACATACATATATAGTAATCATTAAAACCCCAGATTTATTTTGGGGCATAAAAGTATTTTTGCTCTTTTTCTGGAAAAATTGTGTATCTCATATACTATTGGTAAAAAAATGTTTAAATTAAAAGCATTTTATAGAGAAAATAGTGTAGAATTACATGCTTCTGTTTTTTAGAAGATAGAAACATGTCAAAAAATATTATAAAAATATTATAATTACAAAAATTTCACTCACATTACCTTGTTACAACTCTACTCAGACAACAGAATAAGATGACATATAAAACGCAGATGCCTAAATGGAAGAATATTAGTATTATTCAATATATTCACTGAATTTACACTGCATGATGGTTCAGATGATTTTTTGCATTAAATAAAATGTTTTCTAAATTTATTTTATTTATAGCATAATTTATTTTTGCCATACATTGTTTAAAATGTTGTTTTTGTTGATGTGCTGCATAAGGGTAAAGAAATCCAACATCTGAAAATATCGTTTATCTGAAATGGGTCAGACTCCGACCGTTTTGAATAAATGATCTTCTACTGTGCAATACATATACGACAATAGTAAATTTGTAATTTTTAATCAGTAAATTTAATTAATTTATGTATTTGCTATAAGCTCAGTTTCTATACTAACAATGATGGAGACAAGTTCAAGTGCATCACAGTGGGAATTGGAACCTCAACATTAGAGTGTTTGAAAGAAACTATATTATTTATTCTTTTACCAGTATCACATGATTTTTGGTCTCACTGTTTTCATGGATTGGTTGTCCTCTTCATTAAGTAAAAATCTTTTGGTTCTTGTTCATTATCTTGACACATTTCAATACAGTGACAGTGGCACAGTAAATGGTGAGAAAGCAATGAGACATTGTACTACTACATCATACCTACATATGATAGAAATTTGAAACTTAGGAAATATGACACAGCTTTAGGAGATTCTTCAGCCCCCCAGGTTGGATTGTGTTGGTTGAGGTTAGGTTACATTCTTTTCCACATTCACTTTGGTCTCCCCATTGGATTGGGTTGATCTTCATTTATATTACTCATTGTCTTCATCCCATTTCATTATCCAGACGCATTTTAAAATATTTATTTGAAGTATATAAAAAATCACAAATCAATTTCTGGCAGACTAAAGGCAGCGATATCTTGAAGGATTCGATTGAAGGTGTCTTCCTCACCGAGCTGGCATCTCCACATGAATGAAGATCAATACAACCCAACCTGAGGGAGGGACCAAAGTGAATGTGGAAAGGAAATCAATCCAACCCCAACCCAGGAGGCCAAAGAAGACATTCAAATTTCTGTAATATTTAGGTATGACATAATAGTACCACTGTTGCTGTATTGGAATGTGTCCCGATAATGAACAAGAATCCAATTTTCATAGCTAAATATATATATTACAACACTATAAGTGGATTAATTTGTTCTGTAGCGAATGAAGAAGTACATACTTCTAGTTTTTATATAATTCATCTCATTCAAAATATAGTATTTATATTATGAGATATCTGATCACATTATAAATGATTTTAAAGGGATCGCGATGTTTGAACACATTACAGTAGCAACTGCTTTGGGATCTACACAAGCAGAGCACGTCTTTTTGAAAGGACAGCCTGAAGAGGCAGGTGCAGGGCAAGCACAACACTGTGCCCTTGGACAACAGTGGACTGTGGAACAAGCAGTAGAGGATGTCAGCCATGGTGAAGGAGGGAGAGCAGGAAGCTGGAAGAGTGGGCCCTATGGTGTCCCTGCAGCAGCCAGGATTGCCAATGAGGGTGTCAATCACTCTCTTCCTTTCCATGGCAGAGACCGGTAGGTTTCTGATAGGGACACATTTTTAGATAATCTAGAAATTCAAAGCCATATCTAAATTGTATGATCTTACAACCTTTAAACATTAACTTGTATGCTACATATTTTGAATGTTTATTGGTATAATCTTTGCTATAAAAAATGGGATGCAGGTGTGATCCAAGATCCCCTTTCTTAAATGATTTTAGCATATATGCTCAATGCAGAAGAGCAGGTTGCACAGCTGCCTCACTTGGTGCCAATTCTTGAAAGTTTCAGTGTTGTTTTTTTTTCCTTTTATAAGGTAGTAACAGTATGTTTCACTTCTATGTTAACTGGGAATTAAATGGATTTCAACTAAAAGAATTAAACTAAATAAATTTAAAGATGCAACAATGGAGATTGAATATTTGGTAAAAACTTTTTTGCGCAAAAACTAAATAAAACAATAACTTTAGGTAAGTAAATAAAGGAAAGAGTGATCCAACATCAAAAGAAACTAATGTTTGGGAATCACTATGGATAACATTTTTGGTTTTTCAAGGAAATCATCAGTATTTTTATGCAATAATCACTCAAGAGGGGAAGTAGATTTTTAAATTCAGCAACTAGCCATTTAGGAAGGAGATAAGGGGGGAATAAATACATGACACAATAGATCTCATAGGAATTCTGGGTTTGTGGATTTTAGGTTTAATCAAAATAGTCTTCTTCAGAAAAATGAAGGCCTATTATTGCTATTATTGTCCAAGAGTGGTGAATCTTTTGAACAATGCTTTATTTGATGATAAGATAGTTTCTTTAATTTCAACATTTTTTCCTTCTTGAATTTCCACATTTTTTCCTTCTTGAAAACCACTATCAGCTAAATATCTCACAAGTTTGTTTTAAGGATAAAAATAAAATTGGATGATTGCCATGGATAACCAGGTGTCATCTGTATTAAAACATCATTTGAAAAATAGTTATTTTTAGGTATATAAACTGATTATCTTAAATGTTTGCTAAATAAATTATAAACACTGAATCAGCTTATCCAATATGATGATCACTGGCACCGGAGGATTAGCCATATTCAAGTATTATGCAACATCAATCACCTGTAATTCAACTTTTGAATTAGGTATTATACTTTGCATAAAAGCCCAGCCTAATTTTTTTGAAGATTTTTATTATGACTTTTACGGTCAACTTATATGCCATGATATGTGGCATTTATCACATCAATACCTCAGAAAATATTTAGTGTTAATCACAAAATTGAGAAATTACCTATATATTATGTATTCTGAAAAAATCTGATGTGGCCACCACATGACTTTCTTCATACCTGTAATATTTCTAAAAATTCCAAATAGGTTAAATGAAAATAAATATTTTAAGGAACTTTGAGAAAAATTTAAAGATTTTACAAAGAACAGAAGTAAACTCAAACCATAGCCTTCTGTTATTTGATATAGCCACAAAGTTCCAACAATTAAGAAAATAAAAAAGAGCGTTAATAAGACATAAGCATCAAGTGTTTACAATAGTCGCCGGTAGGTGGTTGGTGGTGGTAGCTAAAAAGTTAGTTTTTAAAATATCTCTTTAATCCTGCATTATATGAGAAAATGTTTCAAACAAAGGTCATAGAAAAGTAAATTTTCTACAACTTTTATAACCATACTTTTTTATATTCATCAAATATTAAAGCAAATATTTGAAAAATACTGATAAGTGACAAGAGTTAACAGCCACTTGCGTTTGATCGATGTTTACCAAAAACTTATCAATTTTTGTCCCTTTGACAAAACTGTCAAATATAAAATTTTGCATTGATCTGATTAATAGTTTATGAGTTAGAGCACCCACAAAATTCTATCACATACACACCCATACACACACACAGAGACATCATCGAGAAAATGGTCAAAATGTGTCCAGGGAGCCTCAAAATGTGTATTTCCGTTGAAATCTCAAAATTGATTTTTTTCATGAAAACAATGCTTTCCCCTATATGGAGAAAGTAAAAAAAGATACTTATTGCCTTGTTCCATCTGTAGATTGCAGTCAGAAAATCAAGTCAACTCAGTGATGAGACAAGAGCATAAGTTTCCCAGATGGGTTGCAGTAACGTCCAGCAATAGAATGCCAGATAGAAGTGAAGAGGTGAGGAATGAAGGGCAATTTCTAAAAAGCTGTCTGCTTCACAGGAGGAGAAGATCTGATGATCCAAATCACTGTCATATTCCAGATACATGGTAGGTTGTGCAATTTTTCTGTTTACCAAATTGCCAAAATTTGGCATAAGAAATCAGATTAATTGGTAAATGGAAAGGATTTTCTAATCCATTCCTGGAGGTAAGGATATCACCATTATTACATTTAGTAATCTTTTAACATACTCATAACTATTTAGATATATATAGTGGATAACACCATCACTAAGACAAGCCCCTAATCATCATCAGTTTTCATTAGTCACTCTTCACCATTTTCCCCCTTGTCAATCTTATTGTATTTACTATTTTGTTCTCCATCTTCTGATGTTCATGAACTTGTATTTTAATTTTGTCTCACAAGTCATCTGCATTCTTAATTGCCATTAGTTTAAAGTCTGCATCATGACTGCACACTATAACCTTTAACACATTCTCAGTCATACTGTTTTTTTCTTTTCTCTACAAGATCTGCCTTATTATCTTAAAACAGTTATGACTACCAACAGGGCTGAAAAAAATCACTGATGTTGGTGGGGGGATTGTGGAATATCTCATTTTTAGACACTGCTGGCATAGGTGTCTGCTGGAGGGGCAGGGAGCAAGGGAGGGGGGCAGTTGTCCCCTCAGGATCATGTCTGTGTCAAGGTAAAACAACCATTGATGTCTTGTTAGGTCAGGGGATTAACAGGGACATTTTTCCGAGGTCAGGCAAACAGCTGGGGACTTCCTGCAATATGCTTGAAACAAATCACTAAAATATGTATTAAGTCTGCCAAACCTGACTGTGGAAGCTTGCCTATCCCCTTACCCCTCCTGGAAAAGTTCCAGCGAATGCCCATGACTGCTGTTTATACTTGTCAGATTCCCTGCATAATTTAAGGTCTGCTTATGAGAAATCCTTTGAGCCCCCCCCCCACCTACCCATTGTGCCCTCCAAGGGGGGCACGCGCCATAGATTGGAAACCACTGCTGTGCGCGCGAACACGGTCTGCAAGGCCAGCGCACTCGGGAAAATTTGTGCACACAAATATTTGTAGATAGTTTATTGTGAAATAAAAAAGTGTACGCTTCTTTGCGACGTCACAGACTAGTTGTAAAATCTCGGTATATGCCGACTTTGCACCAGGGCATCGAACCGAAATTTTTTCGGTCCGGTTTTCGTTCCGGTTCACACAAAACAAATTTCGGTTCTATTCCGGTTTCGCTCCAGCAACCACCATTGGACCGGTTCGAACAGTTTTTTTTTGCTCCGACTGAATTTTTTGGGGAAAGTTTCAAGAGAATTCCAAAATAATCTTTATTAGTGAATGTTATTTTTTATTTAAACCAAATACGTTTTAACTATCGCAAGTCAAGAAGACTAAAATAGATATTAGCATGTAACATCGCGCAATGTAACGAACAGTAAAACATGTATGAATTCTCTTCTTACATTTTTTGTTATTTAATTTGTCTAATACTGTTCTATAGAGATTTAAAATTTATTTTTTTCCTTTTCAGCTCGTATAAAGGATATTAAAAGTATCATTTATTTTTTAGTCTTTAATTTGATGTAAAATCGCTGTTATTCTTTCAAAAGTCAACATTTATTTGATTTTACAGTTCCAATATTCCAGATTCCAATATAAGCAGATACTCTCATTATCATAATCAATTTACTCCAACAGTACTCATGCACCTACTTGAATAGGTACAATAATATTAAATTACATTTAAATGTAGAATGTAATTCATAGAGAGTTGTTCAAAGAAGAGCTACTTAGGTATTTTTTAAATACAGCAATTTAGGTCTTAATATTACAGATACCATACAGTGTATAATTACATAAATTTTCTTAAGATGACAAATATTTACACAGTAACATTTAACAGAAGTAAGAATACCTCAAAAGCATGACTGCGGAGCTATAAGTTTTAGAGAAAGACTACCAGAATAGAAGGGTTCAATACATATGGAGAAGGGTTGAAAGTTTATGGGGCAATAACCTCCAACTTAATGTAAAATACAAGTTAGAAATCGTGAAACATTTTTACCCAGAACACTCCACGGCGTAGGCTCAGGGGGAGATTACCAAAACGATTAGCGGCTGTCTTCAAAGTACCACTAGGCTCGTTTAACAGGGTTCTGGGAAACTTCAGCAGACGTATCCTTGACCCCCTCTCTATGTATTGAGATGTCCATGGAAAATTCCACCATTGAAGCGACAGATATTAACACAAAGGTGCATCTCTCCAAAGGCTTAGGAGAATGTATTCTAAAGAAAACCATTAGCCTTTGCCTTACTCGGTGTTGTAAAGTGAGGCTTTCAAAAAAGACTCATATTAAAGCAAAAGGAAAATCCCTTCTTTCGCTCCCATTGATTATACGAACCGAAAAAATGGATCGAAATAAATAACGGTTTTCGGTTTCGGTTCGGGTTCAGAAAAATATTTTTTCGGTTCGGGTTCGGTTTCACTTAAGCTAAAATAACGTTTTTTTTGGTTTCGGTTTGATGCCCTGCTTTGCACCATCCACACCTCCACTCCATCCTAATTCGTAATTTTAATATACCCAAATGTATTTATTTACCTTTTTTGACTGTCAAAAATAAAATGGCGCCGCAGAAAGAGGACGCACAGTTATCAGAAATTTCCGAAAAAGTTGCATATGGCAAATTTCTTCCGCACACACGTCATAAAAAATTAGAGGGAACATTGAATACTTCCTCTCAATAGGATATCCCCTATCCTGATGTAACGAATACGAATTTTTTATGCTTTGGCAAGAAATTTGGTGACGTTGGTATTGAACCACAAGGATCGCTGCCAGGACCAGTCACCCTGAGGATGCCCACTTAGTGGGCGAAATGCATCGGTATATAATCTTTTTAATGGCTTCAGGAGTTTTTAGACATTAACTTACCAAGAAACATGGTGTATATTTTTTCATATGTGTATATAATACATGTGTTTATTTTCAGTTGTCTTTGTCTAGAGTACCAAAATATACCTGATTGTGCAAATTCATTAGCATTTAGGGTAGATTGGTGGTATGAATCAAACCTATTAACAGTAATCCTTATGATAAAAATTCCTTTGCTTAGTGCGGTTTCAGTTAGTGCTATTGTTTTCCAGAAACCTTTTAACAACGCTAAGCAAGGGATGGCCGCACTTTTATTTGTCTATCGAATAATTCTTGTACCAATTACCGTATTTATCCAAGTACCTCCCGCTCCCGAATAAGACCCGCACCTCAATTTTTGGGAAGGCAAATTAAAAAAAACAAATATTATTAAATTTTCAATTTAATTAGTCCAAATATAAGAGATAACATTATTACAAGTACATTTTGCACTATTTATTCCTCTCTCTGCAGTTGCCCATATTGTTGAGATGTACAGGGAAACCCCGATTTACGAAAGGGTTACTTTCTTGAAAAACGTTTCGTTAATCGAAATGTCGTAAATCGAGCCCTAATATCCCATTAGCTTCCATTATATAATACAAGATATGTTCCCACGGTAAAAAATTCTCCCTTATAAGGCACAGAACTTGTTTTTAAGACATAATATGGAACGTAATTATTCCACGCACATATAGGTACATTACGTAGCGTTGTGTTCTATTTCGCGTAACTTGATGTCGTAGTAACTTGACTGACTTGACTTGACTCACAGTTTGAAATTATAAATGATTATATCGTAAATTATCACAATTATTCTCAATGCATTTGTATTAAAATACACGGCGACAACGACTACTCAATGACAAGTTTTATCGAATCTAGCGAGGCTGAACGCAAAGCGTGTAGCGCCGAGGTATCTGCAGCGGGCCGGAAGGCGTGGTTCACGTGCATATAGTCAAGGTTTATCGTAACTAAAATAAAAAATAGGTAAAATAGTGTAATGCGTTCAGTAATTATTTAATTTAATGAAAAATACATCTTCATCCACGTCGTCGTACTTATGTTAGTATCGTATCATACAGCAAGATTTCCTCTGATATGAAATCCTCGAATAAGACACGCACCCTGATTTTCTAAAGAAAAGTTTTGAAAAAAAGGCGCGGGTGGTACTTGGATATATACGGTAGATTATGTATGCATAGCATTAATTTCAATCTATTTTGTGCAATAAAGTTAATAAAACCAGTAAAAACATCTGCAACCATTTTGCAAAGTGCCTATTTGCAATGCGACTGGCTCTTATTATTCAATCGATTTTTCCTCATACAGGATGTTACCATCTGAAGTAGAGAGATCCTGGAACAAGTCTCCTCGCCCAATTGCAGACTTGATATATAACTATGAAAGGTCTCCCGCTCTAAAAATGAGCATGCCAGAGAGCCGCACGTCTGTGAGGCTTTCCATGTCTTCCAGATTTCCTGTGTCCGAGATGGCAGAGCGATATATGCAATCCAACAGAACAAAGGAATAGCCCAGGAGGAAATGTATTTCCTATTTACCGCATTTACCCGAATCCAAGATGAGTTTTTTTTTTCAAATTTCAGATTTCGGATGTCGAGGGTCGTCTTAAATTCGGAATGAAGTGATATACCGTCAGTTCATCGAGCGTCAATTTATTGCGCGTCGATTCATTGGGCGTCAATTCATCGCGCATCAACTCGTCGTGCGTCAGTACATCACATGACAAACTCATCGCGAGTCAATAATAATCACTTGACAAATTTCTCGTGAGAAAAATTCGTTGCGAGACACCATGTCTGGTGTACGGCAGGGAATACACTTATTGTGTTGGTCGTCATCCCCTGCCATACAATATCCAATGTGTATCACCTTACGTAATTCGCAAACATAATTACTATTCATTCTGGTGTTATCGAAATATAAAGAAAAAGTTTGTTATGGAAAATTGTCTCCCCCTGCCATACACCAGTCATGGTGTCTCGCATTCCAGTTTGTCTCGCGATGTATTTGTCGAGCAATGAATTGAGGCGCGATGAGTTTATCGTGCGATGTATTGTTGCGTGACGAATGTTTGTGTGACAATTGACACGCGACGAACTGACCGCGACGAATTCTTGTAGAATCGTAGGAAGTATACGTTACGCGTTTAATTGATATTAAAAAAAAATAATACATAAGCTATAGTAATTGTATCTACTGAAATTGTTTTATTGCAAACATATGATTCGGATTTCAATTAATACAGTAGTATTAATTTTTAAAAATACATAAGGTGAGTTGTCTTAGATTCGGGGTCATCTTGAATTTTGGTAAATACGGTTCTTCATTTGTTTTCTAAGCAAGATATTCAGAGCGATGGAAATTAGTTTAATGTTCAAATGTTGATCAGGTTATCCTATGCCTAGGATGTCTAAATGGAACTGATTCCATGAAATGTCCCAGCTAAGATACAGGAATACTTAAGACAACATTCTTTTTCACAAAATTAAGATTTTATTGCTTCTATTTAAGAAAAAATACATCTCTGGCTTCAGTCAGAAGATGTATTTATATAGTTTCACCTATGAAATTAAAGCCAATCATGCAGAAAAGGGATAGTTGAATATGTGAAACGTTTTTTGGATGTGAGTTAAATTTTGATGTATCTCCAAATTTCAGAATAACAAATTTCCTGCATTTGTGAAATAATACCTAGAGGTTACTTTTTTGATTACTCAAATAAAAAATCTGCATTGTTGGAATTTTATATATAATTTATAATTTTTGGTAACCCAAAGTTTTCATTTTATATAGTATTTGTAATGATCTCTTTTATAATCTATACAAACAATATATATGCTTAATGAATAATTTGAATTGTTTTAAACTTAATTGCAACATTTCTGTTAATTGATGGAGCTCGATATTCAAAAGCAAGTAATCAGAGTATGACTCATTTGAATCTGACTATTCTTTTGGTGTTTCGTAGGAGTGATGCCTAAAGAAGATTTTGGGGTTAAAAGTAGATAGACGGGAACCTCGCAGCATTCATTTCCTTGGGCTGTCATTAGCCTGCAAGATACCTCAAGTCCTCGGCTTTGCAAACCTTTCCTTGATGCCCAATCTTACCCTTCCCAGTGGGGTATCCTCTGACCACAGTGATGATTAAGCACAAATTAATGAAAATTTTTTAATACATTTCTGATGAGAATGCATCTCTGTTTAACACTGTACATAGTTTCTTGAATATGCATGTCTTTTAATTGACTTTCTATGGCAAGTATTAAGGAAGTTAATATTTTTCACTCAAAGGCACCAAACCAGTGGGTTTGTTTCCTGCAGTTTCTTCCACATTTAAATGCTCTTATATAATACAGGCTGCATACCAACTCACTCAATCTCGGGATGTTGTTGTTCGAAAAGGTAGCATACTAGCTCAGTCCCACAGTTGTTAGAGGCCCATAATAACTCAGTCTCTCGCACAGGCACTAGATTCAATGGCCATAAGTAATCGCCAAGAGAAATTTATGTTTATAAATGACAGCATCAAAAACAGTTGTTTTTTCGACCAATTCAAATTTGGAACTTTTAGTTAGCATGGATACGATTTTCGTTGATGGCACATTTAAAAGCTGTCCAAAATATCTGTCAGCTTTTTACTGTCCACGGCATAATGGACGGCACTAATGTACCTTTGGTATTTTTCTTGCTTCCTAATAAAAGTGTATCAGTGTATGTAGAGGCTTTTTTAGTCTTTTAGTCTCCAAATGCTCTGAAATCCAGTTAAATTTTTCACCAAGTATAGTGTAGGGGAGAGTGGGCCACGAGACAAAAATTTATTTTTATTTTTATTATTTTTGTTTTATTTTACATAGCAGATGAAATATGCATGGAAGCATGAACATAAACACTAAATATTATCATAGTTACAATGATTATACCTCTTCAAATGTTACAATAAAATAATTAAAAAACTTCCAAGTTTTGTCTCATGGTGGCCCACTTGGTTTGGGCTACCATGAGACAAATAAACATTGATTAAAACTGATAAAAAAAGGCACTAACATGACAAATTAACAAAGAAACTAATAAACAATATTCTTGAAGCATAATAACTAAATTACTTCCCCTGTAATCACCAATCTGTTCATCCTAATGTCTTTTGGGAATAATATTAGTACATGTTTAATAATACTAATGAACAATCATGCATGTTGATTCATCAAAACTGAACAAAATAACTGAAAAATTACTTTCTTTGTAATCATCAATATTTTCATCCAACGTATTTTGGGCCTAACATTAACGCATGTTCAATAGCATGAAATCATTTTCAAATCTGTAAAATGACTGTAGCCATTTGGTGCCTCCCAAAAGGAATGGCTTAGGCAATATCATTTTTATGTCTTGCTGAGGAACAAATGCAATATCAAGAACAGTAGGAATGAAGAATGCATTTTCATGTTTCACACTTTTTCTCAAAAAGTTAACTTCTATATCATTTACTGCATTTTTAGTTGACATAACTTTTCCAATGTAAAAAATAACATTCTTTGCATGAAATTGCATTAAAACAAAATCTCCTGTCTCTGGGTCTAGATCAAATTCTTCAAAGCCACTTGGGTCTATTTCTTCTACCTCCTCTGTTGCTTCATCAGAACTGTCAACTGTCAGATTTACATCCAAAACATCATCTTCAGATGACAGTAGGTCACTCTGGATGATTTTCTTTTTCTTGCCAAACAGATTTTTAGTTACAGATGATACCTTGTGTTTTCTAGATAAAGCTTCTCTTTCTTTAATTTCAAGTTTGAGTTTCTCTGGGGTATTTGTTGGTATGCAGCTACTCCCTTTATTTCTATTGTTTCTTTTAATTTTTCTATCTCTGTCCGTTGGAAACCCTTTGAATTCTTGTGGTGTTGAAAAAATTTTCTTTTCAACTGACTCACAATTTGAACTTCTAGATACTGACTGAAGGGGACCAGTGGGTATTACTTCCGGAAAAAACAATATATTGATGTTGTTGATGGTGTTATGAAGACTGTAATGCTATACTTCCTCAAGTTGTTGATGGGATACTGGATGTGTGTGCATCCAAAGATGTGGGCTGAACAATTTCATGTTCAGCAGTTAAGGTTTTGCCAAAACTTTCTGGCCATCCACAATCAGTCACAGAACTTATCATAAAATCATCATAAGAAAATATATTTCTGTCATAAGGATATATTCCTGTTTTTCTAAGCCTGATCTTATGTTTGATGGCATCATAGCATGCTGGTGTGCTATACCAACACAGCTAGCTACCTTAAAAATGGTCATTGGAATCCCAGGATTATGAAATAGCCATGAATCTACTGAAGCATTATAATGTGCCTTAAGTGAAAAAATAGAGAAACATCTAGTGGCTGTAGTTTGTAACTGCAGTGGGGTGGCAAGGTAACCATGATAACACCATGTTCTTTCACAAGGTTAAGAGTTTCTATTGTCAGCTGGCTTTCATGGTTGTCCAGAATCAACAAAGTTGGATTTTCTGTTGTGGAACTTGTATGTGATATGAAATGTTTCATTACAAATAGTAAATTTTCTTCAGTCATCCATCCAAAATTACTAACAAGGCCCAAAGTACCTGGTGGGCACCATTGGTCATGTGTGCCTTAAAGTTCTTGTGAGGAAAGATCATCACAGGTGGTAATGTATATCCGCCTGGCAAGTGGAAGACCTGGGTGCGATTCCCGGTAATAGCAGAATTTTTTCTCGTTTCAAAACTATTCCCAAGGTTTTAGAGGTCGCAGTGATTCTGCTTGTGGCATTCACTGATATTCTTAGGTTGTATGACTCGAGGATACTTGTCAGATTTATTTGTTAAGTGCCATCTGAAAGAAGGTTGCAATAAAAATCACCAGTGATAATACTGAATGGCACTTTTGGATTGTTTGCAAGGGAATAAACAAAATTATTAAGTTCTTTATTAAGACATTTCCTTTTTATAGCAGTCTCTTTAAAGTTAACACTTTCTCATAAATATGAAAACATCATCATGTTTGTAAACTGTTTGACAGTATGAAATGGCACATTTATAATCTGGAATAGTCACAGAAACATTGCACATCCAATGTTTGAACACACACAAATGCAGTCAGAATTTTTATCAGAAACAAGAGATTTTAATTAATTTAATTTATTACTTAAACACAATAATTAACTACTAATGACTGAAAATCATGAGTAAGTAACTTTTGTGTTGAAGATTATGAGAGGTTGAGCATTTGATCCACTTCTTAGTTATCAGGTTTAGTGATTATGGTTTTCTTGTTGTCTAACTGATTTGTGGATCATCAGGGAAAAACAAATTTGTTTATAGTGACATATTCAGGCAAGATGATAGAGTTCATCCCTTATTCATACCAGTTTTCACAAACAGAGATTGCATATTTGCCTTTACAGGCCAAGAAATTTGACTGATCTGTAGGAATTACGGTTAAAATCGGATCAATCTCTGTGAACGAATGTTGAGCACACACTTGTGGCTCTTCAGAAGAAGCTCTCTTACTTTGATCAGTCATAGGACATGCTTATTGCAATCACTCGAATACAATGGTTGCCACTGTGTGGCTCCCAAGTATTTTGGAATGAGACGAAAAACAAAAAATAGTTCTTTTACTTTGAAAGTCAGCCGATCTAGCCTGACCAATGGCTTATGATGATCAGATCTTGATGAAGCAAATCCAGGAAAAAATTAGTTTTGAGAAGAAAATCCGTAACATAGCCTAATTGGAAAAAAGGGGACATAATCGGAGTGATGGAAATTTTGCTTTTTAAAATTATATGTTCTTAAATCTGAAATTAAAACATTCGAAAAAACTGGTACAGTTCTGTTTATTGTTTTAACAGATAAATTTACACATTTAGTGAATAAATATGCAATATTACAATAAAATATATTAGGGGCCAAAGGTTTACCTTTGGAATCATATTTTAGACTACATTTGCCTGACTTAAACAAATTTTGATCATTTTAAATCCTGTTATAAAAATCTATAAAATTTAAATTAAGTAGACATTACATAATTGCATTGATTGCTTTTGCATGAAGGCGATTTCGTTCGTTAGACTGTCGAAAATTTATTTTCGAAAATAGGTAGGTATTCTTTTCACATTTGCATTATGTGCAAGAATAGGAAACAAAAAACTACATAATATCTCAATCTCTTAGGTCTGCTTTTGAAATTTACATCTCTATAAAAACGATGCCCACCAATTGTACCAAGATATTTTAAGGCAGTCATAATTTCTTTCACTTAATTTTATTGAAATTGCATTTTAAGCAAAGAAAATGGATTTAATAATGAGTTTTCATATATGAAATTCCATGTTTATAATTGTTTTACATATATTTGTGCTTCACTAAAGACTGGTTTACTTTTTAATAGTATCCATTTAATGTATTTGAATTTATTCATGGGTTCAGCCCATTTTTATAGAGAGATCAGTGTTGTTTGCAATTGCAATTGATTTTTTCGCCTATTTTACAAAAGATTTTGTTTTTATCTTTTCTTAGAATACACCAAATATTTTTGTTTACATAGTCCGCTCCATAAGCAATACACTTATTTATTTACATTATACTTGGAAAATGTCTAATACACACATTAAAGAGAATTCTGTCCTTTCTGTGTGTTTGCACTTTTGCCCAGTTGCAGCACATTTTTCATTTGCATTTTAAAATCACTTAAAATTGCGATATAAATACAGAACTTGCACCAAACGACGCCTAAAAGAACGGATATTCATTTTCCAGCCATCGATTTTTGAATACGCGTCGAATCGTTCCACAATTTCTTTATTAACACGAAAATTTGGCTAAATTTTAGACGAACAAATTTCACCGCCAAGGGCGATGGCTTTGTTGCTGATCTAACAAAATTACGTCTATATCTACAAGCAATGACATGAACTTTGATATTGTATTGAAATCGATTGTGAGAATTCTTCTTATATATTTTGAATGCATTTTAATCGAAAGGGAAATAATGATGGCTTAATTTGAACGATAGGTTTGTTTACTGCATTGCCATTTCTAAGGCGTGGGAGAATTACAAACGAACATACGACCGCTAATATTTTAATGAGCTTTCAGTTTTGTTAACCTTGACGACGAAAGAACTTAATAAGTAGCCTTTTTAATTCACACATTTTTTGTAATCATTATAAATGCACCGGCCATGCGTCAAATATCTTGCTTAATTATCGAAAGAAATGAATCATAATCATTGTCAATATAGTAATTTGCTTTAAATTGCCCAATAAAATTTGCAAACGAAAATATATTCTCAATGTACGCGTGAACTATCTTCCTATTAGAAATGTTGAGTTGTCCATCATTACAATGCTTTGGAGTCGTTTCTGACTTAAAGTTTTTACGCTACGTGTTTATTTGTTTTAAATATACATGAAACTTTTCACATAAATTTTCAATCGGCTTTTGTCCTTCTTGATTTTGTTTCATTGCTACCTCTTTATGAAATGGCGAAAAATCTGAAAAAATCTAATATAAACTTAAAATATGAAGGAGGAGAATGGAAGAGAGAAAAGGAGGAAGAATGGGAACCGCCTTAAATTTAATATTTAATCCACGCATACCCGTCATATTTACGGGCTTTTGTGCTAGTAATAATACTTAAATTAACAACGCCTTTTTAAGTTTCATTGAGAAGAGATTCGACTAACACCACCTAATACCTGATCATTTAAATAATAAAATAAAATGTTTTATATTAATATTTTATTAATTTTATAAAGAAAGAGATGAATTAAGCAAATGACATACAAAATATAATTTTATTTTTTAGGATGATGCATTTTCGTGACAGCAGGCATATTCTCGTCAACACAGCATACATTAATTCTTTGGATTAAGAGGTTTAATTGGCTTATAATTATGAACATCGCGAAAAACATTTATTTTTAGTCAGGCAAATGCGCAAATTGCATTTTCAACATTTATAAACTTTCCGACCTTTGTAATTTGTCTTTTTACATCGCTGTATTGACTTCTCTACCGTGGGCCAATGAGTAATTTCATCAGTTATTATGTCCTGCATGAGTAGGGGAGACCGGGGCTAGTTGGCAACAAGGGTAAGTTGACACATTGCTAATAACTTTCGTATTTGCTACCACATAGCGCTACAAGCTGGAGAGCAGTTTCATTTAGATGTGGGAACAGTGTCTTGCCAGTTTCAACAGAGAGCGTCAACTTGTGCACGTGTGTCAGTATTCTGAGGATTATTTTGCGTGGCGAGTAAATATTTTACAGAATACTAATTGTTTTATATAATTTTAAGGATGAGGTTATTCGTTAAGCTGTTGTATTGATATCAAATTGCAAACCCTTAGCTTTATTATGCTAGGAATTCAAGTTTAAATGATCTCTTCAAACCACTTAAGGTTAAAATTTGAAAAATGGTGATATATATATATATATATATATATATATATATATATATATATATATATATATATATATATATATATATATATATATATATATACACACACACACAAGTCGGTGCTTGCATTCCGCAAGCGTTATAAAATCACCATACGCCAAGATCCTATATGTATTAGATAATAAATTCCATGACTAATACCAGAATATTTATAATTTTTCGTGAAATTAAGGCAACTATCCGTCATTTCCAAATTCTCTGGCAATCGGCTCGTGTCCAAGTTTTCGTTTTTCAAGTTTCGTTACTCAGATCGCCCTGCATGAGCAATAAGAACAATCATCATTAAGACTATATCCTATACATAAATTTATGGAAAAAATAGGATATTTTCTGTTAAGATTATGGCATCATCATCTATGGCTTTAACACGTATTTGGATAAAAAATATCGAGAAATTGGTATGGTGCCATTATATTTAACAATTGAAATGAATTTAAATTTCTCGAAAAACTACGAAACAGAACATTAAAATGCTTTTCACGTTTTACCGTCATTGCTATCAAGGTTGCATCTACTATTGTGATCCCTTATATCCATAGAGAAAAACAAACCTATTCGCTCCTTCCGATAGACGATATCCCAAATTAAGTTTGTGCTTTCAGGAATATATGAAAATTACAAATATCTATGATACCCTCAATCACAGTGCGTGATGCAATTAGTGTTTTGGTCACAGTAAAATCTTACATATTATCGGAAGAAAATATTGATAATTATGTTTTCATAATATGTATGATATTGAAAATTAGAATAAGTTAACTTATATGCTTAAGGCAATAAACTTGATGTTAACTCCATTAAAGAAAAATGAGAAAATATATTTTCGTAACTCGAATTTTCTATAACTCGAATAATTTTTGCTTTCCCTAGAGATTCGAGTTATAGAAGTTCCACTGTATGTATACAAATATATAATAATATATTTTTATAACTTGAGTTTTCAAATACAATAATAATTATTACTTTGCCTTAAGATTCGAGTTATGAAGTTCAACTGTAATTCGTTATGACGGCATTAATTTCCATTAAATGTATCAAATCACTGCAATTGTAACGTATAATATCAGATCCCTTAAAAGCATTGAGGTCGTTGCCATAGTATTTAAAGATTTAAAAACATCGCGAAAAAAGAGAAATCTCGAATTTCGAGAACAGAAAAAAGTCGAAAAATCACAATCACTACTATCAACGTTTTTGTTCTCTATGGGCGCCCTTGATGATGAACTTTTCTTGCAATTGAGTTTCCTAATTTCTAGATACGCCACTGTTTTTATCGTTACATATACTCTTTTCTCTTTACCTACCCATATTGCTAAGAATATCACACAATTAGATGGCGCAAAATTCACCTAAACTTGGAGGCGATCACATTTTCCTTTCTAGAAGACTTTCACAAATCCATTGCTGATGAAGGTGGAAGTAGTGCATCCTTGTATTGCAGGACTATTTAGAGGTATTTTGGCATCATGGGCAAACAAATCCATCTCCTCAAGAAAAGATTTATCAAGGGATTTAGAATTTTACTTTCTTTAATATATTTAACAGGTGATGACATTCAGAACAATAACAATAAAAAATTAAAGAAATTCTATTGAGATGCTCATCTATCCAGTTTTATTCAATGCAGAGCAACATTTGTTTATTTGCAAATAATGTATAGAAATATCATCAGGAAAGCACCCCTAAGATATTGGCATCCCAATCATCCACAGACTCGTCAGTCAGTGCTCTAGTTGCATTCATAAATTTTCAAAAGGTATAGTATACATTATATCGATTCTTTCATACAAATCTATGCCTGCTTAAAATAAGCTCATATATGAGCCGGTAGTTATAGGTGACCAGTCTTCAATATATTAAATAATAATTGAATTTTTCGCTTTGATTAATGTCCTACATGAGAATATACAATAAGTAAGATATTTTAAATATGCATGCATTATTTGCAGGCGGTGCATGAATGAGATTCATAATAGAAGTTGTGTCTGTTTACATCTTCCATTTCATAAACTACTTGACTGATTTAAACGACTTCTATACTGCCCCAAACTAAACTCAATGCATAAAAGCATTGATTTGGATGTGAATTCTTTCGTTTTATCACACGGACCTGGAAAATGCAAGAATTGACGTTTCTTTTCTCGAGATCAGAATATTTCAAATCATATTCCAAATTGAGAAGGTATAACAAGATTGTTTTTAATTAGTAAGTTGAGAGAAGTTTGAGGTCTTTCAGGCAGCGATTAAAAAGGAAATATGGTATGTGAACTGACACTCGAGACTTCACTATTAGCATTTCGCACTCTTGTACCTCTTTAATTATAATTCTAAGCAACAATCATGATCATTTTTCGAAAACTTATGCCATATTCTGCAAAATATAAATTTGTTTTACAAATAGATGGAACATATTTGCGTGCACATCAAAAAGAAGAATAACATTGTTCATTTTTCAATGCTGGCTTTCATTGTTGGTATATTTCTCTTTGATTAGCCGGTTGGAAGGGTCCATACTCCCATCCAATGATTTGTGCACCTCTAACTTCTTGTCCTTAGCCGCTAAACCTTTAAAAAACATATATATTTAAGTTCATATTATAGTGACAATCCCTTAAAAGTTACATAATCAAATAAATTGACTGTTCTTGACATTTTACTGTTTAAAAAGTGTACCATTTCATTGGAAGTGCAGTTAATATAGTATAATCTGGCTATGATGGTTTCTGAAGAGATTCTTAGACAAGTAAGATTCTAAAAATACTGGGAGCACTTCAAATGGGAAAGAAAGTTCATAGGCACTCAATTATCGAGTTTTGGGTGTATGGCAGAAGTCTCCAACCTTTTCCGTGAGCCACATTTTAAATCCAAAATATTTGACGATCCACATACAAATCATTAGAAAGGCATGCAATTAAAAATAATAAACATACAAAATAATTATGCAACATTTATTATAAATAATTTTGAATGGTTTAATTAAGGCTATTATGATATTTTACATTAATAAAAATGGCAATTTGGTTTTAATGTTACGTATGGCATTGTATACAGAGATCTAGCAAGTCACATGCAGTCATTGAGATGAACATTGGTCAACTGCGATTAACACTGAGACTTTAATATTTTCAATGTTTAGAATCCTCTCTCACACTAATGAGTATGCTCAAAACATGCATTCATTTGTTGAAAAGTTTCTTTCGGATGAAGATTTTAACTCCAAATTCTCCTTTAAGTACTTACAGTAGATACCTACTATTGACACATTTCATATTTTCTTGTCCGCTTTTCTGTAAGATGGGAAAATAAATGTAGGGTCCTACTTTTATTTGGGCTATCCATAATATTAATTTAAATTCGAATGCATTTAGAGATCAAAACATTTTGAAGCAACTTTCTCCTTTTCCCTGAAGCTCAAGATTAAGATCATTTAATTCGGATATTAAATCGGTGAGAAATGTCAAGTCCAATATCCACCGAAGCTCAGTGATTTGAAATTTTTCCAATTATCTGAATTTTTTATTATTCAAACCAAAACTGATCCCAATTATTTCGGATAGTTGGCGTTCTACTGTATCTATCTGGTAAATTTTCACTAATAATTGCAAAATAAATACTTAACTATGAATTGCTGAATCCTGTGCGAATGCTTTCTAAACTGGACAGTACCAACACGTTAACCACCTGAAGCAAGAAGTAGAACTCGGGAGCAACGCAATTGCTGAAAGTCATTCATAGTTTTTCTAAAAAATAAAATTTTAATTTATGTAGATATACCTACGTCTTTATTTGGGCGCGATTGAGACGAAGCAGTTTCTAATTTCATTTAACCCATCGTCAATTATAAACAAAAGAAAGTAGCAGAGAATAAAAATAAAAAATCTGATGTGGCCACTCACTGTTGACAGCTCGTGAACTGATGCCCTCAATCTCTCCCGAGGCTAGCTTCACACGATCACGTTGCCAATCTCTGCGCTTTAAACTGTTATTATTTTTCATCGTTGTCCTTATTATTCTGTCTTTAAGTTGTTATTTTATTGCTTTTGTAATTTTGTTTTGTTACCCTGTTTTCGTTACTTCGTTATTTTTTTTCGTTTTAATTTTTTTAAACTTCAATAGTCGCGGGCCAGATAAAATCATGCCGCCAGATGTGGCCCGCGGGCCTCCAGTTGGACAGCCCTATAATAGATGTTAGTCGACGTCAAAACGAAATGTAAAGTCTATGGCTTTCGTTACTAACTAAATTGTCAAGTCCCGTGCCTTATCACGTTAAATCAACTATATAAATTGTTGCCACCTGCAATGCATGGGCGAGCCACATTTAACGCAACCCTAGTGTATGGGATAGAATTATTTGTATATTGAGGGTGGCAGCTATGGCTATGGGGATATTTCTGTTGCTCTTAGGGCTTTATACTCATTTAAACTATTTTCGCACCGGCTAGTCAAGACTAAACGAGAGGCTCAGTCAAGATGCGACAGCGTTTTACAGAATATAACACAAATTCTCGCCATTTTGGAGTCTAATCAAACAAAGCAAGCAACCAGGACCGGATGAACGCTTTAGCGTCATGGAGCATGCCTAGCAGTGGCGGCTCGTGTATAGGCACTGCGGAACTGCAGCACCCCCTATTTCCACTTGATATTATCGATAACATTTAATATAATGAGTCCTTTTTTCTTTAATTCTTTCTTTATTTTTGTAGTACAATATACATATATTCCTTAAGCTTAATGTCAGTACTTCAGTAGCCATCCCCCAGTTTATGAAAGAGATACAAAAATCTTTGTATGGAACTGTGCGCTTCACAGTGCCAGCGACGTGGTGTTTGACTGTTGTGCGCATGCGCACATAGGAGGGGGGGGTGGGGAGGAAGGCGGGACTGCCAGGTAGAGAGAGCACTGTTACTCTCCCAGTGCCGGCTCTGGCGTGATGGTGGAAGGAAGTTTTTTTTTACTCAGCGTGTGTTGTGCTTAAAAACCGTGTACCATATTCTTGAATGTGATAAAGTGTAGAATTAGATTATTATTCTGCTTCCAGCTATTCTATTTGATTCATTTTTTTCGGTTCATTTATTTAACAGAAAACTTTAACCATGGCCTTGCATCCCCAAGAAATAAGTTCTGTGACTGTAAGTTAACTTCAACAGCTTAAGTTTTCACAGCTATCTCTCCATGAGGAAGTTACAGTTAAGAAAAGAGGTCGTTCAACACCTGATATTCTAATATCTCAGTCAGGCAAAAGCAACAACAAGAAATATATTCGTAGCTTTAATTCTGAATGATACCAACTTAAACTTAAATTATTTAAGTTAAAGTAAGTAAAAAATGTTTGTTTTTTTTTGTTAAGATTTTATCAAGCTCCTGAATAAATTTTCTTTTTTTACATGTTTTTTTCCTTTTACACAATTTTAAAACAAAGGCTAAAAATTTTCTGGAGCAGCACCCCCTCAAATTTTAGCTACGAGCCGCCACTGATGCCTAGCATTGAATTTTAGATGCCAATAAAAATCTGATGTGCCTAACATATAATACATATATATACATATAATTGCAATAGTGCTTACAAGTCGGTGTCGATAATAACATCCTCAAGGATAATTCTAAGCACTTACTTTCGTGAATAATATCTAAACACTGCATAATTTTCACAATGGAAAATACTTAGAATCTCTTTCACGGTGAAAAAGCAATAAGTAAACAAAATTGTTATTTGCTGCTACAGAGAAAAATTATTAATTGCCGTTGGTAGCGTCAGCGTTTCTACCAACAATTCGCGAATTTAATCTTACAGTTAGCAAGGGAAACAAAGCAATCACTTAGCGGCATTAAATGTAGTGAACAAATTCTGAAGGATAATTAAAATAACTCCTTAAAAATCCGTTCTATGAAACAAATATTTCAAGTAGAATTTGTAGGAAATTATAATATTGTCTACAACTTTAATAGTGACAAATATTTGCATTAATGAAACTCTAAAGGCGATATTTGGGGAAAAACAGAAATATGAGAAGAGTAAACCAATTTAACCCATTAATTCCCAGACATAGAAGTATTTTTTATTTTTCAAAATCCCTTATTTACAAGGTACTCCATAATCAATTAGAATGATTTGATCGAGGAGAAAACAAGCGTTGACCTGAATTCACACTGGGTTACTTTGTTATCACTTGACAGATTGTACAGTTTCCATGCATTTACTACTGAATAGTCAATTGCATAAACAAAGAGAGGTCGCCACCATTTCTTCCCTCTTATTCTGTAATTAGCTACCCGATTTTCATGAAGGTCTACCCCTCCCATTTTTATTATATTGGTGAAAAACATTAGGGTGCTCGATTGAAATTATTTTACAATCCTTACGACTGTATCGTTTTGCTTTCACAATTGAAGCTAGTGTCCCGACATTATTAGTAGCAATTTTGAACACTGAGTTGTCCTTCCAACGTATAATGAATACTTCTACGCAGTTCTCCCAAATTTCCGCTGAACATCAGTTCATGTCTGACGGCGCACCACTGTGTCGCGGCAAATCGGTTGAGAAACACTGCTTTATGTAACATTAATATCATGTGACGTCTGTTTGATGCATTCACCGTAGCGGTTATCTTTTTTGGGCGATAACAGCTTACCTTGAGTTGCGGAAGGCGCCCTCATGACGACCTTCTCCAGCGATGCAATCGGTGCTTCGATTGAGAGGAAGAGAAGCATGGCCAGGAAGTGGGAAAAGATGAAATCAAACAGGCTTCTTGAGAACTGTGGAGGTGAGAATTCGGAAATAAGCGAATTCCTATGTAAAAAAAGGCTCACGTTTAAATGAAACGTTTTTTAACGCTGAGGAAGCGTGGTTCGAATGAAAAATGCGCGTCAGATTTTCCCAACATTTTCGTGATCGTCAGAGTAATCTATCATTATTTGTGGATGGAGATTAATTTTAATTTGCTTAAAGCGTCTATCAGTATTTTAAAACTGTGTTAACGCAAATTATAACTTCCGGAAATTCTCTTCACGTGCTCATTGCAAATTATGTCTATTTCTTTTCCATTTTTGAGCGGTTTGCCGAGAAAACTAATTCGTCTTACAGCGCACACGACATAATCTACAAAGATGCGCCAAATGTAGTCTTACGTAATATACTTACCAAATAGATGATGGTAACATTTTGCGGGGCGGCCATGCTGGACACATCGTAGAGCTGAATTGCGGCGTGGGTGAGGAATGCTCCGTAGGAAAGGCGGCCAAAGGGAGCTAAGGGACGCCAGGCCATCAGACGTCTTATCCACCCTGACACAGACAAAAGGATCGTATTACTCTTGACTTCGCCGAGAATGCAAGTTGTGAGTCTATTACTTCCTTTGCACGGAGTATAGAGAAAGTATTGTTTTCATGAATACAATCGAATTCGAAATTCCAACGGAATTACAAGCTAGAAAGTCCTCTGGTTACGTTTTCGCTAATTTCTCAATGGTGTTTGTGTGTGTTGGGGGCGCTCTAATTAAATAACTTCACAAAACTTTATATATATAATGTTTTTATTTCAAAATCAAGGTCTGATTAGATTTTGACTTAAATTGGTTGAACTTATGTGGAGGTATATTCTTCTAACTTTCCCATTTTTGTAAAATATCTCTATCAAGGCTTCATTATTGTAAATATTTTTCAAAGTAATGGACAACATAATTTACTGCATATCTCGTTTAAAGCATTTTTTATAGAAAGATTTATTTAAGAGATATAGTTAGATTAACTGTTTAGTACATTGAATGTCTCTAGGTGGCAGTTTTGTTTCCGTTGCAATGATAAAATTTTCGAGTTGTTGATAGCGACTAGATTAATTTAAATCAAAAATATTTTCCTTTATGTTACAACCATAGCTATTGGATGCGCATCAAAATTTTCTTATCCATAGCATTAAATAACAATTCTGTTTACTTATGGTATTTTTAGTATGAAAAGTTCATTAAGTACTTAAAAAATACTTGTCTCGGGTATCTCAAATATGAACAAGTGAGGGAAGAATTGCAGAGGAAATTACATAATTTTTGTCACCAGTAAAGTGATTCCCCTGTGATTAATTTATGTGATTTTCTTATTGTACTTAACTGTAAGTCCTTAATATCAAATTTCATGAAAATCCATTCGGTAGAAGCCGATAAATAACATACAGACGGACGGACAGACAGAACGAAGCTAGAGGTGTGCAAATTGTAGTAGACTAAACCTCATGCAGCGAAAACTTTTGCAGTTTGAATGTAATATCTTAGCATCTATTGTATGTACATACTATTTTATTGCCTCAAAGAGTTCTTGGACAATTACTGAAACATTGTATACAAAACCTTAATGCTACAATACATTGTGGTCACTGTTTGTAATCAATATTTAATTGGTTGCCATAGTGTTACTATTTTCTTTTGTTATTCTTGTTTTGTAGCAGCCTTCCTGTATTGAAAACTGTGCATGTTTTGCGTATTGTTGTAACTTGGACTAATTTTAACTTTCTTCATATAGGGGAAAGTATTGTATTCATGAAAAAAATCGACTTCGAGATTTCAACGGAAATACACGTTTTGAGGTCCCCTGAACAATTTTGACCATTTTCTCGATGATGTCTGTGTTGTAACGTTCGCCGGCACTTCAGGGGCGGCGGGGAGGGATTCGCCGGCGTAGGAAGGAGACCCGCTGGGCGCCAGTGCAGGTAAAAGAAAAAGGAGGAATGAGGTAGAGATAAAAAAGGAAAGGAGTAATTCCGCCTGCACTCGGAATTCGTAGCCGAAGACCCACGACTGACCGCCAATACATGAACTTCCGACTGCCGACTTCCCCCCGGCCGTACGGCCACGGCCTAATATACGGTGCCCGCCACTAGCGACATCAGTCGCAAAAAAACACAAGAGCAACGGCGGACGCTTCTACCGCACGTCACATCACTCCCCTCCTTCAAGAATTCACCACGGTCATTACGACCACAGTCCGGCGTCCGCCTTGAAACCCTACTATACCCTATCTTACAGCTTTCAAGTCCCGCACATGGCACTGACCCGCGGGCTTTCCACTAAGCGTCTTTAAGCGATACATGGAATCTGACAGTTCTCCCTCCACCACGAAGGGACCCCCAAACTTGGGTTCGAGTTTCGCTGCCGAGAACTCCGCCGCGTCCGATACCGGGTGAGTCCTACGCCACACCAGGATATTTTTCGAGAATTTGACTTCCCGACGCCGGATGTTATAATATCGGGCCTGTCTGTCCGACGCCTTTCTCTGCGCCTCCTCATCCCTCTGCAGCATTTCTTTCAGTGAACGGCGGAGTTCCACCGCGTAACTGCGCGAATCGAGTTCCCCTAGACTCCCCGAGTCTGACTCTCGGTATATATCCTCGAGCATTCTCAACTCTCTTCCCAAATTTAAAGCAGCGGGGGAGTAGCCGGTACTCTCCGAAGTGGCGGAACGCAAGGCAAACATCAGATCAGACAAATTTTCGTCCCATTTTCTCTGGCAACCTTCGCAATAAATGGAGATCATGGTTTTAATAGTTCTATTGGTCCTTTCACATGGGTTGGCTTGAGGCAAGTAAGGGGCCGTATGGCAGAGTTTCACACCGAATAGGCGGCACACCCTTCCCGATACTCGACTAACATATTGGGGTCCGTTGTCTGTCAGCATCACTTCCGGGCAACCCCACTGGTTAACTACCTGGGTGCGGAATTGCTCAGCGACATGGGTTGCTTTCACCGAGCGCAGCGGAATCGCAATGGGCCACCTGGTGCCCACATCTAAAAACATCAACACATACCGATTACCTCTGAGGGATCGGGGGAGGCGGCCAATTATGTCGGACGCCACAATCGTCCACTGGCGCACCATATCGTGCGGCCTCATTTTACTCGCAAGTTTCGCTTGTTCTACTTTATATCTCTGACAGGTACGGCAGCGCCGGACGAAGTCGGCTACGTCTCTTCTCAGGCTTGGCCAGGAATAAAAATTTTGGACCTTTCTGAGTGTTTAAAAAAACCTAAGTGACCTCCTCTAGGACATCTATGATTCGCTTCAAATAGTCCTGGTCTTGTGCCTGCAGGAACCATTAGTTTCCACTTGACGGCATCTCTCCTAGTGCCATCTTTCACATGGAGCCGCCCCTCTTCAACGCGAATCCCCGGATACTGTTCCGGATCTGCCACTACCTTCTCGCGCAGGCCAAAATACCACGGGTCGTCATTTGCTGCCGCGTTAAATCCGTGGACATCGTCTATTGCCCCTATCCTCGAGAGCGCGTCTGGCACGACATGGCATCCCCCTTTTCGATGGACTATCTCACAGTCGAATTGCTGTATTTGCGACACCCATCTCGCTAGCTTACCCTGCGGATTATTGAATTCGAACAACCACTTAAGAGAGGCATGGCCCGTGACCACGGCAAAATGATACCCCTCGAGATAGGACTTAAATTTACTGATATGAAACAGAACCGCTAGGCATTCACGCTCCGTTGTGCTGTAGTTTCTTTCCGCAAGAGAGAGAGCACGGGAGCAGTAAGCGACAACGTGCTCTTTGCCGCCAATTGTTTGAGCTAGTACTCCCCCAATGCCGACGCTGGACGCATCGCATTGAACAGAAAATGGAGACGAAGTAATGAGGTCGAAACGAGGACACAAAAGAATCGGTGCGGACACCATACAAGCCTTCAGCTTAACGAAGGCGTTCTCGTGTTCCTTTGTCCAAACGAACTTTCTGACTTTCTTTTTGAGAGAGTCCGTCAGAGGAGCCGCTAGCGTGGCAAAGTTCGGAACGAACCTTCTATACCAACCCACAAACCCCAAGAACCTACGCAGTTCGGTAATGTCCCCAGGGGGAGGCTAATTAACGACCGCTGATACCTTTTTGGGATCCATAGCTAATTTCCCATTCCCTACAATATACCCCAAAAATTTTAGCTGAGGTTTGGCGAAACGGCATTTATCCAAGTTTATTTTCAAACCCGCCTCACGCAAGCGTCTAAATACTTTTTGCAGGTGGGACAAGTGTTCCGAAAGCGTCCTGCTTACGACCACGATATCGTTCAAGTACGCGAAGCAATTTGGCTCCATCGCAGCCCCTATGACCTTGTCCATTAAACGTTGAAATGTGGCTCCGGCACTGTGCAGACCAAAGGGCATAACATTAAAGTGAAATAGCCCTTTTTCTGGCACGGTAAAAGCAGTTATTTCCTTGCTCTCCGGTTCTAGTTCGACTTGCCAGTATCCCTTTTCTAAGTCAAGGGTCGAGACAAATTTCTCCGACTTTAGTTTATTTAAAATATCGGCAATATAAGGCGTTGGGTACGCGTCCTTTTTAGTGACGCTATTAACCTTTCGGAAGTCGACCACGAACAGTTTCGAGCCGTCGCTCTTGGGAATATACGGTGCCCCCCACTAGCGACATCAGTCGCAAAAAAACACAAGAGCAACGGCGGACGCTTCTACCGCATGTCACAGTGTGTGTGCATTTGATAGCTTTTTTGTGGGTGTTCTAACTCAAAAACTATTGACCAGGTCAACGCGAAATTTTATATTTAACATTTTTATAAAATTCAGAAATACTGATTAGTTTTTACTAAAAATCGCTCAACAGAAAGTAGGTGTTTACTCTTGTCACATCCGTTATTTTGAAATATTTGCTTTAATATTTGATAAATGTAAAAATGTACTAGAATGACAGTTGTAGAATATTAAATTTTCTAAAACCTTTGTTTGAAACATTTCTCCATATAATTCATTGTTTAAGAGATATCTTTCATTTTTAACTGCCACCACCACGCCAACTACCGATGAATATTGTTAGCAATTGACGCTTAGTTACATCTTAGTAACGCTCCAATTTCTTTTATTAACTGTTGGAGCTTTGTGGCTATATCCAATATCAAAAGGCTATGGATTGAGTTTATTTCTGTTCTTTGTCAAGTAGAAAATTTTCTCGGTCTCTTAAAATATTTATTAATATGTAACCTATTTGGAATTTTTAGAAATATTACAGATATGGAGAAAGTCATGTGGTGGCCACATCTGATTTTTTGCATAGTATTGATCGATCTGACTGTTTATTAATCTGATTGATTAATTTTTTTCTGCGGGTTGCTTTTTTGCTGAGTTGGAATTGAAAAAGCTTTTTTGCGTGTGTTTTTATTTTAGATTGTTTGTATTTGACATTATGGGTAACAATAGTGACTTATCTGACACTAAAATAGCACTTGTTAAGACTTTATTGACAGAAAGTCGCTATACACAAAAAGAAATAGCCGGCAGACTTGGTATTTCTCAAAAATCTGTAAGCAGAATAAAGCACTCTCTCGAGGAAGGCAACTTCTATGGCCCAAATAGGAAGGAAAAATGTGGAATAAAAAGGAAAATTAGCCCAAGAACTTCAAGGAAACTTGTGCAACTGGCTTTAAGTAATAAAAGGACCACCAGCAGGGAGTTAAGCAGCCAGCTGAAAGACTGTGGTGTGGAGGTATCTGCATTATTAGTCCAGAGAAGACTTTGTGTATCGGGTCTTAAATCATGCAGGCCACGCAAGGAGGCAAAACTTACCCCAAAATGCTTAAGAAAAGATTTTTGTCGGTAAAAGAAGCAAAAAACCGGTTTAGCGAAGAATGGAGTACGGTGAGTTAGAGGAAAACTGTGTATTTGAGGTTATGTTGGAATTTGATCGAAATGTTTTCACAGTTGCTCTGTTTTCATGAAACTGAGGCTGATCAATGTAAACTTTTTCTTGTAGCAAAGGCCTTAATTCTTCAAAAGCAGTACACATTAAAATTTTATTTTACTTCAGGTCTGCTTTTCTTATGAATCTATATTTTCTATCTCGCAAGAAAGAAGTAAATATATGCGAAGAAGACAAAATGACTAATCCTTCAAAAAAATAAACTGAAACCATAGCCTTCTGATATTGGATAAAGTCACAAAGCTCCAACAATTAAGAAAAGAAAAAGGAGCATTACTAAGACGTAACTAAGCGTCAATTGTTAACAATTGTCGTCGGTAGGTGGCGTGGTGGTGGCAGTTAAAACTATAAGATATCTCTTGAACAATATATGGAAAAAATATCTCAAACAAAGATTTTAGAAAATTAAATTTCCTACAACGTTTATTCAAATATATCTTTATATTTATCAAATATTAAAGCAAATATTTCAAAATAACGGATATGTGACAAGAGTAAACACCCACTTTCTTTTTATCGATTTTTACCAAAAACTAATCAGTTTTTGTGACTTTTATAATAATGGTAAATACAAAATTTTGCGTTGATCTGATTAATAGTTTTTGAGTTAGAGCACCCACAAAAAGCAATCACACACACACAGACATCATCGAGAAAATGGTCAAAACGTGTTCAGGGGACCTCAAAACGTGTATTTCCGTTGATATCTCGAAGTCGATTTTTTCATGAATACAATCTGCTGACATTTTGTTTAAAATTTACCTGTGGCCCGAACAAAATTATTCAGGGTCCAAATGGGCCTTTACCATTTACACAACGCACAACGCTGGTCTTTGCTACATCGATCTGGAAATGATATATTGCGAAAAGGTCATCGATTAGGCGCTTTGGAATTCAATAAATAAAAACTGGGCAAATTTTCTTGAATACGTAAGGATAACTACCTTCCGCATATCCGAAATAAATGATACGAGCATATGAAATCAGAATCGTTGATTCACTCACAGCCGTGGCCAGTTGCAGGAGCGAACAGCTGCCAGGCAATTGCTAGAGACCATCCGAGTCTTGAGAAGGTGGAAAACGCAGCAGCGGCAACGGGCGACGACCCCGATGCTTCCGGACTGAAGAATATCCAAGCAGAGTAACAGACGAGGAGGCAGATGAGGAAGCTGCATACATGAAACGTCGCCACCAGCTTCTATTGTGCCGTAATGGAATCGGAAGAGGTCATTGTCAATTTTCCATCAAGGTCAGAAAACACAGAAAGAGACAAGATTTGAGGAATCGCCATGGTCACCCAACTATGGAAAATTTAATATTCAGATGTGCGTAATGGGCACGGGATCAACTTAGGGTTAATTTCAACATTGCATAAAAGAAAAACTGCGGAAAATATATTAAGCAATTCTATCGAGGAATCGTCAGGGCGTTCAGGGTTTGAAAGTTTTCCTTCGAAAGTGTTTCATTTGTTTACATGGTTAAGCTATCCCAAGTCTATCGGGGAAATCTGATGTGGCCACCACTTGCTCCATACCTGTAATAAAACTTCAAAGACCTTACAAAGAACAGACAAACTTATTAGCTTTCTGATTTTTGATATAGCCACGAAGCTCCAACAATTAAGAATAAAAAGGAGTGTTACTAAGACTTAACTAAGCGTAAATAAGTGTTTACAACAGTCACCTCTAGATGGTGTGGTGGTGATAGCTAAAAAATATGGCTTTTAAAATATCTTTTAAACAATGCATGCATGCTAATAAGATTAGCGGAGATTAAGGTCAGAGGGAGAGAAAAGGTCGAAAAGATGTATGTGGGCTAGTTCCCACTGTAGTAGAAAGGGAGCGGGGATGTTGGCAGGTAAGGAGCGAATAGCCCTTACATTATAGCAACTATTGAAGGAGACATTGTGGGTATTGGCGTGTGATGTAACTGGGAAAGGGTGTCTGAGATTGACGCTATACATATATAGTATATATATTAATTTTGTCGTGTCGGAAACTTAGCTTCCTTTTCCCCACAAGCACTTGGTATCAGTATTCGCGATTTCGCCATTGGCGGCCGTATCAGTAAAGTTTCCCTAGCGAACGGCGGGGGATGTCTGTATTAAAAAATGTGAAATATCCAAATGTATAAAATATAATAACCATGAACATCGGTATTGAGTTCACATAAGTCTCTTTACCTATGGGCGCGGTTTATTGCAATTACGACTCGCATATTCTTAGATCTTGCTTTTTCAGATAGAAGATGAGTGAGTAGAATTTCTTGTAAATAGAGGAGTGTGTGTTTAAGTTTTGGTTTTCAATCTTAACAACGGGTCAAATGGAGTTTTGGGACATCCTGTACATGGGCGGATTTGAGCTGTGGAAAAATTCAGAAGGGCCAGGGGACCGCGTCTACAGCAGAAATTTTGTACATTGCGAATCACGAGCAAAGGAATTTGTCCAGTACATTACAGTTGAATTATTATTTAGTATTAACAGTATTACATATCTGATGTGGCCACCACATGACTTTCTCCATTCCTGTAATATTTCTAAAATTTCCAAATAGGTTAAATGATAATGAAAATTTAAAGGAACTGCGAGAAAAATTTAAAGACTTGACAAAGAATAGAAATATACTCATACCGTAGGCTTATGATATTGGATATAGGCAGGAATCTCCAACAATTAAGAAAATGCAAAGGAACGTTAACAAGGCATAAGGATGGGAATATTTATGAAACGAGAAAAAAAGTCTGCTGTGACCGGGAATCGAACCCGGGTCTTCCATTTGCCGGGGCGATATTCTACCACTAAACTATCGTAGGAGATCAATTTTCTCGCTTCTGAACGCGGATGTTATCATGGTGGGGACGGAACTAGCCAAGCTAGTATCAAACTACCCAATACACACACACACAGACATCATTGAGAAAATGGTCAAAACGTGTTCAGGGGACCTCAAAACGTGTATTTCCGATGAAATCTCGAAGTCGATTTTTTTCATGAATACAATACTTTCCCCTATACTACGTATATGGAGAAAGTAAAAAACGGACAAGTGACACGAATAAACTTCCACTTTTGGTTGACCGATCTTTTCTACAAACTATTCATTTCTTGTGACTCATAAAAATGTTAAATATAAAATTTTGCTTTGACCTGATTAATATTTTTGAGTTAGAGCACCCACAGACATCATCGAGAAAATGGTCAAAACGTTTTCAGGAGACCTCAAAACGTGTATTTCCGTTGAAATCTCGAACAGTGGCGGCTCGTGTATAGGCACTGTGGAACTGCAGCACCCCCTATTTCCACTTGATATTATCGATAACATTTAATATAATTAGTCCTTTTTTCTTTAATTCTTTCTTTATTTTTGTAGTACAATATACATATATTCCTTAAGCTTAATGTCAGTACTTCAGTAGCCATCCCCCAGTTTATGAAAGAGATACAAAAATCTTTGTATGGAACTGTGCGCTTCACAGTGCCAGCGACGTGGTGTTTGACTGTTGTGCGCATGCGCACATAGGAGGGGGGGGTGGGGAGGAAGGCGGGACTGCCAGGTAGAGAGAGCACTGTTGCTCTCGCAGTGCCGGCTCTGGCGTGATGGTGGAAGGAAGTTTTTTTTTACTCAGCGTGTGTTGTGCTTAAAAACCGTGTACCATATTCTTGAATGTGATAAAGTGTAGAAGAGTGTAGAATTAGATTATTATTCTGCTTCCAGCTATTCTATTTGATTCATTTTTTTTCGGTTCTTTTATTTAACAGAAAACTTTAACCATGGCCTTGCATCCCCAAGAAATAAGTTCTGTGGCTGTAAGTGAACTTCAACAGCTTAAGTTTTCACAGCTATCTCTCCATGAGAAAGTTACAGTTAAGAAAAGAGGTCGTTCAACACCTGATATTCTAATATCTCAGCCAGGCAAAAGCAACAACAAGAAATATATTCGTAGCTTTAATTCTGAATGGTACCAACGGAAAAGTTGGCTTTGCGGCTGTGAAGTAAAAAATGCACTGTTTTGCTTCCCGTGTTGGCTGTTTGGAGGTGATGTACCGTGGACAAAAGATGGTTTTAGAAATATAAACAAAATGAAAGAAAAAACTGAAAAGCATGAGAAGTCAAAGAAGCTCGTTGATAATGTTGTTTCACTGTCACTTTTAGGAACCGTAAGTATTAAGGAGAAACTTAGTGAGGCATACAGACTTTCAATCAATGAGCATAATATAAAAGTTAAAAAGAACCGTGAAATTTTGTCCAAAATAATAGACTGCATTTACTTTTGTGGAAACTTTGAAACTCCCCCCTTAAGTATGAGTCTCCGTGACGTATGGCATTGTTTTTCAACTTGGGTTACGCGGAACTCTAGGGTTCCGCGAAAGATTACTGTTCCGTGTGTAAAGGGCACCGAAAAATAGTTCGTGTATATAATCTCAGAAATATTAAATGCCTCAATTTAAAAATCAGTGGAACCTCTCTATGATTCCATAGAGCAACGATCGTTAAGAGGTTTCACAAAAGAGGGTAGCCGTTAGGAGCGGTTTCACTATACATGTAGATTGCGGGGCCCCCGACTGCATAGCGCCAGGAGCCCCCAATTTTTAGCACCAGGGGACGTGAAATGTTTAGCGCCAGGGGTCCCAGTTCCTTCGTGTCCTTGCTTAGTTGACGGTTACAACAACCCCACCCACTCCTCCTTTCTCTTTTTCCTTCGTCTTTGTAAACCTTCTTCCGTCCCCTCCCCTTTCCCAAACCCCCACCACCCCCTCCTCTCCCCCTCCTCCTCTGGCATCATTTATAAACATCGAGCTTCACTGCCCGCTCATTATCTTACCTTCAGGACTCTGAAGAGGGCTACTTGGTCGCCGAAATACGCGTATCAGTTCCACTCCCTTTCTCTCGCCTTCCTTAAATCGGCCCCGCCGATTTTCACTTTCTCAATACGTAGTATAGGGGTAAGTATTGTTTTCGTGAAAAAATCGATTTCGAGATTTCAACGGTAATACACGTTTTGAGGTCCCCTGAACACGTTTTGAGGTCCCCTGAACACGTTTTGACCATTTTCTCGATGATGTCTTTGTGTGTGTATGTGATAGCTTTTTTGTGGGTGCTCTAACTCAAAAACTATTAATCAGGTCAATGCAAAATTTTATATTTAACAATTTTATGACAGTCAACCGAAAGTGGGTGTTTACTCTTGTCATATCCGTTTTTAGGCGTTCTTTACCAGAGAAGCGGTAATAGTGGAACGCCTTATGGGCACGTCTGATCCGTCCGTCCGTCCGTCGTAACCTGCATCTCCTAAACCGCTGGACGGGTTTTAATTTAATTAGGTATGAGTTATCATTATTAAAAATGATAGCCCAATTGTGATTTTCAACAGAATCCGTCAATTAGAACTTCCACTTTACATAATTACTTTAATAAACTTATACTCATATCTCGTTAAATGGCGTCCGTCAAGCTACAATTAAATATCAAACTTTTATCTCCCTAGCTCTTATATGATCTGTAAGGTATAGATTAAAAAAATATTCGGATAGAGAACAATATTTACTACAAGAAATTTGTGAGGCCAGGTAATGATGAGTTATGGTTTTGGAAATAAAAATTCGAGAAAATCTCGAAAAAAACATCGCATATTTTGTTTACATCGATCGCAAAGACGGTTATCTCAGCAAGCAACAATTAAAAATCCATATATTTCGCTCCCGTTCTATTATATGATCTACGAGGTATAGATTCAAAAATTTATTCGAATAGAGAACAACATTTACTCCATATTAGTTCCCGATACTATAGTTTCGGGGATAAAAATTCGAGAATCACCTAATCTTTCGATACCGTTCCATACGTATTTCCCATTAAGAACGCCTTTGAAATCTTTGTGTATTTCATTTATGGAGTATACTTTTCCATCTAGTTTACTTTCTCCATACGTAGTATAGGGGAATGTATCGTTTTCATGAAAAAAATCAATTTCGAGATTTCAACGGAAATACACGTTTTGAGGTCCCCTGAACACGTTTTGACCATTTTCTTGATGATGTCTGTGTGTGTGTATGTGAGCTTTTTGTGGGTGCTCTAACTCAAAAACTATTAACCAGGTCAACGCGAAATTTTAAATTCAACATTTTTATGAAAGTCACAAGAACATTAGTTTTTGGTAAAAATCGGTCAACACGAGGTGAATGTTTACTTATCCGTTTTTATATATATTTGCTTTAATATTAGATATATGTAAAAATGTACTGGAATAAACATTGTAGGAAATTAAATTTTAAACAACCTTTGTTTAAAATATTTTTCTATATTATGCATTGTTTAAGGGATATTTTAAAAACTAAATATTTTAGCTGCCACCACCACGTCAACTACCGACGACTATTGTTAACACTTGACGCTTAGTTACGTCTTACTGTTAGTAACGCTCCTTTATAGTTTCTTAATTGTTGGAGCTTCGTGGCTATATCCAATATCAGGAGGCTATGGATTGAGTTTATTTCTGTTCTTTTTAAAGTCTTTAAATTTTTCTCTCAGTTCCTTAAAATGTTTATTATCATGTTACCTATTTGGAATTTTTAGAAATAATACAGGTATGGAGAAAGTTATGTGGTGGCTACATCAGATTTTTTGAAATATTTGCTTTAATATTTCATTAATGACAAAAATATTGGAGAACATGTTGTAGGAAATTTTATTTTCTACACCCTTTGTTTGAAACATTTTCCTATTGTTTAAGAGATATCTAAAAACTAATTTTTTAGCTGCCACCACCTAATGGCGACTATTATTAACAATTGCCGCTTTGTTACGTCTTAGTAACTCTCCATTTTATTTTCTTAATTGTTGGAGATTCCTGGCTATATCCAATATCAGAAGACTACAGTATGAGTCTATTTCTGTTCTTTGTAAAGTCTTTAATTTTTTCTCGCAGTTCCTTAAAATATTCATTATCATTTAACCTATTTGGAATTTTTAGAATCATTACATGTATGGAGAAAGTCATGTGGTGGCCACATCAGATTTTTTATTTTATTTTCCTTTTCCGTCTTCATGTGTTTGTTTTATCTTACGACCAATGTCACTGCAATGTTTTCGCATACACGATAGTCCCACTCCTTTCTATATGCCTTCCGTAAAATGGCTTCACTGATTTTAAAATATTTTTTTCCTTTCCTGACTTCGGTTGTTTGTTTTTATTTAGGACAAGGGTTACTGCAATTTTTTTCGCATACCCGATTTGTGTGTGTGAGTGTGATTGTAGGTCCCCCGCACGGAGAAGTCACCCATAAACATGGGTGTCGATGTGCTGTCCCTGGCGCTGGCCCTTAAAACTCCCTAAACGGCAGGTGGTGTGTTTGTTTGAATGAGTGAAGTATTTTTTCCTTTTTCTTTTTAAAATGTTTTAAATATTTCCCCCACTTTTCTTCTCTTTGAGGGAGTTTTTTTCACTTTAGATTTAGTACGGCATTTGAAGATTTTTACCTTGCACCATTTTATTATTGCCGTGAAGCTCATTTCCATATATACCGACTCTTGGAGTAATAAAAGAATTGTGAATTCTGAAAATACTTCTTTGTCGATTATATTGGGACGATGGACCGCATAGATGCTCCTCAATACCCTGATGACGTGTTATCGAAAAAACGTAAATCGGGAACATCCTTTACTTCGAACGAGATAACTATATCTCTTTTCTGAATAACTACCTGGGATAACAGCGATCTTGCATTAGCAATTGCAAACATTTTACATATAGTAAATTATCTTGAGCAGTCTTTAACCTATTTTCGCTCGTATTTTCCACTGAAACTAAAGTTTTTTAAAAATAGCTTATGTATTCCGTTTGCTTGGCCGTCCGTCTGTTCAGGAAATATCTCTGAAATCCTGCAACTTGGAGAAGCTAAATTTTTTGGAATAGGGCGGTCTACATGGGGGATAAACGCAGTGCTAATTTGGTGGATCTAAAATCAGCGACAGATGAGTAATCGATGTCTTTTCACAACCCCTTAGTTTCATTTCTCCCGCATAAGAAAAGCATGATATCTGTGAAGGGCATTATAAATTTACATTTTTATATTACTTAAAACTATGATATGAGCTCGAGACATGGACAGTTCTGTATGCAAAAAACTAAGGTTTTTATTTTAAAACAGAATTTCAATCCGTCAAATAAGAGTGAACAATTGCATTTAATCAAAAAAAGAGAAAATTTCCGATTTTTAACAATGTGAAATATATAACTGCCATAGTGGTGAGCCCACTGCTTTTAAATCGGAAGCATATTATCATCATCATCATAGGTAGTCTGTCCGTAGACAGGTCCGTGATTATTCATGGTTAAACCTGGTTCTCCATATACTCCTATTTTCCGCTGTCCTCTTCATATCTTGATAACTCTCTTTCCCTTTCAAATCGTCTATCAGCTGAAACCTTTTCCTGCCTCTTTCCCTTTTCCCATCTAGTTTTCCTTCTAACACGTCTTTAATCATACTCTCTCTCCTCAGGTAATGTCCAACCCAGTTATCTTCAGCATTCTCCTCCAAGTCCACATTTCAAAGCTTTCCAAGTATTTGATGTCATTTTTCCTTAGCGTCCATGTTTCTGCCCCATACAATGCTATACTCCATACGTAGCATTTTATCAACTTCTTGCGGATATCTTCCCTTATATTCCCTGTAAGTAGTTGTTTCTTTCTCCTGAAAGCCGCTTTTGCTTTTCCTATTCTAGTTTTGATCTCATCCGTACATTTTGCCTCTCGTGTTATGATACTTCCAAGGTATTTATATTCTGAAACTTGTTCTAATGGCTTTCCTCCAATAGTTATGTTCAGATTCTCTTCTTTACCCGATATTCGAATGACCTTGGGTTTTTCTGTATTTATTTCCATACCGTATTTTCTACCTGTTATCACTAGTCTATTTATCATTTTTTGTAGCTCCTCTTCCTTTCTTGCTAGAAGTACTTGATCATCTGCGTATTTTACTGTTCTTAAAATCCTTCCTCCAATTTTGAAATCCCCTGTGCCTTCTAAAGCTTCTTGCATTAGACTTTCTCCATATATATTGAATAGGGTTGGCGATAGGCAGCAGCCTTGTCTTACTCCTCTACCGATATTTATTCCGCAGGTGTCCACATTCTCAAACCTGACCTTTATAACTTGATTCTCATATAGATTCCTAATCAGTCTCCTGTCTTTCCAGTCTACACCTATATCCTTTAATATCTTCATCAACTTTACCCAATTTACCCTATCAAAGGCCTTCTACCAGTCTACGAAACATGCGCAGATATCTTGACTGTATTCTATTGCCCTTTCTGATATGATTCTAACTACTCCTATAGCATCTCTAGTTCCTCGTCCTTTTCTGAAACCGAATTGATCTTCCCCTATTATTTCTTCTGCCTTTTTCTCCAGCCTTTTATTAAGAATCCTCGTGATGATCTTCGATGTGTGTGACAGAAGGCTTATAGTTCTGTAATCTTTACACTGCATTGCTTTTGGCTTCTTCTTTAGAGGGATCATTGTTACTTCTAGGAAATCCTGAGGCCACTCTCCCGTGTCGTAAATCTTATTAATTAATTTCGTGATCGCTTTTAGTCCTTCTGATCCTATGACTTTAAGTATCTCAGCCGGTATTCCATCGCTGCCAGTGGCTTTCCCCTTCTTTAGTTCCACTATCGCCTTTTCTACTTCGCTCTCCATAATACTTGGTCCCAAGTTGTCTTCTTCAATGTTTTCCTCATTTTCCAGTTCTATTTTTGCCGCTCCTGCCTGTTTGCTGTATAATTCCTTAATGTATTCTTCCCATACCTGTGCTACATCCTTTGTTTCTGAGACTATCTTCCCATCTGTATTCATAATTCCTTTACCACAAATTCCATTAGACTTCTTATCTTCTAATTCCAGTGCCCTAGCGTACATCATATCGTACCGTCCTAACTTCTCCATCTGTTCTATTTCATCGCATTTTCCTTTTATCCAATTTTCTCTAGCTTTATCTGTTACCCTTCTCAACTCATTGTTTATACGCCTATAGTTGGCTCTACCTTCTTCACTGTTAACGTTTTTCCATTTTCGTCTCTCATCCATTTTCTCCAGCATTTCCTTCGTGATCCATGGTTTTCTGATTTTCTTCTCTTGTTTTCCAATCTCTTTATCCAAGGTATCCTTGATACTGGTTTTAATTTCATCCCATTCTATATCAACGGTCTTCGGTTTGTTTTCCAACTTTCTTAGGTTATCTTCCAACTTCATGCTGACTACATCCTGCCTTTCTTTCAGTTTTTCTAGGTCCCAGGTCTGTCTTTCTCTTCTCGTTTTTCTTATTTGTTTGAGCTTTGTATTCACGTCAAGTATTAGAAGGCTGTGATCTGAATCAATGTCTGCTCCTTGCAATGCCTTGGCGTTCTTTATGCTGTTCCTGAATCTTTGTTTTACAAGGATGTAATCTATTTGGCATCTCATTCTATCTCCTGGGCTTTTCCATGTGTATAACCTTCGTTTATGGTTTTTGAACCATGTATTAGTCACTACAAGGTCATTATTGATGCAGAATTCTACGAGTTTCTCCCCTCCTCGATTTCTCTTCCCAAGTCCGTATTGCCCGACAACATTTTCTTCCTGTCCTTCTCCGACTATGCTGTTCCAATCTCCCATTATTATGCAGTTTACCTTTCCTCTTCCGTCTTCTTCGTAAATTTCATTAATTTGCTCATAGATTTCATCTATTTCTTCATCGTCATGAGCTGACGTTGGCATATATACCTGGATTATCAGCATGTCCACTGGGACTGCTTCTAGCTTTATTGCCATCAGTCTATCGTTCGTTGCTATTATCTTGGTCACGCTTTTCATAATATCTTTCCTAAGTACCAGAGCTACTCCCCTTTCCCCACTATTTCCTACAGAATAAACTACCGTGAATTCTTCCGAGTCGAACTGTCCTTCTCCCTCCCATCTAGTTTCGCTTAGCCCTATAATGTCCACTCTATTTCTTCTCATTTCTTCTTTCAAGTTCTCTAGCTTTCCTGCCTTTCTCATAGTTCTTACGTTCCAAGTCCCTATTCTTAATTTACTTTCGACAAATGTTTTCCTCAAGGCAGTCCCCGCCCGGAGATCCGATTGGGGGACTATTTTACCTCCGGATTGTTTTACCTCGAGAGAACTCATATTGTCCAACCATATAATCTTTACTAGGGATTGTAATGTGGTAGTTTCCCTCTTGCTTTCCACATCGCAGTACTGTAGCCGTTCAAATAGTCCTGATCACGCCTACAGCTGTATTGGATATAGACCCAACCAACATCATTTGTTTTCGGCTCTATACCATACTGACAGTACTGCTGCCTACTGCCAGGCACTGATGATAGTTTTTTTTTTATAAATAAAACCTCCATTCGAGGGGTTTGAACCCCCGAACTTTGCAATAGAAAGCCGACACGCTAACCATTACACCACCAGTGCATATCATATCATTATCATATAGCACTGATATAATGCTTTTAAAGGAAACTTACAGACCACTATATTACGAGACCGTCGATCTCAAGCAAAGACATCTTACGATAACGTCATAATCCTAAAACAAGAAAAAAAGCGCCATATGTAATTTGGTCTGCGATTCTTCCCTCACTTGTTTTCATACAGTAGATATCTCAGATCATAGAGAAATAACGAAGGACGCAGGGCAGCAATGATTTTGTCGGATATATTAATGTATATAAGTGTGGCTCCCAAGGTGATTGCTAGCGAGGGGAGCTCTTAACATTCTTTTGCGGAAGCATTATTTGTTAGAACCTTTTCCGAATTTAAAGTTGAAGACTGGGACAGGAAAACTATCAAGAACTTGTGTCAATTTATTATTATTTATTTGCCAAATCTTTCGCTGTAATCATTGCTAACGGGCAAAGAAATTTATAATGAAACACTCACCTTGCTCAATTTAAAGCCGCTTTTGTTGGCTCGCTGTATTGCCATCGCGCAAAGCATCCCAAAGAAGTATGGTGCCGTGCGCATATACGTTGGAATGTAGACTCTTAAGAAGGTAGGATCTCTGGAAAGGTCTTGTAGGATTCTGAAAGAGGGTAAGGCCGTTTGATGTTGTTGTTGGTTTGTATTTATGACTAATCAACCTCTTGAATTAATATAGCCATAACTCCTTACACACCACCCACACTCAAGGGAGGAGGGAAACCCGGTGCCGGCATTAGCCTACTTTTAACGAATAACACCAGGGCGGGCAACTGCTTAACGTCCCTTCCGAATGACGAAGCGCTGACTAGCGCGGTGTCCTCAAAGCAAACAAGTAGGGAACGGGACGATCCCAGGTTGAAAAAGCCGACCTCCGGCGGATTCAAACCTGGGACCGCTACGTGAAGGGCCAACGCTCTAACCACTCCGCCACCGCCACCCCCGTTTGATCGTTAGACGTGAAAAATGCTAGGAAATGTATAGACCAAGCTTATACCTAGCGACTTTTTCATTAAAAACACTCATATCGGAACTAATCCGTGTGTTATTTCCTTAGTGATATTAATGGTCTCCTAACAGTAATATGGGAACTCAGGATGAAAATTTAATATCGAGACAAAACCTCTTTCGAATATTGGCAGACTGCTGCACTAAAGTTGAAGGGGTGGAACAAAAGGCGGCGCTGATTCATATAGTTAAAATCCTTCGCTCGTTATTATGAATGTTCTCCGAAAGGAAGCAGAGGATGTGATTGATTTCATAACAGGCTTCCAGTAAGTTTGGGCTAGTTTTCTTCTGGAGATTTAGAATTACTACAAAAATGGTTTCAGAATACAGTTAAAATAAAACTCACGAGGGCGACATAGAACGGTTAAGCTTTTTAAATATACCTGCATGAAAGTGAAATAATAATAAGAAGAAGAATTTCAGGATTAGATAATCGTTCTGCCTTGGCGGTTCTATGATTAGAGCAAGTCGAAGATCCGGGTTCGATCACCATTACTAGCAATAATTAAATTTTCTGTGAGTGTGAGATTATAGCGGAAGAGCTGGCCAAGTGCATATCTAACCAGTCCTAAGTAGGCACTCCGCCCACATCTAACCAGCCCTAGGTAAGAGGATTCGAAAAGGGTGTCTGTTTGCTCGCAACAGGATATAGCAGAGGTGCACAACTCAAAAGTTGACACGGGCCAAAATCGACATTGATTGGACCTAGGCGGGCCTAGCTATGAGAGTTTTGTACATAAAAAATTTAAGTACACTGGGTTCAGCAATTACCGTGACAAATTTTACATGCAATTTTTATGCGATAAAAATAAGGTGACAAACAAATATAATTTACTTATTCAATGGGAGACGATGCACCCTTTTTCTCTTGCCATTCCACATATCCGGAGTAATGCTGGTAGTTCCTGTTCTTTGGATGTCTCATAAACTCTGATCTGTCAGTGCTGAATGTAATGGAGCTTTGTTTAATTTCATAACATAGAATGTTTGTTCACACATGCGATAAGTATCCATAACAAATTTAACTTGTATTTTTTCGGAAACGGAAAGCACGAACTGAGTTAAATCCTGCCTGCACACACAAAATGTGTCGGCGGGCCGTATGTTGTGCATCCCTGTGATATAGGATAAAATTATATTTCTTCTACCTTAGTACAATTTAAAGTCTTTTTAAAGATGATATTATAATATATATTATTTTATCCTCTTCTCTAGAGCTATTAAAAATAGTCTCTAAATCATTAAATTAGATAATGCTAATGCAACTAAGGAATATATCGACTAATGTGATTGCTCATCAAAAGTGATGGGTGAACATCCTTTTAATATTAAATAAATTTCCTTACTCGCTCTCTGATTTCACGTCTTATATATTCTCCTGGCGTTTTTTTGAACATTTGCTTAATTATGGCTATAGAATTAAGTATTTAATTCAATAATGCAGTATTCTATAATGGCTACGTAAATCTGCGTGTATCGCTAATAATTTTTCAACAACAATTGCAGTAAATAACAAAGTAATATTGATCGTTTTATAGATATTGCAATGTAATGGACATAATTACTCTAAGTCTTATATGTTAAACTTACTTACACCCCCCCACATATCTTTTTTTAAGGAAAAGGAAAGGTAGTGATGGCGGTGGCAACAAGATGTTGGAGGAAGACCAGGAGACACTTACCAGTGTTGGCAAGCCTCTGAGGGTTCTGAAATAAAACACGAAAACACAACATAAAAGTTTTACGGGCTTGAGCCCTTCTTCAGCAACATAGACTAAGTAATAGGTATAATAATCCCTCATTATAGTGCGGTTTCGTTATCGTGCCCTCACTAAGTTCTGAATCATTGAGACGTTGTTTTGGTTATATATTACAAACACATAACTTTCTCATAACATTTATTATCCCTAATTGTTATTGGTAGGTAAGTTACGATTAAATTCAATATCATTAAACTATTTAGTAACAAAAAATCTATAGTTCTATAGTTTTTGGTGCTCTTTCGATGGCGGCTAATCTACATTAGATTTTGTCCGATTTCGCTATGACATGTGGCCTTCATTAATTTTCTGATCCGTATATTCTATATACAGCACTTATTAACTTCTTCATCAACTTCCACGTGGTCACGAATTATTTGACAGTAACATCTTTGCACGAAAGGAATTTTTGTTTAGGTTTATGCTGAAGTCAATTTACGTCTTAAAATATATTACATAGCCGTGCGTACAAACGTGTTGGGATGGTAGCACCGAGGGCGCAGCTTTTTCAATCGGCAAGCTGGCCACTCTACCTATTTTGATTAATTGCAATAGTAGGTGTGTTGTTTTGGAGGAACCGAGTAAGACCCAAAAATGTTAAGTGAGTCGTTACTTTCTGATTTTCAACCGTGACAGAAATAGAATGACGAAGGGAATTTAAGAGGGTTGAAAATTCGGAGAGCTGGTCATCTGTTTCCATTTAAATCCTCCTTTTCGTATTCCCCCATTTTCCTCCTCCCTATTTAGTGAACTGTTGGATATACCTTGTCACCTGAGAATGCTATGTTAGTAGCGAAATCGGTCGTGTTGTATTAAAATTCCGTGGAAGATACATAGTTCATTTTCATTTATATCATTATCAATAGTAGTATAAAAAACATGAAATAAAAATAGATAAAACGAGCAGTATTGGCATATGCAGCGGAAACAAGGGTATCGACGAAGAAAGTTCTGATAAAGATAGTTGGAGCAACAAAAACAGAAGAATCCTGGAGAAAATATATGATTTTGAGTAATATAGAGAAGTTAATGGTTTCAGGCGTCACTTGGTGGAATTTCTTCATAATGTAAAAATAAAGAGACTTACTTGGTAATTCCACATACATTTTATTAAAACGACCTAGGTTTCGTTGCAATGCAAAATCATCACCTGATGGTGTTGCATTGCAACGAAACCTAGTTCGTTTTAATAAAATTTATGTGGAATTACCAAGTAAGTCTCTTTATTTTTACATAATATAGAAAATTTAAATATGTACACGGACACAATATTCATAAAGATACCTAGGTTAAGATGGATAGGACATGTACATCGGGTGATTCAAAAAAGAATACCAAGAAAAGACGCATATTCACAGAAGGAAGAAGAGAATGAGGGAGGCCAAAATGACGATGGATGGACGGAGTAGAAATAGATCTAAGAGGAATAGGAATCCGTAGCCGGAAGGGAAAGGTCGAAAAGTCTGGAGTGGAAGAATATTCTGAAGGCTCGTTTTGAGATGTAAGGACATAAAAAGAAGAAGGTGGAGGGTCTAAGTCTCACAATGTGGAACTTCTGCTGGGGTATTGACTCTGACCTGCATGTTCTCGACCCAAGTAGGGCAACCCTAAACGACTATCGTGTCCATTACACTGTAGAGGAAGCGGATAGATTATCGCGTAGGATTTACAAGCAAGGTAGGAATTTTTAAAGATTATATAATAAAATATTACCAAGTTTTTAGATATTAGTAGTCAGAACAGCAGGGGTGCATAACTTCCTTATCAATTAAAAATATTTAAGCAAAGCGTGAGGTATAAATCGATCAACTGAAAAAGATATTTTTAGAATCGAGTCAAGTGTTCGATTCGACGCCAACTCACGAGATAAAGGGCATCAGTATGGGCTCCAGATGATACACCACAGTGAGGACGAAGGGCACCAGGAGGGAGGCTGCGGTCGCCAAGATCAGGATGCACGTTGCCAGGCGCCGGTGGGTGCGCAACAACATGGCTAGCGGTGCGCATACGAGAAAAGCGTGGAATTCGACGGCTACGTACCACGACTGAATGACACACTGCAAACAATACCAGAGAAAAGATCTATATATTGTTGGTGCAGCGTTTACAATAAAAAGAAGCATGAATTTGTTAGTGCGCATGCAGATGTTGCAATAAGTATTCAGCCCTTACATGGCCAACTGAAAGAAATAACCTGAGGCAACAAACATACCATTTGAGATTAGAATGAGCAATAGCAATATATTGCAACAGCAATAGTGTTGCATTTAAACGGAATCCGTGCTATGCCAGACAACACTTCCATCATCTGGCAGTGAGTACTTGCTCTTTACTCCTTTGGCCTAAACTTCCTCTGCCTATTTCAATGCCTTCTAATCATCTTTCACTCGAACCATCGATTCGTTTGTTCTAAAGTCGTATCTTAGAATAATACAAATCATTTGAATTTCATAGACTAACTGATTTTGGGTTTAAGTAAAAGGAATTCATTACACCGATCGGTGTTGTTTATTTCCTTTTCGGTAGTCGTTCCTCGCTAAGCGAATGTCAACACGGATTCAGGCAGAGCAGATCAGGTAAAACGCTGTTCGACCGTCTGGTGAACGATTTATTGAGATGCCGAGAGAAAAATTCTCAAGTCGATATTGTTTTCATTGGTTTCAGGAAGGAGTTTGTTGATGTACCTCATCAACAGTTAACAGCGAAGCTAAGAAAATACGGCATCATTCGGAAAGTTGTAATTTGGGTAAGAAACTTCCTCTCAAATAAAGAAGAGAGATCAGTCGTCGATGAGAAGTCTGGCGTTCCACTGGATATTGTCATTGGTCTTCTGCTGTTCTTACTTTACGTAAACAATATCTGATTATTAGTTCGTAATAAAGATCAGGCTTTTCACGGTTGACACTGTCTTATATAGAGAGATGAACAAACATGATGACTATCAGTCAATGCAGTCAAGCTTGGTGTAAAGAATGGATAATTAAAATTAGTCACCATAAATGTTCATTTGTAACTCTCTGATAAGTCAGAAACAAAGAGATTTCGACTATGGAGTGAATAGGCTGAATATCTAAGGAGATGAATGTGTTAAACATCTGGTAGTCACTATTTGTCGCGATCTTTCGTGGGACATGCGTATTCGTCGGGTTGTCGCCAGAGCCAAGAAGCAATTTGCCTTCATAAGCAGAATAACGCGGCATAGTCCAGGAAACTGCTAGGGAGCAACATTTTGTATTTTGACCGTGATTATAGTGTCGTACATGATGGCAAGCCTTTCCATCGGGGATAAGTAACTAGGGATTATTTAACGCGGTACACACCAAATCATACTAAATCCAGCAAATGGCCACGTAATTACCCACACCTCAGTCCACTCGATTATTTTGTCTATAACAGGGGTTCTCATGAAAAAATTGCAGTGGCCGCGCTTGCAACCACAGCTGCTGCTCGTTAGCCGCACTTGTCAATTTGATGGTAAAAGAATATTATGAAACGGAGATTCGGACACATTCCTTTCCTCTACAGCTAACCGGATTCAAAATGTCCGTCACGACAATGAAATATTTAAATTGTCGTATTAGCGAGAGAAGACCACGTATCTCGAATGAGCGTATGTCTAGAGATACCTATAATTTCTACCGGTGCGCAGTACCGCCACTTATTCTTTTACCGGTACTGAATACCTCTCCGTGCCGATTTACCACTGAGAGCACTAGCTGGTATATTCGCCTAACTTAAGAAACTGTCCCTGGGTGATGGATCTTACACATGCGAGGCCCGCAAAGAACATTTATGCACCCTGAAAAGTAAGTTAATTCATATAGTACAAAGTAAAAACACCGACAGTTGTGAGTTTTTCATGAAAAATACTGAAACTACGTGAAATAAAAAGATGCATTGAAAGTAACGCAAAAAAATCTTCCTCTATCGAAATTAATCGTAAGCAGTTCAACCTCCAAATACGATAAACAATCAGAATATACTCTTATTTTCTTGGTCACTTGGTCATTCTGTCTGTAACGCTCAATATCTCAACCGTTTATTCAGCCAGTTCAACCAAATTTTGTAGGATCGCTATACTATAATATTAAAATAAAATGGTCTAATTTGTTGTTATAATGTTTGACTACAAAACCCTTTTTAAACGGGCTAATTTATCTTGTTTTCAATAAAATGGTTATTCTGCAACATGTGACGCTCTGAGAGAGTCTGCTAACAATTTTGCTTTTGTAGTTGCATACGAGGAGTGCAGATTGCCTATACGTAAGGATAAGAACATAATGGAAAAGGCAAAGAGTATTGAAAAATGGAAAGTATAGCATACAAAAATTGTTTTTAGAAACTCTTTTTGTGTTGATTTGTAAATAATTTGATCAATGCTTCGCCATAATTTTTGTCGATTGGCAATATATTTATAACCAAAACTTATCTGAGTAAACTGATCAATTTGATTCAATCGAAGCCATTCATCATCACAATGTTTACAGTAATTAAATACTTACTTACATTTACGAAAATAAAATTTAGCTATTTATTTTAATGAAACAACGTTTTATATCCACTAAAAGGTAAAAAAAAAATCAAATAACATTATTCCAGAAAGTTGAAATAGTTAAGGGCATATATAAGTTGCCTAGCGTCAAGTTTAATAAACAAATATTCATTTTGTATGTTTTATTTTCATAAAAATCACGCTGAGAGTGATAACTACCTTTTTGAGAGGAGATAAAGAAAAAGAGAGCGAGGGAGAATGGTAGGGAGATTTCGTGACCGTGGCTATATTTTTAACCTGAGGGCGAGTTTCGACAAGTGCGCCACATAGTGAGGCGTGATTTGTGTGTGTGCGATTTTGATTGGCTGGCCTTGACAAGCGTCCTAGTTAGACTACTGGTCATTTTATTTCGGTGCAGACATATATCCTATCAATAAAGTTGTAGAATTAAAATGACTTATTGGTATTTCCATATACTTGATAAACATGAAGTTGATAAACCCGATGATGATGCACTGCAACGAAACCTAGGACGGATAAAAATAAAAGTACATGTGGAATTACCAAGTAAGTCTTTTTATTTCTACATTATGAAGGAATTACACAAAATGACGCCTGAAACAATTAACTATCAATCACGTTTATTCGTATTTCATCTTTCTACTGGTATCCTCCTTTTTAAGAATGGAGGTTTCCGTGCTAGTTAATTTGTTAACATAAATATCTTTTTTCTTTTGACATACTGTAAATAGAGAACAATTGAAACATACTTTCGAAGAGCCCCACTTCTTTCACCTTGGCCATACAGCCCATGCGCGAATACGATGCCGAAAGACACTATTTCGAACGACACTGTGTCCAAGAGACAGGATGCCGAAAAAGCGAAAAACAGGCAAAATATATCCAAAATATTAAGCAAACCTACAGGCAGTGACAAAATATATAGATATATAAAGTAGGTAGGCATAAGGGGAGGGAGGGTGATGGGATACAGCCATCGTTTTCGTGGCTCATAACACTGCATCCGTGAGGAATTGAATGCAAACGAGGACGAATTCTTATCGCCGACGTAGAGAACGACAGAGAAAATATTCTTACGTTATTTTGACCCTTATGTCCACGTTGCTAATAGCGAGATATTGCGTTGGACGGATATCGCGGACCGATAGCTACTTTATGAAAGGTTTTAGTGAGTGGACAGACCATATTCTGCGGTCGGACGATCGTGTGTAGTAGCAGAAGGTTGGCCCACCAGTTGCGGAGACAGTTGTCCCTTTGTTCTCCCATTCGGCCTTCCCAAAGAGGTCCATATCCCAATCGAGGGAGCAGCGTTGCATACATCGCCACGACCACCATGAGCGCCGGTATCAGCCTGCGGGAAGAGTAATTGATGGCGCCTCGTTAGCTCTCTGTGGATGATCGCCATTTGGTGCTCGCGCCCAAGGAGAATGTGCGCCGCCTCGGGTGGGTGGAAGTGGGACTAGGTACTGCGCAACTTCTCCTGTTCCACCGAGCCCGCGGTGACTGAACCTGTGACTGGCTGTGACACTCATACCTGTTACTTCCCGCACATACATGTTACCGGCCGCAATTCCCCTTTAGTCACTGTGACAAAATAGCAATGACTGCAAATACTCCTCAAATCTAGTCCGGTAGTCTCGTCGCTTTCTCGCCATTGACGGCGCCACTGTCGCTGTATTGAAATGGACCCGGAAAATTGACAAGAACCTAAGTACCTATTGTTTTCGTGGAAAAAATTAAATTCTAAATTCCAACAGAAATTTACGTCCAATGAATACGTTTTCACTATTTTCTCGATGAGGTATGTATGTGCGTGAGTGATAGATAGTTTGTGCGCGCTCTAACTCAAAAACTAATAATTAGATCAACACAAAACTTTACATATAAGATTTTTATATAAAAATTAAGAACTGATTATATTTTTACTAAAATTGATCACCCGAAAGTGGAAGTTTACTCATGTGATTTGTTTCTTTTTCCCTAATATCTCCTGTGGGAATTAATATGCTATTATATTTGTTATTATTAATGTTGCTGATAATATAATATTCTACAAGCTTTGTTGGAAAAGGTTTATCATATAATGGATTGTTTAAGAGATATTTTGATTATCCGTCTGAATTTATCATGTACGACGCTAATTGATATCTTTGTTGCGGTTGCTATGATAAAATCTCTTAACTGTTGATAGAAATGCATACGCTGCCAGTTGCGATCAAAACTTTCTCGATGCCATCTAGCGTCATATTTTCTAAACAAACTTTCTTTACAATATTGACAGCGAACCCCAGAGCTACTAACAGTAATTTAAATCGCGCATCGATATTTTGTTATCTATAGCAAAAATAACAATTTTTAGTTGTCGTTTTCAATGTATTACTGTGAAAATTATTCAAACTGTTTAAATATTATTTAAGAGTGTAATTGCCGATAATTATTCACGAGGACGCTGTTGTAGAGAGCTGCTTGTAATTATAATTACTATTGCAATCATATTCAATCATATTATGGAGAACGTCATATGCTGGGCGCACAAGATTTCTTTAATGTTATTCTCTTTTTTTTACGAAGAGGGAGAGAGGGATGGAGGGAGGGTGGTGAGGAGAGGAGAAAAATGAGATTTTGCTCACCTCAAGTAGCGGCGGATGTAAGCGTAGACTACGAGCCTCACTGCTCTCCTCGTCTCGCCTCCGCTCGTCATAGCACCGTGCGCCACCAGGCATCCGCTCACGAAGAAAAACGTGTCCACCAAAATGGTGCCGCCCATGATGAGGGCCGTTTCAGGACGAGTATAAAACTGTGCGTGAGCATTTGTCGTCACGCGGAGGGAAAATAAAAATCATTAGTAATACGTCAAATATCGTTTCTACGAAGGAATAACACATCGAAAATTTTTAATTCGTATACTTTCGTTTGCTCTAGATTAGAGGTCTCAAACTCACATCAGTGTGAGGGCCGCCTGAAAGCCTTCCACCGAACCCGCGGGCCACATTAAGGCACCGTGTCAAGTCCGCGAGCCGCAAACTTCCCCAATCCTAAAACAGTTTCCTATTCTTTTGACATTCTTTCTCCCCTTCCCCAAGGAAGAAATCGCCCCAACCCTATGATGCGGCCTTAAATCCATTCATTACAAAAATGCTAGTTTCGGCGTCGAGGATTAGTTTCTTTGGACACGCAAAACACACACTGGCAGCAGGAAGAACATACTTAGTACTCCACCTTTGCAGAATTTTTATAAATCTGAATGAGCAATAAACTGCGTATATTTTTAAAGTGTTGATTTAACAGACTTTTTGAATTTCTTAGATTTGCATGAAATATTTTATAAGAATTACATCTCAGTTTTGGCCGTCTAGCGTAAACTACCTTACTTTGCGGACCGCAGAAATGTACCACGGGGGTCGCATGCGGCCAGTAGTGAAATGTTTCTTTTAGAAGACAGTATCACACCCATGGCGGACGCAGCTGTCATATCACCCCTGCATTAGATTCAGGGCTTATTCTTTCGTTTCGTATAAACGTTTAAAAAATAAAACTAATAATTTAATGTAGATCACTGGAAGCCTATAAATGTACGTTTTATCATAATAATTGTTTAATCTTATTGCCTAATTATATTAGGCAGAAATTAAGCAGCATTTTGTGAGACTTTTACAGCAATATCATTTGTGTCTTGTAGGTACAGTTGAGGGATACACATGTCAGCTCCGCTTTCCGATTGCACCATTAGTGAACAACGTGCTATCAGCACATTTTTGTGGTTAGAAGGGGTAAAACCACTGAGATTTACGGGAGAATGTTAGCACAGTATGGTAAAAAGTGAATAAATCAAAGAAAAGTATACGAATGGGTGAAAAGGATCAAAAGTGATAGAAAAAGTTTGGTTGACGTAGACCGTTCAGGCCATCCGACAAGTACAAGAACAGCATACAATGCTGATCGAGTTAATGCTCTCATCTGAGAAAACAGAAAGATTACTGTTATTGCTGTTGCTGGAATGTTAGACATCAGCTATGGATCTGCATATTTAATCATGCATGATGACCTGAAATATCGCAAAGTTTGTGCTATTCACAGTAAACGCAGAGGATTGCTGTCAAATGGTGTTCTTTTGCATCATGATAATGCTCGACCTCATTCAGCCGCTGCAACTATTGAAACAATGAAAGAGCTTAAAATTGAAATTCTTTCTCACTCACCCTGCAGTCCAAACCTTGCCCCAAATGATTGTCACCTTTTTGGTCCACTGAAAAACATTGCGTGGACGTCAATTTTCACATGATGACAAAGTCAAAGAAGCGGTGCATACTTAGCTGCAGAAACAACAGAAAACGTTCTTCTAAGATGTCATTAAGAAGCCTGTGGACCAATTTAACAAGTGTTTGGAAAAGTAAGGGGACTACATTGAAAAATGATACTAAAAGTTTGTACATTTTACCTTTCTAGATTTAATGAAAAATAAATTGCCTTAACTTTTTGATTTACCCTCGTATTACCTTTATGAATTACTATCCTCGCTCATTGAGGACACTTGCTTTGAACTCTCATACGAGACCGATTCATTGTGTCAAACGGGATAATCTTCAGTACGTCCTCTCAGATAGTTCCATTCCTTCATAATACACATTTTACCGAGGAACCAAAAAGCTGGCAGTGATTGATCATCTCCTTTAGAAACATCCCGGTGCAAACCTTTAATCTATTCACTTCAGGGACATAAACTCTCCTTGGAGAGGAGTTGCTAAAAAATTTGGGTCTGTTTACTTCCAACAAAGCCTCTTTCTTCATCGGCTGAGATGTCGAGTTCGAGAATATGTACTTTAAAAAATGACTCAGGTATCATCAATAGCCACAATAAGTATTTTTAAGGGCTTGTTCTTGAATGTTTTCAACCATAAGACGAGCTCGATAATTCTCTGTTGAATGAGAGGTCGAGGGTAAAATTTCCTATTGTTTTCTGCGTCTCATTTCTTTGAGGTATTTTTTCGAGGCTTAAAAATTGATTTTGAGAGTAAAGCGGAAAAACCCAAAAACCAGCCGTGTGAAGCTGCCCGTATATACGATATATCCCTTGGTTAAAGTCATACTTGCATTCTTATAAACGTGACATTTAGCGAAACTTTGTGAAACAAGGGAATTCTCCCGCAAAGAAAAATCTAAAAAATAAAACAAATTTATGATCTCTAAATAAAGTCTTACCTAATTTTTTGGTTTAAAAGACCTTTCAATTTTTTCCCAGATTTGAATACTAATTTTTGTCAAATCTGGTGGTTTTTATTTATTCATTGATTTTAAATTAATTACTCAATAAAAATATATTTAATGCTTTGTAAAAAGGCTTTTATATTATAATTTTACATTTTTATACGTTGATTTCCGAATACAGATTTATTTTTTTAATTTTCAAAGCGCGACGAAACCTTTTATACAGTCTTAGTGCTATATTTTAATGAAAATAATAAAACTGCTAAGATTCAGCTTTTATTAGTTAAATTAGAAAGCATTGAAATTTATTCATGATGAATGATTCTCACGTAAATTTCATTACTCTTGGTGGCGGGTACCACGAAATATGTTGATTGGTTTTAGGAAGCCTTCCTTTCAAAAGTATGCGAATCACAACGATCGGAGTCAGCGTCTCAACCGTCGGTCTGTTTATCAGCGCTGTGCCGCGCTTTTGTTTATGTATCCGTATCATGAGAACTACGAATGTTATTAGATTGGAGTCCTTCCCAAAAATAAATTTCAACATTTATGCACATTTCTTTTGCTCAATGTATTCCTCTAAATCAATTTTGGAACATGTTTTCCGCAGACCGACTTTTCCATATCTCAAGTAAAGATTTTGGGGAAAGAACAATGTTATTCAATTTCTATACAGAGTTTTAATAATACTTTATATTTATCATTTATATGTATAATCATTATAAAAATCTTTTAAGAGGCATAAAATGTTTTGTTCCTATCCTATGTAAGCCAAGAGCTGACGTTTATGTTAAAAAATTGACAAAAAACTTAATATTTCAAAATTTTTAATTTCTCAAATTTTAAATAATTTTCCTGAATTTTTATAAAATTAAAATACACATTATCAGATTTTACTGCGGTTGTGAGTCATGATTTCACTTTAACCACAATCAGGACAAATTTGGCAACTGGGCGGAATTAGAGGACAAAGGTACAGGAAAAACCAATTAAAATGAGAGAGATGGCGATATTCCATAATAGACCATTATACCAATTAAAGGTGCAATACAAGACCGACATAAACAAAAGGGTGACTGTAAGACTAAATTTTATTAACATTGTGAACAAATATGTTGCTTGTTTAGTATTTCATAAATTATTTCAATAAGAAATTTCAAAGAAATTTCACCCGATTGGAAAGATTATTTTCTTTGTCTACTTCACCAAAGTGCCATCAATAACTATTTTTAATCAATAACAGAGCGGCTTTAAATTAAATCTACTCTTATTTTTGTAAAAAATACTTGTTTTCCGTGTTCAGATGGAGAGACAGGTCCAAAAAAGGTTAATAATAATTATTGAAAAAGAATATAATTTTATCATACAACCTATATATGTGCAGAGCTGTAAACATTAAAAAAACAAAAACTAATATTATGGAGCGATAAATAATCATTATAGTTGTTACTTCAATTATTCTTAAATGCGGGATTTGTTTACACGGCAAGATCAAATCTTCTACATAGAATGCGTACTGTCGCTTCTAAACATTAGTCCTTTCAATTCCTGTCAGGCAATAGCAAAATTTTAATCAATCTTTATATGAACTAGTCCGAATATGAAACCCATCTAATAAAAAATTCATGAAATATTACAATTTTATTATTAAGAAGACCTTAGCGGTCAATACGATTAGGGTTAAAAAGTTGAATGTCGGTTATAGATAGTAAACTGGAGGCAATCGCATTGCTTACACCGTGAGGCTCAAAAAATTAATCCAGTCATGGAGGTTTTCAAAAAAATATAATGCTTAGTATAATTTTGAATGTATGTCGGAATATACTAACATCTTATAATTTAAAAATTCTGTCTAGAAAATGCTGTCTCTAAGAGAATAATTTTTGGTGCGTCAATTATAGTCCTGGATACGATCCATAAATGCTGTTAAGGCCTAACATTTGACAGTATCGAAGTGCTTATCAGCAGGACCGGCCAATAACTGAAGGGTGCCCGAATGCGAATATCCCTGATGTATGTGACATCTCAATAATCAATTTTATTGCAGTTTTATTTTACAAACTATTGGTTGATAAAAACATTTTTAAGCTGTAATTATACACAAAAACATTACAGTAAACAGTATAAGTAAAATTCTGTGATTTATGGGACCTCCGGTTTCAAAATTATAACTTTTCTGTTTTTATTGGAAATCAGTTTAGTAAGTGCTTTTTAGTAAAAGTTAATGCAAAATTTACAACAGATACTTGAATGATTGAGATCCACAAACTTCGGGGGCCTCCAATTAGGGATACGATATCGAAACGAAAGTATCGATACCGTAATCATATGATGTATCGAATGAAAAGTATCGATGCCACAAAAGTATCGGTCCGAAAGTACCGATGTCACTAGAAAAATCGAAAGAAAAGAATCGAGTACAAAAGTACTTGGTATCGAAAGGAAATTACCGATGTGAGTAAAGTATCGATACTTTTTTCGTATCTAAGGATCCGAAATCGAAACGAAAGTATCGATACCTTACTCATATGTTATGTCGAATGAAAAGTATCGGTACCACAGAAGTATCGGACCGAATGTAGCGATATCACTAGAAAATCGAAAGAAAAGAATCGAGTACAAAAGTACTTGGTATCGAAAGGAAATTACCGATATGAGTAAAGTATCGATACTTTTTTCGTATCCCTACCTCCAATATTCGGGGACCCGGATGCCTCGCATTCGCCGCACTCCGCCTTTGACCGGCCCTGCTTATCAGTATCGTTTCGAATAACTTTCATTTCCTCACTCACGTCCTCGATGTACTGGGCGTTGAGCATCGGAGCGCCGAGCGAAAAGAAATTGCGGTGACCGACAGTGACTAGCAGCATAGTGAACGTCTTGATACCGTGGACGGAGTCGAAGGTGCCTGGAGGGACGTGGGGCGGCCGGGTCTTTGAGAGACGACTCCAGTTCCTTCGGAGAGAGAAACAGAGCAGTATCTGCTTCCACGTGCCACCTCCTGCCGGTTATAGACATACACTTGGATAAGGTTGGATGATGTGGTATTTGAAAAGCGCCAGTCGATAAGAAACGGAGATTTTTATCGACGTTACGACTCGAATTTGTGTATTCAGCATAATTGTATGGCATCTCCGAAAGGAGTTCCGAGCAGTTTTTGACCGTTCTGCAATTGGTATGACTTTAGAACAGAGGTTCCCAAACTGAGGTTCGCGAGAAGGCTCGGGGTGTTCGAGGAAAAAAAATCCTTAATGGCCAACTGCACAGCGTATTTCATTGGACTTGTGCAATTCAAAGAGTATTTCTTTCCTTCATTTTTTAACATAGGATTGAGTGTAGAACATATTTAGTTTTCATTTTAAGATTTCTTAAATTAAATAACGAAGTTGAGACAGAAGCTCATACGCGAAAATTAACAAAATTTAATTTTGTCGAAGAGAGAAATCGAATCCTTGACGAATATGCGTGAAATTGTTTTAGACAGACGCGGAATTCTTCAAGTTTTTTTAATAAAGAGAAATTTTTAACTACAACGACAAACGCAATACCGCCGCGTCTACCTGTCGAAGGCTGTCGTTAGTTTGGCGCAATATTTTGCTTTGATTATATAGTATATAGTAGTACTCCTGCGCGAGTAGGATTTTTCTCAAGGTCGCCCGGCCCCCTGTCTGTGTGGTTTGAGGAGACCGCGCAAATTCAGCTGTTCCGTCCTTCGGAAGGGACGTTAAGCCGTTGGCCCCCTTGGTGTTCTTCGTAAGAGCAGGCAAATGCCGGCACCGGGTTTCCCTCCTCCCTTCTGTGTGTATGTTCGGTGTGGAAGGCAACGGGAAACCACCACACCGTGTATGTATATTCCCTAGTCAAAACCAATTAATTAATTGGTAGGACCTGTCGTAAGACAGAATACGAATGATGATGATGATATAGTAACACATAAGTTGTTGAGCAAATGATTACATTAATGAACCAAAATGATAATCTTAAGTGTCTAAACATGAATTCTACGACGCGGTGTAGGACAATATTTTAATGAGAAATTTTTAATTATGAAGAATTTTAATTTCCGTACCTGAGAGAGGATATTTAAGCATGAAACATCCCCCTTGGATACACCACTAATATTCAGGTGAGGAAGATGGTCCATCATAACATTTATTTTTAAAAGGGGGTTCGCAAGATTTGGATTTTTATGAAAGGGGTTCGCGGAATGAAAAAGTTTGGGAACCACTGCTTTAGAGGTACCTTCTTTTCCACCCGTCGCCTTATAAAGCATTTCTCACTCTTTAAATCCATTTTTGGTTTGATTTGCTACTATTCTATGAAATTTGGACCTCTCATCCGAAATAGAAATTTTGCATAGTGTCATAATGCAAACTCATATCCGCTCATCCATCTAATTCTACATCTCCTATTAATTGGTAGGTAACGCTTTTTGAGAAAATGGTTTGTTTTCGGTAAAATAGCAGCCAATCATCTCACCGTTTCTCGGAATGGTCTCGCTCTGGAGTCTTGCTGGCAATAGTCTCCTTGTGTCGAACACTTCTTCGAACGCCGTTGCTGACATCACTATCGTGAACAATCCTATGATAAATAAGCTGAAAAAAATATTTTGGATGAATTCTTGGAGTTTATTTCTCATCAAAGGTATCGACGTTGTTTTCTCACCACGTTGCTAGCTGGCCCTTCGACAGTGGCTTCGTCCATTCTGGGTTGAGATCTTCTTGCTCCGGATCCAGGGTTCTGCAGGACACATGGCCCACGGTAACACCTGACGAATGGCCGGAGATTCTCGTTTACTTATGGCAATTAAAATATATTATTAACTAAATTCATATCAATGGATTACGAATTCGGAATTTTAGAATTAACTTTTGGTAACATGGGAGCCCTGATTGAGTAATATTACACTTATACACCGTTTCTGTCTTGTATTTCAACGTTGTACAGTTGAGTACAACGCTATAATAGGTGCGCTCTATACGATTTGTTGAAAAACAAATTTAGAATCGCAATTTAAAAATTTGAACTGGTTTTTCTGAAGATATTAGACATGGGCCGGCCAAAGGGAAATCACGGCGGATGTGAGGCATCCGCGCCCTCTAAGTTTGTAGATCTCAATCATTAAAGTATCGGGTGTGAGTTTTGCATAAAACTTTACTAAAAACACTCTCGAAAATTTTTTCCAATAGAAAACACCCCTAAAAAGTTATAACTTTAACACCGGGGGCCCTCCAAAAACAGCATAATTATCTATGCTTACTGTAATTTTTTGTATACTTACAGCTTATAAAGGTTTTTTATCAACCAATGTTTTGCAAAAAAACTGCAGTAAAATTTCATTATTCAGATATTACATGGATACTCGCATCCGGGCCCGCTTCAGCGCTTGACCGATCCTCCAAACTATCAAATGAATGAATTCTTTCGTTTCGTTCCACAATATTTTACGAGAATTTTTTTTCACGGATGAATAATCGTAAAACGTTACTTTTTCGTTTCCTGTGATGTGGCAGCCCCGATTCAGTGATTTTTTCGAGTATGTTATCGTTGCCCTCTTCTTCTCCATATGAACACGGAAAACAAGTATTTTTTAAAAATAACAGTAGATTTAAATTAAAGCCGCTCTGTTATTGATTAAAAATAGATAATTGATGGCACTTTGGTGAAGTAGACAAAGAAAAAAATCGTCCCAACCGGATGTTCGAGGAGAGGTAAATATTTTGAATTTTATTATTGAAATAATTTATTAATCGGGTGAAATTTCTTTGAAATTTCTTATTGAAATAATTTATGAATCACTAAACAAGCGTCATATTTGCTCACAATTTTAATAAAATTTAATATTACAGTCACCCTTTTGTCCAAGTCGATCGTGAATTCCATCTTTAATTGCCATAATGCTCTATGATGGACTATCGCTATAGGTCTGCCGTGATCAAAAGAACATTTTTGTTGTACTGTGGGTGTGGCCTAATCCCTCACTCCACTTGGCACCCTCCCCTCTCGTCCCTCCTTTCCACGCGGGCTATCGCTTTCTCGGTCCTTTCCTAACTACACTACTGTCAAATATCTGCAAAGCTTCGTCTACGCAGTCAACTGTAAGCAGTGAGAACTGACAACCTAAGGAGGAGAAGGATGGGCTAGTGGTGGGGTGGGGGTAGTCAAGATGACCGAGGGAACTTACCCTCCGTGCGAGGCCGAAGTCCGCACATGTTCTTATGAATGCGACAGACCTCTTGCTCTCTCATTTCCATTGGTCTTCCTCATAGCTCTGCCCTTCTCTAAAACATTGTCTTATAGTTCAGCAAATACCGAATATTGGCCATGATACTTAATGAATATAGCCATTTTTTTTTAAAAAGGAGACGAATAAGGAAAAAGATGCTAGAAAAAATTGTATCCAGCCTAGAATCGTGAGTTAGGTCTTCTTTGCCCTCTCAGTAACGTTATATTCACTATCTATTGGGTGTATGCAGAATAATATTACAAAATGTAAAAGCTAAATTGTATTCGGTTCTTCAAACTGACTGAAAAAGGTCTGGAATTTTTGTTCGTTGTTAGTAGATGGGGCTGTTGTTTTGTTTTCAAAGTGGCGGCTGTAAAACAGAAGGCATGTTGTGCGTTTATTGAGACAACTCAGGTGCAAGTACACTTCAGAAGGGGTACGGTGTAGGTACTGCGCCATCGAGACACGGCATAAAACATTGGTATGACCAGTTTATGGCAACCTGCAGCGTATTGAGGGCTTCACGTTCAGAAAGACAAGGCCCAAATTGAATTGATCAGAAAAGTTTTTCAGCACAGCCCAAAAAAATCGAGTCGCCACGCATCACGGGAAAAGGGAATGAGTTGCTTATTTTGCAGCTAGGGTTGCCTATGAAGGGTAACCTACACCATCGAGCTCAAAAGAGAATTATCGAGCTCGTCTTATGGCTGAAGAAATTCAAGAGCCAGAGCAATTAAAAATACTTTTCTCGGGTATCTCTAATAGCAGCAACCTTATAAACTTGTTGTGGCTATTCACCGTCGTGAATTATGAGTAGTTAGTTTGAGAGGTGGGAGAGAACATATTTTTTCAAAGATCAACTTAATTTGTTTCCTGAGACATACATTAAGACAATGGGATAGCCGTTTTGACCGCAATATCCCATTGTCTTAATAATCCCTGTGTCCTGTCCCGAGTCCAACCATCTTGACGGTGGACCGTGAACTCAGTCCCGAGACTGAATTTTTAATACTGAACAAAATGTCACGATACAAGTCCTAGGACTTGTTCTGGGACCGTGTCTCGACATGGAGTACACTGGGCTTAAGATTGCTCACATACAAATTGTGTAAAAAAACTCCGTACTTTATAAATTGGTAACATAAAGCATACTAAAGGTGTGTTTATCCGTTCATGGGTCAATTCTGTTTAATTTTGTTACATTATTTTGTATACACCCTGTATTCTAACCGCCCGTAATCTAAACCCCTGAAGCTTTGATGAAGTGGGTTGATGTTTAATGCAGATAATTTTGTATAGTTATATTACAATTGTTGCCATAAAATCTTGCCTGGTGAAGTTTTAACGCTAAAAATATTTAAGCCTTGATATTATTTTAAAAATCACGTATGACCTCTTGTGTAAGTTCCGATGTAAACACTCATCTGCCCCCCGAGACACTCAAAGTTTCTAATACGGTCCCCAGAGGCAACAAAAACTTCTTACTCATTCACATCTACGATTGCGGTCCACCGCATACTTTATCTAAACTTCGTAATTTCACGGCTCAGGGCCATCAAATGATCTTACTCTTCCCTGGCGGCCGACCTTCTCTACCGAACTAATTTTCCTCCATCTCTCTCGATAATTACCTCATTTCACTCACCCACAGCAATTAAACATCCGTTATCCCTCTTGGCCATTTTCTCCATCTTTTTTATGCTAATCATATCCTAGCTCTTCCCTCCCATTCCTCAGTTTCATACTTAACCGCTTTCGATGCTGTGCGCAACTTATTCTTAATATTGAATATTTTAGGTAGCAGGACCATATCCTTCCACAAAGTCTATGCATAAAATGAAAAATAGATGGGAACGGTTCATCGAAGTTTTATCTTCTCGCCGCCTCAATTTGAAGGGATTTTCATTACCTTTGCTCTGGACTTTTAAGGCATTCCTCATCTGTTGAAAGTGAGCCGATAAGATGGCTTCCGCATCGTCGGTCGAACAGGAAGAAGGCATGCAAGCGCCCCACCGAAGCCACTCGCGGGAGACCATATACTTCACGCTTGTCGAGTTCTTTGGAGCAAGACAGAATCTATAGTTATTGGCCAATATAAAAAATAATTGCCGACTAAAATCAAAATAAGAATACTAAACAAATATGACACCTAAAGTACCGTATTTTTCGGATTAATAGACACACTTGGCTATAAGTTCTTAGATGAATTTTCAAGGAAAGGGTATCCTGCTTCACCAAAACGTTTAGGAAGGGTCACGGCTTGTATCATTAGTAGCCGTGATTAAGTCCGTATTTGGCGACACTTACAGAAAATATTGGGCGTGGCAACAGTAAAATATAACGTTCTGATAAACTTAATTAATGAATGTAAACAGGGATAATCTAAAACATAAATAATTGCTTCGAAACTTGCATAGCTAAATTGGCAGCAGGGCCGGCCAAGTACTTTTGGGGGCCCGGATGCAAGCAGGTTTTTCGGCCCTCTATGTAAAAAAACTGCCATTTTGTACACATCAATGTTACAGCTTAGAGAGAACATGTACTTATAATTATAAAGTAACTATAATGATAATTAATTTAATAATAAAGCAAAAATTTGTTTAAAGATGTAAATATAATATTTATACTCAAAATTTGGGGGCCCGGATGCCTTCCATCCGCTGCACCCTCCACTTGGCCGGCCCTGCTTGGCAGTTCTATTAAATAGACTGTCGGAGTGCGCCGCACACGTCGCAAGTATAGACAAACCTTACCGATACTACTTATTTAAACTTAAACACAAGATGAGATTTTAATTCTTAATAAATGTAATGCGCATGTAATAACGATACGTGCACTCAACTAGTCCTTTTTTCTTCTGCGACTCTTTTTGCCTCGTACATAACCATTTTGATCGATACAACAATACCTAACTTCCTCTGTTCTACTATTTTTCACTTTCTCCTCTAGTTGTGTCCATTTTGGACCAAGCTTTCGAAGACTATATTTCTCTTTTCCTGTCCCCTTCAGTTTTCCTCCTTTTTCCTCCATTCACGGATAATTTTTCCGTGGGACGTGGACCGAAATGACGTTCTGCGGCTCCGTTTTCGGGCGTTTTTACGTATTGAATTACCTGAAGCTTATAGATACTTATTGTTAGTGCTTCATATCTTTTCACAGCGATCGCTCATTGCGATCACAATAGACGTAACGATATTTATCTTAGATATTTATAAACTTTTTATGGCATCTATCGGAATTCTAATGTTCCATGGCATTAATCACGCTATTCAAAGGGCTCATTAGCACCTATAACATCGCAACCAGCATTGCAAACGCGACATGTAATAAAGCCCCATAATGAAACTGCGTCGTCGGACTTCACTTTGCATTAGGTTCTACTGTATATATTAACAATTTTTCGCTATTAATAATTAATAACGTATATTTAAATGATTTTGTAACGAATGGTTGGCGAAATTCCATTTTGGGGATCAGTGGGATAGTGAGTGCCAGTACTGAGTACACTTATTATCTTGCCTTCAGCCTATTAGACGCAGATTATTTTTGGATGTAATTTTTCTGGAAAAAGTGCGTCTTATAGCCCAAAAAATACGGTAATTCTGGGAGAGATACCACACTTGAGAAAATAAATTTATAATAAAAACAAATGCCTTTAGAAATCAATGACCAACTTGAAATACTTATTTCTGTAAATTAAGGAAGATGAATGAAATAAACTAACTGTGATGAGAACAATAATATTTATTAAAAGCTATATTATGAGCACATGGACTATTCTCCTTCATGCTTTTCGACGAAATTTGGCAGTTGTAATTAGAATCGAAGTATGAAACAAAAATGATTAACAACAAGGACTGCCGTTTTACTGGAAAAATGAAACTTGACTCATTAACTCGTAAAACATCGAATAAAATAATTACTGGTAAATTTACTGGACTAGAAGAATATAATTATTTCATGTCGCATCATTTATCTTAATAGTTTAAAATTTGAAGAAAATCGCGATCAAAATGTCAATGGAATATATTTACGCATCCATATTAAGGTCCTTTATCTGAGGACATACAAAACAAAATAAGCATATCACGGTCATATCACCCAATCAAGGCTGCCATTTTTCATTTATAATAAAATAGCGAGATTAAAATAATGCAACCGAGTCACACAATGGCTGTATTAATACCGAAAGTAAAATACGAAATTTCAACTTCTTAAACCTTGAAACCTCATTTGATTCTGTATTTAGAAATATATGACTTTGAATAAGTACCCTCGACCTTACCCTTCCGAGCCCCCTCCCCTTCAAAACCCCTCCCCCTTCACGCCCCCCTCCCCCTTTACGTCCCTCGCCCCTTCAAGACCCTCTTACCCTTCACTACCGCCTCCCCCTTCATTACTCCCTCCCCCTTCACAACCCCCTGCCATTAACTACCCCCTCCCCCTTCACTACCCCCCTCCTCCTTCACGACCCTGCCTCTTTCCCTCCGCCTCACCCTTATCTTGCTCCAAAGGGATTCTCCCCCGAAATTCGGAACTTCTCTCCAGTCGAGGTGCACTTCCGCCAAGCAGTACTTTCCCCAGAATGGCGCCTCCACATCAATGCACTCTTCGTAGTGACCAAGCTGGTTTGTGGATCCGAACACCAGACCGGTGGGGACTAATGCGCTGCTGTCCATCACTGCAGAGAAATGATTGGCTTTTGAGCGTGTTCGACACAGAGCCGCGATCCATTTTAAATAATTGAGGAAAGCATGTGCTACTCCCAACGGGACAATCCTTCGCCATCGCCCGAAAGGCTACCCCTTTAGGTGTAAGACACTGTCGATTGCCCTCCAACGGGGGTGTATGGAGGGCTCCCTAGGTCACTCACTCTGGAAGGCCCACGCAGATTGGTTCCGGAGGCCCAGTTGGAGGATCTCGAGAGAGCGTCTGCATTGCTCCCTTACGGCTGCTTCTGGAAGCCATCCGTCGGCCCACGGATATCTTCCTCCCGCTGCAACCCTCTCCTTTTCGCCGGTGCTCGAAGGTGGCGGTGTCCCCGCGCCAGCCAGCGCGACCACGACGAGTATCATGGGCACGCGCCGCTGCATACCTTGAAGGGAAGAGAGCGAAAAATTAGCGCCGAATGAGGATTTCAAGGCTCTGGCTAATCCACATGGAAAACAAACGGCTGATAGGTGCGACAAGGACACATCAGGCAATCGAAAGTCCTGTGTAGTAATACCTGTAAGTAGCGGAACCTGTATTAGAAGTAAAAATATCATATCCATAAATATGTATACTGAAAATTCATGCTTCCTATACCGGTTTTCATACTTCATTGATAGGCGAAAACTGAGATACGCGGACAAAAATAAATTTTAGGAAAAATTAGTTAAGAAAAGTAGAAAAGAAAAATCTCTCTAATAAAATCTGTAGAACAAAAAATCAAAAATCGATTGGAACGCATTTGTAATTAGAGATTATTCATCTGTCATTTGACGTTCATAACATTTACATCTACATGATATCCTGCATGCAGGGGCGCTGAGAGCCAATATCAATATCATATATGATACATTCGGTCGTTACCACTACTTTTCATGAATGCCTACACGTTTTGTTTTTTACTTAGTTTCGCATGTCTGAATTCTTGTCAGTAAAAATTAGAAAACTGTAAAAGCATTTAAAATACAATGCCAATACACATGTTCTGGATCTAAAATCTGAGCACTTGGAAAAAAGTTTGGTTATGTTACAAATTTAAACAATATGTACCTGTTTGTTTTAGGTCAATGTGACCAAGCTCTAGCTGAGTTGTTGGAGAATATTATAGATTCTCAAGACTCGGATATGGATCTTGAGAATGAAGATGATGCAGTACCTAATGATAGGGAGAGGACTGCCACAGCTTTCGGTATATGCAGCGTCTGGAACGTATTGATTCAAACGTTCCACAAACTTAGAAATTTGCTTCTATAGCGTTATAGTGTCGGTACGATATTTATGTTCGGTATTTATAATATCACATCTTGCGTTTCACTTTTCGGCCGTTGGTGATGGCTTCGTTAGAATGAACATCTTCCAGAAGCAGCCGATGCCACAAACTTGCACCAGTCTTCAACGCCAACGATGCTAAAACTAAGACTGACGATGATGATAGGTAGCAGGGTGCAGCCGACGGAAAATTGCGAAAATGAAAAAAAATGACCCTTTTAACGTGTTGGTGAGCTTAGCGTCCCTTAGTTCCGTTATACTCTTTGGCGCTCACGGCAGCCACCGAATTCGGCATTTTTTTGCTGTTTTGTGATTCCTTTTCAGCTGAAGGGCAGCGAGGCATTACTTTTTCTTTTAAATATCAAGGTTTTTTACTCCAGATATAATTTTTCCATTGTTTGCGAGATTTTCGTGTGGGATATTCTCGAATTTTTATCTCGGAATAAATTCTTTAATTGATACCTCAATGATCATGGAAACGAAAATGTTTTTTCCTTGTTGCGCTCATCAAAAAATATTCGTGTCAGATGATGTAGAAAAAACACATAATGGCATGTTTGGCACTTTCTAGAATTACTACCTCCGAAACCATAAGCTCTAATCATGTGCTCTCGCTGAGTTTTAGTGGCAAATCTTGTACTGTCCAGTGGTGTATCTTGAAATTAGTAAAGGGGACTTTAACGTTCATAGTTAAATTTTTAAAAAGTTAATCATCGAAGATGCCCATAGACTGAAATTTTTAAAAATTAATGATATGGAGTGCCCGTTACTACAGTCAATTTTTAGTTCTTCGTTCCCGATTCCTTGGAGACGGCCAGGGTTTAGATCTCCGTTCTCACCGCGTGCATTGGAAAGTACCTTTAGCCCAGTGGTTTTCAACCGGTGTGTCGCGACACAATGATGTCGCGAAGAGCTGGGAGGTGTGTCGCCTAAAATGTTAATAACGGCTATATTAAGCATAAAGTAAATTTTTTAAAGGAGAGTTATTGTCTTTCTTATGCCTAATAAAACATTTTTTTATATTTTTTGCTATATTTATAATATTTTATTGTTAAATTAGACCCCACTCGGCCTTTGTTGTTAGTCAACCCCACCTGGCTCAGGAAGGGTTAAATGTTGACTTTTAAAAGAATAACAATGGTTTTACATCAAATTAAAGACTAAAAAATAAATAACATTTTAAATAGATTTTATACGCGCTAAAAAGAAGAAATATAAATTTTAAAATGTTATTGAGCAGTATTAGACGGATTCATATAAAAGGTGCTGTTTACCAATTGAATACTAATGAAAAATGTAAGAAGGGAATTCATACAATGTTTTACTGTTCGTTAATGGTGGGAGGGGGCGCTTGCGCATTGTTACGTGAGGATATCTATTTTTATCTTATTGACTTGTGATAGTGAAGACATATTTGGTTTAAATAAAAAATAACATTGATTAATAAAGATTATTTTGGAAATCTCTTTAAATTTTCCCAAAAATTCAAAGTCGGGGCCAAAAAAAACCTGTTCGAACCGGTTCCGTGGTGGTTGCTGGAGCGAAACCGCGACCGAACCGAAATTTTTTTGTTTTTTGTGAACCGGAACGAAAACCGGAGCGAAAGAATTTCGGTTCGATGCCCTGGTTAAAATCCATGCTGACAGTTCTCAAGAAATACGTGTATAAGAAATATTATATTACTTTTAATTGTGGTAACCCTGCTCTTAAGCTCCGCTTTAAGCATCTTGCTTTCATTATGGCTAGTTGTATAAATCTTATATATAAAATTTAGTAATTTGTGATGTTTCTGTGTTTTTGTGTTATTTTACGTGTGTCGCTTCGACATCCCCGGAGCCTCGCCAACCTGAAGTCGTCTGATTGGTGAGTGCTCACTGGGTTTCCTCATCCCAACACCTTGTTGACATCCATATATTCATTTTACCTTTCCTTTTCCGTAAGTTGTTATATATATATATATATATATATATATATATATATATATATATATATATATATATATATATATATATATGTATGTAAATTATAAATATTATAATTTGGTTAAAATTGATGCGGAGAGTTCAACACAAATACTTGTAAAAAGAAAATTGTTATTACTTTTATTGTGGCATTCCTGCTCTCTATATCTATACTAAAAATCTTGATTTTGTTTTTTTATGCTGCCTAACTTCGTACACAATTTCGATGAAATCGGCTCTGCCAATTCCCTCCAAAAGCATAATTACCGAAAAGATTAATTTTGCAATTGTGGCACCTCTGCTTGGTCGATCCAGTCTAAATGTATTATTTTAGTCAAGAATTGATGTGAAGATTCCATTTTCCAAATTTGGTTGATATCGGGCAGGCCAATTCCTTCCAAAAGCATAATTACCGAAAAGTTTTATTTTGTAATTGTGGCGCCCATTTTGGTCATGTATTTACGTGAAGATTCTATTTACCTACCAAATTTGGTCGAAATCCCTCCTGCCAGTTCTTCCCTGATATATGCGTACGGACGGACATCACCGAAATTTGGGCCGACCGTTCCATGGGGGCCTCTCGACCCCGTGGGTCGATTTGAATTATTTTTGGCACTGTAAATCTCATGTTCAATCTGAAGCTGAATAATAGTTCTGGAGATAATCTGGAAGATCTATTCAGAATGTTAGGAGCTTATAAATACAACTACAAAAAGGATAAACTTCTAATTATTACTCAATGGCTGAGAAAAAGTAAAACATGTTCACGCCTTTTATTTGTATGTATGTATCTCACCAAAACAATGATAATCGTGAATGTTTCCTCAAAATTGGTCAATTCGTTGCCGAGATATATTAAAAATAATGAAATTTGGACCGGCCCTTACTTTATTTACTATCGACCCCGTGGACCGATTTTATCCATTCTAGGCTCGACAACATATCTCATCAAAACATTGATATTGGAGGAGTATTCAAGAAAATCGGTCATTTAGTTATATCTTTTAAAAAAATCGAAATTAGGATCTACATTCGCATGGGGATCTATCGAACTCGTTAAATTTGGTTCGGCCCTTACTTTATGATCCTTGACTCCGTAGACCGATGTTATCCATTTTTGGCTCGAAAATGTCTCATCAAAACATTGATATTGGTGGAGAATTCATCAAAATCGGTCAATTGACTGCTGAGATATTTTTAAAAAATCGAAATTTGGACCGACAATGGGGACCTTAGGGCCCCCTTCGGCCGATTTGAATTATTTTTGGCACTGCAACTCTCAGGATCAACCTAAAGCTGCTGCCAAATTTTGAAGCTCCTACGTTTATTTTCTGAGGATTTAAGACTGCCACAGGCACACACATACAGACAACTTCTTTTTATTATTATAGATAAGGAATTTTAAGTATTTTTTTGTTATGTTTTATTGAAAAAATTGACTTTTTATTTCATGTTGTGTCGCTGGAGCTGTATCATTTAAAAAGTGTGTCGCCAAAGCAAAAAGGTTGAAAAACACTGCTTTAGCCTGTTTAGAAAACATTGACGCACGCATGATTCAATCGATAAAAACGTAAATGCATATTAAAGTTAACTAATTCTTGATGGCTGTTTAAAATAAACGAAAACTAAGAGTAAACAAACTTTGGCTTATGGGAGGAGAGAAAGGAGGTTTAATAGATACGCCATTGGTACTGTCTCAGAACAAATTTTCTAATCGGTGCATCACATGTAAGAGTTTTTCATATATGAAGTAAATTGGATTTACCCGGATAACGCCAGGTACTTCAACTAGTGTAAATATAAATGGGAGATTAATAACCTCAAGTGTGAATTCCTAGGAAGATTTTGACACCCGCTGCCACTCACCAATTTAGCGAATTGATTGGTATTTTGTGTACCTCCCTTCTTTAGATTAAAGACCTTAAGTTATGGTGGGGGCTAATTGATTGAGATAGTGACATCTATACTTACTTTTTGTAGTGTTACCAGTTTCCATTAAGTTAAGATTCTTTTTACCAAAAATACTTGCAATGGAACCAAAATCCGTAGACGGACGAGGGAAATTATTATGAGAGATGAACACTTTCTCGCGATCACGAATCCCTAGAAAAAACGTTTAACGACCTTCGGTAACATGATAAAACCTCATGTTCCAGTTCCCATCGTCCATCGCGGTACCTTTCATCCACTGCTCTAGTTATTCCTCGTCTTGCATTAAGAGCTATCTTCGCTGCGAGAGGTTTTATCCACGATAAGGGAAACTAAATGCGTGATCCTAGCCTGTTTACTTAATCTGCTAATGCTATTGCCCAACCGCTGCTGACCTTGCCGCCGCTCGCCCAATGACATACATATCCACTCTCGATGAAGCGGCACAAAAGGACCTCAGTTTCTAGGGCACGGGTTCCAGAAAGGGGCTGAGAAAGTGCGTAGGAGTAATGGGAAGGGGAGCCGAGGGAGCAGAGATGGAAGTTGGTATTTACAACTCAGGCGTGCCCAGACTACATCCGGTCCGCAGAATCTTCTCACCCTGGCCTTCATGCGTATAAAGATATAGTGAAACGAATAATTACCTAATCTGGGCACAGATTACATCGAGTCATTCCATTTCGTAATATTAGAGGTAATATTATCTGTGTCAACATTATTGTTATTGCAAAATATGAGGCTCCTCTCCCTCTCTTTCTCGCCATTGCAGATGTATACATTTTAATTAACATACTTCGCCAATATTGTTCTTTTATATTTTTACTAGCTGTACCAGGCGTAATATACGCCGATCTAGCAGATCTTACAGATTGTTAATTTAACATTCACGCATTTATTTTTTGAACTTATATTTTTTAATCCAAGATTTCTTTAAAGACACAATTGTCAATTTCTGAGATCTTTTCCGACACTAAACTAAGTGAATCAAACGATCTGACTCTTGATAGAGCAACATAAAATTGTCCATGACTAAAAACAGGCTTAGGTAGGTAAAGGTATATTTAATCAAACGTTTGGCCTTGGGACTTAATGATATTCATTGAAAAAGCCAATCGTATAGGAAATTATTTTCGTTTGAAACTGAATGGTAAATATGTATCTGACGGAATGAGTGGGATTTCTGGAAGATGACCGTGTCTGAGTTTACTGCACCAATCACTTTTGCTTCGATTACACAATGTAACACAATTTTTGTTCCTGGGTAGTAAGTGTTATTTCCTAATTGCTTATGCCTAAAAAGTATAGAAAATGGCTATTATTCCCCTCAAACTTTTCTTTTGTGACCAGGGCAGTGATATATTGAAATTTACCTATTTCCAATGAGAAAACGGGCGAATTTGCGTCTTTTCGTTCACATAAAGTCAGAAAAAAGCAACATATGAATCAAAATTAACATGTATTTATACTAAAGTTTTACAAAAATGACCACAAAAGATTTAGAAGTGAGTAGTTTTTCGAGATTTACGATTATACTGCAAATCAATTTCACGAATCAGCCCCCAAATGTAGTCTCCCATCATGTTCTCGTTATACTGTCCTAGGTAGCGGCGTTCAAAGTCCAGTATATCCTGGTGGAAGCGCTTGCCTTGCTCCTCCGAGTACGTTCCCATGTTCTCCTTGAATTTATCAAGATGAGCATCAAGGATATGGACTTTGAGGGACATCTTGCAGCTCATTGTGCCGTAGTTCTTCACCAGAGTCTCAACCAGCTCTACATAGTTTTCGGCCTTGTGATTGCCCAGGAAGCCCCGAACCACTGCGGCAAAGCTGTTCCAAGGCGCTTTTTTCTTCCTAGTGAGCTTCTTGGGGAATTTTTTCCACTCCAGGATCTTCTTTATCTGTGGTCCGACGAAGACACTGGCTTTGAACTTTGCCTCAGACAGCTTAGGGAAGAAGTCTTGAAGGTACTTGAAGGCTGCCGACTCCTTACCTAGAGCTGTGACAAATTATTTCATAAGGCCCAATTTGATGTGCAGTGGTGGCACCAGCACCTTCCGGAGGTCCACCAGTGGCTCCCACTTGACGTTGTTCCTCCCCACAGAGAACTCAGTCCGCTGTGGCCAGTCCCGCCTGTTGTAGTGCGCCTTGGTGTCCCTGCTGTCCCAAAGGCAAAGATAGCAGGGAAACTTGGTAAAACCGCCTTGGAGACCCATCAGGAATGCCACCATTTTGAAGTCTCCGATGACCTCCCAGCCGTACTCATCATACTTCAAGGCGTCCAGCAAGGTCTTGATGCTGTTTGCAGTGCTCGCAGGTGAAATGAGGTGCCCAGGGTTTGTCTTGATCCCCGACAGGCATGCCGAAATATGCCTTGTAGGCCTCGCACATCTTAGCAGATGCTTCCACGGAGTACTTTTTCGCTCTTGTCTTGATAAATTGGCCGCAGACATAGCAAAATGCGTCTACCGGATGTTTGCAGCCTCTTGATACCATCTAAGAAAAATGTAGATATGTATCCACTTAGGCAGCTGGAACTAAACTGAACCGGTGGGATTAAAGCCCCTGTATTTATACTATTATTTATATTACTGGAAAGTTCTAGAAGTTACTCCAAGTTTACTCAGCACTGAATCTATCTGGAATGTTCTGGAAAATAGGTAAATTTCAAAATATCACTCTCCTGGTCACAAAAGCAAAGTTTGTGGGGAATAATAGCCATTTTCTATACTTTTGAGGCATAAGCAATTAGGAAATAACACTTACTACCCAGGAACAAAAAATAAATAAAAATTTGTTACAGTGTTATTTGTGTATGTATTCGAGTATTTCCTTCCATTCTCCTGCCCTCTCCCCCTCTCTCCTTCTCTGGAAAAATATACTTCCTTGTATCAATCTCGCCCTAATCAAGACCATCATCTATCTATCTTCTCCTCTCCCTCCTCTGTCTCCCTCCCTCTCTCTCACCTTCTCTCTCTCCTTCTTTCTTCCTCTCTCTCGTATTAAAGCATTCAAAGCACGCTTTCCTTACGCATAAAGTATTAGGACGGCAATACAAACTCGAGGTTTAACAATGATACGGTCGACAAGGCAACATATCATTAAAAAGCTTAAATTTTTATAATAAATATGATTTAAACGTATTATTTGCCCGAAATCGAATCGTAGGTGAAATGTGGCGATAAGAATAAGAAACATTATTTATTTTTATTTAAAACGGTCTAGGTCCGAAGATCGTAAGTCATTTCTTTCTAATTTTAATTTGCAAAAAAGTAAAAGCCTGTATATCGAAAAATATATTTTTACGTGTTATCTATTGGGAAACAGAAATTATCTACTGGAGTCGAACCCGGGTCTTTTTTGGGATTTTTTCGTAATTTCCTTGTAATATCCAAATGAAACATTCCGATCAAATTTCAATCTTCTACCTAGTCGGGAAATTTTTCAAAACACGTTAAAAATATTATCGTTCCACACGTCACAGACAATGAATCCACACATAAATCCATTTAACGCTTTTAAATTGTTGCAGACATCCTTAGCCTTTTATATATAACTAGTGTATGTGTCCGTTGAAATTCAAAGGGAATGTTTTTTATGAAATTTAGTGATGGATTCGATGCGAAGCCATTATCCAAATCAATGTTACGAAATTACTTGAAACCGGCAATAATGCAAATCACTAAGAATACGTAAAATTTTCGCCCTAAAAACTGAATCTATTGATCAGTTCGACGCATATTCAAAAATAGATGGCAGTAAAACAAACTTTCGTTCTTTTAGGTGTTCGTCGTTTCTAGTCTCGAGCTGCTACGATGATCCTAAGTAAGTTTAATATGCGAATGATTAATGTTCTACATTCAAATATAAATAACGCAACGAATGTTGTTTATATTGGTATCTATGAAAATCATTTCCCTCTCCTTCCTCCTTTCTCTCTCTCTCTATCGTATTAAAAGCATTCAAGCATTCTAAGGATTTAAATAACAATAGGATTTCGAGGTTTAACAATGTAATGGGTTATTTGGAATTATTAGAAACATTACAGATATGGAGAAATTCATATGGTGGCCACATCAGATTTTTTAGTCTATACCTCATTCTCCCACCCCCTATAATGACATTCTATGTTGATTCGTTGGACGGCCCATGTCACGCTCTTAAAACGCGAATAACTCGATCAACTATGCAGATTTAAATTTGGAATTTCGCAGAGATAATCTATACAGATATAAAAATGGTGAGACGAAGGAAAGTTTACGAAAAACATGCTGGGTATGACTCCAAGAGTGATTTGTATTCCCCATAAGATAACACGTAAAAATGGATTTTTGAGATTAAAATTAGAAAACATTAACCTACAACCTTTAGATCTAAACCATTCTAAAGGAAAATCTATAAAGGTTTTTAGTTTGCTCATCTTTTTTCGCCTACATTTCTAAATCTTTCATGGTAAACGTTTAATTCACATATTTTGGGAAAATCTTGCCATTTTAACGGGATGTTGCCTTGCCTACCAATTACATTGTTAAAATTTGAAATTCTATTGTTATTTCAACACTTATGGGTTTAAGCGTACTTAAGGCTTTTACTACGAGATGGAGAGAAAGATGGAAGGTGAGGGAAATGAATTTCATACCAATCAATGCAAACAACTTTCGTTGAGCTATTTGCGAGAAGGAATACCTCAAAAAGCTCAAATACTATTCAAAAAGATTAAAAATCATAATAATGAACTAAATTCACTATTATTATTGAAATAGAAACTGTATGAAAATCTGAGAAATGTGCTTTACGTTTTAATAAACAAACCAAGCATTTAAAAATTTATAGTGAAGGATTGGGCGGTTGGTTACGAGAGGTAGGAGAACGGAGGACTTGAGGACGATTTGGGAAATAGAGAGAGATAGAGAGGTTTATAAGAATCAAAGAATCACAAAAATAACAATAAAAGGCTATATTGTCCGTCCGTTGGTATGAGTGTCAAGCTATTGAAACGCGCATAACTCGATCGCGGATGCATGTACGATAGGAAATTGAAGTTTGAGGGGGAATAAAATTTATAAATTTTAATTTAATGAAACAATTGATGGAATGAAGCGATCTAAAGATCCTAAAGAGATCATAAGCTGTAAATTTGGGAATACTTTTGAAACAGGATAAAATTCTGCTATGATCGGTACTTGGGTCTTTCACTTGCCGGGCGGATATTCTACCACCGAACTGCCTTAGCAGATATTTCTTTCCGTTTCTGAACGCGGATGTTTTCCTTAGTTGGGTCCGCGCTAGCCAAGTTAACGTCAACCAACCCCAACGGAAATTTGTATTAAAGTTTCTTATTTTTAATATTTTCGTTGCAAATAGGGCTGCATGATAATCAAGGGGGCCGCGAAAAATGAAAGTTTAAGAACCACTGATCTAGCAGATCGCCTCGCAAACTGTTTCTATCCGGACCTTGTAGAGAAACTAGTACAAAAGCTGAACAAAATAGCAGCGGTGGATATCACTACGCCCGATTGATGCCCACAGCGATGGCGCTGCTTCGTATTCTTGGTAGCTTCTGCTGCAACATATCCAAAGAATTTTCACGGGAGACAAGTACAAAGTGTCTTTCATCATCATCAAAAGTAGTCTGTCCGTAGACAGGTCCGTGATTATTCATGGTTAAACCTGGTTCTCTATATACTCCTATTTTCCGCTATCCTCTTCATATCTTGATAACTCTCTTTCCTTTTCAATTGTCTATCAGCTGAAACCTTTTCCTACCTCTTTCCCTTTTTCCATCTAGTTTCCCTTCTCACACGTCTTTAATCATACTCTCCCTCTCCTCAGGTAATGTCCAACCCAGTTTGCCTTCCTCTTTCTAATAGTCTGTATAATCATTTGCTTCTCTCCTAGTCTTCGTAGCACTTTATCGTTTTTTATCCTATTTGTTCATTTTATCTCCAACATTCTCCTCCAAGTCCACATTTCAAAGCTTTCCAAGTGTTTGATGCCATTTTTCCTTAGCGTCCATGTTTCTGCCCCGTACAAAGCTATACTCCATACATAGCATTTTATGAACTTCTTGCGGATATCTTCCTTTATATTCCCTCTTTCATATCTCGTGTTAAACCTACTGCGCAATGAGAAAGACTAGGTTCAAAAGGATTGCTAAAAGTGGAATCTATAGAATTTAGATTTTTCTAAGACTGCAAAAGGATTTTTAATGGAAAGCGGCAAGAGGTATAAAACTAAACTTAATGAGCATTATAGTTCTCGATGTAATATTAACTGCCATCTCGTATCTAGCCTTGGGCCATCTTAACTCCTAACATACATGTATATTTAATTTAAAGGTACTACGTTTTCCCGGCAAAGGAGCTGAGCTTAATATTTTAGAACATATCAAAATTTTTAAATGTGACGCAAATACTAATGTGAAAAATGCGAATGAGCGGATGTTCCCTTCATATCCATCCATTCTTACAGCTGTCGTCAACTTTCTTACGCCTAACCCTCCATCCTGATTTTTTCCCTTTCATTCCTCTCCCTTCATTTTTTTTAAAGTTTCTCGTATTAAATTTGTTTGTTTGTTTCTCTTGCCAATCAGAATCTTGGACTATTATAGTCATCTACTTTCGGTTCATTATTTTTGGCCTTCACTACAGCCAATCCCTTCCCTCTCCACTTCCCTTTTTCTTCCATTTCAAATAAATATTAACCGTCAACTCCTCGCCATTTCCATTCCCCTTACTCTATATTCCAACACCCCCCACACACTTGCCTATATATGTATATCGTGTTCACGATCAAAACTTCACCTGATGATGACGACGAGTGTCGAAACCTAGGTAGTGTACTTTTTTAAAACTGTGGTACGTAAGTGGTATTTTCTATATATTTTATTTTATTCCAGATTGGCACAAAGGCCAAGACTATTGAATTCATTTCAATTGCGCTATTTGAAACATTTGTAACGGGATGGGCACCCTGTATCATACAATACATTCTTTAGCGGTTCGTCAATTTTAATGATACTAGAATAAAAGCCCGTCAAAAATGGCGGGGATAAATTGAAATTAACACATCCGTATTTCCTCCACCTTCCCTTTAAATATACTTAAGTACTATTTCCTCAGTAATGGATATAAGAATCCAAGAGGTTAATTAACGAGAAATTCCATACAAACAAAAAACTTTTTCTTCATTCTTCTCTCTTTTCCTCCCTCTTACGCTCATTATCTCTCTCTCTCTTCTCTCGTCCTTCCTCTTTCGCCCTTCATCTCTCTTCCTAGAAAATTTCGAACCACAATCTTTTACCGTTTTTGAGATATAATCGATTAAAAAACATTACATACAGAAAGCCAAAGACAGACAACGGAAACTATATTAGTAGCGACTGGTGATATGCCAGTTGAAACTCCACGACAGTCTTTTATGAAGTAAACAATGAACAAATCATACCTTGATCTTCTTCGCTTTGCTATGCTTTAGCGAGCTGTAGAAGGAATAGAAAAATTAAGTAAAAATAAAGAATTTGTGCATTTTTTCTTTGACGTCCACTCGAGCTTTACAAATGTAAAAAATAAAATAAAAATCTCAAGTGCCGCCCTCTTGAGCGGTGGAGAGGGGAGATAATTGGAGGGCAGCGTGGGAACCGTCATTCTTTCACCGGCGAGCCGTCTTCCGATCGACGTTTGTTTTTTCAGAATCGCTACCTTTCATTCCTCCATCTGCTGCTATCAACTGCTCTGACGAATCGCGATACTAAATAAGCTCCCTCCCTTTCTGGACGAAGCTGGCAATTCTCACTCTCGCTTCTTTGGCTCACAAAGCGTAACCAAGGCCGGATTATGGCCTGGCCACTATAGGCACTGTGCCTAGGGCCTACGAACAGTTCAAACAAAAAAGTAATAACAAATATTTTGTTCCATAAATTAAAATTCTCAGCCTGCGTTACTTCTAGTTATTAGGCATACGTAGGTTGGTAGATATAGCACTTAAGTTGAAGTCGGCGTCTGGCACGCTCAATAAAAATAGTAGAATAGTATTAATGCGCATGTCAGCCACCAAGATAGACCACGCAACCCTCGCTGTAGTATAGGGCATGCACAAAGTGAGACTCGCGGGCGACATGCGGCCCACTGTTGATGTCCGTGCGGCCTGCAGAGGATTTTAGAGCAAAAATTTTAATTTGGTGATCCATAAAAAAACTATATCAGAACAAAAAATACAGTAATACGCAAATAAAATAAACAAAAATGAGGTAGATTAGTTGCTTCTTATAAAAGTAACGATAGGAAAGTTGCCGTAGTTGTTATGAGGGTGTTCTGAAAAGTAGCACACATTTACCGGTATACCCTAGTCACACCCTTGTCCGGTGCGAGACAGTTGTTGAATTTTAGTGTATTAAAGTCATTTTCTATGAATATTCTTAATTTGTTTTCTCGAATTTTAGTGCTTCAATTTTTTTCGAAAATACTTGGATATAACTAGTGAAAAAAATTATAAATAATTTACAATCTAGCTTATGTTTGGCGACTAGTTATGTGAATCCTAACATTCCTCAGCTTGTTAATTTTAAATTCTTTTGCGTTTATTATAGTGCAGCCCTCGGCTAATTGTAAGTAAAAACCCTCAAATGCGGCTCACGGATGTAAAAATGTTTGTGCTGTAGTACAAGGGATACCTAGTTTCTAGAATAAGTATTTTTAAGAAATCAAAAATAATTTTTCCCCAATTAAGCATCATCCTGTAGATACGTGTATACCTATGTTAGTTAGTTAAAAGGCCTACGAACCATAGTGCCCCGAGCCTACGAAACCATTAATACGGCCCCGTGCGTAACTGAGGGATTCACAAAGGGACGAAGGGACAGAATAAAGCTCATAAATTTAGGATACATGATCTTTCTTTCGATCCAATACAAAATTTACCAATTTTCAATAGCGACAAAATCTGCTCCGAACATCAACTCTCGGCCAAATGTCCCCCGATTTAAACATGATAACGACGGGCATGCTCACCGTCCTCTCCTCGTGCACGGCTCGGCGCGTCTCTCCACCGCCGCCGCGCCCTATGTTCAGTATAACGAAATTTCAGTATAATTAATCAATTTGTATTGTCCTACAAGTTTAGTTATACCGGAATTTGACCTATATCTCGACCGACCGAAGCACTCTGGGATGCGCTCCCATCGCCTTTTATCCTAGAATAAAATTTAATGCGCTTCCAACCGGTTTCGAAATTCACCGTAAAGGCAGCGTGGAGCGTTTCCATGATCGTCGCGCGAAAGTGACGTCGATGACAGACAAAGCGAAATTTGCAAACGATTTATTTGTTAGATCGTTGCTCGCTTCGAGAAAGCTTTCGCGTTAAATCTTTGCCGTTTCGGAAGATGAGAACATCACTCTCGATTTATTTTTAAATATATTAAATTCTTTCACGCTGTAATTTTAACTGTAACGTAGAATTGCACATTTTCTCCACGCTCTTGAAATAATCGGATAATATTCTATGCGATCGAATACTGCGTTGAGGTCGCGCGTCGATTCAATAGGAAAGAAGAACTCACCGAATGCGAGGGAAACACCTGACAGAAGGATTTGCGATACTTGCTGCGCTGCACGAGGAAGAGCGGCTGAGAATGTTAGAGGACTGCATTGGATGAAAGGAGCGTACATGCAGTGGCAGGCAGAAGAAGGGGCTGCAGGGGCCGAAGAGGGGGCCGCAGGGGCAGAAGAGGGGGTTGCAGGGTCAGAAGAGGGGTTGCAGGGGCAGAGAGGGGGTTGTCGGAGCAGAAGAGGGGGCTGCAGGGGCAGAAGAGAGGGCCGTAAAGACAAGTCGGATGTAAAGGGAAAGTGAAGAATTAAAGCGGTGATGTGTAGAGAAGTATGATACAGGACGACGTCTAGTAATTGCATCCGGAGGCTAAAAAGTGATCGTAGAAGAACCTCGGCTAGTAAAGGAGCAGATAACAAGTTCCGCAGCCAAAATACGACGAACAAAGTCAATACGATTAATAAATAGAGTGTATACTTCACAGCAGTAATCGACAAACATGATGCGTTGTGACATAAATAGGAATGCATCGTTGTTTTTTAAAGAATAAACAGCTCTCTTAAATCTTAAGAACATACGCTTAAAATTTGAACTTTATTTCCACTTGACTAAATATCATTGTATTCGAAGTTACCTGTGCAAGAAAAGAACATCAGGGAATAGGGTAAGAGAAACAAGAAGGAAAAGTATACTCCATAAATGGAGTGCACTGAGATTTCAAAGGCGTTCTTTTTGAGAAATGCGGATAAAACTGTATGGAAAGATTGAGCGGTTCTTGAATATTTATCTCCGAAACTATAAGTCGTAATTATATTGACTCGCATAATTTTTTGTGGTAAATGTTGTCCTCTACCCGAATAAATTTTTTGATCTATGCATTATAGATCATATAAAAGCTTGGTAGAGAAAAATAAGGATTTTTAATTGTTGTTCGCCGATAGAATTGTCGTAGCGATCGACGTAAACAAAATATGTCATATTATGCATGCGGTATTCTCGAATTTTTATCTCCGAAACTATAAGTTGTAATTATATAATTCCGCGGACATTTTGTAGTAAATGTTCTCCTCTATTCTATTACATTTTTATTCGTCCGCGGAATTATATAATTACAACTTATAGTTTCGGAGATAAATATTCAAGAACCGCTCAATCTTTCCATACAGTTTTATCCGCATTTCTCAAAAAGAACGCCTTTGAAATCTCAGTGCACTCCATTTATGGAGTATACTTTTCCTTCTTGTTTCTCTTACCCTATTCCCTGATGTTCTTTTCTTGCACAGGTAACTTCGAATATGTATGTATGTATGTATATTCCCTTGTCAAAACCAATTAATTAATTAATTGGTAGGACCTGTCGCAAGACAGAACACGAATGAATGAATATATATATATATATATATATATATATATATATATATATATATATATATATATATATATATCATATAAGAGCTAGGGAGAGATAAATATGGCATTTAATTGTTGCTTGACGAAAGCTATTTAACGAGATACGAGTATACATTAATTTAATTGCTTATATAAATTGAAAATTCTAATTAACGGATGCAGTTAAAAATCATAATTTGTCAATACATTTTATTGAGAATCACTAATACTTAATTTCATTAAAATCCATCCAGTAGTTTCGAAGATTAAACATGCGGACGGACGGACGGACGGACGGAGGCGGCGTGCCCATAAGGCGTTCCGCTACTATTGCTTCTTTGGCAAAGAACACCTAAAAGTCGTATAGGAGTTAAAGAAGGGGTAGCAGAAGAGAAGATAGAAGTAATCGGGCTGTGATTGTTATAAAGGGGAAAAGAATAGGAGATGATGTGATCGGATGAAGATTGAAGAAAGGGGAAGAAAAGAGGAAACTCAGCGCTTCTGATTACTCGGGCGAGAAATTTTTTTCGGTTTGGCCACAATTTTCATCCAGAGAATGTACAAACCAATTAAAAGAGGTTTATTTCCTGTCCGGCCTAACAAGCGGCGAAACGTGAGATTTTATTTCTCAAATCGGAATCGTCCCGCCTAAACTGGGATGGCTGGTAACCCTACCTCAAAGTATACAGTAAACCCTCGTTAGCACGAACTCGGCTAACACGAACACTCGGTTTACACAGACAAATATTTTTCCCGGCTCTGAATGTATAGATTAATGTATGTGAGTTTGCTGCTTAACACGAAATTCGCTTAAGATGAAATTCTAATAAAATTCGGGAACCAAGAACTCATGTAATCGGTTAACACGAACATTTGGTTTCAGTCAAACGTATTTTAGAGTCATAAGACTTTATTTCCGACGTATAGAGGGGTAGTTTGTGTAAAACGTTCAATACACGGATGCCACGGGATTCTAAGAACGGTGATTCAGCGACTAACTTCATTTCTGGCTCTACTTACCTTGACCCTTCAGTCGTCTTTCATCTTTTAGGCGAAGACGTTACAAACATGGAATCTTTCATTGCATTAACATAGATATTTGCATTCCTTGCGGTAAAATTTTCAGTCGAACAGATCACCAAGGAAGAAAGGAAATTATTTTGGTTAATATCATCATTCACCATGAAATACGGTGTGCATTGATGCGATAGCAATTGTAATGAGGATATGTCTGCTAAATGGTCAAATTCGCAAGGTACTGAGAGCCTAATGCGCTTGCGCCTGCGAGAACATGCCTGTGCGGAGACAGAAGTTTTTTCTTTCACTCCAAGAAGTGGAACTCGAAAATTCAGGTAAGCTATTGAGTGTCATCAAACTAAATTTTTATTTGACCTTCGCTCCGGCGAAAACAATCGCAGACCATGCAATTCGAACATTGTCTTCTGTTTCTTGCCACAAATAATGTCATATTTAGCAGGACTATGGCTCGACCCGTAGTATTGCATCCTGATGGTGAAAGAGGGAAGAGTCCGCTTCTCTCAGTCTTCCAATGTTAGAGATTAGTTTTGTATGTAAGCATCCAACTATATAAATGGATAGCACAAGCTGCAAAATAAAACCAACTTCAATTACGCTGACAACAGAATTAAAAATACTTGAGGTATTGGAACGGGGTATTTTTTTCAAAAACAAGAATTACAGAAAAATATAAAATTCCGAAATCGACATAGTCCACAATTGTGAAAAATAAAGAGACAATCGATCAAGCTGTAACTGCAGGGTCGACAACGAAAAGTAAAAACTTACATGATTTAGATTAGCTAAAAGTAAGTTAATACCTACATATTTACATCATTTAACTTCAATGCGAAAATTTTTAACTTGCAAATAATTGAGATCTATCATTCACATCAAATTTGATGTTACGTTAATCTGAATATTAGTACAAATCGTGCATTTGTTGTGTTACTAACAATAATGTATTTAAAATGAACGGGGTATATTATCAACATATATTTAAACGGAAAATCGTAATAATTTTTTATATTTTTTCATACATAATTCGGTCATCATGAACTCGGTTAACACGAACGCTTGATTCGATTCTTCCTTAGCGTACGTGTTAACGAGGATTTATTGTAGCCCGAAGCAAGTTATAAAAATGTGAAATGTATCACATATTTCGTGCGATGGAGTATTTGAAGCATAACGATATACTTTGAACGAACGGACACCATGAAACAGCAAACACCACGAGCCCTTTCTGTCTCTCTCTCTACTAAACATTTCTTGCCTCCCAGTATTGATGCATTAATAAACGTATTTACGTTATTTTGGTATCAATAAATAGCACTGCAAAACGATATATCAGAAATTATGCTAGAGAAATATTAAATTTTCACTTGCCGATTTATTTTCTAAACAGTTGTAAATAATAAAAAAATCGAAAATGATGTAAAAAATATCTCACTTGAGTTAAGTAGTTGTAATATTTACGTTTACATTCTTTTCTTCGTCGTAAATAATCCATTTCCTTCAGCTTACAAAATGCTGCATGCACACGATAATAACCATATTTTCACGATTATAGCAGATTTTATTTACTTCACTTACTGCGAAGAATGTTTACGTTGCTAACCGTATCCATGCTGAATTTCTCCAAGTTCTGAGAGAATTACGACATTCTTGTTTGATTTTCTTTTGATAACGGCTGCTCCTACAATAAAAATGTATCGTAAAATAAACATTCTACTAGTTCTACAAGTTTTATTTTAAAACTATTTTGATATGACCAATACTTAACGAGATATGACAGAAATTTAATTTTTTGTCACCAGTAAAGTGGTGCCCCTGATTGGTTTACATGACTTATTTATGCGATTTTTCTTATTGCCTTTCACTGTAAGTCCTTAATATCAAATTTCATGAAAATCCGCCTGGTAGAAGTCGCGAACGAACGGACAGACCGAAGCTAGTAGGCGCTCATGCTGGAAGCGAACGTGCCTAAAAACGTAATTTTTGGTCCCTGAGTTTGCGCCTCCTCAGCCCTGCGCCCGGTGGCAACTGTACTCACCCGCCCTCTCCCCTTCACCCGGCCTCTGCTCGGCAATGAGTTGATGATGAATACAACAAGTGAAGTTAATATGAAAGTTATTAAAACGTGTATAAAATCAAAATAGGTAACTGCTTACTTCCAAAGCGCATGTCACCAAATTAAAACCCATCAAATTCGACAAATATGCTCTGCAGGGAATAAAGTCGGCTAAATTATGTTTTTTAATTCTCACTTGAATTCCGGTATATTTATCCGCAGTAATTAACGCATTACTATGTCACTAACTTCGAAAAAATTTCAGAGATGAAGCATGAATTTCCATAAATTGGTAAGTCACGTTAGCTAAAGGTGATATGGAAATACCTCCGAAAACTTCGGAAGCTTGTTAAGCGGTTCAAAATAAAGAGAAAAGTTCATATGATTATATATCGATAAACGCACCGTTTACGATTTTAGTACATGCCGCTGAGTGGGAGGTGGGGTCATAGAAGGAATAAGAGCAGCATTGTTGTTCGTAACTTCATTAATGAGCCAGGTTTGTGCTGTTCTAAGGGGAAAAGAATGTAGATTTTAACTATTATCATCGAATTTTGATAATTGATCGCATTTTGTTGAATTTCTATTAAAACGTAGCGTTTTTGCGTTTTAAATCGCATTTTATCGGATTGTTGCTATGGAGACGATTCTTACCGAACTAGGCTTCAAAATAGACGAGTGAACAAATGGGTTATTTTCTTTTCCGGTCGACTACTCTTCAGAAATGGACAGTTGATCCAGACGTATTAGCGTATAAATAGTAACATTTATTAAACTCATTATTAATTTTTTTTAAACATGCAAAATATAAAGTCAGAAAGAGATTTTGACATTGTTTTTAGTATTTTAAACCTGATATTGCTTAATTAATTTGTTTTTCCAATTTTTATCTATCATTGATAACTATAAATTACAAATGGTATTTATGGTATGAGAATTCCTTGGAATGACTAACACATACTGAAATATTTCCCGTCAATTTAAGTAATCAATTCGGGACGTCAACTTTTGGAAACCAGCCTACATCTGGACTTCTTATTTGTTTCTGTTATCTGTTTTACTTTTGCAGTACTATTAAATTGATTTTGGTTAGGAAATTGTATGGTATTCTACATTTTTACAGCTTATTATTGGAGTTATTGGTTTGTTTCTTTATGTTATCTAAGTCACATCAAAATAAAAATTTCTTAGCGCTATGGTTACTATTCATAATTTTTTTACCTAATATCCTAAGCCATGGAGCTCAACCCATTTTTTATACTCTCCGCGGAGCACGGATTCACCGTGCACGGTCTTGGATCAGAACGTATCCCTCGCGTTCAGCCACCCCATCCCCCGTACAACATTACTTGGCATGGACTTTGGGCCTGGGAGCGCAGATTTTGTGACTTGCCCCCGAGCACAAAAGACCCTAGCTACGTCACTGTTGCTGGGGTATATTATCCAAACAAATTTCAGAAAATCGCAGTAACATCCTAAAGAAATTTTCAGACACCAGATGATCAGCGGGAGTCGATGCAGCTCTTCAGAAGAGTTACAATATAATAATATAAAAGGAGCACTGAGGATTCTAGAAAATAGAGATGATCAGCCCAAAGTAAGAGTTTGACCAATAAAATGGAACGGCTCGAAACTATGTTCTTGGCTCTACTCTTGATTGATATTCTAGGGCGATATAATATCATTATATATAGACGTTCCTTACAGAGGAGTAGATAACATATAACATATATATAGGAGGATACTAATGTCCAGCCCAAACTACAAGAGCTAGAAAGCTGAAAGTGTTAGTATTTGTAGATATGATGAAGAAACCTACAGATAAAATGAGATTTCTTACCTAAGTGACATGAGTTTGACTCCAGAAATTCCGAAAGTTGCGTTTTTTCCCATAAGAAAAGCATTGCGACATTTTTGTAAATTAATTATGGGCACTTGCCGGTAAGCTAGAAAGATGAAATTTTCAGTGTTGCTATATGGCCACAATATCTATTAGGAATTATTGTCACTTTTGCTTACAGTGTCTTGGGTTCGACTCGAGAGACCCCGGAATATCTCCCATAAGTTAGCATGGGAAAACGTAATCCAGTGTGTAGACCAATCTAATAAGTTTAGGAAGCTGAAATTTTGCAAGATTATAGAACTTTTCTCCTAACCAACTATAAAAATCGAAAATTTTAAAATTGTTAGTTTTTAGGGGTTGTTTTAACCCCATTAGAACATTAAAGTTTAATAATATTTTAGGTTCTACGGAATGAGCTAGGAAGCTACAATTTTCAAATGATTTACAGAACAGTGCATTTGCACAAATAAACATTTCAATCTCTCTATATATATTTCGGCGGCCGTTAAAAATGTTTAAATTTTAAACAATTAGAAAAATATTATTTTACTTCTAGAAGTGCTACAACTTTAAAATTTGGCTAAAATGTGTAGCATTAGTACCCCATAAAGGGGAAAGTGTAAAATGTTTAAAATTGCAACATTTGGGGATTGTTTTAAACTATTATTACATGTGGGAAAAACGAAAATCGCTGCGAAGGTGAAATCATTAGAATTAAAAGAATATTTCTAATGATGAAATGTCTGTCTGAAAAATGAATGTTTTTTCAAGGTGAGATTAAATGCTTGCAGTATGCAAGCATCTTCTACTAATATGTTATATCCTCCTCCTCCTCCTCTGTAAGAGTCGTCGATATACAATGATAACATATAACATATAGGAGGATGCAAATGTTTAGGCACTTCCAGGTGTGCTGGAGATTGGAAAATTTTTTCTTAGGTAGGATTTTGTGCAAAACCAACTAGAAAAAACGAAAATCTTGAAAAAGTGCAACAATACGGCCGCTAAAAATTCGCAATTGTTTAAACAAATTTTCAAGGTTTATGTATTTCCGCATGTGCTACGGAGTTGAAATTTTTTTAATAAGTAGAATTATTAAAAAAACCAAATAGATTTTATACAAATTTTTATATGTTAATTTGTTTGGCAGTTAAAAATTCTTAAAGTTTAAACAAATAGATAACTGTTTAGGTACTATGGGATGAGCTAGGAAGCTGAAATTTTCAAATAATTTACAAAGTAGTGAATTTGCACAAATAAACATTTCAATTTTACTATAAATGAATTGCGGCGGTCGTTAAAAATTATTTAAATTTAAACAATTAGAAAAATATTATTTTACTTTTAGAATTGCTACAACTTTAAAATTTGGCTAAAATGTGTAGCATTAGTATCCCATAATGGAGAAAGTGTAAAATATTTAAAATTACAATATTTGGGGTTTGTTTTTAACTATTAGTTTTACATGTGGGAAAAACGAAAATCGCTGCGAAGGTGAAATCATTAGAATTAAAAGAATATTTCTAATGATGAAATGTCTGTCTGAAAAATGAATGTTTTTTCAAGGTGAGATTAAATGCTTGCAGTATGCAAGCACCAACTACTAGTTACTAATATAGCATTTCAAGGTACTCACATAAATCTTTTTGTAGTAATTAATTTCAAACAGTCATTGCATTTATGTGTTCAAGGTTTTAGATATAGTTTTGAGAGATGTGAAGCAATGGCCAATGAGGAGGTGCAGAATGGATCAACTTATTATGAGTTATCTTCGCGAGTCAATGGCGGATCTGAAGGGGAGGATATGGGGGCGATCGACTCCCCCATCCCCCCCCTTGGATGACCCCATTGCCCTCCACTGGGTGCGTTCTTAAATCCATTCCACGCAAAAAATCCTTGTTTCTACGCTGCAGATTAGGTCTTTATGGCACGGGAAAGATTAGCAGAGGCGGATTCAAAAAGAGGGGGGAGATGGGTGCGATCTCCCCCCCCCCCCCCTCCACATCCCGTACCATTGGAAAGTTTATGGATCCGCCCGACGTGAGCTAAAGAGCCTATTAATTATTTCTATGTAACTGCTGAAGACACGAATTAAACTGAGGGTGACAAAGTTCCCATGGAAGTTTTCATGCAGATAATAGACTCGATATTAAAGGAAGTAAAATCAAGAAGCAGCATGTACACAATATTATACGACAGGTTTTGATATCTAGAATCACTCTATAATGACGAAATAAATCACATTCCTTCAAATTTCATCAATTTGTCTTTGAGGTTTAGATGGAGTGTGAGCACATGTCAGTGACGAAAAGTCGCAGGTACGAACTTTCTGTGACTAAAGGTCGGGACACCGTTCTTGAATTTTTATCTCCAAAACTATGATGTAATTATGTGATTTCGCAGACATTTTTGTGGTAAATGTTTAGGTCTATCTGAATTAATATTTAAATCGATACCTTACAGATCATATGAGCATGGGAGAGAAAAATATGGATTTTTAATTGTTGTTTGCTGATGGAATTGTCGTAGCGATCGATGTAAACAAAATATTATGCCTGGGATTTTCTCAAATCTTTGTCACCGAAACTATAAGTCGCAATTACTTATGAGGTCTCATTTAGTTTCAAATACTCCATCGCAGGAAACGCGCCTATTTGTGTTATACTGTACACTTTTCTAACTTGTTTAACTTATTTGTGGCTATTGGAGATTCCTAAGACAAGTATTTTAAATTGCTTTTTCTTGAACAATTTTCGGCCATAGGACGAACTCGATGATTCTCTGTTGAATCATCTATAGGTGTTCTCAGAGAAGATTTAAAGGAAATTTCCATGTTGAACCTAAATTTATCTATTATATAAAAATGAATGTGTGTAAGTATATACCTATGTTTGTATGCCCCTTATACGTTTTTACACCATTGAAGCTATTAAGTTCAAAAGTTTTATGGGCCATCCTATGGACAAAAGGAAGAACTTGGTCTAGGTTTGCAGACCGTGGGGTCTCTTATACCTCATGGGGTCAACAAAATACAATTTTCATAAGAATGCATGGGAAATGGTGTGGAAAAATCCCAAAATGCCATGCAACCCTTCACTGATGTGGATATAAATATACCTAAATATTAACTTACGATCACGGCAAATGGCTTATTTTACGCAAGAAAGACAATATTTTAATTCTATTCATGTTTATTGTATTACATGTTAAATTGCTCGAAATTATCCTTTAAGCGCAAAATTTATTAACATTTTCCAGGCGGCAACAATGCTAAATTTCTTAATTGTTGTCCTCCTCAAAGGTAGATAGCCACGTAAAGATCAATGCAAGGAAAGTTTACGCCGTGGCGCGTCGTAGAAGAAGAATAGCCAACGCCAAGATAAAGGGTACAAATGGATTAAATATTGTCTATGAATACTTTTAAAGTGAGTCAAATGATTTTTAAGGAATATTATTACATTGTTATCTTTTACCATTAACATTGAAAGATTTATCGCAACATAAATCGATACATCTACTTACATATGTTCGGTAACCGAGATGTTGTTTATTGTTTACGTTTTGACTAATAGTATTGACATAATCCACATAATTTCATTGCTGTTTTAAAGGCTTCGGTGCAACTATCCATGTGGATATTAAGCAAGACGTTAATGTGTAAATATATTAATGCTAAAACTTTAAAATACAATAGATAAAATATTAAATGTTAATGTAAACATCGCTTGCGTAATTAAGGAATGGGGAACGAAAATTCAGGGCTTATGGTGCACTCGGAGTAATTTCCATTTTAATATAACTGCTCGATTATGCCAAATATTCTTGGAAAAGCAGTCTGCCTTGATTATATGATGGATTCACTATTGAGATACACCCACGAGCACAAGCCTGACTAGAATTTTTCAATGGTTTCTTTAGGTGGTAGTTAAAATTCCTTGTGAACCTCTTCTCCGAACAACACATTGGAGAAATTTTGTGGCACCGACAGCGCGGGGCCCCGAGAAATAAAAATCATTTGCTACTTAAAAGAAAATTCTTTCCCGAGCGAAGCCGGTAACTCCAGCTAGTATACTATAGTATATAAAAGAATGAAGTTATATATTTGTACGGTCAACTTTCAAATACAGGCCGAATCCATCCAAAATTACATAAATATATAAATAGCGCTGATAATTTTAACGGTAGTAAAGCATTTTTTAGTGGTTCCTGACTTTGTTAAGCGCGGAAAAATTGTTTTCCAATCGCTAAGTATTATTAAATAGCACTTTACAAAATATCGACTTGATATCAATTTTTTTGTTGAAGTATTAGCCTGTTTTGAATTATCATAAAATAAATTTTAAACAATCTATTTTTTATTCATTATCATTCCTTGTGCAAATCGAACAGGAAATTGATGTAAATGCCATTTATAAAATCATTTATTAATATTTTGACCTATGTTCACGATTACGTGGCGTCAAGTTACGCGACGCAATATATATATTTATTGCAGTCAACGACACGATGATTTATCTGTCAGGGCAATTTGTAAGAGACGAAGTGAGGAATAAAAAAGCACCATGGCCATAATTTTGGGCTCCTGGCCTAAAGTGGCATTAGTGACTTTTTAGTTTTGTGCTTTTGCCTGCTATATATCTTAACAGCTAGACAAAAATGGTTAGTCTTCCAATACATTCAACATTTTCCATCCCTTTATGTTTGAACGTCAAATTATCGGAAAATCCACTTAAACGGACTATAGTAGAGTCTCGGTAAGTTAAGTCAACCAAGACCTAATGAGTTTAAAAGCAGCCCTCCTTAAAGATACGTTCAACTATCTTTAGCTGCCGCAAATTTTCGAAACATTTAGCTATCTTCATAAAATATCTTTTTAATCTTTTATACCTTTTGAGAGACGCTTTCTACGTCAGGAGAGTAAGAAATAAGGTCACATACAAAGAATGTGAAACAACGCTTTACAAACACCTATATATGTCGAAATGGATGATTTAAAAGAGACTTTTGATCAATGAAAATAAGAACGAGAAACATACATGTTCATTAAGTCCAATATGTATCATATGACGGTTTAAATTTCAACAGTTATTAATACAAATAGAAAAATCCGTGAGGCTAAAAATTAAGAAAGCAGAGTTCATGAGTATTTCATGACGTTTAACAGCGCGCCCTACTTTATCAATGAATCAATTCATTTAAAGGAAACAGCCAGTTAGTTAGTAAAAGCATCTACTCGAAAAAGATATTAATATATTTTATATAAAACTAATTCGGGATATGTAATTTTATTTTGAAATGTTAAAAAATGCATTAATGGAGCCATCTTTATCAAACTCAATGATACGCAATTAACAATTTACCGTGCGGATTGATACAAAACTTGCTCAAGACAAATAACTGCCTTGGCCTTTAACAGGAAAATAAGCTAGCCATGTGTGCTATTAAGATAAAATTGTTTCTAAGAATTATACGACACGCCATAGCAAAAGGTCATGAACTCTTTGATCGAGGTTTGAGTTGGTGCAACTGTTGCCCGTGAGTTCTCTGATCTACCTAAGCGAGAGTGAATGCATTTGTAACAAAAGAGGTCGGCGTGTATTAAGACGCCCACGAGAACTAGATCCTACGTCTCACCTAGATTAAAATTACCTACTTTCTCACCGGAGACTCTCTCTCTCTCTCTTTCCCCTTACAAACCACTTGCACAACTCGGACAACCTCCTCCTTCCTCTCCATTTACACATATACCCTGGGTAACGATTCCTTTCATACGAAACGTTCTCCTACGGTGCATCAGTATGTATAAACTAGGTCATATGACGGGTCGAAATTATATATCAAAAACGGAAATTTCAAAAGATAATTTTTATTCTGTTCAAAAGAATTTTTTTTCATGGTCAAGATTTCTCATTAGCACTGATTATCACAGGTTGGCATAAAATAAAATTTTCATTGTACACTACATTTGGAGTGGATTGTCGTTCATCATTCATAAATTTTCATTGCACGTTACTCGGCTTCAAGAAAACCTTATTGTTATTTGAATTCCTGGTTCTTGATAGCGCAACATACATATGGCCTTGTGAAAAGACAGGATCTTCTAAATGAATGCTGACGTGGTCAAATGTTTGGCCTTGAGACTTTTCACGGTGATGGCAAATGCAGGAATGATGAGGAATTGACGTCGCTTCAGAATGAATTGCAATTGAGTGTAGCTGGGTGCTAAATCGATCCTTGGCAATAAAACGGTTTCGCCTTGATGCGCTCCTGTAATGTATTCAGCTGCCAAAAAATTCCGCTGCAATTCCTCAATGACCAGTCACGTTCCATTACAAAGGCCTTCCTTAGTATTTAAATTACGAATAAGCATGGCGATCACACCTTTTTCAAAATAAAAATATGCGGAGGCATCTCTGATGGTATTTATGCATGGAGAAAATCGACTGGATAATTCACAACGTCCAGAGGATCTTCAGACATAATCAGCATTGTAGTAAACATGTGAGTCACCTGGCATCGCTCTAATGATTGATGTATTGATTTCAAGCGTCACTGTATTTTTGGCTGCCAGAATTACTCTTCTGGCTAAATCAGCAGTCAATAGACGTCCCACATCCACTCCGTAGATGGTGTCAATAATGTTACCCCCCACATCATTTCTTGGGGAATTTGAATGTAGCAAACGTCGAGTCCATCAATTGGTGACGTTGTTTCTCTTCCCATACTCAGCGGCCATTTTTTAAAATCTTTCAAAAAATACAGCTACTAAATTGCGTTTTCAATTGTCTGTCGTATATTCTTCCATAAAAGAGAAGAGCACGTCAACCCCGTGCCTCGCTCCGCGAGGCGAATTCGTCCGCTACCTGTGTGCAACCCTGAACCTCCTCATTTCGGTATATATTTAAGGTAGAAAATTATATCTAGCCCTATTTTCGGGCTTCTCTTTCCCTTCCTCTCACTCCTTCCCTCTCTCACTCTCTCCCTCACCCCGCATGTTTTATCTAAGAAACTACTAGGCGGTTGTTCATGAAATTTGGTATTTACAGCATAAGGGCAAAGAAAATAAGAAAATGATGTAAGGCGATGGAAAGATCTCCGAAGCCAGTCAATGAATAAAAAACCGGATATCCGGTTTTCTATCCGACTTTTTTATCCGGTCTTTTTTATCCGGTTTTTTATTCATTGACTGGCTTTGGAGATTTTTCCTTCGCCTTACGTTTTAACTAGAGCCAGTGTAGCTCATATTTGGCTTCTCAAGAAAATTATGCTTACGTAGCCTAATCGGGAGTGCCACTTTACTGGCGACAAAAATGATCTTTTCTTTATAACACGAAAAAAATATGACTTATAACAAATAAGTCTTCAAACAAAATTTGTAGAACTAGTCAAATAGCGCATGTTTTGTCCAGTACATTTTTGTCGAAGGAGAAGCAGATTTCAAGAAATCAAACGGGAAAGATGCAATTCACTTTGCACTTAGGAAACTTTCTCCGTGTTTTTAATTGTTGTCAACGAAAACAATCTTCATGGCAACTGAAGTAAACTAAATCTGCTGTAAATGCCTATTTACATTTAATTTTCTTTCATGCACAAGCAAATACAACCATTTACGAAAAAAAATGCAAAATCGACCCGGGTTCGATTCCTGAGAATGATTTCCATTCCCCATAAGATAACATGGAGAAATCGATATTTCGATCTGCAAGCTTATTTTCTTTTGCTTATTTAAATTCACATATTTGACCTTCGATCTCCGGACTAGCACTATATTAAAGAAAATTGAAAATAGTTTCTTATTCTTATCGTCTTTTATCGCTTTCGAATCGAAATCTCTCAAATTTAACGTTTTAATATCATATTTTGACAAAATTTAGCGTTTTTAAGGAGATCGCCTTGCCAACCTATTGCATTGTTGAACTCGAAATCCTATTACTCTCACATATGCTCCCGTTCCCTCCGGACCTCCATGGACCCTCCCGGCCTAATTTATAAGTATCAGAGATTAGTTTTTACTTTCTCCATATACGTAGTATAGAGAAAGTATTATTATCATGAAAAAATTCGAATTCGAGATTTCAACGCAAATACACGTTTTGAGGTTCCCTGAACACGTTATGACTATTTTCGCGATAATGACTGTGTGTTTATCGGTCTGTCTGTATGTGATAGGATTTTTACTTTCTTCATATGTAGTATAGGGGAAAGTATTGTTTTTAAGAACATGAAAAAATGCGCAAAAGTTGAAATGACTTGTGTTACCATATGACAATTTTATTCGCCGAAGACGTCTGGCGTAGCCCGGCCATCGCCGGGTACTTTAAGCTAGTATCCGATATATATGGTGTAAATGCCAGGACACCTCTCATGCAAGACTTATTTTCGCGGATGTAGCTAGCACAAAAATCTATTGGGTGACAGTACTATCATTTACCATACTAGTAGTTTTGTTACGTCCCTAGAGGTGGCACACAGATATGGCCTGATGCCGTTCCGGTTGCATACAACTTTTTTTTTTCATCCTAACCGCATACCCAACACCAACGATCAGGATACGCCACTGATATATATATATCATCATCATCATAGGTAGTCTGTCCGTAGACAGGTCCGTGATTATTCATGGTTAAACCTGGTTCTCCATATACTCCTATTTTCCGCTGTCCTCTTCATATCTTGATAACTCTCTTTCCCTTTCAAATCGTCTATTAGCTGATACCTTTTCCTACCTCTTTCCCTTTTCCCATCTAGTTTTATATATATATATATATATATATATATATATATATATCAATAGCGCAAAAAATGAGGTTTTTTTAAAGTGAAGGTAACAGTCACTTTAACATGTGATGCATCAAATTAAACGTCTCGATCTGCAGATTTGAAGAAAAATGATAAAATTGAAGTCGGTCATAGGTACCGTTTGTGAGATATTGAGTTTTTTGTGACAGGCTAAGCTCTGTTCGACGTAGTTATAGTGGTTGATGTTAAGGTGGCGCTTCTAGCGGACATTAGACGCAGTAGGAAATAACGTGGCACTCCTAGTGGATATTAATAGAAGGAAATAAACCTCGCTGTCGCTGAGCTTCTTGGTAATGTGACAAAAGGCTTACTACCAAGACAATATTTAATATAACCAACCAGTCAATTTATCAACAGACAACTACTAGCAGGGGCATCAAGAGCTAATGTGGGCCCTGGTGCAAAGTGTATGATGGGCCCCTTTTGTGTGTGCATATGTGTCCACATGTAGATATGAGGGTTACAAATCCACAAGTCATTTCTTAAAAAATGACTATATTTATTGTTAATCCCAATTAAATCACTTGAAAATATAAGTTCATATAATTTATGCAGGTTGCACTAAAATATTGAATACATAGATAGTACATATTTATACCATATAAATGACCATGATAAATGGATTTTAACACAGGAATACTAGAAAACCACCAAAATCTCTATTTCTGGCCATTCTAATTTTTGTTAACCTCTTTCCCCACACATCCACTTTGTCAACAATACATGTATACAACATACCAGTATACTCGGCCGGACCCGTTGAAGAATTTCAGATTTCAGGCCCGGGTACTGTAGACCCCATATATATATATAAGTAAATGAAGGTAAAAGGAATTAAATGTATCAAAACAAATATGACTAAATATGTTTTGTGTAGAATTACTCACATGATTCTGAGCCAGTTTTTGTTCCTGGGTTGTACAATTATTTGATCCCACACAGTCATTCTCTCGTGGGATTTCCTGAAAAATGTCACAATTCCTTTAAGAAGAGAAAATAAAGAGCTTGCAGAAATTGGTGAATGTGTGGCATCACTTATTACAAGAATTAGTATATGGGCAAAACGCCAAATATGAGCCTATCCTGGATATTCCTTGCTTAACCATGATGAAAAACTGCTCTTAATTCCTTTGCTGTTTGCTGGGCCATCTGTTGCACTTTCCACACATTGTCATAAGTCTAGATTATTTGCTGTTAATACTTTCTTCCAAATTTCAAGAATCCCTTTACTTGTTGAATTTGTGCAATTGACATTTTATTGGGAATGGTTTTACATTGAAGCTCCAATGGTCTATATACTACAAAAATTATCAAAACTTTCAAAAATTCAATAGGATCTTTGTTATCTTATATAAATGAATTACAGTTCCCATAATGCTGACAGTATAGAAGTTAAGGGGAAGGGATGGAGTGGTCAGGAAATGAGCATGCAACCTTTTCTCATGTGAAGTGCAAGAGGGGAGGGTATGAAGGTTTTTCACCACTCTAATTTACCTCTGCTGAGTTGAACCGAGCCAACTGGTTTTCCATTTTCTGTTTAAGTTCATGATGGCTAGACTGGCTTCAGTTTCTTTTCTACTACCATAAGGTTCATTTTTAAACAACTTAGTTTCATTTACAATGGAAGTGGAAGTAGTTAGATCTTATGGCTGACCTGTCAGCAGATTTAGTAGTACTACATAGAGAAAGAATCAACAGCAAATTTATGATGTAGTGAGACATGTATGGCTGATCCAACAATTTCAATGTGGTTTTGAGGGTCATTCCTCATCCAAAACTTGACATCATACAACATCCCTAATTTATTAGCTAACTGTACAAAATATTTTTTTATGCATGTTGTATGTGAGAAAACACCTGGCCATTTTATGTTATGTTGTAAGAATGGAAAGGTTGCTTAACCACCCACATGATCTCCAGATTCTCTAAAAAATTTATTCTCTAGTAATAATATATGCCTCACAATTTCAGGTACATCATTTGCCATTACATTAACACCATGTCCTTTGCTGCATTCAGATTTGATGATAAACTGCCTCCAGGTAACAGATCATCTGTTTTAAAATGCTGGGTGACGTACATCATCAAATGAATCCTTTCTACTCTGGACCAACTGAAAATGCATTTTATGGACGGTTATAAAACTTAGATTTGGCTGAAGCATATGGAACTAGACTTGCTAGGCCAGAAACTATTTCTTTGCAGCATGGTATATGTACTTAAAAATTTAAGCCATACATTCATGGTATTAATTCATATGCACATTCTTACAAACAGATGTATAAAAAGGTATCTGAAGAATTGCCATTACTTGAGGTGAAAATTATCATCCTGTTAATTTAGTAATACAATTTTTTCAGGAACTGAATCACGATTGTAAGCGGAAACATACATTGGTCTTGCAGATGCTCTGAACACAAGATCTGACAATAAAAGTCTTATAGTGGTTTGTATTGTAATATTATCATTGTTATGTTCTGTCAGGGCCATTGGCATTTTAAAAATAAAACTACTGTAATTACTCATCAAACATGACAGGTATGTGTGGATTAAGTATTAAATTTAAGGTACTTCCCATTCTTCCTCCTTTTCTCTCTTCTTCTCTCCCATCCTCCTCCCTCCCATTCTCCCTCTCTCTCCTCCTCTCTCCATCTCTGGCAAAATAGACTTCTTAGGCTTAATCTCACCCTAATAAAGAACATTATCTGGCCAAGTGGGGGGTGCAGCAGATGCAAGGCATCTGTGCCCTTGATTTTTAGGGGCCCCCAGATGTTGAGTATAAATAATATATTTACATCTTTAAACAAATTGTTGCTTTTTTATTAAATTAATTATCATTATAGTTACTTTATAATTATAACTACATGTTCTCTCTAAGCTGTAATATTGATGTGTACAAAATGGCAGGCTTTTTTGACATAGGGGGGCCCCAAGAACTTATTTGCATCCGGACCCCCAAAAGTACTTGGCCGGCCCTGTCTCTCACTCACTTTTTCTATCTACCTCCCTCTCCCTACTCTGTCTCCCTCCCTCTCTCACTCCTTTTCTCTCCTTCCAGTCTCCCTTCTTCATTCTTTTTTCCTCTCTCTCCTTCTCTCTTACGTATTAAAATATTCAAAGCATGCTTTCTTTATGCATTTAGTATAAGGATTGAGACGACAATACAATGTTGAGGTTTTAAAATGACACAGTTGACAAGGCAGCATATCATTAAACAGCTTACATTTTTTCAATAAATATGATTTAAATGAAGAACTTGAATGATTTTGTATCATAGAAAAAATATGATGATAAGAATAAGAAACATTATTTCTTTTTCTTTAAAATGGTATAAATCTGAAGATTGTAGGAAAATTCATTCTAATTTTAATTTGCAAAAGAGTAAAAGCCTGTAAGTCAAAAAATATATTTTTATGTGTTATCTTATGGGAAATAGAAATTATCTAGTGGAGTCAAACCCAGGTCCTTTTTGAGGATTTTTCGTAAATGACTTTTACTATAAGAATCAAGCATTCCTACCAAATTTAAATTTTCTACCTACTCAAAAAGTTTGTTACAATAGCATTACAGTGTCTCCCTTTTATAATGACGACATAACTTACGTCAACACCATTATACACATATACAGAAGCACAGAAAGAAATACCTGGCCTTTTATATTAGTAACTGTACTTAACAGTTAAGGTTGTATACAAGGAGACACTATACGAGATTCATTGCGTTGCATTTTTATTCAAAACTCCTGAATTTACTGACACTGCTGTGCAGAGCCCGCATAGGTACCAGCTAGTTAAAATATTAAACAGTGAACTTTGCTGTACTGAACTGTTCTCCACATTTTACAATCTGTGTGTAATATTGGCTAGTTGTCAAATGCTTTAAAAACCAAATAGCATTGTTTGTCATCAAATAGACAGGATCAATTTCTGGATTTTCTAGACTTAAATATTTGGTAACAGTTGGAAAACGAAATCATCCACCCCCATATTTCACCCAATGTGTTGCCACAAACTTCAAAGTTTCTATTTTCAAGATCATCATCAATCATTTTGCCTTGCGAATCAAGGTGGCTTCCACAATGAACATGAGGAAGAATAAATCATGAGAGTTCCTTACTTGAAGGAGCCAAACTTCTCCCAACATGATTAAAAGCACTCCTCCCAGGTGTATTGATTGCAATAAAAAAGCATCCAAATTATATTTTTTAAAGTGATTAATTGCAATGTCAATTATCAGGCACTCTTGTCATGAACAACAACCTTGTAAAAATCACAATTGGTTTAACTTAATCTTGAAATCTTGTTAACACTTTAAATGCTGGTAGCTCCAAAAGCATTTCAAAATCAAATGCATGTATATATGCTGTTGAAGAAGAGTGCTTGCCTGATTTAATAGCTTTGTAGGTTGAGCCTGAGTATCCTATTGCGTTTGGCATTTTTCTTATCTATTCCTGCATAAACTGAAGGTTAATGTCAAGTAACAGTATGATGTGATGAGTACATTATTTAGGCGACTGTAAGAGATATTAGGTTCTGATATGTGATCAGGGGTGGCCCGAGGAATTTTGGCACTCTGGGTAAGATAGCACTTCATTGTCCCCCTCTGTTAATGTTTGTTGAGATATTTACAAAGCAAAAGTTAATTTATTCATTGCTCTAAAAATATTGATAATGAAAAATTAATAGTAATGCCATCAAGATTCTATCGTGCACGCACCCAAAGTGGCAGTGTTGGAGAGAGAGGGGTTATGGCCTTTTAACAGGGTGAGGGATGCTAGTTTCATTCAGCAGTGGCAATCGGTACATTCTTGGAGTGGATAGTTTTGTTGTGTCTGGAAATTTATCATTACCAAATGTGAATGTGTTCGCTTTGTGTGAATAAGCAATTTACGTGTAATTTCATCAATGTTTCTATATACATTGTATTTTTAATTAAAAAGTTCTTAAGTGATCAGTAAGGGTTCTTCAGACAAAATGGCTTTTTGAATAATCAAAGATATTTTAGAAAAGACATTTTCTTCTCAAGCTTTTGCAGAATAAACTGAAATTGTTATGCCCGGAAGGCCAACTTCTGATCTTCCGAATTTAGTCTAGTCTAAATCTAAAAACATGTTTCCCACAAGCTTTACTCCTTGTGTCATTGATATGTAGTATTCCTGTTTCTACAGCTACAGTGGAGAGGTCCTTCTCGACATTGAATAGAATAAAAACTTATTCACGAAACTCCTCAGGTGAAAAAAGACTCTCACACTTGGCAGTAATTTCTATTGAATCCAGTCTCTTAGAGGAAATAAGAAACCAGCCTGTTTTCTTTGACAAGGTAGTTAAAGCATTTGCAAAGCAAGAAAGACACAGAATTTAATTTTCAATTAGCTGTGTTCATTTAAACTGAATGTAAAGGCTTTCACTAAATATAAATGTTGAACTCTAAAAGAAAACACATTTTAAAAACAATCAATTTGTTATTATTCATCCTTTGAGTAAAGTTGTACAAAAATACTTTGGAGTTACAGTGCTTACACACAAACAAACATAAAAATACACATTCTATTTTATTTATATGATATTGAAATATTTTTAAGGGAAATCCAAGTCTGCTTCACTAACCTCTTCTTCCATGGCACACCACTGGATATGATGCAATATGAGGTTGTGAAGTATCATTGTGACGTTATGTAATGAGTTAACTATTGAGGTTATTGAAAGAGATTTTGTATTCTGGTATGTTATGTGCTGTGACATAATGTGATGATGAGATGTGAGGAAATAACTCAATGAAATGAGGGGATGGGTAAGGTATTATGCTGGATTATAATAATAGTGTATTTATAGGTTTCTGGTAAAGTGATGGAAAGATATGTTGACATGAAATTAAGTTCTGATGCGATATTATGCCGAGATATGATGTTGCAACCACCAAATGGGCATTTCGACACCAGCAGATAAGCCTGATGTGGCTTTGCTGGACCATATCATGTTACAAAGAATATTCTTGGAACAATACATATATAGTATTACGACTGACGCATACACACATGCAGATAGCTTCTTTTATTATTATAGATTAAGATACAAAGTCAGGACATATACTGCACTGTGGATGAAAAAATGTTTATTTTTCTTTAAGTCAAAATTCAAATCCATGCTAAATTTGCATATAAATTCGAATTTAATCATAAAATTATGAAAAATTTTTGGTTTTCAACAATGAAACATATTAGCTACCATAGCAATGACTCCAATGCCTTTGAATGGGAATTAATTTTCTATACTTCAAGAGCATTAATTTTATGCTTTGAATGGGAACTAGCTGCATTTTGCAGCATTGCTTGCAGCATCAATAAAATATGTGATTACAGCCTCCCAGCATGGTAATAATATCAGTTCCTTTTATGGCAGAGAGATGGCGGCAAGATAAAAATGCAGGACATAAATATTTTCTAACAAAATTTTCTGTTCAAATTGCATTTTGCAACAAATGCTACTATTAAATATTCATAATTTTTTATTTTAATCTTTTGAGATATTAATGTAATGCAATGGAAATCAAGAATATGTGTGTTCTCTTTTTAGAAATCTATTTCAAAATACAACAGAACCTCCTAGTGGATAACACTTCAACTGGCTGACATTCTTGTTTTTAAGGTTATACCAGTTCCTTATATGGCCAAGAGATTGCAGTAATGTAATATTTCATGGCATGTATACTTTCCAACAAAGTTTTCTGTTCAGATAAGGTTTTATGACAATTGATATTATTAACTACTTGTACCTTTTATTTTAATGTTTACGCGATATTTATGGCCAAAAAAGGGACTATAAATACTTTTAATGAAATTTTAATAACGTACTTAACAGGCCATGGATCTGTGTTGTCCAATTGATAGATGTGAATGTCATTGTTATTTTGCTGACTGATAGGGTGCTGGTGGTGTCGTGGTTAGAGCATGGGCACTGTTTGGCCCTGCCAGCTAAAGGGGCACCCGATTCGAATCCTATAGTATATTTCCGAGGATGCGCGGCACCCTATTTGTGCGTGTTGGAACTAAGGAGATGAGGAAGAGCCAATTAGAAAAAGAGAAATGAGGAGCGTGCTCAAATCAACACTCCATCCTTCGGAAGGGACGTTGGACCCCTTGGTGCTCTTCGTTAAGAGCAGGCTAAAAGCCGGCACCAGGTTTCCCTCCTCTCTTACTACCCCGCTATTCATTGCACAACCTCTTGCATGTAAGGCAAGAGGCGAATCAGCTGGACTCAAAATAAATTAATTAATTTTGCTGACACACTGGCAAAATGCACTTCATATATAGAAGGTTAATGGACTATATTAGATAATATTGTTAATGTCAACCAACGAGGTAAGCATATGGTGACGTCTTAGTTCTAACATATAAAATATTCCATTTATTTATAGGACTATATTGTTATGCCATTGATTATACTTATAACTTATGATGGCGTCATTAAACTAACACACAAAATTTAATAAAACGTCAAAAGCATTTTTATGTTGTGTTTCATAGTTTTTCGAGAAATTTTTACTCTTTTCAATCGTTAAATCATACCTATAACACGTAAACATCGACTTTTCGACGTGCAGGTTTTTATTCATTTTGAGATTTACATTAGATATAATTAACCTATGACCTTTGGATTTGGATCATTCTAAAGAAAAAATTATAAAGTTTCTTATTCTGTTCATCTTTTTCCACCTACAATTCTAAATACCTCATGTTAGACGTTTAATTGGCATATGTTGAGGAATTTTTGCCATTTTAACGGGATGTTGCCTTGCCAACCCAATACTTTGTTAAACTTCGAAATCCTATTGTTATTTCAATCCTTATGGATGAAAACATACTTTTAATACGAAAGAGAGGAAGGAATACGAATGTAAACAACATTAGTTGAGTTATTTACGAGAAGGAATACATTTGAATGTAGAACATTAATCATTTGCATATTAAAATCACTTAGAATCACCATAGGAGTTCGAGGCATGAAACAACGTACGATTAAAAGAACGCAAGTTTGTTTTGCTACCATCTATTTCTGAATACGCGTCGAATCAATCAACAGATCAGTTTTTAACGCGAGAATTTGACGCATTCTTAGTGATTTGCATTGTTGCCGGTTTCGTGTAATTGGGTACCATTGATTTGGATAATCGCTTCGCGTCACATCTATTCACGAAATTTCATTAAAAAAACTTTCCCGTTGAATTTCGACGGGCGTCTCCCTAGTTTATATATAATTCACTTGGTCAGAGTAGCTAATTTGGTCGGTTAGGCCAGGAGGGAGGGAGGAAGGAAAAAAATAGGAGCGGAAGGTAATTTACTTCAGCGCATAATTTCAGATACAAGAAACCATTACTTTTGGACCTTTTTTAATAACGACATTCACGAGCGCGATAAATAGCCATCTTGACGTATTAGCGTTCCATTAAAATTAAATTAATAGCGAGAAAGGCAACCTGATTCTTAATCTCAAAAACCTAATAACTCAGTTACTAAATATAATTCACTGAAAAAATATTTAGTTTTCATCAAAAATTCTATTGGTAAAACATACATAAAGTCAAAAAAATCCAAACAAATTTTGATAGCTTAACATTTGGTGCTGAAAATCGGAGGAATATCTAAAAAAAACAGCTATGAAGGCAATTCTGGAAAAGCTTCTCTCTGCACAAAATTCAAACTAACAATTCTCGGGAATATCGAGTAAAATCCCGGTAACGGGAATTCCCGGTTCCAAAACTCTACTCGACGCAAACTCTTGCAGGTTTTAAGAGGGTAGTCGTCCACCGAAAAGGCGTCGGTTAGATACCAGGATAGTTATGGATTTTTCGGGTTTAAAAAAATGTCATTTGGAGGGTAAATATCGGGTTTTATTATTTTCCTTTTCATTTGGCTTAAAATCGGGTATAAATAAGTTACAGATTTTTCAAGGTTTTAAAAAAGTTCAATCTCGGGTAATTTTCGGGTTTTATTATTTTGTAATTCAGATAAAATTATTATAAAATAAAAATCTTGTTTAATAATGCAAAAGTTTGATCAACAATAAAACTTTTTACTACAACTTAAGTATGTTTGAGTATGTTTAGCCTCCAGGTGGAGAGGAACAGCTCGCAGGCTGCACAGATATCTTGCTTCCCGTTCAACTTCTTTTGAAAACACATCAGATATTAGTGAAATGATTTTTCTTACGTAGTGTTTTCAACTAACAGACACTTGATCTAGCAGCGACTAGCTAAGGCGAGATCCTTGACAATTAGTGGCGCGAGCAAACCAAGGAGGTTAAGACTGTGTTACAAAGTAAGCTTACGAATAAACCGTTTACAAAGAGAATAAACAGACTGATCACGAACATCTCGGACTGCACTCAAGTGCTGAGGTGCTTACAAGCGCCAGAATAGAAATTCTGTGACCAAATATTAAAAAAACTAATAATTTCGGTTTTTTTTTTTATTTTACCCGAAAATTGAAAAGGACAATCGGAGGGTAAAAATCGGGTAAAACCCATAAAATCCATACCCTACTAATGAAGGACAAAAACAGATTAATCCTCGAGTGACGTCACCTCCCGGTATAAACGCAAACAAATCAAGAACGGTCGGCTCCAGTCGGCTCGATTTCGAAGAATTTTCGCCTGAATACTCAGCGAGAACTCTTGCAGGTTTTAAGCGGATAGTCGTCTTCCGAAAAGGCATTGGTACGGTATCAGGAAAGTTTTCGTTTTTGCGTTTGATTAACATATAATCGGCTGGAACACGATGTGTAGACATTTAGTCTTTAACATTTTAAAATATCTTACGATCGAGACTCGATATTTTTACTATATCACATATAAAGAAATGAAGATTCTTATTCTTACAGTCGCATATTTTGTTTGCATTGGTCGTTGTGACAATTCTATCGGCAAACAGCAATTAAAAATCCATATTTTCTCTTCCATGATCTTATATGATATTTGTGTATAAATTTAAAAATACTTCGAATAGAGGACATCATTTACCTCAAAAAAGTCCGCGAAACTATATAATTACGATTTCTAGTTTCGAAGATAAAAATTCAAGAACCGCCCAATCTTTCAATACCGTTTTATACGTATTTCCTATTAATGACACCTTGGAATATCTGTGTATTACATTTATGGAGTATACTTTTCCATCTTGCTACGTGTTACCCTGCGAGAAACAGAAATTATATCCTGGAGTCTAACCTTTTTCTTTTTTCGGAGGTTTTTTAATCATCATGACTTTAATGCGTGATTAAAGCATCCTTATCTAATTTCAGTCTTATTCCTAATCAGTATATTTGTTAAAAACATGTCATATGTAAAAAGGTCTATATGGAGGATACTGTTACTAATTAACTTTTTCCCGGGAAAAAATATCGCCGGGAAACCAGAACTCCACATGATGTTTGAAGATATATTTAAACAATTTTATGATTTGGTACATTTTTGCGAGAGATTATCACTACTTCAAGTTATTTCTCTGGTTAAATATTATTTTAAATAAAATTGCTCTTGGTTTAATCGGTTTAATCCATTCCCCGACCTGTTGAACTGTGTGCATTCCTCAATTCATTTGTCTGTTTAGTTATTAATTTCGATTAAAGAGGACAACGACTTACAACATGCCAAAATGCAGGCCTTTTCATTTGTAATCATTTTGTTAAGAAGAAGCACTGTCAAATAGCTTATCAGGTACACAACTGAAATTCTATATTTTTTTATATCTTCTTTGTGATATTTATTTTAGCTTTGCAGGTTAATTTCGTCTTTGTGAATTGTCGAGTCCGTATGGACAGTAATTAAGAGATATCGTCATTAGTCTAAGAAATGTGGATGTTTTGAATGCAAAGAATTCTATTCTTCAAGGAATTGAATAGCAAAAGTGATGTTATGCCCACGTTAAATATTTAATCATATTTTTCTGAGTATTTGTTTATATCTTATGTCACAGCTGGATAGCTGTCATTGCACTACTGCAAACGATTCATCTAATATTTTGAAAGGATTATTTTAGCTATAACTTTTTTGTGAGAGACATTGCCTTTATTTTGTTAATCTTTAAATGTACATGTTGATTTATTTGTATTTTTAGTTTAAATAGGCGTGCCACGTAGGCGCCCCTTGAAATTCATTCATAGTGAAAATGATTTTAGTGTATGGTTGTTTGATTACTAATTTGATTCCCCAATTTTTCTTTCTGGAAAATGTTGCTTTTTACTTAGTAAACACTTCTTTACATACATATTACTGAAGGCTAAATATTTATTGCGCCCTTTTCTATGTAATACCATCATGTGAGCGCGTGAGGCTAATGAAATACATTTGGTGTTTACCTTTAGTTCTGGCCGTCGAAATAACGTCGGATTACGGAAAAACAATTACTGCAATTTCCTTGTGAAACGTATTCAGAAAATAGCTAGTGAATTTCTCCTTTAATAAAAGTTAAATTTTAGCAATATTCATCTAAACATTTCCGCTTGAAATAACAATATTAATAACCTCATGCAAAATTCAAGGTTGCTGAGTTTGAAAAAACTCGGGCTTGCAGACGATGTGTCATTATTTTAACGTCATATATAAAACCCATTTGTACCATAAAACAACTTGCCTCGAATTTAAGGCTGCTGTGCCTGGGGAGCAAGAGGCGGCGGAGGGCGGGGATGGAGGAAGGGATGTGCGATGGAGGATCCGAGAAGAAAGAGGAGTCTCCTAAACCTTCGAGGAAGTCGTGGCTGGAACTCAAGTCTGTTGTGTGCGAGCTGAGAAGACAGCTCTCCTCTCTCTCCTCTTCTGTTCCCGGATCACTTGCCTTTAGGAAGCTTCCTTCTGGTGTCTCCGAGTCCTCCATCACAAGAGTGTATTTCTTGGCCACTCCTCCTGGGTTTTGGGAATCGACCCTTTTGTATGTTGACGTCTTTGGAGAAGGTCAGTAGATCCACTTCAAAAGTGAAAATTTAGTTATGCATCATTTTTAATTCAGAGCAATTCCTTAATAGCTATGGTTAAAAGCGGCTAATGAAATAGAAGTGTTGAAAGAGCCAAGTAGTTATCAAAGGAATATGAGGAGGTGGTCTATGAAGTAACCTGAAACGCTCAAAGTGGCTGATATGAACAGATATCTTTTTCAGCTACTTAATGGTTAGTTGGGTTGGGTTTCACTGATTTTCATTCTAATAATGGTATCTCTATTAGAATCATTAATTGATTTACCTTTACTATAGTGTTGCTGAAATGTATGTCAGATCTACACAGTGGTTTTATTGCTATATGTTTTAAGGGCCCCTGAAAACGTTTTGATTATTTTCTCGATGATGTCTGTCTGTTGGTCTATATGTGATAGAATTTGTTTGGCACTCTAACTCACAAACTTACACTCATAGCAATACCACATTTATATTTAGAAAGTACTACATAATGAAGAGCTGATTAGGTTTTGGCAACAATCTCTCAACCGGAAGTGGATGTTTACTCGAGTCATGTTTTGGCTTTTGGTAAATAACTCTTTTAAATCTTCATAAATGTAATTATTGTTTATTATAAACTTCATAGATAATATTATTCTCTATAACCTTTGTTTGAAACATTTTTTGTAGAATGCATTGTTAAGGAGATATTCCATTTATTTAATATTTGCGTTAATATTTCATGAATGTAAAACTACTGGAATATAAGTCATAGGAAATTTAATTTTCTACAATCTTTGTTTGAAACATTTTCCTATATAATGCATTGTTGAAGAGATATTTTAAAAACTAAATTTTTTAGCTGCCACAACTACACGTGGCTGGAATGTAACGCTTGTGCTTGGCGGGAGTCGCCTGTATAAGTATTATGAAAAAATCGAGATTTCAACAAATACATGTTTTAAGCTCCCCTGAACATGTTTTGACTATTTTCTCAATCATGTCTGTGTGACTGTGATCGGAATGTTTTAGGTGCTCTAACTCAAAAACTAATAATCCAATCAGCATAAAATTTCATGTTTAGCATTTGTATTAGAAAGTCAAGAAGTGATTAGATTTTAGCTAAAATCAGTCAACCAGAAGTGGGTGTTTACTCTTGTTGCATCCTTTTGTTTTAGTATTTACTTGAATATTTGATGAATGTAAAAAGGTATTGAAATAAAAGTTGTAGGAAAATTAATTTTCTACAACGTTTTTTCGAAACTTTCACATATAATGCATTGTTTAAGATATTTTAAAAACTAATTTTTTTAGCTGCCACCACCTACCAGTGACTATTGTAAACACTTGATGCTTGGTTGCATCTTAATAATGCTCCTTTTTATTTTCTTAATTGTTGGAGCTTCCTGCTATTTCCAATATCTAAAGACTACGGCATGAGTTTCACTCTGTTCTTTGTCAAGTCTTTAAATTTTTCTCACAGTTACTTAAAATATTTATTATCATTTAATCTATTTGGAATTTTTAGAAATATTACAGGTATGGAGAAAGTCATGTGGCGGCCAAATCAGATTTTTTATACTAGTAGAAGGTGCTTGCGTTCTGCAAGCACCTCACCTTGAAAAACATATTAATTTCTCAGAGAGATATTTCATTATTGGAAATATTATTTAATTCAGAAGATTTCACCTCGACACTGATTTTTGTTCTTTCATTATGGAACAATATTGAAGTAAAACAATCCCTAAAATTTGCAATTTTAAAAATATTATACTTTTTCCATTCTGGGGTACTAACGCCACATATTTCTGCCAAATTTAAAAGTTTTAGCACATCTAGAAGTGAAATAATTTTATCTATTTGTTTGAATTTAAAAAATTTTTAATGGCCGCAATAACAATTTCATGGAGATTTTCAAATGTTTATTTGTGCATTTGCACTAAGCTCTAAATAGCTGAAAAATTTCAGCTCCTTAGCTTGCCCCTTAATACCTAAACATCTATTGGTTTAAACTTGAAGATTTTTTAACAGCCAATCAAATTAAAATATCAGAATGTGTGTGCATGAATACAACTTGTATTCTTTCATTTTGAATTGTTAGTCCTTTCTCCATTAGAATAAAATACATTTTCAAAATAATAAAAGATTTTGCCAGCTATACCTTCCTGCTGTCCAACAATGCTACTGCTTAGAAATTCATTTATAAGATTAATTAACTTTTAATGAATGTGCATTATATAAGCAATAGGAACTGGTTTTCCCACGCATATGCTTACCGAGCATGGATTGCATAATTTGTTTTTCTAAAAATAATAATCCAAGGCATTATTTCAAAACAGAATAAAACTTATATCAAATAGTACTTCATTGTAATAGATTAAAAAACAAAAAACTGCCAGTATTGGGATTCGAACCACAAAAAAAGAATCGTCAGCATCGTAGTTTAGCACCTTAACCACTCGGCTACCCTTCCTAACCATTAAATAACACCCCATAAAGAACTGATAAGGGGCACAGTAACTTTCAGTAAACTTTGGCCCTCAATTTCTTGCAAACTAGGGTCTATGGAGCCAAAAGCCGAGACAAGTGCCTGCTTATTTTTATGCTTCTATCCACCAGTGAAAGTTGGTCACAGTTTGTGACATCGAAGACTTGGTACTCCCCTTATGAGATGGATTTAAATTTCTTTACAATAAAGCTAAGTGTCATGTTATTGGCCTTAACCTATTGATTGCTTAGCTGGTGGGGCTGTTCCTTGCCCCTGCACTGAAAATTTTATGCCATTTTAGTGCTCAGTGATTTGTAAGCTAGTTGGTAGGACAGCTGCAACCTTTGTTGTTTGCAGTGTGCCAATGAAAATTCACTGCCCCCTCCCAAAAAATAATAGCTTTGGTAGAAAATTATCACAATGAAGAATGTTGTTTTTAATATAAATTACATTTTTAGTGAATTTAAAATATACCATATTTACTTGCGTGTTTTCCCACTTTTCCACGTGATTTTTTTACACAAATAAGGGTAAGAGGCAAATACATGGTTTTTTTCTTACAGTAATGAAGTGGTGCTTGAATAAACCAATAATGTAGAGCAGGATGAGGCTTTCCATAGCAGCTGCGTAGGCTGGTACATTGTAATCCGACATTTCGATCCCAATGCTAGTGATCTTCTTCAGGGAAAGCAGATTACCAGCATTGGGATCAAAACATTGGATTACAATGTACCAGCCTACACAGCTGCAACCGGAACCCCCATCCCATACTACTGAACGATGCTGCAGAAATCTATTGGAAAAACCGATAATGTAATTCAAAAGAATTGGTATTTTGTCCCCAAACAAACTGGTTTATAAGAACACCATTTATTTTATTTTATTGAAACTTGACAGTCTTCGAGTGATTTCACGCAGCATAAACGATGATAACCATCATGTCAAATTAAAGGAGGAACAAAGTTGCTATAAAGTGATTTAAATGCTCTTTCTGCATGATAAGAGTAAGGTTATAATTTGTCTGAAGTGAGATACAAATACAACATTTGGATTTATGTGTAGCCAAAAGAAACATCATTTCAAAGTAAAAGAGGAAATTATGCGGTGCAAAAAGTAATCTTTTATTTCATCCTCATAATTTGGGTGGTGCCAAATGTGATGGTGGCAGTTATGCAAATAAATGCAGTACTTTTTTTTACAAGAAAACATAAAAAATAAGAATTGAAATACAAAACAACATATAATTTATATATACATCTATACATACATATTGTGCATTCCATCTTTAGTTGGCAGAATGGTCTCTTATGTGTTATCGCTCTTTCTTTTCCATTGGTTTTCTCTATCCCCTCTCCCTGTCCATGCACTTGTACAGTTAAAATAGTAAATAAGTATTATGCAAATTAATGTATAAAACAAAACTTTAATAGAAAACATATTAACAATGCATAAGGTGTATTTTGGTTAATTAATTAAAAATCAATGAATAAATAAAAACGATCGGATTCCACAAAAATTAGCATTCAAATCTGGAACAGAATCAGAAGTTCTTTCTAAATACAAGGTTACGTAAGACCTTGCTCAGAGATCATAAAATTGTTTTATTTCAGTTTTTTCTTATAGGGAAAATTCTCTTGCTTAAGGTATTTTCACTAAATGTCATGTTTTTAAGAATGCAAATACGAAGAAATTAGCCATTAGGTAATTAATAAAATAGATAAATAAATTAGAAAAAATAATTACATCTTGTTCCAGTAAATAATTCTATGAATTTTAATAAAGTCAATGATGAAATAAAAGTTTCCCGGGTTGTGAACCTAGATCATCAAAAGTCAGGTCAGCGCCTAAAACCCAAATGCACTCGGCCACCGGACTACATAATACGTAATTTATCGCTTATATACATACATGTAACATACACATATATTGATTTAAGGACATATCCTGAGACAACAATATGATCTTAAGCTTCAACAATGCACGAAGCTAAAGCGATCTTCAATGAAAAGGCCTGATTTTTCTAATATTGGCGAATTCAAATGTAAAATTTAAGAAATTCCATTCTTGAAGTTAGAAAAGACCAACAAAATTAAATAGGATGTTTGCCTGACTTTAAAATGGTCCCTATCTGAAGATTGTGGGTCAATATTTCGAATTTATGCGTCCAAAATAAAAACAGACTGTCCAAAACTCGAATTTTATGTGTTATCTTATGGGAAAATATAATCATGTCCTGGAGTCGAACCAAGGTCTTTTTCGTGGATATTTTTTCACAAATGGTTTTCACTATAAGAGTCGAGCATTTCTACCAAATTTCAATTTTATACCTACTCGGAAAGTTGGTTAAAAATAGCATTACATATACGCGCACGCAGCTTTCAACATCCTTACACACATGCGATTCATTTTATAGTATGACAGATTAGCGGAAATTCATGTTTTTTAAACATTAATTACTTAAAAACGAGGCTGCATGGGACAAAATGCCAAAGTACGTGTCTGCTTATTTTCGATAAATTTTCATTTTGTAAAAGTTTTGTTAACTTCAGCTTACCAATTTTCGGGACTTTTCCTTGTTAGTGAAAGTGGATATATTAATGAAGATGTGTTTCTGTGCTAGCTCCAGCACTTTCAAGCTAACCGGGTTTCTGAAAAGTCCTTTTGATTCTGGATGGACGTAGCTCTCACGCTTCTCTTCATTGTTTGGAGTTTTGTAGAGAGCACGATATAGAATTGTTATGCTTGCCTCCCCACACAACACATATCCTGCAGCTGCTTGATTGGTGTGTTTTCAAATCTCTGAAAGCAAACTACCATCGGGAAGCTACATCATGGTTGCGCAGAAACCCAGGTTCAAATATTACAAAAATACAATTTGGAGCCTTCTTCAATGAAGCCTGGAAGCATACAGCAACTGTAGGCTTAGCTGTTAATTGTTTCTCCTGCACAGGTATATTTCCATTTCGTCCTCAGGTTATCAACGAATTGCTCTTCTCTCTTTCTCCAATACATTTCCAACTGCATTGCAAAGTGTTCAAAATCTGCAGGCAACAACTGTAAAAAAGAACAAGCCTATACTTCTTCTGATAATGTCCCCAGTACTTCTAAGTCACCTCAAATGCCTCAGAAATCAACTTCTTACCTTTCCAAAGTAGAGAAATTCTTCCTACCCCTGCAAAGGTAATTAGGAAAACTACGTCATGACAGAAACATTTGGCTATTCATTCTACCTCACCAGAAAATATCTCAGCATTGAAAGCTAAAAAAGCGCTAGGTTTCAAGAAAAAAGGCCAAAATCAATTTCTCACATCCAAAAACAAACTCCTGAAAATGGAGAATAAACGTAACCTCTCTCTTCCAATGCCGTCTTCCATTGCAGAGGAAAGTAGCAGCAGCGCTAGTGATGAAGAGAGGGGAGGGGGGGTCAGTATGTTGCTTCTGCCAGCTGAGCTACTATTAAAAAAAAAATCTTGTTAAAGGTGACTGGATATAGTGCCAGAAATGCAAAGGGTGGTTTCATGAGGTATGTGTGGGTGCTGAGGGGAAAAAACAGTTCGCTTGTAAAAAAAATTTAAAAGTATAAATTAGTGTTATTCCATCCAGTTATTCAATTAGCCCCACTTTTTTTTAATTGCAATTTTGGAGGGTCATTCGGATAGTCAAGAAAAACATGTTTAGATTCATTTTTATGCATTCTCTTTTTTAATGTATTAAAAAAATACATTTAGCTATTAGCTGATGTATTAATAGTTTATTAATGCTCTTATTTTTCAAATTGCATTTAAGTGTGAAATTATCCAAATTATCCCTCTCTTCCCTATATCGCCATGTTGCACTCAAAGGGTTAATACAGGAAGAAGGCATAAGAGCTGGCTCTAATGCATGGGAAATTTGGCAGCTGCACATGCCATGAGCACAATGCTGTTTTCTAAAGGTGGAATAGACTATAGATATCATTCTGGTGTCATCTTTTCTAAACATAATACAGATAGCCTACATTCTGCACATGAGCATGAAACTGGCTCATCATCTAATGTGGCATCTTTGTGATCCCAAACATGCCGGGTCAAAGAAATTTTCCTGTAAATAGCAAAATTGCTGATAACTATATTAAATAATGTCATTTTTATTCCTGAATTCTGGAATCAATCAGTCGTAATAGTTTTCTTATTGTTCTAAGTTTATTGATATATTTTAAAAGTACATGTGACGTATGTCTAGTAGTGGATTTTATATAAGGACAAAGTAGGCAATAGCCTAAGGGTGGCAAGGTTTCGGGAGGCAGCAATAAAAATGGGATTTCAGGGCGGGAATAAAAAAATAAATATTACACAGACTTTTGATGAATTAGGTTATTATGAGCCACAGACAAAACCTAATGCATGAGTGAATATTTTAAGAAGAACGTGCCAAAAAGGGGGCGGAAAAATAATTTGGCCATGGGGCAGGGAATTTCCAAATCCACCACCACTGCCTGTGGCATAAAGAGCAAATAAGTTTTTGTGAATATGTGTTGCCAGTGTCAGAAAAGGACAAATCAGGAAAGGACTTAAAGCTGGTTTGTGTTAAATTACTCTTCATATAAGTTCATTGAAAGTCTTGAACATTTGTTTTTTTATTCAGTATCTGAAAAATTTATCTTTTCATTTGAGAAAATCCTTAAAGATGGCCTAGGCTAGTCTTAGCATTTTCAATAAATAAAAGTGCACTCTTTATATGTTGGAAATTTTTCTTTCTCCATTGAAGGGTGTGCCACTTTGAACCCAAGTGGCAGATTACAATGGCATCAGCTTATCGAAGGCAGCTTTCATTCTGTGAGCATTGGCAATCTATTATCGGGTGGGTGTCAGGCAGCAAGCAGCTCTGCAGCTAAAGGAGGCGGAGCCAGAGAAGGTAGTGATAGTCGCACTGCAGGCGCCACAAGGTGGTCACGGGAAGAACAACTCCAATGGGAGCGCAGGAGGGTCGCCACTTGGGGCATAGCTTCCTACGAGCTTCATCCACAATCTGGCCTTGTTGTTTTCCCCTCTGCTGGAAGTCTTTTTCAGTGTCGAGATTTGGGCTTGTCTAGCAAGGTGAGATTAAGTTTGTCATCATAATTCCTATTTGTTGCAATGCTTAATGTATATTGTTATATGTTGCTAAATGGCATCATCGTTTATTTTTTTGTTTTTCTTGCAGCCTGGCCCTCTCTTTCCCACAGAATTTGACCAGGTGATGCAGGGGGTTTGCCATGAAGCAATGCTGAACCCTGAGATATGTCCATGGGACCCTGACATGGTGGCTTTTGTATCTGAATCTGATATCTGGGTGACTCACTTACCATCTGGTACAAAATCCTTTGCATCTTATTCATCATTGTCGACTTTTATAAGTGGATATTTTACACAAGGACTTGTTAATTATTATTTGCGCTTAAATTATTTTTCAAAATTCATTGACTAAAATATAAAAATTTTGCTAATTCTACCAACTGAAATTTATATTTAGATTTTGTTGACTTCAGCCATTAAGACATTCAACATAATAGTGCCAAGCACAACTAGGAGTTAGGTAGGAGACTAAAATTTAAACTATAGTGTGTCCTTGGTTTAAGTGTTGTACAGGTGTTTCTTTTTTATTTTTCTGCTACCCAAAATATATAAGAATATGCAATTATAAAAGTTGCAGAGCATAATTGAAATTAAATGTTGTGAAATATGCACTAAAACATGGGAAAATTGTTTAATGTTGATGAGAAGTGTTCAGGAATGGTGTAAGAGAAAAACTGAATTGAGACACGTTCCAAAGGAAAAATGTGTCCTTCGTGGGAGAACAAGCAAGTACCCAGAGATAGAAAATGAACTGTATGCATATGTGATGGTGCAGAGACATTCTGGATTTGCTATAACAAGGGATATGATGCAAATAGAGGCCTGTAAAATTGCTCGATTCAAAAATGTATCATAATTCAATTCTAAAGCAAGTTGTGGCCTGGTTTGCCTTTTCATGAAAAGACATGATTTAACTATACAAAGAAGAACGACCATTTGTCAGAAGCTACCGGATGAATATGAAAATAAAATAATAAACTTTCACAGGTATGTCTCATCCTTGAGAAAAAATCACAACTACTTGCTATCGCAAATTGGCAATAGATCATACTCCAGTTTGATTTGGTATGCCAGAAAGAACAACTGTGAATCTAGTTGGAGAAAGAACTGTGAGAGTCCTTGCTACTGGTTTAGAAAAGCAGTGGTGCATGGTAATACAGCTGATGGTCACTAGCTACCACCTTGCATAATTTTCAAGAGGAAGAGTCTACCAAAGGAGAAATTTTCACCAGGGATCATTGTGCTCAAGAAAATGGCTGGATCACTGATGAACTTCTCATTGACTGGATTGTGTGTGGGAGAAACAGCCAGGGGCATTACTTTCACAGCAATCTCTGGTCATGTTGATAAGTTTCCGAGGCTATGTAACACAAAAGGTGAAGAAAAGAGTTCAGAATCGGCACTGTGATCTGGTCATAATTCCAGGAGGAATGATAAGTATTTTGAAACCTCTTGATGTAGCTGTTAATAAACCCTTTAAGGCATATATTCACCAGAGCTACAGTAATTGAATTTCCTCAACCGACCACGAGAAGACAACAACAGGTAAATTGAAATGCGCTTTGCTCTCAGAGGTATGCAAATGGGTGCTTGAAGCATGGTACATCTTAAGTGAAGAAACTGTGCACAAAGGTTTTTAAGTGACTGGTGGAATTTCAAATAAAATGGACGGAACTGAGGACCATTAATTGTGAGATAATGGTGTCAAAAAAGATGACCATAACGGTGATTAATGGACTAAAAAAGAAGACAACTCCTAATGAAACCCTAGAAAATACGAGATAAATAAATGATATTTATTCAAATATTTTCAGCTTCACAATGTTTATTTTGTTTTTAGTAGATGAGCTATGCATTGGAAAATATTGCTTCATTTAACGTTGTTTCTTTCTACTCGCAATTTTCAGGAATCAATTAACGGCATTAATCGAGGACACACTGTATCCCATTTCTGCATGAAATGTGTCTGCTTGACTCATATTACCCAATAAGTTTCCTTACTGCTATATTGACTGATTTACACAAGACAAAGGAAATAACAATCTTTCACTGTAATAGTTTGAGCACAATACTTCTTTTAGCCATTTTGTATTTATTATTGTAATTCCTTACCAATAGCAGCTAATTCTCTCATTTTATGATTCTGTTTTGGTTAATTATTTTGTCACCTGTGATGTTCTCTCTATGAGGGCATGTGGCCAAGGCCCTCCTGTACAACAGGTATAGCAAGTGCCTTATTGAAAGGCACATCTGGAAAACAAAAAATTGCAGATCATTCCACTCTAGAAAAGGGCCACGTAATTTAGCTAGAGGGGGCCAAAGTACTAGCGAGATAAGAGCTTTCATTTTCTGCAAGTCATCTGGGAGGCCATTGAGATAGAAGAAAGGAGGGGAAGGGTAATGGACTAGTGAAGGGAGAGAGAGGAATGAATGGAGTAGAAAGGAGAAAAGGTCCTATGAAGGAAGCGAAGGGAAGGAGGAAGAGCCAATAAAGAAGGTGGGAGGTCTTCCAATTGATAAAATAAGGGGAGAGTAAGCAGCAATGACCTAAAAGTGAAGGATAAGACATGCCATATAAATAGATGACTGAAGATAACCACTGTGCTTTTTTCCCAAAAGTGCACTGTGTTGGGTGCAAAAGAAGGAAAGGATGCTTCAGTCTGCACAGCTGACACTGGAAACCTTTTATGTTCCATAATTTAATCCTAATCACTAATTGTGGATAAAGCATAAGAAAAAATGCTTTTCTATTTACAGAAATATTTTTATTGTTATTTTTGCATTGCATATTTCAATGTTTGTTATACCTTTTTAGAGGTAGATAATTGTATACCAACTCAAAATATTGCAGCTTTGCAAGGTAATAATTGGATTTCTCAATGTTGTTATTTGTTTTAGTAAAAATATGAAAATGTTCATCATAATAAATTTTTAGTTTACACTTAGATTTTTGACTCTTAATAAAGAAAACAGTGGTAGACCCAAAAAGCCTGCATTTATGGAGATCCCCAAAAGATTGAGCGTAAAGACCTTGAAAAACTCGTGCCTTGGAACCCACACAATCATACCACTTCTCCTGTCTCTTTTTATGATTGTCTTTGTCTACCTGTTGTAAGTCCTTTTTGATATTTTCAGTTTCAACTGTTCGTATGACACACTCGTATCGTGGCTGTGGAAGATCACTGGCAGATGATCCTTTATCTTCTGGTATTCCTTCATATGTGACTCAAGAAGAGTTCAGCCGATACCAGGGTTTCTGGTGGCAGCCACATTCTTATGGTAAGAGAAGTTGATAAAGAAATTTTTTATTGCAGAATAAATTGTAAAACCTCTCTCAGAAAGATTCTAATCAGTATTTTTCATCATAGTTGCTAGTTTTATTCCCATAGTTCAATATATACTGTACTGGAGAGCCTGCTACATGCTTTGCATGTATAACAGTTTTAATTTAGTCACTCATAACAAAATATTATTGTTTGTCATTTGCTTTTAAATTTTAAAATACTCAAGTCATAACAACCTTTTATAACCATTTATTTTAAAATATATCATCAATTTACTGTCATTCAAAATGAAATTTAAAGAAGAGGTACAATTAAGTCAAAAATTAAGGAAAAAATGCATAAATTAGTTAGTGAGATAACAAAATTAACGCTTCATTTTTCACAAAATATCTTAAAGGTAGAATTACTGAAATAAAATTTAATGCATTTTCACAACCATTGAAATTGTATTATGAAAAAAATTCCCGATAAACCACTTTATCTGTCACTATCTTATTATTAGTTGTCTTTCCCTGTTGAGAAGTAGTTTTCATTTGAATTTTCAAGACTTTAATTTAATTTTACACAATCTAAAATTGTGTCATTAAAAATCAGCAAAACTGTGTATTATTGATGGAATAAAGCGACCTAAAGATCCTATGCAGACAGGCATAAGCTGTAATGTTGGGAATAATTTTGAAATGAGAAAATTGATCTACTACGATAGTTGAGCGGTAGAATATCCGCCTGGCAAGTGGAAGACCCGGGTTTGATTCCCAGTCATTGCAGACTTTTTTCTCGTTTCAAAATTATTCCCAATGTGTAGTATGTTAAATTTCCTTTTTAAAGTAAAAATCTTTTGAAGATAAGCTAATGGAATAAATATACACAGGTTTTAAGGGAAATAATAACTATTTACAGTTTTATAAATTACTGTATTTATCCGAATTCAAGACAAGATTTTATTCTGAACTTCAGCTTGCGAAAATTGGGGAGTCATCTTAAATTCTGGTATAAACTAGGGTTATGGATTTATTGACATTTTTATACATATAAAACATAAGATAAAATAATTATATCTACTGAAATTTTTTAATGAAAACTTATTATCCAGATTTAAATTAATAGTATTATATTTTTAAAATTCATTTTTTTAAATGATTTTTTTCACAAACAAAAATTTATAACAAACCTTTTCAATAAATGAATGAACTATACCAACACTGAATACGTGTGTTCCAAATGTATGCCAAATACTACAAATGACGTGTTATTTAACGAATTAGAGATTATTGAATTTTATTTTTGAACGATGATGTTCAGTGAACAGTTATTACGCAAATGATTTTCTAAAGTGAACTAAACTTTCCTTGTCTATTGGCAAATATAATTTTGCAGGTGTCAAAACAAATGATGGTGTAATTAACCGGAATTTACCCATTCAACAGTTTTATGCCATAAATTCTCTAATTGTCATTTTGACCTACATTCCTTTCCTTACTAACCTTTTTAATGAATGACAAACTATACCTATACCTGAATATGTGTTCGAAATATAGGCCAAATATGTACAAATGACGTGTTATTTAACAAAATAGAGATCTATTGAATTTTATTTTTGAACAGTTCCAATTTACAGTATATTTTCAGTTTTATTCAAATAAAACTTATTCTTCAACAATGTTTAAAATTAAAATCAAAATGCAAACAAATAAAACGACATACTGTATTTACCTGTATGCAAGACGACCTTGAATCTAGGACAACCCCCTTTTAGCAGACTGTCGAAACCGAAAAAAGATTTTATAACCTAATTACATATGATTCCTGCAAAAATTGAAAAAGTTACAAAACTAGCAGAAATTTTTATTGGGTCCCATAATTTTCTTGAAAATCATTATTACAGTAAAAGCTCATTTTAATGGCACCTGTTCTACCAGCAAACTCACTCTAATGGCATCTTTGGTAAAATTACCTTTTCCAATTGTCTAATAGATGTCGCCACAGTCATGACTGATCTTCCATAAGTTTAACCGCATATTGCAAGTAGTTTCAAGGTGTCAACAGTCATTATGCACTGCATTATAATTTTGTTATTAAAGTTATTTTATAAACATTTTAAGGTACCATAAAGAACATGAGTACAGTCAACTTCATTTATAACGAATCGCCAGGGGAGGGTGGCAAAAATCCGTTATAACCGAAGTCCGTAACATCCGAGGTTCGGTGAAATTGCCGTATTTTCTGGCATATAAGGTGCACTTTTTTCATAAAAATGACCCCCAAAATCAGCTTGAGTCTTATATGCCTAATTACTACTACCCAGAATGAGCATTACAAAAATTAATAAAATTAAAGTTATAACGTGATAATTCCAACAAAAATAGAGCATTATGAAACAAAAAACAATATATACAATATCTTCTAGAGAAGAAGATACTTGAAAGATAGCAAATATGTAATTGGAATGTGATTTTGAAGCACCATTCGTTATATCAGCATATTCACTTTAGCGGCACAACTTTGGTCCCATGCGTGCTGTTAGAATGAGCTTTTACTGTGTATCAGTCATCATCACTCTATACTCTCTTCACCACTGTCCTCACTCTTGTTATCTTTATCACTCCAAACTTTGTCCATATACTCCCACAAAATATCATCTTCACTTCCATCCATGGCATTGGATAAGCAGCACTTCACTATTACTTGTGGATTTATCTGTTGCTATGATGCCTTGATCTATTGGCAGAGCATTGGCAAAGTAGGTTTCTTTTTCACTCAGAATATAATCTCTTTAAATTATTGTTAAGAAGCTTGATGACAGACACATCGAGAACTTGAAGCTGTGATGTCATTCCTCCAGGTATGTATTATTACAAGGTTAATGAATCTTTAACTTCTGGAGTTGTGTGTCCTTCAAATGCATATAGTACAAGCATCCCTCTTTTTCTTAACCACACTTGAATTATGTTTTTCTGCTCTGGTTTACTCTACAGCGTTGACTTTTTTTAAATAGCCATGACTAGTATAAAATATGTTTTTACATATTTAATTGCTCATTCAAGAAGAATCACTGAAATACTTGTAGATTTTAACAGCTTCTCTTATTTAACTATTTTACATACACAAATTTATATCCTCACACAATTATTATTGGTAATCCTTTTTAGTGTGATAATCTTTGAAACATGGCACTGCACATAGCCCTACATCACATATTGTACAACGAAATCTCATTTCTTTTAAGACTTTCTTCCCTTTACCATCACTATTTGCACAGCAAACTATACACATTCTCATTGGTAGTTTCTTTTTTTCTGTAGGTGGAACATACTCCACAAAATGCCTACCCATAAGACGTTCTGGGTTTCCTGCTGAAGTACTTGGACGCCCAATCTTTGACTTTGGAGTTTTGCTTAGAATAGTTTCCGTTATTCGTTCCACAGTCTGCCACACAAAATCAATGTGCTCAGTTTTCTTCCCACTATATTTGCAGTAAAGTACATATGCCTTCCACGTTGCCTGTTCAAGAAAATGTTGAAAAATTTTCTTGTAGTACCGCTTCTGCTGATCGTGCATCATTGGATAAAGTGTTATTCCTTGATCAGCATGGTCAACTTCACCCATTGTTTGATTATAATCCAATATGCAGTTCAGCTTTGTAATATCTTTTCCGTGTTTAGTTCTTATGGTTGATGATGAAGCATCATGTACTGTGCTGAGGATATTAACTTCTTTCTTGTACTTCCATTTCAAGGCTAGAAGTTTCCCTCGCCACCAAACTTTGATTTTACCTTTTGCAATGTCTTCATTTTTGTAGTCCCTTGGCAAATCACAATGATTTTTTTCATATTGTGCCGTATGCATCTCTTTTATTGTGAACAAGAATGTCAAAGAGTTCTGGGGACATATAGAAATTGTCCATTGTTACACAATAACCTTTATTTAGCAGAGGATCCATTAGTGTAAGGACAGATGCTGTAGCAAGTCCATAGTTATCATATTCTTCTTTCAATTTTGTACCCTTTCCAGTGTAAAGTAATGAATTCCAAATATAACCAGAACTTGATTCACAAAGCATAATAAATTTTAGGCCAAACCTTGCCCATTTTGTAGGGATGAACTGTTTCCAGCTGAGCCTTCATGTATAGTGCATGAGGCTTTCATCAACACCTATATTTTGTTCTGAAATATATACCTCTCTGAACCTTTTTAGAAGAGCCTGATATAATTCCCAAATTTTTCTCAATTTTGGGGCTGGATGCATATTTACATCAAAAGTTTCATTGCCACTAAAATGAAGGAATTTCGCGATAAGACTATATTGCTTCTCAGACATGACAGTTCCAAAAAAAGGTGTTTCCAACATCCATTTTTTGTCCAAAATCACTTGTTTCAGTTTTCCAACAATTCCCTGTAATATAATTAGAATGAGAAATGCCCATATCTCTTCTTTGGTTACAGGAACCCATTTCCTATTACATGAAGATGCCGAAAATGTGTTAGTGCTCATGTTCTGTGATGCATATTTGTTTGTTTAGTAATCAAGTCAATAATTGCATCATCAAAAAATAAACGTAAAAATACTAATGGATCTGAAACACCTGTCAAATCATTTATTGATCTCGGTTTTCCTGAAAAAATGAATTCTGGATGAGGAGGATTCACATCAATAGGGCACCACACATGAGCAGATGCGATAGTCAATATTCTCTTCCGAATCATCATCGTCAGACACACTAAAATCTGAACTTTCTGATGAAATATTGGGTGAATCTAAGCTGTCATCGCCCAGGAGTAACTCTGCCTCAATGTCGGAACCATGATAATAATCCTCCTGGCTTGAGGATCTTCTTTTCTTCTTCAGTTGTGAAGATGGCATCAAAGGTCAGACTAAACTTCCGTAATCACTTCATAGTTTAGGCAAAATAAACAAAAAATTACTTCAGTGCAATATAATAATAAATAAAAATATAAATTTTTTAATACAAAATGATATAATACCTGTAGTAAAGATGTTATGTACAGTATGATAAAAAAAACAATGAAATAACTCAAGTAAAGAAATGGAAAATCAATATTCACTAAATAGTTTCTTCTGAGGCCAGCAGGTGGCATCACAACACGGAAAGTGAGAAAAATTGGGTTTAATCTTGGGGTAAACTTGGTCGGTTAATTCTATAACCCCGAGACACATTTGGGATTAATGCCAGGGTGGTTAATAATGCTCCTTCTATTCCAGACATTGTGTAAACAATCTCAAATGAGTTCTTTTGACATCCATTCATTTCCATGACATCTAACTATTATTCCAAAAGGCACTTGTTGCTTCATTTTAGGATAACTTGTGGTAATTTTGCTCCATCTTTTAAACAGCCAACATTATTAGAACACATTTTTTCATTACCTGTTATGATTATCACAGTTTTTGCACCTTTTACATTGACAGTGTAATTAGATGGCATGTCGAAGAAAACTGTAGTTTCATCAGCATTGCATATTTGAATCAAAAGTAATTGTTGGTTTTTCTAACTCCTGTTGCATATTTTTCTTAGGCAAGACGTATCTCACTGAACATATTTGGTGTATGTTTTGAACACACATATTCAGTATAAGTATACATACTAGTTTGTTCATTCATTGAAATGGTTTGTTACAAATTTTTGTCTGAGAAAAAAACAATTTTTAAAATGTATTTTTAGAAATTAGTACTGGACTGTATCATATGTATGTGTTTGTATTGTTGTTTGCGCTTACCACGTGACCTTTTTTGATCAGTCTTAACTATGCTGTGTTTGATTTTCAGACAGAACTTACCGAATTCTTTATGAAGAAGTTGACGAGAGTGATGTCAACATCTGCCATTTTCCTACCTTTACATTTACTGAGTCTGCTTCCCATGATGTTGAAGAGTTCAGGTAATTTTAAATTTTGCGCTAGCATACTAAAACAATTCAAATCATAATAGTTGTGAATTTTGTTTTTTTTTTAAACTACTGAAATTATTTTGAACCAGTGAAACCCGTGAAAATCCCACGGAATTAAAAGAACTGAATTTGGAATGCAGGCATTCCTCCTTTGGTACATGTTTGTTAAGTGCAATTTCAATATAGTGCTATTTTCATCTCAATTTTTATTTTTTGAAAAATTAAAAAATGAAGTTCATAAAAGGCTACATTCTGTTATTACGGCCCCAACTGTTTTCTTACTACCTTCTCTTCTCGTGAATATAATAATCCAAGAGGTTGATTAACCAGAAATACACACAAATAAACAAACTTCACTTCTCTGTTCCATACTCAGTTATGTTTTACAGACTAATTAAAGACTTTGTTGTAATTTACATGTTTATTCACTTTGTCTATTTCACCTTTTCACTTTTACTGTGTTTTTACGTTGGTTATATACCAATACTGATATTTATGCATTCTTATATTTAAAAGGTTCCCTCGTGCTGGTACTCCAAATGCCAAATGGACTTTGAAAATGGTTGAATTTCGCACTGGTCCAAGAAGAATATGGGAACTACGTCAACCAATATCAGAACTATTTCCATGGGCCGAATATCTAGTACGTGCAGGGTGGCTGCCAGGAGGTCTTGAGTAAGAATATTTATCTGGCAAGATTTTTAAAAGTATAGTAATTATTTTTACGATTTTAATTTTTGATTTTTTTTCGACATTTTTATTCTGAAAATTTTTTCATCAACTACTCAGCTTTCATTTAACATGCTTCTCAGTTTTCTACTTTAAAAAGTGATAAATACTTTAAAATTGTGGGCATACCAGTGCATAGGTAGCTTTTTGTTATCTTTAATTTTGAAAAAGATCTTTCATATGACGAAACAGTTACTAGTAATTTAAAATATATCACCAAAGCTGCACATACATTGATATAGATTGATGGCAGTCAGTATTTAATAATTATTAAATCCAATAGATCCTTGGTCTCCATACATTTTTCAATCTCATCTTTCAAAACAGTGTTTGTTGAGAGAGAAAAGTTCATCTGAAAGGCCTTGGACAATAAATTTCTTAAATTTTTGTAAATATTCTTTGATTATTTGTTCATTCAATCTAGTGAGAGTCTTCTAAGCATTGTTCTTGGAACTTCCAAAAAGCTTGGGACCCCCAAGTGCTGCATGGGTCTGCACTCCCCAATTTACTCCTCTGTGCATGTTTTCTTCATTTAATTGGATCTTTTCAAGGCAACAAACACTTTTGTGTGCTGCTCAGATGTCTAAGTAATTAATATGGACATTACTTTGTCATCACTGTAATCATTTTTATCAAGTTTACCTACATAGCCAACTTTATCTCTCTTCCTCTCTAAAGGCAGCATGTGGCCCCCTAAGAGCATCTATGTAGTGACCTGCAAAGTTATGACGAAGAAGAGATTTGTAAAATTTAATACAACAATTTATGTCATTTAAATTCAAGTTATAACAGTAATTTAGACTTGATTTTCACTGTGATACCTCTGAATCTCTGGGTAACATCCAATTGAAACTCTAATGTGGCTTGCCAAAGTATTACCAACTCGAAATGGAACCTGCTGAAGAATTGGCAATCACCAATAAGGCCCGCCATTTACAAAAGATTGTCCACCACTGCCTTAAGGTGTATAACCAACTGATGATGCTTAAATTTTTTGTTATCCAAAGGAATTTCCATTGAATTTTATTTGTGGAGCCAAAAATAATTGTCATGTTAAATGATATTTTCTTGTCATCAGTTCTTAAATGAATCATTATACATAGAAAAATATTGGAATAGGAGCAGACCTAACAAGTTTAATGTTTACCATTATTTTTTCTCATTCCTTTTTGTGTTAAGTAGTTTACTCTGTATTTCCACATGCAAAGAAGGGTTTGAACCGGTGACTTTAGCATATGGAGGCAAGCACTATACTAAAGCTGAATGATCATTATACTGTTTTGTCTTTCATGAACAGGGTTTGGGTTCAACTACTGGACCGCAGGCAGCAGCGTCTTGAACTGGTGATAATCCCCTTATCCTGCTTCTCAGTCTTATGTTTGGAAACATCAGCATTTTCTCCATTAGCCCAGCAGCAGAATGTGCCTTCTGTCGATGATGAAAATGTCAAGTGGGGAGCTGGAGGACCTGCTCTTCTGGAGGCTGAGATTAAGGCAGGAGGTGTGTTGGCACCCTTGCCGCAAGTAGTGCACATCCAGAGGTCTAACACATGGGTCAATGTGAGTGCCTCCTAATGTTTTCCTTATCCATATTTCTAAAAAATATTGTGCAATAAATTTTTCTTTGAATTTGTCTTTTAATGTCTCTTTAATTTTCATTTTGTATCAATTACGTGAGAGAAATAGTGGTAATTGGATTGAGTGCTGTCCTTCCTCATAGTAGGTCTTAGTTTGAATCCTGGCCGAGGCCAGCTTTTTTAATCTGGGCTTTCCCTATCTCAACTTGGGTGCAATGAGGAGGATCCACTAGAACAGTGCTCTCTCTTTTGGAAGGGTTATTAAGCAGCATGCCTCACTGGTGCTTTTTGCAAAGAGTAGGCTAATGCAAACATCTGGAATCCCTCCTCCCTCCTATCTGTTGTGTGAATGTGTGTGTGCATGAGTAAAAATTGATCCTCCAGGTTAGGAGTTATGCAATGGGTTAGTAACCCATACACTTAAAAATTCACTGTGCTTCTATGTACCCAATTGGTACCAGAACAGACTCCTAGTGAAATCCATACCATGAAAATGAACATGATGATGACAAATTACCACCTTCCCTGATGGGTTTTATTTACAATATGAGGTCAAAAAAGGTAATTTTTAAATTTTAGTTTAGGAAAAATCACAGGGAGACAGTTACAGAAATGCTTTCGTATCTTTTTTAAAGTTGCATTAAAAATTTTATTGAACTCCAAAATATGTAATATTATTGAAAAAATCAAGGGTTTGACAATTTCAAAACTAATATAACTTGAGTGGTATATAAGAAAGCAATAACATTTCATCTAATTTATATGTACAAACATTACAAAACTGTTGGATTATCCTTCGTGATCTATTTGGGGTATGAAAATCAAAATGAAATAAAAAACTGGTATAGAATAGAAAAAATCACCAAAAGCAATATAAAATCAACAAAAATGATTTCATAACAAAATAATGAAAACAACAATGATAACAAACTTATGAAGCGCAAATGGAAGGAAAAATGCTAAACATATTCATTCAAAAGCTCAACGAATAACTGCTGTGAAAAGTTCTTTGAAAAATCTATCCCAAAAGGGTGCGTCCTTATCTGCAGAGGTGAAGGGAAAGGCCCTCCAGGAATTGAGGAAAGAAAAAGCATCTGGAAAACCCACCAAGGGTGAATTACGTAGCAGTTAACGGATTCATTCCTAGGGTAAAGCAGCATTTCTCAACCGGGGGTACATAATTTCTTCCAGGGGGTACAGAGTGACAAGGGTGCTGACAGTGCCAACAATGTGTCGATGTAGACCCGAGGAAATTTTTGGAAGGGAAGGGGGGAAGTAAAAAAAATTGGCTTTAAATGGGTGTACAGTGAGAGAGTATCAGTATACAAGACGTTCTTAGTATGCAAAGTTTTAACATTATGGGATGAGATGATGAATACGAGGAAAGGAGAGACATAAATCGCAAATTTATTTAATTGTCCTTCGATTTGACGGGTGGAATTCAATTAAATATCTTGAGAGGTGAGACAGGATTCTCAACTCTGACAGCAATAAAGACGTGGAATCGCAATCATCTGACCTTTGAACACTATCTCATCCTAGTAGTGACCAAAATTCAACTGCGCATCAAGAGGATTATGTCTGGAAAACGGGTGCAAAAATCGCTCTAATGTAAGTAATTCAAAAATAATGTAACCTGGTATAATTTCACAATACCAAGTTACATTATTTTTAAATTATGGATTTCTACGGAATAACGGCAGAAGCAGCTGACTAGAATTATAATGTAAGTAACATTTTACGTCTCATGCATAACTGCGCGTTGATTGTTTAGCTTTACAAATTGTAGATATTATTGTTATTCCTCTTGTTTTGTTGGTTTTTTAGGAAACATAGTATTAGTAAGGCAATTGAAGGCAGTGAATAAGGCGCGCTATTTGAAGATTGTGAAAGTTACATCATAACACAAGTACTTAGGAAATAACACCAAGACCCCGTTAAATCTACCACATTGTAAAAAAACAATGATATTCTGTTTCCTAAATTTTTAAATTCATAGGCTTAGTGCCTCTTATAGTCCGAAGTGTCTTATAGTCTGATAGATATGGTAAATAAATTAATAAATCATCTTTATAAATTACAAACAAGAGTGATATTTAAAAATGCAGTTAAAATATAATGTTTCATCAAATGTCATAATAGTTATTTTGTTATATAAGAAAACTTTGGTCATAAAAGGAAGACAATGTTGAAAATTAAAAAGGGGTACATTACCGAAAAAGGTTGAGAACCACTGGGGTAAAGGATATCTGAAATTGAAATCGAAGCATCTAGTTTGTAAAGAGAAAAATTTGATGGTGAACTTTTCTTGGGTTTCCAGCCGGGTTATTACAGAGTTCTCATCAAATGTTTCGGCGACTATCTCCGTCGCCATCTTCAGGGATCCTGAGTGCCATGGAATTTTCTTCAGAAAAATTTGATTTGCGCGGTGAAAATGACCATGTGAATGAACTACCTCAGAATTTCAAAAAAACCTGCTCTGAGAAATCAAAATTGTGCCTACTTCTGACCCTTGAGGGTCAGAATGAATGAAAAAACTCTGTTGAGTTTCTCAAGGGAAGGAAAAAATACAGTAGCCTGAGTATACCTAGACTTGTCAGAATTTGACCATCAACTTGTTCCGAGTATACTCGGGTTAATCAGGGAAGCAGTTAACACATTCGCTGCCTTCCAAATATTGGTGATATTTCCCCAGGAGCCGAATTTGTAATTTTAGTTTTCTTGTTTGAAATCACCTTAAAATAATGAAAAATAAGGGTTTCAGTCATATTATGAATTTACTATAAAAATAACACAATTACCAAACAGAACAACATAAACAACTTCTTAACTAATTCATCTTCAAAATAAAATCTTTCTATTTTTATTCAAAACTATCTGAAAATTTTTAAAAAGTGAGAAAAAGATTAGAAAGTTATATCTAGTATCCATTTAAAAAGTAAGATGTGATATTTCCCAAAAAATAATATAAATATCGTAAAAATATATAATATTTAAAATCTTGCTTGGAGACTACTCACGAAACCGGGATCAAAAACAGTAAAAAGAAAACATGCAGCTCACTTGAGATCTAAACTTTCGCTTAGTGCCTTTCTTAAGGATGTGTCCCTCAGTGCAAAGCCAATGGATCCATTAGTATTGGAAACTGCATACATTTGCACAGGTGCGTTGCCGACCTGCCGTGGTCACTCTGCTTGACACATGGGTGCGTCAAATGCAGCAAATGTGTTAAGTGATGCATCCTATCAATATCTAGAATTTGTTGGTAAGACCTGTGTGTATTATTATGAATTAAAATGAAGAGTTTTATTTATGTGCCTAAATCTTTGCTAAAATTATGGCATAGGGTTCAAAAGGGTAACTTATCGCCAAGTATATGTCACATTGCTTTCAGCTTTCTTTCTTTTCCCTCAGGTTTGTGACCTTGTGTACTTCTTTGAAGGCAGCGCACAGGAACTTGGCTTGTCTTCCTTAGGTAACAAGGGTGGGAGGAAGCTTTGCTTCGTCATTGGGAGTGAGGAAACTGGTTATCGTCACCTATATTTGGTGACAGCAGTCCTTGCCATGGAAACTCGCAAGGAGTGTCAGTATGGGAGATTCCAACGATTAAGGTACTATCTCTTCTACCTTAGCTAAGACGTTTACTAATTTGCCTTCTCAAAACATAAGCGGTATATTTGCATTATCAGAATCTGTTTAATGTTTTTAATTCCCAGAATACACACATTGTGAAAATTGAATTTCCTACAGTTTGCACCAACCTTCACTTACTATTTTACTAACAACTGTTAGCTGTTCTGGTGATTATCAATTTTTTTTGCCAGTTCCTGTAGCCATCTTTGTTGCTGTAATCTCTAGTAATTGCACTGTTTTGTTAGGTTATTTTGCCTTGTGCCAGCATGGGACAGCCTATAAATTTTGGCTTGTGCAAAGTGAACTTTTTGTGTTATGAAATTTTTACAGTTTATAAAGGAAGTTTTGGTAGAGTAGATGGAAGAGAAAAAGGAACAAAAAACTTTGTCAATTCATGAAAAACTTGACTTTATGGGACGTTACTCCTCTCCAGGGACCCAACAGTCACAGACCATGCACACCTCACATACACGAAACACTCGTGTTTGCAATGTATTGTATCTTTATAAAAGTTATTTATAAAAAAGTTTTTTATAACCATTACTTGTTTTTGAAGTGTATATTTCAATTTGGATTTTCCAGATGTACATTTAATGATAGCAGTGGCTCTAAGGATCAAGCATCACCACTTTCACACTCCAGTGCAGAGGATGAAGAGGTGAAGGATGAAGTAGTTGGGCAGTCAAGAGGTCCTTGGGAGGTGTGGGTACCAAATGGTGTTGGTGTCAGAGAGCAGGACGAGGTCAAAGAGGACTCTGTTGAGGGTGAGGATAAATTGCATTTGAGCAATTCTCATCTCATAGGTCAAGAACATGGTAGTCATTTAAAATGGTCTTCTTATCACAAAATTTCTTCCAGAATTCATCACTAAATGTTAATTTCAGAACAAGATGGAAAGTGATTAATTGATATTCTATGCTAGGAAGTTACAGATATAGGGAATGAAGTTTCTTTTTTACTTGCATCCCCCAGAGGAACCAAATTCATTAAGGATTGACTCTTCAGGATATCTCTATAAACATTACAGAATATAAAGTGAGAAGTCTACAAGTCACATCTCTTCATGAAATAACAAATCCAACCATAACTTGCATTAAAATTCAAGTGGGACAGTGTTACACATTCATGTGTCCAGCAATTTTATAGGCCTCTATTTGCATCATATCCCTCCTAGCAAATCCAAAATGTCTCTGCTGCATCACATATGCATACAGTTCATCTTTAATCCGTGAATACTTGAAATTTTCCCACAAAATGCACATTTTCCTTTTTCCAAGTCTGTTTTTTGTACACTAAAAACTTTTTCCTGTGGCCTTCTTCCTATGTTCAAGTGAGTATTTCACAACATTGAATTTGTAAGCTGCTGTATAACTTTTGTACTTGCCCATACTTGTATTATTTAGGCAACAGTGAAATAAAAGAGTGAAACCTGTACAATGTCGAATATAAAATAATACTGACACAGTAAAATTTAACTACCGGAAAACTTGTGATCACACAATACTAAATAAATAAACAGCAGTGTCAGAGCAGACACCAGACATATTGAACATCTCTCATGATGTCTCTGTGTTTACAGATTATCATTTGCAGCAATCAGAAACCACAGACAGACAACTCCAACAGCTATTTCATGATACATTGTTATCACAACATTGTATTGTTTGTTTCTATGCAGAGTATAACAAAATTTCATTCTCATAGGGTTACGAAACGTAACAGGAAGACATGAAAAAAGCAGTTATGATAAAATATGATTTGAGTATGTATCAAATTACTTGTTAATCTTATAGATTTGAGTGGTGTTTAATTGAAAAATGTATACTATCTAGTCGGTTGTTTCTCATATAAGAATGGGCTTTTTTGTACTCTGTATGATACTCCTCTATTTACAGAGAATATTTAGACGATTTAGGTTTTCTTCAAAGTCAGCAGGCAAGGATATTAAAAATTCCCTAATAGGTATCATGCTTACTAGATTATTTCATGCAGGTTTATTCACAAAATATCTTGGATAAAAATTAAAGACGTGAAATACATGGCATATTATACATACTGAAAACCTCTCGCTTAAAAATAATGTCTTGAAATAATTACAAGCTCTGAGTGTAGTTTATGAAGGAAACATAAGATAAGCACTCATAAAGTATTACTGGCATTGTTTCCAAAAAGGATGTTACGTCATGGTCTGCTGACATGATGAATGGGTGAAATTTGTGAAATGTCTGTACCTCATATTTTGATAGGATCTTTTGACAATAAAGTGCTGGTGCAAGTGAATACGATAAGTCAGCATCAGTCAAAAATGCAATTCCTGTTTTTCTGGTAATCATCCTGGATTATTTGCATAAATCTTTTTGTTGTAAAAATAGATGGTTTTCTGGTTAAGTCAGTTTTCTGAATCTCAGATTTAAGGGAGTACACATGTAGTGTTAGATTTTCCTGTGTTCTTAATGATTTAACATTGTGTTAATGGTTATACGACTAGCATGTTGCAGTCATAAATACAAGCTCTAAAACCTGTTTTCTTCTCTTCTAAATAGGGTCATGTGATGGAAAGGAACAAGGTTATCACAGCTGTCATCTTACATTTGGAGAATGGGAGGTAGTTGGAGGAGGCTCTGCAGGGTGTGGAGGAGGTGGAGGAGGGGTGAGCAGGGGTGAGACAAAACACTCATTTATCTTTTGGTTGGCAATTAACAGTCATCTATCAATTTCGCTAGCTTTGTAACCTTTTGGGTGAAGGGCTGTATCACTGTTTTGAGGTAACTAACTTTATTTACATTATGTTATTTGCCACAGCTAGTGGTTTTATGATGAGCTGTGCAATGAAATCCCTATTTAAAGATTCCCTCTGAGGAATGGCTTTTTATGTGGTTATACAGTAAAACCTCGTTATTTCCATTCCGGATAATTCAAAATAGCATGTAATTCCAAGCTAAGAGCAGTCCCGGATTTTTGCATACTTTTTAGTACGGATTATTCGAAATACATCTACAATGAAATTCGAAGTCATGATCTGTCTGGTGGCTCGCGAACATTTCATTTAATTCAAAGCCTTTATCCATATTGTGTGTTTAAGTGAAAAGTTTGTGCGCGCACGCATCACGTTTTTGTTCTCCATTTCTCACAAATGAAATATACATTTCCCCCCAAACAGGTAAATTCTTTTTATTTATTTAATAGTAAACATGAAATAAAATCATAGATGATACAAATAGAGGAATCATCTTATCCTTGCATCACTAGACCTTTTTTCCAGGTTCTCGGATTACTTCACGTATACTGCTTTATCGTAGATCTCTACCTCTTCCCCGTAAGTTTTTCAGAAAAAACTTCAAATAAGGATAAACAAAGTGTACTTTTCATCACCAGGTATTGCTTGCGTTTTTCTATTGGTAGATGCCATGATAAATTCAACTCTTTTAATCTCTTAGAAATTAAACAAAAGTAACAATGGAAAATAACGAACAATTGCTGCCTCTATACAGTGTAAATGTTTCTCTCAGAGCGGCAAGAGAATATTTTTTGTATGATCCAAGCTCTGATAATGCTTTCGTAAATATCTTTGAATGGGCTTGTTTGTGCATTGATGTCAGATAAGTGTTTCTCTCTTTCCCTCTCATTACATTGTTCTCAAGAAATGCTGAACCAAGCACTACCCCAGATCCGAAGACCATTCCTCCTCCCTTTCCATATAGCTCTCAAGTGTTGATGCATAAGAAAAAATATTCATCTCAAGAGTGAGAGACATCACTAAGCAGATAAACAATGCCTGCATCCCCTTCCACCACACAGTAGCTTTCATGCAGAGGTTTGGTTAATCTCAGCATTGGATAAGGGTTTTTAGATCCCACAATACACATAACTATGCAAAAAATAAATCCACTACAGATAATCCACTACACAATGACTTTCGTGCAGAGGTTAGGTTAGTGTCAGCATTGAATAGGGGTTTTTAGAAGCCACAATTCGCATAACTGTGCGACAATTCAATCACGAAATTTCATGTATGATATAGGTAAAAAGAAAATAGTAAAAATTGCAGAATTGAGCACAATAGGAAGGTTCAAGGTTACTGTTTTGAAATATATCAAGGTTTTTCAGATTTAAGAAAATTTAGTGCTTAAAAAATAAAGATATCTAATGATCTCTGCGGAATGCCCAGTACACAGGACCACGTTATTTTGAGAGCACATATATGTGATACGGATAAAAATAAAATTACAATGCAATGTATAAAATTGCCTAGAGCTAATAAAGAATTAATTAATTATTTTTGACCATACCAATGGCATGGAAAGTTTGAACGAAATTGGAGAGAATTAATACAAGATGGTTCCTATCTATTATCTATACAATATTTCGCACTAGCGTTTTCCCAATCTTTTTAGCATGCATTTTCGTAATTTTTTGGCTGAGTACACACAGTTGAAAATCTTTTCTTCCGAAATGTGGTGTAAAAGAATAACTTGATATATACACTGGGAAAATTGGTTTGTTCACTCAATACTATTTTTCACATGCGGTGATGTTCGTGAATCATGAATTAAGGTGTCACTTCAGCTCGGTTCATGAATTCACCATGTGTACGAACTTATAAGGTAGCAGAATGGATAGATAAGAGTATATTGCGATCTTACTGTCCAAGTAGCGGATTGTAAGAAATTTTTATTTTTTTTCGTTGATATTTACGAAAACATTTGATCCCATGGCATAGGTGATCGCCATTTTGAATCAGCTGCTCCATTGTTTACATATTCTCATTTATTTTAGAAGATTTTAGATAATTATTTTTAATAGTTAATAAAAATTAAAATTTTAACTTGTTTTTATTACTGAATCTCAAACAAATAAACGATCTATTTGCAATTACAGGAACGAAGGATAAGTAGAAATACATTCCGCCAATAGATGGCAGTACAGTATATGACTGATCTTTCTTAAATTAAACAAATGATTTAATAACTCAAAAATCGACACTGCATTTTTTGGTAGAGGTTACATTTAGGTTTAAAACCATAAAATTCCTCATATTCTTCATTCAAAGTTTTTTTTAGTGAAAAAGTGGTGGGTCGACTTATATGGCAAATATATGTCTAGTCATGTATTTACAATCTGAACAATCAATGTCGACTTATATGCCGGGTCGACTTATATGCCAGCATATACAGTAATTAATTTCCAAGGAGATAATGTACTCCAACAATAATCACTTAACTGGTCTGTCAAGAGAAAAGTATAATGATGAGAATAATTGCTATATTTTGACTCCACCAACATATAAGTGGAACAGAAAATGATATTATTAGTCTCTCCTAATCCTCAAGTGGAAAGGGTTAATGTATTTGTTTTATCTTTTTTGACCAATAATCATTCATAAAATATTACATTAAGCCTTTTTGCCCTTGATTTTCAATTTGTATTTGTTAATGGCTATCTACTGGTAAAGTTTATATGCATTACTTTTATGTACTCATTACCTTTGTTTCATTATGTGTAGGTGGTGGGAGTGGAATGGGCAAGCCTCCGCTGTGGGTAGATGAAGCACGGGGATTAGTATATTTCATAGGCCTCAGGGAATCTGCTCTGGAGCGCCATCTCTATGTGGTCTCAATTCACCGACCAGGACATATAAGGCTACTCTCTCAACTTGGCCACTCACACTCTGCTGAATTTAATCAGGTTTGGCGCATTCTTATTGTTTACTTTTATTTCCATAGAATAAGAGTAAAGCTTTGTAACTTGCAGTCATTTTGGGAATGGGTGAATAGAATAAGTATTTCATAAAAAAATTAGATAATGGTAAAATATTTTCTTTTATAAAAATTTACTGTTTTTGATCCTCCTCAATTACGGTGTATGCTATTAAAACTTTAAATTCTATATTCAATCATGTAGATTTTCATTTTTGTGTTTTAAAAATTTCTTTTATTGTATCAGCTATTTTTCCATAACAGGATTGTTCTTTAGTAGCTCTGGTGTTTAGCAGTATTCATCATCCTCCCGCATGTCAACTCTACAGAGTTTCTCACATTGGTGACACCTCAGCTGTTGAGGAAGTCATCCTTATTCCCCTTGGCTATCTTCTTGAGCCCTCTGGTGAGTTGTAATAACTGGTGAGGGATATTTTTTAAGAACTTAAGTTTGAGTAATTTTATTGAACTTCATTGAATAAGGTGTGAGCTAGATGTTCGATTCCCTACCATTTCTTCAGATATACATGACAAGGAATGGCATTAAAATAAAATTTTTAAATCTACAGAAAATTCACATATGACAACAGATTCATACCTTATAATTCCTTTCCCTATAGCAAACACAAAGTGGCAGCTTTTTACTGCATGACAGATACACTCATGAACATACCTCTCAATAAAACTAACTATAATTAAGAACTCAAACACATTTTAAAAGTTACTACAGAACACTGGTATTAGATTATAACATAGATTACATAAACATCCAGCATAAAACTCTGCTACAATAAGACAATTACTAACTCAAAAGAAAAAACTGACAAAAATAGAAATACATAACTCTACCTTTCTCACCAGTTACCAAAGTGCTAAATAAAACAGGAGTCCACTCTTTCAGCCATTTTCACAAGCAACAACAGCATTAAAAACATCTTGAGAAAAATGAAAGGTGAAATTAAAAAGGTAGAAAAGTCCAGAATTTACAAAATAAACTCCACAGAATGCCTTAAATGCTATATAAGACAGCAAAAAAAATGAAAACTCACTTCAAAGAAAGCATTGCAAAAGTTTGATTGAAGGTTTTCACAGCATGGGTTCATGTTATTGTTCATGTTCAGATGTGCAAAGTCTGACAATAAAGTAATGGGACTGATTTTATTATGGAGTATATAGCAACATTGGAGCAGCAGCTGCAATGTTTGGACATGTGTGACTGATGTTGAGTTGTAAATTTGTTTTGATAGTATTCATCTTGTGAGAGGGGTGTTATCTTTACTGAAGTAGTCTCTTAGAAAAATGGGGGACCGATTTTTATAGCAAAGGAACAACATCAAATTTTAGTGAACTGGGAAAAAGATACAGAGATTTTTGATATGTTATGCCAAGTTTATGGAGACAGCACCATGTCCAGAACTCATACTCAAATGAATCAGGTGCTTTTTTAAGGGCAGAAATGTCGTTAGTAATGACAACTGATCTTGTTGTCCAACAATATCAAGAACATAAAAATGTGGAAAAGTAGCTTGTTTTCTGCAAAATGACCAACGGTTAACAGAATAATAGCAAAGGAACTGAATATTAACAGGGATTCTGTTTGATTGATTCTGACTGAAAATTTAGGCATGCAAAAAGTTTGTGCAAAGATGGTTATCAAAAATCAGACTAATGAGAATAAATTGAGAAGAGAAATTTTTGCTGATCTTTCACAAAGGTTTTAGAAAGATGACAACTTGATGAGTAGAATCATATCTATTGATGAAACTTGAGTGTTTCAATGTAATTCAGAGATGAAAAGGCAAAGCCTTCAGTGGAAGTCCTAGCTGAATTTGAAGACAACAATCTTTTTTCCAATTAAAAGCGAATCACCCACCATGAATTTGTTCTTGCTGATAAGACGGTGAACCAAAAGTATTTTCTTGAGGTGTTGCAGCAATTATGAGGTAGCATTTGAGGCATAAGGCCAGAATTGTTCTCTAACAAATGTATTCAGCATGTTGACAATGCTCCTGCAAATACATCACTTTGACAATGCTCTGGCAAACACAGCACTTTTAGTTAAGGGCCTTCTGACAAAAATTACTCTGAAATCAACCTCTCTATTCACTGGACCTGACCCCATGTGACTTCTTTCTATTCCCAGAATTGAAAAGTAAGCTCAAGGGATCACATTTTGAATCTGTAGAAGATATCCAGGCAAATCTGACAGCTGTTCTTAACAGCTTGACACAAAATAATGTCCATAATTGTTTCAGAAGCAGGAAAAGGCACTGCAATTTGTATATAGCTGTAGAAGACAACTACTTTTGTTGAAGATCACACTCATTAGAGGTAGGTTATCATTTACAGCTGTTTATGAGGGCAGTCCTGTTACTGTATTGTCAGACTTTGTACCCACTGCATATTGCATTAGAGCAATGTTTCACTAGTAATACTGCTGGCTTCTTCAGGCGAAGTGTTTGTTAGTATCTTCTCCTCTCTACATCTTTTCATTAATCTTTTTTCCATTTGAGTGTCTCTCAAAGATCTTTTTCCACATCATAGGGAGTTTATGACTACCTTCCTAACTGAGGTTTTGCAGTCTTTTAGCAATTTCTAAGGTTTCTCTAATGGTTGGTAGGAAATAGTATCACTACTTAGAGAGGTCATCCATATCTTCTTTATGGTCACCCACAGAGGGATGCTCAGCAATGGCCATAAGATGTTTCTTCAGGATGGCTCAGCCATGTTCCTTACCTGGCATTCTATGGAACACCCTGTCTTTACTACATGTTCTCTCAAAGCTGCATGGCACCTTGTACAATCCTGACATTTTCTCCTTTAAAGGATCTTTTGCACCTGTAAGTACATCTCAAGTTTTTTGTACAGCATTATATCTCGAGATAAATCCATCTTTTCTCATTAATGTAGCAATTCATTGTGTTGAAGGTGACCAACTTTTAAGGAAATTAAATTTTTTTAAATTATTCTTAAAATTATATTTGGCTACAGAATGAATTTTTAAAATTACATCCGAGTGCTTTCATAAAATTCTCCACTCTTTAAATTTCATTTTACTGTTTGTGTAGGTCATACTGTTTCATCTCTTACTTGTCTTTTCTCCAAGATCCAGATTTGATTCATCAATGTGGATGCCTGCTCCACACATGCATTCATTCTATTGAGACACAGAATTCAACCATCAATGTCAATATGCTGCTCAGAAAAATCCTTGGACATTTTGGCTCATTGTTGATCTATTCTTTGTTTATTTTGATTCCATTCTTTCAATTTTCTATTGGAAATAAAGATATTACTCTCCTTATTTCACCAATCAGCAGGTCATCATCAATTTTTACAAATGAATAGTTTTATAAGATCATAGCAACAGTTTACTCACCTTTGTTCCTATCCAATTCATTCATTGATGCCATCTATTCAAAACAGCTTGCCTGTTTTAGGTGACTTGTCCATGATTGCAAGTAGTTTATGCAAGCAGTGTAAAATTTTTTATATGATCATTCTATAATACTTGAACACAATCACCTAATGGTATGAAAGATTTTTCTAACCTATTCTTGCAGCTCTGAATGACAGAATTTGTTATAGCAGAGATTTCCATAATTGTTACATCAATTCAATTGATCTCCGCCTCACTCCATATTAATCATCATAAATTATACTTACTTGAAATACTTTCCCACCTACACTATTAACAAATAATGGTTATAAAAATAGTTTTTTTTAAATAAATAACCTTTATAAAAATGTACTCCTTTAATAGTACAATGCTAGAGTAGGCAGCTCAACTGTATCAGGGTCATTCCATACCAACTCAGCAAAATTTTTATCTTTTTCACACATGACCATCTCAGATTTTAATCATATTTGGCACAAATGTAGCTATATTCATTACATAAAAGCCTGTCAAGTATTAGTGTCTTAAGTTTAAGTGGTTCTGAGAAATGGTATCCAGAATGAAGGTGTGCATGTCATAATTCTCCGGCTGCAAATTTTTCGAGCATTTTCAAGGTCTCGTAACTGAAGTACTAAGCAAGAGGAACCACATTTCATACACTAGAAGTGTTTAGGCTCCTGTTTTGAAATACAGCATCGTAATTGGGCCAAGGCTTTTACTTTTTCTGATATATGCCCATGAAAGGGGCATTTTTTATTGCTACTCAAAAAAATTAAGTTTTTTGAATGTTCACAGTTTGCAAGAATCAATTAGTACAGGCCTCCATGTTTACACAGTAAGTCTCTATGTAATGTATAATACACACAATGAATAGTGAAGAATTCAGACTTTTTCTAAGACTTACTAAGCTCTAAAGTTAGCCGCAGAGTGAAAAGTTGCAAATATGACTTATTTTCAGTCAAGTGTTTAGTAACGTGGTCAGTGAAATATAAAGCTGAATTTTTGTAGAAACGTTCACATTTATAAAAGGTAGATGTGGTATGAATTTCAAAATCCTAACTCAATCCTTTACTCCCAAACAATAAAACAAATGTTGATACTCCTGTAACGGCATCTAAGATATCTTAAGGGTTTTCATATTCCGGAATGCAAAGTAATTTATGGAAATAACACTTTGAGAGAATTACCATTTAATATAACATTTAGCTCACTTTGACATAAGCAATAAAATCTTTTTGTAGCAGTCCTGTTCTAGTTTGTATAATCATCCACTATTACTTTTCAGCGATGGGACTTGGATGGGTTGATTTATATAAATCAGTAAACTCGAGGCAGGTTTCAAAGAATTATCAAGCTCATCTTATTGCTACGATCAGTCTGATTAATCAGAATTCTCCAAAAGCCATGAAATGGTTGTACAAACAAAATGTGCATTTTTTGTAAATCACTGATAACACATTCTAGAATTTACTATTAGTGAATTAGCATTAATGATGGCTGTCTTGCAACTGAAATGCACATTTGGTTTTCTTAACCATTTTATAACTTTGGAAAATTTTCATTCATTATTTACACCCAAAATCAACCACTGTGACAAAATCAACTATAAAATTATCGATCTCGTCTGGAATTTTTACTTAACACTTTATCGTCGGGAAACATAGTGCTATGTGTTTCACCGCCCGACCATTGTAGTCGGGACATGTATTAATTCGTATTTTTCCTATGCATAAGGGAACACATCACTACGTGTTTAACAGCTGCCGTGTTGAGGGCAGCACACATTGTGCTATGTATTTGGGTATCCTTGTAGGCATTGTAGGCTACTGCTACCTTACAATAACTATTATAGTTGAACTGTGAGATATGATAAAGGAAATGCTTCGAGCATTAGTTCGTCACATGTAGTCTCTCATTTATATCATTTTGAACATTACCATACTGTGACCAATTACTATGATAGAGACTTACAAAACTTTTTTGTGTAATTATGACTGCAATAGGATTTTTAATAAAATTATGTAACAAAAATAAAATATATGAATTGTACTTTTGTACTAACTGTAACTGTAAATAAATTTAAATTTGATGAAACTGTGTTATAATATAGATCGTATTCAGTATCCATTCCAAATTTGACTTGAAAATATTGAGTACTTTGGAAATTACAATAGTTTAAGTATAATTATACATTACAATGCATGTAATGAAGGAACCTAGGTTTACCTGTCCCTCACTGTAAATATGAATTTCAGCAGAATGATGGCTAACTCAGTTAATAGTCTACATATGGAATGTTCAGACACTTAGTAACCGTACGATCTTATGATTTTTCTTGATAACAATGCCTCTTTACATAACATGGGTGATTAGAGGTTAGATTATACTTGGATCACTGTATTTCATGTCACTATAAGGCATATCTGAAAAATCTCTTTGTAGCATACCACAGAAATTTAACTAGCTATAAGTGTCAGCATTGCATATTAAGAATTTTTTGGAAAATGTAGTGTGGAGAAACAATGAATGATAAACGAGAAAGAAAAATTGTACATATTTTCAGTCGTTAACAATGGTTTGTATTATTGATACTGAAAAGCAAATACTGTGGTAAATCTTATGTATGAATATTTTATATGCTTTGTGTATCAATCTTCAGCTCCTGTTGCTGAGCGGCTGTGCCCTGATCTATATGCACACCGGATATCTTCTGGGGATACATTGCATGCAATGGTCTTTAAACCTCATTCATTCAGACCTGGAAAACGCTATCCCACTGTTCTATATGTTTATGGTGGCCCAGAAGTGCAACTAGTGTCCAATGTGTTTAAGGTAATCTTCTCTCTGAATGCATGTAAATATCAATCTTGTGTTATTATCTTGCCATCTCCCAAAAAAATTCTTCTCATTGTTTCCCCTTTCAGGGAATGCGTTCTTTACGGTTGCACATGTTGGCTGCATTGGGTTATTGTGTTATTGCCATAGATTCCAGAGGATCTCAACACAGAGGTGTACGTTTTGAGAGTCATCTGAGATGTCGAATGGTAAGTTGCTTATGTTGCTCTTTAACAAACTCCACTAGGGAAGGCTCGACTTTTCAAAAAGATTCCATAATAGAAATACAATTATTGTAATTTCCACTGAACAAGAATTTAATTGACCGGTTTCACCTGTTATGCTGTAACATGTGGTAGATTAAATTCTTGTTTAGTGGACATTATAATAATTGTTTTTATTTCTGTTATTGCTCTTAACCTCAGAAGTTCACTTGAAATGAAGATTTTCTTGTGATTGAAGGGAGATCCTTCAGATTTTGTGTCTGTGGTTAAAGAAAAATTTTATTTTCTTCAATATTGTTATTCTTATATCATATTATTTCATTCTGTAACTTTTAAGTAAAACAATATGCATATTATATTTCATGTATGGCAAACTGAGGAACTACATCCTTATAATTTACTTTCTCCATTTATGAAGTGTAAGGAAAGTATTGTTTTCATGAAAAAAATTGAATTCGAGATTTTGATGGAAATACATGTTTTTAAGGTTCTCTGAACATGTTTTGATTATTTTTTCGATGATGTCTGTGTGTGTGTCTGTGACCAGAATTTTGTGGGCACTCGAACTCAAAAACTAATAATCCAATCAGCATAAAATTTCATATTTAGCAATTGTATTAGAAAGTCAAGAACTGATTAGATTTTACCTAAAATCAATTGACTGGAAGTTGATGTTTATCCTTGTAATTTTTCTGTTTGTTTCAAATATTTCATATCTCCTCTAATTCTTCATTAATGTAATCATATTTAATAACCTAAGTTATAGATAATTTTATTTTCTACAACTTTTGTATTTACTAATTTTTTGTAGAGTCAATTGTTAAAGAGATATTTCAGTTCAATATTGACAGCGATTCCAGCGCCACCAACTCATAAACTATCAACTAGATATGGAGAAAGTCTTGTGTTGACCACATCAGACTTTTTTTGTTTTTGGAATTTATAATAACTAGTAGTGCCCACAAAAACTTTTGTGAAGTCAGTCAGAAATCTTCCTGTTTAAAAGTAATAATAGCCAATTTCTCCTTATAAAATTAGACAGCTGACATTTTGAACTTCACTTTTGTTTTTATAATTTATATGTGCAATTTTAATTGCTTTTCCCATATGAAAAAGATATTATTCCAGTATTGAAACAGGGAGAAGATTTTTTCTTTTGGTCAATCGTTAAAAATACCCACAGTCCACAAACAGTTTACTGAATAATAATTATCTGCATTTATTAACATTGCAATCTATTAAGTTTGACATTGCTACAACAATAATGCTTCATAAAAAGTGCGAAGCAAATAACGCAATTCTTTTGTCTATTTGAAAGATTAATAGATGCTAATTCAATCGAAGGCAACAATGTGGCTCGGCTTGGCAACACCCGGAAAGAGTATGAAAAAGAGAATTTCAAAAAGAAATATTTATTTCTGACAAATTCTACCATGTAACATCTAAACCTTGCAAGACTAAGATGTTTTATAGTTTTAACCATCAAATAGAGCAAAATTAGAGGAAATTGGTCCATATATATGTATTTTGATGAAAGAAGGGAAAAAAATCTTGCATCTTGAAAAATCGAAAATTCTGTGTAAACTTATGGAAAAATGTAATTGTCAACTTGAGTTAAACCTGGGACTTCATCAGCGTTATTATTATTTTTCTCTGCCATAATTCATGTGGTTTTTAGTATATTGAAAGTTTCAGTTCTTAATTCCATCTGGAAGTGTCTTAAGAAAAGCATGACAGACTCTTGAGAATTATTATATAAGGATGATGTTGAAGCACTTTGATATTTTTTTATTTAAGAAGTTAAAGCAAAGGTTAACTTTCCATTAATCCTTCTGCTCCCAGGTATGATGGGCACATCTCACTCTTGTCCCAGCACTCTCCAGCAATAAATATTTGTGAGCTCCCTCCCTCCTCCTTCTCACCTGTTGTCATTATATGTTTTTTTTTCAAATAAATACATTATCTTATATCTTGCTGTAATGTCTGTATTTCAGGGCACAGTTGAACTATCTGATCAGGTGGAAGTACTCCAGTGGTTGTCCTCACGTCTTGGCTTTATTAATACTGAAAGAATTGCTATCCATGGTTGGTCTTATGGAGGGTACCTGTCTCTACTTGCCTTGGTGCATCACCCAGAAGTGTTCAAGGTAAAGCCTTCTCATGTGGCTGTATATTTCACTTGTTCCTTATCTTGTATGACTTTCCTGCAGATTAATTTTGATGCAATTCTGTAGCATTCATGACATCTTTTGCACCACCCAACACTTGCTTGAAGTATGTTATGTCTGAGCAGGTTTGCTAAATTTAATGTTATTTGTCAAACAAGTGGACCGCTTACAGAAATGTTTTCAGAGTGAACATCATGTAACCATTGGAAATCATTTTCACAGTAAAGCAGGTACCCAGATATTCCCAGTTTATCCACCCTTGATGAGGATAAAAAGAAACAGAAGGTTAAGAAATCATTTATTCATAAACAACCTCATTTTATGAGTAGGTTGAGTTTAGAAAGAATTCATTGTACCAAATTTACCACAATTAGTAATATCGTTCTAATGAGATTTAAAAAGTATTATTACTTATTGAAGTTGCCCAGGACTTGAAAGTGTTTTTATTATGAATAAATTTTTGTTATATTGGTATTTGTTGTGACAGGATTGTACTGTAACAGAAAACCTTGTGAATTCATTCTGAGATAATTCAAAATATGGCCTAATTTGAAGTTAAAATCATTCCTATGCCAATACTATAGGTATTTGTATGCTTTTCATATGTTTTCATGTATAAAATGAAACTCAAAGCAGGGCATCAAACTGAATTTTTTTAGCCCCAGCTCACCAAAAATTACAGTTTTTTTATGTTTTCTGAAACAAATGCATATCTCATTAACTGCTGCTGATAGTATGTTAAAATAAAAAGCATTTTATAGTAAAAATATAAAGAAATTACACGGTTCTACTTATTTTTTTCAATATTAAATATTTATAAAAACAATATAAAATGAGGAAATAATTATATAAAAAATTCTTGAATCGTTACAAAATAAAATTGCTGAAATTGTGCATGCCGTAGCCTACTTCTGCTCTATTTCGTGGTATACAAATGAATGAACAAGGCAGATCATAAAACGCAGAAGTGCAAATATAGGAATAACAAAGGGGCCTTAGGGTTGGAGCTTACTCATGGGGTTCTGTTTATTATATCTTCTTGAGATGCAAAAAAGAGACCCACAACTGAGGCCTATATCTTGAGAGAGAGAGAGAGTCTATCAAGTGTTTCTTTGCTTCCCCCCCCCCCCCCCTAAGCCTTTAGACTAGGCATCTTAATTTGGGAATAACTTTGAAACAGAAAAAAATCTGCTATGGGCGGGAATCAAACCTGGGTCTTCCACTTGCCGGGCGGATATTCTACCACTGAACTACCTTAGCAGTTAATCTTTTCTGTTTCTGAACGCGGGTGTTTTTCTTAGTTGGGTCCGGGCTAGCCAAGCTAGTATCAACCAGCCCCAATGGACGTCCTCCAAGAGAACGTCAAAGAAAACCCCTCCCTCTCAAATGGTGAGATTGCCAAAGCCAGAAATTGATGGAATAATATGAAACTATGCAGAATGGCATAAGCTGTAATTTGGGAATTTGGGACCCAACTAAGAAAAACACCCGCATTCAGAAACAGAAAAGATTATCTGCTGAGGTAATTCAGTGGTAGAATATCCGCCCGGCAAGTGGAAGACCCGGGTTCGATTCCCGGTCATAGCAGAATTTTTTCGGTTTCAAAGTTATTCCCAAATTACAGCTTATGCCATTCTGCATAGTTTCATATTATTCCATCAATTTCTAGGCATCTTAAATTTACAGGGCACATGAGGTCCATGTGATGTATTTATGCAGCTTACAAAGTAATTTACTCCTTACTACACAAAGCAAACTCAAATGCATTTCTTCTAAAATATTTCACATAAATATTTGTAAGTAATCTAAGAAGTGTAATCAGCACTTTTTAAATATTTGCAGTTTATTCCTCATTCCCAGTCAGGTTGCAGAGGAATGTTTATCTCACTTCCAGTGTGTTTCTTGGGTAACTGATGAATCTAACCCTTGACACAGAATCTAGCATTTTTGTAATGATTAGGTTAAAGGCCGTGTTATAAGGTGATTTCCTTCCTTGTAGAAGGAGAGAGTGAATCTTCGAAGAATATGAAAATGTGTTAGGACTGGAGAAGTAAGGAATGTGACCCGAGGATTTATTATGGTGTCTTAATGCATCTTGCATATTAGGCAGGGAGCCATCATCATCATCACTCCGATGTGAGTTTGGGACCCCTGTTTTAGACCTTTGGTGTTGTGAGAAGAGGAACACAAGAAAGACATTTGTCTTATTCTACTGATTCCATTACTAATATGACATAAGTGAGCAGCCTCGGAAGTGGCCTGTTCGGTGGCTGTCCTCTTCATTTGCTGTACTAGTGGCCCGTTGGGCAGATAAAAGTCTTAGATCACACAAATAGTGAAGAATTTAACTTTCCATCTATAGCCTTTTGTCCAGAATCTTACTTTGAAGGCATCCTCTGCTGACCACTGATTTCAAAAAAATACCTTCTGCAGTTTTATAGATAGATATAGGGCAATATAAATAGAGGAAATTTTCAAATTTCCATCAATAAACATTTGCTCAGAAAATTAATTTCAAAATTTTTAAGACCCTCCTGAGGCCCCCCCAATTTCTCAGAAAAGTTTCTTTGGTAGCATAATAAATGGCACAGATGGGCAGACAGTGCAAAAACATAAGTGTGTTTATAAAATTAAACATGCTAAATATAGTTTTTATAAGCACTCGAAAGGAAAAAATAAATTTGGAATTCCTTTTATACAGTATTTGACAGTATTGTAAAATTTTGTCCATATAGAAGTTGTATTGCATAATATTATTAGGATATTTATTGATTGACTAGAATAGAATAAATTTTTTTGACACCATGCCTTTGTAGCCATTCAAAAATTATGTAACGTGATTTTTGAACTTTTCCATTCCTCCCTGTAACATTTCATAACAATATATAGGACTCCTTCCCAAAATTACAATACAGTATATTTTCCTATAATTCTTAGCAAGGACTCTTTTCAGGGAGACCATTCACACTTGTTGGTTAGGCCCTGATTGTGGCACGGTCATTCCGGCCCCCACCTAAAGTGTGACGTAGTTTATGGTTGCACCTAACTAGCTGAAAGATTGAAGCTCACTTTGGCTGTCACCGAGGATTGCCAATAGCAACCAAAGAGGCTAGGACTCAAAGGGATTTAGGACAAAAGTTGCCTCCTCAAGCGACCCAAGAGGTTCATACCGAGGCCTGACTGCATTCTCCCCTACAAGTGGGAATGCACCATAGAATCCCCATTGAAAATAGGATTTTTATATTTGGTCTAAAATGTCCCAAACATGACCGTACTCCAATCGTCCCTCTAGTGTGAACCAGTCTTAAATGGCACACTAGAAATAGTAGTTCACATAGTGGACAATAACTCAATATTCATCATTGAATGTTTAAATTTTTAGAAAAAATTTACTAGTTAATATATTATTGTTAAACAATTTTCCTGCTTTGAGATTCTTTTAGTTTTCCACTTCTATTCCCTTTTTCCGATAAAAAAGACTCACTACAACATACCATGTCCATCACAGAAGAAAATCAAATTTACCCGAAATTATAACGGCCTCTTAACTGTTTCATCTATTTCGTCACTTGCTTCAGCTGTAGTCATAACAGGCTGGCATTATTGAGTAAATTTCTTTTCCGTATTTACAGAAAAGGGAACTTAATGTGAGAGACAAGAAAAGTGTATGAAGTGAGGGGAAACAGACCCAACCCAAAGAAGTCATTCATAGCTCCCCAAGCGAGAAAATAAATGAATGGGCATTTTCGGATGCTTTAGGTCAGAATGTCAAATTGGGTTTGGGCACTTAAGGCCAGAGAGCATTAATACTGTTTTAAAGGAATTTTAAATTTATTTTTTCCTCTTTAGCGCATATTAAAGATGTTAAAAGCCTTTTTTTATTTATTTTCTGGTCTTTAATTTTATATAAAACTATTGTTGGAGGAGGGGAGAGAGGAAGGGGAGAGAGGAAGGGGAGAAAGGAAGGGGAAGAGGGAGGGTAAGAGAGGAGGGAGAGAGGGAAGGGGGAGACAGAGAAAGGAAGTCACTGGATTAATTTGGTTATGCAGGGTAATAGAGTTTAAACCATTTGTGGAAGGAAGTTATGAGTAGTTGATTCCTGAAATAAAATGGCTAGTAATGGGGAGAGGGACTATCTTTTTCCTCACCTTCTAAAGACGTTAATAGGGAATTTTATTTTTATTATTGAGATTTCTTTGGTTTTCCATATTTTATAGCAATATGTTTTCAACCACAATTTTTAGGAACATTGATGTTTAGAAAATATTGTAATTCTCTATCCCATATTTCAACAGGTGGCAGTTGCTGGAGCTCCAGTTACTTCCTGGCACCTCTATGATACCGGTTATACTGAGCGCTACATGGACCTACCAACACTCAACTCTGATGGCTACAAGGCAGGCTCTGTGCTCACCCATGCTCATCTGTTTCCAGAGGAGTGAGTGTTGACTGCACTCTCCTGACCTAATTATAATTCAGTATTTCTTTTCCATTGATGAATGCCAGGCATGTGAGTCATATTGTTAACCTTGTATCTTTCATGCACTGGTTAGAATTTTACAGATCCAGTATAGTGAAACATGCAGAAGACTTGACATACCATATTCCCAAACATAACTGTAGACTTCTCAAAAATGTGCAATTAGCAGATTAGATTATTTTTAGCCTACTTTCCAGAATGGAAATTGGCTTATAGTTTTGTTGTTCTGTCTGTCTGTTGGTTCAAAAGTTAATAGGGAGGTATTAACTTTTGAACCAATAGACCAATTTTCATGACACATCGTAGAAGTCTCTTGCTTCTTGGGCCAAGCTCCTGAGGATAATGTTTGTTGCGAATATTGAAGTCCCGGGTTCAATTCCAGGAACTATCCTTCCCATTTGATTTACATGGGAAATCTGAAATCCATGGTGCAAGGTAATTCTCTCTTGCACATTAAAATATCATAGAATTGTAATATCGGAGCGGGATTTGTACTATTCTCTGAGGAAAGGAATGAAGATTCTAATTTTTATTGTAGAATTTTGTTTATAGATTGTATTTCTTAGAATTTCACATAAATACTGGGTCTTTTGCATTTTTATCACTCATTATGAGAGTATGGATTAACTTCTCTATTATATTTATATGTATGTTTATATAAATCCATGCCTCAGTTAACTTCATAGATTCTTTCCTGAAAAACATGATGCAAACTGAAATGATCCAATGTGAAATTCCCCATAAGAAATAACTAAAATACATGAGATAGCATTCTGGCTCTTTGATATTCCATCTATTACATCTAAACAAAACCCAATTAACTTTTTAAAATTTGGGTTTAAATGCCTGCCTGTGGGTTCCCATTGCCAGATTGATTTAGGGATATTTGAAGTATTTTAGTTAATTTTATATCTCATGAACTATTGGTTATAAAATGTTCAAACAAAACAGCATTAGAACATTTATAGTAAAAATAATGATGAATTGCATGCTTCTGTTTTCTAAAGAAAGAAACGTGTCGAAAAAATATTGCAATAAATGTTATTACTAAGATTTCACTTACCTTAGCCTACTATCCATGTAGTTGGATGTCAGAATAAGATGCTCACAAAATGCAGATGCCTTAATGGAAGAAGAAAATAATGAGTTTGGAGCTCTATCACAGGATCTATGTTTACTGCTTCTCAAGTGTGAAAGTGGGTTAATGAGCTTGGGCTTAGATCTAGATAAGGATCTGTTTACTGTTTGTCTAAACACTCCCCTGAGCTCTTGATCTTTGGCATTCTTGCCTCAGCCTGCAGTGATGTCATTCTTCCCAAGCCCCGGACTCCAAGTCAAATATAACATCTGTAAGCGGGCCAGATATGGTGCATTTGGCAGCAAGCAAACACTTTTTATGCCACTCTCTGGAGGTGTTCAGCATTTAAATGTTAACATAACTTAACCTTTATCTGCCGAATGGGCCACTGGTGTGCCAGCAAACTTATAGGCTAGCTGCTGAATTGACCACTTCCAAGGCTGCTCACAGATGTCATATTTGTCATGGAATCGGGAGTAAGACAACACAAAATACCAAATGCCTTTCTTGCCTTCCTCCTCTCCCAAGAGTGAAGGTCTTAAGGCTTAAGGGAGGGGAAAGCAAAGAAACACTTGATAGACCCTCTCTCTCTCTCTCAAGATATAGGCCTCAGCTTTGGGTCCTTTTTTTGCTTCTCAAGAAGATATAATAAACAGAACCCCATGAGTAAGCTACAACCCTAAGGCCCCTTTGTTATTCCTTCATTTGCACTTCTGCGTTTTATGATCTGCCTTGTTCATTCATTTGTATACCATGAAATAGAGCATAAGCAGGCTACAGCATGCACAATTTCAGTAGTTTTTGGTAGTTTTATTTTGTAGCAATTCTTGGATTTCAGATTTCCCATGTAAATCAAATGGGAAGGATAGTTCCTGCAATTGAACCCAGGACTTTCAATCTTTGCAACAAAAACTATCCTCGGGAGTTCGGCTCCAGTAGCAATGGATTTCCACCAAGTGTAATGAAAACCCATCCATTGATGCAAAAGATAATAGGGGGAGACAGACAGACACAACAACAAAACTATAAGCCTATTTCCATTCTGGAAAGTAGGCTAAAAATTGCATATATTTCAATAAAATCTGATGTGGCCACCACATGACTTTCTCCATATCTCTAATATTTCTAAAAATTCCAAATAGGTTACAATATAAATATTTTAAGAAACTGCGAGAAAATTTTAGACTACAAAGAACAGAAATAAACTCAACCCATAGCCTTCTGATATTGGATATAGCCACAAAGCTCCAACAATTAAGAAAAGAAATTGGAGCGTTACTAAGATGTAATTGAATTATATATAACCAGTCTATCATTTTATGTGCTCTAAGTCTGAGAATAAATACTCCTAGTTAGACCATAAAATTATTTCCTTTTGGATGTATTTTAAAATGGTGCGCAAGTTAGAAAAGAAAATGCAATTTTTGTGATTTTGTCACGCGAGCAACAAAAGGTCTGCCATCCTTGCTCTAGTCGATTGACTGTTTTAGTCCCCCCAAATCTGGCCCAACTCATTCTGTATGGCATTGTAGCCACCCTAAAATTCTTGATTCAATTTAGTAAGGTGATATATTAATGAAAGTGTTTATTTACTCTCATAGGATGGACGTAACAAAAAGTATTTTAATAATATAGCCATCTGGAATAAGAAAATCTTAAAAAATTATTTATAATAGAAATACAGGCCAATGCAAGATTCAAGAAAGTTCTACTGTTAGAGAATCTCTCCTGATAACATCTGGTTTGTGGGCTGAATGCATGTGTGGTTTTCCCATCCTCTTTATGACCACTGGATAGACATAGTTACATTTATGGACTATTTGGAAATACTTCAAAGAGTGATTTCACTCCTTTTGCCTCCATGGTAGCCCAAAATTTTTATAATTTTATATCATTAATAAGTTCAGGTTCCACTTTGTGGAATTCACTCATGATACAAATGAAATACATTTATGTATCTTCCATGGAAAATATTCATTCATCCATTAAAATTCTGTGGAAGATAAATAGTTGTATTTCACATGTATCATTTTTTGTTCATCCATTTGGACATCCTACATACCCAGACAATTTCATCAATATGTATACTATTAGTATGTTATCTAGATGGTGTTCTTTGTAAGTTTTTAATTGAAAAGCATTGGGAAGGCAGTTTATATCATGTCGCATATTGCTTCTGATTTTAATATCTTTCTGTTTTTGACATGAATTGTCTCTTCTCATTCCTTATTAATCCATTCATGCTGGTGATAGACTATTAAAACTGGTGTTCTAGATCCTGTTGGAAAATGTTGAGCTCATATAGAAAAGTTTCATACTACTTTTCCATGTCACACCATTTACTCCAGATTTTGAACATGTTATGCTATCTTTTATTTTTCAAGGGCAAATCGTCTCCTTGTAATACATGGATTGATGGATGAGAATGTGCACTTTGTACATACCAGTGAGCTGATAGGAGCTCTAGTCCAAGCAGGAAAGCCATATCAACTCCAGGTAAGATATTTAATAATGTTTTAATTTAAAAAAATAGATTTTCAATCCTTAGATTAGTTTAATTGACCAAGAAATTTACACACAAGGAGTGGTAGTTTTCCATTGCCTTCCACACCGGGCACATAGAAGGGAGGAGAGAAACACGGTGCCGGTATTAGCCAACCCTTTTGAGGAACACCAAACTGGACTGTATTTTGACAAGTTCATGGCCTATATTTAAGTGAAATTATTGCAAATTTAATTTACACCAGTAAACATACAATTTTTTAAATTTCTCGAGTATATCACACATTTTCGCAGAGATTGTAATGCTGATGTAATTTAATGTATATAACAGGGGTGGCCAAACCTACTTACCCTCAGAGCCGCATACGATGATTCCCAGAAGTTTGTGAGGTGCATGACATATTCTGTGCTCATAAATTTACAAACAGTAAAACATAACCTGTATCCAAAGCAATTTAGATATAATGCATGTCCATTAGGCATCCTAAACATGTCTCGAGTCACACTACATCATTGTGTCCTGTAGAGAAAAATGTTGACATGCCTCTGCATGGAAATTTAAGAGAGCCGCATACTAGGATAAAAGAGCCTCATGCTGCTCACGAGCCGCGGTTTGGCCACGTCTGGTATTTCACTATCTGCTGTAGATACTATCTATTATATTTTAATTTTAGAAAACTCGGTTTAACATTGAATTGATTTTCTTCTATAGTCACTTGATAATTTTTATTACTTTTGATGTTTAAAATAAACAACTTTCACTGTTAGCGCTGTTGCAAGTTACTACAGCCCTTATTCCTTAGATCAGTGCCTCTCATCCTTTTTTACTCAACGACACACCATACCACCCCTGATTAATTTCACAATACATATTTTTAAAGAAAAAAGATGCATGAAACAAGTAAAAGTTGCAAATATATTAGATTGTTATGATTCATCAAGTAACATTTAATGATTTATAATTGCATTGTAAATGAAGTACATGTATGATTCAACAGTGTAAAAATATCACGCTCTTCAATGTGAAACGTGAGCTTGCCTTTTGGAACAAAGATGCTTTATGTTTGGATTAGTATTAGAAAGAGCTACATGAAGTTCTTCACCTATGTAGGTTCCTTAAATTTTTCCTTTTAATATTTTTAATAAGGGCCATTAATGAAAAGCCTAACTCGCATAAATACATTGTTGAAATTTGGAACAACATGTCAATTGAAAATTCTGATATTGAAGGATGTTCACCCTTAGCTTTTAGCCTAACTGTATCCAAAGGCATCACACTAAATTTAATTTTGAGTGTACGATCGCTTCTAAGATCCATAAATCCCTCTTGTAGTTTCAGTATAAGTTCCTTGGATGATAAAATTTATGGAAATTTTCTTTGTTGGAAATGCTTTATTTAAAATTAAAAATCCTCAGAATATGCAGCACACTAGGGCCTTCCTCGCAGCACACTAGGGCCTTCCTCACAGCACACTGATATGTCATGGCACACCTGTTGCGAAGCTCTGCCTTAGATCATGGTATTGCTTGTCTACAACATAATTTTAAAAGTTCATCAGAGCAACTAATTTATTTTATTTTTAACTTAAATGAATGCCAATTATCCTTTGTTATTTTTTTCTGTTTCATCAGTTTTTCAATAGATAGCAGATATGAAGTAGTTATTTCGATTTTTATCTTACTGATCTCAAGATGTTCGCTCGACCTGAAATGTGTTTCTTTCATAATTGAATAGATTGAATGATGCATCATAAAAGATGGTGGTTATGTTGAAGCCCAGATATTTGAGTTGTATAGTCAAATGCTCAATGAATTATGCTTTTATTTGCTATTTTAATTTGCACAAGGACTTTATAAACACCCTGTATATTGTTAAATAAATAATATATATTTCATATTTTCCCCTTCGTATAAAAAAATAAAATTATAGAAATAATTTGGTATTAGGACAACATTCAGTTATTCAGACTTAAAAAGGCTGTGACCAAAGTCAAACTTCGATGCATCTCTAATATCTATATGTGATATCTAGCTGTATCTATATATGCGGTTTACAATACGTTAATATCATTTACATGCAGAAAACATATTCCATGCTTGTGTTATGTTGTTAGCAGTAAGAGTTTCTTCCATTCATAAAAGAGTGTAGTGAAATCAGATGCATATGTAGGTGAGAAAGTTTGTGCAATGTGTATTGTACTAATTTTTTTATATGAATCATCAATTTAATCATGGTAAGCATAGGAAAATTCTTTGGTAATACTGAGTGCATCGTGTGTGTATTTCTGGCTTATCAACTCGGATTATTGTAGGCGAGTGCATTATTTTGTTATAATGAGTACAGGTTTCCTTCACCTTTTACGCTGGTAGTTCTCCTGAAAGACACTGTGAACCAAAAATCACAATAGACAAGTATATAAGGCAATGGGAAAAATAAGATATGGTTCCCATATCTGCAGAAATGAACCCTACCACAATTTTTTTTCATTACACTATGGGCTGTAAGTCTTTCATTTCCATAGCAAGTTAGTGTGAGAAATTGTTCTAGAGAGGGATTTAGAATCATGAGGCTATTATACATTTAATGCTGTGTGAGTCAGGAATGTCAAAACTCACATTGGTGCATGATGGCACTACACCATATCCACTGGCAACTTTCCAAGGTACAGACTTTCCCGATCCTCACACCCTTTCATTTTCTCTGGGCATTCATTGCTTGTGTTAACCCATCAAAGCAGTTAAAATTTCTAATGTTCATTGAAATACATTTTGTAATAAAAGTCCTCGTCCTTTTCAATCTTTTCATCTTGAATCACTCCTACAATATAGCATTTATTTTTTCTAGTCTTCGTTTGCATAGGGTATTCTGTTTCTCAATATTTTATTTGTCTCCTTGAATTCCTTTATTAATATACTTTTAATGATGACATACTCCAGGCAGCATATCTCAATTTCTTGTACTAGCATAAGCATCATTTGCTTCCCTTGTTTTCCTCTGCAACAGCCCTTTTAATGTTTTTTGGGAGGTTCTCTGATATGACAAGTAATGCTCCAGAATTATTTTTAATAACAAAGATACAAATTTTACTTTTTTATAATGTCTGTTGCAACTAAGTTTTGGACAATGGAAGCATTGAATATCATGCTGTCATGCTGCAGTCATGATTATGTTGGCATCTATTGGCAGACTTGGAAACATCAGGGAATCACAGGTACCAATCATGCAAGTTTGGCAGTGGAAAAAGTGTCGGTTCAATGAGCTTTTACAATTTTATTTTCCAAGAGCATAAATAGCATCAGTGCCTTTTATCTCACAAAAGTTAGTAGCAGTTTTGAACAGAAAAGGGGGTTTTGCTGGAGATGTTAGTTAAAAAATATTCAATGATATACTGCAATAAAAAAATCACCCTGCTTTACATTTCCAATTCCTTCATTAACCCCTCCAGCCAGTTTCTCATTCATATGTATTGACCTTGCCATTCTGTCTCAGCAGCGGTTGTCTGTGAAAATGAAAGGATCCTGACTTCTCTTTACTCAAACTGAAATTTAGAGCATCCATGTATCTTGTCCTCAACAGATAATAAATGCTATATTTACCCGAAGCCAAGACAAGGTTTATTTCTACATTTCAGCTCACGAAAATTAAGGGTCGTCTTAAATTTGAGTATGAAGTGGTATGCCATCAATTCATCGTGCATCAATTCGTTACACAACAAACTCGTCATGCATCACTACATCATGCACAATTCATCGCTGGGCTAATTCATCACAAGACATCACGAGACAAATTGGAAGGCGAGACATAATAACTGGTGCACTGCAGGAGGATACACTTGTTGGGTTGGGAGTCACCCCCTGTCATACACCGTCCAATGTGTCTCGCCTTGCATAATTCACAAAGAGAATTGCAATTCATTCTGCTATTATCGAAATATTTTTAAAAAATGTAGAAAAGTATTTCCCCCTGCTTTACACCAATCCTGGTGTCTCTCAACGAATTTGTTGAGTTATGAATTGATGCATGATGAGTTTGTTATGTGATGTATTGACATGCAATGAATTTTTTGTATGACTATGAATGAATTTTTCGTGTAACGAATTGAGGCGCAACTAACTGACCGTGATGAATTTTCAAAGAATCATAGGAAGTATGGTTATGTGTATTATCGATGTCTTTTTAAACAAAAGAAACATAAGATAAAATAATCTATCTACTGAAATTTTGTATTGCAAATGTACAATCCGGATTTCAATTAATGTAGTAGTATTAATTTTTAAAAAATTTTTTCTCAAACAAAAATTTGTTACAAACTGTTTCAGTTAACGAATGAACTAGTATACTTATACTGAATATGTGTGTTCAAAATTAGGTTATAAAATCTTTTTCCTGTTTCGACAGTTTGCTAAAATGGAGAGGGGGTCGTCTTAGATTTGGGTAAATACGGTATAAAGACCAAGGATATCAAAATACATTAAAATAACTGCTTTGAGGGGCAAGCAAGGTCAGAAAATTACCAGCTTGAAGGTATAACTCATCATTTGTACATTTGCTATTCACAAAAACAATTCTCACCAAAATGGGGTTTTTACTGTGTAGTGTATTTTATTTTTGTGTCATCTTATATAGTTTATTTATGATTATCCAACCTATCTAGATATATCCAAATGAGAGACACAGCTTGAGACACCTTGATGCCAGCAAGCACTATGAGATGACCCTGTTGTCCTTTTTGGAGAACCATTTGTAGCTGCACCACAGACTGTCCAAACCTTAATGGACCAATTGGTCCATCTGGGTAGAAGTATGTTTCCTAGGTAAGTCAAATGCTATTTTAAGTGAGGTCTTCAGTTTAGCTAAATGTTTCAACCTATTTCCATACATTTTAACCTATTGCTGATAAGATATTAAAAATATGTAACTGGCTGTTGAAGAAATTAGAATTATATGGCTTCAATTTAAAAAAAAAATCATAATTATATAGGATTTTTTAAGACTGGCCAAAGTTGCTGTGTAAACCAAAACCTTTTCAGCTATTATTGTTTTCAGATATCACTTCTCATGTAAGACAGCTTATTCTCATTAACATGATTATTAGCAAATTTCTGCAAGATTTTAAGAATAAGGAAAAGTCTTACTATCAATTTATTTATACCAGTAGGTCAATAATTAATTTGCAGTGTTTAGGCTTTTTTAGGATTTTGTAATAACTATTTCTTATAATACAAATGAAAATCAATTATGTATCTTCCATGGAATTGCATGACTGAACTTATTAATGATATCTGTTTCTTAATTTGCCCTTTGAAATAAAGTACCATATATACTCATGTATAGGTTAAGTTTTTTAGACCAAATTTTTAGCAAAAAAGTAGAGGGTTGACTTATACACGAGAAATAACCAAGGTGTTATAAGTCTGGTGGTTTTTAAACTTTTATCGAGCAGTTATATATGCAAAAGAAATAGTTACTATTATTTGAATTAGTTCAAAGAAAACATTTGTACTCACGTAAATCTTAAAATTCATATCATCAGATCTATCTGATACAAATAGCTTGTCCCAATCTTTTTCTTGAGTATTATCATCATACGGTTCATTGAAATTAGATGTTCTTCGTCAGACATATCACTCTATTAAATACAGTGTCTTCAGTTTAACATCCCTTCGATTAACGTTGATATGTGCGGCTTGGTATCAATTACCAGAAAATAATTTTCCCAAATATCATTTTCCTGTAAAATCATCCTCCGGAATATCAGAATATAATTGGTTTTTCCCTTGCCATTAAATCTCCTTCTGAGGTTAATTGCTGTGTACATGATTAAATGAAAAATAACTTTATGATTAGACAAGTCAGAAGACAATGTCGTTGTGCTGAGGTTTGGGTACATGATCACAGACCCTGAAATGATGACAATTGCTGCAGTAAAGGAAAAATTACCCCACATAAGACATGCAGCAGCATGCTTCTATCACTTGGGACAAGCTATTTGGAGGCAAATTAAAAAAATAGGCCTTCCTACATTATATAGTGAAGGGGAGGAGATTTGCCTGCTCATGTGAAAGATTGGGGCTCTAGCTTTTCTGCCACCAGAGAAAATTAAACCTGCATATGAATCAATGGATGAGTTATTTAGAAAAACTGAAAATGAGAAAGGGATAAAATGTGGAAATGGTATGGAGAGTATTACATTAAAGATAGGCTTGGATGAAGAAATGCTGATGGAAGGAACATTTATTCTGAGCCAAACCATCTCTTTGGTCAGTCTATGAAAATGTGGAAAATGCATTCCCTAAAATCCAAAATAATTTGGAGGGTTGACATAGATGATGGAAAGAGATATTATTGGGAAAAAGCCAAATTGGGCTCTATAATTTTATCAATGGCTTGCGAGAAGAAGAACGGAAAGAGGAGACATGCCCATAAGGCATTCTGCTATTACAACTTCGCTGGTAAAGAACACCTAATAATCAATCATATCTATAATTTCATAAAAAAATTTATTAGTTTGAGGAACATATCTGCTACTGTGAGCATTGGCTAGGATTTCTCTACTGGTTAACCTTAACAGGTGAAAACCAGTATATCAGACAATTTTTCAGTTAACTGATATTCATCTCGGTTAACTGACTTTTTTCTAATACTTTCTTTCAGTACCTAGTTTTTTTCAATTTTTATTGTTGTTTTTGTTATTCTTATGCAGATCTTGTTCCATCTACGTTTTAAAAGGAAAATAAATATTTCTAGTTCTACTCCTGTCTACAATCTGCCACTTATAAATAGTCAACCAGCACTTTGTAAATGTTCTGTAATATTCGTTCTTAAAGGCTGTCACTCGCAAGCAGACACCTCACCTGCTTACATCACCGGCTTGCAAGCACACACTTATAGGTACCATGCAATGCCCTGCTCTTCTGTGACAGACCTAGTTGTTAGTTCGATAGTTGATATCAGTTGATATTCTGCCATGCATCATATGCAGTGTGTATTACATATATATAGTGTTGTTCATAGTAAGACTGATTCGTTTTGTCAAACAGGTGAGTAAGAGTACTTATTTCTTCATGAGTATGCTATGTTTTGTCCTTATTTGCCTTGTCGTTCATATATCTTCTTATTTATCGAAAAGTAGTAATTCAGAGAATAGTTCCTGGGATTTGATTTGCTGAGGAACACCTGACCATTTCACATGACACAATTTCTTATACCAATCTTCTCTATTATACTGGAGCTCCTGTTCTGCTCCAGGTTCCAGCTCACCAACCGAAAACAAATTTAGACTGATTTCGAACAATGTGATTTCATTTATATACGTTCAACTTATCGCCGTTTGTTAATTATTATTTTTACATTATGCATAAAAAGAAAGACCAAAATTCCCAGATGGTGTTTAAATATTCTAAAATGAGTTATTATTGTTATTTTGTTATAACTTCCCTTGAAATAATGATAGAGACATGAAATAAAAAGTGTTTTCATTCCTAAAAGTATACGTACGTATAATTTTCATTCTTTTAAATTATCAGAGATTCTGTTTTTCTGTTGATGAATCAACAGCGCAAGCTAATTTGTGAATTTTTGTGTTGTAAATTTGGTAACATGATCCTAAACACAAGCCAACATTTTGCATGGCACACCACCTTCTCCATTCTTTGCTGTCGATTTTATGCACACTCATCCAGGGGCGGATCCAGAACCTTCCCAAGGAGAGGGCGATCGCCCCAATTACCCCTCCCCCGTCTTGATTCCTCCTCTGCCGACAACCATACATTTTAAAAATCCCTACCCCCATCAGAATCTTTCTTTCTCTTGTCATACAGACTTAATCTTCGGTGTAGAAACAAGGAATGTTGCGCAGAATGAATTTAAGAATGCACCTAGTGGAGGGCAATGGGGTCCTCCAAGGGGGGGGGGGGATCGCCCCTCCCTTGGATCCGCCACTGCACTCAGCTCATTGCTGTCTCGTACTATCCTCAGGCCAATGAATGCTGTGACAGCGCTCCAGAAGTGTTGTTTCTGCACACTAGGATGGCCTCTCTCTATCCCCCTCTTTCTTCTCAGTCTCTCTTACTCAACAACATTGAAACTTCTCTTCCACCACCAAATTTTGAGAGCACAATCCACTCAAAGTAGAATGCACAAGGAGGAGAAAAGGACACCACTCTTCCCTCCAGTGTATACTCCCTACGCTGTTCTGTAAACATTACAAGCATATTCTATACACAAAAAAATTCACATGGGATAGAAATCCCTTCACAAAAAAGCCAATATGTTCTAGTCACTGTAAGTAGTATGATGGTCAAACATCCTTCTAAAACCATGGGCTCTGAAAAGAATCGAAAAATACTGTCACATATATTTTCATTACATATATCTTTCAAGAACTTATGTCTATGTTTTAGAAAGAAATCATAGATTTGTAACGGAGAAATAATTTTTTAAGCAAATGAGATAACAGAGGCTCAGCAGTGATGCCAGCTGGCCGTTAAAGGTTAATGCTTGAGAGAGATAAAGACAGAGAGAGAGAGAGATTGACACTTATGGGAAATTAGGTTCAATTTATGTAGTTTCATCCTATATGACTTTCTTTTAGAACCCAACAGTCTCATAAATTGAGGGTTACCTGTAGATGGTTTTTTTGTAATACTTGTAATTGTAAACAAAACTACTGGTATGAACTTCATTGAGCAAAATCGTGTGATTTTGAATGCTTCCCTTGGTGTGCTGATAGATATGAAATGACTTGCATTAGGGGCGGCCAAAATAATTCTTGCCCACACTCGAAAAAACTGTGGGGCTGGCCCCGTATACATGCGACTTTTGCGGCACACTCCGACGGCTTTAATTAATATGACTGCCAAGTTCACACAAGTCACATTTAGCTATACAAGTCTCAAAGTAATAATTTATGTTTTAGACCATCCCAATTTATTTTATGAATCAGCTTTATCTAAAATGTTATATTTCACTTTTATCACACCATAATATTTTGCCAGATATAGACTTAATAACAGCTGGAAATGATACACAACGTGTCCCTTCCTTGGTGAACCAAAATAATTTTTTCCTGAAAAATCTCCTAAAAAACCAGGGTGCATCTTATATGCCGAATAATATGGTATTTAGTGTCCAATGCAATTATAATACATTGAGATTAATTCCCAGATCCTGTCATTTTCTCCCCACTCCTCTGACATCATCCAAGGAGCTTCTTGCTCAGAAGCTCTCTTTTTTTCCTCTCTCCTCCTCCTGCAGCCACTCCTATATCTCATCTACTAAATACTCATATCATTCTCTACTCCTGCACTCCTCCCATGCGCTTTTGATCCCAGTTTCTTATTCTTTGTGTGTTATGTGTATTTATTTTCTGTGTGATTGGAGGTAACTGCCTCAGAGAAATTGCCCGTAAACCTGAGTGTAACCTGCATGTCCCTGGCGCTGGCATCAAAAAGCTCTTAAACGTGCATATTTTATTGTGTGTTGGAATGAGTGGGTGAGTGATCCTTCCTCTTCTTCCTTGTCTTTTCCTTCAAATAGTTGTATTTCTTATAATGTACAGCTTTTTGGAGAATTTTTTAAATATATTTTTTCACTTGGATACTTTCATCTGCTTGCTAAGTTACTGCCTATTAGCGTCACTGTTGCCAGGAGACAAACTGCAGAATAATATTTTCTATGCATAAATGCATACCAGTGTAACCATTGACATTATATGGACTAAAAACATGGAGAGTTTTCTTGGTATTGTATTTAAAGACTAGCTAGGTTTTACGAATCCCAAAAGCAGGCAAGAAAATCTTGTCTTTCTTTGGGCTTAAGAAAAAATTATTTACAAAATCAAATACTAATTTACTTTTGCACTTAACTATAGGCATGATCTAAGGTTGGAGACTTACCATAGAGTGGTAGCCTGGAAGAGAATCTTCTCCAGCCATTGCAGTGATATCTTACTGGCGCTTGGAATTTCAAGATATGCCCATGGGTCTACATACTTTCCCACTAACTACTGAACATAAAAATTGCTAATTTTCTAGCAAAGGAGCTGCGAATTATAAGTGACAACACAGCAAGTGCCAATTATATGGCTTGGCCTTGCCTTTTTATTTTCCTCCTCTTTTTGGTTTTTTTTTGGAGTAAACCAATTGTGATGCAAGTGACCCTGACATGTGTCGTAGTGGTTGAGCCCACACCTGTTTAGGCAACCCCCCCTAGTGGAAGTGTATATTGCAAATTCATGCAATAGAGGCCTCTCAGACAAGCACATACGTGCATTTCCAAATAGATTCTTGGTGCTCATTTCCGCCTAAATTCAAGTGGCTCTTCCTCTACCATTACTAGTCTCATAATGTTATAAGTACTTTTCATAAGAGATGCGCTAGAGGTAGACTGTGCTAACGCCAAGTTAGGTGTAATGACTATTGCAAATTTTCTGTCAAATTTGTAAGTTAATGCTTCCGGATGCTGTCTTGGCAGGGTTTTATCAACATTTCCTATCAGCCTCGGTTACTCTTAATACAATTGCTCTCTTTGGGTAAGAAGAATTTTCTGAGAATGGTGAAGGTCATGTTCTATTGCTTTTTTGTATGTTTGAGTTGTCCAAACTCAATGGATCATGCTCCTCTTTGTTGTGCTGTTCATAAGGTGGTGCTTTCTTTTGAGCATATGGTGCACTAAATATGATTGCTTGATGGATTTGGAAATCAACCGAACATATACAGCATATGGAGTGATTTATGGTATCCTCTTTTTCTCGCAAATGTTGGTTTAGGAAGATATGGTGGGAATTAATCTTACTCCCTTGGTTTAAATTTTCATCATTGTTGAATCATTGCTTCTGAGTGAGTGCTGTTACTTTCATTACTCCAGAATGTATTTTTTTAAATCTAATCTGCAATCTGGTTGGTTATTCCAAAATAGGAAAAAGAATATGCAGCGAGGCATGTTAAATATTGCTTGAGTATGGCATATTTGCAATTTAACATAATTTTCCTTCCCTTTAGAGTTCTTCATTAAAATGGCATTTTATCCTAATTTTGCACAATTTAAATTTCAGGGATAGTTGGATAAGTCTTTAAGATGTAGTATATGTAAAAAATCTTAAATTATTTTATAATTTTTTCTTCATACAAGTGAGTTTCATGGAATAAAAATCCATTGAGATAAATTATATCAGTGGTAGGAAAATCTTCATTTAATTGTTACATGAACTTAAATCATGCATCCAACTTGCCAGTACAGTTACCATGAAAAAAACAAAGCACTTTGAAATTATTTTAGGTTCAATATAACATATTTACCTGCATATAAGCCACATCCTTGTTTTTCAAAAATGAAACTATGAAAAAAATTTATCTGAATGTCAACTGCACTGCATGTCTTTACAAAGTGGTCTCAAAATTATAATATACTGGGGATTGCAAATGAAAGAAAAACATATTGAGATTGGGCCGAAAACATTCTGGCAAACTAAAAATTACTAATACCAATGGCTGTACATAAAAATTTGTAAACGACATTCTTATTTATAATAGTAAAGTATTTCAATGAATTATCTGAGACTGTAACATCATATACCAAGGACAGCCAAAAGAGACAGACATGCAAAAATTGTGAAATGTGCAGTATTTTATCCAAACATGCTGTGCACATAAAATGCAGGATGTATGATTAGAAGGTTAATATAGGGCTTCATCATATAAAATATTATTATTGCCTTTATTTTGTAACTTTACTCATGCCATGCAATTGGAGTACGGATACTTGCAGTTTGAATAAGCAGACCACCTTCCTTTTCCCCATGCTCTCTTATAAATAGAAAAACAACATAGAGAAATCAAAATGACTTTTAAACTGAAAGCAACACTACCAAAATATCTGCCCCAATAGAATTATCAGAATATAAGGGCAAACTGTGCCGATGCCTAGTCATCCAACAAACTGTCTTGAGAGCCACTTGCACTTCCTGCTGCAATTGTCTGCAAAAACTCGGATGTTTATAGCTTTATCATTTATAGTAATATTTCTTTCACTTTTTCATTTGTTGCCATATGTTTTGTATGTCACATACTGTATATTGAATCATGAGAGCCATTTAGAGAATTTCTAGTGTAATTTAACAATTACTCTACATTTTAGACTTCCAAATCTGCATATTTATTTTGTAAACATGAAATTTGGGAAAACAGGGCTTGACCGTGAATAAATATGGTATAAAAATTTTTGAAAAGAGGCACTTCCAAGATGAAATTCGAATAAAGACTTTACTGCTGCTGTTTCACTTTAATAATGATAAATGCTAGCCAATGTGTATGAAGCAATAAAGCAAACTATGATGGTTTACTAGTTGAACATATCAGGTATGCATAGTTTTTATTTAAATAATCTTGATTTTTTTTGGCAGTTTGCTTTTGAATTTTTTCCGTAAATGTCATAAATTTATTATCAATTTAATTTTTATTTATCCAAATGCTCAGAAGGTAAAAAGAAGGATATTTCAGTAAATTATAAAAAATCAGAGGCAAGAAAAGATACATATTACATTTTCAATTTTTGTTTATATCTAATATTTTGATTAAAAATTAAATGTGAGCTACTACTTGAAGTGTTTCTGAATATTTTAGTGTCAGTATTTGTTAATTTTGTGATATTATAGTGTATTGTCAAATTGATCCATTCTTTGAAGGTTATTTATTATGCACTATGTATTTAAGAATGTATAGATATTAATCTGTTTTTTATTATTTCTTAAATATTTAAAGATATTAACCATTTTTGGTGTTTAATTTTCTTAAAACAAATTTTTAAAGTAGCTTCATGGTGATTTTCACCAAGTTATCTGATGAATACACAATTAGTGGTCTGTTAAAAGATGTTTTTAGCTAAAATGCTGGATTTTAATATAAATCTATTTTTACTTCATATTAAATTTACATTAAATGTAAAAGTTGGACTTGAATGAATTTCCTTTCTTAATGAACTTAACCTGATTTAAAATCATTAACCTGTGCTACAACACTATTACAATTAAATCATATTCTAAGATAGATGTTTGAGGACATGGTGTATGGGAGAATATTACTTGGCCCTGGGATTAATTGAATCATGAGCCACTGAAGAAGAAGCACCACGCACAGCTCAAGCTTATTACAAGCTAATGTACAAGTATACTATCTTAATATTTCATATGAATTCTCAAGTACTTAATCATTTCACATCAATAGTAAATGCTCTCACTAACCATTATTGCTTGTGCATTAAAACTGTGGAGATCTATTTGCTAATTATTTCTTTAGTAGTCAAATTATAAGAATAAAGTTTTGCATCATTTCATATAAAAACTTTTTTATGACTATATAAGTACAAAAATCAATTGGTATTATCTCCAATGCAAATTTTGTGTGTTATTAACAAATTTTTCCTCTCCATAGGAAATATTTTATTATTATTGTTTTTCCATGGAAAATATGCTATACTTGAGTGTCTGTGTCTTTTATAGTTTTTGTGTTTTGGTAATCAAATATTATTTGGATAATTTAAATCAAATGGAATTTTTTGCCATTTTTATTTCTCTTATTATGGGTCTAGAGCGGTGGTTCTTAACCTTTTTTGGGTGCGACCCAGATTCTGGTTGTGGCGACCCATTTCCTCCACTAGTTGACTTGTGATAAGTGATAAAATAAATAGGAATTAAACAAGTAAATTCATTTAAGCCATTAGCATTGTACTGGTTGTTTAGAGGAACAGTATATTTGGATATAGACAGTCGCATTGACAATCTGCTCAAAATGACTTGGCGACCTAGGAGTTAGGAACCACTGGTCTAGAGGATCTTGTATGGGCATCGAGAATTAATATGCAGTTCATATAAGAAACATCCACCCAGTTAAGATCCTATGTCAGTGATATCTGTCAATGATATGTGTGCAAAACTGGCTTATTTTTCCTTTCAACATTTGTATCAATATTACTCTAATTTTTAATTTATATTATTTGATTATTTCCTCTAATCTTTCAGTTTAAATGCCTCATAGAATAGAGTTCTTCACATTGTGGCATTGCTTCAAATAATTCAGAAAATTTTTCATTAGGTTCTTAATATTCTGCCCTGTTAGTCATTAGCAATTATAGTTGGTAACTTAATTTGCATTTTGACAAACAATTCTGGAACTTGTTAAATATACTAAAAATAATTCATTTTTTTGTTATTATAGGTACTAATTTCTAAAAAATATTGATACTTCTGAATACTTTCTGCTGACCTGAACATTATTTTTATTTCAAAATTTTGAAATGAACTAGCTGAATTTGCCTTTTTATCTTATTTATCATAAAATAAGCCTTCATTAGTTATTGTTATTTACCTCATATTGCAACGTGTGATATAATTTTAAAGTACTAGGAAGTCACAGATGAAGCAGTGATATTTGGATTATTGATAATGCAGTTTGAAATATTGCTTGTTTTTCAAACTAAGGTATATTTAAGAATTATAAATCTGTAAATTGTATCAGTCTGAGTTTTTCTTGAGAGATGTATTGAGATGTCAGTGTAGATAACAAAATTCTTTGTATCTCAAAAGTGTGTTGTGTGTGTTACTTTGCTGGGTTTCATACCCATGGGCTGTGAGAAATGCATACCAACAGCCCAAACTGTTAAAAATTTATTTTCAGCGAAGATTTTCTCAATTGACATGAAATTGGTGAACACCAATTTCATCCCTGCTATGTATTTGAACTTATTTGCCTGCTAGCAAAAACCTTGTCAGATGAAAGAACATTTTTTCTAATGCAGTGAACATTAGTTTTAAAGAATATTAAAATTTAATTGTGTACACGATTTTTGTTGAAGTGATTGGTCGGAAAAATGAAAAAGTGTGATCTAGGAATGATGGAATGTGTGACTATGCCTCTCATCAACAAGTGATCTCATGAATAGTGCAATATGCTTATTTTATGAGAGATAGGCATTGCAAATTTTTGGCACAATGGTTTGTAGAATTTCTATTCTAGTTGTGTGGTTTTCCATCAATATCACTTTTATGATTAAGAGAAACTTCCTCCTTGTGAAATGTTGTTGGTTGTTTTTAATTTTTTATTGTTTCTTATTAAAGAACCAACCCATCTTCATAGCCTCTAGACACAAAGTATTTCGTTTTGTCAACATAATCTCCTGGTATTTGGAATGAAATATTAATTACATTGTTTTGCAATGAATTTTAGTTTTTATGTGAATGCAAGTCGCATTTCGACTGGATAAGTTGTTAATATCTTTAGTGGTAAATATCTTTGATGCTTGAGCTTAATTTAATAAGAAATGAATTCTGGACTTCCATTGTGTTTTTTCATCATGGGTACCAAGGGAAGAAAAGGAAGTTCAAAGATGAGTAGCATATCTGAAAATATTAACACGATGCAATTTTTTGTAATTCTAGCAAAAAGCCTGTTAGTGTTTTAATAATAAAATTTATTAAATTAAGTGGCTCATTTATTTCCTCATTTATAGCCCTTGTGATGGTTGTCATTGTAGATAACGCTTTGAAAAAATCATTGGAAAATACAGTAAGGTCTAGATTGTTTTTAGTAGATGTGAACATTTTACTCATGGCTAGAGTTATGTTTAGCAAATATTGCCAAAATAATATTTTTTCTGTGAAGATTGGATACATTTATACGAGTAATATGTAACCTTTTACTATCTAAAGGTGGCAGTAGCAATTTTCTCCAAGTCTGTGGGTTATCCAATGAAAATTTAAAATATATAAATGAAGAAAAATACCTAGTGCATTTCTTTATAGTTACTTTATCATTTTGTTGAAATTGCTTTTGGAATTACAGTGAGTCCTTGTTAAAACGAACTCTAAGGGAGAAGAAAATCATGTGTTCGTGTTAACCAAGTTCGTCATAACCGAATTATGTATAAAAGCAGTAAAAATATTACATTTTTCTTCTTAAATATATCCATTAAATGGGTTAATCTGTTCATGTCAAATAAACATTACATTAAATTTGAAATAAATGATAGATCTCAATTGTCTTCGCAGCTGTCAGAAGATTTGTGAAGCGTTTCTTCTGCAGGCATCGTGTTATCTTGAGGAGTGCAAATAGCAATGCCATTGTCAACAAGAAAAATCATGAAATGTGAGGTTTAAAGATGGCGAGAGCATGTTTTGTACTGCCTGCCACTCTTCAGGCTCCTACATTTCATTCATTTCAGTTATACTGGGTTGTCTAAGATGTCTTCCATGCCTTTCCAAAACAATTTTTAATAGTTTTGGCACTCACCCAGTCCCACAAAGCTGATATTGCTTGCATGGCTTGTAGAATATTCCACTTTGGCTTGTCTCTACCCTAGGGTTGCCACCTCCTGGAATTAACCCAACTTAAAATCATCTCTCCCAGAATCTGTAAAACTTGTCCCAGAGCCCAAAATCTTCGTAATTATTTAATTTTCAGCTTTACTAATCTTTTTCCCTTATATGTGGATGTCCGCCAGACAAGTGCCCACTTCGTCGATCCTAGTTTCGTAGATATAACCATTTTTGTGAAAAAAGGTAGAAAATATCTATTTCTAGAAAAGTGCATAGAACGATTCGCTGGTTTATTAAGAATATTATACCCATAACTGAAATATGAGTAGAACTTATTTTTTTAAACTGTGATTAATCTCGTGATTTTGGCTTTAATTTTCTCAAAACACTTTTTAAATATAATCTGTAATATTCAATAAAAAATTTATTTTTCAACATAGAAGTGATTTTTTTTTCATTTTACTCATTATTTATCACAATACGGTTGCATTCATAACTCCATACCGACATAGTGGACCCTTGTCCTACAGATGTCCACATATTAAGTTGAGATTTTGGTAGAATCATATCCTTGGATTCCAATAAAGCGATACTTAATGTATAAATATACTCTTCATACAGGATCATGTTAGTTACTACTTCCAATGCACCACTAAAGGGTCACCTGATTTTTATTACAATTTAAACCAATCAAGAAACATTCAACGTTATTTTTTATTTCTTTTCTAAAGTAAATGGAGTTGGTGGAGAAGTTTGTGCTTTCAGTTCCAGTATCCAATGCAGCCTTCGAATGTGTGTTCAATGTTATTAATGAATTGTTGTGTAAAGGTCGAAACAAATTAAGTGTGGATCATGCCAAGGCAGAAATTCAAGTATGCACCAATTTTAATTACTCTTGTAAAGATTTACATGCCTTTTTACTATCAAAACCATATCTTTTGGAGACTGCTCAAAGTAGTTAGTTCAAAATTCAAATTAAATAAATAAATTATGGCTTTTGAAGTAATGCTATTTTTAAGAGTTTATTATTATAATTTATAGAATAATGTTAAAGCAAGTTTTATTGTTCACAGCTGTTTTTTAACCTACATACAATCTCACAATTAACTATTCATTGTGGATATTTCCCGGAATCAGCAATTTACAAGGTGGCAACTTTAACTATAAAATAAAGATTAAATGATCATGTTTTCTAATAAGTAAATAAAAAGTTTCATTGGTTATTGAAGTTTTTTTTTACCTATAGAAAATTGTTCCAGAATCAACTAATCACAGGGTGGCAACCCTATTCTACCCTTAGAATTGCAGCCTTTACCAAACGTAATCTGTAGGACCTTTTTAGTGAAGCCATTATACCTTGATCTAAAGCAGTGATTCCTAAGAGTTTTCATCCCATGAACCCCTTTCATAAAAATCCAAATCTCACGAACCCCTTCTTAAAAATATATATTTTTAAGGATCACTATTCTTATCTGAATATTAGTGGCATAGTTACTACCTAAGGAGGGTGGTTATGTGTTTTAACACCCCTTTCAGGCATGAAAATTAAAATTCTTAAATTTTGCATGTAAATTTCTCCTAAAGAAAAGTGATTAAAATGTTCTCATTAAAATTTTGTTCTAGACCACATCATAAAATTGAACTTTGGCATTAAAAATTACCAATTTGATTTAATAATGTAATCATTAGCTCAACAACTTGTGTGTTACTATATAATCAAAGCAAAAAATTGTCCCAAACTAATGACAACACAACACCTAAATGCTGTGATAATGTGTCATTATAGATTACATTTCCCATCATTAAAAAATCCTGAAAAATTGTCTAAAAAATTTCACGCCAAAGAATTGGCAACTTCCAATGCGGCCCTCCGAAGGATTTGAAACAACTGATGTGGCCAGCTAATTAGAAAAGGTTCCCATCCCTGTTTACTCTAACGGGAAGTCGGAGAGATGCAGACGTTTCCTTCTTTCAACCTTTGAGAATCAATTCTATTGGACGAGCCATAGTCATTCTGGTAAATGATATTTATTTCATCGGTATGGGAAGAAACGAGGACAAAGCTGGAATTGCCTGGCTGGGTGTTTTTCTCGTCAGAATGAAGATGAAATAGAAAATATCAATTACGTTTGAGGACACTCGAGAGACCACCCAAAATTTTCAAATTCTACTTCTAGGAGTGAGAGAAAATACTTGTCTCTGCACAGCCATGTTCTTGAAGGTGCAGTAAACAGTACAGACACTCTATAAGCTCTCAGTACCTTGTGAATTTTAACCTTTAGCAATCATGTATCCTCATTAGAATTGCTATCACGTCAAGGCCCACAGCTGTCCATTGCGAATGATGATATCAGAAAAATAATTTCTTTTCTTCCTCAATGATTGGTTCGACTGAAAAATTTACCATAAGGAGTGCAAATGACCTATGTTGACACAATGAAAACATCTGTATTTATGAAGTCTTCCCCAGTTTGACGCACTCATGAAAGATGAAACGACTGAAGGGTCGAGGGAAGGTAGAACCCCAAGTGAAGACAGTTGCTGAATCACCCTTGTTAGAGCCCCACTGCATCAGCATTTTGAACTGTGTACATATCCAACCACTCTACATGTTGAAAATAAAGTTTTGTTACTCTAAATGCTCAAATGTTTGACTAAAAAAATTCATGTTTACCGATTACTCGAGTTCTTGGTTCCAAAATTTTGCTTGAAGTTTGTCTTAAGTGAATATTGTCTTAACCAACCAACTCACATTAATCCATACATTCAGAGTGGGGGGAAATATTTGTTCATGTAAACCAAGTGTTTGTGTTAGATGAGTTCATACTAATGAGGGTTTACTGTAGTACTTGAATGATACACCCAGGTCTCTCATTATGCGAGGGTTACATTCCTAAAAAAACCCTCCAATAAAGTGAATCTATCTATAAAATTTTTCTTGCATAAAACAAATTTCTGGAATAAATAACACAAGTGAATTCACACAAAATGAGTTAAAAGAGACAAGCATATTTATAACAACTGAAAATGCATATATGCAATATTTTATCTAAATAAATAGTTCTGACAAGTACAATCATTAAGATAATAAATCTTTGCTAAAATTAAATAATCGATTTAGTGCTGAACTGCATTATGCTTCAATGTAACCTCTGAGCCTGCATGTTTCAAATCAGGTAGGATGCTTGTTGTATTTGGCCTGATAATTAAAGTCATACTTTTCATAGTTAAACTGGTTCTGATATGTTGATTTGTTCGATTTCATCAATGAGAAAGTTTTTTCACAAATATATGTGCTTCCAAACAAACTTGCACAAACAGCAGCCTTCTGGTGTAGATTTGAATAGAGGTCCTTAGGAAGACGTAAAAAGGTAAGCAAATATTCTTCCTTGAATTGGGACCTATGTTATCACTATTCTGAAGGTGGATGAGTCTGAGTTGTAAACCAGAGTCAGCATCTTTGCATAAAAAGTTTTATAAGGACTAGCAAATGTCCTGAACAGCATTTTAGACTGCACAAAATCTGTAAACCTCTCTTTAAATGAGTGCTGGATATGCTGGGTGTGAATTTCATTCTGAGGACTACTCATTGCTAAAAAATGTTCTCCGAGTCTGAGTAGTAATAAGTTGATTGAAAGAATTGATCTGAAGATCACTATGCTGACAGGTATAAGCTGGAATGTTTGAAACAATGAAAACTGCCATAATCAGGAATCGAATCCAGACCTTCCACTTGCTGAATTTATCTTCTACCAATGAAATTCTCTCATTTTGGAATGTGGTTGTTTTTCTAAGTTGAGAGGGAGGGATTTTTCTTCTATATATCTCTTGGAGGGTATCCATTGGAGCTGGTTGATACTAACTTAGCTAGCCCAGGTCCTACGAAGAAAATACCCATTGTGAAATGGGAGAATTAGTCTACTGTGATCATCATCATCATTTCATTTATTCCATAAAAGTTGCAAATACAAGGCATTCTACAATCTTCAGGAGTCGTCAAACAAACAGTCACAACACAAAAACAAGGATACACATTAAAGTCATAGAAACATATTAAAAATGCATAAAGCACTGTATACAGGCATCATTTAGAGCACAAAAAAGAAAAATTATTACATGTCAAATCTGTTTTGTGTCACATTACCAAGTTCCAGCAAAAATACACATTAAAATCAGACATATTAAATATAAAAATGCGTAAAAACACAGTATAACAACAATTTAAACAAGTTAAAATTAAATTTGCCATATGTCACATATTAGGTCTTAACAAAGTTCCTATATTCGTCAACTGTATAGAAGGGATTTTTTATTAAGAGATAGAAAATTCTGTTGTTGAATTCACTTTCAGTTTTCCCATTTTTATACTTCTGATGAAGAGTATTATACCACATGATACCTTTATATCTGGGAAGCTTTTCATATAATTTCAGCCTGTGCTGTAAAGTAGAGAAATCATTGTTACCTCTGTTATAGTGTTTATGTATGTCTTTGTTGTATGTTATATCTTTTACTTTATATTTATATATATATATATATATATATATATAACAATGTTCTAAAGATTAATATTGAAGGTAGTGTCATTATTTTCAAATCCACGAAGGATTGTCTACAGGACAATCTTGGCTTTAAATTTGCCATATATCTGATTGCTTTTTTTGCAGAATAAAAAGCTTCTGAAAGTTATTTTTGCTAGTATGTCCCCATAGTTCAATGCCATATACAATGCGAAGTATGCGGTTTTCATAACATTTAGTGAACAGTGATTTTTCAAGTTCCGTAGAACATAGAGATTTCTGCTAACTTTTGCTGATACTTTTTCAATGTGATTATCCCAGGTTAATCTGTCATCAATAATCAAACCCAAAAATTTCGCATGGTGGCATTTTTCAATCCTATAGTCACCCACATAATAACTATTTTCAGTCGTGTACGTATATGGGACAAATTCCATATAGATGTTTTTTGCCTCATTTACTTTCAGAAGATTTTCATTAAAGTATTGGGCAATACTATTCAAAGTAATGTTTCCTTTGATTTCAAGTTGAGAGTATATTTTATCAGATACAGTAAGTGACGTATCATCAACATTTACACGATTTGTTAGATATGATTTAATTAGGTTGTTTGCTCTGCCTCTTATTCCATAATTTTCGAGTTTTTTTAGAAGTATTTCAAAATTACACAATCAAAAGCCTTGGAAAGGTCGAGAAAGAAACCTGTGGTGTGGTTCCCTTTGTCAATGTCAATGATAACTTTTTCAAGAAAACTAATCGCTGCTGAAATTGTAGATTTCCCTTTTGTAAAGCCATGCTGAGAGCTACAAATAACATTTTGGAATTTCAAAAAAAGACAGAAGTCTGTATTGAAGGGCCATTTCAAAAGTTTTTGAGAAACAAGACTGCAATTAGTCTGTAGTTGTCCAGAGACAGCCTAACGCCTTTTTTATGGATAGGATTTATTACGGTAATTTTCAGTGCATCAGGAAAAGTACCTTCGTCATAGGATTTATTAATAATATTAGCTATAAGTGGTGCAATACTTGCAGCACATGTTTTGATGGCAATAATTGGGATACCATTGTATCCAACAGATTTCTTTATATTTATGCTTCTTATTATATTAATAATTTCTATTTCATTTGTTGGTGTGAGAAAAATGTTGTGAGGTATTTTGTTTCTGCTGTAGTGTTTGTGTCCAGTGTTACTACTAAGAATTTGTGATATATTGGCAGCTACTTTGTTAAAAAAATTATTTAATTGGTTTGCAACATCTGTTGGATCCTTAATAGGGATTTCATCTATATTAATTTCAGATGGTGAAGAAATAGGTATTTCCTTTTGCCTTGCTTGATTAATTATATTCCACATGCTTTTACTGGTCGAGTTTGCAATAGTTCAGTGGTAGAATGTCCATTTGGCAAGTGGAAGACCCAGGTTCAATTCTCAGTCATGGGAGAATATTTCTTCTATGAGCAGACATCATAGATGTTTCAATGGTATTTGGGCATTACCTGTTCATTACTATTCCAATAAAAGGGCTTGGATAAGCAGGGATGTGTTTACTAATTGGTTTCACAATCATTTTGTACTGGAGGCAAATGAACATTGTCAATTAGCTGGACTTGATGATCACTATAAAATCATGTTGCTCATTGACAACTGTTCAGCATATCCCCCAGCTGAATTGCAGGTGAAAATGAATGTGTTTGCTGTTTACTTCCTCTCCAATGTTACCTTATTAATACGACCCATGGACCAAGGTATTCTGTGTTCCATGAAGTGTGAACATAAACACTTTCTTGAATTGTATGCTTAGTGCCATAAATAGGGGCAAGACAGTGGAAGATTTCCAAAAGGAGTTGACAGTCAAGGATGCCATCTAAGTATCTGTTTATGCCTGGGACTTGGTTGAAAAGTGGTTGGCATAATCTTTGACCCAAAATGTTGTTCAATGAGGATGATAACTTTGAAGAGCCTTTTAAAGAATTTCATGTTACCAAGGAAAAACAGATAGTAACACAGCTCCTTTAGTATGCAATGTGTACATCTTCGGAATGTGTGAATACCCTTGAGGCTGAGGATATCATAGAAGTGCTTAATGCTGACAATGATGCACCCATCATTCATTCAATGACAGATGCAGTAATGGTTGTACACTTGCTAAAAACGATGATGACAATGAAATAATGGAAACGGTAGAGAATGTCCCCATAGATGACATTGTGATAACTTAATAAATGCACTCGAACAATGTGATTTTATAAGTGAGCAAGAAATCATGCCATAACTTTTGAAGAAAAAACCCAAACAAATGAGGCAGATGAGGCTGGATCAATTGTTTAAGAAGGCCTCCCAGCAAAGTGTATCATCTCTTCAAGATCCAGTTCCTGGTCTATCTTCACACCCGGACATCTCCTATAAAAAAATTAGCACTCAATGTGTAGAAACTCTATATTCGTACTGTGTATCATGAATTATGTACTGACTGTAGCCAGGGCCGTGCAAATGGGGGGTGCATTGGATGCGCCGCCCCAGGACCCCCGATCTAGCGGGCCCCAATCGAGGGAGCATAGAATTTGAAATGTTTTTAAAAAATTGTTTATTTTGGCTATTTATCAAAATATAATAATATTAAAATACATAAAACATATTTGTGTAAATTCCCTCTGTGTGTCAAGTTGATGATAACATTTAATAATGTCTATTATAGGTGATTTTTTTGTTTTGAATTTATTAAAACATAGCAATATTGTAATAATTATATTTTAATAATATTAAAATAATTGTAATAATTAATACTTCATAAATAAATGCTCCACTTAATATGTTTTGTCTCAACATAAATAAACGAGGTCCCTTAACCCCTTTTGCATCCGGGCCTCAAAGTACCTTTGCATGGCCCTGACTGTAGCAGTTATTCCAAAACTCTTTCATCCTGTGAGCCATTCCATAAAAATTCACTACGGAGATTCTAATAAAGCAGCAGTTAACGGCTGTACAGAATCTGTTTGTTCATATTTTTTATTTTAATATAGTGTGTGATAATAAAACGTAATAATTGTTTATTTGTATTCAAGCTGATAAAAGGTAGTGGTGTAGTGTTCGTAGACTAATGTACAGGTTACACCAATGCAAGTAGGCCAGTGCATACTTACTTAACATGTATTATCCAAAAACTGAAATTTTCCCAATTCCAAAATACTGTCTTGCCCAAGGATTTTGGATATAGGGTGTTCAACCTGCACTTACAACAGAAACATTATATATTCGGAGAAGAAAATACTTGCACATCCAAAACAATCAAGTTGGCAATTTCCAGGTAAAAACCTGTTTTTGAGGTTATATTCAAACACTTATAGTTTACTTTGTTTATATGACAGATTATTTGATCATTAACAAATATAACAATTATATGTCGAAATGTATAAACAGCCCAGTGGTTACATGGAAACAGTTATATTATAAATGTGTTATATGTAAGTACATATCAAAGATGTGCATTAAGTTAAAATATTAATGAAAACAGACTATACTCATTATCGTCGATAACTGCCACAGTATATGTTTACACATCAATACAGATAAATGGGCTGGGTTAAGGGATCAGATGTGAATACTATCTGAGGAAATTTATTGAAGAAAAAAACTGTGGTGACAGACCTTCCCTTACAATATATATCAACTCTCTCTAAAGTTTGCACAAACTCTAAGCATCCAACTAACTTTGACCAAGAAAGATATCAGAATTTGCTTTCTCCAAGTATTTCTGCTAGCTACATCAGTTTTAATGAAGACTGCTTTTTCCAAGCAAAATATTTTTAATTGTTTATTCCACTGACAAACTACAGCAGAGAAGAATTAAACTATTTCATCAATTATGATTTTGGACAATTTAACTGACATTTCTTCTTAAATACTGACGAATTTCATGCTTATGTAACACATTCCCTATTTTAAACACATTGGGGAAAAAATCTGTGTAATGTCCGCACTAGCTTTTCTGGACCTTTCAAAACATTTTATTTGAAAGCTGCTGTATAACTTTTGTATTTGCCAATACTTAACAACTGAAATAAAATAATCTGAACAATGCCAACCTTGAATTAACACTTTCAGTGCTGAAGATAGTAGTATTTCAACCTTTGCCGATACCTGAATTTTATTTCTTATTTCAGAAGTAAACTGCCCAATAGTGTTATGCATGAATCCATTTTTATTGTTGTTTTTCTTAAATGTTTATAATATTAACTTTTAATGAGAATCGCTCGAGCGTCCCTCAGGTATTGGTTAGTCTCCAACCTGCATTACATACTATTACTTAAACGTGAATGTTTTATCAATTTTTTCTAAATTTAACAGTTTCACACATAATAGATAGTAGCTCAATAACTTTGGCCAAAACTAACAAAGGTGAAATACTCCTTTAGCCAAAACACACATATTTACAAAAAAGGAATTACAATTACTGCTGGCCCTTCCCCTCGATCATCAGGGTGGGAAATGACATTCTTAGTATATACTATTAAAAAATTCGTAAAATTATAAAATCTTTTAAAACTCGCCAGTAGGGAACACTGTATCACAAAGCCATGTAAAAGCTAAAGAGAAAGACGAATTTGTTAGATTGCAAAAGCCGATGGAACACCATATACATTATGATAGAGCGATTTCTTAGAATCAAGACTCCTATAGTAACATCAATGCATGATCTAAATTTAAGTGGCAATTGCCTCGAATAAATTGAAAAGTTTGAAACAGGTCAGAATAGCGATAGGAGCGTTGAGTCGGCAAGATGATAGCCTTTAAAGCGGCTAGGGAGTCCTCCAATTTTTATTTGACGCTTTCAGAGAGAACAATACAGAAATTAATACTAAACTTCTCAATGAACTAAAAAAACAAAGAGCTAAAAGAAGAGATGCGTCATAAACCCGTAAACGCCGTCAGACGTACTATTACGTCCTGCGAAAACTGTCCAATCGGCCGTCAGACGTACTATTACGTCCTGCGTCAGCCATAACTTCTTTTATCTTTTGACACTAGAGACTTCTTTAAATCTAAATATCCTTTATATATTTTGAAAGAGGAAGCTTTGTACTTCCGATCTATGCTTGTCTGTATTTTTTTCCTGTTTAAAAAAATATATAATCAGCGTTGAATTTCGCGATGGAATTTTCAATTTTGCTAAGATATGACAGTGTTTTTCCGTATAAAAATCGCATTTGAATGTGGCAAGGAAACTTTCCTTGGTGTTTGAAATGCAATGTAGCAATTGTGTATCTTTTCAAAGGAGAGCACGATTTTTCTCCTCTTTTTTTCTGGTGGAGCCATTTGGCTTATGTCATGCGACCAAGGTCTTCGTCGGCATGTAAAAAAAGAAAGGAAAACGTCTTATTAGAAATGTTTACGCAATTCATGAAGAATGGAATTGGGTCGAGTAAAATCATATCGGTAAACATTTGCTTTCATGACCGCGCGATCCTTCGTTCCTCGCTGCATAGGAGAGCGTCAACGCCAACCAATGTCTGTTATTTCGTCCTCTTCGAGGTAGTTCGAATTACTAAGGTTTTTGGCATCCCCAAAGCAAGTTAGTTGAGAAGGAGCTTTTGTTCTTTTCGGAGAGAAATTGCGAGAAATTGTGTATATCTATTTGTTTAGTTTTGTGATAGAATTTTAGTTTTTACCACTGACCTACGGGCTTTCGGTTTCTAAAGTTGACACCTGAGGAAAGGGAACCCTCAAAATTGGGTTCCTTTTCTTGGTCATCTGAAAGAAGATGTAAAGTTTGTTTTCTTCTTCAGATATGGGCTTTCTCTGTTGTGCTATCTGGTGGGACCAAAGCAGCGATGAAGCGAGTGAGCAAGAAGAGGACACGTCATCAAAAATCACGAACAGCGAAGCTCTTCCATATATTTACACAATATTTTACTAGAAGTGTTTACTAACAATTACGCATGTGTAAATTTTCTAAAAATATTTGGAAAGGACTCATAAGCTAGTTTAACTTTTGAAAGTTTTCTGTGTATTGCATCTAAATTAATTTCTGATGTATACATCGTCATATCTCCCTTTCCAATGAACGAAATATAATCATTTCTTCTATGTGACTTTTGTAATGACCAAGAATAATGACTATATAATTAAAACGTTTATATTATAAATAAATCGTCTTCTAATAAATCGGTAATACTACATTTACTTAAAAATTTCCAGTTAAGACATGAAAAAGTTGAGATATATAAAGCGCGAACGCACGCCGGAAAATCAGCGATTGGTGTACATTCTCTTCTACTGCAACAATGTTTGTTTGTGAAATATGATACGAAAAACGTATATTTACAAATTTCATGTTTTTCGTAAAACCACAAAAAAATCAGAAAAATCGAGAGAAAACTTATAAAGTTATGATTTTTTACATTTTCTCGAACGTTTTTGCCACGCAATCGTGAAAATTTAAAAACCTCATCCGGCCGTACGGGTGGTATTAATAAATCTCCCCCGGGCTTGAGGGGTTAATTTCTTTGATAAAATTTCTTCAAGGTCCCAATTGCATTCAGACAATTTTTTGTTATTAGTTAAAAAACGAAATTGTCGAAAGAGTTAAAATAATAATGAAAAGACTTTTCAATATTTCAACGAGCAGAATAATTCCGCAACACTGAACCATGATCAAGAAAAAAATGAAGACATTTTGACAGTGGATCTGGACGACTGTTGCAGTATGAATCTAGATAAGCAGTTAGAAGAATCCATCTGTCAAATCCTGAAGACAATTAAAATCTTTAAAATTATCTGTTAGATTATCACTCAAGAATTAAAAACATATATTTTTGATTTTCTCTCGTAAATGTCTGCGCTATTGTTTCCTTAGAAAGAAGCTGCGCGTACGGTGTGCGCGTCAAGAGCTGGAGCGTAATCGCTTCCAGAATCCGAAAGAGGCTCCTATGAACATTATTTACACGAAAAGGATAGGTTGCCGAGTTTAAGGATGTCGTCAAGAGTGGTAATGCGAATGAATAACCAACTGAAGTTAACTGTGAATCCCATGCTGATCTTCGACTTTGATCACACGGATGATCATATCATGCTATCCACTCACCGTCTTCATAGCATTCGCTATGTTTTCCAATATCTTCGCATAATTTCTGTATAATTTGTAAAATATATTTAAGATTTTCTCGCATTGCAGTCTTCTCTCTGGCCTATAAGCCAAGGGCGCGAAGTGAAAGTTACCTGTACGGCTAGGCTGGAGCTGGGCGAGCGGTTGCGCGTTGTCAGCGGCTGGAGCGTAATGGTTGCCAGGATTCAAAAGAAGTTTCCATAAATGTTGTTTGCAGGAAATAGGACGACGCCGCATTTAGGAGTTCGTCAATCGTAGGTAAAGGCCATCTTCTTCTTTGTTGTGCAAATATATGAAGCTCTTTCGTGATTTTCGGTACCTATGATTAAGAAGAGAAGAACGACCAACTTCCACATAAACTGTTTTGATTGTACGACCCATTTAGTATAACTAGCATCATCAGATGACGCAAGCGCTCAAACTTGTTCTATCTATAATACAGTTTTGAGCGCTTGCCTTACCTGATAATGCTAGTTACTCCGCGAAAACGGTCGTGCAATATAAAAAGGATTATGTGTAAATCACTTAGTTGTTGTATTCTTGTGAATAATGCATATCACTAACCACAGACAAAAGTGGAATACTCCTTTAGCCAAAACAACTAGAGGGCTGCAAAACCCAATGCATTTCGCCCACAAGGTGGGCATCGTCAGGGGTAGAACCTGTTTCAACAGTGACTGAAAGCCAACTGCAGGTTCTACCCCTGACGATGCCCACCTTGTGGGCGAAATGCATTGGGTTTTGCAGCCCTCTAGTTGTTTTGGCTAAAGGAGTATTCCACTTTTGTTAGTTTTGGCCAAAGTAATTGAGCTACTATCAATTACTAACCACAGAGTTGAGCTGAATTCTGCATATTATGTGTTATGAATATTTTACTGCTGCTGTTTCTCTCTCGCAATTCAAATGGAATGATTAGTTAGCATTTGGATTTTGCATTTTCTTCAATTAGCGATTACTACCCCTCTCAGTTCGTCTTCGATGAGTTGATAAACTATTTGTTGTTTGAAGTTGACAAATTAGATGTTCGCAGCGACTATTGTGCAGGAAGAACTTTATAAGCCAGGCATCAATCACGAATCATCAATAGTTTACCCATAAAAATCACACACCGAATATTATCGTCAGTACGCATTTCTTCTTGACCAAACCCTCGTTCGCGGTCTCATCTTCTAAAGTAGAATTCGATTTCTTATATGTCGTCTTCGCAACTTTTTTATGTTTTCTTCGAATTTCCAGAACTGATTTCAGATTCTCTGGCGCAGCAGTCTTCGCACAGGTCTATCTGCCGAGGTCACGAAGTGAAAGTCACTTGTGTGGATAGGCTGGAGCTGCGCGAGCAGTTGCGCGTCGTCAACAGCTGTAGCGTTATTATCGCCAGGGTCCTAAAAAGCATTTCTATAAATTTATTTACACCAAAAAGAGACGAGACCATATTTAGATCTTCACTCTTAGGTAAAAGTATTTATGTAAAAAGGTATCATCTCCTTTGTTGTACAAGTAGCTGCTTATGTTTCGCGATATTCTTTGCTTTAATGCTGCGGTTTATCTCTCGCAACAGAGAAGGAATCGTATTAAGGTGACCATAGGTAACCCTTTCAGAAACTTTCTACATCTGAAAAATGAAGTATTCCTTTCAAAAGGTTTGCCCTCCTTTGCAAACTCGCAACATACTCTCCCGCAGTGTGTAGTCCACATAGGTCCACGCCGATATCGTTCATTCATTTTAAACATTGTTGCAAAGATGAAATCATTGTTACCTACCTCTCTCTTCATAGAGCTTAAAAAAGATCTACAAGATTTATATCTCTAGCCACTGCACAATTTGATAGAATTTCATTGACTTAATTTACTTTTCAATATTTAAATATTTTTCTCGAATTTTTGAAATGTTACTTCGCAGCGAGTGTAGTGCAAGAATACATATATGCCAGGTTCTATCCGCGAATCATTAATATTTAGAGTCGCTAAATCCTATACAGAACTTAAATGTTAATGTTCTTTTCTTCTTATATAAACCCGCATCAGCGACCGTTATGTTGATCGCGTCTACTTCTCATTAATAATATTGCTAGTGTGGAACATATCGTTATTGAAGGAGGGTCGCTCGAATAGTGAATGAAGGCGCGCGATGCGATGCGTTAAATGATAGTACTAGGCTTATTATGTTATTATTACTATTCAAGTCTTACCTTTGGAAGTCATCCATGCGTAACCGATAGCGTATGTTTCGCGTTTTAGACTCCAGGGTTTAATATATGCGTCCTGAGTCGTCTTGTGATTTTGACATCTACATCTACAAGTTACCCTGCAAGTCACCTAGTTGGTGGGTGGCAGGGGGTGCAATGCACCAAATCCTACCTAAAGATTGTCTAACGCAATTCGAAATTTCCTATTGTGATCTCGTATTGTCCTCGGAAAGAACGAGCCTAGATAACGCTCCGTCCTACAATCGATCTCACGTATTTTATCGTCTCGATCATTTCTACTTATATACGTTGGTGCTTCAATTATTCCCACAACCTCCTCTTTTAGTCATTCCGATCTATATTTCTCCAGAAGTCTCAACCTTGAGTTCAATCTACGGTCCTCCAGTGATACCCAGTTCAAATCGCTCATTAAAGAGGTGACGCTTTCCTTCTGTTCGTACTTTTGTTTTACAAATCTGGCTGCTCTGCGCTGAACTCTTTCTAGTTGAATTATGTGTCCCTTCTCGTACGGATCCCATATGCTCGCTGCGTATTCCAATTGCGGTCTTACCAGTGATGAGTAGCATGTTTCACGTACTTTCACTGTAGTGTTCCGTACTATTCTACCTATGAATGCCAGTTTCTTGTTGGCCGCGCCTATAACTCGACGAATGTGCATGTCCCACGAAAGATCTCGACAAATGGTTACTCCTAAATATTTTACATTCTCAGCTTGTCGAATGCTCATTTCATCTATTTTATACTCGAAACCTAAATATTTGTTCTTACTTTTCCAGAACGTGACTGCGGCACATTTCGTATAATTAATTTCAATTTGCCATTCTTTGCACCACGCTGAAGTGGCTCTTAAGTCTTCACGCAGTGACTGATGATCCTCCCGGTTTTTATTTCTTTATATAGAACAGTACCATCGACGAAAAGCCTAATTTTACTACGAACAACCGAGCAGATATCATTTACATACCAAATCTTCCATCGAATCGCCCTGACGCATAGGAGTAGGGGTTTCACATTCATCGTCGTTATGCGTAAAAGCTTTCTGAAAGTGTTGTTTTAATAGGTTTGCTTTCTCTGTACTATCGTGAACTACGTTTCCCGTTTCCGATCGCAGTGACGAAATAGTGGGGCCCCTACCTTGAACTTCTCTGACGTAAGACCAAAATGCTTTCGGGTTCTCTTTCAAGTTATCTTGTAAAACCTTCCTTTTATAATTGCTAAACGCATTACGCATTGCTACTCTGGCTATGGAGCGCGCCTCCTTGTATTCCTGCCTTATTATTGCAACCTGATCGATAGGGCGACGAAAGGCCCAAAACTCAAAACCCGCCGAAACGGGGAAGTCTCCGGCTAACTAAACATAGAACAAGTGCTGAAAGCCACCAGGCGAAGCAGCATGAAAGTCCTGTACCCCAGGCAAACTCCAATAGCAGTGTCTGTTCGACCGTAGCTGTTGAGGATGTGTTATTTACGCGAGAGTGGAATTTTCTTTGCCGTCGGAGAGCGCTCCTAACTTCCTGGTTGTACCATCTAGGTTCTGCACTATCACGCTTCAGTTTGCTTGGAATAAATTTATCTGTACATTCTCGCATCATATCCCTGAACATGCACCAGGATTCCTCCGCGTCTGCGCTATCGGTTAAATCGCAGAAATTAGTATATTTATTTCGCAGAAAAGACATAAATCTTGTGAAATCGGCTTTGGCGAATACATAAAGCTTTCTTTTAGCCTTAACATCTTGGCCCTTCTGGTACCGTTTCGTTTCTCTTACAATGTCTGCGAGATTTTGGTCGATTTTGAAAATTTTCTCTTCATCTCTCAGAAGCATTCGGTCCCTTTTCCAATGTTTGCCAGACTAGATTTACACGCTTTGCTTCATGTTTACGCGCTAGAGCTTGGAGTTCGCTGCCCGAAACGTACTGTGATACAGTATTGATTTTGATCGCATGGACTGTGGTGGCACTATGTTGTCCTAGCATCGACTGAAATAGGATTCGATTTCTGATTCGATATGTTCGCAATATTTGTATACTAATTTACACAATATATTTCAGATTCTCGGCAGCAGTCTTCCCCGCTTCCGCTGGCCAAGGTTGAAAAGTGAAAGTTTGCTGGACGGCTATAGCGCTGCGCGTCGGCAAAAGCTGTATGCTGTATGAATGTTAGGATCCTACAAAAGTTATTGTAAACTTTATTTTCCCGGTAGAAGACCACATCGCAATTAAAAGGACGTCAATTTTAGAGAACGCATTTAAGTTTTATTTTCCTTGAGATGACTGAATTACATGCCTCAAAATTCTATACTGAACAGCATCGGCAGTATGTATTTCGTGTAATCCAAACACACGTTCGCGTTGTTTCAATGTAGAAATATATGAAGACCAACGATTCAGATTCTATAGCATAAAGGAGAAAATGGAATCGAAATAAAGGTACTAAAACGCAAACACTTAGACGTTTTGTTCGCGTAAATTTTCCGATGCATTTCTGTCTGTGTTCCTCATAATCTCTTAAACTATTTCGATTTCGTGTTTCCTTTTATGCCATTACGTATAATTTATTCTGTATGTAATCGATTCATGCAGTGTACTTCTGCGGATTAAGATCGTTACCGTATGTTCTCGCGAGCATGAAATCTGGTCAATAAATACACTATTTGTCAGAGCTGCACCAATTATGTTAGAAGCATATGCGTAAGATATTTCTGCCGTTAATTAATATAAAGGAAGACAAAAATGTTTTGACTATTTCAAGCGCACCAGAAGATATAACGCACGGGCGGCGTGAATAATTGACGCCCCGCTTTGTCACTTCCTGCACGTTAGTGTTTATTTTTTATTTGCTATCGCAATGAGTGCTAGATGTGTTACCATATTACGTGCAATTCTGGTATTCTTATGCTTTCAGTTGCAATTACAGATGGTCTTTAAGTTCATCTCGCACGGGTCACGGGAGAACCTCCGTCCGACATTGAGTGGAAGACAACAAAGGACAACATGAGGTAGGCAATGGAGAAGGCACGCCGTCGACTGTCCTGATAAAAACGATTGCTATTGAAAAACATAAGGCGGTGAGGAATTTACGAATGCTTGTAGTTGTGAAAATAAAATTTCTAATATACTTGAGTATGATTTCGGAGATTGTCATAGTTCAGAGGAAAAGACCTTAAAGTAATTAATCTTGCGATTCAATGAATGAATTTTGTGAAAAATGATTGCGATGGAATAATAATAACAATGTATCATGACTGAATAAATTTCTATAAATTTAACAAAAGTATTACTCAAAACGCATTATACTTTTTTTTATTGACCATCAAAGCATATTTACTTTCGTAAAATTTAAGAATATATTTCTGATTTACTCGCGCAGCAGTCTTCTTGGCTTCCGCTGGTCTATTCGTCAAGGTCGCGAAGTGAAAGCTACTTTGACTGTCGCGCGAGCGGTGTGCGCGCCGCTAACAGCTGAAGTGTTATGGTTGCTAGGATCCTACAGTAGCTAGCGTACAACTTCTTTTCACGAAATTAACAGGACGCCAATACAGGGAAATGTCTTTACGCAAGCGTTTTATTTTCCTTGAGATGTCTGTATTACACGCTGCGAATTTTTAAACTGAAATTCATCGCTAGTACGTCTCTTGTATAATGCAAACTCACGTTCGCTGTGTTTTAGTTTATAAATAGATGAAGATAAATGAGTCGAATGGTATAACATAGAGTAGCAAATGGAATCGAAATATTAACGGCACTGAACGTATATTGAACGCCGTCGCTTTCGTGTTTTATTCGCGTATATTTATGTTAAATAATTTTCTCTCCGGTTACGTCACAATTTCTAAAAACTATTTAGATTTCGTGTTTTTTTGTGTTGTTTCGTATAATTTATTCTGTATGCAATCGATAAATGCAATGTACTTCTGCGGAATAAGAACGTTACCATATGTTCTCGCGAGCGTGATATCCGGTCAATAAATACACTATTTGTCAGAGCTTCACCAATTATGGTAGAAGAATATGCATACGATATTTCTGCCGTCAATTAATATAAAGGAAGATAAAAATGTTTTGCCGATTTTCGGGGTGCTAGACGATATTCCACCCGAGCGCCGGCCAGAATTCACGCCTCACAATATTGCAGCCTGCCGTTGCTTCTTGTTATTATTTTGTTGCTATCTCAACGAGTGATCGATGTGTTACCATAATCCCTGCAATTCTTATATTGAAAATCACTACTCTAGCGCTTTTATGTGCTATTACAGGTCTTAAAAGTTCATCTCGCACGGGTCACGGAAGAATCTTCGTCCGGCATTCAGTGGAAGATGATTAACAACATGATGAAGTCGGCATTGGAGGAGACACTCCATCGACTGCCCTGCTTACGACGATCGCCAGTGAAAAACGGGAGAAGAGAAGAAGTCGGCAAGAAATGTCTGAAAGTCATACTGAAACTAAAATTTCCAATATACTTGGAAATTAATACGATGAGCGTTAATATTTGTGAGAAAATGCATTAGAGTGATTTATCTTGGAATTCACTGGATGAATTTTGTGACAAAATGATTGAAAGTGTGTAAAAATAGATGGGATAATAATCATGTATTTTGAATGTATAAATTACAATAAATTCGATGAAAATGTTGCTCAAAACGTATTATACTTGTTTTTTATTGACCATGAAAGCATATTGTTGAAGCGAAGTTGTCATATTTTTGTTAAATAATTAAATATAATGAGATATATAGATAGGATTTAAAGTAGTCATTTGAATTACCGCGATAGTCCCTGATTGGCTCTCGAAACCTCACCCTCCTCTGGTTTTTGACCTTCAGCGAAAAAGAGAAAGCGAGATTCCCCCGCTACCCTCGATATTCGGTCTTGAAACGCCCAAATTGAAAATGAGCAATTTGAGGCAAAATGCTGCAGTTCCGGATTTGGCCTCCAAACAGTCCAGAAACTCACACCCACCTGGTTTTGACCTCTATTTCACCTTGAGGGAGCCGAAGTCCTGGGTCCCTCGGGAACACCCTCAGTTATTGCCTCAACAGCTATGGCCTATAAAATTGGGTAGCTACATTGAATGCACGTGTCGGGTGTGTTGGACGAGTGGTGAGCGTGCCTGCCTACCGCCAGTAAGGTCGCGGGTTCGAATCCCGCTCCAGGCACGGATTGTCTTTGATACTGTATATGGCTTTTTCAAAAGATAGAATGAGCGCCAAATAATAGCCTAATTAAATTAATTCTCTTTGCTCCACTATGTTTAATACGTCAAATTTACTGTACACTATTAAATGCTACCGTACGACACATTTGAGTCGAAAGGGATCAGATGCACATACCTCAGGTCAGCTTATTAAATGCCGTTTTTCGAACGCTCGATTATACCAGCGTCGTTAGCCTAATGCTAAAGTGTCCGATTTTTGTTTGGACTTCCGGGGTTCGCATCCGAGTTGCGGTATTATATTTTCTATGCTTTATGTTCAGAATTATACTCTATTTTTTTAAAAACTGTTCGCAGTGCAGTTTTGCCTTTTTCGTTCGTTTTTTTATTTTATAAAATTCTTTCTTTCATTAAGTTTTACTATTAAACACGTGCTACGGAGAAGGCAGAATTTGGCCGTTCGAAGACATGCACCCACCGCTTTGAGCTAAGGAATGACTCGAACGTTTAAATTAAGAATAAGAAAGAATAATGTTTCATTGAGATCTTTTATTTAAAATGCATGAAAACTGCCGAAAATCAGATTTCGGTTTACAAAACAATATGTGGAATTAAATAAAAGTGATCAATTTTTCTGTTGTGCCCTTCCTTGACAGCACGCTCAATTTCTTCTCAGAGTGTCCAGCGACCGCGGAGTCCAGTGAAGTTGGTCGAAAAACAGACGTATTCTGGACTTGTTGCTGTACTTGGCGACGAGATGGGTTATGCAGTGCATCGAAGTCTGGAGTGAACGCCAAGTAGCAGAGGCAACCGAGCGACTGAAACGGAAATAGAGAAATACACTTTCAGATGCAATCTTCATACAAAATTTGGGTTTATAAACAAAATATAAAGGTCGTTATGTTTTCGCCGTACTAGTTTCATCGATACAAAGTGGATATGAAGGGTCGATATAGTGGGCTGGAACTCTGCTTTATGATGCCATGAAAACAGTACCGGGTTTAGCTTGGTGCAGTAGCGTCAGGGCTCCGTATTCAAGGGATCCCTTTATACAAGGAAAAAAATCTCCGAAACATATCCGAAAATATTACTGATATTTAATGTAGACTTGATCCGTCACCGCGTGCGTGATTTGGTTTGAAACCGCCAAACGGGTTCACTCGCGGTCGATGTGTTTCAAAATAATTCACACGATTTTTAAGCCACTTATCTTTTTTTCTGCCCAAGCTTTGACAAGCTTATTGCTTGCTCAAAACATCGTCGACATACATCAATCTCGGGTTATGAACAGTTTTAGACTTAAGAGCATTTCCGAAATTTTATCTGAAACAAAGAGGGGATGTGAAATATTTTGATTCGAAAGAACGCCGTCGAGCTCGACCTATTGCTGAAACGAAATTGACAGAACTGTATGTGGCCATAGGAAGGTTGAGAAAACAGGATTAAAATTCCGGCTGCAAAGAAGTTGTCATCGGTAATGATCCACCGAGTTCTTTTTTCGCACATTTTCTTATAAGCAAAAACTTACTAATGTGATCACTCTGTCTGCCCGTCTGTATAGAATCAACTTTTTCGTTTTAAGATTTATTTGAAAAGTTCCTTTTTGGATAGCTCTTATCGATCTTTAAGTTGGATTGGATTTTCCCGGCAGTTAATAGATTTACTGCTAGGTGGCTTACTGCTATGTGGCTTCAAAGTCGAAAAATTATAAACTTCGAAACGGTATTGAAGCCAAACTACTGAAGCTAGAGGAGTGACGTTTTCACTGATGGAAAGGTCTAGAGTAGATATACATTTCAAAGGTGTCACCTCCAGCTAATCGATTTATCAGCTATAGGGCTGGACGAGTGTTTACAAACAATACCAAGGTTAATGAATGCATTATGGGCGTTAAATAATAACTATCGTTATGCTTAGACGAATTTCATTTAATGTTGTAATTATCTATCTAGCATCTGTGAAGGCTCAGAAGATTGCTGTGAAATATTTACTGGATACATAGATAGTTATTACATATTACAAAAGTCAACGATATCTGATAGTCAACGACGAATGTATGGGATCCGCATGGGATAGGTCAAAAAAGGAAAATAGAGAAAGTCCACAGGAAAGCTGCGAGATATGTGCTAGATAGGTTTAAAAAGGAAGACAGCGTCACAGAAATGTTGAAAATTCTGGATTGGGAATCATTAGAAAATAGGAGACAAATTAACAGATTAGGGGGACTGTACCAGGCATACAGCAATAATGAAGCATGGGAAGACTTAAGAAGTAGAATGCAGGTGCCGAATTTTTTAGGGAAAAATAGCCATGAATTTAAAATTAAACTTAGGCCGCAAAAGACAAATACAGCAAAGTATTCGTTTCTAAACAGGGGAATCAGCGAGTGGAACAAGTTACCTGAAGTGCTCTTCAAGCCCTTACCTAAGGACGCGAAACATTTTAAACGTAGAGTTAGTTCATATATGCATGATAAAAATAAGACGAACTGTGAGGAGGAATATTAGTAACATCAGTATCTATGTAACTGTGCCTAAGTGCAGGAAAAGTAGGGGATTGCTTGGAAGGGTGAAGTACGGTGGGGACTTCGTGGGCCCCGTGACCGCTACGGTAGCGGAGAAGGCCTTTCATGAACCCCCAAAACTCCGCACTCTAGGCACTGATTGTAATTAGTTTGAAATTGTATATTGTTAAATATTTTTTAATATATTTTAATTTTTCTAATAAAGTTTATGAGCACTTCATTTGTAAAATTGGAATTTTAGAATTATATATTATGTTTTTCTTGCCACCTGGCCGGCTGGCCAAATTCCAATGTTTTTAAATAAATAAATATGATCGGCAGGTCTTGGTAGAATTAGACTCTTTGCGGATAATAGAGACATATACAAGGTGCAGCAGAAAGAACTCCCCACTCCTGTACCCCCACTCCACGCGGTTGCGAAAGGCACGCTGCGTCGTAATCGCCGAACCGCCATTTTGAATGAACTCCTCCACAACAAAAGCACGGTGCTCTCCCGACCAAGCCATGGTGTGAACTGAAAACGGCATGAACACAGCTGTCTAACGACACACTTCCCACTCCTGTACCCCCACCCCCACCCCTAGCTAAGCCCCTCTCAAATCGGGAAGTTCTTTCTGCCGCACTTTGTATAAGAAGATAAGAGATAAAATTGAAGGGCAGTGACGCGAGTAAAAAAATTCCCGGACTGTTCGTCAGACTGCGCTACAAGCTCATGGCGACTAGAGTCCTCTATATCACGCACGGCCACTCACTAAGACTTAGTGAGTGGCCGTGCGTGATATAGAGGAGTCTGATGGCGACTAAAGCTCTCTATAACCAAGTACCAAAGACTAGTACCCCTACGGATACCAAGTACGGACAACTCATTTTGACTGCTACAACGGCAGCCATTAAGGGCCCAAACCGAGTATTAACTCAATAGGAATGTATGCATAATAATAGAATTTTGAGAATTTTAAGGAATAGAAATAAAATAATTACACTTGATAATTATCTTATAATGGCGTCTCCTTTCACGTGCCCAGCGTTAGAGCAATAAATTGACCCATTGTCGGCGAAAGTCGGGGAAAAGGATGAACGTACTTAGAGAACTTTAATGGCGAGAGATCACTTTTACATCATCATCAAGCACCAACCTTTTAGCTATATAGAGAGACAAAAATCTTTTGTTATTGTTTTACTTATTTTTTGTTATAGGATGTGGAGTGTTGTCGGTATTCCTGCAATTTCAAAGTAGGACTAATGTTCTTAGCTCATATATTATGGTGATAATTAATAACATTAAGCGTATCCCTCCTCAAAATATTATCTCTGCCTCAATATACTTTAGCCACTGTTTGTAGAGCTGCTACAAGCAATCCTGGAATTATTGCAGCTCCTCCTGTGTTGCGGCGATGTCGTCTTCCTCAAAATCAAAGCTAACTTCGAAATTGCATTAAAACACTAACAATACTTCACAGCTTATAAAAAAGAAACTAGTAATATAATATGAACGGATTTTGTCTCTCTGTATAGCTAAAGGTTAGTACTTGATAATAATGTACAAAAGGTGTGGTCAAGCGCTTGTAGCGTACTCTGAAGAACAGTCTGGGAACACTTTGACTGTATCACCTAAGTCCAAAAGCAATAATTATTATGATTTGATGTCTTTTCGATGCTTAGCACTCCATTCTATAGTTTAACTGCAAGGAAGCACATAGTTAAGGAGTTATCAAACTTTGAACGTGGAGAGTACCAAGTTATTATCCTGAATATTAAGTCAAAACCTCTATTTATTTTTCCAAAAATAGGAATGATTATAAATGTCAGACAAGCGTCAAAGTTATTGACGAAGCGCTTTAATGCATTTAGAAAGAAACAGCAAACAAATAACCGATGTTAGCAAAGGCGATTTTAAGCAACACAAATGATCACGCCCAGACTGCCAAAAAGAGCACGAGGCTGCTCGTGAGCACCAGCACGTGATGTAAATGCCGAATTTTAAGCTTTTTATTTTCACTTAATGAGTAATTTGTTTATTTCCCATCGAATATATTTTGAGATGCGGATAGCTTGTGAATATGCTCAAGAATTACTTAATTAAACCAAAAGTTGCATTTGATAATGGGCCGTAATTTTTTTTAAATTTGGTAACGGTGGCGGTGAAAAAAGGTCTCCGAAATATTTCATTCGTGTTGCATTAAATGCTTACAAACATTATGAGAATTTCAATTTACTAGAATAACGGCGGACGATACATAAGTGAAAAGAGTGAAAACTTTTGAGATGAGCAATTTTTATATTTGCTGATACTTATATTAGAGGCACAATAATTACCATTGTGTTTATCAAAGGAGGAACATGTCAATCCTTACTGATTCGACCTTGAAACTTTCATCAATAGGGCCGGCGAAGCACCGAAGTGAATTACTGGTAGTAATAACAAGATGGAAAAGTATACTCCATAAATGGAATACAGAGATTTCAAAGGCGTTCTTAATGGGAAATGCGTACGCATGGAACGGTATCGAAAGATTAAGTGATTCTCGAATTTTTATCCCCGAAACTATAGTCTCGAGGACTATCTTGTAGTAAATGTTGATCTCTATCCAAATAAATTTTTTAATCTATACCTCGCAGATAATATAAGAGAATGGGAGAGAAATAAATGGATTTTTAATTGTTTTCTGAAAGAACCGTCCTAGCGATCGATGTAAACAAAACAATGTTTTGCTCGGGATTATCTCGAATTTTTATCTCCAAAAGTATAAGTCGTAATTATGTGGTCTCTGGACCATCTTATAGTAAATATTGCTCTCTATCCAAATAAATTTTTAAATCTATACCTCGCAGATCATATAAGAGAATGGAAGAGAAATATATGGTTTTTTAATTGTTTTGCTGAGAGAACCGTCTTTGCGATCGATGTAAACAAAATATGTGATATTTTGCTCGGGATTTTCTCGAATTTTTATCTCCGAAACCATAACTCGTAATTACGTTGCCTCGAGGACTTTCTTTTAGTAAATGATGTTCTCTATCCGAATAAAATTTTTAATCTATACCTTACAGATCATATAAGAGCTATGGAGATCAAAGTTGCATATTTCGTTGTTGCTTGACGGATGCCATTTAACGAGATTCGGGTATAAGTTTATTAATGTAATTATGTAAAGTGGAAGTTCTAATAGACGGATTCAGTTGAAAATCACAATTGGGCGATAAATTTTGATAAAGGTCACTCATACTTAATTAAATTAGAATCCGTCAAGGGGTTTAGGAGATGAAAGTTACGACGGATGGACGGACGGATCAGACGTGCCCATATGGCGTTCCGCTATTATCGCTTCGCTGGTAAAGAACGCCTAAAAATGTATAATAACAGCAATCTAAAAATTACAATATAAAAATGACAATTATAATAATAAAAAAGACATTTTTTTATGAAAACACATTGCTAAGCTGTAAGTATACAACAGACAGTACAGTAAATAGTAGATAATTCAGTGATTTATCGGACTTCAAGTTTTAAAACTATAAGATATTCGGAGTGTCTTTTTTAGTGAAAATCAGTTTGGCAAGTGATTTTTTAAAGAGAAGTCTATGCATTATTTACACCCGATACTTGAATAATTGAAATCTCCAAACTTGAATTATCCTAATATTCGGGAGATTTCGAATGCCTCGAATCCATCGCACACCCCCTTTGGCTGACTACGGTGCCAGTATAATAATATGAGCGTCATTGCGTCCAATTGCAAAAGGATATAAAGCCCTCCCTCTCTCCATCTCTTCCTCCCTCTTTCCCTCCGTTTCTCTCTCTCTCCCTCTCTCTCACCCTCCCTCTCTCCCTCCGACTCTCCATCCCTCTCCCCCTTCCTTTTTCCCCTTTCCTCTCTCCACCTTCCTTTCTCCCCTTTCCTCTCTCCAATCCTTCTCTCCCATCCTTCTCTCTCATCCCTCTCTCCCTCCATAAATAAATAAAGACATTTATCTATCCATATCTTCCCATCTCCCATTCCTCTCTCCCTTCCTCTTCCTTCACCTCTCCAGCCCCGCTTTCTCACTCTTTCCCTCACACTCCCTTCCTTTCGCCTTATCCCAATTCAATCCAATGTAATTTCATAAATTCGGCTACAATGCGGGTTGTTCTTGGCAACGAAAGATTTTTCTCTAAAAATATATGAAATTTTTGTTTCAAAAAAATTGTGTTCAGATTCGAACCGTATCTTAAAATTGACAGTGACAATATAAATTTTCATTCTTTTAAGTCCTTTTGTTCAAGTCCCATGTTTGTACGACAGCAATAAGTAATTTTGAAATGCAAACAAAAAATATTCTACACTCATTTACCTGTTAATCTAATTGAGGAACTAAAAGATTGTCGTCGAACCCATGCTTTTTTGCAGAGGACCACCCACCAAAAACCGAGTATTCAGGGGGAAAGACTCGTCGGAAACGAGCTAACCGTTCTCGGTTCATTGTAATTTTTAGGTTGGTTTCCAAAGAAAACATAGACTTATGAAATAGTCCTGCCTGTGCGTATAGCTCTGGTGAAAGTTTACGGGCCATGCGCAGAAATACATTTTGATCTGGAAGAGTCTATTCTCGAGTCGCGGGCTGCGCGGGGGAGAGGGTAAAATTCTACGTCATTCTCTGCTGAGACTCCACGTAGAGCTCAATCCCAAGGTCATTCATTTCCCCTTCACTTTCCTTCCCCTACAACACGTGGAAGTTCGCGCATTTAGGGACTGTAAGCTTTCAGTACACCTATATGTATGTGTGTCCCCTACTAACAACTTTTCCATCAATTTTCATTAAACTTGGCATGAAACTCGTGCTGCCAGTGCCCACCTTCGGGCTATATTTTATTTGGCGAAGATTGAAGACCGGCTTCGATTCCAGAAACGTTTTTTCTCTATTTGTTTTACATAGGAAGTCTCAAATTTACCGTCTAGAGATGTTTTCTTTAAAATTGTAAAATATCACAAAATTGTGATATCGGGGCAAGGTTTGTACTGTTCTAAGGAGAAAAGTATGTAGATTCTAATTCTTATCGAAGAATTTTTATAATTGATCGTATTTTCTCGAATTTCTACTAAAATATACCGTTGTTGCATTTGAAATCGCATTTTATCGGATTGTTGCCATGGAGACGATTATTACCGAACTCGGCTTGATCACAGACGAGCGAACAAATGGGTTATTTTCTTTTCCACTCGATTACCCTTCAGCAATGTACAGTTGATCCATACATATCAATGTGTAAACAGTAACATTTATTAAATTCGTTTATTTAAAAAAATACATGCAAAATATAATGTCAGAAAGAGATATTGACATTGTTTTTAGTAGGTATTTTAAACCTGATAATGCTCTATTAATTTGTGTTCCAATTTTTCTCTATTATTGATAAACTATGAATTACAAATGATATTTATGGCATGATAATTCCTTGGAATGACTAATACCTACTGAAACATTTCCTGTCAATATAAGTAACCAATTCGGGACATCAACTTTGGGAAACCAACCTGCATTAGTTCTGGTTTGTACCTCTTATTGTATTCTCCCATTTAACACCACGTAGCGTACGCCGGAAATTTAAAGAGAGAGAGAGATATTTATTTATCAAAAGAGCCGGCTAGATATTGGCGTTCTGCGCAAGGGGCCATTATAGTTCGGACTTCCGAAAGTTTTTATGAAGACGTTTTCAACCAAAACATTAATTTTGTAACAACCAGTTTTAAAAATTTAACTATTAGAATATCAAAATAAAAATGAGAGAAATCCCGTTCAGATTCTCACATATTCATCGATATTTATTTCTAACTAGAGTAATACCTCGACCGATGGTGTCACTTTGTTATCAGAAACTTCGTTAATAGAGGTAGAAATAACATAAGAGGCATGGAGATGCATTCCAGGACTTCAGAGAAGGGGAGATACAGTGAAATATCATTAAGTATAGGTAAAACGCTTTAACTTCGCAGTGTGCAGTAGGCACATTTACGGTAGGACGAGTCCATCCTCGAGGCGGGACCGCCTATAGGGGAGGTGGTGTTTAGGAGTGGGCATTTGAGGCGCGAACTTGGACTCGTGCGAACCTAAATTGTGTTATTGCGCATAGGCTCTGACGTCGGCTCCCCCTTCAAGTTTATCCTTCCCTTCCCGTTTCACGCGTCTCCGACTGCCACCTTAAAGCGCGCAAGCTATACCTACAAAAATAATATCAAATCTTCCTAAAACATGAAATATAATAATAAAATGTTACTCTTTTAATCGCTTTCTATGAAGATTCTGAAGTTTTTGTTTCATTTTTTCGATTTTTCAAAATAATACCGACTTTGCTATAAAGAATATTTGTTACCAGAAGATTCGTTAACAGAAGTATTGCTGTAACAATTATCTACTTCTATATTATACAACGACACATCGTTGGGAGCGTCTCCACTATCTTTGCGTCCCGAGCAACCACTAGGCTCGCCGGTACTAAAGGGGGTGGTTCTGTATCCGAGCAAAACCTACGGACAAAAGATAAAATACACAAATATAAAATTGGAAGTGCGCAAATTAAAATATTGAATTTATTTATTCGTTTGTATTTTTTGGATAATTTTCAAAGAATTCTTTCAAGTTTGGCATGCAATTTGTTGATTAAATAACAATTCATAAAATTCAGATTTTAAGATTACAAATGCCTGGAATGCAACATCCTAAAAAAATAATATGACATATAAAACATTTACTTCATGATCGCAAAGTTGTAGCGTAGTACCAGGTTTGGCACGCGAGCCATCTATTTGCCATCCCTGCCCTAGGTGGTCGCCTATATTGTCTGGCTTTATATCTTACTTCGTGCATAGGCGCCATGTATGTCATGCTATCTGCGAAATGACGGAAAGGAATGTAAGTTAATATAAGGACATTTCCATATAAAACAGCTATTTAAATCTCTTCCTACCGATAATAATATTTGTCCTGTGAATAAAACTAAATTTAATTGACCGCTTACAATTTTCGGGTTAATTCCGTAATTTTTCTAGTTAATACGAGGGTAATACCAAGAGTAATGAGGAAATTAATTTTACAAACAGAAGTAAATGAAACAAAAAATACATTGGCAATAAGTGCATCTGACCTTTGTCACTTTTCCACAAAATCGCCAGAACGCTACACGCATCACTGCCAGCGCTGCCTTAGCTTCAACATCCCACTACGGTAGAAGTTCGTTTTAGCACTCAGCAACCAGCTACGCACCACCCTTTGGACCGCCTCGTCATTCCTGCAATGATGACCACTCATATGGTTTTTCTACGGCTTTAGCAGGTCGTAGCCTGACTCGGCGAGGTCTGGACTAAATGGGGAAACACTTCCCAGCCGTTCCTTATGAATTGCCCTCGGCAGCGTGTCATCGAAGCACCTCTGCTAGCAGGTCCACGCGCGCTTTTTTGTTCATCCGTAAGCAAACATGGAAAATAAAAAGAAAGCTTTGCGATATGCCATGGTGGCAATAATCCTTTTTACGACATGGTGACCTATGTCAAGATGCGCTTTAATCCTTCTCAATGAGCGCATCGTCATTCTGCTGGAGGCTGATGGTTGTGGCGGTTCACAGCTGAACCCTGCGTGGTTGATCGGTGATGTCAATGTATCCCGTCTTTAAAGTTTTTCACCCATCTTCTTAAACTGCTGGCAACCATTCAAGCATCTCCATGCACCTGACGCTGTCAGCTGTAGTTTTCTGCTGCCGAGTTGCCCTCCCTCACGGGGAATTCAGTTACTGCATTTGGCGAAACGATGCAAGACGCTGTTTCTCCGAGCGAAAACCGACACCGAGTATCTCACCACAACGGAACACAACGATATCTCGATGCTACAAAGAAACGGCTATGACAACATGGTCATAGAACTAGCAACGAATAGCAAGAGAGAAATCAACAAAGAGAAAATCTAACTCCCAGCTTTTGCCACCTTACAGTACGACGCCGGCGCCACGGTAAGAGAACCACGAGTGCTCAGAAAATACAACATTGTTACGCGTGTCAACACGACGAGCTAAACAAAGGACTACCTAACGAGAACAAAGGATCGTCTGTCGACCACTCTCTCTTATGGTCCTTATGGTCTAAATTTCGCCCGAATAAAGACGGTTATCTATCTATCTAAAGGTATATATGAAATGCCGTGCAGTTGCGGAATATCGTACAGGAGCAACGCAAGGCGCTCAAGAACAAAGACTCCAGGCTGTCTGCTATCGTTAAACACGCCTTATACGCAGACGGGCATAATATCGCCCAGGAAGAAGTCAGTCATCAACAATGAGTCATACTATTCCCAGAGGCAAATAACCAAAACACCTTAAAATTTCTACCGAGAAGATGGCTACACCCTCTCTACCACATGGAAACGATTCCTTTGGCCAAAGATGAACAGTACGATGCATTTTCTGATACGCTCCGATTTAGTCCCACGCTCGCATGCACCGGTTGGTATAAATGTGCCGCGCGAATGCCCTCGACGCATACGGGCATATCATATTTCTCCCTTGTACTCCCCTCTTATGGACACCATATTCTCTCATCACATATCTCTAAAACGTTCTGATAGGCTTCCATCGTATCGATACTCTCCCTATACAAATCTACGATGGACCATTTCGAGGTCTCTATACTCTATTGGGTCCCTGCATTGTTTACGCCTAGTGTCCCCCACTTGGTGATTCCGCCACTGGTCCTAATGATATGATTTTATTGACAGGTCCGCCATATAGGCCACGCTCAGCTCCCTGCGATTATTGCCTATTCCGAGAACCGAAGGAGTACTACCTGACAGGGCGAAGTTTTGTTTCTAATATGAGATTTCTTTAACCTCTGCAGACGATTCTGGGGCACCGTTTCAGAAGCATTTCATTAACCACGTCCTACAATCGTAGCGCGGGGTCTAACGTGAATGCCCTGCACATTCAAACATTTGCTTTGAGTGTCTCTTAAAAATATATAAGCCTTCTTTATCTAAAATCAATGTATGTACATACATGGAAGTTTATCAAAAGAAAATGTTGGTTAGGTTGTCAAGCGGGTTGTGGTATCAGGGGAGAGAGATGTCCTCAAAGTCTGCATTTTTCTCATCAAGTGTCCTCATTTCTTGGATTGGGGGCATGGCAGCCCTAATCAAGGGGGACAATAATTGTACCCTTAATAACATAAATAATGATGATGTGTAGCTTATCATGATTCTAGAATCTCAAAACAATACCATTCATTAAATACAATTTTAAAATAATTTATTTAGGCTCACTTTTGCACTCAAGGGGAAATTATTAACAGAATTTCCAAACTGGGTCAACAGTAAATTCCTTGGACTTTGCTACTCTTGTATGTGTATCAGTTGCTGAACGATAACACCTAATCTATTTGTGTACATAGTTGTCTGGTTTCCAGGTTTGAATCGGAGGACCATGAAGTTTAATGAACATAAGATTTCTCACATGATTGATTAACAACCTAGACCTCGTTTCCGTCACATGAAGGTTCATGCAGCTAAAGCCTTGTTTGCATTCAGAAGAACTGCGTGGGATTACTTATGAATAACAGATTAAAGGCTTCAGATCTGACGGAATATGTTGCCCACAGTTGTCCAGAAAGTCTCTGTATGCTGTTATTATTTTTGAAAATGGCAATCTAAAACATTTGCAAAGGAACTCTATTTCATTTTCTCCAAAGTCTGGATTTATCTCTGATGGCCACTCATCTACTTCTAAGGTACCCAACACAGAAGTTGTTTGGAATTGAGTTAGAAGTGTCTGGTCGTGACTTAGTTGATTCATGGAAAAAAAGTTGGTGTGAATAACCATTGTTTCATATTGTTTATGATACTGGTTAAAAACTGACTATGATTGATTGAAATAATCTTGTTGATATCTGTCCGTGTCACTGATGTAAACTTCATTTCCTTTATGGCAATCTCTGCTTCTAAGACTTTTTTACCATTGCGTTCCCTCATCGCTTCTAAAAATTGTGTGCTGGGATGAATTAACTTGTCTGCATAAACTACAGTAATATCCCTTTTCTGTAAGAACTGACAAAGAAGAGATAGTTCAAACAATACATCGTGCATAAGTCCCAGATCAAGGAGAAACTGTTTTGATGAAATGCATTTATAAAGCCCCCTGAAGGTGCACTGGTGCACTTATCAATGCCACTGCTAACATACTTGAAATGACGACACATAGGTGCATAGTCTATCCAAATTGCAAGAACAGTTTTGAAAGAACTTAAAAAATCCATCAAATTTTTTTCATCTGTTCATCAAGCTTCGCTGCACACAGCTGAATTTCTCTTTGATTCTTAGGAGATTCACTGTATAAAGAGTACAGTTTATTCATAAATGAACAAAAATGATTAACACCATGTACTTCAGAAATTTTATCTTCAACTGACCATTCCAAGTGATGATTTAAGCAATGCCATACTATAATATTAGGGTACTTCCGCAACAGTCATTGAGCCACATCAGAGTTTTTCCCAACATTACACTGGCACCATCATTGATAAAAACAATAAGATTGTCCTGAAGATAATCATGATCAAACCCATGCTCAGCAAGACAAGTAAGTAGGTGTTCACAAATTGTTTTTGCCATTGCATCAGGCAATTCTATCAAATCCAGGCAAATAAAGTGTGGAATTATCCATTTCATATTTTAAATAGACTATCAAAGTAATTTTGCTACTAAGAGTTGTGAATCATCTATTAGAATAGCTAGTTTTCCTTTTATTTCAAGGATGCATTTGCAGACTCATGATCTCATTTCTTGTGCAATTCAATATTTTGCAGGTAGCCTCTAATTCAGATTTATTTAAACAGTCCACAATAGTTTCAGGTTGTTGTTCCCTTGCACGCTGAAGAATTTTTACAGCATTGATGTGTGACTGCATCTTTGAATGAAGCAAACATTTTTTTCTCAAGGATGATAGTTACACTAATCTTGTGCTGTCGTTAAATGAATCTGAAACTGAACACCATTCTTTGGAAATACTAGCACCTTGTGATGTCAATGGGCCTAGATTTGTCATACTAGAGCCAGGGTTGGGCAAAATACTTACATTCCAGTATTTTAAAAACAAATACAAAATACTTGATAGGGAAGTATTTTAAATACAGATACAAAATACATTGATAAAAATGCCAAAATACATTTAAATACTTTTGTATTTTAAATACTTAAAATACAATTGATCCATACAAAATAACAAAAAAGTTAAATTGCTACAAAATTCAGTTAAAGAAAATATTACAAATAAAATTGCAATTAAAAACCACCAGAACAATAATTCATATTACCTTTTAAAAAAATTAATTCCTCAAATAGTTCATCTGAAATAGCACCCCTTGACGGGGAATTTATAAAGCCTGCAAAAGAGAAGTCTTTCTACAGGCGCAGAGGAACACAAACTTGTATTGTAGCGAACAAAGGCTTTTCTCACTATTGCATAGTTATTAAGGGTGGTTAGATTTTTCCCTTTATCATTATAAAATTGTGTCAACTCGCACTCTACAGTTGAAAATTGTTTCTCTCTTTGTCTTAAAAAGACTGTTTGACTTGGCGAGTTAAAAATAAAAAAATCACTTTCTTCATCTGAACTTAAAACAGGTGTGGTAGAGATTTGTTCAAGAGAGTTCACACACAATTTATGTATTCTTCTCCTATCATTTTCAGAAGCAGTGTTAGGGAACCACCTCATTTTGAAAGCTGGATGGAAACAAGCAGCTAAAATGGCATCATTTGCTTGTGGGGCCAGATCAAAACAAAATTTTAAATCTCTCTGTGAGTGAATTGATTAAAAGTGTAGCAACATGAGAGAGATGACGGAGATTTATTTCTAGAAGCAAACAAAGTCTTTTTTTGAGAGACACTAATGTAGGTAATAGCTCACCATAAAAGCATGTCTTCTCATTTTGCATTAAGTCAAGGGCCAAGGCAATGAGTTTCAAGACTTTGCAGTACTCTTCCAGATATTGAAATTCAATTTCTTTAAACTGTGGCAGTTCCAATTTTTCAGTCACAATGTGAAGTTTATTTTTAAACTGTAACATCTGTGAAACAGAATCAAAAAGAGAGTTCCACCGAGTGGGACAAGGAAACTTCAATGCACATTGCAAGATCTCTGAAATTGCTTCAGATGCTTTAGGTCTTCCAGATGCATTCCATAATGCCGAACATTTTGCAAAAGTTGGGTGATGGATCCTGGATGCAGTAGGTGAATTTTTCAAAGCATTCAGGAAGTCTGTGATAGCAAGAAGGCTGAGTGTGTGGCTAGCACACCTTAAATGGCAAGCCAGATAACCCCTCATAGGATAATTAATTTCTTTTTCAGGTTTCAGTAAATCAAGAGATATACCTTCAAAAGAAAGATCATTCACAGTTTCTGCATCATCATCCTCTTCACTGATGGAATCAGTTTGTGAGGTGCCTATAAATAGTAATAACACAAATATACGCATCCACTGGGACATTATCTAAAGAAAATATTTATAAAATGCCACCAAGGACGATTATGTACTATGTGAATACTTACTTGACAGCTGATCATATGCATTATCCAATGAAACACTAAACTCCTTAAAAGCTTTCACAAAATTAGACCCATTGTCTGTTATTGTGGACACTATCTGACCATTATGAAATCCATATTCACCATGGATGTCAAATAAAATATTAGCCACTCTTTCATAATTATGAGTTCCTTTAAATCTCCTGCAAGACAAAACAGCACTTTGCCTCTCCAATGATATTTCATTGATCTGAAATTGAATTAGATCATAAAGGACTGGTATTTGTATTTTTACTTATCAATATTTATCTTAATATTATAGGGAATTTAAATTTATGGTGAAGCCTTAATGGTTTATTTGAAAATATAAAGGTCTAGATCTATTTAAGGATATATGATAGTAGGTATGCACAAAATTTAATACGGATTGGTATGTTTTGTTGCGAATCACTGATATACACATTAAATCATTCTTGCACATAGATCTTATATTTGAAAAATAATTGCAATACTCCAAATAATGTCAATTTGAACATGATTCACGAATGTCAATTAATACTTACCCAATGGGCAGTTATTCCCATGAAACTTTTATGTTTCGTTGACCATATATTTTCATATCCGCTTTCCATTTCTCCAAATCATGGATGTCACCTGGATGTAATCACTTAGAAGGAGAAACACATAATATATATAGGATATTCTTAAGTAGGTAACCGATATAAAAAAGTTACATTACTGAGAGATTGCGAAGAATCCTCTAATACTGAACATTTCCACGTTGTAAGCAAATATTTGTGCTATCTTTGATATTGATTATAATCAATAAATAATTCTACATATGCATACATATACTACATATATAGCATACGTTTAAGTGTGTCCTGAAGTTTGTAGTAGCTTTTAAAAATCCACTTATGATGTTAGTTTTGTTGTGACTCACTTTGCACAACAAGCATTGAGCTTAACTTTCTCTCCTTCAATACTTATTACTTCAAAAAATTTATTTCCACTTAAAATGCAAGGTAGGTCTGCTACTTTTTCTTCGTTCATCTTTTTTGATTTATTATACAAATAATAATAGACCAAATGCCACAAGGAATGCAAACGAACACGTTATCACACGAAAAAAAAACCACCACTAAAATCACGGGGCACAAGGGGCCGGAAGCGATGCCAAATCACGCGAAATACCAACCAGTTAATACCAAACAATATAACCACTACTACGCAGTATTGCCAACTCCATACGGTGACAAATAACAAAATTAATTTCCCGTAAAACATAAAATTTCTTTATTGATTGAATTGCAGATAAATTATGTAAGGGAGTCACTAGTTAGTATTTTGTGTATTTTAAATACAAAATACCTAATTCTTTGTAATTAAAATACAAAATACATCTGAGAATCCCTTTCGAAATACAAGATACAAAATACAATAGTATTTAAAATACGTATTTTAAATACATGTATTTGAAATACTGCCCAACCCTGACTAGAGCATACTGCACATTTGATTTTTCAGAATCACTTACAAGCCACTGGTAAGCCTTTTTCTTATTTTCCCACATCTAAGCAGTCCAAATCAGCTTGTGATGTGGAAGCTGAGGAACTTAATGCGAAAGGTGACTACATGTCCTTCCGAGCAACATTCAACTCAAAAAATCTAAAAACACTATCAGATCCATCTAACTGGCCCTGTAATGTAGCCCTGAACAGATTTTTCTTCAGAAAGAGTACTACTGTGTCCCAGCAAGTGAAGGTTCCCCTGACCTTGCGATAGATACTGTCTCGTAGATAGACACATCCAGTAATGACGCTGCTCGCACACAAGTGGGAATCTCAATGAAGAAGAATCGGGTATGACTAACCGTTTCTGATCTGAAAGTGTTACATGTCAATATACAGTGCTTGCGTAGAAAGATTGACAAGTTTGAAGTATTTATTTCTTCCCTTAACATTGAGATTCTTTGCATCTCTGAACACTGGCTTTGACAAGGTGAGTTACCCAGTGTTAAAATTAATGATTACTTCATTGCAAGTTGTTTTTGTAGATCTATTGCCAAAAATGGTGGTGTGATAATTTTTGTAAGAAATGATTTAAAGACATGTGATTTAAAAAGTCCAAAAAATCTATCCACTTAAATTGACTTTGAATGCTGTGGAACTGCACTAACCTTGGTTAAAGTCTATGTACCTATTCTTTGTGTATATAGGTCCCCCAATGCCAACTTCTCTACCTTCACTGATAAGCTAATAAGTGCCTTGGACATATCAGGTAAAGTCACAAATACTATGATTGTGTGTGGGGACTCTAATGTGGATCTCAGGACCAACAATAATATGAAATTACCACTTCTTGATATTTTCCTAGGGTATAATATGTCTCATTCTATACATCAGCATACTAGAATCACCAATAATCCTGCCACAACCATTGACAACATATTCTCTAGTGTAAAAGCAAACAAAAGCTATGTACTCAACACCTGTCTTTCTGATCATACAGCCCAAATTTCTGAATTCACTCTTACCATCACACCTAAAATCCAGCATAATAATTACAGTTTGAAACGGTGTTTTTCTTATACTGCTCAGATTGGTTTTATTTCCCTCCTCCAGTGTGAGAGCTAGGATAAAGTTTTCAACTCTGCCTCCTTTGATGATAAATTTAATAATTTCCTTTAAACATTTTTACATCATTTCAACCATTGTTTTCCTTTAAAAAGATATGTTGATAGGAGAAACAACATGATTAATCAGTGGATAACTCCTGAAATCATCTCCCTCTCTGATCATCTAAGACAACTTTATAATCAAACACAAACATCAAAATCAGACATTGATAAAAGCCATTATCTGAAATGCAAGAAACACTACTCTAAACTCATCGCAGAAACCAAAAGGGGTCATAATATAAATGTAATCAACAGATTCAGTGATAAAAGCAAAGCTGTCTGGAAAATTATCAACAACTCCATCCCTTCCAAAAGTCACTCTACCATAGATCCAATGAAAACACTCTGATAACAGACCCAACACTAATTGCTAACTGCTTTGACAAATATTTCCTCAATTCAGTCAGTCTCTCATCTATAAATCTGCCTACTGTAAAATCATGTCCTCTTCCCTGTTCATGCAAAAATCCTATATTTCTACATCCCACAGATGAGAAAGAGATAAACTCAATTTTAGACAAAATAAGTAGAAAAAACTTGGCTGGATATGATGACATTTCTTGTTCCCTTTTCAAAGGTGATATAAAGCTTTATCTCCTTTCCCTTCTCTCTCACATTTAATCAATGAATCCTTTAAAACTGAAACTTTTCCTCACCAATTCAAAATTTCAAAAGTTGTCCCAATACATAAAAGCGGTGACACCCACAACATGGGCAATTATAGGCCAATCTCGGTGCTGTCTTTTCAAAAATATTCGAATGTGCAATGTATAGTAGAATTCTTTCTTATGTGCATAAGTTTAAAATATTTTCTGAATGCCAATTCGGTTTCCTCAAGGGCAAGTCTACTGAAAATGCCATTTATAAATTCATTAACTCATTTCTTAATGGCCTAGATAGCCACGACAACATACAGTGGAATCCTGTTAAGAAGTTTTCCAAGGGACCAGAGAATAAAAACTTCTTAAGCAGGAAAACTTTTTAAGCAGGAAAACTTCTTAAACAGTAAAACTTCTTAAGTGGTAAAACCTTTTAATAGGAATAAGATCATAACTGGTACATTAAAAATTCAGAAAATAGGAAAACATTTATTTAAAATGATAAAGAAAGTTTACTTATGGCATCAATGGACTATTTTTTTAAATAGCCATCAAGAGTAGATTGATTTGTATAATTGTGAGAGAGTTTCTCAGAAAAAGACTGTATCTCCCTTATGCTCTTTAAAACAGATTCAGGAACATTGGAAACACTATGAAAAAATGTCTGAAATGTAGACAAGGCATTGATTGCTTCAGTGTATGTAGGCACTTCACTCTCGGAAACATTTTGGTCTTCAATGCAAATGTCTTCAATACTTTGCAACTCACAAGGTATAAGGTTATTGTCTACATTAATATAGTCCTCCAATCTTCCACTGAAATCCAAACTTTTCTGTATGAAATTCCATTCATCACACACTCTTCCTCCTCTTCGTCCTGAACAATACATTCCTGCTTATCGCAAAATCCAGCCTTTTAAAAACAATTTGCAATTACTGCTGCACTAACTTGATCCCATGATGCTGCCAAAAAATGCATAGCATCCAGCACTGAAAGTTTGAAATTAGGATTTATTGGAGCATTGATGTTTGACCTAAGATGCTGAAGTAGCCTATGGACAAGACTTTTGGTGCAAAATGACCCTAGCTGTCGAAGCACCTAAAATCGAATACCTACCTACAAGCCTTTTCCGAAAATAAGTCTTAAAAACTTGGATCACTCCTTGACCCATAGGCTGCGCAACTGCTGTCGAATTCACTGGAAGGAACTCCACGTGGACATTAAACAAATGTTGCGTGTTCTATGGATGTGCAGGACAGTTATCAACAAGTTAATTTCCCTATTCTTACTTCCCATCTTAGCATTGAGGGCCTTAAGGTATTCATCAAATATGCCACACGTCATCCATGCTGCCCGGTTATTCCTGTACTTGTATGGCAAGGTTTTTATGTTTTTGAAACACCTTGGTTTCTCGGATTTTCCAATAACTAGCAATGGAAGTTTCTCAGATACATCCATATTGGCTCCTACTAGTACTGTCATTCTCTCCTTGCTCATTTTGCCACCATGACAATTTTCTCCTTTAAAAGCATGTTTTATTCAGGAGGAGGTAATAAAATTAGCCCAACCCATCAGAATTAAACACATCGCAAGGTCTATACTGTTGAAGTAAAGGATGCAGTATCGTTCTTTTCCAGTCCTCAACTTCCAATGTATTGACACAGCATGCTTCTCTACTGAATACTTTATAAACCAGACCTGATCTTTTTTTGAACCTATCTATCCACCCATTGGAAGGATTAAAATCTACACCAAGTCTATCGGAAATTTTAATAGCCTTTTCCCTCAATAAAGTACCATCAATTGGTATGTTTAATGCAGTTGACTGCTTGAACCATACAAGTAATTTTTTCTCCACATCTTCGTACTTGCCAGACCGTTTTCTTTTAATGTTGCACGAAACATCACCTAACCTAGAAATTAATGTTGCTTTTTGCTCCATAATTCCATTGACCGTAGATACTGCCATGCCCAACTGCTTAGCCACTTTAACACGAGTTAAGGTGGGATTTGATTCCACCTTTCCAATTATACTCAGCTTTTATTTTACTGTCCAAGCTTTCCATTTTATTCCTCTGCAGTCCATGATTCCAAAATATAGACCAAGACCTTTTAATGAAAGAAAGAAAATTTTGAAATTAATGACATTGTTTTATTGAGTGACCATACAGCTAATCAACTGTTTCATTGGGCCCGCACATGTTTTCACTTTGAAGGAGTTCCTACTGTTTCTTAGTTTGTGATGTATTTCTGACGTCAAGAATTGTTTACTTAAAATAGATAATAAAAAATTATTAAAAATCAGCTATTGAAATTAAAGAACCAAAACATACACATTGATGTAAAAAACTAAGGATGTGCAAACACCAAATTTTCAACTCAAGTTGAGTTGAGTTGAATATATACAAGGTGGAGAAGTATACTCCATAAATGGAATACACAGAGATTTCAAAGACGTTCTTCATAGGAAATAGATAAAAATGACATCGAAAGATTCTTGAATTTTTATACCCGAAATTAAAGTTGTAATTACGTGATCTCGCAGACTGTTCTACGGCAAATATTGTCCTCTATCCGAATAATTTTTAAAATATATAACTTACAGTTCACATAAGAGCTAGGAAGAGATAAATATGGTATTTAATTGCTGCTTGCCGAGAGAACCGTCTTAGCGATCGATGTAAACAAAAAATGCAATGTTTTGCTCTGGATTTCTCGAATTATTTTCTCTGAAACTTGAACTCATAATTATGGGGTGTCGCGGACTTCTTTGTGGTAAATGAAGTGCTCTATTCAAATAAGTGTTTTAATCTATACCTTACATATCATATAAGAGCTAGGGAGAGGAATTTATATATTTTTAATTATTGTTTGTTGAAAGTCACAGCGATCGATGGAAACAAAATATGCGAGTATTTATATCCACTTAAATTTATTCTTAATAATAACTCATTCGCTTTTTCCTAGTGTACGTATTTTAATTTTTTTAGTAAGCCCAGCAGAATCGGTATAATCGACGAAGCCAATCTCAGGCTCGGAAAAATAAATACGCCGGGCCCTTGATAGGAAAAGGTTTTAAATCTCTGATCTAAGTGAACCAATGATAAAGGATTAAATTTGAATGCAACTCAATAGCTGTAACTTAAAAAATTCTGTGAAATGATTCTTTAACGATCATGTAGGTTTGATTTTTTTTAAATACATTTTTTTATAATTCGAAATTTTCGAACTTTTATTTCAGCCCGAACCGTGTAAAGTTTTAAAATAAAACTCGACTAGGTTTTTGAAATTTCGTACGGTTCGCGCATCTCTATAAAAAACATCACGATAGGAACTCTTTCAAAATGAAATTATCTCGGGATTTGAAAGTAGTTCATGTAACTTACCATAACTCCAGTGATTTTCTGTGGCACAGAAACAGACTTCCGGTTACAATCCTAGCGTAATATATATATTGATCGATAGCATATAGTATATCGATAACAAGTGATTATCGATTGCTGCATAAGCGATATCGTGGTCCGCATCAGAAAAAAGAATTTTTGAAATTACCTTTTAACGTATGTTCAAAAACTTATTAAATGGGTAAAGTCATACCCCTGGTATCATAAACTTCGAACTTCTTACGCGGGAAAACTTCTTAAGCGGGAAACCTCTTATGCGGGAAAAAATTACATTCATCTTATTGGTGTAAATTCGGGACTTCAACAATCAAGCCTCTTAAGTGGGAAAACTTCTTATGCGGGAACTTCTTAACCAGGTTCCACTGTAGTTGGTCTATTTTATGACCTTTCCAAGGCTTTCTATTCTGTTGACCATGACATTCTTTTAAGCAAATTGGATGCTTATGGTATCTCAGGAATAGCCAATGATTGGCTTAGATCCTTTTTAGCTAACAGAAAACAAACTGTCTTCATAAATTCTACAACCCAACAGGAAAAATGTATATCAGACTTTCTATTTCCCGAAGTGTGGTAAAAGGGACAATTTTGGGACCCTTGCTGTTTCTTCTTTACATCAATGATATCCCATCTTACATCAATTTTGGGGACATTTTCATTTATCAGATGATACTAATGAACTGCTTAAATTACTACAGATGCCCATAACCAATATTAATACTGCTCTGACAATTTATTATGCATTTATATACAGTGAATGGCAAGAGAGGGAGAGGCAGACCACGCAAGACTTGGTTGGATGTGGTTGGGAAAAAAAAGGGACATGAAAAGTATGAGGAATAAAAGGAAATGTGTGACTCAGTGTATGAGTGTAAGTGAAGCAAAAGAAGTGTGCAAGGATAAAAGTGTGTGGAGGAAGCATGTGGTGATGAGTTGGTAATTGGCAGACATATGGCATGGCTTACCCCGCAAGGGAAAGCGTCAAGGTGTACTGTTGTTGTTATATACAGCAGATTAAAATATGGAATTGTGGCCTGGGGACATTCCCACCATGTAGTGTGGCTCTTCAAGCTGCAAAAATGGGCAATAAGAATCATATCTAACACTCCCAAGTTCTTTACTTGTTGTCCCAATTTATAAAAATTCAAAATCTCAACATTACTCTGCATATATCTCCACCATACAATGATTTTATCAAAGAACACAGTGCTCTTTTTGAGCTGAAACACAACAGTGACGTTCACAATTATGACACATGTAACAAAAATGAACTAAGTTTCATAAGTCAGCCTGAAAATGCCCAGCAAATGCAGGTATAGTATTTCTCAATAAATTCTTTGTGAAATTAAAAATAAACCAAATAACTCTCTTTTTAAAAATAAACTGAAAGACTACCTTACTGACAACTGCTTCTACTCTGTTAATGAATTTATGTCTATGAAATGAAAATTTGTACCACATATTGACATGTCCTATATTTGTAAATGCAAATCTACTGGATCAATAAAGTATCTTATCATATGTTGTCCTGTCCGTGTCACTTCACTATTTGATGTTGCACTAGAAGTAGATTGTGTAATTACTTTTCCGCACTCAATACCACTTGTGCAAACTCTTGCACAAGTTACATTTTCTTCTGTGTCTTCTATTTCTATTACTTTTTTTAGTGAAAAATGATTCCATGGATGTTAGTTTACATTTTTCATTCATTTTTGAGGGTAAGATGTTTGAATAAATAAAACGATTTTTGAAATTTTGGGTACCCACTGACCAATGGTTAACTATACCTGCGCTTCGAAACGTAATGAAAATTTTGATAGTGAAACAATTGACTATGTTGAAGCATTTCCCATGTACTCAGTCGTATCAGTATATCTACTTATATACATATATCAGTGGAGTAGGCAGAATTTTCCTAAAGGAAGGGGGGTTTAAATTCTCTTCTTAAGGAACAAAAATGAAGCCAATGTTAAAAAGCTGAAATTAATTTTATTTGATTATATTATTATGGCTTATGGCATTTCTAGGATTTCCATTGATGAATCATTTCCCAGAATTAATTCCTAAATGCCAGATGATAGATTCATGTGCTTGTATGTCATCTTAAAGTTATTATAAACAACAACGATCGAATATGTTTAAAATGGGGTACCGACCCCTATTTAAATGTACCCGCTGATAAAATGGTGGTTGGACGTCTATATGAGACAATTAACTACAGGGTCACTTTAATCATAGCTTTAAATACTGCATGTAGATGGGGCCTAAGTTCAGATTTTTTAAAAATAGAGAGGGAACACCGTACCACCTATCAAAAATGGTAAGGAAACGCTGTTCCAACAGCACTACACCACTGCCCGGGTGGGGGGGGGGGGCGAATTGGAGTATGTTGATATGTTGTAGCCTGAGCAGTCGTATCCCACACTAGTTCCATATCCCACCACCAGAAGGGTGCTGCATATATTAACTTGGGTGGGTAGCAGATAACAGACAAGATCTGATGATTCTAAATGCATGGAGAATGGTGAAAAGATTTCTGAAAACCTATGTTCTGCTTTCTGAGTAAACACCTACTATAATATGTTAGATACTCTAATAATGTGTCTCAAACAATGGCATGAAAATTACACAGAAATAATTGATGTATTTGCATTTCTATTGGATAAACAAGATTCAATAGTTGAGTTTGTTAAAATATATGGAGAAAATGTTGATGAAAATTGTTTGGAAGATGAATTATTGCAATATAATTCATACAGGAACATAATGTTTGAAGTTGATAAATTGAATTTAGTTGTGTTGTTAGCTAATCTCAAATAAACACAACTATTTCCAAGTGTTGACATTGCATTATGAATATTTTTGTTTACCATACCTAATGCAGAAGAAGAAAGATCCTTTTCAAAACTAAAATTAATAAAAAATTATTTAAGAATGACCATGACCCAAAATAGGCTTTCAAACCTTGTAATGCTAAGCAATGAAGCAGACATGGTTGAGGAATTACATTTAGATGAAATAATTGATCAGTTTGCAGAATCTAAATCATATAAATTTACACATTAAAATGCTAGTTGGTCATAACTCTAAACCTAAATAAACTGATGTGGGCAACACATGACTTTCTCCATATTTATATGGCAAATTACATGTTGTTAGCTCTGGGATCATTGTTAATATTTACTTCCAGTTGACAATTAAGAAAAGAAAAAGGAGCATTAATAAGATGTAACTAAGCGTCAATTGTTAACAATAGTCTTCGGTAGATGGTGTGGTGGTGGCAGCTAAAAATATAAGATATCTCTTAAATAATGCATTATATGGAAAAATGTATCAAATAAAGGTTGTAGAAAATAAAATTTCCTACAACCTTTATTCCAATACATTTTTACATTTATCAAATATTAAAGCAAATATTTAAAAATAATGGTTAAGTGATAAGAGTAAACACCCACTTCTGGTCGACTGATTTTTACCAAAAAGTAATCAGATCTTCAAACTTTTATAAAAATGTTAAATATAAAATTTTGCATTGACCTGATTAATAGTTTTTGAGTTAGAGCGCCTACAAAAATCTATCACATACAGGCAGACACACAGACATCATCGAGAAAATAGTCAAAACGTATTCAGGGGACCTTAAAACATGTATTTCCATTGAAATCTCGAATTTGATTTTTTTCATGAAAACAATACTATGTCTATGCTTCGTATATGGAGAAAGTAAAAAGGATGTTTCCTTGTTTGAATATTGTTTCATTATTGAATATGTTTCATGAATTGTATCTTGTATTAAATAAAAATGCAATATTATTTAAATGCATATTTTATCATAATTTCTTTTTACAATTTAAGCATATGGTTTAAGTGCATGCATGCATGGGACCCATGGGTCTCTTGATCCAGGCCTGATTACATTAAATTGAACATATTTGCATGAACTGCTGTTTCAGCTACTTTGTACAGCAATATATATTTATTTATTTTGTCCCATCATGATCATCCATGTTTAGCTTGGTTGCCAACCTGCCTCCTCAAAATGATAAAATAAAGGGTATGTCATAAGATTCAAATTGGTTTGTTTTTCTTGCTAATCAGCCCCTTGCACTATTATAGCTGTAACTACTTCTACATTGGAACACACAGAAGAGAGGAGAGAAACCTGGCACCCACATTACCATACTCTTTACAAAGAGCAACAAGGAGGTCAACTGCTTAACATCTCTTTTGATGAATCGAGTGCTGACTTGCATGGTCTTCTCAAACCATATAAGTAAGGTACAAGTACAAGTAGGTGATCCCAGGTTGAAAAACACGACCTCTGCTGGATTTGAGTTCAGAGCCACTGTGTGGAAGGCCTATGCTCTAGCAACTCCATCACTGCAACCCCTAAGACCCAAATTGGAACTAAAAATGTTCAAGTTAATGAATCTAACTTTTTCATTTGCAGGACTTCTTGAATACACTCATATCTCTTTCAAAAGGAGGATCTCCATCTTCATTTCTAAAACTCATAACAATTATATCTTCTTCCACCTGATTTTCTATCTCATCTAAATACCATGCTAACAGTTAGTATAGTTCAGTTGTTTATAATATTATGCTCTTCTTCTTTTATTTTAAATTCTCCTAACATTTGATATACATGTGCAAATGAGTTGATGCATCTCAAAATTCTGTCTAATTCTTACATCTCACCATGATGGCTACCTTCATTTGCATGATTATTACATCTCATCTCATAAGCTGAAGCTGAATCAACAATACAGCTGAGCCAACTGCCTATGTTGGCCATCTAGTGGATGCAAATGTGATGTTCTGTGAAAAATTTGGCCATGGACTCTGAAGCAATATGGATCTTGATCTTGTAGATTCACAATTTTAGCTCTCATTGATACAGAAAATAAGGCATTATTGAAGGATCATCTTTTAAATTTCAATAGTTTGAATTGCTAGAATTACTCATTAAGTTTAGTTGGTACTGTGGTAATTCTCTCCTAGGTGATAAAATAACTCTTCCTTTATGACAACTTGAAGAGAATCCTTTTTTATGAGAATTCAATAAATTGCAAAGAGTACACAACATTCACTGAACTGCAATTGAGCTACCCAACATCTATCTCATCAAATGTGTTGTCGTTTACTAATAAGTCTGCACATTGACGACTCCTGAAGATTGTAGAATGCCTTGTATTTGCAACTTTTATGGAATAAATGAAATGATGATGATGATGATCTATATCTTCTTGCATCAGCACATCTCCTCTCATTTCTTTGCTTAACATTTTCAGTGTCTTCTCAAAATGTTCATTTCCATGTGTTTCTGGCTTCTTTGCATGCTTTCTTCCTGTGTCTCATTTTCAATTTTGGAGTTATGTTTTTCTCTATCTACCTTCTATGTTAAATTTCTTCAGGTGTCTCATTTCCTATTTTAATAGAGTTCATTTCAGCATGTTCTTGTCTTCTGTATTACCTTTCTTTGGGTGTTTCAACTCCTTCAACTTTTCTTCCCCTTTCCAGTTTTATTCTATGCTCAGGTTTTTCAGGTAGTACCTACTTCATTAATTAGTCAACTTGCTTACCACTTTCTGTTTAGTCCCCTTATTCTAGCTGCTACTTCCAGATTTTGTCTAGCTCTATATCTTCTTTGTATTTCCCTGGCTAACCATCATCTGCATTAATTTGGAGTTTCATTTTTAATCTTCAACTAATCCATTTTCTTTTATTTCTAAATAAGCAAAATGTTTAAATTTGTTTATTTTAAAGCAGGATGCTAACAAAAAATACTGAAGTTATCATAATTTATTTATTATAAATATAAATGGGCAGCAACCTATTTACATAAAAAGTTACATACCTACAGTTAACAGTTAAGTTGGCCCAATAAGTTATTATAAATAATATTAATGTAATTACAATATACAAAGAAGAAAATATATTAATAATTTTAATAGTAATAATCAGATATGAGAATAGTGACGCAGCTGTATTTGGAAGTGGGTGTCCCGCCAAAGGGGCAGGTTACCACATCCTTGGGGCAAACCACCTCCCTATTTTTGGACTCAAATTCGATATAGTCTAGTACACACATGTGTTATTTTGCCACACAAATACTCGTGATCAATTTAGTTTTCCCTTCGATGTATTTGTAATTATTTTATAATGCTAAATTATGAAATTTGGGAAAACAAAGAGCTACATATCCACGGTGATTTTAAAGCTATTGAAGCCAATGTAAGTATTAAATAAATGATTAAATGGAAAGTAGACATCATAAGTTCCATTTGGATCATCTTTTTTATTGTAGGTATGTATGTATAGGTATTTCTTTTGTATTAAATAAATTTTCTTTTTAAGAAAACAAATATATAAGTGGCGTTAAAAAGAGGTCATATTTTGATCTCACATACTTTCTTTAAATTCCGTTCCTGAATAAGTCGGCAGATCAAAAAGGCGATCCTATCGATTTCTTTCATACATCTAACCAGGGCCGTGACAAGGCATGGGCGACCGGGTCGCCAGCCCCGGGCGCATTTCTGTTCGGTGCGCAAAAATGGCATATAAATGGCGAAAAAAAAACATTCGTCAGGATTTGTCATCACAACAGAAAACACAAAGTTTCAAAATAACCAAAACAATTGAAACAACACATTTTTTTACGAACAAATTCTTCGAAGATAGAAATCTTGTGCAACAATAATTATTATTGTTGCACAAGAATTAATACGGTAGAAATGCATTTATATTAATTTTCAAAACATGGCTATGGTTCACGTAGTATTATTTGTATTACCCATCGATAGGTATATTTTATTTTCTACCGAACACTAAACAATACTAAACTAAAAATAATATACTCGGTATTGTCATTATTGGTATTAAATGTCGGCTCCCTCACTCTTAAGCTGTTAGCCGTTAGAGAAAGAGACTATATAATTTGACGGTAGAGAGCGAGATGGGTTACAAAGTAACTGTTCCGGGTACTTTCGACCACCTCTAGCCTCTAGTGCAGTGGTTCTCAAAGTTTTTCATCCCGCGAACACCTTTTATAAAAATCCAAATCTCGCGAACCCCCTCATAAAAATAAATGCATCCGTACCTGAATATAAGTGGCGTAACCGAAGGGGGTGTTTACGTGCTTAAACATTCCCCTTCAGGTATGAACATTAAAATACTTCAATTTTGCGTGCAAATTACACCTAAACAAAACAATGATTAAAAATTTCTTATTAAAATTTTGTCGTAGACCGCGTCGTAGAATTCAAGTTTAGGCATGTAAAATTATCACTTTGCTTTAATAATGTAATCGTTTGCTCAACAACTTACGTGTTACTATTTAATCATGGCAAAAAATCGCGCCAAACTAACTACAGACATGGATACGTAAACGCGGCGATAATGCAATTTTCGTTATAGTAACAATTTCTCATCGTTAAAAAAACCTGAAAATGTAGGATCTGATTGTGTTTAAAAACAATTTCTTGCTAATTCGTCACAGATTCGGTTTCTCACTTCGACAAAAATAATTTTGTTTTTTTACGCGTAGAAGCGTGTCTCAATTTCGTCGTTTAATTTAAGAAATCTTAAAATGAAATTTAAACATATTTTACTCTCAATTCTATGTTAAACATAATATATAAAATAAATACTCCTTGAATTGAGCCAGTCCCGTTACTGCAGACATAAACCGTGCAATGAGATACGCTGGGCAAATGCCATTACGGATTTTTTTTCCGCGAATCCCCTGAGATTTCTCGCAAACCTCCTGTGGGTTCGCGAACCACAGTTTGGGAACCTCTGCTCCAGTGCGAACACGGCGTTTGTGGCGAGCGAGCGTGTCACTGAGTCGCTGTACACAGTCGGTGAATGTAGTTGGTTGTGTAGTCGCTGTAAATTTACATCAGACGCACTGTATTTTCGTACGCGTTTGTGAGATTTTCGTCTAATTATACATATTATTTATATTACACTACATATTAGGTATGTATAATAATGATGTACAATTACAATTAATTAATTAATACAATCCCCCCTTATAACAAAAAGCTAACCCCCTTATAATAAAACGCTATGTTGGTTGGTCCATGTCACGCTCTTAAAACGCGAATAACTCGATCAAATATGCAGATATAAACTTGAAATTCGGCAGAGATAATTTTCTCCAATATGAAAATGCAGGGACGAAATAAATTTTACGAAAAACGTCAAGGTTCGATTCCAGGGGATGATTTGCATTCCCCATAAGATAACACGTAAAAATCGACTTTTTGACGTGCGGGCTTTTCTTCATTTACAGATTAAAATTTTAAAAAATTAACCAACGACCTTTAGATATAGACCATTTCAAAGAAAAAATTACAAGGTTTCTTATGTTGTGCATCGTTATTCGTCGTCCTGTTCGAAATCTTTCATGTTAAACGTTTAATTCACATATTTTAGGGAAAGTTTGCAATTTTAACGGGATGTTGCCATGCCTACCAATTACATTGTTAACCTCAAAATCCTATTGTTATTTCAATCCTTCAAGCGTGCTTTGAAGGCTATTAATACGAGAAGGAAAATCTTTTCATAGCAATCAATGTAAACAACATTCGTTGCGTTATTTACGAGAAAGTATACCTAAAAACCTGAAATACTATAAAAAAGATTAAAACCGTTATGATGAGCTAAATTCAATATTATTGAAATAGAAACGGCATTAAAATCCGAGGTATTTGCTGGAAGTTTTAATAAACAAACCGAGCATGTAAAATATTTTTAGCGTGAAGGATTGTGCGACAGGTTACGGGAGTTAGGTAGAAGAATGGAGTACTTGAGGACGGTTGTGGAAATAGGGAGAGAAAGAGAGGTTTAAAAGAAACAAAGAATCACAGAAATAATAACAAAAGGCTAAGTTTTCAGTCCGTTGGGCTGAGTGTAAAGTTATTCAAACGCGAATAACTCGATCAATGTTGCAGATAGAAAATTGACATTTGGCAGAAATTTATATAATGAGCTAATGAACATTTTTTTAAAGGCTGACATGGTAATTAAAGAAATAACTGTCCATTTGTGGCGCTATTTTGAGGAGAGATATATTGCACTTCCTCCGAATAAAACTAATTAAATATTAGAAGAAAGGGAGAAGAATAGGTGGGAGGAAGTTGGAGGATGGGAAGAAAAGAGGGTGAAGAGTAAGAGGGAGAGATGGATGGAGAATGAGAAGAGAAATTACGAGAGAGAGAATAGGGAGAGAGGGAGGGAGGCAGAGAGAAAGGGAGGATGAATGGGAAGTACCTTAATTTCAATACATAATCTGCGCATACCCGTCATATTTGACGGGCAATTTCGCTAGTCCCCCCTTATAATAAAAAGCGATGTCGGTTGGCTGGTTGGTTGGTTGGTCCATGTCACGCTCTTAAAACGCGAATAACTCGATCAAATATGCAGATATAAACTTGAAATTCGGCAGAGATAATCTACTCCAATATGAAAATGCAGGGACGAAATAAATTTTTTCGAAAAACGTCCAAGGTTAGATTCCAGGCGATGATTTGCATTCCCCGTAAGATAACACGTAAAAATCGACTTTTTGACGTGCGGGCTTTTCTTCATTTAGAGATTAAAAATTTTAAAAATTAACCAACGACCTTTAGATATAGACCATTTCAAAGAAAAAATTACAAGGTTTCTTATTCTGTTCTTGTTTTCCTGCCTGCATTTAGAAATTACTCATGTTAAACGTTTAATTCACATGTTTTGGGGAAATCTTGCCATTTGAACGGGATGTTGCCACGCCTACCAATTACACTCTACTAGTAACAGAATTACTGTAAAAAGTGCCAAATTAAAGCGGAGATGCACATACCGGAAAGAATGGGAAGCTGATTATTCCTGGTTAGAGCCAGCAAGGGGAGATGATGAGAAAGGCTTTTGTATATTGTTCAACAAAAGTTTTAAAGTTACCCACAGTTGATTAAGGGACGTGAAACAACATGATGGAGGGGTTGAACATAGAACATAGAGATGTAATAATATTATAAATAAAAGAGAATGTTTGTCTGTCTGTCTGTGGCAGCCATAACTCTTCAGAAAATAAACGTAGGAGCTTCAAAATTTGACAGCAGCTTCAGATTGATCACGAGAGTTGCAGTGCCAAAACTAATTCAAATGGGCCACCGGAGGCCATTGGTGGTCCAAATGCCGGTTTCTTTTAAATATATCTCAGCAACCAATTAACCGATTTTGATGAATTCTCCAATAATATCAGTTTTGATGAGATACATTTTCGAGCCTAAAATGGATAAAATCGGCCTACGGGGTCAAGAATCGTAATGTAGGGTCGATCCAAATTTCACGATTTCGAGGGGTCCCCATGGAACAGTCAGTCGGTCCATATTTCAGCAATGTCCGTCTGCGTGTACGTATCTATCAGGGAAGAACTGGCTGTACCGATTTCAACAAAATTTGGTAGTTACATAGAATCTTCACATAAATTCATTACCAAAATGACATATTTGGACCGACTAGACCAAGCAGGGGTGCAAAAATTGCAAAATAAAATTTTCTGTAGTTATATTTTTGGAAGGAAATGGCAGAACCGAATTCAACCAAATTTGGTACATAGAATTTTCACAGAAATTCATGGCCAAAATGCCATACTTCGACCCGATTAACTAAGTAGGGGTGCCACAATTGCAAAGTTAAACTTTTCGGTAATTATGAATTTGGAAGGATTTGACCGAACCGATTTCAACGATATTTTGAATGAAGAAGTTGTGCAAGATAGAAAAAACAAAAATAAGATTTTAAGGATAGATATACAAAGCAGGGCTGCAAAAATAAAAGTAATAAAAATTTTATTTGTTTGTGTTAAACTGTCAGCATCGATTTTAATCATATTATAATATTTATTATGCACACATATATAAAGCCATAATAGCATATTTGGACCGGATCAACTAAACAGGGGTGCCATATTTACAAATTAAACTCTTTCAGTAACTATGGATTTGGAAGGAATTGGCTCAACGGATGTCAACTAAATATTATATATACATATGGTTTTTACAAAATAGCATAATGAAATCAAGATTTTTTCAAGCGGAGCTTAAGAGCAGAGCTACCACAATTAATAAATAATAAAAATCGTTTTCAGCTTAAAAGAAAACTCTTTCCCGAGCGTAGTCGGGCGTTTCTGATAGTTCTATCATAAAATTCTTCGGATTTCAACAAGATCTAGAAAATACTGTACATTGTAACAAAGCTACGGCAGCGGAATTGACTAATGTATACCACAATGTTGTCCATGGTCTTTCATATAGAACTTTAGATTGTAGCCCTAAATTTGCAGCTGCAGGACGATAATATCTTCTGTTTCATTGCAACAGATGCCTCAAATCATGGCAAAGGCTTCCCGTTAGTAATTAGAAATTATACTCTGACAGAAGGATTGAAACAGTTTTTACTAGATTATTATGAAGATCCAAAAGAAGGATCCACTGATATTTTTACCAATATTAAAAATAAGCTTCAGGAAAACAAATTGAAACAGTCAAATATCTCATCTTATTCGGCCGATAACACAAACGTCTAACTCGGCCCATATTGTTCACAGTTGTGCGAAATATGCGATCGGGAAATTGGATTTTGATGTAGCACTAGTCACAAAATTTTACAACTATTTTGGTAGCCTTCAAAAAGGACGAAAGAACTGAAAGAAATATTTGAATTTGTTGACACTGAATATTTAAGGATGTTACGACATGTACCCAGGACCGGCTCAAGGTGTATTGGTGCCCCGAGCACCAAATTTGTGTCCCTCTCCACCAACATTTTTCATTGCTATTACAAAATTCATTATATCATCATCATCATATGTAATTCTGCCTCTCGGCAGGTCCAGTCATGGCAGCCCTCCAAGCTTCTCGATCCTGGGTCTCTTGGTATTATCATACCTGCCTCCAACCCTAATTGCATCCAGCATCTAGTACCTCCTTCTTCCTCTTCCAAGCCAATTCATCTTTCTTTTCCTAATTTTTCCTAACATCTGTCTTTCTTCGCCAATTCTTCTCAACACTTCCTCGTTTCTGACTCTATCCTCCCAGCTTACTCCTTCCATTCTTCTCCAAATCCACATTTCTAGTGCTTCTAACCTTCTTCCATCTTATTTCATGAGTGTCCACGTCTCTGCACCATACATTACTACACTCCAGACATAACACTTCGCCAATCTCTTCCTCAATTCTTTATTCAGCGGCCCGCACAATAATTTCCTTTTCCTATTAAATCCTTCCTTCGCCATGGCTATTCTCGATCTTATTTCCTTGGAGCAAAGCATGTCTTCAGAGATAATGCTCCCTAGATACCTGATCCATCCTACCTGTTCAATCTCTTCACCATCCAATCTGATGTTAATTCTTTCCCCTTTCCCTCCTAGTATCATACTCTTTGTCTTTCTCTTATTCATTCTCATTCCATATTCCTCGCATTTTTTATTAAGATCCCTAACATCTCAATTACCTTTTCCTTATTATCAGCCAACACAGCCATATCATCTGCAAACCTAATGCACTCCACATTTCTTCCACCCATACTCACTCCTCTCCTTCCATCAAAACATTCTTCGATTATTTCTTCCAAATAGATATTAAATAGAGTGGGTGACAGGCAGCATCCCTGCCTAACCCCTCTTCCTAATCCAATCTCCTCAGTTACCTCTCCTCCTATTCTTAACCTTGCTCTCTGGACCAGATATAGGTCTTTTATCAGTTTCCTCTCTCTCCAGTCAATTCCATGTATTTTCAATATCAGCATGAGTTTGTCCCATCTCACTCGGTCAAATGCCTTCTCTAAGTCAATGAATACAGCATGCACTTTCCTATTCTTCTCAACATATCTCTCTCCGATCACCCTCAATAGACCTATCGCATCTCTCGTCCCCACTCCTTGTCTGAATCCATACTGTTCCTCTCCAATTATATTATTAAACTTTCCGTACAATCTTCTATTCATTGTTCTTAGTAAGATTTTGACAACGTGGGATATCAAACTCAATGTCCTGTGTTCTTCACATTTCTTGGTATTTCTCTTTTTTCCAATTGGTATCATTATTATGTCTTTAAAGTCTTTAGGCCATTTCCCCTTTCTGTATATTTCATTGCACATATCAATTATCTTCTTCTTCCCTTCTCCATCCAATACCTTCAACATCTCAATTGGTATCTCATCAATTCCTGTTGCTTTGCCGTTTTTCATTTCCTTTATAGCTATTTCTATTTCACTTTCTAGTATATCATATCCTTTCTCATCATCTGGCACACTGCTCTCCTCTTCCAGCTCCAGTTCTTCCTCTCTCGGTCTTTTTTCCCATTCATATAACCATTCTATATACTCCTTTCATCTCTTCATTACCTCCTGTGGCTCGCTTACCGTTCTTCCATCTTCAGTTTCTATCTCAAGACTGCTTTTTCCTCCTTTTTCTTTAAATACCAGCTCCATAGCCTTTTTATACATCATATCATATTTACCTTCGTTTTATAACTTTTCTATTCATTGCACTTTTCCCTCATCAACTTTTCTTTTGCTTTATCAGTCTCTCTTCTTAGCTCATTATTCTTCTATATTTTCTCCTACCTTCCACTGTACCCACATTTTTCCATCTTCTTCTTTCCTCCATTTTATCTAACATTTCGTTTGTAACCCACTCTTTTCTTATTTTGTTTCTTTCCTTAATTCCTATAGTCTCCCTTGCTGCTTCTTTCAGACTATTTCTGATGTTTTCCCATCTTTCATTAATACAATCCGTCTTTCCTTTTGTCTTTATCTTATCAATAAACAGTTTTTCCATTTCTTCAGATTTTCCTACTTCTTTTAGCTTTCCAATATCCATTTCTTTCCTCGTCCTCCTTTTCCATGTCCTTTTTAACTTTATACACAGCTCTGATATGACTAGATTGTGATCTGAGCAGATATCTGCTCCGGGATAACTTTTCGCATTTTTCATGCTATTTCTATATCTCTGTTGTATTATAATATAGTCTATTTGATATCTTTCCCTATTTATTCGGGATGTCCAAGTGTACCTTCTCCTTTTATGGTTTTCAAACAAGGTGTTACCAATTACCATACAATTCTCTTTACAAAAGTCCACCAATCTTTGTCCTCTTTCATTTCTATTTCCTAAACCAAATTTTCCTACTGTTTTGCTATCACTATCTTCACCTACGACTGCATTGCAGTCTCCCATTACTATTATACAAGCATTTCTTCTTTCCTTCTCAGTGATTCGCTCTATCCTCTCATAACATTCCTTCACTTCTTCCTCTAAATGCTGACTGGTTGGCATGTACACTTGGATTATCACTAGGACTTTGCTTTTACCTTTCAGTCTTATCATCATTAGTCTTCCATTAATATACTCTACCTTTATCACCTTATCTTTCATCCTTTTTCCTATTAATATTCCAACTCCATATTTGCCACTTTTCTCTTCACCAGAGTAATACAATCTGTAGTCTCCGCTCTCCATTTCTCCACATCCTCCCCGTCTCATTTCACTCATGCCTAGTATATCCAGCTTGTTTTTCTTCATTTCATGCTTACCGTTTTCTAGTTTTCCTCCTTATAGGAGTGTGAGAACATTCCATGTTCCTATCCTTGTCTTTTCTTTTCTTTTCTTCCCTTGTCCTTCATTCTAATATCCACTTCTTTCCTTTCAGCGTTCCACTTAGTACAAATCCTCGATGTATTCCCATCCCGGAGATCCGATTGAGGGGAAGTTTTACCTCCGGAATCTTTTGCAAAGAGGTCCATACCATGAGCTTCTTGGGAATTAGATAGTGTGGTAGCTTCCCGTTACTTTCCACACAGGCAGAAGATGCCTAGCTTAATTCAGCCGCCCAATATGGGACAGACGCTGTTTGCAAGCCGCCCAATATGGGACAGACGCTGCATTTTTGCCATATCTGGCTACCCTCACTCATTTTTGCCGGCAGACCAATGCAGTTACCAGGGTGTGGCACGTGGAGCCATGAGTGAGAGCTGGGGACCTTGTGAGGCCCAGTCGTCTCGGACCTTCATCATCCTGAAGTGGTCGTCCTTGACAAAAGGTGCTACCTCTACAGCGTACCCCCAAGCACCCCTCATCTAATATAATTGCTATTAATTCCAAATAATTTTTTATAACTGTTCACCATTCACTTCAATTAGAGACATTACGATAAACATTAAAGCTGAAATGATAGAATTAGCCACTTCCGAGAGGTTGGAAAAAAAACTGCGAGTAGAATCATTGTATGAATTTGTATGTAAATTCTATATGACATAGTCATAAAGTCTTTTTAGATTGGCACTTTCCAATATTATGCGACCGCTCAACACTATTAGTTACAAGAGTTGAAAGTTTTAAGGACATCTGAACAAACCTCGGCGAGCACCACAGTGAACCTTGACGGACGCCATGGCGCCCGCAGGCACCACGTTGGGAAGCCCTGGGCTAATGATTCTCGGGTAAGATAAAGGCTAGTTAGGTTGGCTCTGATTCGACCGTACCCGGTCACCGAGTTAACTAGCAAATTGCGATCTTCTGTTTTCCCGCCAAGGCTGTCCACCGAATTACCCAGCGCATTGTAGCATGCGATATATTACTTCCTTTATCAACATTTACCCGCCCAATCACTGCAAACATGGTGAGGATTCTCTGTCTTGGGGATTTCGAGGGGCGCGTAAGCTGCCCGAGCGGTACACACCTTACATAGCCGCCCCTAGAAACTGAAATTGCAACAAGCTGAAGGCTTGCCAATAATAGTCTCAAAATTTGAATTTTTAATAATCTTTATTTAAAATTTTGCACATTATTATATTGAAATTATCATAATCAGATTATTATTGCCACTTCAGAATAAATTGCTTCATCAAATCACTTTCATAACGATACATACGTAGCGATCACTAAAAAGATTGATATTAGTTACGGAACGCTACCGGGAACAATCGCATCTGTACCGTCAGTGTGCTCATGATCAATTTTATTACTTTCTAAAGGTTTTTATAGCTATAAATGACAATATGATCATTTTTTAATTTTTAATGCGAAAACAAGCTGAAAATTGGGATGAAATTTTTGCCTTGAATAGAGTAAAAAGAGAAATCCGGCAACTCATTTCGTCACTGATGTGATGTTTTCATATATATTGCGCTCTTTAGGGCTGACGTATTAAATTTTTTAAGAATTAACTACAGCTAACTTTTTGATTTTGGCGCCCCTAAAATTCAGCATCCCGAGCCTGTTCCTCAAGTGCTCGCCCCTGGATGTACCAACACGATGGCTCACCCGGCAATTGAAAGACTTCTCAAATGTTTTCCAGCAGTAATGAGGTACTTCGTGTCGGCAGGTGAAGAATGCCCCCTTCAAATTTCCAAATATTTCCCCAGTGAAGAAGATGGTTCTAATGTAAAGGTAAATTTGTTACACGTACGGAGTTGTATTTAGCTTTACTTTCTCGTAGACGTAGTATATAGAGAAAGTATTGTAATCGTGAAAAATTCGACTTCGAGATTTTGATGAAAATACACGATTTAGGTGTCCCTGAGTCCATAAAAAAGGTTTTCGCCAGGCCGTCTGTCTGTTTGTCTGTCTTCGCGGTTCTAGGGCCCAAACGTGTGCATAGAATCGAATTATATCTCATATTTATGCAATATATCATCCTTTGCAGATCCCTTTATTGATAAAAATGATATTGCATAAAAATAAAGGGTAGTTTATTCTTGGCGATTTTTAGGAAAAGTTTATTTACTCAAAAATGGCTCCAGATAATTTGATTAAAATGAATCCAATTGTAGAGGCTGATGTCACAAATAATACTTTGTAAGTCATATGACTTATAAAATCACTATATGGCGTCCAGTGACATTACAATGTACGCTAAGGTACCATACCTAAGCCCTATGACATCACACCTCCACCACGATCCACTCAAAATCTTACTACAGCCTAGACCTAGATGGTTAAACTAAATCGAATGTTATCTCATAATTGTGGATAACATCATTCATAATAGACACTCTGAAGAGATGAACGATATTGCGCAACAATTAAGGGTACTTTATTCTTGGATATTTTGAAACAAAATTCGTTTTACACAAAAATGGCCAGTAGTGGACTGGCCAGGGTGTCAGCTTACCCGATGGCAAGTGGGCCCCCTTAGACATTAGACAATATGTTATAAATGTTAATGACCTTTTAATAGCTTGAAAATATAATAGAAGTTCTATTATATTTTATATTCTAGTACCCTTTCTAAATGGCCATACTCCCCACTCCCAAGCTGGAGGACTCAGGGATAGTATGGCATTATGTAAACTTTACAAATGAAAATTTAAGCTGTTTATATATGGGATGATTCTTTTTGTATTGTGCTTCTATTCACACAAATGCAAACAAATATTATTACTGTAATTATGCAACTAGAATTTATGTTGAATTACTATTTTAATAAGAAAATATCATTTTTTGAGGATACTTATTATTTAAGAATATATAAATAACTATTTATCATTAAAATGACATACAAAATTACAAATACAGTAATTTTCTTCTTTCGTTTAAAAAAAATTTTGTCAGATCTTTGCGAAAGATGCAAATACAAAAAGAAAAAAATTGGAGTCCTAAATTGTTAGTCTGGCAGAGATGTTACCAGCTGAGTTTAGCGACTGATTGGACTTCTCAACTTATCGTTCTGCACTTTAGGATCCAATCTATCCGTAGTTAGCGTCCTAAAACTGGTGTGTGAGGAAGAATTAAATTTTAAGTAGTGGGACAAAATCTAAATTTTGTTTCAAAAGATATGAAAACTTTATGAGTGTGGAGCTTTTGACTTTCAGAATGATAGCAGGTAATAAATTAATTAATATTTGTTCTTATGTTCCAGGCCCTCTTAGTTATTTCTCACCAGAAGTGAGAACATATAAAATTGGTTGCGGAGTTATACGATACCGATCTTGTGATGCGATCACGTGCGAACGGCCACTTGTAGATTTTGGAGCCTCCTTTCCTTACGGATTTTATGCGTGGGTCGGACTTTATTTTGAATATGTAGTAAGCCCCAATTTTATTAGGGTGATAAAATTTGTCAGTTTTAAACCCTTCGACCTTCTTTCTTTCGGATAATTCCTAGAACACTGGGCACTTTTCTAATAAGAAACGTACACATGTCTGATGAGATTTTAGTTTCATGCTATATAATTAAATTTAAAATTAATATTTTAAGTTCGGCAGATCATTGTATTTCCATTGGGACAATATGACATCAAAAGGAGAAAAATATCATAAGCCTACCGGAAAACAGAGGCATCCAGGCTTCTAGGAATTTACCCTTCTTTTTATATAATGGAGATTAGCCCAAAATGTAAGGTTAATATTGGTAAATTCCTAGAAGACCGGGTGCCTGTTTTCCTGTATGATATTTTTGCTGGCTTGATACCCCTTTATTTTTAATCTTTCTGACCGAAAAATTTAATTTACTAAAAAAAATTCCGTTGTAAATGATAACAAAAGGTTGTGAGGGTGAATAATACTATTTGTCTGGTTTTAAGTTATATCAACCATTCAACCAACATGGTTAAACAGTATGGTTAAACAGTAACTAAAATATTATTTTAAAAATATATAATCCTAGTATATTTATCCTAGTAATCCTAGTAATGTATTAGTAATTATATATAGAAAATTGTATATGCTCATTTTTCTCAATGTGGGGTATTTTTAATTAAGTTTTAATTTCAGGAATATTACCCCTACCAGCATGGAAAAGAAAAAGCATAAATCTGGATCACTGAAACGCAAAGAGCGACAAGAAGCAGAAAGGCAGGAATCAGCCAAGCGATGCAGGCCTATTACAAATTTTATAGTACCACAACCACCATCCACATCAATGTACAGTTCTGCAACAAATAATCAAGAAGCAAGAAACAATACTCATGGTGATGATGCAATGACATGTGAGTTGCAAGAACAGGGAAGAGCTACTTTGAATGTAGAGACAAATACAAGTGCATCCTTTACTAATCAACCCAGGCCCAGTACTTCTTCTGGCTTCATTGTTCTGGTATCTGTACTGCCTGTAGTTGCAACATCTGAACACATAGCTTCAACTAGTTACAGGGAATCAGATATTCCTTCAGGCATAAATGACTTGGTTTCTGAAGCACATCCTGTAAATGGACCTACACAAGAAAATGAAATATCAACTGCTGGAATCTTCCAATATCCATCAGGAGCAAATCTGAAACAGTTTTTACTGAACATCCATTTCAGTCACTTGATGATCTGCCATTTGATGCTCATTTGTATGAGAGGAAAATTATGAATGACTCAGTCCCAAGAAAATGGCTAACATATAAAAAAAGAAAATAGGTGCTTATATTGCTCATACTGCTTGGCCTTTGTGTCTCCCAACACTTGTAATCCATCACCCTTTGTACGTGGCTTTAGTGACTATAGTCATATTAGCCAGAGCTTGGCTTTACACGAATCGACAACAACACATGTCAGAAATGCTCAGCAATATATCAGTATGGTTAATGATGGCACCTTAGATAATTTTTTTGTAGCATCACTAATTAAAAGGAAAGAAGAAGTATTGAAGCAGAGAAGTATTGTCATGAGGATTATAGACATCATAAAGATGTTAGGCAAGCAAACACTTCCTTTTTGAGGTCACAGAAATGAATCGGCCTACACTCTGGATAATGAGGTTCTGAATCATGGCAATGTTTTAGCTACAGTGCAGTTGATGGCAAAATATGACCCCATTATGGCAGCTCATGTTTCTGCAGTGCAAAACAAGTCTAGACAAAGAATCGAATGATTAGAACAACAAGGAAAGGCTCAAATTAAAGGCTGTGGTGGACTTGTTACATACCTGAGTAAACCAACTATTAACATGTTAATCCAAATTATGAAGAATATGGTACAAGAAAGAATTAGTCATGAAGTTTCTCAAGCAAAACATTATTCTATTCAGATTGATTCAACACAAGATAATTCATCCATCAATCAGTTTAGCATTATTATTCGGTATGTGCTTAAAGGTGTTATCTGTGAGTGACTACTTTCAGTTCTGCCAAGTAATGATGGTACAAGACAGGGACTTTTTGATCTATTGACTGAAACATTACAGCGTCTTAAAATTGACCCCAAAAAATGTTTATCTGATAGCACAGATGGTGCTGCAAGCTACCATGGCCAGTATAATGGTTTACAAAGTAAAATTACTGATGTGGCTGATCAACATGTTCATATATGGTGCTATACCCATGTCTTGAAGTTGGTGATAACTGAAACAACAAAATCTTATGTGTCTGCAGTTTATTTTTTCAATTTGCTCCAGAATTTAGCAATTTTTGTGAAAGCATCATACAAGAGAATGGCTGTATGAATAGAAGTTGTTGGAAAACATCTAGGACAAGAAAAAATGAAATGATTAAAGCTAATTGGTGAGACCAGATGGTCAGGAAAATCCAATGCAGCAACAACTATATTTGGACGTTTTGATGATGCCGCTGCCAGTACTTTTGTAAATCTATTGACATGCTTATCAATTATACAAGATTCAGACAAGTTTGATGCAAAAACAAAACATGAAGCAAATGTTTTACTTCAAAGTCTTCTAAAGTTTGAAACCATATTGACAGCATTTACTTACTTGTATAAATTTGAAACTACAGCCCCGTTATCAAGTTATCTACAGACAAGTGGTTTAGATATGTTTACTGCATGGAGTTTGGTAGATTCAGCTACAACAAAGTTGAAGGAACAGACAAGAACATTTGATAACTTTCACAGCAAGGCTTTGGAATTTGTAAATAAATGTAATGACAAGATTTCACAGATGAATATGAATGAAAATCAAACATTGGAAATTGACACTTTGGAAACAGCATTGCCAGATAAAAGGTAGAGGAAGAAGAAAAGAATGGCAGATGAGCTTATTGATGATGAAGGAAATTCCTCGGATTCTCTAGCTGATTTTCGAGTAAATGTGTTTAACCTAATAATGGATCGCATTGTCCAGTCACTAGAATCACGCTTTGTACAACACAAACAGTTTTATAAAGATTTATCCTGCTTGGACCCAGCAAAGTTTAAAACTATTGCAGAGAAGGGCCTTAAAGATGAAGCATTGGAAGGTATTATTAAGCTGTTTTTACAAATCAGCAAAGATCAAGTAATATTGTAATTGTTTTCTTTTGCTTCAAACTTTGATGTATTAAAGCTATTGCTTAATGATGGTGAGAATATGGATTCAGTTGCAACAATTGTCAAATTTGCAGCACTTGCCCATTGTGTGTACTAAAAATTCTGGCATCCAACAGACTTCATGACAAGGCATATGATAACCTTTATGAACTTTATAAAGTCATCTGCACACTAAGTTACTCAAGTCCAATGTGAGAGGACATTTTCAAAGCTAAAGATCATGAAGACAAGGTTAAGAAATTCGCTGTCTGAGGAGAATTTGGAATCATACATGTTGCTATCCATTGAAAAGGAATTGTTAGATGAGTTGGATGCAGAATCAATTATTGACAGATTAACATAATCATCTAGTGAACACAAACAATTGCTCATAATATAGTGGACTGCATGCAATACGCTTATGCACTTTTGAACTATCTGTTAATGTGTAAAGTGTGCAGTACAAGTAAACTATTTAAAAATATCCACTAATTATTTAAAATTTAAAAAAATAATTTAAAAATTCAAATATAACATTCTGTATTTACATTTGGTATCTACTGTATACTGCCAGTAATATGTACAGTACATGTACACTATAATTACTAAAAAATATACATTTATTTCGCAAATATTTTAATTGCACCTTTTTTTCCACTTATGCATTTTTTGAAAATTTTATTTATTCATTATAAAATTTAAATGATAGCACTGTAGTTGTGGGTGGGCCCCCTTTGTCTCCTGGCAAACAATATTTTTTGACCCAGTCCGCCACTGAAAATGGCTGTAAGGATTTTAATTAAAATCCATCCAATCGTACAGCCTAATGTCACAAATAATACTAACAAATCCATATGTCCCAAAAAATTACTATATATCGTCCAGTGGCAATAAAATATACACTAAACTATGGTTAACTTTGATTTATAAGCGTTTTTCTTTTATAAGCATACACAGTCGACAAATGTATACGAGAATGTTTGTGTAATGTACATTGCACCATTTATTTTACAATAACGTCCTTAAATTATTTCATGAAACCGTCCTCTAACTAGAAAAGTCTGAGCTTTTGATCGTTGAAGTGTATGGTATATTTAATTCTTTGAAAAATAAATTAGATTGCCGAATTTTGGATACATTTTTTGGAGTAAAAATCCAACAATCTCTGAAAAATCTCAGTACATATGAAGTGAACAAATACAGGGTGATTCAAAAGTCCCCGAACTATACATTTTAAAAAATTGTTTGCTGTAAACAAGAGGAGACCATCGAGTGTTGTTGGTTTTAGTATGTACGGGTGACCTTGGCGAACGTGCTGCAGTGGCGACATCGCCACCTGCCACTGCAAATGCCTGGGAGTCGGCTGGAAGTGTTAGTCATCTGCCATGAGTCTCAGCCAAGAACAGAGGGTCGCGGTGCTGGAAGCATATTTTGCGGAAAAATCTTATCAACGTTGCGTTCACTTGTTTCAAGAGAAGTTCCCTGATGCTCCTATTCCAGGGAAAACAGCAGTGTATGATCTTGTGCACCATTTTTGCGACACTGGTTCTGTTAATGATAGGCCTAGAAGCGGCCGACCGTCCGTGTTAACGCCCGTGTTTACCGAGCATGTTCAACAGGCCAATCACTTCGGCGGTTGTCACAGCAGGTTGGAGCGTCTTATTCAGCCTGCCAAAGGGTTACTAAACGTCTGATGCTACGGCCATACCGAGTTCGAGTAGTGCAAGAGCTTCGCCCACTGGATCCAGAAAAGCGTGTCGCCTATTGCGAATGGTTTAGGGGATTCATTCGCAAAAATGTGATTAACCAGCTTAACATGTCTTTCTTCAGCGATGAGGCTTGGTTTCATTTAAATGGGTATGTCAATAGCCAGAACACTCACATCTGGGCTGCGGTTAATCCTCATGCACTGCATGAGGTCCCACTTCACCAGCTAAAAGTTGGAGTGTGGTGTGCCATGTCTAGGCGGCAAATTGTGGGACCAATTTTTTTCGATACAACTGTTAATTCAGCTGTGTACTTAGACATCATCCATCAATTTGTAGCCATGCTGGAAGCTGATGAGCGTTATTGTTGGTTCCAACAAGACGGCGCAACGTGCCACACGTCCAACGAAACAATCGAGAAGCTCCGTGAGTTCTTCGATGATCGATTAATCTCGAAAAATCTTTGGCCACCTCGCTCACCAGACTTGACTCCTCCAGATTTCTTTTTGTGGGGCTATCTGAAGGAGACGGTGTATCGCAACAACCCTAGAATGCTGCAGAACATGCGGAACAACATCAACAAAGCCGTGAGGGACATCCCAGTCAATGTACTGAAAAGAGTTTCCACCAACATGTGTCGTCGGGTGAATATGTGTCTTTCACAAAATGGTGGACATTTCCAGCATCTGTTGTAAACTTTAGTAATGGTTTCAATGTAAAACTTATTTTACATGTACAAAATCTATTGAATTTAAATAAATCTTTTAAATCAGAGTTCGGGGACTTTTGAATGTTCAGAGTTCGGGGACTTTTGAATCACCCTGTATAAGTCTATTTTCATTTCTTGGTATAAGCATGCTCTAAACCAGTGGTCCCTAACCTTTTTCATGTCGCAAACCCCTTACTTGACATTTTTGTTTGCCACAAACCGCCTACTAAAGATATTCTGAGAACACGAATCCTACGTCTTGAAGTCTTTTCTGTTTGAAGTAAATAATGCAGGTCAAAGGATCGAATCTTAAATAATACAAGCTGTATTGATATTAATGTATTATTCAACCTTCTAAATGATTTTTATTTGGAAAAGTTTGTAAAAAAAGTATTATTAATTTTCCAAAAACATATTTATATAGCCAACTTATATTAACATCAGAGTATCATATTCAAATTAGGATGGGTGATACCTGGTGGAAGTAATTATGCAGGATGATTGGTTTCTAAGTGGCGGCATGAAATTCTGTGCTCTGATGATGTGATTGAAAACATATGATTGCTGACCGACTGTTTTCTGCCTCACATGCCACTTTTTTTAAGACTTCCAGTTTTCAACCATTATGGGTATTATTTCACGTAATTTAAAAATGGAACTATATATTCAATATTAAAAGTAGGTAAAAAGTTAAATTGACACCAAAGCAGTCATACACATCAAAACAGAAATGAAACCTTTATACTGTAACAAAAGTCCAGGACTGACAACTTACACATAATTGACTACAAGAAATGACAAGGTGCACGGGAAAAACTCATGACTCATCCAGAGTTTACATTGCTATTAAATATAAAATATTTTGAAACAATTTAAATGTAATGGGCCATTTACAACAGTATTGCAACAGAAAATATATTCATTACCATAATTTTGATGGCATTTATTTAAGTAATATATATCCATAAGCAAAAATCCTTCATCACATAGAATTTTTAACAAACTTCCTCCAGTTGGGAACCACTGCTCTAAACTATATGAAAACTAGATTTGATTTTAGTGAAAATAATTACCTTTACCACAAAATTTAAAACGGGATATTCATTTCGCAGACATTATTCAGAACGTCTCTAAACTCCAGCTCAAGCTCAACCCAGATATAACGTATGAAGAGTTTACAGAAATGAAACCTCTTCTACATAAGGTTCAAAATGAGATTGCGAGAAAAATGCTAATTTTGTTAAACTGATGCCATTTGTTATGTCAATCACAGGTTCAAATGCAAATGTAGAAAGAATATTTTCTTTATGTCATAACACATGGACTGACAATAGGAACAGACTGGACATAAGCTCAGTAAAAGCAGAGCTGCAAATGAAACACAACTTTGATTTTTCATGTAAAGATTTTTGTAATTATGCTCTTACTATTGAGGTTCTTCTGAAATGTGCAAAATCTGATGAGAAATATAGTTTTCATCAGAGTAAAAAATAAAAATACCTTATTATTGTGCATAATATGTTCTTAGTTAGGTCTGCTACTGTAATTTATAAAGAATAATTATGTATTGCTTTTTACACACTGTGTATATATATTGTGTTATTTTTATTGTAAAAAAGTTCTTTAAAATATTATTTCCAAGAATAATTTTTACATGCTATTTTTCAAAACTAATATGTCCCGTAAAATTCACACAAGTCCTGTTTTTTTGAAGAGTCACCCTAGTCACTTATTCATCCCACCACAATTTTTTCACCATATCAGAACACAGATGTACCTATTACTTTTCTAGTGAAGTTTACTGTTCCAGTATGAAAATTTTTAATTACAATTTATGAGTCCAATGTTGCCAATTCTTACATTTCCTCTAAACTTCAGCATTGTTGGATATAATAATCATGGCTGGCACATGCACTCTCCTGTCTTGCAATTCCATCAAAATATTATTATGTAATGGTATATCAACTTACAGTCTAAACTTTAGATTAAATCATGTGTTACATATTACTCAACAACCATATTTTATACTTTCTTTAGACTTCTGAAATACTAGAAAATGTTCTTAAACTTATCGGTAACTCATTTATCAATGTACTATTGTATACATATACTAGCTTTGCACAACTTTGCTCACAAGATTTACCTGAGCCAGAATATCATACCAAATGCATAACATCACAAGAAACTTAAGGCTTTTAAGTTCTTTCACCAGTGAAAGGGCTTCTGTTTGCCATTTTAAATCACTGTTTGTCAACCAATGTGTCCTAAATATCACCTATTTGGAATTGAAGCACTTTGGCACTTTCCATACTGCATTCCCATTTTGTTTCCAATTGTTATTTCACAGTAAGATTTTTAACATGTTTCTTTAAAATTAGCCACCGTTGAGAAGATAAATATATATAAATATATAAAATATATAAAATATTCCTTCATCGACCCTTTTCTTCCAAATTATAAATTCAGTTTTGAACACAGCTATCTTAGTTGGAAGGTGAAAGCAAATTCAGTTCATTCAGAAGCAAAAATATGTCTGCCATATATGCCAATTTTGAAACAATTTGTGTTATCTAACCACTCTGAAAGCTTTGATTTCTTTAGAACTAAGAAACATTTAATTTCTTCTCTAAGTTCAAAGACATGAGATAACACCTTGACACATGACAACCATCTAACTTTGGTATGCAGCACAAGAATTACCTACATGTTTGACACCCATCTCATCACAAGGCACATTGGCTGTTTAGAGCATTGGCTTTGATAAGATTTATCACTTGAATGCAATCAAACAACATATCAGACAGTTCCAGAACCATTTATTTGCTTGCTATCATTTTGTGATGGATCACAAAATATGTGACTTGAAAATAACATTTACAACTTCGCAAACTTTTGCAGCAACTCTGGAGTGCAAGCCTGTCATTACAGCAGTGCCATCAGTACAAAGACTAACAATGCATTTCCAATCCAGGCCATTATTTAAAAAATAACCATCAATAATTCGGAATATTTCTGAACATCATCGTTTTTGTGGGCATATTACAAACCATGAAAACATCCTCAGGCAATTCCTCTTCATAAACAAATCTAACATATCCTGTCTAAAAGGCACTGTTCGATGTATCTGTAGATTCATATAATTGAAGTGAAAACACTAATTTTTTCAACAAGGAAATGAGTTGAGTGTCAATATAACGAGACAGACTTTCAATGAGACGCATAACCGTATCATTTGAAAGTTGGATAGTAGTATTCTTATTTACTGCTCCATCACCAAGAACCTCTCTGCAAGCATCTACCATTGCTGGTTTTATCAAAGTCTCCCCTTTTGCAGTGGTATATTACAGCCTAGGCTCAGGCCTAGGGCGGCAAATTTGTAGGGGCGGCAATTTTATCTGAGTCTGTTAATTGAAATTATTATATAATATTAATTTGTTACAATAAATATGTAATGTACAAGTATTTTTATATATAATAAAACATAAAGGATCAATTATAATGATTTTTAGTTTCATATTTAGTTCATACTAATTCATAAATACGAAAATAAGTTCATATGGGATGGTAATTATTTCAGGGCCCAGGGGTGGCAGAATCTTTAATCCGCCACTGCCCTATTGTGTATGACTTTTTACATTTAGCAATTCGCAGGGAGACTAAAAAGGATGCCTGATGGAAGGTGGCATCAATATTTGTCAGAGAAAAGATATCTTTTTGTTGAGTTTTCAATGCTGAATTAAGTCATTGAAAGTACTCAATAGGCTTATCTTTGAGGTAAAAATGCATTTTCTTAAAATGTCTCTTAAAATTTTGAGGTTTCAGTACTTCATTGTTAATATTTCTCCACATATGACACATAATGGAATGTGTGCATTATCATTTCCACTCTTTAATAATCCATACTGAATGTATATATCTTTTGTTGTACCTTCTTTTAACGGTCTTTTTCTGTCTCTTCTCAGCTGGAATACCTCCTTCAGATCTTGTTATTTCTGAAGAGTTGAAACCAAATCCTTTGAGCCCTTGCTTGCTCATTTTGATTCTGAAGGTAAAAAATCGAAATATTATAAATTAATACGCGAAAATGAAATTGAATTGACAGAGTGAATTGAAATGATTATTGTCGTTACTAATACGACTCCTGGCTGTTATATGGACTTTGTTATTTTGATGTTTTTTTCCAATGCAGCAGTTTCAATAGGCGTTTGTTCAGATTCTATGTTATCTGTTGTTACAATGTCAGTACCAATTTTTAAGTGCTTCAAAATAGCGCCTTTTGTGATGAAATCAATGCTTCCTGCTATCAATTTTTTCTTTTTTGGTTTTGGGCAAACTTACTTCCTCTCATGTCAGGCATTTTAGAGCAGAAATCGGCAACGCGGCGATCGCGGGTGGCATGGCGCCCGCGAGACATTTACCAGTCGCCCGCTGGCCGAACATAAGTTAAACAGACCAATTGTGGAGTATCCCAATAAAATACAAAAGAAAGGAGATGTGTTAAGAAAGTATATTTTTACAAAACGAGTTTAAAATGAAGATAACGATTCCTCTTACTATTAATTATATCATTTTTATGTGATGATATTTTTTTATTTGAAAACAATATTAAACCACTGATAAAACTAAAAATTTCAGTAAAATTACAAAACTATAAATACAATACAATACATACCCATAAAATTAAGTAAAATTCAACTAAAATCTTTAATAATAATAAGCTTAATTACTTCATCCATCTCGGTATCAAGAATCTGATTGGCCGGTGAGAATCTTAAGCAGGTATATGGGAAAACGTCGAGTGCAAGGTTTTTTTCGTTAACATTATAATATATCTTAAATTAAAATATCGATTTGTAAAGTATATGGAAAAATCTAGATATGAAAATTAATTTCTCATCATGAAAATCAAAATTTCATTTAAATTGCTCAAATAAAACATTTAAATGACGTACATATTTTGAAAAAATCTTGCCATTTTAACGGGACGTAGCCTTGGCTATCATTACATTTTTAAACCTCGAGATCTTATGCTTGTTTATATCGTAATGTGCTTAAGCGTACTTTGCTTCAATACGAGAGAAAGGGAATGAGAGGGAAATGAAGGGGGAAGATTTCCTTTCCATTTTCAGGATATTTTAAACTCTTTTATTAAATTTATATCTAAAGAAAAACATTTTTTTAAATTTAAAAATGAAATATGTTGAGTGTTTAAAATGATCCTATAGACAAAAAATAAAATATCTATTTAATTGCTTAGTTATTTACCAAAAGATAAAAGAGGTGGGCGCGCCCTAAGCATAGCTCAGCTCTTGGGCTCTATGCGGCGGTTCAGCGTGAGACACGTGAGAAAATCTGGAAGCACCCGGGCAACGCCAGATCTCACGGTTAGTAAGATAGATATAATTTTTCTGAGTATGGGATAGAAGGGGCCCCGCGGCTACCGCCTCGCCCTGGGCCCCGCGGCTGCAGCCTCGCCCTGGGCCCCGCCGCTGCCGCCTCGCCCTGGGCCCCGCGGATCCTAGAGACGGCCCTGACTGTGGGAGGTGTCGAGAAACTAGTATTAAGGGAATTCAGGTATGTTTGGAGGCAAGAAAGTATCCTTAGGCTTACCAATCCCGAGATGTCGCAGATTATTCCATAGTGCGGTGTTTATTTCGGACTAAAAACACTACCTTTTTGAACTTCGCGTGCTTGCGGTTCGCGAATTTGCACTTCGCGACAAAATTTGTTATGACAGTTACTTCTGTTTGCGATGACAACAAGCGTGACCTCCATCTAATTTATTGTTTATAAGTTCAGTTTAAACTTTGGCAGCCCAGTAAATGACATTATATAATATTTATAATGATAATTATTAGCAGTTTTCGAAGTAAACAAACGTGATAATTGTCGATTTAATTATTTTGTAGCTCGTTTTGAACTTCGCCGCCACTTACCACTTTATAATGCTAGTGTTTTTTTGCTAGTTGGAAATGTTTGTGACAGAACCCAAGAAAACAACCGTGCATCACGTACTCAACATTCCATTTCTGTAGTTCATCAATTTAAATTTAAGCATTTCATTCGAATAAACAAAAAAGATCGAAAATCGCATGCGAAAATGTTCTGGAGGTAAACTGCACAATTGCCGAAAGATGTGTAATTGCTTTATAATACAGGATTTTCATTTGCTATTACGCGTTTTGAAGGTAATTAAAAAAACTTTTTTATGCTAGGTTTTCATTTGCTGTAACGTTTTCTTTTATTTCCAGTTAACTACATTATTTATTTTACATCCCCCTGTGCAAGGGAAGCAGCTTGCACAGTACCTCTGTAGGTGGTGATCATGTGGATCTGAACAGCTACAGATGGGTAATCACTCTGTGAAACTGCGATGAGGAAAGCAAGGGGAAACTACCTCATTATATATCCCATGATAGGCTGAAAAGCTGAAAATACCTCTATGGATCTCTCTGGGGTAAAATATTCCGGAGGTAAAATAGTCCCACAATCGGATCTCCGGGTGGGGACTACCCTAGGGGATCCACAAAGGGAATGTAACATTAATAGGAAAGCAAGTGGTGAGAAATTAAGAATAGGCACATGGAATGTTAGGACTATGAATTCAGGGGGTAAACTAGAGAACTTAAAAAGGGAAATGAGAAGGAATAATGTAGGTATAGTAGGTCTTAGTGAAGTTCGGTGGGAAGGAGAAGGCGAGATAAATTCAGACAAATTTAAGATTATTTACTCGGGAGGAGAGAAAAAGGAAAGGGGAGTGGGGATTATAATGAGGAAAGAGATAGCTGAAAGAATTAGCAAGGTAGTGACAGTTAATGATAGATTAATAGCCGTAAAACTTCAGATGGAGCCATGCTTATAATTCAAGTGTATATGCCAACGATTAATGCTGGCGACGATGAAGTAGATGAAATGTATGAACAGATTATGGAGATATTGGAGGAGGAGAGAAAAGGAAGGGTCAACACCATAGTAATGGGAGACTGGAACAGTGTAGTTGGAGAGGGACAGGAAGATAACATAGTGGGAAAATATGGACTAGGGAAGAGAAATGAAAGAGGGGAGAAACTTGTGGAATTCTGCCATAGAAATAGATTGATTGTAACTAATACATGGTTTAAGCATCACCAGTGGAGACTTTACACATGGAGAAGCCCAGGAAACCAGAGACAATACCAGATAGATTAAATACTAGTCAATGAAAGATTTAGAAATAGCATTAAAAATGTGAAAACATTACCAGGGGCAGATATCGATTCCAACCACAACCTTTTGGTGGCAAATACACAATGTAGACTGAAGAGCATTAAGAGAAACATAAGAGTTAACAAGAAATGGAACTTAGAGGAACTCCTTAAAAACAAGGAGGCTATGATGATAGAGCTGGAGGAAAGGTTGGGGGAGAGAGCTGAAGAAAATAGGAAGAATGTAGATGAGGAGTGGAGATACATCCATAGCAACATTAAAGATGTAATGGAAAAGAAGGTAGGAAAGATAACGGGTGAAAGAAACAAAAAACCCTGGATCACAGCAGCCATGCTGCAAAAAATGGAAGAGCGGAGAAAGTGGAAAAACATAAACACTGAAGAAGGCCAAAGAAAGTACAAGGAGTTAAATAATGCTTTAAGAAGGGAAACAGATAAAGCCAGAGAACAGTGGATAAATGAGAAATGCGAGGAGATTGTCGAGTGTGAAAGAATTTGTAGAACAGACCTCATGTATAGCAAAGCAAGGGAACTATTCAAGAAAAAGGCAAGAAAGATAGGACGTAAAGGAATCATGAACAAAAGTGGTAAAATAGTCTCGGAGCCAGACAATGTAAAGAATGTTTGGAAAGAATACATTGAGGTGCTGTATGACAAAGAAGGAAAGCCAAGAAATATTGAATTAAATGAAAAAGAAGATGTGGAAAAAGATCAGCTAGGACCAAGTATTCTCGAGTCTGAAGTTAAAAGAGCAATTGATGACATGAAAAGAAGGAAGGCTGTTGGGAGTGATGATATACCAGTGGACGTTCTTAAGGTTTTGGGGTCTAAAGCAGTTAAGCAACTCACAAAATTTTTTAACCAAGTATATGATACTGGCATATGGCCTGAAGATTTTTTAGATGTTGTTATGGTACCACTGGAGAAAAAGAACAATGCAAAATGTTGTAAGGATTACAGCACAATTAGTTTAATTTCTTATACAGCTAAAGTTCTAACTAGAATAATAACCAAAAGAATTGAATGTAAAATAGAAAAGGAGCTACAAGATAATCAGTTTGGTTTCAGAAGAGGAAGAGGGACTAGAGATGCTATAGGATGTATGAGGATGATGATAGAAAGAGCGCTAGAAGTCAATAAAGATATGTATTTTTGTTTTGTAGATTGGGAGAAAGCTTTTGACCGAGTGAAATGGGATAAAATGCTGGGTATTTTAAACAAAATAGGAATAGATTGGAAAGATAAAAGACTGCTTAAAAACCTTTACTTTGATCAAAAGATTAGAGTCAGGGTTGAAGGAGAAGAAACAGAAAGTATTTCAATAGGGAGGGGAGTGAGGCAGGGATGTCCTATTTCACCAGCGATATTTAATATTTATGCAGAAACAATAACAGAAGAAGCGTTGATGGAAGAGAAAGCATTTAAGATAGGATGTGAAAGTATTACCACCATTAAATACGCAGATGATCAGGGCTTAATAGCAGAAGGAGAGAAAGAGCTTCAGAGGATGACAGACAGACTAGTGGAGGTTGGCCAACAATATGGAATGAAGATCAATGCTGAAAAAACGAAAGTCATGGTGGTTTCAAAGGAACATAAAGAATTAAATATAATGGTAAATGGACAAAAATTGGAACAAGTATGTAGTTTCAAATATCTTGGCAGTATTTTAGCGCAGGATGGAAGTAGTACACAGGACATCAGAAGTAGGATTGCAATGGCAAAAGCAGCATTTAACGAGAAGAAGGAGCTTCTCACAAGCAAGAAAATAAATTTAGAAACAAGTAAGAAATTAGCAAAATGCTACATATGGAGCATAGCTCTTTATGGTGCAGAGACGTGGACGATAAGGAGAAAGGAGGAAAAATATTTAGAAAGTTTTAAGATGTGGGTATGGAGGAGAATGATGAAAGTGAAATGGACAGAGAGGAAGAGAAATGAAGAAGTATTAGAAATGGTGGGAGAAGATAGGATGCTAGTAAAAACAATCAGGAAAAGAAAAGCAAATTGGATAGGGCACATATTGAGAAGGCAGTGTTTACAAAGGACGATCTTAGAAGGAAAAATTAGTGGAAGATGAGGAAGAGGGAGAAAAAGAATAGGAATATTAGATAATATAAAGCAGGGATATAATACTTATAGAGATATAAAAGAGGCTTCTAGGGAGAGAGAGAAATGGAGGCAGCGATTCAGTTAAAACCTGTCTTCGGACAGAAGCATGATGATGATGATGACATTATTTATGATAAAAAGTGATTTTTTCAGGTTGACTGGGAACAGTACTCTCATTAATACATTGCTTCTTACGTGAAAATAAGACTTGCACTTTGTATTTCGCGTCAGTTTTCCGGAACCAATTATTCGCGAAGTTCAAAAAGGTGGTGTAATGAGTGTGCGAATTTTATTTTTGCGTTCCTAATATGCTGCTTAGTTTTATTTGTAATGTTTTGGTATGCACTGAAAGTGCTTGGGCATTTGTTTGATTTGAAAAGGCGGAAAATAGAGCCGCGTCGAGCTCGAAATAGTGAGATAAAGGGAAAGAGGGAGGGACGCAGAGAAGGAAGGAGAAGAGGAGAGGAAGAGATAGATAGATAATGGTCTTTATTAGGGCGATATTGAGACTAGGAAGTATATTTTTCCAGAGAGGGGGAGAGGGAGAGAGAATGGGAGGGAAGAAGATGGGAGAGAGGAAGAGAGAAAAGGAGGAAGAATGGGAAGTGCATTATATTTAATACTTAATCCAAGCATACCCGTCATATTTGACGGGCAATTACGCTAGTAAATTATAAAACCTGTAGTAAATCAAATAATTCTAAATCTGAATATACGAGTTTATCCATTACCAGTAGTAAAACATCACTGTATGATACCTCTCAAGAACAAGTGCAGAAAGGCAGTTTGGCGCAGTTAAATTTACCCATGGAGTTGTATACATAGAAAGAAATGTTCCTGTATCCATAAATATGCCATTATATAGCATGTAGTGGTATTTTTGTAAATTAATTGTCATAGCAGACTGGTAATAAGTATATCGCATAAGACCACGGTCTGTTTAACCACTAAGCAAACTAGGCGGTAGACAAGGGCGGCACAATTTGGGGCGCGGCAAAAGCCGCTCACGAATTTTTTTTTGCCGCCTTTGCTGCAAAAATGAATGACTAAGAAAGAAAGTGTTGTGCTTTGACTTTGCGTACGGACAGCATAGAAATAAAATTCTAAATTACAATGCGTTAATATTATGTTCATTTCTTTTAGGATGTATATAGTGCAAAGTGTAAAACAATGAAAATATACACTCAATATCAGATTATTCTCCTTTATCGTGTATACTAAATCTGAAATTATAAAAGCATAATTTGTGTAATAATAATAATGAACAATATTCATTTTTGAAAGTTAATTGTGAGCGAGGGGGCGCAAGGCGGAAGGTTCGCCTAGGGCGCATAATACCCTTGCACTGGCCCTGCAGAAGACCTTCGGCAACAGCTACCATCGTAACTCTGCGTGGAAATGTGAAAGACGTTCATGCACGTCGCCCTCACTGACGGCATCTGCCACTGAAGACGCCTTTAGTGCTCAAAGTGTTAACTAACGAATTGCCTTATAGTTGAGGAGCAAATTGTTTCTCGTTGGGGGTGTTACACAGCGGTCTAAAATTATTTTTTAGGATGCTCAATGTATAAATATTGTTTATGGTTTTCTTAGCACCTGCCTCAATATCATCCATAGTTTTGGACAGTTACATAGACAAGAACTTCCTCATGAACAATATAATGCAACCTGAAAATTTTTCAGATTTCAGTGAAAATATCACAATCATTTTTAGGCGTTCTTAACCGGCGAAGTGGTAGTAGCGGAACGCCTTATGGGCACGCCTCGCCCGTCTATCGTAACTTTTATATCCTAAACCGCTAGACGGGTTTTAATTAAATTAAGTAGGAGTGGTCCTTATAAAAATTCATCGCTAAATTGCGATTTTGAACTGCATCTGTCAATTAGAACTTCTACTTTACATACCGTATTTACACAAATCCAGGACGACCCCCCCCCTCCCCTTTTAGCAGCCTCAAAACAGAAAAAAGATTTTAAAATTTCTCACTGAATGTTGTTGGGGTATATTTCGAACAAAAGCATTCAGTGTAGGTATACTATACTTCGTTCATTAATTGAAACTCAATTGGATTGCAGAAGAACGTTTTTAGGCTGGTTTCCAAAGGAAACATAGCCTTATGAAATGGTCCTGCTGTGTGTATGTATGTGTTACGTATGTCCCCTACTAACAATTTTTGTATCAATGGACCGATTTTCATGAAACTTGGGATGGGGCTCGTACTGCCAGGGCCCACCTCCGGGCTATATTTTATTGGGCGAAGATTTAAGTCCCGAGTTCGATTCCAGGAAAGTTTTTCCCTATTTGTTGTCTCAAATCCATCATGCAGGGATGTTTTCTTTAACACTTTAACATATCTTAAAATTGTGATATCGGAGCAAGGTTTGTACTGTTCTAAAGGGAGAAAAATGTAGATTCTAATTCTTATCAGAGAATTTTGAAAATTGATGGTATTTTCTTGAATTTCTACTAAAACAGCGTTTTTGCGTTTTAAATCGCATTTTACTGGATTGTTTACATGGAGACTATTATTACCGAACTCGGCTTGAGCATAGACAAGTGAACAAATGGGTTTTCTTTTCCACATGACTACCCTTCAGCAATGGATAATTGATCCATACATATTACCGTATAGAAAGTAACATTTATTAAATTCGTTTATTTAAAAAAATACATGCAAAATATAATATCAGAGAGAGATTTTGACATTGCTTTTAGTAAATTGAGCTACTATCAATTAATTGCTTTTAGTGGTATTTTAAACCTGATAATGCTCTATTAATTTGTTTTCCAATTGTTCTCTATCGTTGATAAACTATGAATTACAAATGGTATTTATGGTATGGGAATTCCTCGGAATGACTAACACATACTGAAACATTTCCTGTCAATATAAGTAATCAATTTGGGACGTCAACGTTGGGAAACCAGGCTGAATTAGTCCTGGTTTGGACTTATTGTCTCGCTTCCTGCGTCTCTTTGTCATTCTCGGAATGTACAACACTGCGACACTAAATCTATTTTCTTCGTGCCGTGTTTAAGAGATAATTGAAGGAGGATCTCCTTCGCTTACGGAAAGAGAGAAAACGTGCAGAGAATGCGAAAAGATTGAGGACTGAGAAAGCCTCCAGTATGAAATACGGCCCGCGGATTTAGTATAGTGCCTTAGTGCGGCCCGTGGATAAGGTGCAGTTCCTTCACCGATCGCATTCGAGATCCTTGATTTTTCTCACCGTGAGAGCGCTGGCGTTCGTGCAAGCTCATCCAGACGCTCCAACCGGAACAAACGCTTAAAAAACAAGACTCGTCGTCGACCTAATCCCCGAGTGTGGTAGCACTGCTCTCTCGCCGGAGGTGCCTCTCTCTCTCTCCCACCGTTGACTTCTCCTCCGGCCCCTTGATCTGCCCCTCCTACGCCTCGGCACCTTCACTTGTTCCCAGCCGTACCAAGGGCGCGCCGTCTCGACGGCGGTGACTTCAGTCACGGGAGAGAGTCGACGGATGACGGCTGCTACCATCTGCCAGCAGGAATCACGGAAGGCTATTTGCAATTAAAGATATTTATATACGTATATATAGATGTATAATATATAACGCAGAGGTAATTTTGTGATCTTAAGTTTTGGTGCAAATTAAGTGTTTCCGAGGAGAATAATAATTTGGTGATTCATCGAGTGACTAGTGGTGAGGAGACGGATTGATATCTCCACGGTTAAAGTTGTGCGAGATGAACGCCCTCTGTTTCGTGGGATCCAGATAGCTTCGCAATGGCACCTCCTTGGCGCACACTTCGCTTCCCCTTCGGCGTCCTCTTCCTTCTCTTGATCTACACGTCCCCGTCTCTGCTGCAGCAGCCGCAGCAGCAGGGTGAGTGGTCCGGGAAGAGAAATCCTTATCGCGTTCGTAATATTGCTGCTGTGCTACGGTAAACGACGGCGAGAGGGTGTTGCAGTGGTTCGCTGCAGGCGCTCTGCTTGAGTCGACATGCAGACATTAAAAAATGACAGGTTCTCATGTATGTCATGTTGCCTTGACAAAATCTCGTCTTGAAATGCATTTACCTCCTTCCGTTCCATAATTATGATAAGAGGTTTAGTTTTCGCTGGAGCCGATCGTTGGAATCTCCAGCGCAGATTTCCGGTTTTTCACGGGTTTCATATGAGTTCGTAAAACTTGAACTATATTTATTCATTTATTTGGCAGCAAAAATTCAAAATTAAAAAATGCATCAGCATTAAGGAGGGCGAAGACACATTATAATTAATTTGCGTCATATTAAACTGTTGATTGAGCATTAAGCACTCAGATCAAGGCAGTATTTTTAAATAATTGTTTTCGTTCGTTACAACTACAACAACTTTTTAAAGTTTCTGGCGTATTGCTTGTTATGAGCGCCATATTTTACAGCGCTGTTACCTTGTATGCTTGGACGAAGCATTATCACGCATTTATTACAACTTTACTAGATCTTCGAATTTTAAAGGACGGATAGCAAAATTTCTACTCTTCTGAATTTCTCGTTTGATTATTTAAGTGTGTCAGACTCCCTTTTTTAAGGTCATGGGTCCGAATATTGCCGAGGCCATCGTCGTATGTACTTGTCTTTGTCGATGCTGATATTTCCATCGTAAAGACCTTCCAAATTTGTTTATGGGATAATTAAAAATGAATAGATATAAATAATATAATTCAATGGCTGCTATATATAAATTGTAATCTAGTGTAATATAATTTCGCGGTGATGAAGACAATACTAACCGGTGCATGGACTTCTGGTATATAAGGAGCAGCCATTTACGAATTACGTATTTTGCTTTAAGCCGTGATATATAGAGAGCGCACTTGATCGTAACGCATTTTCCAGCGGAGATTGCCCGAATTTTATGACCTACCTGAGCCCTTACCTGATTTGAGCACCTAATACTTATACAAATGTACACTTTGAGATTATCATTATATTTTGAAATTCCCGTTTCTGCAAAAAAATTCCCTATCAGTCTTTTACACATTTGACGACAATACAACGCCCGCTGGTGACGCAACAATTGAGGAAGAATACTCTCTCTCTCTCTTCGTCGTGGAAGTATGCCTTTCATCGCTGCGATTAAAAGCACCATAGCTCTCTCTCTATCTATTTTCAATCGTATCGAGAACTAGAAGACCATGCGTTTCTCCGGGCTTATGTCGTTTGATTCCGCAGCCATCTTTGTTTATTTGTCCAAACGATGCCCAAAAGGTGAATGACGTGGCGAACATTTATTATTTTTGCGAGCGTTCCGAGGATGAATTGTACTGAAAACTAGCCATGAAGTATGTAGAGAAGGCTTGTCCAACCATTTTAGCTCAGCGAGCAACTTATACTAAAAAATATAAAGATGCGGGCAGCATATATTTTATTTGATCATTTCATCATATCAGTATCGTTAAAAATGATATGTACGATCTAAACAAGTTTATTCTTACGGAAGAACACAAGTTATTTTAGTTTTCAGAATGCCTATGTGAAGAAACCTCACAATTTTATCGGGTAACTCTCTGTATGAAGAAACATAGTTCATCCAAGTTATTCTCAGGCTGTCATTAAAATCTATGTCCGTCAGAATTGAACTCGGACTGAATTTAATAATTTACACGCTACATACGCCAGATTCGCTTAAATACATATGAAAGAAACACGAATTCAGTCTGAGAGAGGCGTATTTTAGAAGTGGTACCTCTTAATATGAATTAAAGGCTAAACATTTGGCTGCGTTGATCCTGATTGTAATGGAATGTTCTAAATTTAATGATTTATAAAAAGTAACAACTTTCTCGAAAACAGTCGACGTTTGACTGGCGGTATCACTAACATTATCATCTTCGAAGGGATTTGAAATGAATGTCACCAAACATTTCATACAACTTAAGCCAGAAAATGTCTGTTACACGTACTTGAAACTTGATCCGTCTCGCGGGCAACAAGCTGCTCGCGAGCTATGGGTTAGACAGGCCTGGCGTAGAGATTATAGAACTCCGAGATTTATTATCTAAAATCTATAATTATTAATATCAGAAGAGGTGACCAGGTGGAAACTTTTATCCACTATTTACAATTGTGTATAAATGACATCTAATTCTAGTTAAAATTTGTTTAAATTTTCAGACGCGTTCCATTCAACAACTAAAACTTTACAATATACGACCGAGGAAAGTAATAACATTGTTACAAATAATAATTGCCTCTAATATATGCAGTGTGTTGTCTGTCTTTTTGTCTTTCTGTATGTTGTGCTTTTTAATAGATTACATCTAGAAAATTGTAAGAGATAATGGTTCGAAATTTTCGAGTAATGCTTGATTCGAATATTAAATGCCTGACAAAAATATATTTTACTCCAGGAGATTATTTCTATTTCTCATGAGGTAACACGTATAAGTAGAATTTTCGACGTGCAGGCTTTTATTCTTTTGAAAATTAAACTTAGAAAACAACCCTACGATCATCTGATTTGAACTAACTATTTTAATTAATAAAGCTTTTTATTCTTTTCATATTTTTCCGCCTACAGCTCGAAATCGCTTATATAAAACGTTTTAATCACATATTTTGGGGAAATATTGCCATTTTAGCTTTAACTACCTTGACGGCAATGTATGTAATTGTTAAAACTCGAGCTCATATCGTTGTCCCAAGGCCTAATGCCTTTTCCTTTCCATATTTAAAATTTGTTTATCTTGACAACCGACTGCTGTGAGAAATAAAATCAATATAAGTAGTGATAGTTAAAATAATTTAATATTAGCTAAAATTTTAAATTGTTTTTATTAATTTTAAACCGTCAGTTTTGATGGGCAATATACTAGTAATAATATAAGTTATACATTATATAGAGATAATAATTTATCATTTTGTATGATGTTAGCCTTGAAGAGGCCCACGTGTAATTGCTCGAAGGCCTCCGCAAATAAAATTTTCAATTTTTCATGTCCCAGTTAATGAACGAATATTTCCCCAGTTTGTCCTCTGTCTTAGTGGATTTATTTTATAAATACGATCCCGACATAGGCATTACAAATTCCACCTAACGTCGGTAACTTCCTCCTATCTTCTATTGACTCCAAACATAATTTTTCTATAATTTCTTAAACACTCATTTCTTTAAGTTTCACAATAAAAAACGCGCAGCAGCCATCTGTATCATTTCTCCATTTTTACTTGTCTTACTAAATGCGGATACTAGGCCATAATCGCGTATTGGCCTAACTGGATATTGTTAGGCTATTTATTTTGCAAATGGACTGATTTTTCCTAACGCGCAAAGCTTTATTTGTCTTTGCTATAACGCTGTCCGTTCTAGTCTTCCACCGTAAATCTTTACTTTGAATTACTGCTATGTACTTGCATTTACAATCCCCCTTTAACCGTTGACCATGTTGAATATAGGTAATTATAACAAAGAAACTTAACAATTCCGTTTTATTTATGCCGATGAACATCATGCACTCACCAGTCTACTTCACAAGTTCGCATTCAAACTAAAGTAGTCATCCTCTCTTTTTACTCTCCTATGCAGTCATTCGCGAACAGCCTAAACTGCGATTAAAGAGTTTGCGTTAATTTGTTTATGGTTACTAAGAATGACTTTGTCCAAGAACTCTTCCTTGCGCCACCTCTTAGCTAATGATAAATTCTTTTTATAGCCTTTCTATTACCCTCCCCCTCTGATTGCCTTCTATAGGAAATTCTCTTATAAATTTCAACTCTTCAGTATAATTCCTTTCCTGAAAGTTTTTCTAATTATATTTACACAACCGCTAATAATTGAGTTTGCTTTCTGTTTTGTTTACTTTGACGACGGAGAGTGGTTTAAAGAATTGGTAAAGTTAGGGAAATAACTTTTATTGAATCGAAGTAGTTTGAACTCGGTAAGTAGATCTTTTATTAGGCTTTCTTTACCAGCGAAGCGGTAGTAGCGTAACGCCTTATGGGCACTTCTTGTCTGTCCGTCCGTCTGTCGTAACTTTAATCTCCTAAACAGGAACTTTCTCCATGACCGTGAACAAATAGTAGTAATAGACGGTTTTAAATCAGATTCGGTCAGCGTAGCCTCAGGAGTTCCACAGGGAAGTGTCATCGGACCCCTGCTATTCTTTATTTACATAAATGACTTAGATAAGGTTATTAAAAGTAAAATCAAGTTATTTGCGGATGACACAGTAGTTTACAGAGAGATAAACAGTCCTAATTATCAAAGATTACTTTCCAACGACTTAAATGCAATTCTAGAGTGGTGCGAAGAGTGGCAGTTCAAACTGAACTTAGAAAAGTGTTCAGCTATGAGATTCTGGAGAAACAAAAAAATTGCCGCGACAAATTACATTGTTTATGACTTCCAGCTAAAACTAGTCGATTCCGTCAAATACTTAGGCGTTATTTTAACAAGTAGCCTGTCATGGGATATGCACATACGAAATATATGCGGGAAGGCTAAACAGAAACTAGGATTCATCAAACGTATAGTAGGTAAAAGTGACGACAAAGTGAAAGAGACATGCTACTTCCCCTTAGTAAGACCTCTGTTAGAGTATGCGTCGAGCATATGGAATCCATACGAGAAAGGGTCGTCAACCTCAGAGTTAGATAGAGTGCAGCGAAAAGCAGCTAGATTCGTAAAAAAATGTTACGATAGAAATAAAAGTGTAACAGGCTTGATACAGGAATTAGGATGGGAATCACTAGCTGAGCGCCGATCACGTTCTAGGTTAAAACTACTCGATAGGTTCAGAACGCAAACATTCTCCACCGACGTCGAAGAAATAATAAGAACGCCAACTTATACTGTTAGAATGGACCATCCTCGTAAAATAAGAGAGATATCCTGTAGGACAGAAAGATACTAAAGCTCATTTTTCCCTAAAACGATAGCTGACCAGAACAGAAGTAACAATAAAACATTAGCTGTCGTATGGCGAAATGCATCGTCCTAATTAATTGTTTTTCTTGGTGCTATTGCACTCCCTGCCACACACCATTGCGGTGGCTTGCAGGGTATACTGTAGATGTAGATGGACGGCTTTTAATTAAGTTACGTGGCTGTGATCCTCATAAAATTTATCGTCCAATAGTGATTTTGAACTGCATCCGTCAATTAGAACTTCCAATTTACGTTATGTAAACTAAATTAAATATATATGTATACTCGTATCTCGTTAAATCACTTCCGCCAAGCAACAATTAAATACCATATTTTTCTCTCCCTAACTCTTATATGATCTGTAAGGCATCGATTAAAATATTTACTCGGATACAAGACAATATTTACCACAAATAAGTCCGCGGGACCACATAATTACGAGTTATAGTTTCGGAGATAAAGATTCGAGAAAATCCTGAGCAAAATATCGCATATTTTATTAACATGGATCACTAAGACGGTTCTCTGAACAAACAAAAATTAAAAATCGATATTTTTCTCTCTCATACTCTTATATGATCTGTGAGGTATAGATTAAAAATTTTATTCGAATAGAGGACATCATTTACGACATAAAAGTCCGCGAGAGCACATAATTACGACTAATAATTTCGGAGATAAAAATTGAAGAACCGCCAAGTCTTTCGATACCTATTCATATGAATTTCCCATAAAGAACGCCTTTGAAATCTCTGTGTATTCCATTTATGGAGTATACTTTTCCATCTTGGTCGCATTGTTGAGGATAATTTGATTTATTGAATAAATGTGACAATAAGTATTGTAAATTGATTTGAAATACGTAAAAAGTGACAAATATTGTTTGTTATGTACTGATTTGTTGCTGAAAATTTGATTGATAGAATAAATGTAATGATATAATTCGAAGTTATTTGTCGCTTTTAAATAAGATATTTTACCGAAGTAAAGTAATGTGATATTAGGTGAAATTTATTTAATCTTATAGTTAATTCATTAGTAAAATAAAAATTTCAAATCATGATATTTTCTGAAAGAAAATTTTTGCATCGATTTTAGTAGCTTTAAAATGCGAAACTACACGAAATTAATTCCTTTGCATTGATGTTCCTTCAAACATAATTATAGCGTAGTTATTTACGATATCGACATTTTTATGCTCAAGAAAATCCGTCATATCTTGAAAATTGTTTAGTGTGTGTAGTTTTTCCTTAATTTTACAAGTGAAGATCAAAATACAAAAGTTAAGTGTGATTAAAAGCGATATAATGATAGAAATAGAACTTAGATATTAGAGTTGATAGTTGTCACGTAAGGTAAGTTTTTTATTAATTGGCTAATTTAATAAAAACTTCCCTTATCTTTTAAAGTTTGTACATGAAATGGAGAACCTAGAGGAAAGTGCTGATGAACGACGAAGAGGAACGATGAAAGAAAGGAACTAGACAATAACGTGCTAGGAGGGGGAAAGATAGCAACAGAGAACGAAAATAGGAGGGAGAGAAAGAGAATGGGTGGGAGGAAGAGAGAAAGGTCGGAGGAATGAGAAGTATTGGTAAAAGCAAGGGTTTTTATACATTTCCATTGTTGAAGAGAGGAAATATTCACACTTTTTTCCGATTAAAAGCAGATATTTACGCTAATTCGGTACGTATTTGATTTCTGCCTTAAAAGATTAAGAACTCCGTTCTTTCAGCTAGACAACTGTTCTTTTCCCGAATTCATATTCCAATTTTAAGTAATATTAAAATGCATTTTTAGAAAGCCTTGCACTGAATCCCATGCTTTTCGTATGAGGTATTGAAATGGAACATTGGGGTTAAAATACCCCTTAAATATGAAAGTTTTTGTAATTTTCGATTTTTCTCGTCGGTTGTCATCTGAAATAAAAATATACCCGAAATTTCAGCCCTGTAACTTTTATAGGGGCAGAGATATAAAGCGAGAAAGATTTGATAGAAACATATATAAATATATATAACCGATTAAGTTAAATAAAAGTGTATAATAACCATTTGTTACTCGTGTATGCTCAAGCCAAGTTCGATAATAATCGTCTCCATGACAACAATCCGATAAAATGCGATTTAAAACAAAAAAACGCTGTTTTAGTAGAAAGTCAAGATAATACGAAAAATTTTCAAAATTCTGCGATAAGAATTAAAATCTTCATTCTTTCCCTTAGAACAGTACAAATCTCGCTCCAATATCACCATTTAAAGATGTTTTCAAGTATAAAAGAAAACATCTCTGCACGACGGATTTGAGATTTCCTATGTAAAACAAATAGGAAAAAACGTTCCTGGAATCGAACTCGGGACTTCAATATTCGGCAAATAAAATATAGCCCGGAGGCGGGCCCTGGCAGCACGATCCTTATACCAAGTTTCATGAAAATCGGCCCATTGTTAGTGGGGGACACATACACGACCACTTCATAAGACTATGTTTCCTTTGGATACCAGCCTAAAAAATGAAATTAAATACGTTTATTTTCTTTTCGTATACACAGCGTTTGTAAGAGAAAAGAAATGGATAATCTACGTCGAAGGAATGAACGGGAACGTAAAAATCACTAGTACAGGCATCCCTCGCATAAGGACGTTAATTCGTCCCACGAAAAACGTCGTTATGCGAAACGTCACTAAGCGAAAACTGCGAGGGATAGACGGGGAGACTAGCGCAGGCGTCGTAACCAGGAATTGTGCACGTCGTTAAGCAGAAAAGGTCGCAATGTTACGACGTCGTAACCTCGAAACGTCGTTGAGTGAAACGTCGCTATGCGAGGTATACCTTTATTTATTTGAGACCACCTGCAACTTGTATTGCTTTTTGAGTAGCTTTAACGAGTTTAAAGCATCCAAAATGATCAAAGGAAAATGTTAACATTAGATTAGAATTTTAACCTGTCAGTATGACGGGAACACAAATTGTACTAATAGCCAATTTTATGAACCCGATATTATTATTCGATTCGATTTTAAATGTTGTAACCGCCCATTTGTTTTCCGAATAACAAAATGCATCAAAGAATTATGCAAAGATGGTTTGTTTAGTTTCGTTGCAGCAACAAATAGCCTAAATGAATTCTATATTCTTTCGAAAAGAAAGCGTATAAATTCCGAATTCCGGTGAGTAAATACGTGTAATTTGCCTTCATGCCCATGCTGCGTTTCATATGAGAATAGGAGCAGAACATTGATATGAATAAAAGCTTAAACGAAGACAATATGGAGCAGCTTTATTATAGTGACCCGCAGGTTTTTTCGTACGAAATGAAATAGGATGTCTCATTTTCTGTTACAACAATAAATAAAATATAAGCTTCAAGCTATAACAAAAATTCAAAACATAAATTAACTAATGAAACATAAACAAAGGTAAGGTGATAAGTCAAGCAATGAATTACGTACCAAAGTCATATAGAAGCCATGTTCATTTATATGAACGTTAGCCATTTGTTGTTTAGGTAACTTAACAAATTTTAAATTGGTGGTGGCGCACGGGAGGAAGTATGGGCAGAGATTGAAGTCGCGTATGTACCTATGTACATTACGTAGTTCCATTGAAAAATTTTTCATATATTGGTATTACTAAGTTCAAATAAAATAGGACAGAAGAGCTGGGATGCGACGGGGCCCTATAGTAAAGCTAAGCCAAGGAATATATAAATCAACATATTTTTAAATATATAAATACTTTAAATATATAAATCAGCATCATTTTAACCAAATTTTAACATATCGGTGGATTAAATTAACTACTAAAATGCTAATGAACAAATAATAGTAATAATGTTGTAATCGCTCTTTTATTTTACCGAATGACGAAATACAGCAATTAATACGATAAAATATTATGCAAATGAGCTAGGTTTCTATGTTTCGTACAACAAACGGTTAAGCCAGGACAAAAATGCAGAAATACGCTATTATCATGTGTTATATTTACCTTATTTCCGGACGTGACATTGCTATTGGATAAGTCACTGGTGACTTAGATGCGAGATATTATAGGCCCCAAACTCCGGTGTCCGTTATGATTGGTCCTTCTGGAAAATACAATTATTTCAGCATCATCTCCCAAATTAAAACATATGAATTAAACATTTTAAACTTTTACTTGCGTGCTATCAGATCCATCTAAAGAATGCGTTAGAGGCAGATTTTTCGGCCTCGAAATCGGAGGGTGCGCCATTAGAGCGTTACGCAGCCACTGGCGTTCACGCTTTCGCCGAGAAGGCATTTTCCTTTCCCGCAGAGAAAGTGGCACGCTGAGACAGCGTCGGAATGCGGGATGGACGTTACAAGAGGAGACGCAGCTGGAATTCGAAAAACATTCATCCAATTGGGAATGTAATTAATTTAATTTTATCTATTTTAATTTTACAGTGTGCTGAATATAGCGCAGGTTCCGACCGCTGGGTTTTGTTAAACGGGAAGAGCGAACGCAAAGCGTGTACGATGCGCATAAGTCTCTTCCTAGTTTTGTTGCCTATCGTGCGATGGACGACCGATGAAACTGCTGAAAGAGAGCATTCGCAAAAACTTATCACAAATATCGCAATCGCTTTCACACGAAAAATACGTCCTTAAAAAAATGTCAACTCGAAGTTTTCGAACAGTTTGGCGAATCGTAAGTTATTGTCAAATAAGCCCAGCATCCTTTATCTTATTAAGAAATAACAACTACAGGTTGTCCCCGCTTAAGAAGAAATTCACATTAGCACGATTTACCAATTAGGGAACATATTCACTTTACACGAAGAAGTGCTCGGTTTAACACGAACTGCAACACTATCGATTGCGTGAAAAATAATAAATATTACCATTAATGCAACGTATATATTAATTTATATTTATTCGTAAAATATTAGATAATTTATAATTTGTAAATCTATGTATTGAAATTTTTACAAAGTATTTACGTTCACTTCTTCGTCATGGATAATCCATTTCCCTTCATTTACCAAATGTTACGTGCGCACGAAATAAAATTAAACGTAAGTAGGTAATTACAGCAGATGTTTACTTCAGTTGCCATAAAGATTTTTTTCGTTGACAACGATTATAAAACACGGGAACAATAAGTTCTAAATGAATTATGACTTTCTCCTTTGATTTTCTCGAAATCGGTTACTCCATTGATAAAAAGGTACCGAAGCAAATTATGCTATTTGACTAGTTCTACAATTTTTGTTTGAGGACGTTTTTGCTGTAATTAATATTTTAGGAGATATAAAGAAAAGTTCATTTTTTGTCACAAGTAAAGTGGCACTCCCGATTAGGCCACGTGAACCATGTAAACATTTTCTTTGCCCTTATGTCCTAAATACCTAAATTCATGAACATCGGCCCAGTAGTTTCGCAGATGAAACATGCGGACGGACTGACACGACCTGATTATAAGACGTTCTTTTTTTACTTTCTGTAAAGAACGCCTAAAAATAGTCCCAGTAAATATGAAATATCAAGATCACGACGGATATCAAAGACCACGTTACATATGATAAGTTGCCAGAAGTTTTTGGCTGCCACATTTTGAAACAACAGAGCCTAATGTTTGACTTGAAAACCCTTTTTTTCAATTGCGCCTTTTCCACGGACCACTTCATAACGCGCTGCTATTTCGTCAGAGAAGGGTTTTTGGTCTTGTAGAACTGTGCAGACCTCAACCGACAATAAGGTAATGAAAATCTTTTAGATTTTATAGTTTAAGTTTAAGTCACGGAAATGACTACGAGAAGTGATCGAAGGATCCTGCAGAACTAGCACACGTAGCCGTGTTTATCATTCATTATGTGTTATGTATATTGTTCGTGTATTGTAATTTATTTAGATTGTATTGCTTCCTGCATTTTATATTAACACGTAAGTAAAATGTACATCAATACTTGTAGTGTATTAAATCTCTACTTTCTCGGACGACCTCTCTCTCCCTCGAACACAGATCTCTCAGCTTTTACGTGGTTTTTTATGGTTTGTAGCACGAAATCGCTTGACCCTTTTAGGAACGTCTCTTTCGTGTTAAGCGGGGACTACTTGCAGTTCATATTTCATAAATCGTAATAATTAAAATTTTCGGCGATATCCCATCTGTAGACTATCTTTTAACAAACTCATTCTATCTGGAACAGGAAATTAAACATAAATATAAAACTAATTAGATATTTACAGCAGATATTTACTTCAGTAAACCCTTGTTTTCAATTGTGCCTTTTCCACGGACCCCTTCATAACGCGCTGCTATTTCATCTGAGAATGGTTTTCGGTCTTGGAGAACTGTGCAGACGTCAACTGACAATAAGTTAATGAAATATTTTTATATTTTATAGTTTTCACGTATGAATCACAGGCAGATCTCATCTTTCGCGAATTCTGCTTCGTGTGTTCTGTACTTTCGCGGTTTAAGTCACGGAAAAACTACGAGAAATTTTGATTCGAGTTTGTGGGTGAAAGTTATAAATTAATTAATACACTAATAATAAGTATAAATGAAAATGCATATATCCACTGTGATATGGGCAACATTTTGTATTGTACGAAATTCATAATCTACGTATAAACTCTGGCTATTTCCTATTGTTGATTTTGATTTAATTTACCAACTGATTTCAGAACGATCTAAAAATAAGGAAATCGGATCAGATTCTATGCATCTAACATGAACGGATTCTTCAGTTCAATCAAGCGGTCGCACATTAAAGCAATGGTTGTTCATGATCGAAGGATCCTGCAGAGTTAGCACACGTAGCCATGTTTATCGTTTATTTATGTATTGTAATTTATTTATATAGAGCTGCTTCTGCATTTTCCATTAACACGTAAGTAAAATGTACATTAATACTTGTAGTGTAATAAATCTCTTTCTTTTTTTCTCTCTCTCTCTCTCCATCGAACACTTATCTCTCACCTTTTAGCTACGTGGTTTCTTATGATTGGTATGCATTCGCTTAGCTCGAAATCGCTTAACACGACACTTTCAGGAAGATATGTTTCGTGTTAAGCGAGGACTACCTGTAGATCAGATTTCATAAATCGTAATAATTCAAATTTTTGGCGATGTCCCATTTATAGGTTATCTTTAAGCAAACTCATTCTCTCTGGGACACAAAATTACATCAACACCTGCAAAGTAGATGCAAAGTAATATTAATCCTTGGCCAAATATTAACCGCTACTCCCTTTATCTCTTACTTCTTCCCCTCACCCTCTTCATCTCTCACATCCAACTCTCTTCCCTTTCTCCCTCTCCTCATCACCTCCACTTCTCCACTCCCTCGCCTCCAGGAGTGGCGGTGGCGGAGTGGTTAGAGCGTTGGCCTTCCGCGCAGCGGTCCCAGGTTCAAATCCAGCAGAGGTAGGAGTTTTCAGCCTCGGATTATCCCGTCCCCTACTTGCGTGATTTGAGGAGACCGCGCAAGTCGGCTCTCCGTCCTTCGGAAGGGAGGTTAAGCAGTTGGTTCCCTTGGTGTTTTTTGTAAAGAGTCGGCTAATGCCAGCACCGGGTGTATGTGTTCCGTGTGGAAGGAGTTATGGTTATAATAATCCAAGAGTTTGATTAGCTATAAATACAGACAAACAGCAACCAACATCCCTCACCTCCACATCTCACCCTCTCCTTGTCTTCTTCACCTCCACATCTCCTCTCCCTCTCCGCATTTCCTTCACCTCCTCATTTCTATCGGAAAATTATGCATATCGATCGTTTTTCTTCTAATTTCGCGTAAATACTGGTGTTTTTTGCAGTTTTTATCATTAATTACGAGAGTGTTGCCATTGCAACGACTATTGTTGGACTCGAATTCGGTATAATCTAGTACGTTGGTGCTCAACCTGTTGCCCCCGACTCGATTTCAGGTGTCCCGCGGAGCCTTCAAATAATTTTCACTTCTGAATTTTATTAACTCATCGTCTTATCTAACCGGCGAATCATTAGGGAGAAAGATAATTATCGAAAAGTGAAAAAAGATTGCTTTATAATGGAAATTCAACCTACCATAAGTACATAAATTGTTTATATTGATAGTATGTTTTTAATAAATTGTGTGGCTCTTCGCAAATGTATCCGTTTATGTGGCCCGCGATTCAAAAAGGTTGAGCACCACTTCTAGTACGTACACGCGTTATTTTTGCCACAAAAATACGCGTGATCAATTTAGTTTTCCGATCGAATGTATTTGTAATATATTATAAAGCTAAATTATGAAATTTGGAAACACAAAGAGCAATTCATACGCGGTGATTTTAAAGCTATTAAAACCAATATTAGTAACTACCGTAATTGTCCGTCAAATATGGCGGGATTATGATAAAAATATATTTGATTTCGATATGAAAAATTAAGTAAGATATGCTAAGTGATGAACCCTTTGTCAAAAATGAAGTAATAATAATAAATAAATAATATTCCCTCCCTCCCTCTCGCCGTCCCTCTCTCCCTCCCTCTGTATCCCTCCCTTCCTCTCTCTCTCTCTCTGCCTCTCTTTTCTCCCATCTCCCTCCTCTCTCATTCCCTCCTGTCCCAATCCATAGCTCTCCCTCTTTTTCTCCGTATCCCTCTTTATCTCTTTCCTCCTGTCCTTTTCTAATTCTATACCTCCCTTACTATCTATGTACATTTCATTCTATATCCTTCCTTCCTATCTCCCTTCCCGCATCCCCCTCTCTCTGAACTATTTTAGAAATTTTCGCGGTTTTTTACACCTCTCTTCTCTTCGTAGGTGTTTTCCGCAGTGGGAATTTTTTCTGGGCTAAAACATAACTGATACACAGTTTTTTATGACCCACAAAACTAACATTCTTTGGTAATGCTCTGTTATCTACTAACAAATTTAACTTGTAATTAATATGTATTTTGTTGAAATCTATATGTAATAAATTTCTCTTATTTTGTAAATATTGTAATTACTTATATGACGAAAGGGTGTAAGAAGGGACTACATAGTCTCAATTTCGCCCTAATAAAGTCGTTTGTCTGTCTGTCTGTCTCTTACTCTGCATCTATGTCGTTTAGATAAGCCAAAGAATCAAAACTAAATCCCAGTCCCATTAGGATTACGTTATTATGCGGGTTGAGACAACAATTGATTTTCGAAGTCTAACAATGTTGTGGTCGGCAAGGCAACGTCCCGTTTAAAAGCCGATATTTTCCCAAAATATGTTATTTAAATGCTTAATAACTTCCTTGCGTAATGACTCGGGTGCCGTTATTCATGATAGCTTAGAGAAAGCCAACCTGTTAAACGATCATTTTGAAAAAGCATTCACAGCCGTCAGCGACCATTGCGTACATTATGCACCCGCAATAAGGGGGGCCTGATGGACGATATAGTATTTTCTGAGGTGGGAATAGCAAAGCAATTAAGTTCCATCAGACATAACAAAGCCACTGGCCCCGAAGAAATTCCTGCTCGCGTTTTAAAAGAATTAGCTGAATAAATAGCACCTTTTCTTCGGATAATCTTCGAGGAATCCATTTCTCGCGCAGAGGTTCCTAGCGACTGGAGGTTAGCGCACGTTACCCCAATTCATAAGGGCGGCGACAAGGAGAACCCAGAAAATTACAGGCCGATTTCTTTAACTTCGATATCGTGTAAGATTCTCGAGCATATACTCGTTAGCAACATAATGCGATTTCTTGATAGTAATTTATTGTTAGATGATTGTCAACACGGCTTCAGGAAAGGTAGGTCATGTGATACTCAGCTCGGTCTTTTTGTTAATTGTATACTGAGAAGCGGAGAAAAGAATACGCAGGTCGATGCCATCTTCTTAGATTTTAGGAAAGCCTTTGATAAGGTCCCTCACAGGAAGTTAATAACGAAATTAGAAACCTTAGGCGTTAATTCTAAAATTGTTAGTTGGATCCGTGAATTTTTAAATCATAGGAAGCAGAAGTTTGTTATAGATGGGAAATCTTCGAACTTAGTGGAGGTTGTCCCTGGCGTTCCGCAGGGTAGTGTAATTGGCCCGTTATTATTTATAATTTATATAAACGATATCAGCTCAGTAGTCAGAAGTAAAATTAGGCTTTTCGCGGACGACACCGTCATCTATAGGTAAATAAGCAATCCGGAAGACCACCAGTATCTCCAAAATGACCTAGAAGCTATTTCTGCATGGTGTAAGGAATGGCAGTTAGAGACCAACCAAAAGAAAAGCTGCGTCATCAACTTCTGGAGAACCAAGAGTATCTCGTTGGATAATAATTATTCGTTGGACGGAGTAGAGATTCCAGTTTCAGCCTCGATTAAATATCTCGGAGTCACGATCCATCGTGATCTCTCGTGGGACACCCACATTCGCCGATTGATAGGTGCCGCTAACAAAAAGCTGGCCTTTATAGGGAGAATAGTTCGAAATAGCTCCAAAAAAGTGAAAGAATTATGTTATTTATCCTTGGTTCGACCGCAGGTCGAATATGCTTCAGCTGTGTGGGATCCCTACGAAAAGGGACTCACTAACGAGATAGAAAAGGTTCAGCGCAGGGTAGCTAGATTTGGAAGGAGGAATTACGATAGTAAACAAAGCGTAACATCATTAATAGAAAATCTGAAATGGACATCGTTAGAGGAACGTAGGCTACAGGCTAGATTTAAACTACTGGAAAAATGTATGTCGGAGGGACTGGCGAATGAGGTAGTAGGACTTATCAGAAGCCCGACGTATCTCGGAAGGCAGGACAGTGAGGATAAGATTCGCGAGATCGACTGTAGAACGGAGCGATATAGAGGATCGTTTTTCCCTAGGACGATAAGAGACCATAATAGGAAAAGATAACGTAGGAAAACTATGGACTCTTGGTGCACTGAACCCCCTGCCATCCACCAAAAAGGTGACTTGCAGGGTATAATGTAGATGTAGAATATGAGAAATTTCGAAGGGTAGGCGGAAAAAGATGAACTTCGTTAATTTTCCTTAAACATAGTTTAAATTCAAAGATCGTACTTCAATTTTTTTAAATTTAATTTTCAAAAGAATAAAAGCCCACACTTTAAAAAGTCCCTTTTTACGTGTTATCTTACGGGGGAGGGAAATCGTTCCCCTGGAGTCGAACCCGGGTCTTTTTTTATATTTTCTTTCGCCATGTAATTTTTATATCTGAATCAAACATTTCAGCGAAATTTCAACCTTCCACCTAATCGGGAAGTTTGTTAAAAACGCGTTAAAAACGTCAGCGTCTCACACAGAGCAGACAGAACTGAAAAACTATATGTAAGATTTCTGCACCACATTTAATTTAAAATAATTATGAGGAAAGTAGGCATCATACGTCCTGTTTGGATCATCTTGTTGTATTTTAGAATTGAATGTTGTCCTGTTGTTTAAAGAGGAACATGTCTGATGCGCCTTATCTGTGAACTTTCTTTTTCCATTGATGTCGATTTCGGAGGATTGCGCGATTGATTGGCGCTATTCAATGTTTCCGGCAAAATTATTAGCCAATTCAAATTATTTCGCAATATGAATTAAAGTATAGATTACAGGAAAGCTTCTGTTTAGATTTAGAATTTTGCTGAAAAAGAGCGTTGGGAAATACCTTGGTCGGTTTTTTCTGGTTCACCAACGAGATCATTCAAAATATAGGGTTTCATGTTTATAAATTACTCGTCATACGTTCCTTTTTGTTCTCGCTTTTCTTTTGTGTTTTTTAATATAATTTTGTCTCTACCGAAATTGCTACATATATAAACGATAGCGGCTTTAAATATTATCTGATATAATGTTCATATACTAGCGTAATTTCCCGTCAAATATGACGGGTATGTGTGGATTAAGTATTATATATACGACACTTCCCATTCTTCCTCCTTTTCACTTTTCCTCTCTTCCATCACCCCTCCCATTCTCCCTTACTCTCCTCTGGAAAAATAGACTTCCTTGTCTCAATATCGCCCGAATAAACCATTATCTAACTCTCTCCTTCTCTCCCTCCTCTTTCTCTCTCTCTCCCTATATCTCTCTCTTCCTCACTATCTCTCCCTCCCTCTCCCTCTTTCTCCCTCCTCTCCCTTTATCTCTCTCTTGCTCTCCCTCCCTCTCCCCTTCTCTACTCTGGAAAAATAGACTTTCTAGTCTATTTCTCGCCCTAATAAAGAACATTATCTATCTCTCCTCCTCTCCCTCCTTCTCAGTCACCCACCCTCTCTCCTTCTCGCTCACTCCCTCACTCTCTTTCTCTCATTCCCTCTCTCTCACCATCTGTCTCTCCCCTTCTTTCTTTCTTCCTCTCTCTCTCGTATTAAAGCATTCAAAGTACACTTTCCTTACGTTTTAGGATTGAGACGACAATACAATCTTGAAGTTTAACAATGACACGGTTGGCAAGGCAACATATCGTTAAAAGACTTCAATTTTCCAATAAAATTGATTTAAACGTATAACTTGAGCGATTATGAATCGTAAGCGAAATTTGACGATAAGAGTAAGAACCGTTATTTAATTTTCTTTAAAACGGTCCAGGTCCGATGATCGTTCGTCAATTCCTTCTAATTTTAGTTTGCAAAAGAGTAAAATCCTCTAAGTCGAACAATCAATTTTTACGTGTTATCTAATGGGAAATAGAAATTATTTACTGGAGTCGAACCCGGGTCTTTTTTGGAGATTTTTTTCGTAAATGGCTTTTACCATAAGAATCAAACCCATACCAAATTTTAATCTTCTACCTACTTGGACAGTTTGTTAAAAATCATTACAGTCAGTCATAAATAGTTCTAGATTCTCCCGCTCTTTTATAACGGCTTTTTAATAGCGGCGCCTCAGTCGAGCGTGAGGGATAAACGTAGCTTATTATTTAAAGAGATGACGTTCTATTTTTCCAATAACAACAAACTTTAATATCGAGTAATAGCTGTGTAACTGGAGGGGTCAATGATTTTAAAAAATTTAGGTTGCGCGGCACCATTTCAATGGTAAGCATGGTTCCCAGCTCTCTTCTTGCCTTGAATCTATGTTGCATATTATTACATGCATGTATAAGAACGTATGGACACATTTAATTGTCGGCAAAAAATAATCGGTACAATTCGGCTATCCCGGACTATATGCTTTCCACAACAATACAGTTCATCCCGGACCCTTATTAAAAATTCAATTATACAAGAGAAGGCAATTAATAAATATGGTACTTGAGCGTTATCTACCCGCAAAAATTTTCCCGTAGGGAGTGGCGTAGTAGGTGATGAGAAATGGAGCTACGTAGTGTACATATGTGTAGCTCATAGACCTTTAATTTTACGGCGATTGCTCTGCTTCGGAAACCCAATCACCGCTGACATCGAGAAGGTAACATTCATTTATAGTGGGCGCCGCAGGCGCCCAAGACAACTTTAATCTCCAGCACGACTTCAATCTCAAAAATTACACCACAATTATATATATATATAGTAAATGTAATTGTTTGATTAATTAATAAATTCCTGACAATCATTTGAATTCTCCCAGAAAATGAAGCGCTTGAAATTTATTACATTCTGGCATCAATATACGACTTGATTTGCCACTCTTTGGCTCCGTTATTCTTCCTCTTCGTATGTTTACTGAATAATAATATTCTTCAATTATTAACGTTGCAATCTATTAAGTTTGACATTGCGCGAAGCGAATAACGTAATTCTTTCGTCTATTTGAAGGCTTAATAGAGGCTAATTTATCGGAGGCAACAATGAGGTTCGCCTTGGCAACACCCGGAAAGAGTGCGAAAAAGTCATAAAATTTCGAAAAGAAATGCGTGTTTCTGACAATTTCTTCCGTGTAACATCTAAACATCGCAAGAATAACATATTTTATAGTTATATAGCCGTCGAATAAAATAAAAATGACAAAATTCGGTCCACATTTACATATTTTAATGAATGAAGGAAATAAAACTTGTACCTTGAAAAATCGAAAATCCCGTGTAAACTTACGGGAAAATATACTTATCTCCTGATGTTGAATCCGGGACTTTTTTCCGGGATGTTTGATTTTTCTAGAGACCATCTCATGGGGGTTTAACGATTGTGAAAGTTTCAGCTCTTAATTCCATTGGGAAATGTCCAAAAATGCCGGGACAGACAGACGGACACTTGAGAATTATTATATAAGGATTTTTATTTTTATTTATTTTTATTTTTTTATTTTTTTCCATGCGGCCCCTAAACAGCCGTAATCGGCCTTTTACAAGGGGCTCATTAACATAATAACAAGGACTATCACAAACATCCATGCCCTAGGTGAAGAAAAACCCACCTAGGCGGGATTCGAACCCGCGACCTTCGGATTGGCAGGCGAGGACGTTACCCTGCCACCACCGAAGCCGGTTTTAATAGGGGATAACCGAATTGTACCAAATAATCAATTAATTCAAGGAAAGATAGTAGTTATAATTATCTGTCAAAATTTCCAATTTTTTGTATTATGTTTTCAAGAACTTTTGTCGGGCATACCTAACATTCAGCGGCTACATGCCTGCGTGCTGTGGCACCCCGCTTGGTTACTACAGCAATATGAGTTTACGAGGAAGAGGGTGCAGAGGAATTAGACCTTCCAGACCTCTCCCGCGATAGCTATCAGGTTTTCGGGTCTTTGGATGAATTTCCTTGTGGAGTTACTTCCGGAATGGCGCCTTTCTCCCCTCGTTTGTCCCTACAGGAGACGCGGGCAAAAATTTCTCCGGTTCTTAAAGCGCATGCGCCCAAGAGGCGGAAGTGTTTCTTCGCCACCGCTAACTTTCTAAATCGCCGCCCACGCCCTCCATTCGACTCGCGGCCGTCCGCCGAACCGCCGTTACTAAGGTAACGGTAACAGCGATCGGGCGGTGGAGGATGTGCTGCGTTTCGCTTATATGGCGCCGAGGGCGAACGCGATCCCAGTTGCTAGCGAGTCGACGGCCTCGGCCATTAAAATCACTTTCTCCGCGTTGAAGGTGTTTTGAAACTTCGATTTCGTCGTCGTAGAAGTTGTTGCGTAGGGGAAAAGACGGGATCTTGCAATTAGATGACAATTCATTGCATATTTCTGCTGCAAACCGTAAAATTTTAATAGCAGATATTTAGTGAACTGGTAGACTTACGAATGTTGCGCATTCGCGATAATTACCTCGCTTTTCGATATTTCAGCGTTTAAAATTTAAAGATTTTTAACGAAAAGTTAGTTGGAATTTTAAAAACACAGATATTGCATATGTAAGTGGATCTGTACGATAAATCGTCACCAGGCATTCGCCTTAGACGTCAAATTTACGTGAGTGGCTACTATGCGTGGCAAGTCGAGGTTATATGTAGGGTTGGTAGGATTCGATTTAATTAATCCTTAATACTCTAAAAACTTTTAAGTTCGATAAACGTGAATTTTCGTCGATAAGTGTCAATTTTTCATCACTTCATTTTCTACGAAATTATGTCTCCATGATTTTGAAATTGGTTTACCACACTCAATATATTTTAGCACCAAACGCCCGAAACAAGAGAAAATCAGTATTTCATTCTAAATTCTCTTATGCTTTGCTTTCTAAGGTATCTTATGTCAGCTGTTCTCAAGCTGCACCATCTTACGTCACACGAGCGATTTCGTCAAAAAATTCCGGATCCCTCCGGGATAAAAACAAAAACCCCACATTTTCCAATAAGTGTATTTTTACGTTAAATACATTTAGTATCATATAAATCATTGATGCAGATATTTAAGAGCATCAAATATTTTAATAATTTTGTTGTGAAGAAGTTTGAGTGGCGGCTGCTGAGCGGCAGGACCGGTTCCAGGTGCAACCGACGCAATCTATTTGATTACTTTTGCCACAATCTTTATTTACCCAACCGGATTTGTCCCCGTTTTTAGTGCTTTATCCCAGTGTTCCAAATATTTTTTCAGAACGTATAATTGTACCGTTTTTTATTTTAATGAATCACGCAGCGTTTTTTACATCTCAAGTTTGTATGAGTCATTTTGAAGATCAAGCTCGATCCACCAAATACGAAGGATATAGTTACCAAATACCAAAGGTTAAAAAAGACGCCAATGGCTAAAAAGCATAAATCTCGCGCAAAATTTTTAAATTATGAAAGGTAAAAATTAAAAAAAGGAATGATGAACATATCCTAATGTTTGCTCCTAAAAGGATTTGTGGTTCCATCATTCTTTCTACTCTCCTCCTGCGTTGCCGTTCTTGAGTGGTTTGCTTATTACATTGTGTACCCGATTATTCTTGATGGCCTCGGGTTTCCCCATGGACCGTTTACGACGTGAGAGGCGCCCATTTGTCTGATTAAAGATAATATCCACCGCCTTCCTTCATGACCCCAAAGGATGGACTTCGCCAGATTGAGAATTCTAGGAAGACTACAAATGTCGAGAGGGAAAAGGAATTTCGATTCAATATGTGCAGCCGATCCTTAAGCAATTCTGTCCAATTAGCGATCCTCTCCCAGTGTGTGTGTCCCATGGTACGTATCCCGGGAAAAGATTCTTTTCTTGATTTCGCAAAAGGATTTTTCCTGATGCTTGATACCTGATTGAATGGAAAAGCCTACTTTATAGGCAATCGCTCCACAAACATTCGTCCATGCATAAATTTTAAATCTCACCGTTTCGCAGTTCACTCTTTCTCACTGTTTCAGTAACTCTAAAGGTAAAATCAAAATTCCCATAGCTTCGATCCAGTTACCATAGTAACTGATAGCTCTTATGTTTAAAATGCAATAACACATCACTAAATACAAATATATAAATTAATTATAATGTTTAAAAATTCATAGCCCGGAAATTATAAGCTTGACAGAAAATCGGCGAAGCACGTATTGATTGTTTTTCATTTTCTACAATATAGGAAAGTTTCGTAGCAAAGTCAGTCTTTAAGAAGAAGAAAAATGTGTTTTATCGATTATATATTTTTTTAGAAATTTAATATTTAAAAATTCAAAACTCGAGAAATATGAATCTGACAGAAAAACGGCAAAAGACATATCGCTTGTTTTTTTTATTCTCTACTACATAGCCAAGTTTCATCCAAAAGTCAGTGTTTAGGTGTGAGACCTTTCCTTGTAATTCGAGTTTTTTCGCGATGACAATACTTTTCTATATACTACGTATACGAGAAAGTAACAATATAATTCCATGTATTTAGGTAAGCAAAAACATAAAAATAATCATAAATTAAATAAATAACATATAAATATATTTTTTTATATCATCAAAATAATTTTTGTACTGTCGCCGCTGAGGTGCCTGGAATCTCTAACCATGGTCGTCCCGAGCTACGGGCGAGCCGGGCGGCTGTCCGGGGCGCCAAAGTTTTGAGGGCGCTATCCCGATTATTTATCTGTGCATTACTTGCAAGAGAATAAATATTAATATATATAATAAATATTAATTTATATTGAGAATGCTGAAGATAAAATGGACAGATAGGATGAAAAACGATGAAGTGCTACGAAGAATAGGAGAGAAGCGAATGATTACACAGACTATTAGAAAGAGGAAGGCAAACTGGGTTGGACATTACCTGAGGAGAGCAAGTATGATTAAAGACGTGTTAGAAGGAAAACTAGATGGGAAAAGGGAAAGAGGCAGGAAAAGGTTTCAGCTGATAGACGATTTGAAAGGGAAAGAGAGTTATCAAGATATGAAGTGGACAGCGGAAAATAGGAGTATATGGAGAACCAGGTTTTACAATGAATAATCACGGACCTGTCTACGGACAGACTACCTATGATGATGATGATTAAGGAACAGGTTAGAATCTTCATGGCATTCTTTTTAATTTTTCGTTATCAATAATTTTTACAGAGCGATGAATAAATTAACATGTACGTTGTAAATATCTCAATAAGCATTTGCGGAGGGGAGCGCTATCTCGTCCGGGGCTACAAAATTCCTCGAGCCCTCCCCCCCCCCCTGACTACAACGTAAGTAAAATCGTGAATCCAGGTAAGGGTTAAGAATTGGTCGTGACTTTGAGCCTCTTTAGGGTGCGACGTGTGTTTCTATATTAGGAATGACAGGGGGTGTTTCCGATAGTGGCTTGCGTTGGCCTACTCGGCCGAGAGAATTCCTAAGCGTAGCACTTCTTCTGTTCGTATTTTCCCCCTCCCCTCTTCCCCACTCCCCTTCTTCCACCACCCCCTCTTCCCCCACTCCCACTCTTCCCCCCACTCCCCCTCTTCCCCCACTCCCCCTCTTCCTCCACTCCCCCTCTTCCCCCACTCCCCCTACCCCCACTCCCCCCTACCCCCACTCCCCCTTTTCCCTCACTCCCCCTCTTCCCCACTCCCCCTCTTCCCCCACTCCCCCCTACCACCACTCCCCCCCTACCTCCACCCCCCCTACCTCCACTCCCCCCCTACCCCCACTCCCCCTACCCCCACTCCCCCTCTTCCTCCACTCCTCCTCTTCCCCCTTCCCCCACTCCCCCTCTTCCTCCACTCCCCCTCGTCCCCCTTCCACCTCTTCCTCCACTCCCCCTCTTCCCCTTTCTCTCACTCCCCCTCCCCTCCCACTATGTATAATAAATGTTCTCCCTCGCTCCTCTTCGCGTCATTTGAGTTGGAATGGCAGTAGAGGGGTGGGACTACGACGCTTGAGTGCTCAGAGCGCAGGCGGTGGCCATTTCAGAAATGCTGATTTCTCGGCCATTGATCCTCATCAATTAGTTTATTTCAATTCGTCGTTGCCTTATACATTGCACACGGTTTATTTCAGGAGCGAAAACAGGCCACATCGATTGATTACTCACGATTGCTAAGAGACAAAATGATATATTTTGAAATATGTAGAGACCAAAATCGACTGATGTGGTTTTTGCGCTCTGGGCTTCGGAGCATTGGCGCTACGCATCTACTCGGTGCAATTGTTTCTTTGTTTCACCCACACCTAGTGGGCGTTCAAAAATTAAAGGTGGCCGACTTTTGACGCGGCCAAAAATTAAAACTTTATATTTCTATATATTTATATTATTGTGAATTCGTCTATTGCAGCGCCGTTCAAAGTGTGGTATCGGTACTACAAGTGGCACCAGGTGGACCACATAAGGGTACAACATAATTGATACCTTTGCTTTCACGTCAATTATCAATTTCAGGGACTTAGGACAGAAACATTCCCCCACCGTTAAGTCGCTGACGTTGTGCCATTTTGCTTTTAAACACGTTTCATTTTATAATCGCGCTTATGTTTTCGCTCTATCTAACCGTCGGAGCAATCGATTAAATTAAAATAGCAAGTAAACGGTAATAGACATAAGACTGAAATTTGCACGGTATATGTGATCTATGACGTCATTTATTACGCTGCCAATGAAGGTTTTTGGATAAATCGCTGTGCAGCAGTGGGTGCCTTCAAACTAAGATTCTGAGCAAATGGTTATAGCTAGAAAGCCTGTTTTTAAAATTAATTATTGCAAAAATTACTTTGTGTCATTTAATTATTTTACTACCTTTATAAATAATTTTATTTACAATGCCAAATAAACCTCAATAAATCAAACGCACTTTTTTGCATTGCGTCAGCAAATAAAGCTCCCATTTCTTAAATAATTAGACTTGACTTTCATTTCCTCACACACTTGTGGAGTCGTTCTCTGTATTTTTAATAGCCTTAAATCGAGTTGTGCGTGCATGTGGTGTACCTGGTGGTTTGGCTGTGTGGGAGAAGCTGAAAGAATAGTTTTCGTACGTTATGAAGTGCTGTGCGGGTAGCGATAATGTTTCCCTCCTTTAATAGCTGCTCTATTTAACACCTAGAGAGAGATATTATAAAAAAAAGATGAATAGAAAAATAAATTTCTTGGAGAAAGCGAGTTGCGCCAGTCGCTAAATGCTGAAACTGTTTCCTGAGGAAGGTTAGCGTGTGATAACCTGCATAACCGCAATGCATCCGAACCGCAAATATGAGCACCAAAACTTGCGGTCGGGTCGGAATTGGCAATTCTTTGCAGGTAGGGATCGGTTAGATCAGGGTTCTCAGACTAACATCGGTGCGCGGGCCGCATGAAGGCCCTCCACCGAACCCGCGGTCCGCATTAAGGCACCGTGGGCCGCAAACTTTCCCAGTCCTCACACCGTTTCATATTCTTTGGACATTCATTCCGCCCTTCCACAAGGAAGAAATCGCACCAACCCCATGATGCGTTCTTAAACCCATTCATTACAAAAACGCTAGTCCTGGCGTCAAGGATTTGGTTCTATTGACACGCAAGAAACATACTGCCAGCAGGAAGAACATAGTTAGTACCCCACTTGTGCAGAATTTTTATAAATCTGAATGACCAATAAACTGCGTATATTTTGAAAGTGCTGATTTGACATATTACTTAAATTTCTTAGATTTACATGAAATATTTTATAAGAAATACATTTGAGTTTTGGCCGTCTGGTGTATACTACCTTATTTCGAGGGCCGCAGAAATGTACATACCACGGGGGCCGCGAGTTTGAGACTCCTGGGATAGATAGTCTGCGGGTTCGGATTCGAAAAGTGACGCAACAAAAGCTCATCGTATCATTTCGCCAGAAACCTCATGGAAAATAGCTATAGGTATATGGCATGTAGTCTCTAAAATCCTAAATGGGCAAATGATTAGCGAATGCTTTAGACGTAATGTTCGAAGCGCTGTCAACGGTTCCTCTCCCCTTCCTTCTTTAACTCACCTTCAATCAAATTCCTCTTTTTAACTACCCAATGGACGAAACATAAATGTAACACGACTGGCTAATCCTTATTTTCTCCAAATTTCAATTATTTATCCCTTCTCCAGTCCGACCTGCCTCAAATCGTACTTCCCCAAATCACTTATTGCGTTGAGGATACATTTTCTGTCAAATGTTTCATTACTTACAGAGAAGAAAGAAATAACGGCGTTAAAAACCTATACGCGCTAAAAAGGTATCGTTTATTTGTACTCAAATCGGTGAAGTACATATTCGAGTGACGACTTTTTCCCATCTACAGCGGCTAGTATTTGTGGTCGGAAGCGAAAAATTCGTATGCCTCTTATTGCATTTTACAGGAATCATCTCAATTTCTTAGTTTTACAACTTCTTGTGTTTTAAGTAATGAATATAATTTGATCAAACTCGTTCCTTCGGAATTTCGCATTTCTTTGTCCGATCGTTATGCAATAACTTTTTATCGACGGTTTTAATGTTATAATATAAATCAGAAGATACCTAGGGATTTTAGAGAACCATATGGGTGAAAATAAAGTCCATTTTAGGTTTGAGAGTTAACATTTCCATATTAAATATTTTATTATCATTATTTGAATTCGAAAAATATGAATTTGTTTATTAAATTTTACCGATCTGACTTTCATTATAGTTTCGGAGGCCGCATAGAATGCTCTCAGGGGGCGTAGCCGCCCTGCGGGCCGGGTTTGTTCGTGGTGTAATTAAATCTTAGAAATTCCTCGGAGAAAAGATCAAAAACAATATTTAAAAAATAACTTTTTTGGAATGAAATGGATTTGCTAAGAAGTCCCAGTTTAACACTAGATATATTGATAGATATTTGCTATATAAAAATTATAATTGATAGGTAAATTAAAAAATTAAACAAGTAAGATACCCTAAAGCTAAAGCAGGAGGTGGAAGAAGGTTTTCTTAGAAATTTTCAATGTTCTGGTTTGCCTCCTCATATGAGGAGAAGAGAACCCGAACCGTTGGAATGTACTCATTAGAATTCTTCCATCGATGAAAACTACACTCATCTAACTTCATTATTTTGGACACGAAACCATTTCAAAATTTTGAATTTTCCGAATTTTAAGCCATCTAGCGGAAACAACAAACCGCCGTGAAAGTTCAATCGATGGAAACTTAATGAATTTATCTACGAAACTACTGGGCGGATATCCATGAAATTTGGAATTTATGAGCAAATAAAATAAGAAAAATTAAATAATTAGTTCACGTAGCTAAACCGGGAGTGCCACTTTACAGGTGACAAAGATGAACTTTTCGTTATACCTCCTAAAATATTAATTATAAGAAAAAAGTCTTCAAACAATATTTGTAGAACTAATCAAATAGCATGTTTTGTTCAGTACATTTCTATCAAAGGAGTAGCCGATTCGATAAAATCAAACGATAAAGTCGTATTTCACTTTGAACTTATTGTTAGATAATTTTTCCCTTGTTTATTAACTGTTATCAACGAAAACAATCTTCGTAGCAACTGAAGTAAATATCTGCTGTAAATATCTAATTAGTTTTATATTTATGTTTAATTTCCTGATCCAGATAGAATGAGTTTGTTAAAAGATAGTCTACAGATGGGATATCGCCGAAAATTTTAATTATTACGATTTATGAAATATGAACTGCAAGTAGTCCCCGCTTAACACGAAAGAGACGTTCCTAAAAGGGTCAAGCGATTTCGTGCTACAAACCATAAAAAAACACGTAAAAGCTGAGAGATCTGTGTTCGAGGGAGAGAGAGGTCGTCCGAGAAAGTAGAGATTTAATACACTACAAGTATTGATGTACATTTTACTTACGTGTTAATATAAAATGCAGGAAGCAATACAATCTAAATAAATTACAATACACGAACAATATACATAACACATAATGAATGATAAACACGGCTACGTGTGCTAGTTCTGCAGGATCCTTCGATCACTTCTCGTAGTCATTTCCGTGACTTAAACTTAAACTATAAAATCTAAAAGATTTTCATTACCTTATTGTCGGTTGACGTCTGCACAGTTCTACAAGACCAAAAACCCTTCTCTGACGAAATAGCAGCGCGTTATGAAGTGGTCCGTGGAAAAGGCGCAATTGAAAAAAGGGGTTTCAAGTCAAACATTAGGCTTTGTTGTTTCAAAATGTGGCAACCAAAAACTTCTGGCAACTTAACATATATAACGTGGTCTTTGATATCCGTCGTGATCTTGATATTTCATATTTACTGGGACTGTTTTTAGGCGTTCTTTACAGAAAGTAAAAAAAGAACGTCTTATAATCAGGTCGTGTCAGTCCGTCCGCATGTTTCATCTGCGAAACTACTGGGCCGATGTTCATGAATTTAGGTATTTAGGACATAAGGGCAAAGAAAATGTATACATGGTTCACGTGGCCTAATCGGGAGTGCCACTTTACTTGTGACAAAAAATGAACTTTTCTTTATATCTCCTAAAATATTAATTACAGCAAAAACGTCCTCAAACAAAAATTGTAGAACTAGTCAAATAGCATATGTTTTTTTCAGTACATTTTTATCAAAGGAGTAACCGATTTCGAGAAAATCAAACGAGAATGTCATAATTCACTTTGAAAGTATTGTTCCCGTGTTACATAATCGATGTCAACGAAAACAATCTTCGTGGCAACTGAAGTAAACATCTGCTGTAAATACCTAATTACGTTTACTTTTATGTCGTGCGCACGTAACATTTGGTAAATGAAGGGAAATGAATTATCCATGACAAAGAAGTGAACATAAATACGTGTATTTTCTTTACGTATACACACAGTTTGTAAGTGAAAAGAAATGGATAATTTACGACGAAGGAATGAACGTGAACATATATAACTACCGTTCGAGTGAGGTATGTTTTAAATAATTGTCGATTGTTTTATTAATTACAACTGATTAGGAAATAAATCGGCAAATAAAAAAATAGATATTTCCTCGGCATCATTACTGGCATATCATTTTTCAGTTCTTAGATATTATACGAAGCCATTAGTATTGATCTTTTTTGACATAAATCGTAAAGAACGCTTCTGCCTGCACCCTTCCTCTCTTTTTTTACTTATTGTTACGCATATTTTTAGTTTTATTATTGTGATTTATATTTTATTTTCACCATAATGATGTTTTCAAACGCTTTGTAAAAATTTCAATACATAGATTTACAAACATTTCAGTGTATTATTATTTTATGTTGTTAAACGTCCTACGGGAAAATATCATTTTGCGAAAAAATCGATTTTGGGATTTTAACGGAAATACGTTTCGAGGTTTCCTGAATGCGTTTTGACCATTTTCTTGATGATGCCAGTGTCTTTGAGGTAGGAAATGTGGGCTCTGTAACAAAAAATCTCAAATTTTGATTAGTTCTTGTTTTAAAATCGGTCAACCGGAAGTGGGTGTTCACTCTTGTCATTTATCCGTTTGTTCCGAATACTTGATCAATGTAATAAAATTCTTACTGGAATAAATGTTGTAGGAAATTTAATTTTCCACTGTGTTTGTTCAAAACATCTTCCCATATAATGCATTGTTTAAGAGATATTTTAAAATCCGTATTTTTTTGCTATCACCACCACACCACATAGGGGCGACTTTTGTAAGGAATGAATAATTGAGACACCTTATATGGAGAACCCAATGTAAAATGCGGGACATTATCCGAAAGGACAGGAAGTCGAAATCCGGGACGTCTGGTCACTATAAAGTAGGGACCAAAGTCTCCAAACTTTTTTGTTTTGCTAAGTAGTAAACTGCATTAATTATTTTTCATCTCATTATTTTAAATGGTTCGTATTATTAATCATTAATGCCGTTCACAACCTAAAAGGTGTACATACATACACAGTGGCGTATCTAGAATTCAATATGGTGGTTAAACTTCACACACAGGTCCGCTGCTTATATTTCCTCAATTTTTACTTTCTCTACATAAGAAGTAGGTAAAGGGAAAGTATTGTTTTCATGAAAAAATCGAATTCGAGATCTCAACAGAAATACATGTTTTAAGATCCCCTGGCCACGTTTTGACAATTTCCTCGATGTCTGTGACCGGAATTTTAACTCAAAAACTAATCCGATCAGCATATAATTTCATATTTAACACCTTTATAAGAAAGTCAAGAACTTATTAGATTTTAGCTAAAATCGGTCTACCAGAAGTGGATGTTTATTCTTGTGATTTTTCCGTTTGTGTCAAATATCTCCTGTAATTCTTCATTGACGTAATCGCATTTGATAACCGAAGTTATACATAATTTTATTCTCTACAACTTTTGTATTTAATAATTATTTGCAAAGCCAATTGTTAAGAAGATATTTCAGTTCAATATTGACATTGATTCCAGTGCCAACTCGTTAATTACCAACTACATATGGAAAAAGTCATGTGTTGGCCACATCAGATTTTTTAAAGAGACTTTACTAGATTAGGTCACGTGGCTCATAAGGAGGAGTTATGGACCCCCAACCCCCCCTCTCCCCCCTGGATACGCCACTGGATGGGATAACTCTGTTTGGCATAGAGGGAGGCTGGCACAAGTAAAGATGGAGGGAAGGAGAATGGGAAAGAGAGAGAGAGAGAAAAAGAGGAGTGGGAGATGAAAAGAGAGAGAAAAGTGATGTTGCATGCACCCGCGAGGTTCATGTAGATGATGGTGTGTCCATAATTGCTGGCCGCAGAAGCCGGCCCGGATGACGGGTGCGCAGTGCATTCGGAGATATGGGGCGGCTGAGGCATACTCTGGCGGAAAGTTGGGAGTGAAGGAGTGAGGGGTGGATCAAGTGGAGGTGGTAGGGATGAGGTTGGAGGGGAGAGTGGGAGGGTGGAGATGGGAGAGTGGTGGTGGGAGAGTGATGGTGGGAGAGTGGTGGTGGGAGGGGAGAGTGGGAGGAGAGGATGGAGAAGGGAGGGTGGAGAAGGGAGGTTGAAGAAGGGAGGGTGGATGGAGAGGGCGATTGATTGATTGAGGTGGAGGGGAGAGTGGGGAGGGATGGTGGAGTAGAGAGTGGGAGGAGGGATGGGTAGAGGGGGAGCGCAGAGGGGAGAGGGTGGAGGTAGGAGGGAGGATCGCTGAAAGGAGAGGTTGGAGGTGGGAGGGGAAGGGGGATTGGAGGAGAGAGGGGGAGGGCGGAGAGGAGAGTGGGAGGGGGGTTGGTGGAGGGAGGAGTGTGGAGGGGGGAGTGTGGAGGGAGAGGAGAGGGAGGAGCGGCGTAACCGACTTGAGCACGATGGGAGTACTAATGGCGATGAAACCAGAAAAACCCGTTACCGCGTGATTTCACTTGCGATTTATGCAATGAGAATACGTTAGTCAGATAGCGGTGAAAGGAAACGAGATTCTTTAATGGAATGTGCGAATACCTTTTCTCGAGTTCTTTTATTTCCTAGTATTTTTAAAAGCCGCTGATATACTGTTGGTAGTTATCAAAATGGACTGTAAGTTAAGGAGAATCTAATTAAATTCTTCGAATGTTATTATCTGAAATGTCGAGGGAAAAGGCACTTGCTCGACCTTATGAAATATGCAACGGCGATCGTTTGGTGTGGAGGCGTTAGACGTTTATTTGACCGTCCTTGATATGGATACTGGAAATGGCTGACATTTGGTTTGAATCGTCTACGGTGAGTTTTGCGCTTTTGATCACTGTTGCCTTTCAAAGGGTTAAAATTTACCCAAAATGAGCTCAACTAAAAACAAAAGAAATTGGTATGCGTAGCGTCTATATAATATCTTATGCCCGAAAACCTGCCGTCCAAACCTCCTTCGCCTGTAATACGCTTTCCGGAAACAATGATTTAATCCGCCGTTAAATATTCAGATTTTGAAAACGGTGGTCTCCAAACTATCCGATCGATTTCTTGCAGACGTGCATATTCGTCTACTAGGAGGCTGTCATTGGCCTTAAATATCATTTATGAAATCTAATCGACATTTTTTGAGTACATGGATGCAACGTATATTTCCTATAGGCTTACAACGCATTACACAATAAAAACTCAAAACTAGCTCTTTGAAATTTACTCAAACATCTGCCGTATGAGGCCCGCAGATTGATATAGAAAGCCTCATGCGGGCCTTTTAATAAAAATTTTGCTGACACCTGTCCTTATATGCAAGTCGCCGAAATTGATTGCGCTGCAATCGAGCGGCAACGGTCTTTCATGAAATAATCCGACCGCGAATAAGCCGCGATTGAAAATCTTTCGCTCAGTTTATGGTCAGTCGCACTTGTAAATTGGCCGACGTCGAGAAATTCATCTCACAAATTTAGACCATGTAGCGTATATTGAAATTATTTAGAAACTTTTCCTGAAGCCAATCTCTTTGCGAGATGCATTAAATGCGTTCGTATCAGGAGTTTCAGAATGAAAGTCAGAACAAATAACGGCGATGTGAGTTGCGCATGCGCTCTGTGCTTGGAAAAGCGGCGGATAAGAAGGCGAGAAGAGAGAGTGAGAGAGTGTGAATCGGCGGCAGCGAGGCATTTGAGAGAGAGATCGGGGAGAGGGGTGGGGAGGATGTACGCAATAGGAGCGAAGAAATGGGCGATCGAGAGTGGGGTTCGCGGAGAAGTGAGAGAAGAAAAACAGACGATCGGACATCGCGCGTCTTCCTTTGTCCGTGGGCGTTTGCAATTCATTCGAGGCGATGGACTGCGATGGAACTGCTTGGAGAGGGACTTTCTCGGGGGAGGAGGAGCAAGGGAAATTATGGCGTGGCAGGGGGTAGGTAGTATTGAGGGAGGAGGCGTAGAGGGTTTTATTGGGGGAGGAGGAGCAAGAGAAATTATGGAATGGCAGGGGGTAGGTACTATTGGGGGAGGATAGCCAGAGGGTTCTATTGGGGGAGGAGGAGCAAGGTAAATTATGGAGGGGCAGGGGGTAGGTACTATCGGGGGAGGAGGCGTAGAGGGTTCTATTGGGGGAGGAGGAGCAAGAGAAATTATGGAAGGGTAGGGGGTAGGTACTATTGGGGGAGGAGGTGCAGGGGATCTGTTGGGGAGGATAGCCAGAGGGTTCTATTGGGGGAGGAGGAGCAAGGTAAATTATGGAGGGGCAGGTGGTAGGTACTATTGGGGGAGGGGCTATTGGGAGGGGGAAGGAAAGGGGAAACAATGGAGAGGGAGGGGGCATGGGGTTCTAATGGGGGAGGAAGAGCAGGGGGTACTATTGGGGAGGAAACTATGGAGAGGGAGTGGGCAGGGGGTTTCATTGGGGGAGGAGGGGCAGGGGAGAGGGCTACTCAGCGGAGGGGCAGGGGAGAGGGCTACTCAGCCCTTCTTGCTCTCTTCGGAGAGAAATGAATCGCTCTGTTAACCGAGTACCTTCTCATTAATTTTGCAGATGTTTTATTTATAAAGTTGACTAGGCGCGAACGGGAAATGCTAGAAAGTGTGACGATTTTTTTAAGTATGCGATCCATGTGTTTAAATCTCTTTCTCGCATCGCATTATTAGGTACGAATATGCGCCGATTTTAGATCGAATGTTCGAATTATAATTATAGTAGCAGACCAACACGTTCTTTGCCGGGGGACTTTGTAACTTGAAAAGATTCCGTTGGTAGGTACCAATGATCATTCATGACTCCAAAGTCATAACTTTATCTTTTTCGACCACCATAATTTTGAAAAACGCACTGAAAACCTTTTTACAATACATCCCCATAGCTTATGTTTACGGTCTGGCCACATAGCGAGAAATTAAACAAACTATTTTGATTACTTACTCTTTAAAATGTTGCATAAAACTGACCATGAGTAAAGCAATGTGGACCCGACATCTCTTAGCTTTATGAAGTTTTGGAGCCTCTAAATTCTGAAGTAATATAATCGGTGCACCAGCCTTTAAAACCAATTTATGAGGAGGCATCCCTGGAGATTTCTGTGAATTTAAAAAATTAAACGCTAAATTTACTGCTTTGTCCACGTTTGTTACTGTATCCACAGAGTTGTTAACTATTTCTTCAGCAACCAATTGATTCACAAGAATCTCACTGAGTGAAGCCGCCGTTCCATATTTGGGGCGAGAATAGCTCCTTCACATAACCATGAAACTGAATTTTCACTCAAATAAGAAATTTTGGATAAACTTTTGATTTCAGTTCATCAACCTATTTTACCACATTACTTAGTTTTACTGGTATTTCAAATTCGCCATTTATATCTGGAATATTTCCATGAGCTATTTTCCACAGTAGTTCCGTGACTTCGCTTGCTGTATTATTCCCTTTTAAACATACGTTTGTTGATAGACTTGATTTTTCTGCTTCCCTCCGTTTAAAAGACGTTATTATATAAAACTTTTTAGAGAAGGAGAATTTGGAATCACATCTACAAAACATTTTAATTTTTTTATTTTAAATATACTCAAGTTTGTTGATAGGCTTAATTTTTCTCCTTTCCTCCATTTAGAAAATTTGGAATCACATCTACAAAACTGTTTTCACTTAGCTGTTTAACATTTAGCTTTTTATGAACAACATGTAACATTCACATACGATAGAGATTTTTTAAATTAGGTCTTTGGCAATGGCGATATAAACATCAAGCATAACTACAACTCTGATATGGTTTGTATTTTAATGTTCGAAAATCAATAAATAGAATTCCACATCATGTTTTGTGTCGTAGATAATTAATAAGCGTATTCTCCTTCTCAATTGAATTACTCTATTCCTCAATCGGCAACAATTGGGTTTCCATGGAAATGAAAAAATATTGACTAAAAAGCATGAAATTTTGGGTTAAATGCTCAATTTGGAAAAATTCGACCAGTATTTGAAATTTTACGTTAATAAAATGAAACTATTCTTTTTCCTGTTCCTGGGTAGATATAACTTCCAAATTCGTACGATGAATATAAATAATTTTAAAATGCACATTATCATTATGGTACACTCACTCCTGTCATTTAAATGAAGGAAAATAAAAATAAAATATTTTTAAATTAAAAAGGTAAATAAAATCTGTTTTAAAACCTTATCACGCCACCTGACTCTTTATTGTGGTTAAAATTACACCTTACTTTCCCATGCAATTTTAATGGGAAAAAATAAAAGTTCCTGGAATCGAACTTGGGACTTTGGGATAAGATGCAAACAGCCCTCGATTTTCACCTGGATGAGGGTGAATTGCACGCAAAATTTGGTAACACTGCTTCTCGCGGTGTCCGAATTCATAGCGAACAGGCAGACACGTTTTTTAAATGGATTTTTTCAAGAAACTCAATCGTTAACCATCGCGACTGATTGTTAAATTACCAAATAGTACCTCAATTGGGCAACTTCATGCGGAGTTATTTTATAGAGGTTTAAGTGTTGGGAAATGGAAAATGACGATCAGTGAATAGAAAGTTCTTTCAGGATGTTTCCCAGAAGGAAGGATCATGCAATTTGAGGATCGACAATCGCTAAATGACGTCATCATAGGAGAGATGGAATGAAAAGAACGTGCTCGTTAACAATATTATTATTATTATTTGGGAATCGGGAATAGGTTATTATCTATTTCACCTTGTTTACCTTTTCGGCATGAAATCAAAACTGGCGTTTAGGAAAATGGAAAATTGAAAAATATTTCCGGCACATCTCTTACGCCGAGGTTTCTGAGCATCTTTCGATTGTTAATCGTGTTGAAATCACTATAGGATAACTTTCAAATTACCACACTTTTTGGATTTCTCAGATTTGTTTCTGGAATTTACGAATGAAAAACGTAGTCGTTGAGTCATTTTTGGATGGCGGAATTCGGACAGTTGGCTACAATTTATTTTTAAATACTGCATTTAAGTTACGAGATGTCGGTGCTTGCATTCTGCAAGAGCTTAAAAAGACTACCATATACCGAGATCTAAATTCTCAAATTACCCAACGTGATCTCCAAGGTAACAGCATTTAAGCCAGGTGTGGCCCATATATATGACATAATAAATTCCAAAGTTCTCGCAGAATATTTCTAATTACCTGCGAAATTAAGAAACCTATCCGTATTTTCCAAATTCTCTGGCAATCGGCTCGCGTCCAAGTTTCGTGTCTCGAATCACCCTGTATCAGCGATAAGAACAATTATCATTAAGACAATAGCCTAAATGTTACGCTAAAATTTACGGAAAATTAAGATATTTTGTTTGTTAAGATTATTGCGTCATTATCCGTGACTTTTAGTAAGTATCCTGATCAAAAGAACCGCGAAATTCGTACATCGTCATTATTAGTTTTCGTAAGCGTATGGCATTACTTTTTCCACAGTTTCGCCAGGCCATATTTCAATCCCTCGTTCAATAATTGAAAAAAATTCTCGGAAAATTTTATGAAACACGACATTAATTTATTTAAACGTTTTTTTAAAATTTCATATATTAGGATGATTACGTCGTCATAAGGTCATGTCTTAGATTTAAATCAATCTCTTACCTATAGGTATAATAGCTAGTTGTGACTGCGTGACGAGCTGTGGCTTAACACAAATAGCTAGAGAATGGATCGTACGATTTCGACGATTTTTTCGCGATATACTGGGCTCTACATCTTATGCCTTCTAGAAGAGTCATCGTCTAATAATAATATCATGGGTTCGATTCCAGAGGTATTTATTTTCTCCATTTCATAAACACGGATACAGGCGCAGCGTATTAAATTCCACACTTAACACCGTAGGCTCAAAATTATATTTTCACAGCGTATTTACATTTTAAAATTACCTCTGATGGGGCCATGAAGTTTTTATTCCATTTATTCCTCTAAGAAATAATAAATATGAACAAAATACGCGCTGTGTCATCGTAAATGAATTAAACTCAATAGATATTAATCGATCCTCTTCATTATGTTGGTGGAGGTTAGTTCGTTTACATCAGATCAAGCCAAGACAGTTTTTATCAGTTGTAAAATATCCTTGCAGCTGATTGGCGCTTTTGAAAGCGCATCATCGCAACGCGGTATCGCGATATGCTTCTTGTTAGCCTTTTTATTGCGAGGTTCTAGCGGCTGGCCTATCGGATGGTCTTTATTCTGTCGAAGTAAATTTTGGAGTTGGGATTCTTTGTACCAAAGAGAACAATTTTTCAATTGAAGTGTATGTATGTTTTTATATATGGCTAATCAACCTCTTGGATTATTATTAAAGTGTCTTATAAATAACTAGTATATTGCCCGTCAAGAATGGCGGATTCAAATAGACAAGAAACGGAATTTAAAATTTTAACTGATAATGAATTATTTTACCTATCACATTTATATTGCTTTTATTTCTCGCAGCAATCGGTTGTCAAGATCAACAACTTTTGAGGTAGGAGACTTTGGGACAATAATATAAACTTGAGCTTCGACAATTACATTATCGTCAAGGCAGTTATCGTTGAAATGGCAATATTTCCCCAAAAATGTGATTTAAACGTTTAATGTGAGCGATTTCGAGCTGTAGGCAAAAAATATGAATAAAATAAGAAACTATATTAATTGTTCTTTAAAACAGTTCAAATCGGACGATCGTAGGTTAGTTTTTTCTAATTTTAATTTACAAAAGAATAAAAGCCTGCACGTCGAAAAATTCTGTTTTTACGTGCTATTTTATGGGAAATGGAAATGTCTTCCTTGGAGTCGAACCCTGGACTGTTTTCGAGATTTATTTCCTCATCACCTTAGAATATGCGAATCGAGCATTTCTGCTAAATTCCGGACTTGTATCTCGATACTTTATCGAGTTATTTGCATTTTTATAGTAAGAGCACACTCACACTCACCGTTATATCAGTGAGACAGAAAGATCGTGGAAACTATATTAACTAATACGTTCAGCATATACGGGTTAAGTATAATCCAGAAGCTGAAGACATTGCTGCGGGAGATCGTTAATGGCGGGTTCCCTCTCGCCATGGCGCTTTCCTTTCCTTCTCGTCATGGTTTCGCGCTTTTTCAAGTAGTCCACGAATTCTGCGCCGGAGCGATCGCTTGCCTGCCGCGGCCTCCGTCCTTCTTCTTCCGGTTTGATAGAGAGAGCCCTTGGCGTGCAGAGGGAAAGGGGAACGAGGCCATGGCCCACTCCATGCTCCCCTTTCCTTCCTTTTTTGCCGTCATTCCATCACCATCCCAAGCAGGTGGCCCGCGGGCCGCATTCGGACCTCTCATTACTTTTTAAGAGTTCTTTGCAAGAAGTAAAAAATGAACGCCTTACGGTCGGGTCGTGTCCGTCCGTACGCATGTTTCATCTGGGAAACTACTGGCCGGATGTTCGTGGAACTTGGTATTAAGGACATAAGGGCGAAGAAAATAAGAAAATGATATAAATGGCTCACCTAGCCTAATCGGGAGTGCCACTTTACCGACAAAAAACGAACATTCCTGTATATCTCGTAAAATATTAATTATAACTAAAAGGTCTTCGAAACAAAATTTTTAGAACTGGTCAAATTGCATGTTTTTTTCAGTACATATTTATCGAAGGAGTAGCCGATCTAAAGAAAATCAAACGATAAAGTCGTAATTCACTTTGAACTCAAATAGATATTTTCCCCCGTGTTTTCAATTGTTGTCAACGAAAATCATCTTCGTAGAACTGAAGTAAACAACATCTACAATAAACAAGTTTAATTTCCTTTCGTGCACCTACAGCAAATAGTAAATGATAGGAAATGGATTATCCACGATAAAAATCAACTTAATTACGTTTATTTTCTTAACGTATACACAACGCTTGTAAGTGAAAAGAAATGGATAATTTAGGTCGAAGGAATGAACCTGACGTAAATATCACAACTAGTAATTTCAAGTGAGGTATGTTTTAAATAATTTTCAATAGTTTTATTAATTACTACTGATTATTAAATAAATCACAAATCCAATATTTCTTTGCCGTCGCTTCTGATATATCGTTTTCCATTACTTAGACATTAGACTAAACCACTAATATTTATCTTTTTTTGGCATGATAACATAATTCTTAAAGAACGCCTTTGAAGCTCTGTGTACTCCGGTATGGAGTACACCTTTCCATACTTGCTGATTCTGCCGTAAGTGTAAGAGAAAGCGTGGAATAGACGACCATAGAGATACGAAACAATATAAAACGTTTAATATTTAGGAATTGTACGACATTTTTAATTAAAACGTTCAGAGTCATATGACAATAAGTTTCAACGTGACGCTTAAGATCATTATTAAGATACGCGGCCCGCTATATAAGTCGGAATTATCTATTCGGCCCTCATCTAGTTTGCGACATCATTCCTAGAGGATGAAATGTCTTCTACGTTCCGAATTCTTTCCACAATTAGGCGTGAATTTGCGCGGATTGACTCTAGGAAATAATTTACATGGAACCAATATATACGTTATTAATCAATGTCGAAGCAAAGTATCTAATTAGAGGTGAGTGATGAGCACACGATCAATTCGCCGATATACGCCGAGATAACTCTTTAACCGTCATCTCTTGGCGTTCGCATTGAGCAACTGCTACTTCGGAGAGGTTTCCCAAAATCTCCAAGGTGGGTGATTGCCCTCTCTGCGGCCAGCCTTCATCGTGCCTCTCCATATCTCCCACAATCCTCCTTTTCCTCCGTCCCATGCCTCCACATCCGCATTTCGGATTTATCGTCGAATCTCCGGCCGTATCTACACCCGCCGCTATTAATTCTAGATATAATGACCGAGGACTCAAAACTACGCATATTCCAGGAACTTCACCTTAGTTTTGCCTTCTTAAAAAATCTGATGCGGCCACCACATGACTTTCTCCATACGAGCAATATTTCTAAAAATACCAAATAAGTTAAATGATAATAAATAATGCAAGGAACTGCGAGAAAAATTCAAAGGCCTTACAAAGAACAGACATAAAACATATACCGTAGCCTTCTTATGTTAGATATAGCCACGAAGTTAAGTTAAGTTAAGTTAAGAATGAAAAGGAATGTTACTAAGACAACTAACGTAAACAAAATTTTACAAAAGTCGCCCCTAGGTAGTGCGGTGGCGGTTTTTAATATATCTCTTAAACAATACTTTATTTGGGAAAATGTATCCAACAAACGTTGTAGAAAATTAAATTTCTTACAACTTTTATGGCAGTAATTGTTTACATTGATCAAGTATTAAAGAGAAATATTTGAAACGGATAAGTGACAAGAGTAAACACCCACTTCCGGTTTACCGATTTTAACCAAACACTGATCAGCTCTTGTCCCTCTAATAAAAATTTCAAATATAAAATTTCGCATTGATCTTATTAATAGTTTTTGAGTTAGAGCGCCCACTAAATTCCTATCATACACACAGAGACATCAACGAGATAATGGTCAAATCGTGTTCAGGGGAACTCAAAACGTGTATTTCCGTTGGAATCTCGAAATCGATTTTTTCACGAAAACAATACTTTCTCCTATACTACGCATGGAGAAAGTAACAAGATGGAATAGTACACTCCACAAATGGAATATTATACAGAGATTTCAAAGACGTTCTTTATGGGAAATACGTATGAAACGGTATCGAAAGATTGGGCGGTTCTTGAATTCTAATCTGAAAAACTATATTAGTTGTGAATATGTGGTCCCGCGGACTTTTTTGTCGTAAATGATATCCTCTCCGAATAAATTCTGAACTATACCTCACAGGTCATATAAGAGCATGGGAGAGAAATGTATGAATTTTGAATTGTTGTTTGCCGAGAGAACCGTCCTAGCGATCGACGTAAATAAAATATTCGATGTTTTGCTGGAGATTTTCTCGAATTTTTGTCTCGCAAATGATAACTCGTAATGATGTGGTCTCGCGGGCCTTATTGTGGTAAATGACGTCCTCTATCCGAATACATTTTTTAATCACTACCTTGCAGATCATATAAGAGCATGGGAGAGAAAATATGGATTTATAATACGTAGTTGCCTGACGGATGCCATTTAACGAGATACGAGTATAACATTTTAAAAGTAATTATGTAAAGCGGAAGTTCTAATTGACGGATGCAGTTCAAAATCACAATTGGGCGATAAATTTCAATAAGGATCACACCTAAATAATTTAATTGCAATCCGTCCTGCGGTTTAGGAGATGAAAGTCATGACGGATAGAAGGACGGACAGACGAGACTTACCCATAAGGCGTTCCGCTACTACCGCCGAGCTGGGAAAGAACGCCTTAAAATGTGTACCGGTTTCCCTCTCTTTATGCGGGTTCGCTTTATGCGAATTCGCTATTGTGCGGCAAACTTATTGCTACCGGAATTTCTTTTTATGCGTCTTTGATTCGCTCTGATGCGGTTACGCGGCCAGTGCAATAGAAATGCAAGAAATTTCTCCACTACACCACAAGGCGACCATTCAGTCTCTCATTGTCTCTTATGCTGTGCGTAATAGTACTCAAGTAAAAGAGATGAGACAGGTTTCGTGTGATACTGTGTGAGCACACTTGAGAAGTTTTGTCTCCTTTCCCGCGGAACTTGCGTTGGGCCAAGACAACCCTCCAACTCTTTAAACCTCCACTATTATGTCACTCACAACAGCCACCACATGTGCTCGTCTGCTTCCTTTTATTGGCGAGTTTAATTAGTATAATTTACAGTGTTAATTGTTTTAAGATTGTATTTAGCGCATAAGAAGTCGTTGTGGAGCGAAAGAAGAGCGTCTTGGAGGGGAGTCAAGGCCCGCTCACACTAGTGAGAAACGCGGCGAAGCGAAAAGAAGCGCGGCTAGAAGAAAAATATTCTTAACGAAAAGTTAAATGGACTCGCTTACACTTAGACGCAGCGAAGGGAACGGAAGCGATGAGAAGCGAAAAGAATTTCTTGGGGAGAATATTTCTTCGCTTCGCCTGTCTTCACGAGGCGAAGTTTTGTGCGATCACTGTGAAGGTATTGGAATATGCACTGGAGATCGGGAATCATCGTGAAGGTTCGGGCATATTCATAATAGGATTTCCCTTTGATGATGAATTTCTTCGACTTGCTTCTCGTAAGTCTGAGTCGGAGTCTTCTTTTCACCGCGCTTCGCTTCGCCGCGTTTCTCCATAGTGTGAGCGGACCTTTAGGATCCCTTGTGGAACGTATCCCTATCTTTTACATGTAAATATGGGTTCTGTTTATGCGAATTCGCTTTATGCGTCACTTTCCTGGAACGCAACCCCCGCATAAAGAGAGGGAAACCTGTATCTCGAGTTAAAAAATGCCGTCGATTGCCAAGGAAATTTCTTAGTAAAAATGCTATATTTTGATAAAATATGTAAGTAAAACGCAAAAGTCGAGCTATTTCGAACCAAATGCAAAAATCGACGAAAAGAATAAGAATCTATGTTAATTTTCCGTTAAAATGGTTACTGCCCATAGATCGTACGTCATAACTTTAAATTTAATTTTGGAAAAGAAACAAGATGATCCAAGCAGAACTTATGATCCCTACTTTCCATTTAATCATTTATTTAATACTTATATTGGCTTTAATAGCTTTAAAGTCATCGCGGATATGTAGCTCTTTGTGTTCCCAAATTTCATAATTTAGCGTTATAAAATACTACAAATACATTCGAACGGAATATTAAATTGATCACGCGTATTTGTACGGCAAAAATAACGTGTACGTATTAGAATACTAGTAGAAAGTGCTTGCATACTGCAAGCATTTCATCTCACCTTAAAAAAACATTAATTTTTTAGAGAGATATTTCATCATGGGAAATATTTATTTAATTCAAAAGATTTCTCCTAGGGACCAAATTTCTTTTTTCCTTATGGAACAATAATAGAGTAAAACAATCGCTAATTTTTGCAATTTTATGAATATTATACTTTTTCCACATTGGGTTAATAATGCCACACATTTACGCCAAATTTTAAATTTGTACCACATTTAGAAGTGAAATAACATTTATCTAATTGTTTAAATTTAAATAATTTTTAACGGCCGCAATAATAATTTCATAGATAGAATAAAATTTTTATTCGTTTAAATAGACTAATCTCTAATAAACTTGAAATTTTCAGCTCTCTGACTCGCCCCGTTATATCTAAACATTTACCTATTTGTTTAAATTTTAAGAATTTTTAACTGCCAAACTAATCAAAATATCAAAATTTTTGTAAATCCTATTTCGTTTTTTTTACATTTCCTACCTATAAATAAAATTTCAGCTCCGTAGCATATTCGGAAATACATAAACTTTGAAAATTTGTTTAAACAATTGCAAATTTTTAGCGGCCGCATTGTTGCACTTTTTCAAGATTTTTCGTTTTTTCTAGTCGGTTTTGCACAAAATCCTACCTAAGAAAAAAATTTCGAATCTCCAGCTCATCTAGAAGTGCCTAAACATTAGTATCCTCTTATATATTATATCCTCTGTAAGAAACGTCGATATATAATGACTAGTAGTTGGTGCTTGCATTCTGCAAGCATATCATCTCACCTTGAAAAAGCATTCATTTCTCAGACAGATATTTCATCATTACAAATATTTTTTAATTCTAAAGATTTCACCTCCGCAGCGATTTTCGTTTTTCCCTTATGTAAAAATAATAGTTTAAAACAATCCCCAAACTTTGCAATTTTAAGAATTTCATACTTTCTCCATTATGGGGTACTAATGGTACACATTTATGCCAAATTTTAAACATATTTAACGGCCGCCGCAATATATTATACTTATTTATTACGAAATCTACTTCCATAAAATTATTTTACATCATAATCAATCTTAGGATAAATTGGAATATAATTAAATTTGAAAATATGTTCAAAATTAATCACACAGAGAGAGAGAGAGAGAGAGAGGAAGAGAGAAAGAAGATGGTAGGAGGAAATGTAGAACATGGAAATGCCTTTGCGCCCCCCTCGATATCATGTCAAAATTCATAAACAATACCTACTGGACCAACAATCGCAATTAATACTATAACCACCTTATGAAAAACAAAGAGGCAAACGATACGTCCTAGCCAATTGAGGGCTAGAATTTGACGGCTGCATATTGTAGGTCTTACAGTTAGGATGGATAAACGGATGGCAAATATACGTGTAATATTTTGCGCCCTCCCGATCTATCTCCCGCGACCCCTTCCTCCCCTCAGGGTGTCGCGTCCCACAATTTGGAAACCACTGTCCTGCTCTTCCGTTTCTTTAGACTAGAGAAAGAGAATGAGAAGGATACCTTTCTAGCCCTCGTTGCTATCTTCCCTCCTCCCCCCACTCCTCCTCCCCCCACTCCTCCTCCCCCCACTCATCCTCTCCCACTCCACTTCCCCCACTCTTCATCCCCCCACTCCTCCTCCATCCCACTCCTCCTCTCCTTACCCCACCCCTCCTCCAGCCCACTCCTCCTTACCCCACCCCCTTCCCTCAAACCTCCTTATTTTAAAGCCATCTTCAATACGGAATGGAATTTCGGAGTGAAGTTAAATTCCAGTTTAAATGACCGGAGTCATTGGATTCTTCAAAGTCGCACATTATGGCCATTCGCACCTGGAACAAGGGCGATGGATATATTGCCGCGATAGAAAGTCGCTCATTCAAGCGACAAAAAGTTTGTCGTCGAACTTGCAGTGTGGCCGCTTGCACAAGAAGCAATGTATGTAATGCAATGTACCGTAACGGTACGGCTATACTGGGCGTCCAAGTTCACGACGTTGGTTCGTAATACATCGTGTATAGTTTAGCAGTTTATAAACAGAAATACCGTATTTTCCCGATTACAGGGAGACCTCGAATATAAGGCGACCTCTTATTACAGAAGCCACGCGAAAGAAACAAATTCTGGGTATCGATATTAAATTTTTATTTCAAAATACCTGATTGGTTACACTTAATTTTCTGTGTAAATATAATCATGCAGTAAGATTAACAAATAATTACAATAAATCATGTACATTTATTGATTCACGGTGACCTACTTTAAATGATTAATTTTATTTATTAAAACTTTTAATGCGGGATAACTTTGGCAACTGCGGGCGGCATAAGCGTAATACTGCCTTCTAAAGGTGGAATAGACTATAGAATTATAGAACATAGAGGTTTGAATTTTAGTGGGGGTGAAAGGGGAGAGAGGGAATAAAAGAGAATTATTAAATCTCTCTAAATCACTCTATCTGAGCGTAACAGCAAATCTTTCATCTGATGAAATGGGATTTCCGAAGTGTGTTGTTAGTTTCGCGATGTCCTCTCTGACAAAAGCACACAATTCAAAAGAAGGGAAATAAGAAAAAATGATTCGGGTGACTCCTTAATGTCTGAAGTAACATGTGAAATTGTCCAAACGACGAGCCTTGTAGTATATTAAGCGGGTGTACTGAATACTTTCTTCTCGTCGTTTTCTTCTTCAAGTACCGCGAAACTGCGAGGCCAAGGCATACATCATCAACCAACGCTATCGCTGTACTGACTGCCTAGAAATAAGCTCTGCGGGTGGGCAAGGTCGGAGATTATCGCGGCAGTAAAGCTCACTGTAGCCACACAAAATTTGTACCGCGACATTCTGCCTGCCCGCCGCGTCCGAAACGAAGTAACCTAAGTATTTACTTTTCAATTGACTGGATAGATGCACAGATATGTTTCCTTCAAATAAGACCGACATTTCTAACATTTGCGTCAGCTGGCACGATTTTCGAATCGAGCGAGTATTGCTTGTTCTGCTGTCGTGATATACGACACGACGATCATTAATTTTCGGGAGCGTATATTTCGTAATCGCCGCCCATCGCGAGATATTCGGAGCAATCTGTTGCAAGGCGAAAAAGGGACGCCGCATTCACCTGCAAATCTTCTTCGAAATGGGTTTTAATATATCCATAACACCCTTCACCCTCACCGACGTCGCCTTTTCCTTTCTCATATACGTAGATTATAGAAAAGAATTGCAATCGCGAAAAAATCGACTTCGAAATTATAATGGAAATACTCGTTTTAGGCGTCCCAGATTCCAAAGAATTGATTTTCGCCATGCAGTCTGTCTGTCTGTGCGAGGTCCTAGAGTCTAGACGGTTGAACAAAATCGAACAATATTTCGCGAACAAAGAAACCACGAATATAAATATTAAAAACTTAAGAGTCTTATAAGGTACTGAATTAAATCCCAAATGTATCCCCTGTTGGTCGGGAGTTTTAATATTCCCGTGTTCACATAAATCGCACCATTATATAAAAAATAAGATTTCTTGAGAATTAAATATGATAAAGCATTCAAATTAATTTCATTGTAATCTTAAAAAGCCGGGTTATTTAAACTATATATGATATAAAAGCAGGGAATACTTTTCTTGATGTAGTCATTAACAAAACCTGAAAAAATAAATGAATTTCCATTAGTAATACATTCCACATCACACTTACTCCTCGACGTGGAATTTAGAAAAAATGATAAGCGATAGAAGTAATAACACCCCCAACGTTTTATTTACTGTATTTAAGAAAACGTGCGCGAGTTATTCGAGCAAATACTTAATTTATAATTTAATACATTAATCGCTTTACTGTTCTGAAAATCTGGTAACCCTATCGACAGTACTCACACATCAGATGAGTTCTCCCACTAATATCCTCCAGTGTAGGCCTTCTTAGATGCGTCTGAAAATATCTTTCTTATTATTGCGTTTTAAGCCTAACAACTGATAGGAAAAAAATACAGACAATTTAGTCCATATAGGGACCACTCACGAATACATTTAGCGATTTCCGTAACGTGCGCTTCGCTAGGCTAGCGCGAATAAGTGAAACTTATTTCCCGCGAACATTGGAACTTGCTACAGTAATTTCAGCGCGAAACTGCGAATATGGAGAGATTACTGTAAACCACTTGGAGGTAGCGACCCACAGTTTGAGACCTGCTGCCCTAAACGGATTAACCAAATCCGATGGTGTCTCGTATTTATGCATCCAGATTAAATCCTGACATGAACGTCGACATGAACGTTGAGCAATACCGTATTTATCTGAATATAAGACTACTCGAATGTAACACGTCCCAACAAAAATTGGCACTTATAGAAGGAAAAAAAAATAGTTATCTGAGTATAAGACGAGAATCCAATCGCAGAATTCTCAATTACATATAGAAGAACAATTTTCAAGATATATATTTAAGCTACACCATATAACACAAACTACAAGGGAAAACATGACAAAAATAAAGTGTTATAATACTTATTTAATTCAATTAAAAACGTTCAATTTTATGTGTTTATATGGTTGCGCCCGCCTCCCTCTCCCAGTGTGTAGTGAGTGCCCAATGGAAGTAAAAGGTTGAGAACCCTTGGTGTAGATCAGCGGTTCCCAAACTTTTTCACTTCACGAATTCCTTGAGCCTACATATTTCTCGTCGTGAACCTTTTGAATTAACGTTTTATCTTCACGAAGCCCTTGGGCTGTAACAGTTTTGGCGGCGAACCCCATATAACGGAGAGTAAATTTTGTAAAAACCAATCTTTTTGAACGTGTTTAATTCATGAAAAATAAAGTTTATATAGCACGTAGTACGTAAACGTGTAACATAAATCAGAATCTCAGATATTATCATCATTTTCTAGTTAGTAGCCTGTAAAATTCAAATATGTGTAATTCTTGAAGCATAAGAAAAAATCTGATGTGGCCACCACAACTTTTTCCATACCTGTATTATTTCTAAAAATTCCAAACAGGTTACATGATAATAAATATTTTAAGGAACTGAAAAAAAATTTAGACTTTACAAAGAACAGAAAAAAACTCCAACCATAGCCTTCTGACATTGGATATAGCCACGAAGCTTCAACAATTAAGAAACTATAAAAGAGCGTTACTAAGCGTCAATTGTTAACAATAGCCGTCGGTAAGTGGCGTGGTGGTGGCAGCTAAAACATTTAGTTTTTAATATATCTCTTTAACAATGCATCATATGGGAAAATGTTTCAAACAAAGGTTGTTGAAAATTTAATTTCCTACAATATTTATTCCAGTACATTTTTACATATATCTAAAATTAAAGTAAATATATATTTTAAAAACCGATATGTAAACATCCACTTCCGGCTGACCGATTTTACCAAAAACTAATCAGTTCTTGTGACTCATAAAAATGCTAAATATAAAATTTCGCGTTGACGTGATTAATAGTTTTTGAGTTAGAGCACCCACAAAAAAAACTGTCACATACACACACACAGACACCATCGAGAAAATGGTCAAAACGTGTTCAGGGGGCTTCAAAACGTGTATTTCTGTTGAAATCTGGAAATCGATTTTTTCATGAAAACAATACTTTCCCCCGTGCTACGTATGGAGAAAGTAAAAATTGAAAATAAAACTATTGCATAAGCCATATTTCTTTAAAATAGATATATAGCGTCCAGTGACATTAAAATTTAAAGATTTTTACGCCCAACTTCCACCCAGCTCTCCCCAGTTCTCTCAAGAATCTTCGTCCAGCATTCAGCACCTATGTGCCTTCGTGAATCTGCATAATACATACTTGATATTTATGTGAGGTATAACTAGTTGTCAAGTTTTATTATCACATATATGAGGTAATCAATATATTAATAACATTTACGTGCGGAAAACATTTTCCACGGTTTTGTTGTTTTTTTTTGGGCGACAACGCTTCTTTGGAGTTGCTTCTAGTCAGGAAAGCGTATAGTGAGACCAGACCAGAGGTCGGCTATATGTGGCACGTGTAGATATTTTACATGGCACAATATTTCAGGAAATAATAACAAAAAATATGTATTTTAAAATAATTTCACTATTAACAAGATGAAAAGTTGAGGGAATGATGTCTTATGCATGTGCGCATTAAGCATTAACTGAAACTTGACATTTGAGAAGGAGAAAAAAATCCTGTACTTGACCGAGAATTGAACCCGGGTCTCCCTCTAGCTAGCTTAGTTGGTTAAAGCAATTATCCGGCAAATGAAAGACCCGGGTTCGAATACCGGTCAAGAACAGGATTTTTTCTCCTTCTCAGATGTCAAATTTTAATTTTACTATTGTTTCAATTGTATTTCGTATCGTAATTATACTGCCATATATTAATAACTAGGGAGATGCCCGTTGAAATCCAACAGGAACGTTTTCGTGAAATAAAAAATGAACATAAATATACCTTGACTTTCTTTGGATGGCAAGAAAACAAACTTTCGTTCTTTTAGGCGTTCGTTGTTTCAAGTTTCCAACTCCTACGATGATTCTAAGTACCAAATTTTAATATGCAAATGATTAATGTTCTACATTCAAATGTATTCCTTCTCGTAAATAACACAACGAATGTTGTTTACATTGGTTGCTATGAAAAGAATTTCTCTCTCCTTCTCTCTCTCTCTCGTACTAATTGTAAGAGCATTCAAAGCACGCTTTTAACCATATGGATTGAAATAACAATAGGATTTCGAGGTTTGACAATGTAATTGGTTGACAAGACAACATCCCAATTAAATGCCAAGATTTCCCCAAAATATGTTAAATGTTTAACATGAGAAATTTCGAACAGAATTAAAAACTTCATAGTTTTTTCTTTAAAATGAGCTAGATTCGAAGATCATGGGTTAATTATTTCTAATTTAGATCTCAAAAAGAATAAAAGCCTGCAAGTCAAAAAGTCAATTTTTACGTGTTATCATATGGGAAATGGAAATGCCTACCTTGGAGTCGAACCTAGGACTTATTTCGTAATTTCTTTTCGTCATCATCTTATAATATGTGAATCGATCATTCCTGCCAAATATAAAAAATGAATCTCGATCCATTATCGAGTTATTCGCATTTTTATAGCGTGATAGAGGGAGCCACAAAGGGACAAAGGTAGCCTTTTATTATTGCTTATAATAAAAGTATAACTTTTGCTAAGCGTTATGTACATAAAAAATGAATTAAAGAATGGAACATGCTCGGAATGGTCACAGACTATGAATATTAAGACGATCAGCCAAAGAAACATGGAACCAGGGCACCGAAATTTTTTTCGCACCGATTTTCGTTCCGGTTCCCTCAAAACACAAAATTTCGGTTCGGTTCCTGTTTTGCTCCAGCATCCATCATTGAACCGGTTCGAACCGGTTTTTTCTTTCCGACTTTATTTTTTGGGAAATTTTCCATATAAACCAATGTTATAAATGAAGATGCGTTCCCGAAATGGAAAAGCACAATGTCATTTTTTCACTCAAAATAAAGTTGGAATATTGTACTAATGTATTTAAAAATTAACTAACATTAAATTTAAACATGCATACAATATATAAAAACAAATATATATCATAAAACTATAAAATAACAATTTAAAAAATATATTTCTGACCTAAAATTATCTTCCCCATTTGCTAACGGTAGTTGAAGCGTTATTATGGTATAGGAGAAGAGTTATTGGTCCTTGGAAAAGAAGCTGTTCTCAGAGAATTTTGAAATTGATTTAGATGGAGAGTCTAAAGGTGATTTTCGTGTTGGTGAATGTGTTGGAGGATTTTTTTCGCGTTTTTTGAAGAACTTGTCCGAAGAAATTTGAAGAGAGGCCTTCCGTTTTTTATCGTATAGCACCTTGTGACATGCCAAGTCATTATGGAGAGATTTAACAGCAGAAGAACTTCTTTCAACATCAGGGTCACAGTTTTCTATGTCAGTTATCATATCTTCTAGATTATTGAAAATCACACCTAAATTTTTGGTGTTCATAGTCTTCTTAAGTGAGGTGGGGGTTTCATCGGCATCAACGTTATCTGGGTCTGCTTTCATTCGCTCCTGTAAATCGGTCAAATATTCAGTGGAAATCTCCTCTGCATGAGACTCCAACAACTCGGTGAGATCAGCAGCATTCATATCTAAATCGAGTTTCCTTCACATTTTAAAAATTTCTTCGGCTATACTCTCTGTTATCTCTTCGAAGCTCCCATTACCAGTAACAAATTGAGGACAGAGCTTCCTCCATGCAACATTCAAGGTAGATTCCTTCATTTCGTTCCAGCAGGCGCTGATGTTCTGTATTGCATGAAGGATGTGGGACATCCCGTGGTGACGTCACGATACCGAGAGCACATCGTGAACACATAGCTCCAAATTTTACTGCCGAACATAAGTGTCGCCTTACGTAAAAACCTGGCCATCGCGCTATAATATTAGGTTATCGGTCTTTGGCCTAAGCTTTCTCAACCCCGTCTGTTTACCTGCGTGCGCGAGAATCGATGAACTTATCAGTGGACAGTACGTACGCAGGTGCGGAATATGGTGGCAATATGTAATGTACGTATCAGCGGACGTACCTTAAGCGGACGCTGCCTGTACATTAATTTTAGGTTTCTCCTTTTTAGCAGGCATAAAAAATGAGATTACAAATTAAACCTTTCATTATCTAATTAGAGCCGAAAGACTCAAGTCATAAAGTGATCAAGAGTTTTTATCATACTAGAAACAAAAAAATCGAGTCATAATGCCTTGAATAAAAGTCCATGTTCAGATCAAAATAAATAAATCTCTAAAATAATGGCCAAATACAGAGCAGCAGAAAATTGAGAACCGGGACAAAACAGACTAAATTGAATCAAATCAAACTTTTAAAACAAATATTCATACTTTTCCTGGCAACGCCGGGTATATCAGCTAGTGTAATATATAAAAAAAACCGTGTCAACCAGTAACAAACGATACTGGACACGCCCTAGCTCAAAAACAGAACGTTCCTTATTCTACAGCTAAATAGGAAAAACTGGCTGAAGATGAGTACAATTCATATGGAGAAGGAATGATACGCAGATTATAAAATTTATGTCAATCGAAAAATGAAGGACGAAATAAATAATTAAAGTAGGAAAAACTCCACTGCAGGAAAACACCCACACAAGGTGTGTGTGTGTGTGTGAAAACCCTGAAACCCTACTGATAGTAATATTTAAAGATAGAGAGGATCATAAAAGATAAGCACATAAAATGAAATGCACATAAACACAGTTATACATAAAACCATAGAAACATACAAGTACACATTAACACGTACGTATGCAAATGCAGATATTTAAATAATTTTGAAAACCTGTATGAGAGAATGATTGCTTTTCAGTTCAAAGTTATGAAGGGGAATGGAATAGGAGATGTTTTTGGTACGAGTGTTTGAAGGTACGTAGGGATGAAGAGTAGGAGACTATTCCGTAATCTGCATGCAGTGACAGTGACGTACATGGCTTTTCTGTGATGCGGAAATAATTAAGCGAGAGTGCCTAAAACGCCTCTTTTCCTGTTGATAGGATGATCCCACATGACAACTTCATTGAAGTCGCCAGCGTCTCCATAAAACGGAGAGCAAACAAAACAAATGCCAAGGCTCAATATTTCTTGATGAACGGCTAAGACTCTATACGTCCAGTGTCCGACTGTACTCGATTTGACTGAGACTGGTGGTGTGTAACCGGCCTAAAGCGAGTGCTTAATCGTGCGTGCGGACGCACGTCTATATGTGTGTTATTTTACTTAAATGATGTTATGGATCAATGGAGTTAATGTGGTACCCACAGATTGGCCTATAATTTCAGTTTCTATTAAATTATAAACGAAATATTTTTATGAAGCCCATATTAATATATGACGTCGCTCGTCTATTTTCTGCACGTTATATATATATATATATATATATATATATATATATATATATATATATATATATCCTGTTGGGCGAGCTACTTGGTCCTAAGTTATCTTCTTCAATGTTTTCCTCATCTTCCAGTTCTATTTTTGCCGATCCAGCCTGCTTGCTGTATAGTTATTTAATGTATTCTTCCCATACCTATGCTACATCCTTTGTTTCTGAGACTATCTTCCCATCCGTATTCATAATTCCTTTACCACGAATTCCATTAGACTTCTTATCTTCTAGAAAAAAGGTGTTGGAATGACATTTAATGCATGATCGCATAAATCTGAAATTAAATTTTGGCATTTGGGAAGGAGAAAAAATCCTGTACTTGACCGGGAATCGAACCCGGGTCTCCCCATTTTCCGAATAGGACACCCGGGTTCGATTCCCGGCCAAGTATATGATTTTTTTCTCCTTCTCAAATGTAAAAATTTTATTCTTATCTTCTAATTCCAGTGCCCTAGCGTACATCATATCGTACCGTGCTAATTTCTCCATTTGTTGTATTTCATCACATTTTTCTTTTATCCAAATTTCTCTTGCTTTATCTGTTACCCTTATCAACTCATTGTTCATGCGTCTATAGTTGTCTCTACCTTCTTCACTGTTAATGTTTTTCCATTTTTTCCTTAGTGATCCATGGTTTTCTGATTTTCCTCTCTTGTTTTCCAATCTCTTTATCCAAGGTATGCTTGATACTGGTTTTAATTTCTTACATTATACATGCTTTAATATTTTTATACTTCTTTTGTAATTACCTAGTAGATGATATGAGCCTCTTATTCAAATGCTCCGCCAACGTCACCTTTTGTAGCTGTTAGCTCTATATACTAGGTATGTCAGGAAAAGATACAAGTAGCAAAGCAACGTCAGTATCAATTTGGTTGCTTAGGGTGAGTGACAAAGACGCGCCCTGTGTTCCATCTTTTTCATTCCAGGAAACATTTATGATGCATTTTATCGATATTTAACGACAGAACAATATTAAACAAAAGTTCATTTTTGTCACCAGTAAAGTGGTACCCCTGATTGGCTGACGTGATTTATTTTTGTGATTTTCTTATTGCCTTTGATTGTAAGTCCTTAATATCAAATTTCATAAAAATCCGTTTGGTAGAAGCCGAGAACGAACATGCGGACAGACGGGCGGACAAACCGACGCTAATAGGCGTTTACGCTGGAAGCGAAACGCGCCTAAAAATTCATGTATAACTACCTAATTGTTGTCAACGTAAATAATCTTATTGAAGTAAATAAGATCTGCTATAATTAAAAAATATATTTAATTCCTTACGCGTTCATGACAGATTTTGTAAGCGGAAAGAAATTACGACGAAGAAAAGAACGTAAACGTAAATATTACAACTACTGAGCTCAATTGAGGTAGTTTTCAAATAATTTTCGATTTTTTGCTTGATTACAAATGTTTAGAAAATAAATAGGTAAATAAAAATTTAATATTTCCCTGGCATCATTTCTGATATATCTTTTTGCATTATTTAGTCATTAAAATTACGTAATATGTTTATTGATGCGCCAACTAAGGGGGGGAGAAGAAATTTTAAATAGAGATATAATCAGGTCGTGGTGTTTTGCTTTTTTATGGTGTGTTTGGTCAAATTATATTCTATAGTTTCAAATACTCCATTGCACGAAACGCACCTATTTGTAATACACTGTACACTTTCCTAACTTGTTTTTTCAATCAACCTGTATAATTTCTCATAAGGCCAGGGTATACCCTATTCATTCGAAAAAAGCAGAGGGTATACGACGTATACCACCGTATGCCCTCCACTACAACACTGGAGGGGGGCAAATATTTTAAAGACACTTATGCGAATAAAAGTGTGGGTTAGGCTTACTTGATTTAATTGGGCAGTGGCGACGTTAGAAAAACTTACGTTAGTGGTGTCGTAGAGTAAATAACTATTCTAGAGATGTTTTGAAGATTTACTCCTGAATAATTGACGGGTGTTCTCTGGAAATTCCAACATACATGTTAAATAAGCGCAACAAGTCAACATAGAAGAGGTTTGTGGATGTTTACAACAGTAGCTAATAATAGTTGTGTATCCGCCTATATATAGCGATTTGACAGTTTTCAACAAATTTCTCAAATGATTCTCATACCTATGGGAGCTCATTTATCGGTTTCTTTTCCTCGAGTTTGGTCATTTATATCATCGAATATAATTCACCTCGAAAGGAATTCAAACCTGTATTGTGAGTTCAAGCATGGGAACGTGTCTGCGCCATTCTCATCTGTAGCCCAAAGACCTTGAGTGTGATGATTTCAGCACGCCAGGAATGAAGGTCGGCCCGAATAATGCTTTTATTTCTACTACAATTGTTTGATTAGCACATCGTTCTCTTGAATATCAACCTCTAACTGATTCTACTTTTACATTTGCGTAAATGAGAAATTCTTTCAATCATCTCTAGAGTGAATATAAGCCCCATACTTCCATAGCAGAATAACAGGATAACATCGTGCAAATACTTGACCAGTTGCACCAGTGCAAATTTTTCTGGCCACTTGGTTCTGTCTTTCCCAATAAACCAGTCAAGACCCCTCACTGGTGGAGAGGCGTCTTCGGAATCCAACTTAATATAGTTTAGGTAGAAGTGCTCCATCGCACGAATTTGTGTTACATTGTATACTTCCCTATCTTGTTTAAAAAACAAAAATCATCTTTGCCTGGCAGTGGGCAGCAGCACTGATAGTATAGCAGAGAGAAAATATAAACAAATTATGTTGGCTGGATCCCGTATTTCCTCGATTCTAAGACGCATATTTTTCACTTTGTAATGTTTCGGAAATCAGGGTGCGTCTTATATTCGATGGCGTCTGTAGTATTATTTTTTTTCGAAAAGCTATTACTAAATCAAGGGTGCTTCGTACAATAATGGTGATGGCGTGATCGAGACGATTTGAACGGCTACAGTAACTGCGATGTAGAAAGCAAGAGAGAAACTTCCACATTACAATTCCCGTTTTGTTTTAATAATAATACAGAGATAAATCGTCGTCACGCTCGACTGTGGCGACGCAGGTGGCAAGGCTGCAAATTACTCTATTATATGTGATTCATAAGAAATATTTTACGTTAAAAAACAACTTATTTTCTTTTAGCAAATAAAACTTATTAATTAAAGTAAAAATAGACAGATCTTGCGATCGAATTGCTTAATTAATAATGTATGTTGTCAGCAACAAGAGAAGTATTGTTGGCATAATCAAGCTTCAATAATTTGAATCATAAAAAGTTTATTATAGTAAATAATATTAGTTATCAGTTAAAGAGTAAAGTGACATTAAAATGGATGATAATATTGAAGAGACACCTGAAGAACGTCGAAGACGATTGGTCAGGGAACGAACCCGAAGATCTAGCAACAGAAGTTGGATGAAAGGAGAGACTACAATCGAAAATATCACCAAACTATGATCAAACCTATTTTCTTTTTGTTTACCCGTCAACTTTGACGGGTTATTGGCTAATAACGTTTATATTATTGGACAATATGAATTCCCTCCCTCGATGTAAAACATTCCGAAGGGAAAATAGTCTCCCATTCGGATCTCCGGGCGAGGACTGCCTCAAGGGAAGCAACTTCGCCTTTAGTTACAGATTGTTCAAGTCCAAGACGTCCTCTCCGCTATTTTAACCGCCATATTCGTGTTTGTGGCCTCACATGGAGATTTTCCGTCGTCCGCCTAAATAAGCGCCTCAGTTGGGCGTGGCATTCGTCCTTCACATCGCCGCCGACGCCCTCTGGCATGCTCTCCTCCCCCCCCCCCCCCCAAATCCATCATTGCACTCCATTTTTGCCCACCCACCAAATCCCCAGATTAGCATGGCGACACGAATAAGTAATTTAACGCATCGCGTATTTGGAAGGAAGTAATGAGTGGACGCGATGCTTAGGAACTCGAACATCGGTGGAGCGAAGTAACTGTTTACCGAGTGGAAATGTATTTCGCTGACATTTCACCATCCGAGGACATTCCTTCTGATTGTTTACACAGCCGCTCTCCGGCAAGTGATCCGGGTGAAAGTTTATCTCGCTAGACTCGCCGCGTCACACATTTCGTTGTCTCGGTTTCTCGTGTAATGCCCGCAATCGAGTGTGATTGGAGCAGAAAGCCTCGATTAGCGAAACGCTCGGCCTCGCTTCGAAAGGAAATTCCAAGGAAATCTGCTCGTCTTTCGAGACTACGACACGAATCTGGACGACCGAGAAGTTCCTCCAATTCGCGGCTGGTTTCAAGCAATGGCGCCCAAAACTTTTCGGTTCAAAAGCTACATAACCTATTACTGCGCTCATCGCGGGCCGCATTAAGTGGAAAATAGAGCCGAAGAATAATTTAAGAAAACTAAAGGGTTTAGTTATGGGTCAATATTACCTAGTCAGTGTAATTTCCAGTCAAAATAATGGCGGGATTTTAATCATAAAAAGTTAGGTGAACCAGTTTTGTCTCACAATGAATTTTGTCCTATGCTCATATCTTATCTAAAAATAATAAAAGATTTCTGTTTCTTTCTTACATAGTGCCTATTTGTGAAACGTTCTCTTCCCCCTCCCCCTCTTTCTCTCAGCCTCCCTCCCTCTATCTCCCTTCCTTCTCTCTCCCTTCCTCCTCTCTCCCTCTCTATTTCCCGTCTTCTCCCTTCACCCCTCTCTCCCACTCTCCCTCTTTCTCTCCTTCCCTACCTATAAAATTTCGCGAAAAATACCGAGTGTTTCCATGACGGCGAACGATTTTTAGACGTTCTTTACCAGCGAAGCGGTAGTAGCGGAACACCTTATGGGCACGTCTCTTCAGTCCGTCCGTTTGTCGTAACTTTTATCTCCTGGACCGCTGGAAGGATTTTAATTAAATTAAGTACGAGTGCTCCTTAGTAAAATTTATCGCCCAATTGCGTTTTTAATTCCATCCGTCAATTAGAACATACGCTTTATATAAGCACTTAAATAAACTTATACCTACTCGTATCTTGTTAAATGGCATCCGTCAAGTAACAATTAAATGCCATATTTTTCTCTCCCTAGCTCTTATATGATCTGTAAGGTATCGATTAAACAAGAAGGAAAAGTATACTGCATAAATGGAATATACAGAGATTTCAAAGGCGTTCTTTGTGGGAAATGCGTAGGGTTGCCAGCCACCTTATGAGTAGTTGATTCCGGGAGATTTCCACCTCATGAGTAGCAAATTCCGGGAGAATCCAGGAGAATTTTCTCTAGGTAAAAAACAACTTAAATTAGCAATCAAATTTGTTTTACTTACTTATTAGAAAGCATATGATTATTTAATCTTTATTTTATTTTTAAAGTTAGAGTTGCCACCTTGTAAATAGCTGATTCCGGGAGATATCCACCATATGTGTAGTTAATTGCGAGATTGTCTGTACGTTAAAAACAGCTAATGAGAACAATAAAACTTGTTTTATATATTATTTAGAAAACATATGAATATTTAACCTTAATTTTGTTTTAACATTGTTGTGTAAATTATAATAACAAACTTAAAAATAGCATTACTTCAAAAGCCATACTTCGTTTATTTAATTTGAATTTGTATTTTGAGCTACTTTGAGGAGTCTCCAAAAGATATGGTTTTGATAGTAAAAAGGCATGGAAATCTTTACATTCGTAATTAAAATTGGTGCATACTTGAATTTCTGCCTTGACATTATCCACACTTTATTTGTTTCGACCTATACTCAACAATTCGATAATAACATTGAACACACGTTCGCAGATTGCGTTGGATACTGCAACTGAAAGCACAAACGTTACAATTTTCTTTAATTCCCCGCCAACTCCATTTACTTTTGAAAAGAAATCTAAAGCAATGTTGAATGTTTCTTGATTGGTTTAAATTGTAATAAAAATCAGGCGACCTTTTAGTGGCGCGTATAAAGAGTATATTTCTACATTAAGTATCGCTTCATTGGAATCAAAAGAAATGCCAGGGGAGCCGGTGATGTAGTGGTTAGAGTGTTGGCCCCACCGTACGATCTGCTAAAAAAGCGACACCCGGTTCGAATCCTTACGAGGATTTTTTCCGAGGACGCTCCGGCCCCCTATTTATGCGTGTTGGAACTAAGGTGACGAGGACGAGGAAAGAGAACACGAGAAAATGAGGAGCGCGCTCAAATCAACACTCCGTCCTTCGGAAGGGACGTTAAGCAGTTGGCCCCCCTGGTGTTCTTCGCAAGAGCAGGCAAATGCCGGCACCGGGTTTCCCTCCTCCCTTCCTGGCTATTCATTGCACTACCTCTAAGATACCCATTGTGAGTAAGAAAGAGGCGAATCGGCTGGACTCGGATCAGATTAGTAAAGAAATGGTTCTACCACAATCTCAACTTAATATAAGGTAAAAAGACTAGTAAAGCTGAAAATTGCATAATTACGAACGGACAAGTGCTACCAGATTCCGGGAGAGATGTATCTGAGGTGGGTTAATTCCGGGATAGGTGGCAACCCTAGAAATGCGTATAAAACAGTATGGAAAGATTGGGTGGTTCTCTAATTACTTTCTCGGAAACCATAAGTCGTAATTATACTCGTATGGTCCCGCGGACGTTATTGTGGTAAATGTTGTCCTCTATTCGAATAAATTTTTAGTCTATTCCTCATTACATAAGAGCTTTCGGGAGCGAATATGGTTTTTTAATTGTTGTTTTCCATCAAATTGTCGTAGCGATCGATGTAAACAAAATATGTTATATGTATTAGCATAATATATGCTTGGGATTTTCTCGAATTTTTATCTCCGAAGCTATAGGTCGTAATTATGTGGTCTCGCGGACTTTTTTGTGGTAAATGTTATCTTCTATCAGAGTAAACTTTTATTCGATACCCTACAGATCATATAAAAGCCAGGGAGAGAAAAATATGGTATTTAATTACGGCTTGACGGAAGCCATTGAACGAAATGCGAGTATACGTTTATTTAATTGCTTATATAAATTGGAAGTTCTAATTGATAAATGCAGTTGAAAATCATAATTTGCCTGTAAATTTTAATTAGGATCACTAATACTTCATTTAATTAAAATCCGCCCAGTAGTTGCGGAGATTAAACATGCGGAAGAACGGAGGCGACATGTCCATAAGGCGCTCCGCTCCTACCGCTTTGCTAGTAAAGAACTCCTAAAATGTATTCAAATAGAAGACAAGATTTACCACAAAAATGGCCGCGAGACCACATGTTTACATCGATTGATACGACAATTATATCGGTAAACAACAATTAAAAAACGATATTTTCTCTCCAAAGCTCTTATATGATCTGTGAGGTATAGATTAAAAATTTAATCGTATCATTTACCTCAAAAAATTCCGCGAGACCATATAATTATTACTTATAGTATCGGAGATAAAGATTCAAGAACCGCACAATCTTTCTATACATTTTTAAGTATGTATTTTCCATTAAGAACGCTTTTGAAATCTCTGTGTATTCCATTTATGGAGTTCTTTTCCATCTTTTTCCTTCATAAAATGTGATATTTTGGCATTGGAAACGAATCTGTGGACCGATTAGACGCGCATTCGAAAATCGACCGTTGGAAAATATATTTTAATTCTTTTAGGCGTCCTTTGGTTCAAGTCCCAAGTTTGTATGATGATTATAACTAGGAGACTTGTCCCTACGCGCTACTGTCGTCAACCCCGCCCCCCGTTCGCTTAGCTCACTCAAGGGTCCTCGGCGTTACGCGCGCCCCGTTATCTTTCGCTAATGTAAGCTGAAATCTTTCATGATTGCTCTTACCAAGACGCATATTTGTATTCAATAACTTTTTTCTCCGACTTACGGTTTCCAAAATACATATAATTCTTTAAATAATTCAAACGGGCGCCATTTAGTTTCAAGAAGACGGAAGAAAATTTAAATAATTTTCCTTAAGTCTTTTAGTTATTAGTAACAATATGGGAGACGGACCGACAGACACTTGGGAAATAATACGTGGGAATTTAAAATGTCAACGAAAAAAAATCTGCACACTGTTTCAGCTCTTCCTATGCTACTCAAACGAAGAGAAAAAACAGTCTTATAATAGAATTCGAGACTTCAACGTAGACGACGAACAGTTTAAAACTTTCAAGTGGCGTTGCCAAGTTATTCCTGAAAATTTGGTCGAAAAAGATTGAAAATTTTTTGAGTTGTAAGCGGTTTTCTCATTTGGACATATGCGTGACCTATGTGTGATACATTATGTATGGTATATGTATGATTTGCTTTAAATTCTATTATGGGAAAAGATGGGTAATGACAAAATATATTTTCTATTTCCATTTTGTTTCATTTTATCCTGTAATAATTGTTGAACTCATGATGGGCCGGCGGACCGTATTTGGAGTACCAGTGGTTTAAAACGACCAAAACGTGTAAAATTTTCTTTTTGTAAATCCGTCATAATCGTTGTAAATTTGTTAAATCTTGTTTATTTCCTAGTTTTTTCTATCTTTGGGGAGTACAACTACTGATGGGGTTTTGAGAAAAAGGATTTAAGGTTTCAGAAAATATATTCCAGCCTAAGGGTTAGAACATTCCGTATTTTTTTTTATGATTACCCCATGTGAAGATTGTTTGCCCTTTCATCGTGTAACACTTTCCAATCTTTTGAAATTACGCGGGGCGATTAAGTAAATTCCTTAAATTCCTATTTTTGGAAATTTAATAATGCGCCTTCGGCTGCTCCGCCTAACCGATCAGCAAACCCAATTGATCTTCCGTAGTCCATTTATAAACTAGAATACGTATCACCGAGCGATTGCAGTTTAATGTAATTGGAAGCTGTGGATTCTACAATACCAAATATAGCGAACGTATATCAGAAAAGTTGGGCGATTGGGTGCAGTGTCAATGGAATGCCAAGGAATGGTACCGCGAGTGTTGTGTGGGTGCATAGGCAATAAAACATTCATTTGTGAGAAATTTATTAATGAAACAAAGTAAGTGGTAGATAAAATGTTGCGTCAGAAATTTTAATTCTGGTGTGTGAATCAGATATGCGAGAAAGAATACAAATTTCTGTATTGACCCTATTTACACAACCTCATGGGAGTGAATAGGGTTATGCAACATAAGTAGCTCTTACTTAGAACTGAGAGTGATTATAACAATTTCTATTGCATTAATATATTGTTCGAGGGTCAGCGCATACCAGTATCCACAAGACACCAGAGAAATATTAAATAGTAAACAGCAGCTTCAAACGTTTCATTTTTGTCCCGATTCACCCTGGCTTACTCTACATATTTGTTATTGATAACTCACATCAGGAGTGCAGCTCAATACACCTGAATAATATTTAAAAGCTTTAAGCATATCCAAAAGTTTTTCTTTAATTTTGGATGCAAGAATCTCAATTATTTTACTGAAAATTTTCACCGAGATAATGGGTCAAGCTGTTACTGTTAGATTGAATACGATGAATTGCTCCTCCGTTATATAATCAAATTTCCTCATCATTTCTACGAATTAAAAAAAATGGAACTCTTTAAATTTTTGGGTTGGGTTGGTAGAATGGGAGGGGAGGAAGAGAGGGAGAGAGAGAGGAGAATGGGAGGTAGAGAGAGAGGGAGAATTAGAGGTAGAATGGGTGGGAGAATGGGAGGTAGAGGGAGGGAGAATTGGAGGTAGAGGGAGGGAGAATTGGAGGTAGAGAGGGAGAGAGAATTAGAGGGATAGATAGATGTCTTTATTCGGGCGAAATTTGGACCATAAGGCCCACTCTTACATTTTCATTAGGGAGAGAGCGAGGGAGAATGGGGAATGTCTTAATTTTAATTTAATATTTTATGCATTTATACCGTCATTATTGATGGACCATTACTCTAGTCGTAATACATTTCCATAGTTGCCGTGTCTCTTTTGTATATCCTCTTACATGATTTCCAATATCAGGATCATGTATCACCCCTTAAAATTCATCTGCTACATTCGTGATTCCACCGCTTTCGATTCCCACTTCGTTCCAAAAGTGATTTATGCTTTCGTTTCTTTCGCAGGCGTTCCACAACAGGGTGTCTTCTACCCCAACTCCTTCATACCCTTCAGGATTCATTCCGGAGGACTGGAATCTCCCATCCATCAGCCGCATCAGACCCATAGATTCCAGCAGACTTTCGAGCCGTTCGACCAATCTGGAGAGCCGCTTCCCTTTCAGACGCCACCATCTCCTCAGCCGGATAAGTCTCACTTCCGTCTTCTTCCCTATCAGAACGGAGGAAATGTCTTCGGCGGCAGCCCTTCCTCCGCTCAGCGACTCCACCAGAGGCAGCAGACGTTCCAGCACCAACCCCAGTACCAGATTCAGCATCCGACGATCGGTTTCCCCTCTTTCAGAGACGAGCAAGACCAGAGGGCGCCGCAGTCTGCGGTGGGAGTTGGATTCACGCCTCCCGGCTTTTCCTTCATATCGCCGCCAAGAAACGACCCGAGCGCTTCCGTTAGAGGTCTAGGGACCGGCATCCTCACCCAGGTGAGAAGGAAGGCGATTTCTTTATTCGCCTTGAAATATCAGCGGATAAAGAAACTTTCGCATTGAATTCGTCTTCTTTAATTCGACGGCCCTCTTCGGCATCGCCAGTCGGATCAAAGTGCGAACCGAGTCTTCGAACCTCAGTTCCTTTTGCGTGTCGTAGAATCTTATCGTTAGATCTTTCGTTTATCTCTTACTTTTGTATGCTGCAACCAAATAACAAACAGCGGTTGTTTGCGGAAAATGCTTCGTTTAGCGTTTGTTAATTACGACATCTAGCGAGCCTTCCGGTACTAACTACAGGACATCCGTCGATCGGTTGAGTCGATCCAAAGAACGCAAGTAATGGTTATAAAAAACTATTTTTATAAATAATTCGTATAAAGATACAATACATTTCGAAGTTAATGTTAAAGTTATTAATAAAGAATGCGACTAATCATGCACGTATCTTAATCACAAAATCAGTCGAGCTACTGAAGTATCCTAAAGAATAGAATAGACACAATATAAACATATGTTATAATCATAAAATTGTTTTACTTTAATTGTCGTTTTTGATCTCTTTATAAAAGATTGCATTAATTATTATTAGAATAGCAATTGAAAATTAAATTATAAAAATCTTGATAACTTAGTGCACTGAAATATTGATAGCTTAATGTACACACAATGAACATAAAACTTCTGTGAGTAAACAATAAACAAGCCATAGCAACCTGAAGGATAACATGTACGATATAAGAATTATTTTCCACATGGTACGCGATGCTCTCACCGTGGCAGAGTCATTTTAATCCATTGCTAATGAAAAGCAGTATAAGTTTGATGTGGTTCGAGTCCTGTAAAGGCAAGTAATTTTTAGTGACTGCGTCTGCTTAACGCAGCTGTTCCCAACCTTTTTCACTTCGCGAACCCCTTGAGCTAATCTATTTCTCATAGCGAACCCCTTGGATTAACCTTTTATCTTCGTGAACCCCTTGAGTTTTAATAGTTTTGGCGGCGAGCCCCCTATAATGGAGAGTAAATTTTATAAAAACAAATTTTTCTGAACGCGTTTAATTTATGAAAAATAAAAAGTTTATATAGCACATAGTATGCAATAAACGTTTACAATAAAATCAGAATCTCTGATATTGTCATCAGTTTCTAGTTAGTACCCTGTAAAATTCAAATATAATTCTTGAAGCATAAGAAAAATTGAAAATAAAACCGTGCAACTAATTTGAAAGAAATTAAAATATTGGTAAGAATTGTAAGACCAAGAAAGTGAAAAAGACGCCATTGCCAAATTTTTCTTGCGAACCCCTCAGATTTATTCCGCGAAACCCTAGGGGTACGCGAAACACCGGTTGGGAAACGCTGGCTTAACGTACAGGCCACGTTCTCGAAAACGCGTAGGTTAAGCGGACTGCGATTTACCATACAAATGCACGTTATAAACGTAGATGCATTCACGTGGAGGTCCATGAATTTTTCACTCAAACTTTAGCTGGAATATTGCACCACTGCATTTATAAAGTAACAGACACTAAATATAATCATGTAAACAATAAATTAAAGCACAGAAACATCATAAATATGAATAAATATTCACTTAAAAATAATTTCTTTTATGAAATCTCATTTTCCATTTGCTTGATTTAGTTGATGAGTTGTTATAGCGCAGAAGAAAAATTATTGGTAGGAGTAAAGGAAGCTGTTAACAGAGGATTTCGAAAGGGATTATCTGGAGTTACCGGAGGGAACTCTATTTGATTTTGATGGCGATTTGGGATTGGTTCAAGAGATAGCTCAACTTCTTTGGGGCTGCAAAGGCAATAAAAATTCTTGAATGACGGGTTTCTCTTCAGGAGAGACGTATAAGTTCCCAAAATAAGAACATTATTCTGCTAATGGACGAATGTGCTGCATACAATCGAGCGGGCGTAAAATTCAAGTACGTGCGTGGTAACAGGACGAGTTAAATGTAGCCCCTAGACCTGGGAATTGCCTCAAAAGTCATACTGAAAGCGGTTGATACGATATCAAGGGAAAAATTTTTGTGACAGATATCAGGAAATGGAACGTTCTCGATACAATGAAAAATAGCGTTGTTGTGATAGGCTATACATCATCCTAATGCTGTATAGCCTATATAGCCTATAGGCTACACATCATCATAATGCTGTATAGCCTATCTCATTGCAAGCTGCTTTGCAAAACCTGAAATTTCAAAAAAGAAAAGTGACGTCAAAACCGAAAATACGAGATCTGATTTTGATGACTGGGGTGAGCTGCGGCCTGTGATCGACAGCAAAACGCATTTAGAAGATTTTGTTGATGCTGACTTCATGAAATTAACCTACAGGTATTGGATGGATCCTATCCATGTAATCGAGACAGAAGTAACTGCTGTCACAGCAGCAGGGTCGGCATGGTGGCGGTGCCAACGGTGCGACTGCACCGGTCCCCACGCTTACTGATGCTCCGCACTCTCTAAAAACAATTTGTAGTGCTTTTTGAAGAGCATACATTTAAAAAAGTCGGGAAAAATATCGAACATTGTCATAATGAGAAATGACACTTTATTTATTTGAATTTACTATTAAAAATGTTTCACTCGAAAAAGACTCTGCACTCTCACTTTGAACCGAGCACCTCGATTTTCCTAGCCGTCTTTATACAGCAGCTTATGAGAGAAAAGTAAATGAGGATAAAGAGGAAAGCCTCCCTCCTATCCGCAAATGAACCTTCTCAGCGCGTGCTGTGCTTGAATTCCTTGTGGATTCTAATGTGGATGAAAATGCCGTCAAAGCAATGGATATATTACGTATTTAAGGAATGTAAGACAGTTATAAAGCAGTGTAAAATTAATGAATATCTCAAAAACAGTCACACTGATTATTATATTGATGTGAAATCTTTCTATCATTTTCATGCGTTACATTTTTTATATCGATGTCTCTCCATTATAATGTGTATCTACCTGTTCATTATACGAGTCGTCGGTGCTTGAACGGATCACATATAGATCATATACATAAAGAATAATATACTATCATAGGAACGCTTTGGTGCAAAAATAATTCTCATAGGTGGAGATATATTGACAAACTCTTCCAGTTGTTCCAATAGCTAACAGAACACAGATTTTCGAGGAGTGCAACAAATCAATCACGTTATGACAGTGGTTTCCAAACTTGACCAAGCAGGGCCCCCCTTCACTAAGGAAAAAATTAGCTAAGAAAACTTACTTGATCTACAATTTTGATGTAGCTTATATATGATAATATTAAATGGTATAAAAAAATGTAATAAAATTCAATGAAACAATTTGCTAGTGGGATGTGTGTGCTTGCTTTTCAGCACAAAGTTTTTGGAATCTGGGTGTCGTTGATGAGATGGAAACTCGCAGTTCCTTTTCAATTATTAGTCGAGAGCGATACTTGGTCTTCATGACAGCAACAGCGGAAAATCCAGTTTCACACAAGTATGAAGTTACAAACAGAAGTAGAATATTAATGGCTTTTTCTGATAGAAGAGGATATTTTCTTACGACTTGCAGCCAAAACTGAGGACGTTTTTCAGGATCGAATACCCGACGCAACAAATTATCGCTCGATAAGTCTATCAGTTGTTTCTGCTCTGAAGTCGACAGTTCAGAGGCAATATCAAGGTTTCTCCAACTGAATGAGGCTTCAGACATTCTATAAGAAACTTTGTAAGAGGCGAGCAATGCTTTTGAGGCAATGGTTTTCGTTTTTGCCAACACTTGTACACTTATAATTCGACCGTATTTTTGAGAGATTTTTAAAGTTTCAACGGTCAACTTTCTTACAGCAATATACAGTATTTCCAGCTATTCGAGCTCGAATAGTTTATCTTCCAATAAAATAATCCGATTATCTATTTTGCCCCCAAAGGACCCGAGATCTGGAAAACTGCACTACACATATTCAAGCGTCGCACCAAAGCAGCATAGGCCGGGCGCAGAATCTCCCAGAGGATTCTCACCTTCTTCCGCGGGAAGCCTTCCAGCGACCACAGGGCAGGAGAGACCTGCGGAAGAGCAGAGCTCCGACGAAGATGCAGACGAAGTGGCCTTGCTTCCCCACATCCCCTCCGGGTTCTCCGTGCTCCCGACGCCACCGGAGCAGCCCAGGATACCAGTCAGAACGAGAGCGCATCACGCAGGAGAATCGAGGGAGCCACGACTACTACTGGGATTTTCGGGGACACCGGAAGAAGACATGTCCGGTCCCCCGTCTTTCGTCGATCAGAATCTAGATGTGGAGGAGGAGGTGGAGGAGGATGGGAAGAGGGGAGAGGGGCCGGAAGAAGAGAGGAGAGGGAAAGGAAAGGGAGAGGGTGCACTGAGGAAGAAGCCAGGGAACAGGGCTCAGCCGGGCACTAGGGGCAACCGCCTCGTTCCAGCTGGAAGGGAAGAGGGAAGGAGAGGGGTGGGAAGGGGGAAGGGGGGAGAAGCGAATGTGGAGGGAGGGGGGAAAGAAGGATCGCAAGAGAGGCCTCTACTCGGGTGAGTGAGATAGCGACCAAATGTCTCCATAACCAATGTAATTTTGGAATTATAGGGGAAGGGAAAAATATTGTATTATTATTCTCATGCTAATTGGATGACCACGGAAACGGAATCTCTGATAAAGCTCTACTCTAGCTAGTGTTTCTCAACCGCTGGTCCCCGGTCCCCAAGGGTCCGCGCGATATTTCTCGGGAGTCCGCGAGATAAGTAGGACATGATGTTTATTTTTATCTATAAGTCACAGTAGAGAATTGCAAGTTTCGTAATTTCTTAATATGGAATTTTTCCACATATATCTTGTTTGATCCAGCGCAGAGCTCTGATTAATATTTCAAAGCAAAAAAAAACAAGGCAATGAATGAAAAAAGTCTGAACTTCTCATGGGGAATGGGTCCACAGAAATTGTAGGACTTCGTAGTGGGTCCGCGGCTCCAAACGTTTGAGAAACACTGCAATTTAAGCAATATTTTTTGGCGGAATTTGTTATGATGTTTCCGTTTCTTCAAACCGAAAATCAGTTGCTGCGTAACTGAAAAGTGGCAATATTTATCGTCCAAGTATTTCCTAATCCGGGCTATATATTTAAACTACTTGAAACACGTAGATGTTAGCTATAATTTTATGAACTTTTGTAGAAAATGCGTTTATTTTTTCACATTTTTTGGCTAGAGTGATAAGAAAGTTTTATGCACACTCATGAAATTTGGGTGTTTCGCGAAGTTCTAGTAAACCTGAGAGTGTACTGCGAAATTTTAATAGTTGCGGGACACTACTTATGGCCTGCGTCCGACGCATCGTTCTTCTGGCATGAGGGTGAGGCATCACCTCGGGGCTTTACGAGCTTCCTAGTCTCTATGAAGGTTTCATTGATCTTAAACTCGCTAAATTAACAAAAATGGGTAGCTGTTTCAGCGCCAATTAAACGTTTGAATTAAAATTTATATAAAAATATTACGGGAATTGATTATAGCAAGCTCAATTTTCCTTGCTGCTGCGAAATTAAATACTTAACGAGATGACCTTTTTAATTTTCTTTGTTTCAAAACATGAATTAGAACAGAAAGCGTAATCCATAGCAATATTTCACATCTTAAACGAAACGCTTGTTAAACCACATTTTTTCCTAAAAATATCATCGATCGACATTTATACTTTACTAAGTTACTTCAGTTCTAACTACTGACAATCTCTCCTCCGCTTCAGGCCAGGGGGAAGGAGGTACAAGAGCGGCTCCGGAGTGAGGAGGCTGCGTCCAAAGGCGAATTCGCAGGACGAGGCCGCACCCAGCACCTTCCGCCCGAGGGGCAGATTCTCCGGCGGCTCCAAAAGAGTCTACGTACAACCATCGCGCGGCCTCGCACCCGTCGATCCGACATCCATCGAGGGGACCGCTTCTCCTTCCCTCAATACAACCTCCTCCACCCTCGCACCCGATACCAAGCTATCGCCAAGTAACGACGATCAGACTGAGCACCCGTCCCACGGCGTCCATTCCGAAAGGGGTTCGAACCCCGAGTCGCCAGAGGAAGGGAATGGTGAGGAAAAGCAAGCGGGAGAGGGGGTGGGAGAGGGGGCGGGAGAGGGAGTGGAAGAGAGGGTTGGAGAGGGGGTTGGAGAGGGAGTGGAAGAGGGAGTGGGAAAGGGGGCGGGGGAAGGGGTGGGAGAGGGAGCGGGGGAAGGGGTGGGAGAGGAGACAGTTTCGGGGGTGGGAGAGGAGGCAGTAGAGGGAGCGGAAGAGGGGGCGGGCGAGGTGGCGGGCGAGGTGGCGGGTGAGGTGGCGGGCGAGGTGGAGGGTGAGGTGGAGGGCGAGGTGGAGGGTGAGAACGCGGCGGCCGAAGGGGCGGGCGAGAGCGTAGCGGGTGATGGCGCAGGAGAGGGGGTGAGTGAAGTAGAGGGCGAGGTGTCTGCCGAGGTATCTGGCGAGGTATCTGGCGAGGTGTCCGGTGAGGTGTCCGGCGAGGTATCTGGCGAGGTGTCCGGTGAGGTGTCCGGCGAGGTGTCTGGCGAGGTGTCTGGCGATGTGTCTGGCGAGGTGGCGGGCGAGGCGGCGGGCGAGAGCGTGGTGAGCGAGGGTCCGGATGAGGCAGAAGTGAGCTCGGAAGGCGATGCGGTGAGCCCGAGGGTGAAGGAGGGGGAAGGCGTGGTTCCGGAGAACTTGAGACATTCGGAGGAAGAATCCGAGAGAATGGGCGCAGACGTAGAGTCGGGCGGGCAGAGTATGGCGAGCGAAGAAGAGAATCCATCGGACGGAAAGACGTCCAACGAGACCGCGTCGCGAGGAAATCCCGCCGAGGCGTCGACAGAGAGAGCCGAAACCGAGGGATACCACGTAATCACCATGAAGCCGAGCGGTAGCTTGGTGTCGCAGGAAAATTTTAAGGATTTCGTGGATAGTGCGGATATAGACGCTACGGACACCACGAAGGCGCCGGCAAGCGAAGAATCGGCGGTCACCGACGAGTCCGGCACGGCGTCAGCCTCGGTCAGCAAGGCGGTGTCCATGGCGACGGCTTCTTCGGCCGAGATGGGCAAAGGCGAGCCGGAGGCCACGCCGGCCCCCGTCGTCTCCGTGGTGACGACCAAGAGCGTGGTCGGGGCCACGCCTCCGCCGCCGTCGGAGATTTCGACGACCGAGGGATGGGTCATAGTGGCTTCCGTTCAGACTAGTCGGAGCGTTTCTGGTGCGAGGCCGACGCCGGAGAAAGAACGGGCGTCGGAAGCGTCTCCGGGGGCGGCGACCTTGAGGCCTCCGACGTCTCCCTTGCCATCTCCTGCCGCCGTCCTCCACTCATCCACGGAGAGCATAATAGACAAACTGGATAGAGTCCAGTCCGAATTGTCGAGCGGATTCCTCAACGGAGGGTTCAGAAATAAACTGAGGCCTCTGAGCATAAGGGGAATGACCTCCGTGTCCGAGCACACCACTCCCTCGAGCACGACGAGTGCGCCGTCGCCCCAGACGGCGCCCCCGCCTCCCGTCGTCATCAGGAAGTTCTCTCCGATGAACAGACGAACCACGTGGAGCACAAGTACCACTCCCGCTGTTCCCACTCCCACGGCCAGAAAGATCGGAGGGGCAAGACGAACTCATTCCGGGTCTCTCATAGATTCCGTCCGGTTTGACGACGACCTCGGCGGCCTCTTGCCGCCCGGGTTCAAGCCCAGAGGCGGAGGGAAGAAAAGAGTCGACGCGACGACCACTTCCACTACGACGGAAGCGCCGCGACTGGCCCCCACCTCGGCACTCGGAAAGTTGGTCTTTCGGGAGATCGGTTCTTCCCTGCTTCCTTCCGGTTACGATCCGTCGAACGGGAAGCCTCTATCACCTCCCTCCAAGGAAGGTTCCACGGCCGGACCGGTTCCTCCGACTCCGGCCACCGGAGTCACCAACGTAACGTCGTTCTCTACCACGACGGCGAAACCGAACCCCCTGGAGGCGATCCTCTCCAAGATAAAGTTCCAGGACGTTTCGTCTCTTCTGCCGGCCGGTTACGCGGACATGGCAGTCGAAGGAACGGGACCGAAGAACATATCTTCGCTTCTGCCCAAGGGCTACAAGCCTCCGGCCAAAAGCGCGGAAGCGCCGAAGGTAGGGTTCGACATCTCGTCCCTGCTTCCGAGCGGATACAAGCCTCCCGACGAGGACGGACACGGGAATGCATCGGCCCTCACGGAGGCTCCCACAGACCACCTCGGCACGACCGCCGCTCCTCAAGCGGAAGGCCCTCCGAGAGTCGTGTTTCCGAGCAGGCCCGGAGGGAGGAAGGCGACGAGAAAGACCACTCCGCGGCCAGCCAACAACGGGCCGCCTCAACCGAAGATAATCAAAGGATGGCCGACGAGGTGAGATGGTGCAATCGTGAGTTGCTCGGACGAGCGCAGAAAGAAATATGTGGCGTCTTGGGAGCGGTCTCCTGAACGAACGCTTTTTTATCGCCCACGAAAATGGAATGACGCGTCGTTTCATTTTCTTTTTTATCGTTGTTTTAACTTTATTACTAATGAGTGAGACTACGGCGAAGATAAAATCAAGACAGGAGATGACTTCTATGCCGCAATTTAATAAATGGTGAGTCGCAGAAAGCTAGAGAGAGAGAGAGGAAAAAACAAAAGGAAGATTAAATAAAAATAAAGGAAAGAAATTAACACATTGTTTTTAGGGAGCCTACTTACGACACGCACACCAACACAAAAGTGAAGCGTTTCCTGACCGCAACGCAGCTTAGAACAAACACGCGACTGGCACACACAGACACGATTGAAAAATAAAAATCGGAGGAAAATAAAGTGAAAATAAGAAATAAAAATAAAATTAAATAATAAGAACAAGATAGGAATAGCAGCAAACACAAGTACTACACGTTTTATACGACTTCACGTGTTTCAATAGCCAAACTATCGTCATCAGTAGGTGAGGATGATTTCTTTCCTTTATTTTTATTTAACCTTCCTTTTATTTTAACCTCTCTCTCTACTTTTGTGCGACATTATTTACGGCATAGAAGTCATTGCTTTCTTGATTGTTTTAACTAGTTTATAAACGACCGTTACTGCCCTTAACAATGAATGACTCGGATTTAAACCCGCGACCCTTCGGAGCCAGCCACGCTAACCACCAACCACACCTCATGCAAGCGCGAAGCATCAGTTGTTCAGATTCAACTGAAATAGGTCATGTATATCCGGTGATCGCGATAACTGTAATACATTTTTAAAAATCAATCAGGTTTCTCAAGGCTTATGGTTTAATCAATATTATTCAGTCTTTAAAGCAATAAGAGTTACATGAAGAGGTAGGAAGGGATACTTATGGAAAATTTTGTTGTGGCCACCACATGATTTTCTCAATACCTGAAATATTTCTAAACATTTTAAATAGGTTACATAATTAAAAATATTTTAAGAAGCTGCGAGAAACTTTTTGACTACAAAGAACAGAAATAAATTCAAACCATAGCTTTCTGATATTGCATAGAGCCACAAAGCTCCAACAATTAAGAAAATAAAAAGGAGCCTTACTAAGATGTAACTAAGCGTCAATTGTTAACAATAGTCGTCGGTAGGTGGCGTGGTGGTGGCAGCTAAATAATTGTTTTTAAGATACCTCTTAAACAATACATTACATGGAAAAATGTTTCGAACAAACATTGTAGAAATTAAATTTCCTACAACTTTTATTCTAATGTTTTTTAATGTATCAAATATTAAAGCAAATATCTCAAAATAACGGATGTGACAAGAGTAAACACCCACTTCCGGTTGACCGATTTTCACCAAAAACTAATCACTTCTTGTTACATTCATAAAAATGTTAAATATAAAATTTCGCTTTGACGTGATTAATAGTTTTTGAGTTAGAGCACCCACAAAAAAGCTGTCTCACACACAGACAATCGCGAAAGTGGTCAAAACGTGTTCAGAGGACCGCAAAACGCGTATTTCCGTTGAAATCTCGAAATAGATTTTTTCATGAAAACAATACTTCCCCAATATTAATCCCTTACATATAACGGAAACACTTGACCGGTTTATAATATAAATAACATTGCTTATATTTACTTAATTTTTCAGATTAAGCCGAAGTTTCACCATTACCGATATAAAATGGCCTTTCACACGATTGTACACGGACTGCCTTACGTCCCACTTAATCCAATTAACTTCAGCAAAGAAATAAGTAAACTTAAACAAATCGCCACAGAACACGGTTGCAACACGCAAACCACAAAACACAAATACGCTACTAAAACTAGCAAGTAATCACTGACCCGAAACAATACAGTCTGATCAATCTGAATCTGATGTGTTCAACACATGAGATTCTCCATAAAGAGCAACGAATGTACTTAAAGGCAGTGGTGAGCTGTAGTGGGCTCGCTTGGGCTCGCAAGAGCCCATTGTTACATTTTTTTAATTTGCAAGCCCATTGTTAAAATTATCGTTTATTAGGCATTCTTTACCAGCGAATCGGTAATAGCGGAACGCTTTATGGGCGCGTCTGGTCCGTCCCAGTCGTAACTTTCATCTCCTAAACCGCTGGACGGATTTTAATTAAATTAAGTACGAGTGAGCGTTATTAAAATTTATCCCCCAATTGTGATTTTCAACTGAATCCGTCAATTATAACTCCCACTTTACATAATTACTTTAATAAACATACTCGTATCTCGTTAAATGGCATCTGTCGAGCAACAATGAAATGCCAAACTTTTCTCTCCCTAGGTCATATATGATCTGTAAGGTATAGAGTAAAAAATTATTGGATAGAGAGCAACATTTACTACAAGATAGTCCCCGAGACCAGATAGTTACGACTTATAGTTTCGGGCTAAAAATTCGAGAATCGTCCAATCTTTCGATACCTTTTCATACGTATTTCCCATTAAGAACGCATTTTAAATTTCTGTGTATTCCATTTATGGAGTATACTTCTCCGTCTTGTTAGGCACGTTTCGCTTTCAGCATAAGCGCCTGTTAGCGTCGGTTTGTCCGTCCGTCCGCATGTTCGTTCTCGGCTTCTATCAAACGGATTTTTATGAAGTTTGATATTAAGTACTGACAGTCAAAGACAATAAGAAAATCATAAAAATAAATCACGTAAGCCAATCAGAGGCACCACTTTACTGGTGACAAAAAAAGAACTTTCCATTATATCTCGTAAATTTCCTGCAAATTAAAATAGTTTGTGAAGAAACTTGTAGAACTAGTAACGTAGAGTATTTCATTTTCTCTACTATTTATATTTGACCAAAACTTTTCGAGATATAACGGAAAGTTCATTTTTTGACACCAGTAAAGTGGTACCCCTGATTGGCTTACTTGATTTATTTTTGTGATTTTCCTATTGTCTTTGACTGTCAGTCCTTAATATCAAATTTCATAAAAATCCGTTCGATAAACGCCGAGAATGAACATGCGGACGGACGGACGGATAAGACCGACAAACCGACGCTAATAGGCGCTTATGCTGAAAGCGAAACGCGCCTAAAAAAGGGGGGAGTCAAAAAATCAGTGTCCACAAAAATAATTTTCGGCAATTACACCCGTAATTTTTAAACACTTTGAATAATTATAATTATCACTGTGAAAAACAATAAGCAAAAAAATAGTTATTTGCTGTTATGGATAGCAAAATATCGATGCGCGATAAAAATTTCCGTTGTCGGAGCTGGGAGCGCTGCCAATATTTATAAGAAAACTTGCTTACAAAATATGACGATAGGTGGCATTGGGATTTTACCAATCACCTTTTCATCAAAGCTTCGCGGGCCACATGAAGCGCTCTCGGAGCCGCACGCGTCCCTCGGACCGTAGATTGCCGACACCTGATTTTGAGTAATGTGTTCGGTGTATTTTGATGTGTGCGTGTATACCAGTAGAAAGTGTCGATTCAAGCCTGCATTAGTTACTTGTGCATGAACTTGCGGCAAATACATGAAACCGTCTATCGACATTTGATTTATTAAATATATTTGAGAAGTACCGACGGCATAAATCGTTGTTTAACGTAATTTTCTTTTCTTGATATTCCTTACTTATTGCACTGCGCTCATCAAATTGCCACACGTAGGCGCTAAACAATTCCCACGAATTTTGTCTCTCTAGAATTTTTAGACGCCTTTTTCAGAAAAGTGAATTTTTTTATCTCTCCTAACCCGTATTAATCGAATAAGTATGCAAGACGTTCTACAAACACAATATGCATCGTCTGAATCTTAATGTCACGCATTCTTAGGTTCCTTTCGCGCTAAGTGCGGTAGAGCATTGAAAAAGCTGTGCTGGAAAGATAGTTACAACTACCCTTTGCTTATAGAGCAACGACGGAGTTCACGGGCTGGCCCACGCAACCCACCACGCCTCTGTCCGTGGAGAAGATTCTGGAGCAAGCCAGGAAGGCCAAAGCCGCGATTGCCGCCGCCAACGCCGCCGCCACCGATCCTACCCCCTCTACCCCGGACAACACGACCTCCGCCCCCGCGGGGGGAGATGGACAATCGGCAGGAATCTCTCCTCCGGGAGTAGCTGCCGAGGAGGCCATCACCACCACGACCACCACCACCACGCCCGAGCCGACGACGCCCGGAGTGTGCTGGGAGAAATGCGAGCTGGTCGGCCTAATAAAGCTGGTGGGTGGCGGAGGGAATTCGAGCGGTGTGGCGGCCACTTGGAGGAGAGAGCTGATGAACCACCACACGAAAGAATGGAACGATCTGGCAGACGCCGTCTTCAACGAGGTGAGCAGACAATGACTGGCGCGTTGGCTGGTTGAGCGAGAGCCATTTAACCGAACCGTGGGTAACGAGGCTCTGTGCCGAGAGACGTGGCACTGCTCCTCTACCAAAGCCCATTCCACAGTATATGCAGGGCCGGATTAAGGGTTTCGTAGACCCTATACCAGTAAATCAAGCAGGCCCTATACTAGTAAAGCAAGCATTTCAGATCACTTTGTTTATTATTATATAGTATTAGATAATGAAATCTCATGCAAAATTAGGATTGAGAACTCCTCAATGAAAAAATTACATTTAGAACCTTGAGAATGAATACTCATCGGATGCCACGGTGGACGATGCATTCTTGCTGTCCGCAGCTGCACAATTAGGCAATCATGATTTCCGAAAAGCGTCTTTGCGCTCCCTTGCCACTGTATTTTCCGTAAGGCATAGATTAAAGAATTTATTCAGGTAGAGGATAACATTTGCTACACAATCGTCCGCAACATCACGTACCTACGACTATATTTTCCGAGATAAAAATTATTAAACTTTTATGTAAGAATCGGGTAAAAGCAACCCCTAAAAATTAACAATAATCGTGCCAAATTTCAAGTTTCACGCAGCTTTTTAGTATGAGGAAACCCAGTGAACACTCACCAACCAGACGACTTCAGGTTGGCGAGGCCCCGGGGATGTCGAAGCGACACACGTAAAAGAACACTAAAACACAGAAACATCACAAACGTAGAAGCTTTCGGAATTATTCCTTCATCAGCTACAGAGAGAGAACTGATGGCGGTGACACTGGGTGGAGGCATGGGGGTGGAAAGGTAGTGCGGAAAGGTCGAGGATTGGAGGATACGGAGGGGGTTGGGGATTGGTAAGGGGTTGGGAGAAGACAGAAAGGGAGTGAAAAGCTATCGAAGGTTGAGGCCAGGGGGAGTGAAGGAGTTTAGGAGATGGATATGCGAAAGCTCCCACTGACGGAGTTGGGGAGCCGAAGCATTGTCGGGGAGAGCGCGAATGACTCTCACTGTGAAGCAGTTGTTAAACTATACATTATGTTTGTTCGCATGAACGGCCACCGGCAGCGGTCGTTTGAGAATGACGCTGTTGCGGTGGCCGTTCATGCGGATGTTGAGGGGATTGCTGGTGAGGCCAACATAAAAGGCGGAACATTGGGTGCATCTCAGGAGGTAAATGATATTGCGGGTGGTGCAGTTGGTGGTGGAAGTTATGGGGTAGGTGATGTTGGTTATGGGACTGGAGAAGGAGTTGCAGGGGGGGTTTATTGGGCATGTTAGACATCGGGGTCTACCGCAGGGGTAAGATCCGGCAGGGTGTAAAGGCGTGGGTGCTGGGGGTTCTTTCTTCCATAGAATATTTGCCAGATTAGGGGGACGGCGGAAGGAGAGCATCGGTGGTCTGGGAAATGGAATCTGGTGAGGGGATGATGAGAGGATAAGGTGGGAGGCTTTCAGGATGTTTTTCAGAATGTCGTGGATGCCGGGGAAATACAGGGTGGTTAGGGTGAGTTGGAGGGTGGAATCGGTGGTGGTGTGGGTATTGGGGTGGGAGTTAGGGGTGGCGGGTGCGACTGCCCGCCGGATTTGGTCTCGGATCAGATCGGCGGGTATCCGCGCTGTAAGAAGGCATGTTCGAGGGTGGAGCAGTACTCGGACAGGGAATCTCTGTCCGAGCAGATTCTCCGCACTCGTCGGGCTAGGGCGTAGGGAATAGAGGTTTCGGTGTGGAGGGGATGGCAGCTGTCGAACTGGAGATATTGAAGGCGGTTGGAAGGCTTGAGGTGCACGCTGGTGTGGATTTTGTTTTCCCGGATGGAGAGATCGACATCCAGGAAGGTGATGTTGGAGGCAGAGGATTGGTGGGTGAAGGAAAGCGTGGGGTGGGATGAGAGGCGTTGTAAAAAGGATTGCAGGGAGTCGGGTCCATGTGTCCAGAGAAGAAAAATATCGTCAATATACCTCAGCCATAGGAGTGGTCTGGGGGAAACGTCAAGAAAGCGTTCCTCCCATTCACCTAAGAAGACATTGGCATAGGAAGGCGCCATGCGAGTGCCCATCGCGGTACCTTTTATTGGTTTCCTCATCCCAACACCTTGTTGATATATATATATATATATATATATATATATATATATATATATATATATATATATATATATATATATACACACAATGCAACCTCGATAATCAGAACTAATTAATGCAAGGGCGTGTTCAGATTACTGGATTCTAAGTAAATGACCACGTTTTTTTTTTAATATTTATTATAATGTATAGCTATCGTCACCCTATTTTTAAAAAATTCTGCCCTATGGAGCCAATATTTAAAGGGAGCGTCACATAAACATTAACTTAGGAAACCATCCAATTAAGGCAATTATTATAGCAGAAATATTTTGAAAGATTTCATTTCAGTAAAAATACTTAAAAGATGGAGAAAAATAGAAACGAATTAAAATAAAGGGTTTAAATAGAGATCTAAAATCTTCAATTGAAATTCTGCAACGATTATATTTGGTAGGTCCGTAAGCCTCTAAATAGCACCTGCACAGAAAAACAGTAAGAAATCAATATTCATGTAAAATAACGAGGAAAAAATCTATTATGTATTAAATTTCTGTAAATAAAACATCAATTAATGTACTTCGAGTTCAATAAAATGACTGAGAGATCCGCGTTGATGGACGGTAAAATTGTATTCCACACAGCAGGAATGAGCGATATCGGCCCGATATATTGCTCGTTCCTTTTAAAACAATGTTTCAAAGAATCATCTATACCAGTGATGAGCAACCTTTTCTACGTGATGGGCCGCATTGGTGGCTGCGAATTCTTCGGCGGGCCGCATTTCAAGTTGTCAATGCTTCGGCGAGCCAGATTAGATTTTAAATCAGAAGTCAACAAAATATCTGAGGATCACATCAGTGAAAATCACGTCAAAATTAGGTTTTTAGGGTTAAAATTTCAATATTGTGTTTTATTTTCGTAATTTGAATATATAAGATATGAATTCCGGTTAAATCTCTTTTCGATTATAGCTTCGCGGGACGCATAAAATTCAATATTTGGATTCCGTATGCGTCGTGTAGTTAGCTTGTGTACCATCAGTGGCAAAATAATGGGGTAGCATTGGTGGCGAAATGCCACGGGTCCAACGGTCCGGGAAACTACTGGGGGCCCTCGAATTTTTCTGAATGTAGAAAAAATAAAGATTATTTTAGCGCTTTCCCTTTTTTATTCTAATTTCTGAATGAATTTTCAGTTACTCTATTTTTTGAGAGAATAATTTAAAAAGCCTAATCTTTTCAGCATATTTCTCCTGATTAAGTGTAACTTGGCAGGTTTTACAATGGGTTTCAGTTTTAATTGATCATGTGTATTACTGGGTGAGGGGAGAGGGAGAACGTCGATAATATTTTGCCGCGCATTTCCGGAAAACGAAAGCATTTGGAAAGAAATAAAAATATAAAATTCATAGTGAAATGGTTTAATGTTGCCAAATATTTATGCAAAGCAAAATTACGTTAAAACTTGCGAATTAGTGCAGTTTATTGACGACGTTTCATTTTTAGTCCATGATTAATATTTTTAAGTTTATAAATCGGAGGGACATAATACTATTATCACGTTATTATCAGGTCCCAGGGAGTAAAGATATAAACTATATGGCTAAAACTACCTACCAATCCTTATACGATCACCCTCAGAAATTTCGCAAAATTGACAACTTTTACAAATAAACTTTTATATAGTAAACAGCCCTGATTCGAAGAAATCGTAAGAGAATGGGTTCCCGTTTCACTAAAATGGGACGAGTTTCATTTTCTGGACGATCAAAAGAGTTGCATGAGGCTCGCGAGCAGCAGTTTGGCCATCTCTGCTACAAGGCGCAGGATACGGTCACGCTTAACAACGAACCCTGCCTGTTCGATCGATACCTATTTGTTACAGATTCAAATTCGAAGTCACAATGGGAATACATCCATGACTAGGGTTGCCAGATTTTGGTTTGAGGATATGGGACAGACAAAGAAATTCCTCATTAAAATACGGGACAAATACGGGTCACGTAAACCGTCCGAAAAATCTAGTTTTGAGTGTGAGAACTATAAATAGCGTCTATTTTAATGTTGATTATTGATAAACCAAGATAAACCCAAGATAAAGTTTACATATGTATATACTGTAAAATTAATCTTTGATTTCAAAATACAAAACACACATTTTTGTACGGGGAGAAAAAAGACAACAAATGATTAATAATTGTGTTATTATTTGGGAAATTTATATTGGAATTTAACATTGGCAAATTAATGAAAAAAGAACATTTATTGTTAAGTTTAAAAATCATTCTCAAATACGGGACATATATTCGTCCCGACAGACCTTTCCGGGACAACAGGACAAGGTAATGAAATACGGGACGCCTGGCAACCCTATCCACGACCTGCCCTCGAAGATAAAAAAGAGTCATATAATCACAAGGCCTTGTCTAGCTAACTCGAGCATTTGTTAGGAATTCATCATGAAATGCTTCGACAACTAAATTGAACAATTTTACTCGGAATATCTAATGCATTGACATTCCCGCTTATCATATCGTTTTGATGACATTCTCCTCAACACGCACCTACCGATAAAATACATTCTCGGTGGGCTACTTCTGAAACTGTACAAAAACGGAACGTCTTAGGGAGAAAGGAAGCATGCGACAAGCAAGAGACGGCCTCAGCTCTCCCGAATTGGTTGCCACTCGTGTGATTTGGTCTGGCACGGCTCTGCGCTGCTCGTGATAACGTACTCTTGTTCTTGGATTCGAGAAAAGTTATTTATGAAATAAGATCATTCTTGTGTTTAAATCGATTTTGGTTCCTCAATAATTCTCTCCGTTGTATTTAAAAAAATCTCTGAATCTGAGCTTTCACCATGTTTTTGTTTCTGCTCATGTTACTTGTGAAAAGCATTCTATTGAGAGCATAATTCACGACAGATTAATTGTTTGTACTATAATAGTAAATTTTTTCTTTTATCCTCTGCAGTTGGATGCCGTCTACAGCAAATCCGAAGGGTTGAGAAAATGGTACAAGAGAGTGAGAATCGATGGCTTCCGGTGAGTTTTCAATCCTATGTTGTGAGGAATTCCCCTCTCGGCAGGTAAGGCTGTTAAAAAACGTGGTTAGAAGCAGTTTTAGAACAAAAATGCAAAAACCTATGTCAAGTAAGGTACTGAAATTTTTATTCATCGACCATAGCTTACAACTCAAGTTTCATAAAATAAACGAGAGAGAATAGGGAGCTAATATTTTTCACTTTAAATTAGCGTTGCTTAATAATTTTATGAAAAATATTTCATTATGATTAAGTGACCTATGCTTCGGTTCTTTGTACTGTCATCAGACGAACAAAATAATACCTAATGTCAGAGAATTAACAGTTATCCCTCTCCGTTCAACAGAAATACGTTTCAGAAAAGTCGTGAGAGTTATTGGAAAATTGCGCGTAAATTCCCATGTCTCCAAGAATGGGCCGTCACTTTTTTAAAGATGCATCAAATTCTATCCTGATAAATTCTTATATTGAAAGTAATGCACGAAGAGTAAGGAAAAGAAACGATAATTAAAATGGTTTTCTCAGTGATGACGAAGACAAAATAAATCAGTAGAAGCGTGGAAGAGGTAACAGACAAAAGAATCCTTCGAATAGTAACGATCAACGCTTGCGTCGGATTGCGCGCGATACAGATTCGATAATGCTGATATTTTCTCCTGGTCTGGCTCGTTTGCAACATCAAAAAGCGATCTCGAATCTCTTCTTATCGCAAAGGCGGCAGAAAGAGAGCTCGGAACATACACCAGATGCATTCTTAAGGTTTTTCTTCGGTACTTTCTCTCTCAGCGAGCAAAGTTGATGCCGTGCGTCTGGCGGCTGACCAAATCCGCATGACCCATTCAAGGTCACCGACTTTCCATCTCCTCACCATCCACTATTCTCTCTCTCTCCTTCCGCCTCCTCTTTCGCTCCACTTATTCCCTATGAGAGCACTATATTTTCCTTTGATTAGGCACTTGGGAAGAAGAACACAGCCGGGAAGAATATTCGGAACCCACGAATGGGGTCGCCACTACATTTGGGAAGTTTCTGGATACGCCATCATATTCCACCGACTTTCTCCTTATCGTATAGAGCCTCGAGTAACCACATAACACCCATTATCCTCCAACGCGATGGAAAGTGTAAACAATTAATTTTGATGTACGCAGGTATATTCTGAACGGTGTAAGCTGCTGGAAATTACGAGAGAAATTCTGACATGACCTGGAATCAAACCTGCGTTTTCCACTTTACGGACGGGTATACAGCCATTGAGCCTCCTAGATATTAATTTTCCTGTTTCAGATTCGGGTGTTTCTCTTTGAACTCGAGTACGCTAGAAACGACTTATCCCAAAAGATGACCTACTTGAGGAACGTAGAAAGAAAACCCAATACAATCATGGAGGTGAATTAGATTACTAGAAATTTATCACCAATTAACAATTAACTCGAAAGACTGACGTGTGAAATACTGGCAATAAAAGTTGACCAGATTGACAAATGTGATGTATGTACAAAATTGTTATGTTAACCAACGAAAAGGCAAAAAAAGTCTTATCTAGACCCGTACGAATCGTTCGATATGTTATAGATATCGATTAATATGGTTATTTTTTACTCTTTTAAGAAAAAACATTTTCATTAAATTGATAAAAAAGAGTACATTGACATAATTAAGAAAAAAGAAAGTTCACAGTACCTATATTTAGGGTTTAGAAAGAGTATAATAAGTACTCTTTAAAAGAGTCACCCCATGTTATAGAGAAATCCGGTAATCGCCATTTTATTTCTACCAGCTAGAAGAATCCAGGAAAACTATTTTCATATTCATCCGGCATTTTGAAACAATGGCGACCGTTTAAATATTAACATATTTATATCTCAGAAACGGTAGGTCGGAGAAAAAAGCATTATGAACATTATGAATTAGCTGTGGTTTCATCCTGGCATATATCGGATCATGGACGAATAACGACATTGAATTAGTACTGCGCAGTACCTACTTTGATTAATGACGCAGTAGTTTTATATTCCAGAGCTGTACTTGCCTGTCTCATTACCCATCAGTGCCATAAATCCGCTCCTGTGTGAATTGCTTTTGCAATGTGGTAGGACTGTCCCGGACGGCGCTAACAATAAGCTGCGTTCCCATTCGGCCGCGTCTCTTTATATTTGCCCCACCACCGAACCTGGATTTCCCCTAGCTGCTGCACCTCCTGGTGCATGGAGAGTGCTGCCCTTGCGTATAATGTCTTCGCCATGGTTCTCAGAAGAACGTCGAGAGCCTCAACATTGGCCTCCCAGTGGATTACCGCGCTTCCATCGTGCATCGTCCTCCCCAGGTTCACCCGAAGGCCACTGCTCTGCGCCGCCCGAAGGCGCTGGACGAAACACGACAAATTCCAACTCTCTGATGCTTTCCGGAGCATACCATAATGAGCTCATGCCATTCTTTGAGACATTCAGTGTAAGGTTACATCCACCATTCGCCGTCGTACGAGCATCATCGAAAGCGACCCCACGGTCCTTTCTTCTCACTGACCTTCCATAAACCACATATTTATTCTCCCATTCTCGGTCCCCAACTCCATTTAAAAGACATGGAATAAAACTGGTAGTAAAAAATAAATTGGGAATAGAAAAAATTAAATGGCAGTAAAAAAGATACACTGGCAGTATTCAAGCAGCAGTAAAGAAAGCGAAAACTAGCAGTATTTTAATGCAACATGGCAGTAAAAAAATGTCAGTAACAAAATAAAATGGTTCTTTGAGGAGGAACAAAAAACACTTCAACCAACTTACCCAACCCGGTGAGGACGAGCAAAATGTTCCTCCATGCAAACATTTCCCAAAACATTAAAAGAAGAACGAAAATCGCCATGGGTGACTTATACTGAAGCTTAACCATAATTTGGTGTCCCTAATTTCAATTTCTTTACTGCTGCTTGAATACTGCCAGTTTATCTTATTTACCGGCCATTTTATTTTTCTACTGCCAATTTATTTATTTTTGCTTGAGAAATTCTACTGGCAAAATTGTAGCGCATTTAAAACAAAGCCAGTGGGGGAATGAGACCCTCATACAAAATTTCTGTTTCCACAGAGAGGGCAGCGTGGTCGTGGATTATGTGGTCGAGTTGAACGAAGTTGCCAGACGAGTGGACACGTTGGAATTGAAGCGTCTCTTTAACGACGCTCTCGGACAAGGGGAGCACGTGCCACTGCCGGAAGCAGAGGGATCGCCAGGGCCCCAGGGAAGGTCTCTCGGTGGCGGGCCCTCACCTGTTGGGAGGGGCAGGGCCAGAGAAATGGAGGTGCGTCGACTGGGACAGTTCCTCGTCGATCCGGAGTTCACGGAATTTAAAGGTGAGTTTTGAGGCACGGAATTGTGGCAGAGGAAGACACCCAGCTTTCTGGAGAAAACCATAACCGTGTTCCGCAACAGTTTTTATTTAGTTTTCGGGTTCGCAGGTCCATGAGATTTTATGGAATGTTTTTCTTCCTCATTAGACGACGAAGATGGAAGAAAATAATTAGCTCTCCCACGTGGCATGGAGGATTATTTGGCAAAAATTATATTCTCAAATCGTCCAAATACTCCTATTTTTACATTGTGTCTTATGGGAACATAGGACTTACACTTCGCAAATTTGCATTTCGCGTCAGTTTTCCGGAACTAATTATTCGCGAAGTTCAAAAAGGTGTTGTATTGATGAAATTATAAAGTGCTGTTTTTACACTTTACACTGCTTATTTCCTTTAAAGTTTCAAAACTATTTTTTATGTATAACGTACAATATTATTGCCTTTTTTATATTTTCATTGGATAAGAATTTTCCAAACAAGTTAAATGCCACTTGGCAACTTCAAGTATCGCCCTAACGAACTTCAATACTTTCAGTACGCAAAAGAAAAGTCAGATGTGATGAAAATACCTATAAATGCAATTCGTGAACTGAGTCTAGATATGGTCTTCCCAAATGTATTTGTTGCACTGAGAATTTGACTATTATGCCGTCAAATACTGAGGGAGAGCTTTCTTTCTCGACTTTAAAACGAGTAAAAAATCATCTACGCTCAGCATTGTTAGAGGAAAAACTCAGTGATTTGGCTTTGCTCGGCATCGAATGGGACATAACAAGGAGACTCGATTTTGAAAATATTGTAACAGACTTCTCTAGAGAAAGGTCTCGAAAGAAATTCTTCCAAGCTTAAGTTAGCATAATTAATGCTGCAGAATGACGAGCTTTTCATGTATATGATGGCGAGATCATCTGCCTTCTTTGTTTTGCTGAGATAATTGTTTAATATTAAAAGGTTGATTCTGTTTAGTTACAATTTTCAGGGCATTATTGTCCTTAAACTGGCCAATGGAAAATTATTTTTATAATAAATTGCAATATCAATATATCATATTTAAATTGTTTGATACAATATCCTTGCATTTCTTCCTAATATCAATATACTATTATTATTATTTCAATATACAATGCAAGTGGGCGCCTGGCCCGGTGGCAAGGTTACAAAATTAACATATAAAAAACATATAAAAACATTCAGAAGATTCAGTTTACAATTTTTCACATACCACATACAATATTCTATCCATATATTTTTCCTGTTAGGAGCTTCGAGTTCGAGCTCCTTCGTTAATTAATTCATCTTACAATATTATTTAACAATAAATTAACTAAAAGTAATGAAAATCGTTCCCAGTGATATTTTTTACTCTTGATTTAAAGGTTTTAACATTTCTAGGGAAGGGTACACAAATGGAAACATCACGTATCACTCAAAAGCTCGTCTTTAGAATTACCCATAATTATTATGCATTTTGAATGCTATTTAACTTCGCTTTAAAGAGACCTACGCGGGAAGGGAATAGCTTGAAGACCTCTGCAGGTAATGCGTTCCAATGCTCAATCCCTCTATTAAGAAACGAGAATTTTATTAATTATGGTTGATTGGTTTCAATATATCAGAACCAATTGGTTGGGGGCCCCGCAATCCATCTGGTGTCCTGGACCCCGCGGTAGCTTAGCACACCCCTGGTTCAATAGGGAGACCTTTGGCGAAATCATTTGTTGGCAGCTGTTTTGATGTTTATGGATTAATATATTTAGTTTATCTGGATGAAGAGTTCCTACTGGCAAGCCATCAAGATATCGATATAAGTATTCCCTCCTCGTTGGCGCATATTCTCTGAGAGTTCAACAAAACCGAACACTTTCCGGAGATGAACTACCGGTTGCACGTATTTAGGCTTGTCGCGTTGTTTATGTTTATGTACCAAGGTATTGTTTCACCTCAAAACAGCATCGAAATTTCGCGATTTTATGGACCTATGCGACGCGAGTTTTTAATCCCGGTCTATCCAAGTACGCAATTTCGCGAAATCGGCAACAATGCATTTCATCATGAGGACGAAAGATTTTCACTAGAAAAAACATCGAATTTCCGCTTCAATAGGAATTTGTGGCACAGTTCGACGCGCATTCGAAAATCGACGGTAGAAAAATGAATTTTCATTCTTTTAGAGGTCCTTTGGTCCAACTCCCAAATTTGTATAATGAAACACGCTGGGTCCATCACTATATTATTCAAATGGAGGAACGAAACGGTCCTGGAATCTAACCCGAGTCGTTATATTATAGGTTTACGCGCAAGAGTTCTGTGGAAGATGACATGCCAAATTTGAAGATCATACCTACTAAACAACTTGAGATATAACGGGTTATATGTTGAAGACGAAAAGACGTGAAGTTAAAGTAAAAGTTATCTAAAAACCGAAAAATTCTCCCTTTTTTTCTGATTAAAAACTAATTTTTGTGCTAATTCGGTAGGGATTTGAATGTTGTCTTCCAAAAAAAGCCTCGGTTTTTAGCTATCGAACTGTTTATGTCTCGCGTTTGTATCTCAATTTAAACTAATTTTAAAAAATGCAATTTTAGAAAGCCCCGCACCGATTACCATTCTTTCTTAATAATTGCAGGAATGGAAGCACTGGGTCGAAAAACAATCTTGAAATTTAAAATTTTGGAAGTTTGGATTATTCTCTATGTTTGCATCCAATAACCATTCATCATGACAACTTCCATGCCCTTCTAGAATTAGAATGAATATACGACAGGCGTGGAAGAACGCAAGCATTGTCTGTTTGTAAAAGTAAGGTTGCAAGGAAGATTTGAATAACTACGGTCTAACTAGTAGTAGATATTGCAGTTGAACCCTGTTCACTGCCAGGTCAGGTTCTCCCCTGAGGATGCCCACTTGGTGGGTGAAATGCGTAGGGATTTTCCTATATTTTTTGGCTGAAGGAGTTTTCCACCACTGAGTGAACGGTCTAACTAGCCTACACCCGGCATTCTACAATGTATTCAGGAAAATACACGAGCCTTCGAAACCATTTAGATTCCTCACAACCCAGAAAAAATATACAATCGAAATGTCACATGGATTGTTCAACTGCATGAAGAAACAAGCTACTTTAAGGCTGAAAAGGGAGTGAGACTATGAATTAAAATATATTTCCGTTCCGTGTACGTTTATAAAAGAAAAACGCTTATAAATCAAAGATAACCGTAGTTTAGTGTATATTTTAATGCCGCTGGTCGATATTTATTAACTTTTTGGGACATATGGCTTAGTAAGTATTATTTGTGACATCAAGCTGTACGATTGGATGGATTTTAATCAAAATCCTTATGGCCATTTTTGAGTAAATCGAATTGTGTTCAAAATATCGTAGAATAAAGTACCCTTAATGGTTGCGCAATATCGTTTATCTCGTCAGAGTGTCTATTATGAATGATATTATCCAGAAATATATATATATATATATATATATATATATATATATATATATATATATATATATATCATTCGATTTAGTTAACCGTTTAGGCTGTAATAAGATTTGTAGTGGATTGCGGCAGAGACGTGACGTCATAGGGCTTGGGTAAGGTAGCTTAGCGTACGTTGTAATGCCACTGGACGCTGTATAGTGATATCGAGAGATATATGGATTACATAGTATTATTTGTGACATCAGGCTATACAATTGGATTGATTTTAATCAAATTCTCTGTCGCAATGTTTGAGTAAATAAAATTTGTCTAAAAATCGCTGAGAATAAACTACCCTTAATTTTTGCGCAATATCGTTTTCATGAAAAAGGGGTCTACAAAAGATGATATATTGCACGAATACGAAATATCATTCGATTTTATACACGCGTTTGGGCCCTATAACAGCGAACAGACAGACAGGCAGACAGACGGCATTGCGAAAACCACTTTTGTGGACTCAGGGACACCTAAAACGTGTATTTCCATCAAAATCTCGAAGTCGAATTTTTGCACGATAACAATACTTGCTCAATATACTATGTATATGAAAAGTAAAATATACTACGTATATGAGAAAGTAAAACAAAATCAAGATTTTTAGTATAGATATGGAAAGCAGGGCTGCCACAATACAAGTAATAAAAAATTTCTTTTACAAATATTTGTGTTGAACTATCCACCTCAATTTAAACCAAATTTATTATGTATACTGTACACGTATATACCAAATCATAATAGCACATTTGGACGGGATCAACCAAAGAGTGGTGCCACAATTACAAATTAAATTCTTTCAGTAATTATGGATTTAGAAGGAATTGGCTGATGCATTGTTGTTTGAAACAGCAACTGTAATCGCAAAAGAGAGTTGAGAGATAATATCACCACTTACAGAGAGAGGATTTGGTAGAAATACACTATTATGTTTGTTGACGTCACACTGTTTGGTTTTCTCATGGTGTTTTGGTATGATAGCCTTACCGGATGCAGCCTGAGATACACCTTTTTTAGCGCTAATGGAGGCATCCATGTGGGCCATTCGTTGTTGAAGCTCGGCAAGGGCCTTTTGGATCATATTAACAGACGAAGTTTGCTTAGAAACAGCATGCTTCTCGTGGATAGGAAGCAAGTTGTCGCGTCGATTTCCGCTGCACGAGGCACATAGATAATTGCGAAAAGGTAATGAAATACCAAAGGAGCCACAGCGGAGAAAGGGAGAATCTGATAAAATATCAATTTTGCAGGAGCAACATTCGCGAATGTTATGATCGGGCGCCATCTTTGAAAAACTCATCAATTATTAATGGCGGGGAAATGGCATGTATGCGAAGCGAAAAGAAATATGAGTATGAGGAACGTAGTTAACCGGACACATTGAGAATTATTTATTTGAAAAACATAACAAATCAAAAATGTATTTCCGGGGGACTAAAGGCAGTGATCTCTTCAAGGATTCTATCGAAGGCGTCATCCTCGCCGAGATGACGTCTCCACATGAACTCTTCCATGTAACAATCCATAAATTTCCTATTTGTTCCGCACTGCCCCTTGTTCCTCAATTTCACGGATCGCCACATTCGTTCCTACGAAATCCGTGTTTCGCGCGTGATTTGGAAGAAGATAAATGAAGAGGAACCTAACCCGATGGAGAGTGCAAATGTTATCGTGGAAGGAAAACCAATCCAACCCCCAACCCAACATGGGGGGCTTTCTTAAGTTTCAAATTTCCGTAATATGTAGTATGACAACGTAGTACAATATATCTCTCCTTAGTTTGAAATTACCGTATTACGTATATATGACGTTGTAGTTCCATTTCTCGCCGCTTTCCCGTCCTAATTGGCGCTAGCATCCGCGTGCCCAGTTAATGACAAAGTACCATAATCTTCATATAAATAAATAGCCAAAATGGCCTATCTCAACCGGGTTGACTAAACAGGGCTACAACAATATCAAAGTTAGTATTTTTCTGTAACTATGAATTTGGAAGGTGTTGGCTGAACCGATTTCAAAAAACTTTCGTGTATGGAGCGAGTATAAAATAGAAAAACGAAATTAACATGTTGAGAGCGGTTCTAAAAAGCAGAGCTACCACCATATAAGGAAAAATAATTTTCTGATTTCAAAGCAAATACATTAGTATACGATTGTGCTTCGGTGAATTTGGCGAAAAGTACTTCTGTATCACAGGAAACCCGTGTACATCCCTAATTGTTTTAAATTTCATTCTATATGTAAGATTTTATATAAACAGTAAAACCTCTCGCAACACGTTAGCGCGTTTTCAGTATTACGCGGATTTAATTTGTACTCCAATTTTCTTGCAACGCGGTCCATTTTCAGCCAAAAACCAGAGAAAGAAATGGTAAAACTTTGCGGCATTTTAATTTCGCTCGCTGTCTCATGTGTCTCAAATGTCCACTCGGTGACAAAATAACACCAGAGAAATAATGGAGCAGCAACCACGCTTCAGTCACGTTGCTTTTAGCGCTACTGTCTGACAGACGGTAACTTGGGAGACAATTAACCAAAAGGTACCAAATGGCCAAATATAAAAAGACAAGAAATATAAATAAATTTACTTTCGTTTTTTTAATATTTCTCATGCTGGCAATAGATATTGTTTGTTCTACTTCAACCATAATACAACGATATAACACGCCATAAAGCATAATAAAGAGCCGGCTACGAAGTAACGGACATGGGGCGCAAATCAGTGGCAGTTGATTAACTTTAAGGAATTGTTTTAATTAAACATTTGATTTTTTTGCTTTAAATATTATTTTATCTTACTTACAAATAGTACAGTAGAGTCTCGTTAAACCGAGTTCTGCTTAATCCGAGAACATTTTCAGAAAAAAACAAGTTTCAGTGAAACGCTGTAGGCTAAAATTGAAAATTACTTGCACGGAAAGGAAGCTAAATTTAAACACCATTATACATATGCGCCTTTAAAACTTTATTTTTAGGCGTTCTTTACCAGCGAACCGAAAGTAGCGGAACGCCTTATGGACACGCCTCGTCCGTCCGTCTGTCGCAACTTTCATCTCCTAAACCGCAGGACGGATTTTAATTGAATTAAGTAGGCGTGATCCTTATTAAAATTTATCGTTCAATTCTGATTTGAACTGCATCCGTCAATGAGAACTTTCACTTTACATAATTACTTTAATAAAACTATACTCGTATCTCGTTAAATGGTATCCGTCAAGCAACAATTATGAATCCATATTTTCTCTCCCATGCTCATGCCGGCCTTGGTAGACGAGTGGTGTGAGTATCTGTTAACGGAGACCAAGGTCGCGGGTTCGAATCCCGCCGAGGGCATGGTCGTCTGTGTTCGTAGTATGTACAGGGTTATATGTAAGAATGGACCAGATGGTCTAAATATCGCCCTTAAATAAAGTCGATGTATATGATCTGTAAGGTATAGATTACAAAATGTATTTGGATATAGGACTTCATTTACCACAATAAGGCCCGCGAGTTATCTTTTCCGAAATTAAAGTTCGATAAAATCCCGAGCAAGAGATCGCATATTTTGTACTTATACTCGTATCTCGTTAAAAATCATCCGTCAAGCAACAATTAAATACCATTTTTTATCTCCCTAGCTCTTATCTGATCTGTAAGCTATAAAATAATAAAAAATATTCGGATAGAGAACAACATTTACAACAAAAAAGTCCGCTGTACCACATAATTACGACTTACAGTTTCGGAGGTAAAATTTAAGAACCGCCCAATCTTTCGATACCGTTTCATAGGTATTTTCCACAAAGAACGCCTTTGAAATCTCTATGTATTTCATTTATGGAGTATACTTTTACATCTTGTTTGTTGGTTAGATGAGAAAAAAGCTTCCTCTTCGCAGCGAAAAAAGATGTACCTAAACACTGCCGACGATTTTTACATTTTTAGCCTACTTTCCAGAATGGACATAGGATTATAGTTTCTTCGTCGTGTCTGTCTGTCCATCTGTCCCCCTATTAACTTTTGAACCAATAGACCAATTCTCATGACATTGGGCGGAAATTTCTTGCTACTGCGGCCGAGCTCCCGAGGATTGTTTTTGTTGCGAAGATTGAAAGTCTCGGGTTCCATTCCAGGAATTATCCTTCCCATTTGATTTACATGAGAAATCTGAAATCCATCGTGCAGCGTAATATTCTCTTGCACATTAAAATATCTTAGAATTGTAATTTTGTAGCGGAACTTGTACTATTCTTTGAGGAAAGGAATGGAGATTCTAACACATGCTAACACATATTGTGCATGAAAATAACAATAATAAAATAAAATAAAGGTGTGAAATGTCAGCCGAAAACGCAATCCATCCATTTTCCATTATTTTTAATGGGAAAATTGACCCCGCTTAAAGGGTTTTTGCAAGGCTTGCAAGTTTCCACAAACGTAACTATCACTTTATTCGAGGAATGAGTGTATAGTGAAACCGCTTCTAACGGCTATCTTCTTTTGCGACATCTCTTAATGATCGTTTTTTCTACGGAAACATAGAGAGGTTCCACTGATTTTTAAATTGAGACATTTAATATTTCCGAGATTATATACACGAACATTTTCTCGGGACCCCTGGCGCGCGCCATGTGCGACCCCCCCCCCCCTAAATCCGCCACTGCCTGCGGCCCGTATTTCATACTTTCTCAGTCCTCACACCTTTCGTATTCTCTGTGCATTCACTCTCTACTTTCACAAGGGGAGAAATTACGCCAATCCTATGGTGCGGCCTTAAACCCATTCTATATATAAATATTACATTCGACTTCGAGATTTAAGTGCTTCGGACACGCAAAAAACACGCTGGCAGCGGGAAAAAGATTCTTGTGCCCAAATTTGTGCAGAATTTTTATAAATGGGAATGAGAAAAATAATCGCGGGTGTCTTAAAAGCGCTAATTTAACAAACTTCTTAAAACTCTTAAATTATTTACCAAACGTTGCGTGAAATATTTTCAAAAAAATACAATTGAGTTTGCGCCGTTTATCATAATGTAACTTACTTCGCGGGCCGCCTAAATCCAAGACGAGGGCCGCGAGTTTGAGACCATTGGTCTAGTACAAACGCGCGTTATTTTTGCCACACGAATACGCTTGATCAATTTAATTTTCCGTTCGAATGTATTTGTAATATTTTATAAATTATGGAATTTGAGAACACAAGGAGCAACTCATCCGCGGTAATTATTAGGCTGGTTTCCAAAGGAAACATAGCCTTATGAAATGGTCCTGTCTGTGTGTGTGTCTCCCCTACTAACAACTTTTGCATCAATGGACCGATTTTCATGAAACACGGTATGAGGCTCGTGCTGCCAGGGCCCACCTCCGGGCTATATCTTATTTGGCGAAGATTGAAGTCCCGGGTTCGATTACAGGAACGTTTTTTCCCTATTTGTTATACATAGGAAGTCTCAAATCCATCGTGGAGAGATGTTTTCTTTAATACTTTAAAATATCTTAAAATTGTGATATCGGAGCAAGGTTAGTACTGTTCTAAGGGGAAAGGAATGTAGATTCTAATTCTTATCGCAGAATTTTGATAATTGATTGTATTTTCTTGAATCTCTACTAAAACATAGCGTCTTTGCGTTTTAAATTGCATTTTATCGATTGTTGCCATGGAGACGATTATCTAATATATTACAACCGCTCTCTCTTCCTGCGTCTCTGCATCTCTGCGTGCGTCCCTGCCTGCATGCGTCTGAAGCCTCGAGTGACGTTACCTTCCGACATGAACGCAAATAAAGCTAAAACGGTCAGTTCGATTTCGACGATTCTTTTGCCTGAATACTCGGCGCGAACTTTTGGAGGTTTTAAGTGGGTAGTCGTCCCCCGGAAAGACATGGATTCGATACCAGGATAGTTTTCGTGTTTTCATTTGATTAACAAGTAATCGGATAGAATACGATGTGTAGACCTTTATTCTTTAACTTTTTAAAATATCTTAATTTCGAAACACTTTGATTCGAGATTTACACCGTTTCACTCAGAAAGAAATGAAAATTCTTATTCTTACCGCCGATTCTGTTGTTTAATTCGTGTTTGCTCATATTTTAAGTTTATATTCGATTTTCTTCGGTTTTTCGACATTTCAAAAAGGAGGTTGCAAAAGCATTGTTAGACTCGAGCTTCAAGTACATTTGCACTAAGCTTGTAATAAAACGTATGAAGGACAAAAAAAGATTAAGCATCAAGTGACGTCACCTCCCAGTATAAACGCAAATAAATCAAGAACGGTCGGCTCGATTTCGACTAATCTTTCGCCTGAATACTCAGTGCAAATTCTTGCAGGTTTTAAGTAGGAAGTCGTCTCCCGAAAAGGCATGGATACGATATCAGGAAAATTTTCGTTTTTGCATCTGATTACCACATAATCGGCTGGAATACGATGTGTAGAACTTCAGTCTTTAACATTTTAAAATATCTTACGATCGAGACTTTGACTCGAGATTTACACTATTTCACGTAAAAAGAAATTAATATTCTTATTCTTACTTTCGATTCTGTTGTTTAATTCCTCATATTTTAAGTTTATATTCTATTTGCTCCGATTTTTCAACATTTCAATCGTTGACCTCGGATTTTTGCATTGTTAGACTCGGGCTTTCAAGTGCATTTGCACTAAGCTTACAATAAAACAAACGCATCAAGGACAATAATCGATGGAAAATTTATGTGAAAAGTTTCGTGTAAATATAAAACAAATGAAACGTGTAGCGAAGAAAAGAAACGATTCCAATGCATTGTAATAATGGACAACTTAACATTTCGAATATAAAGAAATTTCACGCATCCATTGAAAATATCGTTTCGTTTGCAAGTTTTATTGTTCAGTTTAAGGAAATTACTATATTGATAATATTTGTGATTAGTTTCTTTCGACATTGACGCTTGGCCGGTGCATTGATTACTTCATATTAAAAAAACCACAGAACATACGATATGCTGTACCATAAGAAATATTGAACAAAACAAAAAATATTGTGTAACGGTAGTATAAATCATGTAGATATGTGCTTTTGGTTATGAAAATGGTGCGAACTATATAATTATTTTAAGAGGAGCAATAAAAGTGGTTCAACTAATAACACTCTTTGTAACGATTTTTGTCGTAGGAACTACCGCATTGGGCCACTTCACGCAAGGGTCTCTAGATGTTTGCAGGAAGTACTGCAACGGGCCCCTAGTAATAACTATTACCGAACTCGGCTTGAGCATAGACGAGTGAACAAATGTGTTATTTTCTTTTTCACTCGACTACCCTTCTGCAATGAATAGTTGATCCATATTTATTAGCGTATAAACAGTAACATTTATTAAATTCGTGTATCTAAAAAATACATGTAAAATATAATCATTAAGATTTTGACATTGCTTTTAGTATTTTAAACCTGATATCAATGTTGGGAAACCAGCCTGCATTAGTCCTGGTTTGGACTTTTTGTTTAAAGCTATTAAAGTCAATACAGCATCAATTGCTGCACCACCTTTATTTTAAAATAATTATGAGGAAAGTAAGCATCATAAGTTCCGTTTGGATCATCTTGTTTAATCACAGATCGTATAAGAGCTAGGGAGAGAAAATATGGATTGTTAATTATTGTTCGCCGATAGAATTATCGTAGTGATCTATGTAAATAAAATGTGATATTATGCTTGGGATTTCCTCCAATTTTGATCTCTGAAACTATAAGTCGTAATTATGTGGTACCACAGACTTTTTTGTGGTAAATGTTGTCCTCTATCCGAATATTTTTTAATCTAGAGCTTATAGATCAGATAAGAGCTAGTAAGGGAAAAATATGGAATTTAATTGTTGCTTGACGGATGACATTTAACAAGATACGAGCATAAGTTCATTAAAGTAAATATGTAAAGCGGAAGTTCTAATTGACGGATGCAGTTCAAAACCACAATTGGACGATAACTTTTAATAACGATCACTTAATTTAATTAAAATCCGTCAAGCGGTTTATGAAATGAAAGTTACGACAAACGGACGGACGAGACGTGACCATAAGGTGTTCCGCTACTACCGCTTCTCTGGTAAAGAACGCCTAAAAAGGACAAATTGCTCTGTAAACGTTGTTTATATATTTAAACTGGTATCATTGATTTGGAATGTAGCAATCCCGTAGGCACTCGCGTTCAGTATACCGTCGAATATGAATACGAAATGCATCATGTACAATTTTAATTATTCGAACAAGCGGAATGACGAAGAAGTATTATGTTTTTATATGACGCGCTGAGCTATAGAGCCTCGAAGGAATGTAATTCAGGAGAGCAACGTCGAGTGGAGAAAGATCGAGAAAGCGAACAGGAGATGAAGGGAATTCCGTTAGGAGGGTGAGATGAAGGCGTGGAATGGAGGTATGGGAAGGGAGGGCAGGGGAGGAAGGGGAGGGGGTCGAGAAGGATCCCGTTCTGCGGCCTCTGGAAGCAGCGGTATGTCTGCAGTCGTCCTTGGCGTGACGAATGAGAGGGGTGGGGTCCACTGTGCGAAGGGAAAGCTGAATGTGCGCCTGAAATATAACTGGCTTGTTTTGTGTCAGACTTTGCAAATATGTCTGCGTAAAACAGTTTATTTGCCCAAGATGCCGAGGAAAAGAAACCTGAAGAGTCATTTTGCAGAATATTTTTACTGCACAATATCGATCTCGTATTCGCAAGTAAACGAAGATGACGTAAAATATAACTTCGAAAAAAGTACTTGTCATATTATTCATTTTAGAAGTAGTATGCCAGAACAAGTCTTGCGGAAGCTATCTAATCGTCATTTTTCTTTTCAATTTTCTCTTATTTGACTCCATTTGCACGGCGGGGGAATGTCCATGACGAGAATTGCCTTGATTAGCAGTAGAATATAAGATTAAATTCGTAAGTTCTCGTCTAACGTGCTCTCGGAATCGATAAATGGCCCATAAGAGGCAAAATAAATGACTGTCGGCTTAACGAAATAATCTAAAGTTTCGGATATAATAAAAGGTGGTCCTCATCAGTGGCGTAGCAAGGTTCTTCTCCCGGGAGAAAGTCACAAAGGTGCGCCCCCCCAACCCTTTGCTCCCTGTACAATTTTTCAGACCATCGTAATGTGGGGAATGTGATGGAAACCCAAGCATACTATACTAGCATTTTAATTCGGTATATATTATAATATTATTATTATTGTTAATTGCGTTAATTTTCGGTCCATGAATTTGCGCCTTCAGCCCTGCGCCCGGGGGCAACTGCCCTCCTCTATTCCATCCTCGTTACGCCACTGGTCCTCATTGTGTCTGTGAGTTTCTGTAACGCTGACGGTCGCGCCTCCTGTGGCGAATTATTATTTTACGAGAATAACTCAACGACGGAAAGAACGAGTTCGACGATTTTTTGCAATAAACTGGGCTCTATGTCTGGCACATTTTAAAGATGTCTTCGTCTATCACAATATCATGGGTTTGATTCCAGAAGCGTTTATTTTCTCCATTTGGTTAGCACGGGTTTGAGTGTGGCATATTAATCATTTGCGTATTAAAGTTACAATCATCGTAGGAATTTGGGACTTGAAACGCCTAAAAGAACGAAACTTCATTTAATTTCTGCCGTTCATTTTCAAATACGCGTCGAGTCGGTCCACAATTTAGTATTTTACACGAAAAATTTTACGTATTTCTACGTGAAAATCTTTCGTCGTCAAGGTGATTTACATTGTTACCGGTTTCGTTTAATTGTATATCATCGACTTGAATTATAAATTTACGTCGTATCTGTCCACATATTCAAGAAATTTCGACCCTATTTTGAAGCTTAATCGATACCTTAATAACGATAAACTATACGGCGGGAACAAAAATAAATATTTCATTATCGATCGATGTTTTTTAAAGAGTCAATAAGTCAGATAAAAATATTAAAGTTTCTGATTTTAAAAATATTTGAGTGTATATAATTTCTGCGAAAGCTGATTAAATTTTGGCATGCTACTTTAATCGGGGAATTTTTGTTATATTTGTTGCTGTCTATAAATGAAATTTCATTTCCAATCAAAATTTATTAGGTTAGCCAAAATTTAAAACAAGTGAAGGAAGAATTGCAGAGCAAATCACATGAAAAAATTGTTTTTATTATATTATGACGGGACCATGAGATTACGTTTTTGTGAGATCGTAGTTTATAAATTTCCCTTATATCAATGCAATCTTATAATATGTTTTCCATTTAAAAGCAGTGGACTCGTTGCCACGGTACACCGACTACTACCCAGCAGCTGATCCCAGATATACAAATTTTAACCCTCAAATAGACCACCCTATGGTAAAAATTTGGCTTCTTCAATTTGCAGAATACCAGAATTTCAAACAGACAGATAGACGGGTGGATAGACAAATCGAACTCATAAGCGATATTTTTTTAGGAAAAAGTGCTAATAAATAATGCGTAAAAAACCAACCCAAACAGTTTTGGGCTAATATTTTATACAAAATCTGTTGCAAATTTTCACTGATAAGAATATTCTCGTTTCATTATTTATAGATAACGAACAATGAATGCCATAGAGAACTGTGAATGTTTTATTCTATTTGTTGTTGTTTATATATGAAATTATCTTTCCATTAAAAATCTATTATATTAATAGGATTGAGTTTAGTTTGGTTGGGTTGAGTTTTTTTGCCTATTTTTTTAAACTTTCAGTGCACTTATTCTAATAAATTTTGATGGGAAATTTAATTTCATAAATAAATAACAGCAAATACAATTCAAAATAGAATAGTGAACCTGTTCCTTAAAAGAAAATTTATATTAAAATATTGATACAACTCATATCAGAAAGGGCAATAGAATACAGTCAAGATATCTGCGTATGTTTCGTAGACTGGCAGAAGGCCTTTGATAGAGTAAATTGGGTAATGTTGATGAAGATATTAAAGGATATTGGTGTAGACTGGAAAGACAGGAGACTGATCAGGAATCTATATGTGAATCAAGTTGTAAAGGTCAGGTTGGAGAATGCGGACACCTGCGAAGTAAATATCAGTAAAGGAGTAAGGGCTGCTGCCTATCGCCAACCCTATTCAATATACAGGGTGTCCGGAAACTCCCGCATAATAAGCTAACCACGTGAATCCTTGCATTAATACGAGTCGAAAACATATTATTTGTTTAAGTGTCTGACGCTTCGTTTCGTCAGAAATCGCACTTAAAAATGAAACGATCTGGCAACACCGCACGGTAATACTAGACAGATAGAGCTTTTCGACGCTCAAGGTTTTCGTGTTCCACTAGCACCGTGATAACGCGTTTGTTTTGCGTGCAAAAGGTTCGCGGTTCGAATCTCTTATCAGGTTCTATTGTTTTTATTTTTTTATTGTTAGGTTTCTGGTAATTTTTCTGTTTTTATTTGTATTTTATTTTTTATATTAAAATCTTTTGTGATTTCTGTCTTTATTGTTTTCCCTCATTTCTTTTCATTAAGGTACATTAAAATTCACGGTAAACGAATACAGTAATCTTAACAAATGAATAACATTAACCAAACAAACGTAAATAATGACATAAAAAATAACCCGCGTTCAGAAACAGGAAAGATTATCTGCTAAGGTAGTTCAGTGGTAGAATATCCGCCCGGCAAGTGGAAGACCCGGTTCGATTCCCGGTCATAGCAGAATTTTTTCTGTTTCAAAGTTATTCTCTATCTGTCTAGTATTACCGTGCGGTGTTGTCAGATCGTTTCATTTTTAAGTGCGATTTCTGACGAAACGACGCGTCTGACACTTAAACAAATAATATGTTTTCGACTCGTATTAATGCAAGGATTCAGGTGGTTAGCTTATTATGCGAGAGCTTCCGGACACTCTGTATATGGAGAGTCTAATGCAAGAAGCGCTAGAAGGCACAGGAGATTTCAAAATTGGAGGAAGAATTATAAGAACAGTAAAATACGTGGATGATCAAGTACTTCTAAAGAAAGGAAGAGGAACTCCAGAAAATGATAAATAGACTAGTAATAACAGATAGAAAATACGGTATGGAAATAAATACAGAAAAATCCAATGTCATTCAATTCAGGCAAAGAAGGGAATCTGAACATAAGTATTGGAGGAAAGCCTTTAGAACAAGTTTCCGACTATAAATACCTTGGAAGTATCATAACAAGAGAAGGAAAATGTATGGATGAGATCAGGACTAGAATAGGAAAAGCAAAAGCGGCTTTCAGAAGAAAGAAACACCTACTTACGGGGAATATAAGGGAAGATATCAGCAAGAAGTTCATAAAATGCTATGTATGGAGTATAGCATTGTATGGGGCAGAAACATGGACGCTAAGGAAAAATGACATCAAATACTTGGAAAGCTTTGAAATGTGGACTTGGAGGAAAATGCTGAAGATAAAATGGACAGATATGATGAAAAACGATGAAGTGCTACGAAAAGTAGGAGAGAAGCGAATGATTACACAGACTATTAGAAAGAGGAAGGCAAACTGGGTTGGACATTACCTGAGGAGAGCAAGTATGATTAAAGACGTGTTAGAAGGAAAATTAGATGGAAAAAGGGAAAGAGGTAGGAAAAGGTTTCAGTTGATAGACGATTTGAAAGGGAAAGAGAGTTATCAAGATATGAAGAGGACAGCGGAAAATAGGAGTATATGGAGAACCAGGTTTAACCATGAATAATCATGGACCTGTCTACAGACAGACTACCTATGATGATGATAACTCTTTATGTGCACTAAATATGTAATAAAAAATAAATAAATATAAAATCCACATAACTTAATGTTCAGGATGTAAAAATAGTTTTGGTCATACAGAAGTTGTGTGGCATAATCTTCAATGAATAAATCATCACTAATATTTTTTCCACATAACTTTTATGTACCAACAAGTAGGGATGTACATGGGTTTCCCATGGTAGAAAAGTAATGTAATGTATTTGCTTTGTAATAAGAAAATTATTTTTCCTTATATGGTGATAGCCTTGCTCTTGAGATCCATTCTAAACATGTTCATTTCATTTTGACATTCTATACTTGCCCTACAAACGAAATTACTTTTTGAAATCAGTTCAGCCAATACCTTCAAAATTCATAGTTACAGAAAAATTCTAACCTTGATATTGTTGTAGCCCTGTTTAGTTGACCCAGTTGAAATATGATATTTTGGTTATTTATTTATATGAAGATTATATACAACATATTGGGTTATAATCCATATTGTCAGTTCTCTCAAAATGTATGTAAAAAATATTATTTTACTTTTTACTGTCATACCCCTGCTCTTTAGCTCCATTTTAAACAGCTTGATTTTATTATGGTATGTTGTACAAATCTTATATAAAAAATTTCATTGAAATCCATTCAACCAATTCCTTCCAAATCCATAATTACTGGAATAGTTTTATTTTGGAATAGTGGCACTCCTGCTTAGTTGATTCGGTCCAAATATGTCATTTCATTCATGTATTTATGTGCAAATTCTATGTACCAAGTTTGGTTGAGATCGGTTCAGCCAATTCTTCCCTGATATATGCATACGGACAGATGGATGGACATCATGAAGATAATAGTGCTTTTCAGCAATGATGAAAAGTACTAAAAACTGAATTCCCTCAGTTATTAAAGAATTAAGCAAGTGAATGTCCAGATTAGAGAATGGTAAGTTGAATTTTGCATGCAGCCACGTTTATTCTCAGGATTTTAATAGGAAGGCTACAAGCTAAAGCAAATGACTATGATCAATTCACTTACACTTAAATGTTGAAATGGATAAGGTGAAGCAAGAACAGTTGGAACATTTTACTTATTTAGATTGTGTTATGGCTCAGTATGGAAGAAGCATCAAAGTGATTGGGACAAGAATAGGCAGAACAAAGAAAACTTTTACAAAATTAGAAGAGTTAATGACAGAGTTTCTGAATTTAAATATTACAAGTAGATCAGTGAAAATGTTGACACAGAATGTAGCATTTTATGGGTGTGAGACCATGAGTCAAGAAGATTATTATTTTGATGCAGATATGGTGTAGACTAGAAAAAAATTGCAATGAACTGAAAACGTGTGATACATTTTCGTAGGCACAGTGGCATAACTAGGAGTTGAAGGGCCTGCGGAAATATATCTCTCCCTACCACCTCAACCAATATGTTCAATTAAAACTGAAACCCTTTGTAAAGACTATCATGTTGCACCTCTTAATCAGTTATCAGGAATACTCTGAAAAGTTTAGGCTTTTTAAATTACTCTGTCCAACAATTATTAACTGGAAAGTCATTCATAAATTAGAATAAAAAATAGAAATTGTTAAAAAATCTTAGTTTTTTCTCTATTTAGAAAAATTTGAGGGCCCCTCCAGGCCTCTGGGCTCATGGAAATTGGCCACCCATACCTCCCTATTGTTACGCCCCTCTGTGAGCATAGAAGAAGATAAGAGCTTACTGATGAGGGAGAGAGATAAAAGAGAGGAAAGATGCATGCATTCATATAAAGTAAAGGCATTCTTTGCAGTTTATGTAATCTTGTCAAAAAAGACTAATGTTAAATGCTAAGAATAATAACCAAGCACTGCAAAACAATTTATCAGAAACAATGTCAAGGAAATATTTAAATTTTAGTTTAACTGATTTATTTTCTAATCAGTTCTATTAATGAAACAATCAAAAATTATTTGAAAACATACATCACTTGAAATGAGTAGTAGTAATCTTTATGTCCACATTCATTCCTTCATCATAAATTATGCATTTCCTTTCACTTACAAATGGTATACATATGTACCTACATGTATACATAAGGTAAATAAAAGTTTTTAAGTTAATTTTCCTTCCATTTACTATATATATGCTGTATGCACATGAAAATATATTAAATATATTTTTGTAATCATATTGACTTCAGATAAAAATGTACTAGTTCTACAAATTTTGTTTAAACAGTTTTTGGTATGACTAATATTTTACAAGATGTGATGGAAAGTTCATTTTTTGTTTCTATGGAAGTGGTTCCCTTGATTGGATTTTGTGAACTATTTGTATATTTTCTTTGCTTTAAAGTCCTAAATACCAAATTTCTCGAAAATTCACCTAGTTTCGGAAATGAAACACGCAGATGAAGGAAAGACAAACAGACTTGACCTGATCATAAGGCATTCATTTTTTACTTTATGTAAAGCACACCAAAAAAAAGGATTGAGTCAAATTTTGTGAGGCATTTGTACGTTGAAAGTGGTCATTCAGAGAAGAATGCTGAGAGTGGACCTGGTAGAGATAAGGAATATTTAAAGTAAGGGTAGAAAATGAAAAGAGATGTCTTACATTGATCAGTTTAGTTTCACTGAGCCTGAAACATACCAATGGTTTAAAAAGTAATGATGATGATATTAATGAGATTTTATCGTTTATTATTTTTAATATTCAACATATGCATTGGGCATCAAATGTATTAGTTATATCAGTTTTCTTAAAAGTTTCTTCTTTTAATTAAGTAACTTAGTTTTTTGCTACTAATGTCATGCTTTGTTTGATTCTATGATTTACATAAATGGTCCACATTTTGGCACTTACAGTTGCGATAGTCATATGTTCCTGCCTCTTGAACAAGCAATGCTTCTACACTTTCCATGATTCTTAGCCCTATTTCTTTCTTCTTTTCCAGTTATATCCGATGAACAACTTTTCAGCAGAGGGCATGGCAGAGGATTAGGTGGCACCTCCATCGGCGATGGAGAGGAGTTGGAAGAAGCTGTGCCTCAGTGGGCAGTGGCTGTTATCGTCATTGGACTCGCCTCGCTTGCCTTTGTTGTAGGATTTGGAGTGACTGTGGTGAGTTTCGATGATAGATCAACATGAGGGCCTAAGTAAAACAGCAGAACTAGTTACATATGATAAAATTTTTTTCTGAGCCTTACTTGCTAAATTAAGTAGGGAACTAAAATCAAACAATCCTAAGGTCACCCCACAAATTAGACTGTTCCAATCATGATGAAAATAAAACTTGGTAAATGCACAGAAATGTATATTTAAATGGCCATGGTTTTGTTGCCGAGCAACATCATCAGGTGAAAATACTGCCTTTAACAGGTTGTGTGTATATGAAATACTATATACTAAACTTCGCAATGTGGGAATAAATGGAAATGCCCTCAATTGGATAAATTCCTTTCTATCTGGTAGGCAGCAAATTGTAAAATACACACATCAGACTTCTAATGGTGTAATCACTTCTAAATATAAACCTCTAAAAGTGTGGAGTGGTGTCCCTCAGGGTTCAATATTAGGGCCACTGCTTTTCATTATATTCATGAATGACCTTCCCCATAATATTGCTAATAGCAAACTCCTATTATATGCAGATGACACATCATGTGTATTGCACTCCGAAAATCTGCCTGATTTAATTAATATTTCTAACTCTTCTGCAGACAGCATGCTTCACTGGTGTCAATCCAATAATCTTAAAGTGAATAGTAATAAAACCCTTTACCTTCAATTTCACACAAAAAAGTCACCTCCTTCCTGCAGTCCATTACTAAAAATGGACCATTCAAACATTGTACATTCTACCTCGGTAAAATTTCTAGGTACACACATTAGTGAAGACTTAGATTGGTCAATCCATATTAATTCTGTTATGAAAAAAGTGGCCACTGGCATTTTTATGCTAAGAAAATTGGCACCCATTGTCTCCATCAGTACCCTAAAACTTTTCTATTTTGCTAAAATTCATTTTTTTCTGTCCTATGGCATCATATTTTGGGGCAATGTCAGCTACTCCAACAAAGTCTTTTCCTTACAAAAGCACGCTATCAAGGCAATGTTGCAATTAACTTACCGAACTCCTGGCAAGCCATTATTTCACTCCCTTAATATAATAACTCTCCCTTCAATCTATATTTTAAATTGTGCTACTTTTGTTAAACAACACCCTCACCTTTTCCCAACAAATTCCAACTACCACTCGCACCATACTAGCAATAAACTAAACATTCATTTAAATGAGTATCACTTGTCCCTTTCCCTAAAAGGACCTCACCATGCTGCCTCTATTATGTTTAATAACTTACCCGCTAGGATTAAGTCAACCTCCTGTACCTTGTCTTTCAAGGGGCGATTGAAGCGCCATCTAATAAGTAAAAATTATTATAGCGTCTCTGAATACTTGACTGATAGTGATTTGTAATGTGACAATAATACCAGCTAATTGTCTTCTCTGTTTTTCATTTCAATTTTTTGTATTGTATTGTCTGTGCTTTTTTATGTTTTATTATGACCTATTCCATGTCTATGTAGACCTACGGAATCAATAAAATTTTATTCATTCATTCATTCATATATATATATATATATATATTAACTAAAGGAAAAGAAAAGGTAGTGATGAGGGTGGCAACAAGGTGTTGAGGGAAGCCCAGCGGACACTTACCAAGTTGAGGACCAAGCTGGTAGGCTGCTGGGGGCGTCGAAGAGACACGTGAAACACACGAACACAAAAACACATGCAAGCTTATCGGGCCTATGCCCTTCTTCAGCGAAAGAGTAACGTAAAGTAACACACTGGGCGGGGAATGACAGGGTGATGTGGGAAGGTTGATGATTGGAGGAGGTGGGGAGTAGGAGGGGTGGATAGCCAATAAAGAGGAAGTGTGGTAAGGGAAAGTGCGAATAACTACAAAGTAACAAGGAGACATTGTAAGGGGCCTAATAGGGTTAGCGGAGGTTGAGGCCAGGCGGAGAGAAAGAGTCGAGAAGATGGATATGTGCTAGTTCCCAGTGTCGGAGAAGGGGGGCAGGAGTGTCATAGGGTAAAGCGCGAATAATCCTAACATTGTAGCAACTATTGAAGGGGACATTGTGGGTATTAGCATGTAATGCAACTGGGAGGGGGCGTCTGAGAGAAACGCTATTCCGGTGACCGTTCATTCGGATGTTTAACGGATTGCTGGTGAGGCCTACGTAAAACGCGGGACAAAGGGTGCAGGTAAGGAGGTAAATGACGTTACGGGTGGTGCAGTTGCTTCTGGAGGTGATGGGGTAGGTGATGTTGGTGGAGGGACTCAAGAAAGAAGATGATGGTAGGTGGATAGGGCAAGTGAGGCAGCGAGGTTTTCCGCAGGGGTGGGAGCCTATTGCAAGAAGCGTGGTAGAAGTGGGAAGTTCCTTCCTCCATATATATATATATATATATATATATATATATATATATATATATATATATCACAAACCATGAGTGCGAGGAGAAAAAAGAAATGAAAGGGAAGAAGGGAGGAAAGAGTAAGGTTATTGGCTGTACATATGGTACTAATGGTAGAAGGGGGAGAGTGGGAGGGGGTAGAAGGGAAAGAATAGGGAAGGGAAATTAACAGTTAAAAAATATGATTTCAAAGTTGTTTACTCCCTGGCAAAGCATGTAACTATGTGATATCCAGTAGGAGGGAGTGGGAATGGAATAGGACTTTGTTAATTACTTGACAATCAGGACAAGAGATACACTGCAGTATTTCAATTCATTGCCACCTATCAAGCCTAAGTCCCTTACTTTCAAGATGGAGGATGGTGGGGGTGAAATCATTGTTATGATTACAGCTTTACAAATGTTTCGCAAAATGAGAAGTAGTTTTTCTTTATGAAACAATGTTTATGTTCATTAATTCTAATTTTAAAATTTCTACCCATTTGCCCGACATAAACCACATTGCAATCTTTGCATTGAAGTTTGTATATATCACTTTCAAAGGTTTCAATTTTTCTTTCGTTTGACCTAATAAATTGTGTAAATTACATGTTATAAAAGGCAGCTTTAATTCTGTCTTTAGGTAATAATTTGCTAACTTTAAGTGAAATTTTTCCAAGAAATGATAATCTACGCCATTGCAGTTTTGAATCAGAAATTGGAGGAGAACCATAAATACTTTTAAGGAGCAGTTTGACTTATTTTTTATTGTACAGACTATCAATTATTGTACTATAGGAATATAAATCATCCCGTGCAGAAAAGATCAAAAAACGGCTAATTTTTGAGAGATGTGGTGCCTTGAACTAGAATGGATGATTTGATCTGTAGAGGAGTGCATTCAAAAGATAGAAAAATTGAATTTCTGATTAGTAATGGAAATTGTTACATCCAAGAAGTTAAGGGACTCTTTGACTTCTTTTTCACAGGTCAAATTTATAGCATCGTCAAAGGAGTTTAACACAGTTACAAAATTGTCTAATACAAAAAAAAAGTTTCAAATATTTCATCACACAAACCTCGCCTATTTGTGATACACTGTACATTTTCCTAACTTGTTTGTCATATTATGTCACTGGTAAAAAAATTGTCCGTGAAGATGTTTAATCTTACATTTTGAACTGTTGTATAAAACTCCTTCAGCCAAAAAATTGTAGGGTAAGCCCTATGCATTTCGCCCACTAAGTGGGCATCTTCAGGGGAGAACCTGCCTTGGCAGTGAACAGAGTTCAACATTTTGAAGCAACACTCCAGTCAACTTGTCTATATAGATGTTACCAAAGAAGCTCAAGGAATTGGAATTAGTTTTAAAATTTGCCATTAATTTTTATGGAATACTACCTCTTGGCCAGTTTATAAAAGTCAATGGCTGATTGTTATAATCACCACTCACTTGCATTTGCCCTTTTAGATTGTCAACCGTCAGAAGAACGCAAAAAAGAGGCGTGAGCAGCAGGCAACCCCACTGACCGATGAGATCCTGCGTGAGATGGGGAAAGGGCAGCCGATGGCTGGAGGAGGAGGAGGGAGTTTTGCAGGACATCCGGTTAGCGGAGGGGGGAGTTTTGGTGGAGGTGCCGGATTCGATAACTACGGTGCTGACACAGACCTTGAGGACCTGTATGACATGGACGACGTGTGGAATGATAGGTCCCACGAGAAGAAGCGACCACCTAGCAACAGTGGTGGGATAAAGGTAGGCCTTCCTGTGCTGTTATGGCACCACTATAGATGGCTTCTCTCTGCCACGATCGATGTAACTCATGCACCTATGTAAATACTTCAAAGAACCCTTTACGTGACAGCTACTAGTGAGCACCTGTCACGGTTGAAAAATAACACAAATCCTCTACATTTTATTTTAACTATTAAAAACCTGGTCCCATCTCATTAACATTTAATTATTTAGTATTGAGCAGTGGTTCTCAGTGAAAAACATGGCAGGTGGCTGCATCTGCAACCACCTGTAATGTTGTGGTGGCCTCATTGTTAAATTTAAGGTCTAAGTGATATTTGGCATTCTATGTAAGGCATCTAAGAGGTTTAATGAGTTAAAATAACAATAGCAAATATTAATTATAAAAATGTGACATTTTTCATCACAGTCTGAATGTTTACTATTGCTAGGTTTAATATATAATTTTGCTGGTTAGCAGAATGTGCCAGAATTGTTACTAGGACTAATCATAAACTATTTTCAATACAATCCCATCTAAGAAAATCTTAAAATGTTGGTATTCCTGGGCATCAAGATTACATGTGAACATATATCTTATTAATTATCGTAGAATTATGTTTAAAAGATGCTCTTAATCAGCACATTTACCCGAATTTGATACTTGAGTTACTTTCTCATTAATTTAACAACATAAAACAGTTTAAATTTTATTGCAAATGATTTGGTTGGTTAGAGGCCCCCTGCTGCAAGGGTGCAGATATGTGAGCTCGGTTTTGGATTGCATCCTCGAGTTTCGCACTCCTTATCCAAGTTAATGACAGTCCTATATCTTTGTCTTACCATGCTATCTGCTATCTGTTATCTCTATGTCTCCTGGCATTTTCTTGTTTATCTTTGCCTGTTGTGATGCTTAAATCAAGTATTTGTTTCATTTACAAAAATCTACCATTTTCTGCCCTCTTACCTAGAGCAAAATCCCTAACTTCGCTATTGTCCTTGCCTTGCCCCACTGCAGCATCTCCCATGCCACAGCATTTGCAATAGAAAACACTTTCTATAGCTGAACTTGTGCTGAGAATAGCTAAAGCAAATTCTAAATTCATTTGAATGTTTTTAACAAAATTTTTTCACCTTGCACAAACCATTGTTCGACAGTTTCAGTTAAAGTGATATTCCATTTGACAATTTTGCTTTTACTGATATTTCTAGCATGGCAGTATTCATCGAAAAGCTCGTCTTCATCTATAACTTTCATGATATGTGTAGGATTAATTTTTCATATAACTTTATATTGAAATGGCCCTCTCGGAAAAATGGGACAGTTGGCATCTTGTTTTAACTTTATCAAGACAACGGGACACTTGAGTAAAATGAGGGATGATCCTGTTAAAAACGGGACATATGACCACTGTAGAGTAGATCAACTGGATTAAATTTATTACGTGTGTGGTATCTTTAATGTTTCAAGAAATTCATGGCACTGGCATGTAATTCATTTTTACTTTCTCCATACTCAGTATAGGAGAAAGTATTGTTTTCATGAATAAAATCATTCAAAATTTCACTGGAAATACATGTCTTAAGGTACGTTAAGTACGTTTTCATTTTCTTGATCATGTCTCTATGTATGTAATAGGAATGTTGCACATGAAATAACTCAGAAACTATTAAACAAATCAATAAACAATTTCATATTTATGATTTTTGTTAAAAAATCAAGAAATATTCGGATTTTGGCTAAAATTGGTGAACCAGAAGTTGATGTTTATTCTTGTCATTTTCCATTTTATCAAATATCTCCATTAGGCCTTAATTTGTGTAAATATTTGTTAAGTTCGTTTGACGGCTTTCATGGTGTTGTTGACTTGAAGGCTTCCTATTTCCAGGTGGTCACCATGTTGGTCAATTGGTGGACTGACAACAGTTTCACCGACCTTCCTGCTGGCATCTTCAGGTCAACCTGAAGGGAAGTTCAGAAGTTTGGCAAAACCTTTGTCAGTCCATCAATTGACCAATGTGGTGACCACATGGAAATATCAAGCCTTCAAATATTTGTTAATATCCTCTCCTCCCTCCCTCTCATTCTCCCTCCACCTCTCTCTTCCTCCCTCTCTCTCTTCATCCCTCCCATCCTCTGTATCTTCCTTCTTCCCATTCTATCTGTCTTTCCCTCTTATCCTCCCTCTCTCTCTTCTTCCTTCCCACCCTTCCTCCATCTCTCACTACTCCCTTCCACCATCTCTCTCTTCCCTTCTTCTATTACCCTCCCTCATTCATCCCATTCTCCCTCTCTCTTTCTTTTAATCCCTCCCATTTTCCCTCCATCTCTCCTTCCCATTCTCCCTTGCCCTCTCCCTTTCTCTCTTCTCCTCACTCTCCCTTCAAAAATCTCTCAGTGTGATGTATATGAAATTTTACATACTGATATTTGATAGGAATAAAATAATAAATAGAAAATAAACACTCAAAGAAAGCATACCTAATAGTAATCTATTCCCTATATAATATTATTGGATTCTCAAATGCAGGGACAATGACAGTTGTTATGGTAGTGTACATTTCTCATTGTTGAAAACCTGAAAAAATCTGTTTTTTTATTAAAAGCAAATGTCCATACTTAATCAGCATGGATTCTAATTCTTTTTGCAAAAATATTTACTGCATTCTTTTAACAATAGATCTGTTATAGTCGAGGGCTCATATTGTATTTTTAACTAATTTAAAAATGTATTTCATTATAGCTCTGCACTGATTTCTATGCATTTCCCCAATGGGTATTTATCAATGCCACAAACTGACAAACATACATTTGGCAAGTAGTATATAAGATGGCCCATGAAGTATACATATAGTCTTTATTATTTAAATTAATATTAATTTATCCTTTATTATTCACAAATAACTACAGTAATATTATTTTACACCAAGAACAGGATCAGGGCCGGCTCTAGGAGGCACAGGCTCGGAGCGTGAAATTTTAGGGGCGCCAAAATAAAAAATTTAGCTCTAGTTTAGTCTTAAAAATCTAATACGCCATCCCAAAAGAACATGATATATGTAAAAACCACATAAGTGATGAAATGAGTTTCCGGATTTCTATTTTTACTCTTTTCAAGGCAAAGTTTTCAATCTAATTTTCAGCTTGTTTTCGCATTTAATATTTTTTAAATGATCATATTATCATTTATAGCTAGAAGAACCTTTAGATAGTAATTGATCTTGAGCAACCTGACAGTACAGATGCGATTGTACCTGGTAACGTTCTGCAAAGAATATTGAACTTTTCAGTGATCGCTACATATGTATCGTTATGAAAGAGATTTGATGAAGCAATTTCTTCTGAAGTGGCAATAATAACCTGATTATGATAATTTCAATATAATAATGTGCAAAAATTTAAATAAAGATTATTAAAAATTCAAATTTTGAGACGATTATTGGCAAGCCTTCAGCTTGTTGTAATTTCAGTTTCTAGCGGCAGATATGTAAGGTGTATACCGCTCGGGCAGTTTACGTGCCCCTCACAATCCCCAAGAAAGAGCATTCCTCACCATGTGTGCAGTGATTGGGAGGGTAAATGTTGATAAAGGAAGTAATATATCGCATGTGACAATGCGCTGGGTAATTCGGCGGATAACCTTGGCGGGAAAACAGAAGATCAGTGACTGGGTACAATCAAATCACAGCCAACCTGACTAACTAGCCTTTTTTGTATCCGAGAATCTCTAGCCCAGGGCTTCCCAATGTGGTGCCTGCAGGCACCATGACGCCCATCAAGGTTCGCTGTGGCACTCGCCGAGGTTTTTTCAGATTTCCTTAAAACTTTCAGCTCTTGCAGCTAATAGTGTTGAGCAGTCACATAATACTGGAAAGTGCCAATTTAAAAAGACTTTATGACTTTGTACATACAAATTCATATAATGATTATACTCGCAATTTTTTCACCAACCTCTCGGAAGTGGGTCATTGTACTATTTTAGCTTTAATCTTTATCGTAATATATCTTATTGTAGTGAATGGTGAAGTTTACAAAAAATAATTAAAAATTAATAACAGTTATGTTAGATGATGACTTTTGTAATAGCAATGAAAAATGTTGGTGGAGAGGGGCGCTTGAACAAATTTGGTGCTTGGGGCACCAATGCACCTTGAGCCGGTCCTGCACAGGATTAACCTCTCTCAATTGAGTTCTTTCATTTCTCTCATGTTAGAAGTTTATGGTTCTAATAATAGCAGTTAAAAGTAAGCCTGCAAAGTCAATTCAAATATCATTCTTAATTCTATCAAGATTGCATCTAGGAATTCTCTATTGTGGCCTTTATTTCCTTCATCCTGCAGAGACCATCCTCTGCCACAGCCAACTCCTATGCAGGGAGCAATGGAGGGGTTGCCAATGGTAGTCGATTCAGGCCTTCTGAGGCTCCTGGTCACTATGACAGTTGGCGTACTGAATGGAATGACTACTATTTCAATGCTTACTATGGAGGCGGATTGGGGGGAGGTGTGGGAGGTGCAGGTGGGTTGGGGACAGGTGCGGGTGGGGCAGTTGGGCCTGCCAGCAATGGACGCAGAAGAGCAACACCCGACTATGACACCAATTTCTAGGATCCAAGTAAGCTCTTTGGCATTTTCAAACAAAATGATTCTTTTTAGAACAAGTATGCTTCAATTTTTCTGTTGGCCATAACATGTAGGAGTGAGATAATGGGAATTTACACTGATAACACAGTTTCCATTCAGCTGTATCTTCTTGTGCTAGTAAAGATAAAGGTACCTATTGTGAATTGTTATGGCAAAGATAGAGATACTTGAGATATGAGAAAAAGAGAATTTGAAAGTGCAATAAAAGCCTATTTGATTGGTATTTATGGAGACCTATGTTGTGCTGGTCAAACAGAAATGCTGCTTAAACAAATGGTCGAACAACTTCTGTAAGGCAAAAAAACAAGTACAAATAATGTCTGCCAACCGCATATTCCATTTTTTTTTATTCATTTTTGCACTAGCCTAAATGGCTATGTTTTGATGAAATAAAGAAATTTTAACAAAATATCTTATCATTATACATTCATAATTGTAAACATCAATCAGAATTACTTATGTACATATTTGTCAGCCAAAAGCTTAGGATAAATAATCGTAGCACATATTTTTTAAAAATCTTCTCACTTGCTAATTGGGGTTTTTTGAATTGCAAACTAAATTGTGGGCTTTTTGGAAAGGATTTTAATTCTCTGGGAAAAGTAAACTTTATTCTTTCTGCCACATAAATGTTGAAGCTCTTGAAGTTCTGAATTCATTTGTGTTGCTATTGAAATATATCAGTAGTTAGTTTTCTCCCATTACTTCTGGCCTTATTCATGGTTTTTGATGCATTCTGAGGTGACATATAATGCTTCAAAGGTATTTTTCATGGCCAAGGCACAAATCTTACTTTATTGCCATGTCTGTTGAGCTTAAGTAGACATCTTGCAATGGACTATGGTACATAACAGAGCAACGGATGCTGTAATTAGAGTTTTATGGCATGTAATGTCAGTCACTACTATGTGGAAATTTATTGATAAAACTAGAGAACTTAATGCATCACAGGTGCTGGTCATGTGAATCTGTCAGTGTGCTGGTCAAATGGGCTTTCACAGTAATTATGAATCTGAGTTAGCCATAACTTTGTGGAAATCCATATTTCCAATAAAATAAGAAAAAAAGAACTATAAGGACCTACTGATTTTATTTGCTCAAAGTCTTTATAGAGTAAATGGTTTCAGGCATCAATTGGTGGAATTTCTTCATATTGCAGAAAGAAAGAGACTTATTTGGTAATTCCACATAAACTTTTATTATATACAACCAAGTTTTCATTGCAATGCAACATCATCAGGTGAAGCAAACTCAAAGCCATTAGCAATTTATAGTAACAGGTACAATGGGTGGGTGGGGGAGGGTGAGTTATGGGAGGTTAATGAAAGAGATGGTGGAACGAGCGATCATTGGAGGAAAGGAGTGAACGTATGTTCATGGGAAGGGGAGGGAAGAAATCGATTGAGCTAAGTGAAGTCCAGTAAGTTGGGTAATGAGAAGACAATGGCGATAATTGGGAGGAATAATTAGATTAATGAGAGGTCGAGAAGTGGGGAATGAAAAGGATACAAAATATCATTTGCAAATTCACAGTTTTTTGAGGCCACACACTGTATATTTTTCAATTGTTATTTATGAACCTATAATGATGTCCTTTAACTTCAAGTTATAGAATTTTTACAAATTGGTAACAACAATAATTTTAGGATTTCTCTTACAAGGGGTGACTACGTACCTTGGGTCGTTGATTTTGATGAAACTTGTTTTGGGTGGTAGAATACTTAAAATAGAAAGACCCGTATATTGGAGTTTGATTGAATGGGTCATAGTTTTGGCAGAATCTTTTTTCTTTTCATAGGATTAACTGCGGCTGGATAAAATACAATAATAGACCAAAAACGTTGAGCAGTTGGCTTGGCTGGGTGGTTACTATTCTGGCCTTGGAATATTTTGTCCAGGGTTCAAATCCCACATCATACCTATTTTTTTTCATTTTAATCCATTTTATTATTTTTAATTTATTATATTATTATTTATTTATTAACTATTTTATTATTATTTATTTATTTTTATTTATTTATTTTATTATTATTAATGTATTTATTATATTTTTTATTTTATTATTATTTATTTATTGATTATATTATTATATATTTACTTCATTAAAATTGATGCACAAGAGCATATTTTTAGGTATTTCGATGTGAATTGTAAATCTTGCTAGGGAACATCCCAAATGGCCACTAGCAACCCTACAGGAAGGAGGATCACAGCCGATGAAATGCAAGGAACAACTATCAGAGTGGAGTAAAAATATTGCAAAAGGAGGAATGTGCTTGGACAAACATAACATGATTAAAAACTGTACATATGACAGATTTTGCAAAACAAGGAAAAGGAAGGACCAAGTTACATCCATAACACTCCAACAGTGGGCATTAGCTACAGCCTATCAACATACATCACCAGAGTTAACCATCACTGCATCTCGAGTGTGGCTAATAAAATTCAAGAAAGAATTCTGAATTCAACAGTGAAAAGTTACAAACTATGTTTCCCAAAAAGATGAAACATCTTTGGAAGAAACTTTGAAAGCTGCCAAGGTTTTCCAAAAACAAACATTATGCATAATACCCAATTATGAGATCTAGACTACGTCATTAATATTGACCAAACTGGATGTGAGTACAGAGTTGATGTGAAGCGAACCTTGACTCATCAATGCAAAAAGGCTGTCCAGAGATATATCAGAGACAGGAACAAAATCACGAATTCATACACAGCACAGTATGGGATCACTGCCTCAGGAAATTTGCTACCCCAAGTGTTTCTTTGTATGCAAGTTTGTAAGTTTGGGCTTTGAGTGAGCAGAACCATGAGGCAGTTGGAGGAGGAGTTCCTAAATGTTGTAGTTATGTGCTCCAAATCTGGTAAAATGACAACAGAATTGGTTCAAATTTTTTTGAAAACAGTTGTGAAACCTTATGTCTCTGACAAGCATTTTTTGCTGTTACTGGATTCCTGGAATGGACAAACCAATACAGCAATGTATGACAAACTTTTCACGGATGAAGACGGCATGCCCCCATATCAGCTCAAGATTATCCCACCAAAATGCACACCACATTGCCAGCCCTGTGACCTGTATTTTTATCATCAAGTGAAACTATTCATCAGGAGACTACAAAACTGCATGTACCTATTGCAAGAGAAACGTGAAATAGTTCCAGGGAGGATGAAATTCACATTCATGCGCTGGTCCATGATCAACTGTCCTCACCTCGTTTCAAGGACATGTTACAGTATTGGTGGTACGCATCAAAACTTGCAGAAACCATGAGTATTTTCTAAAACGTTCACCAGATCTGCATTTCAGATGAACTACAGCAAAAAAATTTCTGCAAACAGCAGTGTTTTATTAGATGTTCTTGGTGCAGTGTTTTCATATGCTTTTCTTGTTTTTACAGCAGTTATCATCCAAAAATGTGTACACACACTTCCCCTTCAAGTGGCGAATAACACGAATCTAACAGTTATCTAGCATGCTATTCTTTCGGACGTCATTTCACATCGAAATAGCTACCAATATGCACTTTTGCATCGATTTTAACAAAGTAAATAAATAATAATATAATAAATAAATAAATAGATAATAATATAATGAAGTTAATAAATAAATAATAATACAATAAATTCAAAATAATAAAGTGTATTAAAACAAAAAAAAATTAGCTATGATGTGGGATTTGAACCCAGGACAAAATATTCCTACACCAGAATGGTAACCACCCATCCAAACCACCTGCTCAACAATGTTGGCCTGTTATTGCATTTTATCCAGCCACAGTTAATCCTGCAAAAAGAAAAAAAGATTCTGACGAAACTATGACCCATTCAATCAAATGCCGATATACGGGTCTTCTTATTTTAAGTATTCTACCACCCAAAAAAGTTTTGCCAAAATCGACAACCCAAGATACATAGTCTCCCCTTATTTGCTATTACTAGAGCATAATTATTAATAATAATAATAATTTATTTGACACAAACAGATTTCTCCAAATTACGTGTTATAATAGATATACAACAAGCCCATATGACCATGCCCTCGGCAGGATTCGAACCCGCGACCCTGGCATTGGGAGCTAGACACGCTAACCACCCCTCTGCCAAGGTCGGGGGAGTTGATAATAGTTATTACTTTCACCATTATAATGAATTTTTGAATTAAATAAGCCTCTCATTTTCACAATTTCTTCACATATTATTTTCCTGAAAATGAAGAAACCTTTTTGAAAGGCGACTCACATTATAACAAATGTGCCATTTTGTGCTTTTGCTTACCACTGTTAATTACTATTATCTATCACATATTACGGCATATAAATCAACCTCAATTTTCTGCTTGAAAATGCATGTTTAGGCATATATTCATCATATGAGTCGGCCTTATTCTTTCACTTCACAAGCATTTTCTCAGGCAAAATCCAAGTCCCATGCCCTCAAATCTTTGAATAAAACATGAATATACACATCTCAATTATGTGCTAATTGGGAAATATGTGTGGAATCTCCAGTGTTCATGTGACATGTACTGCCACTCCCTGGCTTACGTAAGCCTCGACTTACGTAGCCTCGACTTACATAAACTCGACCTTACGTAAACTATTTTCTTTAGTTCGTTTCCATACGATTTCTATCTTCATGAAAGTAAAGAGAAAGCATTCAAATGTATACCTGTACTTCTAATTGAAAAAATACCTTTTAATTACCTGTATTTACAAATAAATGTTCTGCAGCAAGAGAATTTGAGGTCTTGCTATATAAATTATAAACTCTGAAATAGATGATTCTATACTGCAATCACCTGTGCCAGATGATTGGCTGTATTCAATTACTGGCGACCCCCTGATGTACTCAAGATCTATGAATGTGAGTTCAGTTATATGCCATTTATATTTTAGGTCCTACTGCCTAATTTATGCAAGGTATCCTCCAATTTCTGCAAGTTGCGTTCCACAAAATCATCACGCTATGTGAAAAACATATGTATATTGAAAATAATTTTCACATTGAACACAGTGTAATAATGGTTAGTTACGTTCTCAATCAGTTACATCCCATTTATAAAGTTGTTTAAATATGGACATTTTAAAATTATAGTAACATTATAATAACATGGATAATCATTAAATATATACATTTCTTTCCTCCATTTACTTAAACATTTTTCATTCCTTATCACAACAATGATATCATAAACATTTGAGCACAAGAGGTTGAGAGTCCTTAACTACATATTCTATAGCCTACAAATTTGTTGCATTAATATGGGAGGACCTAACCCAGATAATAGGCAAAAACATTTCTTTTAAGCATCATGGGTTCAACTCCATCTTTGAATCACTCTCTGCTCTAAGAAATATCTAGGAATATATGCAAGCCACCTTTTAGTATAATTTAAAAATATGTTGAAATCCACCGACGAACATGAGCCTTTGATGTTTGTATGTGTAAAAGGATGAAGATTTTTTCCTCACTGAGAAAATTTAAACCCATTCCCATAGTGTGACTGATACCCAACTCTGCATGGCTAACTCATGAAATGATTCTCGTTATCACCGATATGCCTCTGATATAATGAATAATGTTTCTAAGATTAAAAATACCATATAAGTGAAAACTCAGAAGATACATAGAATTTAGTCTGGAGTGACAGCTCAGAGGTCCGGAATGTATTCCCCCTGCTATTATGTGTTATCATGCCCCATAATTGCACGAAGTCATTTAAGAATGCCTCCCTCCCATCCATCAGGGGATGCATGTACTATTCCACATCAATAATCCAGAATTCAAGTTTTGCATATTATATTCGGCATTTAAGTCAATCCTTTATCTTTTGGAGATTTATTTATAGGTCAACATATACTCCATGATGTTATATTTAACAAATTATTTTTGTTATACTTGTATTGCTACAATTGATTAAATATACACAATTTAGTATATATGAATTTTAGTAGTTCTTCTTAAATTTTTTCTAATTTCTAATTTTTGTATTTACAGTTGGCAATTGGATAAAAAGAAACTTTACAGCCACATATATTTATCATCCGTTTCAATATCACAGTCAAAAAGAGACAATGAAATTGCCACGGCTGAAGTATTATCATATTGTTCTTCGACTGTGCAGATAAATGAGAAGAAACAAGAGATGTCACTAGCTGCAGAGTGGTTTGAAGCTAGTTTTTAATTTTTAAAGCTGGTTGTTATCCATGACTAAAATAATTTGTTTTGAAAAAATAATGAGCTAATGAATACTGCTCATTCCAAAGCACCACATGACTCTTTTCAAGTGTAAGAAATTGTAATGTTTCCCTTTCAGAGTGCTTTAGTAAAATTTATCTAGGTGTTGAGCACTCACCATTTTTAAAGCCAGCAAAGTGGTTAGTCATTCCAATGCTTCCATCAGTTCTGTTCCAAGCATAAAATCAATTGTAGGCAATTAAATATTAAATTGTACTATTCAAATCACTGCAGAAAAATTGGGAAGGAAGCAAGTGGAATTTCTTAAAATGGAGAAAACAAATGCCTAGATTCAATTATTTTACCTCAAAAGGATAAGTGAAAAAGGGCACCTAGAGAAGAAATGTGGAATCCTCATATAGCAACTTAAAAAACTACAGTATAGTATGTGCAATAGCATATGAATATGAAATAATCTTATATTGCCATAAAACCAACAAAATTAATGAGACATTTTGCCATGAAATGATAGGAATAAATGGTTCAACTTTACCATAAACCAAAGCCTACTTGCATCTAGTATGTCTGGCATGTTAGGAAAAGAACTGTTCGTACAGTGTGACATTGTGAAATAGGTCTAACGTTCTTGGTCTATATTAAATTTACTTTTTATTATTAGGTTGTCCACTGGGGAGTTATGATTTATTGATGTTAGTTTGAAAATAATTTTATTAAAAAATTTTCAATCCTATTTTTCACCAAAATAACTTGATTTCAATCAATGAATGCTGAGTTCTAAATATTATTTTAATTTTAGCAAAAAACAATTTTGAATAATGCAGCATTTTGTCATTAGTAAAAATATTAAAATTTTGCATCTTAAAATAGTCATTTAATTGATCCATGACCATTCATAGTAATAAAGAATATTTACCTTAAAATTTGTAAAAATAAAATTGCATGGAAATATTGTGTAAATATGAATATGATAATTTTTCTTTTACTTGAGTGTACAGGTATTAATGATTGTAAGAGAACTGATTTTTAAAAATCTTATCAAAAAGTAAAAAAAAAACAAATATTTAAGCATTTTTTTATCTGTATCATACATTTCGATATTTTTGACAATCATCTTTAAGATGTATCAATCAAAGTTGTCCAGTTCTATGTTTGGGCTGTGCCCATCATAAATAAATACAATAAAGTATTCTTCTATAACATTTATTGTTTTATGCGTACATCATTTCTTCCAAATACATGAAAAGTTCTAGCATATATGTTATAACAGTAAAAATCACAATCTCTGATGAGAAACCATCCTTTACAAGTGTTTCAGCCAACACAGTTCAACTCATATGAATCCTCTGCCAAGGATTATTGCTTGAGTCTCATGGAAGATGGTATAAATTTCAATAGTGGAGCTCTTTGGGTTAAATTTGGAGTAATTGATTTCATTCCATCCATAAAAGGTCTTAGGACAGAGGGGATTGTGATGTTTTGGTCTTCCTGTTGGTGAGTTTCAAGCAGAGCAATGAGGAGCCGTGGAATGGCAGCTGCTGTTCCATTGACCGTATGCACTAATTGTCTATGACCTTCCCTATCAATGTAGTGGATACCTAATCGACGAGACTGATAATCTGTGCAGTCAGAGCAGCTGGACACTTCTCCCCAACCAGCATCACCTTCTTTGTCTTTGAAGGAATTTTTTAATAAGCAGAAGTTGAGGGTTAATGACATGTGAGACATGGTAGTAATGGAGAATGTCAAATTTAGATTTTTAAGAAAACTCTTCACATTTTCACCAACACTCCTTATAACAAATGAGGAATTTTGTGCAAATATAAAATGGAAAAGCCAAAGTACTACCTGATGAAGCACGCCCAGGCATCCAGGCTTCAATGTCCATCTTAGAATATGCCTGCGGTCCAAGGTCAGATGCCCCCATTTGAAGGACTCTTGCATGCAGTCCCAATTCAGTTATGATGTCTTCTTCAAAGCTGACCAGCTCAGCTGCAAGGTTAGCACTCTCTTCAGGAAGGCAAGCAGCAAACATTTCAACTTTGGTAAATTCATGTACCCTGGGGCACAAGTAGACAAAATATGAGCAGTTTTGAAATACTGATCAAGAATTTTAATTCGCAGCTTAACACACAAAAAGACTGTTGGTAGATGGAGTTTTATTTATGCTGCACATTATCCATCTGCAACTATTCATATTTTTAGGCAATAACACACAGTTTCCTTTATTTATATCACATCTATGTTATGATTTTGTTGGTGACAAAATGCCTTTCTCCTAATTAATTTCACCCATACTGTTGCTTTAATGTTATTTATATTTGGTGCTTTTTTCTAACAAAAAGGAATGCAAAAGAGGGGAGTGGGGAAAAAATAACAATGTAATTTGAAATTTTTTTAATTTAGTGAAAATGACAATTGTTTGTTACAAAAATAAACATCGTTTTTACAATAATTTTCAAGCATGGAGCATATTTTCATCTCAGTCCATATGATGACTTCATTCTTTACTTTCTCTCTCTGCAGCTGAATGACAACCTTGAATTAGCCATGAATTGATATACTTAGTTGCATCAAAAAGTCTGAGTGAGGGCCCAACTATTCTTATTCTTATTATTAGGGCAGATGGAGTGGATGCCAACAGAAAAGACCTAGTTGATGTAATAATCAGATTCATTTGTAAGAATCCCCTCTCACTCTCACTTGTAGAAATGAGCACCAAATTTAATATGTTTTGAAGATGCAATAGTGCGGAAGATACAATCTTTTCCTGTAGATATTCATGAAATCCTCCAATTCTTTCATTTAACTGAAATCTCTTGAATAAATTTTGGATTTCAGTTTCATGTATGTAAAATGTTGTTGGACAGCTAGTGACCAATTTTTAGGTTACAAAATTTTAGGCCATTGTATAAATTTGGTTTTACATCAATTTATCACAGTCAATTTCTCACGCATCAATTCGTTGCGGGTCAGTTCATCGCACGTCAATTGATCGCATGGCAAATTAGTCGCATGTCAATTCATCACATGGCAATTCGTTGCAGGACCAATTCATCGCAAATTCAGGAATCATTGAGAAAATAGGAATCACTTTATGTGTAGAGTAGAGGGAATAGGATTACTTTGTGTATTAACACTTTGAGTGCCAGGCAATTTTCTTGTAGTTATGCCAAAATTACCACGCGATTTTTGTCAATTTACAGCAGTGTAGGAACAAATTACATCTCCCTCCCTCCCCAAGGCCATGCCTTTTTATAAACTTATAGCAGCAAGAAGTTAACCCAGCAAAATCAGTAGTGTTTTGACAGCCAATCTTCTTGATTCAAAAAACAATCATTTTCGTAGACACAGGAATTCCATTTTTTTTCTGTGATCTGTTATCCAGTTTTTCACCTCTTCTTCCAGCAGTGGCCATTTTGCAGCATGTCCACAAAAAGAGAGTTGTCTATATTCTGTAATTCTTCCTCTTGCCTCCTCCATTCACCTATCATTTCCTGATTGGTTGCTTATGTTTTCACTTTGTCTATCTGTCCGTGCACAAAATTTTGAAGCAACAAGAAGAGCAGGGAAGCTAAGATCTTCAGGATAGTTTCAGATAGCGACAGTCATGTAACCTATTGATTTTGGGGTCCATATTCCTTTTAGCAGGATTAAAAAAAACCCTTATGAACTATATATACATGTCCGTTACTTTGGTAAAGTTTCATTTTGTTTACATTGCTCAGGGGCAGATACAGAAACTTACCAAGGGAGGAGCGATCGCCCCAATTGTCCCTCCCTCCCTCCTTGAATCTGCCTCTGCCAACAACCCTATATTTTGAAAATCCCTAGCCCATCAGAATCTTTCTATCACTTGCCATACAGACTTAATCTTAAGTTTAGAAACAAGTAATTCTGCACAGAATGAATGTAAGAATGCACCCAATGTAGGGAATGGGATCATCCAAGGAAGAAGGGGAATCGCTCCTCCTTGGATCTGCCACTGATGTTGCTACAACAATAAAAGGGAAATGTAGATTCATTCCATTTACTTTAAAAAATGGATAAAGATTATATTATAACTGCTTAACTGCAGTGGGGTGTTTTAAATAACAGGAAGAGGATATCAAAGATTCTGAAAATTTACATGAACATTCAAAAAGAAGCACTTTTGGATTCTGCTTATGAAGTTCTTTTTTACCTTGTTCCAAGTTCTTTGACATAATTTATCATGTTTTATTTGAAGCCCACTGTGTAAGAAAAACTCTTCTGTTTTGTATCCATCATGTTGGGACCACAAATTTACATAAAATACACAACAAACTGATTACTATATTATGCTCTGTAATACATTCTACTCATATGATGTCAAAATGAGGTCATAGTATGATAGGAGTTGGCAAACTATGGCCTGTGGGCCAATTCCAACATATGCAGTGATTTTATCTGGCCTATCTCATCAATTTCTTCTATGCATGCATACCGTAAATACCCACGTATAGTGCGCACCCTCGTATAACGCGCAGGGGGGTTTTCAGCCTCGTAATCTATGATTTTTCTATATACCCGCGTATAGTGCGCACCGATTCTTTTTAGCGTTACCGTTCCAGAATAAAGTAGATGGTGTATCGAATAACGTTCCAAAAGATCATCAGCTAGCTCAATCATTACATACTCTATGTTTACTTACAAGGTGATATTAGAATATACACAATAAATCGAATTATATTAATTTTATAGTATGGCATATGACATTCTTTGAGCTAATAAAATGAAGGAATGACAATAATCCTATTTTTTACATACGTTTTTGTCACGCCTAAGGTGGACGGGTTCACCCAACCTACAGTTTTACCCTTATTAGAACACTCTGGAGCACATAAACACGATAACAAATAACCATAATTAACTACAGACTCTAAGAATCAAGAATAAATCACGTATCACCAGGCCGGGCGCCGGTGTAGGGTGACGTCATGCGTAAGATGCCGATTCCGATAACAACATCGAAGAAGAATGGTCCGGTGACGAAGTATTTCTTGGCTTTTAAAATGAATAAATACTGAATTCATTCTTTTCATATCTAATTAATTTATGTTTATAGAATTAGTTAATAAATTTTAAATATTATCTATCTTACTTTTCGTAAAAATCACCAATAAAATTATGAGGATACCCGGGTAGTAATTACTGTGCCGAAATTGTGGAAATATGGGGTCAAATGAAAATTGGAAGATTATGTACCCTCGTATAACACGCATCCTAATTTTTAACTCAATATTTCGAGAAAAAAAGTGCACATTATATGCGGGTATTTACGGTATTCGTATATTTGCCAGTAAGAGGGGACATTATATATCATTAATGAAATGTAAATGATATTTTTTGTGAACATGGAGCAATATATTTTCAATATAGGCATACGACACATTACACAATCAAAAAAACCATGTAAGAAATTTCTTAATTTCAAACTAAATTAAGACTTTCTTATTGGATTTTCTCTGACTTTTTAAGAATAAGTGGTATTAGTGGAAATATATGCTCGAATTTTCAACTTTCTATCTTTTAAACCTTCAGAGATATCAAAAAACAAAATACTAAATGGGACCAAATCCAAAATTGTATATTTTTCAAAACTCAAATCTAAAGAAAAAAAAATGGCAGCAGTACACAAATCTATCTTCCAAGTTTTAACTCTCTATAGTTTATGATTTTGTCACAATTTCAATTTAGGTAAGTAGACAGATATATGCCAAAGTACATTTTTTACAAAAATGCACTAAAAATAATGCAACCCTTTCACAATTAAAACCCAATTCCAATATCCATGACTACAGTACCAGAAGCAAACCTAAAAATGTGCCCCAACAGTCCAGGACATGCTGGGTAAGTATTTTATAATAAGCTGCCTGCAACTCTAAAAAAGGAGGCCAGTAACAAAACCTTCAAACAGAAACTCAAAGAACATCTCCTAAAAGATTGTTTCTATTCCAGTGAAGAATTAACGTGTGTTTTCCTCTGTACGTTATATTATTTGACTTATCCAATATTTGCACAAACAAATCGATTGGACAGATAAAAATATTATTATTATTATTACAACCTTTGAGTTTGATTTATAGTGTAACTTGATTCATACAATGGATATTAAATTTTCTATATGTTTAAATAAAATTGGTACCAAATGTAATTTTTGGCAAAAATTTAAATAAACTGGAATTGACTTTATGTATAAACTATACTTATACATACATTAAAAATTTATGAATAGCAAACATATGTTAAAGACAATTGAGCAAGAACCTGTAAAGTCCTCGTTCTGATGCCAAATTAGACACTTCTGCTCGATAACAGCGGCTAACTGCACAGAGCCGTAAAGGTAGCTCTGTGGCAGGCAGAGGTCCATTAGAACATGAATCATGTGCCAACATTGCTCCCAAGGCCATCTCAGAAGTTCCTGATAAGCATATCTCATCTCCCCATTCAGCACCTGTCTTGTATAGATTAGTATCCAAGCGATAAACCTGTGAAATATTATTTAAAAGAAAATCAGGAAACTGTGCAACTATGGAACACAGAAACCCTACTATCATCACATCTTCTATAGTGCAAAACTAGATGTTATGCATATTTTCTTATAAATTTATTCCTTTCACAATCATACAGTTAAAAATTACTGATTATCATAGCCAGGAGATATAAAGTTTAATTAATATGAATAGAATTCATTTTGGAAATACAGTAAAATCTCGTTACAACGAATACCGTTATAACAAAAATTTCACTATAACGAAAACATTTTAAAGTCCCGGCCAACTTCCCTTTGTAAAAGTGCTTTCTAAATCTCATTAGAACGAAATTACTTATTATGAAAAATTCAGTACACGAAACCTTTTTTAAATCATCTATGCATAAAATGTGTTTTTTAATGAATAAATGAGTCCCTGAGAGTATTAACCATTCCATATCTCTGTCATTTTCACCTCACCAAGGGCAGGTAAACTAGGAATATCATGGCATCTGCTTTTCAGTGATAATAATTGTTTGTGAATGTCAAGAATATGTTAAACCCTCTATTATGTATCTAGACTGAGTGAAATATCTCTGTGGGTGGTTCTTAGAGAAATGTAAGTTGAAAAGTTTACAATGTGCGTCCCAACCCAACTGCACCCTTGCCAGCATCTTACTTTTCCTGCCCACTCTCCCTTCTTGGATAATTCTTAACTTTCTAATGATCCTTTTCCTATGGTCTCCACTCTGCACTACAAAAACATCCCCTCCTCCACTAATTAGCTAACCTTGAAGCTACTGCATTTTTGCATGCCCTTCCCCCAACTCCACCCTCCAACCTTTAACCATCACTCCATCCCCAATAACTTCCTTTTCACCCCTTCTCTTCCGCCCCCAACACTTTATATGTCCCTTCATCCTCCTCTGTAGCCTATATAAACATGTCTGGTCTCTACGTTTTGTCAGTCATGTCCAAAAATCACTACCCAAAAAATTGTGTGGAGTATACTCCAGCTAACAAAGGATTGAAGAAATGCAGACAGTTTTCACTGGAGGAAAAAAAATAAGTCCTCATAGCTTTAGATTCTGGCAGGAAAAAGGGAGAAGTAGCAAAAGAGTACAGCATCACACCCTCTATATTATCCACTTTCTTGACGGATCGTGATAAAATAGAAGAACAAATAAGAAATGCAGATATGGGACCACAACAGAAGAGGATCCATGGTGCACTCTACGATGACATCGATAAGGGTTTTTTCATGGTTTCAAGATGTTTGATCCAGAAACATTCCCGTAAGTGGTCCACTTGTTTGGCAAAAAGTGCTAGAATTAGCAAATCTGCTCGGACATGACTTGTTTCAAGCAAGTGTTGGGAGGCTAAACAGATTTCGTGAACGCTATGGAATTACATCGAAATTAATCTGTGGGGAGGTAAATGACATTCCTATAGAAAAGATGAATGAGTGGCATGCAGGGGAAATTAAAAAGGTGATTAATGACTACAGTTTAGATGATATTTTTAACGTGGTTGAGACAGGCATGTTTTATCAGTTGTTGCTGAATCATTCACTTGCCGTTAAGGGTGATCGTTGTACAGGGGGCAAGAAATCCAAGCAATGATTGATGGTACTTTTCTGTTGCAATTCATTGGGAACTGAGAAGATGAAGCCGTTAATCACTGGAAAATCAGCCAAGCCTCGTTGCTTCAAAAATATTCTTTCCCTTCCTTGTGATTATCATGCTAACCAGAAAGCGTGAATGACACATGGCATCTTTAACAAGTGGTTGATAAAAGTTGATACTAATATGAAATGAGACAAACGTAAAATTTTAATTCTGATTGACAACTGTGCCACGCATAATATGCACATAGAAAATGTTCGGGTTGAATATCTACAACCGAATTGTACTGCAGTTTTACAACCATTGGATCTTGGCATAATTTGCAATGTTTAAGTCCACTTTAGAAGCAGAATGTTAAAACAAATCCTTATTGGTCTCAACAATGATAAAGATGATAAAATCAATGTAAAACAGGCAATCGATATGATTGCTGGAGCTCGGAGGTCAGTAAAAAAATCCACAATTATAAAATGATGGCAAAAATGGGAATTCTTCCAGTGGAAATGACCAATGACGATACTCAACAAGAAGTTGAATCTGATACTGAAACCAGAACACTATGGAAATCATTCACTGTTGTCGCAGGTATTTTGAGTGAAATAGACTTTATGGACTACGAATCCGCAGACAACAATTTACTCACTACTCATGAATTAACTGATGGCGAATTAATTAAAAGCATTAAGCAATGTGCAAAGGCTGAAGGAACTGAATTTGAAAATGATGACGAAGAGGATGTTGATGCACCAGAGAAGCCTAAAATTTCCGTCACAGAAGCAATCTCGAGTATTCAAAAAGTGAGAGTTTCTTTATAGTTGTGGTGATGTTCCGGATGCAGTTTTTGGCCAGATTAAAGCTATTGATGATTATTTAATGACAAGAACTTCAAAAAGTTTAGTACAATCAAAACTCAGACTATCAAAATAAAAGAAAATAAATACATAAAAAATAATGGCAATTCATATTTGAACTTTCTAGCTATGTATTATTTGTGCTTTCTTAAAATTATCTTTCTAGAAAATAAAATATATTTTCAAAATTAAATTGTTTTACAGATTTTTTTACCTTTGTAATTATGTATTTAAAATTTTATTTATTATAAAGTAAAAATTAAAACTACAGTGGCTTATAAATAAGCAGTGGAACTTATTTGAATGAGTAATTGATCTTGTGAAATAATTTCTAGTAATACTCGTTAGAACAAAATTTCAGTACAACAAAATTATTCACACACCCCGAGAATTTCATTGTAACGGAATTTTACTGTATATAATATTGTTTACATCCTGTAAAGTATGCATGAGTTTTAATCAGTAGTGAACTATTTTTGCTACTGCTAGGTGCTTTATAAAATACCCCGTCAGAATGCCTCACCTATAACTTATTTTGGCAATGTGGACCTCATGGACTGTGGCCCTAATATTGACATTTTTCATACAGCAAATTACAAGTCAAGATAAAAACCTACTTTCAATTCAAAGTTTGAAGGCCTCATTTTTAGAAGAAGATATAAGTCCATTTTATTAAAAATAGCGTTTCAACATTCTTGAAAAATAATCACATAATAATTGATAAAATCAATGTTTTTAGTAAGGAGCATATAATACAGTATAGAGCAGTGGTTCTCAGGCAGATTTGTCAGGCGACCCCTCCGTCTGGAATTTTGGTTGCCGTGACTCCCCTGAGAATATTTGAGTAGCAAAAAAACACTCCAGTTTTCTCCATACAGGGGGAGAATGATGATGATAAGGAAATTAATAATGAGGTTTTTATTTTGTGCTCTTTATAAATACAAGGTTAGCAATATAAATTATTTTATTTACAACTCGGTGTATTAAAAACATTCAGACAATATGTGGTGTATAGTTTAATTTTATAAATACTAATCACTACTGAGATATAATTTCTTGTCTGTTTTTATTACATAAAAAACACTCATTTGTTAAAAAAGTTTTTGTATGTTGATTAGCTATGAAATTTTCTTTATTTTTTGAACAAAACATGTCGACAAATTAAAACCTTGCCTTAATGAAGAGTGCTTGTGACAAAATCCTTTCGCAACCCCCTTACAGGGTATCGACCGACTGTTTGAGCCACACTAGTATAGAGTATCCAAGCCTTTTTAATCCCCTTCACTGCCAGGCAATATCATAGATCAGCATCCAGGATACCATTAACATTTAATTAATTTTACTTAATAAGCCATCTAAATGTTATTTTTATTGAAAACAGAATTTAAAATTTTTGCAGTCTCTTGACAATAATTCTCCTAATTAAGGCATTTTATTACAAAAACTACAAAAAATTTCACTCTAGATTAATGTTAAACAAGCAGGGTTGTATACGTCTTTCAAAAGCTTATGGCGGCTGCGCAGAAGTCGAAAATGAGTCCGGACGAGTCCATTAGTGAAACGTCACAACTGCGGGGGTGAGGGTAGCATTCGCGTGGAGAAAAACCCTTCACTCTCTCCTGAGGTTAGCTTGGGTTAGCTCCACGCGGTCAAGTTCTTGTACCAACTTCTGTGCTTTATACTTTATACTTTTATATTTTTGTTATCGTTATTTTTCATCGCTGTTTTGATTATTTTGTTTTTGAGTCTTTATTATATAGTTTTTGTTATTTCGTTATTGTTATTTCGTTTTCATTGCTTAGTTTTGTTAAACTCGTTTACTGCCAACATGGATACCCCTCCATCAACCTCCAAGCTAGGGAATAAGAGTCATTCACAGCCAGGCATGGGAGATACTTCACAACGTGATCAAGTTCATGAAGAAGGAAGCTGCAGCAGTTCCAGGAAAGATGTAATGAAGGCATGGCTGGATACAAGGGGAATGCAGTACTCAACGGCTGAAACTAAACTCGAGTTGTACGATAAAATTAAGAAAATTAAGCCAGCTCATAAAATTTTTGCTGTGGATATAATATTAGCCGAGCATGGACATTCGACGCTTAGGCTGCCTCCGTATCATCCTGAATTCAACCCAATCGAAAATATTTAGGGTATATTAAAGAATTGGGTAGGGTCAAGAAACACAAGTTTTAAACTAAATGAGGTGAAGATATTAGTGGAAGAAAAATGTGCAGATATCGGGAAAGGAGAGTGGCAGAATGTATGCGAACGTGTAAAAAAAACTGAAGCTGAATATATAAAAAACGAGATGATAATGGATGATATTGTGAATGAGGTTATCATAACTTCGGATTCAGAATCAGGAGATACAGATTCATCTGAATAAAATATTATTGATGAAAATATATCGATGTGAATGTGTATAATAAAACCTTTCTTTGAAATATTTACTTTTCTTTTGGAAATCCTTTCCTCTATCGTAGCTGACTTTCCATTAAATTGCGGGTACCATACGATATGAATAAGAGCAAAATCGTATTAACGCAACCTATTGTTGATAAACGACCGGATATTACTTAGTATTACTTTCTTGGGTTGGCTACGCTGGCAGGCGGCAACACAATTCAGCTCACTTTCCCCTTAAGCTACCCACTCCCTGACCATTCCCCTCCATGTCACGTGACAGTTTGCGCATCTCACCGCCGTAAGCTTTTAAGACCACTATACAGTCATTTGTAAAAGTCTGTGGGCAAGCTCGGTCGCGCCGCTCACGGCCAAACAGTGAAGTTAAAATATATCTTGGCACTACGTGATTAGCAGCGAGAGAGGGGAAGGGTGGTGTGGGATATATGTTTTGGAAGTTCGAGTGAATGAGGGGAAACAAGAAATGGCCGTAGAATTGCAGGCTACCGGGGTCGAATTGAGACCGCACCTCGCCCCTGAGGAAAGGTCTCGAAATTGAGACCCAAAGACGGAAAAGCGTTTTCCATGCTCATGTCAGACCTGGCTACGATTCAGCGCAAATCCTCCACGTCTCTGATATGGTTCACCAAGGATTTGGTTTTCTATTTTCGCCGATATACCGAGAGTGTTTGGAATGGAGAGGGAATTGAAGGAAGAGGATTACGAGAAATGAGGTTAATGAAATTTACCAAGGGCTTGTTTAGCAACCAGCCGCATAACGTCAAATTAAGAATTATATTAATCCTTCAATTTAACTTTAATTTGTGTAACTCACGGATTGTATGTGGAAAGAATGAGTTGGAAACCTCGTAAAAATGAAAGCTATTAAATTCTCTAATACGTTTAAATATGTTTTTATTATAACAAATTATTACTATTTTGGTTTAGTATTAACGGTTTAGTAGACCTGCTTTTTTGCTCAGTTTTTAACTTCTTTTGTCAAGTAGGTTTTTAAACGGGTGGATTGGGCTGCGGGGGCATTGGACAAAGTTCCGGTGGGCCGATGGTCTGTGAACCTGTGGTGCTGCCTTGGTCAATACGTTGGTAGCCTGAGTGTTACCAAAATGAGCCAGAGGCGGGCTTTTTTCTGGTCCGTTTCCCACTTCCAATTCGCCCCTAGTTATACTCTCGCAATTAGCATTCATCGGGCATTGGAAATGGATCGAGCTCCATTTGCTGAGACTTCGCCTGCGGTCAGAGGAGAGATTGTGGGTATGGTGGCTGCTGGACATTCGGTCGCCGAAGTAGCAAAGCAGTTCGGTGTGCACCGAAATTGCGTGTACAGATGGGTCAAACGTAGCAACGATGGGGACTGTGATCTAAAAAATAAACCGCGAACGGTCCGGCCCAGATTCACGGCTGAAGATCAAGATTTGGCGATTCGGCAGCATGTAGCAGAGCATCCTCTCACAAGGCGTGGATTGGCTTCGGTGCAACGAGATTTTGGTTATGGATGCAGCTATTGGATCTATAGGGCTAGAGCGCTTGAGGCTGGACTGTGCCACCATAAGCCGTGCCGTAAGCCACAGCTTACAGCAGGACATAAGACATCCCGCTTATTCTTTGTGGAAACATATGCGGAAATGGGCCAGGCCGTCATATTTGCCGATGAAAAATCATTTCGGAGTGATGAGGATGGCAGGATACAGTTCTGGCATCCCCGAGGAACAAGGTTTGCATCACAATTTTTTTCTTATTTTCTTTTACTTCTCGCAAGATTTTGTGCTCTGCTGTAAATCTGTAAATATTATCACCAGAAATTCTTGATATGAAAGAAAGTTTTCCTGAAATATGTGTTTTCAGGTACGAGCCGCAAAATATGGTTCGCACTGAAAAGTCAGGGCACGTAAGTGTAGGTTTTTGGGGTGCGATGACTGCAGCTGGAATCGGTCCTTGGGTGAGAATCCCACCTAGAATGACGGCAAGAATTTACAGTGATATTCTTCGTGAGCACCTCCTGCCTTATGCGAAGGAAATCGTCCCTGAAGGCGAGTAAGTCGTATTTACTCAGGACAATAGCCCGATATATACGGCACGCATTGCAAGAGATTTTTTAAATAATCGTCCCGAAATACGAATTCTTCCCTGGCCTGCGCGTTCTCCATATTTTAACCCGATTGAAAACCTATGGGGTACCGTTGTTCAGGAGTGGCTCGCAGAATACGAGCGCACTCCTGAATCTCTGGAAGAACAAATCAGGGAGATATGGACTTCTCTTGGGCGGCGTCCGTAAATATTCCAAAATGTAGTGGGGTCCATGGGACGGTGACTACGTAGCGCAATGGAAGTTCATGGAGATATCACAGAATATTAAAGTTGTTAACATTTCTATGTATTTTATTTATCTAAATACCCGCTAAAAATGACATTTTCCTTATGCACAGGGGAGACCGGGGCTAGTTGTTACACTTTTCACTAATTATTTTTTTCTCTTTTATGCCTGAGATGAATAGACAAAAGACTTTCCTTGCTATGTTATAATTTTGCTTTATAAATTATATTTTTATGCGCTATTTGCGTAGCGGCTGATTCCAAATTCAAAAATCCGAGCGACAAATTTTTAAAAAACGTAATATCTTCATGAACTCTCGAGGGAGAGGATTTTTGGTATTAGTGAAAGATTGGTAACAAATTTGTTACAATTCTTCATATTCTTCCGATATGCACTAATTTAGGACATTTAAAAAACTGATAAAAAGGCAATGGAAATGCATTTTGCTTATAAAATAATTCAATTCTATTTAATGTATTTGTTGAAAAGAAGAACTTCTCAACGTTCTCTGGCAATGGTAAAAATTTGATTAAGTGAAACATAATTTTAATAATGCAGCAAAATATACTACAATTTTCATCTATTATGTATTTCTAGTGCCAAAGTCGATTTAATTTTTGCTTCCAGTAAACTGGAATACTTATTCGAATAACAGATATTACTATATCTATTGTTATTAAAACTTACAATATTCTGCAGTATAAAATCATCTTTTCGGTTTTTATTAAAAAATAACTCTAAAAATACAACCTCAATTCCATGAAATAAGCAAAAATTTAAATTAAAAATTTTATATTAACGCACGCGTCCACATCCTTTACTCCGTTGTCGGTTCAAGTCCCTAGCGATCACGGTAACGCAGCCAGTGTTAGTCCAGCGGAAATGGAAAGCCATATCCTTTGGTGAACCATTTCAGATGTAGAATATCCTCGAGGATTTGGGCTGAGTCGTAATCAGGTATGGCATGAGCATGGAAAACACTTTTCCGTCTTTGGGTCTCAAATTCGAGACCTTTCCTCAGGGGCGAGGCGCGGTCTCAATTCGACCCCGGTAGCCTGCAATTCTACGGCCATTCCTTGATTCCCCTCATTCGCTCGAACTTCCCAAACATATACCCTACACCACCCTTCCCCTCTCTCACTGCGAATCACGTAGTGCCAACATATATTGTAACTTCGCTGTTTGGCCGTGAGCGGCGCGACCGAGCTTGCCCACAGACTTTTACAAATGACTGTACATGGGTTTCCCGTGGTACAGAAGTGCTTTTTGTCAAATTCCCAGTGGTACATGATACCCTACAAGTCACCCTTTTGGTATACGGCAGGGGGTATAATCGTATACTAATGTATTCGCTTTGAAATCAGAAAACAGCATCAGGAGTTTATTATATCATTTACTAAAACAGAGTATTATTTTACTTTTTATTGGGGCATCCCTGTTTGGTTGATCTGGTCAAAATATGCTATTATGGTTTTGTATATATGTGTACATTATAAATATTAAATTTGGTTAAAATTGACGCAGACAGTTCAACACAAATATGTGTGAGAAGAAATTTTATTATTCCTTTTATTGTGGCAGCCCTGCTTTCTATATCTATACTAAATATCTTGATTTTGTTTTTTTATGTTGCACACCTCCTTCATACAAAATTTTGTTAAAATCTGTGTGGCCAATTCCTTCCAAATTCATAATTACGGAAGTTTTATTTTGCTATTGTGTTTCCCCCACTTAGTCGATCTGGTCATGTATTTATTGAAGATTTTGTACCAAATTTGGTTGAAATTGGTTGTCAATTCTTCCCTGATATGCATACAGACAGACGGACATCACAAAGATAATAGTGCTTTTCAGCAATAACGAAAAGCACTAAAAAGAATTAAAAATTCATAAGTCCAATATTTTTTTAAAAAGTATTCCCTAGGCATGTCAAACTGGTGGCCCGATAGCTAAGTTTTTTCTGAAATGAATCATGTGGAATTTCATATGCTTTATTTTAGCAAAATGGAGAATATTTTTTTTATTGTTACTGGATTACAATAGAACACATTTTCTAAATTATTATTTTTAACAGGTGTCCAATTTTCAAGCTTAAGTCTACCATTCCAGCTCAGGCCCTCATTAAACAACTGTGTACCATCTCTAGCATCCATCGCTTCAATGCAGCCATTCTATAACATTCATCGTTTTAATGTGGCCCTTCTATAGAATTCATTGCTTTAATGTGGCCCTCCTATAACATTCATCACTTCAATGTGGTCCTTCTATAACATTTATCGCTTTAATGTGGCCCTTCTATAACATTTATCACTTTAATGTGGCCCTTCTATAACATTTATCACTTTAATGTGGCCCTTCCATAACAATCATTGTTTTAATGTGATTCTTCTATAACATTCATCACTTTAATGTAAACGCAAGTAATATGCATGAAACACACGTAATGGTCAAATAAAATTTGTCGCGAATTCCAAATTCGCAAACTGCAAGCTCGCGAGGTTCAAAAAGGTGATGTATTTGAACCGTATAATTCTCCATGCCATGCCATTTTATTTTGACACTTCTATGTATATAATTATGAATTACTATTCACCTTTCTCTTTTTTGACTTGTCCTATGCATGTACATACATGTCCCTGTATGTAAATAAATTATTATTACTGTAAGATACTTTTTAAATATACAAGAAACCTTGAGATACCAATTTTAATCAATTGAACCAAAAAATATGATAAAATTAAGTTAGTGAAAAGGAATCTTTTAACTTTCAGATTGACTTATTAACTAAAAAAATTCAATTTACCAGGTTATGAAATTACTGATTTTTAGCTATGACAACAAATAAGAATTGATTTGAGTGACAAATTAATCTAATTTCTCCGGTTAATTTTCTAGTGAAATGGCTGCAACATTGTTTTTTTTAGTTTACATTGTTATTTCGTACAACTTGAATGCTGCCTAGCACACTCGTCTTTTATTTTCATCTTATCATAAGTCTACACCATATAATAGCAAAACCTGATTTCTTTCTCCACGGGTGCTCATTCCACATCCCTCGATCACAGACGCTGGCAATATGTCAGGCACTGATACTAATTGGAAACCATGTTTGACAAGGTGATTAACTGTGAAATTAACGAGAGCTTCCTCAAGCTGGGATATAGCTCCGCAAAGGAAGTAACTTCGTCGCCCTGTGAGATTACCAAGTTTTTGAGTTCTCAAGCCTCCAATTCTCCTATAAAATATAATGTATGCATTCATAAGCTCGACAGGATTAACAAATAAACGCAAAAAGTTTTTATAAAGGATGATTAAAAATTAAGAACAATAAATCATAACTTAAATAATCTTACTTAGCTAGTTCCTCAAATACTTTGGGATGAAAATTATATTTTGTCTTCTCTCCTATGAACCTCAACAATTCTGGTTCATCCCCCAGCCCAGTTTTTAGTTTATTTGGTATTTTTAAAGTCTCTTCACTTAATCGCTCAATTAATGCATCTTTTTCTTCGCCAGGTTCTGTACTTTGTATGCGATGGAAAAGTTTATGGACTAGTTTCACATCAGCATTCAGTTTTCTCCTCATGATATTTTCTTGTATTTCTGAGGAATTTCTTTCGTCGCACAAATATTTGAGATCCAACTCGTGTAGCTTCCTTGCAAAACCAGGATATGGTTTCAATGACATGTCAGAACCTTGGTCAGGACACTGACAGTTGCTTTTGGCAATAGATAGGCGTCTTGATGACAACTTAAATGTATTTTTATGACGAAATATATAATAAAACCAATTTTTGCACCGAAAATTATCACTAATTTTATGGCAAGTGGTGTTCATTTCGACTGTATAACATCTATCCGCTTACAGAACGTTTATAATTCAATGCTCGCGCCAACAGTTTGTGTTTTGTCCTTACGTGACGGGTGGCGGGGTGGCGGCGTGGCGGTGAGAGAAACCTATAAAACAGTGTAACGATCAGAAGCGTTATGCGCGCCATTTTTATGTTAATGTTTGTTAAGTGCTCGAAGCCGGTTTAAATTTCGAATTTGTAGCTTTTTATTATATTTTGGCATGAGAACATTTAATTAAATTTATATGTATGTTATTAAAACTTGGTCGCACTTTTATTATTTTACTCGGTTTCAAGCATTGTGTTTTAGATAACAACTTATGGAGCGTGTTAGATCGTAATACGCTTGAGTTTAAAGTATGAGAGAAAATAAGACCAGTTGAAGTGTAGAAGTTGGTGTTTTACGTGGTTTATCACGACCAATTTCATTACTGTTATAATGTTGAATAGAAGTGAAAGAGTTGGAGTTCCGGAGCCGCTATGGGTTCACACGGAAGCTCTGGATTTTGCTGGAAAGATGTTAGAAACGCACATGGGAATTGATTGTACCCCCCCGTCATTTTTGGACTTTTCTGGCTGTAATTATCAAGGTATTTAGGTGAAATGTCTAGTTTTAAGCGATTATTGCAAAGCGTGGAAAGCCTAACATCCATCCTATTTATCGAATGTGATGGATGTAGCAGATTTTATATTGTTAGTAATAGCAAAGAAAACTTTCTCTATAAAAGGAATTTTTTTCGCTCCTCATTTCATAGAACTTTATTAGTTTAAAAGTTACATATTTTCTGCTGCATTAAGGAAAGATAACGCCACTACAGTAATTTAATGAGTACTTATATAAAACTATGACAACATTAGTCACTTTCTATATAGAGCGAAGTTACCCAATTTCATGACTAATTATTTTTATTTAAGGTGGATCTTCTATCAGTGGGCTGCATGATCTTGACTACCCAAGCCATGTGGGTTTGTCAGAAGTCATGCAGCTCAAAACAATTAGCAAAGTTCCAATACCAGCAGAAATAATGGAGAAATACGTCCGTATCCTTTTTATTTTAGATAAAACTTATAATTGGTTGAATGTGAATTATAGAGAGTATAAAAACCTAATTTAATACACACCTTGAAATGAATGGAGTTGAGTTTCTGGAGCCTGGAGGAGAAATTTAGCAAATTCAGAGGATTTTTACTTGGGACATCGTGGGTTAATGGGAAATTTAAAAGCCATACTTTGAAGCTTTAAGAACTAGTGAATATAATTTGTTATTATTATCATTATAATAAAATTATGATATTAGTATTATTATTGTTGTCAATAGCTTAAGAATTCGACTTAGATTATGTGTTATAAACCAATGATCTATAATCCTTAACTTATTGTCCCAGAGGATCGACACAGCCATTTTATGATGGGACTTTTTTCAGACATCCATTATGCTTGGCTTACATTAGATAATTACATTTATATTTGGAAATATGAGCAAGGGTAATTAAGCTTTTATCTTTTCTAACAAATTTTTTTTCTTATATTAGCATAATTGTATTTTCAAAAATGATGGGTTTGCATGAATTAACCCAGTGGTTTCCAAACTGTGGGGTGCGCCCCTACAGTGGGGGCACGGCGAACAGAGCAGAGGGGCACAGAAGGTTTGGCATATTCAATGTCTGCTTAGCCCTTATTGTGAGACCTCGCTATGTGGCTGTCAAATTTCATTCTTGAGTGGTTTGGAAATATCGTTTGCATCTTTGTTTATCTTGAGGCCTAAATCATTCTTCTACTATAGTGCCATATATTTTCACAGCTCTGTAATGAATGCTTCTCTTCAGTTTTAGTTTAGGACGAGTGCTCCAAGATGTATTTTTTTATGATGAGACATTCTCATTTTACCCTCTCGCTTAGAGAGTATTGCATTGAGCCAGATTAATATCTTGAGCTCAAGAGCTACAATGTAGCAGCTACATCTTTTCACGTCCTTAATGAATTTGTGTATACTTGATTGGTTATGTGGCTCCTAGATGTCAAAGAACGGATTTCTTCGAGAGAAAATTAGAAAGTTTACATAAGCAAAGAAAAATGTTAGCTAAAACGACAACCTTTGCCTCAAAAGTATAGCTCGCTTCTTACAAAGTTTCTTATAGAATCGCTAGATGTAAGAAGCCTCATTCAGTTGGAAAAACCTTGATATTGCCTTCTGCTATTGATATGGTGGAAGTAATGCTAGGCGAATCATATGCAAATCATTTATGCAGCATTCCGCTTGCAGAGATATCTGAAGATCTTTCCAAACAATTAATTGAAACAATTAAGAACACTTGCTTTGCCCTGCAGGTAGATGAGGCAACTGATGTCATGAAGGATACTCATTTAATTCCTTATGTGAGATATATCACCGGTAATGAAATTAAAGAGGACTTGTTGTTTTGCATACCAATTGAAGATAGGGCTACATCTGCAAAAAATTTTAAAATAATTGACGAATTTCTGCTTGAAAATGATATTAAGTGGGAACATTGTTGTGCTATGTACAGACGGAGCTCAGTCTGTGTCTGGTCAAAATTCAGGAAAGTAAACAAAAAATATAAAATTCACATTATTGAATGTTGCATAAAGTAAAAATAGTTTTGGAGAGGTAATAGTAGTTTGACAAAGAAATATTAATGAAGATTTGTTTTTTGAACATTGCACTACACAACTTTTTATTCCCAAAATTATTTTTTCGTTCTGGCAGTGGCACACACATAAGGGGGGTCCACCAGGTCCAGATTCATTTTTTCTGTCCTTCTGGGTTGGGTTGTCTGTTTAGAGGTTGGGTTCATTTTCTTCCATTCCTCTTTGTTGGGTTGATGTTCTTTCATTGCCTCTTCTTACCAATCAGTCTCCCTCGTAATTTCCATTTTATGGGTTGCATTTTCTTGGAATTAAACATGAACCTGTTACTAAATATAGAGGCAGACCTTGTCTTTTGCTAAGGTTACGTTCCTGATAACTTTGCGTAAGAGAAGTAATTAAGGCAATGGGAAATACAGGGTTCGGTTCCAATCCCAGTGGAAATGGATTACAATGCAATTTTTCTCTGTATTGGTGAGCACTGAAAAATAGAGTTATAGAGTAAAATGAACGTTGACAGAAGAGAGACAACAAAATAAATGACACGAAAAAGTATAAGAAAATAAAATTTTATTGAAGTTTTGAAGTGTATCATTGCCAATTATTCATTTATATCAGGTGTCCCCAAACTACGGCCCACGGGCCGGATCCGGCCTGTGAAAAGGTTTTATGTTAAACATAAAATCAGTTTCCAATTTAACGCCAAATATCAATCATGTAATTTCAGCAACAAATTGTTCGCATTTAATTTTTTCTTACATTTATTCACGTTTACTTATAGTTATATATGTATGTATGCTTAGGTAATTATAAAATAAAATATTTTATATTTTGAAACTTTTTTTTCAATCCGGCCCGCCTAACACTTTCAATATTCTTATGTGGCCCTCCTCTCAAAACGTTTGGGGACTCCTGATTTATATCCATCTGATATTTTACTGTGAAGCATCCTTATTTATAAGATGATTTTAAAAGACTATTTGATGTTGTTTTATGGTGTATGCACAAAAAATATTTAAATGAAGCTGCATATTGATAAAACAATCCAATTAAGCATTTGTTTTTCATCTGGGTGTTTCTCTCCTGTTTATAAAGCTGCAAGTGAAAATTTATTTTATCTAATTCTAAATAATTTGATAACATAAGTAAGCTAATGCATTTATCTCTATTTTAAGGAATGATGTGGCATACTTCAAAGGCATTACTGAAACTATAGTTAGTGTTGGGCTATCTCATACTAAGCCAGGGATTTGGCAAGAAAATGTATCCCGTATCCTTGTGTTGACAACTGCTGTGGAGATAGTTCTGTTGGGAATGGTCTTTGATTACCCTTCAGGTGATGTCATTGGTACGTATGAAAGGATAATCTGGACAGTGAAAGAGTGTGCTGTAAATAAATGAAATGAGTGGGATAACAGTTTATTCTTATCTATTTGCATTAAGAGAGGAGGATTGAACCATAAATAACTGAAATGTATCCAATAGTGTAATTTTATCAAGTAAATTTGACCCAAAAATATAGTTCAAAAATTTAATTATTTAATAAACTCAACAGGCTTTTATGTTATAATTGTAATTTTATCTTCCGGTAGGTTTTAGGCACACCCAACCCAATCTGTGCTATCCATGGCTTTTCTCTTCAAGTTCTCATACCCAATTCCTTCTTTTAATGCATCTAAAACACCTTTCCTCTTCATACCTATTCTCCTTTGCTAACATTCTTCCTTCTATGACGTTTTACAATAGACTTTACTTTCAACGTCTCACCCACCCATTTCTTGTCTGTCCCGTATTACTCTAATTAAGATTCTCTCTTCTCTTATTGTATTCAAAACTTCCTCGTTTGTTTTCCTCTATGCCCAGCTAATTTTCTCTAGTCTACGCGATGCTCTGGTTAGGTGGAAGAGGGGGCTACTTAGCCTCAACCTCGCCAATAAAGACATTTTTCTTTCTTTCTTTCTTACTCTCATCTCAAATGTCTCTAATCTGCTCACATCTTCTTTTCTCATTGTACATGTCTTGCATCCATATAATGCTACTTTCCATGTTAGGGTTTTCATTAACCTCTTTTTTATACCATTATTCAGACTGCCAGTCAACAACTCTTACCATCTCGTAAATGCCTCCTTTGCTCTTGCCATTCTCGTCCTCATCTCTTTTGTACTTTTTCCATCCTGTGACAGAATACTACATACATAAGTAAAGAATTCCACTAGTTCCAGCCTTTCCTCCTTATAAAAAATCTCATGACTTCTCTCCTCTAATAATATAATGATTAATGGCTTTTGGTATGCAGTGAAATCTCTATTTAATGTTTCTCTGGGAAATTACCATATTTTTCAGCATATAAGGTCCACTTTTTTCCAGAAAAATGACACCAAGATCAGCCTGTGTCTTATACACTGAAGGTAAGATTATTACTGTCCTCAATACTGACACGAACACACTCATCCCCAAAATGGAATAATTGGCAGTCATTTGTTGCAAAAACATTAAAATATACATTAATAATAATTAACCCTTTGCACTCAAATTTTTTTCCTTTTCACTATTATTCACCTACTTATCTTAAGGATACAGTGATAACTCAACTTGTTTATCATTAGGAGGTACCTAAGGTGTAAAAAACTGCAATCGCAAGCATGTCACAGAAAAATATTTACAAATCCCATGCCTATCTCTCTCAAAAACATGTATCGAGTTACACTTGACTTGCAAGTGCAAAAGGTTAATAGTGAAAAATTTGTTAACACAGTGAAATGTCAGTATAACGAAGTCATGCAGATGATCAAAATATATTTGTGACAATGAAAGGCAATTTTAAAAATTCAGAGGATGTGCAATATATCCTCCCCCTGACACTATCACCAAAAACGGTAACCCTGAGAACTGCATAGCGCTTAAGTTGTCATTGTAATCATAGTAGGAAAAGGAACTCATAAAAATTTAGAAATACCATATCTGCCCAAATACAAGCCGATGTTTTTTGTCAAAATCGATCATGAAAAAAATCACTCCTCTGCTTAAATGCGAGTCTGAGAAAAAAATTTGGGGTTAGGGTTAAGTCTCATTGCCACCCATAGATGGCAGCATGTCTCTCATTGCCGTTGTGTTCAAATGATAGTATTATATTTTTCGTAAAGTAAATATTTGATCTACAATGAATGTTGATGTATAAATAATGAATCTATAGTAAAAGGGTTCAAAAATGCTGCATTTCAAATGATATTGATGAAATCGAGGGTGGCGTTCTTTGGGACAATGATTCCAGTGACCAGTCTTTCAATGAAGAAGAAGAAAGTGTTGTAAAACATACTCATAGTACCTGATTCAGTAAATCAATTTTAATTTTTCATTTATATTTAAGAATATGTTCTATCATTTCTCAGGTCTATGCATATGTATCATTTAAGAATAGTTAGCAATTTGTACTATTTTTCATTAACCATTAAAAGAAGTTCCTATTAGTTTTACTTGGCTATTGTAATTATTGCTATAGCCATTGTAATGCTTGTATGCATGTTGAAACCTCATTCATGAAATCTATTAAAATTGCATACATTGACTACGCAGACGATTATGCAAAATGCGATGACGGCTTTGGATGCTCAACTGTTTGAATTTCAGTAAAACTTTACATGGAACATTTATAATTATAAAAATGAAATTTCTTAAGGCAATGTAAATGCTAATTTCATTGGATATAGACTTGGATGAAAAATTATCCTGACCTGTGAAAATGAAGATAAATGAAATTATCATCACTGAATGTGGAACATTATTTAACAACACAAAATTATTAATTGGAGATCATTCTATATTGCTGCTTCTTACATATGATATAACATCAGGAGGATACTAATGTTTAGGCACTTACAGATGAGCTGGAGATTCGAGATTTTTTGTGTCGATAGGACTCGATGTAAAACTGATTAGAAAAATCAAAGAGCTCAAAAAACATAATGCTGCCACACAATTTGCAAATTTTTCAACAAATATTTAAGGTTTATGTCTTTCTGAATGAGCTACGAAGCTGAAATTATTTGTAAAGGTAGGATTTGTAAAAATAACCAAATAGAGTACATAGAAATTTTTATGTATTGATTAATTCGGCTGTTAAAAATTCTTCAAGTTTAAACAAATAGATTAATGTTTAAGTTCTATGGGATGAGCTAGGCAGCTGAAAATTTTCATTTATGTAGTGCTTGTTGCAGATGCACAAATAAGCATTTGAAAATCTCCATGAAGTTGTTATTGCGGCTGTTAAAATTTTAAATGATTAGATAAATATTATTTCACTTCTAGATGTGCTACAACTTTAACATTTGGCAGAAATGTGTGGTATTAGTACCCCACAATGGAAAAATATAATATTCTTAAAACTGCAAATTTTAGGGTTTCTTTTATATTGTTCCATAAGGAAAGAACGAAAATTGGTGCTGAGATGAAAATGTTTGAATTAAAAAAATGTTTCTAATACACCACCTTTTTGAACTTAGCGAATATTTGGTTCCGGAAAACTGACACTAAATGCAAATTGGCGAAGTGCAAGCTGTATTTTCCCATAAGATGCAATGTTGTTATTGGAGCACGGTTACCAACCTACAAATTCACTTTTTTATCATTAATAATGCAGTTTAACAGAATAAAAGAAAACGCTACAGCAACGTAACAGCAAATGTAAACCTAGCATCATAAAGTGAAAAAATCCTTTCAATTAACTTCAAAATGCATAATAGCCAGCATTACAAAGCGATTACACTTCTTTCATCACTTTTGCAATTTACCTCCAGTGCATTTTTGCATGCGATTTTCGATCTTCCTTTGTTCATTCCAAGGAAATTACTTACCGTATATACTCATGTTTAACACACTCTCGTGTATAACGCACACCCATACTTTTTGCCAAAAAATCTTGACTTTTTCGTATAAGTACCCTGTGTACAAGGAGAACCCTAGATTTTGAGGGGTATAAGAACATATTTTAGAATTATATTGTCATGTTAGGTATTAACTCGAGTACCATAATCAAATAAATACAGACCTCGAAACGTGAATTTCTGTTGAGTCCTCTAAATCAATTTTTTTTCATGAAAACTGCTTTTCCCTATATTACCTATGGAGAAAGTAAAAAAAAAACAAAGCATTAGCCAAAGTATAGTCATAATAAAGAAATAAAACTTAAAATCTCAATCAGGTTAGGATGATGGAACACATCCCACCGTATTTACATAATTTCTTATGAGAAATTCGTGTTCGACTAACACAATTTCACCTTAAGAATGCATCTATTATGTTAGGGACTTGATGTACAGTAATACCTTATACAATGTGAATTCCAAAAATGCATGTTCATTATTGTGATTTGTTACATGCCCACTCGCAGTAATTACAATTTCAGATGGGACTGCAAAAATAAACCCTAAATGCAGGTAAAAATTAAATGTGAGACTTTTAAATCAGGGTTTCACCATATTTCTCTTTCCTTTTATGATAAAGTTCCCACGACAGAGCCTCAGGAAAAGGTTTTGCAGCTGTTGCCACAGCCTCTTGCAGTCCTGCCTACGGATGGTATACCTATAACTTCTATTTTGGGAACTCCTTGTGGACGCATATTTTTGGGCAGCCGAGATGGAAACCTTTATGAAGTTTTCTATCAGGTATGGCTCTTGTTTTATTTTTCTTCAAAATATCATGGTTATTTATACATTACTCGCACCTAATACAGGAAATTTTCATTCATTTGATATTGAGTGGTATAAAATATTAGATAATCCAAAGCTATATCCCCTGCCAACTCTCTTTTGTGATTGTTCATTTTTTACCAATATCGGATTTTCTTTAGCCTAAAATACACAGTTTTCCCTTATTCTATGGTCATATCAGGGAAAATAATTGGTACTGTTTGCATAACTGGGTGGAAGGTAAACAAAGCGACGCTAATGCTGTCAATGGCGAGAAAGTGACGAGAAATGGTACTAGTATGTGGCATATGCCACTCAGCCCCCGGATTCAATAAGTTTGGTTAGGTGGTATTGGTTTTTTCCCATGGTTGCTGTGCCCCCCTCCCCCTCAGGTTGTGACAAGAAGTAGGATGGAACACATCACAAATTTCTGGAAAGTTACATGGAGGAGTTCATGTAGAGATGTCAGCTGGGTGAGGAGGATGCCTTCAATCAAATCCTTCGAGATATCACCACCTTCAGTCCACCGGATATAGATTTGTGATTTCTCATGCCGCTTACTTCTTATTTGTTATTTTGTTCTTATAAATACTATTACGTGTCGCACCTCACCTATGTTGTTTCGTTACATATATCAAAATGCTTCTTATATTTATGTTTTACGTTTAACTTCCACTTCATTGCCTTTCCTCCTGGTAGTTCTAGTTCATGTCGCTTTCTTGCCATCGACAGCACTAATGTCACTTTGTTTACCTTTCATCCAGTTATGTGAACAGTACCAAATCTTTTATTTCGTCCTCATAGTTCAGGTGGGGCAATTATGCAATGGAGGCAATTATGAGAGTAAATATTGTACATCCAAAATACTCTTCCAATGAAAAAATAAAACCCATTTTCAAGAACTTCTGCTATGTATTAAAAGGAAAAATGTAATAAATTTTAGAATGAGAATTTGAAAAAATAGTTGTTTAAAAGTTAACAGCATAAAGCTTGAGTCCTCAAACTACAAGCTGCAGGATTTTTCTGGCCCATCCATTGATTTCTAGCTTTCCTTATCCCTTATCAGTTATTTTTATATTATTTTTAAAATTCTGAAAAATAGCTCATTTAAGGAAATAAAAAAGATTGAAAGAATTACACTGCAAGGCTTGCTCGGTGAATTGTATCTCATTTAAATTCTCACATAACTGGATCAGCAATTTCAGATGTTCTGTGTGTGCCTTGCTTAGTGATAACTGAAGCCTCATGTGATCCTTTTAGTAAAAAGTTTGGGGACCTCTCATATAAGAAGTTTGTGCTATATCACATGGCATATAAGTTGCCAGCCTTCAACTTGTAAATGATTATTTTTCAGATTCTTATTCTAAAATTAAATTTATCCTTCTGCAGTTCAAGTTATTTTCATTATGTCATTATTCTATTACCAATTTCTATATTTGTTGAAGTTTATGTTTTAACATTTACTAGATAATCCAAGAAAAGTGAAAGGTGTACCTTGCTAATATTGTAATTTTTCACATCACTGAAGTAATTCTTTAAATAACATTTAATGTAAAATTAAAGTAAATAATTTGTTCAAATTGTTGCAAAAACTCCTTGAAGATTTAACTCATATTGTGTGATGATACAAACTTCTAGAAAACATTTCTCAATGCTTTGAAACGTCCTTATTTTAGAGAGGTAAGAGCTGGTTTGGGAAGCAGCGTTGCAGCAAAGTGAACCACTCGCAGGGCCTGCTGTCATACCTGATGCCTTCCTTCCTCACCTCTCTCCCTTTTCCCTCCCTACCATTTTCTACTCCACCTGATGTCTCATCCGAACCCAGAGTGGCTGCAGACCCAATGATGGCCACCACAGGAACCATTTGGAGCATGAAGGATGCTTTGACTCAACTCTCTGTTGATGTATCTCGAAATCTACTCTATACTCTTTCTGAAAAGGGTGACATGGGGGTATTCGAACTGGGTGTTGATGGAAAGGCTTGGCGTGTTGCGCATCTATCCCAGAATGCAGTCGTTCAACAAGCCTTGTGTGTAGTCAAGTGAGTTCTAAGTATGATACTATTGTTAGTAGTCTATGACATAAAATTTTTGTTTTGAGGTTATGAAACCCAGAGGCAGTACTGTACAGTTATTTTTTATGATATTGGGAAGTTGATAATGAAATTAATTATTGTGAGATTTATGGAAAACAATCTTTCACTTTCATGTACTTGTTCTGTTAATCTTGCACGTTTTTTGTGGAAACTCTTTCTATCTTAACTTGGATTCATACAGTGCATCATTAAAAATCTATTTAAATATAGAACAGTTGAATCCCAATGAACTGATTACATATTAACCTTTATCTGCTGTCTTTAAATACTCACAGATGGGGGCAAGGCTATTTTTTTGGGCATTGAAAGTATTTTTGGCCATCTTCTGGGTAAATTGCATATCTCATGAACTATTGATGATAAAATGTTCAACTTAAAAGCCTTTAATAGTAAAAATTATAAAGAATTGCATGCTTATATTTTAGAGGAAAGAAAAACAAAAAAAAATTTTACAAAAATTTCACTCACCTTAGCCAGCTACTGCTCTAGTTGGACAGTTGAATAAGACAGCTCATGGAAAGCAGATGTCTGAAATTATGTGCCTGGAGCTCTATCTCAGGGTTATGTTTATCTCTTGTTGAATGTGCATGCTGATCTGTAGACCAGTGGATCCCAAATGTTTTTGAGCCGTGGAATATTGGCAAACAAACAGAATTTTGCTGTATCCCGTAGAAAATATAATGCTTTCAGCGGACTGCCTAAATAGGCTCTCAATCAACCTGAATACCCAATTAACTGGAATAGGCTTGATTCCACATACAAATGTCTGTAAATCAATCATTTCAACATCTGTGACAATTTTAAAAGTTTATGATGCTGTCTTTATTTGAGCATATAGAACTTTAAATTTTAATAATTTTAATATATTATATTTTATAATTAATTTTTCCTAAATCTAAATACTGCTATTTAGTAGATAGTTAAAAATGTTGGTGTAGTTTTTGATTTTTCACTTTGTGTACTCTGTGCCAAAATTACTAGGTAATTATGATATAGTTAAACTTTATCATGACCTATCCCATTCATTTGTTTGCCAGATTTATGATTGCAGAATTATTCAAACTTTAGGAATTTGTATGATTGATGGATTACTTTATACATGTATGTATTTTAAAGATGTAAATCATTTTGACTTGGCTACTCTTTAGGACCTTAGACAGTGCTCTGTTTCGCCCAGTTGTGTCTGTGCAGGCTGTGGATGCTAGAGAGTCAAGTGATGTACACATGGTGGCCATAACCTCCAATGGAGTTCGACTGTATTATTCTACAGTCAAAATGCAGGTGCAACCACCCCAAATGATGCAAGGTAAAGTTATATAGAATGATACATCACTGAATCTGTACTCGTCACTTCTGTGGTTACAGTTTGTTCAGGCAAAATAGAGACTGCCTGCTAAATGCTAAACCATGTCTTTAGAATCAATGTCATAGCATGATTGGTAATTGTTACACTTAAAAATTTCAGATTTATCAAGAGCGCAGTAACTGACTGAATTCTGTGTGATATATTATGTTATGATGTATTCTCTTTTGTACTCAAAATTAACATTCATTTGTGATCACATTTTTCCTTCTGTTTGTTCTGGACATGAAATTGCTCTATATACCAGACTTTGGCCAGTATGGCTTACTTCTGAAATGTTATCTTGGCAATAAATATTATCTAACATTTAAAAAAATCTCAAACCTATGTAGGAATTGGCTAACTTGTTGTATAAAACTCCCATAGGAAACTTATTTCTTTATGGTTCAAAGGATGACACCAGATGCATATGTAGTATATGACATAGTTTGTGCAATGTATATGGTACTGATTTTTTATTTATGAAAATGCCTTTAAATTTGATAATAATGCTTAATGTGTAATGCTATATTTTCTACTATCATGTATAATTTTCAGTATTTTATTTGCTCTTGCTATTGCATTAGATCTGAGTCAAGTAAGTGGTACAGCAGATTCCAATATCGTCTTGCAAGGACCTCAGCCAATGGTAGGCATGGTTCCTCCATATCCTCAGCTGCCACGTAAGCCTCACACTCTTTGCCTGCTTCATGTTCGTATGCCTCCTGGATTTGCTGCAAATTCTACTTCTCATTGGCCAACGAGAGTTCATTCAGCTCTTTATCGTAAAGGTGAATGTTCTCAATTAAATTTATGTCACCAGCATCACTATCTTTTTAAATGTAACAATGTATTTAGTATATCTATATATTAAGTGCGTTTTGTCAGTGTGTCAGAAAACACCAATGACACTTCACATCTATAATATGCGAGCGTCTCGGGTCATCGCTCTGTGACAATCTACCATTGTATTTTGTCCCCGAATTGTTATTGGACAGCACTGATCCATGGCCTGTTGACTACGTTATTGAAATTTCATTAAAAGTATTTATACTTCTTTTTTTGGTTACAAATATTGTCTAAAACATTAAAATTAAAATACTACGAATATCTAATAAAAGCAATTGTTGGAAAACATAATTTGAAAAGAAGATTTTGATAATACTATTGTCGTGTAATTTTACCATACTGCCATCTCTTGGCAGTCAAATGAACTGATATAACCTAAAATGCAGGGCCGTTGGAGATAGTTTGTGTTCTCCACCAGGTGGTACTGTAGTATTTTGGCATGCATTTTTTTTAATTATACCCATGCACATTCTTGATTTCCATTACATTACATTAATGTCATAAAAGGCATTAAAGTAAAAAAGTATGAATATCTAATAGCAGCATTTGTCGCAAAACATAATTTGAACAGAAAATTTTGATAGAAAATATTTATGCCGTTGATCTTTCTATTACTGCCATCTCAGGACTGAACATGGAACTGGTATAAATGCGGTACCATCAGAGATAATTGAAAAGTTCTGTAGTATTTTAGAATACATTTCTAAAAATAAACCCACCCATTGCATTAATTTACCATGCCGGGTGGAAGTAAGCACATATCTTATTGATGCTGCAAGCAATGCTGCACTAAGCAGCTAGTTTGAATGACTTTTTCCCCAGCAATGATGTACATCTTTTAAAAGTAGAGCCCAATGAAAAAATTGTTTTTATATTTGTTTTGCCATTCCAATTTCAATGTGTAGGCCAGCTAGTGATGATCAATTCCCCTGGGCCAGAGCGTGACCTCTTGTGGTGCCTCAGTTCAGATGATATTCCAACCCCAATGCAGAGAACACCTGCAGCTTCAATGGCGCCAATCGGGTCTGTAAGTGGAAGCTTTGGTGGTGGCAGTCAGCGAATGGTGCGCTCTGAGGTGACATCTGTCTTGCCTCTGGATGGATTTGTGTTGGCAGTAGAAGAAGTTTCAGAGGGAGATGAAGCGGAAGAGCTTGTTATGGGTGAGGAAGAGCGAGATATGGAGCTGGCATTACAGAGGATAGTACGCAGAGGGCCCAGAGGGATGGGGCCTGATGGAACATGGATTATAGACCCTCCACCTGCAGTGGAACAGCACCTACATCCTCCTAGGAAGTATGCCGTGCTTACAAATAAGGTGATAAGCTTTATCTTGAAGTATTGGTTTAGTTGTGCGAATACTGGGAAAATTCTGACCTTGACTGGAATTTAAAAATATCGCAGTCTGCTTTAATTTGTAAAGAGCAATAATCCATATACAGTAGTCCCTCACAAACTGGGGTTAGTAAAATGTATACCGTTTTGCCAACCGTGGTATAAGGTTTCAAGTATCTGCGATTTCAGGCACATACTCATTGCTTTTACAGCAATGATTTTTCTTAATCTAAATAAACTTGATATGTTTTAACTGAAGAACATCTACACCAAATATTTGTTTTATTCAGCAATTTTATTTTCTAATTCATAATATACGAGGGTCATTTTTAAAGTAAGAACCGTTTGCGCAGGTCATTGACCGGAGACATCTCAAGGTTGAATGCTCTCTCTAGGGCCCCGGCCACGTCCTCAGTGTGCGTTGAGTATTTGAGTGAGTTGGTTGATTTTTCACAGTGCTTTATAAAGAACCATGTCTATCACTAATCCCGCCGATTGTGAAGTGCGTTCGGTGATTAGATTTTTTAACGCGAAAAAAATTCGCCCTGCCGAAATCCATCACCAACTTGTGGAAGTGTATGGGGAAGGTTTGAACGAAGGAAATGTGCGAAAGTGGTGTCGTCTGTTTAATGGTGGAAGACAAATGTGCACGATGACGCACGATTTGGATGCCCGTCTGTCATGAGTGAGGACTTGAAAAACAAGGTCGATGCGCACGGTTGTAAAAGCAGGTGCTTCACTATTGATGAGCTTCATGAGGCTTTTCCAAATGTTTCACGATCTGTCCTCTATAAGATTGTCACAGTTCACCTCCAATATGGAAAGAGTTGTGTCAGGTGGGTTCCACAAATGCTCACAGACGCACACAAGCAGAAATGCATGGGTGCTGCTCTGTCGTTTTTGGAACGCTACCACAGAGATGGTGATGAATTCTTGGAACATATTGTGACGGGAGATGAGACTTGGGTCTCACACTACATGCCAGAGAGTAAGCGGCAGTCTCTTGAATGGCATCACCCCCACACTCTGACAAAACCACGAAAGTTCAAGCAGACACCTTCAACTTTGAAAATCATGGCCACCGTTTTTTAGGACAGGAAAGGCGTTCTTTTGGTTGACTTCTTGCCTCGCGGAGAAACCATCAATGAAGAAGAAATGTTGTACGTAGTAGTACCAATAAAATTATTTGGATACAAAAAGTTTTTTTTTATTTTTTTATGTGCAGCATTTTTCCCTCTTTCGACAATTTATCGAGTTCCCCATCAGTTTCAGCAAACGATGCACCCCTGCTTATGCACGCACTTCAGCATATGCGAGTACTTCGGCAAACGCGAGTACTTTGGCTTTGCGCATACGTACAGAGTTCCACCTTTTATAGCAACAGACATTAGCCCAGAAGAGAACGCCACCATCAACCCCTCAGGAACCAATTATCGTTTGCGAGTGCAGCGTGCTCTACTCACACTTAACTGCGAACTAAGTGAGTTCCGATCCGACAATGTCGCCACGAGCAGAGAAAGAGAGAGAGAGACAGAGTGAGGGGGAGAACGAGAAAGGACTCAGAGACAGGCACACCTGAGCCGCGGCCTGCGGAAGTTTACCCTGCGAGTCGAATTCTTTTCGTATCGTTTGTGATTCCTCAAAGTGGACATTTCTATTAAGTATCTTATTATATTTCTGCTTTGTATTATGTCACTTCAATATAATTGTTAGTATATTTCTTGTCATTTTGCCAGTGTATTATATTTGGTTTCCTGTTGGCAGCAGCAGTGTCACCAAAGGTGTATCGTATCGTTTAACTATTTTCAAGTACTTTAAGGATTACGAGAGATTAATGTAAAATGAGAGTTTCGTCTCATATGACAAAATGGTAATTACTTTAAAAATGACCCTCGTACTCCACGTATGCCCTCACTCTCAGTCACCATCACCAAATGAGAAGAGGTATGCCCACATCCTGCAAACCCCCCTCCAACATCATCATTACTCTCATCTTTATGTAAAGTGTGTTTTGTCAGTGTGTCAATCTACCCCATCGCTGAAGGGTTAATCATAGGGCTCATCTGATCAAGGAATACAATGCCAAACCATTGAATATATGAGTAACAATACATAAGATTTTATGCTAACATTAATATATTCATTATCGTAATAGTACATTATATTAAAACAATAATACTCAATATTAATGTCTCGCTACTTATGCAAGATTACCTTAATATGCATTCGATTTGTTTATGCACCCCTTCTGATAACGGGGCAGAGTATTTATGAATGAGAGCACATAAAATATCTCACTTTATTAATTCACTATTAGTCATACATACTGTAAAACCCCTGTTTAATGAATCTCAGGGGGCGTGCTTTTTCACTAAATGGGGTTTATCCTAAATTACATCAAGAAATTACTCATTTTCTCATAAGACTTGCTGTATTATTTCTATATACATACAGTAAAACCTGGTTAGTACATTTTTGCGAGGGACAGGACAAATGAATGTATTAACAAGAAAAAGATGCTAAGCAAGTTACGTACATTCACATAGACTACTTTGATCAATGTTTGTCCGTAGAAAGATTTTCGTAGGTACCTATGCTGTGCTATAGAGGCTATAGATCACCAAACAATATATTGATCGATATATCGAATCAAAGGCTAGTTAAATGGTGAACTGTCCATGGGTGAACTTTTATTGCACAAAAATGTTTTACATTTACTTAAAAAAAACTTGTCCACAGTACTGTTTTTATTTTTAATCCCCAGTTCATAAGTTTTTTAGTCCAACTTTGTAATTAGATTGATAACATCATCTCCTACCACAAAACTAGTCACTCGCTAATTCTATATGCTTAACGTGCGAATTTTTGTCCACCTGAAGAATATTAATTTTCTCTGCAGTTGAAATCTGCTTCACTACCCTTTTCTTGTCCATGATGAATTGCATTGGGGATAAATTTATGTAGACACATTCGTTGCTTTGAGAATGTGTGGAATGGAACGTCGTCTACAGTGCTATGGCTAATTAGTCGTGATTTGTTCTTAAGTGATATCACGAAAATGCTGATTGTTTCTGGAAGAGACCAATGAGGACCTACATATTTGTTATATGATCATAAAAATGAGAGACCTATTTAATTTTTAATGATTTATAATTTGCATCTGCATTTTTATTTTTTCACCTTTACTTAAGAGGCAAGTTACGGAGTTACACATTTTTTTTATGACGATTCATGGAATGTACTAACCAGGAAACATCATTATTTTAAGACATACTAACCAAATATTTTTAACAAGTATTGAAATGGAATCGGGACCTTGAGAAATCGACGTACTAAAGAGAAAAATGTGCTAACGAGAAACGTATTAACCAAGTTCCACTGTATAAGTAGTTTTAAATTAAACTGGTGAAAAACGTCAATAATAAAATAGCTTTTTATTAATTACTAATGACATAAGAAATAAACACAATTACATAAAAACTACAATTTGCACTGTGCTCTCTAATTGCAGCAGCATATTAGGTAAACACATGTATCTGTTATTCCTCCTTTTCTTCATGAACAATTACATCAGGTATCTATAAAGAATATATTGGGGTAAAATAGTACTGATACCAGGTGCAGCTTGTGGCCAATCTTCTTTTATGTCCTCAATGTCTACATCCATTTCCACTGAATCACTAGAGTTAAATCCTGCTTTCCAGAAGCAGTTGGCTGTTGTTTCCGGTGTCACTGAATTCCAAGCAGATGTTAACATGTGTATTGCTTGGCGAATATTTAATATTAAATCCTGTCTTCTCTCCATGTACGACAATGCTTTCTGCACTAAAGCCTTTCTGTGCTTTTCTTTCATCAGTGTATTATCCCCAAGTCAAGTGGCTGGAAATGACTCGTACAATTTGCTGGAAAACACCACCTTGACGTTCTGCAGAAAAGCTGTATCTGGAGGATGTGCTAGACACAACTCTATGAACAAGAAACTTTTTCTGTTTGCAACACTCATCTTTGCACCAATAATTCTGAGGAACATTTTTAAAATGTCACTTGTCATACATGCATTCTTATTGTGAGAATACTCGCATGGCAGTATCTGAACATGTCTAAAGCATCTTGGCTTCGCATATTTCCCTATCAATAGATCAACTTTTCACTGCCATCTTCGTGTGGCCATAGCCTAAGAGGGGTAATTTGTATTGATTCAAGTGTGTGTGAATGGCTTGGAAGATAAATCCGGGACGAAAATTTCTTTCGTTAAATACAGGTTATTCACTAAATAGGGGAATAGGATTTTGGTCAGAACCTAAAAAAGTATTCATTAAACATGGATTTTCAGTAAATGCAGGAATGTTAAATCAGGATCTCACTGTATTACAATTTCTTATGAAATATAGACCAAAAATTTATAGTATTATATTCTCAGGAATACACAGTTATTCTGTTTAGCTTTAAATAACCACTGGTTTCAAAGGCATTCACGCTAACAATGTTGTTAGTGTAAAATAAATTTGGGAATCGGATTAGCAGAAAATAGCAAACACAATTATTATGCATCCTATTGTTCCCTCCATGTGAGTACAGAAAATGAGAGGGTATGGCAAAAATAAGTACTTCGAGTCAAAATATGCATGTCATGCTGGGCTGGCTGGTAAAATGTTACCAGTTATCAGCCCCACTAGAAAAAATACAATATGTATACGTGACAAATGCCGAGCCACAGAGCTATCAGAATTCCTGCAAATAAGTGGGAGGGTGGAGGTAGGGGCAGGCTCTCTGCTGCAGCCACAGCAGAGCTGTTCATGCATTGATCAGCATTTTTCATGAACACAAGAGGGAGGGAAAAATGTGAGACTTTCTGACCAATGATAAGCCAAGATCCTTTCAACCCCAAAGTTGATACTATATACCATATCTTCATGTAACCCATCCAGCTAGGTACTCACTGAGGAGAGGTTTTGGCCGACCCAAACAACTAAGAAAATAATAACCTAATTCAGCTAAATATTCTCTCACCCCATACCACAGAGCAACTGAATGCCAACCTCCCTTCAACAATAAGAGTGATTCAGTTTATATGGAATAACAGCTTGACTTACAAAAAATCCAATTTTATTTTTATTTTTTAAAGAAATTCATAATCTGTGATAGTGAGGGATTTACTTGCTTATAAATTTAATGTATTTTTGGAAAAATATAGTTATGTATGAAGCAGTCATTGCTTTTGGGAACTACTTGTGGCAGCAGTGTGTAGTGTTCACCCTCCCTGGGATGTTCTCTGACACAGTGGTCCATTACACTCTTGCTCCGTGATTTGTTCGTTCAACGATCAAGAGGTTGATCAAAGACAAAACTAAAATTTACAACAGTATTGTTTCCTGCTATTATTCATTGCAAATATACAGTATTTCAGCTTAATTGTGTGTGTTAAAAAGGCTTTTGTGGACTGAGTTGGGACCCTGACCACCATTTATGAAATTTTGTTCATGGTTCCGAGTTCTGAACAAAAGACTTACAAATTAACTTTTGGAATATAAAACATTCATAACTCTGGGACCTCCTGTGCTTCTCTCATTTCTGGCATTTTCAATCACTGCTGCATTGGTTCTTTCAGGGTATTCACCTTGTGAGCAAGTTGCGTCCAGTAGATGTGCTCCATCGCCTCCTTGTAGAAGCCAAAGGGCCAGAGAGTCAGGGTTTGAGGACCTTCTTTTTATCTGCCCCTGATCAAGCTGGTGCCACTTGCCTGTTAATTGCATGCCAAGGTGCTGCGTACAACATCCAGGTGGGTAAAGGATAGAAGGGTGATTAGTAGTATTTCATTAAATGTCTTGGTCTACATTCTCACAACTACAGCCCATGCATTAATTTTTACCTGGCCTGCCTTAACTCATCAATATCTTTAATACATTCATATATTGGCCAGAAGGAAGTGTCATTAGATACCATTTATGAATTTCTAACAAAAATTTTTGTATGTGTGGATGCACTATTTTAATATATAAATCTGAAATTCTGTTGGGTTGTTTGTTTGTCCGCTATGCAAATCCATACCATTGAAGATATCATCATGAAACTTCACATAGGTATATATAATTTTACTCTGCGAGTAACATAGGCTATATGGCAATAAATAATTGGGAGGGAGAGGTGCTATAAACACACTGTGCATTATGCTAAAATAGACATTAGCGCCATTGGATGGTAGCTGCGTGAACTACGTTTACGTCATCAGATGGAAGCTACACTTGGTGGTGGCTTTAAATGGTCCCTGGCAATGATGGGTACTCCAAACGGAAGCCGCATGAATTATGTTAGCACCTTCGGATGGAAGCCATGTGAACTACACTTGGTGGTAGTTTTAAATATTCCTGGGCAATGCCGGATACTCCAGCTAGTGCTTTTAATATAGGCATATGACTCATACTAAAAAAAATCTCTGAACTAGCTCTTTGAAATTTACACATCATCATTTGGATGATCATAAGTGGCCTGCATAGTAGCATATAATACCTCATAACCCTTTTAATAAAAAGTTATGTTATCCCTGGTCTAGAAAATTAAGAATCCTTTCCTTTGGCATGTGTGATGAATGTGCTACATCTCTGCTTTGTATATAATTTTAACAGTATGACTCCTGAATTCATAAATTCATATTTATTCGCTACCAGTTACACCATGATATGCATAATCAGGTGGTAGGTGAGGGGGTGCGAGGATCTATGTAGAGCGACAGGGAAAAAGAAGAGAGGGAAGGAGTGGGGAAAACCTTAACAAAGACATCAGCAGCATAAAGAGGCATAGTAAACATATAGCAACTGAGGGAAGGTGATTAGTGGTACATACGGTTCTTTGAAACTGGCGAGGGGGAAGTGAAGGAGGGGATAAGGCATTTGGTTCTAAAAGCAAAATTGCCAAATGTACTCAAAAGTGTTTAAGAGAGGATAAGATGGTTGAGAGGAGAAGGGAATGGGTAGGGAAAATATATTCATTCACAAGTGAGGTAGCTGATGAATTTATAGTTTCTTTGTTCCATAGCATCCAGTTTTTGTGATTTAACAAACAGAATTTTTGGCTCAAAATTACTTATATGTTTATTGTCTAGTAAATGTTTGGCAAATAATGAAGTGGGGTCCTTGTTTTTGAAATTTCTTGAATAAACCTTTTTACATTGTGTGAAACAAAAGACTGCTGATAGTGAAGGTTCAAGCCCTAAAAAATACAAAAATCAATAAATTCTGTACCACTACATGAAAAATTTTGTGCAGTTAAAACTCTGCTGAATTGGTCAATTATAAGAATAGTTTAAAAATAAACTAGGAGTAGTTCTCTTATTCATCCACTATCAAAGGATATTGACATAGTGCTACTTTAAACATTTGGAAGAAAAAAATAGACCCTTGAAAGTGTTGGTGGCACATGTGACAGGTGATTGGATCAAAGGAAGTATCTCTGACTGAATATGTAACAAAAAGACATGTGATCAGCTGAACACTAAGTTATACAATGTAATCGAAATGCAGGTACACTTTACTATGCTATCAATGTGAGAGAGTTATGTACAGTTTCTGCTAAATTGTGGTAAATAATTTCTCTTGCAGAATTTTATATCTGCATTTTGTTCCTTTCCTTTTGGTTTGTCTGTTTTGTGTGGAAAATAGTATCCCAAGGTCAGCTTGGAATGTATCCCTAATTTATAGCATTAAATTGATGGAAAATGTGATCTGCACAACATTGACCCTATTTTCCTGAATCCAATTAAACACGTAATGCAGAGACTCTGTGTGTAGTAAAATGATGACTTGGACATGAAAATCATATGTTTTGGTTATCAAGATCCCTTGATCTCATGCCTCTTGATGTGAAATATAATGTGTACTTGTTCCTTTTACCAACAATGCCACAGAAACTAAAGTAACCCCTTTTCAGGCGGGTCTAGAATAATGACATGCATTGTGGTATTGAAGAATTTTGTGTATGAAAATTAAAAAAGTTTTATTTTTTGTCCCCTAATTTCTTGTGCCTCCATGACTATAACTTCTTTCCTCCAATTCCATTCTCCCTCTACTCCTATCTTGACCACATGCAATCAAGTTCATGTTTTTACACTGACACTACACATGTGTGCACACATACTCATGCGCACACATACATTCATGCAGACACCCGCACATGTGCAACTCTTCATAGTACTTCCCTGAGGAAGGAACAATAATGAAATGGTATGCATTCAATATATGTGGTTTAGAAGCAGAAAGGTGAAGTAGCCTACCATTTCCTGATTACAGGTTGCAGAATGGGCCACTAGGGCATTTTTTTTGTATGGTGGTGAGCCATCAGCTGGAACAGGGGTTGTAAGAGCACAGCAGCAGCAGCAGATGGCGTCAAGTTTCTCAACACCATCTTCCATGAGAGGCTCACCCATAATAGGTGGTTAGTGACAGTCATCTAAGTTGATCTGAAATTTTCATAATTTCTATTGCCAATATTTTAAGAACGTGTGTAATTAAGAACACATTATAATTTAAAGAAGCTCCTTGCCATATAAGGTGTTGATTCTATTACAAAAGAATTGAATTTATTCTGGTGGTTGAAATTTTCAAATAAAGAAAATTTTATTGCTTCAGTTTACAAAATAATCATTTGATATATTTTAAAGTCATTGGTAGTTTTTAATATTAGCCAAGGCTAAGTGTTTTTTAATCAAAGTAGCTTAATCAAAATGATAAAAGTTGTACATCAGTGATAGAAATGATGCTGAATCATCAGAATAGTATGTATTTTATTATGCTCTGATATTTGTTCCAGACATATAAATTTAATTTTACTTTCATTTCCTAATATAAATTGTTTTTATGCATTTCAATTTTTTAAAATGATAATTTAAAAATGTCTTGAAACATGAAATTCAATAAAACTGATTAATAAATAAATCAGGTAAAACTAAAAATGTTTCATTTCGCATCACTTTTCATCTGACATTCTTAAAAAATTGAATAAAAATATTTACATTTGTTTCTATTTTGTGTTAAATGTAGAAAAGAAGTTCTCCTAAAGTTGAATCTGCACTGTTCAGATTTTCAAGAGTTATTTTGAATAAATTCTGAAAAATTGATTGAAATTGAACTATTCAATATTATTTACTTATTTTCAATCTAGTGGTAATCAAAGGATTGGAAGCAATCTGGCTGGCAAGTTCTAAGATGTAAATTTGTTATGAAATTGCCTTGACAGCTAAAATATTTTCATTGCTAAGGCATTGGAAGTTTTCAGTTCTTTGCATTTAAATCATTTGCAATTTGGAATTTATTATTATTTTCACTTGCATCTCATTTCTAGCAAATTTTAAAAAGCAAATGAGAAACAACTTTGGAATGGATTTTTGAACCATTCCTTTCTTAGATTACATTGTTTAAACTTAATTTTTACTATTTACTAGAGATTGATGCATTTGATCCATTATGTGATCTTGGTATAAGGTGTAGTGAAAAATCAGTACTCTTTTGCAGCTATAATAAAATCTCATAAACTTGGAATTCTCAAAAACTTGGCACTTTTTGGAAAATTATATGTAAAACATCCTATTACTCCAGAAATGAGTCCATTAGACCAGGACTTAACAATTGTCATTGTTTTATTTACCTCTTTAGCATCACCTGTTCAGATTCATAGCGATAGCAATTGTTTTTCGTTAATGTAATCAGTACTTTTGTTAAATTTTATTTTGAAATGGCTTCAAAAAAGAAGAAACCCCCTGAATGAGTAGTGTTACAAAACAATCAGAAAACTCGCACAATTGAAAAAATTTTGAATTACTAAGAAAGGTTGGAAAAGGTGGTGACGAGACTTTGCAAAGAATATGGCATCGGTAGTTCCCCTGTGTATGACTTGAAGATTTAAAAAAACTGAAATATTTAATATGGACTTAAACATTGAACATTGAAAAATGCTTGGCATAACTTATGGCGTGCAAGTATGCTTGAGGAATATGACGAATTGTCTAGATTTTTTAGGTTTTCATGTTAGCCATCAAAAGAGAATTGTTTCTGAACTCATGGAGTTTGCTAGGGAAATGACAAAAATTGTAAAAAGAGTGGTAGAAGGTGACATTGAAAACTGGATTGAAATCGACAATGATATGCCTGTAGCACTTAAGATAACAGATGACGAAATAACAACTATGGTTTTTAAACCTGTATATTAGAAAGAAGAAGGATATGGAAGTGACGATGATGATATGGTTAAGGACAAGTCTTCAATAAACCACTGTATGCAGTTGGTCACCAATACAATATCAGCTTTAGAACAATGCTCATGTATTGATTTCCAAGAGATAACATGTTTGTATCGAATACATACTAGATAAACTTACAAAGGAAGAATCAAAATGCATGAAGCTAGCTAGTTTGCCTGATCTGTTTAAAAACATTTCTCAGAATAATGTGTGACAAAAATAATGTTTTGGTTCTAATACCTATTACGTTTGGAAGTAAACATAAATGTGTATTAAATGTACACTTTCTTTATTCCATGCTCATTGTTTACTTTGTAATGGTTATTTTACAATTCCTTTTTTCAGTGCATATATAAGCAATAGTAATTATTAATAATGTGTTTCCTTTTACTTATTCATCATTTGAATTATATAATTGATTCAATATCAAATGAACATTAATTAAAGATTTTTATAAAATATATAAAATCTCAAAAACTTGGAATTTTCAAAACTCCAGCAAACGCCAAGTCCCAAGGATATCGAGTTTATGAGGTTTTACTGTATAACACTAGGGGAAATGGATGATATTTCTCATAACTTATGTATAATCTGAAAAAAATACAAACCGTAAAAAAGTTTACTTTTTCAAACATTACCCAAGCTTAACTAAATGTGCAACTTAAATTCTTCTAATGTAGGATTCAACCCTATGAGTGTGTCTACACCCTTCCCTGGTTTGCAACAGCAGCAAGCAGGAGCAGCAATGTCACCAATCGGCTCACATTCCTTCTCGGGTGAAACAGGACTAGGTTCATTCAGCTACTCTCACAAGCACAATTCACTTTACCTACTTTTGGGAAGGTTGCTCCGTCCAATTTGGAATCTAAAGATGGTTCACAAAGTTGACCTACCAGGATCGCCACTCAAGGGGGTGAGTAATAAAAGCAATTTAGATTTTGATACATTTTATTGCAGCTGAATAAGGAATATGAGAATCATGTGGAAGTAACGTTTACCAGAACAGTTGAAAGTTATATTTATCATTATTTTTTCAAGGAAAAGAAACTTCAGCCCTGAATTTGATGAATTTGTTAGATAAAGAGTTGTGGGCCTATTCATTATTATACTAGTATATATTGCCATAAAAAATGATGGGTCAAATAAATTAAAAATGGAATTTAAATTTTTAACTGATAATAAATTATTTTAACTATCGCCATTTATATTGATTTTATTTCTCACAGCAGTCAGTTTCCGGGTTGAGCAAATTTTGAGGTAGGGAAGGGAAAGGCATTTAGTCTTGAGACAACATTATGAGCTTGAGTTCTGACAATTACATTGTCATCAATGCAATTACAGTAAAACCCCTTATTTACACTTTTCTAGGGACTTAGAAAAAAATGGTAAATTATGGGAAAGTGCAAAGTCAGGGAAAAGGAAAAATAACTACTGATTTTCCGTTTAAACTCGCTCATTTGTTACAGTAAGACTAACAATAAAATCTGTGTTAAACAGATGTTTATAAAGAGTATATCTATTTATTCATTTACTTAACCAGCACACTTTTTTAATAAGAATACCTAATATTAAAATGTGCCAAATTAAAATGATAGTATGTATAGTATGCTTGGGTTTCCATTACATTCCCAACATTACATTTGTCTGGAAAATTGTACATAGACGTAGGTATATTTACTTCAGGAACATAATACTTTTTTGAAGCTTTAATATTGTTTGTTTTACCCACCTCTTGAGCTATGACTTTTAAAATTCATGTCATAATTTCATTGGATTTCTCTGTTAACCTGGGATTTAGAAGAATCTTTTTCTCACCATGATCAGCATCCTTTTTGTCACCTATTGTTAAAATAATGAATGGGTAAAAACTCGCTAAGGTAGGCACAAAGCACTGATAGCTTCAATTCAATGAATAATGAGTTCAGCCACCGACTGAATTCGATCTATTCTTGCCTCAGATGCTTTTCAAGTACATTGTAACATGTATGCCTAATGTGGTTACAACGTAACAAGTATCTTGTATCACTTAACAGATGTGTGGAATGTACGGTAATTTTTCAAAACACAATTTTACAATCTTTTAAAATTACTAGTAATCAATTAAAATGCAGGGGCTACTTTTAAAATTTCATTTTTTGGAAAAAAAACATAGCATTATATTCGGGACAATACGGTAATTTAAATTACAACAAATTAATTTAAATTTAATTACAAACTGTGGGAATCAAAGGGCAGAAATTGAGTGGAAAGGGTTCAAACATGGTAGCGGGAAACTTGAACATCTTTTCAATAGCATTCATACTTGGATCAAAGAGTAAATAGCGTAAATAGTATTTCCGTATCTAGGTGCGCTGTTTATGCTCTGCTAGTGTGATTTACGTATGAGGTTTTGAAGTTTTTACCCAAAAGAGTTGATATATATTTTCATCGATAAGTACGCTGTTCCAGAGTAGCGTCTGTTAATATGAATGTGGTTTTGAAAAGAAAGTTCATATTTCTGCCCCTAGGGGCACTGTTCATACTCTGCCACCGTTTTCGAAACCTTTGCCCAAAAGAATTCTGATTTTTTTTGCAAAGCTAAGTCGAAAAACTGTTGGGAATCGCATGCTAAATTCTTTTTTTTTAAATTGGAATTTATAACGTAAAATGATGCGAATAGCAGGAAAACTTAAAATGAAATAATGTAAATACAGGGTTTTACTTACATTGGAATCATAGGAAAATTGATGGGACAAATATAAAATGTTGTAAATAGCGGGAAAACGTATATTCCGATAACGTAAAACAGGGTTTTACTGTATTATTAAAATGGCAATATTTCCCCAAAATATGTGATTTAAACATTTAATAAGAGTGATTTTGAGCTGTAGGTGGAAAAAGATGAATAGAATAAGAAACTTGATTAATTTTTCTTTTAAATAGTTTAAATCAGATGATCGTAGGTCACTTTTTTTAATTTTTACTTCCAAAAGAATAAAAGCCAGCACTTAAAAAAGTATAATTTTACATGTTACTTTATGAGAAATAGAAATGATCCCCTGGAGTCGATTTCTTCATCTCCGTCTATCCTATTTCTTTCACATACGATCAACCTGCCACCTTACAGCATGACATTGAACTCAATGTAGTCTTTTTCTCACAGTTCAACCTGCCATCTTACAGCTGAGCATTGAACTTGTAGTCGAGAGCATTACAAGGTTATTGAGTAACAAAGGATATTATGATATATGATAATATTTTAATGTTAAATGTATCTGTGATTGTTTCATATAACAATAGTACCTTGCCAACTGCGGTTAGCTAAATGTATACCATTTTACCAACCGCAGTATGAGGTTTTGAGTATCCATGGTTTCAGGATCATACTCATTATTTTTTGTTGCAATGATTTTTCATAAATTTGAATAACCTTGATGTATTTAACAAAAGAAAATTATATAATAGTCCCTCACCAACCTCGATTTCAAGTATCTGTGGTTTCAGGCACATATTCATTATTTTTTGCTGCAATGATTTTTCTTAAATCTGAATAACCTTGGTGTATTTTAACAGGAGATAATCTATACTTACTATAATTGTTTAATTCAGCAATTCTATTTTCTTCTTCATAACTTATACTGTAATGCATTATTTTTTCTTGATGAAATTTTTAAGTCACAGTAAATGTTGCTATGGTGAGATTATAAAAACTGTCACTTAGATGAACAAACTTAAATTTGTCAGGAACTAACAGAGAAGTGAAATGTAAGATACGTAAAGTTTATGAAGTCACTTCTGTTTACACAGTGATTTACAGAAGGGTCCCCTGGCCACACGTGTTTGTCCCTCAGGACATGTGATTTTCTCCTTTGTCAGCCTCATAAATTGATGATGTAATAGGCAAAACCAATCGAGTAAATTTTTTTATTTAAAATTAAAATAAGTGTTTTATTTCTGTGTGTACATAACTTGAAATGAAGAATTATAAAAGAGGGATCATTTACACATAAATAATGAACATCAATTAAAGAAATCTTATTTTTATTATGCACTTCACTTTCTTTCTTGTTTCTACCTTCCAATTTAAGAGGCATATGGCCAATTATCATTATTGTTGTTAGCAGAGGTCGAGAGGTTGTAGATGAGGTAGCATCTTGTGCTGTAGAAACAAACTGCTCATTATTTTCTTTCTATAAAGGGACACAGTCAAGGATGTGAAGCTGACGGGATAAGAGAAACATAATCTTCGTAATGTTGGTCTTAAATGGCCACAACTAGAGGAGGAAGTGATGGATAACAGAAAAGAGAAAGTTTGGTATTCTTTTATCGATCAAAATCATTATGTATGAGGCAAAAAGAGTTGCAGAAGAAAAAGGAATAGTTGAGCGTACGTATCATTATTACATATGCATTCCATTCATTATGTATTCCATGAAATTAAAATATCATCATGCAGTTTAGTCTAACTAAGTACTATCGGTAAAGGGCATCTATACGTACGACATGTGAGGTGCATTCCAGCAGCTTAATTAATTCAACTATTGTATTGCCACCTGAATATAACGCGACCCTAAGATATTTGGAAAGTTTTCAAGAAAAAACTAAACCTCGAATATAACACTCAAACAACCAATCTAACACAAGTTCTTCGTTCATCCACCTCTTCTCCTGCGTGAGAAAGATTACACCTGACGATAACTTTTCCTTTGGCATCCTTTTACAATTTATAATTATGTTGGGCAGCGGTGCCCCAACTACGGCCCACGAAGGGTTTTTGTGCGGCCCGCGAAGCTAAGGCGAAAAATCAATTCGAAAAATTTAACACACAAATTCATACATTTTTTGAAAGTTTTCATAATAAAACTTTAAATATTGTAATGTTAGCCATGAAAACCTTATTTAGACATGATTTTCACTTAATGGCATCTCAGAATATATTTTCTGATTTAAACTCTAATCCGGCCTGCCGAAGAATTGACAACTTCCAATGTGGCCCGCCAAGGGATTCGCAACCATTGATGTGGCCCGCCATTAGAAAAGTTTGGGCACCGCTGATGTAGGGAGTCAGTTTTCACCCATTGGCTGTGACTGCAAGCATAACTGTTATCCTTGATTTCTCATTTCTGGTGGATTTTAACAACACCAATTTAGCACCTTTTTTGTTGACGGTGACATTAGATGGCATATCAAAACATACCGGGGTTTGATCTGCATTCCCCATCTGGTCTAGCAGATAGTTATGTTTTTTTCCCTAAGCTTATGACATACCTCTGATAAGGGATCAACTTCTCACTGTAATCACTAGGCAGATGGTGAGCTAGGGAAGTGCAGCGCCATAGAGAAAGGCCTTTTCTATGCATCATCCATGTACACCAGCTGATGCTTGCTTTGAAATCACTGTGTGGAATTTTACATTCCCTCGCCGCTTCCAATGCCTTCATCCTTATCACTTCTTGAGTGATGGGAAAACCTTCACTTTGCTTTTGTAAAATGATGTCAAAAATTCAATTCTCGAGGTCTTCTAATCTTCCAGTTGAAGGTCCCCTAAATGCCTTCTTGATTGAAATTACATATTTAAAATTTTTTAATTGCTTTCGCCATAGATGTATATTTACTTCAGGAACATCATACTTTTTCGAAGCTTGAATATTGTTTGTTTTATCTGTCTCTTGAGCTACAACTATTTTAAAATTTGCGTGATAACTTCGTCAGATTGCTCTGTTAACCTGGGATTTGGAAGACTTTTTTTCTCAACATGATCAACACCCTTTTTGTCACCCATTGCTAAAATAATGAATGGGTAAAAACTCGCTTAGGTAGGTACATACAAAGAATACGCCGACACACGAATAGCTTCAATGCAATGACTATCGAGGGGCTCATCTGCCGAGTGAACTTGATCTATTCTCGCCTCACTCTTTTTAAGTACCTTGTATCTCTTAAACAGTCATGTGGAATGTATGGTGATTTTTCGAAACTCAACTTTTCGATCTTTTAAAATCACTAGTACTCGAATGTAATGTGGGGGCTACTTCTAAAATTTCATTTTTTGAAAAAAAAAACAGCATTATATTTGGGACAATACGGTACTGAGTTCATGTAGGGCACATTTAGTTATGCAAGTTTTGTAGCAATTATTTATGTTTTAGATCATCCCTATTTATTTTACAAATTAAGTTTATCTAAAACATTATATTTAGCTGTTATCATGTCATAATATTTTCTATAAATGTTACCAGATACAGACTTAATCACAGCTGGAAATGATACATGATGTGGTCCTTCCTAAATACCTTGGTCAACCAAAATACTTTTTTTTCCTGAAAAATCTTTAAAATAACTGGAGTTCATCTTATAGGCCAAAAAATACAGTATATAGCATCCAGGGATACTATAATACATTAAGTTTTATGATTGACTACTGTCCAGCTTTCCCCAGTCCTCTAGCATCACTTGACAATTGCAATAGCAGTACTGATTCAGTGCCTATGTGGCTTTGCCAATCCAGGTAATACTTTATATTTATGTATGGTATGTATTTATAAAGTTCGATTTGCACAAATAAATGGCTGTCAATATATTAATACTATTAATGTACAGAAAAAGGTTTCTGCAAATTCACTGTTTTTGCTGCAGTTAAATCCAGTCAAAAAAGTGTGCTGTGAGACCAGACACACACATATATGAGAATGTTTGAGCAGTTTATATTGTACTAGTTTTTCAAATACTTGCACAAATGTTTTATATACTTTTCTTTTTATAACTCTATTTTATAATGTTTAGTTATGAACAAAAAGCTTCAATTTTTAATTTTTTATTATTATTATTTCACCTAAATTGCTGATTTTTTCCTTCACTTATAACAGTCTAGAAGAAAGTGTACGGTATAGAAATAGGGCGAATAGAAAATGTTTTTATGTCTAAAATAATGTTTTTAACTATTTGATCCAGATCCTGGGATTTCAAATTTGGAAACTCTCAGGATTTAAAAATTCTGCCAGAATCAATCCCTAGTGGTGTTTCACCAAAAGTAGATTCTGAAAAAAAAACTTTATTATGGCTATTGGAAATACCTACAATACTTACTTGTTCAGTTTTTAGGTGTTCTTTATCAGCGAAGCAGTAGTAGTCACCTCTGGCCATCCATCAGCATGTTTAATCTCTGAAACTCCTGGCAGATTTTAATTAAGTATTCATTCATTTTAGTGTTGTCTAACGACAGGTCCTACCAATTCATTGATTGGTTTTGACTAGGGAATATAGATACAGGGTGTGGTGGTTTCCTGTTGCCTTCCACACTAGACACACACACAGAAGGGAAGATAGAAACCCAGTGCCAGCATTTGCCTCCTCTTTGCGAAGAGCACCAAGGGAGCCAACTGTTTAACGTCCCTTCTGAAGGACAGAGCATTGACTTTTGCGCAGTCTCCTCAAACTGCACAAGTAGGAGGATGGATGACCTGGGAAAAAATGCCACTTTCCCAGGATTCATGCCTGGTGCCGCTTTGCATAGTAGGCCAACATCCTTACCACTACACCACCAACACCCCTAATTAAATATTAGTGATCCTTATTAAAATTTATCAACAAATTCTGATTTTCAACTGCATCCATCAATTAGAACTACAACTTTATATAAACACTTAAATAAATGTATACTCATATCTTGTTAAATGGCTTCCTTCAAGCAACAATGAAATGCCATAATTTTCTCTCCCTAGCTCTTATATGATCTATGAGGTATACATTAAAAAATTTATTTGAATAGAGGACAACATTTACAACACACAAGTTCACTAGACAATATAATTCAAACTTATAGTTTTGGAGATAAAAATTCGAGAAAATCCCAAGCATAATGTCAGATATTTTGTTTACATCAGTTGATACAAGAACTCGATCAGCAAACAATAATTAAAAATCCATATTTTCTATCCCATGCTCTTATATGATCCATTAGGTATACATTAAAAATATTATTCGGTTTGAGGACAACATTTATCACAAAAAAGTCTGCACGATCATATAATTATGAGTTATAGTTTCGGAGATAAAAATTCAAGAACTGCCCAATCTTTTCATACCATTTTATATGCATTTCCCATAAAGGATGCCATTGAAATCTCATGTACTCCATTTATGGAGTATACTTTTCGTACTTGTTTGGTGTTAACGTGGTTATTTTTTAATTTGTTTTCAGCTATAAAACGAAACTGATTATTCTTTAGTGGAATTAAGAATACATGTTGGTTAATTTTGTTCAACAGATGGTGAGTGGAATTCTAACAGAGGAATTAAACTCTTCCCTGGAGCATCTTCACAGCCTACTTGCCTTTATTATTCATAATAATAGGATGATCGGTGCTGGGAGGTCACAGAGCAACATCATGTAAGTGTTCTTTCTAAAGTGTAATTACTATTAAACTATAGGTCTCAGAAGTAATGCAAGGTACATGTGGAAAATGCATCCATAAAAGTAATGATGTTAACATAAGAATTTCAACGAAATTATATTGAATCATCAGATTCGGTGGAACATTTTTCAAGTTATTTTCAAATCATGAGTCGTATGTCTATTTAATACAAAATTTTTACACACATCACATTTTGAAGTACAGTAAAACCTCGTTATTTCAATTCCGGATAATTTGAAATAGCATGTAATTCGAAACTAAGAGCAGTCTCCAGCCAACATCATAGGATTTTTGCATACTTTTTAGTATGGATTATTCAAAATACATCTACAATGAAATTCGAAGTCATGATCTGGTCAGGTGACTTGCAAACATTTCATTTAATTTGAAACCTTGACCCATATTTAGGGTATGGATTTTTCGGGTTTAAAAAAAAGTTCCTTTGGAGGGTAAATATTGGGTTTTATTATTTTCCTTTTCATTCTGGTTAAAATCGGATACAAATAAGTTACAGATTTTTCTAAGTTTTAAAAATAGTTCAATCTCGGGTAATTTTCGGGTTTTATTATTTTGTAATTCGGATACAATGATTTTAAAATAAAAATTTTGTTTAAATATTTAAAAAGTTTATCAACAATCAAAACTTTTTCTATACCTTAAGTATGGTTGAGAATGTGATAATTTGTGTTAAATGCCTTCGGGTGGAGAGAAACACCTCGCAGGCTGCACCAATATCTTGCTTCCCATTCAACTTCTTTTGAAAACACACCAGATATTAGTGTAATAATTTTTCTCTTGTATTGTTTTCAGTTAACAGACACTTGGGCTCTTTTTTCCTTATCCTATCACAGATCTAACAACGACTAGCTAAGGTATGTCCTTGACTATCCATGGCACAAGCAAATCAAGGAGATTAAGATTGTGTTACAAAGTGAGCTTACGAATAAATAGTTTACAAAGAGATTAAACAGACGGATCACGAACATCTCAGACTGCACTCAAGTGCTGGGGTGCCTATAAGTGCCAGAATTGAAATTCTGTGACCAAATCTAAAAAAAATTGTTCACAGAAGACTAGTAATTTCGGTTTTTTTTTGTTTTACCCAAGATTTTAAATGGCAATCGGAGGGTAAAAATCGAGTAAAACCCGAAAAATTCATACCCTACCCATATTGTGTGTTTAAGTGGAAAGTTTGTGCGTGCACATGACAAAGGCATCACGTTTTTGTTCTCCATTTCTCGCAAACGAAATATACATTGCCCCCCAAACAGGTAACTTCTTTTTACTTATTTAATAGTCAACTTGAAATAAAATCATAGATGATAGAAATAGAGGAATCCTCTTATTCTTGCATCACTAGACCTTCTTTATTCCAGGTTCTTGGATTACTTCCTGTATACTGCTTTATCGTAGATCTCTATCTCTTCCCCATAAGTTTTTCGGAAAAAAACTTCAAATAATGGTAAACAAAGATGCTAGAAGTGTGCAGGGGCAGGAGAGATGAGGTTTCATATTTGCCCACTCAACAAAAAAAATGACAAAAAGTATAAATTTTTACATTAGTAATTTGAGCACGATCTTCAATGTTATTCTCACTATCACTCTCTGAACTGATACTTTCTTCCGAATCACTTTCAATTAAAATCTCAGTCTACTTTTCATCACCAGGTATTGCTTGCATTTTTCTATTAGTTGATGCCATGATAGGTTTGACTCTTTTAATCTCTTAGAAATTAAACAAAAGTAACAATGGAAAATAACAAACAATAGCTGCCTCCATACAGCGTAAATGTTCCCCTCAGAGCGGCAAGAAAATATTTTTTGCGCGATTCAAGCGCTTCCCATGTGCTTTAATCACGCTTTCGGTCAAGAGGTAGCATCGTAAATATCTTTGAATGGGCTTGTTTGTGCATTGATCTCAGATAAGTGTGTCTCTCTCTCTCACTCTCATTACATTGTTCTCAAGAAATGCTGAACCAAGCACTACCCCAGATCCGAAGACCATTCCTCCTCCCTTTCCATATAGCTCTCAAGTGTTGACTCATAAGAAAAAATCTCAAGAGTGAGAGACATCAAAAAGCAGATAAACAGTGCCTGCATCCCCTTCCACCACACAGTAGCTTTTGTGCAGAGGTTCAGTTAATCTCAGCATTGGATAGGGGTTTTTAGATCCCACAATTTGCATAACTACGCAAAAAATAAATCAGAATTTGACATATAATATATGTAAAAAGAAAGAGTAAAAATTGCAGAATTAAGCGCAATTAGAAAACCCAAGGTTATTGTTTTGAAATATATCAAGGTTTTTTTCAGATTTAAGAAAATTTATTGCATCAAAAAATAAAGACATCTAGCATTCGCCACGGCATACCCAGTATGACCGCAGATGAAGTTTTCATCCTGTGTACCCAGTACGCAGGACGATGCTGAGGGGTTTATTACAATAGAGATATTCCATAAAATAAATCATGCTTATGTTTGCCTTTTTAGTTTTCCCTTCTCTAAAACTCGGCACACTACGCTAAGCTTGAGCCCTACCCCTCCCTCCTGCTTGCATGATGCAATTCATGAATTTAAATCCCCGTGCCAGCAGTCCCAATGGGAGAATGCATTGAATTTTCAGAAAAGAATTCGTAAGTACATATGTAATTGTAAAATCATCACCTGTCGTAACAAATACGACCACGTTATTTTGAGAGCACATATTTACAATGCAATGTATGAAATTGCCTAGAGCTAATAAAGAATTAAATAATTAATTAATTAATTCTGACAATCTTGACGGCATGGAAAGTTTGAACGAAATTGGAAAGAATTAATATGTGATGGTTCCTATCTATTATCTATACAATATTTCACACAAGCATTTTCCCAATCTTTTTAGCATGCATTTTTGTGATCTTATGGCTGAGTACGCATAGTTGAAAGTCTTTTCTTCCAAAACATGGTGTAAAAGAGTAACTTGAAATATACACTGGGAAAATTGGTTTGTTTACTCGATTCCTATTTTTCACATGAGGTGGTGTTCTTGAATCATGAATTAAGTGGTCACTTCAGCTCTGTTCATGAATTCACCATGTATACAAACTTGTAAGGTCAATACATTTTGTAGCAGAGGAGATAGATAAGACTATATTGCAATTTTACTGTCCAAGTAGCGCATAATAAGAAATTTCAATTTTTTTAAAGTTCGTTTGTTTCGAACCCGGATAATTTGATGTCATATTTTTGTGTTCCCTTGAACTTCGAAATAACGAGGTTTTACTGTATATTTATTTTCTCCTGCACACATGAACCCCCCCCCCTCCCTCTTTTCTTTCATCCTATTTTTTTAGTTGCCACTGAAGAAGTCTTGCTGTAGAATGATTTCCCAACCTGTGGATGTGATAGCATTTATAACATGTTTCTGGTAGTATTTACCCTTCACTTTTTCATTCTGAATGGCCCTCTTTTCAATATTAGGATGCACCAACAGCATTCCCAATTCCTCTAAAAATAATTTTCTTTTGGCCTTCTCAATATTACCGGGAATGAAATATTTGTATGCACCAAATAACAAAAGCATTGTATGCCAAAATGTCTAAAATATTTAAGACAGTGCCAGAGGCCAACACTGTACTTCTCTCATGCCCGAATATTCTCTAGCTAATTTATTGAGGATGTCTACACCTATTTTATTATAAGAAAGATTTATCTGTTTGAATTTAGTTTCTTCATCTGAAATATCCTGTTCATGATGCATGCTAAAAAGTAAAATGACACTTTTTTGGCTTTGGTACATAAGATACAATGGTCAAACCATCGATAAACAAAAACGAATATGTACTCAGTTCTGTCCGTAAAAGACAAGTAATTGTGGCAGACCACTCCAATTTCTCCTTATGGTTCCTACCACAGTAATTTTATGTTGAAGCAGTTCCTCAGCTATTGAAATATCTGTAAAGAAATTGTCCATGGTAATATTGAATCCACTGTCATACCAAAACTGATATAGCTGTTTCACAAGACATTGTGCTTGATTTTTTCTGGCACATTTCCTACTTTTTCCAAATAAACATCAAAGTTGCAACAATAAAATGTCCCAGAATCAAATAACATCAATACTTTTATCCCATATTTTTTAGGCTTATTGGGCATGTAAACACAAATTGGACATCGTCCTCGGAATGAAACTAACTGTTTGTCTGTAGTTCCATATGCTAATGCTCCATAAAAATTCCTACAGTTGCCAGTGAAAATACTGGGAACTTCTCTCAAAGATGCATATTTATCAGTTTCCTCCTCTTTGATCGAATGTCTACATCATCAAATCGAATAAACCTCATTAAATCACGAAAGCGATCACGACTCATGGCTGCCTAGCAAATGCATCGTTTTTATTCCATAAGGAAGATACATCTTCATCTGATTCGCGAAACCTATCCATAACAGAATTCCTAAAAAATAAGTTTTACTTATATAAAGTCCACGTCAAGCCAAGTCTTTTGAAACTTCATTCTCTGCAATGGGCATTTGTTCTTTTGTTTATGTACTTCACTATCAAGTCTATAATGTCATCGGAAAATAATAATGTAAAGCACTCCATGACATCTTTAGCATCCTTGCTTCTGTCAGTCACTCCACTAACCTTACTGAGTAAATTTTCCGCACGTGTTTTACATGATCGCGGGGCCAAATATTTCCAAGTCCTTTTTTCTACAACTTCATCCCAAACAGCAGCAATATTTTTCTGAGAGGGTCCTAATTCATTTCATCTTCTTCTCTGACTGATTACCTCTAATTCATTTGGCACATCCATCGCATTAAATTTACAAGTAAACTTGTTCATTTTTTAAATAAATAAATTTTGTCCGAGTTTTATAGAATTGATTTTTTGAGGGTTACAGTATTTGACTGATGATGGTCATAGGGGTATGCAAATATGAAAGTTTAGGGAAACCTTGCCCTAGATTAATGAAAATACTCATTTCCTGAATAAGATAATTTTGATCACCTGTCTGCCAGGCTATTTATGTTTTTCTGTATAAATTTGATCCTTGTGACTTTTATATCACCTTGTATATGCATACAAACATTTTAGGCTTTTTATATTTTGTCAGGCAAGAACAGTCTCAGTCATTTGCTGGAAAGGTGTCGAATGATTTGAGACAGAGGCAGTCTGGACAGAATTTGTGCCTAGGAAGCTGTGCGCCTGCATTGGAGCAAAATTCCCTTGATGCTTTGCGCATCCTCCTATGCTTATGCTGTGAAGTTTTAGGCCTCTGGAAAGTACTGTGCTTGCATCACCTGCATGGAGTAGTCAGCATGCTATCTACAGTAAGTTTCACTTGCTTTCACTTCATAATATTTGTTTCTTTTTGAATCTGCATTTATCCCTCGACATTGATCCAGACTATGTTCCTGGAAATCACAACTTATGTGAAATCTGCAAATGTTATAACCAAAAGCTTATGGGGAAGGTGGGCTTAAGTAGAGCACTACCACAGAGACCAAGGTTAAGTTTCATGACTTATAGTAATAATTGCATAACTAGCGCAATTCATATATTACTATGAATATAATAAGATACCATATTTTTTGGCATATAAAACAAATTTTTTCCAGAAAAATGACCCCCAAAACCAGCCTGCATCTTATAAATTGAAGATAAGATTATTACTGTTCTCAATACTGACAATAACAAACACACTCATCCCCAAAATGGAATAATTGGCAGCCATTCATCGCAAAATAATTAAAATATACATTATTAGTAATTAATAGTAAAAAATTTGTTAATATATACAGTAATATCTTATGCAACGTGAATTCCAATGACGTATTTTCATTATTGTGCATTATTACATGTCTGCTCGCAGTAATTACAATTTCGATACATTTTGACATTAGTCATTTTTTAGTTCCTAATGGACCTTTTGAATAGTGCAATTAATGGCACGATACATTATACCATATTTACCCAAATCCAAGATGACCCCCCCTTTTCCTGGACTTTCAAAACAGAAAAAAGATTTTATGATCTACATAATTACATATTGTTCCTCCAGAAATTAAAAAGTTCACTAAACTAGCAAACATTTTTATTGGGTCCGTAATTTTCTTGACTATCATAGGTCTTTTACTACATCAATCATCATCACCCTCGATGCTCTTTTCATCATTGTCCTTACTCTCACTATCTTTTTCATTTCGCACTTTGTCTGGAGACACCCACAAAACATCATCTTCACTTCCATCCATGCCATTGGATATGTAGCACTTCTTAAATGCACTCATATTTACTTCTATATTTATCTATTACCATGATCCCTTGATCCATTGGCAGGGCATTGAAATAGTAGGTTTTTTAGGTTTCCTTTTGGTTTTATTGGGAGATCTCTACTCCATAACCACTCAGAATATAAACTGTTTAAATTATCTTTAAAAGGCTTGTTGACAGCAACATCAAGAAATCAAAGCTGTGATTTCTTTCTTCCAGGTATTATGACAAGGTCAGTATTCATTGCATTAATTGAGTCTTTAACTTCAGGAGTTGTTCTTGGAATTCATCTGATACTTGCATCCCTCTTTTTCTTAATAGTGCTCCTGGTCTTCTATTCCAATGTTTAATCAATCCTCATAAGTTCTTTTGTCATCCATCCATTTTCATGACATCTGACTATTATTTCAGTAGGCATTGTTTTTGTTTTAGGATAACATATGGTGGTAATTTTGGTCTATTTGCTAAAACAGCCAACATTACTGTAACTCAGGTTTTTTCATTACCTGTCTTTTTTATTATTGCAGATTTTGCACCTTTTTCATTGACAGCATAATTAGATGTTAATTACAGAAATTCCAGTGAATTACGCCATCATTTGTTTTAACATCCGCAAAATGTTATTCGCTAATAGATAAGATAAGTTTAGTTCACTTTTGGGAATCATTCGCATAATAATTGTTCACTGAACATCATCGTTCAAAAATAAAATTCATTAAATCTCTAGTTCAATAACTAACACTTCGTATGTACGTATTCGACATATAATTTGAACACACATATTCAGTATAGGCATTACTTCATTGAAAAAGTTTGTTATTTAAAAGAAATGTAAGACAAAATCACAATTAGAGAATTTATGGCGTAAAACTGTTGAATGGGTAAATTCCGGTGAATTATGCCATCATTTGCTTTTGACATGTACAAAATGATATTCACCAATAGGCAAAGAAAGCTTTGTTCACTTTTGGGCATCATTTGCATAATAATTTCTCTGTTTTATTAAATAACACATCATTTGTACATATTCAGTGTATATTTCACCCACACATTCAGTATAGATGTGGTTCGTTCATTCATTGAAAAGGTTTGTTACAAATTTTTGTTTGATAAAAAAATAGTTTTTTAGATCTAAAATAATACTGTATTAATTTAAATCTGGATCGTTAAGTTTTCAATGAAAATTTTCAATAGATATAGTTATTTTATCTTATGTTTCATATGTTCAAAAAACTGCAATTTAATGTGTAACCCTACTTTATACCCAAATTTAAGATGACCCCTGGTTTTAGCAAACTAAAATTCAGAAAAAATCCTTGTCTTGGATTTGGATAGTGAAAATATATAGCATATAAGCAGCAGGATGTCATTTCAGTTCACCTCCCACAGTAAAATTAATCCGTGAAGAGAAACAACCTTTGTAAGCCTAGTCCTAAATGGCTGAAACTAGAGGAGGAAGTGAAAAAATGGATAATAGAACAGAAGAAGTTAGGTATTGCTGTATCAACCAAAATGATTGTGTGTACAAGGCAAAAAGAGTTGCAAAAGAAAAAGGGCTAGCTGATTTTTCTGGATCTGCATCTTGGTGCTATAGGTTTATGAAAAGGTAAGCCCTAAGAAAAACTTACTCCAAAAAAAATATTCTACTCAGTATATTTATTCATGTTCATCCCAAGGGTTGGATGAATGAGGAAGGGGATAGGGAAAGTATGGTCAAAGGGTCATGGCAGACTCATAATAAAACCAACCCTATTGGTATTGGTCCATTTCAAATCACACAATACTGAGGCCATAAAAAATACATTAGTACAACTGAAGACTCAATTAGCTGTCATTCTAGGCAGACATCTGCCAATTGCAACCCCTAGATGTATCTGTAAACAAACCTTTCAGGTAATCTATGCATGTTGAGTGAACCAAATGGATGGGCACAAATAGCAATGTTACACCCACGGAGAAGGAAGCGCCCGACAATTTCACAGTTCTTTGAGTGAGTGAAAAACTCATGGGGTGCTGTTAAAATAGACAGTTGTGAAGACTTTCAAAAAGTGAGTGGTATCAGTAATGTTTTGGATGGCACTGAAGGATGATACATTATTTGAAGATAGCAAAAGTTCATCCTCCTTAAGTAACATTGAACGTGAAGATGCCAGCAATTTCGAAGATTTTCTATGAAGACGCCAGTAGTTTCTTGGATTCCAAAGTGACTAAAACATTTTTCTTAAGTTCTCATTTCATAATTCCTTTAGTGAGGGTTGCCAGTGACAAGGATATTGAAAAAATTGCTTCTTGATTTGTTTATTAGTTGTTTTGTATTGCATCTGAAGAAAGTGAAATAGTATTCCTCCTTTAATAGAATTAGCAATGTTATTTATACAGATTTTGGCTGTCTAGTTACCGAAGGTTGGTGCAAAGTTTCCTCTATATTATTAGTGTTTGCTTAAAGAACAATTCTGATTTTATTTATAATTTTTTTATTTGTATGCAGAATTTGAGTAATTTGTTTCTCAATATGAGATTGGTAATTATAAGTTATTATATATTTTCCTTTTAAAGTCAGTCAGTTGCCAATAACCTGAACATATTTGTTGTCTTTTCTCGTTTGAAAATAATTCAGTACATTTAAATTTACAGTTACTAGAGTCATTATTTTTGGGTTTTTTGTTGGTGTTGCACTGTACTTTTTCAATGTAGATGGATCAGATTTGCGCCACCTGATGAGGATCTTGCTATTACAATGTTCCATTCAGACAGTTCTTTCATAATGACATTGATTTATTCCATAGAAAAGCATGGTTTTTCAAAAATCAAAGCGGAAGGCTGAGACTACATATTTAAGTTTCACATAGGCCTATGACATAGTGTTTAATGACTCATCAAATAACATATATTAAATATATGTGCCAACGAAAGGTTCTCTAGCATGATATTGTACTGCAATCTATTCACCTGGAAGTCACAATGCTAAAGTTTGAGCTTAAACTGGAAAAATTTGCCTAAAAATGTCATTATATTATATCTATTAATTAAGATGTTACCTTTCATTATAGGAGCAGCAGAATATTCTCTGCCAGTTGACATTCCGTGATTTGGTATTAAATGGTCAAGAATTATGCTCAATGCTCATTGAAAACCTCATTAACAGGTTGGTGGGTTTGTCATTAGCTTTCACATAATTTTTAATTTTATCGCTTGATTTTTAAATAAATATTTCTGCCTTTTTATTGCTATTTTATATGATGTAGTGTTTTATTGTGGTACATAAAATTTTCAATTTTTGCTGTCAAACTTTAGAATAATTCTTAAAGATTTTGAGTTGAACATAATGAAACAAAGGACATTGTAATGAAAAATAATTAAAACCAGTGAAGCCTCTGCCAGACAAATTTATTGTAAACTACAGCACTTTGCAATATTTTCTGGAATCCTACTCCTGAAAGAGTAATTTGAAAGTAAATTCACCTCTTTAATTTCATGTCCTTTATATTTTTGTAATAGAAATGTCTGTATGATCAAAAACTCTTCCATGTGCACAAATTTTCAACATTAAGTTTAAGTGGTCTCATAAATATTCTAATGGTAGTTGATTTATAGTTTGAATGTATCACAAGTGACTGATGTTAATGCATTATCATACTTCATTGGCAGTATCGATTGCTATGCTTTCATTTTATTAACAAGGATTATAGTTTCTGCAGAGTGCCTAATCTACAGAGAAAATTAGTGATTTCTTATTGATATTTGTTTGTTGTATATAATAAATTAATTTTTTAAAAATGCTCTTCTATTGACTAAATTTTCATAACATGAACTTAGAAATATACGGTAAAACAGTTCACAATGTTGATTACTTGGGATACTGTTTTATGGCCATTGCATGCGTGTATACATCGGCATACTGAGTATATAAAAAATCTTAACTGTGTGTGACAGACTCTTACAGGCTAAATATTAAAGAAAAGAAAGAAAATTTTACAGAATACTCCCAGTATATTGTAATTTTGTATCCTTATCTTTGAATGTAATTGATTTTAGTGGTCCTGACCTAAACTTAGACCAAGTAAACACCTGCTTACTACCATCAGAGCTGCTTGTCCATTTCTGCAAAAAAAAACACTTTTGTCTATGATTTATTCTAATGAAATTTTGCTCTGTATTATTCTTTCATTTATGAATTTCTAAGTGTCCTATGTGGATGTCATTACCAACTAAAAGAAGTTGAATCTCTTGAGCCTAAAAGTCTGATGAAACAGTTCTTGTGAAAATGACATCTGGAGCAATCTCTCACTAAAAGATGTTTTTGCTCAACAGCATTTCACAGTTATGATGCTATAACATTGTGACCCTTCTTCACACTTATACAATGGGCAAAATCTGTGGTATTAAGAAGGATAGGTAAGGGGAAAAAATGCAAGTTACAGCAATGTTGGCTGTTTTAGCAGATGGAACAATATTACCACCATGTGTTATCCTAAAACAAAAAATAATGCCCAAGGAACAAATGCCTACTGGAATAATAGTTAAATGTCATGAAAATGGATAGATGTCAAAGGAACTTATGAGAGATAGGTTACATGCCTTAAATGGAAGACCAGGAGCACTATTATGAAAAAGAGTGGATGGAAGTGAAGATGAATTCTTGTGGGAGTGTATTGACAAAGTTTGGAGTGATAAAGATAATGAGAATGAGGATAGTAGTGAAGAGAGCATAGAGAGTGATGATGACTGACATGTGATATGTTATTCAAGAAAATTATGGAACCCAATACAAATTTCTGCTAGTTTGTAGAATATTTAATTTTTGCAGTAATCATGTTTTAGGTCATAAAATATTTTTTCTGTTTTTACAGTCTATCAAAAAGGGGTCTTAGATTTGGAGTTGTCTTGGATTCAGCTAAATACAGTATCTCTAAAAACAAAAGTTGATTGCCCACAGACAGATGGACAGACAGAGTGATCACATAAGGACGGTTTTTCTTTTAAGAAAATGTGCTAAAATTGGCATTTGCAGTTCAGTGACTCTTGCCTTTTCTTAATCTTAGATCTCTTCATCAAAATAGTAGATTCATTCTTTCTCCAGCCTCAATCCAGATTTATCAAATTCTATAGCTTTTAACTTGGAACTTGCTTCTTATTTCATTCAGTGGGACCATGAATGAGGTGATTAATTTGAATTAATGTTATTGCAAATCAAGTAGTTATCAAATAATGATGCTACATGATGCCATACATTTGAACCAAGAGGAATTTCATGTTTTTCCAGATAGGAGTTTCCTGGTATTTCCTGACCATTAAATAAACTACCAACTATTTAGATAGTTATTCCATGTTCTATTGAAATTTTTGATCACACAAGATCTCAATTTTGTCCACATCTTGTTGAGATGTTTACTGTCACGTTTTTTTATTTAAAAAATTTAACAATGAAGGCCCCTTAATTTTTTGTGAAGAAAGATTTCATGAAAAGTACTTGTGAAGTGAAAGATATGGTTTGACCGATACAGCATGCATAGGTATAAATATGTATTTTCATATTTCAAAATCGAGGTTGGGTTATATTCTGTGATATGTGGTGCAAATATTAGTTTTGCTTGATTTTTTCATTGCATTTTTTGAATCAACAGCGCTAAACAAGAAATTCCTGTACTGTATGTCTGCAATGGTTTTCTAAGCCAGGCCTTGTAGATTTTTTTTCATATGCATTTTTGATATAATGGCCGTTGGCTAGGCCAAATGGTTAACCCACTATAACAATGATCCAATGGGATGTTAACTTTTGCATAGTAAAGTCCCTTTAATATGTTATTTCAGCTATTTAGGTGACCGTGCTTCTGTTGATGCCATAAGTTCAAAGTTGAGAGAAGTGTGTCCTTCACTGTACCGGCAAGAAGATGCTGCATGCTCAAAGGTGATTGAGTTTAATTCATACTAACCTAGTCTGTCTTGATTAGTTTGGATTATGTAACCAAGATTTGTTTTCTTTAACCATAAGGTAAAATTAGCGTCAGTAATTGCTTACTCTTGTGGTTGCTGTCTCTCTTTTGATATAAACAATATTTCATCAATCACGTACTTGTAAAAATAGAGAAAATTTTCAGCAAATTGAAAAAATTTCTTTGTTTAAAATTTCTCTCAAATATCAATTTTTTAATATCAGCTTAAGTTCTGAAGGTGTTTTGTTTCATTGTTGCCACTGCAGTTATTTTTATTTATACTAGTTAATATAGTTTATGTATTTCCCCATCAATAACATGCACCTAGTTGTTAACGTGCATCTTAATGTTTTTAACGCTCATTAAAATGTATAGCTAAAGCACAGTCAAAAGTTTTGTTGATTGGTCAAGATCATTATGTAAATGTATCAACTCCCAAAGAATGTTGATTAACTAGAGAACGGTGTAATTTATTTTAACCATTATTTCAGCTTTAGAGATCGAGGCCTAAAGAGGCTTTTTGTTAATTATTGTCTACAGAAATGGACTGGGTTCAACAACAGAAGCGTTTCATTCCTCGGGACTTAAATGAAAGACTGCCTAAAGGATTAAACTTTCTTTTGCCAACCGCTGATTTTTTAGGCATTCTTTACCAATGAAGTAATAGTAGCCGAATGCCTTACAGGCATGTCTTGTCTGTCCGTCCCTCTGTTGTAACTTTCATCTCCTAAACTGCCAGAGCAGTTTTAATTTAATTAAGTAGGAGTGATCCTTATTAAAATTTATTGCCCAATTGTGATTTTGAGTTATGTCTGTCAATTAGAACTTCCACTTTATGTAAACACTTAAATAAACTTAACTCATATCTCATTAAATTGCATCCGTCTAGCAACAATGAAATACCATATTTTTCTCTCCCTAGCTCTTATATGATCTGTAAGGTATAGATTAAAAATTTTAGTCTGATAGAGGACATTTACAAAAGGTTAGTCAGACCACATAATTACGAATTATAGTTTTGGAGATTAAAATTCGAGAATTGCCCAATCTTTCGATATTGTTTCAAACATATTTCTCATAAAGAACACCTTTGAAATCTCTGTGTATTCCATTTATGGAGTATACTTTTCCATCTTTTTGATTAAGTTTTAAAAAATTTTTAACTTGATTTTTTTTTATTTTTAGCAATGAGATTTAGTAGAATTATGTACATTCAGACCTTTAAACAGCATGAGAGGAAATATCGTGAATTTGTCAGCTAAAGGACATAAGAATCGAAGAATCATAATACATAATAATAACTTTTTAAGTCACTTTTTAAGTATTCAGCTGTTTTCCTATGTATAATGTATATAGCCATTTTTCTAGATTTTGAACTTTTTTGTATAGATAATGCACGCATTATCTACTGGAAAGTATGGTATATTCATGACTTAATCATAAGAGCCAAGCCTTAAGGGATAATGATCCCTAAGAGACATACCTCAAGTACACTTCAAGGTTAAAAATAAGTGTGCTATACTTCAATAAAACATGTTTTTTATATAAAAATACAAAATAAATTACCATATTTACTCAAATCCAATGCAACTCTGAATCTAAGATGGCCCTCCCTTTTAGCAGACTGTCAAAGCAGAAAAAATCTGATGTGGCCACCACATACCTGTAATATTTCTAAAAATTCCAAATAGGTTAAATGATAATAAATATTTTAAGGAACTGCGAGAAAATTTGAATGACTTTACAAAGAACAGAAATAAACTCAAACCGTAGCCTTTGATACTGGATATAGCCCCGAAGCTCCAACAATTAAGAAAATAAAAAGAAACGTAAAGTGTTTGCAATGGTCATCGGTAAGTAGTGTGGTTGTGGCAATTAAAGAATGTTTTAAAAATATCTCTTCAACAATAAATTCAGAGTTATATGGGAAAATGTTTTGAACCAAGTTTGTAGAAAATTAAATTTCCTACGACTTTTATTCCAGTACTGTTTTACATTCATCAAATATTAAATAAATAGAATATCTCATTCTATGAAAAAATGTTTCAAACAAAAGTTGTAAAGAATAATATTATCAATGAAGTTTATTAGAAATAACATTTACATTTGCAAAGATTTAAATGAGTTATTTGCCAAAAACCAAAACATGACTTGAGTAAACATCCACTTCCAGTGAAGTGATTGTTGCCAAAACCTAATCACCTCTTCATTATATATTACTGTTTCTAAATATAAAATTTGGTATTGGTATGATTTTAAGTTTTTGTGTTAGAGCGCCCACAAAATCCTATCACATACAGACCAACACAGGCATCATCAAGAAAATAGTCAAAACGTTTTCAGGGGACCTTAACCACTCATCTGGGTATGCCATATACAGGGCCGGCCCGAACTACGGGCGAGCCAGACGGCCGCCCAAGACGCCAAAGTTTTTGGGGCGCTATCCCAATCATTTATCTATGCATTACTTGCAAGTGAATAAATATCGGATATCAATTTATATTGAGGAACAGGCTAGAATCTTGACAGCATTCCTTTTAATTTTTGATTATCAATAAGTTTTACAGAGCAATGAATAGATTAACATGTACTTTGTAAATACTTCAACAAACATTAACAGAGGGGGCACCGGAGTGCTATCTCGCCCGGGGCTCCAAAATTCCTCGGACTGCCCCTGGCCATACATATACGTCATGCTGTTTTCTTGGCTGTTTTTCTTTTAGTTGGCCGTCTCTGCAGTAAATGGGCTTCTCTTCTTTATTTGGAAAAGATACGCTTCTCGTATCTAGACCCTGACTTTGCTTTGCGGGTTGCGGTTGCATTTCCTTGACCCAAATTTTAAAATTTACAACATTTATATGTTATTTATAATTTTTTATTTAATCACTTAGTAATTGTGTAAATTTTTAATGTATTTATACCATATTTTAGGAATTTGTTCATTAAATATTATTAACAAATTAAATTTTTATTGTAATAATAAATATATATTAACATTTTAATTCATGTCTTGTTGTAAAAATAGTTTAAGACAATTTTTACGATTAAACAACTCAAATACTGAATAATAAATATATTTTTAATTGATTTGCGATTTGATTCACCTCAATTGCAATTTAAATGCCCACCTCTGGTTTCGAAAAATTAAATATCCAGATGAGTGGTTAAAACATATGTATATTACCATTGAAATCTTGTATTCAATTTTTTTCATGAAAACAATACTTTCTCGATACTTTGTATATGGAGAAAATAAAAAGTTTGTATGACCTAATTTCTCTCTGAATGTATTTGGTGTATATTTCAAACACTCATTCAGTGTAGGTATACTAGTTGGTTCATTAATTGAAATGGTTTGTTACAAATTTTTGTATGAGAAATAAAAAGAATTTTTTAAATGTATCTTTTAAAAATTAATATTGTATTAATTGAAAACCAGATCGTAAGTTTACAATGAAAATTTTCAGTAGAAACTATTATTTTATCTTGTTTCATTTGATTAAAAAAACATTGATTAAACTTGTAACTATACTTCCCACTGTTCTACAACTCGGCGTGGTCAGTTCATCACATAAAAAATTCATCATGTGTCAATATATCGCATAACAACCTATCAACACATCACAAGACAAACTGGAAGACGAGACACCATGACTGGTGTAGAGCAGGGGGAGACACTTTTCCACAGCAAAATTTTTTCTTTATATTTCGATAATACCAGAATGAATTGCAATTCTCTTTGTGAATTATACAATGGGAGAAACATTGGATGATGTATGGCAACCCAACAAGTGTACTCCCCTGCCATACACCAGTCATGGTGTCTTGCATTCCAATTGGCCTTGTGATGAATTGTCTTGCAATGAATTGACGTGCGATGAGATTGTCATGTAATGTTTTGACATGCGATGAATTGACTGCGATGTATTGATGGTATACCCCTTCATACTTGATTTAAAGAAGACCCTCGATTTTCACAAGGTGAAATTTGGAAAAAAACTGGTGTTGGATTTTGTTTTGATATTCTTTCCCCAAATATCTATTCTTATGAAGAGCACATGATTTATTCTTTAATTTTCTAATATTGTATTTTTCATTTAATATCCTGGATCTGGATTTCTTTTTAAATATTTTACTGGCACATATCTATTTATACTAGCCTGTACAATCACTTAAAAATTTTCCCATATATCATTGACTATCACTTCTTTATTTGCCCAGTTCTGATATTCATTTTTTAAATAATTCTTAAACTCCACAATATTACCTTTTTGGTACTGTTAAACAACTTTTTCTCTATATTCTGCATTTTTATTTCAGCTCTATATTTAATATGCCTTATAATTTATAAATATATAGAGGTTTGACCAAAAAAACATCAATAATATTACCTGCTCTAGTTGTGCTCTCTACAACTTGGGAGAAATCTCCTTTCCTTAATAAACGGTTGACCAGCAGTTGAGACCTGAGAAATGTACAGCATACTGGAATTAAGTAAATTCGGTGGAGTAGATTAGATTTATGTGAGAAATGCCTACATTTGTGTAATTTGTTTTCTTGCTTATACACAGGCCAATGAAGTGCTTCTGAGTGCAATTTCTCAAACTGATAAGGAGAAGAAGGATCGCATGTTGCAGCAGGCACTTGAGGTAAGTTTATCATTTAACATTCTCCTTTAGCAATAATGTCAATTTATAGATCCACATAATATGGCAGCAAGATAGTCCTCATCAGTTGTATGTATTTTTATAGATTTTCTAGAAAATTGCCCATCACAAATAACGGGATCATCATGAAAGTATTCCAAAGTGTATTTGATTTCCATATGAAAAATCAATAAAGTTTCCTATGATCTGGTTTGCCTTTCATGCACAGTCAAATCAGTGTTTTTGAAAGTTATCTTTGCTTAAATTATATTGTTTACATAATCATTATCAGAGGCCACATTTTTCCAAATATTTGCTGAGAATAAGAGGAAAATCAAAATAATAAGATATAATGTATGAAGAACCAGCAGAAATTTACTTGAGATACCGTATTTACTTGCATATCGAAAATGGAAAGAAGTTTTTAGAAAATCAATTATCCTTTCTCAGCTGACTTTGCCCGGATGCAACTCAAGAAATCCATAATTTTGCAAATGAGATTACATTTCTTTTTCTCTGCGTAGCTAAGCTAAATATATATCATGTGTATACTTGCAGCATGCTGATGCTGTCTTACGATTAATTTTAGAAATATTTTAAAACCATTTATATGACTTTGAACGTGAATAAATAAATCACCAGCAAAAGTGTTCCCACAACAAGCTTAAAATGGGATCTAAATACCCTCAGGTTGAGGGGTTAAGAGAGGTAGAAGGAAGAAGATATTTGGAAAATAGGAGGAAAGAAGAGAGAGGAAGGGAGAATGGTAAATGCCTTAATTGTAATACTAATTCATGTTTAAATAATCGGTGATTTCAGAAGTATTCTCGCTGACAGAACATGATGTTGTTAGTGTTAAATTAATCTGGGAACAACGATTAACAAAATAGTGAAAATGATTATTACACGTCCTATTGTTCATTCTGTGTGGGTACAGAAAACTACAGGGTAAGGCAAAATTAAATATTTTGAGTCAAAACATGTTTGTCATACAGGACTGGCTGGTAAAATGTTACCAGTTAATCATCGACCAGCCCCACTAGAGAAAAAACGTTACGTAGATGCAGTAAATGTCAGCTCACCGAGATTCCCGGAAAATCCCCGCAAATCAGTGGGAGGATGGAGGTAGGGGCAGGCTCTGCGTTTTTCATGAGCACAAGTGAGAGGGAAACATGAGACTTTTCTGACCAATGATAAGCCAAGATTCTTTCAACTCAAAAGTTGATGCTATCCGCAGGCCTCCCACACTCTTCACGTAACCCTGCCAGCCAGTCGTTCATACTGAGAGTGGGTTATGGTCATTCATACATCGCAACAGAAATGATATTTATGTTAGTTTAGCGCACTTATCTGATTTAGGGAAACAGGAAATTTCGGATCTGTTCAGTAAAAATTCTTGAATCACAAATACTACCTGATTTTTCGTTCAGAATAATTGTTTCATATTTTTAATTTGTGCTCATTGAAAAAAAGTTGCTTTACTTTTAAAAATATAACCAAAATGAGAATATATAACATAAACATATTTTTTAAATCAGCGGAATTCAACCTAAAGTACGCATATCCCTGGGAATATGCGAGATCTTTCAGAGATTATATATATTATATCTATTAAGGATATCTAATGTAAAAAAATAGCGAAGCAACATCTAATAATTATCTCATGCATAAAATATACATAAATCATATCATTAGAAAGTACATATTTGTAGACTCTACCCAATAATAACCAAGTTTGTTAACTTTAAAATATACAAGAGGACAAATTTTGTCAAAAATATTTTAAAGGGTACACTGACTAAAAAGGTTGACTACCACATCTTTAAACTTTTGAAAATTTCTTAGCATTTTTACAGACATCTAAATATTTCTACGGACCTTACGGACATGTCCAATTTTTGCTCTTTTTTTACGGACTGCCCATATATGGACGTTTGGCAACCCTGTAGCACATAGTAACCCTGTCAGACTTCACCCTCCCCTTTGTGTCAGCTGTTTCGTAAATAGTGAGTGCAGCAGCTCAGAAAGAGTCGATATTGAGATACCACTACACATAATCAATGTATATAGCACTTTGTATTATGTCCATACACCTTATTCTAATTCTTCCAGTTAAGACAATTGCTAGTCATTTGAGTGACAACAGCCGGGAAGAACTTTACACATAAGCGATGGCAATAGATTTGGATGAGATTTTAGTATGATAATAATCCAATGATTGCACTTTGCGATGGTGATAGCTTAAAGAGTAAATGGTGAGCATGAACCATTCTCTCATTCAGCTGTTCCCAATTAGGGATGGTGATTCGGCGGGAGTGGGGAAATAGGCATGTGGCATTAGGGCGACGATGTTTTTGTGCCAAGGCAATCCAGCGACAGCCAGTGTTTACAATTTTGTTTTCGTCGAATCAGGTTCAGCTATCGCTCTACAGGAGTTCCATAATTATGGAGGTTCGTTATAGGGAGGCTTCTTCTATGCATTTTACATGTGCTGGGGGCAGGACCAAGATCGGAGTTTGTTATACGGAGGTTGTCATTATAGGGAGGTACGTAAGATAGAGGTTTTACTGTATACGCCGCAATTATAGCCATTCGCTAGAAATAGGTAGATTGTTAAATCAATTCACTAGATTCATTGTTAATTGCTGTGGCCTTTTTTAGGCGCTAGTCCAAACCCAAAGTCGCTAGATCTAGCTAAAAATTCGCTAGATTGGTAACAGTGGCTGGGTAGTACCACATTACAGCCCACACCTTGCATTCTTCCTCCGCGCACATTTGTATCCCACTTGCTTAAAAAAACCGCTAATGTAGACAATGAAATTTTTTTAGTAATTTATGGGGCCGCTTACGTAAGTGCAGATTTACGTAAGTTGAGGCTTACGTAACCCGGGGAGTGCCTGTATAACTAATAATGTGCTTTAATAGTAACTACATTACACTAGTTATTGTTTCTTAAAAAATCCTACAGGCTCATTTGTCTTTTTCTCTGTTCCATTTAATGTTAACAATTCTTTTTCAATCCCATTACACTTCACTGTTACACTGTTATTAGTATCAAATCTTGACAAATACTTCCATGCTGTTTCTAATCTCTGGAGTGCAGTCAGTTTGCAGACTTGACAGTTTTTTACATTTTTTACAACTTGTATTTTTAGAAAGTTAACCCTTAATAAATACGACAAACCTAATTTGCAAAAAGGTTCAAACTTGGGAAAAAATAGATGTTTTTTCCCATGAGTTTTAATTAAAAAATCATTACAATGCATTCACGAAGTTTTGAAATCTCAAAGTTTTGAAGCGTTGTTGTACGAAAGTAAGACAAAAATATAGTGAGAGTCTTTCGGTTGGAGCTTACTCATGGGTTTGTGTTTATTGCGTCTCTAGTTCCGAGAAGGGTCCGGCCGCCGAGGCCAACATTTGGTGAGTAAACACTCTTCAGAAGTGTTTACTTAACTCCCGACCAAAGCTTTTAGGCCATAGGCTTAGGGATATTAGAAAGATAAGAAATACCTTCTTCTCCCCCTACTCACCTGACTCTCGACAGATACAACCTCTGTAGGAATTTTCAGAACTAGTGTAGCAATATTGGTCTGTTCGTTAGCGAGTGGGTACATTTGGTGGGACAATATTGGCCTGTTCATAAGATAAAGGTTATGGGTGAAGGCTAGAGAATATACCAGTATAGCCTTTTTAATTGGAGAGGGTAGAAGACAATTCAGGAGAATGTGCCCTTTAAAAGTGAGCTCTTATGAACATAAAATTAGTACATATTTGTATAATCTGTAATTCAAATTTGGATTGTTACATAGGAGAAAGCACAAAGTAATGGAAATGTAATTCTGTTAAAATTTAACATTGTTCTTATGGATCAGCTGCCAGAACCAAAAGAAAAAAACCAAATTTAGGAAAACAAAGTCAATCTATGCTTAAGGAAGCAAATTTTTTACATTCATTATTTTCTATCACATGGTGCTCACAGGGTATATTTGTTTTGTGCTATTATGGCAAATAAGAGACTTTGAAGCATTAATTTTTTCTTATCTTAATAGCTCTGTGAGGGTGTATGTCCTCATATAGACTTGCCATCAGTTTGCCGGCGATTTGCTGCAGCCCATTTTCCCCGAGGTGTGCTTAAACTTTGTCTCACGTGTGCCTCACGCCTAGATCCAGATGGCCTTGCAGTTCGCTTCTATGATGATGGCCAGCTTGCTGAGGATGCTGTTGGTAGGCAGGCTTATCTTGCAAGGTAATTATTGTGTTAACCTGGGAATTGTATAAACTGTATAATGAAGGTATTATTAATTTATTTTTAGAATACAGTGGAATCCATCTAATGTGCCAAAAAATGTCTATTTTGTGGTGCATATAGAATTTGTGTGCTACTTGAGTACATAATTCGACCTATTTCATTTTCTGTATTACCGTATTAGCCCGAATATAAGGCTATCTCAAATATAACACAACCCCAAGATTTGGAAGGATTTTCAAGGAAAAAATGCAAAAGCACAAAAAATCAGAAACTTGCACTATATTGCTGCAATGTACACACAGCTTCATAATAGTAATAAAAAACTTGAATACTCTCTAGAAAGTGCCTAAAATATGAATGTTCGAAGCCAACTACATCCAATTTGAACAGAACTTTTCGGTAATATTGATGATAGTGATTCACTACCATCTACTGATAGTGAGATTGATTGTGTGTGTTTGGTCTTAGTCTGTTTGGTCCGTGTCATTGTCTGGAGACGTACAAACTATCAGTCATTTGTTTGAGATATCAAGTCCCTGGAGAGAATTAATTTTCTGCAAACTTAATATTTTTTGGACTGTTTATCTCTAAAAAAATTTGAATTGTACATTTTAGGAGTTAATATAAAAATTTTTTATGGACTGCTGTTAGACTGGATTATGTTTGGGAATGTTGTCCTGGTGTGTTACTAAAGCTATGAAATATGTTAGTGCTGGACAGTTTTCCTGGTCACCTTATAGAAGCTGTGAAACAGATTGAGCAATGTAAAATAAAGAGACTTGTTGTAATTCCACATAAATTTATTTAAAATGACCTAGGTTTCGTTGCAATGCAACATCGTCAGCATTTGCAGACAATTTATTTAATGTTGAAAAGCTTAAAGGTTTAGGTGAAATCGGCGAATCACTTTTTTATTGAATTTCATTAATTTTGTCATGTCTTACTATGAGAAACTATCTTATTTTCACAGAATGGATTGTTACAAGGAGGTGACTTTGCTCCTAGACCAGGCTTATGGAGGCTCAATGATGTCTTCCACAGTGCATTCTCTTCCCCCATCTCCACTCTCATCTACCATAGCATCCTCTGCCATGGATCAGTCATCCGCTGCCCCTGTTAATGTCAAGAAAGATGTAAGTTTTGCACAGTACACTTCATCTAGGGAGGAACATATTACTTCATTATGTATGATATTTAGAAAATTTTTAAAATGCATGGGGATTATAGCGAATTTGAATGTTGTCACTCGCACTGATATACCCTGAAAATCTAAATTTCTTTTCTTGGGTCTCCAGAGTAAGAAATGTCTATAATTTATGCTTCCTTTCTTGCATCCATTGCTCTTACTGGTTTCAGATTCAGATGAGTTTACCTTGGAAGTTATTAAGCGTGTAGATGTATGAGGGAAACTCAAAAAGTTGTCTATCTATGTATGAAAAAGACAAGCTGCAGGCCTGAGCCTGCTGTGACATGTCGCAATATGCTTCAGAAGTGTATTTGTCCATAATCAACTCATTTGTGACACTGTACTCAGAGTGACAGCACATTTTTTATGGAGTCATGGATCTGACGAAACTTGATCAGCGAGTAATTTTCTCACAAAAGGAAGAAAACTACCAAAGATATTAATTTACGTACAGTAAAACCCCGTGTTTACATTATCGGAATGTACACTTTCCCGCTATTTACAATATTTTATATGGGTCCCATCAATTTTCCTATTATTCCAATGTAAGTAAAATCCTGTATTTACGTTATTTAATTTGAAGTTTTCCCACTATTTGCATCATTTTACGTTAGAATTTCCAATTTTTTAAAAACAATATAGCATGTGATTCCCAACAGTTTTTAACATTTTTCGGCTTAGCTTTGCAAAAAAATTCTAACTCTTTTAGGCGAAGATTTTGAAAATGGCAGCAGAGTAGGAACAGTGCCCCTAGAGGCAGACATGAACTCTTTCTTTTGGAAACAGCGCTTGGACAGTCGCATAAACAGATGTTACTCAGGAACAGCATACTTAGAGATGGAAATGTGAACTCTTTTGGAAGAAAACTTCAAAACCTCATGCATAAATCACACTAGCAGAGCATAAACAGCGCGTTTAGATATGGAAATACAGTCAGTCCTCGACTTGTAATGCTCCGGACTTAGGACATTTACAAATTTTGGAACATGCTTCGGACTTAAGGTGCCGCTCCACACTTACGACACTCAGCCCACCAGCCTTGCTGAAACGACGTTTGGCGTCTTAAGGTTGATTCAGGCTACAATGTATATGGCAGGTAACAACACGCCATGCAGAACATTCTACATTGTAATTTAACATGATTGCACATGAGAACCAGTCAAGTGCAGTCAAGTCATTGTCTCCTTAAATCCCTTCCACACGAGTTATTAGATTTCGGACAACGAAAGACATTCAGAGTGATTCCGAGCGTAATTAAAACCAAAGGTAGAAGGGAAGGAAGTAGTATCAATAAAACATATTTTAAGCACATAGGATAATTTATATTTCCATAGCTTAAGAGTTTAATCCCTGAGAAAACAGTGATTATTTAATGGTGAAACAGTGATTACAAAATTGTTTTTAGTGGTGATTCTCGACTTATGAGTCATGTAGTACAACAAATAAATACACAAATGTTATTACAGTGAACCCTTGATTTAACCCTTAACTTGTGAGGCGGTTTCTGTGGGACATACTTGGTGAGGTGAGGTCTCAGAGGCTGCTAATGAAATGTTCCTTCTCATTGACACACAACTTCAAATTATGTTTATTTGTACTTTAATATATATATAACACAAGATACAAGCATAAGCACTTGCAGAAATCAAAGTATATTTCTTGTTATTTTGTTTTGTTATACAGTGCGAAAAAGGCTTTTTTTACAGTCCCTCATTTCTAATTTCTTAAAATTAAGAAAACATAAATTGTGACTATGGAAGCTCTAGTTAATAACAAATATGTATGACTAATGCACTAAAATGAAAAAACACGAGTTTTTGTTTTTTATGAAAAATTGCAGAATGTGAAAATACTGATTTTTATCATATAAAAATTGCTCATAATTGAAAGATACCCTTTTCATATATTTTCCTCTGCACAAACAGGAGATCTTTTTCATACACTCAAGACACACAGGTTTGTTGCAAAGGTAGCACAAATGTCCAGTTTTTCTCTTCTTACGGGGGTCACACACAGAAAGTTTTCCTTTTCTCAAGTTTTTCTTCTTCTGTGTTAGGGATTTCTTCTTTACTCCTAGGAATCTCCTAATGCAGGCTCTTACTTCACGATTTATCCTTGTATTAGTGATTCTTCTTTCCAGCTCTGGTTTTACAAGACTACTTGCTAGATTTTTCATAAAATCCAGCCTACTTATTTCCAAATCGTCTTTATAGGAAGCGTACAAGATAAAAGCAGTCACAGCGCTTACATCAAGTATCCTATAGAAAACAGCCATTGGCCATCTTCTTGTTCGGCGACCACTGCAATAATTTGCACTTTTCATCTAGTGACTCTACTCCTCCTTTAGTAAGGTTGTAGTATTCGATGATTTCCGGCTTATGTGTGTTTTTATCATTGGTTTTTCCGTGGTGCTTAGAAGACACCAATACTACTGCTCTACTCCTTTTTGGCACATTAGATACTAATGTCATGTCTTGAGTGAATCCGGAAAGAGAGAATTTAACTTCTCATGACTTGTTTGGTAGAAACTCTTTAGGAATTTCTTTTTTGTTTTTTTTTCATGGTTACAACATAAGTCAATCCTCTCTGTCTCAGTAATTGCACTAGTTCTATAGATGTAAACCAGTTGTCACCTGTGATGTTGCGATTAGTTCCCTGAGGGTCTCAGGAAAGACACAAAACTGCTTGAGATGGCTTGGAGAACTTTCTTTCTTCATTTGAAAGGGTATCTCCATCCAAATTTTTGCCTACGTAACTATAGCCATTGTGGAAATATCCATTCCTAGCATCTGTGAGGCACATTATTTTCACACTGTACTTGGCCGGTTTATTTGGCATATATATCTTGAACTTGCAATGACTGCGAAAGCTCACCAACATCTCATCCACACACGCCATAGTTCTTATAGTGTATGCAGTTTGACAGTTGTTTACAAATTTCACAAATAGCTCTGAGATGGGGGCTGCTGGGTCACATCTTTTACGTTCTTCTCTGGTAAGGGGATTGTCAAATCGGAGCATGGAAAGCAGCAAATGAAATCTGTGTTCACTCATTACACACCTAAATATGTCTCTCCTTGAGCCATCTGTAGCAAAAAGTAAATTGGTGTTCTCATTAATGGATTTGAAAACAGCAGAATAAAGTAAGAGGCCTATAAATGCTCTCATTTCAGTAATATCTAAGTCACGCATATCAGTACATGCCGGATCTTTATACTTCATTATTTCACTACTAAATTTCGTGTTGGTCCATGTCAATATATCTTGCAGCATATCATCTGTAAATAAAAAGTTCCATACCTGTTCAGGATCAGCCTGATTTCCAACACGTGCCTTAGGTTTTATACCAGGCGTGTGAATGATGATGTTATGCTTTTGTGTCCTAGACCTTTTGATGAATGGCGCAAGTGTCCACTTGTATCTGTTTTTAATGTAATATGTGTTTCTAGGAGTCTCTTCCTCGTCACTCGTAACTATTTCTTCTGTTTCACTAACATCACCTTCGGAAATTTTGGAATCCATAGTATTGTCACTGTTTATCACACAAGATTCCTCATCACAGTCACTGTCAATATCACTCGCATCTTCGTCAAGCCACGATTGTACTGTGTTTTCGAATCTCTTGTCTCCTGCACGAGTTAAATGAGGTCCCAGTTTATGCTGCATGGCTTTTTTGGAACACAAACTGTGAGGTGCAGTCTGAGAGACCACCGGTAAACTATATGGAGTTGTGCCAGTACATTAGTAACTTATGAGTCGGAAACATTGTGGAGTGGTATGTCGAATGAAACAAAAGGCGTGCTTATTTAAATTTCAAGCAAAATCACTAGTTGAATGCAGTGATCGCTCCGAGAAAGGAATAAGTAAATAAAAAAAATTTTCCGGGCAATTTTGGATTCTTTTAGGTTGATGAAAAAACGTAATATTTATAGAATATTTACGTAAATAGAAAAAACCACATCAGTCGGAAGTGAAGCGGCGAGATTAGGAGACTGTGGATGACATGCGCACGGAAATTTCAAAGTCGTAATTATACATTCTCTTCAAATTCGAATTAATAGAGTTTTACCACATTAGGTAAACATATTATTCTTGTTTAACAGATTTCCTAATGTACTGCATTTGACATTATAAGATGTGGCCATTTAGGTGCATTTTGCTTCGTCATAATATATGATGAACTTTCAGATTTAACGGACTTTCGTCAATAACGGACACCCTATCTCCTCAATTAGTCCTTTAAATCAATGATTCATTGTAAGTATAATTTTTTAGATCAAATTATTCTGCTACGGGTAAGGGTCACATTTCTTGCAGAGAATGAATGGTTGCTAGCACATAAAAAAACAGACTAAGCTGTGAGGACATCTTATTTCTGGTACAAGGCACTTAAAAGGAAGTTAATTTATTGAAAAAAAATCCTTTAATAGAAACCTCTAGTATGAGATACATTAAAAATGAGAAACCCATTGATGATTGAGTGTTTCAAGTCTGGGCCATTAGGTTCTCCTTCATCTAGGGGCACGTCATAGAGATGTGACCCCTTCCCTTTGCTCCCTGTACAATTTTCCAGACAAATGTAATGTGGGGAATGTAATAGAAACCCAAGCATACTATTCTAGCATTTTAATTCGGCGTATATTTTAATATTATTATTATTTAAAAAGTGTGCTGGTTAAGTAAGTGAAGAAATAGATGTATACTCTTTATAAACTTAGCTATTTTAACACTGATTTTATTATTAGTCTTACTGTAACAAATGAGCAAATTTAAAAGTAAAATCAGTTTACCTATTTTTCCTTTTCCCTCAATTTACACTTTCCTGCAATTTACACTTTTTCCCCAGGTTCCTAGAAAAGTTTAAATAAGGGGTTTTACTGTATATGCAATGTTTATCGAGAATCATAACCTTCCTAGTACCAAGTAAAATTTTGGAGTAAGCAATTAAAGAGGGGCAGGGAGTCAATTGAAGATGACTCCTGACCTGGACACCATGTTGAAGCTTCTGACAAGGAAATGTGTCAGAAAACTCGATGCTATGATAATTGGAGGTCATCGTATCAAAGTCTCTGTTCTTGCTTACACACGTAGCATTTCAGTGAGCACAGTCATTAACATCATTCACCAAAAATTACTTATGTCAAAAGTCAGCTCACAATGGGAGCCCAGAATGTTGACTTCACCTCAGAAGAGAGAAAGACTTAAGGCAAAAAAATTTGGATCTCCTTGCACAGAATGCTGATACTTCCTTCTATTGAGTAGTCACAGAAGATGAAACCTAGGTCCATCACTAGAATCTGGAAACTAAACAGGAGTGTGCAGTGGAAGCACAAGGGGTTCCAATGCCATGCAAGTTTCATGCTCAAAAATCTGCTGGCAAGATGATAGCAACAATCTTTTCAGACAGCGAGGGTTTACTTTTGCTAGATTGATGCCACACAGGTCTACTATCACTGGTGAATCCTCTGCAGCTACCATGACAGCCCTACACAATGCCATCAAACAAAAATGCAAAGTAAAATCGACAAAATGAGAGCTACTTCCCCATGGCAATGTTCCCTCCTACCAATCATGAAAGTATAGTGCAAGAATGTGGCATTCAGGACCTTTTCCAGACCTGGCCCCAAGTGACTACTTATTCAGTCACTTAAAGAAATTCCTTTAGAGAAATGATATACAAACAACGAAGAGCTGAAAGATATAATCTCTGAGTGAATTTAAAGAGCCAAGATGTTAAGTTGCACTCTCAGAGTTGGAATCGAAATGGAACAAATGTGTTGTGAGGAGATTGCATTGAAAAATAAAATGTGAGTGATTTCTTCTTAGTTTCATTTTCATACTTGTGTAGCTAACTTATTAAACAAATTAAAAATACATTCTAAAAAATTTTATGACACTTCTATATGAAACATGACTAATTTTGATTTGAAAATATTCAATTATCCATGTTAAATTTCACAGGTTTCTATTTCATCATGTCTGCAAGTTGAATGAAACTCTCTTATTGGTAGGTGGGTTCTCCATCTCTCATTTCTCTTCCTTCGCTTCTCTTCCACGCACACATATACTGTTGCATGCACAAAAGTATGTGTGTGCGTGAATACAACTTGTATTCTTTCATTTTGAATTGTTAGTCCTCTCTCCATTAGAATAAAATACATTTTCAAAATAATAAAAGATTTTGCCAGCTATACCTTCCTGCTGTTCAACAATACTACTGCTTTGAAATTTATAAGTTTAATTAACTGTTAATGAATATGCATTATGTAAACAATAGGAACTGTTTTTCCCATGCATATGCTTACCGAGCATGGGTTGCGTAGTTTGTTTTTCTAAAAATAATAATCCAAGGCTTTATTTCAAAACAGAATAAAACTTATATCAAATAGTACTTCATTGTAATAGATTTAAAAAAAATTTTTAACTGCCAGTATTGGGGTTCCAACCACAAAACAAGAATCGTCAACTTCATAGTTCAGCACCTTAACCACTCAGCTAGCCTACCTATGCATCAATTTACTCCCTGTGAAGACCTTATAAGGAGCGCAGTAATTTTCTATTTAACTTTGACCCCTGATTTCTTGTGAACTAGGGTCTATGGAGCCAAAAGCCGAGATACGTGTCTGCTTATTTTTATGCTTCTATCCACCAGCGAAAGTTGGTCACAGTTTGTGACATCAATGTCTGGTCCTCCCCTTGTAAGTGTAAATGCACTGAAAATAATGAGGAAAGCAATGCTTAGTAACCTTGGTAACCTCCTTTTGAAATGTGAAAAAATCTGGAAGAATTCTTCTACAATCTTACAATTCGAGTGAATGCAAATTAGATAAGTGAATAGATGATAAGAATTGCATAAAGAACAACATTATTTTCTGCATAAAATACTGCAAATTCTGTGATGATATCTCTATTCTGAGACATTTAAAAATGTTTATGATTATAGGTCTACATGTTAATCAAATAGAAAAGTGGTCTGGAATCAAAGCAACCAACTTGAGAAAAAAATGAACACCCGTTGCACCCTCAGGGAAGTTCGTGCTTTCCAACCATACCAAATTTAAAGGTGTTTTTTCTTCTGTTTTCACGAAACTACCTGCATTTGAAAATATTACTCCTCCTTAGTTACCACTAACAGTTAGCGGTGACTAATAATTAGAACATTATCTCTCTGGAGGTCCTAGATACTCTGCCACCCTTTCACGCTAGGCAAGTCCCGCACCCGCCTTGCATGGGGCCCTAGTCAATGGCCTACTTGGTCTATGCCTTAGTCCAACCCTGGGGATATGCTGCTCTGCAGCAAACCAACAACTTGATTCTATTTTGTTTCAAAGAAGATAAATGTATGTACATATAAACTGTTCATAAATGTATATAGATTCTCCTTATAACCTTTCTCTGATTGTAAAGTAAAATAAAGAATTAATTTTTTTAGAGTTATTTTAAACGAATTAAAGAATATTTTCTTTCTTGATATATTAGGTTACCTTTGTCAATTTTTTGGGCAATTGCATTATTAGTATTATTATTCAAATTTTCAGTGTTTACGAGGAAACATTCATTCATTGACATAAATGGACCACCACCTAGTAAATAGGTAAATGCGTTTCATATATTTTACCTTCAAACTCAATATCCTAATAGGAAATTCTAGGAAGCATTGTGGGATCTCGCAAAATTTTATATTTTACTAGCAGATGATCCGGCAGAACTGACGACTTTAATAAAGTATAAAATATTAATAAGTTCTATTTCAAAGTAGTAAAATTTGTGAAGTTTAGAAGCGGAAAATGGTTAACAAATCCGTAAATCAAACCCGGATCTTACGCTTACTAGTCAAATGATCTAGTGCAGAGCAAATAACGCAACATGGTTATATTATTTCTCGGATATTTCAGTGACGTCACAGCAAAAGACACAAGGAGGTTCAAGAATTTAAGCTCAGGCTTCCCTGCATTTGGAGGTTTGTCGTGTCATTTTTACTTTTTACATTATACAAGTATTGTATTCGTGCAAAAACTTGATTTCGAGATTTCAACGGGAATACACGTTTTAAGGTCCCTATTGCATGGTCCACACTTAGTTGACAGTATGGTGTCTTATGGGCTATGGCTATCTCTCCATTTTCCATTGCTTTTTCCTATTGCTCTGTCCTTCTCTAATCCTAATCCCACTCACAATCAGTTGCCAAATTTGTTGTGATTATGGTGATATTGTTGTTCAAGTAAAATTATGACTCTCAATCATAGTAAACTTCATGCTGAACCTGATTATGTATATTTTGATTTTCTAAAAGTTGGAGAAAGTTATTAAAAATAAGAAAAACAAAATGTGAACATGGCATGTTTTTTATGTATCTTTAAACATACGACATCAAATATCGGCTTCTACTGATCCAATAAGATCAATTTCTTTTTTCATGCCTCTTGAAGGATTGTTTATTACGCTTATATAAATGATAAATATATAACATTTATCAAACGTCTTTAAAAAATGTAATAACATTGTTATTTCTTTAAAATCATTTCTTGGGACATGAAAAAGTCAGTCTATGGGAAACTTTTTTCTAATTGATTTAGAGGATACATTGAGCGAACGAAATGTGCAAAAATGTTGAAATTTATTTTTGGAAAAGACCTCAATCCAATAACATTTGTAGTTCTTATGATATGGACATTTAAACAAAAGTGCGGTACAGCTCCGAGAAATGGACCGGTGGCTGAGACTGCGCCAGATTGAGATATTTTCACGTTGTAACTCCCAAACTTTTTTAGTGACTGTCTAAAACCAATCAACATTTCGTGATACCCACCATCAAAAGTAAATAAAAATTGAAGTGAGAAGCATTCATCATGAATAAATTTCCATGCCTTATAATTTAACTAATAAAAGCTGATTCTTAGTCATTTTAATAATTTCATTAGAAAATAATGTCAAATTTATATAAAAAGTTTCTGTCCATTCATACATTCTTGGTCACGCATTGACATTTGTAATAATAAATATTACACAAATAAATGTATAAATGTAAAATTGTAATATAAAGCTCATTTACAATGCATTAGGAATAATTTGGTTAATAAATTCATTTAAAATCAATGAATAAATAAATAAATCGGATTCCACGAAAATTATTATTCAAATCTGGAACAAAATCAAAAGATCTTTCTAAATAGATTACGTAAGATCTTGTTCAGGATTCATAAAAACATATTTTATTGTTTTAGTTTTTTATTGTGGGAAACTCCCTTGCTTAATGAATTTTCGCAAAATGTCACGTTTTAAAGAATGCAAGTATGGCTATAACCAAGGGATAATTATGTAAACTTCGTATATACAAGCAGCTAAAAATACAATGCTTCACAATTCTGGTTGTTGGTTTCCTCCACCTTATTCTCAAAAGCACTTTTGAAGCCTCAAAGAAATGAGATGCAAAAAAATTATAAAAACCTCAAAAGCTAAGAAGAAAAAGGCTTCATTAGAAGTAAACCCTGACCCAAATTCGTTTGTAAATCCTCAACAGGGAGGGTTTATGACCCTTTAGTGAATAGACAAAAGGTGTGCACTCAGATATTTCTAAGGAGTTGGTCAATAGGTATTTTATGAATAACATTTTTATCACAATAACAGGAGTTGATTAGTTTTTGGGTAAAATCGGCACACCGATTTTTCGTCTTTCCCGAATATCTCGAAAATAGCTCATCCTAATGGAAAAATGACTATAATCAAATGGCTGTAGCTTCCATTTGATAGACCCTTTTATGGTGAGAGGAAAAAACCTGGTCTTTTAAACTTTACCCTCAAACAAAAGGTCTTTTCTGGGAAGGGGCAGGCCGTGCGAGGATTACATCATTGTCAAATCATTGTTTTGATCCGGATTTAGATTTTGAGCGCTCTCAGGTGGTAACTTTTTACCCTCAAGATTTATTAACATTTATTGCATGAACCTTAAGCAAACAGTGATAGTAGAGAAATGAATGGAAATTTTTTCTCTTATTTATATTTTTGCTATAAAATGGTGTATGAAATGTAGTGGTATTTAATAGTAGATTTTACAGTAAAGTTAAAGTTAATCATATATAATTTTAAATATGATAGTTAATTTTTATTTGTACCATTGCAGTCATTATTGTTGCTTAATTTTTTTTTATTTTCCATTTTATGTAAAGGCAAAATGGCTTCTGACTGCATCACTTGATTCAGAGGATTGTTTGCTTCATGTAGCCATTTATGATTGGATGCTCCAACGAGATCTACATGCAGAACTTCTACATACCTCTCAACTCTCAAGGTGTGCTTGTTATTCATAAATCAAAATATTAAAAGATTTCTGATGCTCATATTGGTTCTCTCCCTTCATCATGATCTTCTGATCATCTTTCATAATTTATTGTCTGTAACTATATTTCTGACATGGTGAAACTGTTAGTTCAATATCAGATAATTGAAAGCCTGGCATACTTTCAAGTTATGATCATTTCCAAAGTCAACACCATATGGCAGTGGTTCCCTGCAGGTTTGTGGTTGGCATCCTCTCAAAGGTAAACACCATTTCCTAGCAACCATAAAAAAGTTTTTATATTTATACATATAGGTATAATGACATTTGGACGCATTCATAGAGCAATTTATTAGAAGAAAGTTTATTGCCATAATGATCTATCAATGTTGCCAAACTGTTTCTTTATTTCTTTAACAACGTTCTTTATATATGAGAGAAAGGAGACTACAGTGAAAAATTGAAAATTTACAGGCAAAGAAATTTTTTTACAAAAATTCTTTAAAAACCAACTCCTAAACCATACGAATCTTTAAAAAAATTTAGAGATAAACAGTTAAAATATATCAAGTTTGTAGAATAATTTCTTTTATTCCAGGGACTTGATATCTCAAACATGTCTGATGGTTTATGAGTCTCACAACAACTAAAGAATAAAAGCCTGCAGGTCAAAAGTCCATTTTTATGTTACCTTAAGAGAAATAGAAATAATGCCCTGGAGTCAAACCTGAGTCATTTTTCCAAACATTTTTTGTCAATCACTTTAAGTATGTGAATCAAGCATCCTGGAAAATTTCAAACCATTATCTCATACTGTTTTTGAGATATAATACACAACATAAAACGTTTTGTTCATTTTTAGGGGTTATTTTTATCCCATTTGTACATTAGAATTTAATAATTTTATCTCAGAAACTATAAGTCGTGGATATGTGTTGTCATGGACTATTTTGTAGCAAATGTTGTCCTCTACCTGTATAAATTTTTTAGTGGATACCTTACAGAGCTTATAAGGGCTAGGGAATGCAAAATGCAATTTTCCGGATGGTTAGTGACGTCATCATGCCATTTAGATAGTGCGTAGTTGCAGAAAACAAGTGCGCATCTCCCACCGTGCTCAATATGCATACAATGACTATTCATTCTATAGGTTCTAAAGGTAAATTTGTCATTGAGGAGGCTCTCAATCCTAATTTTGCATGAGATGTCATAATCTAAAATAAAAAAGGGATCTGAAATGCTTGCAGAATGCAAGCACCTTTTACTAGTATATTGTAATAGCTTTGATGTAGTATTTCTAATGAGAATCAGTGGATTATATTATTATGCCATTGATTTAGGGGGAGGGAATAATATAAATGACACTTAGCCTTATTAAGCCAGCAACAGAGGCAGATATAGGGCCAGGTGATCTATGTGACTACCTAAAACCTCAGCCCTCCAGGAGCCTCCTGCCTAAGCCATAAGAGAGTGTGTTAACTGAGTCAGTAGCTTAGTGCAAGAGTGAAAATAAATGTATAGATGGAGCATTAAGAGTCCCAATGCAAAGAAGCAGTCATATACATCATAAATTATTATGATGCCAGTCATTGTAAACGATAATGGACAAAGATCAGTCTCAACTGATAAGTATCATTTAAAAAATAATTATTCCTAAGATTTTCACTTGAAGACTCAGAGCTCCAATCGACATTTACCTCAGAAACACAGTATATTGTCAGTCAGAAAATTCCCAGACTGTCAAGAGTTTGCTACAAGTGCTTGATGCCAGATCACTTGTACATTACTATCAAATACTAACATTTAGCTAAACAGAGAGATGAAATCCGTTCTTTTGGAATGGCTAGTTTCTTTGTTATAAGCTGTAGAGTATTGTGGTGTTCGTCCAGTTTTGATGTTAGCTTTGGTATTGACATAGAATTTGTAGTAACAAAGGAGGTGCTGCACACTAATCCAGAAGAAGCATTCCAGGATTGCTTCCAGCAGCTCTACAAGCACTGGAAGATGTGCATTGTGGCAAAGGGAGGATATTTTGAGGAAGGATGTGCTTAATGTTATTAACTATCACCATAATAAATGAGCTAAGAACATCAGTCCGACTTTGAAATTATTAAGTATTTGATAGCTTGCTTTCCTCCATAAAATTTAATCACATTTCCAGAACTCACAAGTCGCAGGCCCTGCAACTACTATCGCCTATGGGCCTCATAAGCAATTATTGCCTAGGTGCGTTTCATCATTTATATTCACACCTGCCCAGCAGTACTGCAACAGCACAGTGATTTACCAAAAAAGCCAACTGCATCTTGAAAACCTTCAATCCAGACTTATGATTGAGAATTTGTTGATTTAGTTTGATTATATATTACCTATTTACTGAATTTGTTATATTATGTGAATGTAACTGAATATTCTTTGTTATCTTTTGAGCAGCAAACGTGGTCCTGGATCAGTTAAAAGCAGTTTAGAGACGTATCTCAGACGAGCATCTGAACGGGATCCTGACTCTCTTCCAATTCAAGACCTTTTGTGGAAATATTATGAGAGCATAGATGACCATGCATCAGCTGCAAAAGTTTTGCATGGGCTGGCAACCTCTTCCAGGTATAACACTTGTAAAACTCAATCTATATTCATTATAAGGCCAAGCAATTGTATTTTTTTATTGGTTCCTTTTCTTAAATCATATCTGATGTTCTTGTATTACTTTTTAATTTAATATTTCTTTTCCCTTGATCCTTTCTTAGCTATAATTTTAATGTAGTGACAAAATAATTTATGCAATTAAGGGTTACACCCCTGATGCCTTCAGCATTCAACCCCATGCTTCACTTCACATGGTGAATTTGCCATGTGGGCTCACCTTGCGACTTCACTTCCAGACCCCCTCCCCCAATTATAACAACTTCCACTACATAGTTATCAGTATGCACATTTATTCACCACCACTCCTAAGTGATGCAGTTCTCATCTCTCCATCTCCTCCTCTCTCCCTATCAGGATGCACATGCATTCATAATATGTTATAACATTAAAATAGGTTGATAAACCTATATTAAAGAAAGTGCATTTCAGTATATGTTTTGCAATGGTGACAAATAAAGAATGGACGAAAAATAATAAATGGTAGATGAAAATGGCAGAAATACAGTAAAACCTCATAAACTATGAATTCTCAATAACTCGACAGTTTTAAAAATATTATATGTAAAAAATCCTAATACAGTAAACCCTTGATTTAACGGACTCATGCTCGACAGCCATCCAGTCACTGAGAATCCACCCCCTAGCGCAGCTTTGTCCGTGATTTCAGACCACTTACCATCCTTCGATGCCGAGGGCAGTCCGTTCACAAAGAGCATTATTGCCTGACATTTGGTTCTTGTCTGATTGTTTTCTATACTTTTCAGTTTCCACCATAACATTTTTGCCACTTTTGAACTTCCCACCAGGACCGTTGACGAAACTTCCAAGGGAAAGTATGTTTGGCGAGGGGGCAGAGCGCCGATCGGTGAAATTAAAATTCGGCAGAGTGAGGCAGTGGAAATACGAATTAATTTGTTATGCTGCACTTAGGGATACATTGGTTCGATTCTCGGTACCACAGGATTTCCCGTAGGACTTCGTACTTGCTGTGGCGATGTTTTTTGTGCCTGTGCATTAGTAGCTTACGTGATGGAAACATTGTGGAGTGGTATGTCGAATGAAACAAAAGGTGTGCTAATTTAAATTTCAAGCATTCACTAGTTGAATGCGGTGATTGCTCCGAGAAAGTTTCCAGGCAATTTTGGATTGTCATTTATGTTCCAAGTCTTCAGCCTGCCAACTGTTCCAGTTTATTTGTACTTGCGCTTTTAGGTTGATAAAAAACGTGGTGATGTTTATAGAATATTTACATAAATAGAAAAAGATCACATCAGTCGGAAGTGAAGCGGCGAGATTGGGAGACTGTGGATGACATGCACACAGAAATTTCAAAGTCATAATTAATCATTCTTTTCGAATTCGAATTAATATAGTTTTACCGCATTAGGTAAACATATTATTCTTGTTTAACACTGTTCCTAATGTACTGCATTTGACATTATAAGATGTGGCCATTTAGGTGCATTTTGCTTCGTCATAATATATGATGAACTTTCGGCAATAATAGACACCCTATCCCCCCAATTAGTCCGTTAAATCGAGGATATACTGTACTCCAGAAATTACTTCATCTGACCTGCGCCTATTGTCATTGTATTGTTTATATCATTTCCATCACTTGCTTAGATTCATAACAACTGTTTTTGTTAATGTAATTGATACTTTGGTTAAATTTTATTTCCAAATGGCTTCAAAAGAAGAAGAAAACCCTTCCTTGAGTGGTGTTAGAAAACTCGAGCGTTTGAAAAAGTTGAAATACTGAGAAAGTTTGAATAAGGTATTTCAGCAAAGAGACTTTGCAAAAGTAGTAGTAGTAGTTTTATCCTGTATGGCTTGAAGAAAAAAAAATTAAATATTTAAATTTTATGCAGAGACTGATGCACCTTAAGCTATATGTAGTCATTAAACACTACGTATGGCATGGGTAAATGTTGTTCGAGTATTGTTTAAGTGGTGTCGTCAACAAGGAAGTGAAGGTGTATCTGTTTCAGGCCTAATGCTGATATACCAATTGAAAAAGTTTCACAATGATTTGAAAACTACCAAAGTTTACGATTATTCTCAAAGTTGGCTTCATCGATTCAAGCCTCGTCATGGTATGCGAAGATTAGCAGCGTCTGGCAAAAAACTTATTGCCGATTCAGAGGCTGCAGAGAAATTTGTTGATGAATTTGCAAAGTATGTTGTAGATGAAAATCTTAGTGCCGAGCATATTTATAATGCCGATGAAGCTGGACAATTTTGGAAGTGTCTTCCTCATAGCACACTTGCAGCTGGTGATGAGGACATGGCATGTGGATTGAAGGAATCAAAGGAGAGGTTGACAGTTCTTGCATGCAGAAATGCAGCAGACACATACAAACTTAAATTAACTGTAATTGGAAAGAGTACACACTCATGCTTTAAAGCGTATACAGAGTTTTCCCATCCATTACCATGCAAGTAAACATGCATGGGTAACAGAAATTGTATTAGATTGGTTTGAGAATCACTTGGCACCAGAGGCTTGTGCACCTTACAGGCCTGAGGGCCTATGTGACTACTGCAAAATGATTTTGATATTATTTAACTGCCCTGACCACTCTGATGCATCTCTTTTGGTGTCGGGTAATGTTTGTGTTGTTTTTTTAAAAGGAAATTCTTTATTAAGCATGCAATTTATATTTGCTATTATCATTTCAGAACTGGTGATGTATTAAAATTCAGTAAAAGATAGTTTAATTCCTTTGTATCATGAGTAAATTGAGCAAAGTGAAGTCTGAACTCATTAATCACGTAAATGGTGTTACAGGTGGTGTTACAGTTTTGAGAAATTTTGGGATAGGTGATGAGGCATGTATGTGTGCATCAGTATTTTATGACAAGTTTATTTGCATGAGTGGGGTTGTTTTTTAATTTCTCATATACGTGGTGGTATATAGAAAAAGTATTGTAATCGTGAAAAAATTCGACTTCGAGATTTTGATTGAAATACACGTTTTAGGTGTTCCTGAGTCCAGAAAAGTGGTTTTTGCCATGCCATGTGTCTGTCTATCAGTCTGTTCGCAGTTCTAGGGCCCAAACATGCATATAAAATCGAATGATATGTCGTATTTATGCAGACCTTTTTTGATAAAAATGATATTGCACAAATTAAAAGGTAGTTTATTCTTGGCGATTTTTAGAAAAATTTTATTTGTTCAAAAATGGCTTTAAGGAATTTGATTAAAATCAATTCAGTTGTAGAGCCTGAAGTCACACATAATACTGCATAAGCCATATCTCTCAAAAAATCACTATATGGCATCCAGTGACGTTACAATGTAGGCTAAACTACCTTACCTAAACCCTATGACCTCCGCCGCGATCCACTCAAAATCTTACTACAGCCTAGAAAATTGTATTGTATGGCTATTGTTATAGGCAAATATAAAGTTTTTTCGTTAAATTTTTAACAGATATAAAAAAGCGTTTAGTGATGTCAGTGCATGCCACAAGCATGTTAGCTGATGCTAGCCGTGCTAGAAGTCATTGCGCCGATATAAAAGTAGAAGCTTGAAAGACATAATTCTGTTGTTTTCCTTTATATGCCATCTTAGAAAAAGTATTGGTAGAAGTACTGCACCTCCCTGCATTTATTTCACTGTCTGTTTTGCAAAATGGCATATGAAGGGTTTTGTGTAGCCAGATCTGATAATTTGCCCAACATTGATTCGTATATGCTTTTGTGGTACAATGGAAGTCGTAGGGAGCAATATTCAAATGTTGAAATGCGTGGAGTGAAGGTGGATAGGTTTGTATTACATTTAATTGATGCAACAAGTTCGATGTAGCACTTTTATTTTCAGTTATTGTAATAGTACTATTATTTCGACTGAAATGCAGAAGATATGTAAAAGGTAGATTGACGTCTTAAAACAGCTTTCCCATATTAAATGAATAAACTAACTCTAGTTTTAACTAATATTATAGAATAATATAGAATTTTATCGTTGCTTTTATGGCTTGTTTCTCCCTTTGAGGTCAATGAGGAAAGATTATGTTAGTAATACTGTTGGATTTGTTAAACTGAAGCGAGAAGGAAAAATTGGTATTGTTAAAGGCAAGATTTGCCCTGAACACAGAGTAAGAGGTTATGAAGTGAGTGTAGTTGTAGATGAAGATTTAGTCATGTCTGTGTAGTGTCATGACTCCCCTTATTTAGCAAAACATGGTCCTTCAAAATACCATGCTGTCATAGATATTATGAGTACAAATTAATTAAAATATTTAAATTACAGAACTAACGTAATATGTAACATTTGTAAAAGTATTTGCTTAATAACTTGGTACTTAAATATATGCACTGCTATAGTAATTATTTGCTTAATAAACCCATAGCTCAATGATTTCCATAAGTTTGATCTTACGTATTTAGAATAGGTATATTACATTATGGAGGTTTTGTTAAAATATATATGCTTATCTTTGAAACATAAAAATATAATTTACTCTTTCAACGTTCTCCAGAAATATATGCATCATGTCAATGTAATGCCGACATAAGTCATAAACTAAAATACGAAGCAATAAAATTATGTACACACATATAACTAGTACTTAGGTTAAAATGATCTTCGCTGACAAATGCAGTAGTATGTTCCGATATATCAGATGCATATCTCCTCATGGCTTTCAACTACAATATTCTCCGCTTCTTATTTTTTCCCTAGGAGCTCGGTAGCGTGAAGAACAATTTTCTCGGTGTTTTAATCGTTGTATTTAAGCACTGAGGTACCAGACAATACTTATAATCCTTATTAAATTCCATATTTTCCATTTTAGCTACAATATCAGGAAAAGCAACTGGATGAAGTATCAAACCGCGTGCTTTCAGTACTGTCGTAGGCATCGTAAGTCATGCGATGACGTCATGTACCCCTTACTACTCTCTCCAACCATGATTCCATTTTCACGAGATATTTAAAAGACTTATTTTAAATATTTTTTTTGCATAATGACAATTTTTTAAAAAAATATTCACAGGGAGTAATTAAGTCAATTACAAAGAATTTTTTAAAAAAATAATAATTTGACAGTCCCCCATTACGGTAAAATTTGATCCGGAACATGAATAATTATAAAAATGCAATTTCTTCAGGCAATGCAAATGCTAATTTCATTGGAAATAGACTTGGATTAAAAATTATCTTTGCGTCACTTTTGCTTTATTTTACCTTTTGTGAAAATTAAGATGAATGAAATTATCGTCACTGAATATGGAACATTATTCAACAACGCAAAATTATTAATTGGAGTAATATTTCAAATGTCAACAACTAAACCATTTCCCACTCGTTTCTTAGTTCTCTAACAATGTATTCTAGGCTGTGCATGCATGTCCGGCACACATGAGCTTAAAATCTACGAAATTTAATTTTTTGGCAAAAATTTGTGGAAATTTTTGGGGGGTCGGCTTAAATCCAGAGTCGGCTTCTATTCGGGCAGATACAGTATATTGCACCATTTATTTTTTGGAGATTTTCTTGCGAGGGAGGAGATTGTTGACTGGTTAAATATTTTTCAGTGTTATGGTGCCCCTTCAACAGAGAATCACCTACCTAGCTCGTGCTGTCATGTGCATGAGGAGTGACCGTGTTGGCTGTGCACCATCCTTGGGTGTTTTCCTGAGAGAGCTGGAGGATCAGCTGGAGGTGGCACGCATTCAGCATAAGGTCATCTCAACCCTTTATTTGTCAATAATATCTATAATTTATTGAGCAGTAAAACTCCTCAGATGCTGAAACCCAAGTAATCAATTCATTTCTCCGACTTTCACAAGTTGTTTTTTTAGGTAATATAAGAATGTGAGTCAGTAAGTAAGTCATAAATGAATGTAACTTCGGATTTATTCAATGTAGTAGTACGGGCTCTTAGCACTAGATAGTATCACTCATGAGGCTGGAACACGACTCATTGTTTTGTGCGTGCCCCTCAGGTTAGAGTGAGTATTGGAAGTGTAAACATGCTTTTTGTGCTGCAGGAGTGTAGTGTCATGGAGTAACGTACTGTTGTGCATTTTCTGCGGGCCAAAGGACATTCGGCCAAGGATATTCACAAAGAAATGTTCCCTGTGCATAGTAATAACTGTTTGTCATGTAAGGCTGTCCATAACTGGGTGGAGAAATTTGCGCAAGGGTGTTCTACACTGCAGAACAACCACAGGTCAGAACGTCTCGTTCAAATTGCGACTGATGCAGTTGTGGCCCAAGTGGTTTCAAGCAGGGCATCAAACTGAAATATTTTTGCTCCGGTTTTCATTCCGGTTCACACAATACAAAAATTTCTGTTTGGTTCTGGTTTTGCTCCAGCAGCCACCATTGAACCAGTTTTTTTTTCGCTCCGACTTTGAATTTTTGGGGAAAATTTCAAGAGAATTCCAAAATAATATTTATTAATTAATGTTATTTTTTATTTAAACCAAATACGTCTTCACTATAGCAAGTCAAGAAGACAAAAATAAATATCTGCACATAACATCGTGCAAGAGCTTCCTACAATAACAAACAGTAAAACATTGTATTAATTCCCTTCTTACATTTTTCGTTATTCAATTTGTAAATGGCTCCTTTTATACGACTCCATCTAATACTGTTCTAGAAAAATAAGAATTATTAGTGATGAATCCCCTTCCCCCCAGACCAAAACTTCACAAAAAGGATTGCCCTATTAGGTCTGTTGTCTCCAGTACCTCTGCGCCTGCCCATAAATTCGCCTTCAAACTCAATACACTTCTTCGTGAATATTCTCATTTTAGTCCCAAATTTGGTATTAAAAATTCCATAGAGTTGACACACACCTTAAAAGGAAACATTTTCCCCAACAATTCAAAATTTGTCTCTTTTGATGTTTGCAATCTTTTTACTTCTGTTCCCGTGAAAGAAGCCATAGATTTGGTTGTAGATATACTTTCCAAAGCAGGTGTCAATCAAATTTTGATAACTGATTTTTCTAACTTACTTGAAGCATATTCTGAGCAAAACTTTTTTCTTTTTGACAATAATTTTTATAAACAAACGGTCTCGCGATGGGGTCCCCTCCTTGCCGACATCTTTCTCAACAATTTAAAGTTAACCTTTTTAATTCTGGCCATCCTTGATTAACTTATTCCGAATTTTGGGGTATGTATGTGGATGACATTTTGTGTGTCTGGAGTGGTACAGATGACCAACTTTCTGTATTTTTAACCCTTTTAAATTCCCTCCACCCTTCCATTTCTTTTATGGTCAAATCTGAAACCAATGGTTTGCAAATTCGCGAACTGCAAGCATGCGAAGTTCAAAAAGGTGGTGTAGTATGTTGGGAAAAATATCATTTGTGTATTCAAATACATACTGTATATGCTCGTGTATAGGTTGCATTTTCAATACCAAATTTTTAACAAAAAAGTAGAGGGTTAACTTATACGTGAGTAATATCCATGAGGTTATTGATGTGTGGATTTTAAACCTTATGGAGCATATATAAATGTATACAAAAGAAAGAGTTACTTGATGTAATTAAAACGATCTGAATTAGTTCAAAGAAAACATTTTTACACAATGTAAATCTTAAAATTCATAAAAATCCACATCATCAGATCTAAATAGCTAGTCCCAATCTTTTTCTTGAATATTATCATCATACAGAGCATTGAGAATGAGTGGTGTCTTCATCAGACCTATTATTTCACAAAATATCATCTTCTGTCCCATCCAGTTGATTGGATATACCACATTTCTTTACCAGCAGAGGTCAGATTTTTCAATCTGCGATCATCCCATCCCATACTTGTGTGATTTTAAGAGACCGTGCAAGTCAGTGCTCCGTCTGTCGGAAGGGATGTTAAGCAGTTGTCTCTCTTGGTGCTCTTTGTTAAGAGTAGGCTAATGTCAGCACTTGGTTTCCATCCCCTCTTGTGTATGTGTTTGCCATGAAAGGATTAATGGCTATAGTAATCTAAGAGGTTGATTAGCCAGAAATTCCATACAAAACCACATTTCTTAAATGATTTATCTATCATATCCATTTTGATTTCATCCTAAGCTTGTACAACCCATTTGCACATTGTTGCCAGTGTCGGAGCCCATATGATACCTCCTTTGGTGAATGTTTTTTCTCCCCCTATCATCCAATCATTCCACATTTTTCTGATAATTTTTTTAAATGGTTTATTAATGGAGACATCAAAAGGTGGTACAAGAAGACTGAACACAGGTGTTTTTCTTAGTTGGGTTTTTTTTCTGTTTCAAAGTTATTCCCAAAATTACAGCTTATGCCATTCTGCATAGTTTCCTATTATTCCATCAATTTCTGGCTTTGGCAATCTCACCATTTGAGAGGGAGGGGTTTTCTTCGACGTTCTCTTGAAGGACGTCCGTTGGGGCTGGTTGATACTAGCTTGGCTAGCCCGGACCCAACTAAGAAAAACACCCGCGTTCAGAAACAGGAAAGATTATCTGCTAAGGTAGTTCAGTGGTAGAATATCCGCCCGGCAAGTGGAAGACCCGGGTTCGATTCCCAGTCATAGCAGAATTTTTTCTGTTTTGAAGTTATTCCCAAAATTACAGCTTATGCCATTCTGCATAGTTTCCTATTATTCTATCTTGTCTTGGATTGTATTGGGCGGTCTTAGGGAGGTTTGCAGGTTTTCTCTACTGTTGCCAGGTTGATATTTTCCAGTTAACATACGAGTTTCTATTGTGCCTAGCATGTTCTTTCCAAGTTATTTGCTCTATGTCTTTAAATTTTTTATTTGGGACCCATTAAAGCATTTAACACATTTAAAGCATCATCAAGCTCAGCTACTAGAAGAATGAAGCTAGACACACATCTAAGTAAAAAGATATGAACATTTAAAGTTGGTCGATTCGACCCATACGCGAGTGCTTGAGAGTTAAAAACTGGCCAAATATTCCCTCACTCTAAGATTAACCAGCATAGCAAAAAGTCCAAGGAAAACATCAATCATAAGATGGCATTTCTCTGTTATCATATTACCTACATTACTGTTTTAATGATGCTATCAAAGTTAGGGAAAATGCATATGTTCATCATTTAACTTTTATTTTACCATGCACAGGTGTTGGATGCCCTGAAGGGTGTGAATGTTGCTCATCATCACATGGCAGAGGAAGCCATCTCCAAGCTCAGATCTGGATTGGTGGATATCACTCAAGTAAGTAATGGTTGCTGTTAATGACCAACATGTTCATGTCTTTTAGAAGCTAATTTGGTCTATGGAAGATTGTGATATGGCCTTATTGACAACTTGCAGCCCTTGACTTCTCTGGCTGTCTCCTTAAGGCATTATTGCCATCAAAACAATCTTAAATATAAATATAGAAGAAATACAGTGCTGTAAAATCTCATGAAGGGAGAATATAATTGTAATGGCAAATTTTTGACAGTATCTGTGTATGGGAAGTGCGAGAGAGGTTCTTTGGAACCCTTTATAATTTAGAAATCTCTGCTTTAGCTTTATGAAGATTATGCAGAACCCTTTGGACTGTGGGAATGTAAATTGGCAATCGTTCACTGCTCAGGACACAATGACCCAACCCTCGTGGAAAGTATTTGGGAACACATTTTGGAAGCTGAGTTGTCTGCCCTTTCAGTTGCTTCTTCACCTGAAAATAGGATGGGCCTTTTGTTGGCTAAAGTGAAAGCACTTGGGGCTGAATATAATCTCTCTCCTAGATGCTTCCCACTGGGTGAGTGTTTCCATTTCTTACCTTTGTTTTGATTTGACTTTGTTTCCTGAATGTGGATAAAAATGTATTTTAATTGCTGTATTCTCAAAATTAACATAACTGATTGAGAGGCAAGGTAGGCTTGATAACTGAAACCAAACAAATATTGTCATATTAAATATGTCCAACATAAGCTATAAGCGGAATTAAAATCATTATTTGGCATTTTAAGGCTTTAATTGTGGTGTAGTTCAAAACTGTAGCCTATATCTTTAGCATACTGTATTAAGCCGTCAGAGCTGCTTGGTCAAATCACTCTCTCTCTCTCTCTCTCTCTCTCTCTCTCTCTATATATATATATATATATATATATATATATATATATATATATATATATATATATATATATATTTTGATGTCAACAAGGTGTTGGGATGAGGAAACCCAGTGAACACTCACCAATCAGACGACTTCAGGTTGGCGAGGCACCGGGGATGTCGAAGCGACACACGTAAAAGAACACTAAAACACAGAAACATCACAAACGTAGAAGCTTTCGGAACTACTCCTTCATCAGCTACAGAGAGAGAACTGATGGTGGTGACACTGGGTGGAGGCATGGGGGTGGAAGGGTAGTGCGGAAAGGTCGAGGATTGGAGGATACGGAGGGGGTTGGGGATTGGTAGGGTGTTGGGAGAAGACAGAAAGGGAGTGAAAAGCTATCGAAGGTTGAGGCCAGGGGGAGTGAAGGAGTTTAGGAGATGGATATGCGAAAGCTCCCACTGACGGAGTTGGGGAGCGCGAATGACTCTCACTGTGAAGCAGTTGTTAAACTTTAAATTATGTTTGTTCGCATGAACGGCCACCGGCAACGGTCGTTTGAGAATGACGCTGTTGCGGTGCCCGTTCATGCGGATGTTGAGGGGATTGCTGGTGAGGCCAACATAAAAGGCGGGACATTGGGTGCATCTCAGGAGGTAAATGATATTGCGGGTGGTGCAGTTGGTGGTGGAAGTTATGGGGTAGGTGATGTTAGTTGTGGGACTGGAGAAGGAGTTGCAGGGGGGGTTTATTGGGCATGTTAGACATCGGGGTCTACCGCAGGGGTAAGATCCAGCAGGGGGTAAAGGCGTGGGTGCTGGGGGTTCTTTCTTCCATAGAATATTTGCCAGATTAGGGGGACGGCGGAAGGAGAGCATCGGTGGTCTGGGAAATGGAATCTGGTGAGGGGAGGATGAGAGGATAAGGTGGGCGGCTTTCAGGATATTTTTCAGAATGTCGTGGATGCCGGGGAAATACAGGGTGGTTAGGGTGAGTTGGAGGGTAGAATCAGTGGTGGTTTGGGTATTGGGGTGGGAGTTAGGGGTGGCGGGTGCGACTGCCCGCCGGATTTGGTCTCGGATCAGATCCGGCGGGTATCCGCGCTGTAAGATGGCATGTTCGAGGGTGGAGCAGTATTCGGACAGGGAATCTCTGTCCGAGCAGATTCTCCGCCCTCGTCGGGCTAGGGCGTAGGGAATAGAGGTTTCGGTGTGGAGGGGATGGCAGCTGTCGAACTGGAGATATTGAAGGCGGTTGGAAGGCTTGAGGTGCACGCTGGTGTGGATTTTGTTTTCCCGGATGGAGAGATCGACATCCAGGAAGGTGATGTTGGAGGCAGAGGAGTGGTGGGTGAAGGAAAGCGTGGGGTGGGATGAGAGGCGTTGTAAAAAGGATTGTAGGGAGTCGGGTCCATGTGTCCAGAGAAGAAAAATATCGTCAATATACCTCAGCCATAGGAGTGGTCTGGGGGAAACGTCAATAAAGCGTTCCTCCCATTCACCTAAGAAGACATCAGCATAGGAGGGCGCCATGCGAGTGCCCATCGCGGTACCTTTTATTTGTAGGTAGTGTCGCCCTCCGAAAGAGAAGTTGTTTTTTTGGAGCACCATTTCAGCCAGCTTCGTTAGGAAATGGGAGGATGGTCTTGTGTCAGGTGGTTTGGAGTCCAGTAATTTTCTCAGGGCGGACAGTCCTTGGTTGTGAGGGCTGTTGGTGTAGAGGGAGCAGACGTCTATAGTGGACATAATTGTGTTAGGTGGGAGAGGGGAAGGGAGTGATTTTAGGCGTAGTAGAAAGTGGTTTGTGTCTTTGATGAAGGATGGGATTTGACGGACGAGAGGTTGTAGGTGGGAGTCAACATAGGCAGAGATGCGTTCCGTGGGAGAATTAAAGCTGGCAACAATGGGGCGGCCGGGGATGTTGGGTTTGTGGATTTTTGGGAGTAGGTAGAAGGTTGGGGTCCGGGGTGTGTTGGGGATCATCAGGGAAATGGTGGAATCAGTGAGGCCTTCTTGTTCTCACACGGAACGCAGATATGCAGAAATTTCGGAGGAGTGGCGGTCAGTGGGGTTGGAGGGGAGAGGAAGGTAAGAAGTCTGGTCAGATAGTTGGCGGAGGGCTTCGTCATTGTAATGCGAGCGGTCCATTAGTTGGGGAGCGCGAATGACTCTCACTGTGAAGCAGTTGTTAAACTATATTTTATATATATATGTAAGCTGTCCGGTGGTCAGTCAGCCTTGTGGCCCACATCTAATCAATCGCAATAGGTCATTCCGATTTTCATGAAAATTTAACCATAATACTCGGCATGACTTTCTGCATGTGATAGATGTGCAGTTGTCTAACATAAGGGCATGGCTTTGATGCCAGGATAGTTTCCATTCTCCATTTAGAGACTTGAACCGAAGTACATGCAAAGGATCGCAGATTCATTTTCCTACCTTTTATTTTCAAATGTGATTTGAATTGGCTCAGAAAACCGTTTTAAAGATGAAAATTTTAAGTTTTTTGTGAATAAAATATTTCGTTGCCAAGAGCAACCAGCATTGTTGCTGTACTCATAAAATTACGTAGGATCATATTGGGATAATGGAAGAAGATGGGAGTTAGGGAGAAATGGGAGAGAAGAGAAAGAGGAGGGAAAGCAGAAGTTTGGGAAAATGGGAGGTTTGGCAGGAGGGAGGGATATAGGAAGGGATGGACGGAGGAGAGAGAAGGGGGGGAGTGATAGTAAGGGAGAGAGGTATAGGGTTAAAGAGAAGGGGGAAACAGGGACTAAATAAGACTAGAAGAGAGGATGATGGAGGAAAGAGAGAGGAATAAGAAGGAAGGGTGGAGTAAGAAAAAAGGGAGGAAAAGGTCGAATGGGGAGTAAGAGGTTGAGAGAGCGAGAAGGAACGATTGTTTGTGGCATGGAGAGGAGGAAGATGAGGAAAGAGGGATAGTGGAAGGAGGAAGGGAGGAGAAGGTGGAATGGGACGTAAGAGCGTGGGAGAGTGAGATGGAATGAGTGTTTGTCTTATAACAGAGATCAATAATTGGGAGTTCTTTCACCATTGGAGCTCGAGGTAGACTTGATATTGATTAAAACTTTGTGAATTGTCTTTTACTTTCGATGTCGTTGTTTCATAAATGTTATATCGTTTTACCGAAGGGCTTTAAAGTCTGAGCAAAGTGAAGAGCAGTGGGGTCGGCAGCCGCAGAGGTAGAGCCCCTAGTCTTAGATTAATTTTAATAATTTAATAAGTTGAATATAGCACATGATTCCGTTTGCTATTTACAGGTGATGTAATTGCATGAGTTGGTTGCATTATGTTTATGTGACTGTGTGCTCTCATGCTGCCGTGCATTTTTATGTATTATTTAAATGAATGATGACAATTACAAGGAAATTAAGACAATTATTTTCTTTTATTTCATCAATTAGCTCCAAAATTAAACAACAAAACTCAAATGAACTCTGGAAATAGTATTACCGAAACTCAAAAACAAAATTTACAGCCAGAATAGGCAGTATATTTTGCCTCTGCATTAGTTTCCAGCCTAGTATTAGTCATGAATGGAAAATAACTGTCACAGTATAATCCATTGTCTAAGGAATAACATAGTTAAAATAGGATCAGTTGCAGCTGAACCACTTCCAAACTCATTGCCCAGTAAGATTTATTAAATCACATTGTCCAATCTCGGGAATACAGGGAATTTCCATGTTACATGTTTAATTGGTTCCAGAAAAATCAGTCTTAACATGGATCACATTTTTCCATTGATTTAATGCTATAAATTAGGGATACAGTCAAGATTGTCCTCTGGACACTATTTTCCATGAAAAAAAGCAATTATCCTAACCAATCTAAAAAAAGATAAATAATGCAGAAATAAAATGATGCAAGAGACATTATCTGCTGTAATTTATTACAGAAACAGTACATTAATTCTCTCTCATTGATAGCATAGTAAAGTGTAGTTCACCTGTTATCACCCTCCCATATATTTTGTAGTAAAATGTATCTGCATTTTGATTACATTGGATCACACAGTATTTGGCTGATCACATCTCATTTTGTTACATATCATATTTACTCGTGTAACCCACACATCCCTATTTTTTAGACACTTGGGAGGAAAACATGACAGTCAATGCTGATGTGTGTGACACACAATATACTACAATCTGCCGAACTAAAAAAGAAGAGTAGTATGTAATAATGAAGAGTTTACTCCTTAAAATTGTTAGTATTGTTGATTAAAACGATGAAAGTGAAACAAAAACTTGGCTAAATAAAATTTACTTTATTTTTTACAAGTTGTTATTAAAATTTTCAGCAGCACTCCTTTTTAGCTCTTTGCGACACACCATTGTATCACAACACATTGCTGGCCTAGAGTGACAAGCTGTCGTCATGTGTCACGGACATTTTCATGGGCCTATTTTTTTCTTCCAAAAGTTTGAAATATCAATATCCTATGTTATTAGTTAATATGGGAACTCCCACGAGTAAAGACGGTGTATGAGCTATATGCAGAGCATCAGAAATTAGGATCAGTATGTTATAATACAGTAACTGCTTTATCTATGAGAAAGACATCATGGTGCTTAATTATGAATTTACAATATTGAGTAATGATCCTAGACAAGGTGGAGCTATTTTTTAATGGATGGATAAGGATGCAAACCTTCATTACGCATTTAATAGTGGATCATAAGCAAGGTTGATATATTTACGATAGTTTGGATGTTTCATGTCCACATAATTCAAAGTTAGTATGTATTTGGTCACCCATAGCTTCTGACTAACAAAGTTTTACTGTGTAATCGTACACTCACCATAGTGATCTAGCAGTCAGCACATTTGTGAACAAAGCCAAAAAATAATACAACAAATGAATTCCTTATAAATGATGGTAAACAAAAAAGAATTATGAGGTGCTGGTTAACCCTGTGGTACTCGCGTTAATTTTTCAAATGCCAGTACTCTCGTGGAGTGCTCCTGACAACCTACAGATTTTTTTTGTTATAAAAAATACCACTATTATTATATTAATTCTTTATTTTGTTCTATTTATAATCATTTATAAGTGAATTTTGAGAAGTTTCAAATGATTTTTACTTTCTCCATATACGAAGTATAGAGAAAGTATTGTTTTCTTGAAAAAAATCGAATTTGAGATTTCAATGGAAATACATGTTTTAAGGTCCTCTGAACATGTTTTGACTATTTTCTCGATGATGTCTGTGTGTCTGTCAGTATGTGACATATTTTTTGTGGACACTTGAACTCAAAAACTATTTATCAGGTCAACGCAAAATTTTATATTTAACATTTTTATAAAACTTAGAAGATCTGATTAGTTTTTGGTAATAATCGGTCGACTGAAAGTGGGTGTTTACTCTTGTCACTTATCCGTTATTTTGAAATATTTACTTTAATATTTGATAAATGTAGAAAAGTATTGGAATAAAAGTTGTAGGAAATTTCATTTTCTACAACCTTTGTTTGATACATTTTTCCATTGTTTAAGAGATATCTTATATTTTTAGCTGCCACCACCACGCCACCTACTGAAGACTATTGTTAACAATTGATGCTTAGTTATGTCTTATTAATGCTCCTTTTTCTTTTGTTAATTGTCAACCAGAAGTAAATATTGACAACGATCCCAGAGCTAACAACATGTAATTTGCCATATAAATATGGAGCATGTCATGTGTTGCCCACATCAGTTTATTTCATTAGAAATCTATTTCGAAAAGAAAAGGTCTTAAGGTACACTTTCATGAATATTTTCGGATGTCAGTCTATGGGTCAATTTTTAGAAATATACTTATAATATCATCAATTCAATTAAAGAAACTGAAAATCCCACAATAGAACACAAATAACAATTGTACACGAAAGGAATCCTGGTTTTTTCACATCATGACCTTGAAAACTGTATTTGCTTTGTCAATTTGAATATTCATGCATTTCACTATAATATTTTTCTCTATCTCTTATGGATTAGTGAAAATTTACCAGAAATTCCGGCTTTCCCTAACGGTAGTTCTGTCAGAAACAGTCTACTGGGAGCTTCAAAACAAAAACCGAACACTGAAATAATAAAAATCTACAAACCTTGTAGGATCAGAGTCAGTGAAGAAACTTGAGATGCAATCTCCAATTATGGGAAATAACACATTAATACGATAACAATCAGTGAAGAAACTATTGAGAGACAATCTCAAATTATGTGAAATAACGAAAGTTCTATACAGCAATTTTAGAATAAAATATGAACAACATCCGCGCAAAGACAGTATGGTGCAGCACTCTCTTAGAGAAACGTCCAAACTCAAAAGATTACCACAGAAAACTGAAAATTTTTAGTATAATAGGTTCCTAACACATGTAATTCCAGCTACTGAAGGGTCAAGGTCATAAAAGGCCAAAGGAAAGGAAACCTGTACATAGCACCCCATGCGAGTACTGGAGGGTTAATAGTCCATGTCAATTACTACAAAATATTGTAGCATCTGCTGTTTTTTGCTATAGAAGTTGCTGATGTCATTCATTTCGAATTGATATTTTATAAGCATATTCTCAAATTTTGTGTTCAGGTGAGATTATTGTAATCTTTTGTTTTACTAAATAGTGTTATAAAAAGTGATTATCTCTACATTTGCAAAGAAAATATTTCTATATTTTAGTAAACTGTATTTTTCATCGAATTAAGTATGTTCTAATTTCTTATTTTGTATTTTATTGTATTAAGCCTACCTAACAAGGCAGCTTGAAATACGTTGCTGTCGACTTCGAGCAAATCCTGAAATTGTTCAGTCAGCATTTGTCTCTCTTGGAGTTAACCTACCAAAGTTGATTGACATTTATGACAAGTAAGTAACAAGTAATGTTTTTCTTTTTTTTCTGTAGCTGTAGTGCTAGTGTTAAGGAAGTGACTGCTCATTTTAAATGTGGAAAAAGGCAAATTTAACATTGTGAAACAAAAGGATAAAATTATTGACTACTGTTTATTGAGTAATGAAAACGACATGGTCAAGAAAAAAGAATGTGATAAAAAATTTAATTAGCTCAACAATGTTGTATTTGAATGGTTTTCGGCAGCCAGAGCCAAAAGTTTTCTATTTCTGGTCTAATTCTGCATAATAAAAAAAAAACACAAACTGCAGGCATATCAAAACTTGATAGTTTCTCTGCATCAAACATATGGTTACAAAGCTTCAGAAAAAGACACAATATTACTTTTAATGTTTCTTGTGGGGAAGCAAATGACGTTGACATAAATGTTGTTGAAAGATGCTTCCATAGATTAAAATAAATAATCTGTGGGTACAGCCCTGAAAATATTGCGAATGCTGATGAAACTGCTTTATTTTTTAGAAATCTTCTCAATAAAGCCTTGCATATGAAAGGAGCAAGGTATTCTGGAGGTTGTTATTTAAAAGAATGTTTAACTTTTCTCCTGCCCTACTTTGAAGACCTTCGATTAAAGTGAAATTTTCATATTCTAGGCTTGGATATGCAAACTTAAGTAAATAAATAGTAATGAATTTAAAACATGACAGAAAATCTTTTATAGCGGACAAATATTCTGAAATATTTTTCTTGTTTTCTCCTTTTAAGGGTGATTTCTTGTGAAACACAATAAAAGATGTAATTTTTTACCTTTTTTAGACTTTTTTATTTTTTTAAATTCGTACTTATTAACAAATTCCACTTGGGAAGGCTCGACTTTGTGGAAAGATTTCATAATGTAAATAAAAACTAATATAGTAAATTTCCACTAGACAAATTTATTCGACTGGTTTCGTCTGTTACAGCTTCGTTAGGTGATGAAAGCTTTGCAGAGGGTACTATATATATGAAAAAGGATGGAAGGTAGGAGGGTTAAATGAATAATAGGCAGGAGGGAAAATATACAATCGGTAATGAGATAATTGGAATACAATCATTAAGTAGACTTTACAAAGTAATATGACATTAATTCAAAAGGTTATGTATAACAGTAATGCGAGCAAGGTTTGTAATTAGAAATTGAAAATTGCTAACAGAAGTTGCAAAAATGGCATTGAAATTACAAAGTATTAATATATTAATAATAATAAAAGCATTAATTCAATTGTTGTTTCTGCCAGTTGTCGTTGACTGCTGTTGGGTGGTTGGCTTTTGATCTTGTCTAGCAAGACAATCTTTTCAGCAAATGTAAGATCTTTTCTTTTTGACATCCTGCTTATAAAAAAAATTTTTCTTAGAATGAGCCACAACATGTTTAGTTGAATTTTTTGGAAAAAGTTAATCAATTTTTATACTCTCACTTGTTTAATATACATACCTAGTATCCAATTAATTACTTTTTTAAACGAGGTTACAATACGTAGGTCTGTGTAAGAAATGAGGTTGCCTTCAGGGTCTGAAGAGTTACTTTAGTGGTCCACGGAGCTCAAAATTTGGAACAAGAGCTACTGCTACAGTCAAGTTGGCGAAAGAAACAGGATCGCGACACTGTGTTAAAAAACTGGGACAGTGCCCCTCCGTCGCCTCGGTGGGTTTACTGCGACCTCATCCCCTTGCTCCTTAAACGGTCCTCGTCTCCCATTGGTCGAAGGTGTTGCCAGGCAATGAGCTACGTAAGCAGTCACATTCTCTCTCTTCATCCCTCTTATTCACTCTCTCATTTATTCCATTGGACTTCTTTAAATGGCTCAACTGTATACCGTGAATGGGCAGTGTACGTTTATGGAACTAACATCGCTTTAAAACTGCCCCCTCCCCCTTTCTCCATACTATTTCCCCTAGTCCGAACTGGTTCTACTGGTCCGAATAAACGGCGTGCTGGTCCTAATACACGAAGTAAATTAGGGTTAATTTATGCATTTTATTCGGTTCTTGCTCATTTGGTCCTAATATCCTGTAGTCCCATTATCCGGAATGCACTGTAATGTCATTTTATGTTTTGAGAGATTTTGAACCCAAGGTATTGGAACCGATTATATTGTATAAAATGGGTTCTTCTGGGAAATATTGATTCATTTAATGTTGATTTGTTCATCATCGCAATTTTCAGAAATGAATTAACAGTGTTAATTGACGATGCACTGTACTCATTATATTGGAATGCTAAAAAATGCTTCTAACCGAACACTATTCTTATGTTTAACATTATTAAATTGATAGAGCATATAAAAACTCTTGTTATAACCAGACTTTTCATTATATCCTGTACTAATTATTATGGACTTTTACTTGATTTAGTCAGTGACCATATGGCAGCAGTTTTCTAGTGCCACCCCTCACCTAAGAAAACTATATGCTCATAATTCATCAAAATATATTATTATTATTGTAAATAACTATAAATATTTTACAGTTAATGCATCCATTATTGATTGTTAGTTTGCAAGAATTCTCAAGAGCTAATTGTGATTTTGTTGGTGCCGCTTACATGGGGAACTTTTTACTCCAAGGTTCAGTCTCAAAGCATGCAAGGAAATATAGTAAATTTGAATGATATGTTAAGTTTGAGTCTTTTTCTAACATTTAAGATGACCCTGTATAACCACCTATATTTTGAAATACCACATGACCTCTTGTGGTTTGCAGAAGTCTCAATTGTAATGAATATTTTTGTGCTATTTAATCCTGCTCGTTGTATTGAATCATTTCTTTAAAGAATTCCTTCCTTTTTTCAGCTTAATATCTTCAAATGACCGCATTTGGCTTGCCGAGGGAAATGAACTGCACCTTTTGGAAGCCCTCGTTAGTTTAGTCAGTTCTTTCACAAATAGTCCTTCAATGGTGATGCCAAGTGAAAGGTAAATTATATCCAAGTATGGTTACTTCCTAACTATTAAGCATGCATGTGGCTTTCACTGAATTGAATTGCAATAATTCTCATAGGGAATTTTAAAATGTAAACCTTTTTGTTTTAAGCGGGTATTCTTTAGAAACCAATTAAGCATCTAATAGTTGTTTAATTGGTTTCTAATGGCTTCTGCTTTAAAAGTATTTTGTTGAGTATGGCATGTTTTATGTAATCAAAAATAGTTATCAACCTCATATTATGCCTTGACTCCAGTGAATGAAATTTACCATTTCTTTATCAATAAAATGATTTATTAATCCATTTCAGTTACAAATTAATTATTGTTTGGTGTTAATTTGGTATTTATGGTTTCTAATAAAAACTTCATTCTTGCACAAACCAAGTACTGATTGTTTCTGATATTCATCATTTGTCATTCCTTAAATGTTCTTTTTGGATTCTAGGCGAGCTGTGGTTACTCGTTGCCAAGATGTGGTTTCAACTTGCCTCTCCGAGCTTTACAGTCGTCCAAACACATCTGAACTGATTGAGAAGTTCAGAGATGTTCAAGTGCATCTAAACAGGATTTCATAAGGTTGTGAGAGGCTCATTTCTCCTCAGGTGTGCAATTCATTTATGATATTTTAAAAATTATTTTAGAAATTTGAATTTTTATACATAATTGGCTTCAAGGAAAATAATTCCACTTTGTAAATAAAATGGAGTTTGAGTATCATAAGTAAGAAGGGCTCAGTAATTTATGATTGTTTCTTTGAGGAGAGTCAAGCAATTTGCTTTAAAATATTTGTTTTGGATGAATTGACCCCCCTTATATGATTAAAAATTGCTATAATTTTACTGTATCTTACATTATTTTTAAATACTCATTTAAATAATCTCTATCATAGAATGTGGAATGTCTCAGATGTGCCATTTTTGCTTTTTATTTTGTTCTTTAATAAAACCCTCGGATAAACAATACTAACATTGAATTGGAAAGCTGTTTCTCCATGGTTACATGATTGAGTGACCATAAAACACAAAATAATTGCTACAATAAACAAGTAGGGATGTCCATGGGTTGCCCATGGTACAGAAGTGCTTTTTGTCAAATTTGCCATAGGTTAATCGTAGAATATATTTGCTTTGAAATAAAATTATTTTTCCTTATATTGTGGTAACCCTGCTTTTTAGATCCATTCCAAACATGTTCATTTCGTTTTGCTATTCTATAATTGCCCTACAAACGAAATTTTTTATTGAAATCTGTTCTGTCATTACCTTTGAAATTCATAATTACAGAAAAATTTTAACCTTAATATTGTGGTAGCCCTGTTTAGTCGACCCCGTTGAAATATACTATTTTTGTTATTTATTTATATGAAGATTATATATACCATAATGAGTTAAAATCCATGCTGTCAGTTCTCTAGAAATACGTGTAATATATAAATTATTTTACCTTTTATTGTGGTAGCCCTGCTCTTGAAACATTCAAGCCGAACTCTATCAATAGATGACGCCCTGAATTTGCCAAGATCCAAGTGCCATCTATAGATGACATGCTACTATGCAATTCCCCCTCTGCTTTCAAAATTTTGCACCCCTCGAGTTCATCAGGTCCATCTTTCGTATACTATACTTGGTATACTTCGCCTCTCGGTACGAGTTTTATATTTTTGTTTGTAGCCCTTTCCTTTTCACATTTCTCTCTATTGGTTAGTTTTTCTTTATTTTTTTAATAAATAATATATGCATTTTGTAAATTTATTTTGTTTTATGTACATTTTCATTTACTAAAACTTAAATTAATCAAATTCGTGTTTTTACCAAATGAATTTAATAATTTAACATTCATATAGAATTAAATAGGTTATATTAAAAAAGTATCGGATTTTGATAATCTCTGTAAATATGACCCGACTTGAAAGTGTTAAGCTCCGCTTATAACATCTTGATTATGGTATGTTGTACAAATCCGACCATATAAGCCGATGTCTTATGTCAAAATCTATCATGAAAAAAATCACTCCTTTCCTTAAATGTGAGACCGAGAAAAAAATTGGGGTAAGGGTTGTCTCATAGTCACCCATAGATGGCAGCATGTCTCTCATTGCCGTTGCGTTCAAATGATAGTACTATATTTTTTGTAAAGTAAATATTTGATCTACGATGAATATTAATGAATAAATAATAAAGCTAGAATATTGAATTTAGCAGTACCCATGTTTTGTTACCATTTTTATCTGTTCTTTTGTTTCTAAATGCTTTTGGATATTTTCTTTCGTTTCTCACGGCTATGCATATGTATCATTAACAATAGTTAGCAATTTGTATTATTTTTCATTATCCATTAAAAGAAGTTCCTATTAGTTTTACTTGGCTATTGTAGCTATTGCTATAACCATTGTAATGTTTGTATGCATGTTAAAACCTCATTCATGGAATCTATTAAAATTATGTACATTGACTACGCAGACGATTACGCAAAATGCGATGATGGCTTTTGATGCTCAACTGTTTGAATTTCGGTAAAACTTGTGTGTGTGAAGTTATATATGATATATCGATATGAGCATGTACAATTATAAAATGCAATTTCTTAAGGCAATGTAAATGCTAATTTCATTGGAAATACATTTGGATTAAAAATTATCTTTGCGAGGTCGCTATTGCTTTATTTGACCTTGTATGAAAATGAAGATGAATGAAATTATTAATTGGAGTGATATTTCAAATGTCAACAACTAAACCATTTCCCACTCTATTCTTCGATCTCCTGTTTGAATTTCGGTAAAACTTGTGTGTGTGAAGTTATATATGATATATCGATATGAGCATGTACAATTATAAAATGCAATTTCTTAAGGCAATGTAAATGCTAATTTCATTGGAAATACATTTGGATTAAAAATTATCTTTGTGAGGTCGCTATTGCTTTATTTGACCTTGTATGAAAATGAAGATGAATGAAATTATTAATTGGAGTGATATTTCAAATGTCAACAACTAAACCATTTCCCACTCTATTCTTCGATCTCCAATAATGTATTCTAAGCTGTGCATGCACACCTGCCACATTTCAGCATAAATTCTACGAAATTTACTTTTTTGTCAAAAATGGTGAAAATTTTCGAGGGGTTGGTTTAAATTCGAGGTCGGCTTATATTCAGGCAGATATTGTATATATAAAATTTAGTTGGCATCTTTTCAGCCAATTCCTTCCAAATCCTTAATTACTGAAAGAGTTTAATTTGTAACTGTGGCACCCCTGTTTGACTGAATCAGTTTAAATATGCTAGTATAGTTTTGTTTATGTGTATATTATACATATTAAATTTGGTTCAAATTGATGCAGACAGTTCAACACAAATACACGTTAAAAGATTTCTGTATTCCTTGTATTGTGGTAGCCCTGCTTTCCTATTTATATATATATAAAATTTCATTGAAATTGGTTGGCCAATTCCTTCCAAATTCATAATTACCGAAAAATTCTATTTTGCAATTGTTGCATCCCTGCTTAGTTTATCCGGTCCAAATATGCTATTTTGGTAATTTATTTATGTGAATATTCTATGTACCAAATTTGGTTTCAATCTGTTAATTCTTCTCTGATGTATGCGTATGAACGGAGGGACGGACTTCACAAAGATAATAGTGCTTTTCAGCAATGACGAAAAGCACTAAAAATAACCGTTCACTTGAAACAAAAAAGTGACAAAAACAAATATGTGAAACTGCCAAATTTTCCGAAATAATAAAATAATTTACAATGCCAATTTAACAAATATTCTTTCAATCTCTTGTATTATTTATAATAGCATTAAAATCAGCTTGGGAAACATTTGTAAGTGAGCACATAATGTTCTCTATCCAATTCCCTGGTGAGAAAATTTGATATACAATAGTCTTGATATTTCATGGTAAAAGGAATGAGAGCCAACTCAGATTTATACGGAATAATTAAATATAAAGTTGTAAAAATACATAGTATATTTATTGAGATATACCATATTGACCCGAATATAGTGAGATGTTTTTTTCCTCAATATGTACCTTTAAAAGTCACATTCACACTATATTCAAGTACTTGTAGCTTTAAAAAAATAACTGCGTATTGGCACATTTCATGATGCGTGTTTCAGCACATCTGTTTATAATTGCTACATTGTAAGTGAATTGGGCATTCATGTTAAGATGCTACATTGTACAAATATATTCGGTAGGGGTCTGAGGAGACTTGAAAATATATAAAGGTCAAATTGCAGCAACCACAGTACCGGCACAACTGCACGCAGGGTCACAACACTCAACGTTAGAAAACAAGGACCGTCTAAACGTGACATTACATTACCCTCCTTTAGTACATAATTCATGAGTTTACAGATAATTTAAATGTGTAAAATGGAGAAAATTAAATGTTTTTTCGTCTTTTTCTAAAATTCCTTTCAAAATACTTGGGGTCACACTGTATTCGGGATCACATTTTATTCAGGCTAATACAGAATTTATTATTAACCCAGCGGTACTCACGTTAATTTTTTAATTCAGTTACTCATGTGGGGTGCTCCTGACACCCCACAGATTTTTTTTTATAAAACAGTATCACTATTATTCAATTAATTCTTTGTTTTGTTCTATTTATGAACATACTTAAGTGAATTTTGAGAAGTTTCAAATGATTTTTTCATTAGTAATCTATTATGAAAAGAAAAGTTTTAAGGTACACTTTCATGAATATTTTCGGATGTCAATCTTTGAGTCAGTTGGCAGTTTTTAGGAATATTTCTATAATATCATCAATTCAATTAAAGAAATTGGAAATCTCACAATAGAACTCAAAAAAGCAGGGCTACCACAGTATAAGGAAATATAATTTTCTGATTTCAAAGCAAATGCATTAGTATATGATTATATTATGGCGAATTTGACGAAAAGCACTTCTGTACCACGCGAATCCTCTGTACACCCCTACTTGTACAATATCTGAATCTCCTCACAAATGACTGCCACAGTGCTGCTCATACCTGAGTCTGATACTCGATACACATGTTCAACATAGATTCTGTTTTATTTACCTTATCATCCCTCCTCTTCATTCTCTTGGTGGTTAGACTAGGACTACCTGTAGGGTTGCCAGATCAGAAAAAAATAATAACCACATGAATGAAATGTGCATTAAAATCTGCAAAAAACATCAGATTTGTCAGCCATTTCTGTTGACGAAGTTGAAGGAAATGCTACTTTTTGACTTCCATAAATAATATACCCTATTTAATCGATTGTAAGCCCTCACTTTTCACAAGGCCATGCAAGGAAAAAAAAGTATTTTAAAGTGCTTAGACAGCAAATCTCCAATTCCAAAAGCATGATGCCTCTGATTTTCAGTTCGTAATTAAATAAGTGTAATAACTAATATTACGGCAACGTAAAATACACTTTATTCACTTGTTCATAACGATTTCTAAGAAAAAAGTAATTTGACCTCGTTATCCCCCACAAATTAATCTGTGAACAAAATAGCCCTGATTCTTGTGAAGAGCAAATCCCCAACATTTCATAAACAGCTCTGCCCAGTGCTGACTAAATTTGCAGTCGCTTCATTTTAAGATTTTTAGCAATTTCACGAGCTTTGGTTTGAATGATCTCGGCATACACCGACAAACTTATTTCGTTGATCACTTACAAACTCACTGAGAATCTCCTCGACTTCATAATGATGTCCTTGCTTGGGGCCTCAAAAAGTTTTACTTTGGCTTGAACAGGATAAGTAGCTTCTCTTTATCTCCAGCGTCTCACATTTGACTCGTCAGCCCCATAGCGCCGTTGTGCTGCAAGATTAGACGTTTCTTCTGCATATGCTATCACTTTCCTCTTAATGTTCACAGAATAATATATTCATCCCATAATGGTCGAAATGAAGATCAAAATGAAAAGAGTTAGAAAAGCAAAGATGGCTAAGAAATGGAATCTAGAGAAACTGAAAGAAAGGCAGAAAGAGGAAATCGGTTATGATATGGCAAACCAGATTAAGAGAGGAAATACACAGAACGAAGGAGTAAAGGAAAAATGGAAGAGAAGTAAGAATGGAATAGTAAATGTGGCGGAAAGGGAAATAGGATACAGGAAAGGCAAGAGAGCTAAGAAACCCTGGGTAACAGGGGAAATGATAGCAAAGATGGAGGAGAGAAGGAGATACAAGAATGTAAACACAGAGGAGGGGAGAAGGAACTACAGGCGGTTGAACAACGAACTGAGGAGGAAGACAGAAAGGGCGAAGGAAAAGTGGCTGGAGGAGGAGTGTAAGGAGATACAAGAGCTCAAGAAGAGGGGAAGGTACGACCTAGAATATCAGAAGGTCAGGAGTATTACTTGGGATGGACAGAGATCTGGAGGAGGAGGCTCAAAATAAATTGAGAGCAAGGATGGTAGAATACTGAAGGAGGAAAGGGAGGTTATGTGCAGGTGGAAAGAATACATGGAGGAGTTGTATAAGACGAAGGAAAAGCTGGCAGAGCAGGAAATTGAGGAAGAAGGGGAAGTGGTTAGGTAGGAGATGGGGGAGCCAATACCGAGGGAGGAAGTAGTAGCAGCTATGAAGGAAATGAGGGAGGGAAAGGCAGCAGGAGTAGACGGGATACCTGTGGAACTGTTCAAGTGTCTGCAAGACGAAGGCATTGAAGAGGTGACCAACTTGTGCAATGCAATATATGAGAGTGGGGAGTGGCCGGAGGAGTTCATCAGAATGGAAATGATACCACTACCTAAAAAGAAAGGGGCAAAGAAGTGCGGGAAGCATAGAACTATTAGTCTGATAGCTCACGCAGCCAAGATAATGTTGAGAGTGATGAATAGAAGGTTGACGAGGGTAATGGAAGAGAATGTAGCAGAAGAACAATTTGGATTTAGGAAAGGAATGGGTACGAGGGATGCCATAGGTATGGTAAGGACGATTGGAGAAAGGTATTTAGAACGGGACAAGGGTATCAGTCTGTGCTTTGTGGACTTGGAGAAGGCTTTCGACTGTGTGAGGTGGGAAAGAATGATGGAGATATTGAGGGAGAAGAAAGTAGATTGGAGAGACAGAAGGTTGATAAGGAATCTACATGAGACAGGAGGCGGCCATGAGGATAGGGGAAAGCAGGACGGAGTGGTTCGAGATTGGGAGAGGAGTTAGACAGGGCTGCTGTTTGTCACCAACCCTGTTTAACATCTATACTGAAGAAATGATAAAGGAGTGTTGGGAGACGAGGTAAGCATTGGAGGAAGAATTACATCATCAATTAGGTTTGCTGATGACATGATACTGTTTGCTGAGAGGATGGAAGATTTGAGGCAGATGCTACAGAATCTGGTGAGCGTGGAAGACAGATATGGATTGAGAATAAATGGAAAGAAAATGGAAGTAATGAGAATAGGGGGCAAGGAAAGGATGGAAGTGCAGGTGAAGGGGAAGAGGATAGAGCAGGTGGAACAGTACAGGTATCTTGGTACATTTTGACAGAGGACTGGAAATGTGAGAAGGAAATTAAGATGAAAATAGGTTTGGCAAAGGAAGAATTCAATAGAAAAGGGAAGCTATTGAACAGCAAGATGGATTTGGGATTGAGGAAGAGATTGGTAAAGTGTTATGTTTGGAGTGTGATGCTATATGGGTCGGAGACATGGACATGGATGCTGAAGGTTAAATGGACTGACAGGATTACAAATGTGGAAGTGCTAAGAAGAGTAGAAGAGGAAAGGAGTTTGATGGACACAATAGTGACTAGGAAAAAGAAATGGATAGGACATGTTTTGAGAAGAGAGGGATTACTGAAGGATGTTATCAAAGGAACGGTGGAGGGAAGAAAGAAAAGAGGAAGAAGAAGAATTAAAATGTTGGATATTCTAAGGGAGGGAGGAGGGTATGGGGAGATGAAGAGAAGGGCACAGGATAGAAAAAGGTGGAGGAGCACCTGAACCTGCAGATATGCAGAACACTATTTATTATTATTAATGGGGTTATTTAAAAAAAACAATCTCACTACACTAAATGACAAATTGATGCTTGCCACGAGGAAGTGACAGTTTGCTCGGGAAATGTACGTACGTATACTAGACGACACACTGAAACAAAATAGGTAGAGGAGGGGGGAATAAGAAAGGCAAATGTTTCGATCCACGAGTAAAATGAAACATTGTGTCCATATCTAGCTTCTTACCAATACAAGCACTACCGCCGCCTTTTTTACGATTTTGAGGTGCCACATACTATTTATGTAATTTATTTATTCTTGGATGTTCAGTCATTTTGATTCTTTTTTGCTTACATTTAAAGTACAGAGCAACCTCTATAATCTGAACTAATTAATGCAGGGGCATGTTCGGATTATCAAGGTGTTCAGATTACTGGATTCATGTAAAATAACGAGAAAAAAGTATTATGTATTAAATTTCTGTAAAAAAACACCAATTAATGTACTTACAGATCATTAAAATGACTGTGAGAGATCTGCGTTGATGGACAGGAAACTTGTACTCTACACTGGGTCGATATCGCTCATTCCTTTTTAAACAATCTTTCAAAGGATCATCTATTCAGCAGAAAGAAGCATTAGTAGTGGAAATCTGTGCCTGACTTTGTTACAAAATAAAAGCTTTAAATTTCACTTTCCAACGCTCTCTTCTCTTAACCGACACTTTACACCTGATGTTGAGAAACAGTTCGGATTAACGTGGGTTCGGATTATAGTAATTTATATAGTAATGTAAATATGGACATAAACTCATTTACTACTTTTTTTATCCCGCTTGTAAGCCGAGTGGTAATTTCTGAGATGGTGAAAAGGTAAAAAAAAAGTCAGCTTACAATCAATTAAATACGGCAATCTCTGGTAAAAATTGTACAGAGCACTGAAGTACTCATCCATGGCTAAGCCACCTCTTAAGTGTTATGCATTGGAAGTCCGAAGTACTGTGAGTCAACTTCATCCAGAAGCAATCTTGAACTGTCAGTTGTTGAGTGCACAAGATGCAATTATGTTGGCAATTTCTGTTACAGTTTTCATTACTTGTTCAATTGCTTACTGACTGACCTTTGTCCATAGTGCTTGCTGATGCATAGTAAAAGAAAATGGCAACACTGGATATCCCATCACCTTTGAAAATCTTATGATAATTCCTCCATTTGTTGTAATTGACACAACTTTGATTTTATCGATATCTCATCCCAACATTAATTTAACTACTGGTTCACAAATATCTTTTCCTTTAGTTGTCTCTGGGAGTGCAATCCATATCACTAGTTCTTGTATTGTGTCATATTGGATATCTAATTATAACTTTACAGTGAGGTAGCTGTCTCATCTAAGCAAATGGAAAAGCACTCGCTTTTTCTAAATCTGCTCTTAGTTGATTTGAAATGTCACTAGCCAGATTTATAACTCTCTCTTTGACAGCATTTCTGTTACTTGGCAATTGTTCTAATTGTTAAATAAGCTTGTTATTATTACAGATATCATCAAATAAGCAATTGGCACATGCTATCATTGTCTCTTTTACGTACTCATTGTCGGACAGCAGTTTCCTACTTTTATCAATGCAATTTGATAGATTTCAGCAACAATATTGTTAACAGTTTTTGGAAATTTATACAATCAGGTACACTGATTGTCAACTGATTTTACATCACAGAATAAATATTCTTTAAATTCTGCCACAATTTGGTTCAATAATTTCATGTAATGTCTTTTGATTTGTCACTTAGCAGTAAAGGTTCTACAAACATCATATTCATAGCAAAGGAAACATAGTGCTTTGCTATCCCATAAAATCAAACCTTGTTGTATTGTCGACCACACCTAAATGTCTCCATTACTATTTCCACTTAATGTCATCGTTCCACCTTTGGATAACATCAATTTAAACCTTGCTAAATACTGGAGTACCTATTTTTTAACTCCTCGATCGCTTCTATGTCATCGATTTTTTCGTGTCACATGGCTCGCTTTTAAGCATCATAGTATCTTATGTGCTTTCAGGTGGTTTAACTGATTAAAGGCAGCATTCTTCTCTGGCAGCTTAAATATAATTATTATTTTTTGAGGATTTGTTGGATTATGTTTTATTTTCGTTTTCCCAAAAAAACTACTCAGTGAGTGAAAAACTCTGAGGTTAAGGGATTTAAAAAGCTAGCCACGAGATTGTAATGGGTTTAGGTCACTTTTCACCGTATAAAATAGTACATGATCATAGTAATGATTTTTCATACAAAAATGCTGTATGAAGAAAATTAAAATTGACTGCACTACAGATAACATCTTACCTCCCAACACTGCCTTTTCCCACTTGTTTTCGGTCATCAATCACAGGCGTCCACATAATCAAGCAAACAGCTTAGCTCAGAATGACAATATGGCAGTAAGTGCATGAAGTTCATTTGCATACAATCACATGGTGCCAACAAAAATCTCAGTCAGTGCCAATGGTTTGCCATCGCTGGTCTATTAAAAATGAATATTAGATAGCAAAATCATAACTAGAAAAGTGATTGCTGCTAATATCGAATGTGGGAATCCTGATGAATTATGCTGTGTTGTGCTTGATATGACATTGCTGCATACCAACGGTGCAACCCCATTAATATTGTGAAAGCTGAATTATGTTGTGGCAATTTAAACTAAATGTAATATCAAAATAAGAATCAAAACTTGGATTGCAACTTTGCAGCAAAAATCTGTAATACTTGAAAATATTTTATTTCATGTTTCATTTGTTGCAATAGTATTGACTGTATAATTTTACTTCATACCTGAATTTAAGATGACTCTTGATTTTTTAAGGCTGATATTTTTAAAAAACCTCATCTTGGATTCAGGTAAATCTTTCTTTTCAATATTTTTATTTTTTCATCATAATGAATACATAAATATTTATGACCTATCAAAATAATATTGTATATAATGGTGATTGATATCTTGTGTTTTTACAGAAATGCTTTCTTCCACCGAAAAACAACTTGACTGCTAAAGCCAACTGGGAATGGAGCTGAGAGAGATCTTTTCCTGTACAAATCCTTTCATTATTTTATTGACCAATTATTGATTTGATAACTTGTGCTAACTTAAAAATAAAACTGCTTTGAAACTATGGCTCAAAATGTGTCTTCTCCCTGTTTTCAATTATGAATTCATTATAATAATAGATCCTATAAGAAAGTGCTTCACATCATGAGACATTGCTTATAACATTTTTACGTTAAATCGATTTTGTCTCTTTGAAAATCGACAATGTCAAAATAAAATTACTTATTTAGGCCTTTTTTGGTTCAAGTTCAGAATTTCTTCGATGATAAACAGTGTGATCTAGATTAACGTCATTAATTCGTTCCTGAAAATATTGACCTAGAACAAAACACCATTAAACGAATCAATATTTCCCATAAGAACCCATGTTATACAATGTAATTGGGTGCAAAACGTTGAGTTAAAAACCTCTTGAAACCTAAAAAGACCATCTATACTGTATTTTATGGAGCTTTATTTTGCCACAGTGGTGTATTATATATTAGATGCTTCAGGCACACGCTTGGGGCTCCCAAACATTACGGGCCCCAGATTTTCAATTTAACCACATTTTACCTCAACCCGAGAGGGTGCCTTCTGGTTCTGCTACTCTGACGAGGAAATTTAATGAAACCAGACATAACACTTGTGGTTACATGGGTCAAGAAGGCCAGGGATTTGATACCAGCAGATATGGTGAAAAATTTCTTTCTCAAATGTGGAATCACAAATGCCATGGATGGATCAGAAGATGATGCCCTCTATGAAGATGACAATGAAATAGCCTCCATAAGTGGCAACAGTGGAAATGAAAGTGACAACTACATGGCAAATGTAGAAAAAATGAAAGAACTATATGACAAACTTTGTATGAACTCTGACTCTGAAAGTGAAACTGGTTTTAAGGGATTTAAATAAATTTAATAGTTTAAAAACTCATGGATCATGTTAATTCATTTTCATAACTTTAGAAACATTTTCATTAATTTATTGTCTATTTTTGCATGCATACATCTGTATTGATTTAATTTTTTGTAAAATACAAAACTAACTTTTGTTCGTTTTCTTGACTTCGACTTATACTCGAGCCATAGATTTTAGATGCTATTTTAGGATGAAAAGTACACTTCCACTTAAACTTGAACTGCCTTATATTCGAAGATATACAGTAGTCACTTTATATTTCCACATAAAGTTCTTGTTCATTTTATAATCAGCTGAGCTCCCTAAAATCTAGGACTCACACAACTGGCTATCTTATCATCTAAAATCATCATGCTAATAATCCAGGAAGAATAACAGAAAATCAGAAAGTTTTCAGTCTCTGTTGGTCCCTATGCTTTGTATTTTTCAGAAAAATTAAATAAAGCACTTTAATACATGCCAATAAGTTTGAATTTTCTTTTATTTTTCCCAAATAATTATAAAAACTTTTATATGAATTATTTTTCAGCCATGAAAAAAATATGAACCATATAATGCTGGCACCCATAGGCATGTGAATATGGAAATCCAACATTCCAATTTTGAAGAAAAATACTCATTTAAAAAGGTGGGAAATTGAGAAATCCAGCAACCTCTGGATCCCAAGCATCCGGGATATGCCTGTGTTTGGAAGAAAAGAGCAGCTTATATGCGAGCACATTGGGCAGTGGTGCCCGACCCTTCACCTGTTGTGCGCCATTTTCTCTGTGACAGTATCGATGTGCCACTTAATTATTGGCACGCAAAAAGCATATATGTAATAGTAATGAATCTTACCTTTTTACTTGAAAACAAATCCGATCATATGAAACTTTGTGATCATCATTTTCAATTCCAAATATATCTTAATTGTGGAAAAATAAAATATTTATACAAATTCTGCGAAGCACAACACACCACTACTTATGATACACAGATACACCTTAAGTGGTGCATGTGCCGTAGGTTGAGCACCCCTGATTATAGGGTATGATAACAATCAAATGCGTTATTATAGTAAGATTATTTGCAAATATTTTTTCTTCTTTAATGATAGAGCTTTAAGTATTATAAAACTAACTTTGTTTACTAATAGCAATAGCAAAAGTATGTGCTGAATTCTTAATAGATAATTAATCAAATGAAACAATAATGTATGGTATTTATTCTACAACGAATGTCTTTATTTTATATCACAAACTTTAGTGAAGTAAACATCTATGGAGAAAATTTCTGTGATGACTGGCTACTTTGCTGAAGTTTGTTTACAAGGTTTGAAAATGCATTTGCATTATTCCTTTCATTAGCATTGCCTTTTCTTCTCAAATATTCCAATGTTCGTGCCTGAGAAAAAAAAGTGTTTTTAAGTAAATTAAGTAAATAATGAAATATCACAACATGTTTTTCACAGATATTACCGATAACTTCTGATCTGGTGAACAGCCAGAATGTGAATGAGCAATTTGCCAAAGAGAAACTGCTAGGGTAAGCATGGTGGGATCACCTATGTCTCCAAATAACGTAACTCGATGAAAGAGCTCAAAGGCAAGCATACACTGAAATTAAATCATGAAATAATAAATTTCCATCAAAATAACAATACAAGGACAATGGCAGTTCTAGTATTATAAATTTTTTAATCATTTTCTACTATTATTTGAATTACCATTTAATTTAAAGGTTACTTTAGTATGATGATAAGCAACTAAAATAGCCTCTATAAAAAAGATAAAACTATCATAGAAACAATGTAAAAATCATGAATAATGTCAGCATTAAAGGTAATATTGCAGTTACCAATAAAGACATTGCTGCTAAAGTGAAGGCCACAACATTTCCACTTTTTTATGAAAAGAATAAGTTTACAAATTCCACAAACAAACAAAATCCCAATATAATCATTATTATTTGATCATAAAACAATACTGGAGTGGTAATTACACAATCTGGAAATATACAGTAACCACACTAATTTAGGTAAATACCTCTTAATGACCAATTTTTCTCAGAATAGATCTTAAAACAAATAAGAGAAATGTAATTTTGCTTCTGATTCAAAGACTACCATTTATTCAGAGCTACTACCAGGTAATAGGAAAATCTCCTCCTCTTAGGAAACCAAGATCAACTTGCCATTTATGGCAAAGCCTAGGGTAAATGAGTCATTCACAGCCCTTCCATACCAGTGTATCTTTTGTCAAAAGTAGTTGGTCTTGGGAATGGTAAAACCATACTGAGCCTGAGCTATTATTCGGTAGACCTGAGAGAATCCCTAGCAAGCTTCTGCAAAGGAAGCTCTATTGGAGGTGTTCAGGGAATTTAAAGGAATGAAATGACTTTTCTTTCTTATTATTCGAGTGAGCTCATTCTGAAGTGTTTTAATTTTAATTGATCATGATCCATAAACCTTAATTAAAGATTCTAGGATTTCATACGAAAAGATTTCCTTTGGTAGATGGACAACTGGGGTTTGAAGTACCCACAGAAATAGAAGCCATTATCCAATTATGCTAGAGCATGCATGGTATCTTTTTGTTAAGTGAAATTCGATAAATAAAGAAGGGAGTAGATCGCCTTTCTTCAATCCCATGCAGGGCCGTTCCAAATGTGTTTGGAGCCTGGATATAAAATATTTCTGTGCTGCCCCCCATACCTTCCCTATAAAAACACTTTGTCAGAGTTAGGGAGTGATGTTATCAATTTAATAATAATTAGTTTTAAGTTTTATCTAACCAAATTTGTTTAATTTTGCTGTTTTCATTAACTGAAGGTTTTCCATTACCTATCTACAGTGCCATTCAAGTAAAATGGTAAGTTTTATTAACTCCTCTTAACAACACTTCCACGATAGGGCAAATTTTTCAATTAGCGACAAAGAAAGACAGTTGAAGGCAAGAATATGAGAAATATCAAGTTATTTAACTCGCTGCTTCAGTGCTTGGCATTTATAGAATTCCAAATTGGTAAATGCTTTGCTAGCACATAGCAGCATGTTAGAAAGCAATCATCATCCAACCTATGTTTTATCACAATCCTCCTCATAGCCTCAGCAACATGTGTATGACAATGTATTCTCCTGAATTGGTTAGTGGCCAGCGAGAGGGTGGCATTGAAACTACCCTTGATCAGAATGTATTTTCCAGTACTGTTTACCAAGGTAAGATAAATTAGAAATTGATCCTCCACTGTGTTACGTATAATATATATACCAAAAATGATACTCTAGTTTCATGGAAAGAAAATTCAAAACTCAGAAACACCTCCTGGACATAATCCTTAACAACCACCTTCTCCCTACCTAAAGACAACTCTCTTTCAACAAATGACTTGTGTTTAAGGGAAAATTCATTGAAAGATAATGATTTTCATATTGACTCCTATGTTAACAGCCAAGACGCATTAGTGCCAAAAGATGTTTCATACTTGAATTTATTTTAAACTAATTATTTGTCAAAAAATGTCCATCGAGCACCTAAAATTTTGGATCAATGAGACAACCAAAATAACAACAAAATAAAACAAGTAAGATACCCTTGCTAAAGTAAGAGATGAAAGTACCTTTTCTTAAAAATTTTCAGGGTTCTAGTTTGTCGACCCATTTGAGGACACACAACGTTAGAATGTAGATCCTTACTAAAGTTTCCATCAGTAAAAACTTCACTCCTTTAGCTTCAGTAGTCTGCCTACAGTACTATTTCAAAATTATGTATTTTCTGAATTTGAAGCTAGCTAGAAGAAAATTTATGAACTACATGGAAAATTCAATTGATGGTAAATTCATAAATCAATAAGAACTATATAATTCAAAAAGAATTTTTAAAATATCTTCAGTAGTTTGGCCACAAGACCATTTCAAATTTTTTAATCTTCCTATTTTGGAGCCATCTAGTGAAAAATCTATGAACTTCTTGGGAAATCCCATCAGTGGAAAATTCATAGATAAAAAAAATTAATTAATTCAAAAAGAGTTCTCCAAATATCTCTTAAAACAAAAAGTTGATTGCCCACAGGCAGATGGACAGACAGAGTGATCACATAAGCACATTTTATTTCTTTTAGGAAAATATGCTAAAAAGGGGATTGGAAAAGGAAATGCTTGCAAAATGCTAAAAGCTATATAGGCCAGGGGTTTCCAAACTTTCCGTGACCCCCTCCTAAGGCAGTCAACCTTAGCATGACACCCATAACCTTGTCCATCTTTCAATGATTCTAAATTCTAATACTATTAATTTCAATAACTTTTTGTTATTAAATAATTTAATATTTCATTCAAATAAAAATTATGTAATTATAAAGAATGTACTATTTTTTACAATTTCTGAAAAAATTAGCTTATTATCTTACGAAATAATTTCACTGTGATAGTATTCCTAGGAGAATACAAAATTCACAAATTGCCCATGGCACTTATGGCTATACCCACCAAAATTTGCATGGCAACAAAAGGGTTAACAATGTAAGTGGTAGGCAAGGCAACATCCCATTAAAATGGCAAGATTTCACCAAAATATGCTAATTAAACGTTTAACATGAGGAATTTCGAAATGTAGGTGGGAAAAGATGAACAGAATAAGAAAGCCTATAATTTTTTCTTTAAAATGGTTTAGATCCAAAGATTGTACATTAGTTCTTTCTAATTTCATTTTGAAAAAGAATAAAAGCCTGAATGTAAAAAAGTCGATTTTTACGGGTTATCTTATGGGGAATGCAAATCATCCCCTGAAGTCGAACCCTGGACGTTTTTCATAGATTTTTCTTCGTCACAGCAGTTTTAGCCTATTTTCCAGAATGGAAATAGGCTTATAGTTTCATCGTTGTGTCTGTCTGTCTGTCCATCCCCCCACTAACTTTTGACCCAATACACCAATTTTCATGAAACTTGGTGGAAATCTCTTGTTACATGGGCCGAGCTCCAGAGGATAATTTTTGTTATGAAGATTGAAGTCCCAGGTCCGATTCCAGGAACTATCCTTGCCATTTGATTTACATGGGAAATCTGAAATCCATCATGCAGGATAATTTTCTCTTGCACATTAAAATATCTTAGAATTGTAATATCAGAGTAGGATATGTACTATTCTCGAAGGAAAGGAAAGAAGATTCTAATTTTAATCGTAGAATTTTGCTTATCGATTGTATTTCTTGGAACTTCGTGTAAACACTGGCATTTTTGCAGTTTGTATCACTCATTATGAGAGTGTTGCCATAGCAACAACTATTTTTGGACTCGGATTCAGTCAAGTCTAATACATAGATGTGTTATTTTTGCAGCACAAATACATGTTATTAATTTAATATTCCATTCTAATGTATTTGTAATATTTTATAATGCTAAATTATGAAATTTGGGAACAGAATGCAACATATCCGGGGTGATTTTAAAGCAATTAAAGGCAATAAAAGTATTAAATAAATGATTAAATGGAAAGTAGGCATCATAAATTCCACTTGGATCATCTTGTTATATCTGAATAGATTATCTTTGCCAAATTTCAAGTATATATCTGCATATTTGATCAAGTTATTCATGTTTTAAGAGCATGGCATGGACCAACCAATGGACCAACATAGCCTTTTATTATAAGGGCGTATATTAGCTTTTGTTGAACATCATCAGGTGAAGTGAACTCAAAACCAGTAGCAATTTTTAGTAACAGGTACAATGGGTGGGAGCGGTAGGGTGAGTTGGGGGAGGATAATGGTGGAGTGAGCGATCATTGGAGGAAAGGATTGAACGTATGTGCAACAATTACTGTATATATTATCAAATTGCTCACTATTAATTATTAATAATGTATATTTTATTGTTTATGCGATGAATAACTGTCAATTATTCCATTTTGTGGATGAGTGAGTTTGTTATTGTCAGTATTGAGAACAGTAATAATCTTACCTTCAGCGTATAAGATGCAGGCTGATTTCGGGAGTCATTTTTCTGGAAAAAAGTGCATCATATATGCCGAGAAATACAGTAATTTATAAATTCCACTTTTTTCAAAATTTTGAATCTTGTCTTTAGTATGGCATAGAAGGTTTTTTAAGTTTGATCTATCGTAAAAAGCATCTCCAATTTTATTTTTGGGGATTATTAATTTTAAGTGATATATATCCAAGGAATTGTGGTTTCAAACTGACAACAGGGATGGTATCATATATCTGGTTTATGGCTAGTTAGGATTGTTTTTCCCCATATAATCTGTCAATCAATTTGCTCAGGTAACCACTGTTAACTTCTATTTGTTTAATCACTTGAAGTTCTTTCTTTATGTTGAAATCTGACAAAGGAATGTTTAATAACCTATGAAGCATGGAATGAAATACAGCAATTTTTTGTGAGAAATGGTGTCTTGAGTTGAAGTGAATGATTTGGTCGGTGTACGTCTTTTCTGAAAATGGAAAATTCTAAATTCATACGCCTTTTCAAATGTAGGAAAACTTTCTTTGTAGTGTGTGTAGGAATGCTGCTGTGGCAAGACAAAGCCCAGCCTGCATGCTACCTAAACCACAGTGGTCCTCTTGAACGTTTGGCACTGGGAGACTTCCCCTCCCTCCCTATAGTCCCAACTTGGCACCGATGGATTTCCATCTTACCGCACATTTGAAAAGGCATCTATGACGGCAATGCATCACATTTGATAAGGCCATCAAAGAGGAGGTCAGGCAATGGCAACTCCAGCAGGACATATCGTACTACCGCCATAGCTCTGACACTTTGATTGACCGCTATGACAAGAGCCTGAACAAGCATGGAGACTATGTCGAAGAATAGCCTATGGAAGTGCCTCTATCTAACACCTGTGCACTTAGATGTAACCCACTTGCACTTGCAATGAAAAATTACACCTTCCTTTCTGACTTCCCCTCGTACATGAAATTACACCACACAGCAAACAGTGCCTTCTTCATTGTGAAATATGATGCATTTTGCAATATATTTTTTCTTCTGATGATCCTCGGATTTTGGTTGCAATCTGAGGTTAGGAACCACTGTACTAAACAGTATATATTCACTGATACAACTATTTCATTGGGATTAAAATTCAATTGCAACAAACTACTTTATAATCATACCTGTTGTTTCCATTGATGTGTTTCCTCAAGATATTGCAAGTGGGATAACAGCTCTCCTAACACTCTGGTACACATCCGCTCTACTTCTTGAACAAATTTTCGGTCACCACCATAGAGAATATCATTTGAATCCACTTGCATCAACATAAAAATAAAGTATTTATATTATTCACTTAAATCAGGTAACAATAAGACATACTTAATGATGAAGAATTAATCAGACATTTTTAACATGCCAGAACAAAAATATTAACAGTTGAAATTACAGGACAAAACGATACTAATGATCATGGAATATCATTCAAAATGTTGTGAATGACATAAAGAGAAATTGATATTTCAATGCAAATACAGATGTATGAGGCATTGTGAACCCGAATGATGAACTCAAGAAAATACCATTTTGAGTAATTGAGGCTTCAAGTTTTATGCAGTGTTGATACCCGCTAAACCTGAGTTTCTCAACCTTTTTCCATGAAGTACCCTTTTTTAAAATTGAAGTGCTCCAGGACAATTTTACAAGTACAGATGACTCCCACTTAATGCAGAGGATGTGTTCCTGACAACTCCGCATAAAGCAAAAATCCTCGTTCGGCAAGGGTACTATAAACCTTAAGCACCCATTGGGAAACAATTTTACAAATGGTATTTTTGGGTTCACATTCAATGTAAAAACAATTATCACTGGTTTTTATTGTCATTTATTAGAGAAACAATAAAATTACATGGTAAACAATATGTCAAAAAAGCATAATTTATAATTAAAGTATATAATCTAAAAATCATTCCTGGGATACTTATGAGGACCTATGGGCCTCTGTATAAAAAAGAGTCCAGGGTCGATTGCTCGGCTTTTTTCACTTATTATGCAAAATTTGTCGGTAACATTGAAGTAGTGCATTACAACTTTGCTTCAATTCAATTTGAATGATAATTGATGAATGAAAGTGGATGGGCAAGAGATTTTTGCACTTGCCTAATTGAAAAACCCATGTTGGTTTTTTAATATAAATTGATTGAATTATTTCTTCATAATTCCTATTCATAATTATATCACAAGGTCTTGAAGCGAAATGCAATTAACACATTCTATCCCCATGGGCATAATAATGCATGGAAATCCCAACCATCATTAAATCTCCATTAAGCAGCCCACTAAACAATTTTGCTTTGCTAATAATTGTATATTCATAATTGTTTTGTTTGTATAAACAAAATTAGGATTAGTTGCATTGTTTCATTATTAGGTAAGACTTCTGTCGCTGGGTTGGCATATCACAGAAATTCTCTCGCATACCCTCAATGGTACATGCATGTTGTATGTTGAGAAACACAGCTCTAACTTAACTGGATACACTAGGCCAGAATGATTAACTAAAGGTACCATCTGATAGTTTTCTTTGGAGTACATGTAATTATAGAAAATGGATTTTCACACCTACTATGAGTTTGCCATTCTGGTTAACAACGCCTCATATGAACATTACATACAGGACCAAATTAAAGCCTTAGGTCAATGTGGGCAAACTTTTCTACCTGGCAAGCCACATTGATGGTTGTGAGTCCTTTGGCAGGCCGCATTGGAAGTGCCAATGCTTTGGCTGGCCAGATTAAACTTTAAATCAGAAGTTAGCTTGAGATTCTGAAGTGTCACTTGAACAAAAATCAAGTCTTGACTTGTGGCAACTTGAATTTGACACATGGCATTAATCCGCTTTGAAACTATGTAATACTTTAATACATTGCTTATAGCATGCATGTTTTTTGTTCTTTTGCATAATCTTTGCCACATATATAATAATTATATGATGATTTAACTACAATACAAGTAACTTTGTTGCATTGTAATATTTGTGACTTGTGTAACACAGAACCTTCCTGCCTAATCATATGGACACACTAGGCGGATCACTTAGCAATGTGATTCCTCCATACGCTGATGCATATGGCAATCAACACATCACCTAAAACTGATTGTGGAGCTATTTAGAAGTGATAAATAGGTAGATTGGGTGAATTTTAATATAGCTTGACAGAAACCAGACAGCAATCTGCTGTAAACCAAGTGGTAGATAGTAGAAGTAATTGTTTATTTTTTATGATGAGATGAGAATTTCCACATATCCAGCTGAATTGAGTTAATCATCACGATCTTCATAAAACTTCTACGTTTTGAAGTAATTTTATACTGACACTGTTTATAAATACCACTAAGTATGTTTTCTAGTCTAAAAACAAAAGACTGAAGAAGACGGGATTCTTATTACCAGATGGGTTGACAATTCAATAGTTACTGTAGCGACCACTTGTCACAGTGTTGAATCAATTATCATGGTATTCTCAAGCAGAGAAAAAAATAATTTTTTGACCATTCATGATATATATTTTGAGAGGAAGAGACAGAATGGATGACAATATGTCCTTTTATAGGATCGGAATTCAAGAGGAAAAATGGTGGCAGTGTTTATTAACGTGGTTAGTATATGTGTCCTTACACAATGTGTGTATTCTTCATAAAAAGTCAGGGACTGAAATCTCACAATTAGACTTTCGTCATTGCATAGTTCAAATCTATCTAACTCTGTATAAAAATCCTATTGCAACTGGATGGCTGTCAGCATCAAAGGCAAGCACTTTGCAGTGACAAAATTCGCATTGATGGAATTGGATACTTAATAATGCCAGGAAACAGATGCTGTTGAGCTGGTGAAAGGTGTTCTAGTACTGTGTGCACATTTTGCATAAAATGTGATGTAGGATTATGTATTACATGCTTTTAGAAATTTCATAAATGTTACTCATATCTCTGGCTAATATTTTATTTTTCTATTAAAAAATTTATTTCTATTATAAAAATATAAATAAATAAAACTATTATGCTAAACATTGACTATTATTATTAAATACGAAAAATATCACGTGAAATAGAGAGAAGTAGTTAGCGGAATGGACCTGTCGCTTCTCCAGAATGAGCGTGAGGTGTGTCCCCCAGAGAAGAGACAATTAAGCTGTTGGAGTGGGCCACACATGTCACACGTATACATAGCGTTTACCAATAGTACTTACTTAAACTTAAGTGCAAGATGAGATTTTAATTTAATAGAATAAATGATAAATGAAATGCATATGTAATAAAGATATGCTAAACTAGTTTTTCTTCTGCAACTCCTTTTGTCTCATACAGAACGATTTTGTTCGATGCAGCAATACCAAACTTCCTCTGTTCTACAATCCATCATTTCCTACTCTAGTTGTGGCCATTTAAGACCAAGCTTACAAAAAATATGTTTCTCTTTTCTCGTCCGCTTCAGTTTTTCCTCGTTTTCTTCATTCACAGATTATTTTTTCTGGGGTAGGTACACCGAAATGATGTGCTGATGCTCGGTTTCCATGCGTTTTTGCATATTGAATCACCTGAGGCTTATAGGTAACTGTTACTAATAGTGTAGGCATATCTTTTCATTCTTGTAACCATTGCAATCTCAATAAACATAACGTTATTTATCCTAGATATGTATAAAATATTTATGACATCTACATGAATTCTACTGTTCCATGGCATAATCATGCTATTCATTTGGAATTAAAACATCGCAAACACACCAAAATTGTAATCACTGTGAGCAGACATGTATTAAAGCGTAATAATGAAAATTAGAATTAGAGACGTGAATGGAAGAACAAATGAAAGAATGAAATTTTTTTAATGATGAAGTTGGTTCTGATATATAAAATTATTGACTATTGTTTTCTATGGAAAATAAATAAGGATTTAGTTACTTTATGTTTCTATTTGGAAGAAAATTTTTACATTTTAAAGACATGAATAAATAATTTCAAAGAATAATATGTGTGAAAATTTAATTTAAATAAAAAGTGTTATATTTGTTCTCATCATATTAATGGTCTTTTGCACTAGTTTTTCAGAATGTATTTGTTCTTCATTTGATTAGCTAGTTTGGTTTGATTTATTTTTTATATTGTCTATTTTTCACAAAGCTTGTCTAGATTTTATCTATCAATATTGATACAATGTAGACATTTTTTATGTGCATTCTTAACTAATAAAACAATGATGTAAAATAACACGTGTATATGTATGTGTATATATGTATATATATATATATATATATATATATATATATATATATATATATATATATATATATATATATATATATCTCTGTGCTGTGATTATTTTAATACATCGATGCATCATATGATGTCTTTAGTTCACTCTATTGCTAAAAATTTTAGAGATATTTTTTATTCTAACACAATCATTAAATATAAAAATTGTATCATTCTAATAGTTTACTGTTTCAGCTTTTTTGCTTTTATTTAGTTCAACATTTACTTCAACTATGGAAAGTCTATTTTATTTCATTCAATATGTTACTTTTTGTATTAGGTTTTGTAAATATCTTGTCTGATATTGAAAACAGATAATAGATAATTATAACATGTTAATTGTTTTACACTTTTGCACAAGGAATGCCTTTGTATTGATAGAATCTTAGTTTATTTCATTCTAAATTTGTGTAAGTTTTACAGTGTTTGCAACTGCAGCAATTTTCACTATGACTTTTCAAAAGTTGAATAATAGCAATAGCAGTGTGAAACACATTGTATCAAGAATTTTATTAGCCAATGTACTTAGTTAAGACTATGTTTCTTGGTGTTTTGGTAACGGTTGTGGAATCATCTATTCCAGCAATAGCCAACTTGTTAACACATGCCAGATCTTCATAGAATTAGTTCGAAGAATGGATCTGGGTGAGAGAGCTGGCAGGAAGAAGGAGTGTACATGGCTTAGTATAAAATGGTGACCAGTCAAGGTTTTGGCATGTTGAGCATATTGTGTGTAATTGCTCGCCATGTGGCCATCACTGATCTACCCTCAAGCATGGTGAAAACTAATAACTCGCTTAAAAATGGTTAAATGGCAAGGAAGTTCATTAATTTACTAGGATAACTAATCTTAGGTGATTTTTATATGTACGTTATACCTCCTACATCCATCAAGACATCCTAAAATATATGATTTTCAATACAAAATATTGTGAATACACTCACCCTTGTCAACTCTGTAAATAAATGTTTCTTGAGCAGCAGATGACAGCATTTGAAGCACATTCAAATATATGACAGCTTGAGATACACCAATATTCCCTCCTTTTTTGGTTGCATCATTTCCTCCCATGCTGGATGCACCGAGCCAAGAGTAATGTTGAATTACATTTAACAAGCCACGAGTCAAGTAAAGAACACCTTGTTCAGGAGGATCCTATTAGTCAAACAAATCAAAGATAGATAAGTAACAGACTCGATTATAGTATTTACTTACATTATAGTAGACACTTATGACTAGAACAAACACTTTTTACTTTCTCATAGATGTAATATACAGAGAAAGTATTGTAATAGCAAAATAATTCGACTGTGAGATTTTGATGGAAATACATGTATTAGGTGTCTGAGTCCAAAAAAGTAGTTTTTGCCATGCCATCTGTCAGTCAGTGTGGTATCCTAGACAGTTTAACAAAATCAAATGATATTTCGTTTTTAGGCATAACATTATCCAGAATAGAAATTTTGAAGAGAAGAACAAGGTAGCGCAACAATGAAGGGTAGTTTATTCATGTTGATTTTCACAAAATGCTAATTTATTCAAAAATGGCTCTAACAATTTGGATTAAAATTCAGTAAGTTACAGATCCTGTAGTAATAAACAACACTTTATAAGCCATATTTCTAAAAAATAATTATATAGCATCCAGTGATATTATAATATACTAGTAAAAGCTACTTGCATTCTGCAAGCATTTCAGATTGATTTTCTTTAGATTATGAAACCTCATGCAAAATTACGATTGAGAATCTCCTCAATGAAAAATTACCTTTAGAACCTTTAGAATGAATAATCATTGTATGTGTATTAAGAAACACGATGGGCAATGTGTGCTTGTTTTCCACAATTATGCACTATCTCAATGGTGTGATGACGTCACTAACCAAAATCATGCAGTGGAACCTGTGATTGGCAGAAATATAAAATACTAGTAGAAGGTGCTTGCATACTGCTAGCATTTCCTCTCACCTTGAAAAAACATGAATTTTTCAGAGAGATATTTCATCATGAGAAATATTTCTTTAATTCTAAAGATTTCTCCTCTGGACCGGTTTTTGTTTCTTCATTATGGAACAATAATGGAGTAAAACAATCACTAATTTTTTCAATTTTAGGAATATTATACTGTTCTCACATTGGGATAATAATACCACACATTTCTGCCAAATTTTAAACTTATAGCACAATTATTAGTGAAATAACATTTATCTAATTGTTTAAATTTAAATAATTTTTAACGGCCGCAATAACGATTTCATGGATACATCGAAATATTTATTCGTTTATAAACAAAACTCTAAATAATTTAAAAATTTCACCTCCCTAACTCGCAGCATAGTGTCTAAACATTTACCTATTTGTTTAAATTTTAAGAATTTTTAACTACCAAACAAATTAAAATATCAAAATTTGTATAATCCCTATTTCGTTTTTTTGAAAATCCTACCTCTAAAAAAATTTCAGCTCCATAGCACGTTTGGAAATACATAAACCTTGAAATTTTGTTTAAACGATTGCGAATTTTTAGTGGTGGCATTGTTGCACTTTTTCAAGATTTTCGTTTTTTCTAGTCGGTTTTGCACAAAATCCAACCTAAGAAAAAACTTTGGAATCTCCAGTTCATCTGGAAGTGCCTAAACATTAGTATCCTCCTATCATATGTTATATATATGTTACTAGTAGAAGGTGCTTGCATACTGCAAGCATTTCATCTCACCTTGAAAAAACATTCATTTTTTCAGAGAGATATTTCATCATGAGAAATATTTATTTAATTCTAAAGATTTCTCCTCTGGACCAGTTTTCATTTTCTCATTATGGAACAATAATGGAGTAAAACAATCACTAGTTTTTGCAATTTTAGGAATATTATACTTTTCCTACATTAAGTTAATAATGCCACACATTTCTGCCAAATTTTAAATTTATAGCACACTTAGAAGTGATATAACATTTCTCTAATTGTATAAATTTAAATAATTTTTAACGGCCGCAATAAGATTTTCATAAATACAATGAAATGTTTATTCGTTTAAATAGACTACACTCTAAATTCCTTGAAAATTTCAGCTCTCTAACTTGCCCTGTAGTATCTAAACATTTACCTATTTGTTTAAATTTTAAGAATTTTTAACTGCCAAGCAAATTAAAATATCAAAATCTGTATAATCCCTATTTCGTTTTTTTGCAAATCATACCTCTAAAAAAATTTCAGCTCCGTAACACATTCGGAAATACATAAACCTTGAAAATTTGTTCAAACAATTGCGAAGTTTTAGCGGCCGCATTGTTGCACTTTTTCAAGATTTTCGTTTTTTCTAGTCAGTTTTGCTCAAAATCCTACCTAAGAAAAAAATTTCGGATCTCCAGCTCATCTGGAAGTGCCTCAACATTAGTATTAGTATTATATGTTATATCCTCCTCCTCTGTAAGAAACGTCTATATATAATGATGTTATATCCTCCTCCTCTGTAAGGGACATCTATATATAATGATAATTGTATCAGTGATATTGTTTTTCTTATGAATGTCTCTCTGTAAGGCGGAACCTGCAAGATGTGGACAGAAAGGATTTTTCTGGTCTGGGTCTTAATAAATACATTTTGAACCTGTGAAAGATGTAAATAAAAAATCATTCTCTTTAAAATGTGTCTTGAGGGCCTTAAATATTTTCAGTTTATTTGCCATTCTGCACACCATATGGGGTGTCACGCCTATTTTGTTTTGAAAGATCCGTTGTCCCATCTTGGAAGTTTGGATAATGGTTCTCGGTAGGGAGATATCTCTGGATCGTCTCATCTCTTTATGTGCTGACATGTCAGAACTCAGACAACTCTCCCTTTCTCATTTTTTTTCCAATGCCATGAAAATTCCCTTACAAGAAGGATTGGGTTGGAAGTGAGAAGTAACCATGATGTGGTAACCCAGGAGGCAACTAAATATATTCGCAGTTCTTGACATGCGATGTTTCCAGCACACTCCTTCAAATAATAATTTCTTTCGGTACTCCCATCTGTTTTTCTGAACAACAAAGAACACTACTGTCTTCTATAAAGACTCTGCTTCGTTTTCATCTATTAAATGTGCATGATTTGCCACTCTTAAATATGAAATAAAGATCCGAATGTTTTTTCCCCTCTTTGAGTCAGTTGGAGTGGACGTGTATGGTCATCTCTTCGAATTGTTGTTTCGTTTCCCCTTTGTGTATCTTTCCTTAGCAGTTGGTTTGTTTCATTCTTTATTACTTTCTGCGGCAGCCAATATCCACTGCATCACATTTTGATTATTAGACCTTAGTCGAAAAATTTCTTTCAAGATAAGAAGTTGAGAGCTCTTATTGGAGAAATAGCACCTGCAGCAATTTTCACCTAATTCAGTACCATGAATATAGCCTGCCGACATTTAATATCGGCCAGATTGAGGGGTCTCTTCTGGTAATGCAGCAGATCTGCTACATACCAGAAATTCTGTAATAACCGTAGCAGCTTTTTTGTCATTTTCTCACACTGCAACAGATTCCACACACCCTCCCCTTATAGTGAGTGCCCAAGGTGTCCAATTTCATGAGATATTTAAAGAAAGATTTGTTTCAAACAAAAGTCATAGCGCTACAGCTTTTAGAAAATTAATTCACTTCGAGTTATGGAAAATTTGAGTTATAGATATTCGAATTATGGAAGTTCCACTGTGTAGGGTATCTCAAAACGTATTTACAATGAAATCTCGAAATGATTTTTTTCACAAATACATCATTCTCTCCTATACTACATATGGAGAAAGTAAAAATAATAAATGATATAATAATAAGGAAAGCAATAAAAAAATCCATAAAACTTTTTGCCTAAATCTAATATGAACTACTGGACTTAAAAACATACTATGTAATCCCAAATAAACCAGTTTTCTGATAAATTAAAGCATTATTATTTTAACAACACACAAGTTGACAAGATTGAATCATGTATCAATCAAAATTAAGCAAGAAAATTTTCAGATAGTAGAGGAAAAAAAGAAAGAGAAATAAACAATACTTCCACTTACGGGAACCACTAACAGTGTGGAAAGAAACTGTGAAAGATAATTCACAAGGAAAGGTTCTGAAGATCTCTGCTTCCCATCTCCGAAACCCTCCATTACTGGTGGTACTTCAGGAAGTAGACTAAGGGCAGCTTTGAAACAGGCATCAGCTTCCCAGAAAAATAAAAATGAAAAATTGTTTTAATGTAAGATAAATCAACAGCGTAATTAGTATATTCTGGGACTATTTTCAGTCCTCAACAAAATTTTGATTTATTGGGCTTAACTAAATTTTTATATTAAAATACAATAAGTAACTACTTTCCTTGCTTTTAATAGTTATATCAATACCAACTTTACTGAATAATTAATTCAAAACCACCTAAAACTGACATGTCTACCAAAAATAGTGTGCTTGACACTAAAGCATAATAGCCAATCAGCAAGACACAACCATTATTATCAACTTTTATGTTACCTTCCTAACTCCAATGGTTCACACATATATACAGTAGTGACTAGCTATTCACAAGACTTACGTTCCTGACTTACAAGCGATTGGCAAGTGCCAGGGTATATGAAAAATTTGGGGCTAAGAGGAGAGAACCTTGAGAAAATCTTACAATACAAGATTATAGCAAATCTTAGATTTACATTAAAAATTTGTAATAAACAATGAAAACCTAACAAAACAACAGTTCCTTAAATTACATTCAAAATACAAAGATAGTAGCATTAAATCGTTAAATATTTCTGTCAAAAACAAGAAACCTCATATGCAAAGAACGAATATTTTCTATGTCATACTCATAAAAGATGTGAAAACTAAATGTGCAGGACACTTTTCCATTAGCTAATAATTTCTAATTTGCCTACTAGATGCCATCAACTTTGACTGTTATTGAAAATAACACCAATGACAGTGAGATTTAAACTGAGTTACGAAAGAATTAAGTCGATGGTTATCACGTTTGTTTAGTTTGAAAACTGCTAATAATGAGCAATATAAATATAATATAGTAATACAATCCTTTTCTAGGGTGCTAAAGTTTAAAATGAACTTAAAAACAAAACATTAGGAGTTCATGCTTGTTGGCCTCGTAAACGCATGACGCGAAATGCACGTAATATGCACGAAGCACAATGGTCATAAAAAATTTTGCCATGAAGTCCAAATTCGTGAACTGCAAGCATGTGAAGTTGAAAAAGGTGTTGTATATCTCAAACCCTTCTTTTTTACAGATAGAATAAGAGGCAATAGGTAATATGGAAGAGATTAACACAACACAGTAAAAGATGGAAATTTTTCTTTTGTATGCTTCTGGTCTTAGCCAAATAGAATTAGAAAATTCCCATTGTGTATGTGGAAAAAACACAGCAGAAATACATTTGCGATTCAGTTTGAAATATCATATAAGCATGTGTGAAAAACAAGAAGGTGATCAATTTTAACATTTGTCTTAATATATTCTTTTTAATTTAGTTAACAAAAAAGTATTTCAATATTCAATTTCTTATTTTATTTACTGAGATAATTAGTTTGTGGGAACCAAACGTAGCATAACGTAGCTTGTTTACAACAGGTGTCACGGAGATTCTTCTGAGGACAAAAAACTAAAAAGCCATATTTTCCTGGCCCTAGCTCATTAACAATATGTAAAGTGGCAATTAAAAAAATTATTCAGGTAGAGGAGATCATTTATTGCAAAAAGTCCGCAAGGGCAAATAATTGCAATATATAGTTTGGGAGATAAAAATTCAAGAAAGTCTAGAGACTATTTTTCATGTAAACCTCATAAGCAAAAAAATTGCACCTGGGCACAAACCCAGGTATTTTGGTAGAAAAGAATGCCTATTTCTCCTTCATCTCAAAAAGACAAACAAAATGAAATCAAAATTATACTTAAATAGTGAAAACCATGAACACATACATGATTATTTTTCCTGATGACTGACTGATGGACAATATAAAAATAATATAAAGTAGATAACAACATGGCTACAGTAAGAAAATTTCCAAGGAAGAGAAACATATGTACAGGCAGTCCTAAGTTATCCGCCACTATGCGTTCCTCAACTAGGCGTTGGATAACAAATAGTCAGATAACAAAACCCATTTTCCCATACAATTAGATGTAATAATGAAGCTTAGGTTCACAACTAGGACCAAATACCCTATTTTCACTAAATAACACAAAATAGCAATCAAAATCACATAATATCTTAAATAAATCAGTAATAACCTCTATCCAAATTATTAGGAGTTTTTCCACCTCTGCAATAAGTCCAGATCAGGTTCTAATAGTCTTTACCTGCATAAGGACTGAACACTTAGCCACATTCAAAATTCGATCCTTGTCTTTGAGAACTGAAATTACTGTCAAATGGAGCATATCCAATGCTCGACCAATTTCGGTATTCGACTGGCCACCATCAGAACGCTTGATTGTATTTTATTTTATTTCTATAGTAAGAGGCTTTCTAGTACGTTTCTTACAAGTAAAAACATCACTATCACTGCAATTTCTTTTATCAGACATGGTTAAGGGCTAATACAACTTTAAAAACCACAATAATCCCAAAACTAGGGTCACGACAACTACCGTACTAGTGATGTCGCTCGCAAAAGAGCTAGTTTAAAGAGCACTTTTAGTTTAACTATAAACATAGTTTAAAGAACCAGCTCTTTTAAAAAGAATTAGTTCATCAAATCACTATATCCCACTGATTAAAATGGCATTGGAAAAGGAAATGACTGGCGAGATGTGCTATACAAACTAAATCCTTGGCAAGACATCACATCAAAATAAAATAAATTCTCAATAGCCTTAGAATCGATAAAAATGTTGTAATGAGTTTTTTTAGGCTTTTTTTCAAATCAATCTCGCGGAAACTAGCTTTTTCGAGTAGTTTTAGCGATGTCTTGTTGCTGGGATTCGGCAGCGCTGTATTTTGGATTTGAATACTTGAATATATCTGAGGTGAAGTTAATAAAAATCATCGGATAACTGGGTTTGACGTCTTATAAGTGAGTCAATGGTTTTAATAACAAAGCGTCGGATACGCGAAACATTGGAAAGCAAACCATCGGATAACGAAGACTGCCTGTACTTAACTAAATAAGGTGTTGCTTTGTGGCAGGCCATATCAAAAAAAGAAATTGTAAATTTATAACTTCCACTTAATTTTATAAATTTCATCTGATGATAAAGTGGCAATTATGAAGCATCACAACTTTAAAATATCAAGTAAAAATTTTGTGGCAATTATTTTATTCCAATGAATAAAAACACAATTAACAACAATAAATAAAAAGTCAAAGAAGAGAAGGCTGAGGTAAGTCAATGCCTTCTCAAGGCTCAGCTCATGATCAGATCGTAAGTTTAAAAATTTTAATTATAATAGTACAACCTGCAAAATTTATTATCTTCAAATTATCAACTAACCTTGACCCAGGCATTGATTGAGAAGGGCAACTTGCCCTGAGAGAAGAAATAAGGAGAGACGTAATGTTGTCGATGGTAATGATGGCACCGTTATATGTGCATAAGCAGAGCATGCACGCACAAATGCAGCAGTCTTGCGTGTGTGATGTCCTCTTACAACTTTTCTTGAGTTAACAGATAACCTGTTTACAGCCTGAAATAAGAGCAAGACTTAAGCAGTTTCGCAAAGTCAGAAAAAGCAAATGAAATGTGTAACAATTAGGAATACATGACGATAAAGAGGATAACATTATGAAATATTATACAACTTGATAATGTAATTTGTCAGTTTATTATTAAATCACAAAGTAACCTTTAAGTATAGAGGTGAATTTTACAAAGGGTCAAGTATATCATTTATGCACTTGGCAGATGGTTTAATCTCTTATCCAACTATTTAATTTACTGAGTTACACTAAGCACTGTTAGTTTAATATCAAAATTGTAATAAAAGTCCCAGAATCAGGCATCTTATATTAAGAAATTATGAAAAGGCAGGATAAAAATGCAGTGTTGACCGTGAATCAAACCACTTCTTGAGTAAATAATCTACCACCTAACTACCAAAGCAGATAATCTTTCCATTTCAGAATAGGTATTTCTCAAGTGCTGAGTTAGACAAGCCAAGCAAATATCAACTTTCCCCAAACAAATGTCCTTAATGAGGAATGCCCAAAAAAAAAAACAATTTACATCCCAAAGGTGAGATTAATTAAAGTGATGTAAATTCTAACGAAGAATTCTGAAAAATCATAGAATGTTCATCAACACCTATTTGTGTTTATCTGGCCATCACACCTTTAGGATGCAAATGGGCTTTCTTTGGGTGTTCCTCATGGAGGAAATTTGTTTGGGAGAAACTGATACCAGCTTGACCTCAGCATGTGAGAAATAACCTATTCTGAAGTGGGAAGATTAGTCTGCCTTGGTAGTTATGTGGCAGATTATCCACATGGCAAGTGGAAGACCTGGGTTCTGTTTCTGGTCAACACAATTTTTCTCCATTTTCAGAATTTCTTTGTGTCACACATAAGCCTGTGTGCATAGGGTTTACATGAGCACATTTATTTACCTTACATTAAGTCAACCATAAATTAAATTGTTCTGAGTAAGAGATTCTGTGAGATGTAGCTTTCCTTAGGATGTGAGAACAAATATTAATGAAAATTTGAAAAAAGATCAACCTTTAGAACACTTTAACAGGCAAAAAATAAATGGAGAAATCAAAGCATAATTTTAATTATCCAAAAATTCTAACTTGTGCTAAATAAGCAAATGTCCCAGCTAAGTAATTACACATTCTTTGAGGATACAATAAATTTAACCATGCAGACACACACTGGTTCAATTAAAAATGCATCTGAGTTGATTCCAAAGCTGATACTCTGATACCACTAGCAAATAACTGATGGTTAAACATGTATACAACAACCAAATCAATGGCATGTCTATTTTTTCTTATTTACATCAACATAAACACGACCATTTCAGTTATTGGTTAGAGTTTCAATGGTAAAGACTTTTTCATCGTTCAACCAGATAAAGTTGACTAGAAGACACAAGTGTGTGTGAATGCATTTTTCGCTAATCAACCTCTTGGATTATTATAGCCATAGCTCCTTCCACACCGAACATACTCACAAGGGAAGAGTGAAACCCAGTGCTGGCATTAGCCTACTATTAACAAAGAATACCAACGAGACCAATGGCTTACCGTCCCTTCCGAAGGATGGAATGCTGACTTTGCAGTCTCCTCAAGCCACATAAACAGGGAGCTGGGTGACTTACACAGGTAATGTGCTAACATTTGATGGGATCATGCTAGATGAGCATGTTAGTTTCCTTAGTTATTTTTTGAGCATACCTTATCTACAAATATTTTAGCTCCACATCCTAAGTGATAATTCATTGGGCAACTGTGGAAAGGCTTTTCACAAGAAATCTGTCCCAAAGAACAATGCATCTTTGGCTTATCTTTCTCAATACTAACTCTCTAACAAGATTGATTTTGTCATTAGTGCAAGCTTCCAATATTTCTATCAATTGATTGAATTTTATCTATACCATCATTTACCTGAATCCAAGACAAGTTTTTTCCAAATTCCAGCTTGCAAAAATCAAGAGTTGTCTTAAATTCGAGTACAAAGTAGGGTTATAAGTTTGATTGACGTTTATTTAACACGTTCAACGCTGACGGACGACGATTGTCGTCCGCCGGGTGCACGCCAGTGACTGCGGACGACAGTTGTCGTCTGATTTCAGCGCCCCTTTCCATGCTAGTGTTGGGGAGACGCCTACCCGAAACACTTTCCTTGCCCTATGCAGTCGTTCACTAGGCTCCACAGAGTCAGCACGTGTGCTTAGTTTTGAGATCCGACCCTTCTTTGACCAGCGACAACCTTTTTTTTCCGGGTGGTAAGTACGCATTTCTAAGTACGTTTTTTATTATCTTATCGATGTTTTCATATAATTCTAAACTTCTCTTCCTTTTTTTAAGGTTCTTTTTCGTATAAGTACCTGAAAAACATATTCCGGAGACAGGTTATTTTGGGGTATTGTGCAGGTAATTCCCCCCCCCCTCGAACTTAATGTCGGCGTACCTGTGATAACTTTTTCAGTGGTTTGTAACCAATTTGTGTCATTTATAGGACTTCTTTTATTGAAAAAATTGCAGGAGAGGGAGAAATTTCTTTGGACTTCTACAAAGCCATAGGTGGTATTTTTTAACAATCTAATTTTTAGTAACTGAAATTTTTACTAACTATTTATGTTTTCTTCTTAGATTTTTAAATTATCTTTCTCCATTTTTCAGTGTTTCTACGAAAAATACTAAGGGAAAGTTAATCTCTCGTGAGAGGGAGAAAAATGTAAGTTATTATTACTTATGTTATTTTTACTTGTTATTTTTACTTATCTCATTTTAAATGTTATTTCTTGCAAGCTTCTATTTATTCTTCTGATTATTTGTTATTTTCTGTTATATAGCTACACGGAAGAAAATTTTAGTGACTCATCTGGGAAACGGAGTGGGGAGACACCACCGAGGAGGATGAGGAAGAGGAGGTGGAGCTTCCCTCAGCTGGTAGGCAAAATATTTCGCCTTCCTCCCCTCCTAGCCCTCCCGTTGTACAAACCAGTTCCCCCTTTGCCTCTGTTTTGACTAGGACCTCGACCCAGACCTACAGTTGGACTTCAAACAGACCGACTAGACCTGCCATCCCCTTCACTCACACCCCGGGCCTAAATGTTCCAGACCCAGGGGAAGAACCTCGACAATTTTTTGACCTTTTACTGACGGACGAAATGACCAATTTGGTGGTGACGGAGACAAATAGGCAGGCCGACTTTTTACTTTTAGGTAATAAATTTCCGAAAGCAAGGATTACTAAATGGAAGCAGTTGTCAGTAGAAGAATTTTTAACTTTCCTCGGGATTCTATTTCATATGGGCACATGCCCATTGAGTAGGATCTCCGATTATTGGAGCACTGACTTCATATTTAATTTTCCTTGTTTTCGGAAATGTATGAGCCGCGACAGGTTCTCCGGGATTTTGCAGGTTTTGCATTTCGCAAAAAATCCAGAACCCGGGAAGCCACAACCTATGGACAGATTATACAAAATAAGACCAATGATTGACATTTTTCACCGAACAATGGACGCAATAGTGAGACCGACCCAAAGGCTATGCATCGACGAATCCATGGTTCTCTTATCTTTCGTATGTATATGAAAGGTAAACAGCACCGGTATGGGATTAAACTTTACATGCTCACCGAACCTTCCGGTTTGGTTCTAAGATTTATTGTGTATGCTGGGTCCTCTGATGTTGATGTAGGTGGGCCGGGACATGTCAACAATGTTGTATGGAAGTTGATGGAAGGCAAATTAGATGCCGGACATTCACTTTTCATGGATAATTATTACAACAGTGTTGACTTGACCCACCATCTACTAGAGCGGAGGACCTATTGTACAGGATCTCTTCGATCTAACCGGAAGGGGAATCCTCCTGAGGTAATATCTAAAAAACTAAGAAGAGGTGAAGCTGTGGATGTTTTTAGTTCCTGTGGAGTCTGCGTGATGAAATGGAAAGATAAACGGGACGTTCTGATGATCAGTTCCGAATTCGGAAGCAATATGGTCGATGTCCGTCGCCTGAGAGGAGGTAGTGTCACCTCCAATCCGGAGGCCGTTGCTCGTTATAACGAGTCAATGGCTGGCATCGATTATTGTTATCAAATGATGTCTTATTACCCGATAGAGCGTAAGACTCTGAAATGGAACAAAAAACTGGGGATCCATATACTTCACCTCGTATTGGTAAATAGTTATTTCCTTTACCGAAACACTCATCCCAAAATTTCTTTATATGATTTCCGAATTTCCATCATAAAATCCCTCCTCCGCCCAGCCTATACTGAACCTGTTCCACGTCCTTCCCCCAGCCGGCCCTCTAGGACCCCTGGATTGTCGAAGCATTATCCTGACACATACGAGATGGACGATAAACGAAAACGCATCTCACAGAGAAAATGTACATATTGTAAAGCCCAAGGGTTCAGGAAGGATACGAAATTCTTTTGCCCTGCCTGCGAGGGATGTCCACCCCTCTGTTTTAAACCATGCTTTGTGGATTTCCACAAAAGCATCATCTGCTTCGGAGATGTGTAATATAGTGTACATGAAAATTTGTAAATATGTAAATGTGTAAAAATGTAAATGTGTAAATATGTAAATGTGTAAAATAACATCATATTACTTTGTAGTTCGTATGACAAAAATATATATGATAACGTAAATATATAATAATAACGTTAATAAATGTAAAAAATTTAAACAATATGTAAATACTGTTTATATAATATAAATAAAAATTTATTTATAATACTGTGTAAAAATTATTTATATACTTAAATTTGTAACAAAATCCGAAAGCAGTACAAAAGTTTTTACGATAAATCACCCGTGCCTTATTTATAATTTTACTTATTAATAATTAACGTGAAAATCTATTTATAGGATTTACTATGTAAAAAAAGTAAGGAAAGCAAATCTGAAAAATATGTTCACGCTTCTATAGTATTATTTTGAATGTAATTGTAAAAAAATTATATCATTTTCTCTTAGAATTTTCATTTCGTATTTCAGCATAAAACCATGTTTCAAATCTTAGAAAAGAATATATCATACAAATCATTTGTCGCTAAAAACGATGTTGATGATAAATTGCGAAATCTGATACGTCTACAAAAATAAACGTAAGCAGGAGAAGGTATGCAATACTGCAAAACACCCGGGCGGCACTTGCCGCTGACTGAGGACGACAATTGTCGTCCAAATTTAAAATATTGATTACTCGTAATTTTTTTTTTCAAATTTTTCCCTAATCAATTTCTAATCCTGAACCTTAATATAAACGGAAAATAGGAAAATTAGTTTCAGTCACCGGCGAAAAATTAAAAAATCGTTACAGCGTTGAACGTGTTAAACAAATGAAATGATAAATTGCCTTATTTTTCGACATATAAGATGCACTTTTTTTCCAGAAAAATGGCCCCCAAAATCAGCCTGCATCTTATACAATGAAGGTAAGATTATTACTGTTCTCAATAGTGACAATAATGAACACATTTATCCCCAAAATGGAATAATAGGCAGTCATTTGTTGCAAAAACATTAAAATACACATTATTAATAATTAATAGTGGAAAATTTGTTAATATATACAGTAATACCTTATGCAATGTGAATTCCAAAGACGCATTTTCATTATTGCGATTTATTACATGTCCGCCCACAGTAATTACAATTTCAGTGCATTTTTGACATTAGACATAAATTTTTAGTTCTTAATGAATAGTGCGATTAATGCCACGAAACATTATAATTGTGGTAGATATGATAAAAAGTTGTAAATACCTATGATATATACCATTACATGTATTGAGATCACAATGGCTACAAGAATAAAAAGATATGCCTACGCTATTAGTTATAAGATTCAGACGATTCAATATGCAAAAACGCACAGCAGCACGTCATTTCAGTCCACCTCCCACAGAAAGAAATAATCCATGAATACAGAAAACAAGCAAAAACTGAAGCTGACAAGATAAGAGAACCGTAGTTGTCGTAAAGTTGGTATGAAATGGCCACAACTATAGGAGGAAGTGAAAAAATGGATAGTAAAACCGAGGGCGTTAGGTATTGCTGTATCAATCAAAATAGTTATGTAGGAGGCAAAAAGAGTTACAGAAGAAAAATGACTAGTTGAGCATATGAATCATTATTACATATACATTCCATTTATAAGGAATTGAATTTCATCTTGCACTTAAGTTTTAGTAAGTACTATCAGAAAGGGGTGTCTATATGTGTGATGTGTTGCACACTCCAGCAGCCTAATTAATAGGATTACTGAGTGCACATTTATCAATACAAGTTTCGAACACATCATTAATGTTTTAGTTCATCCCTGATTACTTTCACGAATTAAGTTTATCTAAAATGTTATATTTAATTGATATCACCCAATAATATTTTATTTAAATGTTGCCAGTTAGAAATATTACATGACATGGCTCTTCCTAAATACTTGGATGAACCAAAATAATTTTTTCCTGAAAAATCTTCTAAAAAATCGGGATGCATCTTATAGCCTGAAAAACACTGTACACTGTCAATGAAAAAGATGCAAAATCTGTGATAATAATGCCAGGTAATGAGATAATGTGAGTTACAGTAATGTTGGTTGTTTAGCAAATGAAGATAAATTATCGTACCAACCCAACTTTGAATTTACGATGACCACAATAAAAAATAAGGTCTATTCAGGGGAAAACTTTGTATTATTAATTTTTAACGTATCATATGGTGGTAAGTTTGTGCCCTCCACTAACACTGCCAGCATTACAGTAATGTGCATTTTTTTAATTCTCCGAAGTTTTCATGATATTTTTTGCGCCTTTTTCATTAACTGTGTAATTGGATGCCTCAATAAATGTTTCGTCTCCATTACACATTTGGCTCAGAAGATAATTGTGAGTTTTCCGCAATGCAATTACATGCTTCTGGAAAATAATAAGTTAGTCTGTGTAATCAGAAGGTAAACATTGTGAAATAGAAGTTCTTCATTGCAGGCAAAAACCACTATGATGCATCATGTGTTGCACCAACCATTACTAGCCTTGAATTTTTGCCATGGGATGTTTAGTGATCATGCTAATTCATGAGCTTTCAGTTTAATGATTTCCTATGACACTGGTTTTCCATCTGTTCTTTGAATACAGAAGTCATTTAATGGACCCGAACGAGGTCGATTTCATGAACTAGAAGATGAAATTGTAAAATTGTGTATTCGAGGAACAGACAGAAAACCATGAATTAGCATGATCACTAAACATCCCATGGCAAGAATTCAAGGCTAGTAATGGTTGGTGCAATAGATGATGCGTCATAGTGGTTTTTGCCTGCAACGAAAACTTCTATTTCCCGTTTACTTTATGATTATACAGACTAACTTACTATTTTCCAGAAGCATGTAATTGCATTGCAGAAACTCACAATTATCTTCTGAGCCAAATGGGTAATCGAGACGAAACATTTATTAAAGCATTCCATCACACAGTTAATGAAAAAGGTGCAAAAAATATCATGAAAACTTAGGGGAATAAAAAGTGCGCTTTATTGTAATGCTGGCAGTGTTAGCAGATGGCACAAAGTTACCACCGTATGATATTTTTAAAATTGGTATAACAAAGATTTTTCTGAATAAACCTCATTTTTTTATAGTGGTTGTCTTAAATTCAAAGTTGTCTTCCTTTCAGGTTAATATAATAAGTAAATAAAAATGTCTTTAGAGATATCACAGGTAAGTTGATAAAAATGTCTTTAGAGATATCACAGTTTATGTTGGGAGAGTATCATTTTTAATTTGATTGGCTTAACAATCAGATAGCAGCTGAAAGCATTTATGAAAAATATATATTGAGTCTTTTTGATGAAATACTTTTAGCCAAAGATAACACATTAATGAGAGTGAAAAAAAGGCTGGGAGGAGAAAAGGACCACATGTGAAGACAAATAGCTGAACTCAAAACATTTTTACGAAGAAAATCTTTACTCTGTTAACATTGTGAAACATGTTAAATTAATATTCTGCTTGCCAGGATCCTTCCCACGGGTAGAAAGGGTGTTCTATAACATGAATTAAGTATGGTCACTAAGCTGAGTTGGCATGGAATAAAGAATGGTAAGATACCTACATTACAGCAAGCTTAAAACTGAACTGATATGCCCAGTTCTTCACAGAAATCAAAGTTACACTCAGTTTCTAAATGAAGTAATACCCAGAGCAAATTAAATTTTTAAAATCCTATTCAAACAGGAAAAATGTTTTTTTATTCATTTTTAAGCATACATAACTAAGCAAAATGGTAAAAATTGTTCTTAATCAGAACCTATTGTATCCTGGTTTTGCATCTTTGGAATCTGGTAACCATATTCAGTTGTAACACTGTATAATTAACAACATCAATAATCATCTTGCACCAAACATAATTAGTGACATACCTGGACCAAATGAGCATGAACTGGATCCAAATTAGGAAAAGAAGCTCTTGCTTCCACTAGGAATGCTAGTCGTGCTTCAAAGTCCCCACCAGCTCCTGACTCCACCCGTGTTATCACAGAGCATATCAAGCGTGAGATATGTCGCCTATCATCCTCTATGGTGAGAGCACTAGGATAAATAATAATGTAATTATTAGTAGTTTATAAAGATTTACTGAATTTTAAAATGATTTATTCATATAAAAAAGAAAAATTCAAATTATGAGATATATATATACCACAATACCACAATATCAAGGTTAGAATTTTTCTGTATCTACGAGTTTGGAAGTTTATACTTGAACCAATTTCAAAAAAAAATTTTGCTTGTAGGATGAGTATAGAATGGCAAAATGAGATGAGCATGTTTCGAGTGTATCTATAAAGCAGGGATACCACCATATAAGGAAAAATAATTTTCTGATTTCAAAGCAAATACAAAAACATATGATTACACTACGGCGAATTTGACGAAAAGCACTTATGTACCACGGGAAACCTGTGCACAACCCTACTTGTTTTAGGTGCAATAGTTATTGCTTTTTTTAAAAAAAATCGCTTATGTATTTGGTTTGTCTGTCCATCTGTCCGTCTGTTCAGGCACTATCTCTGGAATCCTGCAAATTGGACAGATCAAATTTTCAGGATAGGGTGGTCCACATGAGGTCCAAAAAAGAGGGAAAATTTTCTATATATAACAATCTAATCCCTCGGAGGAGCCTGTAACCTCTAGAGGGCGCGTCCCCAGGTGGCGGATAGGGGAATGCTCTACAGATATGTAGGGTAGGAGGGAAATAAAATACCTCCCGCGGACCAACAGGCAGCAGCGTCTGTTCTCCATATTAGGGGCGGCTGCAAACAGCGTCTGTTCCCCATGTTAGGGGCGGCTGAATATATAGGCGGAAGGCAATGGGAAACCACCGCCACAATATATCCCATGTAGAGGCATCATGACGGAGTCTTCTCTTGTTAAATATTCCGGAGGCAAAATGGTCCCCCGCTCGGATCTCCGGGGGGGACAACACGAGAGGTTCCGTTTAACACAAGGAAGGAAGGATGCTGGAAAGAAGTTGAGAATTGGCACGTGGAATGTTAGAACACTCCTACGAGCAGGGAAGTTGGAAAATTTAAAGAAAGAGATGAAAATAAATAGAATGGATATGATTGGCTTAAGTGAAATGAGATGGGAAGGAAGAGGGGAAATAAAAAGTGATGACATCACAGTGTACTATTCAGGAGGTACTAGAGGAACGAATGGAGTAGGGGTAATTTTGAATAAGGAAATAGCAAATTGTGTACAGAGGGTGATATTTGTAAATGATAGAGCAATTGGTCTTAGAATAGGAATGCACCCGAAAGATCTACTGTTGATACAAGTTTATATGCCGACCAGCCAACATGAAGATGAGGCTGTTGAAGAAATATACGAGAAGATAGAAAATATTATGGAGGAGGAAGGTAAAAACTGTTGCAAGATAGTGATGGGCGATTGGAACGCTGTGGTAGGAGAGGGAAGAGAAGACCAAGTAGTAGGAAAATTTGGACTAGGGAAAAGAAATGAAAGAGGTGAAAGACTTGTTGAGTTCTGTAAAGAGAAGAGGATGTTTATATCAAATACTTGGTTTGAAAATCATAAGAGAAGGCTATACACGTGGAAATCACCAGGAGATGGAGCCAGATATCAAATAGATTATATTCTAGTGGAAGAAAGATATAGAAATGGAGTAAAAAAGGCATATGGACTTCCAGGAGCAGACATTGACAGTGATCATGTGCTCCTCATGGCCGAAATAAAACTAGCCTTGAAGAAGGTTAAGAAGGCTAAGATAGTTAGGAAATGGGATTTAGAGAATATAGCCACAGTAGGAAAAGAAAGAATAGGAGAAAAATTAGCTCAGGCAATCAAAAGAGAAAACGTGTCGGAGGAAAATGTGGATGAAGCATGGAATAGGATAAAGAAGGCTATAAGGAAAACAGCAGAACAGGCTATTGGGTTTTTCAAAGGAAAAAGAATAAAAAAGCCATGGGTGACAAAGGAAATGATAGAAAAGATGGAAGAAAGAAGGCAATACAAAAGCAGGACTGATGAAGATGGAAAAAGGAAATACAGGAAACTGAATAATGAACTAAGAAGAGAAACCCAAAAAGCAAGGGAGAAATGGCTAGAGGAGGAATGCTCAGATATAGAAGATCTAGAGAGAAAAGGAATGTATGACTTGATGTATAAGAAAGTAAAAAATGTAACGTGGGATAGACGGAGAACAAGTGCATGTGTGAAAGAGATTGCAAGTAAAGAAGATAAAGTTCTATATAAGGAAGAGGAGGTCCTTAATAGATGGAGAGAATACATGGAGGAGTTGTACAAATCAAATGAAAAACCAAAGGATCTCCGTATTGAAGAGCAGGATGAAATAAATAATGACGAAACAGGGGTTTCGATATTGAAAATAGAGGTGCTACAAGCAATAAAGGATATGAAGAATGGGAAGGCAATGGGGGTAGATGAGATACCGATAGAATTATTTAAGTGTCTTAATGAGGAAGGACTGGAAGAAATAGTGAAGTTGTGTAATGCAATCTATGACAAGGGGATGTGGCCAGAGGATTTCGTCAAAACAATTATGATTCCAATTCCGAAAAAGCAAGGAACAAGAAAATGCTGTGAACACAGAACAATCAGTTTAATTACACATGCAGCAAAGGTTCTACTTAGGGTTATGAACAGGAGACTAATTAGCAAAATGGAAGAAAATGTTGCAGAGGAACAGTTTGGATTTAGAAAGAGTAGAGGTACAAGAGATGCAATAGGATTGATAAGAATGAGTGGAGAGAGATATATAGAAAGGGGTAAAGGAATTAGTCTGTGCTTCATAGATATGGAGAAGGCATTCGACCGAGTGAACTGGGAAAAACTGATGGAAATACTAAAAGCAAAAAAAGTAGACTGGAAAGATAGAAGGTTAATTAAAGAGCTGTATATGAAACAGAAAGCAGCTATGAGGATAAAAGATGCACAGACCGAATGGTATGATTTAGGAAGAGGAGTAAGGCAAGGTTGCTGCTTATCGCCAACCCTGTTCAATATATATGCTGAAGAAATGATTGACAATGGAATAGGGAATGATAAAGGAATTAGTATTGGGGGTAGAATAATAAATTGTATAAGGTTTGCTGATGACATGGTAATTTTGGCAGATGAAACGAGGCATATTCAGGAAATGGTTACAAAGCTAGAAGACAGGATGATGGAATATGGAATGAAAATGAACATAAAGAAAACAAAGGTGATGAGAATAGGGGATAGAGAGATTATGAATGTGTCAATAAAGGATGGAAGAGTAGAGCAAGTAAAACAGTATAGATATTTGGGAAGCATGCTAACTGAAGACTGGAGAAGTGAAAAAGAAATAAGAACAAGAATAGCAATGGCAAAAGAAACATTTAATAAGAAAAAACGGGTACTAAGTGGTAAAATGGATTTAAATCTGAAGAAACGTCTTGTGAAGTGCTATGTTTGGAGTGTATTGCTTTATGGGTGTGAAACATGGACGCTAAAGAAAAGAGAGAAAGAAAGACTAGAGGCATTTGAAATGTGGGTGTGGAGGCGGATGGAGAAGGTTAAGTGGACGGATAGGATAAGGAATGAAGCAATACTAACAAGGGTGAATGAGAAGAGAAGATTACTTGAAACAATTCAGAGGAGGAAAAGTAACTGGTTAGGGCATATCTTGAGAGGAGAAGGTTTACTATTGATGGTGTTGGAAGGATCAGTAGAAGGGGAAAGGAAAAGGGGACGTAGAAGAATAAAAATGTTTGACGATCTGAAAGAAAGGGGAGGGTATCAGGAAATGAAAGAAATGGCAAGGAACAGAAATGAGTGGAGACAACGCTGGTGCCAGGGACCTGCCTAGAGGCAGAACACCTCATGATGATGAACAATCTAATGCTTTTAAATGTGAAACATATCTCTACATATCATAAAAAGATAATGGTGATCAACATGTGTAACACTATCCACGCCATAAAAATGTAATGATGCTGCTGCATGAGATTTTTGTGATGCATAATTTTCAAATGCATTTTAAAATTACTTATAACCATCATACAAATATGAGATTTAAACTAAACAATGCCTAAAAGAATGAAAATTCAGTTTCCTACCGTCGATTTTTAAATGCGAGTCAAATTGGTCCACAGATTTGTTATGAATATGAAAATTTTGCGTTTTTTTTGGGTTAACCTTTTTCGTCAAGAGAAATTGCATTGTTGATGATTTCAGCATATACCTCTTAAGGGTTCCCCTCCTCTCCACCTCCCAACTCTGTCAGTCATCCAACTGTCAACTTTTCAAACTATCACTATTTTGTAATTAAATCGATATTATAGTTGATATAAAGAAATTATTAAAGAGAGCATTGCGCTAAGAAGTTGATCATTGAAATTTCAACCTCAGGGTAGAGAGATGCTGTGATTAAAAGATAAAGCTAGAAGAACCCAGGAAAACTGTTTCATTTACATCTGCCATCATGAAACAAAATGGGGGCCATTTAAAAATTTATGTTTCAGAAACAGTAGATAGGAGAAAAATCTTTATGAACAAAAAATATGCATCTTGGTAAGAGTTGTCCTGAAAAGTTATTTTCAGTTTAGTGAGGCACATGGCACCAAATCTCCTGGAGTGAATGGGGGGCAGGGATGATGCACAGAGTGCACAAGGGCAAAGCACCTATTTATTACATAGCATTGATATAATACTTTTAAAGGGAATTTATAGACTAGATTACTAGGCCATCAATCTCAACAAAAGATCTTATGACGATGTCATAGTCATAAAACAAGAAAAAAGTGCCTTATGTAATTTGTTCTGCAATTCTTCCCTCAAATGTTTTATATATGAATGACATAATCAACTCTTTTTTGTCTCTGCTGAATGGGAGTCACCAAAAATTTGCAAAGAATAATCTCTAATGCACTGGTGGTGTAGTGGTTAGCGTGTCGGCTTTCTATTGCAAAGTTCGAGGGTTCAAACCCCTCGAATGGAGGTTTTATTTATAAAAAAAAAAAAAACTAGCATCAGTGCCTGGCAGTAGGCAGCAGTACTGTCAGTATGGTATAGAGCCGAAAACAAATGATGTTGGTTGGGTCTATATCCAATACAGCTGTAGGCGTGATCAGGACGATTTGAACGGCTACAGTACTGCGATGTGGAAAGCAAGAGGGAAACTACCACATTACAATCCCTAGTAAAGATTATATGGTTGGACAATATGAGTTCTCTCGAGGTAAAACAATCCGGAGGTAAAATAGTCCCCCAATCGGATCTCCGGGCGGGGACTGCCTTGAGGAAAACATTTGTCGAAAGTAAATTACGAATAGGGACTTGGAACGTAAGAACTATGAGAAAGGCAGGAAAGCTAGAGAACTTGAAAGAAGAAATGAGAAGAAATAGAGTTGACATTATAGGGCTAAGCGAAACTAGATGGGAGGGAGAAGGACAGTTTGACTCGGAAGAATTCACGGTAGTTTATTCTGGAGGAAATAGTGGGGAAAGGGGAGTAGCTCTGGTACTTAGGAAAGATATGATGAAAAGCGTGACAAAGATAATAGCAACGAACGATAGACTGATGGCAATAAAGCTAAAAGCAGTCCCAGTGGACATGCTGATAATCCAGGTATATATGCCAACGTCAGCTCATGACGATGAAGAAATAGATGAGATCTATGAGCAAATTAATGAAATTTACGAAGAAGACGGAAGAGGAAAGGTAAACTGCATAATAATGGGAGATTGGAACAGCATAGTCGGAGAAGGACAGGAAGAAAATGTTGTCGGGCAATACGGACTTGGGAAGAGAAATCGAGGAGGGGAGAAACTCGTAGAATTCTGCATCAATAATGACCTTGTAGTGACTAATACATGGTTCAAAAACCATAAACGAAGGTTATACACATGGAAAAGCCCAGGAGATAGAATGAGATGCCAAATAGATTACATCCTTGTAAAACAGAGATTTAGGAACAGCATAAAGAACGCCAAGGCATTGCAAGGAGCAGACATTGATTCAGATCACAGCCTTCTAATACTTGACGTGAGTACAAGGCTCAAACAAATAAGAAAAACGAGAAGAGAAAGACAGACCTGGGACCTAGAAAAACTGAAAGAAAGGCAGGATGTAGTCAGCATGAAGTTGGAAGATAACCTAAGAAAGTTGGAAAACAAACCGAAGACCGTCGATATAGAATGGGATGAAATTAAAACCAGTATCAAGGATACCATGGATAAAGAGATTGGAAAACAAGAGAAGAAAATCAGAAAACCATGGATCACGAAGGAAATGCTGGAGAAAATGGATGAGAGACGAAAATGGAAAAACGTTAACAGTGAAGAAGGTAGAGCCAACTATAGGCGTATAAACAATGAGTTGAGAAGGGTAACAGATAAAGCTAGAGAAAATCGGCTAAAAGGAAAATGTGATGAAATAGAACAAATGGAGAAATTAGGACGGTACGATATGATGTACGCTAGGGCACTGGAATTAGAAGATAAGAAGTCTAATGGAATTTGTGGTAAAGGAATTATGAATACGGATGGGAAGATAGTCTCAGAAACAAAGGATGTAGCACAGGTATGGGAAGAATACATTAAGGAATTATACAGCAAACAGACAGGAGCGGCAAAAATAGAACTGGAAAATGAGGAAAACATTGAAGAAGACAACTTAGGACCAAGTATTATGGAGAGCGAAGTAGAAAAGGCGATAGTGGAACTTAAGAAGGGGAAAGCCACGGGCAGCGATGGAATACCGGCTGAGATACTTAAAGTCATAGGATCAGAAGGACTAAAAGCGATCACGAAATTAATTAATAAGATTTACGACACGGGAGAGTGGCCTCAGGATTTCCTAGAAGTAACAATGATCCCTCTAAAGAAGAAGCCAAAGGCAATGCAGTGTAAAGATTACAGAACTATAAGCCTTCTGTCACACACATCGAAGATCATCACGAGGATTCTTAATAAAAGGCTGGAGAAAAAGGCAGAAGAAATAATAGGGGAAGATCAATTCGGTTTCAGAAAAGGACGAGGAACTAGAGATGCTATAGGAGTAGTTAGAATCATATCAGAAAGGGCAATAGAATACAGTCAAGATATCTGCGCATGTTTCGTAGACTGGCAGAAGGCCTTTGATAGAGTAAATTGGGTAAAGTTGATGAAGATATTAAAGGATATAGGTGTAGACTGGAAAGACAGGAGACTGATTAGGAATCTATATGAGAATCAAGTTGTAAAGGTCAGGTTTGAGAATGTGGAAACCTGCGGAATAAATATCGGTAGAGGAGTAAGACAAGGATGCTGCCTATCGCCAACCCTATTCAATATATATGGAGAAAGTCTAATGCAAGAAGCTTTAGAAGGCACAGGGGATTTCAAAATTGGAGGAAGGATTATAAGAACAGTAAAATACGCAGATGATCAAGTACTTCTAGCAAGAAAGGAAGAGGAGCTACAAAAAATGATAAATAGACTAGTGATAACAGGTAGAAAATACGGTATGGAAATAAATACAGAAAAATCCAAGGTCATTCGAATATCGGGTAAAGAAGAGAATCTGAACATAACTATTGGGGGAAAGCCATTAGAACAAGTTTCAGAATATAAATACCTTGGAAGTATCATAACACGAGAGGCAAAATGTACGGATGAGATCAAAACTAGAATAGGAAAAGCAAAAGCGGCTTTCAGGAGAAAGAAACAACTACTTACAGGGAATATAAGGGAAGATATCTGCAAGAAGTTGATAAAATGCTACGTATGGAGTATAGCATTGTATGGGGCAGAAACATGGACGCTAAGGAAAAATGACATCAAATACTTGGAAAGCTTTGAAATGTGGACTTGGAGGAGAATGCTGAAGATAAAATGGACAGATAGGATGAAAAACGATGAAGTGCTACGAAGAATAGGAGAGAAGCGAATGATTATACAGACTATCAGAAAGAGGAAGGCTAACTGGGTTGGACATTACCTGAGGAGAGAGAGTATGATTAAAGACGTGTTAGAAGGAAAACTAGATGGGAAAAGGGAAAGAGGTAGGAAAAGGTTTCAGCTGATAGACGATTTGAAAGGGAAAGAGAGTTATCAAGATATAAAGAGGACAGCGGAAAATAGGAGTATATGGAGAACCAGGTTTAACCATGAATAATCACGGACCTGTCTACGGACAGACTACCTATGATGATGAATCTCTAAGCTAGTTTCAACTTGTCAAAATTCCATTATAATAAAAAAGTTTTCTCTGAATGAACTTGTTTTATTCTGTGAAAATTTAGTTTATTTTCCCTCACAAGCTGAAAAATTGCTGAAAGATTTGAAAAAAGATATTCTGAATTGAAATTAACTGAAAATAACAACGGCAAGAAAGAACACACACTTGAGTTGAAAAATATGGTTCACTGTTCAAAGAATCAAGAGAGAGAAGGACTTCATTAAAAATTGAACAAAGGTCTTCCAGTACCATATTAGCCCGAATATAATGCGACCCCGAATATAGTGCGACCCCAAGTATTTTGAAAGGAATTTTAGAAAAAGACAAAAAAACATTAATTTTCTCTATTTTGTACATTTAAATTACCTGTAAACTCATGATTTATGCACCAAAGGGGGGTAATGTCACGCCACGTTTAGACGGTCCTCGTTTTCTAACGTTGAGTGTCGCGTGAGTGCGAGTATTCTCTTCCTTTTTATGGTGAAGGAGTTTTTGTTTATTTACTAATGTACTGTTTCACCCTCTCTATTCATAAACTAAACTATAACAAGTATTGTCAAAATACCACAGTTACAGAAGTACTGTAGGTTCCCTTTACTTTATACAGGATGTGACATATCTATACCATATACAGGGTGTCCCAGAAATAAGTGCAATAAATTGGAGGGTATGTTCTATGGACCAAAACAATGAAAAAAATGTTATATAAATATGGGTCCGGAAATGCTTTGTTAACAAAATAGAGCCATTCAAATATTTTCTCCCTGGCAGTAGGATAGTAAAAATTTGTTTCAAAAGTAACTGATTTTCACCCATGCCAAGAGTTTTGTCAGTGGTTCCTTTGACAATGTGCTGATGATCCGTTTTTTGGCAGTAGCATACTCTTCACCAATGAAGCTGGCTTCACATGGAATGCCGAAAAATTATGTTTTGATAAGATTTTTTCAGGATTTCTATTCATTAAATTAATTTAGTGCCATGGAAAGATAATTATTGGCATTAATCACATATGCATAGCAAAATCGTACTTTTAATTCCTTAATCTTTTAACTGTTAAGTTCATGAAATGGGAGAATTGGGGATATGCCGAGTTTTTTAAAATAGAAAAACAATATTTAACAATATTAAATTATAACAATACATGTAACTTTATTTAATATAAAATTATATATTTTTCTTTGTTAGTCATTTTAAAGACGTATTTTTGATGTGAAGTAATATGTGAGAGGTATTGAAGGCACAAAAACATAAAACGCATAAATGCGTTCAGACCAGCTAAAAGGTTAATACTATCAAAATATAATTATAAGTTTAACTGATATAAATTATTTTTAGCCTACTTTCCAGAATGGAAATAGGCTTATAGTTTTGTCAATGTGTCTGTCTGTCCTCCCCTATTAACTTTTGAACCAATAGACCAATTTTCATGAAACTTGGTGGAAATCTCTTGCTACGTGGGCCAAGCTCCCAAGGATAGTGATTGCTGCGAAGATTGATGTCCTGGGTTTGATTCCAGAAACTATCCTTCCCATTTGATTTACATGGGAAATCTGAAATCCATCATGCAGGGTAATTTTCTCTTGCACATTAAAATATTTTAGAACTAGCTGAAATTACCCTGCGTTGCTCGGGTTTTTAAGTCAAGACAAAAAATATTGAGTAAGATTTGAGAATAAAACCAAGTAATGAAACCAGGTTAATTTTTATTGTAGGGGTTAATGGTATGCAATATTTCTTGTCTTCTCATCTTTTACCCAAATAAATAAATATTTCTCACACCCTTTATCGACAAATTTGGTGACTATTTTTTATCAGATAATCATAATAAACAATCGATAGAATCACTTTTAAAATATAGTTATTTCACTCAAATTAAGTTCCAGTGGAAGAAAATGCATGATATTATGTGGTCATGAATCTCAAAAACATTAAACTTGGGCAGGAATTGTAAGCTCTAGGGATGCAACCGGTGAAAACATGTTTGAAGGTATAACCAAATTTAGCTTTACCATATGTTATCCCATGCAAAGGCTGATTTGGTGTCTAATTTGTCATGTGAATATTATAAAGTCAAATATGAAACAAAATGAGTTCCCAGATTTTGATATCCATTTAGGCGATAAAAAGTGTGATGGTATGACATGGAAAGTGTTATTACAATCTAATAAGTATAATTAGCTTAATTGATGCATACAAAAGTACAGATGAAAGGAAAGCAAAATGTACGTATAGATGTTCAAGGGAGGAAGAGTTAACGATTATAAATATTGGTTTAAATTAAAGAATTGTTATAGAAGTTTTCTCATTTTACCTTCTGAAATATCTTTCATGATATTCATTTTCAATATTAATGAAAAACAAATTTCGCTGCCTATTAAGGATAGAGAATATGCTAAATACATAAAAGGTTTTAGAGAACGAAAGCACTTAAAATTTCACATTAAAACTGTCTTCTACTTACTTTTTGAAACAATTAGCCAGATTTATAGTCTTTTTGGTGATTGTCCTTCTTTGAATAACCTTGGTGTTTCTTTCTTCCATACTGTAGTTTATATTAGTTATATTATTTCTTTTAGTTAATATTTGGCATTAGTTATTGTTTATAATGGTTGTCACCTCGATTGTTAATCCAACAATACGCTCATTTTCATGTTATTTAAATGGGAAAAATTAAAAGAGGTAAACATTTAAAAAATAAAAAATGTAGTTCAAATCTCTTTAAAAACCTTCCCATTTTGCTTAACCTTTTATTGCAGTTAAAATTACACATTTTTCTTTTTCAAACAAACAAACAAATTCTTCAAAATATTTATGGCAGAGATTGAAATATCGGAGCGAGTTTTGTACTATTCTCTGAGGAAAGGAATGAGAATTCTAATTTTTACCGTAGAATTTTGCATAAATACTGGTGTTTTTGCAGTTTTTATCACTCATTACGAGAGTGTTGGCATAGGAACAACTATTGTTGGACTCACATTGGGTATATTCTAATACGTACATACATTATTTTTGCCGCACAAATATATTTAATATTCCATTCGAATGTATTTGTAGTATGTTATAATGCTAAGTTATGAAATTTGGGAACACAAACAGCTACATATCCACAATGACTTTAAAGCTATTAAAGCCAATATAAGTATTAAATAAATGATTAAATGGAAAGTAGGCATCATAAATTCTGTTTGGATCATCTTGTTTTAATTCTATTAATTGTCTTAATGATGCAATTGTCTCTGGGAGGAAAGAATGACAGATTTCATGATTTAACTGAAGCTGATGAACCAACATGAGATACAGTTTGAACGAATTTAGGACACTTAAACAATTCTTTGTATCAATATTCAAAACATGGTGATTAATTTACAGACGTTGAAACTATGAAAACATGGAAAAGATTTAGAGGAAGTGTTGTGAAAAGGAACTAATTGAGGAAGAGAATGATGAAGAGGTAAATATTAAGATCCCTGAAGAAGATCACCAGCATTGGGATCTAAACGTTCGACTACAATGTACTAGCCTACACAGCCACTACTGGAAGCCCCATTCCTGCACTAAGGAATTTAGTTACTTTTGTTGCTATTTGGAATTAAAGTTTTACATTTTAAAGATATGAATAAATGATTTCAAAGAATAATAAGTACAGGAATTTAATCTAAATAACAATAGCATCATATCAATGGTCTTTTTCACTAGTAAAACTATACTGAACTAATTAATATGCTATTATTAATCCAAACTGCATATAGAATGAAGTATATACAGATAAAAGAAAAATTTTGTATCATTTAAATGTCAAAGGATTTGTTGGATTTTCTTAGGGAGAATTGAACTTTAATTAATAATTTGATAAGGATTTATAATTTTTATAATAATCACCATAGACTACTAATGGTTTTACCACATACTCACTTAACAGAATCATGAAGGGCTCGACAGAGGAACATTAAAGTGCTGATAAGCACCGGATCTGACACATCACAAGGTCCTGATCTGCAAAATGCTTCCATCACCGCCTTACATGCCTCCAAGCGCACATTTTCACGCTTGAAAAGATCCAAGAATGGCAGGAAGTGGTCCTGAGTAAAAGCAAACCATTCCATCAAATTCAAAGAATAAAACAAAATTTATTTGTTTTTAGGCTGGTTTCCAAAGGAAACATAGCCTTGTGAAATGGTCCTGCCAGTGTGTGTGCCCCCTACTAACAACTTTTGCACCAATGGACCAATTTCCATGAAACTTGGTATGAGGCTCGTACTGCCAGGGCCCACCTCTGGGCTATATTTTATTTGGCGAAGATTGAATAATAATGTATAATAATGATTTTTCAAATTGTAAATACATGACTAGACATATATTTGCCGTATAAGTCGACCCCCCACTTTTTCACTAAAAAAAACTTCAAATGAAGAAAACAAGGAATTTTATGGTTTTTAAAACCTAAATGTAACCTTTTCCAAAAAATGCAGTGTCGATTTTTGAGTTATTAAATCATTTGTTTAATTTACGAAAGATCAGTCATATACCGTATTGCAATCTATTGATGGAATGTATTTCTACTTACCATTCGTTCCTGTAATTGCAAATAGATTGATTATATTTTTGAGATTCAGTAATAAAAATAAAAGCTAAAATTTTTATTTTCATTAACTATTAAAAATTATTATCTTAAATCTTCTAAAATAAATGACAGAATATGTAAACAATGGAGCAGCTGATTCAAAATGGCGATCACCTATGCCGTAAGATCAACAGTTTTCGTAAATATCAATGTTTTTAATCTGTTATTTAAAGGTCACATTTTATATTCGGCAAATAAGTTGACCTTAAGTTTTTGGAATTTTTTTGAGCTTCAAAGGTCGACTTATATGCCGGCATATATGGTAAATAGATGATAAAATCTTTCATTTTTTGGAAGGCAATAAGTAAACATTTTTTAGAAATAATTTTATCGATTAAACCAGTTTTGAAGCCATTATTGATAGCGAGTGGTACAGATGACCAACTTTCTGAATTTTTAACCCTTTTAAATTCCCTCCATCCTTCCATTTCCTTTACGGTCAAATCTGAAACCAATGGTTTGCTCAACTTTTTAGAGCTCACTTTGTCTCTGCTGAACAACACACCTACCTGTGCTATTTTCCGTAAACCCACTAACACAGATCAGGTCATTCCCAATCACTCTTCCCATCATTTTTCTCACAAACACGCTTCTATTCATTCTATGCTTCACCGCCTTCTTAGTATACCCCTTTCTAAACCCAATTTCCTTATAGAACTTAACACCATTAAACAGATCGCTATCAATAATGGCTAAAAAACTGGTTTAATGGATAAAATTATCTCTAAAAAACGTTCACTTATTGCCTCCCAAAAAATCGTTTCTTTTCCGTCTAATCTCACCTCCAAACCTCTTAGTTGGTGCAGACTCCCATTTTTAGGAAACATTTCTTATAAATTGTCCAACCTTTTCCTAAACTTAAACTTAAACCTGCTTTCTACTCCCCAGTTATTTTTTCCAAATTATTCCTTAATGCTAAAGATCCGATACAGTTGTCATTAAGAAGTGGTGTATATAAACTTGCTTGTGATGATTGTGGAGCGGTTTACATCGGCCAAACAGGGAGGAGTTTTGACAAGAGGATTAAGGAGCATAAGTGATACTTCCATTTAAATAATTTGAATTCTCAATTTGCGAAACATCTTTTAAACCTTAATCATCATAGTTCCTTCAACCCTAAATTCCTCCACTTTGAAATTAAAGGTCGCAAATTGGATGCTCTTGAACAGCTAGAGATAATTTTGTGAATATGTGAAGACTCTCCTCTATTTAGCTTACTGAATATTTTGTAAATACTTTGTATCAACATTGTTGTTTTTGGCCCTTTTACCAAGTTTTTGTAACATTTTGCTACTATGTTGCTTTCACCTTCTTTTCCAACCCCTTCCTTTTCCTAACCGTTTATTCAATTACCTTCCATTGGTTTTCTTTGTAACCCCTCCTGTCTCCCTCTCTCCCCCTTATTTCACCCTATATATATGGAACGATTTTTATATTTTATCACCTCATGATGCTACGATCATAGTGAAATCGGTCGTGCCAAATAAATTTGTGGAAGTGACAAAGTTCTTTCTTTATCTCGATGAGTAAATTCCACAGGGTTGAGCCTGACCTTATTACTGACATTTGTGGATAAACATTAATTCTTCCATGGCATCATTGACTGTTATGCTGCCTTAAAAGATAGGAGAATTGATAACATCTACATAAGTAGGGTAAGATTTTTTTATTATGGATTTTCATGTTGTAAGACGGCTTCCACATCTCAGGTCACAAACTGCCACAGGGATTTCGAGGTTTAACAATGTAATTGGTTGGCAAGGCAACATCCCGTTAAAATGGCAAGTTACTTTATACACTAATAATCTGGATATTAAACTATTAATAAAAGCCTTAATTTCTTGGTTGGTTTGTTGGTTGGAACGGTATATGGGACTTCCCATCAGAGGGATCTTAAATATACCTCTTTTACACTTGCAGGCTTATTTTCTTTTGCAAAATTAAATTAGAAGTAATTGACACATGATCTTCAGATAAGAACCATTTTAAAGGAAATTAAATGAAGATTCTTATTCTTATCGTTGATTTTTGTTTTCAAATCGATTTCACTCACATTAAGCTAAAATATTCGAAAATTCATCAATATTTTGCATTTTTATTGAAACGTTCCTTTGGCGATCAACAGCATTGTTGTTCATACAGAAAATCAACATATCTGGTGAGTCCATAACAGCTAATTTTTTTTTGGAATAAAACATTAAAGATGTTGTTAACTTACAATAGTTAAAAAATTGTATACTCTTATTGTCTTACTATTAAATATAAAAAAATATATTAAAGTGAAAACCTGTTCATCTATCTATCTTATCTAATGTTCGTATAAGTGTCAGATTTAACTCACTTCCTTCCAATATAGTTGTATAGATTAAGTTCCAATTTTCCTGTTGAATTTCAATGGGCATTTACACTAGTATATATATATATATATATATATATATATATATATATATATATATATATGTATATATTCATGCACACAAAATACACACAAAACATCAGTAAGTAAACAGTAAACAGTTATAAGTGTAAGTTATGACAAATTTTCCTAAATTTACGGTAAATTTCTCATGGGTGAATAGTCTAATCCTAAGTCTCGGAAACAGGCAGTACCAATCTGAGCAGGTTCAAATCCACTAAAATATGATTTTTTCCTCGTGGCAGCATTGGCTTAAAATTGAAAAAGGCTTCTGACTGACAGACCAACAACAAATTATAATAGATTTTGGAGGTGAGCATTAAAACTTGTCTTATAATTACCCTTCATTTTTTTCTTCTAGTAAATGCAAAATAAAAAAGTTTTATGTAACCTTCAATTGGGTTCAACAAGTAAAAATATGCTTGACTGCTAGAGCATACCCAATTTGCTGAGGTATACAACTTCAATACATGTCATTGCTATTAAAAACTACCAAGTTCTTGATATTTAGAGAAAATATTTATATAGTTGAACTTACAAGTGTAAAAAGGCCTTCCAAGTCAGCAGCATCTGCGAGAAGAGCTTGAAGGAAGGCAAGTAGCTGAGGTTGAAGCAGATCCAAATTACTCGATGACTGTGTTGGAGTCAAATTTGCAGCAGAAGATGGATGATAACTAACATGCTTTATAACATCTCCCAGCAAAATATTCACCTCTGCAGCCTGTAAATATTAACTTAATTGATATATTATTCAATATTTTTAAAATGTTCATTTTTAAACAAAGAACTTACAATGGATACTTCTGGCAGGTACAAAGTTAATTTTAATAAAATTGTTAGGGTATTTAACTGGCATCAAGAAATGAAAAAGTCACCAATTTTTTTATGGTATGCCATGGAGACAATTAGTACTGAACTCGGCTTGAGCATAGATAAGTGAACAAGTGGATAATTTTCTTTTCAGCTCGACTACCCTTCAGCAATGGACAATTGATCCATACATATTAACATATAAACAGTAACATTTATTATTATTTTTTTATTTAAAAAAATACATGCAAAATGTCAGAAAGAGATTTTGAAATTGCTTTTAGTATTTTAAACTTGATAATGGTCTATTAATTTGTTTTCAAAATTTTCCCTATTATTGATAAACTATGAATTACAAATGGTACTTATGGAATGAGAATTCCTTGGAATGACTAACTCATACTGAAACATTTCCTGTCAATATAAGTAATCAATTCAGGATGTGAACTTTGAGAAACCAGCCTGCATCGGCTGCAGTGGCCATATATGGTACCTTCACCATAATGTATGTTTAAAATTTGTAATAAATTCATACACACAAAATGATAAAGTAATTTCAATAAATCCAATTGAAAGCTTGTGGTGATCAGATGCGTAGACTGCCAGGTATTGGAGGGGAAAGCGCTTAAGGGGCGGAAAGCTTCAGGGGAAGAGCGATGAGCTTACCAGGTTTGCAAACTTAGCCATGTTTACATGGGTCGTGTGGTGCGACGGGCTACACTCGGGTTGTAGTACGCACAAAGTGTTTAGACCTGAGGTTCCCAAACTGTGCTTCGTGAACCCCTAGGGATTCATAAGAAGACTCAGACGATTCGCGGAAAATAATCCTTAATGGCCTTTACACAGCATATTTTATTGTACGGTTTATGTTAATCATTTTCTCCTGTGATGGGACTGATTCAACTCAAAGAGTATTTCTTTCCTTCATTTGTTTAACATAAGATTTAATGTAAATATACTTAGTTTCCATTTTAATATTTTTTAAATTGAACAACAAAATTGAGACAAGCTTGTAAAAACAAAATAAAATTTATTTTTGTTGAAGAGAGAAATTGAATCCTTGACGATTTTGTGTGAAATTTCTTTCGACTCTTTTTTAATGACGAGAACTATAACAACAAACGCATTATTATAGAGGTTTGCGAAATGAAATAGTTTGGTTTCCACTAGTTTAGATGTTTCTTGAGTAAATTGTAACCTTTATCAATAAAATCAACTTTGTGACACTGAGTAGGTTTGTTATTGAGGCGAGCAGGAGGAAAGAATGTTCTTTACTTGTTCCCAGAAAATAATTTGTTCATAAGTTGAGAGTAAAAGCAATTCTTACATGGCATAGTGTATTTATTAGAAATTCCTTATTTAAGTCTTCGTGAGTTAGGGCAAACCAACCTATGATTGGGAGCATGGAAGGAAAATCTATTGATGAAGCAGTGAGCAAGGATTCCAGAACAACGAAGGTTATAGACCAGACCTTCCTCGAATTACCCCCTACTCGTGCCTTTCTAACCCTTAAGTGCCACTCCACCCCCTACCACGAATGTTTCAAATAACCTTCCTCTCTCTTGCAAAACACTTTCCCCATTTCCACAACAGTCGCAAACAATTAGGGTATAGATTTTTCGGGTTTTAGCCGATTTTTACCCAACATCTTAGCATGCGGCTCGCGAGCCGCAATTCGGCCAAGTCTGTTCTAAACAATGCTTTTTTAATGAAATATCTCCTATATAATTCAGTACTACTACAGACCCAAATGTTAAAAAACAATGGAATGGAAGCAATTATCGAGAAATAAAACAAATACAATTGTTTTCTGGAAAATTTTAATTACATGAACTTTCAATTACATGAGGCACACATGATATGTCAGAAATAATTTCAGATCAAGTGTCGTCTTATCATGGTGGCTGCTTGAGCTTATTCTGAAATGAAGCCGTCTTCCGACTCTGAATCTGAATGAATAGTGATTTCACTTACAATATTTTCCAATGCCATTTCCTTAGATATATAATCTTCTTCTACTCTCTTCGTGTGCAGACAAATATTATCCCAATTACTTCTTCCGACATCAGAGCACCTCTCTTCCACCAACTGTTTCACATCGTCGATTTTAAATGTCGTATTCCTCGTCGCTACCCAGTTTTTTACATTTCCCCAGATACTTCTGACGGGACTCAACTCCGGATGATATGGCAGTAGCCTAATTGCAGAGTGTCCATGGTCTGCTCGTATTTTATCCATGATATAAACTTTTTTTGGTTTTAGAAGCTCTATTTTTTTGTATAACTCAATTTTAGTTTCGATTGTGGAGTATTGAATACCCCTGGAGTTGAGCCATGCCTTCATAATGTCCTTCTTTGAATTGCTACAAAGAGGGCGATCAAGCTCCACATTATGATACGCCAAATTATCCATCACCACAACAGAATTTAAAGGTAAATTTGGGATTAGGCTTCCTTTTATCCACTTCATGTAATTCATACTATTCATATCCCCATGGTAGTCTCCAGTTTTCTGGCCTGACTTAAAAATGAGCAGCGACTGCTGAACAACAAAGCCGATTTCTCCACCTTTTAGAAATAAAATGCTCATACAGAAACCTGAAATTTAATTGGCAACACTTGGTAATAAATACATAAATAAGCAAATAAATATTATATATATATATATATATATATATATATATATATATATATATATATATATATATATATATATATATATATATATAATATATATATATAATATATATATATATATATACACATCACTCCCCAGTTATAACGCTGTCAGCTATACCGCGGATCGGATATACCGCGGATCTTTCTTCCTCCCCGCTTGATTGAAAGAAATGCTGAGAAAAACATGCATGTTGCAAAATGTGTTTTAGTCACTCCAGTTAGTATCGAGCGTTGAATGCTTGTGCAAGGTTTGTCACTGCCAACGGAATCAGTGGATCCGTGATGTGAGAACTTATCTGTGCCAGTTGTCTTTTTTGGCGACTGTTTTTGTGTATTCGTGAATCTTGACATTTTTGAGTGAGTTTTACAGATGGAACTATCCTCTGTAATTAATTTAGATTGACTGTACGTACGTGAGTATTACGTGCTTTGTGTGATCGGTCACTTTCCCTCTAACGTGCGTGCGTTCGTGGCCACTCACGACTTGAATATGTGTCCCACAAAGCTTCTTATTAGATTGAATTATTGGTCGATTAGAGAATTAATAAATTAGAGAATTATTGTAGTCATCGGTTATAGCGTGGTTGTCTCATAACACGGGTCAGAGCCCCACCCCGAAAACCCGCGTTATAACCGGGGAGTGGTGTGCGTGCGTGCATGTGTGTGTGTGTGTATATATATATATATATATATATATATATATATATATATAAACATGGTCGAAACGGAACTTATTATGCCTTCTTTCCACATAACATTTATTTAATATTTATATTGGCTTTAATAGCCTTAAAATCACAACGGATGAGTTGCTATTTGTGTTCCCAAATTTCATAATTTAGTTTTATAAGATATTACAAATACATTCTAATGAAAAACTAAATTGATCACATTGATCACGCGAATTTGTGAGGCAAAAATAACACGTGTATGTACTAGACTATACCGACTACAACAAAAATTATCCTCGGGATCTCGGCTCTAGTAGCAGGAGATTTCCACCAAGTGTCATAAAAATCGGTTTATTGGTGCTTAAGTTAATAGGTGGGATGGACAAACAAACACAATGACAAAACTATAAGCCTATTTCCATTCAGGAAAGTAGGCTAAAAATAATTACCATCATGAGCAATAATCAGTCGCTGCCCCTTAGAAATCGATGCTTTCAATCCTGAATCATCCCCACTGGACCAATGGTATGGAGCCGTGTGTGTCGAATGAATTTATGTTTCATCGGTATATATGATGGCGCATCCTTCTTCTCGGTATTTCCGAATCGCTCTTAAGTATTCAATCTGTTTCAGTCAAATATCATTGTGCTTACAAAGTATTTTCTTGTTATTTTTTGTTTTCTTCCACCTATGAGGATAGTATATCATTTTAAGATATGAAATTTTTTTAAATCTCAAAATTATGATTCATATATTCATTTAATACACGTGCCTGAATCCAATTTTCTTCAGAAGAATTCTAAGCGAACTGACTTGGCCTTTGAAACTGGTGTCCTCTCTTACCAAAGGGAGCAGAGTTTTCAATGTCGGATGCTTTTTTTCAGTCATGTGGAATTGATGCACCTTTCTTCTCACTACATGGGCATCAAAATCGTCGACCGTCGATCTCGGTCTCTTCTGCATCTGATGCTTTCGCAGAGATAAGGAGGTGGTCCTACAACCTTTTTCAATATCTGCCCCTTCCTTTGAATCTCGTGCTAATGTGCAACATGAGATGCCTGTTGCTGCTTCGGCCTGCCCATATGCATTTGTAATAGGAATACTGATTCCTTCCGCAGCTTCCTTCTTCATAAAACACAGAACATTATAAATAATTTCTCGTGCCTGGCTACGGATAACTTTTTTATTCCCTAGCTTTGAGGTGGATGGAGCGGCAATTATACTGTTAAAGTTGTTAATAACTAAGGGAACAACAAGTTCAAGAGCATAGTAACAAAAACATGAGGAATTAAGTAATGGAAAATAACAATAACTATAAAAAAACTAAAAACAAAATTAAGATAACAAACAACAAAAGGAATGGATAACACAAAAATGGATGAACAATAAAATAACAATAACTATAACAAAACTAAAAACAAAATTATGATAACAACAAAATGAATGGATAACACAAAAATGGATGAACAATAAAATGCGAAGTATAAAATAACAATAACTCGATAACAGAACAGCAAACAAAACTATGAAAACCAATAACGATAGCAAGAGCGAAGCAGCAGTTGGCAACCTGAAAGCATGAAGCAAGCCTAAAGCACTTTCTCCCGCACGGAAAATACCCTCACCCCTGTGGTTGTGATGCTTCACCAATGGAATCGCTTAGTCCTAAAATCGTCCTATGCGCACTGCCATAAGCTTTCAACCGGACTGTATTTGTTGTAATAGTATGTAACCCCTATTTAGTGTTTCTCTCAATTTAGTGTACAGAAAGTTATTCACCCTGAGAAACATTAAATAGGGGTTTCACTATATATGATAACATATAATAAAGTAAGAAAAAGAATGAAAAAATATTATCAAAATATTTTGCCACAAATTACATATAGTAACTTTCAATTCATTTGTAATGTCTAGAAAACAAGGAGGTAGTTTTGCGCATCTCCAGTTTTGGTTATATCTAATTCAAAAGTTATTCCACAAGTACAGAACCTGAACACCAACCAACAGAGCATCAGGAAGAATCAGGAGATCCAATACAGAAACTCAAGGGAGACTAAGTATCAGGCAATTTCTGGAAATATTTCCTTCATCAGGAAATAAGAAACATGCTAGCAAAAGACATGCTGTTTGCTTGGTCTACAAGCAGAGGAGAGAAACAATATATGGATGCAAAGAGTGGGATGCTCCCGTTTGTGCAACTTTATGCTTCCGAATTTATCATAGAAGAAACTCTTTCATGTCATGGACAGCTTGTTACCATTTTCTCTATTTAAATTCTAGGGTCTCTTAATTATTTATACAGGTCATGTCTTATCAAAGGATGTGACAGCCAACAGATGCATAATCCTGCCCAATAATTCCCTATTTTATGCAGACATATCAGGACTCAGTCGAAGGTGAAAGCCATATAATGCTTCATTGTACAGGGATAAAGCATAAGTAGTGTATCATATGCATTCCTGCGACAGAACTATACTGGCACAACATAAGATTCTCTAGGATGCTGCAGGTTGGAGATGGTGTTTAATTTTTACTAACAATGGGAAGGTTTTTTTAATATGGTCAGCATTGTAAAAAGTAAAAGGATGACAGTAGTCTGTACTTCTTCGTCCAAGGGCATTAAAACCTCTTGGTTTTCCTGTAGGTCTGCTCCCTGCAGAAGTGATTAAGTCTAGATCAAAGGCTTTTTTTTGCATTGAGGTTCTATGACGAAGTTGGTTTTTCACTGGGTTAATGGTTCATAGGCATTATTTTTCACTAGATAATAATCTCATACAGCTAAGTCAGGCCATGTTGACTATTCTAGCATCTACTGCCTGTGTCATGAACCTGCATCCTCCCAGAAAGAAATGCGCTAAATGTGCTTATTTATTTCAAATACCTTTGCTCATTTTAAAGAAAAAATAGTATGCATTACTATTCAGCAGACATCTAAGAAAGGGATAATTTAAATTTTTAAAGTATAAAGTGACAATATAAATCATGAATGTAGTGCACATAAAATCACAACTTACAGATAAATGACGGAGAGGGTAGTGGATCCAAGCAAGTGCACACCCAAGGTACTCTCCTGGCACTTGCAACCTTCCAATCAAGCGCCATGCTGTATTCAAGACCTTTAAGTGGTAATCTCTTGGCTCCATTCCATTGCTATAGCCATAGACACCTGCAGAATCATGGGAAAGGCACCATCCCAATGTCCTCATTAAGAGATGCTGAGGAAATCCTACAAAAGAATGTTAGTCATTTTCAATCATTTCAATGAAAAAATTCCTAGAATTAATAAAATAAACCTGTGAAATTTAAAGTACTATTACCTAAATATATAGCTCAAATAAATGAAAAATTTGGAAGTTGATTATTACAGGGACATTCCCTCAAATTTGGGATCCAGAAAACCAGATATTTTAATATTTAAAATCATTGTGCTAACAATCTGAGAAATTTCACCATAAAACCAAGAAATTTTTAGTAGCACCCTGCGAAGCTTAGAGATTCGGTTTGATTTCATATCAGAAATAAGAATTCGATTCAATTCAGTAGCTCTGACAGAGATTCAGTATTTTCGAATATACTTCCAGTAAAGAACTTGACAACATTTTATTGCACAGCATCGCATGAGAAGGAAATGAATCTATGTTATTTATTTATTATTATCTTAAGCTTAGTTTTATTAATGAACAAAGTCACGGCATATTTGCTTTGCAACAAGCATTCTTGTGAAGACAGAATTAGGTGAGGGCTAAGGGTGTAGTATTGTTGAAATGGATTATGTACAGTTGAATTTGGTAGTATTGTCAAGTTTTGTTTTGCTAAAAGGCTTGTTCTATGTTTATGTAGGCTAGTTAGGTTTAATTTTAATTTGGAAATAGATGAGGCAGATGCTGAAGAATTGATTGCAGAGGAATTGACAAACGAAGGCCTTATCGACTTACAGCATTCAATTGAGTCAAAGAAAGATGGTGAAGATGATTTTGTGACTTTTCCAACTCAACCTAATGACTTGTCTTTAAAAGACCTTAGTGAGATCTTCAAGAATTTGGATAAAGTTGTAAAACTGATTGAAGAAAAGGACCCTGACGTTGATAGGAGTTCATTGGTGCGAAATGCATTACGGAAGGGCATAACCTGTTATATGGTCTTTTATGAAAAAAAGAAGGAGGATGCAGTTCAACCAAAACTGGATAAATTCTTTAAGAAAGTTGATAGACTACAAGCAGAAGTAGCTTCAACATCTGCTGTCAAGATTCCTTCAGAACTCTCAATCTCTAGCTCATCCAATTTCCAAGCTGATAGTCCATGCAATCTCACAGCAAGCAGCCCCTCATCTTCCAATTGATATCATCTAGATTTTCGGTTAAACCAAGTTCAGTAAGCACAGCTGAATCCGATTACAGGTATAAAAATATTTTTGTTTATTATTTTTTAGTTTTAAATTATATTTCACTCTTCAATTGTTTAATATTTTTATATAAGTGTTTTCATAATACAACTTGATCATTATATAAGGTGATAGGGGACTTGGTAATTTTTCTTAGGTAGTGCTGGGACGCATCCCCCAGTTATAACATGTAACTACATGGGAAAACAGCTCTTGACATTCGACTGTTCAATATTCGACCACCTTCTGTAGGAACACATCCAGGTCGAATCTTGGGTGTCGCCTGTATTTGTTTTTATGTATTTTACACATATGCTTAGTTTAGTTATTGTGATTTATATATATGTTTGCCAATATTATGCCTTCAAATACAATGTAAAAATATCAATACAAAAAGTAATAAACTTTTCATTGTATTGTTATTTCATCTCATTACACTTCTTCAGTGCCTTACATAGAATACCAAATATCACATAGATCCTAAATATAACAATGCAGTCACCACAATATGGCAGGTGGCCACAGATGCAGCAACAGCAATTTTTTCTCTGAGAGCCACTGATCTGTGAGATACCAATTAAAAAAGATCAAAATCAACATGCTAAAATACCTACCATTGTCATCACAAGCTGATATCATCTGTATGAACTGGAGGGCTTTATTTGAAATTAGGGATGGCTTGAAGGTTGACATAATGGAATTAAGAATGAGGCCACTGAAAAAAAAAAATATAAATTAAAGTTAAATGCTGAATCCATGTAATATTTCAAATGGAACATTCAGGACTTATACATTATAGAGCACAACAATCAACAACAAAGAAAAAATTAAACTCTGACAGTGACAAGAGTTGACAGAGATCAGGAGAAAAATTCTGTTTTAACCAGGAATTGAACTGGGGAGCTTCACTTGCCAGTTAGATATTCTATGACTGAGTTATCAAGGCAGAATAATTATCCTCTTCTGGCATAAAATATTTCTAATGAAGTTTTTAAAAATAAAATTGACAAAATATCAATACATCATGAACAAATGCAGTCAAAAGATAAGACACTAAAAGAAAACATAAAATACAAGGCATGTTCAACTGAAACCCATTCGAGGTTGCTCACGGATGAAGACATTGCAGCAGTTAGAAAAAATCACCACATGCATTTAGACAGGAGTTCCATTGATGCACAAATCGGCATATCCCATCCACAAAGAAGTCCTTAGGCTGCTGTCTAAACCACTGTAACACAGCCTCCTGCACATCATCATCCGATGTAAAGAAACGGCCTCTGAGGGCTTTCTTTGACGGTCCAAAGACGTGAAAATCGCTAGGTGATAGGTCCAGGCTGTATGCAGGATGTTTTAATGCCTCCCATTGCATGGTATTCAGTTTGTCCTGAACTGTGTGGGCTACATGGGGACAGGCATTGTCGTGCAGCAAAATGATGCCGTCAGTCAGTTTACCTGGACGTTTGTTCTTGATCAGAGCACACAGCTTTTGCAGCGTTTCACAGTAACAGTTTGCATTGTGTCATTACATGGTTTGAAGTCCTGAAGCAAGGGTCCCTCGATGTCAAAGAACAAAGTCAAATCACTTTACCAGCGGATGCTTGTGACTTGAATTTCTTTGGTCGGGGTGAATCGGGATGTTTCCATTGCATGCCTGCAGGTTTTCCTGTGGGTTCAAAATGGTGACACCACGTCTCATCACCTGCGACAATCCACCACAGAAACTCATCACCCTCAGTCTGGTACCGCAGCAAATGTTCCAGCGACATTGACATGCGATGCTCCTTGTGTCAGTCAGTAGACGTGGGACCCACTGGGAACACACCTTGTGATATCCAAAATCCTGTACGATTGAATGCAAAGTGCCGATGCTCATATTCCATTCCATTGAGAGGGAATGAATGGTCCAACGTCTGTCCTTGCGCAAGGCATTCTCAACTTGCGCAACGTTCTCCGGAGTAGCGACAATGTGAACCTGACCCAGTCTTGGCATGGCCGTTGTTTGCTGCTTACTCGTTTGAAACATAGGGAGTCAATCCACCACTATTGTCCTTGTGGGTTTATTTATGTATTTATAAGAGAAACCAAATTCCGTTGTAGCGGGAAAAAAAATCAGAAAAATACCAAATGTTTTCTGCAAAACTAGTGTTTTTGTACATACTTTTTAATTGTTTATTAAGCATTCAATATTTCTAAGCACTTATTTTTATTATAGAATCAAGGATAAATTGTCCTGAACATCCTACTTTTAAGAAATAGTTGGAAAATTACGAATAATGTAACATAATCTAACGAAAAACATTGAGAATTCAATTCAGTCACCCGTAAGAAACTGGATTTTGGGGCCATGTTGAAAGGGTTAAATGCAAATCCAAGAAAAAATTTGGGGTTAGGGTTAAGTCTCATAGTCACCCATAGATGGCAGCATGTCTCTCATGCTGTCACATCCAAATGATAGTACTATATTTTTCATAAAGTGAATATTTGACCTACGATAAATATTAATGAATAAATAATAAAGTTAGAATATTTAATTTAGCAGTACATACCCATGTTTTGTTACTGTTGTTACCTGTTCTTTCATTTCTAAATGCTATTGGATATTTTGTTTCATTTCTCAGGGCTATGCATATGTATCATTAAGAATAGTTAGCAATTTGTATTAGTTTTCATTAGCCATTAAAAGAAGTTCCTATTATTTTTATTTGGTTATTGTAGTTATTGCTATAGCCATTGTAATATTTGTATGTATGTTAAAACCTCATTCATGGAATCTACTAAAATTGCATACATTGACTACTCAGACGATTACGCAGCATATACAAGACCCTCATGACAAAATCTGCCCTATTGCATAAAGCCATCAGATTGTTGTCCAAATTCTTCCCCAATCCAAATGCTGCAACCCTATAATAACCCAGGATATTGATTGGCCAGAAATGCACATACACCCCAAAAGCTGCAACTGTTTTGAACAAATAATACTGTACACCAAAGTCAAAGCCTCTCTCTTAATCCATTGAGAGCAGGGTCATGCATGCATCATTTGTAGGATTTACATGGTATTTGAAATCTCAGATTATCCCAATTGAATCATAAATTGATCTACTGAGAACACAGCATTCTTGCTCTGGCCCTATTACATTGTGGATCACTCTACTTAAACTGTTTGATACTGCCTTTGTTACAATTTTGTAGTCTGAGTAATTTAAAGTTACTGATTTCCATTTTTTTTAATTTCCAGTGGATCATCTTTCTTTGGGAGTGGAATAATTACTCCTCTCCTCATTGAGTGAGAGAGAGAGAGAGAGGGTACCCCTCCAGAATACCTTGATGATGAATTCCAAAAATGGTTTTCTTAATCAGAAATAATAATCAGAATAACTTTATACACTTCGTAATTTTAAAGTGACTGACAAACTCCGATTTAGTGCCTTGCCTGCATACCACCCATGAATCATTGTGAACAGAACTTCCATCTTATGATTACATAGACCAATTTACAGCCACTCTCGCTTTAACACCAATGTCAGTGATGGACAAATGGTGGCGCCAAATCAGGGTTTCACTGTATTTCCGGAATTATTTCACAAATTTCTAAAACTGTAATATGGTTTTCTTAAAATGCTCCAAAAGGTTAAATCTTACAAGTAACCCATCATAACCAAAATTTTTCCTCTAATCAGAATATTAAAGGCCATAGTTAAGTCTTTGATTTTTAATTGTTCTTCCCAGTGTTTTACTCTCAATATCCTGTTTTGAGATATTTTTGTAAATACTTTGTCATCATCAAGGAAGGAATAGAGTCCAGTTGAATAAATTCTTACAAAATGGCTATTATTATTATTATTTGCATAAAATGTCATTCTGCCCCTTGACCTTGCCCTCTATCCAAAGGTAAGATAAAGGTAGAAATATAATTTTGTTCACCTTGTGTGCTAAGTTTAACCCTTTTGGCCTGTATATAGCTAATAGGTTTTCCATTTTTCTGCTGATAAAATCCTTCTTTTCTCCATACCATATCAGTGTTTGATACTTTTTTGAACTTTTATAACTTTCTTCTCTTGTCCTATGCACACATTTATATTTTCAATTCTCTTTCTAATTTCATTTCTTTATTGGAATCTTCCTTGAGCATTTTCAAGAGGTACACTACAATATCTTTCATTTCTAATTTTAGAAGATTCCACCATTCCATAATGTCCTTCCCTCATGTGTAGTAGTTTGTAGATATTACTTGTAAATCGAGTATCACCGAGAAGCCTTGAATCTATCTCCAATTTCACCAAATCTCACATATGAAGCAACACGGAGATCCCTAGACAGTCTGAGGAAGATGGAACCAGGTCTTTCCATTGCGTATTTTGTAGTTGGAAATATAAATGTTTTAGAGAGTCATGGTGCATAATCCATATGAGTGGAATCTTCTCTCCACTACAGCTCTCCAAATGTATCAAGGTCATTGCTATTTACCAGTTCTCTTAAGGCAGAGGTAACTCTTGGATATTTTTCAACAGCCTATCAATGTCGGGAATACTCTCCTTTATGTATTTTGGATTACATTATTGTCTTAAATTGACACCAATTGTGTTGCCATGACAGCAAAAATTTTTTTGAGTAAAAAAACTTTAAATTTTGTGGTTTTTTAATTTTGGAAAAAATTCGATCCATATTTGAAATTTTACTTCATGAAAATGAAACTTCAAACTTTTCTCCATTCATGGGTTTAAGTCCTGAACTCATATGATGATTTTAAATAATTTAAATGCAAACAAAAATTATTCTATGCCATTTTCCATGTAATTTATATGGAGAAAAATTAAAAAGAAAAATAATTTCTTAAATTAAAAATGTCAATCCAATCAGTTTAAAAACCACACAATTTTTCTATTCTTATTATTGCGGTTAAAATAACACCTTCCTCTTGCTTCTATGTTCTGTAGTTGTTGAGTTATAGCTGCACAAACCAATTTACAAAAAATAAATTCTTTAAAATATTTATGTAAGAGAAGAGATTGGAATGTATAAAATGATTCCAGCAATAAATTACCCATTTTGAATCTCCTTGCACCGATCCAAGGCATTGTTCAAAGCTTTCTCTTCAGAATCTCCACCTTGGTGGCTAGCATCAGTTGCGACTACTTGAAGAATCCACTCAAGAGATGGACAGTAAAGAGTGAGGTAAGTCCCAAAATCTAATCGCTGATTCTCCAGCTGTGCCTTGACACTTGGGCTTAAGAGCTGTGGGAAGAAAGAACAACATAACTGTTTGTAAGGAATATTTTACTGTCAAAACTAACACAGCATAGAACAACAATTTCAGCAAGCCAAAACATTTGCCTGGTAAGATATCAACACTATAAAAAGAGTCTTCAAAACATTTACATCCGAGATTACACTATAAATTTTTAAAAAACAAAAATAATTTCTACCATTTATAATGAGTGGGATTAAAAATACACATATAAGAATTGAGTAATCTTTAATTTTTCTCAATACATTTTAATATTTCTAATGCTGTCCAATCCTTAAAAAAATTCAGATGATGAAAAATTACAAAAATTGTCATATTTTAGAGTTGATGCTATGCAACTTTTCCAAAAAAAGAAAGAAAGTTAACCTGGATCTTATTTGATAAAGGTACTTTAATCATAAAGTCTATATAAGAGCAGGTTAGATTTAAAAAGTGTTGTCAATAGTAGGAAAAACCATTGCTCCTGTATACTGTACATTGAAAAATTACTGTATTTACTTGTGTATCACATGCCCCCATGTACCACGTGCACTCCTATTTTGGGCCAGTTCAGAGAGTAAAAAATAAATTTGTGCTGGAATAAGCTGACATCTGGAATTTAATAAAAAAGTTGGCCTCTTCACCAATTTCCCCTCCCTGAATCAAGGTCCACCTAAGTTAAGCATCTTCTCCCTCCTAACTGCATGACACAATTTATTGGGTGAACGCTATGCCGAAACTAGCAGAAATCTCCTCCTTGGTAGTCACCCCTCTTATGTTAAAGGAGCATCAAGGGCTCTTGATAAATTCGGCAAACACAGATACCAGATGCCAACTTATTCTGGCAAAAGTATAGGTAGGAATTGATAGTAAATTTTTAATAACAGAACTGCATATTTTGAGTAATAATAATAAACTAAAAACTCATTTAAAAGGTACAGCTTTAATATTATGAAAATATAGCAATCTCAATCATCACAATACTTTGTGCATACTCTTCATCTTATGTGAGTATAAACGTAGATGCATGTTGCAGGGAATTTACTATCAATACCCGCAATTTATATAATGCTCTAAAATCCTCAAGTAATCCTTTTTCTTACAGAAATTTAGGGGAGTAAATATGGTACTATCTCAACAAATGATTCAACTGGATTTTGTAAAATGCATCCAATATATAAGTAGTCAAGATCTGTTAGTTTGTGTGTTTGTCTAGAACAGCTTCTCAATCTTTTTGGAGGTATGGAACCCTTTAAAAATTGGACACTGCATTGCAGAACCCCACAATGCTCTTCACACAAAAATATTTAAGGAATATAATACAATGACAAAGTAAACAAACCATAGAATAAAATGGTTCAACTTTACTCTGATGTCCTCTAAAATACTACCGTAAATGACATAAAAATTAACAAATAACATAAACAAAAATGGAAAATGACAAATAATGAAATAAGAATGATAAAGAGGTCCTTCCAAGATGATATTTTAATGTTTGACTTTCTCTGAAACCAAAATATAATAAAACTACCATCAAACAGCCCAAAATGTTTAACCAGTAAAATTAAATTGCAAAAAGATTTTTAAAAAATATAAAGTACTACAAAAATTGTAGTTGCTGACCTTGGCAGAGGGGTGGTTAGTGTGTCTAGCTCCTAATGCCAGGGTCGCGGGTTCGAATCCCGCTGAGGGCATGGTCGTATGTGCTTGTTGTATATCTATTATAAAACATGTAAGTTGGAGAAATTTGTTTGTGCTAAATAAATGATCGATTGATTGATAGAAAAGAACAATTATAATAATGAGTCGTTTATTAAAAATATTAACTTAAAGGTATGTGAAATAGTTGAATTGGGTATTTTATGGTGCACCAGAACGAAGTTCAAAACTGATAAATAATAAATTAGTGTTGTTACCTTTTATTTCGTATCTAAAAAAATAAAGAATACATTATATTTACCACACTCCATCTTCCAATCAAGATCCAACTTAAAGTTCAAGAAGGTGAAAGACAACTAAATAGACATAAACAAGTAATTTTAACATTGCAGCAAAATTTATTGATGTCATAATCAATGTAATATTTCTTTTCAAATTATAAAACAAAAAAATTAAATCTGAAGCGTATTTTGGGAAGGTGGGGGGTGGGTCAAAATTGGAAATCTTTGGTTTGACACCGAGCCATACTTCCCTGCTAATGAAAGTCTGTCACAGCATACACAACTGTGCCCAACAGGCACTTCAACAGTCACAAAAATCCTAGAAGTCTCAAGTATGTGACACCATATATAAATTTATTTATATCAACCAATATTAACATTTAATTGCAATAACAAGCCATATATGAATTAGAAGTGAATGGTTTCTGTGGACATATGTTATAAAGGCGATTAAACCACATCCTTTCTGTAATACATGTACATATTTTCGCGGAACCCCTGGACCTTTTCTGCAGGACCCAGGTTGAGAAGCACTGGTCTAGAACATTCCAATGTCTGGGAGGAATTTGACAGGACCTTAAGAGGAATAACTCGACATTGGTTGGTACAACTTCAGTGATTTTTTTGCAAGATACCAGGATCTACCTCTTGCACCATTTAGGCAAGTCATCCTCTATTATAAGATCAAGGGTTTGATTACAGGAGCGTCAATTTTCTCCATTTGATTAATGCAGGTGCGAGTGTAGCATATTAATCATTTGCATATTAAAATTACTCAATCAATGTAGGAATTCAGGATTTGAAACAAGGAATACCTAAAAGAACAAAATTTCATTTTCTTACAACAGTAACAAAAATAAATAAATATTACATTATTTATAATAACTAGTAGTACCTGCAAAAACTTTTGCCAAGTCAGTTAGAAATCTGCATGTTTAAAAGTCATCTTAGAGAGAAAAATAATGATACACAAGAATTATTTTCAAAGATTTATGTTATTAATGCTTTAAAATTGTTTCTTTAGATGGAAATATATGCAGTTTTTCAGATTCAATTAATTCAACTATTTATTTCGTGTTATACTCATGAATTACTAACAACAAATTTTTTGTACTTCAAGTGTTATTTTTCATTTATTAATAATAGCCCATTTATCCTTATAAAATTAGACAACTGACATTTTGAATGTGATGTTTGTTTTTATAATTTATATGTGCAATTTTAATTGCTTCTTTCTTACGAAAAATGTTATATTCCAGCACTGAAATAAAAGAAGAAGATTTTTTCTTTTGATCGATTGTTAAAAATTCCCAGCCCACACACAGTTTACTGAATAATAATTATCTGCAATTATTAACATTGCAATCTATTAAGTTTGATGTTGCTACAACTGTAATTTTGATGCTTCATAAAAAGCACAAAGTGAATACCTTAATTATTTCATCTATTTGAAGGCTTAATAGATGCTAATTCAATCGGAGGCAACAATGCGGGTCACTTTGGCAATGTCTGGAAAGAGTACAAGAAAGCCAAAAAATTTTGAAAAGAAATTCTTCTGTGTAACATCTAAACATCACAAGAATAAGTTGACTCCAGGAGCATATCTTTCCTCCATTTCAATGACATGGCAAGAACTGAAACAGTATGCAAGCATTTTTTCATTACCATTTTTAAGTTATTTATAATAATCGTACAAACTCACAATATGATCCAAAGAATGCATTTTCCTGCCATCTATTTTTTAATACGAGTCAAATTGGTACACAATCCACTTATCAATGCAAGAATCTGACATAATAATAATAATGATGATGATAATAATTTATTAGGCCATTAACCGGATACAATCTGAAATAGGCATCATCACTACAAATCACAATATACAAATTGCGCAAGAATACAGAATTAAAGATCACAGGCAAACATAACTAAGTTAAAAGCAAACACATTGAAAACATAATTTCCATATGGTCCTCATTATATTCATCTATGGAATAGAAAGCTTTTTCTATTAACCAATTATAGAGAACAGATTTAAACATGCTCAGGCTGACAGTTCTCACCCTGTCAGAAAGTCTGCTGAATAGCTGGAGCATGACCACATTGGAACTAAATAATGACTTAGTCTCACTCGTGGAAGATCCAATTTAGCACCAAATCTAGTACTATGGGTATGCACATCAGACCTTACCATAAAATTACCAATATTTTGTTTTACATGTAGGAGATTGGCGTAAATATAACAGCCATATAAAGTCATGCTACCTGTACGAACAAATAGAGACCTACAGTGCTCTCTATAGGATGCACCAGTTAGCAGCCATACTGAAGGTGACAGGATAAGAGAAACACAGTCTTTGTAAGGTTGGTCTTAAATGACCAAAACTAGAAGGAGTAATGGATAGTAGAACAGAGGAAGTTTGATATTGCTGTATTGATCAAAATCATTATGTACAAGACAAAAAGAATTGCAGAAGAAAAAGGACTAGTTGAGTACGTAAGTATTGTTATTACATATGCATTCCATTTATTATTTATCCCATTAAATTAAAATATCATCTTGTGCTTAAGGTTACATAAGTACTATCAGTAAAGGGTATCTATGTGTGTGATGTGTATGGCACACTCCGACAGCTTAATTAATACGACTGCCAAGTTCATGCAGGGTACATTTAGCTAAATAAGTCTTGAATTATTTATTTTTTATATCATCCCTATTAATTTTACGAATTAAGTTTATTTAAAAAAATTATATTTAACTGTTATAAATGTAATATTTTCTGTAAATGTTGCCAGATATGGACTTAATCACAGCTGGAAATGATACACAACATGGCCCTCCCTAAATACTTTGGTGAACCAAAATACTTTTTTCCTAAAAACATTCTAAAAAACCAGGGCGAGTCTTATAGGCTGAAAAATACGGTTATTAGCATGATTCTTCAATTTCTGTTTTTATTTTTTGCCATTTAGTGCATTTTAAAAGTTAATTTAAAAAGTAATTTTTATTAAATCTTATTTAATCTTTACCTAGTGAGAGGAAGGATGTGTTATAGTGAACTGAAGAAATTATTATATCAAAATTCAAATTAAGGTGAGCCTAGTTGTTTGCTAAGACTTACCTGTTTATAGGAAGCAAGAAAGTCATAGAAGTTCTCTCGTAAATACATGTGGGTATCTGGACTTGGTGTTGAGGGAGGATGGACTTGCATCAGTTGGGGTCCAACGCGACAAAGGTAACATCGAGCATAAGCCGCTACCAGGGGATCGCCAATCCCTCTTATCATCCGAGTTAGCCTCAAAAGCGCTTCAGAGAATTCACTAACAAAAGAGCAGAAAATTAAAGCATTAAATTATTTGAAAATGATGCAAATAAGGATCTCACTGAAACATTATCAAAAAAAGATAATTTCCACAAAAATGAATTTAAAAAAAGAAAATGAATTTATGAGCAACCAACAATCAGTGAATCACCACTGATTTGTAGCCAAAATGCAAAGTTTTACCAAGCAATAAATACCTATCAGACTTGCCTTCACCATTACTTGGATTCCAGCCATCATTATAAATAGCTGCTTCTTACATATATATATATATATATATATATATATATATATATATATATATATATATATATATATATATATATATATATGCACTGGTGGTGTAGTGGTTAGCGTGTCGGCTTTCTATTGCAAAGTTCGGGGGTTCAAACCCCTCGAATGGAGGTTTTATTTATAAAAAAAAAAAAAAAAACTATCATCAGTGCCTGGCAGTAGGCAGCAGTACTGTCAGTATGGTATAGAGCCGAAAACAAATGATGTTGGTTGGGTCCAATACAGCTGTAGGCGTGATCAGGACGATTTGAATGGCTACAGTACTGCGATGTGGAAAGCAAGAGGGAAACTACCACATTACAATCCCTAGTAAAGATTATATGGTTGGACAATATGAGTTCTCTCGAGGTAAAACAATCCGGAGGTAAAATAGTCCCCCAATCGGATCTCCGGGCGGGGACTGCCTTGAGGAAAACATTTGTCGAAAGTAAATTACGAATAGGGACTTGGAACGTAAGAACTATGAGAAAGGCAGGAAAGCTAGAGAACTTGAAAGAAGAAATGAGAAGAAATAGAGTTGACATTATAGGGCTAAGCGAAACTAGATGGGAGGGAGAAGGACAGTTCGACTCGGAAGAATTCACGGTAGTTTATTCTGGAGGAAATAGTGGGGAAAGGGGAGTAGCTGTGGTACTTAGGAAAGATATGATGAAATGCGTGACCAAGATAATAGCAACAAACGATAGACTGATGGCAATAAAGCTAAAAGCAGTCCCAGTGGACATGCTGATAATCCAGGTATATATGCCAACATCAGCTCATGACGATGAAGAAATAGATGAGATCTATGAGCAAATTAATGAAATTTACGAAGAAGACGGAAGAGGAAAGGTAAACTGCATAATAATGGGAGATTGGAACAGCATAGTCGGAGAAGGACAGGAAGAAAATGTTGTCGGGCAATACGGACTTGGGAAGAGAAATCGAGGAGGGGAGAAACTCGTAGAATTCTGCATCAATAATGACCTTGTAGTGACTAATACATGGTTCAAAAACCATAAACGAAGGTTATACACATGGAAAAGCCCAGGAGATAGAATGAGATGCCAAATAGATTACATCCTTGTAAAACAGAGATTTAGGAACAGCATAAAGAACGCCAAGGCATTGCAAGGAGCAGACATTGATTCAGATCACAGCCTTCTAATACTTGACGTGAGTACAAAGCTCAAACAAATAAGAAAAACGAGAAGAGAAAGACAGACCTGGGACCTAGAAAAACTGAAAGAAAGGCAGGATATAGTCAGCATGAAGTTGGAAGATAACCTAAGAAAGTTGGAAAACAAACCGAAGACCGTCGATATAGAATGGGATGAAATTAAAACCAGTATCAAGGATACCTTGGATAAAGAGATTGGAAAACAAGAGAAGAAAATCAGAAAACCATGGATCACGAAGGAAATGCTGGAGAAAATGGATGAGAGACGAAAATGGAAAAACGTTAACAGTGAAGAAGGTAGAGCCAACTATAGGCGTATAAACAATGAGTTGAGAAGGGTAACAGATAAAGCTAGAGAAAATTGGCTAAAAGGAAAATGTGATGAAATAGAACAAATGGAGAAATTAGGACGGTACGATATTATGTACGCTAAGGCACTGGAATTAGAAGATAAGAAGTCTAATGGAATTTGTGGTAAAGGAATTATGAATACGGATGGGAAGATAGTCTCAGAAACAAAGGATGTAGCACAGGTATGGGAAGAATACATTAAGGAATTATACAGCAAACAGGCAGGAGCGGCAAAAATAGAACTGGAAAATGAGGAAAACATTGAAGAAGACAACTTAGGACCAAGTATTATGGAGAGCGAAGTAGAAAAGGCGATAGTGGAACTTAAGAAGGGGAAAGCCACGGGCAGCGATGGAATACCGGCTGAGATACTTAAAGTCATAGGATCAGAAGGACTAAAAGCGATCACGAAATTAATTAATAAGATTTACGACACGGGAGAGTGGCCTCAGGATTTCCTAGAAGTAACAATGATCCCTCTAAAGAAGAAGCCAAAGGCAATGCAGTGTAAAGATTACAGAACTATAAGCCTTCTGTCACACACATCGAAGATCATCACGAGGATTCTTAATAAAAGGCTGGAGAAAAAGGCAGAAGAAATGCTAGGGGAAGATCAATTCGGTTTCAGAAAAGGACGAGGAACTAGAGATGCTATAGGAGTAGTTAGAATCATATCAGAAAGGGCAATAGAATACAGTCAAGATATCTGCGCATGTTTCGTAGACTGGCAGAAGGCCTTTGATAGAGTAAATTGGGTAAAGTTGATGAAGATATTAAAGGATATAGGTGTAGACTGGAAAGACAGAAGACTGATTAGGAATCTATATGAGAATCAAGTTGTAAAGGTCAGGTTTGAGAATGTGGACACCTGCGGAATAAATATCGGTAGAGGAGTAAGACAAGGATGCTGCCTATCGCCAACCCTATTCAATATATATGGAGAAAGTCTAATGCAAGAAGCTTTAGAAGGCACAGGGGATTTCAAAATTGGAGGAAGGATTATAAGAACAGTAAAATACGCAGATGATCAAGTACTTCTAGCAAGAAAGGAAGAGGAGCTACAAAAAATGATAAATAGACTAGTGATAACAGGTAGAAAATACGGTATGGAAATAAATACAGAAAAATCCAAGGTCATTCGAATATCGGGTAAAGAAGAGAATCTGAACATTACTATTGGGGGAAAGCCATTAGAACAAGTTTCAGAATATAAATACCTTGGAAGTATCATAACACGAGAGGCAAAATGTACGGATGAGATCAAAACTAGAATAGGAAAAGCAAAAGCGGCTTTCAGGAGAAAGAAACAACTACTTACAGGGAATATAAGGGAAGATATCCGCAAGAAGTTGATAAAATGCTACGTATGGAGTATAGCATTGTATGGGGCAGAAACATGGACGCTAAGGAAAAATGACATCAAATACTTGGAAAGCTTTGAAATGTGGACTTGGAGGAGAATGCTGAAGATAAAATGGACAGATAGGATGAAAAACGATGAAGTGCTACGAAGAATAGGAGAGAAGCGAATGATTATACAGACTATCAGAAAGAGGAAGGCTAACTGGGTTGGACATTACCTGAGGAGAGAGAGTATGATTAAAGACGTGTTAGAAGGAAAACTAGATGGGAAAAGGGAAAGAGGTAGGAAAAGGTTTCAGCTGATAGACGATTTGAAAGGGAAAGAGAGTTATCAAGATATAAAGAGGACAGCGGAAAATAGGAGTATATGGAGAACCAGGTTTAACCATGAATAATCACGGACCTGTCTACGGACAGACTACCTATGATGATGATATATATATATATATATATATATATATATATATATATATATATATATATATATATATATATATATCATATAAAACCTAAGGTACTTCCAGAAGGGCTACAGAGCTGAAATTTGGCATGAAGATAGATCATTGTGTTTGGGTACAACCTCTGGAAAAAATCCAAAATTCCGGAAAAAGTTATATTTAAGGGGTATTTTTGACACCAATTTTCAATTTTAAACATCCATAAGCAAAGCACAAAAAATGGTGCAGGGCTATATAAAATTGCTTTTTTAAATTATTTACAACTAGCTGAAGTACCCGTTCTTTGCACGGGATATTTCATCTCCAAAAGGGTCAGAGCTAAAGAAGGGAAGCACCCAAGAGCTATCTGTAATATGGCCTGTAAATTTTTTTAATATCCAATAGTCACGAGTGAATATTGCTTGGTTAAGAGAGTGCCTCTTTATAAACTACGTTGCGAGTCTTTGCAACTGAGGCACAGATGAAAAGATCCTTGCTGCTACTCATCCTGGAGCAGGATTTGTAGAGTTATCCATGTGAGAAGCAGCCGGATGTCAAATCAATGCCTGCAATGTGGAGGGTCAGGCCTTTTGACTTGTTAATTGTCATGGCGAAACAAACAGTGTCAAGGGAATTCGGGGGATGAAAACCAACTCGCCTTTACTGCACCCTGTTAAAATTACTGCTTCTATCACATATCTATGGAGGGCTTTCACCTGCAGCCTTGTGCCATTACATAACTTTGGAGCTCTTAGGTTTCACATGAGCATTATTGTACATCCAACTTTGAAAGTGATTTTATGAGCAGGGAGCCCAGGAGCTGTTACACTATTCAAAAATTCTGCAGGATAGTTCACTGCATCGTCCTGATTGGATTATAGTAGCCATTTTGTTTCAAGATGGCGGCCTGGAATTTTGAGTAGCCCTGTCCTTTGAATTAGGTCTTGCTATTTATACCACCCAAATTTCATTGAAATCCGTTGAGTTTCCTTTGAGTAATGCAATAATAAACATTTTTTTTCAAAATAAGCCGCCATTTTGTTCCAAGATGACGGACTTTGATTTAGAGCAGCCTAAGTTTTGAGTGGGACCAATTTACAACTAATCTCCAAATTCCATTGAAATCCGTTGAGCCGTTTGTGCGTGATGCATGTACAAACAATCAAACAAACAGACAGAATTACAATTTTATTTATACAGATTAAGATTCAAAGTTGGGACATACACCATACCATGGACGAAAAAGTAAAGCTTATTTTACTTGACGACAAAATTCAAATCCATGCTGAATTTGCGTAAAAATTTGATTTTAATCATAAAATTATGAAAAGTTTTTCAATTTTCAACAATGAAAAATATTAACTACCATAGCAACGACTCCAATGCCTTTCAATGGGAATTGATTATCCATATTTCAACAGCATTGATTTAATGCTTAAAGACTGCATTATAATCTATCTGATTTCAGCCAATGACGTGTACATATGATGACGTGATAATTTTAAATTTATTTATTTATACGGATACAAAATAAAAGCCACGAATGATGTCTCCATAATCCTAAAACACAAAATATCCTAACTTTTACATAAATTGTAGTGTGACATATAGGCTATTTTCTTAATGATTATTATAGCTATTGTTGAAAAGATCTAAGCCATGAAACCGGAAATTTGAAAACTTGGATGTAAGCTGATTGCCAGAGAATTTAGAAATTCCGGATAGATGCATTGATTTCACAAAAAATGAAAATTATTCTTATTTATAAATTATCAATTTTAATTACGATTTAAACTTTTGATGACATCATTATATGTACTCACACACGAAATTTAGTAAAACATGAAAAATATTTTAATGTTGTTTTGTAGATTTTCGAGAAATTTTAACCTTTCAACTGTTAAATATAATGGCATCATACCTATTTTGCAAGTTATTAAATCCAAATACAAGGATGATGATGCCATAATCTTAACACAAAATATTTTAATTTTTCCATAATTTTAGTGTATAGAGCAGTGGTTGGCAACCTATGACCTGTGGGTCAGTAAGTGACCTGTCATCACGATTTGGGTGGCCCAAAAAGTAAACATGTTCAGAAGAGTTTATGTTCTGAAAATAAAAGAGTAATTCAATTGCTAAATATAGTTTATATAAACATCCAGGTTTGAATTTTCTTTTCATTCAAATGTTTTAATTGACCCAACGCATTTCCCCAAAACCTTTACTTGACCCGAGATCAAAAAAGATTGCCGATCACTGGTATAGAGTATTGTCTTAATGATGATTATTCTTATTGCTCATGCAGGACTATCTGAGTCACGAAACATGAAATACGAAAACTTGAACATGAGCCGATTGCCAGAGAATTTGGAAATTATGGATAGTTGTCTTAATTCATGGAAAAATATAAATATTCTGCTATAAAACTTATGGAAATTATTGTCTACATATAGGCTCCATGTGGCTGAAGTGCTGTTGCCCTGGAGATCGCATTGGTTTAGTTACGTGTTTAGATCTTGGTGTATGGTGATTTTTTAAGCGCTTGCAATATGCAAGCACCATAAACTCATATTATAAATAAATAAATATACTGTATTAACCCAAAAGGATGTCAATTTCAAATTTAAGATGACCACAATAAAAATAAAGGTCCATTCAGGAAAAAAAAACTTTGTAATACCAATTTACCATCAATGTAAAATAAAGGCCAAAACAAATCAGGCACTGCTAGTCAGAATACAGATTACAAGTTGTGATGTAGGTTTGTCAACACTCCCCTTCCAACAGTAGCTACGAGGCAGAAATCCGCTTGTTTAAACATTGTAAATTTCAAGAATATGAATAAATGTACTGTATTAATAAATTAAATGTAATGTGTATGTGCAAATAAATGCATTTTCATGGTCATAGAATCAGCGTCAGGGTGCTCCGTGCAGTGTTTAATACTTTGTACTCAATTGTAAGACGATCTCCAATTTTCTGCCACAATTTTTGGAAAAAACCTCATCTTCCTTTCAGGTTAATACAATATATATTGTGTTTGATATTTCATTTTTAACCCAAAAATGCCTCAATAATGTACTGAAAAGAACTTACATTAAGTAGCAATTTACCTGGATGTCAGAAAAGCATATGATTTTAAGATGGCCATTTCAACATATAATCTGGGAACTAATTCCCTGATTGATGCTATCTTGTAGAACCAGTTTTTACATGTTTCCTTAGCTGACTCAGGAACAAGATCAGGAGCAAGTGGTGTGTGGCAACCTTGTTGCCCTTCTCTGAAAAAGTATACCAATTCATTGTTTCATTTACAAGCATATAAAAAATACAGACCATTAAAATAGAGCAAAAACATCAACAAAAGGAAGCTGAAATTCATTAAAAGCTACAGGAGATGACAATGCAGCATGTTGTCATGACATTTGTCCCATTGTAAAGTTTATGAAAAATCTAAGATGAAATGTACATAAATGAAGTTTTATATATATGAATACATAATGCTGAACATAAATATGGTGTATTGTAACAAGCAGATCACACAGGGCAGTGCTCTGATTGCCAGGGGCAGAAGTGAATTGGGAGTGAAACACTTACATGAGTGAGTGCCTTAACCAAGTTGTGGTGTAAGATTGTCTCCATGGTATATGGGCCATCGTAATACATTAATCGGTAATAAAAACATCTATTTTTAAATTGTAGGATGTAATATTATGGGTTCAAGTTCAGAATAGCGATTCCCTTAAGATTGAATTTGACTAAAAATAAGCCACACATATGGTCAGCCTACAGCAGGGGTCTCAAACTCTCAGCCACCAAGGTACATTTCTGCAACCCATTAAGTAAGCTAGTTTACAGTAGATGGCCAAAACCCAATGAATTTCTTATAAAATATTTCACGTAAATCTAAGAAATTTAAGAAGACTTTAAAAATATACATAGTTTATTTCTCCTTCTGATTTATAAAAATTCTGCACAGGTGGGGTATTAAGTATGTTCTTCCCACTGCAAGTGGGTTTCTTGCATGTCCAAAGAAACTAACCCTCAATGCCGAATCTATTACTATTTTTGTAACGAATTGGTTTAAGGTCACATCAAAAGGTTAGGAGAATTTCTTTCTTGTGGAAGGGGAGAGTAAATGTCCAAAGAAATGGTGTGAGTACTGGGAAAGTATGCTGTTCACGGACTTGGTACAGTGCCTTAATGCAACCCACGGGCTTGTTGGAGGTCCTTGTGTGTATTTTTGGCTAATCAACCTCTTGGATTATTATAGCCATAGTTTCTTCCACACCAAACACACTCACAAGGGAGGAGGGAAACCAGGTGCCAACATTAGCCTACTCTTAACAAAGAACACCAAGGAGGCCAATGGCTTAACGTTAACCACACAAACAGGATGCCAGGCGACCAGGTGGAGGGACTTCATGCGGCCCGCACACCGATGTGAGTTTGAGACCCCTGGCCTATACCCATATTTTTTTAACTATATCGCAGAGAAAAATAGAATAGAGCTATTTTCTTTTGCATGTGTGGTACACAAATTTTCTCAAGATTAGTGGATTTTCTGATGTCGATGTACCTTGATTCAAAGACTTGGGAAGAATTAATGGAAATAATTAAAACTCATTTCAACTTGATCCCTAGTGAAATAATGGAGACGTTTAACTTTTCCAAATGAGACCAGCATACTGGTGAGCCGATTAGCGAGTATGTGGCAAAACTGTGACAAGTGGCGGCTCATTGCAACTTTGGTACATTCCTCTCATAATGTTGCTGGATTGTCTGGTGTAAAGGTGATGGGTGAAAGACTATAAAGGGTAATGCTAACTTTGGACAAGGCCATCAATATGGTCATCAGCAGCAAGATGGCTTTGAACTAGAAACAACAGATCTAACAAAATAATGAGCATTCCACAGTAGACCATCTATCTGAAATCCATCGTGCAGGATAATTTTCTCTTGCACATTAAAATATCTTAGAATTGTAATATCGGAGCGAGTCTTGTACTATTCTCTGAGGAAAGGTATGAGGATTCTAATTTTTATCGTAGAATTTTGCTTATCGATCATATTTCTTAGAATTTCGTGTAAATACTGGCGATTTTGCAGTTTTTATCACTCATTACGAGAGTGTTGCCATAGCAATGACTATTGTTGGACTCAAATTCGGTATATTCTAATATGTACACACGTTATTTTTGTCACACAAATATGCATGATCAATTTAATATTCTGTTTGAATGTATTTGTAGTATCTTATAACGCTAAATTATGAAATTTGGGAACACAAAGAGCCACTTATCCACGATGACTTTTAAGCTAATAAAGCCAATATAAGTATTAAATAAATGATTAAATGGAAAGTAGGGATCATAAGTTCTGTTTGGATCATCTTGTTTATTGTTACGACCAGTTTTACACATGATACGGCATTACCTGGCCAGACATCTATCTCTGATACTCATGTAACACAAGTACAGCTTCCACTGAACTGACAACAGCAATCGCAAGTGAGCCGATTCTCTTCTGTGAAAGTGGACGTAGAGGTGAAAAATTACACTTCCTTTATAAACAGTTGCATTCTATTTCTCCAACAAGCTTAGAATTTGAAAGGGCATTTTAATCTGCTGGCATATTTTGCACAAAGGACAGATCAAAAATGAGAGATATTAAGAGTATACTTCAAATACGTTTAAATCTTTTTGAAATAAAAGTTTGGGTTAAATTAATAATACTTATTTTTCATAAAGAACCATTATTTTGCCTTATTATCAACGATTCTGATACAGATGTTACAATTACATAATAAAAATCCAATGATTCAGGTTTCGTTAAAATTAAACCATCATTTTTATATACTTTGGCATGTGTGTGCATGTGTTTTCCATCTTGTCTGTGGAGTTCATTGTACTGAGGTTTGTATATTAAGGTTTCTAAAATGTAAAGTAAGCATTTTGCTTTTACACACTCATGCATTACATTTACACAATTACCATTTATTTTTTATTTCGCTTACTGTAGAAAAAATGCAATGTATTAAAGGCATAAATAACTATTAGCTGTTTTTGCATTGGGAATTTTGTTCCTAATTTCTATGTACCATTGTAATAAAAACCAATCCCGGGATTGCAAAAATCCGAATCCTGGGATTGAAAAATTTCTCCGGGATTGCAATCCCTAATTGGGGCAGACTATATTCACTAACCAGAGCACTTGTTTTTACAACTCTTTCATGTTTTTTAATAATATTATACTTAATTTGCACACTAATTGTTTTCCTCACTTTCTTTTCTTTATTCATATTCTCTTTAGGGGCCATTGTTATTGGTCTTTTTTAAGTCAAACTAAAACACTAAGTAAGAAAGCTGTTTTGATAAGCAACACACATCAAACACTGAAAAGCAAGGCTAAGGCCTGCTGAGTCCACTTAGGAGCACTCTGATTGGCTGAAATTGGCGGCCACGTGATATCATAAACATATCATTAATAAAAAATTTATTGTTAATAGAAACAATGACACCCTATGGGAGGCAGATTGTTAATCAAAATGTCGTTAATTGAGGGCATCGTAAATGGTGAGACCACTGTATTATAATAATGAAACCTTAAATTTTGAAATTTTAACCATAAAATCCTTATTTAGACTTGATTTCCAGTTAGGTTACACCTCAGAATCTCTAGATAACTTCCGATTTAAAATCTAATCTGGTCCGCCAATATACTGGCAAGTTCCAATATGGCCCGCTATCTAGAAAAGGTTGCTCATCCCTGCTTTAGAAGAAAGAGTAGCTGTTTCTAGTGCCCATCCCAAGTAATAAAACAGAGCTTCAAGCATTCTTAGGCCTACTTAATTTTTATGAATATTTCTTAAGGAATATAGTCTTAAAGTCTGGACAAGGACTCCCCATAGGAATGGACAAAGGAGCATAGTGAAATGTTGAAACTAGGCAAGACTTTGCTTACTTCCAACCAGGTGCTGGCTCACTATAAGAGGAACTACCCACTAATCCTAGCATGTGATGCATCCCCATATGGAGCAGGAGCGGTAATTTCACATGTGATGGAACAGAAGCCCCTGAAGGTTTTGGATCAAGGACTCTTTCAACCCCAGAATGGAACAGCGCCCAGATAAACAAGGAAGAATTAGCTGTCACTTTTGGTATTACCAAATTCCACCAGTGTCTTCACAATTGTGACATATCACAAGCCACTATTACGTCTTTTTCACCCAACAAATTAGATACCAGTAATTATGACACCTAGGAAGCAGAGATGGAGCCTAGTGGTATGGTGCTATTCATATCAAACACAATACTGGACAGCCAAGAAGAATAGCAATGCTGATGGGTTAAGCTGCCTCCTGAAATGTACCTATCAGGAAGCACCATAACCTGAAGGGATTTTTATCCTTTAAACAGGTCCAGAATGATCAATCACAGCTGCTGAAGTAGCCAAAGAGGCTGCTAATGAACCAGTGATACAGCAAGTGAAGCAATGGGTGCTTAAAACAGTGGCTAGCCTAGAACAATGAAGAGCCATTTAGGACAAACTTTACCCAATGTCAAGAGATATCAATATCTTGTGTGTTTAATCTGAGAAAACAGGGTGATCTTGCCTAAGAGCCTTCGAAATCAAAATCTTAGCCAAACTCCATGCCACCCATCTAGGAATGATCAATCAAAGGCCATTGCAAGATGTTATGTGAGGTGGTCAAAAATGGACAAGACCATTGAAAACCTAATAGGGTCATGCAAAAGCTGTCAAGAACTACAGATAGATCGCGTCAAAGCTTTGTCAATCCCATGGATCAAGACTGTTAGACCGTGGTCCCAGATTCATGTTATAAGGCTGGACCTACACAAGGCAAATGCTACTAATACTTGTATATCCATATTCTAAGTGGCCTGACGTGAAGGCCATAAGCTCCTGCTCATTAATTATGGTGATTCCACATCTGCATATTTTCGACCGATGGGATCCCAGATACAATTGTGTGAAAATGAAGCCACCTTTATATTAGCAGAGATGAAGAACTTCATGTGGCAAAATGGCATTATGCACCTGACATCAGCACCATTCCACCCAGCAAGAAACAGGCATGTGGACAGGGTAGTCCAGATGGTAAAAAATCTTCTAAAAAGCTAAGAAAGGGGGATTGGCATATGTGGTTTGCAAGGTCACTCTTCTCTATCTACAGAGCACCCACTGCAGCAACAGGAAAATCACCAGCAGAACTACTAATGAATAGGAAGCTGTAGACACATCTGAACAAGCTTCACCTAGAGACTTGCTTATTCCTACCTGTAGGAAAGTTATCTCCTTCTCTATGTTGAAATTAATGTTCAGAATTATGCGTTCATGCATAAGAAACTTCATTTACTTACATTTTATCTTGCATATTCACTATCTCACAATCTTGAGATTTAATTTCACTTCTGTATCTCAGTGAAGACAGTCCTCCTACACCAGAAATATCACAATTTGAGAGTGGAGAATCATGCTGGGGCTTGGTAGCTTAGTTAAAGAACCTGCCCAGAGAGTGGGAGACCTGAGTTCAATTCCTAGTCAAATTTAGAGTTTTTCTCCTTCCTCCACAATCTATCGTATCTGCCCAAATAGAAGCTGACCCTGGATTTAAGCCAGCCCCCCAAAAATTCCCACCATTTTTTGTCAAAAAAGTAAATTCGTCGATTTTATGCTGAAGTGTGCCAGGCACATTATTTGAGATCAAAGAAAAGAGTGAGAAATGGTTTAGTTGTTTACATTTTGAAATATTACTCCAATTAATAATTTTGCTATGTTGAATAATGTTCCACATTTGGTGATTATAATTTCGTTCATCTTCATTTTCACCAAAGGTCAAATAAAGAAATAGTGACCTTGACAAAATAATTTCCAATGAAATTAGCATTTATATTGCCTTAAGGAATTGCATTTTTATAATTATACAAGCTCATGTAAAGTTTTACTGAAATTCAAACAGTTGAGCATCCAAAGCTGTCATCACATTTTGCGTAATCGTCTGCGTAGTCAATGTACGCAATTTTAATTGATTCCATGAATGAGGTTTTAACAAGCATACAGACATTACAAGGGCTATAGCAATAACTACAATAACCAAATAAAACTAATAGGAACTTCTTTTAATGGCTAATGAAAACTAATACAAATTGCTAACTATTCTTAATGATACATATGCATAGCCCTGAGAAATTAAACAAAATATCCAATAGCATTTAGAAATGAAAGAACAGGTAACAACAGTAACAAAACATGGGTATGTACTGCTAAATTAAATATTCTAGCTTTATTATTTATTCATTAATATTAATCGTAGGTCAAATATTTACTTTACGAAAAATATAGTACTATCACTTGAACAGGACGGCAATGAGAAATGTGCTGACATCTATGGGTGACTATGAGACTTAACCCTAACCCCAAATTTTTTCTTGGACTCGCATTAAAGCAGAGGGGTGATTTTTTCATGATAGATTTTGACAAAAAACATTGGCTTATATTCGGGGAGATACAGTACATTAACATTTATAAACATTTTATTTTATTTGGTATTCTAGCCATATTGTCACGGTATTTCGGTATGAATTCTTATTCAGTATTATTTTTCTTAATTCAGGAGAAAGCAAAGAATATGAGGATTTTAATACATCTTCTGGATAAATGGAATCTTTTGCAGCAAGCAGGGATGATTTGAAAATTTTAAGAAAACAGTAGTAATTTATGATACAGTACAGCCACTATTATTCATCTGCCATTTAACTGTGCAATGGATTAACCGGGCAACCGTACGTTTTGAAGAGTGAGTTTGAATTTTCTTTTCCTGAGAATATATTCCACTGAACTTCCTTTGCAATGACACAGACATTGTAATATGCCATGCAAGAGCTATTTTGCTATTAAGTAAAAGTTGCAAATGTATAGTTAAGTGATGTGCCTGTATTCTTTTCAGAAGCAATTGTGATTTCAATTTAGTTCATTTAAAAATTACTAAGCAACTGTAATAAAATGACTATTTTCTAGCAAAACTTTTTGCATTGACTAGGGTTGGGTTATATTGAACAATGGGTAGAAACAGTTAAAGAGTCAGAATATCTGTGACAAACTCCAACCCTGACATTATTGATTCAGGAAGTTTTATTTGTGCAAATTTTCTAGCCCAATTATAAATTTCTATTATGTTGCAAGTTCATTGTATATTTACAGAATCTAATTATATAATAAAGTAATAATTTCCTTCATAAGCATTGTCTTCGTTCAGATGAACACAGCATATATAGAGTATTTAACAGATATTACACCAGATTTGGTCTTTAAAATTGCAGATTATCTGTTCTTCAACTATCTTTGCCTAACCAAGTCTCAATTAACACTGAGTAAGTTAGACACCTACACACAGAACCGTAAACATACATACATTATTAGAGTTAGTGAAATAAATGTCAGTTTTATTTTAAATAACACATCATGATAAAATTAGAAGGCGGACAGTTGATATGACTTTTTTGACTTAAATAATTTAGCAAAGCAAATTGTATAATATAATATTTTATATAATACAGGCATGCCTTGCTTAGCACATGAGAGGCATTCTGAGATATTTGTATGCTATCAGAATTTGAGCTAAAAGAACAGTATTTAACATAGCACTTAACCCAGTTGATTTTAATTCTTCAGAAATTTTACTATTTTTATCTTGCAACTTATAATGATAGGACATTTTTATATATTAATTTAAAGTCAAGAAAATGAAGGTACCAACAGCAAAATAACATCAGAATAACAAATGACTAACGATAGCTAAAGTTAAAGTTGTTGTGAACCTAATCTAACCCAATCCCAAGCAAAAACCCATCCAAAGCGAACCCAACCCTGCACATCTCAACAGTAACGTTAAGAACTTTAAAACTTCCGATGTTAGCATCACTGCAAAAGAATGTGGAATTGCAGCAAACCAATGTAAAAAACATAATAAAAGTGAACGAGTGAAATAGAAATAAAGGTAATAAATGTATAAATAACAACAACTTGTCTTTAATTAGTGTGGAAGTAGAGTGAAGTACAAATGAAGGTGAGAAAAATTCTGGGACTATAATAAAGGACCGTAGCATTTAGGAGCATTATTTTTAAAATTTTCAAAAATTAAAATTTTAGTCCCAAGATGCCAACCGTGCTATAATGAAAATGCGCTAAAAGAACGCGCTAAACCTGTACCTGTATTACCATTAGAAATAAATTAACCACATATTTTTTATTAAGACAAGAGATAAGTAATTAAGACAGGATATATAGGTAATTCATTGTAGTTATAAATATATTCAGCTTACCCCAAAGATCCTGTACCAGCTTTAGAGCGAAGACGGTCATAAACAAGGCATCCAAAACCATCTAAGATATCAGTGATGAGCACAAATTTGCTGGGATAGAAATTAATACCACCTGTATCAACCAGTAATTTTGAGCACTAAAATATAAATATTTAACATAATCAGTAAATGCCATTAATAAAGTGAACATTAACAAGATCTCTAAATTTTTAAAATCTAACCCGAAACTTAACAAAAATATACTGTATTAAATGATAATATGGGAGCTGATCAAAAAGTACCAAGAAAATTCAAATCCCTGGTTAACTGGATTGTGTGGGGACGTGGCTTCAATTAGCATGCCGTGACATGTTACTGTATGTCCAGGCATGTTTACAGCTCATTCCATTGCTTAAATCATTCATTGTCAGCATTTAAAGTCAGAGTATGTTTGTCACATGTAGAATTTAACCATGTCTGAGAGTATGGAACAATGCATGTGCATTGTGAGAAAATCAGGAAGATGGCAACCGAAACTTGTCAATTGATGCAAATGGCACTTGGAGATACAAAAATGAGCCCTGAATGAGTTTTTGAGTGGTTCCATCATTTTAAAGAGAGACAAATGTCTATTCAAAATAACAAGCATTCCGGGCACCCTTCAACCAGTAGAAATGATGAATCGGTAGCTCAAGTGCATAATTTAGTGCAAAATGACAGAATATTGATTATTCGTGAAATGACTGAAGAGATAGGCATTTCTTATGGCTCATGTCAGCCAATTTTAAATGAAGATTTGGGAATGAGGTGCATCTCAGCCAAGTTCGTCCAACGACTGCTGACAAAGGAGTAGAAACAAAACCGCTTGTCTGTGAGTTCTGACTTGCATGAATGTGTAGAAACCTGTGAAAACTTCTTTAACAAATATCATGACAGGTGATGAAACATGGGTCTATGGCAGACATGACCAAACCGCGGCTCTTTAACCTAGTATGCAGTTCTTTTAAATTTCCATTCAGAAGCGTGTCAACATTTTTCTCTACAGGACACAATGACGTAGTGTGACTCGAGACGTGCTTGGGATGCCTAATGGGCATTATATCCAAGTTGCTTTGGATACAGGTTATGTTTTACTGTTCGTAAATTTATGAGCGCAGAATATGTCATGCGGCTCGTGAACTTCTGGGAATCATCATATGCGGCTCCGAGGGTAAGTAGGTTTGACCACCCCTGGTCCATGGTTATGACCCTGAAAATAAACACCAATAATCATCACAGTGGAAATCCTCTTCCTCGCACCAACGGAGAAAAGCATACCAAGTGCACAGCAAAACCAAAGTAATGCTAATTGTTTTTATCAAGTATGAGGATGTTATGCACCATGAGTATGCTCCACAAGGTCTGACCATCAACCAACATTTGAAACATCTCTGTGATGCAGTGTGTAGTAAATGGCTGCAAAAGTGAGAATCCAGTGAGTGGCAAATTCACCATGACAAGCGAGACAGCCTCCATACTAGATATGGCCCATGTGACTTTTTTTCTGCTCCCTAAAGTTAAAAAACCTTGAAAGACAAAAGATTTGATGGTGTGGAAACAAAGAAAATGCGATGGAACAGCTGTTGGTGATTCCAAAGATAGAATTTGAGAGGTACTTCCAGCACTGGCAGGAACGATGGAATAAGTGTGTACATGCTGAAGGAGCCTACTTTGAAGGGGATTACTCTCCTATCCCTTTTAGTAAAATATCTTAGTTTGAACAGATTCAGTCTCGATACTTTTTGATCAGCTCTTGTATATACAGAATCTGAAGGGGTTACTTTCCTGGAAAACAATGTGGATATCAAAAAAGCAGATACCACAAAGGGCACATGGAAAAATGGGCAATATAGTTATTGGCTTACAAGAATGCAGTCATATTCAGAGTGGTATGGTGTTAGGATGTCCATGAAATCACCCTTAGCATTTTATTTTCATAATACACTATTTACTTATGTTATTTCTTCCATTCAAATAAGAATGGCAGATGACAGACAAGGTGAATGACTGTATAAGCAGTTCATACTATAAGTCGTTTATTGGTTGGATAACTCTATCCTGAATGACTTGAATGAGCCCAAGTTCAGGGTGATTAATAACAATAAATCTATTGTATGGCTTTGTGTAAACTGCCTTGCTTCTGAATCAAATGCTGAGTCTCCTAAAGCAGCATTTACTAAAAAGGTTAACATTATTAGAGAGCAATCAAGTGAATATCTTGCGCAAATATAGCCATGAAGTGTCCTTTTTGCCAGTAAATAATGAAGTTGCCATTGATGCATGGCCTGACACCAGAAGTACCAACTCAAAAGTTTTGCAGAATATCACTTGTAGAGACAAATCTCTCATTACTAGTCACTTTGTGGTTGTTTCAAATAATGATGTTGTGGATAATCTCAATGGGCACGATATTTCTTACATCGGTATTGTTGCTGCTCCAAATACTCCTATAACAATGGTACTTCCTAGTGATCTATTCCTGATGAATCAAGTGCCAATAGTTTTATTACTGTTAATCACAAAAGAAAATTTCAAACCATTGAGATCTAGTGTGCCTGGTTTCACTTAAGTCATGTAACTAACACCACTCCAAAAAAATTCTTAATTAACAGAATAATTAAAATACAAGGATCAGTTTTTATATGATAAATTATCTGGATCCACAAATTGCTCTACCTTTAAAGTTCTGATTTTTTGCCCGTTAAGCAGCCTAAATAACAGTACACTGGCCCAATGGTGTCCATGTAAAAAGATTCAATATTAAAAAAACATAAGGCACTTCTAAAAATCCTGTAGTGACACTGGCTAGTGTAGTTGGCATCCATCCATCTACTGACCCTCTTGCCTCGACTAAGGATATCCCTGTTGTAACTGACTGACCCAAGATGTACCTGCTGTATGTTTTGCCCCACCATTTGTGTCACAACCAGAGGGAAGGCTGGGATTACCAAGCCTAAGCTGAGATGACTGCATGATGGTGACTTGTTTTTAAAACTCTTTTACAGCAATGTGCAATTCCTTAGAAATCAAACTTTTGTTCTTGAAGTTTTACTGCAAGAGCTAAAGTCTTGATGTTTTATTGGTGTCTGAGCACTGAACTGTAGATAAAATCTGTGTTTTTAAAATAATTTAATCTCATATATGTAACTGTCATTGTCAGGCAAAATGTGGGGAAGTAACAATTTGTGCTACATCTCAATTAAATAAATTTTCATTATTTTATGGATTCTTTGGTTCAAGTAGAGAGATTATAGATTGATTATAAGTATTTTTAATATGGTAACAAAAAAGCATACTACTGTCCTTGCAAAAAGTCTAGACATCCGAGTCTGAGGTGGTATATCTCGAAAACAACTCCAACAATATTAATGGGGTGAAAAGTAGTGGCTAGAGAATTTATTTCTACGTTAATTGATGTACATCTTAAATTTTAGTTTCTCTTTAAATATTTTATATTGGGCTGTATTTGAAGAAAAACATGGCCCTGGAAATCCGATAAGACAAATTTGAATGTTTACAACTCAGAAACACTACAAACTTGCAATTTTAATAGCACTGACCTAAAACTATTAGGAACAAGTACCTGGAAGCATTATTTTATAACAGCAACATTAATACACAATTTTGTTACATTTATGAAATTCGGCTATCTTCGTCATTCCTTGGTTGTTTTCAAAGTTAGAGGTACCGTTGTCACCGGACAAATGCCTATATTACTAAAATGTAAAAAAGAACATCAGAAAATTGCTTCCAAAAATTATACCGATTTTTATTTCATCTTCATTTTGCCTCCACCTTATACATAGCTACATCTGGTTAAGCAAAACTGGCTCCTTCACTATCAACTTTTCATCAAGAATTTTGGATCAAGGATTTTGAAACACTCACATTTTTTGCAACTCAAGAAACCAGCCAGCCACAAAACAACTCTGTGACTATTGCAAATTTCTTTGCATTTTAAACTATTTTATGAACTGTTTATGTATTAATTAATACTTTTAGTACTTAAAATAACACTTTTGGGGTTTTATTGGCAAAAAACTCATGTATGTTACGTACCAAAACTCTGGAACACATCTGTACGTTATAGCGGGGTATGCCCTTAGTTGAATTATCTGTCCCAGTTTTCCCAGAGTAATAAAATATTACCAAAAATATACATATGACTCACCCGAAATAGTTGTTAATTATTTAGCATTCAGCAAATTACACAAAGTGAATACATGATATAAATTAGATTGTTATTTGTCATGGAATTACTAGATCATTTCAATTGTGTACAGCATATCTTTGCATAATTTAGGGATCCTTAATTTTCAATGTGGAATTAAGTAAAAAATAAATGTTATGCATATTTCATGCACTCCCTTTATGGTCTATAAAAGATTATGAAAATTTCACTAACAAAAACAAAAAGGGGAAGTTCCACTACTAGGATTTTCCACCTACTCTGATTTACTATATACAGTATTAATTTTTTCACGAAAAATTGACCAAAAAATTAGGATGATATATGGTAAAAAACATTTTTTCCTAGCCAGGCAATAAGAATTATTTATGGATATATTTTTTGGTTATACGACATTGGGAGAGAGAAAGTAACTACAATGTAACCATTCTTTATGTGGAATTGGGAAATTGAGACTTTGCAACAGTAAAATTTCCTATATATAAATTCTCAAGTGTCTGTCCATCCCACACTGTATTCCAGGAACTGTTTGTTGTAGAGAAATGCAATGAATGACATTTTCTTTCTATCAGCTAGTAGACCCCAGGAAAACTATTTTCATTTTCATCAGCCATTTAACATATTCGAAAATTTATAATTTGGAAACACTACGTTGGAGAAAAAGCTTTTTGAACAAAAAAATGTGTAATGATAAGAGTAGTTTTGAAAAATTATTTTCAGTTTAGCAAGAATAAATGTGAGGCACATAGCAACAAGATTTCTGGAGTGAAGTGAGCCGAGGGCTGAGCTGATGTGCATAGTGTGTAGGGGCAGGGCCCCTAATAACTGTTAAATTATATAGAGTTAATTAAAATGAACTAGAAAAAAATAGTATTAAAAACTTGATAGCATATTATTAAACAAGAGATTTCCACAAAGAAATTTATTTACCTGTATAGCAATTTTTAATGCACGAACACGCTGATCTTGGCTCCAGGCCAGTTGAAGCTCACGACCAAGCTGTCCAATTCTTGACATGTATTCCCCTTGGCTGAGACCTCCATGGACTTCTCTTGCCACACCTTCTTCCAATTCATCCAACTGCTCCAAACGATTTCGCACCTTTTCCCCCATACTTCCACTCCCCATAACATGTGAAGCAGGACTGCTTGTTGGAGAACCAACATTTGAAGATGCCCCTCCTAAAAAATACCATGTAGTTTTTGAAAAACTTCATATTAAATGTTAAATAGCCACAGCACCAAATATGGTTTACCTGCAGTTGTCTAAAAGACATGCAAAAATAAGCGACTAAATTTATAGTATTATTGTTCAAATGTGAATGAGATATAACCCCATTAAGTTCACAACAAGGTTCCTTGCAAGTAATTAACATGATATAGTTTGATGATGAAAATAAAACTTGTTAAATTCCACATAAATGTATATTTAAATGACCATGGTATTGTTACAGATCAACATCTTTGGGTGAAATACAGCCTTTAACAAGGTATATATATTGAAACCATTAGTGGGAGGAGAAAAAAGAAAGAAGGGAGAAGAAGGGAGGGAATAGTAAGGTTGCTGTACAGATAATGAATGGTACTAATAGTAAAAGAGAAGGAAGGGTAGAAGGGAAAGAAGAGGGAAGGGAAATTAACGCTTAAAGAATATTTTTGTTTACTTCCTTGCAGAATGTATTGCTGTAGGATATCCAATAAGGGGGAGTAGGAAGGGATTAGGATTTCATTAATTATGTGACAATAAGAGGACACACATTGTAATATTTCAATTTGTTCCAAAACATTGAGCCTGAGTCCCTTACTTTCAAGATGGAGGATGGTGAGGTGAAATCACTATAATAAATACAGCTTAAAAATTGTTTCGCAAAATGATAAGTAGTTTTATTTTTGTTTGTTTGTGTGTATTTCTGGCTAATCAACCTCTTGGATTATTATAGCTATAACTTCTCCCACACCAAACACACACCGACAATGGAGGAAGGAAACTGAGTGTCGGCAACAGCCTACTCTTAATGATGAGCACCAAGGGGGCCAACTGCTTAATGTCCCTTCTGAAGGATGAAGTGCTGACTTGCACGGTCTTCTCAAATCACAAAATTAGAGGATGGGACGATCCCAGGTTTTAAAATGTGACCTCAGCCAGCTTTGAACCTGGGACCACTGCATGGAAAGCCAATGCCCTAACCATTCCACCACTGCCACCCCAAGTTTTATTTTTGATTAAACACTGTTTATATTCATTAATTCTAATTTTAAAATTTCTGCCTGTTTGTACAACATAAACAGCATTACAATCTTTGCATTGAAGTTTGTATATACCACTTTTTTCAAAGGTTTCCCTTTTTTCTTTCATTTAGCAAAATAAATTGTGTTAATAACATTGGTTATAAAAGAGCTTTAATTTTGTCCTTAGGTAATAATTTGCTAACTTGAAGTGAAATTTTTCCAAGAAATGATAATCTCTGCCATTGCAGTTTTGAATCAGAAATTGGAGGAGAACCAGAAATACTTTTAAGGGCCAGTTTGATTCTTTTTTTATTGTACATACTATCTATTATTGTACTAGAATAACTGTTATTGATGGCAATTTTTTATTGAATTATGTGTTATCGTATTATCATTGTTTCATTGTATTTTAAAACCTGGCGTTGCTCGGTTTTTTAAATCAAGACAAAATAATGAGGAAGACTTGAAAATAAAATCAAGTAATGAAACCAAGTTAATTTTTACTGTAATGCTTGATGGTATGCAATATTTCTTGCCTTCCAATCTTTTGCCCAAATAAATAAATTTTTCCTGCATCCTCCCTTGATCAACAAATTTGGCAACTGTTTTTTTACCAAATGATCATAATAAACAATTGATGGAATAATTTTAAAAATATACTTATTTCACTCAAATTGGTTTTCAGTGGAAGAAACTGCATCATATTATGTGGTTATGAATCTCAAAAACATTAAAACCTTGGGCAGGAAATGCAAGTTCTAGGGATGCAACCAGTGGAAACATTTGAAGATAAGTCAAATTTAGCTTAACCATACATTATCCCATGCAAAGACTGATTTTGTGGGTCACATTTGTCATGTGATTATTTTAAAGTCAAACCTACGAAACAAAATGAGTACCCATACTTTGAAATTGATTTTGGCAATAAAAAGTGTGTTAGTAAACAATGAACTAAATGTATTTGCTCAGAAAATCTGACACATTAACGGTCGCTCCGGTGGTGGTGGTGGTGGCATGCCTTTAAAGCAGTGGTTACATTAGCAACTTAAGAAAATTGTACTATAGTTCATGAGGCTTCCTTTCAATGGTACTAATGTAGTTCATGCAGCTTCCATCCGATGGTGCTAATGTCTATTGTAGCATCATGCACACTGCACTTATAATACACACCCCTCCCACAAACTCTTTTATCACCACATAACTTATGTTACCCGCTGGGGTAAATTATATACCTATGCAAAGTTTCGTGGCGATATCTTCAAAGGTGTGGAATGCAAACAGAACAAACCTTTTCTTTTTCCTTTATAGATATAGATTATGGAACATTTATTTTCTTCATTTGATATACACAGGCAGACCCCGCTTTTATGTCAGGTTATGTTCCTGCGACGAAAAGCGGATCGACAAAAATGGATCTTTATTTTCCATAGACACAAAATTAAAAAGGAGGGGTTTCATCTGACCAAGGACAATAAACTAAAGAATTCTAAGAAATATCTATTTTAAAGTATTGTAAGATAAGCATACAAAGGAGTGTGTGTATTTCTGGCTAAATAACCTCTTGGATTATTATAGCAGCATACAAAGGAAAAGACAATACACGATTACCACAGATGCAATCATTACTTCATATTTCAATAACACACATTCAAAAAGCATTGTTGTAAACAAAATCATAAATTTAGATTGTCATCATATTGCACTTTAATAAGACACAATAAAAACCTCTAATGTAAAAAATAAATTTTAACAAGATACACCTCAGTTGATGATAAATTTACAATTTTGATGTTTATTGGCAATGAATTATTAAATCAACACAAACACAAAATACTATTATAAAAAATCAAATGGTATTCAATAAACAATTAGACCATGAAGATAACTAAGCATCATCATAACTGTCACGAAGGTACCACTTTTCTCTTCATCCAAAATCCTGGCTTTATCTTTAATTATGGTAGCTACAGTACTCCAAGGCAGGTCAAACATACTGCCTATCTCAGTAGTTAACAAACTATCATCACAAAGTTTTATTATTTTGGAGTTAATTTCAAAACACACAGGCTTTTTAGTGAGCTTTGTGGCTGAAACAACCCAGCAAACTCAGAAAAATAAATGTGGCAATGTTGTGCATGGTATGAGGGAGAGGGTGGAAAAAGGAGGAGGATAAGGGATGCTTCGCCATAAAACCTAGGAACTCGACCTTCTAGCCTCAAGGCATTGCAGTCAACTTCGATTATAACAGATCTTCGGATATAACAGATTTTTTTCACTCCTCGACCATTTTACTATGCTATATCACTGTAACTACCACGGTTATACCAGTCTTCCATATAGCAAATCTTTGGTTATAACGGATTTCTGCGGCATTCCCTAACATTAATTTTCCTCAGCTATAATGCTTTTGACACAGATGTCATGGAATTTTCCCATGTCCCTCTTCTCCGGCCTGGTTCATCAACCTCCTCTCTCCCTCGTTTTTGTGCTGTCTCGTGCCCAGCTACTCCGGTGCCTACGGAAGATTCCGTGAAAATGAATACGATGTTGCGGGCCATAACAACCATGACAGCATCCATCGAGAAGTTCTCAGGCTTTGCCAAGATGATGCATGGCTTCCAGAACACCTTGAAAGTGCAGGCCCTCATTTCCTGAGCACCTCCCGCCCCTACATCGTACTCCACTACTCCCGCATGTGCTATGTGCAACGAGGGAGTAAATATGGAAAATATCACGTGAAATAGAGAGAGGAAGTTAGCAGAATGGAGCTGCCGCTTCTCCAGGATGAGCGTTAGGTGTCCCCCTGGGAGAAGAGACAATTAAGCTGTCGGAGTGCACTGCACACGTCGCAAGTATAGATACCATTTACCGATAGTACTTACTTAAACTTAAGTGCAAGATGAGATTTTAATTTAATTAAATAAATGATAAATGGAATGCATTTATAATAAAGATACATATGCACAACTACTTTTTCTTCTGCAACTCCTTTTGTCACATACATGATGATTTTGATTGTTACAGCAATACCAAACTTCCTCTGTTCTACTATCCATCATTTCCTTCTCTAGTTGTGCCCATTTAAGACCAAGTCTACGAAGAATATGTTTCTATTTTCTCATCCGCTTCAGTTTTTCATCATTTTCTTCATTCACGGATTATTTTTTCTGTGGGAGGTGAACCAAAATGCTGATGCTCAGTTTCCATGTGTTTTTGCATATTGAATCACCTAAACCTTATAGGTAATAGACTGTTACTAATAGTGTAGGCATATCTTTTCATTCTTGTAGCCATTGCAATCTCAATATATGTAACGTTATTTATCCTAGATATGTATAAAATATTTATGACATCTACACGAATTCTACTGTTCCGTGGCATTAATCGCGCTATTCAATGGGCTCATTATCTAAAACATTGCAAATGTGCCGAAATTATAATCACTGTGAGCAGACATGTATTAAAGCATAATAATGAAAATGCATCTTCGAAATTCATGTTGCATAAGGTATTGTTGCATATACTAACAAAATTTTCACTATTAATTATAAATAATGTATATTTTAATATTTTTGCGGCATATGACTGCCAATTATTACATTTTGGGGATGTGTTCATTAATGTTAGTATTGAGAACAGTAATAATCTTACCTTAGCCATATAAGATGCAAGCTGATTTTGGGGATCATTTTTCTGAAAAGAAGTGAACCGGAAAATATGGTAATTTCACCGAACCTTGGATATTACAGATTTCGGTTATAACAGATTTTTGCCGCCCTCCCCTGGCAATCCGTTATAACTGAAGTTGACTGTACTTCCCCTCTCTCTTGCTAAATAACTCAAACCTCTCCTCTCTCAACCCTTCGACCTCTATCTCCCCACCTTTGACTAGCAGTTTAAATCTAGCTTACAGTTTAAATCTATCTTGCAGTTTATGTTTCTCTAACAAAGCCCATTTCAGATTTTCTGTTAAGGGCATTACACTTTATTTGTTATCAAAGTTTCTCTTTAAGAATCTAGCTGCCCTGCACTGTACCTTTTCTATCTCTTTAGAGAGTCCCTTTTCATAAGGATCCCACATAGCTGACAGATATTCGACCTGTGGTCGAAGCAAGGATAACTAACATAATTCTTTCACTTTTTCAGAGCTACTTCGAACTATTCTCCCTATAAAGGCCAATTTGATGTTAGCTGCATCTATCACTCAGCGAATGTGGTTGTCCCATGAGAAATCACGATGAATCATGACTCATAGATATTTAACAGAATCTGAAATTGAAATCCATACTCTGTTGAATAAATAATTAAAATCTAGTGAGCTATTATTGTTTCTCTAGAAATTGATGATGCAGCTTTTCTTTTAGTTTATAACATCTCTCTCCATTCCCTCACGCACCTAAAAAACTCAATACCTTTTTCCCTGAGAAAACATCTCGTCTCTGCATTTCTTATGCCCCCATTTCGATTGTTGCCAGATTTCACATTTTCTCAGGAGTTTGTCGGGAAGCCAGAATTCACGGGGCACTAATGGAATGATTTTATTGGCCATGTCTGTACTATACACACAACTACAGTTCCCGGAGCAGGTCAAAACATGGACTCGTCGCAATGAATCAACTTGTTCACAAACAGATGAGTAACTTTGATAATGTATATAATAAGCAGATAATGAGGACAGAAGAATTAAATAATGTTGTCAATTAGGAACATACATATGAGTGGAGTGTGGAAAAGATTCAATGTGCCGCATAAATGGATAACGAGGATGAAAGATTGAAACAATGTAGTCAATTAGGAACTGATGTATAAGCAGAATGACAAAAAGCAAAACAATTAAAAATGGGAGCGGCCTGTATTGTATTCTTCAGGCTATAAGATGCATCAAGATTTTCTGGAAGTTTTTTCAGGATGTAAATATGTTGGGTCACATACCCATTTGGGCCACATTTGCACCAATTCTACATATGATTAAGTCCATATCAGGCAACATACTATCAAAGTATTGGTATACACTTCATACTTATTGTGAAAATATATATTTGGTTACTAAAGGATTATTTTTGGGTATTTGTAATTTGTAAAGTACTAATTTTTTCAGACGTTTGTTCAACGAGAAAGATCAGGGATGAATTAGAAATTAATCCACGTCATAAAAACATCTCTACACCTAGGTGAAAGTCATCAGTTGACTTCTATTCGCTGTCGTGTTCAGGTTGCCCCTGAGGATGCCCACTTGGTGGGCGAAATGCATTGGGCTTATTCACAATCCCTTGGTTTTGGCTTAAGGAGTTCACTCACTTATTATATACTAGCCAAAAGTGCTGAGCTATCTTTGTTTATTTCTAGCCATGATTAAGTCCATATCTTGCAATATTTAAATAAAATATTATATGATAACAGTTAAACATAACATTTTAGATAAACTTAATTCATGAAAGTAAATAGTGATGATCTAAAACATAAATAATTGCTTCAAAACTTGAATAGCTAAATATGTAATCAGTAGTCATATTAATTAGGCTGTCAGAGTGTGCCGCGCACATCGGACATATAGACATACCTTACCGATAGTACTTGCTTTATTTAAACTTTAGATGAGATTTTTATTCCTAATAAATGAAATGCACATGTAATAATGATACACATGCTCAACTAGTCCTTTTCCTTTGCAACTCTTTTTGCCTCATACATAACCATTTTGATTGATATAGCAATACATAACTTCTTCTGTAATACCATTCAATTTTTTTCACTTTCTCCTCTAGTTGTGGCCATTTTGAACCTTTGGACCAAGCTTACGAAGACTGTTTCTCTTTTCCTGTCACCTTCTGTTTTTCCACCTTATTTCTCCATTCATGGATCATTTTTTCTGTGGCACATGCACTGAAATGATGTTCTGCTTCTTGGTTTCCGCACATTTTTGCATATTGAATCTCCTGAAGCTTGTAGGAAATAGCAACCTCCTACCTTCTTCCAAAAATCCACAAACCCAACATCTCCAGCTGTCCCATTGTTCCCAGCTTCAACTCTCTCACGAAATGCACCTCTGCCTTTGTTGACTCCCACCTACAACCTCTAACCAACCAAATCCCATCTTTTATTAAAGATGCAAATCACTTTCTTCAATGCCTCAAATCTCTCCCTTCCCCTCTTCCATCTAACACAATCATGTCCACTATAGACATCTGCTCTCTCTATAACTAACATTCCTCCTCATCAAGGATTGCCCATCTTGAGAAAACCACTGGGCTCAAAACCACCTGGCGCAAGACCCTCCTGCCATTTTCTAATGAAGTTGGCTGAAATGGCACTCCAAAAGAAACAACTTCTCTTTCGGAGGGTGCCACTATCTACAAATAAAAGGTACTGCAATGGAAGTGGGTTCCCCAAACCCCCTTTTTCCCATAACCCTGGGTTTTTCCAACTGCAGTATTTTCCAGGAATATTACCTCTGAGGTTGGCAAGAGACTACTGTACAATTTAAACTTTTAGTCATACCTGAAAATATTATTATTTTACTTTTCAAAAAATGTTTATTACCTCCAGATGATAGAAAACTGGTGACAATTGATAACTTCTCAGAGGTAGTGAAACGATTCAAAATGGCAGCTTTTTTGGCAGACCACGGCTCTGATTTATCCACAACAGATGAGAAGGATGATGGTGAAGAAATCTGTTGTGCTAATGTAATGCTGCTCCTGCACTGCTTACCAGCACGTGTGTCACCTGTCGTTTCCCACTCCAGCACATTGAAAAGAATCACATCAGCAAGAATTAAAAAGCATAAATCGTACAAATCAAAGGAACTTACCACAATTGAAATTAAAAAATTTCAGTTCTACTTTGACCTAAATGGAGAAGTTTCTAGCCACTTACAACTAATTTAAGAATCGTGTAAATCTATATAACTTCAAAACAACTGCCACAGAAATTAACTTTTATGTAATTATATATATAAAGTTTAGATGATTAAACATTGAAGGATTCCAAACAACACACTGATTTTAGATGCCTAACCAAGACACCTCCGCGGTCGGTCGCAATTTGAGTCATAATTGGGTGGGATAAGATGTGCATATGTTCGCTTTATGAGGGATTATATTGCTGGGGCTAACTTTGGTCTGTGTGATGGTTCACTCTCAGTTGATCTACTTGATCTACTGGTGTTATAGTGTGTGGACTAGTTACACAAGAAAATGCTATTTCGGAAAAAATTGACGGCAGGACTAAGTTGCTTAACCCTGTGATTTTGTGCATATAAGAACGAGACTATCGGAGTGAAACGATAAGTGAAGTTATCGGAGTGAAGCGATAAGTGAAGATGAGAAGTAAGAATCATTTACTTTTGTTCTCTGTTGGCTGCTGAAGTTGAACAAGATCCCAAAGCTACACCCTGCAAATATTTCTAAACATTTCGCTTATCCTACATCGCTTTTCAGTAAGTAAATCTCATTTCTTTTAAAAATGTATTATATTCATATTTATCTGCATAAAATTTCTTGCGAGATGACATAAATATGTATCATACAAACTTCAAAGACATCAGGATAATATTCCAACATTTAGATATTTAGTTATAGTTATACTTTTGAAACTTTTTTCACAATTTAAATTAAGTATTGTTATTGTACTTGTGTCTTTACACAGTAGGTCATATTTATAACTGTATATGTTAATCTATATCTAATTTTATATTACGGCATTTTGATAGAGCAGTTTCTTATTTATGACAATATTTCTTTGCTACTTTTTAACAACTGGTTGTTTGTTTTTTGGATCTTGAAAAAAGCTTACAGAATGTGCAAATTGCTTGGATTCATTTAATTATGCAATAATAAATATAAAAAATTGATCGTATTAGTGACAATTTTATGATTTTTTTATGAAATGGAATTAAATAATTAAAACACATATTTATATTATTTTCATTAAATTATTCTTATCCACATTCCTATTATAATATATTTTCAATCTTTCACCTCATACTGAAGAAGGCTTATTTAAAAAAATTAATAAGTTACGAAACAAAATAATTTTCCAAAAACCAAGATGTTTGCATGGTTTGTAGGGCTGTAGCAGACACAAGGAATATGCTTGAATAGAGGGATAGCGGTCACATGCCCTCTGCGGAGAGTAAAACTTGAGCAGACACCTGTGTCCACCATGGCAGTCAATCCGTCTTCACACACACAAGTTTGCGGGACATTACTCCATGGCAGGGACTATACCATTCACACAATGAACACATGTGGGTTTAGGGGTGTTAAAACCTCTCCAGGGACCCAGTCAAACACACACTTAATCAATAAATATATATTTCGATCACCAAGTGATCCTCTTCAGTGTCGTCTGAAGAAAAAAACAATGAACCGACAAGAACAGAGATATATATATCAGGAATGACTGTTAAAGAATTAAGGGGAAGAGGTGAAAGTAATCAAGCCAACGAAAATAAAGTTGGGAGGGATTGGTTGGAAATGTGGAGGGAGTTTGGGGTATAGAGCAACAAATAAACAGTATGGAAATATTAATGAATTTTCTTTCTGCCCTATAAGTTGTTCATTAACGAGAAAATAGGGGCTGCTTAGGTTATTCATCATATCTTTTTGTGTCACAAAACAAATAAACTTTTGTATGCATCTAACAGATGATTCGGGACATGTTTAAGGAGGGGAAGGTTATTGGGTGTTATTTCCATCCTAGTTGTTTTCCATGTAGGCAGGTAATTTGGCAAATTTTAAATTATAAAAATTTCTCAAATGAAATAATTTTTTTGAAAAAATTCATGTTTTGCGATTCACGAAAAAGTTAATATTTGGCTTGCAGTCAGGTTCACAGTTCAGCAAATTAGTTCAGTTCATTCCAATATTTGGTTCAGTTTGATTCATGTCTCTGATTATAAATGAAAACTATGAATTAAGGTGACGGAAACAGATAAAACAGACAGATAAAATGACTCATTACCATCCTTCTAGGTAAAATGTTAAATATTTGTAGTAAAAATGGTTCACTAAACAAACAAGTAAACAAATATTTCAGGACCACAAAATCCTATTTTACAGCACACACAGCATCCATTTAATGTACAAGTTATATTCTTGAAAATGTGTATGTTAAGAGGATGGCGATTTACAACTGTTATAAACAGAAATACATCCCTGTACAAGCCCATGAATTTTTTCACCCAAAATTTAGATGGAATATTGCATTACTGCATTTATAAAGTAACAAACAATAATTTTAAGCCTGGAAACAATTCATTAAAGCACAGAAACATCATAAATATGAATAAATACTGATTAAAAAATAATTACTTATATGAAAACATTTAACACTTGCAATAATTGATGAGTTGTTAGAGTAGAAGAAAAATTAATGGCAGGAGGATGGGAGCTTTTATCAGAGAATTTTGAGAGGGATATAGCTGGACATTCAAGAGGGGACTTTGTAGTTTTTTGAGGAGTTACCATTTTCAGATATTTTGTCATTATTATTAAAAAATTCACTCAAATTGTTAAAATATAAAATCATAAGCAAAATCCAAGATGTCAAGATGCCAATCGTGCATTGCACAGCAACAGCATACATATGGTGATAAGTCACACAATATACATAGTTTGCCTAAGTATAATCGGCATATCAGCAGAAAATATGTACATAGAGATATATGGTATCAATATACAATGTATTCATGGATGTACGTTAACTGGACACTGCCTGTTTTAATTTCTGACAATTTGCAATTGCCCCATTCAATATTTAGGAATTTTCAGGGCCACTGAAGAAAACACTATTGTGAACAGTAATGAATTGATTTCCATTGCTCATATATTACCATATTGCAATAATTCACTGTATGAATGCCCAAATATTAACTACATTGATATAAAAATTTAATAAATAAAACAACCAAATAAAATCAAATAAATGAAGAATATAGGTGTTATTAATATGTAACTTTGATGCTGTTTCGTAATCAAATTTTAGGACTACTATTTTAAAAATTTCTATATATTTTCAGTTTGACAGAACTTGTGCTACATTCAAGCATCTATAATAGAAATAAAAATATGATTAAAATTAGTACACACTTTCACATCATCAACAGCAAATTCTGCAGCCATTTTAGAGAGAGGATCCATTTCCACATCTTTCCCTTCTCTTTCCTTCATAAATTGGCTCAAAGGATCACCTCCCTCTAAAGCAGAAGAGAGAGGGTTTGTTGGCAATTGAGCATTCGTACTAGAGCTTTTACTTTGGAATGATGCATTATTGCCTCCACCAATAGGAGTGGAAGATCCGGTGCTGCTGCTAGTGCTTCCTCCAAACACCTTCCTTGCTACTCGGGACTCGGTTACCTAGTAAAAGATTTTAAAGAATAGATTTATGCGAAGAAAATGCAATTTACCTCTAGTTCTTTATACCAATGGCACCCTACCTATGCAGGTAGCTACATTTCAAACATTAGTAATTCATGGTTTTGTGCTGTCATCCATTATGCCATATATATATTCACATTAGAATTGTTTTGTTTCCTTGACCCAGTGGAGCTGCCACCCCATATATGGACATGCTTGTACCAGATCAGTAGGACCCAGATTCTTTTAAATTTAATTTAATAATGCGATTTCATGAAAATTAGCATATTTTTTTAGCTAAAAGAATGCACTTTTTTCCAGAAAAATGACTTCCAAAATCAGTCAGCATCTTATAGGCTGAGGATAGATTATTACTGTATTTAGAACTGACACTCACAAACCCACTGATCCCCAAAATGGAATAATTGGCTGTAATTCATCACAAAATCATTGAAATATAAGTTATTAATAACTAACAATAAAAAATTTTAATATACACATTAAGACCTTATGCAACATGAATTCTGACAACACATTTTCATTATTGCACTTTATTACGTCTGCTAACACTGATTACAATTCCAGTGCATTTCTGATGTTTGTTGCAATGTTTAATTCCTAATGAACTCATTGAATAGCAAGATTAATGTCACAGATCATTAGAATTCCAACAGATGTCATAATTTTTTAAAAAATATCTAAGATAAATATCATTATGTGTATTGAGACCGCAATGGCTACAAGAGTGGAAAGATATGCCCACACTATTTGCTACTAGGGAGGTCTGTCCCCCTGCCTGCTTTGCGGCCGAGCCCTGTCCTACAGCCTCGCAAGGCGCTTCACACCTCGCCTTTGTCAGCTGCTTCATGGCCAAATGCACTTCACTCACGATTTTATAGCCAAGGAAGAGGAGTGGGTGCATTTCGCTCGCTTTGCCATCCATAAATTATGTCATGCAATAAGTTGATTTCTATTTCTCTCAATTTCCCCCATTGCAGCAGTTAAATATCGATTTGAGACAATGTTTCACCCTTCTTTCATCAACATTAAACTCTCATTTTATCATCAAATCTACAATGTCAAGTTCTCAAAAGAAGAAGTGGGGAGGAGCTGTGCAGCAGAATTGCACACTGGCTTAAGAAAAGCATCTGACAAAAACACGATTCATTTTATTATATAGCGAGATATGCTTCAGGTGATTCAATATGCAAAAATGCAGAGAAACAGCAGCAGAACATCATGTTGGTGAATTGAGAAAACCGGAAGAAAATTTCACATACATAGATGTTGGGTGGAATGGAAGAATTTCTGATGGAGTTGTTTACAAAAATTCATCTTTGTACCAGGCAATTAATATTGATAAAAATTTCAATATACCTGAAGCCAAACCATTGTCAGATCAAGTAAAACCAATTCCATACTTGCTACTTGCCGACGATGCATTTGCTTTGTGCGATACTTTAATAAAAAGCTATCCCAGATCTTTAGAACTGATACTAAACAAAGTATTCAACTACAGACTGAGTAGAGCAAGAAGTAGTATTGTGGAAAACAGTTAGGCATGATGTTGAATAGATTTAGAATACTTAAGAAATGTTTGTGTTTAATAGAAGAAACAATAGAAAAAATCGTAAGTGTTGCTGTGTTTTGCATAACTAGATTCATAAAAACAGGAAGTTGTGTTCCTTTTATAACAAAGATCCCTCTGCAACCCTTTCTAATGAAAACAAGGAAGTATTACATAACATTGTCAGACAAGGAAGTAATTGTTCTATTATGTATACCAGAGAAATTAGAGAAGAAATTGCAGATTATTTTTATAATGAAGGGCAGGTTGACTTTCAGTGGCAACATATATAATTATGTGAATTTGTAATTAAATTATTATAAAATAAAAGTTAAATATGTGCTTACTTCTTGTCGAGTATTACTGAAATTGGATGATGATTTTCTGGGAATTATTTGGTCCTTAATGAAATACATCTCCTTGTACCAACAAATTGATGGTTTATATATGTTATCTGCTGAACTACCAGTCATAATTAAGCTTTCTATTTTTTTGGTTTCTTGTATGAATGTTGAATGCAGAGAATTGATCTTTTTCTTCACAAACTCAACAGGTATTTTCATGGCATCACTAATATTATTGTAGGCATTTAATCGTAAGACCTTATTTTTATAGTCTTTTGATTAAGTGTCCCACAAATACAGGTAAATGCGACACAATGATATAAATGTCATAGTTTGTTCATCACTAAAAATACGTTTTTCAATTGATGCCATTTTGAAATTCACAGAATAACAGCTACTTGGACAAGAATTAGGAAAGCCACCTACCTATATGAGTAACTTTCACACACAGTTATAAAAGCATACTCACAAAAATTACTACCCATATTCAACTAAACGTTGTCAATGATTTGAGTTGACAGCATCTTGACTTGAAGCTGAAATAACACAAAAAATACTGACTGATATTGACACACACATCTGTTATGCTAGGCTTCTCCAGTGATCACATTATTTGCATGCTAAAAGTGTTTTGGATTGAAGTATTTTTTATTAAATTTGATTTATTTGCATAGTGATATTGTATAGCAATGGGTCCAAAGAGTAGCAGATATATCCTCCTTCTCGAAGCCCCCTCAGGGGTCATTAAAATCCTCTTAATCCCCTTTAGTAGAAACCTTACAAGCTTTGTGAGTTTTGCAGAAAGGATGATGCTAAACTTGAAATTATTCTGCACTATTGGGATAACTTGAGTTTAACATATCCAGATTTTACTGTCGTTTGTATTCAGTGTTGCCAATCTAGCAAATTTTTAGCTAGATTTGGTGACTCTAGGTTTGATCTAGCCCCTAAAAAAATATTTATAGTGACCATTAAACAAACTAGCTAATTCTAGCTACTGGCTAAAATTATTGCATCAGCATACATACAAACCCCAAAAAAATTGAATAACCAAAATGTATATAGATAAGCAGAATATTCTTTTCATTTGTCTCTTACTTTTTAATTATTTTCTTATTTGTAATTTGAGCAATTAAGTACAACATCGAAACAGTGGATATCATTTACAGGAATGGTGGTAATGTGTGCCATAAGGATAAAGGAAGAGAGAGAGAGAGAGCTTTTCAAAATAAAGTGGGGATTAATCAATCAGAGAAGAAAATTTTCATTGGAAAGCACTAGCTACTTACTCTATTATAGACACCATGTCAAGTATATTTCTATGCCCAAAATTTGCTGGAATAACAGTGACCTAACATCATATCCGGAAAAGAATTTGTCATAAGATAAGTGCCATATTTTCAAAAGTCCCAAAATTTTATTTTTAGCGCACATTTTGCGAGTTAGATGGTTTTAAATGCAAGTTACAAAACAATCTATCGCCTAATGTAACTGGTTTTCATACTCAGTTGCAGAGAGCATTATTTTTCATCCTCTAGTGACCAGTCTAGCGACTTACTGAAAAAATAATTGGCTTGTGGCTCGATGGAGTGGTTATCCTTCTTTAGGCCTAATGGAATTTGCAGTTCAATAAGAACAACAAAATAAACGTTTTGTTTGCCTCTATTACAGTAGATTTTCGTTAATCATACAGCAAGTGGTGTAGGAAATAATTAGTTTTTTGCATTTCTTTTCTAGTGATGTTAACTCATGAACTCGAGTTCACAGAAGTGTTCATGGCTCTCTGTAAATTTTCTAGTTCAAACACCATGTTCTCTATCATTCACATGACTATATTACCCCAGACTGGAATTACATGTGATTTTTCTTGTCACTAGAGATACTATTTTCCAATTTTGGGCACCTTAAAATGAAGTCATAGGTTCTTGTTCATTATCTGGCCGCATTTCAATACAGCAATAGTAGCGCCATAAATGGTGAGAAAGTGATGAGACATTGTACTACTACGTCATACCTACATATTACAGAAATATGAATGTCTTCTTCAGCTCCCCAGGTTGGGTTGGGTTGGTTTCCTTTCCATGTTCACCTAGGTCTCCCTGTTGGGTTGATCTTCATTCATGTGGAGATGTGAGCTCGACAAGGAAGATGACTTTGATCAAATTCTTCAAGATATCACTGCCTTTAGCCCACCAGAAATTGATTTATGATTTGTTGTTGTTCAAATAAATATTTTTAAAGGTGATCAGATAATGAATTGGGATGAAGACGACACCAAAGAAAATAGGGAATCTCCTAAAGCTAAGTGCCATATTTCCTAAGATTCAAATTTCTGTAATATGTAGGTATGATGTAGTACAATGTCTCGTCACTTTCTTGCCATTTACTGACACTGCATTGAAATGAGGCCGGATAATGAACAACAACCATCATGTTATACTATTTACTTTATGCCATTTCTATGTTAATGTATGTTTTTATTGATTTACTTAGGTTCAAATACCATTCATATCATATGTGACACTATAAAGCCCCATAAAATACAGTATATATGGTCTTTTTGTGTTTCAAGAGGTTTTGAAACCAATTACCATAGTAACCTGAAAGGAAGATGAGGTTTTTTCCAAAAATTGCAGCAAAAAAATTGGGGATCATCTTACAACCAAGTATAAAATTTTAAACACCACACGGAACTCCTTGACGCCAATTGTATGTCCACAAAAAAGAATTTATTTGTATATACACATTGCACATATTACATTTAATTTATTAATACAACACATTTAATCATATTCTTGAAGTTTACAATATGTAAATAAGTGGATTCCTACCTTGTATGTAGCTACTGTTGGACAGGGAATGTTGAAAAACCTATGTCTCAACTTGTAATCAGTTGGCTAGGAAATTTGATATGTACAGCGTTCAAAATACATACACTAAGATTGCGGGCATTTTACACATCTTTTTACAATCTAAATACTACTTTTTGATTGACACTATGATTGTCAGTGTTTTAAGCATGTCTTGTTACAATTTAATCTATTAATTAATACAATCTATTAAGTAAATCTCTAAGAAATCAGAGTGCATCTTATAGCCTTAAAAATATGGTAATCTATTGATGGACTTCATTTTATGTTATTATTTATTTCACTTGATGAAGAACAAAAGGGGCCATTTAATTAGTTTTGAGGTTTCTAATATTTTTTGGTGCAATTTCTGAGCCCTCTGCCCCAAAATCATATATTTCTGAAATTTTATCAAATTATGATAATTTCTTAATGCTCCAAAATTTCGATCATAGGAGAAAATTGCATTTTTTACTGCTATCCGGAATGTGTTAATAGCAATATCCAGGAACATAACTCTCCAAATGTTATGACCCAACGGTAATACATAACTTTCAATGAAATGCTTAAGAGCTAACTTTTTATTACAGGCATATAACAACTAAAATGCACTTGGCAGGCATTAAAAAGTAATTTTTCAATAAGATTCTCTATGAAAAATAGATCAATAGGAAATAAAGGATCTAAAGATGATGAAATCAAAAGTTTTATGACTAACCAGCTATTTATTAAAAAATTCATAAAAGAATTCCATCTTACTGTAATAACAAGTGGCTTTAAAGGATGGTCCGTCACTTCTTCCCATAGTAATGACTTCTGCTTCTCTTGCCCATAGTCCCTAACTCTGCATACCCTGTAATATTAAAAATAATTTATGCAAACCAGATCACAACTATGAAAATTCTGATGAGAACTGTTAAGTCAACATTTATATGAACAAATTGTATTAGCTCTTTTTTGGTAGCCAACTTTAAAAAAGAAAATTCACTAGAGAAATATCGAACTCATTATATAACTGAGAAAATTCAAGAATAAGCACTTAAATATCAATTAGTATTTCAATTCAATAATTGTTTTATGGACAAGTAGTTAATACATAGGTATAAGGAAGTTAATGCAGTTCATACAGCACCATTTTTTGTCCACTTTTATTGTTACTCTAGAGTCTATGATGCATAATCTATATTTTACTTTGCTATTTATTATGAATTGTTGTTTTTGTTACTGATACACATGCTCATTTTAAAATCTACTTGAGGAATCATTGCAGTGTAGCCAAAAGGCACATCTGGTTTTCATAATTTTGTTATGGCTATTAAAGATACCTAATTGTTGGTAGCTCAATAACATTGGCTCAGATTATTAAAGGTAAAGTACTCCTTTAGCCATGGCTAAAGGAGTACTTTACCTTTAATAAAGATACCTAAGATAAATACTTACCCTTTTCAATTTTTTCATACTGAAGCGCTTATTCTTGAACTTAAACACAGATATACACTTAATCTTTAATATAATACACTAATGCCTGTATGTTCTGGCCTTGGAAAGAGGAGAGTGGAGGGGGTGGAGGGGAGAGGATTGCACCAGAGAGGAGGGGCAGGGAAGGTACGCACAACTGGTAGCAAGATAGGAGAGCAATTGTGGCACCAGGCTCCTAGTTACATAAAATAATCATAAATTTTATAACCTTTTTGGACTGAAAATTCATTACATTTTAGGACTGAAAAAAAGTATTTCAGCAACAATGCACTTTTGTTGCAATATTTATAAAGTATTTAACAAAGTGGCAATTATAAAACACTACTGTGATTATCCACCAACAATAGTGGAAAGATGCACACATGCATGCATACATGTGAGGCAGAGGCATTCTATATGATTCATGCAATCATGTCAAAATATATAAATATTAATGGCTTAGTATAATGTCTATGAACTGAAATACCAGTGATGATGCCAAGGAAATATCAAATTTTTTATTCACTGACTCATTTCCTAATCAATTATAATTAAAACAATTGACAATTTTTAAAAACTTGCCTAGTTCAAATAGTACAAATGTAATCTTTATGTTCACGTTTATTCTTTCGTTGTGAATTACCCATTTTTTCACTTAAAAACACTGTATATACCTAAAGAAAATAGACATTTACATCCATTTCTTCGTCGTAGATTATCCATTTTATTTATTTTTATTTATTTATTTATTTTGGTCCAAAAACAGCACATTGGCCTTTACATTGGATACACCCAAAACAATATTTAAAAAATATATATATATATAACAAAATACCTATACATATCAAAATATATATAAAAACAGAAATTAACACACATAAGATGGATGTAATGAAAATAAAAATTACAGAAACAAGACAGCTTTTCAGAGACATTCGCCACCTGTGGAGGCACGGAGGAGCGAGGACCTACATGTAATATCCAGCGAGGGTGCTACCTTTTGTAAAGCATTAAATGAGGTGGGAATGCGGTAAAAAAGCGACCTTTGGGATATAGATAGCCGGAAATGCGGAAGATGAAAGAGAGAGCACAAACGAGTGGAACGTGATGGGACACGTAGAGAAAAAAAAGAACAAATATCAGTGGACCTGTAGAGACCATTCACCGCAGTGTGAATGAAATGGAAATCAAAATATTGCCGCCTGAGATGCAGAGGACGCAGTTTAAGAGCGGCGAGAACACCTTGTTTACTTAGCAAACGGAAGGCAGGAACACGGTTCCTCGCGATCGCAAGGAAGAAATTTCCCTTCATTTTCCAAATTTTGCATGTGCACGAAAGAAAATTAAATTAATTAGGTATTTACAGCAGATATTGTTTACATCAGTTGTCACAAAGATTGTTTTTGTTGACAACAATTAAAAAACACTGGAAAATTTTTCTAAATCAAAAGTGAATTACGACTTTCTAGTTTGACTTTCTTGAAATCGGCTACTCCTTTGATAAAAATGAACTGAACAAAACATGCTATTTGACTAGTTCTACAAAGTCGTTTAAAGACTTTTTCGTTTAAGTGATATTGTATGAGATATAAAGAAAAGTTCATTTTTTGTCAACAGTTAAGTGGCACTCCTGATTAGGTCATGTAAACTATTTATAACATTTTCTTAGTTTCTTTGCCCCTATGTCCTAAATACCAAATTTCATCAACATCTGCACAGTAGTTTCTGGGATGAAACATGGGGATGGATGGACGGACATGACCTGACCAAAAGGCATTCCTATTTTTACTTATTGTAAAGAACGCCTAAAAATGAGGGGTATCTTACTATATAAAATTTGATTTTGATCAGTCTGTCCCATGTCTATGGACTTAAAAGGAAAAATGAAAAATCTCTTTATAACTTGAAAGCTTTTCATTCTTTTTCAATCAAACTTTCAGGGTTTACTTTACAGAACAGCTTTTATATTTTAAATTTCTTTCGTCAACATGGGTTCAATTCCAGTATCGCTCATAAATAAACAGGAAAAGGAAGGGGTTGGAAAGGAAGGTGAAAGCAAAAAAAAGTTAAAAATGTTACAAAAACTTGGTAAAAGGGCCAAAGTCAACAATGTTGATACAAAGTATTTACAAAATATTCGGTAAACTAAAGAGAGAATAATTATTCAATTGCCTTCCATTCGTTTTCTGTGTAACCCCTCCTGTCTCCCTCCCCTCCTTTTTTCCCTATATATATATGGAACGATTTTTATATTTTATCACCTGATGATGCTACGATCATAGTGAAACCGGTCGTGCCAAATAAATTTGTGTAAGTGACAAAGTTCTTTCTTTTTCTCGATTTTGAAGTATGGTTTACAAGAGAATAGGTTATTTGCAATGGCTCTAATAGCTCTTTTCTGTAGTGTAAAGATGTGATCCATATGGCAGAATCTGGCCCAAACAATTATGCCATACCTAATTTGGGAGTCAAAATATGCATAGTAAATTTGTAGAGTCACATTTGAGGAGACTGAGTGATATAAGTTTTTTAGCATATAAATGGGTGTCATTTATTTGCTAGATATTCAACGTTTTTACCAGTCAAGATTTTCAGTTAGATTAATACCTAAGATTTTTATTTCACTGCAGTTCGTGAGTGGGAGATTGTTAAGTTCAAGTGATGGATATATGACTTTTTTTGTTTTTTGGTTGTTGTTGGTTTGTATTTATGGCTAATCAACCTCTTGGATTATTATAGCCATAACTCCTTAAAAACACTCACAAGGGAGGAGGGAAACCTGGTGCCAGCATTAGCCTACTCTTTATGAAGAGCACAAGGGGGGCAGCTGCTTAATGTCCTTTCCGAGGGATGGAGTGCTGACTTGCATGGTCTCCTCAAATCACACAAGTAGGGGACAGGACTATCCCAGGTTGAAAAATCTGACCTCCATCAGATTCAAACCTGGGACCACTGTGTGGAAGGCCAACACTCGAACCACTCTGTCACCATCACCTCTGATGTTTTTTGGTGGTTTAATAAAAGTTTATTGAGCATTGTCCAGTTGCAATAATTAAAACTGCAGGATTTTAAAGCATAAAAAGTCACAGAGCATGATAAGAGTGGCCCCAACCAGCAATGCTGTACTTAAGCCTACTATAAATGTAAACATAATAAACAATAAGTGAAGACTCTTCATTTATGACAGTATAAAATCTTTTCAGCATGAAACACTCAGATGCAACTTTTTTACTAATTGAATTGATGCGAGGTTGGAAAAACGACCCGGGTTCGACTAGAGGGGTTTATTTCTTTTTCTCATAAGGTAACACATAAAAATGGACTTTTCGACGTGCAGGCTTTTATTCTTTTGGAAATAAAAATTAGAAAAAACTAACCTTCGATCATTTGATTTGAGCTATTTTAAAGAAAAATTAACCCTTTGAGTGCCACGCTGATTTCGGTGGGTATGTCCAAAAGTCCCATGGCTATTTCAGCAATTTTGCATCAATCTCTAAGAAAAATCACATACATGCTATTTATTCATATTCTTGCCTGATTCTTTCAGTAATTTCACAAATAATTACAGATATTAATTATATTAAGGGAATTTTATAATTCATCTCGTGATTTTGTTTTAATTTTTTAAATAAAAAAATAAAAAGTCAACTTTACTTTGAATCAAGTGTGGTATTTTAATTTTCGCTAGTATATTTAACTTATTTTCATAAGGCAAGACATCCAAGTAAAACATTGCAAAAACCCACAAAAAATATTAAAAATGAAATAGAAAAATATTATTTGCATAACTGCAATTTTAGCACTTTTTATTAGTCTATGAAAAATCACATACATGCAATTTATTCATATTTTTACGTGTTTCTTTCAGTAATTGCAGAAATTATATATAAAACATTACATTCTATAATACTATAAATCCATAATATTTATTTATAAAATTAAAAAATATTTTTCTATGATTTTACATTTTTTATTAAAAAAATCACAAATATCTTCTAAAATCTCAAAATTTTTCTCCTCTAAATAACATTGAATGAGTTTATATAACAAACCAATTCATCATCCTCAATTCTAACAGTGAAATTATCTTTGTCTATAAATGCCATCCTGAAGGAATAGAGGTAACATTTCACGAAAATGAAAAAATCATAACTCAACAAATAATCAACGTGAACAAAAAGAACGGAAGATACGTGAACGGTTGCCAATCATGCTTGGTCTGAACCAAGACACAAAATTAACGTCAAGGATACAAAAATAATACCCAAGGACGGATGGTATTATCACAGATTAATCTGTGAGGCTATAGAGATCATCAAATACCTGGAAAAGACTATTCCTCTCCACCAACTGATTGGATGGCCAGCCATCCAATCAGAGTGCCCCACAACCAACTGGAGGCACTATATATAGGGACAGAAAAAATCTGCATGCCACTTCGACCTGAAGATGCTAGGAATAAATTGAGACAGCTTGTCTCCTATTTGTTAGGAAGGATCTGATCAAGTTATTTGCCACTCCAGAGATGCCATGAGATTTTAATTTTCTGAGTAATACTTCATGGTCCACAGAGTCAAATGATTTACCGTATATACTTGTGTGTAGGTCGAGGTTTTAAGATGAAACTCTGGGGTCGACTTATACACGAGAAATATTTTTGATAGGTTTAAACCCATGACTGCAGTTATTAAAATTTGATGGAATTTACACTCTTGTTGTACTTTAACTGTATCAATAACTATCGAATATTTGAATACCAATGTATAGAAATAATAAATTAATATATAATTTGGTGAACTTAAGTTGATCTCTGATGCTTTGCAAATAATTAAGCAATTTTGGTAAATCTAAATTTCGGTAACGGTGACAAGACAGAAAACTGGCAGCAAGACAGATGCGCAATATGTTAACTCCTTAAGATGTAAATAAAAAACACCTCAACAGTGATTTGTAGAAAGGCAATACCTAACTATAAGCATCGCAGATTAAATTAGGATAAAAATTATGGTACTATGCGCATAACCGAGGCAAAGGTAAACAAGGCGATGCTAGCGCTGAAGATGCCGAGAAAGTGGAAAAACGGAAGACAAACGTAAATATAAGATTTCAAGGTTTGTTATGTAAGGGGAGACATGTAATATTCTTTATTGTAACGTCAGTGGTGCTAGGGTCGCTTTGTTTACCTTGCGCATTCTTTCTTTCTACGTTCACATTTCATATTACGGATATTTGAAACTTACGAAATATTAGGCTGGGTGCACACTGATGGAGCGAAACACTTTAAAGCAAAAACGTTTTTTTTTATCATGCTCGTGACAGCTTTTTATATGTTTTTATTAGGACCGATGCACATTGGTTAGTCAAAAAGCAAAAATGCTTTAAAACGCAATAAACCACAATCGAGCATGCTCGATGTGCAACAGGCATCTTTGTTTTACATGAAAACCTTTCACTCTGTGCATGTGTGAGTTTCATATCAGCTTGCTAGTTTTGTTTTAACAAGTAGAGACTCACTCCAATTTTACTTTTTAGTAGAACAAACGAGGTACACATAGTGATATCGTACTGTGGATGCTGGTTTGTGTTCGATTGTGCGTTTGCTGTATTTGTGTAGAACATGGAATTGGATGCTGAAAAACTTATTGTGCTGGTAGAGGAAAGACCAGCCATCTATAATTATATGCTGAAAGAACATCATAATCAGTGTATAACAGACAAGCTGTGGGAGGAAATTGGAAAAGAAATTAATGCAACGGGTGAGTTAAATCTTTTATTTTATACTCTTCCAGCAATTTTTCAGATTAATTTCAGAGTTTACTCAGTGAATACATATTTATTTTACCATGGAACAGTTCCTTCCTTTGAATTAAAATAATCCATAAACTGATTACATACAGCTAATGCGGGATTAGTAGTCCTCCTTTGATCTGAATCGCATGTTGATTCTTCTATTCTATTTTAAAGAAGTAATAGTTTCTCATGAATATCTGAAAGAGTTCCCTCCCTCTCCCAAATTAAATTGTGCAAAACAACAAACCAATGTAATCAATTTAGCCTTTTCTGGGCTTAGAAGCATGACTGATTCAAAATCATGAAATGTTGTAGTTAGCATACCGAATGCACACTCCACTATGCATCTGGCTCTTGAGAGGCGATAGTTAAATATTTTTTCTGAGACATTAGTTGCTTTCTCGGAAATGGTTGCATTAAGCTCATACATAAAGGATAAGCTTCATCACCAACAAACACGAAAGGGAGTTTCCTCTCAGTTGTAAAAATCACTTTTCTCGGTGGCGGTAAATCTAAATTATTTTGGAAAAACAACTTCCCAAATTAGAGGCTTTAAATACACCACTATCACTGTTTCGACCAAAGTCGCCTACATCAACAATTAAAAATTTTGCATCAGCATCAACGACTGCTTGAAGAATTATAGAATGATAATTTTTATAGTTGAAGTACGACGAGCAAGAATTTACTGGACATTCTATAAGAATGTGTTTGCCGTCGATTGCTCCTATGCATAAAGGAAAGTTCCATAGCTCATTGAACCTATAGGCTACATCTTTCCATTTTTCCTCATTGTGTATTGTCATGTACAAAACAGACAGTTCATTCCAGAATACTTGACAAGTTTCCTCAATAATTTTACTGATTATAGTAGCTCGAACATGAAAAAGCATGCAATAATATATATGGAGTGCCCTGAGGTTATTTGTTTGTTTGTGTATTTCTGGCTAATCAACTTCTTGAATAATTATAGCCATAACTCCTTCAACAACAGACACACAAGGGAGGAGGGAAACTCAGTACCAGCATTAGCCTACTCTTTACGAAAAGCAACAAGGGGGCCAACTGCTTAATGTCCCTTCCAAAGGACAGAGCGCTGACTTGAACATTCCTCTCAAAGCACCCAAGTAAGGGACGGGAAGATCCCAGGTTGAAAAATCCTACTATCTCTGCTGAATTTCGAATCTGGGAGTGTTGCATGGAAGGCCAATGCTCGAACCACTCTGCCACCACCATCCATGCCTTGAAGTTATATCAAGGGCATCTGTCAAGTTACCCTTAAATACAATGAAGTTACTATTATGTGATCTGTAGAAACATAAATTGGAGATTTTTGATTGGAAGTTTCTGCAGCGGACAGCATTGTTGTATGGTGTTCTCGGGAGAAGCTCCTGGAGAAGACTGCTGCAACGCGGACGAAATGTTGAGTAAACCATGCTCTCTACGCAGCTTCTCCCAAGAACACCATACAATAAGTTGGAGATACGGCAATTATCAATTACTAAATCAGTAAAATGACATTCAAAATCCAATGCTACACAAAGATTACTAACAGTTTTTAACTCACCAGACTGCAATCCATTTCTAAATAATGTTAATATGCCACCATTTGTAGACAAATTTCGGCAAAAAGAAGAGACAACTCTATAATCAGGAAAATTTAATAGACTAACTTCACTGTCTTTCAGCTATTGTTCAAGTCATACACACAGTGTCTGGGATGGTTTCAGTTACGAAAATTTCTAATTCATCAATTTTATTCCTAATGCAATGGATATTTAAATGCAGAACTTTAAGACTTTTCTGTGAGCTAGGATCTACAACGTCACCTAACAGTCACTTGAGTTTAGGTTTGTTGACTCTAGCTTTACCTCTGGTAGTGACACCGCTGGAGGAGTTAACAGGAGCAACAAGTGGGAGGACAGAAGTCATGTCCAAAGATGGTGCAGTCAAGACAACAGGAACTGTTGGGACTGTTATGTCAATGTTGAATGATGGGGTTAGGTTGGTATCTTCAGTTAAAGTATGTGGCGCTGGTATATTGACTGCGATAGGGTTTAACACTTTAGGAAAACGGAATTGGTTGATAATCACCCATATAATAATCTAGCAATATACATTGGCATGTAGAATAAAAACAATTTTCTATATTAATAAATTCAATTATTCATTTATATACGAAATTTATTTTTATGTAGTAGTTTACGAGTGCTCAATGAGTTTATTATTTGGTGCCTATAGCTGGACTACATTCACCATTCCCTAAAACATGTTCCAGTAATATTTTTTCATGTATATAAATGACCCATCGCTGCCATAGCTCAACATCTGAATGCAAATTGAAATCTATCACTATGAGTATAAGTTCATCTCCATAATCAAGCAAGGTACTGGTGCCTAGAGACAGGCAGATTGAGGGAGAATATCGGCCCAGGGGTTTTTATCTGAACCAGCCCTTATATGATATTTACTTAAATACTTATATATACTCAAAAACAAAATTCACATAGGAATTAAAATTATATTATTGTTTTTCCATGTTGTGGCATAAATATTTCAACAAATTTTTTATACATTTTAAATTTTGTTAATTTTAGCATAAATGTGAATGGCCCATTGGGGCCTGCCCAAATGCCCGATAGGTTGATCCACCCCTGCCTAGAGATAACTATTCTTGAAAAATATAATCTGCACTTTTGTAGATATTGCGGAAATTTGATTTGTACCAGACCATTTATGAGTTAAATGAAATATAATAAAGAAAACTGCTAAAATGTACTTGAAATCTGTAACTTTGGTAATTTGTTGGAATTTGGCCATTCAATGCGGAAATACGTAAAACCCAATCACGCCACCATGTTCAGAGAAGTTTATTGCAAATTGGGTGCTGCGTAAAATCGAATCAGCATTGCAGGAAGCCACATTGAGCGAAGTTCTGCTGTACTCCTATTTATATCCATATAGTGTTCCAAAATTATGCTACTACAGTAGTAACAAGATGTAAAAGTATACTCTATAAATGGAATACACAGATTTCAAAGGTGTTCTTTATGGGAAATTCGTATAAAATGGTAACAACAGATTGGGTGGTTTTTGAATTTTTATCTCTGAAACTAGAAGTCATAATTATGTGGTCTCGTGGATGTTTTTGTGGTAAATGTTGTCCTCTATCCAAATAAATGTTTTAATCGATACCTTACAGATCATTTGAGCTAGGGAGAGAAAAATATGGTATTCAATTGTTGCTTGACGGATGACATTTATCAAGATGCGAGTATAATTTTATTTAAAATGGAATTTCTAATTGACGTATGCAGATCAAGATCAAAATTCGGAAATAAATTTAATTAGGATCTCCAATACCAATTCAACGTGTATTTGATAACAGACCATAAAAACAACATTTTGTTATGTTAGGCATTCATTATTTCAAGTCTCGAATTCTATTACTTTTAAAGTAAAACCAGCTTCAGATTCATTCTTTTCATTGGCAGAGACATTATGAGGGTACCTATTTCTTGTCAGTAATACAACGCAATGAAGTACTTGTCATGTGAACACTGAGGGTAACACACATATTTCCCAATTGGCACATAATTGAGATCTGCACACAGTCGACCAGTCTATAATGCAGTATCCTAGAGTGTGGTTTAAGGTATTTTCTTGTGCCCTGTGCTCACAAGCTTTTTCATGTCGCCTGAAATCCCTTTCACTGTGGTTTATTGAATGTTTCTATTCTTCATCTACTATATCATAAAGTAGGATCTTTGCTTTGCTCTACTTTGTCAGGTAGTAGGTGGTTTTTCAGTTGCTGTTGCCTAAAATTTTGCCAGGTAGGTTTTTTCCATGCACTAGCATAAAAATTTTTGCCCAAACCAAGGTCATGGTCTTATCCCAAAATCAAGATCAGGTAAGTGTAGGAAAGTATATAAGTTCCATTTCAATGGTGAGCAATAAAAATTTTCGTTGAGGGAGATCAAATATTCTGGACAAATAGCAGCCTTCCGCCAGCAGTTTCACGCAACTGTCCAAGTTAAATTCCTCCAAACCACAGCAAATATTTGGATGGTTTCAAGCAAATTTACATTTACACCACTGCCCATTGAAAGATTACTTAGTATTGTGGCATGGATAATACCCTTGTCTAGTTGCTGCAAAACAGATGAGCAGTTGAGTGGTATGAACATTATCTTTATATTTTCCAAATGTCTTGTCACACTGCTGTGTGCAGAACAATTGTCAATCAGTAGAAGTATTTTCTTCTTTCATCTTCATGTCCAGAGAAAAAAGCCACTCTTGGAATGTCACCTGTCATTCAGGCTTTGCTGTTATGGCAGTAATCGCATAGCAGAGTGTGAATGTTCTTAACCCATTCACTGCTGGCTATTCCCTGGAACTTGTATACTTCCACACAGCAAAAAAAGTGAAAAGAAAAGCTTAAGAAAAAACAATTCTTTTTATCTTAATATAGATATTTATTTTCCAAAAACAAAAAATAAAGCACTTGCATACATTATTACACATTTAGAAATTTTATTAGGGTGATTATCTTTGAAACAATTATCAAAACACAATGCCTATCACACTCTCTACACCAGAATCTCATATCCTTTCATTTTTTCATCCTTCATTTTGAATTTTTACAAACATAACATGGTTGTTCAGCTTCCATTCTTTTCAGAAGATGGTATGGTTTCACAGAAATGTCCTGCACATAATCTATTAGGATTATATTCTACACATTCCACATGTAGTTGATGCACAACAGCCATGACAAATTTTCTCACTGGATACTTTTTACCTGTTTTTAAGAAATACAGATAGTTCTGCATGACAATATCAATTAGGTGAAAAAATAATTTCCTATACCATTTTAAAGATTTTCTTATGCATTCTACAGAACCAATCATCATATCATAAATCTCATATTCAAAATATAGTCAACTATAGCATTTGGTTTCCAAATTTTTTCTTTTGTTCTGGGGAATTTCTAACCAGTATCAACTTATTTACCTTCATAAATAGTGGAAAGGATGCAAACATTATCATTTCGTTGCAATAATGTTTGCAGTTTTTTGCTAGGAGAACTCATCTTTCTTCATTTCGGAAGGAAAATTTGGCATATTTATTCAATTAAACCTCACTGTGTCACAAGAACCTGTATTACTGTTATAACAAAACTGACAAAGTCCTGGACTCATATAATAATTATCTGTATATAGAATGTGGCCTTTACCAAAATATTTTTTTAACAGTTTCTTTACCACTTCATCAGATATGGCCAAATTACCATTACAGTCAATATTTGTTTTATTTACAGAATAGACAATCATATCCAACATAATTCCAGTCTCATAATCACAAAGAACAAAGATTTTTATAACAAACCTGTCTTTTGGAGGGTATACAGGGTGATTCAGAACTCTACCAACAAAATTATAGTGGTAGTAAGGGGTTTCGCACGAAACACCTTTCAAAACTTCTGGCACTGCTTAACATCCGAGATATAAGCTTTGGAAGTTAACACCCTGTGCCTTGAGGTAGGCAACCTGGTCATGTGGTGAGTCAAATGTATGCGATTTGTTGGCATTTCTTTGCTGTGAGGTACAAGAAGGAAGAGTGAATGTAAGTGGCTCTTTGTGTAATGCAGGTTTTTAATACCCTTACACCATTCCCAGTGATCACAAAAGCTGCTAGAAATGGCGGCAGCAAACAACGCTCACTGACATGACATTGACTGCTGAACACATTCAAAGATATTAGGCGTGTTCCTAATTTCATCATAGGCAGCTTGAATGCGGGGGATGAGATCTTCCTCGCATTCCACGTGTCATACACTAGGGTCTTAAGATTTTCCCACAAAGTAATCCAGTGGATTCAAGTCAGGGGACCGCAATGGCCATGGCACAAGACCACCATTCCCAATCCATTTCTTGCGGTTCTTCGAATTCAGATGGTTATGCGCCACCAATATTGATGGAAAATCAATCTTGGTGTGCTCTGACAGTTGTCATATAAGGGTTTTCCTCCTGCCACAAGTGCATGTTGTGAGTTGAAGATGCCATCCCTCAGAATGTAGCCTCATCAGTGAACAACACGTTGCTGGCAAAGAAGAGGTCTGCAAGAGTGTGCTGGAGGTACCACTGGCAGAAAGCTACAGGTGTAGATAGTCGTTGGCATTCAATGCTTGCACTTTTTCCATATGAAGAGGGTAAAGCTATTGCTTGTGTATCTCCTGCTACACAAGCTAATGTATGACCTCGACAGTGAGCAAAATTCTGCGAGTGCTAGTGGAAGATTCGGCAGCAACCAAGTCCAAAATTTCTTCCTCCAAAACCAGTGTGCAAACAGTCCTCTGCCTTCCTGTAAGATGCATGTTTGCCTTCAAAGAACAGTGCTCATGGAAATGCCTGTCAATGCTTGTGAATGTGGAATGATGTGACTGCAATCGATTTGGGAACTGTTCTTGGTACAATCGCACAGATTCTAGTCCGTTACCCCATTTGCATTAGCTTTACCATTATCTGCAAATGAAGACAACACAAAAGCAAGAGACAAGTCTTGTGACACACTTACCAAAAATTTAAGTCTGAATATCCAGTCCAATAATCCTGTAATTCTTTCTTTATTACTAATGGCATGAACAAAGTTCATGCAATAAACACAAAGTTCTTCAATATTTACATCTTTCCATGACTGATGACAGGAATTTGATGATATGACACTTTCATTTTCAATAAATTTGTAATAGTTATTTGTCTATTTGATGATATGTCCCATAAATGTTTTATCAAAAAACACCTCAAAATATTGGTGCTCAGCCTTGGTATTTGTAATTACAGTTTCTCTTATCCCTTTGGTGAATTTATCAAAATGAAAAACCAGTGGAGAAACTCACTGACACATGACCAACCATTCTGGCAATGAGAAACTGCAATCCAGAATTCTCAAACAAATATCATATGCAGAATGATTATTGTCTGAAGACCCATTTTCTTCTTCTTATTCAGAGCTGTCAGATGAATTGACATCACAATCTTCACTTACATTACTATCAAAAGTAAATAACATATCCTCAACTTCTTCGTCATTGTGGTCTTGAGATACATTTCCACCATCCATGATGGTGAATGGGTAATTGAGATTAAGAATAGATTCTTATATTTTCTATGAGGCATATATCTAATTTGACCAGATTTCAAAACAGACAAAACAGGACAAACATTGATTGCTACTGTAGTGTATGAAACCAACCACATTTTACGCTGATCAAGTTTCAGGGATTGGGGGAAAGGAGGGAGAGAATATGCACAAAACAACACACACAATATCCATGGGATGATACAAATTACACTAAAAAGTCTATAAGCATTTCCCTGCCTAATATATTTGCAATTTATTTACACAATTTATTCACAAAAGTTTAAAAAAAGGGTCAGCAACCTATGGCACCAAAAGATGGCATGCAAAGAGATTTTACATGGCACGATATTTCAAAGAAAAATTTAAAAAATATGTATATAAAAATAATATTACTTTAATTTCACTTGCATTTTGTATTGTAATGATGCCGCATTACATTATTAAAATGTCAGAATCACCTTTTTGAAAGAACTATGGACAAAATTATTTGAGGGGTGGCATGCAAGTAGAGCCACAGATAGTAAATATTGGTAAACAGTGGCACTCGATGGAAAAACATTGCAGACCCCTGATTCAAACAGTAGTTTTATCATCATTACATTTATCATTATTATCATTGCTTGGTGAGGAAGAAACACTGAAATCGTTAACTTTACTGCGATATACATGTGGTTGAAACAGTAGAGTCGCTTAGCTGGCATACGCACTGACAATACAACAAAAAACAACGAAACAGTAGAGAGTTGCTTTGTGTGCATACATTTGCACCAACAGTACAACAAAAAACAACGAAGGTGTGCCTGCATATTAGGCAGCAGAAAATTTTATAAATTGTAAAGAGTTTTGGGTGAGCATGAAATTGTAAAGGACATGAATATAATGAAGCCAAATAATTTTTTTTTAAATGCCTTGTTAAAAATGAAAAACAGGACAATTTTAAAAAATTTTAGAAATATGGGACAAAACGTAATCCGGGACACAGCTCCAGAATACAGGACTGTCCCGGAAAAAATAGGTCACCTTACATATACCCGAGGCATTCATGACCAAAAATTTCATTATTGGAAGTAAAATAAGGCAGTTGCTTGCCTGGAAGAACACACATTAGTGACTAATGGCCAGGAGCATCATTAGGGAACAAACGAGGCTCGCTACTTGAAAAAAGAGAAAGTACATTCACATCAATCAACCAGGTGAATATACCAGGTATGTTCGCAGCAGCTAAAGGGTTAAAACAAGAAGAGCTTTTGTGTTTTCCTATCACAAGTGGCTTAATTTTGTCAGCACCATTGGAATTGGTACATAACAACACTGTTAATCATTCTTTTGAGCATTTTCCCCCTTTGCAGCATTTGCCCTTCATACCAAGGGTTGTGCTTGGTAGTAGTTAATAGAATAGCGCCATCTCATCAGCACTGTAGACATATTTAAGATCATATTGATGCAGCATTTCATTTAACTGTTCTGTTTTTCATGATGCTGCAACCTCTGCCTGTGCATCATCCCCTTCCCTGCCGACAGACTTATAACTGAGACCATACCCCTCTACAGCAATAAAGCCATCCTGTGAATTCTGATGTTCCAAAAGAATGAACAACAGATCTTAATTGTTCACATATCATTCCTACTCACTTGTGTCAACAAACCACTTGTAGACTTCCTTGTCTATTTCTTCCGAATCTGCTATATACATTCTCTTTCTTCAAGGTCCATATTTCTTGGTAGTATCAAATTTTTTGTTTCTTTGTCCACTTCTATTACTTGCCATTTCTCTTTTAATGAAAATTGAATTTGTATTTGCTATTCTCCATCAGCAAAGTTAATCAAGGGTAAACAAATTTTTAACTTAAACTTCAACTAAATGTTTAGATTTAGATGGTTAGATTTTCTCTTTTCTTTGACATAGCCAAGTATCACCTACCTTAATTTATTTCTGATAAAATAAAAGAATAATAAACCTTGCAACAGGAAACACTCGTGAAAGCACCTCAGACACAGCTGCTACGATGACACTAATGACTGCCCTACTGGGCTCTTCATTGTCTTTTTACAGCATAAGGTGTCATATGTAACTGACCAACATTTGTATCTTTTTCCAATCCATGGAATTTTCTTTGCATGAATCGGAAAAATATGTGGTCTCACACATTTTTACCTTGTTTCTGAAACGTTCTGTCTTGCATTTATTTCAATTCATTGATTTTAATGGCTGTATCGAATTTACCATCTAGCCCAGTCTTTCAGTAGGTGTTGTTTTCAATGTATTATACATCGTACACAAAATATGAACAGCAATGCAAGACTACCACTGTTACAATTACAGTAGACATGCAAGAGACAACAACATATCAGCAAAGAACATGAGAGAAATTCCTTCTTGGACCATGTGCGTGTTTGTGTATTTTTGGCACACAAAACACACAAGGAAGGAAGGAAACCCAGTGACAGCATTAGCCTACTCTTAATGAAGAACACTAAGGAGGGCCAATGGCTTAACGTCCATTCCAAAGGACAGAACACTGATTTTGCACAGTCTCCTCAAACCACACAAACAGGGGACAGGGCAACCTCGGAAAAAATACTACTTTAACAGGATTCAAGCCCGCTGCCCTTTTGAGCAGCAGGCAAGTAGCAGCAAATGTCCTAACCACTACACAACTGGCACCCTCTTCTTGGACTGTGTTGATGCATGTTTTTAAAAATGAATTTCATTATAATGATCCTATTTTTTTATAGGAATGGGATTCCAATTTTCTTAATTCATAATACTGATATTGTTTTGCAAAAAGATGCATGGTAAACTGCCTGGGGTAGAACAATACTTTCATTGTACTGAATATTTTATTATACCAACATTTCACTGTACAGTTAACCCTTGATTAACATGGTAGTTCTATGAAAACACCACATAATCCATTATCGAGACTAAGAATTCATCAAAATAGGGGGTTCGGTTTCCAAAATACATCTTTTGGAAAAGAATTTTTTTTGTTTAAACATTTTTTAAGTTCCAATTACTGTTTTATTTCAACATTTCTCTTTAGTTCAAAGTTTCACATTAATTTCATTGATAACATTTCAAAAAATGTATATATTAAGCTCAAACAAAAAATAAATTCTATGAATTCAAAACAAAAATTTAAACCTATGATTCAAAAATTTAGTCATGGAAATAATTTATGATTGATTTTTTATTTTCAATTTCATGGGTGAAGAAAAAATAAAATAGAGTTTGTTAGCCAAGTCAAATATTGCTAAGTTTTAGCAAAGAAACCAAGTATCGCCTGTTTGTTATAACAATTAATTTTTTTTAAATGCATTTAGCAGACTTCGCCTCTTTCACTTTCACTCTCAACCTTAGCTCAAGTTATTCATGAAGTCTTGATCATTCCAAGAATTTTTATCAGACTGACTGACCAAATGCAAATAAAAGCAGAGCAGAAAATGATTCTTTCTCATCAACCCTAAGGCATTCTGGATTGTTAAATCACGACGCAAAAAGTAAATTTCGAAAAGAAAAAAAGATTCTTTATTTACATTCGAAAGAAAGCAATCCTCTCTCTCGAGTGTTTTGATGATTCAGTCATAGCTTTCAAGTGTTGACTCAAGACAAAGAGTTGAAAAGGACCGAAATTTTCGGTAATGATTTACTTTATAATTGCAATAACTATAACTGATAACTATGTATTTGACCCTTTAAACAAAAAAATAAATAAAATTCATCTATGAAATGATATTTTTTAAATCAAATATAATAAGAAGTCGTTTTAAATGCAAACCCAGAAAATATTCAGCTGTTTACTCAGACGGGCTATATAAAGTTCCTGGTTAGTTTTCTCTCAACTTAAGGATTATTTGTTTTTGGAAAACCTTGTACAAGCAATACTTGGTAAATTTTAAATAGTTCTAAGTGCTCTGCTAAAGATGTGCCTATTTTAATTTGAATAACCTAAAAATTGACCACATGTCTCACCATGGCAATTAAAAGGTTAGAAAAATTACTTTAAAATTGCTGAATACATTACAATACAACGGTGGGGCCGAAATGCACAGCTTGTTTCATGGCTACTGAAGAGACATACAGTGGGCAAAAAAAGTATTTGTACACCTCGTTTTTTTACAATTACTTTACCGACACCAACAAGTCATTGATCAAAATGAATTTATTAGACAAAATGTTACAAATGGAAACGCTTGGTACTAATGAACATCTTAATAAAGTGAACATAAAATTATAAGAATACGAAAACACAATTTCCAGAGTCCAAGTATTTGCACACTAGAAAAGTTACATAAAGGCGAATGAACTATTCGCAGCAATAAAATAACACAATAATAATTTAATTTTAGTATGCATACCCTCTGCATCTATTATGACTTTCAATCTTCTGGGCATTGATTCTACTAATTGTTTAGTCATTTATGTAGAAATTTTTGACCAATGTCCGTTAAATGCTGTTTGTAAATCACTTTTGCTAGAAATTTTACTTTTCCTCACTTCCACGTATAGCAGGTGACACAGATTCTCAATAGGACTGAGGCCCGATGATTGTGGAGGAGTGATGAGCCATCTGCGAATGTTGTACAGCTACCAATCCCATGTTTTCTTGGTGGTGTGCTTAGGATCATTATCCTGTTGGAAAAAATACAGCTCATATTCCCAATTTCAGTGCACTAGTTGGTAAATTGCAGTGCAACACTTCAACATATTTACTGGCATTCATTCATCATCATCATGTTTCTGTCCGAAGACAGGTTTTAACTGAATTGCTGCCTCCATTTCACTCTCTCCCTAGAAGCCTCTTTTATACCTCTATAAGTATTATATCCCTGCTTTATATTCTCTAATATTCCTATTCTTTTTCTCCCTCTTCCTCTTCTTCGACTAATTTTTCCTTCTAAGATCGTCTGTCTTCTCAATATGTGCCCTATCCAATTTGCTTTTCTTTTCCTGATTGTTTTTATTAGCATCCTTTCTTCTCCCACCATTTCTAATACTTCTTCGTTTCTCTTCCTCTCTGTCCATTTCACTTTCATCACCCTCCTCCATACCCACATCTCAAAACTTTTTAAATATTTTTCCTCCTTTCTCCTTACTGTCCACGTCTCTGCACCATAAAGTATGCTCCATATGTAGCATTTTGCTAATTCCTTCCTTGTTTCTAAATTTATTTTCTTGCTTGTGAGAAGCTCCTTCTTCTCATTAAATGCTGCTTTTGCCATTGCAACCCTACTTCTGATGTCCTGTGTACTACTTCCATCCTGCGCTAAAATACCGCCAAGATATTTTAAACTACTTACTTATTCCAATTTTTTATGTTCCTTTGAAACCACCATGACTTTCGTTTTTTCTGCATTGATCTTCATTCCAAATTGTTGGCCAACCTCCACTAGTCTGTCTGTCATCCTCTGAAGCTCTTTCTCGTCTTCTGCTATTAATCCCTCATCATCTGCATATTTAATGGTGGTAATACTTTCACCTCCCATCTTAAATCCTTTCTCTTCCATCAATGCTTCTTCTGTTATTGTTTCTGCATAAATATTAAATATCGCTAGTGAAATAGGACATCATTGCCTCACTCCCCTCCCTATTGAAGTACTTTCTGTTTCTTCTCCTTCAACCCTGACTCTAATCTTTTGATCAAAGTAGAGGTTTTTAAGCAGTCTTTTATCTTTCCAATCTATTCCTATTTTGTTTAAAATACCCAGCATTTTATCCCATTTCACTCGGTCAAAAGCTTTCTCCCAATCTACAAAACAAAAATACATACTTTTATTGACTTCTAGCGCTCTTTCTATCATCATCCTCATACATCCTATAGCATCTCTAGTCCCCCTTCCTCTTCTAAAACCAAACTGATTATCTTGCAGCTCCTTTTCTATTTTACATTCGATTCTTTTGGTTATTATTCTGGTTAGAACTTTAGCTGTATGAGAAATTAAACTAATAGTTCTGTAATCCTTACAACATTTTGCATTGTTCTTTTTCTCCAGTGGTACCATCACAACATCTAAAAAATCTTCAGGCCATATGCCAGTATCATATACTTGGTTAAAAAATATTGTGAGTTGCTTAACTGCTGTCGACCCCAAAACCTTAAGAACATCCACTGGTATATCATCACTCCCAACAGCCTTCCTTCTTTTCATGTCATCAATTGCTCTTTTAACTTCAGACTCGAGAATACTTGGTCCTAGCTGATCTTTTTCCACATCCTCTTTTTCATTTAATTCAATATTTCTTGGCTTTCCTTCTTTGTCATACAGCACCTCAATATATTCTTTCCAGACATTCTTTACATTGTCAGGCTCCAAGACTATTTTACCACTTTTGTTCATGATTCCTTTATGTCCTATCTTTCTTGCCTTTTTCTTGAATAGTTCCCTTGCTTTGCTATACATGAGGTCTGTTCTACAAATTCTTTCACATTCGACAATCTCCTCGCATTTCTCATTTATCCACTGTTCTCTGGCTTTATCTGTTTCCCTTCTTAAAGCATTATTTAGCTCCTTGTACTTTCTTTGGCCTTCTTCAGTGTTTATGTTTTTCCACTTTCTCCACTCTTCCATTTTTTGCAGCATGGCTGCTGTGATCCAGGGTTTTTTGTTTCTTTCACCCGTTATCTTTCCTACCTTCTTTTCCATTACATCTTTAATGTTGCTATGGATGTATCTCCACTCCTCATCTACACTCTTCCTATTTTCTTCAGCTCTCTCCCCCAACCTTTCCTCCAGCTCAGTCATGATAGCCTCCTTGTTTTTAAGGAGTTCCTCTAAGTTCCATTTCTTGTTAACTCTTATGTTTCTCTTAACGCCCTTCAGTCTACATTGTGCATTTGCCACCAAAAGGTTGTGGTCGGAATCGATATCTGCCCCTGGTAGTGTTTTCACATTTTTAATGCTATTTCTAAATCTTTCATTGACTAGTATGTAATCTATCTGGTATAGTCTCTGGTCTCCTGGGCTTCTTCATGTGTAAAGTCTCTGCTGGTGATGCTTAAACCATGTATTAGTTACAATCAATCTATTTCTATGGCAGAATTCCACAACTTTCTCCCCTCTTTCATTTCTCTTCCCTAGTCCATATTTTCCCACTATGTTATCTTCCTGTCCCTCTCCGACTGCACTGTTCCAGTCTCCCATTACTATGGTGGTGATCCTTCCTTTTCCCTCCTCCTCCAATATCTCCATAATCTGTTCATAGATTTCATCTACTTCATCGTCGCCAGCATTAGTTGTTGGCATATATACTTGAATTATAAGCATTTCCACTGGCTCCATCTGAAGTTTTACAGCTATCTATCTATCATTAACTGTCACTACCTTGCTAATTCTTTCAGCTATCTCTTTTCTCATTATAATCCCCCACTTCCCTTTCCTTTTTCTCTCCTCTTGAGTAAATAATCATAAATTTGTCTGAATTTATCTCGCCTTCTCCTTCCCACCTAACTTCACTAAGACCTAATATACCTACATTATTCCTTCTCATTTCCATTTTTAAGTTCTCTAGTTTACCCCCTGAATTCATAGTCCTAACATTCTATGTGCCTATTCTTAATTTCTCAATACTTGCTTTCTTCTTATTAATGTTACATTTCCTCTGTGCATCCCCTAGGGTAGTCCCCACCCGGAGATCTGATTGGCATCCATTATACCACCAATAAATGCCAGGTTTCCTACACCAGAATACGCCATAAACCCCCAAACCATCACGTGTCCACCCATGTTTTACGGTAACTCGAAGATTTTTCTGGTGGAGTTCGGTGTTTGGTTTTCGCCAAATGGTTTTCCTACCATCTGAACCAAACAAGTTACACTTACTTTCGTCAGAAAATATAACGTGTTGCCAAAACTCCATTGGCTTATTCAGATACATTTTGGCAAACTCGAGCCGTTTTTTCTGTTGGTTTCAGTTATGAAAGACTTTTTTCTCGGGGCTCTGCCATGTAGCTGGGCACTGTGCAAAACATTTTTGTTGGTTTGAGGTGTGACATATTTCTTCAATTGCACAGCGATATCAGCAGCTAAAGAAACAGCACATTTTAAGGGTTTTTTGCTGTCTGTTTCACAATTTGTCGACGCTCCCTGGAAGTGAGCACTTTAGGGTGGCCTGATCCTGTTTATTCTCAATAGTGCCGGTTTCTTCCTGCCTCTTAATAACGTAACGAATTGTTGACAAGTTGAGATTCAACAGTTTTCCAATCTGACGATAGCTGTGACCTTGCAAGCGCAATAAAACGATTCTGCTCCGCAAAGTCACCTTTCTTGGGAGACATGATCCTCTGTTTAATACTGTTGAATGATTAAAATGAAACTGAAGCAAGATTAATCCGCAACACCAAGTAGATACTTTTTTTCCTTTGTTCTGTTCGCATTGTATGGACTATGAACGAATGAGAAATACGAGTGTGCAAATACTTTTTTGACTCGAAATTGTTTTCGTTCCCCTATAATTTTTGTTCACATTATTAAAATGCTCATTAGTACCAAGTGTTTCCATTTGTAACATTTTGTCTAATAAATTCATTTTGATCAATGGCTTGTTGGTGTCGATAATTGTAAAAAATCGAGGTGTGCAAATACTTTTTTTGCCCACTGTAGGTTGTCAAATTAATTTTAACCACACGAGTTCTATAATTCAATTTTGAATTGAACGACCATAGTTAAAAGATTTTGATAATTATTACGCGAACACCAATGTATTAATATAACCACCATTATCACTGCTACCTGCCGAAAAGGCAATCAAAGAGACATGAATGTAACATCTAGCAAATAAAACCTCGAATACATCATCCATAAAAACTAGGCAACAGAACAAGAAATATAGGTCGGCGAATAACTGACATAAAGTCAAACAAATTTGAATCAATATACACATACCATTCACAAGACAGCGGTATTTTGAAGTTTTGCATGTCAATGTTATCGTTCACTTCTAAACAAGAGGAGTTTGAAGTTGTAAGAGAAACGATTACATCCCCGTAAACAGCAAATACAGATAAACAAACAAAAACCAACGTGCTTTTAAACTTTTCCGAAACGAATTAAAGAAAATAGATGTACACGGGATGTGCCAAAAATAACAGAACAGGTATTTTTAACAGGCAAAGATTTTTTAATAGGTATCTAAAATACCTATTACCAGATTACCCCTGTTATTACATAATAGGCACAGTTAACGTATCCGTATGATCCGTATCATTTTCTTAAGAATTTTTCTAAAAAGTGTCAGTTCAGTTTCACAATGCCTGTTTTTAAAAGAAACCATATTTTTTCATAATACCTATTTTAAAAACAACCCGTATTAGGTTCATGACGCGTTTTTCTTTCAAAATATTCCCTTCATGATACCTGTTCTACCTATTATTTCCACAATACCTATTCTACCTAATATTAACAGGATACCTGGCTTATAAACATTGTACTTGCAGAATTTGTTTTCTACATCCTCCTGTTGCAAAGACAGTTAAAAATAATGATTCAAAGTCACCTTTCAGGAGATGAATTGCAATTTTATAGGGTACCTTTCGATAGTGGAAGATCAGGGATTTGTGGAATTCGTAAAAGCCCTAAATCCTTCGTATTGCTTGCCAAGTAGGAAGGCCATTACTGCATGCATGATCCCATCCTCCTACGAACGTTGCATGATTTCTGTTCGACAGATTTTAGAATCTGTGACTAGTGTGTGTTTGACAGCAGATGGCTGGACTTCGAGGAATGCAGATAGTTATTTGGCAGTAACTGCTCATTATATTTCTAAAGACTTTGAATTAAAGTCTCTTTTATTGGAATGTTCCGTAATATATGGATCTCATACGAGTGCCAACTTAGCCGCCTACATCAAACGCATTGCTGAAAAATTCGCTTCGTCGGATAAGATATTAGTAGCAGTAACTGATAATGCTAGCAATATGAGAAATGCCATAAGGGAAGACCTAGGGTGGAAACACTTTGGGTCCTTTGCACATACATAAAATTTGATTGTACAGGATGCATTGAAAGGACCAAGGATAATTCTTTATAAAATAAAGGGTATTGTGTCACACTTCAGAAGAAGTACTTTGGCAAATGAAAAATTGATTTTGTACCAACGGAACTCGGGTATTTCTACCCAAAAAAGCTTCTCCAGGAAGTTCCTATACGGTGGAATTCCACATTTTTCATCATTAAGCGATTCCTAGAACTGAGAGATGCTATGAAAACCGCACTTGCGCTTATAAATAAAGACTTACTAGTGCTTTCCGAGGAAGAGTGGCAGATATGTGCTGATTTATGCGAAATTCTTCAGCCACTGGAAGAAGCCACCACAAAATTCAGCGGAGAAAAATACATTACAGGGAGCGAAATTATTGCTATTACAATGGGATTATTTTCAGTATATGATTCATTCTTGGAAGAAAACTATGACCCAACTGTGAAAAATACCATTAATGCAATACGTGATGGATTGTGTACTAGATTTTGTGATTTAGAGTTTAGCAAAACAATTTCACTCTGCACATTTCTGGATCCAAGGTTTAAAGTTTTTGTAATTTCAAACCCAAATGCAGCTGAAACAACGAAAAGAATGGCGATAAATTTGGTGACGAAAATAATGAAGTTGGTCGGCAGAACCAAGAGATGCCAGAACAACGCATCCCCAGCGTAACACTAACGCAAGATTTTGTCTGTGGGATGCTTTTGATAAGAAGATGGCAATAACTCAACCTCAAGGTAAATAGCAGTAACAAGTTATTTATTTCCTATTACAAATTTCAAAAAACATTAATTATTTCTTGTGTATTTTAGTCGGCACGACAACGTCTGCAGCGATCGAAGAGGTTAAGCGGTACTTAGATTGTAGTTATCTTCGTAGAGACCAAGATCCCCTCATGTGGTGGAAAGGAAATGGACACTTATACCCTTCACTGGCAAAATTAGTGGTACAAAAGTTCAACATGCTGGCAACCTCAGTTCCATGCGAAAGACTCTTTTCCAAGGCCGGTATTGTTCTAAGTGAACGGCGCAGCCGGCTTAGTGCACACCATCTAGAAAAACTGTTTTTAAACTCGAATTCATATTTATTATGAAATTCATTCATTACAATAAATATAGTTCTGAATACTTTATGGGACCGAGTTAACTTTTTGTCCCATGTTAGTTTATTAATGATACGAGAAGCAGAATGATCATGTATACTTTTTGCAATGTTTTTCTTATTCTTAGATATCTTCCTGTAATTATAAGTAATGGATGTAGCTGAATTTTATGACCTGAAAATGTTAATAAAATTGAAGTATGTGTTACCAAGATTATTCGCCCCTCGTGAGTTCAGTTACCATCTAGTGGCGTTTTTGTGAACTGCGTATCCGTAAGCCTTGTTTGTAGTATTACGACGATACCAGTAGGTGGAATGAAAATACAAGGTGGCCTGTTATTTTGGAACAGGTAATTTTAACAGTCATTAATTTTTAATAGTAATAGGTAGAACAGGTATCGCAAAATAACACTTTTGCCCATCCCTAATGTACACCATGTACATAAAGTGAAGTTGAAACGATATATCGTATACGATGTAGGGATAGAGATGGGTAAAAGCGTTATTTTTCAATATCTTTTCTGCTCGAAAGAAATACCTGTTTCAAATAACAGCGTCATTGTAATTTCACCTAACGGTGTTTCATATCTATTTACCTATATGTTGCTTAACCCTTTGGCTACGTATTTAAATGTTGGGGTACACATTCGAAAATTGTCAATTATACACAGAGTGACCACATTCTGAGGAAGAAAAACCGGGATGATATAAGATCTTTAGTTTTTTGTCGCTTAAATGTCAGATAAATTCTGCGTAGCTTGGCCATGAATTCCTTGACAAAGTAGTCATAATTCTTTCAAATTTTAAAATTATATGCACAAAATTATTACAGAATTGGTCAGGAAAATGATGGATGTTGTTGATTTGTATTTACGGCTAGTCAACCTTTTGGATAACTCTTTACACAACGAACACACTCACAAGGGTGGAGGGAAACCTGATGCCTGCACTAGCCTTCTCATTACGAAGAGCACCAAGGGTCAATTGCTTAACGGAGCGCTGACTTTACGCGGTCTACTCAAACCACACAAGTAGGGGACGGGACGATTCCAGGTTGAACAAGATGATCCAAACGGAATTTATGATGCCTACTTTCTACATAATTATTTATTTAATTCTTATATTAGCTTTAATAACTTTAAAATCGACACGGATATGCTACTATTTGTGTTCCAAAATTTCATAATTTAGCGTTATAAAATATTATAAACACATTCGAACGAAATTGATCACGGGTATTTGCACGGCTAAAATAACGTGCATATGTATATAGCTATGTTTCCATTAATAAAAAAGTCACCAACATGTTGTGGAGCCGATATGTTGGCTTAAATTGATGTGTTTCCACTGAAACTTTCATTTTGGTTTAGTAGTGATCGAATTCTTGACGATGGACGAAGTGACAAAAAAGTAAGTACTCGGAAACCATAGCAAGAAGGCTTGTAAAAATCGTCTGCTGAAGATCCGCTGCTCTTGCTTTTCTTCACTTTCGTTAGCTCCCGAAAGTACTGTGATCTAAGGAGACAATTTTTTTTCTTCGTAATTAATATCGCAGTTAAGCTTTGACCCGATTTCGCTTAGCGCATCAATTCTATTATTTGCTTGTTTATGTTCGCTAGATGTAACATCCCATAGAATTGAACATTTTTCATAAAGTTCAATTAGTTTTATTGTATTTGCTTTTGTACAATCCGTAAGTATCGGTATGCGTGTTAACTTAGTTTGCCCAACAACTGCAGACTGCTGCAGACCTGTGCAGACCGACAGCAGCGAGCAATAAACAATAAGCGTTTGTTGACAATTGAATAGACTGACCTTGAGCTCGCGCATGACTTAACAAATAAAATCCAACACAACAAATTCAGCGAGTTTTCGCAGCCAACATCCAACATGTTGTCCAAAAGAAGTTGAGATTTTACAGATTTTTTCCAGCTGTATTAAAATTTCGCCAACATGTTGGCTTCTGAAATTTGTATTAATGGAAACCAAGCATATAGAATGTAACGAATCCGAGTCCAACAATAGTTGCTGCAAAAGTTAACAGGGTGACAGTCAGACAGACATACACAACGACAAAACTGTAAGCCTATTTCCATTCTGGAAAGTAGGCTAAAAATCCGACCTCCGCCGGATAATCGACGAAATAAATATTTTAGAGCCGTATTTACCGTATTTTTCGCACTATAAAACGCACCCATAGTTTTGAGAAAATTTACCAGGTAAAACAAGTATTTTGGCCTCGTCGCGTATTATTTATAGTCGTGGTTAAATCCGTATCTGGCAACATTCAAGAAAATATTATGGCGTGATAGCAATTTAAGTATAACGTTTTAGATAAACTTAATTCGTTGAAGTAAATAGGGATGTTCTTAAACATAAATAATTGCTTCGAAACTCGTATAGCTAAATGTGACCTGAGTGTACTCGACTGTCAGAGTGCGCTGCACACCTCGCACCTATTGTCAACCTTTACGGATTGTACTTATTTCAACTTAATTGAAAGATGAGATTTTAATTCCTAATAAATGGATTGCATGTAACATATTACTGGTAGAATGTGATTTATTTATTCCATATTTATGAAATAAAATATTTACAAAATTTTTCACCGAGACAAATACCTAACCGGACGGGACGCCGGGACATCTAAAATTATGCAGATCAAAATGAAAATGGACTTATCAATTTTATTTTTTTTAATGTTTATTTTATCATAGCACGGTTATCTTCGTTATCTTTAGGGTATGGATTTTTCGGGTTTTGCCAGATTTTTACCCTCCGATGCCTTTTTTTAATTTCGGGTAAAAACCGAAAAAAAACCGAAATTATTAGTTTTCTTTAAACAATTTTTTTTAGATTTGGTCACAGAATTTCTATTCTGGCGCTTGTAGACACCTCAGCACCCGAGTGCAGTGCGAGATGTTCGTGATCAGTCTGTTTATTCTCTTTGTAAACAATTAATTCGTAAGCTTACTTTGTAACAATCTTAATCTCCTTGGTTTCATGGCGGCACGAATAGTCAAGGACGCACCTTAGCTAGTCGCTGTTAGATCTTTGATAGGATAATGTAAAAATAGACCTAGTGTTTGTTAGTTGAAAACAATACGAAACAAAAATTATTTTACTAATATCTGGTGTGCTTCAAAAGTAGTTGATATTTGTGCAGCCTGCAAGGTGTTCCTCTCCACTTGGAGGCGTTTATCGCAAAATATCACACTCTCAACCATACTTAAGGTATAGTAAAAAGTTTTGATTGTTGATAAAACTTTTAAAAAAGATTTTTATTTTAAAATCATTTTATTCGAATTATAAAATAATAAAACCAGAAAATTACCCGAGATTGAACTTTTTTTAAAACCTCGTAAAATCTGTAACATAATTATACCCGATTTTAACCCGAATGAAAAGGAAAATAATAAACCCGATATTTACCCTCCGAATGAATTTTCTTTTAGTATTGGATGGGCGTGAACGTGACACATTAATTTAGGCGATTCCATTTCCTTGCCCTACGTATGTCAGTTATCTTTAATAACGGCAATATGTGTTAAACGGCTTGTTAATGACAACGTATTTATTCTTAATCAAACTTTAATTAAGTACTCTTTAAAAAACGAGCGATTCAGTGTTTTCACGAATTTCGTTAACTTTAAAGGGATATATAGATACTTTTACAGTAATTGTTTCATATTATTAGAAAAATGAAATTAATATTTACTTAACTTAAACTTCCAGTTGATGTTTTTATAAATTATACGTTAAGGGACTATAGGTTCAAACACAAAGTAAAGATTCGTTGTGTTCAGATTCAAATCCTAATTTAATATAAAAATGTGAAGAAAACCCTTACTATATTGTCATTAAATAATATATTATAGTACGGCATTGAAGGTTTTTTTAAAAGTTCAATCTATTGTAAGAAGCGGCTCAAATTTTATTTTTGGGAATTAATCTATTAATTTTTAGTGATATATTACCAAGAAATGAGAGTTTGCCATTGTGGTTTCAATTCGTCAACAGAAATGGTACCGTATATCTGTTTTATGTCTAGTTGGGATTGTTTTCTCTCATATAGTCTGTCAATCAATTTGCTCAGGTAACCGTTGTTAACTGCTATTTGTTTAATCACCTGAAGTTCATTCCTGATGTTGAAATCTGACTAAGGAATGTTTGATAGCCTATGAGGCATGAAATGAAATACAGCAATTTTTTGTGAGAAATGGTGTCTTGAATTGAAGTGAATGATTTGGTCAGTGTACGTCTCTTTCCTGAAAATCGCGAATTCTAAATTTCTATTTACCTTTGATATGGTGATGTCTAGAAAGTTGATTTCTGTTTCACATGTGAATTTTATTGCTTTATTAAAAGAATTCAAGAAATTTAGGAAAATATCCAATTGTCTTGATGACCCAGACCATACACAAAAATATCATCAACATAATGAAACCAACAGAAAACGTTATTAACTATAGGATTCTCTGAACAGAATAGATTTCTTTCGAAATTGTCCATGAAAATGTCCGCAAGTTATGGAGACAAAGGAGAGCTCATGGCTAGGCCATCTAATTGTTTATAAAAATTTTTATTCAACTTTAAATAGTTTTGAGAAATGCACACTTTCAATAGGGTACACAGTTCACTGATTATTGGAGCGGAACCACCTTTCTTGACGAGGGTAATTTCAACTAACTCCAAAGCTTCTTTGGTGGGAACACTGGTGAAAATATTACACACATCAAATGATACTAGGGTGCACTTTGGAGGGAGAACGTTTTGTGATAAGGTATTTGCTATTTCACAAGAAGCTTTAACACCATGTTTAGGGGCGAACTTCGAATATTGCCTGATGATTGTATTTAATTTGTGTGCTAGGAGGTGATTCGTAGCTGAAACATTTGAAACCACGGACATAATTGGGAAATCCCAAAATTAAAATTAGAGCTGCTTTTTACAATAGACAGAGAAAAACCTTCTACGCCGTACTAAAGACAAGATAAAATTTGGAAAAAAGTGGAATTTATAAATTACATTGTGGAGATTGTACAGTGGTTTATATAGGACAATCAGGACAGAAATTCAATTAATTAAATAACATCATTCTTGCTTCATAAATAGTAACACAACCTCTCTCTTTTCGCCAAACATCTAATAGATCATGGACACAACAGTGACTTTATTCCCAAAATCCTGAATTATGAAAGAAAGGGATCCAGGCTTGATATTCCGGAACAATTGGAAATTATAGTGTGTGGCCTCAAAAACTGAAGTCATAAATGATATTTTGTATCCTTTTCATTCCCCACTTCTTGACCTCCTATTAATCTAATTTTTCCTCCCAATTATCCCAATTGTCTTCTCATTACAGAACTTACTGCACCTTACTCAGCTCAACCGATTTCCCCTTTCCCCATCCCATGAACATACGTTCACTCCTTTCCTCCAATGATCGCTCGCTCCACCATCTCTTTCATTATCCTCCCACAACTCACCCTCCCTCACCCATCCATTGTACCTATTACTATAAATTGCTAAAGGCTTTGAGTTTACTTCACCTGACGATGTTGCAATGCAATGAAACCTAGGTCGTATATAATAAAAGTATAGGTGGAATTACAAAATAAGTCTCTTTATTTCTACAACCATACCTTTGATGTAATGAATAGTAGGAATCTTTTGAGTAAAGAGAGAGGGCTCTTAAGCACAAGCTTGGTGCACACATCTACAAGGAATTTTTGGCAGGCACCTTTGAACTGAAGAATCCTGATATCTTTTATTCCTTTCATAGCTGCTGAGGGTACAAACCCAATGTCTATGCTTTGAATGGACTTCATGTTCACCTGTTTCTTCAAATCAATGGAAAAAAATTTCTAGGAAATGTTTGCTAAGTCCATAACTTCACATTTCACAATTCTACTCATTAAATGCTCAAGCAGGTTGCTCAAATCCACAAACACAAATGGCAGGAGCAGTAGATTGCTCTGGTACTTGGAGAGAAATTGTTTGAGTTCAAGGGAAACTGACAGCAAGAACCTAAGCTGTGCTGGGAGCAACTCATTCCTCACAAAATGTTTTATGGCTGGAAAGTTTTCAAACACTGAAGGATTTTTGTCAGTAACATCAACATACCTCTTCAATTGTGGCAGCATTTCCACAGCTCTTGCTACCACCTTAGAATTTTCCACCCATCTGATTGAGCAAAACTTCATTGGGAAGAGACATGATCCAGTTATGAGTTGGTAATCTGGCACGTCTTGTTGGGAAGTTTTTAAACAAGTAATAAAGTGAGTGCAATAATTTGTTAATATCCCAATTGGAGTTGGAATGTGCAGTTTTATAAGCACCATGGACAACATGCAAGTAACATGTACCAAAGTTCAACAACTTGGGATCTGATGGAGAATCATCTTTTAAGTAGATCTTTAGATCCTTCAAAAATCTGAGGTTCACATTCGGTCCGTCCATAGCTACCTGAAGCATTTTTTTGACAGCTAACGGAACATTTTTGTTGACAGGAACCAAGTCAACTAGTTTGCTGTTTCCACTTGCAGCATTGACTCTTTCAATGTGCTTCTTTCCATTGGCATGAGACCTGATTGAAGACACCCCATGTTGCTAATATCAGAGTTAGTTCTACACAAAGAACTATGGCCTTTAGTCTTATCACTGTCCACTTTCTGCAACCAATTCCAATCTGCAAACTGCGTCCTATCTAACCACCCATTCTTGAACAAGGTTTTACCTCTAATTTTACTCATATCTTCTCAAAAATTGAAGGAACACAATGAATAATCTTTTATAACTACAACAAAAACAAACAGTAACTTCAGTCACATGTAATTTAATATAATTACTAAGACCTGAAGAGTCGACTCCAACCATAAACAAACAAGGATTTAGCGAGAAGTACCAAGCGCTAAATATGTATTTTGAGTGCCAAGCTCTCATCATCAGTAGCTCTGGAAGAAGAGTGGGATCTGATGGGTTGCATGAGGGAATTTGAACCGTTGATGGTTGGCGAGAAAGTGAAGGTGGAAGGGAGGGGAGTGGGAGGAGGGGAAGGGAGAATCATTAGACCATAAAGGGTGGAGTAAGGTACCAGGCCACGATCGATATTCATAACATTTTGTTTGAATTTGTTAATATTATTATATTATATTTATATAATTATTAGGGCACGGATTCTTAGGTTTCAACCTATTTTCTTTCCTTGCTCCCTGATAATTATTATTCAAGAGCCCTCACAAGATAAATTCAGTTCAGTTCAATCAGCATATTTTAGGAATCTATAAAGAACCTCAAGGGATTTCATAAAGCATACTAAATTTTTAAAAAAATATTATTTTCTTTATATTTTAAAGAACAAACTATTAAAGAACATTTTGTTCTTAATCATTTTAATAATCAGTCTACCAAAGTACACATCGGCATAAAAGAGGAACATGTATCTATATAGTAGAAAACTCATCACACATGCATTGGGTGAACAAATTGAAACACAGCAGAAAGCTAATCCAATAACATATGGGAAGATTAAAACCACCCATCACCCATCCAGCCTCCCATTGTATGAGCTGCCAGCACTTATTGTTATTAATATAAAACTAGGAAGCAATAATCATCCTATCGATACTGGAATTTCAATAAGAAATTCCAGGACAAATCAGAAATTTTAACATATTCAAGAACATACAAAGTTTTCAACATTCCAGTTATTCCAGGTCATGTATGAAATTTCTTCAAGCACGAAGAAACTTTATTTTTCCAGTATCTGATCCAAAATTCCAGTATACAGTAGAAACCTGTTTATCCGGTTCTCGATGATCCGAACTTCCGGACCTATAGACAGACGGAACAATATATGCGCCGAGTGGGCAAGGTTCAAGGTCATGCATTCTAAAAGTAACTACATTATAGGAAATGACTCACTCGCTCTCCCATTCCCACCCATCCTCGCCTCATACTCTGCTGAGGAAAGAACACTTGACGCCTTCCGTTCCAACCGTTTTATATTTGTCAGTTCACAGCTAGCTTTATTTAATGTTCGTCATTTTTATCCAATGTTTAAAAAATTGTATAGTTTTGTACTGTCTTTTAAAACAAAATTATATTATTTAAAGCAATTTATATAATTTTAATTAAAATCCTATACAATCTGAAAAACAACAATGTACATTATGAAGAATTTCCGGAATTTTGGTAATCTGGACTGGGTCCAGTCCCATCGAACCTGGATATACGGGTTTCTACTGTATTTCCAGAATCAAAATAAATACCAGTATATTTCCAGTACCAGTAGACATCCTGATATAGTTCTCAATATTCTGTTAAACATGCCATGATTAGCTCATCTTACTATTGTCTAAACCAGCACTAGTTTGCCTAAAAGGGTTAATTCATTTATCTAATTTTGTGAAGTATCTTTGTGAATTACAGGAGAGGAGTAAAGTGAGAAAGGTCATCTCAACCCCTTACTCTCCCACCTCAGATATTATTTAACTGTTTTAGAATATCATTAAACTAATCAAAACTTCCAGTTGATAGGCACCTGGTTTTCTATTTTGATGAGTATTTTTCTAGCCTACCTCCTTCATTATTGTCACATAATGGAAAATCACACAAGTTTCTTATAAACAATAAACTCAGCAGGAATTGACCCTGCCCCATAATGTCTGCCAGCATAATGTCTGGCCATGACGCACAGACAGCACAGCGAAAACCATTTTTTTGGACTAATGGACACCTAAAATGTGATTTCCACCAAAATCTTGAAGTTGATCTTTACATGAATAGAATACTTTCTCTATATAGCACTTATATATTGTTAGATGATTGTCAACATGGCTTCAGGAAAGGTAGGCCTTGTGATACACAGCTCGGACTTTTCATGAATTGTATACTGAGAAGTGGAGAAAATAATAGGCAGGTTGATGCCATCTTCTTAGATTTTAGGAAAGCCTTTGATAAGGTACCTCACAGGAAGTTAATAACAAAATTAGAAACCTTAGGCGTTAATTCTAAAATCGTTTGTTGGATCCGTGAATTTTTAAATCATAGGAAGCAGAAGGTTGTTAAAGATGGGAAATCTTCGAACTTAGTGGAGGTTGTCCCTGGCGTTCTGCAGGGTAGTGTAATTGGTCCATTATTAATTCTAATTTATATAAACGATATCAGCTCAGTAGTCAGAAGTAAAATTAGACTTTTCACGGACGACACCGTCATTTATAGAGAAATAAGCAATCCGGAAGACCACCAGTATCTCTAAAATGATCTAGAAGTTATTACTGCATGGTGTAAGGAATGGCAGTTAGAGATCAACCAAAAGAAAAGTTGCATCATCAATTTCTGGAGAACCAAGAGTATCTCGTTGGATGTTAATTATTCGTTGGATGGAGTAGAGATTCCAGTTTCAGACTGATTAAATATCTCGGAGTCACGATCCATCGTGATCTCTTGTGGGACACCCACATTCGCCGATTGATAGGTGCCGCTAACCAAAAGCTGGCCTTTATAGGGAGAATAGTTCGAAATAGCACCGAAAAAGCGAAAGAATTATGTTATTTATCCTTGGTTTGACCACAGGTTAAATATGCTTCAGCTGTGTGGGATCCCCACGAAAACAGACTCACTAAGGAGATAGAAAAGGTTCAGCGCAGGGCAGCTAGATTTGTAAATAGGAATTACGATAGTAAACAAAGCATAACATCATTAATAGAAAATCTGAAATGGACATCGTTAGAGGAACATAGGCTGCAGGCTAGATTTAAACTACTGGAAAAATTTATGTTGGAGGGACTAGCGAATGAGGTAGTAGGACTTATCAGAAGCCCGACGTATCTCAGAAGGCAGGACAGTGAGGATAAGATTCGCGAGATCAACTGTAGAACGGAGCGATATAGAGGATCGTTTTTCTCTAGGACGATAAGAGAACATAATAGGAAAAGAAAACCTAGGAAAACTATGGACCCTTGGTGCACTGCACCCTCTGCCATCCACCAAAAAGGTGACTTGCAGGGCATCATGTAGATGTAGATGAGAAAGTATAAAAGAAAACTTGTTTAAAAATTCCTGTCACAAAAGTCTTAAGAAATAGCAATGCTTACTATTGCCCTGACAACTCTTAATTGAATGCAAGTGATATTTTTAAAACTTTTAATTTGCGAATTAAAATAACATTTACCACAGAAACCAAAACTCTTGAAACTGTTTACTTAAGAGAGAGAATTCTGATGAAACTGAGACAGGCCTGCTGAGGAATTATTTTATGGACACAAACACTAGATGTGATCTGTCACAAATAATATCAGTGGCAGACCTTCTAAAGTGCATTCAAAAATATGAAATGAATTTTTGCGATAGAAGCAAGATAATTTGCCCGCGATTGATTGTAACCCCTCCAGGAGGTACGTGTTCTGTAGGGTCAACAACAAATACATTTATTGGGATGCATGTTTTCTGCACAGACGTCAAGGGTTCAAGTCAAGAAATCATATTACTTTCTCTCTGAAATCAGTGATTCATGGATTCTGAACTGCTTCAGCAGCTCTTTCCTTGTTGTGTTGTCCGATCAGTTTCAGAACTTTTTGATACCCCCTTGTAATTTAGTTTTAGGTGCAAGAGAAGATTGCATATAGTTTTGTTGTAGCATTTCCTGTGGATACTAGAAAATAAGTTTTATGCACCAATTTAAACTGGACATTTCATAACATTAGGATAGCAGACCACTCAGAAATTTTTGTCATTTAATTGGCTCATCTTACAAAAAGGTCAGTCACCCTTATTTATGGAAACTTGCAAAATAAAGAATCCACGTATCTATGGAGAAAAGGATACGAGAGTTTTAAATAGATTTCTTCCAAAAATTATTAATCGATCTTTATCATTTCATTGACTGGTAATATTTAATCAAAAGCAATGATCATGCAGTTCAGAAAATCTGAAGTGGATGTTTTATTTATCATAGTAATAATAGAATGATTTAATTTGCTTCAATAAAAGAAATATGAAAACATACAAAGGGTATAAAAATATGAAGCTATGAATTTGCAATAAACCACTAAAATAAATTAAATGAAGGAATGGCATTTTGTTATTTTGGTAAAATAATGTTTCAAAATATGTAAATAGATAATCTGAGATTCATTCATTAATTGTCCAAAATAACATCACCCATTACTCAGGGCTTCATTGCAATGCACAACATTATTAAATAGTATTCGAGTATTTCATTTAAATCACAGTATAAGAGCATCTCAAAAATGTGTAAAAATAACAATATATGATAGATTTAACATTTACAATGCATTAGTTTTAACTTGCAAAAAATACAAGTGTTTGCACACACACAGACACACACACACACAAAATAATGTCATTTTATTCTAACATTAATGTGGAGAAGAAAATTCTTTCACAACCTTATTGTTTGATTCACTTATTCCATCAGTTCAATTGAGTTTTATTAAATAAACTATGTTTAGAAAAATTCCATGATGAAATATGAATTAAGCTTTATCTCAAAACATTTTAAAATAATACTTAACCCACCACAAATTAAACAGTTGAACTCTGACAGTCAAGTTAGCATAAGATCTAGAAGAAAATGCAATCAATGTATGCAGCTGATCTTGGCCACAGTCAGACTAGAGTAGAATTAAACTACAATTTAGTAGTCACATCATCAAAGATAATATCCATACCATAACATAATTTTGCACACACTTCATCACTATTCACTGAGGATGGTTGAAGGCAGCTGCACTATAAGGAAGTTGAGCCACTGTGCATTTGAGTGATATAGTCATCCATCTTGCCTGTTTGGTCTTTCGCAAATTTCTATTCATTAATTATTCTTCCAGGGACAGAGATTATATAAACACTTTGATCAATGCCTTGATCCACAGGCGATGATGATCAGATATCAAGTTTGTAACCCTGTATAAAAGGCAGGCCTGTACGGACTTCTTTTTGATATCTGAAGTAATCTTCACCAAAAAAATTCAGAAGTGTGACTTCTTCAACAATGACTCGGTCTCTGAAAAATCTCCATGATGCCAGAGTGTAAGCCACAGAGCAGAATGGATTAACTAAAATAAACTGCAGATTTATTGATTAGTCACAAATAATAACGAACAAAAAACTTTTACCATAATGAATAGTACTATCCATAAATGTTGATTATATATAATTCATAAAATCTGAATCATTAAAAAAAACTAAAACCATCATGTACTATATGCTATCAGAAATGTACATAGAATTCAGAAAACTCAGCAAATTTGAGAAATTGTAGCAAGGGTTGAAATTGCTTTGTTTTACAGACCTCCAGAAAAGCAAAACATCCAACAAGGTTGTAGAAAATGCTAAATATTTTAGATAAATTTATGAAATCTTCTTGGGCATTTGGTAATAAAGAAAATTCTAGAACTTTATATAATTAAACATTTTGGAATTAGAACTCTTTGTCATCACATTCACCATATGAAATTCCTTAGAAAAGTTCCAAAATTTGAAATTATGTAAACTTGTCTCTTTATCTGCAAATTTTGAAAGATAATACTGAATCTAAAACCACAGCTCACATACATCCTGGAGGCAAATGGTTACCCCTTCCATTATTGTTTATACACAGCATAGAGGAGGCAAAAAGAAGATGAGAGATATGCTAGAGAGTAGGATGAAGGACGAGAGGGATAGAAGAAATCTAAGTTGTGTTGGAAAAAAGATCTTTTTATTCTGAGGAAATTGAGACTAAGTTGTACAATATAATAATTGATGATGTTGCTCTGCAACAAAATCATGGTAATGAGAAATATATTCATGTGGAATTTACGTTTTTTATTTTCATCGTGTTAATAACTGAAATTGAGACTAAAACAATACTGATAATACAATAAGCATAAATGGGTTATCATCCCAATATATATAAAAAAGGTTATATTCAGGGGTGTACTATGATAATAATAATAATTTATTTAATACATACAGGTTAAACCCAATTACATGTATTTTAATAGAATTATTAATAACTCGAACATATACAATCACAAACATCCATGACTAAGGCGGGATTCGAACCCGCGACCCTGGCATTGGCAGCCAGACACGCTAGCCATCCCTCTACCAGGGTGATGTGTCTGTGCAAGTAAAATTTTTGAGGGACCCACCTATTTTAAAAAATCATTATAAAACTAGGGGGAAGCCCGTTAAACTTCTACGGGAAAGTTTTTTACGAATTAAAAAATGAACAAAAATATACCTTAACTATCGTTGAATGGCAGGAAAACAAACTTTCCATCTTTTAGGCATTCATTGCTTCAAGTCTCAAACTCCTACAATGATTCCAATTAATTTTAATATGTGAATGATTAATGTTCTAAATTGTTGTTATGGTACCACTAGAGAAAAAGAGCAATGTACTTTTGTTTTGTAGATTGGGAGAAAGCTTTTAACTGAGTGAAATGGGATAAAATGTTGGGTATTTTAAATAAAATAGGGATAGAATGGCAAGATAAAAGATTGCTTAAAAATCTTTACTTAGATCAAAAGATTAGAGTCAGGGTTAAAGGAGAAGAAACAAAGTCGATACTTCAATAGAGAGGGGAGTGAGGCAGGGATGTCCTATTTCACCAGCGATATTTAATATTTATGCAGAAACAATAACAGAAGAAGCGTTGATGGAAGAGAAAGGATTTAAGATAGGAGGTGAAAGTATTACCACCATTAAATATGCAGATGATGAGGGATTAATAGCAGAAGACGAGAAAGAGCTTCAGAGGATGACAGACAGACTAGTGGAGGTTGGCCAACAATATGGAATGAAGATCAATGCAGAAAAAACGAAAGTCATGGTGGTTTCAAAGGAACATAAAAAATTGGAATAAGTAAGTAGTTTAAAATATCTTGGATTAAAGATATTTTGGATTTAAGATAGGTGAAAGTATTACATGCAGATGATCAGGGATTAATAGCAGAAGACAAGAAAGAACTTCAGATGATGACAGGCAGACTAGTGGAGGTTGGCTAACAATATGGAATGAAGATCAATGCAGGAAAAACAAAAGTCATGGTGGTTTCAAAGGAACAAAGAATTAAATGTAATGGTAAATGGCCAAAAATTGGAACAAGTAAGTAGGTAGTTTCAAATATTTTGGCAGTATTTTAGCGCAGAATGGAAGTAGTACACAGGACATCAGAAATAAGATTGCAATGGCAAAAGCAGCATTTAACAAGAAGAAGGAGCTTCTCACAAGCAAGAAAATAAATCTAGAAACAAGGAACAAATTAGCGAAATGCTACTTATGAAGCATAGCTCTTTATGGCGCAGAGACGTGGATGGTAAGGAGTAGGGAGGAAAAATATTTAGAAAGTTTTGAGATGTGGGTATGGAGGAGGATGATGAAAGTGAAATAGACAGAGAGGAAGAGAAACGAAGAAGTATAAGATCTCAACAATAATAAAGCCTGCACATCGAAAAGTCTATTTTTACATGTTATCTTATGGGAAATGGAAATGTCTTCCTTGGAGTTGAATCCAGGACTTTTTTGAGATTTTTTTCGTTATCACCTTACAATATGAGAATTTAGCATTCCTTCCAAATTTCAAAAATATATCTCAATCTTTTATCGAGTTATTTGCATTTTTATAGCGTGAGCGAGGGAGCCACAAAGGGACAAAGTGACAGAAGTAGGCTTTTATAGATTTTAGATAGTGATTTTTGAAAGATTCCTAAATTGAATTTCTAGTTTTATATGTAATGAACTAAAACATGATAAAACAAAAACTTTTTATAATATTACAATTTTCAAGTTTTTATTTTGAAACATATGTTATTACAATAAGACTTCAAATAAAAAATAAATTAAATTAAAAATATTTTTTAAATAATAACTTAATGTGCACCAAAAGGGAAAAATAAATTTCATAACTTTCTCAAAATCAATGTAAAAATCTGATGCAGCCACCACATGGCTATCTCCATACCTGTAATATTTCTAAAAATTCCAAATAGGTTAAATCAGTGGAGTCCAACCTTTTTAGATGGCGGGCCGCATTCATAGTTGTGAATGCTTTGGAGGGCTGCATTGGAAGTCACAAGAGCTTCAGCGAGCCGGATGTTTACAGTAGAAATTACCAAGGGATTCTGTGGTCTCATATTAGCCAAAAGCATGTCTATTATTAGAGGTCAATAATTGTATGGAGGAAAATCCTTGCAAAAATATTCATTGAGTCGGGTGAGGAGAATACATTTATGCAAAAAGATTCACCGATTGAAGGAGCAATGAGAAATCTGTGATTTATGGCAGAAACTCAATGCACAAAAAATTAAGGAATTGTGAAGGTGGATGCTACAAAGGACGATATATGGCCTTGAACACGCTTGAGGGGTTAAAACGCTCATTAAATAAAATTTAAAGACCTTTAAGTAGAATACATCAGCTCAGGAATGTAAACAATGCCCCTAACATTATTTTCAATGTGAAAAATATTTTCATGCATGTGTTTTCCTTAAATGCAATGATTTGCAGTATCGCAACTCACCTAAATCAGGAAATGCTGGTACTTTTACACCTGAGTGTAGTGGGTTGAGTGTTTGTCTAGCAAATATGGGTTCCTGTAATTTTTTCTTACTTTTTTAAATGTCAATCTTGCAAAACAGTAATTTCTTTTTTCATTAGATCTGTATCTAAAATATTTGCAATTCTTTGTTCAAAACAAACGCATGGGAATTGTTCCCACTGATGAGAGGGCCGCACTTGTCTATGACAAGATAGGAAGAGAGTGAGGTGAGGCCTTTTTTATTTCACGGCACACATATAATCGATTTTTTCATCCATTTTTCTGGCCGAGGTATTTCAGATACGATCTCTTATTATTCTTAATCAGTGACAATGTTGAAAAACTTAATTCACATAAATAATGCATCAATTGCACATTAAGGAATGGTTGGATATTTATTCCTCACTTGCAGTCAAAACTCATCCAGAGGCATATCATCTAACTTCAGGTTAAGACTGCGATTGTTCCAGAGTTCAATGAATTCCCTCTTAATTAATTAGGGAGAAAATATTAATTGATAAGTCCACAAATGAAAAAACTTATTACGCTCATTTGTAGCTTGAGAATTACAAATTCGGATTTTCCCTTGTATAAACTGTAGGTCCCACGGCACACTAAGTACTTCGTTACGGCACACCAGTTGGAGAGCACTGAGGCGAGGGATGGGAAGGTGTGGGATTTTATTTTGTGCGGCAAGATGAGGCCACCTAAAAACACACAGGGACTTGGAGAAGAACCGAAATAAACAAAGACGATCCATAGTAGACTCAATATTAGTTGCTGTTATTCAGCGTGTCTGTACAATCTGTGGCACTTATCATGTTGGGCTATTCTTAGTTCGTTCGCATGTTCACGATTGTTTTTACTGGTTATTCTCTATTGTTCTTCATCTTTTCAATACGTTCTTTGCATATTACAGCTTTTATTATTATTTGTTGGTCTTTAGACTCTTTTGCATTCTTTCTTTGGCATTGCTTCATCTGTTTATTGTTCATTGTTGTGGATTAAGATCTCAAATTTTACATACGTAAAATACTAAATTTGCTCTGGCAATGCAGGGTACTTTAGCTTATAACAAATAATTTCTTTACCCTAATAGGTTCCTAAGAATGTATATTTATTTGATATATAAAACTCCTCCTGAACATTCACCTTGCTCAGCCTCTGACAGCAGTGATTTCAATTCAGATGACGACAAAGATTTAGCAGCAAAACCAGTAGCAAAGATGTGCACCAGTGGCAAGGGTCCAAGCTACAAATATGACAAATCTTATCTCAAGTTTGGTTTTATTAGCACTGGTCCAGAAGATGAGCTCAAACCACAGTGTATACTTTGTTCAGTAGTGTTGGCTAATCAAAGTTGATGCAACACCAGAAAACCAAGCATAATAAAACCATGACAAAACCAATTGAGTTTTTCCAGTGCAAACATGACCAAATGAAAAAACAGCAATGAACATTTGTTAAAATGGTTACAACAAATTCTGATGAACTGAAGGCATCTTTTGAGGTAGCTTTATATATAGCGAAAGCTAAGAAACCTCACACTATAGCTGAAGAACTTATTTTGCCATCTGCTGTAGAAATAGTGAAAGCAGTCTTAGGAGAGAGTGTGATAAGATGCATGCCATTCCGCTTTTGAAAAATAGTATCAGTCCTTGAATTTCTGCGAAGTCAGATGATGTGAATAAACAATTAATCAATATGTTGATAACTAGTAAGAAGTATGCAGTACAGTTGGATGAGTCAACAGATAATGCAAATTGCTCAGTACTTATGGTTTATGTACGTTTTGTTAATTTCAATGCAGTTATTGAGGAAGAATTTTAACTGAGTGAAGAGCTGCTTACTCATACCATGGGAGAAGAAATTTTCCAAGTGTTGAACAGGTTTGTGACTGAAATTGGTTTAACTGTGTTGGTGTCACCACAGACAAAGCAGCAGCAATGACTGGCCAACATTCAGGGTTAGTACAGCGAGTAAAAAATGTAGCTCCCAATGCTTCATATCACTGCTTCATACACTGCATATCACTGCTTCATACATCGTGAACCATCGGCAGCCAAAGAGCTTAGTGGAGTACTTCATGAAGTACTTACCAATACAGTGAAAATTGTAAACTTTATCAAAGCCAGATCGCTTAATTCACACATGTTTGAAATCTTATGTTCAGAGATGGGTTCTGAACATTTACATTTATTACTTCACACAGAAGTTCGTTGGTTGTCAAGAGGTCATGTGTTACAGAGACTCTTTGAGTTAAGAAGTGCATCCACTTCTTTTGAACAAGAAGTCAGCACTTGTTAATCATTTGATCAATCTAGATTGGCTAACAAAGTTAGTATACCTCATTAACATGTTTGCCTATCTTAATGAGTTGAACTTGAGCCTGCAAGGCATAGAGAAAAATATCTATACTTGTGTAGACAAAGTATCTGCTTTCATTAGAGATATGGTGAGTTCGGGTTCAGCAGGGAATAGTGGAATTTTTTCCATGCTTGACAAAATTTCTGGTTGTGTTCGCATAACTGGGACAGTGAAAGGTAAACAAGGCAATGCTAGTGCTGGTGACAAGAAACGGAACTAGTATGCGGCGCAGCATAAGTGTACTCGTCCCATGGCATACAACTACTCGGCCCGCAGCATGCTCCAACTTGGCCCCCCAGGTTGGGTAATTATAAAACCTTGTTATTTGGAAGTTCAATAGACCACAAAAATACGACTTCGAATTATCTGAGTTCAAAATGAAAGAACTTAAAAATAATCGAAATTTCTTACGATCCGCTACTTGAACAGTAAAATCGCAATATAGTCATCTATCCATTCTGCTACAAAATGCATTGACCTTAAAAGTTCGTACACGCGGCGAATTCATTAACAGGGCTGAAGTGACCACTTAATTCATGATTCACGAACACCACCACGTGTAAAAATAGAATCAAGTGAACAAACCAATTTTCCCAGCGTATATTTCAAGTTAACCCTTTTAGACTACATTTCAGAAGAAAAGACTTTCAACCACGTGTACTCAGCCAAAATATTACGAAAATGCATGCAAAAAAGATTGGGAAAATGCTTATATATGTCACAGTAAATGTGCGTAATCCGGTAAATGTGTACATTTCCCGGTGCACATTTACCACTTAAGTTCAGTAAATGTAAGTATAACATACTTTTACTGATTGGATTGGGGAAATGAACGCATTTACCTAGAGACACTGGTAAATGTGGATAAACGTCGCAACACAGGCCACAACTTGGCAGCATCGCAAACATCTGTTGCAGTTTAGAAGTACAGTAATTGTGCATTGTCCGGTAAATGTGTAAATTTCCTGGTAAATGTGCACAACTAACTAAACTAAATTTGAAGATGAAGGAAAATTTTACTAGATCCCACCGGGTTGGGTAGGTTAGTCGAAGTGTTTTTGGTTCCTCCTCACGTTCACTGTGTTCCCCCCTCGGGTTGGGAAGCATTCATCTTAATATATACCAGTGGAGCCAAACACTGTATGAGGACATCCTTTGGGACAGTTTGATACTAGCTTGGCTAGTTCCGTCCCAACCAAGAAAACATCCGCATTCAGAAATGAGAAAATTGATCTGCTACGATAGTTCAGTGGTAGACTATTTGCCTGGCAAATGGAAGACCTGGGTTCGATTCCCAGTCATAGCAGACTTTTTCTCGTTTCAAAATTATTCCCATAAATTAACGTAATTATTAAAGTGTAGCATTTCACATTCTTACTTATTTCCACACTTATCAAGGCACATAGGTAAATGTGCACATTTACCAGGAAATGTACGGATAATACATATTTCTGGAAACTTAAACTTACATTTACCGAGTTTGGTGGTAAATGTGCACATTTACCGGTAAATGCACACATTTCCCAATTACGTACCTTTACCGTAACATATATAATAGATAGGAACCATCACATATTAATTCTCTCCAATTTCGTTCAAACTTTCCATGGCGTCGGTATGGTCAAAAATAATTAATTAATTCTTTATTAGCTCTAGGCAATTTCATACATTGCATTGTAATTTTATTTCCCTACATATTGCACAGTCGTAATAAAATATAAGTGCTCTCAAAATAACATGGTCGTATTTGTTATGACAGGCAATGATTTTACAATTACATACGTACTTACGAATTCTTTTCTGCAATATTCAATGCATTCTCCCTTTGGGACTGCTGGCAAGAGGATTTAAATCCATGAATTGCGTCATGCACGCAAGAGGGAGGGGTAGGAGTCAAGCTTAGCATAGCGCGCTGAGTTTTAGAGATGAGAAAACTAAAAAGGCAAACATAAGCATGACGTATTTTATGGACGATATCTATTGTAATAAACCCCTCAGCATCGTCCTGCGTACTGGGCATGCAGGATGAAAACTTCATATGCGGTTGTACCCCGTATGCCGCAAAGATCGCTAGATATCTTTATTTTTTTGATGCAATAAATTTTCTTAAATCTGAAAAACCTTGATATACAGTCAAACTCGTTTATAACGAGCACAGTTGTAACGAGTTCACGGCTATAGTGAGCAAATGCTACCTCCAAGATAAGTTTATATGCATTTACATACAAATATTTCACGTATATAACGAGCACGCTTCACGGATATATCGAGCAAACTTCGACCACTTCTCACTGTCTCAAACGCGGCGGCGGTCAGCCCCTTCATTCCTCATAGTGACCCAAAATATGTAACCTTGTGTTCTCGAGTCCAGCCTCTACACCCTATTCCTCGGGGAGGTTAAAGACCCTGGCGTTGTTGTTAAAAAATAATCCCTTCGTCCAAACCAAGAATTCCCAACTTGCAGATACAGTGGTACTCGCGGAGGTCCTTTGTCCTCTCCTCCCAACCCCCAGCTCTTTTACAGCCAGGAGGTTGTGTTTGGAAGGGGGTAAGGGCATGTACAATGGCGCCCACCCCCGTCGCTCAGCCGAATGCACCCAACACCCTTTCCCACGTAAAGATGGGAAATCCCACGTTTAATCCGTCTCCTCATTAACTCTTCCTGGAATTGGTATGCTCACAGTTTGCAAAGAAAGTTCGTAGCGTTGATCACAAAAATCAGTTGAGATTTTGCCCTTGAACGAGTAACATGTCCGTACATAAAAGGAAGTGTTTGTCTATTCGCGAAAAGGTTGATATTATTCGAGAGTTAGAACGTGGTAAAAAAATGTTGGTGTAAAAAATTTAATTTATCGTCGTCTACGGTTTCAACCTTATGGAAAAACAAAGAAGCGATTTTATCTGCACTAGAGAACAATCTAACAACGAACAAGAAAATGAGGAAGTGTGACTTGGGTACTGTTGATCAAGCACTTCTGGAGTGGTTTAAGAGGCAGAGAAATGCTGGTTTCCCCATCAAGGTACAGGCAGATAAATTTGCAAAACAGTTAGGACACGAGAACTTCACATGCAATAACGGATGGCTTGACCGTTTTAAAAATCGGCATAACATTGTTTATGCGAAAGCCCCTGTAAGCAGATTCAAAAACGGCAAGTGAATGGGTGAAAAGTGTTTGGGAGGAGTGTGGAAAAGGTTACAGAGAAGAAGACATCTACAATGCCGACGAAACTGGACTGATTTACAACATGATGCCTGATGCAATGTTTAAATTCAAAGGTGACAAACGTGTTGGTGGCAAAAGACCTAAGAATTGTTTAACAGTTTTTATGTGCGCAAACATGAATGGGACTTACAAAAAAAAACTTTTTGTTATTGGTAAGTCACAAAAGCCACGTTGTTTCCAAAATGTAAAGAAGCTTCCCGTTGAATATGCAGCTAATAACTAAAATAATAACTTCCAATATTTTTCAGCAATATGTAAGTCAGTGGAACAACGAGTTACGGAGGAAAAATAGAAACATTTTACTCCTTGTCGATAACTGTCCTGCGCACCCACATATGCAGGAGTTATCCAATGTAAAACTGGTGTTTTGCCTCCAAATGCGACTTCTATTTTGCAGCCAATGGACATGGGGATAATTAAAAGTTTTAAATGCCATTTCAAGCGATTTTTTGTTCTACAGTTGATTGAAAGTATGGAAAGAGGTTTAGATGGCAACGACTCTGTATTGGATGCAATTCATTTGATGACAGGTGCATGTTTCACCTACAACAATAATAAACTGTTTTCGAAAGTTTGGTTTAATATCGGGAGAATTTTCGATTGATAACCATAACGTTGATGAAGATCAGAATGGCATAAAGAAAATGGAATTGCGAGTTTTGACCATGTAAATGACATTGACAATTTTGTTCATGTTGATGATGATTTGATTACCAGTGGAATTCCTACGGAGAGTGAAATAATAGAGACAGTATAAAGCACAGCAGGCAGTGATGAAGACAATGTTGAATGTGTCGAAGACACAATCCTTACTCAGGATGCCGTGGAAACATTAAATGATTTTTTGAAAACATTGACATTTCCGATGGTGTTTTTAGTGCATTAAGTGTAATAAGAGGAAACTTAAGAGACTTCAAAGTGAAATCTATGAAACAGGCTACCATTCAAAGTTATTTATCTAAAAAGGGGAGTGATTAAGGATGCAGCTGTGAGTAAATTTTATATGTACGTATGTTTACTTTAAATTTTTTAGTTTATTTTCATTTTTAGGTTTTTTCATAAATTTACTAAATAAACTTTCTGTTTATATATTCACTTTTACTTCTTATGTCTTATTTCACCATACGCATGCATGCTTTTGCCTTCACGGATATTAAGTTTAACGGCTATAACGAGCAAAACTAAACGGTCCCGTGGCGCTCGTTATAGCCGAGTTTGACTGTATTTCAAAACAGTACCCTTGGCTTATCCTATTGCGCTTAATTCTGCAATTTTTACCTATATTATATGTAAAATTTTGTGATTGAATTTTCGTGTAGTTATTCCAATTGTGGGTTCTAAAAACCCTACTTATTGCTGAGACTAACCGAACCTCTGCACAAAAGCTACTGTGTGGTGGAAGGGGATGCAGGCACTGTTTAATAGCTTTGTGATGTCTCTTACTCTTGAGATGAATATTTTTTCTTATGCATCAACACTTGAGAGCTATATGGAAAGGGAGGAGGAAGGGTCTTCAGGTCTGGGCTAGTGCTTCGTTCAGCATCCCTTGAGAACAATTTAATGAAAGTGAGAGACAGAAACACTTATCTGACATAATTGCACAAATAAGCCCTTTTTAAGATATTTTCAAAAGCGTGATCAGAGCGCATTGGAAGCACTTGGATCGCACAAAAAATATTCTCTTGCTGCTCTGAGGGAAACATTTACGCCGTACAGAGGCAGCTATTGTTCATTATTTTCCGTTGCTACTTTTGTTTAATTTATAAGAGATTAAAAGAGTCAAACCTAACATGGCATCAACTAATAGAAAAACGCAAGCAATACCTGGTGATAAAAAGTAGACTGAAATCTTACTTGAAAGTGATATGGAAGAAAGTGTCAGTTCAGAGAGTGATAGTGAGAATAACATTGAGGATCATGCTTAAATTACCAAGGCAAAAATTTATATTTTTTGGCATTTTTTTGTTGAGTGGGCAAATACAAAACCTTAGCTCTCCTGTCCCTGTGCGCTTCTAGCATCTTTGTTTATCCTTATAATGAAGTTTTTTTTCCGAAAAACTTAAGGGGAAGAGGTAGAGACCTATGATAAAGCAATATACGTGAAGTAATCTGAGAACCTGGAATAAAGGTCAAGTGATTCAAGGATAAGATGATTCCTCTATTTGTATCATCTACGATTTTATTTCACGTTGACTATTAAATAAATAAAAATAAGTTACCTATTTGGGGGGCAATGTATATTTCATTTGCGAGAAATGGAAAACAAAAATGCGATGCCTTTGTCATGTGCACTCACTAACTTTCCACTTAAACACACAATATGGACCAAGGTTTCGAATTAAACGAAATGCTCATGAGTCACCAGACCAGATCATGACTTCGAATTTCATTGCAGACGTATTTTGAATAGTCCATACTAAAAAGTATGCAAAATCCTATGATGTTGGCCGGGGATTGCTCTTAGCTTCGAATTACACGCTATTTCGAATTATCTGGGATGTAGTTGGTTGGTTATGTTTTTCCTTTACGTATTTCTCTTCTATGCCATAACAACCTCCTCAGCCTCCTGGGTTGGATAAGTTTAGTTTGGTGGTATTGGTTTATTGCCACCTTCGCTGTGGCTCCCTCTCAAGTTGGGTTGGGTAGCTTTAATCTTCTGTGATATTACTCTTCCTATATCTTGTTTCATTACATACCTCATAATGCTTTTTATATTTATGTTCGACATCTGCTTTTTAACCTTTCCCCCTGGTAGTTCCATTTCTCGTCACTTTCTCAGCATCACCAGCGCTAGCATCACCTTGTCTACCTTTGCCCCATTTTTGCGAACAGTACTATATTTCTTGTTTCACTTGAGGGTAATGAAGATGAGATTAAAGCTAACAATAAGCAAATAATCATTATCCATTTGGATTCACTACATAGAAAATTTGTTTACTACTTTTCTGTTGAAGAAACTGGGAAGTATGAGTGGATATAAAACCCATTTCCAACTGATATTACAAAGCTGTCTTTGCCTGTTCAACAAGAACAGCAACTCATTGAACTGTCATGTGATATGACCCGCAAAGATAAATTTTTTGGTGTAAGGTTATACGAATTTTGGCTTCATGTTACAACGGAGTATCCTGATCTTCCTGATGAAGCAATATCTGTGCTGCTGCTATTTTCCACTACATATCTTTGTGAGACAGGTTTTTCATCAATGACTGCTATGAAGACAAAGTACGGAAGCAGACTATGTACCAATATTAATGACGTAAGACTGTCTGACAACCATCAAACCCCACATTGACTTACTGATTGGCAAAATGCAAGCTCATTCATTACATTCATACTTGCCAAAGTGGACTTAGTTGTGACTAAAACAATTAAAAACATTCTTAGTCTGTTATATTTCATACTGCTTATGAAAATACATGATTTAAAAATAAATTTTATGGCTTATGAAGCACTAACCTCCAATCATATGGTTGGTGTTCTAACTTTCACCTAAACAAAATTGTAAATAATTTTGCAAGTACTATAAATATTTCAACAAATTAATAGGTGCATTTATAAAGTGGCCAGATTTCAGATCAGCCAAAGCAGGACAAAATCAGTTTGCCCCTGAAATGTAGGTAATTTACGGTGACCGACTACAGTTCAGCTGCTAATTCCAATAAATTGAGACATCTTACAGAGTTCTACTCAAATTCACAAACAATGGAATCAGTAATGTATAATGTAATCAGTTGCCTCCCCCCCTTTTATATTACAAATTACTTAAGGAAAATCCTTCTACAATAAGGGGTCTAAAAATAAAAATATTGTTAGCATTATGGATTTAAATTAACTAGTGAACCATTCTTCCAGTGTTTTTAACATTTCTAATATAGTGTGATTTACTTAAGCATTTTTTTACTTAGAGTGCACACAACCAACGAAATTTCAAGAACAATGTATTGTCTAAATTTCTCCAACTTGCTCGTGAATTTCTAACTCCAAACAATAAATTATTATAGCACCCTTTAATATATTTTTTAGACCCCTCTAATATAACCTATAATCTTCTATAAGTAATTTTTAATTTAAAGGGGGGCCGATTGATTATACAGCCAAAAAAAGAATAACCAATCTACCATATATTAAACATCAGTATAATTAATATAAGTTTACAACATATAATGATAATGTACCCAATTCACAGCAACCTTTAATTTTCATACTTTCATTGGAAGAAATCTTCTTTAGTAACTCAGGAGTGGATTTCAGAGTATGCATTATAGAATTCCAAACAGGTTTGCTTGAAATTTATTTTTGTCACTAGTAAAACCTTGAGGGTTGAGACTTTGAGTTGTGATTTTTCAAGTGTCCACAACTTATTCAATTGTGAGAAAGCACATGCCACAGAAGAGTTAGTTCCAGAGAGACATAATACAACTGAATTAATTCTGACACTTGTTTGGGACTGATATCTCTTGTCTCTGAAATGAGTGAATAGTTCCACCAAGCGTCGGTATCTTAGATGCATTCCAAACTCCTCAAGCTGAATCAGACATAAGGTGCGACGCTATCTAGGCCAAAACCATACAAATTTTATGACGTTTGAATAAGGGGAATCCCAATTAATTATGTTGTCATTTGCTTTGAAATCTGCAAAATGCTATTAGCCAACGTGAGAGCTGCATCATGGCCGATTGGTGATCTGTGCCGTCTGTTTTGTTGTCGACGAGGCTGATTAATATTCTTATGATTATTATTATTTTTGTTTCATTTGCTGTTATTATTTATGTATCTATGATGGTCTTATGTTGTTGAATTCCTTGTTGTGGATTACTTTATCTTGTTTCATTTGTTGTAAAAACATCTGAATAATCGGGACATTTATCATCAATATATCCAAAAGTGGGACAATTTTGTGTCCCATAAAGATTTTGGGGGGCAGCGGGACATGCTGCTCTATAGAGGCACTGACCTGCCGAAATCGAGACGTCTGGTCACCTTATGCATTTAGTAAAGTTTTGCCTGGATACCTATAGCAATTGATGGATTGCAATAACAAACGTTTGATTTTGTGGGCCACCATACTAAAAAGGTTGAGAATCCCTGTTCTATTCTATATTAAAATAGAATCTTATGTGTATTGTGATTTTCTTTTTGATTACCTTTAAAATCATCACATTTGTAAACTATTTTTTCACTCCCTTCAATAGATGTTGCTTTTTGAAATCTCATATAATTGAATTTATAGTTAAAATCTCAATTAAAAAAATTCATATGAATACCTGAGTTCCAATGGCCCAATAGAACCACCCTACATAACTAGGGTGTCTGCAGTAATGATAAATACCATGTGTTACGAGTTTATGCCCATCTTCTCGTACACTTTGTACAATGTGGTTAAAATTTGTGCGAGCCGTAAGCATTGCCATTTTCCGAAGAGTCTCTCCTGCTAAGCAAACCAATAGCCCAATTGGGCTGATCCATGGCCAGAGAAATCCTTTAATTTCTGTTTAAAAAATTAAAAAATTTTACAAAAACATTCAGGGATAAATAATAGCTATATCCTATTTCTTTTCCTCAAATACATAAAAATGACATCAAGATATAATTAACAATAAAGCTATGACCAAGAAAAAAGTTTAATTTAAAGTTTCACGAAAGGATGATTGACTAATCATTAATAAACTGGTTTATGACGTATCCATTTTACATATAATCAGACCTATTTTCAAGGCAGAAGTGCAATTTAAAAAATCTCGTCAATGAAGTTTTTAACTCTTGGGTTTTTCCTAAAAATATTTTTTTAAATACGTCAATGCTTAATAATGTAAAAAAACAATATCATACCTGGAAAAAGCCACATTTCAATTATAAATTCGATCCAGCTGGCAATTATTGCAACTCCATATTCTGGGCTATGATTTAACAAAAACGAATCCAAACTCAGTTTTCGAGGATTAACCGCGGCTGTGGTAAGATACTCGGAAAAATGGAAAAAGGATAGGAAGCACAGGTACCTAGATAGGTATTGAAATGTAATTAGATTTTAGTATTAACACATTCAAATTCCAACAAGTACATTATCGTATATGCATTACATACCACCCAAAAATATGCCAAGACTCTGCAGCAAGAGCGGAAATAAAAAGTCCTATAGCAAATACAATGCCTAAAAATGCGGCACGAACAGCAACCTAATCCATAAAAACAAAAAGAAACATAAAATACACTTCAAAGATGAATTATTTCTGGCGTAAGGTTTTATACATTACCTGGTAGGAATATCCGTGAAGAAATACGCGTAAAATAATATTTATAATTAAGTAATAAGCAGTTAAGATCCACCCACAGTACTGAGTTAGGATTTCTTTTGTATCAATTATCTGAGATAAAACTAGAAGAAGGGTTGTAGCCAATGTGGCAACGAACGAACATAAACTAAGCCTTCCATGATAACCCAACATTTTAAATAACTAATCAATTTTTGAAGAAACCCAACCTCGATAATTTTGCTGCATGCACGTACAACGCACTGCTTTTGTCCTTGATTCATTTTTTAACGCGAGTTGGCCTATTAGCAAAGCGGTGAGTTTAAAGTTCTTTGTCTTTATGCATATCTTTATGAGGACATTCATTTTAAGATAGCGCTGTCTTTAGGAAATTTATTTAAAATATAATGCAAAAATTTGTGTAAATGAGAACTTCAAGTTGGAAAACCATGGTAAGTAAGCATACTCATGATAATTCTGGAACAAGTATCATGTCTTTATTTTGCTGGTAAATCGAAAATTGAATTTTATGAACAAAATGAGATGCGTTATAATACTAATTAATTGAAATTACTTTTACGTATTTAAGAAATTGTTGACAATTCAAAGGTATTACAGGACGTTTTAGTCGAAAAACCAAACAACTCATAAAATAACATCTAAGTTTTCTTTCTGCAGGTAAGTGAAATGTATGCTACTCGTTTTTCTCGGCTATTTCGGATTAAAATCCCCTTCATTTAAAGAATCCAAAACTTATTTTCTCCTGTCTCTTTCATAGCACCCTCTCGTCTATTATTTCTTTCAAGAGACAGTTGCCCCCCAAATTTGACTTACCCCAGTGTTCTCTAACTCAAACCGTGTGCGAGCAAAACGGATAATTTAAAATTTAAGGTGGGCCTCATTTCATTTTAAGCAATAGAGGTTAAATATTGAGTTTAAAATGAAACCCACCGCTAAGAATATTTCATATTTTTAATAATAAAAGTGAAATATTATATAATTCTTTAATTTCAAACTTTATTGCATTGTTATCTCTTCGATGTCGTATGTTGTATCACTAACTCTATAAGACATTATTAAGGAAATTAGCAAAATTTTATACTATAAATATTATTAGTAATTGATCATATCTTACCTTTGCTATCGTGTAGATTGACAGGAGATTTGGCATTGTTTTAACTGGGAGAGCATTTCTGGCCTCGGCAAGAGATTAATTGAAACCACCATCGTTACCACTTTCAAATGTTTATCTATTAATCGAGATCTGCTTTTAGTTTTGTTATTCTACACATGCGAAAAGAATCGCTCTCGGATACATACGTACTACCAAACATTGCAATCATTAAATAAAAATTTAAACACCTTATACACAAAAAATGTATAAGTAAATACTGGTGATAGTACACATACACACCTACCCGGTAAACTAATTCTCTCCAGGGACCAAAGTATTATGCGTGCGAGTTGCGAGAAAATGATCCCGCATCAGGGACTCTCACGCACGCAAAAACACAGAAAATCAGACAACTACACCAGTATTAATTTAACCCTGAATCAGTGGCGGAACAATTAAGCCCTTGGGCAAGAAAGTTTAGCGGGCCCCCTTAAGTGACCAACCCTACTGATTTACATGACTGTTTAACTTTTTTTATTAATTTCTTTCTGTTCGGATATTTAACATATATGCAGATTCAATCTAATAGATGCTGGTACTCTTAAGGGGAGTTTTATACCAAGGTGACTGGTGACGGTGATTTACCGTAATTACTCGTGTACCGCGCGCACCTTTTCCCGCAAAATTGTCGGTAGGAAAAAGGGACTTGAGGATTTCTGAACAGGTTATATCAATTGCGAGTGTCGATAGTAAATTCACTGTCACACGCTTGCGTGTACGTTTATACTCGCAAAAAACGAAGAATTCTACGAAGTACTATACACGCGGACCTTGTTTCATAGAAGGGGAATCGGTGAAGAGCCCGAATTATTTTTAAAATCCCTGATGTCAACTTATTCCGGCATGATTGTTGTCCTCCGAACTGGCCCAAAAATAGGGGTGAGCGTGGTCAAAATTTAATCACTTTGGAATGAAAGTTCAGGTGACGATGATCTAATGACTTAAATTGCCGTCATGTCAAAATCAGATCACCGTCACGAGTCACCTTGGTATAAAAGCTCCATAAGAATTAAAATTAATGTTTGACCTTGAAATAAATGGCCTATGTGGCACCAGTGCCGACACAACTATTTACACATCCGCGCATCACCCGTGCTGTATCCAAGTAGTGACCTTATTGCTCATTATTGCTGTTGGCAGATGCTGTGCACATTGCCGGTCCGGCGGCAACAATACTGTCCGTCTCAGTGCCGTGAAAACTTGAAAAATATCGTTGCTGACGATATCTGAGAGTACGGTACGGGCACTCGTTTCCGGACGCCACGCCGCCAGCATTGCGCCGGATACGAGTAAATGAAACGTGTAATGATTCTCAAAGCTATTTCATTAGCTACTAATTGTAGACTATCAAGTGAATAGCAGACAGGGCTCCTACAAGTGTTCGGGCCCCGAGGCACTGCCCCGGCCTAGTTCCGCCAGTGCCTAAATATACATTTCGACATCAGCGATGTCATCGTCAGTAGGAAAATTAGGGCCTAATTTTCTTGACGTTCTCTCTATCATAGAAATGTGTCTCGCGAAGACTTGATCAACCTTGCGTGACAAAACCATGGTCCGATAGAGAAGGGGTGCAACCGGTGCAAATAATCGGGGCCCGTATACCATTAAATATAAAATATTTTCAATACAATAAAAAAGCATTTATTTTTGGGGAAGGGGTGTTCTTGGCCCTCGGATCGGTTATGAAGTTTAAATGTGGCCCTCAGGCAAAAAAGGTCGGAATGAGACGTTTCGTCGCGAGGTACAGTTCGCCACCGCCGCCGGCGTTAATGATTTTTTAGGGCATTGGGAAGATTGGCTGAATCTATTTCAAGGAGATTTGGTATATAGAATCTTCACACGACGTGTTTGGGATTTTGTGCCCGAACTTCGAGCAGAAGTGCCAACATTGCAACTTAAAGCATTTCTGTTTTCATTAATTCGAAATAGATTTGCCCAAGCAGCAGGCCCGGACATAGAGACCCAGGGCCCCTAGGCAGTTAACAGAGTTTTGGTAATTTAGCAAAAAACAAACTTTACTTTTATTTTTTATTTATTTAAAGTACTTTGACTTTAGAAAATAGACAAGCAGACTTAGAAATGAAATAGACATGTACGAACTATACTTTTTTACACATTATAATTTTTACATTTACATATAATTACAAGATTACATTGCCACGCGACGAACTTTCTTCTCTGCAAAGGAACGGATGACCTCACTATAGTCCACAGACTGCGTTATTTCCGACTCTATGTACAGCACAGAGAGTGAATTAAGCCTGTTCTCTTCTGTGGTAGATCTTAAATAATTCTTTACTCTCTTTAGCGCTGAAAACGACCGTTCTGCCGAACAGTTTGACCCTGGTGTACACAACAGCATCCGGAGCGCTATTCCCACGTTTGGATAAATGTCCAAAAAGCAGTTCGCTGTGATTTCTTTTCGCTTGATCTCTTCTCTTGGTCTTACTTTAAACTGTGTCCTTGCGGGCTGAGCCCTCTGCTTATATAGTCCCAGGATAGTGGAAGTTGGTGGGGGTTCGACTAATCAGAATACATTGTAGTACCTACAATATTCCAGAACGTTCCCTAATCGAACATTCTAGAATACAGGTCCATGACATTCTAGAAGATTCTTGAATGTTCCATAGTCTTCCACAGAGTTCTAGAACATTCGACACTTTTCCAGAGTTTTCCAGGACTTTCGAGAACTTTCTATACGCATACAATATCAAAATATCTAGAACCTTCGAGAATGTTCCTGTACTACGATTCACTAATCATTTCCGGAATATTCTATCTTACGGGATTATTCTATAAAATCTTAAGACACTATACACTACAAAATTCTATCACATTCTTTAGCTTCCGTCGCCAAAACTACTCGTATCGTAATCTTAACTAACCTCAGCAAATTCGCGTGGAAGATAAAACCTTTGAACCGCAAAATTGAAATTGATACTACTTTCTAACACACACTTTCAACGTGAACTGACAAGTAGTGACAAGTTATAGAATGAAATCAGGTGCGATGCAAAACAAACAAAGAACACAAACACAGTGTTGCCACTGACTTGTCAAAAAATTAACTATGGTCAATTATTTTCTATTTCGTTCGGAAAAATTGACATTATTTTCCGTGTCCTCAATGTGTACCATTTCGGCCCCTGGTCGGGGCCCCCACCGAGGTTGGGGCCCTAGGCAGCTGCCTAGTTTGCCTAGGCAGAAGTTCGCCGCTGCCAAGCAGTTTCAACTAAATTTGTTACATAGAATCTTATAATAAATACGTGAATAAATGTTATATTTGGACCGCATCGAGCCAGCAGGGATGCCAGAATTGAAAATTAATTTTTTTCTGTTTTTATGAATTTATTTAGCAACTGGCCAAACCGATGCCGAAGAAATTTTGTTTGAAGGTGTGCCACATATAAAAACAAAATAAATACGTTTTTTCTATATAAAAAATGCTTGGCTACACATACAAGGAATAATAAAATTCTTTACACATATTTGTGTTGTTCTTTCCGTATAGCTTTCAACAATATTTAAAGTTTATACATATATTCAAAACCATAACAGCATATTTGTTTCAGATCAGACAGACTGGTATACCATAATAGCAAATTAATCTCTTTAAGTAATGACTGTTTTGAATGGAATTGGATTCTACGTAGTTTCGTCCAAAGCAATTAATTATATTTATATATATTATAACACTATGAAAAGTAAGGAAAAATTTCCATTTCTGAACTTCATTCAAAGTAGTTGAAAAGTATTTTTATTAAATGATTAGATATTTGATAGAATGAAGTAATTGTTAGAAATTTTACAGACAATGATACATTCTTGTGGTGGCCACATCATATTATCATAATATAAGAATTAGGAGGTTGAGACATGGACAAAAGTATAAAATAAATAATCTTATCAGGCGAGACTTCGTGATTAATGTTATTCCTAATAAAACAAAATCAAGTACCTTTGTAATTCAAAAGACCGCTTTGACAATCTTTCCAATCGGGAGTGTTTCGACTGGAATGCAATGACTGTGAGGCAACTTACATTGGTCAAACCTAGAGTTTTGGGTTCCCGGTGATATTTTTTCCGGAAAACGGGAATTAGATTTTCAAATATCCCGGGAACAAGAATGATTTTGCATTTTTAATATTTAATACATCATTTTTCATTTAAACGTGATATTTATTATTGGTACAACGTAAATACATAAGTCTTTAATAAATCCAAATGACATGTGATACATTATTTTCGACAAATTGTTAGCAGATTCAATATTCAGACGTACTTTGAATTATGCAACCAATCTTTCCTCGGTGATGACGGAGATAACAAGAGACCAACTAATGTATCCTATATTGCAATTCCCTCAAAGTTAAAATTGAGGGTAGAAAATGTATGAAAGAGGTTCTTCTTCTTCTGTCCCTTCGTGGCTCCCTCCTACGCTATAAAATGCAAATAACTCGACAAAGGATCGAGTTACATTTTTTAAATTAAGCAGGAATGCTCGATATACATATTTTAAGGTGACGATGAAAAAAACTTGAAAAAAGTCCTGGGTTCGACTTCAAGGAAGATATTTCCAGTTTCCATAAAATAACACGTAAACATCCACTTTTCGACTTGCAGACATTTCTTCTTTTCGAGATCTAAATTAGAAAGAATTAACCTAAGATATTCGATTTAAACCAATTTAAAGAAAAACTATATTATTTCTTATTCTGTTAATCTTTTTCCGCCTACAGTTCGAAATTCCTCTTGTTAAACGTATAATTCACATATTTTGGGGAAATCTTGCCATTTTAACGTAATGTTGCCTTGCATACCAATTACATTGTTAAACCTCGAAATTTTTGCAATTGTATAGATTAATCAAGTTATATTAATCCTTGACGCTTATAATTAAAAAAGGGATATACGTACTTGGCAATTTTGCCTTTTGTTTATGTAAAATTTTTGTTGGATGTAATATAAAATTAAATGTACTCTAATGAAAAATTTATGAAAACATGAGGGAGGAATTTCCGAGCAAATTACGAAGAGTTTTTCACCAACTGCTGTCACTCGAACGGAGTAAAGAATAGCAGATGCGATGCATTATTGGTTGTCTACATCTGTAGTAGCATGCACTTTTTAACGATTTTTTCCGGTTAATCCCTAGCAGCTAATCCTACATTCACTTAGTTTATACCATGTCTATCGCTCATATATAAAATCTATCCTGAAAGTGTTTTTCTCTAAATCGCAGGATTCCAGAGATATGGCTCGTAGAGATGGCCGGGCAGATTGACTAACTGAATACATAAGGGATTTGTTAGAAAGAAATGCACCTAATTTTGATTTTTTAATAATATGGTATGAATAAATACATTTTTATTACGTATTTTCTTCTTTTTCAACCTACATCTAATTAAAAGAGCTCAGGAAACTAATCAATGAAAACTATATTTATTCATCTAATAATATTATTAAATCTGCCTGGGACATAATTAAATGCAATACCAAAGCCACAATGATTAACCCAAACCAAAATAACATTAGTTTCAATAATTGCCTTCTCTCCAACCCTGATGAAATAGCTCAGCACTTCAACTTACAATTCTGTCAAACCACTCCCATTGCAACTACCCCAACTGTTTCTTATCATTCCATGCCTACTCCTTCTTCTAAATCTCTATTTTTAGCTCCTACTAATGTTCATGAAATAAAAAATATTGTTAGGTCCTTTGACAACTCATGGTCATGTGGTCTTGATGAGATCCCAATGCCTATAATTAAAGCTGTCATTAATTATATTGCTCTTCCTCTAGTTAATATAATAAATTCATCTTTCTATGAGGGGCAATTCCCCTCTAGCCTTAAGTTTGCTTGTGTTCTTCCCATTCCTAAAAAAAGGCTCTCTGTCTGTAACTCAGATAATTATAGGCCTATATCAGTATTATCGGTATTCTCCAAAATATTTGAAAAAATATTTTATAACCAAGTAATCCATTTTCTTGAATCTTTTCTTCTACTCCATGAATCTCAACATGGCTTCAGGAAAGCTAGATCCACTATATCAGCTTCCTTCCAATTAATTAACCAGGTCCATCAGGCATTAAATAAGAAAGACTTCACTCTTGGTATCTTCTATGATCTGTCAAAGGCATTTGATAGCATTAACCATGAAATACTATATACTAAACTTCGCAATGTGGGAATAAACGGAAATGCCCTCAATTGGATAAATTCCTTTCTATCTGGCAGGCAGCAAATTGTAAAATACACACATCAGACTTCTGATGATGTAATCACTTCTAAATCTAAACCTCTAAAAGTGTGGAGTGGCGTCCCTCAGGGTTCAATACTAGGGCCACTGCTTTTCATTATATTCATGAATGACCTTCCCCATAATATTGCTATTAGCAAACTCCTATTATATGCAGATGACACATCATGTGTATTGCACTCTGAAAATCTGCCTGATTTAATTAATATTTCAAACTCTTCTGTGAACAGCATGCTTCACTGGTGTCAATCCAATAATCTTAAAGTGAATAGTAATAAAACCCTTTACCTTCAATTTCACACAAAAAAGTCACCTTCTTCCTGCAGTCCATTACTAAAAATGGACCATTCAAACATTGAACGTTCTACCTCAGTAAAATTTCTAGGTATACATATTAGTGATGACTTAGATTGGTCAATCCATATTAATTCTGTTATGAAAAAAGTGGCCACTGGCATTTTTATGCTAAGAAAATTGGCACCCATTGTCTCTATCAGTACCCTAAAACTTTTCTATTTTGCTAAAATTCATATTTTTCTGTCCTATGGCATCATATTTTGGGGCAATGTCAGCTACTCCAACCAAGTCTTTTCCTTATAAAAGCACACTATCAAGGCAATGTTGCAATTATCTTACCAAACTCCTGGCAAGCCATTATTTCACTCCCTTAGTATATTAACTCTCCCTTCAATCTATATTTTAAATTGTGCTACTTTTGTTAAACAACACCCTCACCTTTTCCCAACAAATTCCAACTACCACTCGCATCATACTCGCAAAAGACTAAACATTCATTTAAATGAATATCACTTGTCCCTTTCCCTAAAAGGACCTCACCATGCTGCCTCTATTATATTTAATAACTTACCCTCTAGAATTAAGTCAACTTCCTGTACCTTGTCTTTCAAGAGGCAATTGAAGCGCTATCTAATAAGTAAAAATTACTATAATGTCTCTGAATACTTGTCTGATAGTGATTTGTAATGTGACAATAATACCGGCTAATTATCTTCTGTTTTCATTTCAGTTTTTTGTATTGTATTGTCTGTGCTTTATTATGCTGTGTTTTATTATGACCTATTCCATGTCTATGTAGACCTACGGAATCAATAAAATTTCATCCATTCATTCAGTAAAAAAAATTGAAGGGGCGCCATACCATATACCTTGCCTCAGGCATCAAACTGTTTGGGCCCGGCCCTGTGCAACATGCAATCATTACTTTTGGACCTTTTATTACTAATGACATTCATGGGCACAGGAAGAAGCTATTTTGACATTGTATTAGCATTCCATTAAAATGGAATTAATAGCGATGCAACTTGATCCTTAATCTCAAACTCCTAATAACTCGACTACTAAATAGCATTCACAGAAAAAGTATTTGGTATTCATCAGAAATTCTATTGGAACAAGTCACGTAAAACAAAAAAAATTTGAGAGTTTAACATTTGGGGCTGAAATTCGGAGGAATATCTAAAAAAAACAGCTATGAAGGCAATTCTGGAAAAGCTTGACACGGCACAAAATTCAAACAAACAATTCCTGAGAATCATTAAAAATTTTCCCGGGAATTGAGAATAAGAAATATCGAGTCAATTCCCGGGAACGGTAATTCCCCGTTCCAAAACTCTAGTCAAACCGGAAAGAACTTTCAAACCTGTATGCATGAATATAAAAGGTGCCAAAAAACACTCCACTTCATTATTTGCCCAACATTTAATAGGCAATAAACATAAAAGTGATTTTGTCCCAAAAATTCTTAGCCTGTTACCCAAAGAACGAAATCTGGACGCAATAGAACAGATTGAAATTATAAATTCATCAAGCACCAAATTTGTTTTTCCTAACCATCACTTCCGAGTATTCATGGCTATTTTTTTAAAATCCTATGTGGCACTAATCTCCATACCTTAGCCATAATGTGCTTACTATGTCTCTGCTTGTGGATGGTGTCTTTGTAATGGTCACCATCCCTTCCCTCTCCCCATTTTCTCCATTACCCTATAGACCAGTGATTCCCAACCTGGGTGCCGCTGCACACTGGGGTGCCACAGCTGATTTTTAGGGGTGCTGCGATAAAATTAGTTTTGTAAATAAATTGATGATTTGAATGTGTTTACAGGTAACTAGGGCATTAATTTTATCTCTAATAAATTGATTATGGTGTGATACCAACAAATGGATATCAAAGGTTTTAATAGTCGTTTGTGAAAATATAAAAACATTGCTTGAATGCTGGGGTGCCGTGAAATTCTGTTATCTTTGAAAGGGTACCATGCTTACAGAAAGGTTGGGAACCACTGATATAGACCCCCTCTCTTATCACCAGATGATGCCATATCACGGTGAAACCGGTCATAAGAAAAATATATTGTGAAAAAGTAAGATTTTTGTTTTATTATAAGTATAAAATACTTTTTTAAAGCCAAAGTAACTATTATGAAAGATTTCAATCAACTATCAACATATGACGTAAAAACTACATGATTACGAGTAGGTATTACAGTCGATCTAGCATATTTTATCAAAGTGATCCTTATATTACACTGGTGATTTTAAGTTATAACGCCAGATATTATGCTTGTTTATTAATCCCTATAATCCATGTTTCCGAGAAAAAATATTTCTTCAAGCCTACCAATCATTACCAAGATTTTGAAGTACTTATCCTACATCCAAATAATTGAAAGTTGCAATTTCATTATACCTTGCACAAATTTCAAAATAACACCTGGCGGCAAAACGTCATTCGTGGCGAAACATCAGTCAGTGTTCAGCATTTCACTTACAAGGTGCTAAATGCATGCATTATTTAAAAAGCAAGCAACCCAGGAAAAAATTTCTAGACTGCAGTTCACTTCAAATATTATAGTCTATTGAATCATAGTGGTTACCCAAAAGGAGTTTATATCCATGGAAAGAGTGATACATGAGCTGCAACATCAGAGTGTGGTATAAGAAAATAGTCTGGGCAAAAAGGCAAAGTTTGTGTAGTTTGTAGCAGAAAAGATGGTGGTCTTGTGAGGAGGTCTCAAACTGGGTGTAAAAATGTGGAAAAGGATTGCATGGAGTTTGTTTGTCATCACAGTGCTACCATGAACATAATAGATATTTATGAGGTATGCCTGTTTAAATGCTTTTTATTCTTTTAATGACAATTGCAGTTATGCATAAAATATCCTCCTTTTTAGCCTACTTTCCAAAAAATGGAAAGTAGTCTTATGAGATCGCCCGGGTGCCCGTGTGTATCCCCCCCTAACATCTTCTTCATGAATGAACTGATTTAAACTATATTTAATACATAGAATATGCACATAAATTAATGACCAAATTGACATATTTGGACCGAATCGACACAGCAGGGGTGCCAAAATTGCAAAGTTAAACTTTTTGGTAATTAGGATTTTGGAAGGAATTGGCCCAACCGATTTCAACGAAATTTTGTACGAAGTAAGCATGCGACATAAAATAACAATATCAGGATGTTTAGGGTAGATATAGAAAGCAGGGATGCTACAATACAAGGAATAAAATAATATATTTACACTTATTTGTGTTGAACTGTCCACATCAATGTCAATCAAATTTAATACTTATAATATACACTTATATACAAAACCATATTTAAACCGAATCAGCCAAATAGGGGTGCCACAATTACAAATTTAACTCTTTCAGTAATTAAGGATTTGGCTGAACAGATTTAAATTAAATTGTGTATATAAGATTTGTACAACATATCATAATGAAATCAAGATGTTTAAAGCAGAGCTAAGGAGCAGGGCTACCACAATAAAAAGTTAAATAATATTTCTTTTACACGTATTTCTAGAGAACTGAAGTAATAGATTTTAGTCAACTATAGTATATTTAATCTTCATATAAATAAATAACCAATATATTATATTTTAACTGGATTGACTAAACAGGGCTAATCACAATATCAAGGTTAGAATTTTTCTGTAACTATGAATTTGAAAAGTATTGGATGAACAGATTTCCAAGAAATTTTGTGTAGGGCGAGTATAGAATGGGAGAACAGGATATGTTTAGAATGGATCAAAAAAGCAGGGCTACCACAATATAATGAAGATAATTTTCTGATTACAAAGCTATTACATTAGTATATGATTATACTGCGACAAATTTGACGAAAAGCACTTCTGTATCACAGGAAGCCTGTGTACCTCCCTAATTGTTATATATTAAAATTGTATTGAAAGGAAAGTATGCACGTTAGTTCTTTCCAGAACTACTTGTTATTCATTATTTGATATTGTGCCGGGTTTTTTTGCAGTTTTTCCTGAAAATATTGCCTTTATGATTCTTTGCATACAAGTGACTTAAGAAATAAATTCAACATATTTTTTTTACTTTAAAAATAACAAAAATTTTCAAATTATAAAATGAAAATAAAAGTTTTTTCATTTAGAAAGTAATTAAATTACACAAAATTTCACTTAAAAGTAATAATATGTGTAACATTTTCTGTAATTAATGAAAAAATCAGAAAGAAATATTAAGAGATAAGGTTCATATGATTGTTTTATATAAAGTGATGCAAATTTATAAAAATACCCATGGCATTTCTGGACAAACCCACCAAAATAGGCATGGCATTAAAAGGGTTAAGGATCATTTTTCGACTGAGCCATAGAGAGGTTAACTGCAAGGAGAGAAATAACAACTACAAATATCATGAAAAGTGTTTATGGAACATGAAGTGACATTCCTTTGGTATGTCAAACAAAAAAATGGAAATGGAAACAAACAAAGCGAAAGAATTTCTTAATGAGAAATACATTTCAGCATGAATATTTTTTAAGAAAAAATAAAAACAATAATTACATAAATGCAAAATAAATAAAACTCAAACATGATATACAATAGATATAATAACTATATGTAAGGGAAGAAAAAATTACAAATGCCTCCTTAAATTATCTTTAGGAAAATTATTGATTATTGCTTTGGGATTTATATTACTTAAACTATATAAATCCAAACAATTCAACCGATTGTCAATCATAGTAATCATATAAATCAAAATTAAAATTTTTAATAATAATAAATATTTGTGCTGAAAAGGAAAGAATGAAGTTGCACAATCCCGAGGAAATAAACCTTTCTTGGTGATTTTTAAATTGAGAAATTGAGTATTTCTGAGATTATTTATAAAAAATTTTTTTTGGGCTCCTTACTTCATGGAGCCCATGGTGGATTCTAAGTGCAACCCCTTTTAAGCCCATCAATGATCTCTATTTAACCTGGATTCAGAAAAATTCTCCATTTAATAAAAAATGTTTAAATAAAAAATTTGTAAAAACAAATTTATTGAAACTCTTTGTACAAATTCCACTATGAAAAATAAAAATGACTACCTAGGTTTCAACTCTCACAGCCATCATCAGTACCTGAGTCGAAACCTAGGTAGTTATTTTTATTTTTCATAGTGGAATTTGTATGAAGTCTTTCAATAAATCCGTTTCTACAATTTTTTTTATTTTTCATTACGGAGTTACACAGATGGCTAAAACAGTCAAATACAAAAAATGTTATTTTATCAGAGATTCATTAAGTCAGATTTCCAGTTCATTTAAATTTGAGTTTGTGCTGAAGTAGTCAAGTACAATGAGTTCTGCATACAAAAACGACTGCTTAACTCCACTCACTGATGGAGGTATGTTTGGCCATTAGTTCATCACATGCATACATAGTATTTTATAACTTTCTGATAAAAATTTAGTTAAATAATATTGTGAAATCAAAATTTGAAATTAACAAGATTGTGATACACTTTTTATAAAATGCAATTATGAACTTAAAACACCTTTGAAAGATAAAAATTTAACAACAAATCTATAAATGAGATTTGATTGTATTGGTGATATACTTAAATCATTTCAATTATTAAATGTTTACATGTAAGTTGATAGTAATTGAACCTATTATATCTATGTACAGGAAGGAATTAGAGCTGGGAGGAAAATTAAAAAAATCCACTGAGGCTATAAATTCATTTTTCTCAATATGAAAGAAGTGAAGGAATATTTAAAAATATATGAATCATGTATCAATATTAACTACAAACATTATCACCACATTGCATGCTTGCTTGAATTTATGTTGATATCAACAGTCATTAAACATTTTCCCATCACCTATTTACCACCTTCAGTTTCACAAGATCCCACTTATGAAGTGTAGAATTGGTACACATCTGCATGACAACTTTTGAATCCACAGTATAATTGGAAGCCCCAAGGCAGGTACCTGAAGCCATGTTGTAGATGGTAGCCTTATTATAGAGCACAGAACACATAGTTAGCACGTTTGTAAAACAATATCATTAAAAAAGATACTAGGATTGAAATTCTTTACTGTTATTTTTAATTTAAAAATATTTTATTTTAAATTCAACTAAGAATTTACAGATTTGTTGTACACAGATAATTTTCTGTAACATGATCCACAGAGTTCAGATAGCAAGAGTACATTATTGGTGATTACACATTATTACAGAAATTTAAGTGTTCCAAGCAATAGTAAAGAATATTTTATATACAAAATAAAGACAAATGATTCATTAGTTAAATTTTATTTATTTTTCTGAATACAATTATCAGAAATTGTTAATGTTATTCTATATTATGAAATGAATTTTGGAAGTTCAAGACGAAAACACATAACACCTTCATCCAACAAAATTGAAGCAACAGATTTCTGCCATGTTTGCTTTAAGGAAGCTTTCACAAAAACACACTAATATACATAGCAACTTCATGAATTCTTAGATAGATAATGACTACTAACTCCAAATTATGTAATAATAGAGTAATGCATAATATTAACCACTTGACTGGGCGTGACGATCATAGTTGTCATGAGCTCCGTGGCCACTATTTGGGCATGACAGTTATTTTCATCAAGTTTTTTTCATCGTTCTCTATGGGTGTGGTGAGCTATTTCGTCATGAGCTTCCTCTCATATTCCTTGGTCCTTTATGTTCACATTCATGCAACCAGATGGCGTTTAGGCCAAATTTTCCGAGATTTAGATCCTTCGTCGTGAAACCCTGCACATGTTGCGTAGGGTTGCATATATGCACCGCCCGGTCAGCAATTCTTAGATGTGCAATAAAATCTATTACACATGAACATGTGAACTCAGACACCAGGAATTTTACTCATTTTTCTTCTTTGACACAGCTGGTTTTTACTGATTTTGCTTCTTTGGTATATCTGATTTACCAGTGCTAATAAATATTTCCAACCACCCCTTGCAGAAACATTATTTTTGAGATGTGCTTTTTCATGGAGAGGATAGTTTTCCTGTGAACTTAGTAGTACGAGCATTGAAAGTTAACACACTAGCATTGGGAAATTTCAGTGTAACTATTTTATTTGTTTTTCTGAAAAATCTTCCATAATTTTAATTATTATATTGTGAAATGGCTTCCACAAGTAAACAGCCAAAGATTTCATATGAAGATATTCTCAGAATTGTTATTCTACGCATCTTAATACGTTACTGTAAGTTGATTGAATTATTTGTTGGGTACCTGGACTGTCTGCGTGTAAGTGAATGCATCATATTTGGGACTTTTGTTTTTTAACTAATTCCACAGTTTTAATGTTATTTCATATCTTTTGTTATAAAGAATTGTTTTCTCTATTTTTCCTCAATATCAAATAGCATATGGACTACTGCTTTGTAATTGATTCATCTGAAAACATGAAGAAAAATTTTTGTTCAAAAAGCATTAAAAATATAATTTTTTAACAAATTAATTGTTAATAAGAAATTGTGAATTGACGAATTTTTAATATGTTACTGTAAATTGATTAAATTCTTTGGGGGAAACCTAGATTGTCTATATACAAGCAGATAATTATAATTAGTAGAATTACAAAATTTATGCTAATCCAACTTTTACTGCTGCATCACTTGATTGTTAAATATTGCTCATCGTAAAAACAAATTCATAAGTGTTTTCAATTTATTCTACTAGAAAACTTATGAGAAGTTTAGATTCAAAATATTTTGATATTTATTTTTAATTGTTAATAACAATTTGTTAATAAAATATTAACAAATTATTTGTTAAAACAATTATGGGTTTCCCTCTATTTATGCGGGGGTTGCGTTCATGGAAAATTATGCATAAAGCAAATTCACAAAAACAGAATCCATATTTACATGTAAAAGATAGGGATATATTCCACAAGCAATCCTAACTCCCCTCCAAGATGCTCTTCTTTCGCTCCATAACGACTTCTTATGTGCTAAATACAAAATTAAAACAATCAACACTGGAAATTATACTCGCCAATAAAAGGAAGCAGACAAACACAAGTGGTAGCTGTTGTGAGTGACATAATAGTGGAGGTTTAAAGTGTCGGAGGGTTGTCTTATCCCAACACAAGTTCCGCGGGCAAGGAGACGAATCTCAAGTGTGCTCAAACACTATAACAAGATCTCTCCATCACATCTCCACTCTACAACATCCTCTCCAATCTAGTCTCTTTAACTGTAGTACTAAAACTCAAAGCATAAGAGACAATGAGAGACTGAATGGTTGCCTTGTGGTGTAGTGGAGAACTTTCTTGCATTTTTATTGCACTGGCCGCGTAACCGCATAAGAGTGAATCAAAGATGCATAGAAATAAATTCCGGTAGCAATAAGTTTGTCGCATAAAGCAAACCTGCATAAAGAGGGAAACCTGTAGTTACTTCACCAATTTTTAATACATGATTGCAAATATGAACAAATTCCTTTATATATGAAAAAAAGGTTTATGGTAAGAGTTAACAAAAAAAATACATTTCATTCCCGACTCCCCAACTGGAGTGCACTTCTGGTCTCTTGCTTCCCCCAGTCAAGAGGTTAATAATCACAAAGTAAAAACTGGAGGAATGGAAAACAAATAAAAAAATCACATATTCCACTACAAGACTTGACCTCCCATCTTTGTCTACTGAAAAAAACCAGGAAAATGATAACAAAGTAAAATGCCGCTTGAACAATTGATGGAGTAATTTCACAAATTCTCAATTTGTTTGTTGTAACATCAGTACCTATATACCACACACAGTAAGGATGCATTATTAAGATGTGGTAAAAACATAATTCATAATTTGTGGTATGACTCTTTGGAATTGTGATAAACCCAAGTTAGGATTATACTAGTTTAAGAAAGATAAAATTGCTATTTTTTGTGTTCTTATTAGGTATGTAAAATGTATATTATAACCAGTTTATTTTTTAAAATAACTTTTATATTAACTTCACTTGCATACACATATATATATATATATATATATATATATATATATATATATATATATATATACACACACACAGTAGAACCTCATAATCTGGCATCCTCGGGACAGCCTGCGCTGGATTTTTGAAAATGATGCACATAGCCTAAGTATCCAGGGGAAAATCGTACTGTTATGTACAACATAGTGTCTTAACCAAATTATGAATAATATCTTCAAAGACTAAACAATGCGAGGTACAATTTTGCCTTAAATAATTAAATAGCATTGTGCATATAGCCTTATTATAATTCATTTATTGGTGTTCAGTTACTTCGTTTGCTGTTACTGAATAATATAGTGTAAGTTTCTTGCCGAGTGTGAAGTTTAGAAGTGATTTTGTTTTATTATTATCAATGGATTTATAGAGATATAGGGAAGCTTCACACCAGCAGATTCCACCAGGCATTCAGGGGCTCCTGCTGATGTTGTTGCTACTTGTGGGACTATGCGGAGTGAGATTCTTTGACAGGAATGCAACTCTTTCATTGAAAAGGCACTCAATAAATCGTTCAGTACATTTTCTTATAAAGATAAATTGCAAAGAATCGAAAGCGGCAGACCAAAACAAATACTAACAGACTTGAAGACCAAAATTAAGCTTTTTACGTGACACTTTCATGAAAATCTTTATGACTCTGTGACATGGTTATGTGGCTGCAGTAAACTAAAGAAAATGTTTTGCTGGCCTTGCCTTTTGTTTTCTTCAGAAAAAAGTGTTTGGAGTTGGACTGGTTTTGAAAATTTAAACAATTTTTCCAAGGTGCAAAAGGTACACAAACTGTCTCAAAATCATATTTTGTCACTCAAGCAGCTGAAGCAATTCGGAAAGACCCGTATTAAGATCAGTCTGGATGAACAGTTTTGTCTATCAGTAGAAAAACAATGAAAATGAAAAGAAGAACAGACAAATTCTTAGCAGCCTAATTAAAGTTGCTTGTTTTCTTGCTATTCGAGGCCACGATGAATATTTGTACATTTTAAAACATTACATTTTGCTTTTTTTCATGTCGGTGTAGAACAGTTTCCCCTATTTCAGTAATCACACCTCGCCACTGCATAAAATATTTCCACTGTTTCATTCATATAAAAATTAATCCGCAACAGTGGTTGAAATCGAAATGTAAACAAACAAATTTATGTAATATCATCAAAGGCTCAATGTTCACGTAATATTACCTCATGCTCAAATGCGGCGGCCATAGTAATTCACAATTCTTAATATTGAAAATTTGCATTTTTTCAAATTAAAAATGGATTTTCTGGTGAATCAGCAACCAATTATATGCAACGGTCTATTGACGGTTTGTCTGTTGTTGCCTTGTGGTCATCATCACTTTCACTTCCTTCATCTTTCTCACGTTTGGGTTCCAAAACCATTTCAGCTATTTCGCCATCAATTAGCTGACATACGACAGGTGCTTCATCGTCGATTTCTATCCAATTTTCAATGTCATCTTTTTCCAGATTCTCCATAACAGCGTTATTTGACAATGCCTTAGCGAACTCCATAATTTCAGAAACCAGTCTCTTTTCGTCACTAACATTAAAACCTTGAAAATCTGGTGGTGATGAATCACCATCTTCATCTTCCTTGCAGGCCACAAATTATGCCAGGAATTTTCCAGTGTTGCGGCTGTTACATCATTCCACGCATTAACTAGAGTTCAAATCGCATCCTTAATGTTGAATTCCTTTTTGAACCCGTTAACACCTTTGCTTCCATAACAAGCAATTTCTATGATAGCATTTTAGAGATCTTAAAATTCCCTGGTCCACATGTTGAATTATAGAAGTATGTTTTTGGAGGTAAATAAACAGCACACATATTACCTGATACCAAAAATGATGCATCAGTATGGGCAGGACAGTTCTCGAATATCATAATTATTTTACAACCATCACCTAGTCTCTTAGACTTGCAATTCGCACGTACCTCCGGCGCAAAGTGATTAAAAAACCAATCAAGCGTTATTTGCGAAGTTATTCATGCACGTATATTAGTGTGGTAGTGAATAGGAACATTCTTTGTGTCCTTTAAAGCACAAGGGTGTGCACTTTTGCATATTAGAGTTAGCTTTAGTTTATGTGTACCTTATGCATTTGCACACACAAGAACTGTCAGCCTCTCCTTTGACTCCTTCATTTCACATGCCATATCCTCATTACCAGCTGCAAGTGCAAAATTAATCCATTTCATCAGCATTATAGATTTGTTTGGCAGTAAGATTTTCATCCGAAATTATCTTTGCAAACTCCTCTACAAATTTTTTGGCAGCATTCGAATCGACGCCAAGTTTTTCGCCAGACATGGCTAATTTTCGTATTCCATGACGAAGCTTGAAGCGGTGAAGCCAAACTTGCGAATAATCGCAAGATTTATTAATTTTCAAGTATTTGTGGAATTTCTTTGTTAGCTGTATCAGCATGAAGCTTGATACTGGTGCACCTCCACTTCTTTGTTGTCAAAACCACTCAAACAACACTCTATCGACATTATTTACCCTGGAGGTGAGTAATGTTTTTCAGCTACTCATAACTCATGAAATTTCAGCAACTCACTTTTTTGTTTCTTCAAGTCATACACAGTAGAAATGCCTACACTATATTCATCACAAAGTCTCTTCAATGAAGCACCCTTCTCAAGCTTTCTTAACAAGTCTACTTTTTGTTCAATGGAAAGTTTTGTTTTTACTCTTTATAATGCCACTGCAGGAGTTTTCTGCATTTTTGAAGCTATTCTAATATTCAATTTAGCACTAATCACACTGCTGACATAACAGTGACACTATTAAAATCATGCAATCGCTATGAAGGTGAACACGTGACTATATCAGTGTACAACATGCTGTAGGGGCTATTCCGCAACGTCTACTCTTTGCTCCATTTTAACCGAGTGTGGCACAAACTGGCACATTGTTCGTTTTCTTAGTTATGCACCGAGTTGAGGGAGGGTCGGGACCCAAACCCTTATTTTATGCTTTCTTTGTGTCAGTATCCAATGAAAAAGTCCAGTGTGAAAATAAAACGAGTTGAAACCTGACAAGGTCATTTCATTGCACTTACAAAGAACCTTCGGATCATGGATTTTGATGAAATGCGACAAGGTGATTCTACATCAAAAATAAGGAGATCCGTGTCTTGGGGTCTTTGTGAATGGGCCTTTGGGTTTGAGATATCAGCCTTGAAAATATCCAAAAACGTCGTATGCAACTTAATAAGCTTTATTGTTGATAAGAAAGGTAATGGCTGAGTGGATTGCATGCCTAGCTCCTATGGCATAGATCTGGGTTTGATCCCAAATGTTTTAATTTTTTTTTCAAATTGTCCAAGTGCTATTTGAAAAGTAATATTTTCCGGTCAAAATACGCTATATAATTTTTATTTGGAGATAATGAGCAAAGAAACATTTAAATTTTAAATTCTTTATTAATGTCTCCACAGTTTTTTTTTTCATGTTAACGTAGGTATACAAAATATTCAAAGAAATTCACAATATTCATTATTTTCTCTTTCGATTGGTCCATCAAGGCAAGATTAATATCATCAATAATATATAAGTAATATAACAATAAAGTTAATAATAACATATAATACTAGAGAGATAGGAATTCAGTAAAATATCAATACATGAATCAGACTGCAGATGTAACAGTGGCAGATTGGTCAGTATTGGAACAAGTGAGATAAGATTGCTCACTCTCTCCAGCACATACTAATATTTATCATTTTAATATATTTAAATGTTAAAGAGAAATTATTTACTTATTTTAAATAGCTCATAAACAGCCATGGACAGGATTTCACAATGTTCAAAATAACTATAATGAAATCAATCACATACAGCCATGTCCTTGGCAACATTCAAACCAACTACCCTAGCATTTGGAGCCAGACACATTAACCAATCCTCTATTGAGCTGGTGATTTAACCAACTAGGCTAATCCCAATCCAAGTTCAAAACTTCTTTTCTCTCGGTAGAAATTTGTTCAGCATTATGTGTTCATGTAAAAAGACTTCATTTATGTACTTACATTCAATCTAGAAGATTGGATTTATTAAATGAAAGTGGGAGATAACAGAAGACAAAGAGAAATCTTTGGATGAGAAATATTGCCTTGGGTCAGTCTTATAAGCTACTATGAACTTATGATGACTAATAAAATAGGAGATATACAGCATTAAAAATCTCCCAAAGAAGAATATCACTAACCTCATCATGTAACTTCCATTCCTGGTCACCTCCCATTTCATGACATTTGGACAAACGTGGATACTCTCCTGAGGCATCCAAACATAGAACTTGCCCAAGAACTAACTCATTCTTGTCTGTCTGATACCAAACCTAAAGAACAGTATACATAACACATACAATTTTTCTTTTAATAACTTTTCTGATTTTCCAACTACTGCAAAAAATACATCAATATCATATATTAAAAGTTGCTATTTTGAACAAGATTAGTACAAAAAATTTAGAAGAAATGTTTGGCAAACATTGCTTCAGTTTCAAGTTAAAAAATTAAGCACCTAAAATTTAAATTTTAACACTCTAACTGCTGGCTATTTAAATGGCAGCCCTTCCGCCAATGCTGGCCATTTTCGGCATTTTTCAAAAATTTATGGTGGAAAAACTATATTACCACAAAAATGTTACTTACATGAAATGAAAGCTTCAATCTTCTACTCTTTGATGATAAATAGGTTTTTAATATTAAGCAAATATTAAGAGCTATAAAATTTACCTAATAAATGGCTTTTTTTGAAAAAGAAAAAATAATTGAGTGTGGTGATTTTTATGTTAAAATAAATTAAATGCAAATCATGTGAGAAAAAATTATTTATAATTAGGAACACTTACATAATAAAAACTCAAACATTAACTTTTGTAATTTTTTTTTGAATGAAACAATTTGAAACATGGTTGTACGCACAGAGGGATTTTACATAAACTGCATTGATAAGATGTGTCCTTCCTTGCAGTCTTTCCTGTCTCTTTTTTTCCTTTGTCAGAGCAAACTTTGCATTTTCTCTGTAGTCTTGTCTTTCCAGGGGGAGGAGGAATCTTTTCCATAAAGTGCTTATTCCCTGTGAGCCTGGTTAGTTGAGTTCTGCTTGTGCTTGGTTGAGGTGAAGCTTCCTCAAATACAACAAGTTCATTGCATATGTCCTTCATAAATTGGGTGATAGTAGTTTTCTTCTTCATAACTTGGGTGTATAAAATGCAGGCATTGGCAACACACATTAGTATGATGTGAAAAGATAACTTTCGCCACCACTTGACGCTGCGATGCTCAAAGGCACCATACGACATTCTTTGGTCCGAAAGGTCAACTCCAAATTTTTTCTTGTTATAATTTATAACACATGCTGGTTTGGTTCTCTCTCTTCCTCTTCTATCTGCGTAGGTAATCATTTCTGCCCTATGTCGTGTACTTATCATATAAACATCACGTTTATCTCGCCAACATAGTGCTAAAATATTACCATTACTCTGAAATATTTGTTTTCCTCGTTGCAATCTGGGATTTTTCAGAGCAATGGGCATACCTTTTCTATTATTTCTTGTAGTGCCGACTAAACCTGTTTTTTCTTTCTCTAGATCAGTGGCAAGAGAAGGGCTAGTGTAATACCTGTCGGTGTACAATGTGTGCCCTTTTCCAGCTAAGTTACTGAGGAGATTTTTTACAACATTCACAATAACATTTTCTTGGCCACAGTAAACATCAAAATTCCAGATGTACCCAGAATCAGATTCTGACAGCATGTATACTTTTATTGCTTATTTGCTGGGCTTTTTAGGCATATATTGCTTGAATGTCAATCTGCCTCGAAATTTACACATTCCCTCATCAATTGTAATATCTTCCGCAGGTTGATAGGCATTTTGAAAACGTGAACGAACTGATTCAATAAAAGGTCGAATTTTATGCAAAGGGTCATGGTCTGGCTCCCCCTTTTTTATATACGAGGTATTATCATTTAGATGAAAATTCACCATTATGGCTAAAAACCTATCACGGCTCATTATATTTGGACAGAAGTTACAAGAGACAACAGGATTTTTCGACCAGTGATCGTTGATCTGTGGCTTTTCGCTAATGCTCATATGCAGAATGATGGCTATAAATTTTTTTATGTCTGCTAATGTCACTGGTTTCCATAAGTTTATTCTACTTTTAGGGGAAATTTGATTCAAACTTCTAAGTTTCAGAATCTTCTGTCTTGCGTACAAATTTGTTTGCTCCTTCATGTGCCGAATAAGATCATCGTCAATAAAATATACGAAGAAATCTAGCAATGAGTTATTATTGTCAAGCTCTGTAACATCTAAAATACCTGACTGACCAGTGTAAACATCAATATTTGGAACTTGATCAACTGAAGTCCATCCAAGTTGTGAGTCACTTCTACGGTTTCTAGCTCCAGTACCTTGTCCTCTTGGTCTCCCTCTAGGGGGAATTTGAAGTTGAACTTGAGCAGGTTCTTCTTGTTCTGAGTCAGAGTTTTTACTTACATTATCACTTCCGTCATCTAAAATAAAATAAAAACAAGTTCAATCGGAAAATAATAAACAAAATTGAACAATAAATACCTAATTCTGAAAAACAAACAGCTGAAATCCAAAATACCAACAAGAAAAGTGAAGTTCAGTAATAAAATGAAAAGGTTCACTTACTTGAATCAGCGTCAATCTCTTCTTGAACATAATCTGGATCGTCTTCCAAGTCAACATTTTCATTATCACTATCACTTTCGTCCCAATCACAACGTAATTCATCCAAAATATCGCCGTCTGTCAATCGATGTGAAGCCATGGTCGTTTGTTTACAAACTGTCAGAGCGACACAAAATGCGTTTCACTATCATTCGTCAAATAATGCACGCATACCCCACATAGAGGATTTTTTGTGAACTAAATAGATCGATGAACACCACGGAACAATGCTGGAGCCGTCAAAAGACGTCTTCCCGCATAAGATAGAATGTAAACTAAGAGGACGTCAAATGACGTCCTCCGCAATCTTTGGAAGTTTTGAAAAGACGTCAATTGACGTCTGCCGCAGCTAAAGTGTTAAAGAATAAGCCAGACATCTTCAACAGCCAGAAGAAGGTAATGAAAAATACTGATGGTAGATTCTACAAGAAAAGCACATTTGGTTTTTAATTTAATTAATTCATCATTTTAACCCTCTGAGTGTTGGCGACACACTGAGCACGTTCACCATGAACTTCACAAAAACGTTGGCAACGCACCTAGCACATTCTCACATTTTTAGTCAATTTTATATTGTTCCAAACATGTAGAACACCTTTGTGAATTTGATTTTCTTTTCATCCAATAGATGGTTCCATTTAAATTTCTAAAAATTCCAACTTAGATTACTTATAGCATCCAGCAGTGAATCCGAAACTACATATTTGTGTAGGCGTGATACCCTTTCAAAAATGAATAGAATTTCGTGGCATCCCCACATTAAAACAAGGTTATTATATTCTTACATACAGATATTACAACCTTTGAACACATCCATTTGTTTGTATTACACTACAATCAATTTATTAGAGGAAAAATTATTCCCCTAATTGATTAATTTAATAAAGCATGTTTTTTGCAGCACCCCTAAAAATCAGCTGCGGCTCCCATGTGCTGCAGCATTCAGTGTGGGAACCATTGGCATAAAGAATAAGAAAAGTCAATGAAATCCAGAAAAATGAACCCTGGGCCATATAAGTAAGAGAAAAAACTTAACTCTCCGGGGGTTAAGCCATTTGAGATCATATAATGCAAAAAAGATTTTCTTGAAATAACAAAATACCAATTATTGTAAAATTGAAAGAAAATAATTATGATCCGTGTAAATATTTATATTTTTTACAGTTCACTTTCTTATACAGAAAAAATAACAAAATAAGATACATTAATATACCTTATTTACCCGAAACCAATATGAGACTTTTTTCCAAATTTCAGCTTGCAAAAATTGAGGGTCGTCTTAAATTTGAGTACAAAGTGGTATACCATCAATACATTGTGGCCCATTCCATCGTGCATCAATTCCTCACATGACAAACTCATCGTGTGCCAATACATCGCAAGACAAACTCATCACGCATCAATTCATCACTTGACAACTTCAATTAATGAACAAACTAAAATATCTATAGATAGATAGATAGATAATCGTCTTTATTCGGGCGAAATTTAGACCATAAGGTCCATTCTTACATTTAACCCTTATATACAGAGTACATGCGCTCGAAATATACACCAAATACATTCAGTGAAGAATTAGGTCATAAGATCTTTTTTCTGTTTTGACAGTCTGCTAAAAGAGGGGAGTCGGTTGTCTTAGATTTTTAACCCCACCACACATTCGTTATTCGACGATTGACGACTGTCTCTCCGAATTGATGCTAGATTGTGAGAATTTTCCCTATTTGCGGGAAATTTCATGTGTATCTGGCTGCATTGTGCCTTCTGAACCAGTACTCAGTGATGTCAGTTGTATAGTGTATGCCATACAATCACATCCAGTCTTTTTTTGATGGTTTCTTTTTTTCCATCTTCATTTTCAAGTAGGCGCAGCTCATGACAACAAAAGTGGCACTTGCAGCAACAACACTATTTTTACTGTCCAAATCAATCGGCAAAATTTCAGCATTATGAATATTTGGGATTTGGTGATGGACAGTTGGTGTAGAGGCAGCTGCAAGTAGCGAGGAAAATATTTACTCGTCACTCGGCAAGTGTTTGACACTCGGCAACTAACAAATGTGTGGAGCCAGCTTTACTCTTATTGCAATGAATAAAAAATTAATTACCAAAGAGTATATTCATTATCAATAGCAAAAAATAAACAATATAGGCCAGAAAACAAAATAAAATGAGTTTAATGAGGCCACTGTTGAACAAGTAGCGTGCATGTCGACTTCTTACTCCGCCATGGCAAGTAGTCCGAGTGACGAATAAGCAAAATAAAAAACCGTGCATACTGAAACATTGATCCATAATACATGAATGACGAATACTGAATCTGCGAATACCAGGGACCCACTATATAGTTATACTAGTTCATTCATTAATTGAAATTGGTGTTACAAATTTTTGTCTGAAAAAAATAATTTTTTAAATTTATCTTTAAATTGAAATCATAAGTTTGCAATGAAAAATTTCAGTAGATACAATCATTTTATCTTATGTTTTGTTTGTTTAAAAACATCCATTAAATGCATAAACATACTTCCTATGGTTTTATGACAACTCGTCGCACATCAATGCATCACATGACAAACTAAATGTACGGCAACTCATCTCTCGACATATTCATCATGAGACAAATTGGAAAGCGAGTCATCATGACTGGCAGGGGGAAACACTTTTCCACAAAAAAAATTTCTTTATATTTCGATAATACCAGAATGAATTGCAATTCTCTGCAAATTATGCGAGACACATTGGATGGTGTATGGCAGGCGGTGACTCCCAACCCAACAAGTGTATCCCCATGCCGTACACCAGTCATGGTGTCTCACCTTTCAATTTGCCTTGCGATGAATTTGTCTAATGATGAATTGACATGCAATGAGTTTGTTGTGCGATGTATTGACACGCAACAAGTTTGTCATGCAATGAATTGATGTGTCATGAATTGAAGTGCGACGATTTGACGTGCAATAAAATGACTGCAATGTATTGATGGTATATGACTTCGTACTCAAATTTAAGATGACCCCCAATTTATGCAATCTGAAATTTGGAAAAAAACCTCATCTTGGATTCGGGTAAATATGGTAAGTATCCAATTATCTTAGAGATAGCGTTTTCCACTTCTAAAGATGATTAAGTGGAGGCCTGATTGTAAACTGATGCTTACCCAGTGGTGCCTCTCAATTATGTATATTCATATGTTATGTGGAATAAGTTGCTGTTATTAAATGTGTTGTTTAAATTTTTGTTTTTAATTTTGACAACTCCACATTTCATTCAGATTTCTTATACCTTTTGGCTTCGTGTCTCACTCATTTTTATCTGAGGCTTTTCTTTTTATTGTCACACGGTATTAAGATGTTTGTTGAGTGTATTCTACCAAAATGGTTGAGCTAATCATTGAAGAATGTGCCCCATGGTGGAAATGCAAACAAATTGGCTACTGTGAAGGAGTTAGAAAAATAGGGCATTTAACAGGCTAATGATCTATTATTTAGGTGAAATATGAAATTTTCATTGCCCTCTAGTATTGATAGTTTCATGATTATGACAACCCAGCACATTTCTTTATCTACATTTATGTACCGTAAATACCCACATATAATGCGCACCCTCGTATAATGCGCAGGGGGGTTTTCAGCCTCGTATTCTATGATTTTTCTATATACCCGCATATAGTGCGCCCAGATTTTTTTAGCATTACCATTCCAGAATAAAGTAGATGGTGTAACGTGTTCTACGGCAATGATTGAATTATTGGTATTACGTATGTATTGGTAACATAATGAAAGTGTGAAATGAAATTTTTGAATAACGTTCCAAAAGAACATCAGCTAACTCAATCATTACATACTCTATGTTTACTTACAAGGTGATATTAGGATATACACAATTAATCCAATTACATTAATTTCATAGTATGGCATATGACATCGTTTGAGCTTATAAAATGAAGGAATGACAATCATCCTATGTCAAAGTTTTTTACATACATTTTTGTCACACCTGAGGTGGACAGGTTCGCCCAACCTTCAGTTTTACCATTATTAGAACACTCTGGAGCATGTAAAAACGATAGCAAATAACCATAATTAACCACAGACTCAAAGAATCAAGAATAAATCATGTATGAATGCTGAGAGAAAGGTAAGGAATGATAACTTTATTTAGTTCTACAAGAAGCATCAACTGCCAGCGTACTCAAAGGCATCAGCTGCTATTGTTTCTAATTGTAAGTACTACCAGTACCTCACCACCAGGCTGGGAGCAGGTGTAGGGTAACGCCATGCGTAATATGATGATTCCGATAACAACATCGAAGAAGAATGGTCCAGTGACGAAGAATTTCTTGGCTTTTAAAATGAATAAATACTGAATTCATTCTTTTCATATCTAATTAATGTATGTTTATAGAATTAGTCGATAAATTTTTACTATTATCTATCTTACTTTTCGTAAAAATCACCAATAAAAATATGAGGATACCCGGGCAGTAATTACTGTGCCGAAATTGTGTAAATATGGGGTCAAATGAAAATAGGAATATTATGTACCATCGTATAACACACATCCCAATTTTTAACTCAAATATTAAAAAAAAGGTGTGCATTATACGCGGGTATTTACGGTAGTCGTTTAGATAATAAAATAAATAATAAACGAAACTAATAATTTAATGTAGTTTGCTGAATGATGATAAATGTACATGTTTTATCATAATTATTTATTAATCTTATTGCTAAATTATATTAGGTAAAAAATTAAACAGCATTTTTGTGGGCTGTTTGCAGTGTTATCATTTTAAAATAATAAAAACATGTAAGAAAAATTAACAAGAATGATAGTATTAGTATCAATACCTCCAAGACATTTTTTCTTTTGCATGGCTTCTGAAATAGAGGGTCGCCTTATATGTGAGGTAACCCTATAATTGAGTAAATATGGTAGTTTAAATAAAAACGAAATAAGTTTTTTAGAATATTCTTGAAACTTAACCAAAGAATTTTGATGCCAGAGAGAAAAAACAATTCAAACCGGTTTCCTGGTAATTGCCTGAGTAAAAGCAGAGCTGAACTGAAAATTTGATTTATGGGAGTGCTGAATGAAAAAAATTTTGGTTCGATAGCCTGGTAGATACTTATTCTCTCAATTATTTATTATTAAGTGATTTTTTAATGAATGTTTTAAGCCATAAGAGGAGCTCAATAATTCTCTACTGAAACATTTCAGTTAAAAACAAAATTAATGACACCATTGGAGGTAAGCTACTAGAAATGAATCATATTTTTTATTTTCTAGCACAACTACCAATTTCAGGCTAAATGAGCATTCAATTATTTTGTTTTCATATTACTGCATATACCATAAAAGAAAATTCTTTATTAATAAACATTTATGTTCAACTACATAAACCAAATCAGACTCAACTTGATTTGTATAAAAGTCACACTAAATACACTATTTACCTTATTATATATTTTTATGCCAGTATACTATGCAATATAAATTATTTTAAATGTATCTTATTGGTATGTACATAATCACTTGGCAATCCTACTGTTAGCGTTTTAAAGAGTTAATAAATGAAAAAATATAATCTCTCAAAAATGAAAGCAAGTTGATCACTAAATAAAAATAATATCTTCCATGTTTTTTAATTTCTGAATCTTAGGAAAGGTTTTTAATGATAACCTATAACAAAAATATAGCGAAATACTTATATAAAACATATAGTTCAAAATAACTGAAAATCAAAAACTACAATAGTTATCTTTACTTTTGCTATGCTTTAAGTTTTATCACAACTGTTCCTGGTTTATGTTAAGTTTATCTAGAAGTTAAAAAATAAAATAAAGCACAATAAAACAGAATCATCAAACTTACTGACCTGATTCTTGACTCTGATGCAGCTTTTCAAGATAAGCAAGGCACCTTTGCTTTTGAGCAACTCTCGTTCACTCTGAGAGCACATATTTGTCCCTGATAAGCGCATCTGCAAAGCCAAATATTATATAACATTTATATTGCTCAGTGCATTATGCTTTAATACACCAGTAAAACAATGAAAGCCAAGAATTGGCGAATTTCTCTACTTTAAGTCTCAAGCATGAACCTTGTTTTTACTCAACATTTTTATGGCTACATAAGTAATGTTGATCATCAATCTCTGATCAGTAGGATAATGAGAGATGAACAACAGTAGAAAGAATATGAAGATGCAAAATCAAAAATCTTTCAGACTCTATTTCTATGTTTATCAAACAGGGTGCTGCAACACAAGGTGGTGTTGAAACTGATTGTTAAGGGTGCAAGAGGAAACTATGATGTTAAATAAGTTAATTAATGATTTGAAAATACTGACAGGTCATTAGGACAAAATTTTTCCTCAAATAAATTAATGATTTTAATGCAAACTAAGGAATGTGTCCAAACGTTGTGATTATGCATGATTTGATCTCCTGCAATGATTGGTAAAAATGTTGGATGGTCAACTATGCTTGAAAATTTTATAAATTGTTTTTTATTAAAATATGCCAGGAATCATTGTGTGGAAAAAGTTTAAATCTAAGTAATGTTTTGAAAAATGAGTGAATAAAATTAGAGCAAGAGAATTATACCGGTGAGAATTCAAAGATTTTTGTGGTTTGCTAGAAGAGGAATATGGTGATCTAATTCATTCTGGTGTGTTGGCAATTCAGAGGGATGGTTTTGCTTAGGTTTCTTAAATTAATAGATTTAATTTCATAGTAGAGAAAAATGAGTTACCTGAGTAGAGGGTTCTTTTAGGTGAGGGATTGGAGGACATGAAGGAAACAGAGAAAGAGACCATCTTTGTATCCATTGTTATGGTTCTACATTTCTTAGAACCTGAAATATCTCCAGCACTTGATTTTCTCTTATCAGCCATTTTTAAGGGCACAGATAAAGTTTTAAAAAAATAATGCAAACAAATATGCAGCTCTCCACAAAACACTAGCATCACAACATAGACTAAATGACTCATAAGTTGAGAAACGCCATTCAAACAATAACAATTTTGTAATAACCAGTTCACCGTTTTCCCAGGGATTAAACGCTTAAATATAAATTACCCTATGTGCTTAAATTACGTTTTACTGATACTATTTCCTTCTGTTCCACCTTTGGTTTTAATCACGCTCAGAATCACTCTGAATGTCCTGAATCGTCCGAAATCCAATAACTTGTGTAGAAGGGATTTAAGGAGAAAATGACTTGACTGAGTCTCATGTAAAATCATATTAAATTACATCGTAGAACGTTTTGTTGGATGTGTTGTTACCTACCATTTACAATGTAGCCTGAATCGACCTTGGGGTGCAAAATATTTCAGCCGGCAGGCTGTCGTGTAGAGCAGTGCCTTAAGTCCGGCACACGTTCCTAAATTTGTAAATGTCATAAGTCTGGAGCATCTTAAGTTGGACCACCATAAGTCGAGGACTGATAGTATATATTAACAATATTTTTGCTATTAATTATTAATAATCTATATTTTAATGTTTTTGCGATGAATGACTGCCAATTACTCCATTTTGGGGATCAGTGGGTTCATGAATGTTAGTACTGAATACAATTATAATCATAACTTCAGTCTATAAGACGCAGGCTGATTTAGGGAGTAATTTTTCTGGAAAATTATAGCCCGAAATATATGGTATTTCTTAAACTCTACTTGAAGTCTATCACTTGCGATTGATATCAACCTCAGAAGCCCACCTACTATATTGTTAATACTGTATTTGCTCAAGTAACACCTGCACCTGTGTAATGCCCACATCCCCTTTTTACTACAAAATATCTGGAAAAAATAAGATGTGTAATATCCACAGTGCAACATTTGAATATTGATATCAAAAGGTTACCTTTATGTTGTAATCTATCATTAGCACTTGATGCAATTAGGGTAACAGGTTAATTTTTTAAAAGCAACTTTTCGAAAAACAACTTTTTACTTTCATTTAATGTGCATAATAACAATAAATCGGCATCTCGGGCCATGGTACAATGTAACCTCAGTAATTTGAGCCCACGTTAATCCAAACTCTCAGTAATCCAAACAGGTTTCCATCCCCTCATGTATGGGAGGCATCCACCTCAGTGGTATGTACACTCAGCTTCTGTGATATCTTGTTCGTGCTAACGGAAGTACGTTTTTGTCTCGTTAGTTGACCTTTAACTACTTGATCATTATCAGAAGAATTTTGACAGGTTAAAAGTGGTTTTCAGGGTTACTGCACATGCAAACTATATCATTCAATAAGAGGAAGCATAAGACATCATCCCTTCAAGAAAAACGAAAATCATGCAAAGACTTAAAAATGGAGAAAACAACTGAGTTGGCTAAAGAATTCATCATCGGGATATGAACAGTAAGCAATTTAATATATAATGAAATAGTGATTCTTGAATTCGTCTTAACTACCAGAAAAGGTCTTGGAAAAGCAAAACATTAAAATCACGTGAAAAGTCTCTTGTAGAAACGGCTCTCTACACCTGGTTCCTCCAAGAAAGATGTCATTCAGTGGGGTAATTTCATGTGAAAAGTACAGTTGTTTAGTGTGATGAGATGACAAGAACTGTATTATATTATAGATTTAAAATTTTCATGGTGCAATGTATGTCCAAACTTTTTCACAAAGAAGTTTGGTAAATGGCTGGTTCACTGCACTACATATTAGAGATGAAGAATGCTAGATGATCAGTTTTTCTCCAATATTTCCATGTGTATAGTAATATTATACTTTAAAATTTTACATTATTAGGAGCTCTGCTCCTGGCCCTTTATGGGGCCTTACTCTGTGATGGCTCTCTTTGTTAGCATTGGGAATAAACAAATGGGGTTGGAAAAACTACCTTAAAAATGAATTTTATTGGAATTTTGGATTTTTCCCATTGGATGTACTCAATGAATTACCATAATGCAAAATTTATATTTGTAGCCCTTCTAGAAGTACCCCAGGGTTTATATCATCCTATATCCTCCTATGTAAGAAGCAGCTATTTATTATAGAGGATAAATTAGAACTGAATTATTGTCTTGGATTGACTTAAAATGTTGATCGAGCAACTTACAACAGTAGTATCCCAGTTACACATCTCGTCTTCTAAACCAGGCATCTCAAACTCAAAGAGGCATCACAGCTGCATTAATGCAATGGTTGTTACAGAAGGGCTGCATTAGGATTACAGTTGTTTAATAAGGACCAAAGTTGGAAATAACAGACCTTTTGTGGAAGATTGGATGTCTGTTTTGCAAACTAAAAATCAATTTAGAAACTGCGTTCTAATGTTGCTCAATAACTATGAAAAATTCCTGTCTTCTTTTCACAAAAATAAAGTACATATTTATATAAAATCTCAAATGATTTGGTTGAGACAAAAATTCTCATTCATGCCACATTAAGGCACAAAAAGGGCCACATGCGGTCTGCCAGTTTGACATGCCTGTTCTAGACCCAGCTTGATAAATTTAAGAAGAATAAGATAAAAAATATATCTGTAACACAGTGGCATGTGTGACACACCCATGTGGCTGGGAAGCTTAATATCAAGGCTACTTTGGTAGAAGGACAAGAATGTTTCCAGTATGAAACTGTATTAACATAAAAAAACTTCAAACAACTTGTAAAATGTAGAATCGTACTGATATCCTAAAAAATAAAACAAGTGGTTACCTGAAATTCTGCAACATAATTTCTCTTCCGAGAATGCCATGGCTGGAAGTTTACACCTTCACCAAGAACAGACGAATCACCAAAACTAGCTCCCACTGATTTCCACTTCTTCTGTTTCTTTCGAATCCGATCTACCTTTTCTGCAATACCATTGGTTAGTTGTACTTCGCCAGGCGAAGAAGAGGGAAGTGATAACTCTGGATACACATTATTTAAGTACCAGGAAAAGGACTGGCAGTTTAGTCGCTTCCGCAATTCTAATCGCTTGGATATGTCCCCATAGTGTACCAAGCGGGCATCTGGGCGTTCTCTGAGGAAGTATTCCTAAGGAAATATTACATGAAAACTAAACAAAACTTCCCCATTTGAAACAAAACAAAAGATATATTGCTACAGGTAGTATGATTACCCATCAAAAATTATGGCTAGAAATGAATGATATCTTACATTAGTAATTAAAGCATGCTAAATAATCAGAATAGTATATAGCAGGGGTTGGCAACCCATGGGCCATATATAAAGTGACCATATGCCCCAATTTCAGTGGGACAGTCCCACTTTTGAGCAGCATGTCCCGCTATCCACCAAAAACTTTAGGGGATACAAAATTGTCCCGCTTTTGGATATATTGATGAATGTCCTGATTATTCAAATGTTTTTACAACAAATGGAACATAAGATAAAGCAATTCACAACAACGAATTAAACAACATAAGACAATCAAAGATACATAAATAATAATGAATGAAACAAAAATAATAATTATTCATAAGAATATTGATCAGACTTGTCCACAACAAAGCAGACGGCACAGATCACCAATCGGCCGTGGTGCAGCTCTCACGTTGGCTAATAGCATTTTGCAGATGTCAAAGCAAATGACAACATAATTAATTGGGATTCCTCTTATTCAAACATGTCATAAAATTTGTATGGTTTTGGTCTAGATAGCGTCGCACCTTATGTCTGATTCAGCTTGAGGAGTTTGGAATGCATCTAAGATACCGACGCTTGGTGGAACTATTCACTCATTTCAGAGACAAGAGATATCAGTCCCAAACAAGTGTCAGAATTAATTCAGTTTGTATTACGTCTCTCTGAAACTAACTCTTCTGTGGAATGTGCTTTCTCACAATTAAGTTGTGGAGATTTAAAAGATCACAACTCAAAGTCTCAACCCTCAAGGTCTTACTAGTGACAAAAATAAATTTCAAGCAAACCTGTTTGGAATTCTATAATACATACTCTGAAATTCACTTCTGAGTTACTAAAGAAGATTTCATCCAGTGAAAAGTATGAAAATTAAAGGTAGCTGTGAATTGGGTAAATTACCTATCATTTTACATTGTAAACATATATTAATTATACTGATGTATAATATATAGCAGATCGTTCATTCTTTTTTTGGTTGTGTAATCAATTGGGCCATCTTTTAAATTAAAAATTACTTAAGGAAAATTATAAGTTATAATAAAGTGATCTAGAAATATATATTCAAGGATGATATAATAATTTATTGTTTGGAGTTAGAAATTCATGAACAAATTGGAGAAATTTAGAAAAGACATTGTTCTTGAAATTACTTTGGTTGTGTGCACTTAATAGAACTCCTCTAAAAAAAATTTGCATAAGTAAAAATCACAATATATTAGAAGCGTTAAAAACACTGGAAGAATCATTCACTAGTTAATTTAAATGCATAATGCTAACATAATATTTTTTCTTTATTTTTTTAATTTTGAGACCTTTTAGTGCAGAAGGATTTTCTTCCTTAAGTACTTTTTAATTTAAAATAAGGGTCCAACAGATTACACACAACCCTTTTTTCCATGGTTTGTGAATTCATGTAGAACGCTGTAAGACGAAGACGGTGTGCAGCATCTCAATTTATCGGAATTAACAGTTGAACTCTAGTTTGTTGCTGTACATTGCCTACACTCCAGGAGCAAACAGATTTTGTCCCACTTTGGTATCTGGATGTTTCACCCAAAGACACTTCTCCCACGGGTCATTTCACCCTCACACTCTTCACCCATGGAACGTTTCACCCACAGACACTTCACCCAGGAGAAATTTCATCCAAAGAACTTTCACTCATAGGTTTTTTGCCCACAATCCGATTCACCCACATAAGGTTTCACCCAAAGATCTTTCACCCTTTTTTTGGCCCATGCTTCAGTTTAAATGTTAAAAATTCAAATGAATCCATTATAGAAGAAATTCTTTACTAATAGAATAGAATCTCAAGTAAGTTATTATTTTATTATTAATGTAGAAAAGTAAACAAACAACAAATGGCACAGCTACAGACTAAATATGGCCAATGCATATTAATTAATATAGACAATTTCATAAATCCAAATACATATATAATCAACTGCACACTAATGAACAGCAAATGGGCATAGAAATACATCAATACACATAAATGGAAACAGATAGAAAACTTTTATTATAAAATGGACTATTTTACCCTAGCTAAGGTAGGTGGAATTACATATTATGAAAATTCATTTTATGAAATAGTCTATTTATTGCCGTCGAAATTACAAATATAAAGCATATTTTTCTTCAAAAATAATATGCATGTTAAATTCATTTTCTTATATAGTATATTGACTGTTGAAATTACAATTACAATGCATATTTTTTTCCAAAAACATTATTCGTGAGAGTAAGTACCATTAAAACATTATGTTGAATTCTCAAGTGAAATCATTTGGAATATTCTCCGTATCATATAGCAATGTTTAAACAACTGTTAAGTAAATCAAAGTTGTAAAAACTAAATAAATAATATTTGTTTTTAAGCCTTATCCAGTTTATTTAATTTATAAATGAATTAGAAAAGAAAACAGGAAGAAAATTTCCATATTCCCAGCAAATTGAAATCTAGAATTATGCACCTCACTAAGGTTATTCGAAAGAACTATTGCGACGATCACACTGTTGATGTTTATCACATTCATTTTTATTTAGAGATTTATTTAGCAAAGGAAGTTCATATTGTATCATTTTACTATAGTACATACAATTAGAGTAAGTATTGGTACTGCTGGAAAAGACGAAAGAATTTTTAATTTGTTATAAAGAGAATGGAATTTAAACTTCACAGCAAATAGCCAGGCAACTAGCTGAAGAATTAGAAATGAATCCCAAAGAAACTGTTTTCCCTTCTACAGAGTCCATTCGATGTAGACGCATCAAAAAGCAAATCTCGTATGAAGTTGATGGTAAGGTAATCTGTGATCCCGTAAAAAAGTTTCAGGTAGAATTCTTTAATGTACTATTAGATCATTCAATAAAGTCCATTACTGAATGATTTCAAGAGTTTAAAAAAATTAGAGAAGCATTTGGATTTTTATTTGATATTCATAGTTTAAAGATTACAAGAGATGAAGAATTGCTCAAGCCTTCTAGTTATTTGCAGTTATTTCTGTCTGATCCAGAAAACGGAGCTGAGAGTAATGTAGATGGCCAAAGTCTTTTTAATGAGCTTAGGACCTTGTCAAATGTTTTACCTTCGCATTCACCACCATTAGATGTACTGAAATACGTACATAATAATAAATTGGTCAAGGTATTGCCAAATACTTCTATCACTCTATGAATTCTGTTGACTATTTCCGTGACAGTAGCATCTAGTGAACATAGTTTTTCTAACCTAAAACTGATAAAATCTGTTTTGAGGTCTACAATGACTCAAGAAAGATTGGTAGACCTTTCAATTATTTCAATTGAAAATGAACTTTGTCAATCTTTAGATTGCAGTGAAATAATATGAGACTTTGTGTGCAAAAAAGCAAGAAAAATGGCTATTTAGAATAAATAAAATTATTTGTTCACATTTTGTAATTGTACATTACCTATTTGTTTGTATAGAGAAAATCAGAGAGGACCAGGCCACTTCCAGATTTTGAGACCCCCCACCGTAATAAAAATAAAAAAATTCCCATAAGGAAGCGTTTAAGCATTATGTAACCCAATTTGGTGGTTGGGGTTTGCTGAATGGTTACAGTAGGTTACATTGGGGATAGGAGGTTCAAGCTTGCACTATGTAGCACTCTTTCATTAAATCTTCTAACCTCTTAAAGGAAAGATATAATCTGAAAAAATTTTTGCTTGCAGTGCTTTCTACCCAGCCAATAATAACGACCACTTTGAAATGGCTCTCTAGAGAAATTTAAAAAAATGAGTGAAAAATTCTGTGCATTACATAATCAAGAGGAGAGAGGGGGATCTAATTGAGGGTTATGCAGGATTATATTGGTTATAAAAAACTGAGGAAGTTGGGTTATGTAATGCTTTGAAAGTCCTCTAAGAGAAAAGTAAGAAAATCACATTTTATATTTCTTTTTGGAAATCCTATTCAATATTTATTGTTGATGTTTTGATGGATAAAAAGATAAATAAATGGATATATAAGCTAATAAATTATTTGAATATTTTTTTATTTAAGAAACGCTTTTCTAGCTTTTGTTTCGGCAAATTTATTAATTATTGATGCAAAATCTAAGTTACGTGCAATGTCACTTCAGCTTTTCAAAAAAGAAGAGAAACAAGGTTTTTGGCTAAAATCGACATTTGGTGAGGCCCTCTTTTCAATGAGGCCCCAAGCTTGTGCCTCATGGGTCTGTGCATAAATCCATCCCTGAAAAAGTGCCAAAATTTGAGGCCCGTGCCAAATGGTCAGCCTCTCTTGTAGGGCCTGAGTATAAGATAATCTTTTCAATAAATTTGTAATGTTTTTTATACTAACTATATCTTTTATATTATGATTAAGAGGTAAAAATTTACAAATTTGTTACAACAACGTGACCTCAAAAAAAATTCTTTCGCCTGGGGCCGCCAAAAGGACTTTTGCCTAGGGCAGCCAAAACACTCAGACAGGCCCTGAATGTAATGTTTAAATGACTTATTTTGCCATAATTAAGCGATTTCATGAGGACTTGCCTTGATAACCTTGCCATTGTCGAAATTGAGACACCATTATTGTCTCAATTCTCATATGAGTAATATATACATATGAATTTAGTGCCATAAGATGAGCCATAAAGCATTTAACATGTCATCCAGAGAGTCTTAAATAATGTACAATGGTTTTCTATGACAAAGCATTAAAGTTTATGTTATACATCCATTATTTTAGAATTTTTAATAACATTTTGTTATTTAAAAGATAAAAATAAATTATTTCTAAGAATAATATGTGCGAGATTTTAAGATAAACAGTAAATAATATATTCCTTCCTGTCATATTGACGGGCTTTTATACTAGTGTTAAATAAGTAAAAAATGTAGTAACCATTTTGTAAAATGCGATATGTCATTCTTTTTGCACAGATTTTTATTCTCTGCATCAGGCCTAAAAATTTCTGCCTGTTTAGCATATGCATATTATTGCAGTCATTGTATTTTAATCCTTTCTCAAATATGTGTTTATCCCCAGCAGCTCGCCTTGAAGTCATCTTATTGGTGATAGATCACTGGGCTTCCTTATCCCAACAACTTGTTGCCATTCATTAGTCCCACTTACCTTTCCTCTTCTGTAAGAATATACAGGGTGTTTCAAAATTATGTATACACAATTTAAAAATTTATATTTCGTGAAACAAATGTACAATTTGCACAATTTTTCTTTTATTTTAAAGCTTAAATGCATAATAATGTTTGCAATGAACAAAACTCAAGTAAGATGTTCAAAATGTTCACCACCTGCACTGATACATAAGCGACATCTCTCTTTAACAGAATTACTACAGTGCACAAGTCAGTAGAAATTCTGCGTGCTTCTTGCTGTATTGCCATCCACAGATCCTCCAATGTTTGTGGTTTCTGACTGTAAACTTTATCTTTCAAGTATCCCCATGCAAAAAAATCTAAAGGAGTGAGGTCTGGAGACCTTGGAGGGTATTCAAAAGCACTCCCCCTGCGACCTATCCATTGATCAGGAAATTCATTGTTCAGGTACTCCCGCACAGTTGTATGAAAATGTGTGGGTGCACCATCCTGTTGAAAATACACCAATGTATCCAGAAACATGTTTCTGATATTAGGTACTGCATAATTTTTTAACATATCAAGGTAACTTTCTCCATTTACAGTGCCATTGAATCTGTAAGGTCAGATTATTCCACGAGAGGAGAGTCCCATCCACACAGTAAAACCTGGTAGATTGACATCTTTCTCCAATGTGAAGTGTGGATTTTTACCTGCCCAATAAACGCAGTTATGACGATTCACATGGCCATTCAGCTTGAACGTGGCTTCGTCTGATCATACAACTGAATCTTTAAAAGCATCGATTCTACCATTTTTTCGTAAGTACCACCCACAAAATTGTGTTCATCGATCTGAATCATCTTCTTGGATTGAATGCAGTAATCGAGGTATAAATGCCTTCAATTTTAAGGCCTTTAGGATTCTAAAAACACTTGTATGGCTCAATTGTAGCTCACGGGAACACTGTCTTGTAGACTTCCTTGGGGAGTGGGTAATTGCATCTCTGACAGCTTCAACATTTTCGATACTTCTTGTCGTTCTTTTCCGCCCACAGCATGTCTTGTTGATATTGTTCACAGTTCCATGTTCCTCAAATTTATCACGCAGACGGGTAATCATTAGACGAGTTGGTGCTTTTGTTCCATATTTTCTTTCCCATGCCTGCTGAACGTCTGTGACGTTTTCAAATTTCCAATGCCATTTTAGAATTAACTTTCTCTCATTGAAACTCAACTGCATGTTCTCCATCGTTTCCATGGATATTTGTAAATAATCAAACATTGTTAAAATAATTAATTTATTTTGCTTTAAAATAAAAGAAACATTGAGCAATTTGTATATTTGGTTCACGAAATATAAATTTTTAAATTGTGTATACATAATTTTGAAACACCCTGTATATATGTGTGTGTGTGCGTGTGTACACACATTAGAAGCCTTCTTATCCGTCATGATTGGGACAGGTAGTTAGTCGGTTAATCGAAAAGGTCGGTTAAAGCAGAGAACCAAAAGAAAAGTACATAAACACAGTCTGTTATTTTAAATATATAAATATATATATATAAATACATAATTTAATATTGATTAAATATCGTAACTAAAATAACAATGAACTTTTTACTAGTATGTGGGACAAATGACAGCAGACCACAGTGGACTGTGTAGACAACTGATAGCGTATGCGTACTAGACTGGATTACTATGTAATGAGAAACATTTTAGCACAAGGGACAACTTGTGACATTGTTGTGGAGTGAAAGGAATGGTTTTAACTGTTTTAAACTAGTCGTTTTTATGTAAAATTTCGCACTTAACTGTGGATTTCAGTTTTCAGACCTAGGCGTGTAAAATGTAGGTTAATCCGGTGAGTCAGTTAAGCGAAGGTCAGTTAAGAGGGCTTCTACTGTATATATATATATATATATATATATATATATATATATATATATATATATATATATATATATATATATATATATATATTTATATAAAACAAATATTCAAATAATATAAGAAAAATCTCAATGGAAACAATACCTCACCTTAAATTCATCCATCCATACATGTGCCACTCTAAGGGAATTTCTTGTCATAGTGTCTTCCCCTTGTGGTGAACCATATGGACGGCGACGCCTAAACACATGACCAACTCGTGAACAAGGAATAATTTCAAGGCTCCCGCCACACATCCATATCTATATGAAGATTTTGAAATAAAGAAATGTCAATAATATTCCACACTTAGGACACCTGTTAATTTACTCGATCATCAGAGCAAACCAAAAAGGCATGTTTTGAAGTCCTCATTTCATGAAATAAGGCATAAATAATAAAGAGCAACAGAAGAAGATATATAAATTAGAAAGTCACAATCAGTAGTCAAACTTCGCATAATGGCCACTCCCTTAAACAGTCAAGTTTTATATAACTGAATAGACCCTTGACAAGAGCAATGCAATCTGAAACCCTTATAGTGGTTACTCCTCACCCTGGTCACCAGCCAAATCATCTTACCCAAATATTCCCCATGAAATGAACTTAATATCCACCTCTTTATGCCCAAGCTGTTTCCTGTATTGACAAAGCTCCTTCTGTTTGCAGGATAAATGAGTGAGTAGGACATAGACTGAAAACATTTTTTCTATTATCCAAATTTTCTTCTAGGCAAACGCTGGAATTCAGTTCCACGAGCTTTTTTCTGGTGGGAATAATCCACACTCCTAATACACTACTTATTTTAGTTACTTTGTTTGAGTCCCAGGAAACAACCTTTGAGACTCTCAATCCGAGAGGGAAATTCTCTCATGAGTTTCAGCAAGAACTTGGCACTGGGTCCAAATTAAAAGAATATTTGAAAAGCAAGCGGCAGCCACACTTCTGTATCTTATCATACAATAAAAACTAGAGATGTGCAATTTTGGAGTTCGAGTTCAAACCATCCAAAGTTTGCAATCTTCGAGCTCAATGTGGATGTCAGTGTCTTATATGATATCTTTTATAAATGCAATATTCAGCAATGAATGTCCTGACAAGTTGACTTGCTTAACTAATAAATTTCTCTCTTTGCTGTAGGTAAGTTAATATTTTGATTACTTCAACAATAGATATGTAATGTAGGTATACAGTAGAATGTACTTCCTAATAAGATTTAACAATGTTCATCATATTTTGTGAAACCATTTAAAAAGTTAGAAACTACAATTCATAAACATATAACCCACACAAGCATTTCTACATAAACACTGTAACAGTAAAACAGAGTGGCTTATTCATGATAGGGTGAGGGCACATTAAGATGAAATAATGGATGGGATTCGCAATTCTTATATTGGCCTCCAACTCATTTTACAATGGGGGAAGGTTCTAAGCTCCCTGTGGTTATGTCACTGATTATAATAATTAATTTACATATTCTATATTCTTCTTAATATGATATAATAATAAAAATTTATAATACATTTGTCATATGATTTAAACTCACCAACAATCATGCCTCACTGGTAAACATGTACAGCATGTCCTCGTTATACATGAACTCAATTTATGTGGATTCACTTATACGCGATCGACAAAATCAATTTACACGAGCGGGATTCCCTTTAACGCAATTTTGTACATGGAATTTTATATGGGAAAATAGGATTCGATTTATGGGATTTTGATATAAACAATGGTATTCGGGAGCACATCTATCATGTAAATTGAGGACAGCCTGTATATAGAGTTTTGAAATTTTCTGCAATTCAGTTCATGGCATTGTACAAATAATAAATATATATTGGCTAAAATAGAATTTCCTCGATAGACATACAAAACAACATCACAAGAAAATAAAACACAGAATAAATGAAAACTTTCAGCTTCACTTCGCTTCATTGGTTTCAAGGCTGCTTACCTAATAGTCTTGTCAGAAACAATCATCAACATAAAAGAACCAATAAATTAGGCCTACAATATTTTTAACTTTATAATAAAGCCATTCTTATTTCATAAAGCAAATTTACAACTTTCAATAAATACATTATAATTAAACCAAAGGGGCACCACTAATGGTAAAAATAAATTATTCAGATTTCAAAAAAAAGATTAATTGAATTTAAAATAAGGAAAAAATTTTAAAATGTAATTATTACACTATAGGTCTCCAAAGTAATGCAAGGATATATACGGAAAGTGTATCCATAAAAGTAATAATTAGCATTAAATTTTAATGAAATAATATTGAATCATCAGATTCGGTGGAACATTTTTCACCTTATTTTCAAATCCCAAGCCGAATGTTTGTGGTATACAAAACTTTTACATATATTACATTTTAAAGTATATTTATTTTCTCCTGCACACATGATACAGCTCCCTCTTATCTTCTGTCCAATTTGATGAGTTGCCACTAAAGAAATCTGTTAAATGATTTCCTTACCTGTGGATGTGACAGCATGTATAACGTGTTTCTGATAGTATTTACCCTTCACTTTTTTGATCTGAATGACTCTCCTTTCAATATTAGGATGCACAAACAGCATTCCCAATTCCTCTAAAAATAATTTTCTTTTGGTCTTCGCATTATTACTGGGAATGAAATATTTATTTTGTATGCACCAAACAACAAATTGAAGATCAGTGCCGGAGGCCAACACCGTACCGCTCTCATGCACGAATATTCTCAAACTAATTTATCGAGGATGTCTACACCTATTTTAGTTTTATTATCAATATATGTATCACAACGCATTGTATAGAATACAAACAACAGAGATGGGTCTATCAGGACCCAGGAAGGAACTAGCATTAAATACAAAGTACATTTTTATACTTCTCATTGAAAATATCTTCATTTTAACATGTGAATTTGTGAATGAATAACTGAAAGGCTAAATTGTAGATACAAGTTCTACTCGCAAAAAAATTAAAATTACTTGAACGAGGTCCTTTGTGACCTGAGGTCTGGCGTCCAAGTGTTAAAACCACAAGTGGCTCCAAAGATTCAGGAAGCAAGCTCTCTCTCAGATAAGCACTGCTGCATTCTATCTGTTCAGCAATCCTAGCCAACATTTTGTATTCTCTTTCTACATCTTGTACCAGCTTATGCTCTGGTTTATTTATTTGTTTCTGCATTGACATTAGCCTTAATCTAGATTGTGGACTGATTCTATAACGCTGAACTATTGCTGGATGTTTATAGCACACTGTTTAATCCTGGTGTTTCTTCTCTGGTATCTGTAATTGTTACTTGCAAAGTGTGAGTCAGAGAAGGTAAGAAAATCTAATTAGATTTTGCTGCAGTAAATCTCATATTCCTTGCATCAGTCATAATATAGACAGACATTGTCAAATCTAGCAGGTTCCACTCCTTAAGCATTGTATTTATATTTTTATATTTTAAACCATGAATCACTAAAGAAGTGTTTGAGAAAATGGATTAGCAGAGAAAGTGGAAAAACATTAACAGTGAAGAAGGTAGAGCTAACTATAGACATATAAACAATTAGTTGAGAAAGGTAATAGATTAAGCTAGAGAAAGCTGGACATAGGAAAAACATGAGGAAATACAGTAGATACAGAAGTTAGGGCAATACAATATTATGCATGCTGGAGCATTGGAATTAGAAGATAAGATGCCTAATAGAATCCGTGGTAAAGGAATTATGAATACAGATAGGAAGTTAGTCACAGAAACAAAAGATGTAGCACAGATATGGGAAGAATACATTAAGGAACTTTACAACAAGCAGGCAAGATCGGTGCAAATAGAACTGGAAGAAGAGGATGATGTTGAAGAATACAACTTGAGACCAAATATTATGGAAAGTGAAATAGAAAAAGCAATATAGGAGTTAAAGAAAGTAAGAGTATCAGGCAGCAATGGGATACCAGCTGAGGTATTTAAAGTCATGGAATTGGAAGAACTAAAAGTGACAATGAAATTAATTGATAAGATTTATGAATTGGGAGAGTGGCCTCAGGATTTCCTAGAAGTGACGATGATTCCTCTAAAGAAGAAGCCAAGGACAATGCAATGTGAAGACTACAGACTGATAAGCCTACTATCACGTACTTTGAAAATCATTAGGACTCTTAATAAAAGGCTAGAGAAAAAGGCCAAAGAAATGCTAGGAGAAGATCAGTTTGGCTTAAGAAAAGGACAAGGAACCAGAGATGCTATTGGTGTAGTGAGAATCATATCAGAAAGGGCAATAGAGTACAGCCAAGTAGAGAGGGTCAGTAATGGGGTCATTTAAATTTGGCCAGTAGGTTAACCAGATGGATATATATGATCTTAGCTTCCTTATAGAAATAGAGAAAAAGTACGATTCTCTTGTAAAAGCAAGATATGGTAGTACATTTTTCTTAAAATTTTCAAATTCTGTTGATTTTGGGATTAGATTTAGGGACCAAAATAAATTAAATGGCCTGCTTGGGTTTCTTTTGCACTTGAACCAGCAATATAGTTTCTTGAAATCTATTTACATTTTTTATGTAAAAAATTCTAGTGAGCCATGATTACTGCGAAAAGAGAGATTGCTGCCACTCCGCCAGCCTGCATAAGCTTTTGCTCGGAAAAAAACGCATGACGCACAAAGTCCTATGCCGTTATGCCACAAGCGCTCGCCGTTCGCTCTTGACAGCCGTCAACATTGTAACCAGCTGTACATGTTGAATCATCTGCATGCTCCAACTCGTTTTTGAAGTACTGACACACTTTGTATATGATTTCTCTTTCTTGTTTGTGCGAAACCTTGTGTTTAATTCCTTCACCCTCCAATTTAGAACACCACAAGACAGTACTATTTAAATCTCAATTGTAAAACCCACAAATAAACACGAAAATCATGCCGCATATGTACGAACTGCATGCCAAGAGCTGCTGTAACTGACTGACGTTGATTGGCCAAGTGAAGGAGTGAGAGAAACCACATGACAGTCCTAGCCTTCTGTGCATCCAGTTGCCACCCACCTTCATTCATGCTCCAAACTATAATAATGTATATTTTAATGATTTTGCAATGAATGACTGATTATTCCATTTTGGTGATCAGTGGGTTCATGAGCATCAGTACTGAACACAATAATCTTACCTTCTGTCTATAAGACAAATGCTGATTTTGGTAGCCATTTTTCAGAAAAAGAAATGCATCTTCTAGCCAGAAGAATACGATAATTTAGATTTATTTAGCTTATCAGAGAGCTTGTAAAGGAACTATGTTTTCCCCATAAGAAAAGTAAGTTGGATAAACTATTTATACATTTACAAATGGTTTGTAGATGATGTGGAGTTAATTCAAAGTAGTTTTAGGGGAAAGGAAAAGAAGCAGCAAAGAAGGATCAGGCCAGTCAAAACGTTGAAATAAGCATTTTTCCCTTATTTTTTTTTAAATATTTACCACAATTTATAAAATATTCCCAGTATATTAAAAATCTTTAAAACAATATTTTATCGATACAATGTTTATGGGCTATTTCTGTTTTCTTTTGCAATGAATATACACACATTTTTGATAATATGTTTAGTCTAGTGAGCCAAGAACCAAACTCCATATTTGCCTTTGATTTTGGCATCTGAGGTGATTTCCAGAAACCTAAGCCTATAATAACTTTTTTATTTACCTTTCTCTGCAATTCAGTAAAAGAACAGAAGAAAGGGTACACCTATGGCATCTTTACATTGATATTTCTTTAACTTTGCAGTACATCTTGCTTTCCAAAGGAAATTCTTACCTTTCAGTATGCCAATACTCACTTTTTTATTCCACTAATATATTTTTTCTTTCCTAAAAGCTTGTGTCTGTAATCTAAGAAAAAATGCAACTGTTGCTATAATGTCCTGAGATTTTGGAAAAGTTCATACTGGTCAATGAATTTTAAATTTACATCAACGTTTTTATAAATACAGCGCACTTATTATGGCAATATATTTTTACTGTATCCCAAGTTACCCATATATTTTGATGCGAGTGCTATTTAAATTGCTTAGAAAATTAAGGTAATGCCACTTCACAACTTTTGTATCCCATGCCCTCTGCATGAGTAGAAAAAAACTTAACAAGAGAACTTGATCCTTGACTAAGCACATAGGAGATCAGGTAAAATATGCTTGGGTAAGTTATGTCAATATGAGTCTGATGCATCATTTTCTGAAATAATTCCCTGTTGCTCGAGAGCTTCCCTATCATCATTCATACATTAGTGAAAGTCTGTCTTTTATGTTTGCTTGGTGGGCCCCGTGTATAAGTTGGGCCTGTATGAATTGTACAACTTGTACATCGATAGTTACACCACTGACCCAACCCAATCTGTGCTAACCGAAGATTTTTCTCTTCAAGTTCTCATACCCAATTCCTTCTATTAATGAATCTGATATACCTTTCTTCTTCCTACCTCTTTCCTAACATTCTCCTTCTATGGCTTCTTTCAATAGACCGTTATCAATCAACTTTTGATGCACCCATTTCTTCTGCCTTTTCCTTAATCTGATTAAGCTTCTATCTTCCTCTAACTGCATTCAAAACTTTCTCATCCATTTTATTCTCTATCTAATTTTCTCTAGTCTATGCCATACCCACATCTCAAATGTCTCGCATCTTTTGTCTCATTGTCCATGTCTCACACCCATATACACTCCATATCATGGTCCTCACTAACCTCTTTTTAATATCTTTATTATGACTGCCAATCAACAATGTCTCCTTTGCTCTTGCCATTCTTGCCCCGATCTCTCTCATACTTCTTCCATCCTGTGACAGAATACTACATAAATAACTAAAAAATTCCACCTGGTCCAGCCATTTCCCATCCACTGTAACCCTGACCTATCTCCCCTTTTTGAAAATCTCATCACTTTCCTCATTAATTTTCATCCCGAATGCCTTTTCCTTTTCATCTAAGGAACAAACTTACATCTGAAGGCCCCTTTCAGAATTACTCACCAAAGCTTTGTTTTCTTCATATCTAACTGATTTAACCAGGCTCTCTCCTACTTTTACCCATTTCTACATCTTCCCATGCCTCATTTATCATTTCTTTGGCATAAATATTAAAAAATGCTGGTGAAAGTGTACTGAGCTTAATAAGTATGGTTCCGATGATGAATGAATTTTGTTTGTATGCACTATTTATGAATGTTTGTTTTTCCTATTAAATTGCATAGAAATTAATCTGTTGGTGAGTAAAGTCACAAAAGGGGCAAATTTATATTGTGAGGTTAATTGCTATTCATCAAATTTAACCCACCCCTCTGAAGAAGCCTCACCCCTCAGGTCTAGGTGTTGCAGCCTTAGAGAGGTTAGGGAATTTATTCTTTCCCCAATTCATAAGAATGTGGATCAAGGGAAAGTGTGCTGAAGCAGAATCATTCAGACGTCATCATTCAAGAGCCACATTTAACAAACAAATAAAATAGATACATTGTACAGCCTTTCAGTAGAGGCCAACTAAAAAGATATGATTTGGCACAATTTTCTTACTCTGAATGATATTTCTAAATTTTCCCCTCCCCAGATATCCATGCCTTCATCATACTCTCCTATTTCTACAAAATAGGACCGGTCAATGGCAAAAAGTCCTCCTGCCATAGTTGGAGACCTAAAATACAAAAAATTCTGCTTCTGAAAACTGTTGGCTCACCACATCAAAAAATTCTAAAGAGCATTGAAGGCAAAAATGATAATCTTCCATACCTTACTGGTTTTATGAAGTCTTCCTGTGTTTCAAGCGTTCCTTTAGGGAAATTCTCCCATTTGAAATGGAGGCCCCAATTGAATCCTCCTCTAACAAGCGGTGAAGGTGAATACTGGAATGTGTCTGCATTGATTATGTCAATAATGGGTGTGACAACACGAGTGCGAGATGAAGCCACTCTAGTGAGGAGGGGAGGCAGCCATTTCTCATTAACCTCACAGTGACTATCCAGAAATACTAAAACCTGAAATTAAAATTTAAAAAATGAAATCAATCAATTTGACGAAAATGTACTATTAGTACTATAAATATTTATTGGAAAAATAAACTTGCCATTAACCTGCATTTTTTCAACTTTTTGTCTACTAAACTAGAGGAAGAAGAACCAACAAAACAAAAAACCTTCTGAGCAAAGTTTGGGCACAAAAAATCAGCTATTTATCTAACAGCAGCCTTTTTCAAACATTTGGATGCCCATATGTGCTGGCCTACAAGACATACCAAGATTTTAAATCAAAATGTTGGCAGCCCCTGATTTACGAGAGCAGTGTGTTCTTAAATGATTTCGTGCGATTAGAGATCACATACAAGGGACTTAATCTAGTACTATTAATAATAGAATAGAATCTTGGTAACGACGTTTATCTGAATGAGTTAACATATCAAATTCGATTCAAACTTGCTATAAGTCTGTTTTAAGCAAAAAAAAACTTTCTTCTGGAAACTTTTTTTGGACATCCTGAAAGTGTCTTGTATCTAACAAATTTAAGAATTTGAGTTTCGAAATGTCACTGAACCTGTCAGCAATATTCATGCAAATGACATCAATAATTTCAAAAAATTTTCTCCTATACGACGACTTTTTGTCTTTGCTTGAGACAATAGTAAGTCGGAGTCTTTTTCTTTGGGAAGAATCATCACTATTTGAACATGCCATATTCACTCTGTCCCATATTCTATCAAAATCTTCCCTAATTTTCTTAATATAATTGGAATGATCCTCAACTTTTTTAATACAGAAACTGATACCAAAAACATTTTTCTGGATTACTTGAAACAACACATCCTGGAGGAATATAGAAATATAGAAACACAGCATGAAGGAAATTAAAGTCGAAATCTTGTAGGTTTGAAAGAAGGCCTCTTGCTGTACAGATCATTTCTGAATTTCATTTCTCAGCGTCATTGATCATTCTATCCAGCAAACTCTCTATTTGTTCTTTATACCCATGCACTGCTTCCAGAAGTCTGTTGTTGTAATTCCATGTTGGGGCTAAAGTGGGAAATCGCTTCTTCATATTTGCATCTGAAGCTTCTGTCCTTTTGGTTGATTTGCTGAAAAACATCCCAAAGCTAGAAAGTGGCATGAAAAATATTTTGTACTCTTTAATGTAACCTCACAGACTGTGAAAGAACCAAATTTAACTTGTGTGCATAGCAATGTACAAAAATAGCTTCTGGACATTTTTCTTGTACTTGAGATTGTAAATCACTATGTTCACCTGCCACTTTTGATTATTTGCAATTATCTTGATAATAAAATGCACTGAACGATTTACTGAGTACCTTTTCAATGGAACATTTGCATTCCTGTCGAAGAATCTCACTCCCCGCAGTCCCACAAGAAGCAAAAACATCAGCGGGAGCCCCTGAATGCATGGTGGAATCTGACAGTGTGAAGCTTCCCTACATCTCTACAAATGCGTCGATAATAATAAAACAAAACCACTTCTAAACTTCACACTCTGCAGAAACTTACACTATATTATTCAGTAACAGCAAACGAAGTAACTGAACACCAATAAATGAATTATAATAGGGCTATATGCACGAAGTAACACTTGAGGCAAAGTGGTCAATGACCCCATCCATAGGAACATGAATGCATAGGATTCTGTGAAGCAAGCAGGTTCCCTAACCCCTACCCCTACTCTCTCAGTAGACACATGTGCAGATTGATCTCCAATCTCTCTCTTTCACTCTCCATCATAAGACTAGTCGCCGCTGGCGCATTTTTCAAATATTAGTTACCTAATTTGGCATTTTGCTACTGACACAACATAAGAAATCAGCCAATTTCTTTATTTTCAATTTGTTTTATTTTATTTATTCTTTTAAGGGAAGCGGTGCTTCCCTAGCTTCCATGGACACCTCGTCACCAATAAACGTATATTTAACCATCCACATTCAAATTCAGAAGTTTTTTCTTCCATTTGGATAATGCTGGGATGGGTGCAACATAGTTTTGATTTGCATTTGAAAATTAATAATACTAATCATAATGATCAGAAACTTGTACTTAAGAACAGCTAAAATAATGAAAAGTTATTTTCCTGCCACTGATGTAATGCAGGAATTAATTTAAAATATGAGCATTCTTCTTTTTTCACTGAAAATCTTTCGCTGACGAAGCAAATCATTTGTTGATGATGTAGCAAAATTGCGTAGTACAATGCATTTGATACATATAACTGAATTGTGGTAAAAAGGAACTTCCGGATGATCGTCATGTAATATAACGGCATTGGTTGCAGGTTGTGCAGAATTGCTTTAAAGTAATTAAAGTTGTGGAAGTGTATTCAAAAGAAGTCACAAAATTAATTTCAACTAAGAGGTTATAATAAAAAAAATGTTTTGAGTAAATTTTTTTCTTTTAAAAATGTCTACCTTACAGATAATGCGCACTAACAAATTACATCCAAGTTCCTTATATAACGCATGCATTATACACTAAATTTTAGGGTAAATAAGGTTTTAGTGCTTGACCAAAAATAGCTTGCTCATAAACATGAATTAGGCATGTCGTAAGAGTGTAATAGGGCCACAACACTATGGCACTGTAATCCCAAAACATCGTTGAGCAAAGCATTGCTATGCAAGGAATACCTGTAATTGCTTAATAATAATGATGGTATACATTGCTTCTTCTGTGTGAAAGAATAGGTAGTAGATTAGAGTTAGGAATGACAATGAAGCAATTAAGGGGTTCTTGAAGAAGCATCAACATATTATGTAGAATGCAAACAAGAAAGTCTGGGAGACAATTGACACCTTCCAGCAGTAATATGTGTTGAATTTCTGTCCTGCAATGAACCAGTACTGCCAGGGGAAAAGCTTGGAGTACAGAGGGTTATTGTTGCTTGAACAATGCTCCTAGTCATCCAGAGAATCCTGACAATTTAGGAACATCGGTGCCAGTCAAGATGTTTACAGCGCAGCTAAGGAACAGGGCTACCACAAAAAGTTTAATAATATTTTTTACATGTATTTATAGAGACCTGATGGCATGGATCTTAGCCAACTATAGTATATATAATCTTCATATAAATAAATTACCAAAATAGCATATTTCAACCGGGTCGAATAAACATGGCTACCACAATATCAAGGCTAGAATTTTTCTGTAGCTATGAATTTCGAAAATATTGGCTGAACCGATTTCAAAAAGAAATATCATTTGTAGGGTGAGTATAGAATGGGTAATGAAATCATCATGTTTAGAACAAAAAAGCAGGGCTACCACAATATAAGGAAAAACAATTTTCTGATTCCAAAGCAAATACATTAGTATACGATTATACTGCAGTGAATTTGTTGAAAAGCACTTCTGTATCACGGGAAACCCGTGTACACCCGTGTACTTGTTTAAAATATCAAATAAGATCTCACGACTATCAAATTGTGATCAGAGTCTGCATCTGCCCCGGAAAAATATGCGAGTTCAGTACGCTATTCCTGTTTCTTTGTCTGACCATGATATAATTATTCTGATACCTCTGTATGTCTCCCAGCATTTTCTAAGTGTATCTTCCCTGTTGTGATGCTTAAAACCACATTTTTGTAACTATAAATTTGTTTTTTTAAATCTACCATTTTTTGTACTCTTTCCTATGCCAAAATCCCCAAACTCACTACCATCCTTGCATTGCCACTCTACAACATTCCAATCCCACATGACTACCAAGTTCTTTTTCACCTATTCTTCTCTCATGACTTCCTGGAGTTGACCATACAACTCATCCAATTTCTCCTAGCTGTAATCACTCATGGACATATATACTTGTACAACCACTAAATTTACTGGTTTTGCCTTGATTTTCACTAACATTAAACAGTAGCTTATCAGCTGCATGTCAATGACTCTTTGCCCTGCTGTCTTGTCTAAAAGTAATGCTACTCCCCTCTGGCTCTCCTTTCCCAACCTATACACCATATTTACTTGTGTACGACACATACTCATGTTTCATGTGCATCCTTACTTTTGGGCCAGTTTGAAAGGAAAAAAATGTAATTGTGCTAGAATAAGTTGACATCTGGGATTGAAAAAAAAAATCGACCTCCTCACCGATTTCCCCTCCCTGAAACAAGCTAAGCCCAAGTATAGCATCTTCTCCCTCCTACCTGCATGATGCAATTTATTTCGTTATCACTTTATGCCGATGCTAGCAGAAATCTCCTCCTTGGTAGTCACCCCTCTTATGTTAAAATAGCATCAAGGGCTCATAATGAATTTGGCGAACACAGATACCAGATGCCAACTTATTCTGGCAAAAGTATAGGTAGAAATTTATAGTCAACTTTTAATGACAGAACTGCATATATTGAGTAACAATAATAAACTTAAAACTCATTTAAAAGATACTGCTTTAATATTATAAAAATATAATGCCATCTCAATCATCGAAATACTTTGCGCATACACTTCATAGAATTCTTCATTTTCTGCGAGTATAAACGTAGATGCAAGCATGTTGCAATGAATTTACTATCGATACTCACAATTTATATAACCTGTTCAGAAATCATCATGTAAGATGTGCAGTCCCTTTTCTTACTGACATTTTGGGGAAAAGGTACATGCAGTACTTGAGTAACTATGGTATTACTCTGAAATCATCACTCCAGAAACCTCCATCATCTTTCCACTTAACTTCGCACAAACATATTTATCTTACTTCTCTTCATTTATAGCTATATATTTTCTAACTTGCCTTTCCTAAACATCGCCCTGACATTCCAATTTCTTATCATGATTTTTGAAGTCTCCTCTGAAGTCTTCTTTTTCTTCATCGTTCCACTGATATGAGTTGTGTAAGGATTTCTTGGGATGATGAATGAGATGGCCTCACTTCCATCACTGCTGGGTGTGACACCAGCTTTGATGGGCATGATCCTGTACACCTCGTGAATCAAATTGTTGTATAACTGTCATGTTGCATGGGATATTCGTTGAGGTTGTCTCCCGTTGCCTTCCTCAACAGTTTTTTTAATGTGACTCTATCACTTAATTAGGCCAACCCACTGGGTACAGATGCCTTTTGTAGCCACTTCACTGAGGTACAGACACTGAGTGGACTACTTTTAATCTGGTCCCTACCTATTCATCTTAGTGGCATGGGTGACCATACAAAGAGCAAAAGCTCCAGCCAGTGTAGCTCTAAAGGCCTACGGAACATTCAAGCCCTTTCACTGTTTCAAGGTAATAGTCCAAAGAAGGGAATAGTAGCAATAGCTCATCTAATAGCTAAGTGTGATCTGCAGAGTTGCTCTCAAAAACGTTAACTCTTTGTACTGTGCTTAAAATAGGATTTAAAAACATGAGAAATGCCTAGTTTTCAATATCGCTATACACTGAAAATAGCTGATCAGTAGCATAGCATTTTTTCTGCACAATTATGTTAAAATGGGTTTCTAACTCATGCCATTGCTTCAAGACATCAATAGTAAGCCAACTCATCTGAGAGAATTGCATGAGTTTGAGAGAATTGCATGAGTTTGAGAGAATTGCATGAGTTTGAGAGGATCTTTATCGCCATTTATACTTGTGTATTTTCTGATATTCCAGTTGCCTTGATGTAGATTTTGGAAACCAATTGTGTCTTGTTTACTAGATATTCTAAAACAGGAGTCTCAAACTCACATTGGTGTACAAGCTGCATGATGGCTCTCCACCAAATCTGTGAGCCACATTCAGGCACTGTACCAAATCCGCGGGCTGCATTCCATACTTTCCCAGTCCTTACACATTTTTGTATTCTTTAGAGATTCACTTTCACCTTCTACAAGGAGGGAAATAAACCTATAACAGTCTTAAACCCAGTCATTACAAAAATGCCAGATTTAGTGTTGAGGGTTACTCCTTTGGATATGCAAGAAAGACACTGGAAGTGAGATGTTGTGGCAGCACTGAACTTGAGTAGGTGGGTGCTGATTAGCATAGCAACAGACAGTATATGCTGTCATCATTGGTTGAATACACAGCTCCAACATAAGAGAGCATTGCTAGTAACATATTCCAGTGCGGAGATTTTGCCCCATTTTATGTATTTAAATCATTATTTTGATTTATAGAAATTTTGTTTATATAAAAAGTATCCCCAGGACAATGAGTGTTATAAAAAAACAACAATGAAGAAGTCAGCTCTATAAGAGGTATGACTGTATTTATAGATGTGACATTTTGTGTACAAATTCTTTGGCAGTAAATGGTAAAGAAACTGCATGGTATAAGGCAAACATTTAAAAACTTTGAATCCTTACTATAATAACTTCAGCATTGACCAATCGAAGAAGTTTTTCAATATACTATAGAAAAATTATAAATTTTTCAAAACCATATACAGATGATTCATTTAACTACATACATTATACATGAATATCTTTAAATCACCTTTCCAGTAGCCCTCTTGGCACCATAAATTCTGGCACGTATGAGACCTTCACGATTTGGGGTTTTTAACAATTTAACTTTCTTGGGTAAATGCAATGCCAAGTATTTTTGGAGATCATCATGAAGATCACCTATGGAATTAAGAGTAGCATAGAATTATAAAGATAAGTTCTTATTACAATAATTAATAATGTTTCTAAACTTAGAACAGCAATTGTCAAGGTCTAAACCAGTGATGCCAAAACTATAAACTACCGATCAGATCCTGCCCATCGTTTAAGTTTAATAAGCTTGAAAAGCTACTTAAAATTGATGTTTGCTAAATTGGTTTTACCACAATTAAACGAGAATATTTTATCACCAAAATGGAAGATAAGGATTTCTCTTATGAGACAGCATTCCACTTCCTATTTGCCATACTTAGCATTCTAAGATTCCTCATGTCATTGCCTAAGAGACCTATACTGCACTGTCACAAGGTCCAAAGGTTTGGGCAAGCACTATACAAAATTATGTGTTTGGTTTATTGCATCATGGCATCTGATTATCTTTAAACACTCATGTTATTTTAGCAATATGATCAGTCATCACACTCAAATTACCAAAAAGTCTGTGGATGTCTCTTGGGTCTTATTCATGACAAGATCTGTCGACTTCCTTCAAGAACTGAAAAAAAGAATCTCTGAATTAAACAAGAAGTCCAAACCAGGACTAATACAGGCTAGTTTCCCAAAGTTCACATCCCGAATTGGTTACTTATATTGACAGGAAATGTTTCAGTATGTGTTAGTCATACCAAGGAATTCTCATATCATAAATACCATTTGTAATTCATAGTTGATCAATGATAGAGAAAAATTGGAAAACAAATTAAGAGCATTATCAGGTTTAAAATACTAAAAGCAATGTCAAAATCTCTTTCTGACATATTTTGCATGTATTTTTTAAATAAACGAATATAATAAATTTTACTGTTTATACTCTAAAATGTATGGATCAACTGTCCATTGCTGAAGGGTAGTCATGTGGAAAAGAAAATAACCCATTTGTTCACTTGTCTATGCCCAAGCCGAGTTCAGTAATAATTGTCTCCATGGGAACAATCTGATAAAAGGAGATTTAAAATGCAAAAACACTATGTTTTAGTAGAAATTCAAGAAAATACAATCAATTTTCAAAATTCTGTAATAAGAATTAATAAGAATTAGAATCTCCATTTTTTCCCTTAGAACAATACAAACTTTGCTCCGATATCACAATTTTAAGTATTAAAGAAAACATCTCTGCATGACGGATTTGAGACTTCCTATGTAAAACAAATAGGGAGAAACATTTCTGGAATCAAACCCGGGACTTCAATCTTCACCAAATAAAATATAGCTCGGAGTTGGTCTCTGGCAGCATGAGCCTCATACCAAGTTTCATGAAAATCGGTCCATTAATGCAAAAGATGTTAATAGGGGACACACACACAGACAGTACAATTTCATAAGGCTAGTTTTCCTTTGGAAACCAGCCTAAAAATATGTACAGATAGTTGAATCTCAAATTAGATCAGGTAGGGGAAGAGAGGAAGGCATTCAGTATTGAGACAAAAATCTGAACTCAAGTTTTGACAAATACATTTTTGTAAAAGCAGTTGGAGTTAAAATGAAAATATTAACCAAAAATATGTGATTTATTAATATGTATGAGCAATTCTGAGCTGTAGGTGGAAGAATATTAATAGAATTAGATCGTAGATAGATAGAATAAGATGACTGTAGGTCAGTTTTTCTAATTTCAATTTCCAAAAGAATAAAAAGCCTACACATCAAAAAGTCCATTTTTACATGTTACCTTATCAGAAATAGAAGTAAAATAAATACCATATAATGCGCACCCTCGTATAACACGCAGGGGGGTTTTCAGCCTCGTAATCTATGATTTTTCTATATACCTGCATATAGTGTGCACATATTTTTTTTAACGTTACCATTCCATAATAAAGTAGATGGTGTAATGTGTTCTAAAGCAATGATCGAATTATTGGTATTATGTATTGGTAACATAATGAAAGTGCGAAATGAAATTTTCGAATAACGTTCCAAAAGAACGTCACCTAACTCAATCATTACATACTCTATGTTTACTTACAAGGTGATATTAGGATATACACAATAAATCGAATTGTATTAATTTCATAGTATGGCATATGACATTGTTTGAGCTAATAAAATGAAGGAATGACGATAATCCTATGTCGAAGTTTTTTACATACGTTTTAGTCACACCTGTGGTGGACGGGTTCACCCAACCTTCAGTTTTACCCTTATTAGAACACTCTGGAGCACGTAAAAACAATAGCAAATAACCATAATTAACTACAGACTCGAAGAATCAAGAATAAATCACGTATGAATGCTGAGAGAAAGGTAGGGAAAGATAACTTTATTTAGTTCTACAAGAAGCATCAACTCCCAGCGTACTCAAAGGCATCAGCTGCCATTGTTTCTAATTTTAAGTAATACCAGTACCTCAACACCAGGCCGGGCGCCGGTGTAGGGTGACGTCATGCATAAGATGACGATTTCGATAACAACATCGAAGAAGAATGGTCCAGTGACGAAGAATTTCTTGGCTTTTAAAATGAATAAATACTGATTTCATTCTTTTCATATCTAATTAATGTATGTTTATAGAATTTGTTAATAAATTTTTACCATTATCTATCTTACTTTTCGTAAAAATCACCAATAAAAATGAGGATACCCGGGCAGTAATTACTGTGCCGAAATTGTGTAAATATGGGGTAAAATGAAAATAAGAAGATTATGTACACTCGTATAACACGCATCCTAATTTTTAACTCATATATTTCGAAAAGAAAAGTGCGCATTATACGAAGGTATTTACAGTAATAATATGTGAATCAAGCATTCCTGGATAATTTAAATCATTATCTCTTATTGTTTTTGGGATATAAACGATTTAAAACCAACACCAACCAATACTTTTGTATTATAGAGATATTTACAGGTTTAGATCCATTATAATCAGGGCCGGCCAAGTAATTTCAGGGGCCCGGATGCAAGAAAGTTTTTGGGGCCCCCCTATGTCAAAAAAACCTGCCATTTTGCACACATCAATGTTACAGCTTAGAGAGAACATGTGCTTATAATTATAAAGTAACTATAATGATAATTAATTTAATAAAAAAGCAAAAATTTGTTTATAGATGTAAATATATTATTTATATTCAACATTTGGGGGCCCCTAAAAATTGGGTCCCGGATGCCTTGCATCCGCTGCACCCCCCACTTGGTCGCCTCTGATTATAATAAAATACTTTCATTGAATATCAAGTATCCAATTTAACTGTCTTCGACTTAATTATAGAATGGAATTGAAAATATAAGTTTGTGTATTAGGTATTTGTTAATCTCTGAATTCTTATTTTAGGTGAATTGAAGATGTAATTTACAGAGGAAATACTATTCTCAATATGAAAATCATAATTTTTACTATAAGCATCCCTTGCTTTGCAACACTTCGCTCAAAGATATTTTTCAGTTATGATGCCCCAGTATTGCGACCCTATTTCACTCTGCAATATGCCTGATTCGCAGTTAAAATGCTGACACCAGTCTTCCCACCTGTCAGTTGCAGTACTTAGCTTGGTGTCAGGCTTCTCACTTTGTTGTATGATACCGATACTACAGTTACAAAGTGACCATCATCATCATAGCTCTTAGCACCTTGACACATGGTAGCTGTTGTAACCCACTCCACATGATTCCTATTTACTAAGAATCAACTAGATGGTGGTTACTTTGTAGGTGAAATACTTCTCGGTGACTTATAATTTTGTATAGACCAAGGAATGTCTTTTATATTCAGTTTAATTAGAATAGATACCCCCTCATCACTTATAAAAATTAAAATAAGACTTGCCAGGTCGCATATGTTCATTCGCAGTTCAGTTTTTTGGCTTGCCATCTGTCGGAAGTGAGACGTTTTTGTTTCACTTTCCACAATTTGTAGTGGATAATGTACAGTGCATGTTATATAGCTTATTATATTTAGCACATATGGTGTTAGCAACATTTTTGTAACAATATTTTTATTTAGTGCCACCAGTCGCTGAAGCTTTATCACCAAATGTCGTTTGCAGCATTTCATCTGTTTCTACAACTGTTTTTCACATTTTAATGCAAAACAATGCACACGTGTTGTTCTTTGCCATCAGCAATTATGAAATGCACAACTGCACCGAGACATAACCCTCTTACTAATGCACGTAACTGCAGATATTGCGCTGGCGATATGTGTGTGACGTCACCGATACACTACAGTTACCACAACTGCCATGACTTCCCTTCTCCCCTCTGTATTTTTAAAAACAAATTAATATCAAAACTTTTTGATACCCTCTCTTATTTTTTATCTGCATCACATTCATTTTATTACTAAACTTAACATTATGCTTTAGGGTGAAAAATGGTAGGTTAGGTTAAAGCTTTTGAAAAAATTATCCCTTTTTTAAATACAAACTTAACCCTCCAGTATTGTTCTTCCCCCAGTGCATGCAGCAGGCCTGACAGATCCCTCATTATTTTTATGTGAAATTCCTGGACAATCAGGAAAAAATAAGACCTACTTGGTTATTTTCATCATCATAGGTAGTCTGTCCGTAGACAGGTCCGTGATTATTCTTGGTTAAACCTGGTTCTCCATATACTCCTATTTTCCGCTGTCCTCTTCATATCTTGATAACTCTCTTTCCCTTTCAAATCGTCTATCAGCTGATACCTTTTCCTACCTCTTTCCCTTTTCCCATCTAGTTTTCCCTCTAACACGTCTTTAATCATACTCTCTCTCCTCAGGTAATGTCCAACCCAGTTAGCCTTCCTCTTTCTGATAGTCTGTATAATCATTCGCTTCTCTCCTATTCTTCGTAGCACTTCATCGTTTTTCACCCTATCTGTCCATTTTATCTTCAGCATTCTCCTCCAAGTCCACATTTCAAAGCTTTCCAGGTATTTGATGTCATTTTTCCTTAGCGTCCATGTTTCTGCCCCATACAATGCTATACTCCATACGTAGCATTTTATCAACTTCTTGCGGATATCTTCCCTTATATTCCCTGTAAGTAGTTGTTTCTTTCTCCTGAAAGCCGCCTTTGCTTTTCCTATTCTAGTTTTGATCTCATCCGTACATTTTGCCTCTCGTGTTATGATACTTCCAAGGTATTTATATTCTGAAACTTGTTCTAAAGGCTTTCCCCCAATAGTTATGTTCAGATTCTCTTCTTTACCTGATATTCGAATGACCTTGGATTTTTCTGTATTTATTTCCATACCGTATTTTCTACCTGTTATCACTAGTCTATTTATCATTTTTTGTAGCTCCTCTTCCTTTCTTGCTAGAAGTACTTGATCATCTGCGTATTTTACTGTTCTTATAATCCTTCCTCCAATTTTGAAATCCCCTGTGCCTTCTAAAGCTTCTTGCATTAGACTTTCTCCATATATATTGAATAGGGTTGGCGATAGGCAGCAGCCTTGTCTCACTCCTCTACCGATATTTATTCCGCAGGTGTCCACATTCTCAAACCTGACCTTTACAACTTGATTCTCATATAGATTCCTAATCAGTCTCCTGTCTTTCCAGTCTACACCTATATCCTTTAATATCTTCATCAACTTTACCCAATTTACTCTATCAAAGGCCTTCTGCCAGTCTACGAAACATGCGCAGATATCTTGACTGTACTCTATTGCCCTTTCTGATATGATTCTAACTACTCCTATAGCATCTCTAGTTCCTCGTCCTTTTCTGAAACCGAACTGATCTTCCCTTCCCCTATTATTTCTTCTGCCTTTTTTCCAGCCTTTTATTAAGAATCCTCGTGATGATCTTCGATGTGTGTGACAGAAGGCTTATAGTTCTGTAATCTTTACACTGCATTGCCTTTGGCTTCTTCTTTAGAGGGATCATTGTTACTTCTAGGAAATCCTGAGGCCACTCTCCCGTGTCGTAAATCTTATTAATTAATTTCGTGATCGCTTTTAGTCCTTCTGATCCTATGACTTTAAGTATCTCAGCCGGTATTCCATCGCTGCCCGTGGCTTTCCCCTTCTTTAGTTCCACTATCGCCTTTTCTACTTCGCTCTCCATAATACTTGGTCCTAAGTTGTCTTCTTCAATGTTTTCCTCATTTTCCAGTTCTATTTTTGCCGCTCCTGCCTGTTTGCTGTATAATTCCTTAATGTATTCTTCCCATACCTGTGCTACATCCTTTGTTTCTGAGACTATCTTCCCATCCGTATTCATAATTCCCATACCATGAATTCCATTAGACTTCTTATCTTCTAATTCCAGTGCCCTAGCATACATCATATCGTACCGTCCTAACTTCTCCATTTGTTCTATTTTGGTTATTTTATCAAGATATATATTTGTGGTAAAATGTTGAACAAAATAATAAACATTACAATTGTTTTTCTGTTAAAAATGGATGTTTATTATACAAACAACCAAAACTATCCATGAATGGAAAAAACGGGACGAAAAACCTGAAGGTGACAGGAAAAGAGAAACATAGTCTTTGTAAACTTGACCCTAAATTGCTACAACTAGAGGAAGAAGTGAAAAAATGGACAGTAGAACTGAGGAAGTTAGGTACTGCTGTATCAATCGAAATGGTTATGTACCAGGCAAACAGAATTCCGGAAGAAAAACGGCTGGTTGAGCATACATATCATTATTACATATGCAAACCATTTATTAGGAACTAAAATTTCATCTTGCACTTAAGTTTAAGTAAGTACAGTAGTCCCTTTCAAACCGTGGGTTCTCCAACCGCGGTTTCCAGTATCCGCGGTTATCTGGCTCACGCCTAAATATATGCAAAACTGCTCCAAATTCCTTGGTCTGATTGACTACATAAGTGCGCAGTGTGAATTGCGATAATACAGTCTAATAGAATAGGGGATAAATATCATTATATATAGACGTTTCTTACAGAGGAGGAGGAGGATATGACATACATATAGGAGGATACTAATGTTTAGGCACTTCCAGATGAGCTGGAGATTCGAAATTTTTTTCTTAGGTAGGATTTTGTGCAAAACTGACTAGAAAAAACGAAAATCTTAGAAAAGTGCAACAATGCGGCCGCTAAAAATTCGCAATTGTTTAAACAAATTTTCAAGGTTTATGTATTTCCTAATGTGCTGCGGAGCTGAAATTATTTTTAGAGGTAGGAAATGAAAAAACACGAAATAGGGATTATACAAATTTTGATATTTTAATTTGTTTGGTAGTTAAAAATTCTTAAAATTTAAACAAAAAGGTAAATGTTTAGATACTACAGGGCGAGTTAGAGAGCTGAAATTTTCAAGGTATTTAGAGTTTAGTTGATTTACACGAATAAACATTTAATTGTATCTATGAAATTCTTATTGCGGACGTTAAAAATTATTTAAATTTAAACAATTAGATAAATGTTATTTAACTTCTAAGTGTGCTACAAATTTAATATTTGGCATAAAGTGTGGCATTATTAACCCAATGTGGAAAATCTATAATATTCATAAAATTGCAAAAATTAGCAATTGTTTTACTCCATTATTTTTCCATAAGGAAAAAAAGAAATTTGGTCACTAAGAGAAATCATTTGAATTAAAGAAATATTTCCCATGATGAAAAATCTCTCTAAAAAATTAATATTTTTTCAAGGTGAGATGAAATGCTTGCAGTATGCAAGCACCTTCTACTAGTATTCTATACAATTAGAAAAGTGTTGTTGCTAACATTTTATAGTTTAAATTATGTTTTAAGTGTTCGATCAAACTGAACACTCGCAATAATGGAGAAAATCCAAGGATTTTTTAAATTACGTTTTCTCAAAAGTGGCCTACAGTACCTTTATTACCCACAGTTCTCCGCAGGGCCATCAATAAGGAACAAATATCGTCATTATTAAAAGTTATGTTATTGAACAGGCTAAACCTCTACTAGGTGTAATTAGTTCACGCAAAGAATGGTGCTCCTGTCTGATTGCACTATTATTTATTTACATTTCTCTGTTTACTCTTTGCAGTTATTTCCACTGCATAATTTTTGCATTAATATTTAATCCTCATGTCATTTTGGTTACATTCCTTGGCTACTATCTCCTCTCCTCATTACAGCTATTTTTTATTTTGTTTGTATTTTCTGGTAATAGTTTGACTTTTCAATTTAGTATTTTGGAAAAATTCCTGTAATCACCACGCTTTTATAACATTATTTGTTATGTATACATTATTTGTACCCCTTAACTGGCTATAACTTAGTTTTATTTTACGGATTTCTCATATAATTTTTATTAAATTGTTTGCCAAAACACTATCTTCACCTAAGTGGAGGAAAAACAAGTGAAAGTGTATAACTGAATTTTTATAACAAACATTTATACAGTTGATACCTTTATAGGTATTTCTTTAGTTGAAGCCGAGTGCATATGTTAATCATGGATTCCTGTCCCGAAAAAAATATTTGATTAAAATTACTAAATTGAACCTTATAGACATTTAAAAATATCAAACACAGAAAGTATAGAATGCATTAAATATGGTAAAATCTCTTTACTCAATAAACAAATATAAGAAACATATCAATTATTTTAAATTTTCAGTCGACACTTAAAAATGCTGATCTACGTGAAACTTCTTTCTTATTTAATATTTTTGCTCAATATATATTTATTGTAGGAGTATCCATTTTGAAGAAAATCAAACAAGAAAGTCATAATTCCCTTTCAACTTAGAAAAATTTATGCATGGAAACAATTGTTGTTAACGTCTTGGCAGTAAGTGAAGCAAATAAGATTATTATAGTTATGAATATTCATTCAATATCATTACATGTGCCAGCAGAAGAAAATGGATTATGTATGACAAAAAACAACGTAAATGTAAATATTACAACTTAACCCCAGTGAGGTATGTTTTAAATAAATTTTTGATTAATATGAAATGACAACACTGTAATTTTGCACGATAGATTAAAATATTTCACGACAGCATCATCAGTCATTATCGTCATCATCGTATATTTCGGAATGGGACATCTTGCCACAGCCGACTCGCCGCGAGACAACTCGCCACAACCATCTCATCGCAGACTCATCTCGCTGCAGACCCATCTCGCCGCAGACCCAACTTGCCGCGAACTCGCCTCTAAAACGTGAATACCTCAATCAAATACGCAGATATAAATTTGGCAGAAATAATCTATTCAGATATAAAAATCCTGTGTTGAAGGAAAATTTACGACAAATGCCCAGGGTTCGACTCCAGGGGATGATTTGAATTCCCTATAAGATAACACATAAAAATCGACATTTTGACATGCAAGCTTTTCTTCTTTTGGGGATAATAATGCGAGTTCTGTAACGATTCCGAATAATGACAAAGTAACTCAAGATTAAATAAAAATTATTAACTGCCTTTAAAAAAAATAACAATCGTAACATTTATATATAATTTTCAGTCAAGACATGAAAAAGTTCACCTGCAGGAAACCTTTTCCCTAATTGGTTTAGAGGGGTTCATGCAGTGAATGTAATGTTCAGAATAGTTTAAATTTACCTTTGAAGGAGGTTGCACACCAATAACGTCTATCACGATATTGATTATTATATGAAAGCGTGGGCATGTGCTGGATAGGAAACGGACCGGTATGCAGCAGAGTCTCTACTTATTCCAAGCTAGCGTAAAAGTTAATTTTAAAATACCATGTTTTGCACAAATCCTCAAAATCTTTCTTAAAATTCCAATATAATGGTGAAAAGTTATGAGTTCTTATATATTTTTTTGCAATTTCCGCGCCTGAATCACCAATTTTTAAAAATCTCCTTCGGCAACTCAAGTGGGATTTAAATAAACATTGTCCGGGATTGAGGAGTTAATGATATTTTAAATTTCTAACAAAAAAAAGGCTTGCAGTCTACGTTCCAGCTCTTCCATAGTTAATCAAACAGAGTAGGAATGCTTTTTATTATTATCCCCAAAAGAAGAAAATGTCGATTTTTGTGTGTTATCTCATAGGGAATTCAAATCATCCCCTGGAGTCGAACTCTGGGCATTTGTCGTAAATTTTCCTTCAACACAGGATTTTTATATCTGAATAGATTATTTCTGCCAAATTAATATCTGCATATTTGATTGAGGTATTCACGTTTTAGAGGCGAGTTCGCGGAAAGTTGGGTCTGCGGTGAGATGAGTCTGCGACGAGATAGATCTGCGGCGAGATGAGTCTGCGACAAGATGGGTGTGCATCGAGATGGTCATGGCGGTATCCAGCGAACTTGTCACAGTTTACAAGTCACACGGTGAATTCATCACACATTACATATTTGTCACCACACGATTCGTACCATTTTACATACTGGTCACGGCCATTATTCGTAACATATAATTTGCTATTTTCTGTAGTGTAAATATGAGGTGTGGCCTAAAATTAAACCAATTTTGGAAACCTCTGCAGACCACCAACAAAACCTTTGTGGACCACAAGTGGTCTGCGGACCATAGGTTGGGAAACTGGTCTAAAGTTTAGAATAAGTGATATACTTTAACCTTTGCTTGGCTACTAAGTAAACATTTATATTTTACTCTGCTTACTTTTAACATCTTGCATTAAAATTTTCGAAGTGGTGGCATATTTTGGGTGTCATATTTATTTTATGAACCAAGAGATGGCACAATGATGCCAAGTTTAGTAAGAGACTAATGCTATTTAGTTACTTGCAGCATAACACCTCCCTCTTGGTTGGGTTGGGTCGTTGGAGGGTTTGATCTGGTATTCTATGGGGTCGCATGAGCGACCCCAGAAAAAAAATACCATTGAGCGACACGTAGCAAGATTGTAACAATGCACTGTTTTGCATGTAACATATACTCCAGGTATGAAATGCCATCGATCACCCAAAATATTTACAAAACAGAGGTTAAGGTATGTCAACTATTCTAGTCATCATCCCTCATGTGGCCCACCTACACATGAGAAAAGTTGAAACTGGCTCATTATAAGTTTGGGGCATCACTGGTGTACATTATAATCTGAAATCTTTTACTTACTAAAAGTGCTGAGGTCATTCACCAGTAAAATCTCATGAATGAGTTCATCAGTTGTCCGGTCAAGTACAGAATGTACAGTACGAAGCAATGTATCATGTTCTTCATTGAAAAAGCATATAATAATGCTTGCACTAGGCAGGGACTTGGGATATGTCTTATTCCTGCATCTATAAGAAAAATTAAAGATTTTATTATGATGAATGAAATATCTTATGAGCTAAATAAAATAATGGTGTTGCACAGGTAAGAAGGCTACTGAAAATCAACAGGTTGAGTGCCAAGAGTAATTTTCAATTTTTTGTTCTGGGGCCGACAAATAATTTGGGTGCATAGTTACTACTAACACAATGCAACCATAGAAAGAATTTATAAAATTCAGAAAAATACTCCTAATAAGTACTACTTGTAGTATCTGAAAACAGGTGATCTTGAAGTGCATCTCCTAAACTATTCATACATCCTAGTTGTCACACAGGATTGTGTGAGTTGCCATACTTGTGAAGAATAGATCATATTCATCACATATACCAAAAACTATGACGTATAAAAGAAAAAAGTTTTATCTTTTAAACATAGGTTTCTTATCGAATCATGTATTATTAACTATTATTAATATGTATTATTAATCCAGAAACTAATCATTGATATTTATTATAATAAAAGCATTATTATTTATCCAAAAAAAGCACAAGTAGTAGTAAGTATGCACTGACAAAATTAACAGCATAATGAGATGATTTTATTATTACAAACTTGAACTTTCAGTGTTACACTTGGCAACTCTTTTCTTTCACCAATGTTTTGAATTGTGGCAGAAAACTTTTGCTAACTGAGCATCTCAGCTCTGCCTCCAGATTCAAGTCCAGTATTTGCAATTGATATTTTGACTTTAAGAAATTCACGGCACTGAAACCGTGTACATCAAGTCCGTGTAAATCGAGGGATGGTCTTATTTTCTTGACCCTGTAAAACCAAAACTGTGTACATCAAGCACCGTGTAAATTAAGGGATAGGTGTATATATCTAGCATGCAAACTCAGTATCCACTGATTGCCTAAGATAGGGCTGGCGAACCTATGGCACGTGTGCCAAGGGTGGCACGTGGAACAATTTTGGTTGGCATGCCACAAAATGAAATAAGAAATGAAATGTACCACTCACTAATACAGCGACATGGCAAAAGTGATCCCGGAAATCTAATAAATATTCAAGTTGGCATCGAGACGGCGCGAAAGTTGACGTCTCACTAATTCTTGCATGAGTTTACAAGTCATATTTGACAGTTTTTCCATTATTCTATAACCGTGTTAGGTGATTATAAAAATTGTGTTATTTGTCATTGCGTTGTCATTTGTTGTTGTGTAATTAGTTGCCATTGGTTAAGAGGTGCACACTTTTGTATTAAAAATATACCTAATAATGAAATATCTGACTGAAAAATTAATGTTTTCAAAGTGAGATGAAATGCTTGCAGAATGCAAGCACAAACTACTTGTATAAAATAAAAATAAAAAACCGGCTGTGCTCATGAATGGACCCCAAGCATTTACCGTATCTGCCCGAATATAAGCGGATGTTTTTTGTCAAAATCTATCATGAAAAAATCACTCCTCGGCTTAAATGCAAGTCCGAAAAAAATTTCAGGTTAGGGTTATCTCGTAGTCACCCATAGATAGCAACACATCTCTCATTGCCTTCGCATTCAAATGATAGTACTATATTTTTCATAAAGTAAATATTTGATCGATGAATATCAATGAATAAATATTAAAGCTAGAATATTGAATTTAGAAGTAACTGTGTTTTGTTACCATTGTTACCTGTTCTTTCATTTCTAAATGCTATTGAATATTTTCTTTCGTTTCTCAGGGCTATGCATATGTATCATTAAGAATGGTTAGCAATTTGTATTATTTTCATTAGTCATTAAAAGAAGTTCCTATTACTTTTACTCAGCTATTGTAGTTATTGCTATAGCCATTGTAATGTTTGTGGAATATTAAAATTTTGTACATTTACTATGCAGACGATTACGCAAAATGTGATGACGGCTTTTGATGATCAACTGTTTGAATTTTGGTAGAACTACATAAATGTATCATCATCATAGGTAGTCTGTCCGTAGACAGGTCCGTGATTATTCATGGTTAAACCTGGTTCTCCATATACTCCTATTTTCCGCTGTCCTCTTTATATCTTGATAACTCTCTTTCCCTTTCAAATCGTCTATTAGCTGATACCTTTTCCTACCTCTTTCCCTTTTCCCATCTAGTTTTCCTTCTAACACATCTTTAATCATACTCTCTCTCCTCATGTAATGTCCAACCCAGTTAGCCTTCCTCTTTCTGATAGTCTGTATAATCATTCGCTTCTCTCCTATTCTTTGTAGCACTTCATCGTTTTTCATCCTATCTGTCCATTTTATCTTCAACATTCTCCTCCAAGTCCACATTTCAAAGCTTTCCAAGTATTTGATGTCATTTTTCCTTAGCGTCCATGTTTCTGCCCCATACAATGCTATACTCCATACGTAGCATTTGATCAACTTCTTGCGGATATCTTCCCTTATATTCCCTGTAAGTAGTTGTTTCTTTCTCCTGAAAGCCGCTTTTGCTTTTCCTATTCTAGTTTTGATCTCATCCGTACATTTTGCCTCTCGTGTTATGATACTTCCAAGGTATTTATATTCTGAAACTTGTTCTAATGGCTTTCCCCCAATAGTTATGTTCAGATTCTCTTCTTTACCCGATATTCGAATGACCTTGGATTTTTCTGTATTTATTTCCATACCGTATTTTCTACCTGTTATCACTAGTCTATTTATCATTTTTTGTAGTTCCTCTTCCTTTCTTGCTAGAAGTACTTGATCATCTGCGTATTTTACTGTTCTTATAATCCTTCCTCCAATTTTGAAATCTCCTGTGCCATCTAAAGCTTCTTGCATTAGACTTTTTCCATATATATTGAATAGGGTTGGCGATAGGCAGCAGCCTTGTCTTACTCCTCTACCGATATTTATTCCGCAGGTGTCCACATTCTCAAACCTGACCTTTACAACTTGATTCTCATATAGATTCCTAATCAGTCTCCTATCTTTCCAGTCTACACCTATATCCTTTAATATCTTCATCAACTTTACCCAATTTACTCTATCAAAGGCCTTCTGCCAGTCTACGAAACATGCGCAGATATCTTGACTGTATTCTATTGCCCTTTCTGATATGATTCTAACTACTCCTATAGCATCTCTAGTTCCTCGTCCTTTTCTGAAACCGAATTGATCTTCCCCTATTATTTCTTCTGCCTTTTTCTCCAGCCTTTTATTAAGAATCCTCGTGATGATCTTCGATGTGTGTGACAGAAGGCTTATAGTTCTGTAATCTTTACACTGCATTGCCTTTGGCAATTTCTTGAGACAATGTAAATGCTAATTTCCCTGGAAATAGACTTGGATTAAAAATTATCTTGGTGTGGTCATTACTGATTTATTTGACCTTTTGTGAAAATGAAGATGAATGAAATTATCATCACTATTATTCAACAATGCGAAATTATTAATTGGAGTAATATTTCAAAATGTCAACAACTAAACCATTTCTTACTCTTTTTTTCAATCTCGACTAATGTATTCTAGGCTGTGATTGTCAGCCCTTCTGCCAGCAATAAATGTTATCTTAGAAGAAATAAGCAATAAAAATAAAGTCTTAGGACTTTTCTTCGATCTCACAAAAGCATTTGATACTGTCAATCACAAATTGTTACTAGTGCTCTGCTATTGGTATCCGGAATGTGGCCCACGACTGGCTATCCTCTTACCTAACAAACTGCCAGCAAGTCGTATCCCTCAATGTTGAAGGACAAAATTACCTTTCAAAGTCCAGATCCATCCATAATGGTGTGCTGCATGGATCCATTGTTGGACCTATACTGTTATTAATTTTTAATAATAATTTTCCAGAATATTTCAGCTCAGGAGCTTTGTCTAACTCAGTAATGTATGCTGATGATGTTAGTGTCCTCTTAAAAACCCAGAACATCACCACTTTGTCTAAATCAGAAAGTGATTTTGTCCAAAATGACTGAATGGTGTAAAATAAATTATCTTAAACTGAATAGCAATAAAACCCAGATTGTGTGCTTCTCCTCTTCCAGACAACCCTTTAATATTCAGATTCCAAATTAAAATACTCTTGTTCCTATAATGGAATTAAAACTCCTTGGCACACATTTTGATCCCCATCTTGACTGGAATTGTCACATCGATCATCTGTCCAAAAAACTAGATTCTGCTTTTTACTTTGCCTCTGTTCTTAAGAGTAGTATTAGTGTTAATGTCTTAAAAATGTTCTATTTTTCTCATTTCTACACCATTGTAAAATATGGAATCATTTTCTGGGGTTCCTCTCCTCCTTTAAAAAAAATATTCCTAATTTAAAAAAATTTGTAAGTGCAATTACGGGAAGTAGCTTTTATTCCAGTTGTCGTCCAATTTTTAAGGAATCAGAACTTCTTACTGTTCCTTCAACTTATATTTATTGTTTAATTTTATTCACTAAGAGAAACAGCTCAAATTTTGAGAAAAACTCAATGGTGCATAGCCACTTCACACGCAGAGCTGATGATCTGCATATGTACTTTAATAGCTCTAAGGTTGAATGTAAAGGTCCCAAAGCAGTGGGCATTAATTTATGCAATAAATTACCCACCTCTATTAAGAAGATTGACATTTTCAATTTATTTAAAAGAGAACTGTTTTTTTTTTCCTTCTGAAAAAATGTTATTATAGTATTTGTGAATTTCTATGCATGTAAGGTATCGATTTGAAACATGTATCCATTTTTTACTTTTAACTAATGTTCTTTGTTCTCACATATCCTATACCAAGAGTGTTTTCCTTTTGCTGTATGGTCTTTGGACAAATAAATTATGAAATGATACATGCATGCCCGGCTCACTTCAGCATGACAACAACAACACACCTTGACGCTTTCCCTTGCGGGGTGAGCCATGCCATATGTCTGCCAATTACCAACCCATCACCACATGCTTCCTCCACACACTTTTATTCTTGCACACTTCTTTTGCTTCACTTACACTCATACACTGAGTCACACATTTCCTCTTATTCCTCATACTTTTCACGTCCCTTTTTCTCCGAGTCTCACTAACCACATCCAACCAAGTCTTGCGCGGTCTGCCTCTCCCTCTCTCGCCATTCACTCTTCCTTCATATATTTGCTTGGTGATTCTACTCTCCTCCATTCTTCCTATATGTCCAAACCACCTCAGCAGACCTCTCTCATACAAATCTGTCACATTAGCTTTCATACCACATTCGTTCATCACTCAATTATTCCTTACTTTGTCCCTCCTAGATTTTCCACAAACTCTTCTCATGTATCCCATCCCAACCGCATTCAAACTACTTTTATGCTTCTCCTGACACACCCATGTTTCACTGCCATACAGCAAGGTAGGTATTAAAACACTCTTGTATACAGACATTTTCGCTTCTTTTGACAACCATTCATTCTTTGCAATCGACCACACACTCCCTGCCACCTTTCTACCAGCATTCACTCTCCTTTTGATTTCCCCATCTTCTCTACCATTTTTACTGAACATTCAACCAAGGTATACAAATTCATCCACTACCTCAATCGTTCCACCATTTATGCTAAATTGACAGTCGTTCACCTCATTCTCCCGAACGAACACAACTGCCTTGGTTTTGGCCACATTTATCCTTAAGTCCATTCTCACAGTTGTATCATGCAGGATATCTAACATTCTCTGCAATTCTCCTGGGTTCTCAGCCATTAACACAGCATCATCAGCATACAAAAGTACACGAACATTCTCTCCACCAACCTTAACACCCACCATATCCATACATGCCTGTCTTACACATTTATCCATGAACACATTAAATAACCAGGGGGACATGACACATCCTTGTCGTACACCTTGCTCAACTCTAAACCAATCACTCATCATGCCATTCACCCTTACACATGCCCTACTTCCAGTATACACTTTATAGCATTCAGTAACCAACCATTCACTCCATACTCGCTCAGAACATTCCACAATTCATTACGATTCACTCTGTCATATGCTTTCTCTAAATCAACAAATGCACAGTACACTTTCTTTCTTACATCCATGCACTTCTCAACCACTTGCTGTAGGGCAAATATTTGGTCGGTGCAACCCCTTCCAGGCATGAAGCCACATTGCACTCCCCACATTTTATCCATAGTTACCTTTTGTACTCTTTCAATCAAAACTTTCCCATACACCTTTCCAGGTATACTCAGCAAACTAATCGCTCTATAATTCTTACATTCAGTCCTATCTCCCTTACCCTTGTAGAACGGTACAATTACACCATCCTTCCATTCAGCAGGCACTCTCGAACTCCTTGCACACAGATTGCACAGATCCCGCATCCAACACATAAGCAAATCACCTCCATACTTCAACATCTCTCCCGTTATGCCATCCACACTTGCAGCTTTTCCATTTTTCAACATATTCACTGCTTTAACTACCTTGTTCTTACTAATCCCCTCATATTCATTAATATTCACTCTACCAGATTCACTCGAATTTTTAGACCCATTCACAACATTTCCATACAACTCTTCAAAATACTTTTTCCAACACTCCCTTACATCACTCTCATTCCACACCATATCACCATTCTTTCCTTGAATTCCGCTCACACCCTTACTCACTCCTTGCCTTGCTCTCTTCGCCCATTTCCAGAACAACTTCTTATTCCCCTCAAAATCATTCTGCATTTTCTCAGCTTCATTCATCCGCAATTTTTCTTTACTCTCTTTCACAATATTTTTTGCAGCTCTCCTTTTCTCTTTATACATTTCATACAGTTCCTTTCGCTCATTTTCATTCTTAGCAGCAATCATTCTCACATATGCCTCCTTTTTCTCATTCACAGCCACTTTAACTCTCTCATTCCACCATGCATCACCTCTCATTCTTCCAACAACTGCAGTCCCACACACCTTAGTAGTACACTGCAAGATAATACCTTTCAATCTGTTCCAAGCCTTCTCCACATTCTCTTCTCTCATTTCCTCCTTCCATTCACTCTCTTCGGCCATCAGCCTTTCTTTTAGCACTTTCATATTCCCACCTATTCATTTGCTCTTGCAATCTTTCCACTTTTACTCTAGTTACCTTCTCCCCTTTCCTCTTTCTCACAATCCATTTTCTCCCAAGATCTACTCTAGAGATCACTAAATAGTGGTCTGATCCACATTCCCCACCTCTCACAACTCTCGTATCATTCACAAGCTCCCTCAACCGTTCATCATACACAACAAAATCTATCCCACTCTTCACTTCCCCTCTTATCCATGCATACAAGTGGACTGACTTGTGCTTGAACCATGTGTTCGAGACAAACAATCCCATTTCCATACATACATTCACCATTATCATTCACTCTAGAGGCATCAAATGGTCCAAGGACCCTTTCCGTGCCTTCTTGTTTTACTCCCACCCATCCATTCATATCTCCGAGCATAATTACTCTTTCTCCTGGTTCACACTCACTCAAAATATCTCTCAATTCTTCCCAAAATTTATTCTTATCATATTCATTCTCACCGTCAACCGGAGCATAACATGTAACAAGCATAATCCTGCGCACACCCACTTTCATCCGCACCCACAACAGCCTTGGTGACACTAATTCATGCTTTCTCACATGCATCTTAGCCCTTTCATTCAGTATCAATCCCACACCTTGACTACCGTGCACGCATTCATCTACTCCAGACCAAAAGACCAAACTACCGTTATTCATTTCTATCACATCCCTCCCTTTACACTTAGTTTCACTCATACACAAAACATCTATCCTTCTTTTATCCATTTCATTCATCAATTCACTCTCTTTCCCATACACACCCCTTACATTCCATGTTGCAATCTTCTCATACCAGGTCATCATCAGATGGGCCAACCTGCTTCGACCTACGCCGCCCATCATGGTTTCGGTCGTCCAAAGCATTCTTATAGCACATGGTAGTAACGTTAAAAATAGGGTAAGCAAGGTTACCAGCATATACTGTACCCATGCCACATGCAGCATTCCCTACTAATGGTAAGGGCACAATACCGGTCAGTTTTGGCACAATTTAGCCGTCATGCAACAAGCGTAACCAACACCCAGTATTACCCCAGGTATGCTTATGCTATTCTACACAAGCTAGGATCTCTACTCTAGAGACTACCTTGTGAGCCAACATTCCGTTGCCTGTGTCTTACCAACTAGGAGGTACGTGCAGTTTACTGACACACTTTGGACACCTTCAGCATAAAATGTACGAAATTTACTTTGTTGTCAAAAAATGGTGGAAATATTTGGGGGGTCAGCTTAAATCCGGGGTCGGCTTCTATTTGGGCAGATACGGTACCTAGTGTGCCTAGGCGATAAAACAGCCCTGGCCAAAAGTATTGGTTTTCTTTGTTTTGGGTTTTCGGTTTGGTTATGTTTTGATGCTCTGGTTTGTAGGTATCAAGTTTCTGTAAAAACTAGGCAAAGAAACATGCATGCATTTCATGATTCTGACTAAGATTTTGGACATTTTGGGAATCAGCAAGCTCTGCTGTCTATGTTGTGAACTGAAGAAAAAAGTTACTATTCTATCCATTTCATGAGTTAGGGATAATTTTTGCTCATTCTATGAATTAAATTTTAATTATATTCCTTAATAATATTTCTCTCTTTCTCCTATGCAATGATAAACAAATAGGAAAGTTAAAACAGTAGGCTTTCATCATTCATGATTTTGCTTATTCACAATAAATTGTTTTGCAGCTAAACTCTACCTTAGGGCTTTCTCTTATTTAATGTTCAAAACAGACAAGAGCATCATCTGCAGTGAATAAAGCACAAGAAGCATCAGTCAGGTTCTCTTTGATTCAATACATGTACAACATTCAAATCAAATACAATCCTTGAGATCAAGAAGATGGTTTTTTTGGAATTCCCAGATCTCAGAAAACTAAACTAACAGAACATGTTAGATCAGGAGAACTAACATTCACTTCTTACAAAGCAAATAAAATGGAGTTAACACAGAATAACGAAATAGAAGATGAATAAAAATAAAATAAAAGTAGATTCACTATTCAGAGAAGTTATCAAAATTATCTTCCCCTTTTCACTTTCTCGAACTGACAAGTTTAGGACAGAACAGAACCACAACTTTAGGTTAGCAGAGCCATTTTTGTAAGCAGTCTTTATAAAATAACGATTTTTCAGTAGTCAATTCAAGGAAGTTTTAGGCATGATGGACTTGAATGGTTATACGTTATAAACGAATTATTATGCAATGAATAATGTGATAATAAATATACGCTTATTAATTTTAATCCAAATAAAAAATAATATGAATAATACGATTTTAATCTATAATAAAAAATCTTTTACAGGGTTCAATAATGAGGTCAGGCTCAATCCTGTGGAACTTACTCATCGAGAAAGAAAGAACTTAGTCACTTCCACAAATTTATTTAGCACGACTGGTTTCACTACGATCGTAGCATCATCAGGTGATGAAATATAAAAATCGTTCCATATATATAGGGAAAAAAGGGGGGAAGGGAGACTGATCATTCTCCTCTATTTAGCTTACCAAATATTTTGTAAATACTTTGTATCAACATTGTTGTCTTTGGCCCCTTTACCAAGTTTTGGTAACTATGTTGCTTTCGCCTTCTTTTCCAACCCCTTCCTTTTCCTAACCGTTTATTCAATTATACCATTTATTCGTTTTGTGTAACCCCTCGTCTCCCTCTCCCCACCCCCCTTTTCCCTATATATATATGGAACGATTTTTATATTTCATAATACAGAGGGATCCGGCGGTGTGGTTTGAGTGTTGGCCTCACCTTTGTGCGTTGATATTAGGTGACCAGGATGAGAAAATGAGACGAGAACTATTGAGGAGATCACATAAAGTGACACTCCGTCCTTTGGAAGGGACGTTAAGCAGTTGGCCCCCCTGGTGTATTGCGCAAGAGTAGGCTAATGCCAGCACTGGGTTTCTCTCCTCCCTTCTCTTATGAATGCAGATGACTTAGGCAACTGAGAACGGCTTCACAGCCTGCCTCGCTGCCTAACACTTGGTGATGGGCAAAACGTAAATTATTGATTAAATTGCTAATGACAGCATTATAGCTTTGCTGGTAAGCTGATTAAGGAAGCCGGTAATGACTGGCTCCACCAAATCTGCATTATATTTCATCACCTGATGATGCTACGATTGTAGCGAAACCGGTCGTGCTAAATAAATTTGTGGAAGTGACTAAGTTCTTTCTTTCTCGATTTTACAGGTTTATTCATGGTCATATTGAAATTTATCTCAATTTCAGTGTCATAATACAAATTTTAATTTAGCAAGTTAAACTTAAAAGGCAAATAGTAAAACGAATAATAATTCACTCACAGAGAATATCTGGTATCAGGAATTTGTCTATGATATCCTAAACCATGGCTGACCAGAACATTAAAGGCATGCAGACGATATCCATCATCTCTAACTTTTTGATCGTCCGCCGATTTCACCATTCCCAACTCTCCTGCTGCATCTTTGGCATTCTCCGACATTCTGCAACAATAATAAAGAATTCATGAATTGAAAATAACCGAACGTAACTGTAAAATTTAGGGTTAATATAAAAAATGATTTTCATCTATTCTTATTGTCGGCGTATTTCTTAAAGACAATTATTCAAGTCTAGACGGTTCACGATAAATTCCATGTTTGGCATCTACAGTTAAATTATTATTAAGATTATATGAGAAAACATTAACCTTCTAGGCTGCAGATGTTTTATGAGGGACTCACTATTTTTAAACTTTTCTTTAAATCCATAGTCCTCTCTTAACGTATTATTTCCTAAATTTTCCTTATGCACCAGCCCCATATTGTACTGAAAATAACTATTTGGCCATAAATGCTCCTGCTGAGACGTCTTCTTTGCATATCCGCTATGCCTTCCTTCGAATTTAGCCCATTCCCAATTTATTTGAAAATATAAGTATAAACTAATGGTCCAAGTGATAGACGCAAAAGCAATTCCTAAACAAAATGAATTACAACGCCTAACGTTGACCATTTTATTTAAATTAATTTATAAAATAGAAACCTAACTTTAAAAACAGCATTTATGTAGCTTTTAACATTGTAGTGTAGGTTCTATATTAGAATTGTGCTTTAAAGACAAATGCCAGTACATGCCGTAAATTTATACTGAATTAAATTCACACTTCAAAGGTCTAGAAATATTTTAACATAGAATTCAACAATATACATGATAAGCACAACAGAGTTATAATTTGCTTGACATTTACGTTCAACCATGACAGCCATGATTTCCACATGCATGAAACTGTAAACCACTGTACACAATACAATGACATTTGAGTGAAGTTGTATGTAATATACGTCATACTATATCGATAGTCGTTTTAACCAACCACCACCAACCACGAAATAAAAAAAAAGACTTCGAACCGAAATAGGTGGCAGCAAAGACTACTACCCCTACGGACGATATAAAACTACGTGGTGATTGACTTGTGAGAAATGACTGCATCATTATACATAATGATATCGTATCATCACAGTCACTTCTCCCCAGTCATTGAACATTTATACATCCTGTCCCCGGGAGTTAGGTTGAGCGTAGGGTTGCCCGATTTATGATACCACAACATATTTCGAAGCAAAGCAAACTCCACTTAGTTCCATTTCTCGCCACTCACGACGTCGTTGTACCCTCGAACTCCGTAGGGGTACTAGTCTTTGCTCGAACCCTTAATGCGATAGTACCTGAGAAATTTATATGAAATCACATTCAAGACAAAATTATATCAAAACCATTTAGTTTTTATATAATTATTAGGATCTATTTATTCAAACTACGTGTACAATGCCGGTACCTTTATGGTGCCTACCATAGAGTAATAATATATATTAGCTACCTAGCTAACCTTACATAGTATCAGTGGTATCAGCACGCCACGCTATTACATACAGTAAAACCAGTTTCAAGTAGATGCGCAGAAGATATAAAGGAATGGCAGGAGTAAGGGAGACATATAATGGATGGTCGCTCACCAGGCCTAACACATGTAGTAGGTACACTCTGAACAGAAAAAATTGTTTATACGATGGATTCACTGTACCTAGTCGATGCTGGTTGGTAGCATCCAAATCCCGTTTAAAATGTTGACTGTTGAACAACTTTGTTTAAAAAGCGGGACTTTCGAAATATAAGCCAGAACGCGGGAAGTACCTTATCAAGTCTGGACAATGCCGCGAAAATCGGAATGCCTGACAACCCTAGTTGATTGGTTAGGGGTTGGTTTTGTTCTATTCACTCCCTCCGGGTTGAATTTATTGGTTGGGTTTGCATTTGCTATAATCCTTCCTCCCGAGTTTAGTTGCAGCATACTTATTGAAAAGTAAGGGAATAATCAATAAAAACTTATATATAGCCACCGTTTACTTTCGACTGTTTTGTAATTTACCGCCGTTGTTATCTAAAATTTGAGAATAAGTGGTAACAAGTAGTTCTATTTATTGCCAATTCCGGCGTTACATTCGTTGTGCGACCAATATCGGTTCTGTTCCAAAAAGGATATCATTGGAAAAATAAGGCATTTAAACGCGTATTAAGTAAGAAAATATCAACCCCCTACCTAACTAATACAAGTATTCAATTTCATTCCGCATGGAGACTACTACCGCTCTAATGGCGTACCAAAATATACCTACATAAAATGTCCAAAGTGAATCAGTACCAAAGGCATCTTAAATAACAAGCATTAAGCATAATTAAAACTTTATCATTTTTAATATATCCACCGTTAAACTATTTTATTAATTTGCAAGTATTGGAAATTCGTTTTCTTCATAAACGAATTTTTCTGGTGTACCCTTATCAAATTAAAGTTTATCATATCGTCATCTACAATAAGATTAATTATTCCTATTTTATATTACCAATTAATGGAGATGTTCTACACTGTTAAATTTCTTCATATACGTATATTTTTTGGCTTGTGATTAATGACAAATCGGTAACAAAGATGAATGTTTTATTTTTTAATCATAAATATGTCTAAAATATAAATAAAAATTATAAAATACAGTATTATTGAAATTAAGTAATATTTTTATGAATTTAAATCAATTATTATTATAACAATTCATAAGAAACCACTTATGGGCTCTGTAATTTTCTTGAGTTGGCGTCACCGACTATCGATATCTCGTATATGGTATCTTATAAACATTCAAGTTGGTGCGGTTTCAGTAAGTTCATATTTGCCCGCTATAGCTGTGTGTACGTTATGTCAAACAAATAAGTTATATTTGAAATTTGAATACCACTTATTTTCAATATTGCCGGTTATTTAGAGTGTTGTTTACCATGTCTAAGAAGTACTGTTTCACCTCGTCTGATGATGATGATATTAAACCTATTACGACGAAAAGTAAAAGGAAATTAACCACAGATTCTCCACGCACTAAGATGTCTAGTTGTAAAACATCTAACAGTAAGACACTGTCCAAGTCTTCAAATTTTAAATGTGTAAAGAGGAAAATGCTGAGTGACGAGGAAGCATCTTCAGATTCAGATTATGTACCAGAATGTAAATCTAGAGCTAAGGACAAAAAGGCCCCGGTAAAGAGATCCGTTGCTCGAGGAAATGTTAAGAAAATGAAGACCGAACATAGCCTCGAGCTATTAAAAGATGAACATAGTGTGTGTGAAGTATCTTCTGATGAAGATGATGTTGACTTTAAACCAAAAACGTCAAATCCCGATGAATATACTTCTGATACGAAAGCAATACTGAAAAGTGAAACTATATCTAGTAAAATAGCAAAGGACTCCCCCACCGACAGAAAACCTTTAAATAAATTGAAGAGGCCTAAAAAATGCGAGAGGAAAGTTGATTTGAATAAGGTGATAGTTGTTTATCAAATTTCATAATTAAAGCATAAGTGAAGAGTTTGTTTTTTGATATGTATACATCAATTCTAGGAGGCTGGAACTTCAGCTGATGAAAAAATAAAAAATGTTGATATAGATTGGGAAGAAGCAGAGGTATTGGCCGAAGATTTATGTTTGGACTATCATATTGCACGGAATATTGTAAGACTTTTAGAAGAAGATAACACTATTCCCTTTATTGCTAGATATCGAAAAGAAATGACTGGAAATATGGCTCCTGAAAAGCTAAGGGAAGTGAAGGAAGCTTATGAATCATTAAAGTATGTATTTTAACTTTTTCTGCAAAAGTTGGAGTCTGTATTCATATTTATTCTACGGTATTTTAAACGTATATATGAAATGTGATGCAGATTATTAAAATTCCCCATTACCAATAGTTGATATTAAGCCAAATTAAAGTATTATGACAAATATTTGTGAGTTTCATCATCCACATAAAATACATGAACTGGTAATGGGAAAAGTATCATTAATATTTGACATTAAAATATATTTCATTATTATTTAATTGTCCATAGAAAGTATTTAAAATAGCTTTGAATTTGGGATGATTATACTTGCATAAATACTTCTCTGTAATAGAAATTAGTTTAATAATTCAAGAGAATAAACCAAAAGTAAAATCTCTAATATAATCATTTTGTTATTTGGTTGTAACAAAGCCACTTTGACCATGCACAAAAAAATATGTTGAATTTCCTAACCCTATTTCAGAAATGTAAAAACAAAAGCAGCCAGTATAGTGAAGAATATAATGAAACTGGGTAAATTGAATCCAACACTCAAAAGTGAAATACTTTCAGCAAAGAGCATGACTGAATTAGACCATATTGTAAGTATGAGTTTCTTATAATTAAGGCCAGTCTTAATTCAGTTGTTTGTATAATACATCTATGAATTTCTCTTAAACAAGATACATGCATCAGTGCAATTGAGGTAAAAATAGGGTTAATTCAGTCCAATTAATTGGATTTATTTATTCATTTGCATAATTGCCCATCAAAAATGATGGGTAGGTATGAATCAAGTATATTATTATTATTAGAATAATTTCCATTCCTCTCTTCCATTCCCTCACTTTTTCCCACTCCTTTCCATTTTCCCACTTTCTCTTTCTCCCTCACATTCTCTTCCTCACAATCTCTTCCTCACATTCTCTTCCTCCCTCACATTCTCTTCCTCCCTGACATTTTCTTCCTCCCTCACATTCTCTTCCTCCCTCGCATTCTCTTCCTCCCTCACATTCTCCTCCTACCTCCCTTTCTCCCCTATTCTCATTGCCTGGGATTATATAAAAATCTTTCATACAGAATGAATATTTCTATGATAAACATTGCGCTAGAAAACTTACCCAAGACTGGGAAAGTAATCCATATTAGTGCATCAGTTCAATTGCCACAATTTTGATTAGCATGCCCATTTTCAAGAATGTGATTACAGTGTTAAGTAAGAGTCTAGTTTTGCCTGTGTGTTTGTAGATATGCACTAGGAACCAGCTATGTTATAATACTCTGTATAACTTGGATTTGCCCTGGACACCATTTTTTAAAATCATTTCAGAACATATTTAATATTTCTTGCAATGTTTTGAACACTATGATGGTGTTTGATATTTTTTCTGACTTTTAAATGTTTATACTTTACAAGCACAACAAATATTTTTAGAGATTGCAGAACCTCTAAGTGTGGGACCCAGTGCAGTTGCACTGTTGGCACTGCCATCAAGCCAACCCTGTCATGGCACTTATGAAATTTTGAAAGTCTATCTTGATAATGTGGTCTATTGGTTCATAGCAGGTCCCTAGTGTATATCAGTGAAAGATAATTTTTTACAAATTTAAATTTATTAATCTTTAATTCTAATTGTTGATTTTGTATAATATGTATTCATGAATTCATATCTAATTATGCTAAGTAGATACTCTTATATGAGCCTCTTGTTTTGAAAGTGGTACAAGTCATATTATTTGACAGCAAACACTTTGTATGACTTAGTTCACTTTCAAAATGAAGGGGTTCTCAATTGCATTCAACTGTAAAACTTGTACTGCCATCTACCATACAATTTTGAACTATGATTTGTGCCCTTTTCAAAATATACAATTTGACCATTTTGATGAGCGTATCTGACACAAACTCAATTTTTCAATATTTTGACTTATGCCACTCAAAATAATGGGCTTATATAATTTTTATAATGAGGCCATAGTTGTTTGTCATTAAAATTAGCTTATAACATTGTCTTAAATTATGGATCCAAGTGAAATTCTTAGATAGTTAATAACTCTCTACATAATTATTGTTTTTGTTTTTAACCACAGAATGCTTCATATAAGACCAACGCAAAAGGTACTTTAGCAGATCGAGCTCGAGAACTGGGATTAGAGACACCTGCATTAACTCTTCTGTGTGGAAATTCAATTGACCCTATAAAACCAGCACAGTTTGTTTGTTTCCAAAAGACAAAGGGATTGGCATCGTCAAAAGAGGTTGAATTAGGAATGCAGCATATCATAGCTGACTTAATAAGCAAAGACCGAGGAGTCCGAGACCTTGTTCGTAAACTGTAAGATGACAATTGTTGATTTTACAAATTCATCCTTAGTGTAAGAAATGTATTTTACTTCAAATTATGTTTTTCTTATATTTTACTAGTATAATTGCCCATCAAATATAATGAGTATGCACGAGTTAATAAATTACACTGCATTTCATATGAGCTACATACTCCTCCCACATTCTTCCATGCCAAAATATTTGTAAATTGATCCCAGTTTTGAATTAAATACTGCACTGCTTCTTGCCTAAATAACTTATCATCAATCTCGTTATTCCTTGGTAAAAATGCAAAACATAAATAGTTTCCTAGCTTTGGCGTTTGCACTACAGTAAATAATGTTTTCATACATTTTAATGTTTCGGAAATGCTCGCAAACCTTGCGCTATTCGCCACGTTATCACATTCATAGTATTATAATGTACGTATGCATATTATAAAACAACTTTGCTAACAAATAAAGCCCGTTTTAATGTCTGTTCAGTATTTTTATTTAATTCAATATGATGGACAAAAACTTAACTATTGATGCAAATTTTTAATCATTTTTTCTAAATTGAAATCTATCATTTATTGTTGGAAAATATGAGAGAACAGTCATTAGTGTAAATTCCTCCAATGATACATTGTACTAAGATTGTGATAACTGTAGCATAATTGGCTATTAAAAAACTCAATGGTGAATTCTAGTTAACACAGTGTAATTAAACTGATACATAATTCTCCAATCAAATACCATATTTACCTGAATACAAGATGACCCCAAATCTAAGACGACCTTTTAGCAGGTTGTCAAAACAAAACGGATTTTATGACTTAATTTCTCACTAAGTGTTTTTGGTGTATGTTTCCAATGCATGTATTCAGGATAGGTGTACTAGTTTGTTCCTAAATTGAAATACAGCCACTCCCCGGCTTACGTAAGGCCCGACTTACGTGAACCTGACCTTACATAAACTTTTCCATAAGCCACAAACTAAAAAATTCAAAATGCGAAAGTGTGTACATATTACGTTACACTCGGAACATAAAGTACGTACCATATATACTCAAGTATTTTGCAACCCCACATAATTTTTTATCCTTTATTTTTTGCCTCAAAATCTTGTTTTCATCTTAAGTGTCATGTAATGTAGCACGACCTACAGTTCCCCTAAAATATTGTGCGTTTTCTTTAGTTCGTTTCCATATGATTTCTATCTTCATGAAAGTAAAGAAAAAGCATTCAAATGTATAACTGTACTTCTAATTGAAAAAGTACCTTTCTATTACCTGTATTTATGTATTAATGAAGAGAAAATGAGTGGATAACTGTAATTATCACAATTGTAGCTCACTAGTCAGAAATGTTTTAAGAATATATTGTTCTGGGAACAGATAAGAGCCAAACAAATGCCTACCTACTAGCACATCTTTAACTATCGTACAATCGTAATGACTTACACCCAGGAATGGAGTAAAGTATGAAGTTTCATTTTCTTGCAGCCAAATTTCAAATACAGACAATTTTCCCAAAATTAATCTTTTAATTACAAAATTTCAAGTTTTTTTAGATTGAAAAAATTTCCTCTCATGACAACCCAATTGTTGCCGATTAAGGAAATAATCGAAATTACAGATAGGGTTTGTTTATTGATTATCTGATTACATTAAAGATAGTTTGAAATACTATTTTTTGAGTTTTAAATATTAAAAAACAAATTATATCAGAATTATAGTTATTATTGATAATCACATCGCCATTGTAAATGAAAATTAAAATATATCATCGATGTGCAAAAGGATAGTATATTTTTATATCACCTATCCTTATAATTCCTATCAACTACCCTTTTGAATTCAAGCATCTTCAATTTCTGGTGAAGGATTATTTTCCAGTGATCCAGGGTCAATTGCTAATAGTTGTTGGAGTCGGGTATAGGACAGTTCGGCGCGACCAATTCAGCAATGGACAATTCGGCACAACCGATTTGACACAAGACTATTAGACACCAGAACAATTCAGCATTAGCAAGACGAATCCAACCCCATCATTAAACCTAAGCTGGGGGGATGAAATAGAACAAATCCAACTCCCAACTTCTCAACCCAACCCGGGGGAGGAAGTGGAACAAATCAAACCTCCAATCACTCAACCCAACCCAGGGGGAGGAAATATAAAAAATCCAACCCCGAACCACTCGACCCAACCTGATAGAGGAAATAGAAGAAATCCAACTTTCAAACTCTCAGCCCAACCCTTGTGGAGGGAATAGAATGAATCTAACCCCCAACCACTCAACCTAACCCAGAGGAAGAAGTAAAATGAATCCAACCCCCAACCACTCACTCCAACCCAGGGAGAGGGAATATAACAAATCCAACTCCCAACCACTCAACCCAACTAAAAGTTGCTTTTTCCTCGTGGTGCTGAATCGTCCCGTCGTCCGATTGGTCACATCAAATTGTCTGTCGCTGAATCGGTCTCACCAAACTGTCCCATTCTGGTTGGGCTCCACTTGTTTTTCTCATGTTTAGTTTTGAATAGCATGTTCAGGAGAATTAATTATTTTTGATGTTTTTCGTCATTAATTTCAACTCAAAAGTTTACTTAGTGCTATTCGAAGCATGAATATTGAAAGGCTAAACCCGAAGACTTGAATCCTGCAGAAGTGACAACTCTAGTCACGCACAAAGCCCAAAATACTTTAACTCCAGTCATCTATGAACGGGTACTTCCCTACGTGGATGGGGAGTTTTTTTGCATAGCGCCTCGTGAATATATGTGGGAAAATTAGAAACAAACACAAACTTGAGATGGGGGTTTCTGTCTTCCCTTTGAATGATGTAATCTTTCATTTGCATCAAAATTTCACCACTCCAAATATCTTGAAGTGGTTGAGAGAAAAGGACCAAACTTGCACCTATTCTCCAGCTGGCAATCCCTCAGTAGTCATTGAACTATAGCTATCAGTAAGTCTGCATATTCTTTCTGCCTACTTTTGCGAGTTTTTGCCCATCCGATTTTTTATTATGAATGATGATCAAGGTAGGAGTGCTGCTAAAAATTCCAGGAAACAAGCATGGGCTGGTGTAGAAATATGATATGTAGAAAAAACTTGTCTTTATGATGCCGCACTTCCCTGGCTCAGCGTCTGTCTAGCGATTTTATTGAACAGTTGATAGCTTATCAGTGGTACATCATAGGCTTATGTAAAAAAACATAATTATCTGCTTGGACAAATGGGAAATGCAGACCAAACACCTGTTTATTTTGATATGCCATCAAACGTAACAGTCAACATGAAAAGTGTTAAATCAGTGTTGTTAAAATCCACTGGAAATGAGAAATCAAGGACCACTCTTATGCTTGCAGTCATGGCCGATGGGCGAAAACTGACTTCTTATGTGGTTTCATAGAGTAAAACGATACCAAAGGACAAATTACTGTCAGGTGTGATCTTTCATGCACAGGAGAAAGGATGGATGATTATGTGGGGGCAATGTCCAGGTGCATTACTGCATCAGCGGGGAATACTTGTGCTTGATGCATTCAGAAATCATTTAACAGAAAATATTAAGAGGCAGGTGGCTGCAATGCATATTGACCTATTTATAATTTCTGGTGAGATGACATCTCAACTACAAGTGTTAGATGTTGTGATTAATAAACCTTTCAGAGACCTTATGGGAAAGGAATACAATGAGTGGTTACTGGGAAGATAAAGAAACCGTCAATCTCTTTCTTAGCACAGTGGGTCAAAATAGCCTGGGACAAAATCATCCCCGAGTCCATTGTGCATGGATTTAAGAAATGCTGCATATTGAACAGTAAGGATGGTAGTGAAGATAAGGCCTTGTGGGAAGAAGATGATGACCATGATGACTCGGAACCTGCTGCAACTGCAAGTGATGAAGAGGTAGGAGAGGAAGAGGATTCAGATTAGGTAGTTACCTAGTTAATTAAAACTTTCATGGTTATTATTATGTGTTATACAGTGTTTTCGGGTGAATGAAGAAGACTCTGGAAATGGAGATGAAGCACTGATGAGAGCCTAATTATGAGCACGGGATTACCCTGAATACAGCTTGGGATTACCCTGAATACATCACATGATATTTTAAAACTGTTTGTTAATTATTTAATGATGAAATACAGATAAATTCAGTTGTTGTTTTTTCCCCCAGTATGTTCTGGAAAAACTTTCAAAATCTTAGGGGTCACGTTATATTCGAGGTCGTGTTATATTTGGGCTAATACTGTATTTATTCTTATTGTTTTTCATCCAATCACAAGTTTTTTTTTCTACAGGAGAAATACTACTATTATTACTTTATTTTGTACCAAGTCAAAGGTAGCATCCAAAGCACCTTCAAAGAAAGAGCTTGATGCTGGACATTCAAGAAGTATAAATAAAAAGGCAGGTGCTCATATTTCATCCTCTAACAATGAAGAATTTAAGTACCAAAACTATTTCAACTTTAAAATGAGTTCAAAATTAATTAAGCCCCATCAGGTATGTGAATTTTAATTTCTTTTTTTAGCTATAAGGTGTACTATATTTTTTTCGTATTAGAAAGTTTTCAGTAACATTTCCAGATTCCATGTCTCTGGTTCTTATTTAATATGATGTGATTTCTCAAATTTATTCCAATTTTCTTTCAAATATATGAATTTTAAGAGATGAATATTAACAATTCTCAAAAAGAAATATAGCCTGCCCATGAATAGAATGAATATGCCTAACGAAATTATATCATTAATATCATATTATACCTTAACATTATTGACCAATAAGTATTGGTGTATAGTAGTACATTTTAAACAATTTTCAGGTGCTTGCTATCAATAGAGGAGAGAAGAACAAGTTTTTATCAGTGAAGATTGATGTACCTCATTGTATTAAAAATCAACTTTATGGATATGTGCAGAATAAATGGTTAAGCCAAGGTCTTTATTACCCATTGCGTCATACGCTGGTTGAGCAAAGTTTCACTGATGCTTATGAAAGGCTAAGTAAGTTTTTATTTATCATAACATAAAACGTACCTAGATTGAAAATTATACATACCATATTTAATTTCCTGATTGCCCCACTTTTTTGCATGATTTTTTACACTAAAACAAGGTTAAGCGGCAAGTAAGTGGTTTTTTGCTTTATGTAGTTAGAAAGGGGACTTTTCAGAATGAAGCCTAATAATAATACAATTTAAAACATTTACTGGTGTGTTGTTCCAGCACAAACTGTTTTATAAGAATATTTTATTTTATCAAAATTGATGTCTATTTCCGAGTTATGCAGCGTAAACAATGATAGCCATTGTGTCAAGGTAAAAGAGAAAATTATGAGGTGCAAAAAAATAATCTTTTGTATCTTCCTCATAAACCAGGTGAGACACACGTTTTGAGGTCCTCTGAAAACGTTTTGACCATTTTCTCAATTATGTCTCTGTGTGTGTGTGTGAGTGCGTGAGTGAGTGTGGGTGTGTGATAGCTTTTTGTGGGTGCTCTAACTCAAAAACTATTAATCACGTCATCACGAAATTTTATATTTAACATTTTTATAAAAGTCAGAAGAACTGATTAGGTTTTGGTAAAAATCGGTCAACCGGAAGTGGGTGTTTACTCTTGTCACTTATCCGTTATTTTGAACATTTATTATGATTTTTAAGTACTTCATAGGATTGTTGAGAACATTAATGAAGTTACGCACTACAATGCTGCTCCTTTTATTCCTTCTATGACCCCAACTCCCACTCAGCGGCATGGACCAAATGGAGCTGAATCTCGTAAACGATGTGTTTATCGATATATAATCATATGAACTTTTCTCTTTATTTTGAACCGCTTAACAAGCTCCATAAGTTTTTGGAGGTATTTCCATATCACCCTGTATATTAATGTTGAAAATAGCAAAAGTATCATCAATGTACCTGAGCCACGTGTTCCAATTTCCTTTATCGGCTTTCAAATAAGAAGTCTTTTGATTTTAAATTTTGGATGGAAAGGATTGGGAAGGTGATTTATTGTGTTGGTTTTTATCGTATTTTGTTCCAGTTGTATTTTTCAAGCAGCTCTAATGTGATTTTTGTAAAAAAATTTATTAAATGACTTGGTACAAATTCCACTATAAAATTAAAGAGACCCACAGATTGCACACTTACAGGTTAGTACCTGATGATGACTCTGTAAATCGAAGCCATTATGTTCTCTTTGATTTCGTGGTGGAATTTGTACACAGTCATTTAATAAATTTATGTTCACAAATTTTTAGCCTATTTTTCAGAATGGAAATTGTTGTGTCTGTCTGTCCCCACTTATTAACTTTTTATCCAATAGACTGATTTTCATGATACTTGGTGAAAATTTCTTGCTACTTGGGTTGAGCTTCTGAGGATAGTTTTTGTTGTGAAGATTGAAAGTCTTGGGTTTGATTCTAGAAACTATCCTTCCCATTTCATTTACATGGGACATTTGAAATCCATTGTGCAGGGTAATTTTCTCTTGCGCATTAAAATACCTTAGAATTGTAATATCGGAGCGGGATGTGTACTGTTTTCTGAGGAAAGGAATGTACTTTCTAATTTTTATCATAGAATTTTGCATATCGATTGTATTTCTTTGTATTTCGTAAAAATAATGGCATTTTTTTGCATTTTTTATCACTCACTAGCTAATTACCTGGGCTTTGCCCCGAGTTTTCAGTTGCAAATTTTTCATGCTCATTTCACTCACTAATATTTTCATCCAAACTCAAGGCACTCTTGAGATAAGTGACCAAAATTTCCCTGTAATTGGTATGAACAAATTAAATATAGATTCAAATTTTATATTTTGCTAAGAATATTGCAATATAAGTTGTGTCATTTTACATAAAATTAACACAGGCTTCTAGTCAGGGTATAATTTGTATGGCAACCCCTCCCCTGCCCCCCCCCCCTAAAAATCAAAATTCTGGCACCAAGGTACACATCCTCAAGTTTTCTTTAGCATGTGTACCAAGTTTTAGATCTCTAAGTTTCTTGGTTTTTAAGGAATGCTGCAGGATATGATTTATATGGTATCCCCCTTCCAAAAAATTTTAAATTCCAGTTCAGAGGTGTACATCATCAAGGTCTCATTAGTAAGTGTACCAAATTTTAGTTTCATGGTGTTCAAGAAATGCTGTCCACACACACAGACATGCCACCTTTTATTAATATAGATTACGAGTGTGTTACCATTGTAACGACTATTGTTGGACTCAGATTTGGTGTAGTCTAATACATACATGCTTTATTTTTGCCACACAAATATGGGTGATTCGTTTAGTTTTCCATTCAAATGTATTTGTAATGTTTTATATCGCTAAATTATGAAATTTGAGAAAATAGACAAGTTTTGTTTGGATCATCTTGTTTTATATTTAGTGGCTTATTCTTGAATTAATCAATTGGCTAAGTTGCTGCTGTCAATGTGTGAAGTTTTATTATATTCAGATTTGATGTTTGTGCTGATTTCCTAAAAAGTAAACTCCTGAAAATGTTGAGGTCCTACTGCATAAAACTTTTAAGCACTAATGTTGTCTTGATGAAATATTTTGAATAAATAATTCTTTATGAGCTCTTAAATTTTTTTTGTCATTACTGCTGGTTGTTAATTGAAACGTTTCTAAATGCCACTCCTTCCTGAAATTTCATAATTTTTATTTCTATATTTGCAGTTCTTCCTTTAATAGTAAGACAAGTTAGATCAGAGCTCACTCAAATGGCAGAGAAGGCTTCAGTAGAAGTTTTTGCTTCAAATTTGAAAAACCTTCTCCTTCAGCCTCCACTCCGAGGAAAGGTTGTCATGGGCATGGATCCAGGTATGCAAGCAAACATATATTTGTTATGTACGTATTTATATATATTTTCTGGTAAAGATAATTGAATAAGAATATTTTGCTGTTATTTTATAGTAAAGTCCTATTACAGTATTTACCCGAATCCAAGACAAGGTTTTTTTTCCAAATTTCAGCTTGCGAATATCGGGGGTTGTCTGAAATTTGAGTACGAAGGGGTATACCATCAATACATTGTGGTCATTTCATCACACATCAATTTGCCACATGACAAACTCATCACACATCAATTTGCCACATGACAAACTCATCACACGTCAATTCATCTATCGACAAATTTGTTGCGTGACAATTTCGTCGCGAGACAAACTGGAAGGCGAGACACCATAACTAGTGTATGGCAGGGGAGAGGTATGGAGCGATAAATTGATGCACAATGACTCTGTCTAGCAAAGTATAGATGCGCGACGAATTTTTCGTGTGATGAATTGATGCGTGAAGAACTGACCATGACCAATTGACACACGACGAGTTGTCATAGAACCATAGGAAGTATGGTTACCTGTTTAATTGATGTATTTTTAAACAAATGAAACTTAAGTTAAAATAATTTTCCCTGCTAAAATTTTTCATTTCAAACTTAGGATCCAGATTTTAAAAAATACAGTATTAATTTAAAAAAATACATTTTTAAAATTCTATTTTTTTCTCAAATAAACATTTGTAACAAACCATTTCAATTAATGAATGAACTAGTATACCTATACTGAATGTGTGTTTGAAATATACCCCAAATACATTCTGTGAGAAATTGGTCAGAATCTTTTTTCTGTTTTGGCAGTCTGCTAAAAGGGGGAGGAGGTCCTTAGATTTGGGTAAATATGATATTTAAGACTGTTGACTGTAGAAATATTTCCCTCTTAATCATAAACTACAATATTTAGAGAGTCATAAAGAAGTGGAAAGGAGAGATAATAAAGGATAATATGTTCAGATTAACTCATACACAATGGAAAAGGAAATAAACACACAGGTTTATGAGAAAATTTTATCTTGACAGGGACCTTGTGTCACTCACACTTGTATAAGTTTGTCTTGCAACAAGAACTTCCTAGGTATTTACACACTCATTCAAATTCAGAACTAAATCCTAAAGATGGAAGGAAGGTTTACAGGAAATTTCTTGCCACCCTTTCTATCTAACCTATTCATGCATGACAACCTTTGAAAAATATTGCATTGCATTTGCTTTGAATATGTTTGTAGGGGTAGTTGTCTTTGTTACTTTTAGGTGCGTTTCATTTCGAATGTAAGCACCTATTAGCTTCATTCTGTCCGTACATCTGTGCACATGTTCATTCTTGGTTTTCATGAAATATGGTATTTACGACTTATGTCCAAAGATGATAAGAGAGTGTGGCATTAATGGTTTAAATAACCCAATTTGGGGTGCCCTTAACTGGAAAGAAAAAACAAACTTTTCCTCTTATCTCGTAAAATATTATTTATACCAAAAAAGTCTTCAAAAGAAATTTGTAGAACTAGCCAATTAAAGTATTGTTGTTCTCTAAATCTTTGTCATAAAAGTAGCCTTTTTCAAGAAAATCAAAAAAGAATGCCATAATTCCCGTTGAACTTGGAAAAATTAATGCATGGAAACAATTGTCAACATAAACACTCTTTGCAGTCGAAATGAAAAGAAAAAACTTTGTCACTTCCACAGTTTATTGAACACGACCAGTTTCACTACGATCATGTTCAATAAACTGTGGAAGTGACAAAATTGTTTCTTTTCATTTCAATGAGTCAATTCCACTAAGTAGAGCCTGACTTGATTAATTATAATCTTTGCAGTAAGTGAAGTAAATAAGATCTGCTATAATTGTGGAAATACATTTAATACATGTTCATTAGGAAACTATCGAGCTTGTCTTATGGCTGAAAAGAATTCAAGAACAAGCAATTTAAAAAATGTACTTGCCTCAGGTAACCTTTTTGTTTGTTTTGTTCTTGAATCATTACATGTGCATGAAGCATTTTGTAAGCAGAAGGAAATGAATTACTATATTTCTCTGCATATAAGACAGACTTTTTTCCAAAAAAATGACCCCCAAAATCAGCGTGCGTCTTATATGCCGAAGGTAAGATTAGTACTGTTCTCAATACTGACACTAATGAGCACACTCATACCCAAAATGGAATAATTCACAATCATTTGTTGCAAAAACAAAATATACATTATTAATAATTAATAGTGAAAAATTTATTGATATATACTGCAATATCTTATGCAATGTGAATTCCGAGGATGTATGTTCATTATTATGCATTAATACATGTCTGCTCACATAGATTACAATTTTGGTGTGTTTTCGATGTTTTACTTCCTAATTAGCCTGTTGAATTAATGCAATTAATGCCACAGAACAGTAGAATTTGTGTAATGTCATAAATATTTTATATGTATCTAGGTTAAATATTGTTACGTGTATTGAGAGCTCAATGGCTACAAAAGTGAAAAGATATGCCTATTACAGCATCATCAGGTTTTTTATTTACATTGTGGAACCTTTCCACAAAGTAGAGCCTTCCCAAGTGGAATTCCTAAATAGAACTTTAATATTTCCCTGGCATCATTTCTGATATATCATTTTGCAGTATTTGGTCATACTAATATTACATAAATAAGTTAATTATTTCACTGACTTAGGGAAGAAAAGAAATATGCATGGAATTCATTATTATTTTTATTATAAAATGCTTTTTATTTGAAAATTCTATTACCAATATTGCATGAAATATGCAATTTTCCATAAAACAAACAAAAATATCCCAAAATAAATCTGGCGTTTAAAGGTTAACATAGGGGAAATGTAAAAAAACTGAGCAGGATAGGTTGTAGGAAACTTGATGTATATTTACTCTCAAATGGGAGATTCACTGGTGACAGGCTGGAGAGATATAGAAGCTTTTTGATGGCAGAGAGAGAGAGAAAAAAATATAGTATACAAAGAACACTTTTTTAAAGAGCCCTATCCATACTATCTGTAATGGTAGTAATAAAATTTTAGTATCTATTTGGTTATGTAATATTTTATTGTATCCTGTTTTCTTTACTTTTTACATTTCTACAAAAACAGGTTTCAGAAATGGATGCAAATTGGCCATAACCTCTCATACTGGCAGTATCTTGAGTACTGGTGTTATATATCCAAATTTTGGCTCAACGTTTATCCCAATAGACAAAGATACTGAAGCATTTAGGTTGAAAGAGTTAATTACTTCTTACAGGTAAAATAATTTTGTTTTTTTGTAAAAATATTTGGTATAGCACTAATTTTAATATAATTTTGTAATTTAATGCATGTCCCCTTGTTCTGTTAACAATGAGTTATCTAAATTACATCTAGTATATGTTACAGCTGAATCCCAAAACTTACTAATGTCAACATTTGCCAAAACAAACAGATAGTTTCCAAAATAGCAATTAATAAAATATACAGTTAGCCTTCACTGTCTACAGTTTTGGCTATCTGCAGTTAAATTTGTAATTTGTATATACATATTTTGTAACTTTTGTCATTCATTTTCCCACCGCCCTTTTTTCCTAACCATAACTTTAACCACGATCCAATCGCTTTCAGTTTAACTCCTCCCTTTCCTCCCCCATTTACTTTACTTTCTCATTTATACGTAGTATATAAAGCATTGTAATTGTGAAAAAATTTGACTTTGAGATTTTGATGGAAATACACATTTTAGGTGTCTCAGAGTCCATAAAAGTGGTTTTTGCCATGCCATGTGTCTGTCTGTCAGTCTGTTCACAGTCCTAGGGCCCAAATGTGTACATAAAATCAAATGATAGGTCATATTTATGCAATATATCATCTTTTTCAGACCCTTTTTTGATAAAAATGATATTGCACAAAAATAAAGGGTATTTTATTCTTGGCAATTTTTAGAAAAATTTTATTTACTCAAAAATGGCTCCAGAGAATTTGATTTAAATCAACCCAGTTGTAGAGCCTGATGTCACAAATATTACTGCATTAGCCAAATGTCTCTAGAAATCACTATATGGCATCCATGACATTACAATGTACGCTGAGCTACCTTATTTATTTATTTAAAAGTGCAATGCAATTTGGTAATAACCAGGTGGCATGTATAATATAGCAATAATTAAAAATAAAATTACATTTTAAAAAATGAAATCAAGTCAAACATAAAAATAAGATTCAAACATTCCATTGTATAAGCAAAAATGACAGATGGATAACAAAAGAAAACTTTTTTGTTACATGGTAAGAAGATGGTGATTCTTATAGAATTTCTCACGCTGATTTCAAATCTGTTTACCTAATTTTTCTATCGCCCAGGGATTTAAGTAATTGAAAGATGTATGTCATTCAAATTAAAAGTATTTTTATTATATGTAAAAAAAATTAGTATATATTTACTAACCTAAAATGTGGTTGATGTGGATTATCTGCTGAACTTTGCTTGAGGAACATCTCTTAAGTGTCCAGCAATAGTCAGCCAACATTTTTGGGCTCCATTTTCCCTGGTAGCGGTTTTCCATAGCAGAGATCTCCTGATGATAGCCTTCCCCATGTTCGTCGCTCACAGCTCCGAGGTTTTCCGGAAAAAAGTCCAAATGGGAGTCCAAAAAGTGTATTTTTAGAGACATATTACACCCCATTGCTCTGTAGGCCACAAGAAGCTCACTCACAAGTTGCCTGTAGTTTTCTGCTTTGTAGTTTCCCAGGAAGTTGATGACTACTTTTTTTAAAGATGCCTATTTAGCTGCTTCAGTTTCATTCAGTTGGCTTTCAAACAAAGCATCCTTCATCAGTTCCCTTATTTGAGGACCCACAAATATTCCTTCTTTGATTTTTGCCTCACTGATTCTCGGAAATTTATTTTTAAAGAAGAGAAATCCACATCCATTACGATCCATCGCTTTTACAAAACTTTTCATCAAGCGTAGTTTAATGTGCAATGGTGGTAAATAGATTTTTTCAGAACTAACCAGTGGCTGACTAACTACATTTTTCTTTCCTGGAGTGAGTGTTTCTCTTTTTTGCCATTGCTTTTTGATGTAGTGGTTTTGTCTATCTCTGCTATCCCATTCACTCAAGAAGCAACAGAATTTGGTGTATCCAAGCTGTAACCCAAGTAACAGAGCAATCTTATTTAGATCTCCACAGACATGCCAAGAATACTTTTCATACTGGATACTGGTTAGCAGAAGTTTCATGTTTTCATGTGAGCAGCATGGGCTAGTGGAACAGATGGGTACTTGTTTCCATTGTGAAGCAGGGCTGCTTTTAAACTCACCTTTGAGGAATCTATGAACAAACGCCACTCCTGAGGATTGTGCTGCTGCCCCAAGGCCTCCAGTAGAGAATCAACATCATTGCTAGATCTCCCTCTTTAGAAAATAGATTTTCAAATTGCAGTTGACGTTTACAGAAAAAACATATTTTAGCGCCCTGATCAAGAAGATTCCATCCTTATAATCTTGAAGCTAAAAGTTCTGCTTGACTTTGAGATAAATTAAGATCATGAACCAAGTCATTCAGTTCAGACTGAGTTATCAAGTGAGGATTAGAAGAAGTCAGGCTTTACATAAATGCTGGGTCATTCTGTATTTCAACTCCTGAGTTACTCCGGGTCTCGACATCATCATCTTCCCCCTCGGAGCAGGTTCCTCCAAGTGGTGAGGGGGGTACACAGAGAGAGCGCTCGTGCTTCATCACCTTTTTTCATGTATCACCAGCCATCTTATTATTTCTTTTCATTCATTTCTTGCCGGCCCTCTCTGTGCGCGGAACGCCTGCCCATGTGTTTGCCGTGCATGGATACTAGTGTCGTTGGAGGAGGGAATCCTGGTAGTTGAGGGATTCTATTGACTGCGGCCGTGGATACCAACACACTACTTTGCCCCTGAATTCAGCTAAACGGGTGACTAGGAGCTAGCCCACTCCTAGTCAATCGGCTTGTCGTCACGTAAGTGCCGGTGGGGCGAGTTTGGGGACCATGGTCTTCCAAGCTATATCTCCCAGGTAGCCCTGGCGCTGAAGTTCAGCATCCCCCTAGTTGGGCTCCGTGGTGGGTGGGGTCCTGGGAGATGAAATAAATATCTTACATAACATGGGTTCTAAATCTCCAGAACAAAAGTGTTCTATTATAATGAGTAAAAGACCGAGGTCTGAAAGCCCGGTAAAGAATGTGAGTAATTTAGACAGCTGTGCTGCAGTTACATCTAATGCATCTGCGCCTAAATATTTAGTAGTCAAACGTACGGAAACTGAGGAAGACTTCCACAAAGTTTCCACATTCTTAATTGCTAGGGCAATTAGGGGAGCTATTGGGGAAGTAAACGACATAAAGAAACTTAGGAATGGGACTCTGCTGATCGAGACTGTGAACGACATCCAATCCAGAAAACTGCAATCAGTAGAAGCTCTGAGTACCATCCCCATTAAAGTTGAGGCACATCAGAGCCTCAACTTTAGTAAGGGTGTGGTGTATTCCTATGACCTTTTGGGGATAAGTGAGGAGGAGTTAATATCTGAGCTAGCCTCAGAAGGGGTAATCAAAGTAGATAGGATCAAAGTAAGGCGAGATGGTATGTTAAAACCTACTCCTACCTTGATCCTGACTTTCTCAACTCCTCAACTCCCAGTGCAGATCGCTGCTGGGTATATAAAGCTGTGTGTGAGACCGTATGTGCCAAATCCAATGCGGTGTTTTAACTGTTTACGGTTTGGCCATACTAAGTTGACATGCAATAGAGTGAAGATCTGTGCCGACTGCGGCCAAAAGGCCCATGAGGGGGCACCCTGTTCATCTGGGCCTCATTGCGTCAACTGTCAGGGTAACCACACAGCTTGGTCAAAGTACTGCCAAACCTTGGCTTTCGAGAAAAAGGTACAAGAAATCCAGGCAATAAGCAAAGTCTCGGTTGCAGAAGCAAGAAAGCAGGTGAAGCTGATGGCTCCACCTCCACCTATACCTTTTGCCAAGGTTGTGGCCAGTCCTAGCCCAACCCAAGCATAGCAGAGCTGCAGAAGCCCAAGATCACTTCCCAAGAGAAAGCAGCAAGCAGTGATCCCTCAAAAGGTCATAGGAAGAAAGAAAATGTCCTAAAACCAATCTCCTCAGTTTCTCAAGGGGAACTGCAGAAATCCGAGAATAAATCCCCAACTAAAATAAGAGCTAAGCCGATAGACTCATCCATATCTCAACCAGAAGATATGGACTTGGCATGCCTATCGGATAGTGATGCCAACCTCTTCCGAGTACAGGGAAGAGGGAAAGGAAAGAAGAAACTGGCTATAAAAAGGTAGGGCCATGTCCACTAATCTCATACTCAGAGAATGGATAATATAATAATACAATGGAATTGTAATGGTTTTCGATGCCACTTTCCTGAACTCCGTATTCTCCTATCAGAATTATCACCAGTGTCTGTTTCTTTTCAAGAAACACGATTCAGGGAGACTGACATAGTCACACTCAGAGGTTACTCATTGTATAGGAAAGACCTCGTGAGCGCCCAGCATGCTCATGGAGGAGTGGCTATGTTGGTCCATAACTCGAGTTACTCAGAGGAGGTAACTCTCAACACAGAACTGCAGGCTATTGCAGTTAGAGTTGCTCTCCCTCAGCAGGTGACCATTTGCTCCTTGTATTTGCCCCCTAATGAAAATGTTACAAGAAGGTCAATTCTGGACCTCATAGATCAGCTGCCACCCCCACTTATTCTTATGGGCGACTTTAATGCCCATAATTCTGAGGGGGGTCAGAGAAAACAGATCATAGGGGACGTCGCCTGTCTGATATTTTCTCGAGCCTGGATCTGGTGATACTTAATGATGGTAGTGACACTCACTTCAGTGCTAGCAGCAGGTCATTTTCAGCGATTGACCTAACAATCTGTTCTAGCACACTCGCTCCATTATTTGAGTGGGAGGTGCACCAAGATCTATGTGGCAGTGATCATTTCCCGATTATCCTGAAACAATTATCACCCAATAGTTCAGATTTGCGTTGCTCTAAATGGGCAATGAAAAAAGCAGATTGGGCAAAATTCTCCAATGCCATTCAGTTCAGGGAAGAACAATTCTCCTCGGTGGAGGAACAAGTGGAGCATGTCACGCAAGCTTTGATACTCGCAGCAAGTATGAGCATCCCAAAGTCTTTTCCTCGACTCAGGCGAGTTCCAGTCCCGTGGTGGAATGAGGAATGCTACAGGGCGATACGTGACAAACGACGGGCTTTTCGTGTCTTCCGTACCCACCCCACCGAGGGGAACATGTTGAAGTACCTTAAATTGAAGGCACTGGCATGCAGGATAATCAGGAAATGTAAAAGGGAATCTTGGAGGAAATATGTATCAACCATTACGAGTTCCTCTCCAGTCTCTGAAGTATGGGAAAAGGTGAGGAAAATAGCCGGTCGAACATCTTCCCACATGATTAGTGGACTGTTGGTCAATGGCATGGTTTCCGTATGCAAAACCGAAATAGCCAACGAGTTAGCATCTTTTCTGTCTAAAGCATCCAGTTCACAACAAATGCCACTGAGATTTCTTGCTCAAAAAGATGAGCTAGAACGGCAGACTCTCAGATTTGCTTCTCAGAGCAATGAAAGCTACAATGTCCCATTTAATATGTGGGAACTGGAAAGTACTTTGGCAGAGATGCGTGACAGCGCTCCAGGGTTGGACACCATCCATTATGACATGATACGTCACCTAGATCCCCCTGAGAAGGTTTATCTCTTAAGGATATACAACCGGATCTGGGTAGAGGGCCACTACCTCACGCAATGGCGAGAAACCATTGTAGTGCCTTTGCTAAAGCCCGGGAGGGATACGAAACTGTCAGAAAGCTATCGACCTGTGTCGCTCACTAGCTGCCTTTCTAAAGTCATGGAACGAATGGTCAATAGACGACTGGTTTGGTTCTTGGAATCAAATAGTCTATTGACCAACATTCAGTGTGGTTTCCGCCGCCACCGTTCCACCACCGATCATCTGGTGGGATTGGAAAGAGCAGTATGTGATGCCTTTATAAAGAAGCATCACCTTGTTGCAGTTGCTTATGACACCACATGGAGATTCGGCATCCTTCGCACACTACATTCATGGGGTTTACAGGGTAACCTTCCCAATTTTATCAAGAGCTTTCTAGAGGAACGTTACTTCAGGGTGCGTATCGGGAACGAAACTTCTCGATCATTCGTTCAAGAGAATGGTGTTCCACAGGGATCTATTTTGAGTGTGACGTTGTTTGCTGTTGCCATAAATGGAGTGGCCGAGTGTATTCGGTCCCCGGTAGAGGGAAGCCTCTATGTAGACGACCTTGCCGTGTATTACAGCTCGCAAAACATGGCAGCGGTTGAACGCCAGCTACAGCTGACGATTAACCGACTTAAACATTGGGCCACAAACAACGGATTTACATTCTCAGTGAACAAGACAGTATGTGTCCACTTCTGTCGTGTTCGCGGCCATCACCTGGATCCATCGCTGTCACTAGCTGGAACCGAGCCGCCATTTGTCGAAACAGCATCCTTTTTAGGAATGCTTTTCGACAGAAAATTAACTTGGCGTCCTCATTTGGAGCTTCTGAAGGCAAGATGCCAATCTTCCCTGAATCTATTACACGTTCTCAGTCATAAATCCTGGGGAGCTGATCGAGCAGTTTTACTGCAGCTTTATCGATCACTTGTCCGCTCCAAATTGGACTACGGGAGCATCGTATATGGTTCTGCCAGACCATCGGTGATCAGAACCATTGATGTAGTTCACCACACAGGGATACGTCTGGCTACTGGTGCTTTTAGAACTAGCCCCATAGCGAGTATCCTCTGTGACTCTGGTGAACCTTCACTGTACATACGCCGGAAACTGTTAGCTAGCAATTATGTTGCAGCTTTAAGCTCTAAGCCAGATCATCCGGCTTACATAGCAGTTTTTGGTGACCGTTATGTGCAGTTGTATGACACCCGTGTCCTTTCTGTAAAACCCTTGGCTTTGAGAACTCGTAAAATATTCAGGGAGGAATCCTTCGAGATGCCTGCTATGCCAAGAACAGAAAATAGTATATTCCCACCTTGGATGTTGGCTCGCCCCAACATCTTATACTCTCTTGCCAGATTGGATAGGCTTTGCACTCTACCTGTTGAATACCAACGTGAATTTGAAAGGCTCTATGCAAGGTATCAGCCATTCACTGCTATCTACACGGATGGCTCCAAGCAAGGTGAGCATGTAGGATGCGCTTTCACTATCGGAAACCGGTCACACAAATTCCGATTACATCCGCTGAGTGGGATATATACAGCGGAATTATATGCTCTGTTGAAAGCACTGCAGTTTGCATATGCATACCCCAGCAGGGAATATGCCATATGCACAGATTCCTTATCTGCTTTGAATGCAATACAGTCTATGTATCCTACTCACCCATTGGTGCAGCAGATTCAGACATCCCTAATGGATCTAGGTTCTTTAGGGGTGAGCGTGATTTTATTTGGGTGCCAGGTCACATTGGTATTCCAGGTAATGAGAGAGCAGACAAGGCAGCCAAAGAGGCAGCTAATAAGGAAGCAATAGCCTTTTCTCAAGTTCTTGTCAGTGATGTCAAAGTATGCCTCAGACAGCTATTTTATCGAAAGTGGCAAGAAGAGTGGAATGGGGTTTTCTCAAATAAACTCAGGGCAATAAAATATACTGTACAGCCATGGCGATCCTCCTCTAGGCCTTCGCGACTGGAAGAGGTCGCCATTACCCGACTATGCATAGGTCACTGTTGGTGGACACACAGTTATCTATTGCGATCTGAGGAAGCCCCTGTTTGCGAGACATGTGGTACTACACTTACAGTATCACATATTTTATTGGACTGCATTCAATTCAGAAATGAGAGGGAGAGGATGCATCTACCTATGAACCTTTCTGTTGCTCTGGGAGATGATCCACAATTGGTAAATAGAACCATCTCATTTCTGAAAGAGTCCAGAATTTTATCTTTTATATAGTTTTACAAAATTGTTTTTAAATGATTTTAAGTATGATAGGATGTGGCCCATGCATAACTCTCCTATCTATTTTATATAAGTATAAGATTTTAGCAACCATAACGGGTCATTTCACATCCTTGTTTTAATTTTATTTATTTTATTGTTGGGAGACCCTCATACAGCCTCGCCGACCTTTTATTTCACAGATTGTGAGAGGCCCTTTTACAGTCTCTCTCAATCTGGTTTTAATGAATTTATTATATTTATTTATTTATGTCATAGATGAGACATGGGGATAGTTTTATTTTATTGTATTTTGCCCCATCCAAAAAAATTTGTGTCATGTGGAACTTTGATATTCCGCAAAATGAATGAATCATTACGGTAAGGGTATGGCGATAATAGCCCAAGAGGCTGATTCGCCATTCAACACACACACACACATCATCATCTTCTTCATCTAAGGTCCATGTTTCTGGTGGCTTAGGTACAGGAAGCTGTGGACCGTGGGACACAGGTCTGATAGCTGATGGAAGATTTGGATATTTTACAGTATGTTTAGACTTAGATGTAATTCCAGATATGTTAGTCAAGCAAAAATAGCAATCTGATGAATGGTCCTTAGGTTCTCTCCAAACCATAGGAACTGCAAATGGCATGTGACGGGATACTTTAAGCCCGCCAGTCAGTAGTGTTAAACATGAAGCACAACAGATGTGAGGGGCCCAAGATTTGTCCTGATCACCTACTTTGCATCTAAAATAATGCTCATATGATTTACTAACTAGAGGGATAATATTTTGCCTCTGTTCCTTAAAAGTTAACTCACCACAAATATAGCAAAAATTGTTTGGGAGACTTTTACAATTTCGAGGCATGTTTTCCTTAAAAAACACACACTACACACTAAAAATATTCACCACTAAGCTAGAACTCACAGACACTAGGCATGTTTCACAAATGAAAGCTGACACTCAACTGAGAGCAAAGTGAAGATACTGAATCAGACATTATGAAAGTGTCAGCATATTTACATTAGTAGCTGCCTACCCAAGGTGATGACTCATAGGTTTTGACTATGAGTCACAGACACTAGGCATGTTTCAAAAATGAAAGCTGACACTCAACTGAGAGCAAAGAGATCCAAGGTGATGACTCAGCTTTTGGACTATGGTAATGTGCAAACAATGACCTCATGTTAGCAGTCAACACATAAACAAACCAACATTTACAAACTAGCTGTTTCTTTCTATGAACACAATAAGTAATATTTATTTATACGCTAATTTCTATATACATATTATTTCTGTTACACAAAAATGGTGGGTGATAGAAAAATTCTGACTTCATTTTTGAAATCAGCACCTAAAAATACATAAGAAACAGTTCTAATTTTATATTTAACAAAATCTTTGTTGACCAGTGTTATTTACCATTTACCTAGGCATTTTAGCCAACATTTAAATGATTTAACAGTTTTGGGGTAGTGTTTGAGTAACTCCTCATGCAACTTGTTCCATTCCCTAACACCTCTGTTAATGAATGCAAATTTACCTACGTCTGTTAGTGCCATTCTTTCTTTTATTTTAAACGAATGGTCTTGCCTACCTATATATTCCGGTTCACATAGTCTCTCGTGCAGATCTTTCCATGCAGGATGGCTACTCCTACTTTGATAAATCCCTCCAAGCCTGTTGATTTGTCTTCTTTTTTCCGATTCCCATCCTAAAGTTTTAAGCATTTGTGTTATGCTTTCCTCCTTCCGGTGTCTTCCCAATACCTACTGGGCTGCCTTTCTTTGTAACTTTTCCATTCTTTTAGTCAAACCGACCTCGAAGGGATCCCACACACTTGCTGCATACTCAACCGTGGGCCTATAAATACTCCCCCTTATCTGGTATCTTTATCCTTTCTATAAATGACGAAGTCACTAGGGAAAACTTCACTAGAGAAAGTGTCCTCCTTTAACCATGATTCAGTGCCTATAAGTATATCTGGCCTGTACATATCAATTAACGATGACAACTCTTCCCTCTTATTATAAACACTACGACAGTTAGCCTGAAGAACTCTCAAACACTTACCTTCATCTTTTTCTTTCTTCAACGTCATCACATACTACCACTGTGCTATTCTTGCATTCACCTCTAGAAACAGAAGTGATGAAGTGTTTTGACTCTCTGTTCTTTGGCAAAGTAACTATGTTGGTATAACTACTGGATTCACAAAGTTCCTCATTCAGTTGACAGGTTACATCGCTAAATCTGTCATCACTAAGCTCCCTGTTAATAAGCACAGCATTTAAGTTAACACCTTCTCTTGACCATATTAGTTTCCCATCATATATGACATTACGACTTTGTTAATCAAATTCCCAAATTTTTATGCCCTTATGACATCACTCCTCCGTCGCGATCCATTCACTCTTATTACAGCCTTATGGTTAAACTAAATCGAATGATATATCATATTTGTGGATAATATCATTCATAAAATGTTCTGAATAGATGAACGATATTGCACAACAATTAAGGGTACTTTTTTCTTGGATATTTTGAAACAAAATTTGATTTACTCAAAAATGACTACAAGGATTTCGATTAAAATCCATCCAATCATACAGCTTGATGTCACAAATAATACTAACTAAGCCATATGCCCTAAAAGAGTTACTTTATATCGTCCAGTGGCATTATTTCTGTACAAGACGCTCAAGGCATGCATCAGATGGGAGGGGGAACCCAGGGATTCCCTAGTCTAAAATTCCATACTTCTCTGTTAATGCCATGCGCTTATTAATGAGAGGTATTAGATGTGAGAGGTTGATGGTGTCAGTTGCTACGTATTATTAACATAATTGGCAGTGAATTGCCAAGCACACAAGAGTTAATTTTGGGGCAATGAGTGTAGTAAGACCAAACGTATATGAGAAAGTTTGTGCAGTATATATTGTGCCATTTATTTTAGATACTTTTCATTATACCAATTTTTAGTTTATTATATTTTTAAATGGTTGTACATATCTCACATGATCTTTGTTTTGTATGCTGAGATTGTTACATTTAGAGAAAATGTCCAAATGTTTTTCAAAAGTTTTTCATGATATGAAGTTGATTTGCCCTTGTAAGAATAGTGGTGCCACGATAAGTGACTTACAGAGGATTGATATCAATACTAACTGGCTTATATCAACATTGGGTACATTTCACTCTCTAGCTGCGAACTATATATTTTATTGTATATTTTTATTTCCTGTACATTGGTGGCTTTTCAATAGTTTCATGGATAATTAGTTTTTTATGATTGAATGCAGTAGTAAATTGATATGTGATTTTTATTTTAACGTGATGTTGTTTTGCAATGAAGAAAATAGAGATTAGTAATAGAGAACCATGTTTTTGCCTTTATGAATTTAAAAAAATCATTTGTGTCCTTCATTAATTACCCATGATAGGTGTGAAACCATTGCCTTAGGCAATGGAACAGCATGCAGAGAAACAGAGGAGTATTTGAGTAGATTAATCCAAGCAGGATGGTTCAAACCACTGGATGTTGTATATACAATTGTAAGTGAGCAAGGTGCATCAATTTATTCTTGTAGTCCTGAAGCACGTAAGGAGTTTCCCGAATTGGATACCAATTTAATAAGTGCAGGTTGGTGATTTTTCACTTTGTAGACTTAATAGAATTAATTACAGAAATACATGAAGGATGCATTCCTGGAACAGGCATGTATATTGAATTTTGCATAAATCGGGGCCTAAAATACATGTATTTTATAGGGATAAGTGTTTTTGTTGCATAATTTACAACTTTTATTGTAAATTTAGGTATATTAGCAGTTGAATAGAATTGAATAACAATAAGAATGAATAAAAATTAACAGGATGTACTCTTATAAATAAAATGCTGCTCCGTTAATCAAGTGAATGAAATTTTCTCCTCCATGATTATAATCTAACTGATTGGTATACCGTAAATACCCGCGTATAATGCGCACTTTTTTTCAAAATATTCGAGTTAAAAATTAGGATGCATGTTATACGAGGGTACATAATCTTCCTATTTTCATTTGACCCCAAATTTCCACAATTTTGTCACATTAATTAATTACGTCACCCTACACCAGCGCCTGGCCTGGTAGTGAGGTACTGGTACTACTTACAATTAGAAACAATGGCAGCCTATGAGTTCGCTGGGAGTTGATGCTTCTTGTAGAACTAACATCAAGTTATTGTTCCCTACTTTTCTCTCAGCATTCATACGTGATTTATTCTTGATTCGTAGAGTCTGTAGTTAATTATGGTTATTTGCTATCATTTTTACGTGCTCCAGAGTTTTCTAATAAGGGTAAAACTGAAAGTTAGGTGAACCCGTCCACCTCAGGCATGACAAAAACATGTAAAAAACTTCGGCATAGGATTATCATCATTCCTTTATTTTATTAGCTCAAACACTGTCATATACCATATTATGAAATTAATATAATTGGATTTATTGTGTATGTCCTAATATCACCTTGTAAGTAAACATAGAGTATGTAATGATTGAGTTAGCTGACGTTCCTTTGGAATGTTATTCGAAAATTTCATGTTGCACTTTCATTATGTTACCAATACAATACCAATAATTCGATAATTGCTTTAGACCATGTTACACCATCTACTTTATTCTGGAACGATAACGCTAAAAAAAAATCGCGCTATACTCAGGTATATAGAAAAATCATAGATTACGAGGCTGAAAACCCCCCTGCGCGTTATACGAGGGTGCACATTAAACGCGGGTGCACATTATAAGCGGGTATTTATGGTATGCCATTGTTTCATATCCTCCACCCACATCTAAAACAGTGATTCCATCTTCTCCATTAAATTGCTTCTTCAGTATGTGTTTTATTGCTGTTAAAGGAATTACACTGTCCTGCTTCTATTATTTTGCCTTATTTTTGCTAATGGTATGCACAGTTGATTCGCTCAAACTCAAATCGCATGCAACTGCTGTGGACCCCATACCTTCTTCCGAGTTTTCAATGACCTTTCATTTTATAGATAAGCTTATTGATTGCCTTTTATTACTTTTTCTACCAGCATTGACACTGCATTTTTTGAGCCATATTGTAAATATTTCATTTTTAAATCACTGTAAATATATAACAATATGAGAGAAGTAATACCACACATAGCAGAGAAATGCTGTATGCTGCTGCAGTTAGGTATACATTAACAAATCTGTTTATTGACAGAAAGCTCTTTCTATTGATGATTGCCATTGATTTGCTGGAGAAGTTGGTGTTACTTTAGAATTTTTTTATATTTTTTACAATTTGATTATGAAAGATTTTTTAATGTTCCATAGCCATAGTGTGAAAAGTTCTCTCTCTTTGTCTTATGTAAATGGTATAACAGTCGTTGCATGTGAGTTTGTATACTCTGTGTTCCTAAGAAGTGTTGAGTTCTTTAGTGAGCTCCATCTGCAAGAATGGAATGTAGGTTAACCGGTGTATCATGGCATGTACCCCAGACAAACATGTTGCTTTCCATGCCGTGATACAATAGTTAACTCATATCTCACTCTCACAGGTGGAGTTCACTAATGAACTCATAATTATACAAATAGCTAGGGCCAACGGTCTTTTGCACACACTAACCGACACACTTTCATAGAAAACAGAAAAACTTGATACCTCCAAATAAAAAACCCTGTTGGTTCAAGTTATCTTACATACACCATCTTTCCCAATCAATCGCAAACACTATTCCCAAAGAAAAATTAAGATGCCTTTACAGTTAAACTAATCTAGGAAAAATTTTAACCAACAGCAAAGACACTTCTTAGGAGAGGGTATACAAACTCATATGGACCGACTGTAATGCCATTTACATGGGACAAACAGGGAGAGATTTCCACACTAAGGCTATAGAACAAAAAATCTTTCATACAAGGCTCCTCCAAATCCCGTTTTGCTTAACACCTATAAAACAACCATTCCTCCAACTTCAACCTGGACATCATACATTTTGAAAATAAAGGCTCCAGAGTAAATCTCTTTGAACAATTAGAAACATTTTTACACAAACAGAACAGTAAACACCACCTCATTAATGAGCGCTCATCTTTCCCATACGTTCCCCCCTGCTTACTTGGTTTGTTCCCAACCGCCATCCCTCCCCTCATCCACCGACATGACTCCACCATACCTTCCTCCTCCACCCTCCCTGACTCCTTATTGGCCCTTTACCTTCATCTCAGAACCTCACGTCTTTACCTTCCCCAATATATTTATGTTGCCTTTTGTTTCCCTTACCTGATGATAACTAGTTCTTAGTCGAAACCAGTCGTCTTTTACTATTAAAGTGAAACTTGTATCAAGTTATACTTCTGCATTTCATTTACAATGGAGTTCCACTAAGTAATCGCTTCATCCATCGGTTTTGCTAGATTTTCCATTTGCCAGACATTTTCTACAATTTAAAAAAAAGTGCGTAGCTGTGAATGAGACTTTGAGCATTTGAAGATCTGTTAAGTGCTAACATGAATCATGTTCTTGTTCACAACAGAATTACATTTTGTGTAATAGTGAACTTGACATATAAAATGAGAGCCTCGTTCCTAACTTACTCCTTTGTCATTAGTCATTTTCATGGACCATATGGAATGAAAATTATTTAATTCTGGTATATATTTTGTACAATACATTGTAAGCTGGCCCTAACTTGTGAATATTATTGTTTGTACTATATGGAAGTGCATCAGCAGACAAGTAAGCATTTTTGAAAAAATTTCAAATTCCCATAATTCCTCCAATATCTTCATGCATGAATTGGAAACTGCAAACTTTATTTCCTCATACTTTCAAAATAATTTCAAATAATAAAGAACCCTTTTCTCCATCCATCATAAGCCAACTTATATGGACTATGCAATACCTGCAACCTCTGATCATTAACATAGCCATAAATATGTTTCTTCCATTCTTTACTTCACAGACCTTTAAACATCCCTATGTTGACATGAAATGATGAAATTTAACCTTCAACACTAGAACCCCGGCACCGGTCATTTTGACCGGTTATGAAAATGACATCGCTACTGTTCGCGTTGTAGGCGTGATAGTGCGCCGTAATTTCATGACTTTTAATCTTTTAGTATGAATTGTTAGTGCCCCAAGTATGAACCATATAGTCTGTATTGTTCACGATCAGTTGGCATTACTACCTTAAACCCCTGAACCAGTCACTTTGACCGGTATATTTTTCCTACTCAAACTCGAAGAACACAAACAGTAACAGAACGTGTTTCGGGAGATGCCGGGCCCTACGCCACATGCCAAACGGCACGTAAACGATAGCAGTGTCTTCAGCTCTTGGAGACTTTTCATTGATGAGTCCATGGTACGTCATATTCAGCACTGTATGCAGGCAGAGGCTCGGAGGCAGCTCGGCAATGACTCCTGGTGGGTTTCCCTTGACGAGTTGGACGCATTTTTTGCTCTCCTGTACATACGCGGTGCACTCGGCGCCAGGTCTCTGGAGCTTGCTGAGATGTGGTCCAAGAAGTGGGGTCCAGGCGTGTTTGGAGAAACAATGAGTAGAGACCGTTTTGCTGAAATAATGCGTTATATTCGCTTGGACGAAAAGTCATTCCGATCACAGCGCCTGCAAAAAGACAAATTTGCGCTCGCATCACGCACTTGGAATAAATTCACAGAAAACTGCTACTTATGCTACGTGCCGGGGACTTTCCTCACTGTCGACGACCAGTTGTACCCGACAAAGTGTCATTGCCCATTCCTGCAATATATGGCAAACAAGCTGGATAAATTTGGTATCAAGTTTTGGCTATTAGCAGATGTGGATTCAAAGTACGTTTGTCATGGCTTTCCTTATCTGGGTAAGGATGAGAGCCGACCACAAGATGAATCACTGCCAGAATACATTGTAATGAAGTTGACAGAGCGATACCTACACAACTGATAATTTTTTTACATCGCTCAAGCTTGCTAAAAGACTAAAGAATTGTAACACCTCCCTCGTTGGAACTATGAACCGAGTTAGGAGAGAAATTCCTGCAGTAGTGAAAGAGATGCGTGCACCCTTGTATGAAACAACGCTTTTTACAACAAATGATGTGACACTGACAGTTTACCAGGGGAAAGTAAACAAGAATGTGCTGATACTTAGCACCATGCACAAAGACATATTGATTGGAGGCACTCACAAGAAGTTACCAGAATCTGTTTCATTTTACAACAAAACGAAGTGTGGTGTTGATGTTGCAGACCAAATGTGTAGAAAATATTCTGTTCGCAGTGGAACGCGAAGATGGCCAGTTCACGTATTGTACAATATCCTTGATATAGCGGTGATCAATTCCTGGATCGTGTTTCAAGAAGTCACAGGGAAGAAAATTTGTAGGCGCAACTTCATCCTGCAACTTACAGACGAGTTGAGGGCAGCCACTGTAGCATCTAGACCAGGAAGATTGATCGCTGGTCCACACGACGATTTTGGTAATAGACAGGAGTTACCAGGAAGGAAGAGAAGGACGTGTCAGGTCGGACGCTGCAAAGAAAACAAAACGGCCTATCTCTGCAATTCCTGCAAAAAGCGGGTGTGCGGCTCATGCACAGGAGTAGTAAAAAAAGATCGTTATCTGTGTGAATTGCAATGAAGCAAGCACTGTACAATAGAGCACTAATAAAGATATTTCATTGGATACTTACCTAATTATTACTTATCGAGTAAAAAATGTTTCCATCCTCCAAATGCACTCATTTAATTCGTTGAGCCAAGCAATAGATTTTCAAATCCTGCGCCAAGAGGGTAGGTGACCAAGGTTTAAGCCACTAATATTAAGTAAAATGGTATTGTTGAAAAAAATATTGTAAGTTTATATTGAAACGAAGACATTCAAGCTAAGAAAACCACAAAATCTCATCGAAAAGCAAGAAAAAATACGACCGGTCAAAGTGACTGGTTCCGGGGTTTTAGGTATGGGCCACAGTCCCAGGGTTCTAGTGTTAATGTATGGCATTCAATTCATCTAGTAACTTTCAGTGGCTGGAGTTAAATGCCCTTAATTTTACTGATGAATTCTGAAAAGTTGTTATTTTATATGTTAAAATGTTTTCTTCCATAGGTAATGTATACAAACCATAAAAAATTAAAATGCTATGATTGGACTTATAACTGAATATAAAATGAATCCCAGCTGAATCAAAGGCCCCTCTGTTAATTAAAGTAAGGGGAAAATCCTTCAATGAGAATATATCTCTCTACTAAGCTGACTACCTTCTTCCCTCCATTGGCAGCATTTCTTAAGAGCGATGTGCATTTATGATGGTGGTATTTTGGGATGAGTTTATTGGCACAGCTGAGGTTTTTAATACAAATTCTCCAGCGGCAAGTCCTCTCAAATGTGTTTACAGAGTAGATGGTCTTATCCTAGAGCTATGGCCAGAAACTTTGATATTATCTGAATTATCACTATATCATATATCGTAATATCCTTTGTTACTCTGTAACCCTGTAATGCTATTGATGACAAGTTCAATGACCTGCTGTAAGATGGCAGGTCAATCAACTGAGAAAAAGGCAATGCATAGGTGTTCGATGTTATGCTGTAAGGTGGCAGATCGATCGATTGTACGAAAAAGACAAAGAAGGATAGATGGAGATGAAGAAATCGACTACTGAGGATTATTTCTATTTCTCATAAAGTAATGTGTAAAAATAGACTTTTTGACATGCAGGCTTTTATTCTTTTGGAAATTAAAATTAGAAAAAGCTGACCTACAATCATCCGATTTAAACTATTTTAAAGAACAATTAATAAAGTTTCTTATTCTATTTATCTTTTTCCGCTTACAGCTTGAAATTGCGCGTATTAAATGTTTAAATCACATATTTTGGGGTAATATTATATTTGCATTTAACAACATCTACTTTAACGACAGTGTAATTGTCAAAACTCGAGGTCAGATTGTTGTCTCAAGGCTAAATGCCTTCCTCACCCTTAACTCAAAATTAATCTTGATAACCGACTCCTACGAGAAATAAAATCATTATAAATAGTGATGATTAAAATAATTAATTTACAGTTAAAAATTTAAATTCAGTTTTTTATTAATTTGAACCCATCATTTTTGACTAGCAATATAATAGTATACAAAAAAATGGGCAATATCCAATAAGCTTTATGCACATATATATGAATGTGCAGTTGATGAAGGTTAATGTGCTTGGACTCATGCCTGAATATAAATTTGAGGGGAGAGAAGGAGAAGAGAGATGAGAATCAAACCAGGGTTTTCCACTTGCCAGGCAGATACTTGATTCATTTAAACTATCAATCCAGTATGAATTTGGGCATTTCTGATGAAAGATGCAAGAACTAAATAAGTTGGTAAACTGCACTTAATGTCCTTACTGAGATGCAGTAAAGAATTCCCTTACCTACTCTCAAATCAGTAAGTTGTTGAAGTAATTGTTACATCATTGATGGTTTGTATCTTTTACAGCAAGAAGTTTCTAGCCTTAAAAGCACTAGCTTACCGTGATAAGTGTAGATATCAACCTCTGCAAAGTTTTCTGGTTGCCTTGGATCTACCTTCAATTTTTCTTAGCATTTTCTATTTCTTCCATTTTCTTGCCTGGAAGATTGAATGGTGTCCAAGCCATGAATGGCATCCTTCAGTAATCTTTAAATACAATCTAATGCAATTTCAGTAAGCTTATTTTTGTACCATTTCTTCATTGTTGATGCAGTATACCAAGAAGAACTTGCATCATAAACTTTGGGTAACACTTTATTGCCTTTGGTATACGTACCTAAATATAATTAAAATATTGCTTCTTGCCTCATGTATTTTTGTTCTATCATTAATTGAATGCATAAGTTACCAAACATGAGTAACAGATATGCATACTTCATCTTCCTCGGAAGATATTCACCAGCTGGGACAAAGCAATCCTCCAGTAGTTGACCATATTTTTAACATTAATGTATGCATTTGAAATTAACTAGGCAATATAAAATAATAATCTACCCCATAAACATTTTTGAAGAATTATTTCCATCCTCTTCCCCAGCGTGAGCTTATTAAAATACATTTGGCGTGACTGTGTTAAACTATTTAAAAATTAATTGTGTTTAAGAAATTAATGAATGTTTTTAAATATATGTCAAATGAGATTGTTAACTCTATTTTTTTCATTTTTATATGGTAACTATATTTCTCTCTTAGTATCAATTGCAAGGAGGCTGCAAGATCCATTAGGGGAACTTGTTAAGATAGAAGCTCGCCATCTTGGAGTTGGTATGTATCAGCATGATTTACCTGACACTAAACTGCGCTCAACACTTGATGAGGTGGTTATTGAGTGTGTGAGCTTTGTTGGTGTCGACTTGAATGCTGCTTCCCAATGTATTCTCAGGTAAACTTAATCATTTTTACCAGTAGGGTTTTACTTTAGGTTTATTATCTTGAACACCAAGGACTGTGAAAATTACTCATTCTAAATCAAATATGATAATACAATAATTCTTCTTTTGTGGTGTCTTATGACTGGTTATTTTCTCATGTAGTGCATGCAGTGTCCCCTTATCAAGGTTTTGTCTTGCCACAAGCTTGCTGCAGGATTAAATTATTTAAAAAACATGACAAAAATAACTTGTATAATACCATAAATTTAATTTACAAAACTCACGGCATGGGTTTCGATGCTTAGCATCATCATCAGTTGACAAAGGGGTCAAAAACACACTATATATAGGTTAGGCATGGGAGAGGGGGAGGTTAAGGCAGTCATGAGAAGAAAGGATGAGGACAACACTATTGCCTAGAGGTCAGGAGGGGAAGGTATATGGTCTCATGCTGAATAATGACAGCCAATAAGAGAGAAGGATTAAAGTGCAAATGCTCATTTAACACCATTACATTGTTGTATACGTGGTTTTTGTAAATTAAATTTATGGTATTGTGAAGGTTATTTTTTTCGTGTTTTTTAAGATGTGAGTACCACCAAGTGAAGGCCCATATGGTCAAGTTTGTATTACCTACATTATTTCTCAAGTTATTTTTTTGCTTGAATTATGAAGCAAAAAGTCATAATGCATGGGATTATCTTTTCTATAAGATGATAAATTTTATAAGCATTTTAGCTTCTGGTGATTTAAAAATGGTTCTGTCTACAAGAATATGTAACACCTGAAGGCTCTTTGCCTCAGAAAATATATTATTGACAGAGGGCACCACTCCCTGCATGATGTGAATGGCAACCTTCCACTCCCACCAACATTACTTGGCCATTAGGGTCATATCTGCCCCATGATTGCTTCTGTATCTTTACACAATATATGATTTGTTATTAATAGTATCACATAGAATCTTTACTCTCTCTCTTAATCTACCTCTCTTCCCTCTGAAATGTATATAAAAGTTGTCAACTGAAAAATATTTTCTATATGTTTTTATAATGTATTCGAACAGTTTAAAAAGTTTTTAAATATGTTTCAAATGCAAGAAATTACTTTTAACCTATAGCAGTATCATATCTATTGCCAACCGCTTTTTTAAATGACTGTCATGAGAATTTTCATTATACAGAAAATTATAATTTTTCATTTGGAATTTAATGTAAATTTATTTAAAGTTATTTTTCAAGATAAAATTCAAATGCATTTGTTGAATTGTATTTAAATTTTAGATATTCATGTGAATGTAGATATTTAATCCATACTTCATTTTATAATAATATAGTTCTATTCTGTTATTTTTTAAGGCGGATTGCTGGTCTGAATCCTACAAGGGCACAGAATATAATTGAATGGAGGAATTCAAATGGGCCCTTTCAAAACAGAGAGCAAATTAAAGATGTAAAAGGAATTGGAGCAAAAACCTTTGAGCAATGTGCTGGATTTGTTAGAATATTGCCTCAGACTTGTGGGATAGAAAGGTGTGTTGTGAAAATAATGTGATCATATGAAACATACCTAATGTTTATTTAGTCATATAATTTAATTTTTGTTTTTAATTTCTGTATTTTGTGCATGTTAGAGAACATGGCATTTAAGTCAACTTAATTTTTTGCATTAAAATGTGTTTAGGCCTATATAATTCATCCCACCTATTTTTCATGTCTTACATCATACAAAATTGAGGTCCTGTACGATCAATCTGAAAATTTCCCATACATTCACATGACATAGATTATGTCTCGTAGCGTCATCCTTTGGTATCTAGTGTGATTTTCATTCATCCAAACTGTCATCCTGACCCTGCCAGCATAGTTTCAAGTTAATCAGCCGTCTTTGATATATTTCACATGAAATTTAATGGTCCTATTCTTATACTCAGCATATACAGGTACACACAGAATTACATTTTTCGATATACTGTATTTTTCGGTGTACAAGATGCTCCCTTATATATAAGACACATTCCTAAAATCGCGTCATTTTTCAGGTTTTAAAAATAATTTTCCATAAAGCAGATATTTGCAGATTGTTTCAACGTGTATTCAGTGATGAGCTGAAGCCGGCTCGCACAAGCTGGTTGTTAATTTTTCTCTGATTTTGCGAACCAGTTGTTAAAATTTTTGAAAATATTAAAATATATTTTTAGTCTTCCTATCATTTAAATAGATGTTGCCATTATCTAAAATCCATTTACCTATAAGAATGACATTAAATACATAATGAACGGAACACTTGTAAAATTAGTGGAATGGTACTACTAAATAACTGACGAAAACAAGCTATATATACACATTTCCAAAAGAGTTGGAAAAACCACCATTCATCAAATGTGTCTCAGTATTATAAATATAATCTGCAATGAGAGAAGATCTCGACTTACAATTCCCCATTTGTCAAATATATTGGCAATTAAGTTTTTGGGAAAACCTTTAGATCAGTGAAATGCAGAGTTTTATGTTAAAAGCTGATTATGGAAGCATTGTTGGGCTGCAGATAATCATAGCCAAAATAGTAAAGAAAACTAGAAAACTCTTATTCAGAATATCAGATAAATGTTTGGAAATACATACAATAAAGGTTAATTTTAATGCGAATAATAATTTACTATGTATTTATTTATTTATTAACTTTTCACTCTTAATCCATAGCTCTGGTTATAATAATGTTTTAAATTTTAATAAACAAAGTAGAATTTCTTTTAAATGTCTTTATATGGCTGATTTGTTTTAGAATAATGCATTAGTTAGAGCTTTTAATTTGATTAATTTATTTGTTAGAAAAGGAAACATTTGAATTTTTAATACATTCTCTGATTTTCAATCAAGTTTCTGTGAAACGAATGTGTACTACATGCGTAAAGTTACTATACTTGCTAATTTTTAATTTCGGTATAACAGAGTTTGCAAATACGTTATAAACAAGGTGAATATAACACATTATTATGAAAAATGGATTTTTAAAATGGTCATCATAACCGAGTTCTATTGTACAGGCAAGACCCCAACTTACAAATAGACAAGTTACAAAAAATTCGTACTCATGAACATTCCACATATTAATGAATTGTGACTCCCTATTCAGTTAACGAAAACAGTGCACTCACAAACATCAGGTTAATATTCAGGATCGGAGAATGCAATTATGCATTAGGTTAAAATCTTTTCTTACTGGGTGTTGGAATCGAGGATCTACCCAAATTTGTTACATATATTCCTTTCTGCCATTAGAATTTTTATTATCTGTATACTGACCAGTTTTCACTCAGCCATTTTCTGTGCTATCAAAATAAGTTTAACTGAAAGAAAATTGACGAATTTTTAAAGGCATAAAAGGACAATGTCCCGAACGTTGAAAGAGGCTCTACCTTTTAGAGAGGTGTCCATTGAGAGCATCCCAGCTACAAACTACTTTATGAGCAAAAAGAAAAAAATCCCATCAATCGTCGTTGAACAGTTTCTTCAAGATAGTAGATTCGTCGGAATAGTAATAAATGTTTCTTTCCTCGAAAATCATTGAACAAAGTTGAATAACTGACTAACAGTATAACAATATAAAACATTTAATTGAAAAAATATATGATTGTATCCTAATTGGAAATATTTTTATCACCTTACATGTGGAAAATTTGTTTTTGATAATTCAGGAACCCATTAATGAATTTAACATTCTATCTTATAGAATGTATTACGTTCGTAAGTTGAAAGCCACCTGCATTTTTATCTGATGCCTCTTGAAAGTAGGCCTTCCTCACTGTCTGATAGGATAGCGAGCTTAAGATTTCTTCAGCTCATCACTGCGTGTATTCATTAATCGATGGCAATAAAATGGAATTTCATTCCTTTGGGCATTCATTGTTTTGAGTCTCAAATTCCTAAGATGATTTTAAATAATTTTAATATGCAAATGATTAACATGCTACACTTATCCCCTTATTGATCAAATGAAGAAAATAAATGCTCCTGTAATCAAACCCCATTACTTCAATGTAAATGGTAAGCTGCTTAAAATATTAAAGTAGTGCTGCCATGTAATTTCTGAAAGTTTGATAGAATAAGAATGGTAAGTGTTTTGAGTTATAAGCATTTTTGTTATTCTCGCAGATGATCGACAGCGTGACTGGATTTCTTAGCTTATTATTTATATAGATTGCATAAAAGACTTAAAACAACACAAGGTAACATAATTATAGCTTTAAAAGTATCTATTGCTAAAAATTAGAGGATAAACTAATCTGAACTAAGTTAAAGCATAAAAATGCACAAATGAACACTCCCGCAAAACACATAGCTTGAAATGAACGAGAGGAAGCATCTATTTCGAAATGGAAGGCTACCTAAGGAATGCCAACTTCTGCCAATATATTCGATAAGCTGAAATTGATTCAGGTAATTTTGCAGGTTTATTTTGGCGCTGCCTATCCCATACGCGCATCCATTTCTTTCTCAATCTGACTCAACTGACGTATGTCACAGCATCTTTTGTTGTCCTTTTCTCGATTATGCCATATTTTAAATATATTTAATATTTTGGGTTGAAATAATTCACAATTCACTCAGAAGATGTTATAATTATTACAACACTTTATGGCAAGTGTCATCTTGTGCTGACTTTATAAATCATTATTATATCATGTTATCATAATTATATATTCTCATTTTTTTCTAATTTTTTGAGAAAAATGTGCTTATCTTTTTTAGATATTTTTGATATATAGGCATGCCTCACTTAGTGCAAGAGAGGCATTCTGAGACATCTGTGCATTATCCGAATTCGCACTGAAAGAACAGTTTGTAACATAGCACTTAACCCAGTTGATTCTTACTCTTCAGAAATTTTACGATTTATATCTTGCAACTTATATAATGGTAGGTCATTTTTATATATCTACTAATTTAAAGTAAAAAAAATGATATACCATATTTACTCATGTAATACCTGCACTTCTTCCCCACAAGTTCCCATAAAAAAAGGGTGCGGACGTTACGTTACTGGTTTTTGCAGTTCATCACTGGTCTCCGATTTGAATAACCAGTCTCTGGTTACAGTACGTCCCATTTTTCGACCAAATTTTCCTCATGAGGAATTTATATTTTGGTCATCATTATATGAGTCCAGGTAGCCCTCAATTTATGCCGGGGATGCATTCCTGGACGAACCAACGTAATCAGAATCAGCGTAAATTGAAACGATTTTACTATGTAAATCAATGGGAAGTCAATGACATGCGTTCCCGGCACCCAAACATTGACGAGTAATATAATGGCATTGCATTTAAAGTTCTGAAATAGTGTAAATGTAATATAGGGAATTTAAAAAATATATTTTGTACACTTACAACCGGCAATGGCATAATGAAGCAGCATTAGTTCCCTGACGAAGTCCCTGGTTGAGGATCGTCACGTTTTTTAAAGAAAGCATGCAGTGTGGACTGTCGTGATTTCTTCTTTCTTTCTGTCAAAATTTCATGATAAGGCCTCATGGATGCCATAACGCTCCTCTTCGCTGTAGCACTCCGCTCCCTGTCGTGGTCAATCTCGCAGAGCTCATCAGTGAGTTTATCTGTCTGAGAGGATACGCTGGAGATCGTTTGTCTTCATTTCACGTAGAGGAAGTTCTTCTTCCTCTCTTTCCTCCTCTTCCTTTTGGCCCAGTTGTGTGGCCAATTCTTCTAAGTCTTCATTGGAAAGAGGCTGCCCATGGCTTTCCAAAAGTTCTGTTACATCTCCATCTGTCACTTCGTCCAAGCTAGTCTTCTTACGTCATCTATGACATTCTCCACTGGTTGGAATCCTGTGAAGGAAACAAATTCTGGCAGAAGTTTGCCCCACACTCCATTCAAACAATTCACTGATACTTCCTCCCAAGCTGCGTTGATGTTATTAATGCCCCTAAAAATGTCAAATGAGCGTCAATAATCCTTTACGCTTTTGTCTAAACTTTCCAAAACTCTCAGCATTTCTTTGAAGGTGTTGCAGAGATAATAGGCTTTAAAGGTCGCTATTTCACCTTGGTCCATTGGTTGCAAAACTGACATGGTGTTAGGAGGCAGGAATACGACTTTGACATCCAGAGGTGTTCTGACTTCTGCTAGGTTTGTCGAATGGCCAGGGGCATTGTCCAAGAGAAGAGGGGCTTTGGTTGGAAAGTCATTATCATGGCAAAAATGGAGCACAGATGGGCAAAAACAGTTGACTTACCAATCCAAGAAGACTTCTTGTGTCACCCAAGCCTTTCTATTTGACTTCTAATAGACTGGCAGCATGACTTTGTTGAAACCTTTGAAAGCGCAAGGCGTCTCCGAATGGTACACCAACATTGACCTTAATTTTTAAGTGCCAGAGACATTGGCACCCAGCAAAAGCGTTAGCCTGTCTTTTGCAGCTTTGAAACCTGACCCAGACTTCTCTTCACGGGCGATGAAAGTTCGTGAAAAATGAGATCAGGAGGACAATCACCCTCCTCCACAATGGCCTGAAACTCTGCAGGATATGCTGCAGCTGCCACTGCATCTGCATTTGCTGCTTCACCACTTATTTTTACACTTGGGCATTTAGTGCGAGATTTGAATCGCATAAACCAGCCCTTACTTCCTAAGAATGTCTCTTTACTATCCTCTTTTATCTTAAGTTCCTCAAAAATTGATTTCGCCTTATCTGTGATAGCAATTTGAGTCAAGGGAATGTTTTCTTGATTCATGTCATCCACCCATAGCGACAGTCATTTCTTCATTTTTTCTAAACGTTTACTTCTGCTATAACTCACTTGTGTTACACTCATTCTCGTAGCCTGTTGCATTGACTGTTTTATTTTATCTGAATTTTTCATTATGGTAGTCACAGTGGAAGGAGGCAAATTCATACTTCTACACACATTAGGATGGGTATCATCACCTTCTATTCTACGTCCATCTTATCTTCTAACGTAATAGACCTTCGTAACTTTTTAGCAACATATTCACTTTCACTTGTTTTCACAGCACTTCTCTTACCAGACATGGTGGCTATTATTTTATTAATTTAATCCACAATTTATAAATATAATAACACAGTTGCTACTGCAGAATAATTGTCAAACAACAACACAAACACGTTAGCTCTCAGTTTTCAGCACATTCAATGCGTGAACAAAAAATGAACTGAGTGCATTTTATCTTGCCTTTATGTCTTACCCTCCTTCCACTCCTTTCCATGCCGGACACCCAAATGGGAAAACTCTCTTGAGGAGCGAGTGGAAAGGGAAACAAAACAAACCTTCTTAGTGAGTTCGGTCCTTACTCCTCTTAAGGGAAATGACTCACAGTGACGAGTGACTAATGCTAACGTAAATGTCGTGGAATGGTGTCGGTTTTTGAGGAGATTATCTCACAATTTTAGCAATGAGTGGGTGTGCAATTTGTTGGTCCTCGTGATTGACTGTAATTCTTTCGTGTGATTGATGTGTACAGTCATCTCTGCTATTATGCGATAGTTGCATTCATGTAAGATGCCGACCTATAGAAAATCATGTAATAAAAATAACCTCGGGACCTCCGCAGAGATTAAATTTGTCCTTTGATAGGTTAAAGCGCCGGGAATGAAATCGCATAAGAGCAAACTCGCATATGTTAAAGTTTACATTTTACAAGCAGCTTTTACAGATTAATCAATCTCATTAGAGCAAATTCGCAGAGATGACTGTATTTATAATTTTTATTCAAAATCAGCGATGTAAGAATTACAATTTAGTGTAAGAAGCAGTACGAGAGTAAAACATTTTAAATAATAGTAAATATATTTTTTTCACTTTTGGACCTCCTGGTTTCAAAATTGACGTTATTCTGAATCGGCGCAAATTGGACCAGTGTAAATCGAGGGCTACCTGTATGTTAAATGAGTCAATATTGACATCAGAAAAAAATGATCTTACTAGCGAAATGCCTACTAACACTTCGTGCCTGGCATGAGATGAGTAGGCATTTTCTTCGGTAAGCGCAATATGCCATGCAATTTATTTCCCCGATTTATAATCAAGGTATTTTTTAAGTGCGTAGAATAATATAATAAGCACGATATTTATCAGGTATTTTTTAAAATTCCTTGCCAGCTGTCAGTAGTAAACCTAAATCACGTAAATATTCTATGTAAATAGGTGTCAGACATAGAAAAGGTGATGTAAGAGAAATAAACAACTGAATTGCAAATATTTTTCATTAAATACAAACGAATTCTGTTAGATTGTCTTGTAATTTGTGACATGCTCAAATCACATTTTACCATAACTGCATTTTTTTTGTTCCTTTTATGTTACGCAATCCTAAAAGAATATACTTTTATTACTCTGTATAAAAGCAAAGAACATAATCTTGCGATGGAAATGTGTCACCAAATAGCTGTTCGAGTTGTTCGTTTGTGCTTTCTGAAAGCAGCAGCAGAAACGTGAGACATGCTTCTATGTAACTGGTCGCAGTGCGTCTAGTGATCAGTTTATTTTTGGTATTGTGTGATATCTGAGAGATTTGACATGGATTTATTTTGAGCATGAACAGTTTATGTTTATTTAAAATTCACTCTTTTTCTAGATGAAAAATGTCTGAGTTAGCATAATTTTGTAAAATTAGAGAAAGTTATTTATTTTAAATTAAATAACACGAGAATGTGCAACGGCTCAAATGAAACCTTTCTGCAAGATTAAGGACCTAGACTCCAAAATAGGTTTTCGAGTTTTCTCTGTGTAATATATGCAATGGCAACGGGTGCAAATTTTTCATGATTACGTATGCTAAAAAGTATTTTTTTACTCTTAGAAGTCACTTCTTAAATATTTGCTTTTCGTGGTAATTGTATCATCAAACTCTGCTTCTGATAGGTTATTCAACCGATGTTGCCATAAAATATCAAAATCGAAATTTTGTAAATGCAGACATTACACGAATTATAGTTTTTCCAGATTTTTAGCTCTAAAAACCAGGTTGCAGGCATTATACTCGTGTGGGTGTTACAAGAGTAAATACAGTATATGACAATTATTTTTAAATGATTATTTATTACACACATATTGTTGTACAATAGCTTCAAAAAACTAATTCTCTATGATGGAAAATCACAATTTTCTAATAACATTTGCTTTGAAAAAATGTATTATAAAATAAATGGGATATACAAAATATCATAAGTATTTCTGGTATATACTTGGTAAAATATTAATATAATGTATTACCTTGACATGTTCCTAAAATTCTTCATGATTATGAAGATTTTTGATGATGATTGGCCAACGCAAAAGTAAACAAAAATGGAATATGACTTATTAAGATTCAGTTACGCTGCCGCAGCTTGAGACACTTAACTGTAGCAACAACAGCTTTATTTTTTAAAATTTCTATTTATTCAGATAGAAGACAACATTTACTACAAAAAAGCTGGAGACCAACTTATAATTTTGGAAATAAAAATTCTAGAAAATCCTGAGCATAAAATCACATATTTTGTTTACATCGATCACTAAGACAATTCTATTAGCAAACAACAATTAAAAATCCGTATTTTTTCTCCCACGAAGGAATAAATGTGAATGTAAAGATTACTACTGCTTATTTTAAGTGAGGCATCTTTTTAGTAATCTTGGCTTGTTTAATTAATTACTACTGATTATAAAATAAATCGGTAAATCACAAATTCAATATTTCCTTGACATCGCTTTTGATATATCGTTTTTCAGTGCTTAGACAATAGACTAAGCCATTAGTATTTACCTTAATGAAATTGATAGTCTTAAGCATAACTTTGGGAACGATTCCATAATTATAAATCAGGGAAATGAAAGAACAATGTATTTATCCATACATTATATTGATCAGTATGCTGTTCTTCTATTTCCCTTATTTATAAGTATGTACCTTATTTTTAACATGATAGCAAAAATTGTAAAATATGCCTTTGGGGACTGTGTACTCCAAAATGGAGTACACCTTCTAATCTTGTTTTATTCAACTTTTATTCTCAATATTTTTCGCTCAGATGAGCATTTAAGAAGATGCTTGCGAGATACACTAAAATACATGTGGGTCTTAATGTAAAGTGGCCATTATTATCGTCTTGATTTTAACCAAAATTGGAATCAGTCAGTAAATTTTAATAAAACTCCACAATACCAAATTTCATCAAAATACGTGTAGCGGTTTCTAAATTGAAACATGCAGATGGACAGAGATGACCTCCCCTATATGTGCTATCTTCATGTACTTTGTGCAAAGAACACATTATAATGCAATGATTTCCTGAAACAACTCTTGCATAAATTGGAGGATATCTGTATTATGTCAATTTTAAGTTTTGAAAGACTTTTAAAATCTTTAAATGTTGACTTATATGCCACAATATATGGTACTCACTTAGAAATACTGTATTTACCCAAACCCAAGACGACCCCGAATTTAAGACAACCTCCTTTTTAGCAGACTGTCAAAACAAAAAAAAGATATTATGATTTAATTTCTCACTAATCATTTTTGGTGTATATTTCGAACACATATTCAGTATAGGTATGATATGGTTTATTACAAATTTTTGTTTGAGAAAAAAAAACAATTTTAAAAATGTATATTTAAAAAATAATACTGTATTAATTGAAATTCAGATCGACAAATTTATGCGTGATGAATTGACCATGATGCATTGATGGTATGCCACTTTGTACTCAATTTTAAGACAATCCTTGATTTTTATTAGCTGAAATTTGAAAAAAAAAACATTGTTTTGGTTTCGGGTAAATACAGTATTCATGTTTTACTAACCATTGTCAGTTACTGCATATCTAAATACCTGATTTAAAAACTACAGGTCTTAGCATGCTGTTGTATTGAATTAATTGCTTTGACTATGGCAAAGGAACAAAATGTTATTTTGTGGTGGTGTCCAAACTTTTTGGCTCGAGGGCCATATAACCATTTCTGCTCTCACCCCAGGCCACACCTAATTGAACTAGAGTTGGAGATTAATTTAAGGATACTAAAGGATTTAGTTATAATCTATTTTGTTCTAAATATAATTCTCTATTATGGGAATATAGAATTAAGGACAAAATATATTGTTTTCATAGCTTTCCATTTTCATTTTTTGACTTTGTATCCTTTAATTTTTAAACTCATGGTGGACCAAATGTGGCCCATAGGCCATAGTTGGGGCATCACTGAGTTATCATTATATATCGACGTTTCTTACAGAGGAGGATATAACATATGATAACAGGAGGATACTAATGTCCAGCCCAAACTACTAGAGCTAGAGAGCTGAAAGTTTTAGTTTTTGTAGATATGATGGAGAAACCTACAGATAAAATGAGACTTCTTACCTAAGTGACATGAGTTCGACTCCAGAAATTCCGAAAGTTGCGTTTTTTCCCATAAGAAAAGCATTGCGCCATTTTTGTAAATTAATTATGGGCACTTGCCGGTAAGCTAGAAAGATGAAATTTTCAGTGTTGCTAGATGGCCGCAATATCTATTAGGAATTATTGTCACTTTTGCTTACAGTGTCTTGGGTTCGACTCCAGAGACCCCGGAATATCTCCCATTAGTTAGCATGGAAAAACGCAATCCAGTGTGTAGACCAATCTAATAAGTTTAGGAAGCTGAAATTTTGCAAGATTATAGAACTTTTCTCATAATTAACTATAAAAATCAAAAATTTTAAAATTGTTAATTTTTAGGGGTTGTTTTAACCCCATTTGGACATTAAAGTTTAATAATTTTTTAGGTACTACAGGACGAGCTAGGAAGCTGTAATTTTCAAATTATTTACAGAACAGTGCATTTGCACAAATAAACATTTCAATCTCTCCATATATATGTATTATTATGGGCACTTGCCGGTAAGCTAGAAAAATGAAATTTTCAGTGTTGCTAGAAGGCTGCAATATCAATTAGGAATTATTGTCACTATTGCTTACAATGTCTTGGGTTCGACTCCAGAGACCCCGAAAAATCTCCCATAAGTTAGCATGGGAAATCACAATCCAGTGTGTAGACCAATCTAATAAGTTTAGGAAGCTTAAATTTTGCAATATTATAGAACTTTTCTCATAAACAACTATAAAAATCGAAAATTTTAAAACTGTAAATTTTAGGGGTTGTTTTAACCCCATTTGAACATTAAAGTTTAATAATTTTAATCTTAAGAACTATATGATGTAGGTTCGAGTTTTGGAAATCATTTTGTAGAAAATTATACATAGAAAAAAAGAAAATTTTGAAAAAGTTAAAAAATTCTACCACTAATAATTCGCAATTGTTTAAACATATTTTTGAGGTTTATGTATTACCGAATGTGCTACGGAGCTGAAATTTTTTTAGAGATAGTGTTTGTAAAAAAACCAAATAGGGATTATAGACATTTGGATATTTTAATTTGTTTGGCAGTTAAAAATTCTTAAAGTTTAAACAAATAGGTATATTTTTAGATACTACTGGGCGAGTAAGAAAGCTGAAAGTTTTAAGTTATTTAGAATTTAATCTATAAAAACGAATAAACATTTCAATGTATCAATGAAATTTTATTGCGGCCGTTAAAAATTATTTAAATTTTAACAATTAGATAAATGTTATTTCACTTCTAGAAGTGCTACAACTTTAAAATTTGGCAAAAATGTGTAGGATTAGTAACCCATAATGGAGAAAGTATAAAATTCTAAAATTGAAAAGTTTGGGGATTGTTTTAATCTATTAGTTTTACATAGGGAAAAACGAAAATCTCTGCGGAGGTGAAATATTTAGAATTAAAAAAATATTTGTAATGATGAAATATCTCTATGGAAAATGAATGTTGTTTGAAGGTGAGATGAAATGCTTGCAGTATGCAAGCACTTTCTACTTGTATGTTATATCCTCCTCTGTAAGAGTCGTCGATATATAATGATATATAACATATAGGACTAATGTCCAACCCAAACTACAAGAGCTAGAGAGCTGAAAGTTTTAGTTTTTGTAGATATGATGGAGAAACCTTCAGATAAAATGAGACTTCTTACCTAAGTGACATGAGTTCGACTCCAGAAATTCCGAAAGTTGCGTTTTTTTCCCATAAGAAAAGCATTGCGCCATTTTTGTAAATTAATTATGGGCACTTGCCGGTAAGCTAGAAAGATGAAATTTTCAGTGTTGCTAGATGGCCGCAATATCTATTAGGAATTATTGTCACTTTTGCTTACAGTGTCTTGGGTTCGACTCCAGAGACCCCGGAATATCTCCCATAAGTTAGCATGGGAAAACGCAATCCAGTGTGTAGACCAATCTAATAAGTTTAGGAAGCTGAAGTTTTGCAAGGTTATAGAACTTTTCTCATAACCAACTATAAAAATCGAAAATTTTAAAATTTTAATCTTTAGGGGTTGTTTTAACCCCATTTGAACATGAAAGTTTAATAATGTTTTAGGTACTACGGGATGAGCTAGGAAGCTGCAATTTTCAAATTATTTACAGAACAGTGCATTTGCACAAATAAACATTTCAATCTCTCCATATATATATATATATATATATATATATATATATATATATATATATATATATTGCGGCGGCCGTTAAAAATGTTTAAATTTTTAACAATTAGAAAAATATTATTTTACTTCTAGAAGTGCTACAACTTTAAAATTTGGCTCAAATGTGTAGCATTAGTGCATCATAATGGAGAATGTGTAAAATGTTTAAAATTGCAACATTTGGGGATTGTTTTAAACTATTATTTTTACATGTGGGAAAAACAAAAATCGCTGAGGAGGTGAAATCTTTAGAATTAATACACTATTTGTAATGATAAAATATCTGTCTGAAAAATTAATGTTTTTCAATGTGAGATGAAATGCTTGCAGTATGCAAGCACCTTCTACTAGTACATATATACATTATATATCATTATATATCGACGTTTCCTACAGAGGAGGAGGATACTAATGTTTAGGCACTTCCAGATGAGCTGGAGATTCGAAATTTTTTTCTTAGGTGGGATTTTGTTCAAAACCGACTAGAAAAAACGAAAATCTTAAAAAAATGCAACAGTGCGACTGCTAAAAATTCGCAATTTTTTAAACAGATTTTCAAGGTTTATGTATTTCCGCATGTGCTACGGAGTTGACATTTTTTTAATAAATAGAACTCGTAAAAAAACGAAATAGGGATTCTGCAAATTTCGATATTTTAATTTGTTTGTCAGTTAAAAATTCTTAAAGTTTAAACAAATAGATAACTGTTTAGACATTATGGGGTGAGCTAGGAAGCTGAAATTTTCAAGTTATGTGCAGAGTAATGCATTTGCACAAATAACCATTTAAATCTCTCCATAAACATATTGCGGCGGCCATTAAAAATGTTAAAAATTTAGACAATTGGAAAAATATTTTTTTACTTCTAGAAGTACTACAAATTGTTAAAATTGCAAAGTTATGAGGTTTTAGTCTATTATTTTTACACAAGGAAACCAACTACTAGTGTATATATATATATATATATATATATATATATATATATATATATATATATATATATATATATATATATATATATATATATATAATATTGGTTGCAAGCCATTATTTGTGAAACCCTGTCTTAGTGGGTGTGATACACACACTCAGGCATATGAATTTTGTCAGCTTAAATGTTTGGAAATCTGATATCTAAATGTTCACTTAGGGTTTCAAAAATCTCAAATTTTGTTTGAACTATTTCAGTATTTCTGCAGAAAAAAAGGATGAAAAAATAAATAAAGGAAAAAGGTTGAAGAAGAAAGAAAATTGCAATTTTAACCTCCTAGACAGCACTTGGATACATCCAGAATCTTATAAAGTGGCTGAAAGGTAAGTTGATGGTATACAAAATTGATTCTCGAAGAATCAGAATGTTATTATTTAGAAAATGTCATATTTCTGTGGAAAGTTATGAATGAGCATACAGGATGCCTTTTATGCAAATTTATTAGAACCTAATTATCAGTCTATATCAAGGTTTTCCAACCTATTTGCATAAGGGGACATATTATAAATTAGTCATAACTACAGTTTCCAGATTTCAGTTTTGAGAGTACAGAACACGTCAAGAAAGTCTTCATTAAAATAGAGGATAGATATAGAACACGTAAATGATCAAAAAGTCTAGACAAGAGTATAAAAACTGTAACAAGTGTATATTTTTCATTTCTCAAATAAATAAACACGAGAAAGTTTTACTTATGTATATACAGTGAAACTCCTATTTAACATTTCTCTGGGGGAATAACGTTTTGTACACTAAATTGGTATAAGCACTAAATAGGGAGTATACACTATTACAGTAAGTAACTGTTAAATTTATTGCAGCAAAATTACTTTTTATCATTTTTTGTGTTTATGAATTTATTACAAATTTTAAACATACATAAGGTTGAAGACACCTGTGTGACCACTAATTTTTTTTACATATCAAAATATTTGTATAACTACCTGGTATGATTATTGTCATAAATTTGACTGTTACTCTTCCTTATGGCATTAACAATCAAATGTTTTCATTACGGTGATTTTCACATCTGAACTCGGACATGAAATGCTCAGAATATCCATGTACACAAGCAATTTTTTCATGTACAATCTGACCAGAGTCACACCTCACCTGACTATAAGTTAGCATTCATCACTATTTTTACTGCTCACCGAGTGATGGATTTTATTGAAGTTTCTATAGCTGTTCTGTTGTTAAGGCATAGAAGACAAAAGTGGTGGATTCATTCTATAACTAGTGAATGACTAATAAAAGAAAACTTTTATTTATTATTTTATTATTATTTTAACGAAATCATTTCTCCTGATTTTTTTTAAGTTCTATAGAATGTTCCTCAGTTCATTCAATGATTTATTACACGTAGTGAACACTCAACTAAAGAAATATGCCATCTTCCATTGCTTCAGAAGAGGTCGTAATTACTTGAAAAAATTTTTTATTTCATTGTTATTGCCATAAGACAAAGTAACAATTAAATTTTGGACGTAGTAATGATACCAGGTAGTTGAGATTGATTTACAGATAATATCTTAGGCTTTAAAAAAATAAAATATCTTAGTCACACATGATTTGACTCAATGATCAGTTCGGATATGAAAAAATCGCTCGTGCCCTGGTGTTCCAAGCATTTCATGTCCGAGCTCGGATGTGAAAATCGCAGAAATGATAATATTTGATTGTTATTGCCATAAGGTAAAGTAACAATGAAATTTATGACATAGTAAAGCCACCAGGTAATTGAGATTGACTGACAGATAATATCTTGAGTTTTCAAGAAAACTTTTTTCTATACTGAAAGTATGGTAACAATATTAAGTATTGTAATTCACTTTATTAATTCTGTCTTTCCATTATTAACAACTATTATCCTAGAGAACAGCCACTTTTTATATCTGACTGATTAGTAATAACTCACTGTAAATAAAATGTATACCCCGATTTATGCCAATTCAAAGTTACATCACTGATCAATTAATGCTTGCATATTGATTTACATCATTTTGAATCGATGTTAACTCAGTTACTATTTTATTGAGATTTGAAGGAACTGAAATTTCACTAGAATTTATTTTCTGCAAGTCATTTATTTTCATTTTTCATTATTAGATTTTTTTAATTGTTTCAGGATTATCAAAAGGTGCAATGCTGAAGTAGAGGAGATTGGATCCCAAAGATTTATTGAAAAGGTTAAAAGCATGGTGAAAAAAATAGGTGAGTTTTTGCATATCTTTGTCATTACATTTACTTCAACAGGGAGCTATCGAGCTCATCTTATGGCTGAAAAAATTCAAGAACAAGCACTTAAAAAATACTTGAGTTATCTCCAATAGCCACAACAATGTTTTTTACAACTTTGTTGTGGCTATTGGAGATACCTGAGGCAAGTATTTTTTTAAGTGCTTATTCTTTAATTAAATTTACTGAATTGTTATTCTTTAGGGACTATTATTAAGATTTTAAATTTAATTAAGTTGATAAAAATTTTATGTATTCACTGCCTCTTGAAAGGCTTATCAATTTATCATCCTGTTTTAACAGTTTCATTGAAAAATAATTAGTAATTACATGAGCATTACAAAATGCTGCTGAGTTTGTTTCATAACAGCTGTATAACTAACTATATTGACCACATTTGTTTCATAATTCATATCTGCATATTTTGTTTTTCTTTGTTAGAATACAGTATTCTTAATTAGATGATGCATTATTTTTCACTTTTTAATTTAAAATAAATAAAACTATCAAACAATTGATGTCATTAATTCATTTAATTTTATAAATAGAAATTCCATGCATATGGCACATTATAAGAATGTCAGTGTCTTTTTTTACAATATTTATTTTGTTGTGTTTTCCTGAAAATAAAACTTGAGCCTATTGCAGGGTTGGGACCATTATCAATGGAAATGAAGATTAGTGAAGAGCTTACTAAGTTAGTGACTGATGGATTGACACAACCGCCAGATCATGATCTTCGATCTGAGTTCACCAAACCCCTATTCCGTAGAGGAGTGAAATCATTTGAGGATCTTCGACCAGGGGATTTACTCTCAGGTAACTTAAAATTGAATCTTTTCTTTTCCTCAACAGCGTCATTATAATTATAAGAGTAAGTAAAATGTTCCTGGCATATAGTATGGAAAAGTACACACTCTCATTTATATGAATTTATACAAAGATGTTATACTATTATTAATTGCCTTACCTCAAGAATTGATGATTTGTTAAGCTAAATATATTGTATAATGCAAAAATAATTATTTTACTGTTAGACACAAAAATCTGATGTGGCCACCACATGACTTTCTCCATACCTGTAATATTTCTAAAAATTCTAATTAGATTAAATGATAATAAATATTTTAAGGAACTGCGAGAAAAATTAAAAGACTTCAAAGAACAGAAATAAACTCAATCCATAGCCTTCTGATATTGGATATAGTCAAAAAGCTCCAACAATTAAGAAAATAAAAAGGAGCATTACTTGCATGTAACTAGGCGTAAAGTGTTTATAGTTGTCACCAATAGGTGGTGTGGTGGTGGCAGCTAAAAACTTAGTTTTTAAAATATCTCTCAAACAATGCATTATATGGGAAAATGTTTTGAACAAACGTAGAAAATTAAATTTCTTACAACTTTTATTCCAGTACTTTTTTACATCAAATATTAAAGCAACTATTTACAGAAAAGTGATAAATGACAAGACTCAACACCCACTTCCAGTTGATCGATTTTTAGCAAAAACTAATCAGTTCTTGTGCCTTTAACAAAAATGTCAAATATAAAATTTCCCGTTGACCTGATTATCAGTTTTTATAATTTCCATCACAGACACACCCACAGACATCATGAAGAAAATAGTCAAACATGTTCAGGGGACCTTAAAACATGTATTTCCATTGAAATCTCAAATTTGATTTTTTTCGTGAAAACATAACTTTCTCTATACTTCATATATGGAGAAAGTAATAACCTATCTCAACCTGTTCCCGACAGTGAGCCACATTTGAGTTTCAAAATATCTGATAACCCACAGAAAACCCAAGCATGCCCATTGCAGCTATGCTTGCAATTAATTGTAGTTAGAATTTACCAATTAGTAGTAGTGGAAGAAAATCAATCAAGGAAATGAGGAGAATTTTGCCAGGCTTTATATCAGGGCTCGACAAATCCTGGGGCCAGGTTGCCATGGTACCAAAGATTTTCATGCTGGCACCTAGATATTATATATGTGTGCTGCAGTTGGGTTTTGGTTATACTGTCGTCATGTGCTGTATTCATATTATATTGTTGGGCTCCACAGAAGGAGCAACAAAATAGAATATAATAAATCTGTTGGAAGCATTCAAGTTCCTGGAAATAAGGGCAACCTTGTTCATAAACTACATATGCTGTAAATGACATGAATAAAATTCCTCATAATAAAGCATTTTCATTGCTTCATCATTAACTGTATGCCTTAAGCACCTCATGAAGAAGCAGATTGAGCTTAATTTATTACATAGAGCATCAATGTGAGTGTCCTAAGACAAGTTACTATCAAGATGTACGCTAAGAAATTCCATATTATTAACATTAACACTTGATTTTGGTTAATTCTTAAGAGTAGGCTTTCAGAATGCTTAGTATTAAAGAAGAAAATTACAGAACATTTACCATAAATACCCACGTATAATGCGCACTTTTTTTCGAAATATTCGAGTTAAAAATTAGGATGCGTGTCATACGAGGGTGCATAATCTTCCTATTTTCATTTGACCTCATATTTCCACAATTTCGGCACAGTAATTACTGCCCGGGTATCCTCATATTTTTATTGGTGATTTTTACGAAAAGTAAGATAGATAATAGTAAAAATTTATTAACAAATTCTATAAACATACATTAATTAGATATGAAAAGAATGAAATCAGTATTTATTCATTTTAAAAGCCAAGAAATTCTTCGTCACTGGACCATTCTTCTTCGATGTTGTTATAGGAATCGTCATCGGCCTTGGTAGATGGGTGGTTAGCGTGTCTGGCTCCCAATGCTAGGGTCGCGGGTTCGAATCCTGCCGAGGGCATGGTTGTATGTGTTCGTCTTTGTTAATGTTATTACACTCATTGTAAAAGGCCGTTAACGGCTGTTTATGAGCTAATATAAAATAAATAAATAAATCTTACGCATGACGTCACCCTACACCGGCTCCCGGCCTGGTGGTGAGGTACTGGTATTACTTACAGTTAGAAGCAATGGCAGCTGATGCCTTTGAATACGCTGGGAGTTGATGCTTCTTGTAGAACTAAATAAAGTTATCATTCCTTACCTTTCTCTCAGCATTCATACGTGATTTATTCTTGATTCTTCGAGTCTGTAGTTAATTATGGTTATTTGCTATCGTGTTTACTTGCTCCCGAGTGTTCTAATAAGGGTAAAACGGAAGGTTGGGCGAACCCGTCCACCTCAGGCATGACAAAAATGTATGTAAAAAACATAGGATTATCGTCATTCCATTTTATTAGCTCAAAGAATGTCATATGCCATACTATGAAATTAATACAATTTGATTTATTGTGTATGTCCTAATATCACCTTGTAAGTAAACATAAAATATGTAATGATTGAGTTAGCTGACGTTCTTTTGGAACGTTATTCGAAAATTTCATTTCTCACTTTCATTATGTTACCAATTCATTATACCAATAATTCGATCATTGCTTTAGAACATGTTACACCGTCTACTTTATTCTGGAATAGTAATGCTAAAAAAATTGGTGCACACAATATGCGGGTATATAGAAAAATCATAGATTACGAGGCTGAAAATCCCCCTGCGCGTTATTCGAGGGTGCGCATTATACGTGGGTATTTACGGTATTTTTTATTTTTAAAATTTTCCAAAAATGTGAAATACTTGGGGAATTTAAATTCCTTAAAAGATGTATTTTACTAAAACAAACCTTCCTCAAAAGAAATTTTTGAAAAAATTCATTAAATATAAAAATACATTTTTGCTTCCTCCTCTGGGGAGAGGGCAACCCTCACTGTTGCAATGTAAAGCCTTACTAGATCTTCCCATCCATGAAAACTCTACTCCTCTAGCTTCAGTATTTCAAAGTTTTAACTTTCTGACTTTGAAGTCATCTAGCTGAAAATGTATGATATGCCAGGAAAATCCAATTCATGGAAAATTCATAGACTAATAGGATCTATCAAATTCAATAAGATTTTTCCAAATATCTCTTAAAACAAAAAATTTTTTTGTCAACAGATAGTGTGACCAAATAAGCTCATTTTTTATTTTAAGAGAACATGCTAACAAAACAAGGGGAAAATACCTCTAGAGGAGAAAGACCCTCTCAGGGGCAATCCAAGCCCACATGCAAGCAACACAGAAGCTAGCATTTCAAAAATTTTTCTTGACTTTTTTTATATTATTACAACACATTTGTATTCATTTAGAGAGCATTTTGCCTCGTCATGACAATGAAAGGAGATTGTCACTTTGTAGATGAGATAAATATCAGTAATTTTCTAAAACGATTTTGTTCCTGAGTTGAAGTAAAAATATTTACGCATAAATATCAAACTTAATCATTGTGCCTTGGGTGCAAATCCAAATCATCCACCTGTTTATTATTCTATAGATGCATTATCCCTTTAGTGGTATAGCTGTACTCCGATTTACATCGAGAATGCATTCCTGAATAGTGAGACAGAAATCAAAGCAGTTTTTATCATAAGTATCAGTGATATGAAGGGAGATATGTGCAGGAGTTATGAACAGCTTGGCACAACTGATTCAGCATGGGACAATTCTGTGTTTTTCCCTATGCAAACTTGCATGGAAAAAAACTTAGGAAATGGATCCTATGTAAAGAATGCTAGGTGAGGATACAGATGAGAATTATTTGTCTGAGTAAATGAATACGCTGCATCTCTTGATCACCTGCAATAGGATCGCAACATGGCTGCATTTTATTCTGAATTTTGGGCTTACTAGTTGCCTGGCCGCACGAAATTTTTCTCACTCAGGATTGTAGAAATAGAGAGACTTATTTGGTAATTCCACATAATCAGGAACTATGTACGTCTTATTTACTGCAAATTATTAATTAGTGAAGTAGAAAAAAATGCCTATTCTTTAAGATAATAGTGTTTAAGAGTATAAAAACAATTAATAAAGTGAATTAGAAATATTAATATTGTTACCAAACCTTCAGTATAGAAATAAAAAATATTCTTTGTAAACTTAAGTAATTATCTGTCAATCCATATCATGAGAACTAAAAATGTTATTAGAATGAAATCTATTCTAAAAATAACTTTCAACATTTCTGCACATTTTGTTTGTTTGATGTACTCCTCTAAATTAATTAGGGGAAAAGTTATCCGCAAACTGACTTTTTCATATCTCCATAACAAAGCAGGAGAAAGAATAATGTTATTAGAATTTTTAAATGAATTTGATTAATATTATGTATTTATCATTTACTAGCAGAATATCCTGTTCTTTGCCCAGAGTAATTATAATTAATATCTTGTAAAGTCTCGTTGGCAGGTACCTATAATTTTCATGGTTTTGAATTACCGTAAATGCTGGCATATAAGTTGACCTTTGAAGCTCAAAAAAAATTCCAAAAATTTAGGTTGACTTTTACGCCGAATATAAAATGTGACTCTCAACACATTGTCATCGGGAAACGTAGTACTACATGTTTCACCGCCCGACCGTTGTAGTCTGGGCACATATTAGTACATAATTTGACTATGCATTAGGAATCGCATCACTATGTGTTTCACAGCCATGCTATCGAGTGCAGCACACGTTGGACTATGTATTTAGGTGTCCTTGTACGCTGCTGCCACACTACAGATCCATGTAACTATTATAGCTGGACTTTGAGATATGATAAAGTAGATGCAGTGAGTGTTAGTTATTCACGTGCAGTCTCTTGTTTATGCCGTTTTGCAACTGTTTGCACCTGTTGATGCAAGTTCAGAATATTCATTGATTTTAGGTGATTGTTACATTATGAAATTGTATTATTATATCCTAGTATTATATTTTATTATAATAATTTATTCATTCAATAAAGGTGATGTCTGCCAGAGAGGTTGATTTAGAAACGGACGACTATAAGGAAGAAATTTTCACTGATAATTTATCAGAGGTCCCAAATGATGCAAAAATAGAGGTAGCTGATAATAATGACTTTTCGAATGATAGTGATGACTTTTTGAGTGATAGTGGTGATTTTTCTAGGCGAAGAAAACGCTTGCCCTTATTGCCGTTACCACCATCCAGTGACAGTGATTCAGAAACAGTTGATGATGAAGCAAATTTTACTGAAGTACCTTTTTGGTCAGAAATTTATGTTACACCAGTTCTAGAACCTTATGCTGAACAGCCAGGTTTGAGAATATTGTCCAATGATCCAAAAAATGTAAACGATATTGTCAGTTTATTTATTGGAGACGATTTACTGATGATGATGGTAAATGAATCGAACAGGTACCATGCTCAAAATTCTCACAAATATAAATTATTGAAGAAAAGTTTGAAGTGGAAGGACATTACACTATTGGAAATAAAGAAGTTTTTAGGATTGATTCTCCTAATGCCATGAGTGCGGAAGGAGACTATGGATGAGTATTGGAGTACCGAACCAACAATTGAGACTCCTTTCTATTCTGAAATGATGAGTAGAGACAGATTTCGTCAAATATGGCAAGCATGGCACTTCTCTGACAACTCAAAATTTTCACAAAATTCAAATAGATTATTTAAAATTGAACCTGTTTTGAATTATTTTGTGTCCAAATTTAAAAATGTATACAAGCCTAAACAAGAATTATCACTCGATGAAAGTATTATACCATGGCGTGGAAGACTATCTTTCCGGACTTACAACCCTGCAAAAATAATAAAATATAGTCTTCTTGTCCGCATGGTATGTGAAACAACCACAGGATATATATCTAATTTAGAAATATATAGTGCAGAAGGGAAGAAGTTAGAGGAGACAATCATGTCTGTTTTAGCTCCACATATCGGTTTATGGCATCATGTGTACATGGACAACTATTACAACAGTGTGCACACAGCTGAAATTCTACTAGAGAACAAGACAAGAATTTGTGGGACAATTAGAATAAACGGGGGTCTGCCTCAATGCTTGAACAATGTAAAACGAAATAAATCCCAGTCCACCTTTCAAATAAAAAAGGATGTACTCGTGCAAATCTGAAACTCAAAAAAGGAAGTTTGGATGATCTCCTCAATTCACTCCTCGGAAATGGTGGATACTAAGAAAATCAATGACCAAGTACAATTAATACGTGAAGGGAGTTGATTATTCAATCTTGAGAAAGACAAAGAAATGATCCAAAAGAGCAGTGATGTATTTATTCAATGCATTTAGAGTGTACACATCATTAAATGAAAAAAATTATAAAAATTTTTTCACACTTGCACTTCACTGGTTTGAAGATCAAAATCTGAACCCTGAATCCAACATTCAAGAGGCAGATGTTTCTCTCCTAAGTGTGATCCACTAGGAAGGCTTTCAATAGATATGCGAAAACATAAATAACAAAAAATAATCAGTGTTGGAAAGAAAAAGTATCCTCAAAGACCCTGTCGGGCATGTGCTAGGCATTAAAAAAGAAGTGAAATGACTTACATTTGTGCATTTTGTATGTATGTATGTATGCCCAGTCAATTCGCCTCTCTTACAGCACAAATGGGTATCTCAGAGGTAGTGCAATGAATAACCGGGGAGGGAGGAGGGAAACCAGGTGCCGGCATTTGCCTGCTCTTATGAAGAACACCAGGGGGGCCAACAGCTTAACGTCCCTTCCGAAGGACGGAACAGCTGAATTTGCACGGTCTCCTCAAACTACGCAAACAGGGGGCCGTGTGACCTTGAGAAAAATCCTACTCGCGCAGGATTCGTACCCGATGACTTTTTTAAGCATCGGGCGAGTAGCAGCCAGCGTCCTAACCACTACACCACCGGCACCCCCTTGCATTTTGTGGTGTACCTCTTCGTAGAGGTAAATGCTTTGAGCGGTACCATACTGTGTCCGATTACTAGAAAACATTTTTCTGTGTAATTATGACTGAATTAAGATTGCATTTTCAATAAAATAATCTGACAAAAATAAAATGTAGAATTGTATTTTTTTACTCACCGAAATTGTAAATATGTAAATAAATATAAATTTGACTAAACGGTGTTATAATATATATTGTAGTTAGTGCACATTCCAAATTTGACCTGAAAATATTGAGTATTTTTGAAATTACAAAAGTTTAAGTATAATCCTACATAACAACCTGCATAAGCAAAAATGGCAGCTGCAGAGAAGACGCGGCGCAAAAATATGTCCGATGTTAAAGTGTTAAATAACAGATAAAAAACATTGGTATTTACAAAAACATTTTATCTTACAGCATAGGTGATCGCCATTTTGAATCAGCTGCTCCATTGTTTACATATTGTCATTTATTTTAGAAGATTTAAGATAATTATTTTTAATAGTTAATAAAATTAAAATTGTAACTTTTGTTTTTATTACTGAACCTCAAAAATATAAACGATCTATTGCAATTACAGGAACAAAGGATAAGTAGAAATACATTCTGTCAATAGATGGCAAAATGGTATATGACTGATCTTTCTTAAACTAAACAAATGATTTAATAACTCAAAAATTGGCACTGCATTTTTTGGAAAAGGTTACATTTAGGTTTTAAAAACCATAAAATTCCCAGTTTTCTTCATTCGAAGTTTTTTTTTTAGCGAAAAAGTTGGGGGTCGACTTATACGGCGAATATAAGTCTAGTCGTGTATTTACAATCCAAAAAATCGAGGTCAACTTATACGCCGGCTTATACGGTAATAATTTCTTTTCCTTTAACTCAGTTATCTTGAATAACATATTTAAAGCCATTTATAATAATTCTTTATAGACTATGTTGAGGGACTTTCCACTTTGCGAAAGAATATATAAATTATTTTCACTACTTATTCTTGAGCTTGCTATGTAAAAATGACTATGAGAAAGGCATTACTCGCATAACTCCATCTATTTCAACAGTGAATTCCCAATCATGTGTGTACTTCTACATGTAGGATATCCATCTACCCCAGTTTTTGTTTCTTTATTACACACCTTAGGATATTTTGTTGAACACTTAAGTACAGTAGAACTCCCAGATATCAATAGGGAAAAATCTCACTTTTAAAAATAATCCTGTAATGCTTAACATTAACTTTCAATCTAGATTAAATGCAGAAAATGTGTAAATGATTAATCATGAAATTCACAACTGTAAGATATTAATAATTTACTAATTAAACAATTTTTCTCAATACAAAATGATTATTCATATATAAAGAATAAACAACGATACACTTCATTTTTTTAAATTTCTACACAAACTTTCATCAGCATCATCAAGCATTGAAAAACTTCATTAAAGCCATTTTCCAAGATTAAAAAAAAATTTTGCCCGACTTAAACTAATAAATTGCATTTTCGGAATTTTCTCTTCAATGAATTTTGGAAAGGTACCCGCATTCAAACTTTCAAGCTTGTAATTTTAAGTATGTCATTTGCGAGATTTTTTTTTCATCTTATTTATTTTTAAAATCTTGCCGTCTTATAAGCCAAAAATGGTACTTCTTGAGGGTTGTGAGAGTTGGTGATCTTTCTTGGAGAAATGTTTTGAACTTTTGCATTGATATTTTGCAGGAAAAGTGAGAAATGTAACTCACTTTGGAGCATTTGTTGATATTGGTGTGGGAAGAGATGGACTACTCCCCAGTGGACGTCTGCGATTTGGTATGACGCTTCCACCATTGGGAGAAAAGGTTGAAGTGCAGGTTGTAGAAGTAGATATCCAACGAAGACGCATTACTCTAGATCTTGTGTCAGTCAGGTGATAGATATAATGCTGATGATGAATATTAAAATTTATGTTCAATTCCTTAGATGAAAAAATTCAAGGAATAATTTAAATTTTGAAGTTACTTTTTCTTTAGAGTAACAATTTTCTGTTATTTTGCTAAAATCTATATAAAATAATAAAATTAATAGAGATAACAGTTTTTCTGTTTTGTTTATTTTATTTCCTTTTGTCTGCTGCAATTGAGTAGTCATAAATAATAAGAAATGCCTTATCACAATTCATTCCTGTGTAAAGTTGTGCACTCAGAATGTTCGGAATGTATTTTAAGAAAGTGTTAATTTTCGTAGATTCAGTGGCAGATTTAGACTTTCAATGGCCTAAAGGCGCCAGAATGAATTTGAGGTTCTCTATAGAATGTGACCCATTGATTTATTATGCAAAAATAAAATTCTGATGGAAAAAACACTTCATCACTAACATATTTCAAATTCAATAAATAAATTATATTATAATTTCAACATTACAGTATTTATACCATAACAGCAAATAATAAGTGTATTACACCCACAAATTTCCTATCACAAACAGACAATTGAAAAGATAGTGAAAACTTATTCAGGGGATCTTAAAACGTGTATTTCTGTTGAAATCTCGTAATTCAATTTTTTTGTGAAAATAATATTTTCTCTGCACAGCTCTTGTCAGAAGAAAAAGAAGACTGCAAATCAAGATAGGAACTTGGAATGTTAGGAGGATGCTTAGGGTTGGAAATATAAAGCTAGAAATGAAAAGAGGTAAGATAAATGTCTTATGTTTGAGCAAACTTAGGCGAAAAGAAGATAGAGATATTTAGAGTGATGATCTTAGGGTAATACCATATTTACCTGAATCTAACATAAAATGACCCCTTTTTTAGCAGATTGTCAAAACAAAAAAAAAGAAATTTTATGACCTACTGTATTTACCTGAATCCAAGATGAGGTTTTTTTCCAAATTTCAACTTGCAAAAATCGGAGGTTTTTAAGTACAAAGTCGTATACCGTCAATACATTGCGGTTAATTGACAGTGCATCCATTCATCGTGCTTAAATTTGTGGCACATCAATTTGTCACATGGCATACCCGTCACGCATCAATACATTGCATGGCAAACTCATCGCGCATCAATTGATCGCTATACAATTTTGTCGCTAGATAAATTGGAAGGGGAGACACCATGACTGGTGTACGGCAGGGGGATACACTTGTTGAGTTGGGAGTCAGCCTCTGCCATACAACTAATGTATGTTTCCAGCTGATTTACCTCTTGCCTACGCACAATGGGTATCTAAGAGATAGTGCAATGAATTGCTGGATAGCAAGGGAGAAGAGAAACCCGGTGCCAACATTAGCCTACTCTTAACGAAGAATATCAAGAGGCCCAATGGCTTGATGTCCCTTCTGAAGGACGGAACAGCTGAATTTGCACGGTCTCCTCAAACCACACAAATGGGGCTGGGCGACCATGGAAAAATCCTACTTGCGCAGGATTTGTGCCCACTGCCTTTTCAAGCAGCAGGCGAGTAGCAGCCAGTGTCCTAACCATTACACCACCGGCACTCCCAATTCCTGCCATACACTATTCAATGTGTCCTGCGTAATTCGCCAAGAGAATTGTGATTCATTCTGGTATTATCGAAATATAAAGAAACATTTTTTGTGGACAAGTGGCTCTCTCTGCCATTCACCAGTCATTGTGTCTCGCTTTCCAATTTGTCTGGTGACAAATTTGTTGAGAGATGAATTGACATGCGATATATTCACACGCGACGAATTGACATGTGACGAACTGACCAAGACGAATTCTTGCACGACGAACTGACCAAGATGAATTGTCATAGATCAATAGGAAGTATGGTTACGCATTTAATCAATATTTTTTAATCAAATAATATCTACTACTACTATCTAATGGTATCTACTGAAACTTTTCATTGCAAACTTACGTTCCGGAATTTAATTAATCAAGTGTTAATTTAAGAATACATTTAAAAAATTCTTTTTTTAAACAAAAATTTGTAACAAACCATTTTAATTAACGAATGAACTATTACCTTTACTGTTTACATGTGTCCGAAATATACAACAAATACATTCAGTGAGGAATTAGGTCATCAAATATTTTTTCTGTTTTGACAATCTGCTAAAAGGGAGGGGTCATCTTGGATTCAGGTAAATACGGTAATTACATATGATTCCTGCAAAAATTAAGAGAGTTAAAAACGAGCAGAAATTTTTATTGGGTCCCATAATTTTCTTGATTATCCTTGGTCTTTGTATTATATCATTCATCATCACTCTGTATACTCTCTTCACCAGTGTCCTCACTCTCCCAATCTTTATCACTCCCAACTTTTTCCTTAGACTCTCAGAAACCATCATCCCACTCAACTTAAATCCATTAACTATTACTTCTGGATTCATCTGTTGCTATGATGCCTAGATCTATTGGCAGAGTATTGCAAGAGTAGGTTCCTTTTTCACTTGAAATATAAACACTTTAAATTATCTTTAAAATGCTTGCTGACAGCAACATCGAGAACTTGAAGCTGTAATGTCATCCCTCGAGGTATTATTACAAGTTTAATGAATCTTTAACTTTTGGAGTTGTGTCCTTTGAATGCATCTAGTAAAATCATCCCTGTTTTTCATAGTAGTGCTCCTGGTCTTCTATCCAGACGATGTGTAACCAATCTCTCATAAGTTCTTTCGGCACCCATCATTTTCATGACATCTAACTATAATTCCAAAAGGCATTTGTTAATTTATTATAGGATAACATATGGTGATAATTTTGCTACGTCTACTAAATAGTCAACATTGCTGCAGCTCACATTTTTTCATTACCTATCGTTATTGTCACAGAAATTGCACTTTTACATTGACAGTGCAATTAGATGGCATGTCAGAGAAAACTAGTGTTTCATCAGCATTGCATATTTGACTCAAAAGATAATGGTTGGTTTTTCTAAGCCCAACTACTGAACATATTTGGTGTATATTTTGAACACACATATTCAATATAGGTATACTAGTTCATTGAAATGGTTTGTTAAAAATTTTTGTCGGAGAAAAAATTTTTTTTTATGCATTTAAAAAAATTAATACTGTATTGATTGAAATCCAGATCGTAAGTTTGAATGAAAAATTTCAGAAGATACAATTCATTTTTATTGTTTCATTTGTTTAAAAAAATATCGATTAAATGCAAAACCATACATCCTAAGTTTCTATGACAATTCATCATGGTCAGTTTGTCATGCATCAATTCATCGTGAGACAAATCGGAAGGAGAGGCTGGTGTGCGGCAGGGGGAGATACTTTTCCACTACAGAATTTTTCTTTATATTTCAATAATACCAGGATGAATCACAATTCTCTTTGCAAATTACGCAAGGCGAGACACATTGGATGGTATACGGGAAGGGGTAACTTCCAACCCACTCAACCCAACAAGCGTCTCCTCTGCCGTACACCAGTCATGGTGTCTTGCCTTCCAATTCATCTTGTGATGAATTTATCTCGCTATGAAATTTTCATTTGCCGTGCAATGTATTGTAGCCTGACGAGTTTGTTGTGTGATGAATTGACACACAATGAATTGATGGTATACTGCTTCGTACTCGAATTAAGATGACCCTTGATTTTTGCAAACTGAAATTTGGAGAAAAATTGTCATATTGGATTTGGGTAAATATGGTAATATAATGGGAAACGAGAATTTAAGGAGAGTACCATTAATTTTAGATAAAAAAGCAGGACAGCTAAGCGACCCTTTAATGTTAGTGGAGGTCGAGGCAGACCCGGTAAATTTATTAATTACACAAGTATTGATGCCAATGAGTGATCAAAGCAAGGAGAAATTGAATGAGTTGTACGATCAATTCAAGTACCTAGTTATGATAGAAGTAAAGGCCAAAAAGAGGATTAGAATGGCTAGTATATTGGGATTTTTGCCTAGGAAAGAGGAATGTTAGAAGACAAAATGGTAGAATTTTATTTATTTATTAATATAATTTCACATACAGCGCAAGCCTTATTACAGTGAAATATTATGACTGAATCAACAATACAACACAAAAATAAACACCCTAGTAAGAGAGACAAAATAAAAAAGGCAAATGAAGGGTAACTAAGATTGAGGTTTGAAGGATGAGATAAATGCCCCTAGTGACTGACAGAAAGCATTTGAATTTGGGGGCTGAGAATTAAGGAGAAATGGGAGGCGGTAAAATAAAGTGCTCTGTATCACTGAAAGTCTTGGAACATTAACATGCAGTAAAGTGGAGGGACAGACTGAGTTGGAATACAGAACCAAAATGAGAATGAAGATCAGGGCAGTCGACTTGAGCATTGAGGATATTATAATCTTATTTTGCAAAAAGAGTGGCATTTCGAAGAGAAGGAAGACAAATTATTACAATCTTTGTAATGAAATTTAAGATACTGTCTAGAGAGGCAAGGTTAGAGGAAGCTGAATGGGGCAACAGTATGTAATAACAGGAAGGACAATCTCACAGAAGTAGGTATAAGACCTAGGGAGAGGAAGTGTTTTTTTTTTCATTTTTCTCACCTAAAAATCTACAAAACAACCAATTAAGACAAAATTCATAATATGTTTGGCACATTTTAAAATTTCTATCTCCAAAACTATAAGTTGTAATTATGTGCTATCGCTGACTTTTTCGTGGCAAATGTACTTTCTTTGAATAAAGTTTCTAACTGGTGCTTCGCAGATCATGTAAGAGCTGGGGAGTTTTTCATATATGAAGTACATTGGATTTACCGAGGCAACGCTGGGTAATTCAGCTAGTTATACATAAATTGTTCCGGGTTACAGTATTTTTTCTGATCCAAAAAACAGGGAGGAATGACTACAACTGAACTAACTTATCACCAAATTTTATATCCAGATCATGCTTGTGTAATTTACTCTAAAGCAATACAATTAAAACCTATCTAACAAAATCCTTTGATTTTGCACGGCAGTGAGCTGTATTTTAACAATAACTATCAAACTGTTTTTCTTTTATGATAATTTTCTGCATGATTTTGGAACTACATACGTGAAGTATATTGGATTTACCCTAGCCAAGCCGGATACTTCAGCTAGTGCTACTATATTTCTAACAAAAATAGTCCAAAATAAAGTAAATTGTTTAACGTTAATATATAACCTTTTCTGATGTATTTATTTAACTCGCAATATATACGGCCCTCGGTAGTTATTTCTTTTACAAAATAAGTTGAAGTTAAGTAAAAAATATTAAATGAAAATGCTCAAGTTAAGAATTTTTTGGGCACTGCTTTTAGCGCCACCAGAGCATTCGGTATCTCAGCAAACTAACACTGCCACCATTCTAGTAACTAACACGGGGATTAAGTATATGTATGAGGAAGATGCATAATACTGAATACGAAATACTGAAGAGGAACTCAAACCAAACTAATCCATTTTCAAATGCTAAACACGCTTAACAATGACAACTTTTCGCCATCTCAAATTTTGTTTTTGATAATACCCCTGTTCGCCGGCTAGCTGTTGTGACGCTGGAAGCAGTGGCCGACGAATTTTTAACTTATACGGATAAAAATTATCATAATAGAGAAAACCTTTTACACATAATTGATTTTGATTCGTATCAATTATAACTTAATGTAATTAACGACACGATTAGATGAAAAGACTATTTAGTCATATGCTCGTCAAAATAAGTACATTTATCTATCCAGTGCTGTTTTTCCAACAAAAGTGCCGGAATGTGAAAGATGTGAGTGAGAGAGAAAATAGGAACTGAATGTAAATTGTCAGCGGAGGAATACGTGTAATTGTACAACTAAAACGTCATTACATTGCAAACAACTTCGTTTCATTTGTTATAAGTTATGCAAACTAGTACTTTTTGCATTGAAGGTTCCGGAACGGCGTTCTGGTGCGTTCCGGCAAAAAAAACACTATCTAATTAACACTAACAACTCCGCCATAAACGCTTTCGCCACCGCTCGCTTAACTCTTCCGCATGTTCTTCGCTCTTTAATATATTCCCTCTTACCGATAAAAATATAGATAGATTTTTCTTTTTTCTGAATACATTTTCAAAATTTCTGCACATTCCAACAGCTTGGTGTATTCATCAATACTAAGCAGAAAAGAAGTTTTTCGGATACCGACTTTTTATGTCTCAATGAAAAAATTGAGGCAAATGTTGAGTTTGATTCAATTTTATAGGCGTCGTATAAGCTTTTCATATTTTCCTTTACATAGCAAATCGTTCACAACCATTTCAGCGATATCCTTTACAAAATACTTTCGGATCATTAAAATCCGAGATTAACGATGCGTTAAAAATTGATTTTAAAACTCACAGTAAACCAAAATTTCGTTTTTCAACTTTTAACAATTTTTCTATATCTAAAAATTAATTATAGATATACGGAATCGTTATAAAATTTTCTATTCGTAAAGGTCAAAGTTACTTTTTCTGGGGTTATGACATTTTAACGAAAGTGAAGGGCCGAGCGGGAATGAAGTTTGACAGCTGGGTACATGGGATGTCATTAATATTTGAGCAGTATTGTGTAAATTGAGTTCACTCTATCATATTTTGCATCAACAACCATATCTGAATAATCGCGTATTTTAGGAAAGTATCATAATAACATAAATAATTAAATATGCAATTTAAACAATAGAGTTGGTAAAAGATAAGTCAATCGCGATATTATAACGACTGATGGTTGGCTACTGCAGGATTTTTTTCTGGGGTCTTGAAGTAAAATTGAGGATGAACTATTAAATATAACATATTATGCATGTCGATTCTCATTCATCAATAATAAAACTTAAGTATGGACGATAACTACATTAAGTTATGACATAAAAAATTATATCGCGAAATAGTGTGACTATAACTGCCATCTATCATTCTTGCACTTCCAGAAATTGCTAAGTTTGGCTCAAATATTCGTTTGACTAGCGTCGTGCGTTGTAAAGTCTGAGTTGCGGAAGTTTACATTATTGAATTGGTGTATTGAGAGTGCTGTTGGACATTTGTTTTGTTATTTGTGATTATTTTAAGAACTAGCCTATTCGTTATATCTATTTATAGATATGAAAATGGAATTTCGGAGTTTGAGTATTGTTGCAGAGTAAATATTCCGATCGTTCTACTTCTGGCGCAAGGTAAATATGCTTAGAATGTTTTTCGCAGTAACAGTTGTTTTTACAAAGTAGCCCATGTGTTCCATATTGATTTAGCAAATTACAATTTTGGGATACCATGTCATGGGAGCAACTTGCGGCGAGTTGTTTGTTAATCATTCTGTTAGGTACTTCATTTATTTTCTTACAATTAAAATTTTATTAATTAATCAATTATTAATCCTAATGTGTTGTAGTTGGGGTGAAAGCCAGGTGGCAACAGTAGTTCTAAATATCTTAAGCATTTTAAAATGATTATGTACAATGGAATCATTAATATTGTTAACTTGGCGTTAATTGCCGAATTAGAATTTTCTAGACCCGGAATTAGCATTCATGGTCCCAGTACTCGGGATCTGTAGTGAATTATTTTTTATATCCTTTAGTAACTGTAATTATTGGTATTATTTGTTCTGAAAGTGGATCAATGACAAGCGTTTTATGTTATCTTTACCCATTGTCTAAGACTAGATGAGAATCGCGATAAAAAATGTATTCTAGAAAGCTTCAGATTCGATTTCTCCAGTATCATGGATATCTATTAACCATTTCGTTTTCACACGTTGCCCTGCAATTCAACGGACGGGCAAGTTATATTCATTTATAGATCGACTATTTGATATTACTAGCGAAAGAAGAATCTCAATGTCGGTCAATACTACCATCGGTCATATTTTTTCTCGGGTCTTCCAATATAGGCCATGGCATGTTTGCAGATGTAGGACAGCATTGAAAACTATTTTTTGATTTGAAATAGGAATTTATTATATTTATATTATATATATTTCAAATTTTATGCTGTATTAGATGTTAGGGTTTTCATTTTTATATAAAGTTCAATTGAAATCAAGTTTAATTTTCAGTATTTCCCCATTTTTAACAAATTTGCAGTGAATGATATTGAGGGGAAACAATTTCATAAAACTAATTTGGTTTAGACAATGGTGCTCAGATTTGAATGATTTGCTAAAAGAAAATAATGTCTCATGACAGAATTCGATCTCTGTCCATGCAACAACATCATTTACCACGTCCCTTATTATCTTGTAATGCAATGGAAAAGAAAAAACTTCATTGTGATTTAATAATTCAATTTCTCAGAGCGCATCTGTCAATTGTTACTTTGTTATTTGTGAAATTTGATTTATCCTGAGAGACTCTTCATCAGGTTATACACTCACTCTTGCAAGTTGGTAGACACTAGCTTCCAGTACTGATCCATATTTCTTGGGATTTTGATACTCCCAGATGTACTATGAATAGTTTTAACAACAAGCAAAAGAAGAATTGTTTAATACTTAAAATTTGAGGTGCTCAGATTACTTATCATAATATGACACCGATTCCACATTTACATTGAAACCCTACATGCTGTTGAAAGTATATAGCAGGGGTGGCCAAACTGCGGCTCACATTTACATGCAGCTCTTTAAACTTAGTATGCGGCTCTTTTAAATTTCCATTCAGAGGCATGTCAATGTTTTCGCTACAGAACACAATGACGTAGTGTGACTTGAGACGTGGAGGATGCCTAAGGGACATGCACTATATCTGAATTGCTTTGGATACAGGTTGTTTTACTGATTGTAAGTTTATGAGCACAGAATGTTTCCATGTGGCTCTTGAACCTCAGGAGATTATTGTATGTGGCTCCATGGGTAAGTTAGTTTGGCCACCCCTGGTATATAGCTACTAGTAGTAGGGGTGCTAATGGACCACATCTATGCATTAATGAAAAATCTTTATTGAGCTGCTGTATCCCACCATTGAAAAAGAAGCAGTAGAGCTGTATGCGGTAGTGATTATTTCCATACATTTTCTTCATAAATTGATTTTTCGTACCTTTAAATGTATTTAATTTTCTGCCTGTTCTTCCTTTTTTTGGAGCCATTCTTAAGGACATGCTCTTTTTTGCAAAAACATTTGTATCATCTAATATAAAGTTAATCTATGGGAGTATTTTTTAGATAACTAGTGTAATTGGCTGTCAAAAATGATGGGTATTCATGAATAAAGTGTTAAAATTAAGGCACTTTCCATTCTTCCTTCCTTCCAATCTTCCACTCTCATTCTTCTCCTTCTCTCTTTCCCATTCTACTCATTTCTCTTGCTCTCTTCTCTCTCCCCTAAAAAATGTAGTTCTCTCAACATGGTATTGCCTTAAATTTGTTCATTGCTATGTGGAGTTTAGGTTGAAATTAGTCTAGAAAAAATTCTGACTCAAACAGAATTAGACACTAAGCCACTGGGAACAGAGATAAAACTTCAAAAGAAATGTGCACTTCACCTATCATAACTAAGGTAAACATATTCCTTCATGACAATTTCTGATTGGCTTCAGCCACTGAAAACGCTTCCAAGCATGACACATTGCATACACACAGATATACAGGGAAAGGAGTTTATTAAATAAGATGCCGGTAAGTTGTGTATAGTTCCTTTCTCTCACAAAGTCACTAGACATGCCATCGAGTGCTGCCTCACCACTGAAAGCTGGAACATTTACTTGTGTAATGATCATTACCAGTTATAAAATCAATCCTAGATTTTGTAATTTCTTAGTTGAAATCATTATTATTTGAGTCTTCACTTTTAATGACACAATATTTTTTAATCATTAGAGCTATCAAAATAGTTTCTAAGAATTGTGTTTATTTACTTCTTTGTTTCTCACTCATGAAAATAGGTCTTAGTAGGCAACATGATTGTCTTTTTCAAAAGCCAAGTAAAATACAAAATTTGATACCATGTTGTTGCTGTGTTTGCTTTTTTGTTTGAACTGCAACTTTATTCGGACTCCTTATTGTTAGTTGTTATAAATCACTCCTGAAAATCTGAGGAACGTGTTGGGCATTTTAATAAACCTAGTATTTAAAATATATATAAATAGAGTGAAGGATTGGGCGATAGGTTACGGGAGCTAGGTAGAAGAATGGAGGGCTTGAGGACAGTTTGGGAAATAGGGAGAGAAAGAGAGGTTTAAAAGAATCAAAGAAATTATAATAAAAGGCTGTATTTTCAGTCCGTTGGTCTAACAATAAATGTCAAGCTATTAAAACAAGAAAAACTCAATCAAGAATGTAAATAGAAAATAGAAATTTGGCAGAGATTTATATAATGAGCTAATCAGAATTTGTTTATTCAACGTTAACATGCCAATTTAAGAAATTACCGTTTGTGGCCCACTTTGAGGGAGGGTATATTGCACTTCCTGCGTATAAAATTTATAAATTTTAATTTAATGAAACAATATTTTATGTGGGGCGACAATTACAAAACATATAATTCACATTATAGTATATTCCAGAGAGTTAAAATAATTTTGGTCAGCTAAAGTTATCTAACTAAACAAACAAGATGGAAAAGTAGACTCCATAAATGGACTACACAGATATTTCAAAGGCGTTCTTAATGGGAAATAGGTATGAAACGGTATGGAAAGATTGGGCGATTCTCGAATTTTTATTCACGTAACTATAAGTCGTAATTATATGCTGTCGGGGACTATCTTGTAGGAAATGTTTTCTATCCAAATAAATTTTTTAATCGGTATCTCATAGATCATATAACAGACGTGGCCAAACCGCGGTTCGTGAACCGCATGCGTCTCTTTTATCCTAGTATGCGGCACTTTTAAGTATCCATGCAGAGGCGTATCAACGTTTTTCTCTACAGGACACAATGACGTAGTGTGACTCGAGACGTGTTTGGGATGCCCAATGGATATGCATTATATCCGAATTGCTTCGGATATATGTTATGTTTTGCTGTTCGTAAATTAATGAGCGCAGAATATGTCATGCGGCTCCCGAACTTCTGAAAATCATCGTATGCGGCTCCGAGGGCAAGTAGGTTAGGCCACCCGTCATATAAGAGAATGGGAGAGAAATATATGGATTTTTAATTGTTGTTTGCTCAGAGAACCGTCTTCGCGATCGATGTAAACAAAATATGCGATGTTTTTCTCTGGATTTTCTCGAATTTTTATCTCCGATACCATAAGTCGTAATTATGTGGTCCCTGGGACCATCTTGTAGTAAATGTTGTTCTCTATCCGAATAAATTTTTTTATTCTATACCTCACAGATCATATAAGAGAATGGGAGAGAAATATATGGATTTTTAATTGTTGTTTGCTCAGAGAACCGTCTTCGCGATCGATGTAAACAAAATATGCGATGTTTTTCTCTGGATTTTCTCGAATTTTTATCTCCGATACCATAAGTCGTAATTATGTGGTCTCTGGGACCATCTTGTAGTAAATGTTGTTCTCTATCCGAATAAATTTTTTTATTCTATACCTCACAGATCATATAAGAGAATGGGAGAGAAATATATGGATTTTTAATTGTTGTTTGCTCAGAGAACCGTCTTCGCGATCGATGTAAACAAAATATGCGATGTTTTTCTCTGGATTTTCTCGAATTTTTATCTCCGATACCATAAGTCGTAATTATGTGGTCTCTGGGACCATCTTGTAGTAAATGTTGTTCTCTATCCGAATAAATTTTTTTATTCTATACCTCACAGATCATATAAGAGAATGGGAGAGAAATATATGGATTTTTAATTGTTGTTTGCCGAGAGAACCGCCTTAGAGATCGATGTAAACAAAATAGGCGATGCTTTTCGCGAGATTTTCTAGAATTTCTTTTTCCGAAACTATAACTCGTAAGTATGTGGTCTCGCGCACTTTCTTATAGTAAATGTTGCTTTATATCAGAATAAATTTTTAAATCTATATCTTACAGATCATATAAGAGGTAGGGAAAGAAAAGTTGGGTATTTCATTGTCGCTTGACGGATGCCATTTAACGAGTATAGCTTGATTAAAGTAATTATGTAAATTGGAAGTTCTGATTGACGGATTCGGTTAAAAATCACAATTTGGCGATAAAATTTAATAATGATAACTCATACTTAATTTAATTAAAATCCGTCTAGCGGTTTAGCAGATGAAAGTTACGACGGACCAACCAGACGCGCCCATAAGGCGTTCCGCTATTTCCGCTTCGCTGGTAAAGAACGCCTAATAAATGCAGTAGTCCATCACCAACCGCGGTGGATACTTTCCTGGCTTGACCGCGGTTGGAGAGGGCCAAGGCTTATGGGAAATAGGGGGTTAGGGGGAGTGATCCTTGAGAGACATACCTTAAATTTTATAATGCATACAAAACACTATAAAACCTCTATTTATCGTATTTGTTATCATTATAATTCTAATATATGATAAAATTCTTTGTGGGAGGTCCTCCTGCTCCCTCCGTTTCCGAGGAAGTCTATAGATTACAGTCCTCTTCCGCCCATACATAGTCATAAAGTTGGGTTCTATTCCAGCAGCTAAGCCCTTAATACTGCCTTGCCAACCAGCGCGCTCCCGAAATTGCATATATTCATCCAAATCGTAGAAACTATTGATGTTATTGATATGCAGTCTTTTTTAAAATACCACAACCTTAGTATTTCTTTTAATAACTGATGTGACCCTCTTCATTAAATAAGAAAGAAGTTTCTCGCAGATCAGCATTTTTAAGTGTCGATTGGAATTTTAAAATTATTTATGTCTCTTATATTTGTTTATGGATTAAAGAAATTTTACCGTATTTAATGCCTTCTATACTTTCTGTGTTTGATATTTTTCACGTCTATAAGGTTCAATTTAGTAATTTTAATTAAATATATTTGAGTCTTTTCGGTACAGGAATCCATGATTAACATATGCACTCGGCTTCAACTAAAAATACCTGTAAAGGTATCAACCATATAAAATTTTGTTATGAAAATTCAGTTGTATACATTCACTTGCTTTTTACATGAGAAATCTGTAAAATATAACTAATTTATAGCCAGTTAAGGGGCACAGAAATACACACAACAAATAATGTTATAAATGCCGTGGTGATCAGGGGCCATTACAGGATTTTTTTCCAAAATACAAAATTGAGAAAGACAAAACAACCAGAAAATACAAACAAAATAAAAAATAGCTGTAATGAGGAGAGGAGATAGTAGCCGAGGGATGTTACCAAAATGACATGAGGATTAAATGTTATTGCAAAAAAATATGCAGATTAAATAACTGCAAAGAGTAAACAGACAGATGTAAATTCATAATAGTGTAATCAGACAGGAGCACCATTTCTTTGCTTGTACTACTTACACCTAGTAGAGCTTTCAGCCTCTTCAATAACAAAACTTTTTATAATGACGATATTTGTTCATTATTGACGGCCATGTGGTAATTAAGACTAGGCCACTTTTGACAAAACGTAAACTTAACGTAAATTAAAAGGCCCGTGGATTTTCTCCGTTATTGCTAGTGTTCAGTTTGATCGAAACTATAGGTTTAACATAAAAGAGGTCCAACACTTAAAAAATAATTTTTACTATAAAATGTTAGCAACAACATTTTTCTCATTGTATAGATTATATTTATCCCCTTTTCTATTAGACTGTGATATCGAAAGTCACACTGCACACTTATGTAGGGAATCAGACCGAAGAATTTGGAGCGGTTTTGCATACATTTATGTGCGAGCTGGAAAACCGCGGATACCGGAAACCGCGGTTGTAGAGTATTCTTTTTGTATGTAAGATTTGTATCTATGCATATCACGCTGAGAGAGATAGCTACATATTTGAGGGGGGAATGAGAAGGAGAAAGGGAGGGAGGATGGGAAGAAAAGAGGTTGGAGTAGAGGGAGAGAGGGATCATCCTGTCCCCTACTTGTGTGATTTGAGATGACCGCGCAAGTCCTTCGGAAGAGAGGTTAAGCAGTTGGCCTCCCTTGGTGCTCTTCGTAAAGAGTAGGCTAATGCCGGCACCGGGTTTCCCTCCTCCCTTGTGTATGCGTTCGGTCTTGGAGGAGTAATGGCTATAATAATCCAAGAGGTCGATTTGCTAGAAATTCCATACAAACTGTACATAGTCGTCATATTTGGCGGACAATTACGCTTGTCATAAATACTTCTTGTCCCTTTTTGGCTCCCTCCGTCACGCTATAATAATGCAAATAACTCAATAAAGAATGGAGATACATTTTTGAAATTTGGAATGCTTGATTCACATATTTTAAGGTGATGACGAAAAAAGTCCTGGATTCGACTGCAAGAATGACATTAAAATTTTCATAAATTAACACGCAAAAACGACTTTTCGACGTGCAAGCTTTTATTCTTTTTGATATCTAAATTAGAAAGAATTAACCTACTATCTTCGGATCTGAACCATTTTTAAGAAAAATTGTTGTTTCTTATTCTGTTCATCTTTTTCCGCCTGCATTTCGAAATCCCTCATGTAAAAGGTTTAATTCACATATTTTCGGGAAATTTTTCCATTTTAACGGGATGTTGCCTTGCCAACCAATTACATTTTAAACCTCGAAATCCTATTGTTATTTCAATTCTTGCGGATTTAATAGTGCTTTGAATGATTTTAATACGAGAGAGAGAGAGAAGGAAGGAGGGGGAAATATTTTCATATCAACCAATATAAACAGCATTCGTTGCGTTATTTACGAGAAGAAATACATTTGAATTTAGAACATTAATCATTCGCATATTTATACTATTAAGAATCACCGTAGCAGTTGAGGCTTGAAACAACGAACCCCTGAAAGAACGAAAGTTTGTTTTCCTGCCATCGATTTTTGAATACGCTTCCAATCGATCAACAGATTAGTTTTTAACGCGAAAATTTGACGTGTCCTTAGTAATTTGCATTGTTGCCGAGTTCATGTAATTGCCTACCATTGACATGGATAGTAGCTTCGTGTCGCATCTATTCACGAAATTTCATTTAAGACTTTCCTGTTGAATTTGAGTGGACTCAATAAACGTAAGTCTTTTTTAAATCTCACTGTCCAATATTTCTCTTTTCTGTATCGGACAATTCTGACTTCAGATCTTTACCATACCGTTTCTCGATGTATGTTTTCCTTTTTAGCACTCTTTTAAAAATTGCTCATGTATTCGGTTTGTCTGTTCGTCCGTATCTTCAGGCAATATCTCTAGAACCCTGTAACTTGGAGAGGCCTAATTTCTAGGATAGGGTGGTCTACATGAGGGCTACATGGTACAAATTTGGTGGATTTAGAATGAGCCGCTGAGGAGTAATCAATATCTTTTTACAATTCTTTTTTTTTAATTCTACCCCATAAGAAAAGCATGATTTCGTTGCAGAGCATTATAAATTTGCGTTTTTTAATTAGTTAAAATTAAGATAGGAGCTCGGGACATAAACAATTCTCGAGCTAAAACTGAGATTTTATTTGTTGTCTTTAATCAATAAAAGACGGAATATATTCCGATATTTAACAAAGGGAAATAAAGCTGCTAACGAGTCCACAGCTTTTAAATGGAAAACATATTACAATAAGATGTCGATCATATGAGTGCGGATTCACCGTACGGCGGTTCTAGGGACTTCTCTTGTTTTTAGCCTACTTTTCAAAATGGAAATAGGCTTATAGTTTCGTCGTTGTATTTGTCGGCCCCCCTATTAACTTTTGAACCAATAGACCGATTTTCATGACACGTGGAAATCTCTTGCTACTTGAACCGAGCTCCCGAGGATAATTTTTGTTGCGAAGATTGAAGTCCCGTGTTCGATTCCCGGAACTATCCTTCCCATTTGATGTACATGAGAAATCTGAAATCCACCGTGCAGGGTAGTTTTCTCTTGCACATTAAAATATCGTATAATTATAATACCGGAGCGGGATTTGTACTATTCTCTGAGGAAGGAAATGGAGATACTAATTTTTATCGTAGAATTTTTCTTATCAATCGTATTTCTTCGAATTTATCGTAAATACTGTAGTTTTTGCAGTTTTATCGCCCATTACGAGAATTACCATTGCAACGATTATTGTTGTACTCGAATTCAGTATAGTCAGTGTTTATCAACGTGGGGTACGCGTACCCTCAAGAGTACGCGAGAGAATTTCTGGGGTACGCCAAAACGACGACGGAAGTTTTACCTAATAATGAAATAATATAACATCCTAATTTTGTTTATACAAACAAAACAATTAGGTATATAAAATTCAGAGTAAAGCAAAATTGTTTACTGGGCAGCTTAGTGGAGATTTAACGATGCTTGGGATTTCCGTGCATTTTATACCCATGGGGATATAAAGCATTAATTGCATTTCGCTTCAAGACTGCGATAATATAATGAATAGGAATTACGAAGAAATAATTCAATGTAAAATGTATAAAATGCCACTTCTGTCCCATTGTGTCTCCCTCTATCACGCTATAAAAATGCGAATAACTCGATAAAAGATAGATACATATTTTTTAAAATTTGTCAGGAATACTAAATTCGCATATTTTAAGATGACGAAAAAATCTCGAAAAATATCCTGGATTCGACTCCATGGAAGTCATTTCCTTTTCCCATAAAACAACACGTAAAAATCGACTTTTCGACGTACAGGCTTTTATTCTTTTTGAGATCTAAATTAGAAAGAATTAACCTACGATCTTCGATCTAAACCATTTTAAAGAAAAAATTATAAAGTTCCTTATTCTGTACATCTTTTTCCGCCTACAGTTCGAAATTCCTCATGTTAAACGTTTAATTCACATATTTTGGGGAAATCTTTCCATTTTAACGGGATGTTGCCTTGCCAACCCATTACATTGGTAAACCTCGAAATCATATTGTTATTTCAATCCTTATGGATGAATGCATGCTTTGAATACTTTCAATACGAGAGAATGAGAGAGAGAAGGAAGGAGAGGAAAATGATTTTCATAGCAACGAATGTAAACAACATTCTTTGCGTTATTTACGAGAAGGAAAACATTTGAATGTAGAACATTAATCATTCGCACATTAAAATTAGAATCATGGTAGGAGGCTTGAAACTACGAACGCCTAAAAGAACGAATGTTTGTTTTCCTGCCATCGATTTTTTAATTCGCGTCGAATCTATCAACAAATCACTTTTTAAAGCGAGAATTTGACGCATTCTTAGTGATTCGCATTGTTGCCGGTTTCGTGTAATTGACTTGGATAATAGCTTCGCGTTGCATCTATTCACGAAATTTCATTTTAAAAAACTTTCCCGTTGAATTTCAACGGCCATTTCCGTAGTCAATTTATATTTAACCAACATGGGTTGTTTTTAATTAGGCAAGTGCAAAAATCTCTTGACCATCCACTTTCATTCGTCAACTGTCATTCAAATTGAATCGGAGTGGAGCGGTAACGCGCTACTTGAATGTTACCGAAAATTTTTGCGTATAAGCGATAAAAAGCAGAGCAGTTGTCCCTGGACGCTTTTTTAATACAGAGGCTCATAGATCCCCATAATCGTCCCAAGAAAGATGTTTAGATTATGTGGTTTAATTATAAATTAGATTTTTTGTCACATTGTTTATAATGTAATTATGTAATAAATGACTATAAAAGCCGGTGACAATGTGTTTTTTTATTGAATGTGGACCCAAAAATACAATTTTTTAAATTATTTCCCTTTGGGCGCTTAATGGTTGTAATATCCCGTCGAACGCGGATTTTCGCTTAACGCGGCGTTGTCAGGAATGCATCCTAAAGAAAAATGTCTTTATTAGCCTCAACCTCGCCAATAGAGACATTTTTCTTTCTTTCTTTTCTTACACATAAAGTAGGGGTCACCTGTACCTGTAAAATTGTCCTGGGATACATCAATTAAAAAAAAGGTACTTCATGGAGAAAGGTTGAGAAACACTGGTCTATTACGTGTTATTTTTGCCACACAAATACGCGTGACCAATTTAGTTTTCCCTTCGAATATATTTGTAATGTTTTATAATGCTAAATTATGAAATTTGGGAACACGAAGAGCAACTCATCCGCGGTGATGTGGAAAGTAGTCGTCTTAAGTTCCGTTTGGATCATCCTGTTTCTACTAAACACGTAATTACTCTCAATTTCTCAATCGTTTGTTTTCGTTGGTACCGGTAATGCGTTTGACTGGACGTGTTTGTATTAATTACTAATTTTAAATATTTTAGTGTATCGTCAATCGTTATCGTGTGTTTTGTGGTTTAGTTTTTTTTAGATGGTTAGTAAACATGCCGGGACAATCGAGTAAATAAAAGCGAGTTTTGTTATCGATAGATGGCAGATTAAAATTTGTTAAAAAAATTCGATAGTGGTGAAACTGTTTCTAAGGTTGCTACAGATTTTGGATTTGGAATTCAAACTGTTCGTTATATTATTGAAAGTAGAAGCAAATTAGAAATTTTTGTAATGAATTGAGATAGTGTTTCTGCCGTGAAAAAAGCATGAAAGGGACTACACATTAACAACTAACCTTTTATAATAATGTGATTTCAACAAAAACGGGCCGACGGGACGCCAATTTTGTATGCATCAAGAAAATGTTTTCCTTGGAAAGCTAGGTATTGAAGGGACATTTGAAGCTTCAAATTTATGGCTAAAAAGTTCAAAGAGTGACATTGGATTAGGGAACTTCAGATACAAGGCGATCAACTAAGTGGTGATAATGTGGCTGCCGTGGAGTTCTGTGATGAACTTGTTAAACTCGTATAGGAAAAAGATTTAGTAAAAGAAGACATTTATGACGCATATGAAACAGGATTATATTGGCGAGCAATCTCAACCCGGACGTTATCCCCGTCTCACGAGAAGAATTCACCTGGTTTTAAAATAACAAAGACAGGATAACAGTCATGTGTTGCGCTAATGCAACAGGAAACGATAAACTTCCTCTCGCTATTATTAGAAAGTCTAAGTCACCAAAATCTTTGAAAATCATTATGAACAAGCCACCAGTACAGTTCTTCCAACACCAATCTGCATAGATAACAAAAGACAAGTGAAATGCGGTAGAAAATTAATTTTGTTCCGCATGTCAAAAAATACTTAACTGAGAAAAACCTTCCACAGAAAGCAGTGCTAATACTGAACAATGTACCTTCTCATCCTCCTGCAGAGAAGCTAGTGTCTGATAATGAAGAAATATCCGCATATTTTTTGCCGCCGAATATGACCTCTCTGGTTCAACCTAATGATGGATATAATAACAGAAAATGCACACCCGCTTTCATTTTGGAAATCGCGCAGTATAAAGTATGCGATGTTCTCAGTTTCATAAAAGCTTTGCAAGATGTAAAAACATCCAACATCAAGAAATCATTCAGAAAAATTCTTCCAGAAACAGATGACTAAATCGTTACGTGGAGAAACTGAAGAAGTGGATTTGGAAAGAATGTCACCACTGTTAAAAGATGTAGAAGGATGTTCAGAATTTGATAAAACTAATATTGAATAGTGGTTAAGAATCAATGAGAATGAACCTGGTTCTCAAATCATGAATTAAGAAGAGTTACTGCAGTGCATTTGAACCTACTTCCATTCCTAGCCCACTCTGCATGTGAGTAACAAAGAGTGGCAGCAAAGTCACTTCTAGCATATTTTGAAAACCAAGACGATACTGACTTTATGGGCATTGTAAACATCCAACGGTACATCAGAGGAATTAAGATAAAAGAATGGCAGTAAAGAAAACAAAACTAAAATCACAATCTTTATCAAATAATTAAATGTTTAGTTAAGCCCATACATTTATCACATTTTGTATTTATGCATTTAATGTCTCGATAATTCTTATGGCTTCTCATTGGTGTTATAACAAAGTGTTAGTAACTTAAAATTAATTATCCGTGTTTTTCAATTATCCGTGCCTCCGCCGCCCTAATTCACCCGCATAATTGGCGTTCTACTGTATTACATAGCAAATTTACCATCGGAGCCGCATACGATATTCTTCAGAAGTTCGAGAGCCGCATGACATTCTATGATCAAATTTATTAACAGTAAAACAACCTTAATCTCATGCTCAGTGTGTACAGTGAGTGGAAGTCTTGGCGAACTCGTCTTTGAAAGAAAAAAAACCGGAGCGGCATCTGACTTCAGTGCACCCAAATCTGGTTAACAAACCACTGAGCTTTTGGAGGGATAAAGAAGAAGCTGCCAAACGAATGAGGCTTGATGCGCCCTCAAAATCTGCTATATATTCTTTGGAAAAAGCCACGTTGGTCTCTTTTGTGGTGGCCTGGAAAATAGTGCAATGGAAGAAGCATCACAGCATTGGAGAAGAACTTGTGAAGCCAGCTGCCATCGCAGTGGTACGCTCTGTTTGCGGAGAGGAAGTTGTGAAAAAAAAACTTGAAACAACTTTTCAACAACAGTATCAAACGGCGAATTGGTCTCATCTCTGAGGATATTTTAGATCAACTTCTGACAAGCCTGAAAAAAGCAGGGAAGTTTTCCCTCCAAATACATAAATATTGGAGATGATCCTCTGCTCATGGTTTATAGGGTACGAGGGAGAAGATAGCATCATTGAAGAATTCCTCTTCTGCAATTCATTGTGACCACGCCAACGGGCGAGGACATCTTTAAACTGGTTGACAGTTTCTTCAAGAATTATGCCCTCGAGTGGACGAATTTATTAGCTGTCGGCACTGGTGAGGCCCAAGCTATAATGGGAAGCCGTGGGATTTTTCGCGCGGGTGAAAGAGATCAATCCCAGCGTTGTCATGATTCACTGCTTCCTGCATCGAGAAAAGCAAGCAACCAAAGAAATGCTGCCAGAGCTCCACTCACTTCTAAAGGATACCATGAAAATCGTGAACTTCATCAAAGTAAGTGCCCTGAACTTGAGAGTGTTTCGAAAGATGTGTGACGAAATGGGATCTGAACACCAGGACCTGCTCTTTTTCTCTGAAGTCCACTGGCTCTCTCGAGGAAAGATCCTTGCAAGAGTTTTAGAACTGAGAACTGAAATCGAAATTTTTATTCATCAGAAGAAGCATGTCTTAGCTGTCTGCTTCAAGGGTTCCATTTAGCTGGCGAAATTGGCATATTTGGGTTACATCTTCCATCGCCTGAATGAACTGATCACAGATATACAGGGTCGCAATCAAACTATCGTTGATATTGGTGAAAAAATTTCATCATTCAAGAAAAAACTGTATCTGTAGCGAAAACATGGCCAAAGGGAAGATTGCAGCAGCATTCCCCGAGTTGAACGGCTTGCTGGAAGACTCCTGAAATATCCATGATTAATCTGGAAAACATTTTTCAGGATAACTTAAAAAAGCTTCTAGTTGATATGAATCGATATATGCCAGAAAATGTCGAGCTTCGAAAGCACAGCTGGTCAGAAAGTGATTCGATTTGGATGTCACAGAATTTGGTGATGACATTCCTGGGTTTCAAGAAGAACTGATTTTTCTTCAGGAAAATCAACTTCCGGGACAAAAATTTGATCAACTTCCGTATTCATGTTTCTGGGCCAACTAAAAGATAAGCTGATTCTCAGCCGAGAAGCTGAAAACGTTCTGCTGCCTTTCCCAATGACTTATCTCTGTGAATCAGGATTCTCAAGCCTTGTGGCCATCAAGACCAACGCAAGGAATAAACATGATCCTCGGCATGATCTGCCATGCGCTCTCTCCAGGAATATTAAACCAAGATTGCATCAGCTAATCGCAAAGGTGCAACAGCGTCATGGAAGCCACTAAAGACGCAGGGCTTGCATTAACAATCAGTCGAGGTAACAGTAATGTTTATATTTTTATTAATTTCAAGTAAATTAGTGCTTGCAGCTTTCTTTGTTCTAAAAAAATTGAAAACTTCTCTAAAATTTCAGAGAAGGAATGTCTTGATTCAATGGTTCCATTTTGTTTTTCTTGCATCCATTTCAAAAGTTTAACTTAATTCAGAAAAAGAAAATTGAAAGAAATTGAGCGACTGTCTAAAATTTTCCTAAATGTTTTATTTAATATTATGTCAATAAATCTACGGCGATTTTCTGGGGTGCTGAGTAGGTACCGCTACCATTTGGGTCGCAAGGCGAATGTGATTTCAAATTTTGGGTCGTAGACAAAAAAGTTGGGAACCACTGTTCTAGCAAAAAGCGTTGACACGCCTCTGAATAGAAATTTAAAAGAGCCGCATGCGGCTCGCGAGCCACGGTTTGGCCAGCCCTGATATAATGCTTTTAAGGGGAATTTATAAACTATATTGCGAGGCCGTCGATATCAACCAAAGATGTAATCTTATGATTGTCATAATACCAAAACAAGAAAAAAAGCTCGAAATGTAATTTGTTCCGCAATTCTTCCTTCACTTGTTATCTTTAGTTATTACTACTACTTTTCCTTTCCAGTTTTTTGTTTCCTCCTTTGCGTTTAATTATTATTATGATTTTGAAGTTGATCCCTCAATTAGAACTTCCAATTTATATAAGCAATTAAATAAACGTATACTCGTATCTCGTTAAATGGCTTCCGTCAAGCTACAATTAAATAGCATATTTTTCTCTCCATAGCTCATATATGATATGTAGGGTATCGATTAAGAAATTTATTCGGTTAGAGGACAACATTTACCACAAAAAGTCTGCGAGACCACACAATTACGACTTGTAGTTTCGGAGATAATAATTCGAGAAAATCCCAAGTATAAATAACATAAGATATTTTGTATACCTAGGTACATACATCGATCGCTACGATAATTATATCGGCAAAAAACAACAAGAAGGAAAAGTATACTCCATAAATGGAATACACAGAGATTTCAAAGGCGTTCTTTATTGAAAATGCGTGTAAAACGGTATGGAAAGATTTGGAAGGTTCATTAACGTGAAAGCTTAACCTTTTGACACTTAGCTTAGACTTTGAGACTAGATGTGATTTAAGAAACTATTAAAATCATAGAAGTTCGACGGTTCATGTCGCAAAATTTTAGTATCATAATTTCCATTCAAATAAAGATAGTAATTATGTAGAAGTGGTTATAAAAATGTATTCATTTTTATATAATCACTTGTTCATAACTTAATCGAAAAAACTCCGCACAATAATTTCGCTGGTCTCAGCCAGTTATCTAAAATATCCGTAATTGTTATGATTAACTACTCTAGTAGGCTTATAATTGGGTTGGTTTTGGTAACTGTATTTTCGGTATTGTTTATAGCATTTTACCCTTCGTTGCATCTTTCGATTGAAGCCGCATGGGCATGTCGTTGGAATTTATTCCTGTCGCAAGTATTCCTTGCCTTGCTCTTCGATTCTTTTCCGAATATGCAAAATGGATTGTTTCACCTTGGTATTTTCATTCCTGCATTATCGTTAAACAAGTTTAAATGACCAGAGAGGGAAAAATTAGCCCGATTGAAAATCACTCTGACCGCGGTTCAGACATGGATCAACTTCCGCGACCATTCAAGAAGACCCAAAACTTTTCTTTGTCCGCGCTTACTCCCATGCAAACCTTCTGTATTGTCTTTGGGACAATTATGGCATCTTATCACCCGAATCCTGAATAATATGGCCGATTCGGCAGCGGAATTCTCGTGGACTGGCGTGAGCAAAGTCATTCAGTAATGAAAGCGACAATATTTCTTTTGGTAAAGCACAGAAATATTTACATTGCAAATACGTTTTCAGAAATTATTATGCGTTCTGTGTACACATTTCTATAAAGGAACACATTTCCGTGCACGTTATTCCAAGGCTCAATTCCTCAATAGCGCCTTTAGGGACGGGGTGAAGGCCAGCTCAACAGGCGAAGATGCGAGAGGCGGACGTTTTTAAAGAGTCGACGCAAGTGTTTTCGCTCCATGGGGTCAATTTTTTTAGTCGAGCAGTTCGGGAAAGAAAGAATTTTATTCAGGCTAATGTCATCGATCACGATTTTTCTTATTATATTACTGCGCAAAAATAATGATATCCATTAGAAACAAAATTGAACAAACCCCACGCACAACCGCCAAACACTCAAAATTCACAGGGTGCTGAGGGCTTACTGCGCATCTACGCCGTTTACCACGCCTGAGCGACTATGGCTTTGCTGAGACGCGTTTTCTCTCGCTATTAGGAGGGAGATTAATAAAATAATGGTGTGCTCTCGAGTGTCATCAAACGAAATTTATGTTCTCTCATTTGATCTTCGCCCCACCGAGAGCAATCGCAGACCAGACAATTCCAATTTCGTCTTCTGCCACTTGCCACGCCGACGAAAAATATCATTTGGGAGGGCGGCTCTCGCTCGACCAATAGAATTGCATCTTTGGGGTGTAGAGGAGAAACGTCCACGTCTGCCGCGCCTTCGTCCCTCAAAGGGTCACCCGCAATAGGATCGCAACAGCTGCGTTTCAAATCAGAATTTCGGAAGTCGTTGAGTGGCCGCACGAGGCGATTCTCTTCATGCAGGCGTTGCTTTGTTATCAGAAAACATGTACGTCTTATTTTCAGAGAATTGTTATTCATTGAAGTAGAAAAGGTGCTTATTCTTTAGGATAGTAGAGGTTAAGAACATAGAGATAGAATTAATAAAGTGAATTAGAATTATTAATGTTACAACCGAACCTTCAGTATATAAATAAAACAAGATGATCCAAACAACTTATGATGCCTACTTTCCATTTGATCGTTTATTTTATACTTATATTGGCTTGAATAGCTTTATAGTCATCGCGGATATGCAGCTCTTTGTGTTCCCCAATTTCATAATTTAGCGTTATAAAATACTACAAATACATTCGAACGGAATATTAAATTGATCACACGTATTTGTGCGGCAAAAATAACGCGTGCGCGTATTAGAATACCAGTAGAAGGTGCTTGCATTCTGCAAGTATATTATCTCACCTTGAAAAAACATTCATTTTTCAGACAGATATTTCATCATTACAAATATTCTATTCATTCTAAAGATTTCACCTCCCCAGCGATTTTCGTTTTTCCCTTATGCAAAAATAGGAGGAGGATATAACAGGAGGATACTAATGTCCAGCCTAAACTACAAGAGCTAGAGAGCTGAAAGTTTTAGTTTTTGTAGATATGATGGAGAAACCTTCAGATAAAATGAGACTTCTTACCTAAGTGACATGAGTTCGACTCCAGAAATTCCAAAAAACTATTATTTTTACATGTGGGAAAAACGAAAATCGCTGCGTAGGTGAAATCTTTAGAATTAATAGAATATTTTTAATGATGAAATATCTGTCTGAAAAATTAATGTTTTTTCAAGGTGAGATGAAATGCTTGCAGTATGCAAGCACTTTCTACTAGTATGTTATATGTATGTTATATCCTCCTCCTCCTCTGTAAGAAACGTCGATATATAATGATACCGAATCTGAGTCCAACAATAGTTGTTGCTATGGCAACACTCGTAATAAGTGATAAAAACTGAAAAATCGCCAGTTTACGCAAAATTGTAAAAAGTATAATCGATAAGCAAAATTCTACAATAAAAATTAAAATCTTCATTCCTTTCCTCAGAGAATAATACAAAACTTGCTCCAATATTACAATTCTAAGATATTTTAATGTGCAAGAGATTATTACCCTGTACGATGGATTTGCGATTTCCCATTTAAATCAAATGGGAAGGATAGTTCCTGGAATCGAACCCGGGACTCCAATCTTTGCAACAAAAACTATCATCGGTAGCTCGGTTCAAGTAGCAAGAGATGTAACAAGAGATTTCCACCAAGTTTCATGAAAATCGGTCTATTGGTTCAATAGTTATTAGGGGGGACGGTCAGACAGGCAGACAGACGGACACAACGACAAAACTATAAGCCTATTTCCATTCTGGAAAGTAGGCTAACAAGTGAGGGAAGAATTGCCGTACAAATTACGTGAGGCGTTTTTTTTCTCCAATTGCCATCTTTCCATCGGAGTGATGAATCGCAGATGCGGTATGTTTTTGGTTGTCTACATATGTATCAGCATGTACTTTTAAGCGATTTTTTTCCGATTATTCCCCAGCAGCTGATCCTAGATCCACCAACCAATATTTTTACCTATACTGAAAATTTGGCTTCTCCATGTTAAAGGATTCCAGAGATGTTGCCCGTACCGAAAGACGGCCGGAAGGACGGACAGCCAAACCGAATACATAGATGACTTTTTTTTATAAAGGGCTAATAATACTCTTTCAAAGCTTAAGAAAATATCTGACAATCTCGATTGCTATGTCATTAATTTAACTTTTACTTTGTCTTATGGCAATAACATTCGAGTAAAAATTAAATTTTAAAGCATTAGTTCTTAACCTTTTTTTTCGTCTCGCTCCTCTTCTAAAATCTCCACATTACCCTCCCTTCCTCAGAAAATTTTCTTTTGTGCTTTAAGGATTTTTATAAAACAAGAGAGGAAAGATGCACGCATCATGCGTGCATACATGCGAGGCAGAGGCGTTCATTGCGATTTATATAAGTGATGCCAAGGAAATATCGAATTTTTGATTCACTGATTTATTTCCTAATCGGTTGTAATTAATAAAACAGTCGACAGTTATTTAAAACATACCTCACTCGAATAGTAGTAGTATAACCTTTATGTCGATGTTAATTCATTCATTCTTTCGTCGTAAATTACCCGTTTCTTGTTACTTATAAACGCTCTGTATACGTAAAGAAAATATACGTATTTACGTTCTTTCTTCGTCCTAGATAATCCATTAACCTTCATTTACTAAATGTTTCGTGCGCACGAAAGAAAATTAAATTGATTAGTTAGTTACACCAGATATTGCAGATATTACTTAAGTTACCACGAAGATTGTTTTCGTTGACAACAATTAAAAAACATGGAAAAATTCTTCTAACACAATTCCAAAGTGAATTACGACTTTCTCGTTTGATTTTCATGAAGTCAGCTACTCCTTCGATAAAAATGTACTAAACAAAACATGCTATTTCTCTAGATTTACAGTTTGAAGACTTTTTGTTATAAGTGATACTTGACGAGATATAAAGAAAAGTTAATTTTTTGCCTCCAGTAAAGGGGCACTCCCGATTAGGCCACGTGAATCATTTATGTAATTTTCTTATTTTCTTTGCCCTTGAGTCCTAAATACCAAAGTTCATGAACATCTGCCCAGTAGTTTTGAAGAGGAAACATGCGGACGGACGGACACGACACTAACCATAAGGCGTTTTTTGTTTACTTTTTTTAAAGAACGCCAAAAAATTGTTAGTAATTTCTTATTAAAACGAGCTCAATGCAAAATATTACATTGGGCAATTCGAACATAAAACATTTAAAAAATACATTCTAGTTGCAAAATACTGAAAATAGAGAAAGTGCGCTATAAATTCAAGGTAACAGTATCTCTTTAATTTTTATCTCGTAACCAAAGTGATTTAGAAAAAGCTGCGCGCCATCTCAGTGATAGTTTTTTTGTTTAATGTTGTTCTGTCGGTAAATATCGATAAAATGCATCAAATGTTGCCTGGATAAACAACAGAATGAAAAATATGGAACTCAGGACGAGTCTTCACCATCCACCCTAAGCCTGGCTATCGGCATCTTTTCCTGACATACCTATATATAGCTCTCGAGCAGTTAGAAAAGATACAAATTCGTCTGTTCTACATCTGCTATGAAGGTGATAAGTTGGCGGAGCATTTGAATCCATTAGTCCAAGGCTCATATCATCTAAGTAGTTATAAAAGAAATGTAAAAATATTAAAGCACTAATCCGTCAATATGACGAGAAGGAATATATTATTTACAAGCTAACAACGGTTGTCAAGGTAAACAAACTTTATTAATAATTAACGGCGTTCATAATTTCGTTTTTACATTCTCCATATACGAAGTATTGTTTTCATGAAAAAAATCGAATTCGAGATTTCAACGGAAATACATGTTTTAAGGTCCCCCTGAACACGTTTTGACTATTTTCTCGATGATGTCTGCCTGTCTGTATGTGATAGATTTTTGTGGGCGCTCTAACTCAAAAACTATTAATCAGGTCAACGCAAAATTTTGTTGATTGGAGGTTTAGCTCTTATGGCTACTCAATCAAGGTATTAACCACTCCTTCAGCCATAAATTTATTGGTAAAGCCAATGCATTTCGCCCGCTATGTGGGTATCATCAGGGCGAACCTGCTTCGGCAGTGACACGTAGCCGCCGCGGCTCCCTCTCTCTCCTCTCTCGCCCTCCTCTACATCTCCCTCTCAAGCATTAAAAGAACGCTTTCCTTACGACAATACAATCTCGAGGTTTAACAAGGACCCGGTCGGCAAGGAAGCCTATCGTTAAAAAGCTTAAAATTTTCCAATATATATGACTTAAACATATTACTAGAAGGATTTCGAATCGCAGGCGAAGTGTGACGATAAGAATAAGAAACGTTATTTATTTTTCTTTAAAACGGCCTAGATCCGAAGATCGTAGGTTTTAATTTGTAAAATAGTTAAAAGCCTGTAAGTCGAACAACGGGTTTTCCGTTGTACATAAGTGCTTTTCGTCAAATCCGCCGTAGTATAATCGTATACTAATGATTATAAATCAGGGAAACGGAAGAACAACGTATTGATCCACATATAAAATAGGTTTTCATTTCTCCCGGTTTCGTTACAAGGTAACATCCTCAGTTGACCAGAAAACAGAGATCATTCAAATATATAGTAAGGCTAGGGGTGGAGGAGGGAAAAATGAATTACGTGGTTGATTACTCATTGGTTAAGGAAGGGAGGGGGAATAGGAGTATGGGTTTGTGGGGAGGGACGGTTGTGATGGGGAAAGTAAGGTGAGGGATGTCCAGCAGGGGGAATGGAAAGGGTATCGAAACTCATTAACCACATGACAATCGTTATCAGGTAAACAATGTGGGTGTGGGTGCTATGACCGGGAATCGAACCCGGGTCTTCCACTTGCCGGGCGGATATTCTACCACTGAACTACCTTAGCAGATAATCTTTCCTGTTTCTGAATGCGGGTGTTTTTCATAGTTGGGACCGGGCTAGCGAAGCTAGTATCAACCAGCCCCAACGGACGTCCTCCAAGAGAACGTCAAAGAAAACCCCTCCCTCTCAAATGGTGAGATTGCCAAAGCCAGAAATTGATGGAATAATAGAAACTATTCTGTTTCAAAGTTATTCCCAAAATTACAGCTTATGCCTTTCTGCATAGTTTCTATTATTCCACCAATTTCTGGCTTTGGCAATCTCACCATTTGAGAGGGAGGGGTTTTCTTTGACGTTCTCTTGGAGGACGTCCGTTGGGGCTGGTTGATACTAGCTTCGCTAGCCCGGTCCCAACTATGAAAAACACCCGCATTCAGAAACAGGAAAGATTATCTGCTAAGGTAGTTCAGTGGTAGAATATCCGCCCGGCAAGTGGAAGACCCGGGTTCGATTCCCGGTCATAGCAGAATTTTTTTTTGTTTCAAAGTTATTCCCAAAATTAAGAAATGTCATCAATAAAATCTATCGTTTTGGAATAAACTGGCTGAGAGAAAGTGGTATTTTGATGAAATATATTAGCTTTTGGTCGTGCGACTCCGCGCTCAACTCGGACGTGTAAAAATCGCTCTTGCCGTACGGCTCTTATTGCAACGGCCGCAGTACAGGGGAATGAATGGAATAAATTATTTCAGCAGCCAATTTTTGCTGTTTCCATTTTGTCGTTTTATAGTTGAATTTGTCTTGTTTTGCTATGTTCCACATTGTTACCTATTTAACGGTTAATTGACTTAAAGTTGAATTATTTTTGTGTGAATTGTAAATAATACGCAGAAATAACGCGCGCAACTGTTAATTTCCGTATGGACTGTGATTATTGATGCTATTATTTTCAGAATTTGTCTATCAAAAGCGAAAGGGTTTGACACATTACGACCAGGCGCTGTAATTCTAACTATTACCGTCTCATTTATTAGAGATGCTCTTTATGGGATGGAATATTTTGTAAACAAGATGTTTATCGTAAATCAATCGCGTCTGTTATTAAACTTTCTATTAGTTTGTATTTCTCTAATTTCCATTGCTTTAGATAGAATAATACTTAAGACATTAATTTTTCATATATCTTGGTGGATGAGGGTGAAGATGTCTGATAGCAAGAGAAGGAATTAGGGAAATTATGCGTGGGGTGGCTAGTGGGATTAAGTGTAACCTTTTATGAAAATATAACATCGCATTAAGTTATCAATTGCATACATTATTTCAGTAAATGCTGTAAAATAGCGATAAATCGAAAATAGTTGACTTGATAAGAACTATCGAAGAAGTTCCGCGATATGAAAACGTTGCATAAAAGATGACTACTGGGGCACTAAACGGATGTTAGCTTTATTTTCATTATTAAAGTAAACATTGAATTGTTCAGCTCTATCACGATAACATTAATCTAAAAATTATTGTTGCGTACATTTTCCCGTAAGATTTCCGGTAACATCGGGAGCTTATTTTGCCACATTGTCCCAAAATTTTTCTTTATTCGATTTCGTAGTAGGGTTTGTTTGATATTTGCATTTTGAGTTTAAGTCATTAAATTAAATTAGTAAATTAGTTGCCGACGAACAAGTCGACGAATAGAAAGTGTACAATCTAAAAGACCAGGATCGACGTGTCCTTGGAAACCCTCCTCAAGATTCAGCTTCCATCGTCTAGTTGGAATGTGTGCTAGAAGAGAACGCCAATGCACTCCCCAGTGCGTCACTCGTCTCGGTCGTTCCAGTTTGCCATTCACGCGACTCACCTGCAGATTATCACTGGCACCCATCTTTCCGAGGAGAGAGAACGAGACGATGTTCTTGAGTCTTATTTCGCATGTGGAATATCAAACACTACGACAACTGTTGCTTTCTTCCCGAACGCTTCGTCAAGATCACACCATCTCGAATGTTTTCGCGGTTCCGGTAATCATTTGGCATCCGGAATGTGGACAGGCGTTCGATAAATCTCCCATCTTCCGGCCGCATTGTAGTTAACTGTAATCGTTGGTAGGCGACAGGTAGCTATATAATCGCACTACTAATTGATCGCTGCCAATAAAGCTATTGATGTTATTTTTCTGGGGTCGAGGATGCGCTTTTTTGGATTCGATGACATCTTTCCATCGCTCTTTACCTCCCACTCAATTTCTCCATCCCTCTTTACCTACCTTTCATTAATAGCTTTTATTAACGTCACATTTATCTATAACTAGCAGTTGTACCCGGCTTCGCTCGGGGATATTAAAGCGGCACAGTATTTATTTTGTTGAAGATTAAAATAACATAACTGAAAAAGAAGTCCGAGAACGGAATAAAACACAGATATCGGAGACTGTCTGAAAATAATCTAAAATAGTAATATATCATCATACTTTACCTTTCGTTTATAATACTTCCTTGTAAACAATATTTGTTGTTTTTCCTCCAGGTGCTACGATGGTTAAGTTACGTGGGCTAAAATCTAAAATAAAAATCTAACCTGGATTTATTCCTCAACTTTGGCACAAATGTAACACTCAAAAGGACTGGTGCAATCCAAAATATTCTGCCTGCAATACACACGGGTGAACCATACAATCAAACTTATCTGCAATTAATTAAGTTGCACGTTTGACGTTGCTACAACAATAATTTCGATGCTTCATAAAAAGCGCGAAGCGAATAACGTAATTCTTTCGTCTATTTGAAGGTTTAATATACGCTAATTCAATTGGAGGCAACAATGCGGGACGCCTTGGCAACACCCGGAATGAGTACGAAAAAGCGATAAAATTTCGAAAAGAAATGCGTATTTCTGATAAATTCCTCCGTATAACATCTAAACATTGCGAGAATGAGATATTTTATAGTTTTAGCCGTCGAATAAAGCAAAAATGGAGAAATTTGGTCTATATTTACTTATTTTGATGAATGAAAGAAAAAATCATGCACCTTAAAAATCGAAAATCCCGTTTAAACTTATGGGAAAATATAATTGTCTCCCGGAGATAAATCCGGGACTTTTTCAGGGATGTTTGATTTTTCTAGGGACCACCTCATGGGGGTTTAACGATTGTGAAAATTTCAGTTCGTTAGGCTTTGTAGATCCGAAGATATTTAGCGAGATTTATTTGAAGGAAACGGCAGACTCCCAGCTAGTCAGCCAGACAGGTTGAGTTTTATAAAGATAGAGATATATAGAGAAGAGATAATATAGCTACTTGTGCCTCACTCACTCACTCACTGACACAAAACTCTAAGGTACTTCTAGAAGGGTTAGAAATATGAAATTTGGCATATTGGTAGGTTGAGTGGCATAACCGACGAGAAAAATCGAAAATCACAAAAAGTTAATATTTATGTGGCCTTTTAAACCCCAATGTTCCATTTCAATACCCCATAAGAAAAGCATGGGATTCAGTGCAAGGCTTTCTAAAAATGCATTTTTAAATTACCGTATTTTCCGCCAGATACCGCGCACCAGCAGATAACGCGCATCTTAATAATTTTATCGAATTGAAAATTGTATACATAACGCGCAGACGAAATTTTTCTGTTTCTGATAGAAAACTGAATCAGCGCAATTTCTTCTTTCAATTTTTTAATCCAACTTCAAATTCATCACGTGATTAGTCGTTCATTTGTTCTGGTTTTGGTGAACGGTATGAACACGTGCTCAGTTATACTAATTACTAAAAGTTTTATAATAAAGCCCATGGAAAACGAAAATAAATTATGACGAAAATCTTATACTGCAAAATTTAAATTAGAAGTAGTGAAAGCCCAAGAAAAAGGAAATCGTGAAGCCGGAAGAATTTTTAGTGTAGGAGAATCCAGCGTCCGAGAATGGAGAAAAAGTGAAGCAATTCTCAATTGCTTGCATGAAAGAAAACGTTCAATGCGTTTCGGTGCGTTAACGGTGCTTGTGTGTTATCTCCATGACCCTTCTAGTCGTTCTATTCGTTTATTTTATGCTTGTTATTATTTACAATACAATCAACTCAACTGCGAGTATTTTCTGTAAAAGAGAAAATGCGTAAATGAAATGATCGGACACGGAGTTGGGTTGTTTCGGTTGGTTGTATTGTAAATAATAACAAGCGTAAAATAAACTAGCGAGTATGTTGAATTACGTTAGAACATTTAGTGATATTGTTTCATATGTTGCTTTATAGACTGATATATTTATAGGTATTACTAATTGAAATTGTATAATATGGAAATGCTTTAATTACGTGGTAAAACGTGTATTTTTTTAATTGAATAATTATTTTCGCTAGGAAATAATTTAAATTGCCATTTGATGAAAAGAACGTCTGCAAGTGTTTTTAAAATGTGACGAATTGTCGTAAATTTCCATTACTATAAGAAAAGCATAACAATTACAACGAAATAACGTTCGCTTTGAAATACAATTTTTTTCCTGCGTATAACGCGCATAGTCACATTTGCTCGATTTTTATATTTTTTTGTATAGATAACGCGCGCGGTATCTGGCGGAAAATACGGTACTAAAATTGGGATACGATTTCGGTAACAGAACAGTTTTCTATCTGAAAAAACGTAGTTCTTAATTTTTGAAGGCAGAATTCACATACTTACTGAATTAGCGTAAATATCTGCTTTTAATCGGAAAAAAGTGTGAATTTTTTCTCTTTTCAACAATGAAAATCTTTAAATACTATGGCAATGACCTCAATGCCTATAAAGGGATCTGATATTATACATTACGATTACAGTAATTTAATGCTTTTAATGGAAATTAATGCCATCATAACGAATTACAGTTGAACTTCCATAACTCGAATCTCAAGGAAAAGTAATTATTCGAGTAATAGAAAGTTCAAGTTATGGAAATATCGTATATTTTTTAATATTTGTACATATACAGCGGAACTTCTATAACTCGAATCTCAAAGGAAAGCAAAAATTATTCGAGTTATAGAAAATTCTAGTTATGGAAATTTATTTTCTCATTTTTCTTTACTTTAATTAACATCAAGTTTATTCCCATAAGCATATGTCTAATTTTCAATGTCATGCATATTAAACATCATCACAAATATTTTCTTCCGATAATATGCAAGATTTTACTCTATCCAAAACACTAATTGCATCACACACTGTGATTGAGGGTATCATAGATAATTGCAATTCTCACGTATTACTGAAAGCACAAACATGACAATTACATTTGTGTTATCGACTGTAGGAAGGAGCGAATAGGTTTGTTTTTCTCCAGGGCTATAAGGGATCACAATAGGAGAAGCAACTCTGATAGTGGTGACAGTAAAACATGAAAAGTATTTTAATCTTGTTTCGTAGTCTTTCGAGTCTCCCAAAAAATCGTTTCTTTTCCGCCTAATCTCATCTCCAAACCTCTTAGTTGGCACAGACTCCCATTTTTAGGAAACATTTCTTATAAATTGTCCAACCTTTTTCCTAAACTTAAACCTGCTTTCTACTCCCCAGTTTCGTTTTCCAAATTATTTCTTAATGCTAAAGACCCGATACAGTTGTCATTAAGAAGTGGTGTATATAAACTTGCTTGTGATGATTGTGGAGCGGTCTACATTGGCCAAACGGGGAGGAGTTTTGACAAGAGGATTAAGGAGCATGTGCGATACTTCCGTTTAAATAATTTGAATTCTCAATTTGCAAAACATCTTTTAAACCTCAATCATCATAGTTCCTTCAACTCTAAATTTCTCCACTTTGAAATTAAAGGTCGCAAATTGGATGCTCTTGAACAGCTAGAGATTATTATTTGTGAAGACTCACTTCTCTGAAATGAATACCTTTTCCACAATCATTCTCCTCTATTTAGCTTACCGAATATTTTGTAAATACTTTGTTTCAACATTTGTTGTCTTTGGCCCTTTTACCAAGTTTTTGTAACATTTTTCTACTATGTTGCTTTCGCCTTCTTTTCCAACCCCTTCCTTTTTCTAACTTTTTTTAAAATTACCTTCCATTCGTTTTCTTTGTAACCCCTCCTGTCTCCCTCTCTCCCTTTATTTTACCCTATATATATGGAATGATTTTTATATTTTATCACCTGATGATGCTACGATCGTAGTGCAACCGGTTGTTTAAAATAAAATTTGTGGAAGTAACTAAGTTCTTTTTTTCATGATCATTATGTTGCATTATTTAAGACATCTGAACTAATTATTAGAATTACAACATAACTTTTATATATTCAATATCTCTATTAATTCAATAATTTAATTTTTTTTTTCATTCAGTGCGTTTTAAATAAGTTGTTAATAACAAAATTATTGTTTTTATTTTTACACTTTTTGCACGCTTTATAAAAGTTATTGACTTAAAAAATTTATTTTTATTTGTTTTATTTTGTCCATTCTTCTCTACCTCTCTTTTATTTTCTTAATCCCCTTTTACCTTCCTCATACTGTCTCCATCCCTCTTTACCTCAGTTTCATTGTTGCCATTTCTCTTTACCTCTCTTCCATCCCTCTTTACCTTCCTCTAATTGTCTCCATCACTCATTTTCTCCCCCTCATTTTCTCCAACCCTCTTTACCTCCCTCTCATAGTCTCCATTTCTCTTTTCATGACTCTCATTGTCTCCATCCCTTTTTTTCTCTCCCTCATTCTCCATCTCTTTTCCCCTCTCTCATTGTCTCCATCTGTCTTTACCTCCCTCTCATTGTCTCCATCTCTCTTTTCCTCCACCTCATTCTCCATCTCTTTTCCTCCTTCTCATTGTCTTCATCACTCATTACCTCCCTCTCATTGTCTGCATCAATCATTGCTTCCCCCTCATTTTTTCCATCCCTCTTTACCTCGCTCTCATTGGATCCACCTCTCTTTCTTCCCCCTCATTTTTTATCATCCCTCTTTACCTCCCCCTCATTGTCTCCATCATTCTCTCCATCCCTATCTACCTTCCTCTCATTGTCACCATCCCTATTTACCTTATCCTCATTGTCACCATCCCTATTTACCTTATCCTCATTGTCTCCATCTCCTTTTCCCTCCCTCTCATGGTCTCCATCCCTATCTACCCCCCTTATGGTCTCCATTCCTATTTTTTCTATTAGAAAGAACTCAGAGACAGCACAAGGCCATTACACTGAATATCAAGAATGATTTAACAATATTGAAATAATGATAACAACAAAGACAGTCACATACAACCATGACCAAGGTGGGACTCAAACCCACGACCCTAGCATTGGGAGCCAGATGCACTAGCCACCCCTCTGCCGAGACCCCTCATTGTTTTCATCTCTCTTTTCCTCCATCTCATTGTCTCCATTCCTATTTACCTTCCCCTCATTGTTTCATCTCTCTCTACCTCCTCCTCATTGTCTACATGTCTCTTTTCCTCCCCCTCATTGTCTCCACTCTTATTTACCTCCTCATTTTCTCCATCTCTCTTTACCTCCCTCTCATTTTCTCCATCTCTCTTTACCTCCCTTTCATTTTCTCCATCTCTCTTTACCTCCCTTTCATTTTCTCCATCTCTCTTTACCTCCCTCTCATTTTCTCCATCTCTCTTTACCTCCCTCTCATTTTCTCCATCTCTCTTTACCTCCCTCATTTTCTCCATCTCTCTTTACCTCCCTCTCATTTTCTCCATCTCTCTTTACCTCTTTCTCATTTTAACCATCTATCTTTTCCTCCCTCTCATTGTCTGCATCCCGTGTTACTTCTCCCTCATTTTCTCCATCTCTCTTTAGCTCCCACTTATTTTCATCATCTCTCTTTACCTCTCTCTCATTGTCTCCATCCCGCCTTACCTCCCTCTCATTGGTGCTATTTGTCTTTACCTCTCATTTCTCCATTCCTGGGGGTGCCGATGGTGTATTAGTTAAGATGTTGGCTGCTACTTGCCTTCTGCTCGAAAGGGCAGTGGGTGCGATCCCCATGAAAGTAGGATTTTTTCCAAGGTTGCCTGGCCCCCTGTTTGTGTTGTTTGAGGAGACCACTCAAAGTCAGCGTTCTGTCCTTCATAAGGGATGTTAAGCCATTGGCCTCCTTGGTGCTCTTCATTAAGAGTAGGTTAATGCCGGCACTGGGTTTCCGTCCTCCCTCATGAGTGTTTTTGGTGTGGAACGAGCTACAGCTGTAATTATCCAAGAGGTTGATTAGTCAAAAATACACACACACACTTCTCCATTCCTCCTTCCCTCTCATTTTCTCTATCTCTCTTTACCTCTCTCCCATACCTCATTACCTCCCCCTCATTTTCTTCATCTTTCTTTACCTCACTCTATTTGTCTCCTTCCCTGTTTACCTCCCCATCATTTCCTCCATATTTATTTACCATATATGCTGGCGTATAAGTCGAGCTTTGAAGCTAAAAAAATTCTAAAAACTTAAGGTCAACTTATACTCCGAATATAAAATGGTGACCCTTAAATAACAGATTAAAAAGATAGATATTTACGAAAACATTTGATCTTATGGCATAGGTGATCGCCATTTTGAATCAGCTGCTCCATTGTTTACATATTCTGTCATTTATTTTAGAAGATTTAAGATAATTATTTTTAATAGTCAATAAAAATTAAAATTTTAACTTTTGTTTGTATTACTGAATTTCAAAAATATAAATGATCTATTTGCAATTACAGGAACAAAGGATAATTAGAAATACATTCTGCCAATAGATGGCAATACGGTATGACTGATCTTTCTTAAATTAAACAAATGATTTAATAACTCAAAAAATTACACTGCATTATTTGGAAAAGGTTTTAGGTTTTAAAAACCATAAAATTCCTCGTATTCTTCATTCGAAGATTTATTATCGAAAAAGTGGGGGGTTGACTTATATGGCGAATATAAGTATGTATTTACAATCCGAAAAATCGAGTTCGACTTATACGCCGGCATGTACGGTACCTTCTTTTAATTGTCTCCATCCATCTTTACCTCGCCCAATTCATAATCTCTTTTCCTTTCTCTCATTTCTCCATTCTTCCTTACTTCCCTCTTATTGTCTCCATCTCTTACCTCCGCCTAATTTTCTCTTTATTGTCTCCATCTCTTCTTACCTCCGCCTAATTTTCTCTCCCTTTTTACTTTCTCATCGTCTACATTCCTCTCTGTTATAGAGATTACAATTGTGGAATTTGTGTCGGTCTTCTAGGATATTTCTTGTGAATACTGAGCAAGATGTTAATCTTTCGCTTACAAATTTTTATAAATTTATATTGATAAACTCGTTTTGCATGCACTAAAAATAAAAATAAATCAAAAATCATATAAGTGAATGTTTGCTAAAGTGTAAATATTTTATGGATATTAAAGTGTAATCTCCTTAATAGATCATCATTAATATTTTTTTATTTTCCCAAAAATAATTAACTTCTGAAAAATTCAGTTATATAATTTTTATATTTGTTTAGTTTATATAAAGGATGATTTCATTAATTTTTATTTAATTTTTTAATTTGATATGGAATTCAGCCATACCTGTCATATTTTATGGTCAAATACCCCAGTTATTATTATAATAGTCTAATTCTTTTTGTCTGGAATGATGTGTGGATTTAACCTTTATCCGATGGATTTAAGTCCATCATTTAAGGACCAGGTGACATTTTTTTACCTATTTAAAGTTTTTTTGGCTGTCTTCCAGAAAAATCTCATGAACTATTGGTATTGGCCCGTTGTGACGCCATTCCTCTAGGGTGATCTCTACCAAAGCCCAATACTTCCTTTCAAATAATATGCAGTCTCGGAACAATGGCATCCTAGGCGTAGTATTTGGGCAGTGAGCAAACACATGTTAGTACTCCAATCGGAATATTTCAGTGGATATAAGTTCATTCAGAATGCTATTTCCGATATGAATCATACTTTCAGAGTTTACTCGTACTTACCCCTTTTAAATTTTAGACAGTTCGAAGTCTAGTAACGTACAGATGCATTTCTTCTCTCCATTTGAATAACATAGGAAGAGCTGCAGCATTGTTCGCAAACCATTTTTAATTACCATTTTAAAAATACTTTAAATCATCTTGCAAACTCGGGACATGAACCAAAGAATGCCTAAAATTATGAAAATTTATTTTCCTACCATCGATTTTTGAATGTGCATTGAATCGGTTCACAAATTCATGTCAGATGTTGGAAGGGATATAGGGAGGAATATACTGTATTTTTCATGCTATAAGACGCATCCTGGTTTTTCAGGAAAAAAAGGAGTATTCTGGTTCACCAAGGCATTTAGGAAAGGCCAAGTCATCATTTCTAGCCATAATAAAGTCAGTATCCGGCAACATTCTCAGACAATATTATGGAGTGATAAGTTTAATATGACGTTTTAGATAAACTTCATTCATAAAATAAATAAGGATGATCTAAAACATAAATAATTGCTTCGAGACTTATAAATCTAAATGTGCCCTGCATGAACCTGGCAATCGTATTAATTAAGCTGTCGGAGTGCGCTGCACACATCGCACATATAGATACCCTTTACCGATAGTACTTACTTCAACTTATGTTCAAGATGATATTTTAATATAATGGGGTAAATAATAAATGGATTGCATATGTAATATCGATATGTATGCTCAACTAGTCGTTTTTCTTCTGCAACTCTTTTTGACTCATACATAAAGATTTTGATTGATTCAGCAATACCAAACTTCCTCTGTTCTACCATCCATCACTATAGTTGTGGCCATTTAAGACCAACTTACAAATACTATGTTTCTCTTATTCTATTCACGGATCATTTTTTTCTGTGGGAGGTGGACCGAAATTGCATGCTGCTGCTCGGTCCCCGTGCTTTTTTGCGTATTGAATCACCTGAAGCTTATAGGTAATAATATAACAATAATACAATAATTGTAAAAATATATATAGTTATGTGGGAAAAATAACAAAAGTAACCCACTGCAGGAAAACACTTGCATAGAAGGGGTGTGTGAAAATCCTGCAAAACCTACTCAAGTTCACTAAACAAATCATCATATGATGCACTATAATATATTAGATAACCATGCATACAAATACAAACAATAAAAGAGTAGGTGAAAAAGAAAATAGAGGAAAGAAATATAAAAAAGAACAAATAAATGCACTACAGGATAACACCCACACTGGATGGGGGTAGGAGGAAAGAGAGGTAGGGAGAGGGAAGGTGAGAGAGAGGGAGGGAGGATGAGAGAGGAAGGGAGAGTGAGGGAGGGAGGGGGAGAGAGAGAGAGAGAGAGAGAAGGGAGAGAGAGAAGAAGGGAGAGAGAGATAGGAAGAGAGAGAGAAGGGAGAGAGAGAGAAAGGAGAGAGAGGAAAGGAGAGAGTTGGTAGGAGAGAGGGAGAGTATTTACGCAACAAGTGAAGATATAAAAATGAATTTTTATAACCAAGTTTTATATAGTTAATACTCAAATATGAATAAACTATAATATAATTATGATAACCTTTTTGCTTGCATGGGCGTAAAAAATTAAAAAATTGTCTACCAGCTCTTGAGTGATGTGGGGTCTCTCTATTTAAACTTTAATATTTTTACAGTTGTGAGAATGGTAGACAGAAATAGAGAACTCAGTGACAAATGTAAGATTGTTTGGTATATAAGTAGTAAGAAGTTTGATAGTATCTTTTGTTTCGTTAATGAAAATACTGACATCTATTCATATTGCTTAAAATAAATGAAAATATATTGCTAGTTCAGAGTAATTCAGCTTCAGATACTAGTAGAAGTGAAACTTGAATATTTCATATTTTAGTCACCTAACTTAAATGACAAAAATAATAAATTGTATAAGTATATAGTTAGCTGAAGAATTGCTAAGCTACAACACAACACTTTAAAATATTTTATTAAAATTTGTTCAAATTAACATCCGTTACAACAGTATTACCTATCTTAAATACTGAAAAAAAGAAATATGATACTTAAATGTAGGGGCTTTTAGAAAAATGCAAGAACAACTGGTCTTAAAGGCCTATAATTAGAAAAGATTTCATCCAAAGTAAAATATAAGCCAAGTGAACAGTTCCAAAGAATAAAATAATGTTCATCGCACAAACTACAGAAATACATATAGTCATCTAAAGTAGTGTTCAAATGAATTTTCAATGTGAGCTATTCCAAGAAAATCGCATTAATGAGTATTAATAGTATTGCAATACGAATGTGATTATAATGTAATAATAATAAAATGCCTGTATAAGGCAATATTATAAGAGGAGGATAAAAATTTAATAATAATAATAAAATTCATCAAAAGCTTGCATGTACCTTGATTTTCCAGACGTAAATCTTAATGAAACTCATAGGGAAAACAGTTATTAGAATAATCTTAAATGAATAAAGATAAAAAGTTTTTAATATAAATGAAAACTTAATATCAATAATAATTACGATAAATTAAAACCTACAATTATTAGCAGAAATAACCCTTCAAAAAAAGTAGGAATGCCAGTATCAATACAAATCCACATTAAAATAAAGTTCTCTTACACCACCAACAATTACAATAGTTTGTTTAATCTCATTGCTATGATTGATGCTTGTCTATCTTTCCACGCAAATTTAAATACACATCCCAGAGGCAGTCCAATGATCTAGTGGCTGAGGTGACTAAATCACTTGTAGTACAGTACAGGACGTGAGGTTAGGTGGTTCAAACCCCCCAAGCAGCTTTGAATTTTTTTCAGATTAGACGGGGTCCAAAACATATATATATATATATATAAAGCGAAGTTAATATAAAATTTGGTAAAAAGATACTATATAACAAGGTAACAGAGTAGGTTTTTATTTTTTTATATAAGACACTTGCATAATTGTCTGTCAAATATGATGGGTATGCATGGATTACGTATTAAATTTAAGGCATTTCCCATTCTTCCTCTCTCCCATCCTCCTCCCTCCCATTCTCTCTCCTTCTCCCCCTTTCTTCTGCTCTGGGAAAATAGACTTCCTAGTCTCAATCTCGCCCTAATAAGGAACTATCTATTTATCTCTCTCTCTTTATCTCTATCTTCCTCACTATCTCTCCCTCCCTCCCTCTCCCCCCTCTCTCCCCCAGAAAAATACACTTCCTAGTCTCAATCTCACCATCTGTCTCTCCCCCTTTCCCTCCTTCTGTCTCCCTCTCTCTCTCTCCATTTCTCTCTCTTCCTCGTTATGTCTCTTTAACTCTCTCCTTCTCTGGAAAAATAAACTTGCTAGTCTCAATCTTGCTCTAATAAGGAACATTATATATCTCTCCCTCTCTCCTGTCTCCCGTTTTCCTCCTCTCTCTCCTCCCTCTCTCCTATTAAAGCATTCAAAGCATGCTTTCCTTATAAGGAGTCAGACAACAATAAAAATCTCGAGGTTTAACAAAGACATGGTTAAAAAGCTTCAATTTTTCCAATAAATAAGATTTTAACGTATTACTTGAGCGATTTCAAATTGTAGGCAAAATGTGATGATAAAAATAAGAAACGTTATTTATTTTTCTTTAAAACAGTTTATTTCAGAAGATAGTTTGGTCAATTCTTTATAATTTTATTTAGAAAAAGAGCCAAAGCCTGTAAGTCGAAAAATCAACTTTTACGTATTATCTTATGGGAAACAGAAATTATCTATTTGAGTCGAACCCTGATATTTTTTGGGGATTTTTTTTGTAAATAGCTTTTACTATAAGAACCAAACATTCTTACCAAATTTCAATTTTCTACCTTCTTGGAAAGTTTGTTAAAAATAGCATTACACTCAGTCATAAATAGCTCATATTAGTCGAGCATGACTGGATTTCTTAGTTCATTATTTAATGAGATGAGATTGGGACTAAATTCAGTATGAGATAAAACTGATTCACCTAATTTTCTATGATTAAAATCCCATCATTATTTTCACAGACAATTACTCTAGTACATATACAGTCAAACTCGGCTATAACGAGCGCCACGGGACCATCTAGTTTTGCTCGTTATAGCCGTTAAACTTAATATCCGTGAAGGCAAAAGCATGCATGCGTATGGTGAAATAAGACATAAGAAGTAAAAGTGAATATATAAACAGAAAGGTTATTTAGTAAATTTATGAAAAAACCTATAAATGATAATAAACTAGAAAATTTAAAGTAAACATACGTACATATAAAATTTACTCACAGCTGCATCCTTAATCACTCCCCTTTTTACAAAAATAACTTTGAATAGTAGTCTGTTTCATAGATTTCACTTTCAAGTCTCTTAAGTTTCCTCTTATTACACTTAGTGCACTAAAAACACCATCGGAAATGTCAATGTTTTCAAAAAATCATTTAATGTTTCCATGGCATCCTGAGTAAGGATTGTGTCTTCGACACATTCAACATTGTCTTCATCACTGTCTGCTGTGCTTTATACTGTCTCTATTATTTCACTCTCCGTAGGAATTCCACTGGTAATCAAATCATCATCAACATGAACAAAATTGTCAATGTCATTTACATGGTCAAAATTCGCAATTACATTTTCTTTAAGCCATTCTGATCTTCATCAACGTTATGGTTATCAATCGAAAATTCTCCCGATATTAAACCAGACTTTCGAAAACAGTTTATGATCGTTGTAGGTAAAACATGCATCTGTCATCAAATGAATTGCATCCAATACAGAGTCGTTGCCATCTAAACCTCTTTCCCTCCTTTCAATCAACTGTAGAACAAAAAATCGCTTGAAATGGCATTTAAAACTTTTAATTATCCCCATGTCCATTGGCTGCAAAATAGAAGTCGCATTTGGAGGCAAAACACCAGTTTTACATTGGATAACTCCTGCATATGTGGGTGCGCAGGGCAGTTATCGACAAGGAGTAGAATGTGTCTATTTTTCCTCCGTAACTCGTTGTTCCACTGACTTACATATTTCTGAAAAATATTGGAAGTCATCCATGCCTTTTTATTAGCTGCATATTCAACGGGAAGCTTATTTACATTTTTGAAACAACGTGGCTTTTGTGACTTACCAATAACAAAAAGTTTTTTTTGTCAGTCCCATTTATGTTTGCGCACATTAAAACTGTTAAACGATTCTTAGGTCTTTTGCCACCAACACATTTGTCAACTTTGAATTTAAACGTTGCATCAGGCATCATGTTGTAAAACAGTCCAGTTTCATCGGCATTGTAGATGTCTTCTTCTCTGTAACCTTTTCGACACTCCTCCCTAACACTTTTCACCCATTCACTTGCCGTTTTTGAATCTGCTGACAGGGCCTTTCGCATAAACAATGTTATGCCGATTTTTAAAACGATCAAGCCACCCGTTATTGCATGTGAAGTTCTCGTGTCCTAACTGTTTTGCAAATTTATCTGCCTGTACCTTGATGGGGAAACCAGCATTTCTCTGCCTCTTAAACCACTCCAGAAGTGCTTGATCAACAGTACCCAAGTCACACTTCCTCATTTTCTTGTTCGTTGTTAGGTTGTTCTCTAGTGCAGATAAAATCGCTTCTTTGTTTTTTCATAAGGTTGAAACCGTAGACGACGATAAATTAAATTTTTTACACACTTCAACATTTTTTACCACGTTCTAACTCTCGAATAATATCAACCTTTTCGCGAATAGACAAACACTTCCTTTTATGTACGGACATGTTACTCGTTCAAGGGCAAAATCTCAACTGATTTTTGTGATCAACGCTACGAACTTTCTTTGCAAACTGTGAGCATACCAATTCCAGGAAGAGTTAATGAGGAGACGGATTAAACGTGGGATTTCCCATCTTTACGTGGGAAAGGGTGTTGGGTGCATTCGGCTGAGCGATGGGGGTGGGCGCCATTGTACATGCCCTTACCCCTTACTCCCTTCCAAACACAACCTCCTGGCTGTAAAAGAGCTGGGGGTTGGGAGGAGAGGACAAAGAACCTCCGCAAGTGCCACTGTACCTGCAAGTTGGGAATTCTTGGTTTGGACGAAGGGATTATTTTTTAACAACAACGCCGCGGTCTTTAACCTCCCCAAGGGATAGAGTGTAGAGGCTGGACTCGAGAACACAAGGTTACATATTTTGGGTCACTATGAGGATTGAAGGGGCTGACCGCCGCTGAGACAGTGAGAAGTGGTCAAAGTTTGCTCGATATATCCGTGAAGCGTGCTCGTTATATACGTGAAATATTTGTATGTAAATGCTCGTAAACTTATCTTGGAGGTAGCATTTGCTCACTATAGCCGTGAACTCGTTACAACTGTGCTCGTTATAAACGAGTTTGACTGTATATCTATTGTACTGTGTTCTAGGAGTGTGTAAGGTGGGAGGAGGGTTCCTGATGTCACACTTGCACCTGGGCCAACTGCATCCAGGATATGCTATTTACATACGTGTAGGGCGATAAATGGATGCCTCATGGTGTAGTGGAGAAATGCATTACGAAGGAGATACTAAGTAGTATTAATGTGCATAGCACAGAAGACAATGAGATACTGAATGGTCACCTTGCGACATAGGGGAGAACTTTCTGACATTTTTATAGCATGAACCACATAATAGCGAGTCAATGTTACATAAAAATAAATTTTGGTAGGAATAACTTGGTCACATAATAACGAATTTGCATAAACCAAACCCGCATAAAGGGAGGAAAAATTGTATCCTTATTAATTTGGCCTGTGAAAATTTCCTATTTTCAGAAACTATACCAGTGGCATATAGCATTGTCCTCACTACGCAGGTACAAGGGTCCACTTGTGCATGGAAGGCATATGGTCCATTGCCGGTGGCAGCAGCGTGTATGCCAGCGTGCAGGCAACTGTGGAAAAGGATCTGTGATAGAGCGGTAATAATATGGTCCATTTTTTAGCTCTGCAAGGGTTGTGCCTTTTCTTCTTACCTCACTTACCTCTCATTCTTGCAGTGAATCTTCCTTGACAAATATTTCCTCTCTCACCTCCATTAACTAGGATTCCTGGACTTAGCTCATTCCCTAGAATGCCCAACCGGGTCAATTTGACCCGTACTATAAAATATCAGCTTTTATAGCTTAAAGTTGCGAAATTAAAAGCGATACATTATTTTCATCATCTAAGCAATTATAAGTTATGCTTTTGTTTAGTAAATTTTGCCAAACTGATACATTCATGGTAAGAAATAATGTTTGTAACATTTTATTTCAGAAAGAAAGTTGTTTTTTAGTATTTTGTCAACGTGATAAATAATTTTACTGCTCTCTTATGAGCATGTTTGCCTAAAGGAAGACATATCCTTTTCCATAGAGTTACATGTCGGAATGTGGCACCTTAAGAAACCAGAAATCCTAATGATAAATGATTAGTATGTATGTTGTAAGAACCTACTAAAAATAAGCAATTATTTCTTCATGAGTATTTATTACATTTAAATAAGATAAACATTTTCTATTCACGCTAACTTCTGTTTATAGATAGCATGAGCTGATACACTCTCCATCCGAAATTTAAAACAAGTAAAGGTATAAAAATCAATTTTTATAACCAACTTTTATATGTTTAATACTTTAATATGAATAAACTTTATAATATAATTATGACAACCTTTCTGCTTGCATGGGCGTAAAAATTTGCAAAAGTTTCTACCTACCAGCTGTTGAGTGATGTGGGGATCTCTCTATTTAAACTTTAATCTTTTTACAGTTTTGAGAATGGTAGACAGAAGTAGAGAACTCTGTGACAAACGTAAGAATGTTTGGTATATAAGTAGTAAGAAGTTTGATAGTATCTTTTGTTTCGTTAATGAAAATACTGACATCTATTCATATTGCTTAAAATAAATGAAAATATATTGCTAGTTCAGAGTAATTCAGCTTTAGATACTAGTAGGAGTGAAATTGTTGAATATTTCATATTTTGGTCACCTAACTTAAATGACAAAAATAATAAATAGTTCTTTTCCTAACATCACATCAACCATCCATATAAAACACTGTATAAGTATAGTTAGCTGAAGAATTGCTAAGCTACAACACAACACTTAAAAATGTTTCATTTAAATTTGTTCAAATTAACATCCTTTACAACCTATCTTAAATAGTGAATAAAGACAACAAATTTATAAGACCAAAGACATACTATCAGTAACAGGTTTCGGTGATGATTATAAATAGCATTTAACGTTTTTTCTCCCTCGACTTAATCTCTCTCCATGCTTTCTAAATTGTAAGATCGCTTTCTGAGTTCAGAGAGTAGGAAGCTCGGATGCAACGAGAAAACTTCGCTACACAACTGAGAAACCTTAAACCATACCCCGAATTTATCAAATACACTGTCGGCACTTCCTCACCCCCTCAGCGCTCGGATCCTCCCCTATTCCTGCACCTGTTCAGAGTTGCCATTCCGTCGAAAGAGACTTCGCTCGTTTAAGTTTGCGCGGATGCTGCCCTAGAACGCCACGAGGTGTTGCGTTAATTTTTGCCAGGACTGTACAAACAAAGTTTCAAAATAATATAACATAAAATTATTATTCTTTCATTAAATTAGTGCAGCTGACACAATTGTAAAGCATTTTGCCCATACACTTCCCAAAAACCCATTTTCTTGCATACTATGCATTTGGTTAAGGTTTTATTTCCCTGCAGTTTTCCATGATCTGGCATCTTCGGCATTTTGATACAACTTCTTCCAAATCACATCCTTCGCCTTGACTATCATAATTTGTTCACTTTTTCACATACCTACTTCACTCGTAGCTTCTCTGCAAGCTGTCTGATGAATTTTCTCCGAAATTTTCTCACCAGTGACAACTATATACCACAACAGCATTTATTGCTGTCCAATCAAGAACGTTATAAAAGGTATGTCTGTCCGACACATTCTTGGAGATGTTATTGAGTTTCACGAGAATCTCATCAGAATATAAATTGCGCCTATGAGTCTTTTTCTGATACTATTCTGTGCAAATGCACACGAGGCTGCCTGCACGTTATTGCATGTCCAAATACTGCCAGGGACTGAGCTAAGGGCTTGTTGATATAAAATGAGTGGAAGACAATATCTGCAAGTTCAAAATTGCACACAATGTTGCTTTTTCAGGACAGAAGACAATGGAGTGATGATTATGAGCAAGAAGGAGAAGGGAGAATCAGGGAGGGAGGGAGAGAGATTAAGGAACGCAGGGTTGAATGCAAGGAACAACTGAAAGAAATCGTAATTCAATATCATTAGCTGCAATAACATGGAAGTGTTTTACCATTCCATGTTGAAGAAAATACGTTTCATTCAACACTCGGGTCAAAATAACCCATTCGGGCGTCCAAGATAAATTTCTTTATAATTCATGACATACTGTCATGACAAGATTAAAATCTCTTGTGGGTAAATACTTTCTAAAATGATTAAAAGTCGCGAGTGCAAATTGGATACAAGATCATATTACAGTTGAAAAACACATTCAAATTCTCCTTTGGGTCAAATTGACCCATCCTGGCATTCTAGTGTTAAATAATATTTTTCATGAGGGTTTTACCCCATACAATCATTGACACAACAAGACTTACTTCTTAGTAGAAAATCTCCTTCAGGAAAGATGATAATAGGATTAAGGAAGTGCATTGTCTCATCTGTGTGTTTGTTTCCTCACATAACTTTGTAAATAATGTTCGGTGCCTTACATTATTCCGTGTTCTTGCTCATTAAGTGAAAGGACTTTAGTTCTCGGGGGGAAGGTATTTTTGGAATGGGTCAGAAACATTTGCTTCTGTTACAGGGAGTGAGGGGTCAAAAATATTTGAATGTCAAGTTACCCTTTCTCTTTTTGTCATTGGAATTCTGAAAATGCTTACTTTTTATTTCTAGAGATCTGGTAACCCCAATCTTTGCATAAGAATGAATTCACATAAAGAAAGATCTGGGTGTGCCAGCTCATTGCCCCTTTTTCCTCCATAAACCTTTGGTCTTACCAACCTCAGAAGCTTTCAGGAAACTAATCCCTTTGATTGACAAGGGGCCCATTTATATGTATCTCCTCTCCTCCTTAGCTGTCGCAATTCACTGCCTCATTGTGGTAAAAGAAGGTACAAACAAGGCTATTTTATGAAAATCTAATATGAATTGCAAACGGAATCCTCCATTTCTCATCTCTTATCCTCTTTCTCACTTTTTCCCTCTTCCTCTTTCTTTATGTCATATGCCTGAATTGATCTATTCATCCTTTTGCTAATTAACTTAACCCTGTGCTAGAATTATAAATAACTTGAAATAATCCATGATTCAATTTAAGAATTAATATCTAATCATCATAAAACTTTACAGGATTTGTCTAGAAACAAATCTAATTAGTGCATAAATTGACTGGATTCATCTGTATATAGTCCCAGTTTATGGTCGCATATGCCACTTTTGCCCATATTTAGGAAGATCTTCCTGCTGTTATCTATTTCTCTTTGCCTCCCTTCCCTACTCCAGGACACCCTGTCCTTCCCCTCTTACAAAAGCCTTATTTTCATTGCTTGTAGTTAGGAAATCTGCCATCCTTCCTTTATCATGCAGCAGCTGGATAACTCGTCTTTTTGCATAGATTAAGGGGTGGCAGTGAGGACGCATGGCTTCCAGTGCCACACTGGGTGGCAGCGGAGGCTGCACTTCATCATCTGGGAGCGTGGTCATTGTCGGAGGCTCTGATGGTGTCTCAGCGTTACCCAGGACCAGCAGCATTGGGGGTGTAGGTGGTGCAGGACCTGGACTGTATGAGTTTCTCATTGAGGCAGAGCTGCAGCAATACTATGGTGGCATCAAGAATGACCTCAAGGTGATTGTCAGCATCTCAATCATGATTTTGCTCCTGTAAATGTTTCAGCTTTGTTGTTTGTTATTTAGGTATGTAATCTCTTTCGTGCAGATTTTTTCTGTAATGATGCAAAATTATCATTTTTTATTTTTCAAGTTAATGGATGAGGCCGAGATGATGATGATGAGACCTGATGATGGTGATTACTCACCAAAACCGGTCGTGTTTTACATATATTCTGTGGAAATTAGGAAAAGTTTAATGTAATTAAAAAATAATATCTAGTATTGTTCATGTCATTTGATTTTTGATTTTTCTCTTTTAAAGAATTGAAACATTTGGAAATTCTATTTTTACTATCTCCACACATAGTAACTATAGTAGAAAGTATTGTATTGGTGAAAAAATCGAATTCAAGATTTCAATGGAAGTACACATTGTGAGATCTCTTGAGTATGTTTTCACTATTTTCTCAATGTATGTGGTGTATGTGTCATAGGTATTTTGCAGGCACTCTTAACTCAAAAACTAATTATCAGATCAGCGCAAAACTTTATATTTAAGGTATTTATCAGTAATTCAAAGTCTGAAAAGGTTTTAGCTGAAACTGGTCAACCGGAAGTGGAGGTTTACTCTAGGTCAGCCATATTTGGCTCCTTGGCTCTTTAAAAGTTAATTAAGCTACCTAACCTTTATCAGTCATAAAGCATGCTCATTGCAATCATTCAAATTTCTTTTAAAAAGTTTTACAGATTGTCACTGTGCGGCTCCTATGTATTTTGGAATGAGACAAAAAACAAACAAAATGACTCTTATTGTGAAAGGTTGCCGACCCCTGCTCTAGGTCATTTTCCTGTTTTTCCCAATTAGCTCTTTTAGAACTTATCGTATTTACCAGTATCCAAGTATATTTTCTAAATTTCAGCTTGAAAAAATCGAGGGTCGTCTTAAACTTGAGTATGAAGTGGTATACCATCAATACATTGGGCATCTATTCATCACATGACAAACTTGTCGTGCACAACGCATCACACATCAATGTTTGACACATTCATTGCGAGACAATTTCATCACTAGACAAATTCATCGCGAGACATATTCATCGTGAGACAAATTGGAAGACAAGACACCATGACTGGTGTACGGCAAGGTGAGACACTTGTCGGGTTGGGAGTTATCCCCTCCTGTACACCATACAATGTGCCTCGCCAAAGAGAATTGCAGTTTATCCTGGTATTATCGAAATATAAAGAAAAATGCTGTTCTGGAAAGTGTCTCTCCCTACCATACACCAGTCATTGTCCAGTTTGTCTCACGACAAATTTATCGAGCAATGAATTGATGTGTGATGAGTTTGTCATGCAGCTGCAGCAAGTGCGGCAGGGGAATGTGAGTGAGCGAACAGTAAGAAGAAGACTGCAGGAAGCGAACCTGAGCTCATGCAGACCTGCTACAGGTCCTGAACTGACCCCACGACATCGCACAGCTCGTCTTCAGTTTGCACGGAAACATGTGCAGTGGTCATTGGAGCAATGGAGCACAGTTCTGTTCTCGGACAAGTCCAGGTTCTCCCTACGATCACAATGACAATGACAATGCTTGTCTGCATGCCGCTCGCTGCATATCCCAATATCTGGACAAGGTGGAAATTGCTCAGATGGACTGGCTGGCATGGGGCCCAGACATGAATCCCATCGAACATCTCTGGGACTTGATAGGAAGGCACGTCCATAGTCGTGCAACTGTTCTAGACCTTGAATGACCTTCAGTTGGCACTTCGGGAGGAGTGGGACAATATCCCACACCGGATATGGAGGATGGAGGCAGTAATTACTGCCAGAGGAGGAAATATGTGATATTAACTGCGTTAAATTCACAATTTTGGATTTTTTTGTCATGACATTCAGACTTATCAATCAATTCGTAAGTTTTTCGAATCATTTTTTTATTGTTGTCACTGATTTGAATCATATTCTTTCTAAACAAAACAAGTGAAACTGGCCATATTTGTGTATGTCAGGCATACAAAAAATGTTTATTTTCAGTTCCTTGCAGTAACAAAAATTGTAACTATTTTTTCATTATGAGTTAATTCCACCGAGTTGAGCCTGACCTCATTACTGACACTTTTATCATAAAAATTTATAGTAATTAGATTTTTTTAAGGTGTACTGGTTTTTTTTGCTGGTCAGCATTCGTGAGACCTACCTGGCAAACAATTTCTTGTATCCAAGATTGCCCAGAATTTCATGCAGTTTGTTAAAACCAATTCCCATGATCTCACACAATTCCCATGTCCTAATGCAGGGGTCCCCAAACTTTTTGCGAGGAGGAAAAAATAAACTTTTTGTCATATCTCGTCAAGTATTGTTCATATCAAAATAGTTTTCAAATAAAACTTGTAGAACTAGTAGAGTATTTCTTTTTGCCTACATTTTTATCATAGGAGTAGCCATTCTCAAGGAAATCAAACAAGAACGTCTTATCATTAATAAAAATAGGCTCAACCTTGTGGAATTTATTCAACGATATGAAATGAAAAACTTTGTCACCTGATGCTGTGACAATCATAGCGAAACGGGTCGTTTTCATTAAACTGTGTGGAAGTGACAAAATCTTTTCATTTCATCTCGAAGAACATCTTAATTTGAGTTCTTGCATGGTTACTTCATCATTGTTGCTTACATAAACAATCTCACAAAAATATGTTTAATTTCCTTTCATGTGCATGAAATATTTTTAAATATGAATAAAATGGATTATTTATGACGAAGGAAAGGACTTTAATTTTCCTATGTACACTCAAAGAGTTTTGCAAGTGAATAGAAATGAATAATTTTCAACAAAGGAATAAACGTGGGTATAATCTTACATTATAATTAATTAACTAAAGAGAGGTAGGTTTTAAATGAGGAAATAAATAATTTATAACAAAGAATTAAATTTGTCTATTTTACTATTGTGAAAACAAGCCATATTGTAAAAAAATATGGATAATTTAAAAAGAAAGACTGATCATTTTTTGACGGACATACGTTTATATAATCATTTCTTTCAAATACTCCATTGCACGAAACCCATTTGTGATACTCTGTGTACTTTCCTTACTTATTTCAAATATCTCCTTTAAGAGTTAATTTACGGATTATTTTATATTGTCAAAGCTGTAGACAATATAATTTTCTGAAAGTTTTGTTTGAAACATTTTATTATAAAATGAATGATTTAAGAGATATTTTGATTATTTGTCAGAATTTATTAAGTGCATTGCTAAGTGATACCTTTGCTTTTGTTGCAATGATAAAATTTTCTGTTGATAATTGCAACCAAATTTATCCCAATGCCACGGCATCATATTTTGTAAACAAATTTTCTTTTAAATATTGACAGGAATTGCAGTGCCGCTAATGGTAATTTTAACTGTGCATCGATATGTAGTTATCCGTAGCAACAAATAACAATAATGCCAGGAACAGTTGAAATAACAACTTTGTTTACTTATTGTTTTTCACTGTGAAAAGTGATTTATAGTAATTTTCACTGTGATAATTATTCAGTGTTTAAAGAACATTCACGAGTGTAATTCCTGTGAATTATTCTTGAGGACACTGATGTCAAGAGCATTTTCTCATTATTATTGCATTCATATTCTTTACTATGTATGGAGAAAGTCATGTGCTGGACACATCAGATTTTTCATTTAGTTTTGAGAAATTACAGTTAAAATAGTATTAACTTAAATCTTATAGATAAATGAGAAATTCATTCTCATGTTTTTGTATAAGTGACGTTGGCATAAATTGAAAATATAAAAAAATAATTATCTTGATCTTTCATTTGTTTTGTAGGTACAGAATGTTTCCCAGCTGAAGTATGTAACTGAAGAAGACCTACATAGTATAGGAATGTCAAAACCAGAAATGAGACGGTTGAAAAAGTTCTTCCAAAAGCATTTTCCTCAGAATTACCTATCCAAGTTCAAGAAGGTGAGAAGAAAGTTATAGTGCTCTTTTTATTTTTATGTTAACAGTTTCATTTATTTATAGCTGCATGCTGAGTAAGCTGTTTGTCTTTATTTCCTTACAAGATTGGAGTTTAGCCTTTTTTAACCTGGTGTTCACCAGATGTTCACTGCCAGAAATTATTAGTAACTTTGTGTGCTAATATAACTTTGCTTAGACATACAGGTATGCCTCGTCCTTTGTGAGGGTTACCTTCAGAGAGAAACTCATGAACAGCAGTTAATTAAAATGATGAAAAAAATGGGTTTGGGTTACCACATCTAAGGGACTGGACCATAGAGTGATTTTTTTAAACCTTATTGATGATTGTAGGAAATAGAAACAAAAAGAGAAAGTAAAATACAATAAAAAAGAAAAGCAAGCATAGTGTGAAAATTCAAAAAAGCAAGAGAAAAGTTTATTTAGCTTACCATAAATAACATAGCAGGTAAATGGAAGATGTTGGGGATGATGGCATTTCAGAAGGGCAGTAGCTGGAGAAGGAAGAAGAATATGGAATGCTGTAATCTGAAGCAGTCTCCCTCTTGTTTTTTAATTTTTATAAATTTCATCAAAGAAGCTGTTTTGTGCTCTTTTCCACGGATGGATTATCCTTCATTACATTCTCATTTAGGTTGTTAGCCATCTTAAAGGTTTCCGCTAATACAGGGTGGCACATGAAATGTTTACCCATTGTTGCATAGAATATAAATTTATTAGAAAAATGCTACATATTGCATTCATACTGAGCATAAAGGTATGGAAATATGTTCTTAGTGTAAAACATGTTCAATGTGGCTCCCGTTCTGTTTCTCGACCTCCTCAAGATGGTTGACAGGGAACAGACACATGGCACTCGAGGACGTTTCCGCTCCAAAATTGAACCCTTCTCTGTGAACTTTGTTTCGACTCTGTGTATTGTTTATTCTCCAGGAGCCCAACTGGTACTGAAATGTGATCAAAAACATCTCTGTATTAAAATAACACTTTTCGTTTCAACAAAAAACAAAACAACTCTGTTTGACAGTGTCTTGTGTTGTCCACCATCTTGAAAACTGATTAACTGCAACAATGCCACAGCAAAATAAATGGTTAGAGTAGACATTTTGTGCACCACCCTTTATATTACCTATTAATTGTTATTTAATAGACTACATCATCTTCTTTTTTACTCTCAATTAATTGTGCAAGTTTGACATGTTTCTGATTAATTCGCTGTTCTTGCTGAGAATTGAGTAAATATTCCACTTCCCACTCTTTTAGAGCTCCGAATTATTTGTCTTATACTTTATGTTTATGATATTCAGTGTAATTGGGCTTGTGCTGTTTCTGAATTCTTGCTAATAAATAAATAAGCATTCCCTCAAATTTTTCTTGTAATTCCATGATCTTACCAACTTCCCCATGAATTCTGGGATAGCCTTTGGAATTAACAACTTCCAGCCAGTTTTTGATAGCAGGCATTCATAGTTGATTCGATTACTACATTCCAATGTTCTTTTATAATACCAATGGCTATTCCATTTGCTCTAAAACAAGTGCACAAATTCGGGGCGCGATTGCTTCTTCTGTCAAAGATGACACGATTCTCGGTATTTACTCGACCAAGACCGACCTGGTGGCTATTTGGTTTTTCTTTATCAGAGAATATAAAATTTTATACTTTTACAATTCTCATATTTATAAGAATTTAGTATAAACAACACAAACATGAGATAATATTCAATTAAAATGGGGGTGCCCCCATTTTCAGTAATGAAAAGGGGGGTGGAGCTTGAAATGTTTGTGCACCACTGCTCTAAAATGTAGTTGAAAGTTTGTAGGATAAGATATGGTTCTAAGGTTACAATTATCTCTTAGTCCATAGGCTCTAAGACTGAAGTCATGTTTGGCAGCAGGAACATCACTTTGACATTAGAATGACCTTGTGTGTCCCATTGCATTGTTCAAAACAAGTAGCACTTAAAATGTCTAATTCTTCTGCTGCAGGTAGTTCTTTACTTGCCAGATGAAGCAATTAGCAAACCAATCATTGAACAATTTACATGTACAGATGTTAAAGGTAAAGTACTCCTTTAGCCAAACAATTAGAGGGTTACAACACCCAATGCATTTCGCCCACAAGGTGGGCATCTTCAGGGGCAAAACCTGTCTCAACAGTGACTGGGAGTCGACTGCCAGTCACTGTTGAGACAGGTTCAGTCTAGCTTTTAATTGGTACATTATTTTTACTATTCATTGGTTGGTTTTTATTTTTGACAGCTAATCTTGTCTAAGAGAGAGGAACAGTGGAGAATCAGTCTTCCACCTCCAGAAGAAACTGCCCGAGGTGGTCCTCCAGTCAAAGTCCCCAACAAACACATCATTCCATCTGAAGCAATTATGGTCAACAAGGAACTAGGAACAGGAGAGTTTGGTGTTGTACAGCAGGGCGTTTGGACCAATGAGGGAGAAAGGGTGAGGAATTGTCTGGCATGATATGTAGAAATTGTATGCATTATAAGTTTTTTTGACCATCACTTGGAATTTATGATTCATTAATTGCATAGTTGTACTATTTTCTTATGTCACTGAGTACTAAAAATTGTTATTATGATAAGATAACTGATACAGAAGTGATGCTCCAATTTGTACAATATTTTTGCCAACTTGTAAAGTCATTCTCTGTTAATTGGCAAAATTCCATTCTAAAAAGGTGTAAAATGTCAAATAATGGATCATTTTTGTCAAAGGAATTAATGGTTATACAGGGTAACACATATTTTTGTGAATATATTTATCAATTAATACTCATGGCAGACCCTATAATATGTCGATCATGGTTATGTTACATAGTATATGAATCACCAATCTATTTATTATTGGTTGGACAAAACAATTTTGTATGGAAACCCAAAAATATTAAATACTATATCTATTTTTATGATAGTTTCAATGTTTGAGGTGATAGTTTGCATTGTAATCATTAAAATAGTGTTTTGCTGTAATTGACATGACTGAATGGTGCTGTCTTTAACCCTTCAAGAGCACCAGGCATTTTAATCAAATCCATCTTGGAGGTCAGAGAGGGTATTGAAATAAATTGGTCATTCTGGAGCAAAATTATTTTTTTTTAATTATAACTTTTTACTAGGGATGTGTGAACATCACATTTTTAACTCAAGTTGAGTTCGAGTCGAACATTGTTGAAAAACTCGAGTTTTGAGTCATTCAAGTTTTATGTTTAAAAATATATTTAATGATTTTGTTAGGTAGAATAAAAGAGCTTGAAAGGCCTTTTTAAAACTCAGTATTAATTATTCTTAATTTTTATTGATTCACAACAAATAATACAGAACCTAGTGTGGAAAAATTAAGCCAGATGGATCAAAAGGTCTATCTATCTATCTATTTCCAACAATATGAGGAAGATCGCAGGTTTAGATTTTATTATTTATACTTTAAAAGCATTGTTTTTATTTCAAAATTTTTGTATTTTGTTACTAATCAAATAAATAAAAGAATTGATAAATTTTACAGGTTAGTGCATGTTTCATCAAAGAGATCTTAAACTAGAGGTTAAAGTGGGGGATGAAGAAAACAAAAATTATACTCAACATTTTTTAATATAAAAATATTTTTATAACATATTGATAAAACAGTTGTATGATTTTATTTTGAAATGCATTAATATATACAAGGTGGAATAGTATACTCCATAAATGGAATACACAGAGATTTCAATGGTGTTCTTTATAGGAAATATGTACAAAACGGCATCGAAAGATTCTTGAATTTTTATACCCGAAATTAAAGTTTTAATTATGTGGTCTCAGACTGTTTTATGGCAAATGTTGTCCTCTATCTGAATAATTTTTTAAATATACAACTTACAGATCACATAAGAGCTAGGAAGAGAAAAATATGGCATTTAATTGTTGTTTGCCATGAGAACCATCTTAGCTATCAATGTAAACAAAATATGCGATATGTGAGAGAAAGGAGACTACGGCAAAAAAATTAGAATTCACAACGAACTCCTAAACCATATGAATCTACAGTTAGTTTAGTTTGTAAATTCTCAAAATCTTGTATTGCTCCGGAATTTCTCAAATTATTATCACTGAAACTATAACTCATAATTGGGGTCCCCTTGAATATCAGAGCCCCCCCCACATTGAGGGGGTTGTGGGGCCTATCGGTATGCCCCTGTTTAAATTTAAGTTTACTGAATAATAATTAGTAGTAGTTGTCTGTCAACTGGTTGATTAGATTAAATATTGTCTTGGTAGGAAGTTTTCTGTCACATTACCAAGATGCTCAGTGACTGCAAGATTTATTTCCTTCTACAAATGTCTGCTAGGAGTGCCACTTTGACAACCACTACAACTACATCAAGCAGAGCTTAGCCAGTTACAAAGAACCTCAACATCTCGCCAACAGTATGACCGATTTCAATATTATAAATTTCCTGCAAATCTGCAGGTCGAGACGTTGAATTTGATGCATCACACGTTAAGGTGTCTGTTACCTTTGCTTTAAAAATCTCATTTTTTAAGCTATTAACATATAGATTTAGGCTGGTTTTTTCCAAGTTTGACAAAAAATTTCATATTGATTCTTTGTTCAGAATATTTACTACCCATTATCATGATGAGCCACTCAAACACTAACTCAAATAAAGTGATACTGCTTTGCAATCACTACAGATATCAAGACAAGTTTGGCACTGCATACAATTAAGATGTACGTATAGTTGGCAGCACTCTTCACTGATCCAGTGTTGCCAGTCTTGTTATTTAATTATCAAACCTCATATTTCAGATAACTAAACACATTTCTATTTATTAACTCCATATTCGAAAGATAATTCTCTATTCTTTAAATAATTTTTAGCATACATGTTTGTCTCCCAAATAATTTTTTCAGGATGTTATAAAAAATTCTAAAAAGGCTCTATAGCATTAGGGTGCAAATATTCTGAGAATCCTTATGTATTGAGGGGTTATGCAAAATCTGCATCTCTGGTTATTTGTAAATCAAACAAAAAGACTTGGGTTACTCAGTCAATGTTTAACCATGCTCGTAAAGAAGATGAGATACAAGTGGAAGACTCAAAAGATATTGACTTGAAAAATTGTCTTATTTGTTTGCTCAATTAGAAACTGCCCTGTACCAATTCTTTAAACACTCAATTTCCAACTTAATTTTCTTCCTTCCATCCTACTTGCAGACCAATTATGAGCATCTCTTCCCCATTGTTTTTTGCAATGCATCTGCACCCTTCCTTCTCTCCCTTTCTGAATATTAGAGATCTGCATGGTATATGGATATTGATTTTTTTTTCAGCCCAAGACCTATATCCACAAACTCGTATGAGGTCAGACAATATAGTTACTGGACTGTACTCTTGGTCACATTTAATATGTGATGGAATATGATGTGACTGTTGATGTTAGGGTGTTAGAACAGCTTCACCAACTGCATAATCAACATCAAAGTGAAGCCATCTACTGTTGCAGGAGGTTGTGGGAAGAGGCAATTTACGGTTTTAAAGGTTCCTATCTGTTGACTAAGAAATATGGAGAATAGCGAGGATCTACTTTGTTGTTGGAGGTTTGGGATTTGAGGACATGGAGGTAGAGATCTACTCCAGAACAAGGATCTGACACAGGAGAAGCTCATAAAATCTGATGAGAATGAGGAGGAAATAAAGGAGGTGAATAATCTGTTGCTCAATTAGCAGATACCAGTGGATATCTTCAGGCTGAGAAGGTCAACAGTTGAAAAATCTCTTAGGTGGACCACATTAGTGAGTAGAGCACAAGGATGAAGAGATAGACTGAGACTGACATTATGCCTTACAGGAAAATTTATAGGAACAACCAGAAAAGGCTAAAATCCTGCCCATCATGATGTTCTCGCACAAGCTAGGCTCTCAAGTCTCAGACATTGAGCTGCTGAGAGACCTCCAAACGAGCTGAATGGCATTCCGGAGAAACACAATCCCAAACATCCAATACCATCATCATCTTTGCATTGTCATTGTCTTCTTTGTATTTGTCATCTTCATCAATGTCTTTGTTACCATCATTGCCATCAGTATTAAAGGTAAATTCATTGTTACATCATTTATTGTTGTCAAAATATAGTTATGCTTCTGAGTCGGGAATTGATCCATCTTCTCTCTATAAGTACTTGGTTTCAATCATCACAGTTTCCATCTTTGTGGTATTATTAGAAACCTATCCCCTGTGAAGTTGTAGGGTCTACTGTATATTATTTCTTTTATATATTTTTATTGTTTTACTTTAATTATTATGGTTTATTTTTACAAATTATGTTTATAAAATAATGTAAAGAGGCAGACCACATTAAATGTATGTGCTCTATTTAGTTCACAAGGTATATTTAATATACCTCTGATACATATTTTGATGTAGATGCAATGTTTTAGGTAGCTAAAATACAATCTCTTGTCATGGATATTTAAATTAAATTAATAGAACTTACTTGATTTACAGATTCAAGTAGCTATAAAATGCTTAAGCAGAGAACGCATGCAGAGCAATCCAATCGAGTTCCTTAAGGAGGCAGCGATAATGCATGCTATAGATCATGAGCATATTGTCCGTCTTTATGGAGTGGTTCTGGACACAAATGCTCTAATGCTGGTTTGTAGTCAAAGATATTTATTTATTTATTTTTTAAATAGCTCATAAACATATCATAATCATATGAAAACATTTATTTTAAGTAAAACGGTAAAATTATGATCATTTTTTACATAAAACAGTTATTTTATCTTCATTTTTCTATTTTTGTAATATATGAATAATAAAATTATAGTTTTAACAAATTGAAGATCGTTTTGAGCTGAAGAGAATAACTTAAGTCCTCTTAAGGATTACTGTGAAATGTATTCATTTACTAGACTTATCCTCAAGGATATGATTACCCCTTATTTGGAGAAATATAAAAGTCCTTTTAATATTCTAACAAGCCCTGTCTCATGCATTACATTCATCTTTTTCAAAACACCTTTCTCTCTCACTTGCAATACAAAATGAAAGAGAAGGCAAAAACTATGCCCCTTCAATTAGGGCCTTTGCTTATTTGATATTACTCACCTTGATAGTGATTTCAAAATTTTTACTTAGAATTTCAAGGTTTATATTGTGTATATAAACAAGTTTTTCTACCACTGAAAAGTTAGAGAAACAAATCCTGAGAGCCTGTTTGATTTGCTGTTAGTGTCATACCAAAATTAATCACTGTCAAAGCATATACATTTCTTTCTTGCTTTAAACTTCGCTGTAAATGATTTAATAGTTAGCTCCATACTACATTACTACATACAAACTCATCGCGCCTGATTTCATTGCTCAAAAAATTCATCGTGAGACAGTTTTGTCGCTAAACACAAAGAGTTTTTTGTGCGACGAATTGACCTGAAACAAACTGACTGTGATGAGTTGTCATTGAACCATATAAAATATGGTTATGTATTTAATTGATGTTTTTTAAACAAAACATAAGACAAAATAATTGTATCTACTGAAATTTTTTATTGCAAACTTAGGATCTGGATTTCAATTAATACAGTATTAATTTTTAAAAATACAGTTAGAAAATTCAATTTTTTTCTCAAGCAAAAGTTTTTAACAAAACATTTAAGTTAATGAATGAACTAGTATACCTATACTGAATGTGTGTGTTTGAAATACACACCAAATACCTACATTCAGTGAGAAATTAGGTCATAAAATGTTTTTTCTGTTTTGACAGTCTGCCAAAAGCGGTCATCTTGGATTCGGGTAAATACGGTAGATGCAGCATAATTTTAGGACACATTTTGTCAATAAAAAGTGCCTGTTATACTCTGAAAAATATGGTATTCTTACATGTAGGCATGTGGAATAAAGGAATGGTGCACTCATGTTTCACTGAACGACAAAAACTGCATATTATTATAATAGACTTATATTATTTGTGCTTATCATATCAGTTAGTTAGAAATCAGTGTATAGTCTTGTAAGGCAGAGTCTGGAATATATCTTCACTTGTACTATGTTAGAAATGATTTACTTGAAACAATTTAGATCTAAATGTCATTTCTTAGGAACACATTCTTCATTTCAAGTGCGGGAATGCTGTACTTGAAAGAGCTTCTGGAATTCACATTGCTTATAATCCAAACCCCACTTGAAATTTTTTTGTTGGTGATCAAAAGGGTTAAAGTCATTTTTTCGCTATTGGGTTGTATTGTCTCTTACTGAGAAAATTCGCCACTTTCGATTAGTATAATGGGCATAAGTCAGTCTCATTCAATTTTTAAGGTATGGGCAGCCCCCAGTATCTCTTTTTTCAGATTTGCAGAAATGTTTACAAATTTCTAAAAGCTCTCCTGAAAAATGTTAGTGACTTGTGCCCTTTTGACCTTTTTTATTAGTGGTTAAATGAAGACAACTGATTTAGTCTAAGACTTAATATAGTAAAAATATAATAAAACACAAAATTTAGTATTTTGGAAGCACTCACAAATAGGTTTGACATAGGTATTGTCTCAATTTTATTTTATACATTCATTTGTCTTTGCCATAATGTAGTAAAAATTAATTTTTACTAATTTTTTTGTTGCTATTCATACATTAATTTTTAAAGAGAAGTTTGTTTACACCCCATTTTCGAACCTCGCGTGCTTGTGGTTTACGAATTTGCACTTTGCGACAACATTTTTTATGACCATTACTTCTGTTTTATGCCAATTATTTGCATTTTGCATCATGTGTTTGCGATGACAACAAGCGTGCACTCCCTCTACTTTTTTGTTTCCAAAGTTGTCAAAAATGCATTTCTAGTCACAAGTAAAATCACCTAAAACAGTGTCCAATACATTGATTTTTACTTAGTGCACAAGTTGAAGAAAACTTGGGGTTTGAATCCTTAAAATCAGAAAAAAACATTTTCCTTTTGAGTAAATTTGGTACTTGGTCATTTGAATGTGGTTGTAAATATATAGCTAAACCATAAATAATTTTATCTTAACTTGAAATTTCCTCATAGAAGGTATCAAAATAAAAATAAGCTTTTGGATTATAATTGTAACATGGATACTGTAAATGTTTTAGTAGTTGGCAAATATTTTTATTAAGATTCTTCTCACTGTACAAGGTGACGGAACTTGCTCCTCTCCGCTCCCTTCTTGAGTGTCTGAAGGAGCCATCGCTTCGACCCAGTTTTCCAGTTCTCTCACTTTGTGACTTTGCCATACAAATATGTGATGGTATGCAGTACCTGGAACAGAAGCGTCTCATTCACAGGTATTCAAATTGCATTATAAACATTTTTGTAGACTTTGTTAATTTTCAGTAGAATTATCTTATTAACTCCTAGTTGTAAAATACCGTATTTCTCAGCATATAAGATACACTTTTTTCCCAGAAAAATGACCCCCAAAATCAGCTTGCATCTTATATGTCGAAGGTAAGATTACTACGGTTCTCAATACTGTCAATAACAAGCACACTCATCCCCAAAATGGAATAATTGGCAGTCCTTGGTCGCAAAAGCAATAAAATATACATCATTAATAATTAATAGTGAAAAATTTGTTAATATATACAGTATTACTTTATGCAACGTGAATTCCGAGGATGCTTTTTCATTGTTACTCTTTAATACCTACATGTCCGCTCACAGTGATTACAATTTCGACGCATTTGTAATGTTTTAGTTCCTAATGAGCCCATTGAATAGCACGATTAATGCCACGGAACAGTAGAATTCATGTAGATGCCATAAATATTTTATGCATTTCTAGGATAAATAGCATTACGTGTATTGAGATCGCAATGGCTTCAAAAGTGAAAATATATGCCTATGCTATTAGCTATAAGCTTCAGGCGATTCCATATGCGAAAAACGCATGGAAACTGAGTAGCAGCATGTCATTTCGGTCCACCTTCCACAGAAAAAATTAATTTGTGAATGGAGAAAACGGAGAAAAACTGAAGCTGATGGGATAAGAGAAACAGTCTTGGTAAGGTTGGTTTTAAATGGCCACAACTAGAGGAGGAAGTGATGGATAGTAGAACAGGAAGTTTGGTATTGTGATATCGATCAAAATGGTTATGTACAAGGCAAAAAGAGTTGCAGAAGATAAAGGACTAGTTGAGCGTACATATCGTTATTACATATGTATTCCCTTTATATTCCCATTATATTAAAATATCATCTTGAAATTTAGTTTAAGTAAGTACTATCGGTAAAGGGTATCGATACGTGCTATGTGTGTGGCGCACTCCAACAGCTTTAATTAATATGACTGCCAAGTTCATGCAGGGCACATTTAGCTATACAAGTCTCGAAGCAATTATTTATGTTTTAGATCATCCCTATTTATTTTATGAATTAAGTTTATCTAAAACATTATATTCAACTGTTATCACGCCGGAATATTTTCTGTATATGTTACTGGATACGGACTTAATCATGGCTCAAAATGATACACAACGTGGCCCTTCGTAAATGCCATGGTGAACCAAAATGCTTTTTTCCTGAAAATCTAAAAACCTGGGGTGCATCTTATATGTCGCATAATACAGTAATTCAATTTATCACTCAAAATTTCACAAAATTTCAGTAAAAGTTAAAAACTTAAATAATTATATCAGTTAATATATACTTATTGGTTATTATTTCTATTTAAGTTTATAACTGTATGCTTTATTATCTTTGAACTGTTTATGCTGGTTAAAAACAACAATAAATTAAGAATTTATATACAGGGTGATTCAAAAAGATAGAAACACTTTCATATGTTTATTATGAAGTAATCAATAAGCCAAGAATAGCATGATATCCATTAATTGTAAGATAAACTCGGAAAGTTTGTTTGTAATAGACAATTGAAATTAGTTTCATGTTTGCGCCACCAGGGGATACAGTGTTCCAAAAATGGCGACTCCACAACACAAATCTTGATGCATCCTGCAGTTAGCGAAGGCAAACTCCGTAGCAATGGTGCAGTGGCAGTTCCGTTCACGTTTCGGAATTGATCCACCAGTTAGGAAGACCATCTACCATTGGTATAAGATGTTTGAAGAAAGTGGCTGTCTGCAAAAGGATAAGCGTAAGTGTATTGGAAGAGAATGTGAACTGAATTTGAGAAGCTTTCCAGCAAAGTCCGAGGAAATCGATGCATCGAGGCAGTCATGAGTTGAATTTTCCCCAGACATCTGTATGGCATGTTCTGTTTGAGAGATCATCCATGAAAACTTACAAATTGCAGTTGGTACAAGCCCTAAAACCTAATGACAAAGACAAACTGTACGAGTTCTGCATGCAGACGCAAGCTGACATGGAAGATGATGGATTTGCAATCCGCCTGATTTTCAGTGATGAAGCAACGTTCCATTTGAGCAGAAAAGTGAATCGCCATAATTTGTGTGTCTGGGGCACTGAAAATCCTCATACCACCATAGAGCATGTTCGGGATTCGCCGAAACAATGTCTTTTGTGCCATTTCCCGAAGGAAACTCTACGGCCTGTTTTTCTTCATGGAACCCATGGTAACTGGGATTTCTTATCTGGACATGTTGACGAACTGGCTTTTTCCTCAGCTGGATGAAGACTCGGACAGCTACATATTCCAGCAAGATAAGACAAAGGATCCTCACCACTGTAGCAACCATAGGCAGTAACATGCTGGAGAGAGTATGGTAAGAATTGGATTATCGAATCGATGTGTGCTGAGCGACATGGGGTTCCCACATTGAGTGTTTGTAAGGTGCCACTTCAAACTTTCCGAGTTTTTCTTACAATTGATGCATATCATGTTATTGTATGCTTATTGGTTACTTCATAATAAACATATGAAAGTTTTCATATATATAATTCTGTATACAGTATTTTTGTAATTTAATTTGTGAGCGAACAGAAGCTCCAATTAACATGTAAGACCACTCATTTTAAAGCTTATGTTGTTGTGAAGCTGGGAAAATTATTGAAAGTAAAAAAAAAAATATATTATATACAATTACATATGTAATAATAAATTTTGGCTGCATCATAAAAAGTATGCGGCAAAATGGTCATGTATGTTTGGTTTCTACATATATATACAGTAAAACCTCATTATTTTGATCCCGGATAATTCGAAATAGCATGTAATTTGAAGCTAATAGCAGTTCCCGGCCAACATCATAGGATTTTGTGTGCTTTTTGGTACGGATTATTCGAAATACATCTACAATGAAATTCGAAGTAATGATCTGGTCTGGTGACTCACGAACATTTTGTTTAATTCAAAACCTTTACCCATATTGTGTGTTTAAATGGGAAGTTCATGCGCGCATATGACAAAGGCATTGCGTTTTTGTTCTCCATTTCTCGCAAATGAAATATGCATTGACCCCAAACAGGTAACTCCTTTTTATTTATTTAATAGTCAATGTAAATTAAAATTGTAGATGATACAAATAGAGGAATCATCTTATCCTTGCATCACTAGACCTCTTACGAAGTTTTGTTTACGCTTTTGGCATGTCACTCCCAAGCAAATGGTTTAGTCAGCGGTTCTGAACCATTTTCAGTCAACATACCCTTTGGTCTCAGGAGTGAGACTTCACGTTCATCCTTTCAATGAGGACTTTATTTTTATGCCAAACTACATGTAATAGTATATTATAAAAACAACAAGATACTCATAGGAAGACATTCTTTTCTCATGTACACCCTGATGAGGCTCCAGGTACCCCCAGTTCAGAACCATTGGTTTAGTGTGAAAGATCACTTACTCAAGCGAATAGCAAAATTCGAGAACCAAGCTGAAATTAACAGAAGGTGCATGAACCCTCTTATCTCAATCCTCATGATCATTAGCTTCCCAACACCAAAATCTTCCCCTGAAGAAGTGATGACCGAGGAATTCTTTGCCTTGCTACTATACCTTCTTCTATTTTTCTATTATAATAATACATATAAATGTTTCCCTCAGAGCAGCAAAAAAATATTTTTTCTGCGATCCAAGCACTTCTCATGCATTCTGATAACGCTTTTGGTCAAGAGGTAGCATTATAAATATCTTTGAATGGGCTTGTTTGTGCATTGATGTCAGATAACTGTTACTCTCTTTTACTTGCATTATATTGTTCTCAAGAAATGCTGATCCAAGCACTAGCCCAGATCTGAAGACCATTCCTCCTCCCTTTCCATATAACTCTCAAGTGTTGATGCATAAAAAAATATATTTATCTCAAGAATGAAAGACATCACAAAGTAGATAAACAGTGCCTGCATACCCTTCCACCACACAGTAGCTTTTGTGCAGAGGTTTGGTTAGGGGTTTTAGAAAACACAATTCGCATAACTTCACAAAAATTCAATCACAAAATTTGATGTATAATATAGGTAAAAAGAAAACAGTAAAAACTTAGGAATTAAGCACAATAGTAAGGTAAAAGGTTATTGTTTTGAAATATATCAAGGTTTGTCAGATTTAAGAAAATTTATTGCTTCAAAAAAAATAAAGAAATATAGCAATCTCCGGCATATGCAGGATGCCCGCATATGAAGTTTTCATCGCTGAGGGCTTAAGAGTGTTTCTTACAATTCTAAAGCTCAAATGAACACAAACAAGCATAAAAATGCACATTGATGAATGCAGTGTGGATGTATCTTCGAACACGAACGAACGTGAATGAACAATGATTCGCTGTCTGTCGGTACATCAAAGGGAATTGTTCGTTCAAGGTTGTTTGTGTTCATTCACGTTCATATAGTATGGACGTGTATTAGCCCAAGGGTTCATTGTCAATTGTGATGGAGTGGTTGGACGACGTCACTGTATCTTTTGTTGCGAATGTAGGCCTTCCCATTTTATGGATCACCGAAAGCCCTCAATACAAAATGGGGCAAAAAGAAGTTTGATGCTTTGATGGTTCCTATCTATTATGTATACAATATTTCACACAAGTGTTTTCCCAGTCTTTTTAGCATGCATTTTCGTAATTTTTTGGCTGAGTACATGCGGTTGAAAGTTGTTTCTTCTGAAATGTGGCATAAAAGAGTAACTTGAAATACACTGGAAAAATTTGGATGTTCACTCGGTCCTATTTTTCACACGCAGTGATGTTCGTGAATCATGAATTAAGTGGTCACTTCAGCTCTGTGTGAAAAGAGTCATAGTTTTGGTGTAAGTTTACCTTGGAGAATAAACAAATCACTTTCCTTTTTTCTCACCCAGCTGGATTTCCTTATCGGTCATAATCATTCAGTTTTTTACTGATTCTGGAGAAGATAGAAGAACTGTGTTTGAACTGGGATGCAAAGTTTCAATTAATTTGAGGAAATGGGCGACCACCAAATCAGCATGTAAACTAGTATAAGTCATCCTCATTTAATTTTTACAGAATTACAATATTATTATATAATTAATGTTCTTTTGATGAAAAAGGTAAAATGAAGATTGCACATGCAATTTAAATGATCATTTTTTTGTTTTTAAGATGCTTCTTATTTCAAATCTTTATCTATGATAGTAAGGGAGATAATGAAAAAAATCCAAAAGTCTACAGTGTTTTATTTAAATGTCCTTGAAAAACTCAGTATACCAGCGCTTACAAATTGGATTTAAATTCCATACAATAAAGGTTAATCTTACTTGTGGAGAATGTATAGTGTTACCAGGGCTGTTACATGAGGTGAGATTGAGAAGCATCCACCTCAGGTGGCACTTTTCTAGGAATGGCATCATAGTAAGGTGACCAGATTTTTTACCAAAAAGGAGAACAAATGCAGTTATTTTTAACAAAAAGAAAGAACAAATTTGATGTTGAAAAAACCTATTTATATGGCTTATTTCATATTTATTTTAATAAAATGAATTTTGAAATGCCCTGCTACCAATCTGTTGGTCTAAAAGATAAAAAAAAACACATTAAAAGCTATTTAATATGAAAAGACAAGATTCATAGTGGTACTAGCCTGCATGGCAGACAGAACTTGGTTAAAACCCAATTTCAATGGAAATCTATACCAAAAGTCAGGTTTCCTACATGTGTTTTGTTCATTTCCAAAAAAAAGGTTGCATGGAATAAGACAAAGTTGTGGATTGATAATGTTTGGAATTGGCATCTTGGTATCTTTTGCAAAGAAACTAAGTTATTAGTGTCAGACAAGTTGAAGCCCTGTGTAACAGATGACAGCAAGAAGCACCGTAGAAGATACAATATAGACATTGCAGTTAGGTCAGGTGGTTTTAATTTGTGTATCAACAAGCTTTCATATATGCCACACTTTTTTTCCCAAATTTTCAATCTTGAAAATGAGGAGGTGACTTGTATGCAAGAAATAAAAACAGAAAAGTCCAAAAATTTGGAATCAAACTAAGGCCATTGTGCACAATGATTACCCAAATTATCTAAAGATTCTGAGGTATCATATGCATATGTGATAATCAAATCTGAATAAGGTTTTAGGGTTAATATTTCAATATTAAATGTTTTATTATCAACATATTTCTAAAAATGTATCAATTGGTGTGTAAATTTTACGGATTGCTTTTTCATGATAATTTCTGAGGCTACATAAACGCATTCAGGGGCTTTATACAGCCAACAGGCCATAGGTTGCTCACCTCTGATGTAAACAGGGGTGTTTGCGCTCCCCGTGGTCAATTTCTTAGCTGAACACCAGAAAGAATATTTTCTATCTTCTTCATTCAGTTTCTCTTTAGAATTTTCTTGCTCACAAAAATAATTATACATAGTAAGTGCAACCAAAAATGAATAGAAATGATGCAGAAAATATCCTTTCTTTCTTGATGAACTGTTCATCTAAAAGTTGGCCTCATAGAGTGCAAACACCTGCGTTTATATCATGAAAGTGCCCATGAATGTCCTTTTTTCCAACCTGAATTGGATTTAAACTTAACAAACCAACCTACCATCCAATGTAGCTGTTTATTATTTCAAGGTGCAGGACTATTGGGATAATTCTTAGGAACTTGCCTCTCTTACTATAGAGATAACATAATTTTTTAATGTTTTAAAATGCTAAGGTAATATTTAATCAGTCATTTTCTTCTCAATAATGAAACCTATTGTCATCATTATGTTTATTGAATGCATATGACATTTATATAATATTTTTCTTATTTTAGGGATCTTGCTGCCAGAAATATATTAGTATTTTCAAAGAACAAAGTGAAAATATCAGATTTTGGTCTCTCTCGTGCTCTAGGTGTGGGAAAGGATTATTATCAGACTAACTTCAATGTTAATCTGAAGCTGCCAATTGCATGGTGAGTTTAGATATCTGTTTTTTTGCATTCTATAAAATTTACTTTGATGTGTCTAAGCATGCTTACAGCCATATTAACATGATGATTTCCAGGATATTAGATTGACATATTAATTACCATGAGGCACAATGGGACACATGTTTGTCACATAATGAAAAAAAGGAAATTGGTAGCTCCTGCAAATAACTTTCATCATTTATATTGTGGCAGTTAACATGTTGATGGAGTGTGTGCATTAACCTAGTTAAACTTGACATCCTGACTTTTGAATTTTAACCTTTGGTGCTAGAAGTCTCCCACAGTAAAATTGGCTTCCAAAAAACTAAAGAACATAAAAAAGCCAGCTTTATTTGGGTAGATTCTTAGTGCCATTCTTGGGTTAAGCCAGTGTTCCTCAACCTTTTAAATTTCATGGAATACTTTCAGATTTACTTGATCCTTGCAGTACACTTAACCAAATTTAATGAGACATTTTGGAATATTTTTATTTAAACCAGTAGAGACCCTGCACTATTTGGGGAAATTTTCAGAAACATTAAAAAATGTTGTGTGTTGATATTTGGGAATAATGAAAAATAAAATTTAACTCAAAGATTTATTGATGGACAGTAAAAGAATAGTCAAATGTCAATAGTGTGATGAACTGTTTAATACCAAGGTATTACAGCAACTAAATATATTTTCCGCTGCTTCCACCACTCCTTTTTTCTCCTACTATTTCCCTGTATTGTTGTTTTCCTTACTCCATTTCCCTGCTCGTCCTTACACTTCTTCCACTCTCGCAAAAATGTGCTGTTTATATGCAAAGTTAACAATACCTCCCTGCTCCTGCTTCTCGCCGAAAGTAGAGGATGTAATCAGCAACAATCAGATAGTTGTGGCAACAATAATTTTCATTTCAAAAATCCTGTAATTCTGTTGTTAAAAGCACCTATCTTCTTTCCAAATTTAAGCTCTACATATGTAAGAAGCAGATATTTATAATGATAAGAGATTTATAAGAGATATGTTAACTACATATATTGGATCTCTGTTTATTGTTTTCTTTCTTTTCCATAGCTGTACGGACTGTGTTAAAGTCACAAAGGGTACATTGTGTATGTTTCCCTTGGTTTTCCCTTACCTCCCTCCAGTTTTTCAATTCAATTCAGAATTGCCACCCTTGCTGTAAGACCAAACTTGGCAAGAGGGAATGGCATCAGTATGAGGCATAAATCTATCCCATCGACCCTGCACCCTGAGGCGATTGCCTTACAAGATTACTGTCTGAAGCCGACCCTGTATATCACTACCTTTTTGACCACTTTGCTGTTTTCCGTAAGATTTTGAAGTTGGACAGGTATTGGTCTGCTCGGTCCATGTCTTTCATATTCTTATTGTAATGCACCACGCACATGGGTTTATGAATGTCTTCTCTAGTTTTCCAGCTTTTATTCTGGGTATTCTTAATAGGTCCATTATGGATGGTAGAGATAATTCTGGTATACCTTTTGTCTCTCCATGCCAGAAGGAGAACATCACCTCTTCAGGAAAGTTTCACTTATCCTCACACTCTTTATATCCTCTTGAGTCCTCTGGAGATGCCACAATTTGTGCTATTGTTCTACACACCCTTGTCTTATGTTTCAGAAGTACTTCAACCGTACATACACTTGTAATAATTGTCCTGGTAATCATGGTGCAATATGCCTAGATTATACCGGAGAACTGACAAAACAGTATCTTGTAACTTTTTTCCCTCATCATTGTAAATTTCTAAGTTACATCTGTAACCAGTATCACTTTTGCCAACGATTCTCACTAAAAGTTCATATGTTATTTGGAAGGATTGTAAGTAAGTCACCTATTCTACGGAATTTTGCCCTCATCAAGTGCTAGGTTCTGTTTCGGCTTGTAAACAGTTCTGAATTCTCTAACAGGTATTCACCAATCCTCACACTCTTCATATCCTCTGAGTCCTCTAGGGATGCTGCTATTAATCCTTATTGTTCCACTCACCCTTGTCTTGGTGGTGGCGGAGTGGTTAGAGTGTTGGCTGTCCGACAGAGGTAGGTTTTTTCAAACTGGGATCATCCTGTCCCCTACTTGTGTGGTTTGAGAATATCAGGCAAGACAGTGCTTTGTCCTTCAGAAGGGACATTAAGTAGTTAGCCCCTTTGGTGCTCTTAGTAAAGAGTAGGCCAATGCCACCATCAGGTTTCACTCCTCCATTGTGAGTGTGTTTATTGTGGAAGGAGTTGTGGCTATAATATTCCAAGAGGTTGATTAGCCAAAAATACAATTTTATGTTTCAGAAGCACTTCAACTGTACATACACTGTTGTAATAATTGTCCTGATAAACATGTTGCCATTCACTTTTTGTTAGAATCCAAGGTGTATTGTTAAACGAAATTCATTGTTTACCTTTTACTTAATATCATCAGTTATTTTAACCTTTTTCCTCATGAACTACTGTGTATTTTTAATGAAATTTTGAATTTTGTCATTCTTTATTTGCTACTAGTTTAATTGCTCGTCAAATATGACAGGTATGCATGAATTAAGTATTAAGTTCAAATTGAAATAAAAATTAATGAAACCAACTTTTTTAGGCACTAAAAAGTAAACAATAAATATAAAATTCACATAATTGAGTGTTAACAGAGGGAAAAATAGTTTTGGGCGAATAGAAATTGTATGACAAAGAGATATATTACACTATACAATTCTTATATGCCCAAAATTATTTTTAATTTATGAAACATTTAATTTTGTCTCTCTCTCCCTCTCTGTCTCTCTACTTCTCTGTCTCTCTCCTTCTCTGTCTCTCTCCTTTTTTCATCCTCTCTCTCATTAAAGCATTCAAAGCATGCTTCAATTTTTCAAACAAATATGATTTAAATATAGAACTTGAGCAATTTTGTATTGTAGGCAATATGTGATGATAAGAATAAAAAATGTTATTTATTTTTCTTTAATACGGTCCAGGTCCAAAGATCGTAGGTCAGTTATTTCTAATTTTAATTCACAAAAGAGTAAAAGCCTGTAAGTCAACAAATCGATTTTTGTGTTATCTTATGGGAAATGGCACCCTTCTCTGCTTCCTCCCTCCTCCAAAAATCAAAATTGTCTCCCTGAGGTGCACATCCTCCTGGTCTCATTAGTAAATGTTCCAAGTTTAAAGTCGAGGTTTCTTGGTTTTCAAGAAATGCTGTCCACACACACACACACACTGCCTTTTATTAATATAGATGAAGTATATGCAACAATATTATTAAATTATCCAACTCTATATCTTAGTTGCAGGTAGAAGGTTAAGTATGGTAAAAAATAACAAAATAAATGAAAAATACTGTGGTTCTGCAACATTTTGCTTCAAATCATTTAATTATATCATCTGAGCATAGCATTTTGAATATTTAAACAGCCTATCATGCCTCATTTCTTTCTGTTGTTTTTAGAAGGAATATTTCACAAAACTTACTCATTAATATTATTTGTCCTGTTTAGTTTTGTAGAAAATATTAGTTATTGATTGAAAAATATGTAAATGTTACATAATTAATGATTAAAAAACATTAATCAAATGGAAGCTCTCACTTTCTAATGACTTTAAATCTTACAGGTGTGCTCCTGAGTGTATAACATTCCTAAGGTTTACATCTGCCTCTGATGTTTGGGCCTTTGGTGTCACATTATGGGAGATGTTTAGCTATGGGTTTCAGCCTTGGGCTGCTCTAACAGGCCATCAAATTCTAGAAGCTATTGATGAGCCAAATTGTCAGGTCTGTATGCTAATGTTTTACTCCATTACTATTTCGAGGTAAAAATACAAACAGTTGAAACCATATTATTGTAAACTTGCTAATTAACAAAAGAAATCCAAACTAAATGCAACTTACTATGTAAATATCCACTTTATTTTATAAAACATATCACAGTAACTACTGTCAGACCCCAGACCTCCCCATATTGTCCCACCCTCAACTACCGTCCATGAATCATTGCGAACAGAACTTCCACCTTATGATTACATAGAGAAAGCATATAACCACCACCCATGCTTTAGCCCAATGTAAACGATGGACAAGTGGTGATGCTAAATTGGGCTCTGACTGTATTATGTCATCAAATTGATGACTAATATCTTTTATTTTTCCAAAAAATCAATGAAGAACATTGACATTTTTATATATTTTATTAGGCTTTTTCATTTTTGACATTTATATTTCTTAAAAAGGGCCCACTAATATCAATGTTTATTTTATTACATTTTATTGATTTTTATCTAAAAAAGTTTTATTAATTGAATTTCTTCAAATTAACTAAAAGTGTATACATAACATTATGATCCAAACAGAACTTATGATGCCTACTTTTCACATACTGGATATGTCTTCATATAAGTCAACCCGGTGTATAAGTCGACCTCGATGTTTCGGATTGTAAATACACGACTAGACATATATTCACCGTATAAGTCGAACCCCCACTTTTTTTGCTAAAAAACTTCAAATGAAGAATATGAGGAATTTTATGGTTTTTAAAACCTAAATGTAACCTTTTCCAAAAATGCAGCGTCAATTTTTGATTTATTAAATCATTTGTTTAATTTAAGAAAGATCAGTCATATACCGTATTGCCATCTATTGGCGGAATGTATTTCTACTTATCCTTCGTTCCTGTAATTGCAAATTGATCGTTTATATTTTTGAGATTCAGTAATAAAAACAAAAGTTAAAATTTTTATTAACTATTAAAAATAATTATCTTAAATCTTCTAAAATAAATGACAAAATATGTAAACAATGGAGCAGCTGATTCAAAATAGTGATCACCTATGCCATAAGATCAAATGTTTTCATAAATATCAATGTTTTTAATCAGTTATTTAAGGGTCACATTTTATATTTGACATTAAGTTGACCTTAAGTTTTTGTAATTTTTTTTCAGCTTCAAAGGTCGACTTATATGCCGGAATATACGGTAGTTATTTTAAACAAGCATAAAAGCCCGTCATTATGACGGGAGATAATATATAATTTATTATTTAACTTAAAATCTCATACTTATTTTTCTTAGAAATAATTTATACATATCTTTCAAATATCTAAATTTTATTCAAAATTCTAACATAATGGATATATAACATAAACTTTAATGCTTTATCAAAGAAAACTGTTGCACATTATTTATGATATTTCTGCATACACTTGTTTTGTATTATTTTTAATTTAATTCATAAGTATGCATTAAAAATTCAACAACAGGATAATATAAAATAAAACAATTAAATATAAAATTTAATAACAAAAATTAGGGATTTAAAATTTTCTATGCACAATATTCATGGTGAAAACTCGGCTCTGCTAAAATACATTTTATACATAGGTTTCTGAACCACACCCATCAACATAATTACAGCTATAAACACTCTTATTTCATTAGCATTAGTTGCAACCCATTTCTGATAACGAGATGTTTTGAGCGCCGCAATTGCATTCTTCTTGCGAGTCAAAAATTGTTCTGCATAACGATTCGTTTCGAGCACAATTAGGGAAATGAGAGTTTCATCAAAAAACAACTCGAAGTACTCTAATGGATCATTTATATCAGACAATGACACTAATTGTTTTCCAACCAAGTCACACGGAAAGGGCTGAGGAGTGTTAGCACTGTCAACATCATCCCAAACGTCGGACACCAACTTTTTTTGCGTCACATTACCTTCGTGTAATTCCTCCTCTGATTCTAATTCTTCATCACTTGTATCAGCAGAATATCCTTTCAATTCTTCAGAGTCATTGTGAGTGCTACTTTCACTAATTTCATCCAAAATATCGAGAACGTGTATTTCATCTAACGCACGAGAGGTAGAGGCCATCTTGGACTGACTGAGTGCCAAGTGAGGCAAGGGACACGAGGATGGAAAAAATAAAAGAAAAAATCGTAGGCGTAAACACAGACAAGAAGGGGCCTAAGAGCGTCAGCAGAAGATATGAGCTCATAAGATATCTGTTGGAGAGGTCATAAATTAGAGCTGGAAGAGCAACACCACTTAATGAAAAGTGTGGATGCAAATGGTACATTGCACTCGCTGGAGGGGTTAAACGTTAAATTCGAGCATTTGCAGACTGAGGGAGAAAATTGGCGATAAGACTAAGAAACTTGATTTATTTTCCTTTGAAAGCAGTCCCGGTTTGAAGATCAAGGGCCAATTTTTCTAATTTTTATGAGCAAAGGAATGTAAGCCTGCACATCGCTCAATTGATTTTTACGTGTTATCTTATGGGAAGTAGAAATTATCTACTGGAGTTGAACCTGAGTCTTTTTTCAGGATTTTTTGTAAATTGCTTTTACTATAAAAATCAAACAATCCTACCAAATTTCAGTCTTCTACCTATTCGTAAAGTTTTTTAAAAATTGCATTACAGTCAGCCATATATAGTTCTTGATTGTCCCTCACTTTTATAATGGCTCTTTAAGAGTGGCGCCACAGTTGAGCATTACACTTGACACATAACCAAGCAAATTATATGAGGGTTGAATGAATGTAAATTCATTACTTTTTAGAATCAGATGTTCACATGCTCCAATCATTTACAGATTATAATATATTTTGCAGGTTGATTAGCATGGATTAGTGTCTGTATTACTAGACTATACTGAATCCAAGTACAACAATAGTCATTGCGATGGCAACACTCCCATAATGACTGATAAAAACTGCAAAATATTTACATGAATTTCAAAGAAATGCGATATAATAAGCAAAAATTCTATGATAAAAATTAGAATCTCCATTCCTTTCCTTAGAGAATATTGCAAATCTCCCTCCGATATTACAATTCTAAGATATTTTAATCTGCAAGAGAAAAATACCATGCATGATAGATTTTAGATTTCCCATGTAAATCAATTGGGAAGGATAGTTTGTGGAATCGAACCCGTGACTTTCAAGCTTCGCAACAAAAACTAACCTCAGGAACTTAGCTCCATTAGCAAAAGATTTCCACCAAGTGTCATGAAAATCGGTCTATTGGTTCAAAAGTTGATAGGGGGGACAGACAGACATAATGAAGAAACTATAAGCCTGTAATAAATAACCCATCGGGCCATGGTTTCCCAGCATGACCATTTTAGGGTTGTTTGCATTATATAATAAAATTTAGATTATACATTACATTATTGCCTAAATTTTTATCTTAAAATTATTTCACACCCTGAAAAAACTTGAAAATTTTGAACTTACGTAATATTTTGATAAATTTTACCATTCATGGAAAATTATCTTATTTCAGAGGCTGGAACAGCCGGAATGCTGCCCGAAGGAGTATTTCAGCATTATGCTACGATGCTGGGCTCATGATCCAAATAAGAGACCTAAATTCTCGGAACTTATGATTCAGCTTCCAGAGGTTTGTATATTTCGTAAAATAGGTTTTAATGTTATAATTAACTCCTTAAAGCAGGAGAGCATCTATGATGCACACCTTATTCTTCCAAGTAATGGGAAGAGCATTTATAGACATGCTTCATTCAACAGTTTACTATAAGGGATTCTGCCATCTACCATGATTTTTTCCAAGTCTCCGTATCAAACATTGATGCGTTCGCGAAAGTGATAGTTGGGCACAATTCATGTGCTGTAAATAACAGCATGTGAAAAATTTATACCATAGTAACTATTATGAGTAATTATTCAGTTGCATACATTATAATTGTGTTTATTGGTTTGAAAACGTATTATTTTGTGCAAAATGCTGGGAATTTTTATGAGTGGAACAACAGATTTCTATTTAAAAATTATTAAAAAATAATTATAATAGGCATTAAATAGATGGAACTGTTATTAAATGTGCTTAAATAGATTATAACATATATTATAAAATGTTTCTTGGAAGATTTTATGTGAAATATAAATTTTTATTTAACCTTTTGACTGCAGCATTAATTTTTTTAGGAGTGCTTCCAAAATTGTGAAATATCCAGGAAAATGTTCCAGTTCTTTGTTTGTATTACTGTATTTATTGAAGTACCACCTGCACCCCAATTTTTGGGAAGGCAAATTAGAAGAAAAAACAAATATCATTAAATTTTCAATTTAATGCGCCCAAATATAAGGGATTATTGCATGTATCCTCTCTTATAAGGCACAGAGCTTGTTTTTAAGACATAATATGGAGCGTAATTATTCCATGCACATATAGGTACATTACGTAACGTTGTGTTCTATTTCACATAACTTGATGTCGTAATAACTTGACTGACTATTCGATCACAGTTTGAAATTATTAATGGTTATATCATAAATTATCATAATTATTCTCAATGCATTTGTATTAAAATACACATCGACAACGAATACTCAACGACAAGTTTTATCGAATCTAGCAAGGCTGAATGCAAAGCGTGTAGCGCCGAGGTATCTGCAGCGGGCCAGATGGCCTATAGTCAAGGTTTATCCTAGCTAAAGTAAAAAATACATAATAAAGAATAGATAAAATAGTGCAATGCGTTCAGTAAATATTGAATTTAACGAAAAATACATCTTCATCCACGTCGTCGTACTTATGTTAGTATCGTATCATACAGCAAGATTTTCTTTGATATGAAATCCTCGAATAAGACACGCACCCTGTTTTTCTAAAGAAAAGTTTTTTAAAAAGTTGCGGGTGGTACTTGGATAAATACGGTAATTTATTTTTTAGGTTTATAATTTATGTTTGCGGAACAAAAAATGACAAATTAAATTGCATGAAATATTATTGAGTTGTTATAAACAAGGTTTTATTGCAGAAATATAAAACATTTTCAGATATAATTCCACATTTCAAATAGATGAAGATAATAATATACAGTACAACCTTATAAATCCGGCAACTTAAGATCTATGATTTGCTGGATTTTTTAAACCTAATACACGAGTACAGTGTTTGAAATGAAGAGTCATAACATGTAAATAGTGAACATCAATTATAGAAATTGTATTTTTAGCACTTTTTTTAGTCGGTTATGCTTTCACTTTGTTTATTCGTCCATGCATGAAATTTTGAAGCAATGAGAAGACCTCTGAAGCTAACAAGGAGAAGCTACAACCTTCGAGTCACAGATTTTGATGAAACGCGACCAGGTGATTCTACATTGAAAATTAGGAGACCCGTGTCTCGAGGTTTTTGTGAATGGGCCCTTGAGTTCGAGAAATCAGCGTCAAAAATATGCAAAAACATCGTATGCAACTTAATAGGTTTCATTGTCGAATTGTTGATAAAAAAGGAATGAATGAGGGGATAGCATGCCTAGCTCTAAAGGTGTGGGCCTGGGTTCGATCCCAAATGTTTTAGTTTTTTATTTCAAATTATCTAAGTGTTATTTGAAAAGTAATATTCTCCGGTAAAAATACGATGTATAATTTTTATTTGGAGGTGATGAACATGGAAACATATATTAATGGGTATTTTAAATATTGCAGTCAATGAAACAATGGTTCACAGCAGGAAAAATGCCGTCATGCAAGAATGGTCATATATAATTATATATTATTGTTATATTTGTTATATTTTACTTCTTTTGATTTTAAGAGACCAAGAGTGAAGATGAAAATGGTGGTGGTTCATCAAGTAAGGCTTAAGTTTGTCAAAATTCCTGGGTTTGGTCAGATATTGACGAATGTAATATTCCAAAAAAAGTTCCTTTTACAGGTGAATGTGGTCAAACTGTTGCTATTACTAATGTTCTTGAGTCTTTTACATTTTTTTGGATCTAGTGTTAATTGAGATAGTTGTTTTGCAGACTAATTGATATGCAGAAAATTACTTAAAAATGTAGAATTGTCCTTCAGATCTCAATTAATTAAACGGAAACCTGTAGATATAGCTAAAATTTACATGTATTTGGGAATATTAATTTTGATGGGTATTGTACAAAAGTCGACAATCTGTTGCGTGGTTGATTGGGTTTTTTTATAACAATTAAATATGATTGGTGAAAGATATTTAATTAGAATTGTCTCATAGGTGATTTTTATTAATTTTTTTGGGGGGTCTTATACTTATTTTCTGCATTTTATGCTAATTATTATCCTGAAGTTGGCAAAGAATCACTAAGCATGCTTAGTGATAACATTTATTTTTTTTTACACTTTTAAGCATTGATCCACCAATTTTTGTAGGAAAACAATAAAGCATTCAAAATTATGATAGATGGTGCATTCTGGCTGGAAAAATTTAACCCTTCAAGCCGGTCGAGATTTACGCACACAGAGGTCATGTTTTCGGTAGTAAATTTTGCGAAAATCGCTGAGCGTGCAGCTTGTTATATGATGTTTTATATCTTTTTTAATTACTTATTAAATTATGTAAAACTTTTGCAGGTTATTTAAAAATGATTAATCAATATAAAAAAGGCTTTACTTACGATATACTGGGAGTTGTATTCAGCGTACAGTCTTTGACATTTGATTCTGTGCTTAAAAATTTACCTTGGTGTGGTAATTTTTAAGCATTCCTCTAAACACAGGCCCACATCACAGTCAGGGCACCAGTAATATGGTGTCCTTTCTTTTCTCTTTAGCCCAGCACACTGCATCTTCTTTGTGGCCTTGCTTTTTTCCGTCGGCTGTAGTTTTTCTACGAAGTGCCTTTCGAATAAACAGCATGGTGACGGATATTACGGGGGGTCGTCTGGCGCTTGGTGACTCGGAAAGGGTCCCATATTTTTCTAGAATCTGATTTATTAGCAGAAGGCGAAAGCTGAGATGATTCATCTTATTTTGAGAACTATTGAAGGTTACCAGTGCATTGTGTATTGAAACATCTAACAATCGTCTGAATAATTTAATGTACCATTTATTGTTTTTTTTGCGTTCAAGTAGGTACGGCTGTAATTTCTGATCTTTTAGATCAACCCCTCCCATTGCTGTATTGTATTCTAAAATGCATACTGGTTTATAAACTCCATCTTTTTCTCAAAAGTTGTTGGTATGAAAGGTCGAAATGAATGTCACTGGTTTTTTATCTCTCCACTTCACGATCATAACATTATTGCTTACTTTGGAAATGTGTTCCCCTTTCTTCAATTTTATAGATTTTATCTCTTTTGGGACATTTTTTCTATTTAAACGTAATGTTCCAGCAACGTTAGTACCTCGGTTCGTTAAAAATTTTGCCAAATCAGGTAGTTATAGTAGTTATCCATCCATAAATTATAACCTTTATGAAATAAAGTTTCCAATAATTTAATTACTATTGCTGATGTTTTGAGTCCATCTGGAGAATCAGAAACAGAAATTGTAGAATCGACCCCAGAGTAAACAATAAAATTCCATAAGTACCCAATGTCCTATTCACAAAGCTCGAAAGTCTTTATTCCAAATTTAGAATACTTCAAAGGAATATATTGCTTGAATGACAGATGTCCCTTCCAAAGTGTTAGAGATTCATCCACAACAATATTTTCTTTTGGTAAATAAATACTTTGAAATTTACATTGTAGATAATCGATAATAGGTTGAATTTTGAACAATTTTTTGTTTCCAGTATAACTATTAATTTTTGGATTATCAACAAAATGAAAATTTTTTAAAATACTTTCAAACCTATCTAGAGAGATTGTTTTGGGGAATATTGGAGTTTCCCAAAGTGGATTTCTTGAAAAATAAGAACGTAGTGTAGGCTTTTGTACAATACCCATTAACATGACGATTCCCAAATATACATATATTTCCGCTAGATCAACAGGTTTCCATTTTTTAAATCAAGATCGGGAGGAAAGAACAACATTTTTTAAATAATTTTCGGCATACCTGTTAGTTTCCAAAACAATTGTCTCAACTAAGGTGGTATAAAAAAAAATTGTAAAAGACTCAAGAACATTAGTAATAGAAGTAGTTGGACCAAACTCACCAATAAATGGAATTTTTCTTGGAACATTTCGTCTATCAAAATCAACCCAAACCCATGCGTTGTGAAAATCGTCAACCCTACCTGATGAACCACCGTCATTTTTGTCTTAATTTTCAGACTCTTGCGGTACACTTAATTCAGCGAAATCAACCTCTTCTTCACTAGAATTATCACTGCCGGAATCCACATGTAATTAATTCACTGTCTTCTATTTCATCCTCAAGTAATCTTTCAATTTCATCTCTTGAAAACGAACCACCATTACTGCTCTCCATCTTCGAACAGGGGTGTCTCAACTTCCTCTCACAAAAGTAATCTCTTGACTGAGAACAAGGAAGCAATATAAGATGAGATGCCTAACTCAGGAGTAAGACTAACCAGATACCATGCTAATATACACAAAAGGAGAGTGAAACAGACCCTCAAAATGCTTACGAAGCAGGCCTGCTCGGACCATGACGAGATAAAAAATATTTTTGAGGATTTTTTTTAGCTTTCTGAGTGCCTATTCATGTACTGAAGGATATGTTTACGAAGCTGAATCCATCTAGAAGACAATGCTGTTCTTTGATTCTCCGATAAAGCTGCTAGCATGGCCGAAAAAATTAAAATAAGATGAAGCGCCCTGGAACGTACAGTGCACGTTCAACCACAGATAAGGCCTCCCTGCCACTGACATACAGCGTACTGAGAACCGCGCATAGGGGTTAATTACCTCTTTTTCTTGCTAGTTAGTCTTGCATCCTAAAGAGATCAATATGAAGCAGAGCCCTTTGGAAAATAAATTACCTCTTAGCCAGTGTGAAAAAAGAAAAAATAAGTCTTGAAAATTGTTTGAAAAGTAACTTTCCAGAAACATGCAAATAGGTTGGGTTTATAACAATTTTTGTAGTTTTCCAACATTGTAATGGTCTGAATTATGTATTTATCCCAAAATATGATTGTCACTCTTCTAGTGTAAACCAGAGCAAGTGCAGGCAGTCCAAGAATACTATGAAGACCCAGTGAAGGTGAAGAGGGAGCAGCTTCAATATAAAGTTCAAGATGTCATCACTGTGCTTGATAAAGGGTAATTATGAATTTCCTTTAACACTAAACATTGCAATTAGGTTAACTTGTTAATCAATTCACTGCTCAATGTAGGTCCTTGCCCTTCTTAAATTCTTATTCGTTCCTTTATTCAAAAACCCATTGAGGATGAAGAGCTCTTTTTCATAACTTTCTTGAGGATTAACACTCCCTACATTCCATTGTATGCAGAAACAATATTACCTCCATTTTAATCTTAGGCTAAGTTTGTCTCACATACTGTGATATGACAGATGGAGTTCTCCCATTCCTACTATGCATACACATTTCCTTGATGGCTGACCCATACACATACCTTATATTGTTTACTTTATATTTTTTAGAAGATTGATCATATTACTCATCCTCTGTCTTTCAAGGCACATGCCCTTCAAATTATTTTTATATTTGCTTGATATTATACATATATCTTTACCAAAATGCTATATAGGCAAGTCTCAACTCATGTTTGTTTTATGCAAACTGAATATAATGCAATTTGCTCTAGAGGCCAATTTTTCAAATTTATTACTACATAAATAGCAACCAGTTTAAATTAGGAACATTGAGAATATGTTTTTTAAATATTTAAACTTATTCATATTCTTCATGGATATTCAAGCAATTCCACACTCGTAATGTAGCCAATGTTATATTCGCAACCTGTTTTTGTGTTTTTTATATTTACTGTCATGCCTCATGTAGCGCAAAGGATGCATTCCAAAAGTTAAAACAAACATTTTGGCAGTGTATGGTGTACTGAAAAACGACTAAAAATGTCCCTTGCACAAAAACAATTTTAAATACACAAAATGTTTGGTAGTGGTGAAAGTGGAAAATTCTTAAAGACAAGTGCGATCGTAGATGCGAGTGCCGGATTGCTTTCTTAATATTTCCGAATTATAAAATGATGATTTTTTTGTAAAATGTACCGGATTTTAAAGAATTGGATTTTTCAGAGTTTACTGTATCTTGATTTACAAACATCACACATTTTTGAAAAGTGGTTCGTATCTAGAGAAGTTCATATATTGGGAGTGATTTTCCCATACATAGTGTTAAGATAAAGAGTTAAGTACGTCCTCATATCTTTGTAACGGATAAAAGTCTCTTTGGTGGTGATCATTGCAAGAATTTTGTATGTAATGCATTGCATGTGCAGTGCCACAAAAAAGATTTTATTTTTTGATGAGCTCTAAAGAATACAACGTTGATTTATATATGTATTGAAAATGTATATCTTTTCTGGAGTTTCTCAGTTGTGATACCAATGTACTGTACAGAAAAATATAAGTATTATATGATAAATATCAAATTAAGAATTTTCCATGCTAGCTCTACAAGAAAATATCACAGTAGAAACACTGTAACTTTATGAAAAATATACATAAATACTGTGCTGTATTGTATATATATGTATAGTATATGCTAATTAAAGTTAAAAGTTATTGCTTTTCATATTTGTTTAGTGCTTGAACCTTTGCTAGCACCAGCCTTCTTTTTATCACACATTGTGCAAGGAGGAGATAATATCAGAGTGGTTAGAGCAATGGCCTTTCATGCTGTGGTCCCAGGTTTGAATCTGGTGGTGATTGGATTTTTCAACCTGGGATCATCCTGTCCCCTACTTGTGTGGTTTGAGGAGACCGCACAAGTCAGCACTTCGTCCTTCAGAAGGGACGTTAAGCAGTTGGCTCATCATAATGAGTAGGCTAATGCTGGTACCGGGTTTCCTTCCTCCCTTGTGAGTATGTCTGATGTGGAAGGAGTTATGTCTATAGTAATCCAAGAGTTGATTAGCCATAAATAATAACAATCGTGTAAAGGGTTTTTGCAAGAAAATGCAGAAAAACTCAGAGCAATGGCAGTTTGATGATCTCTGGATGGCAAACAACAATAGACACATTTGAAAGACCAGAAAAGACAGGAAACCAAAACAAACACAGAACCTAGCCTGAATTTGCTTCTAAGCATATTGATATATAGCCCAAGGGTGGGGAATGTTTTTACTCAGTAGGCTGCATTAGCGATTGTAAATCCTTTTGCAGTCCAGAGATAAGATTGCTTCTGATATACTACTTTTTGGATACCCAGTAAAAGATAGCACAACACTAAGAAATGGCATTAATTACAGCTTAAGCAGCACCCAATCCCGCATTATCACTAATTCATAAAATTTCACTAGAGATAGCAATATCTTCTGGAAAATTGCAAAGATAGCAATATCATCTGGAGAGGAAATAAAATGACAATGAAGCAATGAAAATTGAAAATATCTCTTTATCTACTAACAGTATTTTCTGCCTCCTTAACATGTCGACCTAACACTGGAGGTGAAGAGGTGGCAGTTTGGTTAATGAGGGAAGGGGATGTAGGGGTAAGAATTGAGCACACAACTTGTTCATAAAGGTGATGCATGTGAGGGTGATGTGGGTTGGGAGGGGGAGGGGTTAGGCATGCATATAGCACATTCAGTGGCTACATGCTGCTTAATGTAGAGCATAAAGGTTACTAATCTAAAAAGGGATGACAATTCGGACAGAAAGTAAATGAAAAGAATACATTGTCTTTCAGGAGACTAAAGAAAGCAGTCAGCCATTCAAGTCTGAAATGGCAAAGGCAACAATTTGAGCTATGTGAAATTACTAGCAGAAGTAAAAGGGAGCAGGTGATGTTTGAGGCACAAAGGACCCAAGGCCTAGGAGTGAATAATAAATAATTAATAATATATATCTATACTAAAATTAAGATATGATCTTCAATAAACACATTTCAACTAGTTGTACTCTATGATATATTTTAACACTTTTCTTGTGACACCAGTTTAAAATGATTTATAGATCTTTTAAATTGGACTTCTCTACATAGCAAACAGATTTTTTATAGATACATTTCTGAATGTAATTTTATATTTTTATTTTCCACATTAGCCCCATTCCTAATGTAAACAACTGCTGGAAAGGTGTGCTCAACAATGGAAAGGCTGGTCTGTTCAATCCTGCACATACTGTGGCATATCTTGGCTCCAATCTGCCAACCTCGGTTAAAACCTCCGAGTTCACCCGTGGTGGTAAGTTATACCTCTCCTGCTTCAAATGATTTTTTCTGATTTCCATTTGGGAACATGTATATTAAACTATGTTCTGTTAGATTTTAGAGGGAAAACCTTTATTATATTGTAACTGGAAATTTTCTAAAATTCTTATTGTTAACCCCTTACTGCAGAGTGATGCAGATTTTCCTCTAACTAGCTGAAGATTTTTCTTGGACAAAATATCCTAGGAAATGCATATGTACCAGTTGGTGCGAATTCACGATATTTCTACACTCAATGAAATTAGTACTGATAACTACTGTTGGCTTTGTAAAATGAGTTTTACACAGGCAAATATTTATGTAACTTTCTTTCCGAAGTGAGTAGGCATTGGTTCAAGAATTTTGGAAAAACTATACAGAGAAGTTGAGTTTATTATTTATAAAACTTGTCATAGTATTTTCTAAGCTTTAAAAAAATCTGATGATTTATGATTCATATTTTGTACCTTAAATTTTAAAAAATATTGTCTTTGTAAGATATGTTGCATTTTCATGACATTCGGCAATTTGAACTATGTGCATCAATTGTTTATATAAGATCTAGGAAGTGTTATCATAAGCTTTTCTTCCATTTTGTCAACCTTGCTTTGCCAATAACTGGCTTCTCTACTGCTGGTATTGTGAATCACTTGCAATTCCAAGAAAAGACAGATATGCTATCATTCCAGTCCTTAGTTGTTTCTGTACTTTGTAGTGAGGGAAAAGATGTTTCAAATAGAAATCATCGTCATCAATTGAGGCATTTTCAGATACAAAAAATAGTGGTTCTGCTGAGCCAGTACTGGCGCAGGATTTAAGAACTGATGTAGTTGCTCATAGGCCCATGGTTGAGAAGTCAAGACATTTGTGTAAAAAGCAAAATTATAAAGGCAGTTTATAAATGTTCTACATGTATTTTCCATCTTTGACTGACTCAAAAGAAGAACCATTTTCGTGAATTTTCATGAATATAAGCTAGTTTACATCTCCTAACTCAAAGAAGTAATTTATGCTGAGTTAACCAAAATATGCCTATCGTTGCAAAAATAATAAAAAGCTTTATTTTTGTTTTTTTTGTTTTGTTACTATTTCTCTTTACAAACTAGATTAAAACGTGAATTGAAAAAAATTGTATTATTATTTTTAAAAATTTGGTATTACGTGATTAACATCTTTGTTGTAGGAAAGTCTCTCGAAAAGATTGCAACTGCAAGATGTGGATGAAAGTAATTTCATAAAAAAAATTGGTATGATTTATTTTGAACCTCTAAAAATGTCTCACACTAAACTCAACTGGTAAATATTTTTACAACTTTAAACAATTTCATTATGTTATGCAACTACACAGCATTCAAGAAACCAATTTCGTATAATGTTTTGCTTACTCAGAATCAATTTTGTGTTTTTATGGTTGCATCGATGAATATGTCGAGAAAGATCAGTTAAGTTCCACAGGGAGCATCAATCAGAGAGAGAATCCAGCACCATTTGTATACGTTGAATATAGTTTTAATTGTCGACTAGCTTGAATACCATACAATCTTCAGCATACAAAGGTATGCTGCACTGATGGCCAGTAATGGTTTAAGGAATGTCAGTGACTATGTGAAATGGAGAGGACCATGGATGTGGGACTCTAGAGATTACAGATATGAGGGAAGAGGCATCATCGTCAATTAACCCTTTCCATATTGAATAAGATATATTCCACGCTTGTGTTTTTCCCTTGCATGTTGTTTCTGACACTCCACTAGTATCTGCCTGCCTCTCCATGTCGTATACAATATATTCTGCATTCTGACATTTTCTTACATATCTTTTATTTTACCATTTGTAAGTGATGCTAAATGTCAGGAGGTTGTCATTTTCCAAAGGAAATATATCAAAACATATGATAGTCAGAGCACTGAACAAGTCAAATAACCCATACTTGAATTTCCTGTTTGAGAAAGTAAACATCCATCATGACATTGTTTGAAGCATCAAGATCAGGAGTGACTCATTTATTGGTTGAAATGACTGATGATGATGACGAATTTGCACTTTTCCCCAGTTCTTTCAACAATCTTCATCAAGTTTTGATGCTTCAGTGCCTATGTGCCTTTCCCAATCTGTAAATATTTTATATTTATCAAGTTTGATTTTCACATAATCAATATATCGGAATGGGACGTGTGGCTACTGCCAACTGGCTGTAGAGACAACTGGCCATAGAGACAACTGGCCACAGAGAACTGGCCACAGAGACAACTGGCCATAGAGACAACTGGCCACAGAGAACTGGCCACAGGGACAACTGGCCACAGGGACAACTAGCCGAAGAGCCAACTGGACGCATAGCCAACTGGCTCCAAAGCCAACTCACTGCTAAAACGCCAATAACTCAATCAAATATGCAGATATAATCTTGAAATTTGGCAGAAATAATCTATTCAGATATAAAAATGCTGTAAGGAAAATTTACAACAAACACCCAGGATTCGACTCCAGGGGATGATTTGTATTCCCCATAAGATAACACGTAAAATTGACCTTTTGACATGCAGGCTATTCTTCTTTTGGGAATAATAACAAAAAGCATTCCTTCTCTGTTTGATTAACTAGGGAAGAGCTGGAATGGAGACTGCAAGCCTTTTTTCGTTAAAATTTTAAAATATCATTAACTCCTCAAGCCCGGATGATGTATATTTAAATCTTACTCCAGATGCCGAAGGAGATTTTTAAAAAATCGGAGAATCAGGTGCGGAAATTGCAAAAAATATATAAAAACTCGTAACTTTTCTCTATTATGTTGGAATTTTATGAAATATTTTGAGGATTTAGCATAAAAGTTATAGTTTTAAAATATCATGTTTTGTGCAAATCCTCAAAATATATAGGGCTACTCATTGGCTATCCTCGAATGATTTTATGATGATAGGTGTATTGTAATAATTTTTGCTTGAGAGTTGTCCTTATTCCTCATCACTGAAACAGACAGTTGTTGATGGAGCCTGAAAGTGGTAACTATGAGAAGGGGAGGGGTTTTTGTGATCTGTGCCCATATGTTATAATGGTTAATTAGAAATTTTCCTCTTTTTGGGATAGATGGAAAGAACACTTACTCATCTCGTCGCAGGCTCCGTCCAGATATGATATCTTCTCCACAAGGAGACCTGAAACACACTGGACATGTTGGCTTGGATGGAGCTTATTTTGGAGATATTTCATTCTTAGGTGGTAAGGTAGGTTATTAGTCTTAGTAAATAGTATAATTTGTCTAAAAAATTTTTCATTAGGGATGTGCAAACACAAAATTTCAAACTCAAGTCACGTTCGAGCCGAACATTGCTGTAAAATTCGTGTTTGGGGCTGAGCTCAAGCCTATTTAAAAAAATAAATTTAGCCATTTATTTTTGGTAGCATAAAATCATTTACAAAGTATTTTTTCATTAATATTTATTATTTATTTTTATTAATTTCTTCCAAAAACTACAAAGTTATAACTGAAAATAAAACCAGATTGATCCTGAGTTTTGTTTTGTAAATCTACTGTCAGACAGACAAAGACCCTTGGTAATGCTTTTATTCTTCATAAGCCATATATTTTAATTTCAACTTGAATATTGCAGATAATGCAATAAATAAAAGCATTGATAAACTGGACTGATTATTGCATAACACAAATTGTCTAAACCTAGAAGTTGATGCAGAAAAAAAAACAATAACTTCACTAATCAACTTTTAATTATTTTAAGAAATTGATACACATTTTGGAAGTTTCTGTTAAAATTGCTTCTTCTTCTTCTTCTAGAGTTTTCAATCTTGCGATTGGTTTGTTGCAGCCATCCATTCTTCTCTTCTTTCTGCCAGTCTTTTTTCTACGTAACTTTCACAGCGTATGTCCTTCTTTATTTGGTCCAAAAAGCACTTGGCCTGCCTCTCTTACTCTTCCCTTCTATATTTCCATCTATTATTATTTGTAGAAAGCCTTCATGACTTAGTATGTGTCCAGCAAGTCTAACTCTCCTTTCCTTTATGCTTCTCATTAAATCTCTTTTTGCCTTTGCTCTTCTCAAGACCTCTTCATTTGTTACCTTATCAACCCAACTTATCTTCAGCATTTGCTTGTAACACCACATTTCGAAGGCATTGCATTAACATATAATATTTTTTAAATATTTTTAAAAAATTTGAATGGATATGTTTTATTATTAGGTTATTAAAGAACTACATTTAACATATGCAAGCAATACCTGGTGATGAAAAGTAGACAGAAATCTTAATTGAAAGTGATTCGGAAGAAAGTGTCAGTTCAGAGAGTGATAGTGAGAATAACATTGAAGATTGTGCTCAAATTACAAATGTAAAAATTTTTACTTTTTGGCATTTTTTCGTTGGGTGGGCAAATACGAAACCTCATCTTTACTGTCCCTGCGCGCTTCTAGCATCTTTGTTTACCATTATTTGAAGTTTTTTCGGAAAAACTTACAGGAAAGAGGTTGAGATCTACGATAAAGCAGTATATGTGAAGTAATCCAGGAACCTGGAATATAGAAGGTCTAGTGATATAAGGATAAGATTATTCCTCTATTTGTATCATCTATGATTTTATTTCACGTTGACTATTAAATAAGTAAAAAGAAGTTACCTGTTTGGGGTGAAATGTATATTTCATTTGCGAGAAATGGAGAACAAAAATGCGATGCCTTTGTGATATGTGAGAATGAACTTTCCTCTTAAACACACAGTGTGGGTAAAGGTTTCGAATTACCGTATATACTCATGTATAGTTTGACTCTGTGTATAGTTCAACTCCGTGTATAATTCAACCTCCAATTTCTCAGCGAAAAAATTAGATTTTTTCATATATCTCGAGTATAATTCAACCCTAGCTTTCTACTTACTCTTTTACCCTAGATTTCCATCAGGATCGACGTTTTTCGTTTCGATATCTCGAAGCTCACAATCGAGGTATATAGAACGATCTTGGTTTTCAACAGCTTTTAGTATCATAATAATACTATACTAATAATAAACTGTAAACATCATAAACCTATTGGTCAATAGATGATGTAACGCCTTCAGATCGACTTTGTATTGGAAATCCTTTGGTGGGTTATCGATGTAGTAGGAAGACTGGAATGTTACAAAGTTATTCATTTTTATCCAAGTTGTTGAAGTTCCATAAAGTAACGTCGTCAATGACACTTTCAATATAATTCATTCCAACTCATCTGTTGTTATAAGTATTCACGTAACAACATTACGATGACAAATGGTCAGTATAATGGTTACATTACGAATTTTGGTTAAAATGCACTATAACCCACCACAGAATGTATAAAAAAATAATGAAAAATACTACTGGGTCGCAATCAAATCAGAATTTCGAGATAATACAGGACAGGTATATGTCTTCGAAAAAGAAAAAAATGAAAAACACAACATAGTTCTAATGAAAATCGATAAAATTAAAGGTAAATAGGAAGTTTTGGAGCTATATCATAGAAGTCAGCGAGGTGGGTGACCAAAAAATATCTCGATTTTTATTATGATATTTTTAAAAAGATAATTTTTTAGATCCGAGATTTTAAACCCTCAAAAGTATTACTCGTGTATAGTTCGACACCCATTTTTTGCACAAAAATTTGGTCTTAAAAACTCGAACTATACACGAGTATGTGTGGTAAACAAAATGTTCGTGAGTCACCGGACCAGATAATTACTTTGAATTTCATTGTAGATGTATTTTGAATAATCTATACTAAAAAGTATGCAAAATCCTGTGATGTTGGCTCTTAGCTTCGAATTACATGCTATTTCCAATTATCCGGTATCGAAATAATGAGGTTTTACTGTATACAGATAACCCCCTGAGCACTGAGGATACATTCTGACCAAAGACCATGCACAGCAAATCCGCACTCCACGGAGTATTGGTTTAATAGCAAAATTGGGGCTGCATTCTGGGGCCTAGGATGTTGGGCCAAAATAATTCGAAATAGTAACTATAGCGCTATGAAATTTTAACTTTAATTTGACTTAGATTACATAAAGAAACAAACCAAAAACTACAATATGAAGTTGTAAATACATAGAAAGCCAAACAATCTCCTAACTAAACTCAATGTAAAAGTACTGCCAAAGTAAATCAAAGCATCAAGACAAAAAAATTAAGATGGCAGAAACAAAAAAATAAGGTAATTTAGGTAACAGATTTAATTTCTTAAGAGGAGACTTTTTAATTGGTAGAGCTGTGCTGGCAGGGGAGGATAGGGAGTGGGCAGAGACTGAAGTTGATGCCCTGATGAAATGTGTAATTTGGGTTTGCCTTTGCTCTTCATGCTTTTATAAATGTCCACGTAGGATCTTTCTTCACAATCTTCTCTTTCAGGAGCTCTTTTATTCCATTTCATGTTAATTCAGCTCTTTGCTGCTCTTTACCTTCTGCTTCCTCTGGTTCTTAAACAGCATTCACATCAGAGGCCATTAATTTCCCAACTTCTCATTTTCTAATACCTCTTATGCGTGCTGGGTAATCTTTTAAAGCCATTCACATAGCCATAGCGTAGCATTTCCTAGCAAGCGTTCATGGTTGACATTACTCTCCAATAATAGCAGGAGATGCTAAATTTTACTGGCCTTCCTTTCTCCTCCCTTTTTTACTGTCACTTAAACCACCATCCAACTGCTAATTTGTATCATGATTAAATTTCACAAAGTGGAGCTTGAACTTATTAATGATATTTAATATGTAGTTCTTATTCGTGCCAAATCACATAAATGTTTGTTTTTTAATTTATAAATATTGTGTAATTTTTTTGCACCCATAAGAGTGTTCTGTAATCTATTTTTTCATATACTGAATGATTATATTATGTAATATTATAATTAATATAGAATAAATATTGATAGCATATGTCACTGCCATCTTGGAGCATCTTTTTAAATTGTGAATTGATCATTTAACGCTACTTCTATTTATTCCTTAGATTAGTGCAGAAACGACAGGAGTGCCTGTAAATGAAGATTAAAAATTCATGATTATTATACCTTTAATAATTTAATAGAAAAATTATTTAATTATAAATCCAAAATTACTATAGTTAGTTAAAAGTAAAGGTACTTGTCTATTAACCAGGCCTACCAACAGTGGCACCTTCGATAATGAGAAAGTGATGAGACATTGTACTACTACTGGAGGTGACAGTGACACTGTCAATGGCAAGAAAGTAAGGAGACATTGTACTACGACATCGTATCTACGTATTACAGAAATTGAAACTTAGGAAATATGACACTTAGCTTTAGGAGATTCCCTGTCCTCTACCCCCCAGGTTGGGTTGGTTGGTTATGGGTTGGCCTCCTGTACATGTTCAATTTTTTCTCCCTCTTGGATTGGGTTGCCTTTATGTTCACTTCTTTTACTCGACGAGATGTTTTACTACTGGAGGCAACAGTGGCATCATCAATGGCGAGAAAGTGAGGAGACATTGCACTACTATGTCATACCTACTTGCTTCTTCTCTAACTGGCAATTCGTGATACTTTAGAGGAGGCATTTGAAGTTGAAATAATAAAAAGTACTGAAGAAATGAATGACGATGAGTAAAAGCAGTGAAGATAAATGCAACCCAACCCAAGGGGAGAAAATAGTGAACGTGTTCAGGAAAGCAACCCAACCCGGGGAGCAGAGGACAGAGAATCTCATAAAGCTAAGTGTCATATTCCCTAAGTTTCAAATTTCTGTAATATGTAGAGATGACGTCATAGTACAATCTCTCGTCGCTTTCTCATCATCGACAGCACCACTGTCAGTGGGCCCGGTTAATAGGTAAGTACCAAGTAAATAACCGCTTAAATCCTTTTAATATATCTCTTCACTATTTTTATAAAAAATTAAGTTTTCTTAATTATTTAACATGCAGTTTAATTCTCAGAAGTACAATTCAACCCAACCTGTTTGTTTTGTGATTTATAAATTTTTGTGTACATTTTTTTACCTTTTCCCGTAAGGAGTTTTTAAGATCTGATCCCATGAAATACCTGTTAAGAGAGTTTCAGTGTTTATATTTCTGGATGTATAGTTGTTTCCTTTTTCAATAATAGCATTTCAAATGAGAAATTTCTTTCATCTGTAAATTGAATTGTAAATTTAATATATATTTCATGAACACTTAATGAGCTCCTTTTTCTCCCCTGCATTGTCTTTTCCCTAAAGTTGCTTCTTTGACATTGATTCGCACAGGTCACTCCCTACCCACACCTACCTCACCAGGTGGTGGCACCCTACAAACCCCAAGAAGATGGCAAAATCGGAGTTGGGGAAGACCACGCTCCTCTTGGTAGAGCATCTTCCGTGGATGTATCCTCTTCAGACAAGGCGCCACTTTTACTTCGAACAGGGGGAGGTAGTCTACGGAAACCTTGCTCAGTTCAAGGTTGGAGAAAATGCAAGCATATAATGATAACTCTTAAACTGCACTGCACCCATCCTTTAATTTGTGAATTTATTATGTTTTTCTCAAAAACAGAGATGCTAGTTGTGATTAAATTTTTGGAAAATGTGCCTAGACTATTAGTGAGTGAAAATGCAGTGCGATACTTTTCATAATAATGTTGGTTACCTCATTGATAAAATTAGGTTCCACTTTGTGGAATTTACCCATCAAGTCACAGAAAAAATATTCTGTATCTTTCACAGAAATATTTTATTAAAATCACGACCTAGAGAGCCAGGAGTGTTTTTATGGCACTTATAAAAGAATTCATCAAGAAAACTCATTTTGGATTTCATCTCCTTCTGTCTCCCTTCCCTCTCTCTCCTTCTCTCTTACTTCCTCTCTCTCCCCTTATTTCTTTATTCCTTTCTCTCCTCTCTCATAGTAAAGCATTCATAGCACACTTTCCTTATGCATATATTACAAGGATTGAGACAACAATGCAATCTTGAGGTTTAACAATGACACAGTCGGCAAGGCAACATATCGTTAATTTTCCAATAAAATTGATTTATTCATATAACTTGAGCAATTTTGAATCGTAGGCGAAATGTGACGATAAGAATAAGAAACGTTAATTATTTTTCTTTAAAACGGTCAAGGTCTGAAGATCATAGGACAGTTCTTTCTAATTTAATTTGCTAAAGAGTAAAAGCCTCTAAGTTGAAAAATTGATTTTTACGTGTTATCTTACGGGTAATAGAAATTATCTACTGGAGTCGAACCAGGTTCTTATCTGGGGATTTTTTTTTCCGTTAATGGCTTTTACTATAAGAATCAAACATTCCTACCAAATTTCAATCTTCTATCCACTTGGATAGTTTGTTAAAAATAGCATTACAGTCAGTCATAAATAGGTCTTGATTCTACTGCTCTTTTATAATGGCTTTTTAGGATGGTGCCTCAGTCGAGCATGAGGGACAAATGTAGCATATTATATAAAGAGATAGGATAATGTTTTTGCCATTTCCTTAATAAAACTTATCATTCTTCTTCACTTCTGAAGTAATAAAGGCAAGAACTATGTGATGGTAATTTACTTCTTGCTATCGAGATCAAGTTGCTAGCAATTAGATTTTTGATAGAGGAAGGTTTGTTGTGCTAGTTTATGAAGTTTTTTTTATCGCTCGTAATTTCAGTCATTTCATGCACCTGGGATTTTATGAAATACCATACAGGCGACGCTCTATTTATGCCAATCTGATTTACATGCTTTCATTTTAATGCCATTTATAATAAACTTACAAATAACATCCTATTTGCACCACCTTGCTTGTTTCCACGCCTCCTCTACCTTTGACTGTTACATTGTGAAGTCTAACACGCATCCTATCATTCGCTGAGAAAGTATACAATGTATACTATACATACTGTTACATTGTGAAGTCTCAGGTTCATATTCTTTCACCGAAAAAGTAGGAATACATATACAGTTAGCAGTTTAACTGTTGTTGTCTTTCGTAGTGCAAATGTTTTCCATTTAGCTATCGTTTACCTCTGTTTTTTTAATTCTTAATATTATTTAATATATCCCTTTGTGTTAAAATGAGCTCCAAAAGAGTTAGCAGTGATTCTAACATGGGAAGGAAGGGCGTGAAGAAAGCTAGAAAATCTCTTTCCTTAGAAATTAAAATAGAGGTTTTGAACGTGGTAAGGGAAACATTGACATTCGGAAGGAATTGGGACTTAGTGATTCTACAATAAGAACAATTCGTGACTTTAAGTTTAGGAAAGGCACTCCCTTAATTTATATGATTAGCACCAGCTCGTATGCCTTTTAACTGGTGGAGATATTTTGTCATAATTTTGTGTATGCACGTGAGCATAATTACAGGATTACAGCAATGCACATTTGTTCATTCTCCAAAGTTTTTATGACTGTTTTGCACCTTTTTTGTTAACTACGTAATTGGATGGCATGTCGAAATACATAGATGTCTGCATTACCCGTATGGCCCAGAAGGTAAATGTGAATTTTTACACGCTTCTTGAAAACAATAAATTTGTGCATGCAGTCAGAAGATAAGCATGGGCAAAGTGAAATTCTTTGCCGCAGGCAAAAACCATTACGACGCATCATCTGTACACACCAACCATTACTAGCCTTAAATTCTTGCCTTGGGATGTTTAGTGATCATGCTAATTCATGAGCTTTCAGTTTAATGATTTTCCATAACAATGGTTTTCTGTGTGTTCTTTGAACACATACAAATTTTACAGTTCTTCTAATTCATGAAATTGAGAGGCAGAGGCATTCTTTACGTTTTATGCAATCATGTCAAAATAGATAAATATTAATGGCTTAGTATTATGTCTAAGAAATGAAAAATGATGGGCCAATAGTGATGCCAAGGAAATAATGAATATTTGATTCACCGACTTATTTCCTAATCAGTTGTAATTAATAAAACAATTGACAATTTATTATTTTAAACATATCGCACTCAGATAGTTGCAGTATAATCTTTATGTTCACAATGATTCGTTCATCGTAAATTACCCATTTCTTTCCAATTACAAACGCTGTGTATACGTAAAGAAAATAGACGTATGTACGTTCATTTCTAAAAATCAAAAACACTATTTTAGGTCACACATGAACTCAACACTATCGCACGTAAACAATGTAGAGTGACAATGAAAGATGATTTAAATCCTACAGTGCATGCGCGAGTTGGTAGATAAATCCAAGTTTTCCATTCGGTGCAGAAGTTTCAGATTCGTATATGGCTTGTCGTATACAAATCTGAAGACATGAAGAATACTTAGACTTGTCTTATACAAATCCTATACATTTCTAGATTTCTGTTTATGCATGTATAAGATTTGTATATATCGTACATGTATATAGTGTGAATGCACCTTTACAGTTGTTGGTTTCTTCAGCATAATGCACCACCATTAGCTTACATTTTCTATCAAAACTTCCTCTCATACCTTGTGATACATTCCCTTTCACAGAGGTGCCTTTCTTCACTATACGATCTATCATTTCAGTCCTAATATTTGGAGTAACTTATTTAAAGCTGCTAAAAATAATTTTTCCTCATTTCATGTTAAATTTAGCAAATTTTCTACCAAACATGTGTTCTCATAGAGGTTATACTCTTCAAACTGCAGGTGTATTTTCTGTCTGTTTAAATTGTAACAAGACATGTATAAAACACGGGCAATCTTAGTGTACCCATTTTCAATGCCATATGTATCAAATTTCTTACCCAGTTGATTACAGGTTCTGACATAGTTTTGTCAACACTTCTCTCCTAACAGTACTGACGAGGTGGAAAACCACTTGTATGCACATTGTAGTCTTCAAGAATATGAATAAGGGTATTGTGTTAATAGATTTAATGTAACATAAGGTGTATGTATAAATGAATATGTTTTTGTGGACATAGAATCAGTGTTGGGGTGTTCCGTTCAGCGTTTGAAGCTTTGTACTCGATTTTAAGATAATCCCTAATTTCTTTGCGAAATATTTTGGAAGAAACCTTGTCTTCCTTTTGGGTTAATATGATAAGTTTTTCTTCAATCTGACATTACAGATGTAATGCCGTGTTCAGCCTTTAAAATGTCTGCTTTTCTCACAATTCTGGTTTTTGGGCTTTGTACTGTATTAGTTGTATGTACAAAATTTAAATTTTGGCACTAAAATGTAATATTGGATTATTTAAACCAAATTAATTTTTGGTCCCTTGTGTTTTCAGCCAATGAGGTTTTCCCTGTATATATCACAATGTAATCAATTGTATTTATGAACTTGCTTTTATAGTTGAACACTATTAATCTCTTTTAAGATCTTTCATCCTTCTCTGCCTTTACATTTCATCTGTCCGTTACATTTACCAGAGTTGTCACAATCTGACTTTATGTATGTTACTATATTTATGTTTATTGTTACCATAATTGATAGGGTTTTCTGTGTTGTCTCTCAAAATAGTTCTGTGAAATTGTTGGCCTTTGATTAGTTTATCGTCCTTTCATTCAATCCCAGTATATGCAAGAAGTGGATAAAATCAAAGTATTTTTATCTCATTACAGATAACAGTTGGTCGGATGCAAGCAGTGAAAAGGGAGCAGTAGGAGTTGGATCTTCATCTGGTTCATCATCCTTGTCCCGTGGTGCTGGCAACAGTAACTCAAAGGGTATTTTTTTACTTGCTGACCATGAGTATCATGAAATCAGCGATGATGAGGAAAGTGGCATTCGTGAAGGCTGTAAGGATTATGATGAAGAAGATGATGAAAATGGAGTAGAAAGCCCAAGATTTGAGGTTAGTTTTTTTCTGAAATATTTAGACTTATATTGGCATTGATTTGACTTACTTGTGCTGAAGTTGACTCACTTCTGTGAGTTGATAATGGGTTGTTGCACTGAGCTTTTTATGTAGATGTAAAAGTAACTTTATAATCAGTTTTCTTTGAATAAGGAATATGTTTCTAGGTAAATATTTACATTCAATTCTTTATTAATTAAATATTAATTTTGGACTGATGAAGTTTATATATGAAAAAAACCTCCTCCATAACTGCGAATAAAATATTTAAAGAATCGCAAAAAAGAGTGAAGAATATATGGTAAAGGATGAAGAACATTGACACAGAAGGGGAAATAATAAAGAAAAACGTAAGATACCCTTCCTAAAGGTGGAAGCAGGTTTTCGTAAAATTTATCTCTTTGGGGATGGGACAACCCACCTTGTTGGAATGTAGATCCATAGTAGATTTTCCCATCTGTGAAAACTTCACTTCTCTAGCTTCGGTAGTTTAGCTATAATACCACTTTAAAGTTTTGAATTTTCTGACTTAGAAGCTATCTAGCAGAAAATCTATGAACTACTTTTAATAACCATTCAGTGGAAAATTCAAAGCTATTTAATTCAAACAATTTTCTAAATCATATGTTATTTCAGAGTGTGGGTTTGTTTGTTTGTATGTGCAGTTCCCTTATTCATGAAAACAGAAGACAAAACCCCTTTAAATGTGGTATGATTGGAAAGCACAGACTCCCGCGAGGGTGCAACATGTGTTCATTTTTTTCTCGAGTTGACTAGCTTGATACCAGACACGTTTCATTTTTCCATTTGATTAATATGTAATCGGCTGGAAACGGATGTGTATACCTTAAGTCTTTAACATTTTTAAATGTCTCAGAATTGAGATATCATCGCAAGACTTGTAGTTTTACACAGAAAAATATAGTATCTTATCGTCTATTCACATATCTAATATGAATTCACTCAAGTTCTATGTTTGTAGTATAATTTATCCAGATGAGGTGCATGATGTTGCCATTTGCCAATGTCACTAATCTAAGAAGGTAATACTAAGTAATACTTGGTCATTTATCTACAACAGGTCCTGATAATACCATTTTGGAATGGAATATGCTCTTATTCATATGAAACCCGCAGTTTAATGGCAAGTCAACTACAACAGAGGAAAGGATTTCCAAAAGAAAAGTGAATATTTCACAGAAAATTTTTGTTAAATTCACTTTAAGATAAATTTTCATCATTAATTTTTTATTCAGATTAATCTGAATCTCCAGATTCTGAATCTGGATCACCTCGTTCACAATATCATCCATTATCATCTCATTTTTGATATACCGTATTTAATCGATTGTAAGCTGACACCGATCGTAAGTCGACCCCACTTTTCACAAGGGCATACAAGGAAAAGAATTATTTTAACGTGCTTAGACAGCAAATCTTAAAATTCCACAAGTATGAATGCCTCTGATTTTCAGTTTGTAATTAAGTAAAGAGTATTAACTGATATTATGGCAACATAAAATACACTTAATTCACTTATTCATAACAATTTCGAAGAAAAAAGTAATTTGACCGTTTTATCCCCCGGGAAATTAATCTGTGAACAAAAATAGCCCTGATTCTCGTAAATCATATACGAACACCATATTGCATATCGTACATTAGTACTACACAAGTATACCTTCTCTCTTAGGAATTAATTTTCACTTTATTCTTAAATTATTCTCCCAAGTTGGTTGCTATGACGCTAGGTCTGGGGAGAACTTCGTCTTCATCGGACATCACTTCATCTTCATCTGTGCTGCAAAATTAGCCATTTCTTCTGCATATGCTATCACTTTCCTCTTAAAGTTCGCAGAATAATGTGTTAGTCCCATAATGGGGTTATTAAAAAAAACAATCTCACTCCACTAAATAACAAATTGACGCTTGCCACGAGGAAGTGACAGTTCACTCAGGAAATATATGTACATATACTAGACACTCGACACACTGAAACAAGATAGGTAGAGAAGGGGAGGAATAAGAAAGGCAAATGTTTCTATCCATGACTAAAATGAAACATTGTATCCATATCTAGCTTCTTACCAATACAAGCGCTACCACCACCTTTTTTTATGACTTTGAGATGCCATGTATTATTTACTTAATATAGTTCTTCTTAGATGTTATCATTTTGATTCTTTTTTGCTTACATTTAAAGTAGAAGGTTTACTTCCACTTTAATACACATATCTCGCGTTATAATGTAAATACGTACAAATTCATTTACTTCTTTTTTTACTCCAATTCTAAGCCAAGTGGCAATTTCTGAGATGATAAAAAGGTAAAATATGTGGCCATTGAGAGCAATTTATGCCACCCACAAAGCTTTGATGAAAAAGTGAACCATCAAATTTAACACAAAAATTCATAGTATTTTGCTAAAATTATGATAATAAAACCTTTAATTTTTAAAATGTAAATCCTTATTTAGATTTGATTTTTACACTTTTATGATATCTCAGAGTCTCAAGGTAACTTTCAAGTTAAACTCCTGTCCAGCCCACCAAAGTATTCGTAAGTATCAATTTGGCCTGCCATGTAGGTTGCCAACCCCTAGTCTAGATGGTTAGCACCTTCAAACAATAACAGGGACTTACTAAAGAGCAGCACTCATAAATGCACATATTCAATCATGCACACATACTATTTCTAAATATCAAAAATACACAATACCATATTTACCCAAATCCAAGACGAGGTTTTTTTTTCAAATTTCAGCTTTCGAATGTCGAGGGGCATCTTAAATTTGAGTATGAAGTGGTAGGCTGTCAATAAATTGTGGTCAGTTCATCGTGTGTCATTTCGTCATGTGTCAGTTTATTGTACATCAATTCATCACACTACAAACTCATGGTGGATCAATACTTTGAACGACAAACTAATTGTGTCAATTCATTGCTCGACATATTTGTTGTGAGAAAAATTGGAAGGTAAGGCACCATGACCGGTGTATGGCGGGGGGGTACACTTTTTGGATTGAGTTTGGAGTCATCCTCTGCCATACACCATTCAATTTGTCTCGCCTTGTGTAATTCGCAATGAGAATTGCGATTCATTCTGATATTATCGAAATATAAAGAAAAATTTTCCTGTGGAAGTGTCTTCCCCTGCCGTACACCAGTCATGGTGTCTCACCTTCTAATTTGTTTTGCGATGAATTTGTCAAGAGATAAATTAATGCACGATGAGTTTGTCATGTAATCTATTGCAAGACGAATTTTTCGTGCAATGGATTGACGCTCGACGAACTGACTGCAACGAGTTGTGGTAGAGCTATAGGGAGTATGGTTACGCATTTAATGTTTTTTTAATGAAATGGAATATAGGATAAAATAATTCTCTACTGAAATTTTCATTGAAAACTTACAATGGGGATTTCAATTAATAAAGTATTAATTTTAAGAAATACATTTTTAATATTATTTTTTCTCAAAAAAAAAAACTTGTAACAAACCATTTCAATTAATGAATGAACTAGTATACCTATATCGAATACGCGTGTGCAGAATATACACCAAATACATTCAGTGAGAAATTAGATCATAAAATCTTTTTTCTGTTTTGACAGTCTGCTAAAAGGAGGAACGTCTTAGGCTTCGGGGTTGTCTTGGATTCAGGTAAATATGGCATGTATTTCGACTGCAAATCTGTCATCCTCAGTAGATGATTTGGAATTAATTTTGTGGGTATTGTGTTTTGTATTTACATTGCCTGTTAATGTGAGCTTGAAAGTGAAAGGGGGCAGAGGGAGGAAGATGCTTAGCCATTATCATGTTGAGGATTTATTATTGTGTTTGAGCAAGTGAGTAGGTGAGTATCTAGGAAGTCCATGTCATGGTCAAAAGGCACGCATACTTTTAGATACAAGTGTGAGTGACATCTGGTCCTTGGGGAGTAATGACTATCCCATAAATCAGTTGTTTTTTTTTAATTTTTCCCTCTTGCTTTTATCTTTTCCTTGCATCTTTCATGCTTTACTCTCTCCTGCTATCTTTTTTTGATTTTTTAAAATATATATTAATATATATTAAATATAATATTGTAATATGGAGGAATTCTTTCCACATTTAACTCTTTGAATGTCCGTTTACTTCCTATTGCAGAAATCATTTGATTTTGGCCCTAGTCTCATGGATGAGATGGAATCCATGCTAAGGTCTATCAGTGGAGTAAGTGGTATTGATACTTCTACAGTATGTCCAACTCCCGCTCCTCCTCCACCAGAATCCAGTTTTCAAGCTCCTCTCACATCTTTGCAACTCCCTCATCATTTGACAACAGTTGGAGAGAACAGCAGTGAAGCAGAAAGTGATACACAACATCAAAGGCACAAGGATGATTCTGCGCATAATATGCGCAATGAACTCAGAGAGATGGCAGCAAAAATGAGTGGAAAGAAGAAGCAAGCTACAGTGAGTACTTCGAAGTAGCAAAGTATTTTGGTATTTTTTATATGAAATCTCGTACCTGTTGTCAGCTCAGGGATTTTATTAAATAATATTATATAATAATATTATAAATAATAATTAATAATTATATGGGCATTGGGTGATGAAAGGTTCAAGGTTACGATGTCGTGTGTGCAGTGAACAACATACAAAAACACAGAAAATATCAGTGCCAAAGGTTCGAGGCCAGACTGATTAGAGCATTGCATTGTGACATATTATATGCAGTAAAACTTGTTTAAGCATTAGAAACGAGCAATGGGAGAGGATGAATTCCTTCTGCAAACTTAGTAATCAACATTTTTTGAATATACAATATTTTTTTATGTAGTGGAGAAATATTTTTTCACATCAGCTATTAATTGTTGCAATTTCTCTTTACTTTTCTTTATAACTGCTTTTTATTTTAATATTTTCTGAATGTTAGTTTTCGAGATACTAGTATATTTGTAAAGATATGTTGCGGTATTTAAATACCTTCATTTAAATCCCGGCAGTGAGCATCCCACTTTGGCATTTAAATCTGACCATTAAAGGTTAAGGGTACCAGATCCTATTCGCTACTCTTCCTTACCGCACCCATCAACCAATAAACATCAAATATCATATTAATTTCAAAATGTTATAAATATCTATTTTATGAATTTTGTCTTCAAGAAAAATAAACTTCATTATTTTTTCCACAGTATGGTGCATGTCCCGACTTTGTATCTTAATTTTAAATAATTTAAAAAAAGCAATTTTATATAGCCCTGCACAGTTTTCAATGCTTTTCTTATGGGTGTTTAAAATTGGACTTGGGTCAAAAACACCCCTTAAATAAAACTTTTTCTGGAATTTCGGATTTTTTTCAGAGATTCTACCCAATTACCTATCTTTCTTCCAAATTTCAGTTCTGTAGTTTTCTATAAGTACCTTAGGTTTTATATGATATATCCTATGTTTGTCCTATACACCACATCTGCCCGAGTAGAAGCCGACCCCCCCAAAAATTTCCAACATTTTTTGACAAAAAGTAAATTTCGTAGATTTTATGCTGAAGCGTGCCGGGCATGCGTGCACAGCCTAAAATACATTATTCGAGATCAAATAAAAGAGTGGGAAATGGTTTAGTTGTTGACATTTTGAAATATTACTCAAATTAATAATTTTGCATAGTTGAATAATGTTCCACATTCAGTGACGATAATTTCATTCGTCTTCATTTTCACAAAAGGTAAAATAAAGCAATAGTAACCTTGCCAAGATATTTTTTAATCTAATCTATTTCCAATGAAATTAGCATTTGCATTGCCTTAAGAAATTGCATTTTTATAATTATACACATTCCATGTAAAGTTTTACTGAAATTCAAACAGTTGAGGATCAAAAGTCATCATCGCATTTTGCATAATCGTCTGCCTAGTCAATGTACACAATTTTAATAGATTCCATGAATGAGGTTTAAATATGAATACAAACATTACAATGGCTATAGCAATAACTAGAAAAGCCAAGTAAAACTAATAGTAACTTCTTTTAATGGCTAATGTAAAATAATACAAATTGCTAACTATTCTTAATGATACATATGCATAGCCCTGAGAAACAAAAGAAAATACCCAATACCATTTAGAAATGAAAGAACAGGTAACAATGGTAACAGAACTGCTAAATTCAATATTCTAGCTTTATTATTCATTCATTAATTTTCATCGTAGGTCAAATATTTACTTTACAAAAAATATAGTACTATCATTTGAACTCAATGGCAATGAGAGACGTGCTGCCATCTATGGGTGACTACGGGAATTAATGCTAACCTCAAATTTTTTTCTCTGACTCACATTTAAGCCGAGGGGTGATTTTTTCATGATAAATTTTGACAAAAAACATCGGCTTGTATTCGGGCAGATACAATATCTAAGAAGCAGCTATTTATAATGATGTAAAAGTCAAAGCACATATTTTGCGGGAAAATCATCTTCTGTCCCATCAGTGGGAGACCATGGTCTTGTGTTATGTAAGCTTCAAGCCTTTAGTATCAGTGATGCCGTGTTCAAACTTATGAACTCTTATCTACACAGCCGCATACAAAAAGTGGCAATCGGTGGTTCTACTCCTTCTTTGGTCAAGTTCACATCAGCTTATTATATGCCGATGATTTTAAATTTTTAATAGGATTGATAGTTTAGAACATTGTGTTTGCCTTCAAAGCGAAATTAAATAATTTTCAAAATGGTGTAAAACATGGAAACTATTTATCAATGTTAATAAATGTAAAGTAATATAATTTTCGTTAAAGAAAAAGCAGACTGCATACCCTTATGACATTGATGGTCTACTACTCGAGCAGTTATAAACAATTAATGGCTTGGAGTAACTTTGGAAGTAAAACTCAATTTTAGTGGGCACATAAGGTCCATTTGCTTGAAAGCTCCTGAGTTTTATAAAGTGCAATTCCATTAGAAATTTCTCCTTACCTATGATCATTAACTCATACTGCACATTAATAAGGCTGGTGTTGGAATATTCTAGTGTTGTTTGGAATCCTGCCCAAAAAGTGTATGTGGATGCAATCAAAAAAGTGCAGAAGCATTTCATAAAATGGCTATGCTACAAGAAAGGCTTGGATCTATAGCATAGAAGAATATCTTTCCCTTTGCAGCATATTTCAACTGAACCCTCTCTTCATTAGAAAAAGGCTCATGGATATCATTTTCCTGTGAAATATTGTCAATGGAACTATTGACTCCAAAGAGTTAACGGCACTGGTAGGCCTTAATGCTTCACTTAGCAGGTCCAGCCACACACCTTTTTCACGAACCGTTTTTCAGAGTAAATGTCCATAAATACTCACCCATCTTAAGAATGATTCAAACATTTAATGAGGCAAACACCAGATGCAATACTATGGACATATATAATGACTCACTTTCTGTATTTAAAAAACAATTAGCAAATATATTAAATAGCAGAATCTGATTATTATGGACTTTTTCTTTATCTTCCTGTATATAGCTATGTATTTGTGTGTATTCTTGTGTTATCTATGTATTTGTATTTTGTCTATTTCTATATATTAATATTTATATTTTTATTGTAATATGTACATATAATTGGGGTTATCCTGTTTGTGTTCAATAAATTATTATTTTTATTATGATTAGATATCCAAATACACTTTGAAAACGCTTGTTTAAATAAAAATCCATGTCATTTATATTTTAGGATTAACTACCTTCCAGAGTGTACATTTCATCATTCCATTGTTGGTGTGTATAATATGTATACTTTATTCATCTGCCCAGTTTTACTGTAATTTGTTTTAGCTCCTTTTAATTTGTTATTTCTTCAGTTATGGTTTTATTATCAAAGAATCACTAAGAAAATACAAAGTATTCTTCTTAAATAGAGAAGCTCTATGTAATTACATTAGTCTTAGGAATGCAACTTATTTTATTTATTTTTATTTATTTGTTATTATCCAAAACAGCCATGTTTGACCTTTTACATTGGAATATGACAACCAAATAAACGTCAACATAATAATAAATATGACAATAATTAAAAAGAAAAAGGACAACAGGACATGAGGTAAGATACGTTAGGGTCTTAGGTTACATTTAAGATCAGTGTTGAAAGTGTGAGATAAGGAGAACAAGTCGATGATGATGATTGGTGGTTATGGAGTTCATGGCTGAGGGAATACAGTGTAATAAGGATCTCTGCAATATGAAAAGGTGGAAATTGGGAAGGGCAAGGGGGAACATGAAGGGAAAAACAGGGTAATGGTTCATTGGAGCGATAGATAATGGCCATTCATAATTGCATGAAGAAATTTCAGGTCAGCAATTAAGCACCTGTGAGGAAGGAGGAAAATACCTAAGGAGGATGGTATCTCATCTTGAGATGAATTCCTAAAGGAGGGAACAAGGTGACAGACTACAGCGAGGAAGAACTTTATGGGTCAGTTTAATTGGTTAAGGATGGCAGGGAATAGGATAGATAGGAGAACAGAACTCAAGACTGGGTAGAATATAGCTGGAAAATACAGATTTCAAAGCAAAGGGGTCTACAATTTTGGCAAATCTATAAAGAAGTCCAACAATTGGCATTGCTTTCGCCGAGATTTTTCTTACATGTGTAGAAAATAAAGTTTGTAGTCGAAAATCACACCTAGATTGCTGTGAGAGGAAACAAGAGGTATGGACTGTTGGGAGAGAAAATAGGTAGCAGAGAAGGGCTTGCATTTAAGAGTAAAGGACATAAGGGCAGAATTGGCCAAGCTGATTTTTAATTGCCAATCAGAACATCATGCGTCAATGGAGGTGAGTGCTGCCTGAAGGGAGTGGTAGTCAGAAGGTTTGTCAATTTTTTAAAAAGATTTTGCATTCATCAGCATAGAGCAGGATGTTGCAAGATTTGAGAAGGGCAGTGTCAGTGATATCATCTACGTACAGGGCGAACAAAAGGTGCCCAGAGATACTCCCCTGTAGGACACCGGAGGAGACAGGGAGAGAAGAAGATGAAACACCGTCGATTAAGACTCTTTGAGAGTGGGATAAGAGAAAGTCGGAAAGAAGTGATAAAAGAGGGCCATGGATATTATATCAAGACTTAAGCTTATGCGAAAGAAGAGCATGGTTAATGGTATTGAAGACTTTGGAAAAGTCAATGTAGCAGACGTTGAGCTGTGAAGATTGTTTGAAGGCAGAAATAATGTGATGGTGAAAATGAAAAAATTAATTAAACAAGAACTACCAGGAAGTAAACCATGTTGAAAAGGTGAGATATAAGGAAGTGTGAAAGACAGAAGACAATTTTGTATGATGCACTCAAAAAGAAGTGAAAGGGCAGGAAGTATAAAGATAGGGTGGTAGTTGAACACTATTTTTAGCACCAGATTTTAAAATGGTGGTTATGTTAATGGTTTTTCACGTAGCGGGGAAGGAGCTGCTGGACAATAATCTGTTGAAGATTTTTGAGACTAGAAGATAGAGACTGGTGGCTGTGCAACCGAGGAAAAGGGAACCAATATTGTCGAAGCCTGTGGATTTATGGGGAGGCAAAGAGGAGAGTAGGCTGAAAACCTATGGAGAGGTGGAGATGGAGGATAGGGTGTGAGGACATACTGGCTGAAGAGGTGGAAGGGGTATTGAGGGGGCTGAGGGGTGCAGTTTTAAGAAAAGTAGACATTAAAGACTGATGGCTGGTCATCCCCATGGTATGGGGTGTTGCCTGATAAAATGAAAATGGGAACATGAGGGAATTTCCACTTAGCGCATTGATTAGGGACCAAAATCTTTTGGAATTCACTCGCACTCGTCTGTGATTGATTTTATATGATTTGTGTAGTCAGGCTATGAAGCACCACAAAGGAGGCATGAGTGTGGGGGTTGGGTTGACTCCACCATAATTTCCAGGCCGCATACTTGTTGGTGAGTGTGAGGGTCATCTCAGCTGACAACCAGATAGGCCGCTTCTTAGAGACACTCTGAGTTGGAACGAAATCTGAGCACTCTAAGTACTTGTGATCAGTCGGAAAAATATTTCTTCCAGTGGTTACAGAATGGACTTGAGCTGTAGAGAGGATGAAGCCCAACATTGCCAAGTTACAGGTAGGGAAAGGATTACATTGTGTAAGACCAAGACACCTGATAAAATAATCGATGAAGTAATGATCGTGGGGATTGGTACCGATACCACTAGAAGTTTAGGTCCAATTAATGGATAGATTGAAGTCTCCAAAGAGAATAAAGTCCCCAAGAGCATGTACTCGGAAGACTGAATCGAAGCAGGCCTCAAGGATTGATAAGTTACAAGTGGGCAATAAAAACAGCCTACGAAAAGTTTAGCAGAGTTTTGGGATCCACCATTGCTGTTGCGTTGTGCAAGGATTGTATGCAAAAGACTTTATTAATCCAATGATTAAGCTTAAGATTTTTGTTGACAACCAAGAAATTATGTACACTCTTAGAAAGGATGAGGGCCAATTGTTTTATAATGATTGTATTAATAACATGTATATATCTCTAATAAAGGGGATGTCACACAATATGACCTGGGCATATGTCCCTTCTGAGGTTAATCCTGCCGACACCTCTTCCAGGACTTTCCTGGGTCCCTAACATGCCTGCGTCAGCCATCTTGGATGGCTTGGGTATATCTGGGGGCCTGGTGAACTCAGACGTGTAGTTGCAGAAAGACTTCAGGGGAGGCAGCGCCCAGCTCTCTCTTTGTATACTTTGTATGCATAGTATAAATTGTCCACCACATTTTATTATGTCGTAATATTTTATTTTTTTTAATCAGGTGAAACCTATTTCTGCTGCTGACCAGAGAACACTAGAATCAGCCATTGCTATGGCTACTGAAATGGCTTCTCGCTCTATGCTGGAAGCAGATGGTGGAGGCATGCTGGATGCAGGAAAAAGCTCCTCTATTGATTCTCCACCAAATACACCAAGGACACCAGCATCACCTTCTCGGAGGAAATTCTCCTTCAAGCTTAGTGGAGGAAGTGGCCGAGGTGGAACCAGAGGGAGCCCACGACAGGAGCGAAGAAACTTTGCTGAAGAAGCTGCATCCATCCAGGATATTCAGGTAGGAAAGAAAAACCAATTCTTTTGCCAGTTAGTTTCTCTATACAGAAAGTATTGTTTTGATAAAAAAATTGAATTCGAGATTTTAACAGAAATACATGTTTTAAGGACCCATGATTGCCTATTTTTACACTATTTTCTCAATGATGTCTGTGTGTTTTGTGTATGCACTAACTCAAAAACTACTTACCTAATCATTGCAGAAATTTACATTAAGATTTTTATTTAAAAAATCAAGGTCTGAATAGTTTTTTGCTAAAATTCATCAATCAGAAGTGAAGGTTTACTCTTGTCATTTTCCTTTTCTTCCAAATATCTCCTTTCGAACTTAATTGATGCAAATATTTATTACTAGTATTAAAGTTGTAGACGATATGATTTTCTACAAGTTTTGTTTGAAACCTTTTTTCATAAAACATTATATGTAAAACAAATTGTTAAAGAGATATTTCGATTATCCATTTAAATGTATATTAAGTTATGTTGTTGTTATTTTATGTTGATAGTGATACCTACCCTATCAATGGTAATTTTAATTGCAATCAAAACTATCCCATAGCTATCTAGTATTATATTTTGATAACAAATTTTATTGTAAATATTGATAGATCAACAGCCACCAACAATAAATTTAATCCCTAATCGATATTTTACTATCCAAACCAACAAATAACAATTTTGTTTGCTTATTGTTTTCAATATGATAAGTGATTCAAAGTATTTTTCACTGAAAATTGCTCTGTGTTTAACACATTCACGGTGGCATGACCCACCGGTGGTCTTCCTCATTGGCGTCGTGCCTCACCAATGGGTAACCGGGGATCGGGCACATGGGTGTCATATACCACCCGTGGGTCACGTTACCCTTAAAAATCATACCTTTTTTATGCAGGCCTTTCTTAGGACGTATTATGTGTTTAGCTTACACCTACAGGGATGTTATTAAGGTAAAATCTCTCAGATTAATGTCTGTCAGCTATATAATAAGTGACCCAGGATAAGATGTGCATCGCATAGTTTTGCGCGATGCTATGAGTTTGTGGGATGCTAAGAGTAGTGGCACAACATCACCGCATCCTCCCCCACTTTTGAGTTCACTGACTCCTGATTGATCCAGTCTGACATGCATTTTTCGAACTATGGTAGCATTGAATTCACAGGCACATCATTCAAAGCACAGCTCACACTGAGTTTAAAGTTCAATATAATAGATAAGATTTGTCATAATAGTCGGAAAGCAATATATAATAATATTATTACAAAGTTAAAGATTGATTATGAGAGGAAATACAATTTGTCAACTTGGCATAATTGAAGCAGAAAATAATCATTACATCAAAACATTGAAAGAAATATGCCACCCCTGGCATTTACAAACAACTTATCCCAAAGCACAGTTTTCATTGTACAAAAGCTGATAAATTATTAGACTGGAATGGGAATACAAATTATGCATCCCTCAAATAGTGAAAGCAGATCCCTAAAAAGAAGTTCACCACTATGATGATACTCATTGTTAAATGTCACTGTACAGGAAAGGAAGTGGCCTTCAAAAATAGTTTAAAGAAACAATCCCTCAAAGACAGTCTTCATGCCTGCATATACATAGGCATGCTTACAAGAAACTGTTAAGGTAGGATTAATTAGGAACATTTGCATACAATAGGTGATTAATTTGCAACATTTGCATACAATAAGCAAAAAATAACAAATTATTACTTTGTGGCGCCATAATATTTCTTGATTTGGCTAACATTTGCTATACGATAATGTTTTGGATGGCTGCCTTTGTCAAAGAGAGAGTTACAGGAGTTACAATTTTGTCAACCAAGAAGGGTCCTTTCCATAAGGGAGAGATTTTGGGTGACAACTTATTAGAATTTGAAACTTTGGGAACAGCTTTGAACACTACCTGTTAACCTGGTGAAAAGGCTTGTAGAGAATGTTTAGCATTGTATTTGGTAGCAATACACTGCTGAAATTTAGCCAAATTATTTAACACTTTCATCCAAAGTTCCTGACCAGAAGCTGAATTGCCAATTCACTTGGCAATTTCCATTGGAGCGACAAAGGGTTCACGACCCAGAAATATTTTAGCAGGAGAAACACCAGTCAAAGAGTGTTTAGCCGAGTTAAAAGCATAAGTTAGCGAAGATAGAAAGGAATCTCAGTTATTATTGGCATTCTGTGTTAAAGCAGATAAGGCAAATTTTAGATTCCGATGGACTCTCTCTGCATGGTTAAGCCTGGGATAATAGGGAGCAGTAAAAAGATGTTTAATCCCTAGGCACATGTCATAGAATACTGTATTTACTCGCATGTAAGCCGCCACTTCATATAATCCTCACCCTTGTTTTTTGAAACAGAATTTAGGGGAAGAATAGTTCCCAAAAATAATCTGCACCTCAAAAACATTCTGGCTAACTAATTACTAATATGTACCATTTACTGTAAAGAAACACCAATAAATATTGTTATTATTTGTAATAATTAAGTATTTCAGTTAATTATCTGTAACCGAACAACAATATATTTATTTCGCGGGATACAAAGAGCAATATTACCGAAAATCTCGGAATGTGCTGCTTTTTACGCAAACCTGCTGCACATAGAAAGCGATGAAAAAGCGTCACGATTCCAAACTGAAAGTTACATTGCCGAACTTTCTCACAATAAAATTATCAGAATATGAGACAAAACTGTGATGATGCCTTGATATCAGTCAAACTACGGCATCTTTGTCATGGGACCCTGGCACTACCATAGCAATCGCCTACAAAAACTGATTTTTGTAACTCCGTCATCAATAATGATGACATTTCTTTCCTCTCTTATTTGTTTTGCTGTATATATTATGTTTTTATACATCACATATGGTGCATTGAATCAACCAGCCATTTTGCGGAATCCTAGTGAATTTTAACAATTATCACACAATTTTTGTTTTTCCGATTTTGTTTAGGAGATAAAATTTTGGCAAAAGAGTGCAGCTTATATGCAAGTAAATATGGTAATTTGTATTTAAAATAGGTAGCATTGTCTGATAGAATATATTTGGCAATCCCAAATTTAGAGAAGACCAACTTGGTTAGCTTGTCAACTGCGGCTTTAGCTGTCGAATTTCTAACCAGTTCAATGATTACAAATTTACTGAAACCATCAACTATGGTTAGAGCATAGGAGTGACCAAATTTACTCCTGGGTAAAGGACCAACAAAATCAAATATTTTGTCCCAAAGATAAGTGGACAAATTAGCAGAATAAAGACGTGGGGGAATTGGTTCTTGGTTTTAGTAATTTGATAGTCATGGCAATTCTTGATCCTCATATCTAGCTACCAAAATTCTCAACAAATTTTGTTGAAAGTTTTTGTCCCACTAAATGACCACCAGTGGGGCAAGAATGGAAGTATTGAAAAGTCATGACTCTAGGCTTTTTATAGCCATGAGAATGGTAAAGTAACAAATCACCTCACAAAGAATAATTGAAAATATGGATGCCTGATAATATGAAATAAAACACTGTAATTTTCGATTACAAGGTGATCTGAATCATTTTTCTTTGGAATGAGAATGGATGGACTGGAAAACTGAGAGTTCGATTCTTCGACTACCCCATTATCCAACAGTGAAGTCACCCCTTTCATTGACAGCAATTTAAGCAGAGACAATTGTTAGGGATGTGAATGAATTTGTGTGGGTCAGATAATTCATTGTCATACTCGATTAAAGTCGTTTTCCCAAGGTTAGGCTTGATAACACCTTATTTTATCACGATAAAAGAGAGGAAATAGCCTGATGACTTCTCCGAAGCAAGGTGGGGAAAGTCCAAATCCCTGTTGAGTGATTCTCCTTTAGTCTGATCGAGAAAATTTGCGTTGGTTTGAAACCTTTCCTGACAGTATGCAAGCAGAGTTGGGTCAGAAAGGGCAAGGACAACTGATAATCAAAGGAGAAAGATGCTGTACAGGTGCGACTGTCGATTATCATAGAGGATTTTAATATGAAATCATGGCCTAGAATATAGGAAAATGGAAGGTTGGCCAGATAAAGCCATTGCCTCCATGAACATTTATGGATTCAAACTTTTAGTTGAACCCTTGAATGATATAGAAAGGGGTGAGCTGAGAGATGGTTGCACTTTACGAAACATTTCTCATGTATTCGAGATTTCTCATGGATCTTTAAATTGACCGATTCTTTGAGATCAATGAGGGAAATAAATGAACCTGTATCAAGTAGGGCTTGCGGTATTTGAGAATTAATATACACCTCAAATAATGGGGTTTCAGAAGGTTCTGAACAGTTAACAAAGGAAATTCTCTAGTAGATTACGCAAATTGCGCCAAAATGTAAATAAAAACGAAATTTGTAAATTTCCACTAGACAAAATTTATTGTGACTGGTATTGCCTGTTACAGCATCATCAGGTGACAAAAGCTTAGTAGAGGGTTCTATATATAGGGAGAAGGATGGAGGGGGGAGGGTATGAGGGTTAAATGAATATTAGGTAGGAGGAAGAATATACAATCAGTAATGAGATAATTTGAAAAAGTAGAAGTTACAAAGTAATATGACATTAATTCAAAAGGTTATGTATAACAGTCAAACAAGCAATGTTTGTAATTAGTAAATTAGCAATTTTAACACCTTTTTGTAACTTCTATTAACTATTTAGGGCAATTTTCCTACTGAGGATGACATTGTTGATGTCAAAATGTACCTTTAGGGTTATAAATAAATACTGGTGTAGTTGTCTGATTTTCTGTGTGTGTTTGTGCATGTATGTGAGTCCTTGGTATGGTATCATTTTCCCGTAAACTCGCACACATAATACTTCAGTCTCTGGAGAAAGTTAGTTTTCTGTAAACTGGGTAGGTATGTCTGTGTGTATATACTTTCACCAGTATTTAATTGTTCATTTTTTTTAGTATTAGGTGTTCAAATTTTCATTATCGATTGGAAATATAAATTTTTTAAAATGGTCCACATAGAGCAGTGTTTCTTAACCCTTTTGGATCTGCAGACCCCCTATGAAGCTTCACAAGACTCCCCATGAAAGTTCATACATTTTTCATACATTGTCTCATTTTTAGGCATGTTTCACTTCTAGCATGAGTACCTATTGCTTTCAGTCCGTCCATCTTCATGTTCGTTCTCGACTTCCACTGAACGGATTTTCATGAAATTTGATATTAAGGACTTATAGTCAAGGACAATAAGAAAATCACATAAATGAATCGCGTAAGCTAATCGGGGATACCATCTTACTGCTGACAAAAAATAAACTTTCCCTCATACCTCGTAAAGTATTGGTCATATCAAAATAAGTTTTCAAATGTAACGTGTAGAGCTAGTAGAGTATTTCTTTTTCTATACATTTTTATCATAGGTATGGCCGTTATCAAGAAAATCAAACAAGAAAGTCTTAATTCTAGTTGAACTTAGAAAATTTCTTTCATGATTATTTAATCATTGTTGCTAAAATAAACAAACTAGCTCAAGTTCAAAAACGTTATATAATCATTTCTTTCAAATATTCCATTGGACAAAACATGCCTATTTGTGATATGGTGTATACTTTCCTAACTTGTTTCACGATGAAATATTAATCAGAGCTGTGTGTGGGATTAAACAAGTTTTAGATAATAATAAACATCATGTTCTACTCAACTCACAGACCCACGAGAAATAAAGTACAGTCTTATGGATCTGTGGACCCTCCGGTTGAGAAACACTGACATAGAGTATAGGAAATGTCCCAACAATTAGCAATTAATGTGTAAATCTTGGTCTGAAGCATAAAACTAACAACATTCATAAATTATTTCTACTAATTGTGTAAGAAAATGTTAATCTTCATGTGATGGATGTATATGTAAATATAACTCAAAATTTGCATAATCTTTCATTATAATAAATTAGCATTATTTGTTTTTAATTAAAGACATTTATAGGAATCTAGTGACACTAATTATTTCTTTTCCCATCCCCCATCAATCCTACATCCAATGAAACACACTTTTACTATGAAATCATTTTTGTTTTGCATTTTTTTATATTATTAATTTGTTATCATTATTTTGGCTTTCTATACGATTCATAAAATCTTAATGATTTTCTGACTTCTCTTCTTTTTATCCCATTATTTGATTCAAAATTTTTCTTTCTCTTAATGCATGTCTGTATGTATGTTTGCATGTGTGTTTTCTTGCTAAATCTTTATTGAAAATGATTTTATTTAATTACAATGTAACTCTTGTACATTATGGATTGTAAAAAATTAAAAATAGACGTCTAGCATGTGTAGTTCTTCATCTGCTATTTCTCATTCTGTTGGGACACCTAGGCTTCGCATCTGCCCTAATGTACATCATTTTGCTCAAGCACCAAGTGGATGCTGGGACACTGCCTCAGGAGAGTTTTGCTTTGCACACTCACGTGATAACCTTCCAATTGCAGCAAGCTCTCCACCCAATACCATTCTTTTGACCTCTGTTAGTGGACTCAGTCATCATGGCCATAATTGTCAACCTCAACCAAGACAACTTGGTTACCTTGTCCGTCCTCATCAAACTGCATCATCTGATTCGGATGAAGGTCCTGAGCAAGAATCAAATGTTTCTGCTCTTACTACAAATTTGTGTGGGAATAGAGCGCTGGCTCCTTCACGTATACCCCCTCTGCCTCGAGCCCTAGATGTTGACCACCTACGCCGCATGGGTATGTGGCAAGGGGTGAGTGGGTCTCACCCTCCTCCAACCTCTGTATCCTCCGCCCCTCCTAAATCCTTCTCACTAACCAATGCAAGGACACCGAGAGGTGCTTATTCACTTGCAGCAATTTCTTCTGAGAATGGCACAGGAAGCCCTGAACCTCCAGAGCTCTTGTATGATTTTCTTGCCTCAAGTCCTACTCTTTCATAGTAATGCACTTATTTGCTTGTTCTCAGTAAGTTTGTCTTCTCATATGCATGCTCGGCTGCTTTGCTTGTTTTGTGAATTTGTTTCTTTACCATTAAATTTTTATCCCATTCACTTGCATTATTCTTCTTAAAAGTGTGATACTATTGAAGACCTGATTATTTTCAGGCTTGTGTAGTAAAATGTAAAATCATTTGTTTTACAGAAAAATATCCTTTGTGAAATTTTTTTTGGTGTTTACTGGCGAAATTCATTGATTTTAATTATCAAATAAAATATAATTATCAACCAGTTGGAGTTTCTGATTGATATTTCCATTACAGATGAAATAATTTCAAATTATATGACTAATGTTAAAAGGTATGCTTCAGTAATCAAGTTTGCTTTTCGCTAATGTTTCTTGTTTTGTGAAATTTCTTTTATATTAGTTTGTATATATTTATTTCAAAGTCACATCTCTCTTTTATTTTGTTCTTATTAATTATATTTTCACGAGAGCTTTCATTTAATTTGTGATAATTATTGATTTTTAAAATGGATGGATTACTGTAAGTTAGACCAACTTTATGTAATATACTGTTTCATAAGTTTTCTTTAGTTATTTTATTTATTTATTTATTTCTAGTTAATTTTCAGCTGTTAAGTATACAAATGTTGTGCTTGTCTTTGTGAGTAATCTTAACAGATATGTTATGAACCAAGTGTCTTAGCTCTTTTAGTCATTCTTCTATGTTATTAGCTTTTTTATTGTTTATTAAGATTCTAATATAACATTTATAGTTTATATGTTTCATATTCCTTCTGTCTTGTTCTCATTCCAAGCTTCAATATTGTTAAGTGTGCTTGATTCTTAATATTCTGACCATGTGATTCTTATTCTCTTTCCATCAACGTTACCTTTTTCTTTTAACCTCGTAACTCCTCTTACCCATTCATTTTTGCTATTGGATTATTATTTTTGTTTGTCTCATTTTTATTTTCTCCAAATTTCATTTGGTGTGCTCCCTCTCTTTCTCGCTTCCATGTCAACATAAATCTCCTTGACCTCTGTCCTTTCCTCTTTAACCTCAAACCAACATCCCAGTCAACTTTGACAGAAGAGGCCAAAGCGGTTTACAACAGCCTGGTGGAGCAGCCTGTCTTGCCTTTCTCTTCTCCCAACTCGACTCTCTCCCATTATCACCAACACAATCATCAACACCACTCTGATCACCACACTCGCCCATGCTCTCCACCCCATGATTCTGTTGATCCTGATGACACCAATCCCCTGAGAATGTTACGCTCAGGTTTTGGGGTGAGACCACGCATCCGTGGCAATAAGCATCATGCTACCACTGAGAGGTCCCATGGAATGCAGAACCACTCCCAAAGGCAGCAGAGGTGCAGTTCAGTAGGAGAAAGAAGCAGTCGCTCATCACTCCCGAGGCCACCATCGGATGGGGTAGGATTGACATCCCACATTTCAACACTACCATTAATGATATCACCACCCCCTGGTGATGAATCTGTTGAGGATGAAGAGGATGGGGAGGAAGGTAATCCTATACCATTGCCTCCAAGAGACAGATCAAAGCCAAGTATTCCCGAACAGCCAAGGCACCAACGGAAGCACCCTCTGGTTTTCTCATGTGGTGGAACGTCTCATGTCCTGGCCAAAATTTCATTAAGAGGTGACATAGATAGTTGTGAGTTGACTTTTTTATTTACTGGAGATTTTTCATCAATTTCCTTTCAGGTCAGTTTAGGTTATATCTGGTGATGCCATTAATTAAATGCCAGTTTTGACATGTCCGTTTTATAATTATAAATCCTGAAACTATGTTAGAATGGTCATTAATAGAATTCCACAAATCGTGCTGTTGTTAAATATGTTAATGTAATATTTATTGCCTGTGAAATCTTAAAAAAGTCCATAGGAAGTATTTTTGATTCGTTAATTGTTTAATGGTCTATCTTTGTACATAGTTCAATACAAGAAAAGTACTGCGTCAAAACATAAGAAAACAAATAAAACACACACAAAAATTCGTCTTGAGAATAAATAGGTTTCTCGAGTAGGAATTTCTTTAATTTATATTTAAATGAGGCAGTCTTCATTTACAGTTATGACACTGGGAAGAGAATTATATAATGATGATACATACTTTGGCCATGTAGGGTTGTCCTTCTTGTTAAACATGTATATTTCTGTTAAATCTGGTTTCATAGGAATGGAAGTCTGAATTTAAATTGTACAAATGAATGTTTCTTTTAACATACAAAATTAGTTCAAAAATATATAAGGAAGGAAGTGTCAGGATCTGTAGAGAAACAAAGTAGGTCCTACAGGATTCTCTGAATAGTATATTCATGATAGCTTGCTTCTGCAATTTAAATATATCAAAGCTCTGGCTGGAACTCCCCCAAAAAATAATTTCATATTTTAAGAATGACTGAAGAAAGTTTGAAAAGTAAACACATTTTAAAATCTCCAGACTAGTGCGTGATTGCAGGAACCTGAGTTTGTATACTTCTTCGCTTAATTTTGCTGCTAAAACTGTGGTATGAGAAGACCACTTCAGAGATTTCTCAACATGGATTCCCAAAAAGGGCGTACTCTCAACAAAGGATAAATCTTTGTGAAGCGATGTAGCAGTAGGAGTTGGGTTTTTTGTGAAATTCATGCAAATGATTTTTTGTACATTAATGGCTAGCAAGTTTTGGTGAAGTCAATATTCCAGATTTTCCATGGTGGTATTTACTTTGGTTTGTAGGTCCTAAAGGGATTTCTCATTGATCAAAAGGGTGGTGTCATCTGCAAATAAAACTGTTTACATTTGTGAAGTATCCAGGCAAATCATTAATGTATAATATAAACAGTACTGAGCCCAAAATGGATCCCTGAGGAACCCCTTGAGTTATGTCTCTCATCATTGAGTGAAAAGCCTGCTTTGTCTTATGGACTTTATCAACATAGTTAATTTCTACTGTCTTCCACTAAGGTAGGAACAAAACCAATCATAGGCAGTGCCAGTTATACCATATTTTAATAGCTTTTGCTGTAAGATATCATGACTGACAATATCAAAAGCCTTGGTAAGATCGGAGAAAATCCCTGTAGTTAATAATTTGTCATCAATTGTATTTAATGTGTTACTAAAAAAAATCAGAGAGTGCTGATGCAGTTGATTTATGCCTGATGAACCCATATTGATGTGGGCTTATAATGGTATTTTTTTCTAGAAACTCTAGAAGATGGGTGTGCATTAACATTTCAAATATTTTTGAAAAGCCAGAAAGCAGGCTTATTGGTCTATAATTACTTGCCTCATTTGCATTACCTTTCTTAAGTAAGGGTTTGACTTGGCTAAGTTTTAACCTCCTAGGAAAGATTCCTTCAGTAAATGATAAATTACATAGATATATCATTGGGTTCATAATGTACGGAATAGAAAATGTAATCACTCTGTCAGGAATATCATCAAACCAGAGGATAGTTTATTACTGAATGACTGAGCTACTTGGATCATTTCTTGCCTGGTAATTGGAGCTAAATGGAAGTGAATTTCATTATCTTTTAAAGCTACATGAGGTGGGACACAATTTTTAATAGGATTTTTAAAAGAAATACTAGCAACTACTAAAATACATTCTAGGTTTCTCATCCAGCCATGTTAGATATTTAAAAGATAAGATTAAAGCAAATGAGAGATTTTAAAACTAAAATTCAAGAAAGTAAAAGATTTAAATATTGTGTCTGCCATAATAAGAGTTTATAGAATTTGAAAATATGCTTGCTATAAAGAATACTCATTATAATTGATGGCACTTTTGGGTGAATCTATGTGATGGGCAGATTTTAAAAAGTCGGTGTTTCATCCCAGGTGTAGAGGAAATTAATCTATGCCACGGACCCTTTTCTCACAATCATGAAACATACAAGCAATCAACCATATGGTTACACATCAAAAGGGCAAAACAAGGATGTGCGTCAAAAAGGTGAATGGAAAAAAGGGTGAGCATCAAAAAGGCAAAAACAAAATGGGCAAAAGTAGAAAACAAAATTAGTTAAGGAATAAAAGGTACTATAAATTGGTGTGGCTAGAGTTACATTCCATCCAATGATATCCACAACATATCTTCTATTAAGGAATTGATTCTTTGTAAACAATAATGGTTTCTTGTACCAAGTCGCTGTCTTTTCAGTATATTTCTCAATGCATAGCTATAATTAGGTATTATTAAAATAATTAATAATATTATTGTTAAATCCAAAAATCTTGTGTGACCAACACACGACTTTCTCCAACAGTAACTTTAATTGTAAATAGCTGTAAATTATGAGCGTCTCTGGAAAATTTCAAACCATTATATCTTACCATTTTCAAGATATAATACACAACATAAAACGGTCACCAACCAATCAACACTTGTGTATTATTATAAAGACTAGGCAATATCCCTTCAAAGTTGACAGGTAAACAAAAAGAAAATAGGTTTGATCATAATTTGGTGGTTTGTGATTATATTCGCTCCTTTCATCCAGCTGCCATTGAGTTAATCTACATCTTCATCTTTTGAGTTCATTCACTGGTCAGTCATTTCCCTCCCCCTTATCCTTCACTCACAAAGTAATTATGCATCCTGGTAATTTCAAGTGCCTTTAACAAAGTTAAACCACATTTATCATGTGTATATAAATTAAACTCCACTAAAACTGGACCATCGTGGGAATATTGCATAGCTTGGCAAAGCATCCTCCACCAGAATCATCATCTCGACTCATTACAACCCTAATTACATGAGTAGTAAAATTTATCATTTAAAAAAGATAAATAAAAAGACGCCACCTGAAAATATCCCCATGTCACCATGGCAACCCAGATCTTCTGCCGGATGATATATCCCAGCGATGAAATATATAAATAAGGAGACTTCGTCGTGAGAGATGAAGGGAGAGAAGAGAGAGAGAAAGAGAATTGTATGTTAGTAAAAGTATAAATAACATTAATACCTTCTCAATACAGGCAAAGTAGCAACATTAATAATTCTACTGTAACTAAGAAATGTAGGCTTGTGTTCGCCTCTTCGAAATGATGATAACTTAGTAGGAGTTCTTTTGATGATATATATGTGAAATTAACAGTAACAGAATGTAAATGAACAGTTCAAGAGTACCTTAACAACAAAAAAGCACTCCTGCTCAATACTGGCTAAGTATAAACACAATAAAACAAAACTGATAAATGAAGGTTTGCTCTCTGTAAATTCCTTTTATAAAGGGAAACAAATTAACTTGTAATTGAGTAAATTGATTTTAACAATTAGACGAGCTCTTTAATTCATCCAGTTCGCCGAAGCTCTCGTGACTTCCAATGCGGCCCTCCTAAGCATTCACAACTACAAATGTGGCCCGCCATGTAAAAAGGTTGGGCTCCACTGATCTAAAACATAAATAATTGCTTCGGGACTTGTACAGCTAAATGTGCCCTGCGTGAACTTGGCAGTTGTATTACTGTATTACTGTATTTTTGGCCAAAATATTAGTAAGAAAATTTGTGCCCAAAAAATTAGCTAACAAAAGTATCACCGCCGGCAGTAAGTATAGGTAACAATTAATGCCCTCACTTGATTTGATTGTTTTATGAAGAATTTCTTGATACATATGCCTCAGTAACTAAATTCTTTTTGTTCACTTTTTGGAATCCTTGCCTTAATGCTCGTATTTTCATAATAGCAGGTCACAAATGTGCAAATATTGATATTTATCACCTATCGTTATTTTAGAGAAAATGTCACTACGACGAAAGAAATTATCTTCGTTACCAGTCAATCCGTAGTGATCCATAGGGCCCTAGGCATTTCTGTCAGCTGATCAGACTGTTCAGTTTGCGCAGCTGTTAATTGTATATAATGCAAACGCATTATAAAAGTATTACTTACATAAATCAAACCAAGGTGTTGAAGGTGTTTCAACTATCTGCAGAATGTATGCCTTGATGTGATATTCCGAGGCATAAATATCGAAAGTAACAAAAATACGGTAAAATAACTTATGAAAAGAATATGTTAACTGGAAATCTGGTGATATTTACTTTTTATGCAGGCACGATTCAAGTAGCCATTGTCAATGGCATCTGAATGATATGAATGGAATTTAAATAAAATTCATAAATCAAAATTTTTGAATTTAGTCCAGTAACACTTGATACATATTTAAATTATGCCTGCAACTATAACACACAAAACGTGATGTCACCGTTTCATTGTAAATTGATAACTGTGACTAAATTGCTTGTACATAATAAAACTCGTTCTTTAGAATATTACAAGATGATCCAAACAACTTATGATGCCTACTTTCCATACTTAATCATTTATTTAATACTTAGGGTAAATCCAGGAGAGATGGTGCACCTTTTACAATAATGGGTGCAGATGGTTAATTTTACATGGAAAACACAAACGTTTCTACTGGAAACTATTCTCACAATATCTTTCTTAAAACCTTTAATTCAAATTTCAACTCAAATTTTATTAGAAATTAGAAATAGCGGTAGGTTTTTCGCCATCTCTCCCTTAACATTTGGATGAGTTGGCATACCATTTGGTTCAGATGGTTCACTTAGTAAAAGCATTTTAAAAATTGCAAATTATATTTATTTTTAATAAAAATGGAAAACATTGAAGGAACTTAAAAACACTTGTGTAATATAATTTCCAGTTCTGATTTTCGTCCATTAGAATATTTTTAAACACTTGGAACATTAGAACACAAAAACACTATGCAGTGTGAAGGAAGAAAAACGACCTTGCGCAGCGAGTGTGTGTTCGCCAGAAAATGTGGAAGCACTTCGGGTAGCCATACAGAGAAGTCCAGGAAAATCAACACAAAAGGCATCTCGTGAGTTGGGAATATCTCGACGTTCCATTCAACACATTCTCCACAGTGATCTCAGATTGTTCCTGCACAGCATTTTCGCCCCTCACGTCATGTCGCACCATTACCCAGAACATCATGATTGTGGACATTTTTGGCCACCGTTTAGCCCAGACTTGAACCCTTGTTATTTCTTTTTATGGGGATTCCTGAAGGATAAGCTGTTCTTAATAAAACCTGGCAATGTTATGGAAATAAGAGCAATGATTATCCAATTGTGCAGTGAGATTGACGAAGACATGTGTCGCCGGGTCATCACAAATCTGCATGTTCGACTTGAAGAAGTTACAGTGAAACCTGTCAAAGGCGGAATCGCAAGGGACCATGCAATATTTCCGGGTTAAGCAGGTTTTCCATCTTAGACAGGTTAAAAAAATGGACATGGATTTTTTACGAATTATAAAAAAAATCATAGACAGAACTAAATTTATTATAATTAAACCATTTTCCTTTAAAAACTCACAGCCCAGAAATTATACATATTTTATACAGACCTAACCAGCTAAACAAAGATAGATTCTACATATAATACAAATATTTAAAAAAAGGCAAAGCATCACTAAAAATTATTTCACGAAACTGTCCAATTTCAATTGTTTTGTTTTCTTTTTTAGTGATTTTGTCATACAGGCGAAAGACAATCCTAACTCCAGAACTTTTTCATAAAAGTCATCTTCCCCCTTCATTTTGGCGTAATGTTTTAAAGCGTTAATGTAACTTAACACTTGTGATGACATAAGTGTTTCTGGTTCCTCAGAATCTTCTCCCCCTTGTTCATCTTCTGAACTTCCCACATTGTCATTAGTTTGAGATTCTATCACAGCTTGTATGTCAATTTCATCATTCTCTGTGAAAACGTTATTGTCAGTGTTCACAAAACTTTCTGCGTTCACAACACTAACCTCATCTTCATGCATATCTTCAATCAAAGTTTGGATTTCACTGTAAGCATTATTGCAAACAATTTCCTCACAACCAACGTTATCATAAAAAATGAACCCACAGTTTCGGAAACACTTTCTTATGCATACGTCTTTCACATACTTCACCGAGCAGCTTAAAAATGTAATTGCATCTAGCACATCAATTTTTACAGTTAATTCTGACTCTCTTACAATCATCCATACTTGCAATAAGATGCTGAAGCATCAGTTTCCTGTAATTAAGTTTTACATTCTGTATGATTCCATTGTCTAGTGGCTGTAGAACGGATGTCGTGCAAGGAGGCAAGAAAACTAGCTGAATAGGAATTCTCGGGTGACAGGTGGCATTATCTAGAAAAAGAAGAATATTCCTATTTTCCTTTTCCATTCTTTTATTTAATTTATTCAAAAATTCCTCGAATATAGCACTTGTCATTCATGCTTTCTTATTCCATTTCCATTCCACAGGAAGTTTGTTCTTCTTTAAATTTTGGAAGCATCGTGGGTTTTCACTTTTACCTATCACTAATGGCTTTTCTAGTTTTCCATCGGCAAATGCGACCAAAAGTACAGTTAATCATTCTTTTGAATAGCGACCTCCAGAACACTTTTCTCCTTTCATCTGCAAGGTCTTATTAGGCAGAGCTCTGAAAAACAAAGCTGTTTCATCAACATTTCCGACGTCTTTGGGTTTGTAATTGTGGATTATTTCTTTTGATCTACTGTGCCAACTTTCTACCTCATTTTTATCAACGTCATTTGCTTCCCCACAGGAGACATTAAATGTAATGTTGTGTCTTTTCCTAAAACTTTGCAATCACCCATTTGATGCAGAAAAACCATCTATCTGAAGTATTCCTGCAGTTTCTTTTGCTTTCTCTTGTAGAATTGGACTAGAAATAGGGAAGTTCTTTGCCCTGGCTGCTGCAAACCACTCAAACACAATGCGATTTAGCTCACTATACTTTGTGTCCTTTACTTTCATTCTGGCCAAATCATGTCTACTGCTCGCTAAATATTTCTCCATTCTTTTATCCTTTTTTTGATAATGGTGTAAAAATGCGTTTTTCCACATTTAAAATGAGTAGTCACATTTTTAATGCTCATTTTCTCCTCAGTGACCATTTTAATAACATTAATCTTTTCCTTAAGATATAAATTTTTCAGTTTTTTATCCATGGGTCTATGAAAATAAGGAATATTTTTTCAATAAAACTACACAAAAATTAACATCTTAAATTGAGTGAATTTTCCCATAAACCTTTCCATTTAATTTAATGAATACTGACCGCAATTGCTATTTATCCAAATTGTTGTAACTGTTGAAGAAGAGGAGTGTTGAATGATCACACCACAAGCACAGCAAGATAGAGCTCACAGAGAGCAAAACACGTCGGGTTTTAAAAACGTACTCGGAGAACCTCGAGGCACCAAACTTAACACTACACTTCAGGCTTCAACCAGAGACTGAGTTCATTCCACATAAATTTCTCTGACAATGTAGAGTTTTTGCCACAAAAGATGCATCAGCGCAAGAATGTTGGTTTTTCCAAGCCCTTTTCAATGCCCTTCACTCCCTCCTGCTCATACGGATTATTTGTGATCTATGAGAAAAATGACATTCTATTGATCAGATATTTCTCGTGACATCATACGACGAATATAGAAATTTGAATTGTAGTCCTGTGACCATTCAATCTCGAGATAATTCTGGCATATGCATGCATGTGACCGAAGCTGTGATGATCTGTGGCAGCTCTTTCTTGGGAATGAATAGTTGTAGGACTAACATTCAAATTTCTATATTCTTCATATGATATCACGAGAAATTTCTGACCGATAAATGTCATTTTTCTCACGGATTACAAGTTTAAATTTTGGTAAGAGACGATTACGCACTTGGATAATTTTGGGGGTGGACCTTCCCACCTTGGCTGCCAAGGAAACATGCGTTGCGTGGGGTTCCTTCCATAATTCCTCTTAATGGCCCTGGTCGCTATACCAGTTGGGACGAGAGGTCTTTCAAACAAAATGTGTTTTGGACCGCAAGTGGTGTGTGATCCGTAAACAACACAAAATCCGAACCAGACTACCTGAAAACATTTCTATTTGAAATTTTCTTTCCGCCTTTCACAGATTCAAATTCAACTTATTTGTACAAGAAATGCTACACATAATGCTTTCCGTCCACATCTCACAGGTTTCGCCTTTCAGAGGGACTTACTTGTGAAAAACATGATCATTATACATTGCGATTCCGATATTTCCGGCTTTGACAGGTTTCCGCCTTATGCAGATTCTGTCTTTCACAAGTTTCACTGTATTAAACAAAAAGGAGGTCATATAGAACAAGTAATATCATGAATAAATTTTGCAAGATATTATAAATCATAATATATAAACTTTATAATAATATGAACTGTAAATAAATTTTTTTTAAAGATTTAAATGTGTCAACTATTCGTGCGCCACCCTGTAGAATCTTCACATAAATACATGACCAAAATGACATATTTGGACCGGATAGACCAAGCAGGGGTGCCACAATTGCAAAATAAAATTTTCTGTAGTTATGCCTTTGGAAGGAAATGGCTGAACTGAATTCAACCAAATTTGGTATATAGAATTTTCACAGAAATTCATGGCCAAAATGCCATACTTCAACCTGATTAACTAAGTAGGGGTGCCACAATTGCAAAATAAACTTCTTGGTAATTATGAATTTGGAAGGAATTGGCCAAACCGATTTCAACAAAATTTTATATGAAGGAGTTGTGCAAGATAAAAAAAACAAAAATGAGATTTTTAGGATAGATATACAAAGCAGGGCTGCCAAGATAAAAGGAATAAAATTTTCTTTTTATAACTCCGCATCAGTTTTAACCATATTATAATATTTATTATGTACACGTATATATAAAGCCATAATAGCATATTTGGACCAGATCAACTAAACAGGGGTGCCACAATTACAAATTAAACTCTTTCAGTAACTATGGATTTGGAAGGAATTGGGTCAGTGGATGTCAGCTAAATTTTATTTTTATAGTTTTTACAAAATACCATAATGAAATCAAAATTTTAAAAGCGGATCTTAAGAGCAGAGCTACCACAATTAATAAATAATAAAAATCGTTTGCAACTTAAAAGAAAACTCTTTACCGAGCGTAGCCGGGTGTTTCAGCTAGTATATATATATATATATATATATATATATATATATATATATATATATATATATATATATATATATATATGTAAAAGTACAAACCTTAAAGGCAACGAGGAGATCCTTCTTCGACCACTAGCAATGAATGACTGACGAAAAGTGACTGGAAATTAAATGGAGTGAGAGTACATGCAGCATCAGAACATATGAGACCTACAGCTTTCTTCCAAGTTCTCTGTATTTGTTTAGTTTTTGCACTTCTATTTTCTATAATAATCCAATAGGTTGATTAGCCAAAAATACACATACGCGCACTTTGGTTTATAGCCGGGCAGCAGATGCTTAATGAACTCATCTTTCGCTTAGGTTGAGTCATCTTCTGTGTTTATGGAGTGGTTTTAATAAATTCTTCGTATATCTTGGCTCATCCTCACAGCACCAAATTTATTTTGTGAGAAGACACTGAAATGTCAAGCATTTTTCCTCACTAGTGCCTTTCTCTCCACCCCACATTGCATTTCTTTCTCTCCTAAGCCTTTATGGAAAATAAGATGAAGAGCTAGGTATTAATAAAGAGAGAAACAACAAGCAGAGCTAAAGCATTTACATTCAGCAAATAATAACATGGGTCACATTTATGACCCGAAAAATGCCCAAATAGAATTGACCACTTAGCCTGAGAGAGGCACTCCTCCGGCCACCCTACCTCTCTGTCCGCCAGTGTGCTGTACACATGGGTCCCTTTCTCATGAGACTGCTTCAGTTTTGGAAGCCCTGATCGCATAACTCATCTTTTAAAGAAAGTTAACTTGTAGGGTGCCAAGAAAACACTAATGAATTTTATTTAGTCGTTCCGACGTTCACCATTATCTTGGGGCGTCAGTACCTTTTCCAGAGGATATTCTAAGTATACGTTGCTCATGGGGTGGCGGGGGGTTATAACCCTCAAAACCCCTCCCTGTATACGCCACTGCTTATGGATGCATCTCTGTGATCTTTTGATAGATGGCAATAGAATTTGTATCAGATGTTTATGATTATCCATACAAGGTAGTAGAAAAAATAGCTTTTTCATAACTGGTTTCACTTTTATTGACTTACTCAATTTTTGTGCATTTTTGCATAGTCAATCATCTGAAATTTATAACTAATAGCATAGGCATATCTTTTCACTTTTGTAGCCGTTGAGATCCCAATACATGTAATGGTAGTTGTCGTAGGTATTTACAAAATTTTTACATTGATGCGAGTTTGTTCCTGAAGAATATCACATAGATTTAATAGTTATGCAATGAAATCATGAATTGTAGAACGTTTTTCAGCAATGGAAGATAAAATAATAATTATTGAGTTTATAACATATTTATAACAGCTGAAGATTACCAGTTTCAAGAAAATATGTTTTAAGAATTGTTAGTCTTTTTGAAAGTATATATCAAAGTGAAGTTCTAGAACCACTCATAGTTTAGGAAATCACTCCTTATTACTTCATCTGCTAATGATGGGGGTGTCAGTGGTGTAGTGGTTCATGCGCTGACTTACTACTCGTATACTGCTCTAACACACAAATCAGCACTCTGTCCTTCAGAAAAGATGTTATGCAGTTGGCCCACTTGTTGTCCCTCCTAAGAGTAGGCTAATGCCAGCACCAGGTTTCCCTCCTCCCTTCTGTGTTCAGTGTGGAGGCAACAGAAAACCATCAGACCATGTGTGTATATCCAAGTCAGTCAAACTAATCTAAGGATTGAGAACCATTGTTTTTGTATCCTAATGATACATATATCTCAATTAAATTAGGCCTACATATCATGACATTACATGGTACATTAATGTAAAGTTGATTTGCTAACCAATGTATTTTTCAGAGATACACCATGTCAAATAGCCATATTTCATAAATTACATAATTCATTAAATATTGTTTTTAATATCAGCTGGTGGATAATTTAATAGCAATAGATGTTCTGAGTTGTCTGATAGGAAGACAGATATTAAAGATAAGGTAAGGAGTGTGTGATTTTAAAAAGATAATAATTTCAACTTTGAATTTTCCTTAATGATAAGCAATATAATGTATAGTAATTCAAGTAGAAGTAAATTATTTTTTCTTTTGTTTGTTGTTGTTTTGTAATACTGAACTTTTACCAACTTAGCTCTGGATTGTATTCCATCACCCCCGGATCACCAAACAAATACATCGGATGACCCTGGCATTGATGTTGACACTGATCTTATGAGACCAAGATCTCCTGACAAAGCATCGAGAATTCTGTGCAAGTAAGAAATGTCTTATACTCACATCATAGGCATTCAATCTGGATTGAAAGCACAAAATGGAAATGTAAATATAATGCAAGAGTTCAGTTTATTAACATATGTTTAGCCAAATTTTATTTTAAATTTCTTCATTATTTTGTCAGCCTGCATTGCTTTTCAACAATATCATTTATTGATTTGAATACTGTATTAACCTGAAAGGAAGACGACTTTGAATTTAAGATGACCACAATAAAAAAAATGTCTATTCTGGAAAAAACTTTGCAATAGCAATTTTTAGGCACGTTTCGCTTCCAGTATGAGTGCCAATTAGCTTTGGTCTGTCTGTCTTTCCATCCACATGTTCGTTCTCAGCTTCTACCAAATGTATTTTCATTAAATTTGTTATTAAGGACTTACAGTCAAAGACAATAAGAAAATCACACAAATGAATCATGTAAGCCAGGGTTTTCCAAACTTTTTTCTTCGCATACCCCTACGAGCCTTATCAATCAAATGAAGTACCCCCTTAAAAATTGCTACAAGTTATATGCATCAAATTAATGTTATTTTTCACAATTATCATCGGTCCTCTTACTGGAATAGGGGAAAATGGTTGAGAACAACCACTGCCCTACATAATAACCCAATTAGACAAAAGATTTATAAGTGACAAATTTCCACTATTCATAATAATTTACAGTAGAACTCTTTTCCCAGTTTCATTTGCTGTGTATTCAGTGGCAGGGCCAGGTTTTTTTTATGGGAGGGGGCTCACTTCAAGTTCAGGCTGATTGAAGCATCATGTGGCCTAATCATTGCAGTGCTCAATTTAGCTGGTAATATGAATCAAAAAAAATTACTTATTAGATAAATAAAACTTATAAGTACTGAACAAAAAAAACTTTCCATTGCAGGGCCAAAATTATGGGAGGGGATGAGCCCCCTTCCCCCCTGGCTCTGCCACTGTGTATAACTATTGTATAGTTAAATGTTAGTTTTGTTCTGAGATTTTTAGCATTTTGGCATATTTTACTTCTCCATTTATTGAAGGAATGTGAAGTTTAATCGCTATATGCTCTTGAGGTTTCTGATGTACATCATTAAAAGTAATATTTAATGTTTTGAGCCTTGTGCCTTCATACCAAGGTTTGGTTTCTGTTGTACTATTTTCTTTAGCTTTATCTTCCTACTGCTATATGAAATACTTCACTGATAATTACTGTCAACTTTACTATTTCCTGAAAGTAGAAATGATAGAGCATAAATTGGAATTGGGACAATTTAAAACGTCTGTGAGCCGAAAAAATAGTCAAGAGTGCTAAAGGGATTTTATGAGTAAGTGAGACTTAAACCACAAAAGAAGCAAATTTTAATTATAAAAAATTATATCATCCACCATTACATTACCAGTTTGGGAAACCGTGACATAAGACAGTCAGGGGTACCACTTTACCGGTGACAAAAATGAACTTTCCATCATATCTTATATAGTATTGGTCATATCTAAATAGGTTACAAATAAAACTTGTAGAACTAGAAAAGTAGAGTATTTATTTTCTTATATATATATATATAAATTCATAGAGGATACCTAATTGTCGCCAATAAAAACAATCTTAGTTGGATTTGAAATAAATAAGATATGCTATAATTTAGAAAATATGTTTAATTTCCTTAATTGTGCATGCATAATTTCGTATGCAGAAGGAAAAGATTATCTGCGAAAAAGAAGAGAATGTGAAAAGTATATATTACAAGTACTTAACTCAAGTGAGGTAAATTTTATATAATTTTCAATTGTTTGATTGATTACAACTGATAAGAAAATAAATCAGCAATGAAAAATTTAATATTTCTCTGGCACCATTTATTATACTGATGCTCTTTGACTTAAAGATGTCCGACTTACAGATTTAATTCCTATGAATTTAAAAAAATTCAAGACTCGGAAATATTCTGTGAGTGCATAACGTGAGAGGTGTTCCACATCGCCTCATGGTTATATCTTGACATCTGTTTGTGTGTATCTCGGATTATTTTTTTGCATTTTTCTCATAAATAAGAATGCATAGTATGCTAGCCTGTTTTTCTAACTTATGGAATTTTTGACTTACGAAGGGATTTCAGGAGTGTAACCCGTCCGTAAGTCAGGGAGCATCAGTATATCGTTTTGCAGTATTTAGTCATTAAACTAAAATTATGGAAATATGTTTATTAATGCATCAACTTAGGGGAGGAAGAAGTTTTTAGTAGACAGTAAGACATAATCGGGTCATGGTGTATACCACCTTTTTGAACTTCACGAATAATTGGTTCTGGAAAACTGACACGAAATGCAAATTTTCCCATCAGACGCCATGTTATTATGAGAGAGTGATTCTCAGCCAACCTAAAAAATTCACTTTTTATCTTACATAATGCAGTTAAACAGAAACTAAAAGAAAATGTAACTGCAAATGAAAACCTAGCATTATAAAGTGAAAAAATACTTTTAATTACCTTCAAAATGCATTATAGCAAATGAAAACCCAGCATAACAAAGCGATTACACTTCTTTCCGCACTTGTACAGTTTACCTATAACACAATTTTGCATGCGATTTTCGATCTTCTTTTGTTCATTCCAAGGAAATGCTTTAATTTAAATTGAACTACTGAAATGGAATGTTGAGTACCATGCACGAATGTTTTCCTGGATTCTGCAACAAACATTTCCAAGCTGCAAAAACCACTAGCATTAAAAAGTGGTTACATTTCTTTTACTAATTACATTAGAAATGCATAACAGAAAACCAAAACCTAGCGTAAGCAAGTTATAACATTTCTTTTAGTAATCACGTTCAAAATACGCGGCAGAAAATCTTACGTTAGAAGATGATAGCAATTCTTCAGTTTACATTAAAAATTCATAATAAACCATGAAAACCTAACAAAACAACAGTTCCTTAAATTATATTCAGAATACAAAGATAATAGCATTAAATCATTAAATAATTTGGTCAAAAAGCAACCTCATACGTGAAGAATGAATATTTTCAATGTCATACTCGTAAAAGTTGTGAAAAACTTAATGCGCAGGACGCTTTTCCATTAGTCAATAATTTGCAATTTGCCGCTAGATGCCTGCAACTTCGACTATTATCGAAAATAGCACCATTGGCAGTGAAGTTTAAACTGAGCTACAAAAGAATTAAGTCGATGGTTTTCATGTTTGTTTACTTTGAAAACTGCTAATAATGAGCATTATATACATATTATCCTTATTCTGTCCGTCCGTTGGTCTGCCAGAATGCTCTATACAAATCCCCATAAGAGAACACTTAAAAATCCCTTTTTTTCACTTGCAGCTTTTTTATTTTGCAAAATTAAATTAGAAGTAATTTACCTACGATCTTTAGATGGGGACCATTTAAAAGAAAAATAAACAGATTTTTATTCTTATCATCAACATTTGCCTCGGTTCGAAATTGCTCAAGTTATACATTTAAATCACATTTATTGGAAAATATTAAGCTTTTTTTTTTGTCTTGCTGACCACGTCATTGTTAAACCTTGAGATTGTGTTGTCATCCTTATACTATATGTTTAAGGAAAGCATGCTTGGAATTCTTTAGTATGAGAGAGAAGGCACCCGAATATTTTATAATTAAAATCGTGTTTTCATTAATTACTTTTCAGTTAATTTCTCATTGAAGTTTTTTGTAATTAACTATTATTGTTGCAGTGAATCTTATAATTTTCCGAAGTTATAAATTTGAATCGCAAATATAAAACACGCCAAAATCCATTTCTTGACATACAGACCTTTTTCGTTTACATTTTAAAATATCTCAAGGATAAGGTATTTAACTTAGTTATACGAAGAGTAGAATTTAAATCTCATTCATTTATCTCCAAAAATTACGTTTTAATACGATTTCACGTTTTCATGCATTTTATTTATATTGGGCCACTGTTATCCCAATTGTTGAATTCTATTCTTGGCCTCATAATAAATGCACCAATGTAGTGCTTTGACACAGATCAGACTTTTATACATGGGTATAACTTATTTACTTAATCTATTAAGTAATTAGAGAGAGGAAGAGAATGGGAATGAGCAGAAATTGAGAAAGAGGAAGAGGATGAAGCATTTGTATAGGATTAAAAGGAACTGAAGTACAAAAATAACAATAATAAGTTATAATTGACTGTAAAAAATGTTATACTATCGAATCATGCACCATTGCCAAATGTTGGGAATTCATAAAACTAAAAGAAAAGTGCGATCTTAAAATATAGTTAAAACTCATTGCAATGTAAGTATTTAGTTAATAGTAAGTTACTACACATTTTTCTTTGATGGTAAATTGACAGTTCGTTCACATTTTATCCTGTTTTTTATGAGTTAATAAAATTAAAATAATTCATTTATTAAGTTAAATTCAATACATTTTAAATAACTTATAATTTGCTCAAATATTTCATGTAAATTTCAGTTACTTCTTTATGCATTATATCTTATTATTTCGATTTTCTTCTTATTTTCAGCAAATGTTTGGATAATCATTTAACCTCTCTGCATATAATTACTTAGTATAATTAAGACAAAGATAACTTTCAAAAACAGTGATTTGATTGTGCAAGAAAGCCAAACCAGGTCATAGCAAATATTACTGTTTTTTCATATTGAAATCAAATGTCTTTGGGATACGTTTAAGATGATTTCATAGGAAAGAGAAGAGAGAGTGGAAAAAAGGAAGGAGAGAGACAAAGGGAAAGATAGGGAGTAAGAGACAAAATTAAATGTCCCATAAATTAAAAATTGCTTTTATAAGAATTGTATAGTGTACAATTTCTATTCACTCAAAACTATTTTTATTCTCTGAAACACTCAATTATGTGAATTTTATATTTATTGTTTACTTTTTAGTGCCTATACAATTTGGTTTCATTAATTTTTTATTTCAATTTAATACTTAATTCACGCATACCCGTCATATTTGATCTGCAATTACACTAGTTATAAATATAATATAATAATAATGTCCTTTTCATGGGTGCTCAAGTTTAAAATGAACTTAGAAACAAAAAAGTAGAGGGAGTTGGCATCGTAAACTAATGATACAAAATACAAGTAATTTGCGCGAAACACTAGTAATGGTCATAAAAAATTTTGTCACGACGTCCAAATTCGCGAACTTCAAGCACGCAAAGTTCAAAAAGGTGGTATATAGATGTTTTATTTATGATGTGCATTCGTTCAAAGTATATCAATTAATTTCAGATACTTCATTGCACGATACATGCCTATTTGTGATACATCATACCCTTTCCTAACTTGGGAAATAATTTTGAAGCAGCTTATGCCTATCTGCATAGGATCTTCAAATCATATTATCCCATCAATTTCTTTCCTAACTTGTTAAAATAACATACGGTGGTAACTTTGTGCAATACTCTAATACTACCAGCATTACAGTCATGCACATTTTTTCATTTGTCATAATTTTTATAATGACGTTTGTTGTACCTTTTTTTTTTGACTGTTCAACTGGATGGCATGTCGAAATAAATGGGTGTCTTGTCTGCATTACCCATTTGGCTCAAAAGGTAATCATGAATTTTCCGCAATGCAATTACATGCTTCTGGGAAATAATAAGTTCATCCATTTATTCAGAAGGTAAACGTTGGCAAAGAGTAGTTCTTCATTGCAGGCAAAAACCATTACAATGCATCATACATACACACCAACCATTACTAGCCTTGGGATGTTTAGTGATTGTGCTAATTCATAAGCTTTCAGTTTAATGATTTCCCGCAACACTGGTTTTCCATCCATTCTTTGAGTATGCACAAATTTTACAGTTTCTTCTTCTAATTCATGAAATTGACTTCATTTGGGTCCACTATATGATTTTCGTGTTGAATTAGCACCTTCATATTTCTGTTTTGCTTTCTTCCACCTTTACACATTTGCCTCCATCAGATTATATTTCCTCCCAGCCTCACAATTGTTAATTTCTTCAGCATAATGCAGTTTTAGCTAAACTTCCTCTTATACATTGTGATTAGGGTTACCAACTTGAAGGTTTTTCATAAACCGGAGATGAAATGGAGATTTTGTGTGAAATTCAGAGACTTCGGAGGAAACGTGATAGCAATGAAGCCTAATTGATAAAAATGGATTAAAACTACGAATGGGACGGTTCCACTTTTTCCCGGTTCCAGTTATATTAATCTGATCTTGGTTCTGGTTATTATGCAATCTTTGTGTGAAGTGAACACATATAGGAGAGGTCATTTCCATCCGTCCGTTCTGCTGTCTAATCTCCTGAACTGCTAGACTTACTTCAATGAAATTTGGTATTTGAAAGTTTTACTAAAATTTGTCGGCCGATTCCAATTTTGGTCAAAATAGGACAATAATTGAGACCACTTTACATGAAGACCTACATGTATTTTAGAACGTACTTTGCAAGTCTCGTTAAATACTCATCTGAGAGAATAATATTAGAACAAAAGTTAAATAAAATAATTAAATACTCATTTTTTGTCATAATTTTTCCCGTAAAACTTAAGGTTTATGATAAATTAAAAAAAAAAGAAATTAACGTATTTACATAATTATACGATTTTCTGTTCTTTTGTTCATTCCAAAAATATTAATTAAAAATTTTACAACTCTGGAACTGCGGGCCATATTTTAATGAAATTTGGTATTGGGGAGTTTTACTAATTTGTCGACCAATTCCAATTTTGGTTCAAATTAGACTACAACAAGATTGGAAAGATGTACTCCATGTCGGAGTACACAGTTTCCAAATGCATTCTTTGAGATTTCACAATGTTCTCAATATCTTTCACTCAGATGAGAATTTAATGAGAAGCAAGCTAGGTACGTTGTAAAATAGATGTAGGTCTTCATGTAAAGTAGTCGTAATTATTGTCCGATTTTAACCAAAATTGGAATCGGTCGACCAATTTTAGCAAAACTCCCCAATAACAAATTTCATCACTATACATCAAGCGGTTTCCAAGTTGAAACAAAGGAACATTGTAAACTACATGTAGGTCATGTAAAGTGGTTTCTGACATGGAGTACACCTTTCCATACTTGTATTAATCTGATCTCGGTCTTGAGGTACATTCTGCTTTCAGCATAAGCACCTATTAGCTTTGGTTTGTCCGTCCATCCGCATGTTCGTTCTCGGCTTCTACCAAACTGATATTTATGAAAATTGATATTAAGGACTTACAGTCTAAGACAATAAGAAAATCACAAAAATAAATCACATAAGCCAAACAGGTACCACTTTATTGGTGACAAATATGATCTTTCCGTTATATCTCGTAAATCATTGGTCATATCAAAATAGTTTTCAAATAAACTTGTAAAACTAGTAACATAGAGTATCTTCTTTCCTATTATTATATTATTATCGTTATCTCGAAAATCGAACAAGAAAGTCGTAATTCGCTTTGAACTTAGAAAAATTCATGCATTACTACTTAATTGCTGTTTACATAAACAATCTTATTGGTTACTGAAGTATATAAGATCTGCTATAATTACAAAATACATTTAATTCCTTATGCGTGCATGGCAGATTTTGTAAACGGAAGGAAATCTACGGCAAAGAAAATAACTTAAATGTAAATATTACAACTACTGAACTGAAAATAATTTTCGATTGTTTGGTTGATTTAAACTGATTAGAAAATAAATCGCCAAATAAAAATTGGATATTTTCCTGGCATTTCTGATATATCGTTTTGCAGTATTTAGTCATTAAAATTACGTAATATGTTTATTCATGCAGCAACTAAGGGGGGAGATGAAATTTTTAATAGACAGATATAATCGGGTCGTGGTGTTTTGCTGTTTTATGGTGTGTGTTCAGTCAAATTATATCGTATAGCTTTAAATACTCCATCGCATGAAAAGTGCCTATTTGTGGTACGCTGTACACTTTCGTAACTTGTTTTAGGTTAGTAGTGCTTTTTGGTACACCACAGGATATTATAGCTTTACAATAGTTACATATAGCGTATTTGTCGTTTGTACTGTCAATTCTGAAGTTGTTGCAAACGTCCGATATGGCTTTATTGTTAGGGTTCATAATAAATCGATTAAATTAAAAAATTAGCCACGAGGTATCTATTCAAAATTACTACACAACAAAATAAAACTTATTTCTGTTAATAAGTTATAGTAACACTTCAAACTGATGGATTTAACTCAAGATATTGCTTGAATTTTTACATTATAAAACCATGCAGCTGCGAACCAAATATTAAATTATTTTGATAGATATTTTTGTGGCACAATAGTTTGTTGAACTGATTCGTCATCCTGATTTTGTACGCACTAAAAAGCTCTTTTACCTCATGAACTAAAGGAAATTCAGACTTGCTTATCCCATATGAAACTGATAACACATACAGCATAAAAATATATTTCACGTAATAATAAATGCACAACTTCCATCCTCAATATATGTATTGAAAATCGAATGCCATCGTAGAAAAAGATGGCGATATTAGGTGGTCGCTTTCCGGTTAGTGTCTGCATCCCAGTCACAATCATTTTTTTTATTAAAATGGGAATCGGAACCTATGGTGACGACATTTTCTGTATCTGGAATACAACAATTAGACAAATTGATTTTTTAACACATTTAAACACACTGCACACTTGGGTAATATTTACAATAGAGGTAGAGGAAGATGATTAAAAAGCAACTCTTCTGACCAGTAGCAGATTTGAAATAAGGCCAAAGTAGGCAATGGCCTAGGGGCAGCAATAAAACGGGATTTCAGGGTGGGGAATAAAAAAAATTAATTTAAGGCTTTGCGAGAAGTGAGCAAGCTGTAATGTGAGAAATGAGAAATAATGCAAAGGAAATGACTGTAGTTATTAAGTTCAACATGGTCCAGTTTTTGTGAAAATCCATTGTAGTGTAATCCTTTATTTAAAACATAAAACTAATATTTGATTTTTTGTAAGCCGAGCTGTTATTCCATACAAACTGTATCACTCTTATGGTTGAAGGGAGGTTGGCATTCAGTTGCTCTGTGGTGCGGGGTGGTAGAATGTTTTGCTGCGTTAGGTTAGTATTTTCTTAATTGTTTGGGTCGGCCAAAACCTCCCCTCAGTGTGAACGCCTCACTGACAGGGTTATGTGAAGAGTGTGGGGGGCCTTTGGATAGTATCAAATTTGGGGTTAAAAGGATCTCTGCTTATCATTGGTCAGGAAAGTTGCAAATTTTTCCCTCCCATTTTTGTTCATAAAAAATGCTGATCGATGCATGAAAAACTCTCTGCTGTAGCAGAGCCCGCCCCTACCTCTGCCCTCCGACTACTTTGCAGATGAAAATGGACTGGTTGGCTACCCTAATTGTGATACATTCCCTTTTACAGATGTGCCTATCTTCTCTACACGATTATCATTTTAGTCCTAAGATTTGTGGTAACTTATTTAAAACTGCTAAAATTAATAACTAGTCCTCACTTCTTGTTAAAACTTAGTGAAGTTTGCACCAATTGCATGCTCTCATATAGGTTATATTCTTCAAACTGCAGGTGTGCTTGTTGTCTGCCACTGGCACATCAATCGAAAAGTAACAAATATGTTAAATTATAACAAGACACGTCTAGAATGCAGGTAATCATAGTATAGCCATTTTCAATGCAGTATGTATCAAATTTCTGACCTAGCCGATTATAAGTTCTGACATAAGTTTGTGAACACTACCCTTCCACCAGTACCTATGAGGTAGAAAGACACACATTTGCACATTGTTAACTTTAAGAATATGAATAAACGTATTGTATTAATAAATTAAACTAGTGTATTGTGTATGCATAAATAAATGTGTTTTCATGAACATAGAATCAGTGTCGGGGTGTCCTTGTAGTCTTTAAAACTTTGTACTTGATTTTAAGACGTCCTAATATTTTTGCTGAAATTTTTGAAAAAAAATCTGTCTTCCTTTCAGATTAATATGGTATTTTATGCATACTTTTCTGAAATACAATTGGATTATTAATCATAAACTGAACTGTGCTAGCCTTAACTTTGTTGAATAATATTTCAATAAAATTACCAAGGCAAAATTTATTATGCACATCCCAGCTTTTTAAATGCAGACTATGACCCAGCCATTTAAGCTTATCATTCTTTTCCGCTCGACTACTCTTCAGAAATGGACAGCTGATACAGACATATTAGCATATAAACAGTAACATTTATTAAATTCGTTTATTTAAAAAAGTACATGCAAAATATAATGACAGTAAGAGATTTTGGCATTGCTTTTAGTATTTTAAAACTGATAATGCTTTATTAATTCATTTTCCAATTTTCCTCTATCGTTGATTAACTATGAATCACAAATGGTATTTAAGTTATGAGAATTCCTTGGAATGACTAACACATACTGAAACATTTCCTGTCAATATAAGTAATCAATTCAGGATGTCAACTTTCGGAAACCAGCCTGTATTAGTCCTGGTTTGGACTTCTTGTTTTTAATTTTGGCATGCAAGTTAAAAAAGGTTTGCCATCCCTGGCCTAGTAAAAAGTGCGACTTATGTTCAGATTCGTTGTTTTCCAGTTTGTCTTAAAAAACAATGTCGTAGCTTATTTGCATGTGCAGCTAATGTATGAGTAAATACAATAATTATTTATTTGCAAGACTTTCAAAACTTTTTTAAATAAGTGGAATTTCACATTGCTTTATTTCTTCAAATGTTATAACTTTTCAGTTCTAAATCTCATAAACTTTAACTTTGGTTATGAATTAAATATTTGTCAATTGTAACTAAAAACAGAAGAGTTACTAAAATATAACTTAAGTTTTCCTTGAAGGTTAAGTAAAAAAACTGCTAAAAATTGCTTAGAGTAATAGAAGGATCATATTTGTACATGAATGGTTTAATTTTAAACCATTTTAATTTTTTTTACCAGTATGGATGACAGCTATGAGAACCAAATAGCTTCAGAACTAGAAGCATTAGATAACATCCCAGAAGAGGAAACAACTGCCATATCTTCCCCAACATCAGTTCAGCCACAGTTTCACTCCATAAATCACCGCCAATCTTTTCCCCATCCTTCTCAGCCTCCCCCTCCGCCTCCAACCACCAATCCCCCTTCAACCTCATCAACACCTCCACCTAAGCAGACCCTTTCCCCCGAAGCAGATGAAGATAGCAGCAAGGAAGAGGAAGAGGATGAGGTTGATGGTAGCAGTGACATCCCGATGCTACGCAATGGGGACCACGTTTCTTGTGAAGATCTGCTGGAATTTGCTTGTGATGGTCCTAATGTTCGGAGGACACGAGGACGAGCAAGAGGAGTCGACTCCGATGAAGTCAGGATAATGGGAAAAGTCCTCGGGAAAGAGGTGAGGCAACTTTAATATATACAGTAGAGGCAACCTAATTAGGAAGATGAAACTTTTTTATAAAAATTAGTATAAAAAATACAACAGCTTCATAATAACCATTTATCCTCTTGCTCTGCAAAGTAGTTTGCAAATAGTAGGCAAAATATTCTGCTCAAGCATCTCAAGTTTTCTGTGGCTTAACAATAACATAATTCAGTGAAATGGGGTTTCACATATTCTTGGGAAGGCTCGACTTTGTGGAAAATTTCCATAATGTAAATAAAAACGAACTTTGTAAATTTCCACTAGACAAATTTATTGCAACTGGTTTCGCCTGTTACAGCATCATCAGGTGACGAAAGCTTAGTAGAGGGTTATATATATATATATACGGAAAAGGATGGAGGGGGAAGGGTAAGAGGGTTAAATGATTATTAGGCAGGAGGGAGAGTATACAATTCAAATTATCTCATTACTGATCGCATACCCTCCATCCCTCTCCATATATGTAGAACCCTCAGTTAAGCTTTCATCAGCTGATGATGCTGTAACAGGCGAAACCAATCGGAATAAATTTGTCTAGTGGAAATTTACAAAGTTCATTTTGTATTTATTTATGAAATGGGGTTTGCAAATTTAGTAGGCATTTTTGAGTTGCTTTATTCAAAATATTTCATTTTCTAAAGGGCTGGATAACATTGTCTTTTCATTTTATTTTATGCATATACTATTTCTGTATTTCTTTTAAAGAAGAGAGTGATAGTAGAAAAGCTACTGCTTAGGTATATTTTTGGAATATTATATGCAGAGCCAGTGTTAAGTGTGGGTGAGGCAGATGGCCATAGGGATGACTAAGAAGTTGTCCTTGGTCTGTGTATGTCTTGGTAAATAAAATTATTTGGAAAATAAAATGTTTTATCACATTGGGCTATGAAATTACTATTATTATTACTTATGGAAATAATTCTGAGATATTTCCTCAATTCTGTGTAGAACCATTTTTGCAAGTGTACCATTTGTGAACTATTTCTCAAAAAGACATTCCGTTATTTTGTTACAACACTCATCTCAGGCCCACCTGCAATTTTGCCCAATGTGCAATTTGGCTAATGTGAATCACTCTTGGTTTATGTCATGAGGTTTTTTTGTGAATGATTTGCACAGCCCAGGGCACATGGCCCTGGTTACATGACTTGTATAGGGGGACTATGGCAATAAAATTTCCAAAGTGAGCTGATGCTCCTCATCCAATGGCTTTCTTGCCAGCCTACTCCCGCTTGGTATGTTCTGTTGTGGTGTGAGAAATCAAGGGAGAAAGAATTCCTTTCTGCCATCCTGGTGAACGTATTCTAGTCGGCAAGATGCAGTGTTGAGAAGTCACCTGTTGTGAGAGCTGGAAAATTCATGGGAAAACAGATGGTATTATGAAAATGCTTTCTTCTTCAACCTGTTCAATCCACGTGGCTCTGGGAAGTTCCGAGTAAAATCACCAGCTCAGAGTGTTTAAATTTATTTGCAGACCAGTGTCGTTTAGTGGTCTCTTGAATATGCTTTCTCTATTTTCTCGATGATGCCTGTGTGTGAGCACTCGAATTAAAAAACTAATAGTCAGATAAACACAGCATTATATATTCAAGATTTTTATTAATAATTCAAGGTCGGGTAATATTTTGGCTAAAATTGGCCAACTGGAAGTGACGGTTTACTCTACTTTTTTCTGTTTTTGCCAAATATCTCCTTTAAGCAGCAGGGTCGGCATGATTAATTGCAGGGCCTAATTCGATAGTGAGCAGGGGTGGGTCCTATTTACGTATGTATATATATAACCGGTGGTGCAAAAAATGACGTTTTCTAAGGACAATGGTAGTTTTTTTAATAAAAAATAGTTACTGTTAAAATTAATTCTTAGTAGAAACTTTATTGTTTAAAAACCTGGTGGTATAAATATTAATTAATGGAACAAAATAATACCATAATGGAATAGATATCAAATGTGTAATTTAGAAATTAATATAATCACATAACATGAATGATCAACTATCACTGATTTTCTTGCTCTTTTTGCTGCAAATTCTTGACAGATATCATCAAAATTTAAAGTTTTTGCCATGTCATTTTCTATTGATAACATTACAAGGGAAGTGAAACACTCTTGACTTAGTGTGAATCTTTTTTTTATTAATTAATTTTTTATAATTGTTTCGAAAATGAGCATTTTGCAGATGCAACTGTAACAGGTGTAGTAAAACCATTGTTAAATTTTGGTACATTTGCAGGAGTTTACAAGAAAAGGAACTTTCAGGCATATTTTTTAATTTAACAGAATTGATCAAATCAGAAAAAAGGACAAGCAAGTGGTTTCTCCGACTAACATAAAATCTTGATGCTCGAATGGCAGAAAAAATAAGTGAAAAATGTTTGTTTTGAGAGAGCATCAGAGAAGGATAAGCATTCTCACATATGGGGGTTCTGGTTCTGTTTATGCTTTGTCTTAATTTCACACACAATGAGAGTCTTACCCACTTTCATAGTGGAGAAGGGGATTTGGGGATGAACCGGGAGAGTGAGACTGGCTGCTGCTACTGTTCTGAGATTAACAGCACTCTATACTAGGAGTCCTATACCTTTTACCACATTTAATATAAAAAGTACCCCAACATACAAATGTAATGCGTACCATGAAATATGTTCGTAAGTTGAATCAGTTTTTCCATTGGAAATAGAGCTAATTTTGTGAATGCGTTCCTGAATCATTATCAAAAATAATTTTCATGTATAAAGAGGGTAAAAAATTGCACTATCAGTACATGAGAATTGTGCCTTCTGCAGAGGGCCCCTAATAAAGCACAGGGCCCTGTTCCATAATACCGACTGAACATGCCTCATGCCAGCCCTGTTCGGCAGTGCTGAACTGGGGCTGCTTCGCAGGAAATGGTTGTTAAAGTTTGAAAAAGTTTTAGAACTCTTTGTTAACTGTGTTGCAAAAGCTTGTGTTCTATGAGTCAGTTTTTAGGACTATACCTATAATATTGTCAGTTTAATTAAAGAAATCAGAAATCCCACAATAGAACAAACATAATAATTGAACAAGGGAGGGGAGGGGGGAATCATGTTTCACATGATGACCTTGAAAACTGTATTTGCGGTACTTTTTCAGCTTGGATTTCTCCAGTGATTTCACAGTGAGTTTGATATTCTGGCGTTTTAAAACAAATACAGAGTTTTTGGATCAGTGGATGAACAAATTCAGTGGAGAGCTATCATATAGCCCAGCAAAAGTTGCATCATGAGAAATCGCTGTGGTAGAGAAGAAATTCGAGTAGGAACGTCTAAAACCCGACCCCGAATGGAAGGCGGGGGGAGGGGAGAGCAAAGCCTGAGGAGGAGAGGCGGCGGGGCTCCTCCCCTCCGAGCCGCTCATTGCCGGGCGACCTCCCAACGCCGCAGGGGGAAAAGGACGATCCTGGCGAAGACCCTCTTACCGCCCGACAGGTAGAGAGCGAGCGGTAGAGGTAAAACAAAAGATGATCACCCAATAACAATAGTAACAACAAACAAACAAGCAACAATAATAACAACAACAAGTTAAACTCACCACCTCAAAACCGGATGAAAATCCGCCGAGAGAGAGAGACAAAAAACGGCAGTCAAACAGAGAGCGGAGACAAGCGTCCGATCGGGTCGACGTCCAAAGAGTGTGTGCGTGCGTGTGTGCCCGTGCTTAGGACCCCTCAATTTTGAGTATCTGGTAGGCATGGGCCTGCTTTGTGCTATAATGGATCCGCTTAAAATGGGGACTGTGCATCACCAGTTGTCAGCAGAAGGAACACACAGCTGACAAGCCTGAAAAAAACATTTTGATGTAATAAATTTGTATAAAGAGGATCTGAATACTTTGATTAAGTGGCAGGGATATCTTGATGCACCACAGAACATTATTTCACTTATAAACTGTAAAAACCAATAATATAATGAAAATCTGGAGCTGGCTCTGACATCGCATAGGTACTTCTATCATCTTGAATTCAATATGTGCAGTAACATGTTCTGTTCATCACTTTCCTGTTTGAGAACTACTTCGATACTCTTGATTACTTCCAAAATAATTGAAGGATTGAATTCTTTAATTCACTCATTTCAGGTTTCCACAGAATCCTGCCTTTTAGCCCTTAATGCTACAGATTGGGATGTGCATCGTGCCATTAAAGTTGTTCACCTCCAAACTTTACTCCTTGGATCTTCATCTTCATCATCCCTCCAAGGGTCAAGCACAGGTGATTGTCAGCAGGTACCTTCCTCATTTGTGGAAGCCTTAGACCCTATATCTGCATTTGAGGCCCTCTCTGTTTGTGGTTGGGATGTGGCTCGGGCTGCTGGATGGTATCTTGCTGCAAGGGAAGGGGGAGATACCACTGAAGTGTGAAAATTGTGATTAAAAATGGAATAAAATTATGGTAACAGTTATTTGAGACATAATTCAATGAAAATTATTCTACCATAATATAAGCAATTTGGAGAAAAGATGTAGCTTTAGTCCTTGGACTAAAATTAAGATATTGAAAGAGGTTTTTATGACTTTTGAATTTGAAAGTTTGTTATGTAATGCTGTAGGAACTAGTGTTATGTAAACAGCCAACTGTACAAATGCTCAAAATCAAGCTTCTGTGTTTAATATGAACATCATTTTATAATAATAGGAATACTTTCAATACTTCAAAAAGAAAATTCAAATTGAGCCTTGATTTTCTATATTGGTTTTAGTCTTCTGGATGGAGTGCCTTGTGGTTGAAGCACTTTAAGGTTGTAGATGGGTAAATTACTATTTAAGTTAAATATTGATAAATAATATAATATATCCGTGAATCTTATCCTGTCGCTCAGTTTTTTGCATTTCTTTAACTGGAATATTGAAAATACATGTCTTTCATAAATTTTAGTACACTTATCAGATATATGATGTCATAATGCTTATGAATGGACAGAGGAAATCACTCCAAGTAGTTTCTAAAGGATTATTATTTTCAATTTATCTATTTTACCAGTTAGTAGTTAATAAGGAAAATCAGAAAATTGAAAATCAGTATTACTTCATATCCGATTGCAAATATTTTCTTATAATTGCTAAGCAGTTGTATGATTAAAAAGTTGTGTTGTTTTAATTTTATTTCTGTTACTTTAAATGTCTAATTTCCATGAAGTCGAGCTTGGCTAACTAAGCTTTTTGATAAAAATATATCTTGGATAACTATTTATATGCACCAAATATTGAAAGTGTGTGTTTTTAAAAATTGAATTATACTCTCAGAATTTTGGAGAAAAGAATTAGGCTTCATACGTTTTATATTGGAGTGCATTTTGTACTAATTTTATTAGTATGCTTTAACTAAATTTAAGGACCAATTAGTGCCTAATGTGCTTTTCATCTGAAAAGTTTTTTATAGCTTTGTGTGTTCAATTAACGTATCATTTTGATTGTAACGCATTTATTGTTATTCCTGTTGTATATTCAGGACTAGCTCTCACTGTGGACAAGGTCTTTCTCTAGCATCCACACTCTAAAATTAAGATTATTTTGTTTTTGGGACAACAGCCCTTTGTACAGCATACTGATAAAGCTGTTTTGCATTTTTTTAAAGTACCTATCTTCATATTTCCCAAAGGGATTCAATGTGAATGTGAGGGAGTGAGATTAATTTTTCAGCTGTTGACAATTTTAAAAAATTTGATTATTTTATGTCTGTAAGTCTTAAAATTTTTCAAAACAACCTCAATGTAATATCAAATTTATTTAAAGTCAAACGTTGTTTAAAGGAATTTTTCATCATGTATTGTATCATTGGAATTATCAGTGTAATTATATAAGTGCATTTATTTTTTTGGGAGTTTTGTAATACTGCATTGTAAAATAGAGGATATATTTTGTAAAGACAGTTTTAAAAAATCACAACTGCATAATAAAAAGCTTCGGCATAAGTTTTTATTGAAATATACATGTATACTATTTTCTTGTAAAAATTTAACTTGCAAATTTATAATTTATGGTTGTAAAATTTCATGCTTGTTATATTTGTGTATTCTCTTGACTAATATTTTCATTCTGTAGTAGTTTCCTTATATTTTGTCATCTATATACTACCATCAGAGTGCTTTAAATAAAATGTTATTTTCCTGTTGAAAATCGAGATTTTACAATGAAAGCATAATCATGCAGTAGTTTCCCTAAACCCGGAGTGTGTGAGATTGTGTGTTGTCCCTGGGCTCCAAAATTTAATTAATGAAAGCATAATTGATTTTTTAATAGGCATAATATTTCTCAGTTTCTAATATTTGGTATAGAGTATGTATCTTAAGCTATATCTTAGAATTGGTGTATAAGAAGTGTGCAACCTTTGACAAGATTGACAAGTTGTTTAAAAAATGGTAGCATAATATGACCAAATCAATCATAAACAACTTTTTGAGCCTACCAGACCAGGTTTATGACCATAACTTTAATTGAAAATTATAAAATTGTGTGGTACTTTTAAGGGATAATTTTTCTGTTATAGCTTTTATGCAGCACATCTTACAAGCCATAGTTGCACATCCCACGATTACAAACTTCAGGTTCAGGGCATTTTTATTTCTATGCTAAAATTTATGGATTACTCAACCTGTCGGATGCAAGTTTATTCTACAGATTTTGAAAAAAGGCTTTTGTTATTGTACATTTTTGTATATTTGCTACAATGAAACAATTTTAAAAATTCAGAGGAAGTGTAATAAATGCTGCTCCTGACAGTAGGGCCAAAAACGCTAGCTCTGAGAACCACGTAGTGCTTAAGTCGTCATTGTAATCATAGTAAGAAAAGGATCTTATAAAAATTTAGAAATAGTATGAGCAATATATTGATATAAAGTGAAGATACAAAAACCCAACCCAAACCCGTTTTAACAGAAGGTTTTGTTGGAATAAAAAGGAAAAGTTTTTCGATGTACAAATAGTGTTGATTCATATGAGAACATATTACTGTAGGACGTAGTATTTGGCCATAGTCTTTGCAGTACCACAGTCAAGGGCAATACATATATTGCACTTGAGCCAAAATGTCAGAACGATTGTTACATATAACAAAATAATTATAAAGACAGAAACCATGAATAAGTGTTTACTTCTTAAAAAAAAGTCGGTAATTTTTTTCTGAATGGTCCAATAGATCTATGAAGAACCTTCTTATTGGTTGCGTTGGGTAATTGTCCAATACACTTACCTGGAGTGAGATTTCACAGTTTAAATCACTGCAGCATTGCCAGATGCTAAAAACCAAGCCTAGTAAAGATCAAAAAGTGTACTAGTGTATTGTTTAAGGAATTTCTTTTTACAAACTTGGTTATAATGATCATATTTTTTGTATTGGGATTAATTTTTTATTGCGCTAAACCGATATTTTCGTTACAATTATATTCATTAAAATGAAACATTTTTACCTACATATGTTACATATTCAAAGATGGCTCAAAAAACTTTTTGGCATAAACTGAATGAAAGTAAAAACTCCAGCCAAAAAACAAGTAGTAATAGCCCGATGCATTTCGCCCACTTAGTGGGCGAAATGCATCGGGCTATTACTACTTGTTTTTTGGCTGGAGTTTTTAACTTTCATTCATATGTTACATAGTAAATTGGCAGGGGTCGGAAAATAATTTCGTTTTACTGAAATTTCGTTACTCGGACGTTTGTTACACAGACATTTTACTGAATTACATGTAGTGGTAAGTGGTTTTTCAAGTGGTCATGCTATAATAAAATACCAATTTAACATATCCTCAAAATAAAAAGGAAACATGCAAAAATTATTATTCAACTTCTTTGTCGATGAACCTACAATCTTTCTTGATAAATTCTTCTAAAATTGAATCATAAAAACACATGACTCTTAAGTTGTGAAGCAGGGCCAGATTAAGGGGTACGCAAGTGCGTGGAACCCAAACAAATAGGGTTCCCATAGTTGGCAGACACTTGTAGGCATCCGATTCAAGGTTCTGATTTCAAAGGGCCGCCAAGAAGTGCGATACTTGGAATCGCAAGTTCGGTAAATGTAAGTATAACATAGCTTGATGGTAAATGTACACATCTGCAGGTAAATGCACACATTTCTCGATTACGTACGTTTACCGTAACATATATATAACTCGATTGTATTAATCAGCCTCAAAAAATTACAAATGATTTTCGACGAACTCGTAGTTTTCAATAAACTTGCCGTTCGATGAATTTGTTTTCGACGAATTTGTTTCGATTAATTTATTCGATGAATTCACCTACAACTATTTTCGATAAACTTGCCCTTCGATGAATTTGTTTTCTATGAATTCGCTTTAGAAGAATTTGTTTTCGATGAATTTGTTTCGACGAATTTGCTTTCGATGATTTCGTTTTCGATGAATTTGCCTGTTCTCCCCCTAAAGTATAGGCTAATATTTCCTTTTAGGTTAGTATGATTGTTTGTATTTAAAACTAAATCTATGTTTACATTAATTCGAAGTCCACTTGAATGCGAGCAAAACAGCGAATTCCTCGAATTCGAGGACTTCGAATTCGTGCTCGAATCCATTTCGATGGTTTCAGTAACTTACCAACGCGTTGGTTAGTAGCTCGAAAGCATCGTTCGAGAAGTGACGTCTAGCGTATGCGCTTACAATGGCTTGCTTCTCGGAAGCAGAAAACGTAATGTTCGCGGATCTTTACGCTTATCACGAGTGTTTGTGGAATCCTAAAATCGTTTCATATAAAACAAGGATGCGCGTGAAAATGCATATAAAGATATATTGAGCCAAATGAAGAAACCGTACTTGGTGACGACGAAGAACGGCGTTAATAAAATTAAAAATATTCGGTCGACAAACTACCAAGAGTTGAAAAAGTGGATTTTTCGAAGAGATCTGGTACATCGACTGAGAGCATTTACAAACCAAAAGTGGCATGGTTTGCTATTTTGCATAATTTCCTGCAACCGCATGTCCATCAGAGAAGCAGCGAAACAAACATTGTAAGTTATATTTACTTTAAGCTTCCAAAGCTGTCACCTGTCGCAAGATGATTTAAAGTTTCACGCGCGCTGGAAGGCTCGCGGCGCACAGAACTCCTATGAATTGTATCTCTAATCTTTTCTAAAAGATATTCAAAATGACCATTGTCCATACGTAAGAAATTTCCATAACCGGTGGTATCTTCAATTCGTAATTCTTCGCAAATTGAAGAGGATACGCACAACTGATCGCGCCTCCTTATCCACTCACGAACCCAACATTTACGTTTTCTTCTCTTTTTAAGCTTTAGTAGATCAGATCGTAACATTTCACTAACAGTGAGAATACCTTCTTGAACAAATAAATCCATTTTAACAGCCAAGAGTGCTTACTTCGCAGCTGACTCATCTATAACCATCTACAGCTGATAACTGGTGATACCTCGGCTCGAATCACGTGGTTTGTTCTTCGAGAAATGTAAACACTTACTGGAATTCGAGCTTCAGCTGAGAACTCGTACGACGAACGCATTCGTGTCAATCGGCTTCGAGCTCGAATTAATGTAAACCTAGCTTAAGATTAAAATATATTCCTACATTATTCTTTAATTTTTCATATATCCTAAACTAAATATTATGTAATAAAATATGTTTACATAATAATTTATGATTTCATATAAAGATATTGTCTTTATAGATTTTTATAAAAATTAGATAGATTGATTTTATTTGGTTCAAAGATTTTTACAAAAAATATATTACAAGTCAAAAATAAAAATAAAATAAAACTGCAAAAAAGAGAAAAGATGTTGACTAAACATTATTTGATCATATATGAAATACAAACATAGATACATTCAAAAGAGATCTCATTCACAATAAATTTTATAAAGAGATGCATTAAAAGGAAGCCACAATTGCTACACAGTTTAAATTCCTCAGCATTGTAAAGACAATGGAATAATAGAAATTTTTTATATTGTCGCTTGTTACGCATTTAATTCCCTTATATGTTTAATTATTCATTTTTGGACTCAGTAAAATTCCGGTGCTGATACTTACAATCGATATTTCCTGCATGTTACACAGTAAATTATTTATTATTATTATCTTGAAACCTAAGTGAGGAACGCGGTAACACCGACCTGTTCCCATACTCATTCTCATACTTGTTTGGTTACATTATACAGTTCCGCGAATGACCACTGAGAGCGTATCGGCGTTTGTTTTGGAATTCGATTGGATCGTTTGAATTGGCGTGAGCGGTTAAGACCGTTAAGACGGAACTGAGTTTAAGAAGTATTGTGCATGTTTTTGGGTTAAAACCATGGAAAATTCGACTCCTGGTAAGTGGGAATCTTTTCTAAATTGTAAATATTGCATCTGCACCAGTAAAGTAGGTGCTTATAAATTTCAGTCATTCATTTACCTTCAATTTTATTTACCTAATATAAATACATTCACATCCACAGCTAATCGCTCAAGAATACCAAAGGTTAATATGAGCACATCACGCATTCGACGGTCAATTTCGCTATCAGACGTATCAGGAGCTGTTAGGCAAAAACCCTTGGGTAGTTAGAATATTCATTTCACTTTTATTCATGCGATGAGTAGGTATGGAATTTAATTTTTCTAAACTTCCATTGCTTACACAGGAGAAAAAGCTGTTATTGGGAGAACCAACTTATTTAGTTCAAGCAAAAATGTTTCAGTATCCAAAATCGACCATAATCGTAAGCCACTTGAGGTCGGCAACAGCAATAGATCAAATGTTGGTCAATCTTTCAAACGGCCTGCAAATACTACGCGAGATGATGCTCCTGAAAAGAAAAAACAAGCAATGGAACCGCCTCCTAACCCTCCATGTAAATATTTCTATTATTTTTTCTCCATATTTAAAATTTCATAATGTAAACTCTCGGAGTAAAAAATTTGGGAGTTTTTGAAGTTGAATTATAGTTTTAATTTCGAGTAATTAATGTTCATTTATATTTAATTGATGTATTTCCTGTTTTCAGTTGTATGGTAGGCTTTTCATTTGTGTTCTTTATGTATTCTTAAATTTCGGTTTATTTTGTGGCATATTTCATATTTTTTAGATAACTAAAATCATTTGTTATAGGAATTCAATGTGCTTATTTTTTTGTGTATTCGCCCTTACGGTATTTTAGCCAAGCCTAAAATTGCATCATGGGATATAAGAGGTAAGCTCAAACACTCAGAAGAAAATGTATTGAAGCTTAAAGAAAAAGTCGTAGAGCTTACCATGCTCTCAAGTGACCAGAGACGAAATCTTGAAGATTTGAAAGAGCGAAATATTGTTTTAGAAACAGAATTAAAGTATGTATATTTGTTTTTCTCTAAATTTGTAATTTTAAGTGTTTCACAGGAGTAATGTTTCCTTGTTGTTATCCTCCTGAATGGAAATAATGCCTTCTTCAGAGCTAATATTTCAACCTTGGATTCTACAAAGAGGCAACTGTTAGACCACGAACAAAATTTGGAGCGATTAAACATTCAGTATGCTGAATGTGATCGCCTTTACAAGGATGCTGCTGTGGCTTTGCAAAATGTGACCCGTAGCCTAGCCATAAAGGAGGAAACATTGAGTTTATTACGTGAGGAAATGGGTGCTCTAAGGGCAGCATTTTGTGAGAAGGAAGCAGCCTTCTCAAACCAAAACAGAATCCTAAGTGAGAGAGACGCTTCTCTAAAATTCTACCAGAAGGAATGTGCAGATCTTAAAGAATACATGAGGACCCAAGAGGTGCAGCGCAAGGTGTTACACAACAGAATCATGGAACTTAAGGTTAAAAGCTGATGCTTGTTTAATCAGAGCTATTGGAATCTTTAGTTAAAGAATATTTGCATTTTGAATTTAATTTTGTAAATATTTACAGATTCATCACCTTCTTGTACAATAAAAAGCAATTTATTCAGTTCTAAATTTGATCGTAGATTCTTAAACTTTCGTCATTACTTATACAATAATACTATTTATTAAATGAATATTTGCAATATTTCAGGGGAATATTAGAGTATTTTGTCGAGTTCGACCCCTCCTTTCCAGTGAAATGACAGATCAGAAATCAGTGGAACATTTAGCTTTCAATGATGAAAACTCATTGGAAGTAATAAAAGGTATTATTGACAATCTGTACTGAAGAATTGGAAATTCAATTTTACATGCTATGGGAGAAAAAGTCAGTTAATATTATTATAGTATTCATATTTTTGTATTTTGTGGTACTTATAATGTGTTTTTCAGGTTCCAAGAAAATCAAGAGCTCCTTTTCATATGATAGAGTGTTTTCTCCCAGTTCCAGGCAAAGTGATATATTTGAAGAGCTGTCAGATCTTATACAGGTATTACTTTCATATTACTGAGTGAACCCATCAGTAACTGATGGCAATTAATATTGAGATTTCAATGTACCCTAAATTCCCATTTATAACATGCACTCATGCATAACATGCAGGTCGATCTTAGCCCGTTTTCCACAGGTTTCCGAAGTCTCTAGTATAACGCGCACCCATGTATAACGCGCAGCACTGATTGAATAGTGAATCATTCAAATTATTTTTATTCATACTACTGTATTTCGCTAGTTTCTTCCAAAAAAGATATTTAAGGTACTTCAATGGCTATAGAATCTGCTCTGCTAAATAGTTGATGACGAAAATCATTCTAATGATTTGTTTTACTGTTTTATTTCTTTCGTAACCAAAACGAGTTGTTCTTTGTATAGATCGTTAAGAACATAAGTCTTCTTTCTACTGCCGGAATTCATCCTAAAAGTGTTGGTGTGGGGAACAGTGATTCTTCATCAGATAAAAGCGAAGATTTGTCAATTGAAAATTTAACTGATTAATTTGTAAATGAAATCTGATTTTTATTTGAATTGTGTGACTAAATTTGAAGATTTTGATGGTTTTGGTTCATAACGAATTGATGACAAAAATTTGTATACAATTTGCTAATTTTTTATTAAGGAAAGTGTACGCATTTGGTATGGAGATTTGTTTCCATATTCAGAGAGGAATTTGATTTGTTTATCAAACCAACCATGTTAATGTTGCTTGATTATTATGTATTAAAGTTTTAATGCGACATACAGGGGGTGTTTAGGCCAAAAAAGTATTTTCGAACTTAAAGTTTTCTATGTACATACATTGAAAACATCGAATTTTCTGTGAAATCTGCAGAGTTAGAGTATCTTTGGAGAAGCTCTACGTAGGTTTTGATAGATGGCAGCAATTTAGTGAACACAAGATGGAATAGTCTGCTCGCTTTAAGGTTATCTTGTACCTTATCTTTTCTTAAAAAGTGGCATTCCTTATACATAACGTGAACCAAGAAATTCCAAAAATTTTACAAAAAAAAACTTATATAACGCATGCGTTATACATGGGAATTTAGGGTATATGTCATCCCTATTGATGCAAGCACTATGCAGATAGCTTTTTCTGAAGTGAAATTAAGAAATTCTTTAACCCCATCAGCGACAGGATACATTTAAATACCACACTACCGTATGGCTCATTTTGGTGTAGTTCATTATAAACATTTATAACGTTTTACCTTATAATCAGTTAACATGAAATTTTTGGGCTATCCATGCCATAGTACATTTTATACATATAACCTATTTTTTACACAATTCTATTTCAATAAGTTTATGGGTTATTGCATGAAGAAGAAATAGCAGTTTATATCAAACAAATGTTTAACTCTTGATCACTACTTTTAGTGCTAGAATAGTTCCCATGCACTCCAACTCCATTCAAATAATGCTTGAGTTCTCCATAAATATTCAGCTAGCCACTTTGTTCTTACAATGCAGTAGCTGAGAGTCTTTTCACTTTCTTTATCTCTTCCAAACATGTTGTGGCACTCAAGAACTGTTTACGAATAACATCATATGGATATGATTTATGAAAATAAGAGTGATTTATTTCTAGCTGGCCCCTATTCCCCTTCTTTTCACGATGCCTAAAGGCCTGTTTATATGAAGCAACCATTGTAGAACAACAAAACTAAGTGAAAGCACATTGACTGTAAATTCCCTTTAACCTTGGTAGTTCTACGAGCATTGCGATTCTACAGAAGTAGATAGCTTTGTTCACTTTTTCAGAAGTGATTCCCGCAAGATGCCAAACATGCCCAAACTGGCCCTGAAGATTGCCATGTGTTGGAGTCTGTGCGTTTTTAACCCTATGTGATACACATGATGAAAAATAACAACTGTTATTTTTATAATCTTATAATGAGAATTTTATTTAATTCATCACGTTTTTTGGAAATATTGATTAAAGAAAGTGAAAGTGTCTTATTACTAACTATTTATGTACAGAAAACATTTTCTGTGGGTTAGTTTTTGTAACAGTAGGAGTATCTCCTTGTGAGGAAAGAATATAGTAAGGCACGTTACATATGATTTCTTAAAATTGCTGTTTGATACTTTTATCTTTTAATTTTTCCAAGACTCGAATTTGTTTTCATTGTCTTTCTTAAAATTAATTTAGAAATCTTGTTAAGTAATGGTTTTTCTTTTATTTTATTTATGCCATTAGCCCTTTCATGTTCTTGCTATGTTAAGAATGATAGGAATAATTATGGTGGTGAACAGGTGATGTCCTAACCCAATTTACCATGAGATTCTGTGTATCATGATGCAGCCCCCCTAATCCCATTCAATTTCACATATACTTTCCTGTACAGGAGTGAAATCCATACCATGTATAATGAATATACTGGCATCACAAAATTAAGGCGTTTTATGAAAAATGTCAACATAATTATTATTAGAATTTTGATTGCAGTAATGGATATTTATTTAAAAAATTTGAAGTTTATTACACAATTGAAACATTATTTTAAGTTAATGAATTGTTTGTTGAACATTCAAATTAAATCTTATAATTAAAATTGTTATTTTTGCAGTCTGTTATTGATGGCTACAATGTTTGCGTGTTTGCATATGGACAAACTGGTTCTGGTAAGACTTATACAATGGAAGGAGGTTTTAGTGAAGAGGAAATGGGCATGATTCCCCGTAGCATTGATCATATTTTCCAAGTTCTGGATAATCTGGTGTCAACAGTATGTATGCACATGAATGTTAAAAATATTATAGTGACCTTTAGCTCTTGCTAGAAAGCAATATTTGCAATAATAACTAGTGTTCAATCATTATTTTATGATATTCTAGTGATTTATTGATACAATTAGCTTTTAGGCTAGCTTGTACTATTAATGATTTCAGCCAGCTCACTTACTAGAATCTAACATCTGAATGCATTTGCATTTATTCTCGAGTTTTATGATGTGAAATAAATCTAAACATGCATGAAGCAAATAGTACTTCTCTGATTTTCTGTTATTTGTATGACTTGGAAGTTGTACTTTTAATAAAACTTGTGGGCTAATTGAGTCATATATGTGACATTTTCACACTAGTTACTATTAAGTTTAATTTCAATTGTTTTTCTGTCATTTTTCTAAATGTGCTAACTGTATGCAATTATCAATATTATATGATAACACCATACAAATAATACAATATCCATGCCATTTGAATCAGAATAAGAGAAAAATAAATAAGTAAAGATGGAGACTACAGCAAAATCGATGTTAAATATAAATTAACTCCTTAATAAGAGAAAAAATGGAAACTTGATTTGCTGACACAGTATGAAAAACCCCATTTTATTTATTGAGGTTTATGTAGAATTGTAAACTTTATACATATATATGAGTTTTTGGTGCTTGCATACTGCAAGTGCTTAAAAAGTCACCATACACCAAGATCTAAACTCATAAATAAACTTACGTGACAGCATTTGAACTATGCAGAGCCCATATAAATCAAATAATAGTCTTCATTTTCTGTGTAATTAAGCCATCTATCCAGAATTTCTTAATTCTCTGGCAGTCAGCTCGCGTCCAAGATTTTGAGTTTCATGGCTAAGATACTCTGTTTCAGCAATAACTAGAATCATCGTTAAGACAATGGCCTATTTGTTACACTAACATTTATGTAAAAATTGGGATATTTTGTGTGTTAGGATAATGGCATCATCATCCATGCCTTTTAGTACGTATCCGGATAGAAAAATTAATTTAAAATTACCATGTCATCATGTGTATACATCGTTTGCTGAAATCAAATAGATTATAATGCAGTCTGAGCATTAAATCAATGCTCTTGAAATGTGGAAAATCAATACCCATTGAAAGGCATTGGAGTCGTTGCTATGGTAGTTAATATTTTTAATAACTTTTATATTAACTTCACATTTATATATGTATATACAGTAAAACCCCATATTTACGTTATCGGAATATACATTTTCCCTCTATTTACAACATTTCTTTAGCTCCCTTCAATTTTCCTAAGATTCCAATGTAAGTAAAATCCTGTAATTACACTATTTCATTTTAAGTTTTCCCACTATTCACGCCATATTTTTTTAGAATTTCCGATTTTTAAAAAGAATTTAGCATGCGATTCCCAAAAATCAACTCTTTTGGATGAAGGTTTCGAAAACGGCGCCCCTAGAGGCAGAAATATGAACTTTCTTTTCAAAACAGCGCGACAGCACTTGCTTTAGCAGATGCTACCATGATACTCAGGAACAGCATATGCAGCGTACTTAGAGACGGAAATACGTATGAAGTCTTTTGGGTGAAAACTTCAAAATCTCCTACGTAAATCACATTAGCAGAGCATAAACAGTGCACCTAGATATAGAAATACTATTTATGCTATTTACTCTTTGAACCAAGTATGAATGCTATTGAAAAGATGTTCAAGTTTGGCGCTATCATGTTTTTACCCTTTCCACTTAAACTCTGCCCCTTGGCTCCCACAGTTTATAATTAAATTTAAGTTAATTTGTAGTAATTTAAATTACCGTATTGTCCCGAATATAACGATGTTTTTTCCAAAAAATGAAATTTTAAAAGTGGCCCCTGCGTTATATTTGAGTAATAGTAATTTTAAAAGATCGTAAAATCGTGTTTTGAAAAATCACCATACATTCCGCATGTCTGTTAAGTGATACAAGATACTTATTACATTGTAAACACATTAGGCATACATATTACAACATACTTGAAAAACATATGAGGCAAAAATAGATCAAGTTTATTCGGCGACTGAACTCCTCAGTAGTCATTGAATTGAAGCTATCAGTGTGTGGGCGTATTCGTTATACTTGGTGAGTTTTTACCCGTCCGTTATTTTAAAAATGGGTGACAAATAAAAGGATGTTGATCATGTTGAGAAAAAAGGTTCTTCCAAATCCCAGGTTAACAGAGGAATCCGATGAAGTTATAACATGAATTTTAAAATAGTCGTAGCTCAAGAGGTGGAAAAAACGAACACTATTCAAGCTGCGAAAAACTATGATGTTCCTGAAGTAAATATACCTATGTCTATCTACAATTTTCCAGACAGATTATGGAGAATGTAATGGAAACCCAAGCATACTATACTAGCATTTTAATTCAGCATATACAGTAAAACCCTTTATTTACATTTTTTTAGGGACCTGGGAAAAAAGTATAAATTGCAGGAAAGTGTAAATTGTGGGAAAATGCAAATTTAGGGAAAAGGAAAACTAGCTAAACTGGTTTTACTTTGAAACTTGCTCATTTGTTACAGTAAGACTGACAATAATATCAGTGTTAAAAAAGCTAAGTTTATAAAGAGTATATCTATTTATTCATTTACTTAACCAGTACGCATTTTAATAATGGTAATATTAAAATATATGCCAAATTAAAATGCTACTTTTTCGAAGCTTGAATAGTGTTTGTTTTTTCCACCTCCTGCGCTACGACTATTTTAAAATTCATGTTATAACTTCCTTTTCCTGCAATTTACACTTTTTTCTCAGGTCCCTAGAAAAGTGTAAATAAGGGGTTTTACTGTGTATATATATATATATATACACACACACCATATATATATATATATATATATATATATATATATAAGTATAATGCAATAAGTTTTTATCTGCACTAATTGGAGCTTGTATTGCTAATTACATGTGTTTTGTGTAACAGTCTCTCTTTTTTTGCTAATGGCAGTGTGAAAATGATGGGATTATACTTAAAATATTAATTTCAGGGGTGGACCTATAAGATTGAAGCATCGTTTTTAGAAATTTATAATGAGCAAATAAGAGATTTGCTGGATGTTGGTCAAGCAGAAAAGTGTTGTGAAATAAGAAATCCTTTAATTTCTGGAGGAGACATGGTAGTCACTAATTTGAAGGTGAGCATTTCTCTTTTAAGATCTTTTCTTATTAATATTGTATTTGTTATGAATTCTTGTTTGAGTATTAAATCTTTTTGTTTAGAAAAAATTGTTTGAAGTATATTTGTATAACTGCGCTGTATGTAGGCTTAAAGATCTTAATAATGTAACAATGAATTAAATTTTAATGTATTTCTGTTAAAATGAAAAGTAGAATAATAGAAGATAAACATTTTATAGTAGTTTTTTTCTCAATATTTTTAGGTGGAAGTTGTTACGTCTGCCTCCCAAGTGAACAGTTTGCTGAATATTGCTAAAACAAATCGAGCTGTTGCAGCCACAGTTCACAATGACCACTCATCCAGATCACATTTTGTATTTAAACTTCGCTTACTTGGTAAAAATGAAATTACAGGAAAAATTAGTGATGGTAAGTGTTATTTATTTGAGAGTTTCTTAATCTCTTGAAAATAGTTTTCTGGCAGATGCTACCTGGAGTTAAATGGGAGAATATAAAGATGGCATTAAATCAAGAATGGTCGCTCAATTTTTACAAATCATTCTTCTAAATACTTTGTGTGATTTATTGTAGGTTTTAGATGAGTAGTCTGCCAAAAAAGCATGAGTTCCAGCACCAGGATCATTTACATTCTCCATTTGATTAACACGTAAAAGTGTTGGGCATTTTTTACTTTCTCCATACATAGTATAGGGGAAAGTATTGTTTTCATGAAAAAAATCAATTTTGAGATTTCAACGAAAATGCAAGTTTCGAAGTCCACTCAACACGTTTTGACCATTTTCTCGATAATGTCTGTGTGTGATAGAAATTTTGTGGATGCTCTAACTCAAAAACTATTAATCACATCAATGCAAAATTTTATATTTGACATTTTTGTTGAAAGGACTAGAGTTGATTAGTTTTTGGTAGAAATCGGTCTACCGGAAGTGTGTTTACTCGTGTCGCATCCGTTTTTACTTTCTACATATACGTAGTATAGGGGAAAGTATTGTATTCATGAAAAAAAAATCGACTTCAAGATTTCAATGGAAATACACGTTTTGAGGTCCTGTGAACATGTTTTGACCATTTTCTTGATGATGTCTGTTTGTGTATGTGATAGCTTTTTCTGGATGCTCTAACTCAAAAATTATTAATCAGGTCAACGCGAAATTTTATATTTAACATTTTTATAAAAGTCAAAAGAACTGATTATTTTTTGGTAAAAATCGGTCAACTGGAAGTGGGTGTTTACTCTTGGCACTTATCCGTTATTTTGAAATATTTGCTTTAATATTTCATAAATGTAAAAAAGTACTGGAATACCAGTTTTAGGTAATTTAATTTTCTGCAACCTTTGTTTGAAACATTTTCCCATATAATGCATTGTTTAAGAGATATATTATATTTTTTAGCTGCCACCACCACGCCACCTACTGACGACTATTGTTAACAATTGACGCTTAGTTACGTCTTAGTAACGCTCCTTTTTCTTTTCTTAATTGTTGGAGCTTTGCGGCTACATACAATATCAGAAGACTATGGTTTGAGTTTATTTCTGTTCTTTGTAAAGTCTAAAATTTTCTCGCAGTTTCTTAAAATATCTATTATTATGTAACCTATTTGGAATTTCTAGAAATATTACAGGTATGGAGAAAGTCATGTGGTGGCCACATCAGATTTTTTAAAAAATATTTGCTTGAATATTTAATGAATGAAAAAAAGTATTGGAATGTAAGTTGTAGGAAATTTAATTTTCTACAACCTTTGTTCATAACATTTTCCCATAAAACCATATTTTCTAATTGCCATCACCATACCACCTGGGGGTGACTGTTGTAAACACTTTTTGCTTACAGTTATAGTCCATTTCAGCATTTCGTGTGGGTGAGGCGTGTCTACAGTTAGACCCGTGGGGTGAGGAGAAGAAAATACCAGCCAATAAGAGGTCGTAAATTTCCCTCTCCGCTCAAAATTTCTTGATGAGCACTGTTGACACGATTGCTCACACTTTCCAATCCTATTTTGGCGATGGCGGAAAGCAAGAATGAGCTTCACCCGGATCTATTGGAGCATAGAACTTCACTCATCAGCAGCTACCGATGAACCGAGCGAAATTGAAAACTTGGCAACATAGTGTCGTAGCCAAAGCGAAATAAGGAAAGAGGAATACTTTGAGTCACAGCCGCACGAGCTGTAGAAACAGATTATAGTTACATCTTAGTAATGCTCTATTTTATTTTCTTAATTATTGAAACTTCATGGCTATATCCAATATAAGAAGGCTACAGTTTGAGCCCTGCTATGGACTGCATAACCTTATTGAGGTGGGAGGGTTTGTGTACTCTTATAAACCAAGAGCTATGCTGGCAGGAGATAATTCTCCTAGTTGGACCACCCAAGCCAGAAAGGTCATTGGTCTATTCAAATGGGATCAAAAACACGGGACTTTACCGGAGTGCACATGGCGGGGCGATTCAGCTGGAGGTCAAGGTAGAGGTTTACATCGCGATTTAGAAGGAACCAAATTTGTTTATTTCACATTGCGGCTTTCCATGCTGCTGACACCCATCCAGCAATCTGATTGGTCTGTTCAAGGTTACGCTTACCATCCTACCGCCGAGAAGCTCCCGCCAAACACGCCTCTCCCTCGCTCACTTTCAACAAATATAAAAATCACTATAAAATATTCCATTCATTTCAGACTTATGAAATTAATTGATTCGTAATACAGAGCCCAAGACAAATCCAACAGTGTGTGTTGCATGTGTAGATAACACGGTTTCATAAATTGGATAAAATATTGGAAATAAATAAACCTAGAGATTTGACATCTTGCACATGTAATAATAAGACTGACTCATATGCTATTAACATTTAACTGCAATCGGATGAACCCATTCATAATTATTAACCGGTAAAATGACACCTTCCATCTCAGACCTTTAAAAAGGTGGTATTTTTTCATTCTCACCCCAAAAATGTCTCCTTCAAAAAATCCGAAAAATACAGAACTTCCCTTATTCCACGTGGTTTTAAATCTGCTACACACTGATATGTTTTCTACTAAAATCCATCGAGCCGTTTTTGAGATATTCAACCTTAAACTTGGGTCTACGTACTTTTGGCACCGATAGTTGTCCTCCCTTCCAAGAGACAGCCCCACGCTACCTCCAAGTTGTACTTCTATAATGCAAACTATGGACCAGCAAATTTTAAATCTCTAAAATGCTATTATAGAAAACCATTTATGCAGAAATTGCTTGTTGCTTGTAATAGAAGCAAAGGTGTTGATGGATTCAAAAAGAATTCATCATTATGGATGCGATTTGGACTCTAGTTGATGTGTGGAATGATGTAACGGCCGCAACATTGAAAAATTCCTGGCATAATTTGTGGCCTGCAATGAAGATGGTAATGATTCGCCACCAGATTTTCTAGGTTTTAATGTTAGTGACAAAAAGAGACTGGTTTCTGAAATTATAGAGTTCACTAAGGCATTGACAAATAACACTGTTACGAAGAATGTGGAAGAAGACGTCGTTCAAAATTGGATAGAAATCGACAATGAAGCGCCTGTCATACGTCAGCTAACTGACGGCAAAATAGCTGAAATGGTGTTTTGGAACCCAAACGTGAGAAAGATGATGGAAGTGGAAGTGACTATGATCTCAACGCAGCAACAGACAAACCTTCAATAGACCGTTGCATACAATCGGTTGTTGGTTTGCCAAAAAATCTATTTTTAATACGAAAAAATGCAAAATTTCAATTGTGAATTACCATGGCAGCTGTATTTGAGCTTGAGGTAATATTATGTGAAAATTGATCCTTTGGCGATATTACGTAAATTTGTTTGTTTACATTTCGTTTTCGACCACTGTTGAAGAATAATTTTTATTTGAATGAAACAATGGAAATATTCTGTGGATTTGAAAACTTCAGGGGTGTGTTGCCTGTTAGATTATATGGGAGCAAAGGGGTTATCCAAATGAAGGCATATGCGTAGATACGGCGTAACTCTGTGCTAAAATACGCCCAATACATCTTTTCAGGAATAAATATCACTTAAGTGGACGATATTCAAAATTCATCCTCAATGTTTAATAACCAGCCATATTGATTTGAAGCTCTTATGACACAATGTACTCTGATGTTGAGATTATTGCACATTAATTCAACACAACATCATTGGGGATTGTAACAATATAAGTTTTCAATGCAATATTTACGTGATCAATTTTCATTAAAGTATGGTGCAAGGCCACATGGCTCATAAACTGCAAACTTACCTTTAAGAGCAGAAAATGAAAAGCAGCAAGCTAAAAGTTAGTGCTGTGAACCACCGTTAAGCACTAAATATCAGAAGGAATTGATATTTAATGTACTTCTTCTCACTCAATAATATGTCGCACTTTTACACCCTCTCTCACCTAGGACACAGGTCAGGGGCGCAAGAATGCTGTAAACACAGGAAATACGTCGTCATGCTAGAAAACGTGCTATGATTAGCTTGTTGTAAGCTTAACGCTAATTGGCGCATTGGCGACTGTTTTCAATTGTTTTCCGTACGTATGTAACTGAATAAAATGTCTGGTGAGCAAAATTTTGTTCTAAAGAGGTAAGTATAAATGAAAGTGACTACTTTTTCCCTTCATTGTTTGGAAGTTTTCATAGTACGGAAGTTTGTAGTAAAGAGGTTATAATTAGGGATTTTGTATATAAGTTTGGCGGGACTGCCGTCAATTGTTCGCTATCTGGAGGTCTTTACTATAAAGGGGTTCGTAAGGCAGAGGTTTTACTGTACTTCATTTTTTATGGAAAACACAAAAGTCAGGGTGCTATAAATAGGGGCGCATGATTTATAAATCTGGCCCTGTATATGTAGCAATATGGAATAAAGAATAACATACGTGCATAACATACTTAATAATGCAATAAGATCAAGGCTAAATTAAATTTTAATAATTTTCAAACTGCTTGAATGTTTCTCTCCTAAAAGACACAAAAAATGCAAGTTTTTTAGTAAGCTTTATGTTCATCAAGCATTACACACTAGATTCGGGTATACTTATTCACATATACAGGCAGTCCCCTACTTTCGTACATAATGTGTTCCTGAAAATGTGTATGAAAATCGAATATACGAAAGCCAAACAATAAACTTACATGTTATAGGGGGAGTTCCGTTCCCTGAGTTTTTACCCCTGAATGTTATACAAGGTTTACATGATTATTAAAAACATAGATTAAACATTAACATTTATCCACTGGGTTTAAATCCCCCAGCGTAGGTTCTGTCTGCCGGATTAATTCTGGGGTATTTAAAAAATATCTGCTTACATTCTGAAAAAATCGTGTATCTGATAAAATGTTCAAATAAAAAGTATTCTATAGTTAACATATTGCAGAATTAGTATTGCTGCTTATTAGAGGAAAGAAACATGTTGAAATATAGTATCGGTATTCAAATTTAGATCAATGCAATAAAATGTAAATTCATTCCACTCGGCCCGGCAGTAAAAGGGTGCACACCGATGTTTTGTCTTTGGCCTTCATGTGGAGATCTTCATTTAGATGAATCACCTCTCCTTGCCGAGACATCTTTCTCATGCTTCTCCTCGCAATCTCTGCCACTTTCCACACCTTCGTATGCGTCAGATTCGGAATCGAAAATGATTTCCTCTCTCTCTTCACGCATCACTTTACATTTAGGAGACATTTAAAAAATTACAGCAAATATTAATAACAAAAACAACAATAGAATAACAATGAGGAAACAAAAGTAGAATTACTAACAAAAATAACAATATTATGAAAATGGAAACTTCGATAATCACTCGTGCCTTAGCCTACTGCTGCACTATTTGTAGGTCTAAAAAAGGCTGTAGAAGCGGAATCGTAAAAAGTAATTGTACCAAGGGAAGACAAAAATATTCTGCGAGTCTTTAGGTTGAAGCTTACTCATGGGTTTGTGTTTATTGCATCTTGAGTTCCAAGAAGGGTCAGAGTGACAAGGCCAACATCTAATGACATCTAGCGAGTAAACACTTTTCAGAAGTGCTTACTTATTCACCCCCTGACCAAAATTTTTAGACCATGGGCTTAAGGATATAATAGAAAGATATGAAATACCTTCTTATCCCCTTAATCACCCAACTCTACGACAAGTACAACCTCTAGGAATTTTTGGATCCAGTGGGCCAATATTGGCCAGTTTGTTAGAGAGCGGGTATATTTGGCATGCCAATATAAAATAATAAGGGCAATATGCAATAAAATATTCAAATAATTGCACAAACAAACTACTGTACATACAAAGATATTGATGCTGCCAAAACTGAACTGTCGGCTGGAAGGCAGCACCACCATGCGATAGCTCAAAATGTTCGTTTATCAACTGTTGTATGAAAGTCCGAATTCGGCATACGAAAGGTGGTTTAGGGGTGTCAATGTATAATGTACGAAAGTGCAGGTTGTATGAAAGTTGAATGTACAAAAGTCGAGGTCCGCCTGTACAGTTCTGAGCTCAGTCCTCTTCCCTATATTGACCTATGCGGTTAATGAATAAAGAAAAAAAAGCCCTATCATCTTCCATATGGGTCTGATAGATCCAGATGGTTCTCGAGGAGTAATTTTTAACTTCATATGGGTAAGTTTACAGTGGGTGAAAAAGAAAATAATTTCAGTGTTGCAGGCTCCCAGTCTCTTCGGTCTTTTAAAGATTTTTTTTCTCACCAAGTAGACGTGTAGACTGGCAAGACGGAAGTTGTTGATTTGGGGGTTATTTATATTAATAGGGTAATATATATTTTATAATTATTAAGAAATAAAAGAAATTGATTTTGTAATCCCTTTGTAATTAATTAATTTATATGTAAATATATTTATTGAAGTACTTACCAGTTGTGTTCAGTTCTCTTTCTAATCATTCCAGATTTTATCCTTCAATTTCATGTCACTATATTTGGGACAGTTCATGTCATATAGTTTGAAATGACCTCTCACAAGCTCAGTTAGATACTCCACATTCATGACGCTAGAACAGCACATGAAGGAAAATATTTTTACTGTAAAAGGTGTCTGTGCATTGCCAGGCGACTATTCACACTAGACCCGATCGCAGGCAAAGACAACACAACTGGCCAAGGATTCTTTTTGAGCATTGTCGTGTCTGGCACATCGTGTCTTTGCCATGTCATTGCCGTCTTAGTGTGGACAGATGCATTAGTTTTCTCGCAACAATCTGAGACCGTTGTGTTGTTGTCGTCCCGTGTCTTTGCCGTGTTGTTAAGTGTGAATCGGCCTTTACTTGACACAAGTATGAGGATGTTTATGTTTGATGCTTGGCACTGGGTCGTCATTATCAATGGTTTTGATTATTCTGACATTGTGGGAGCTAGAAAAATACAGGTATTAGAGGAAATGTAAATAAGTCATCAAAACAAGTGAAGATAATTTTTTGAATGGACCATTTTGAGAGCTTTTTTGTCAAACCTTTTTGTTTATGAGCATTTAAGTGTGTATTTTTAATTTAATGAAACCATTTTTGCATTATCTATGTTTTTTGATTACTCGTGCTTCCTCTTATATCCATTAGGCTGGATAATCTAGAGTTTACTGTAGTAGCATGATGTGGTCCGCAAAATGTTTGGATGTTGGAAAGTGGTCTGCACACTAAAAAATATTGGGAACCACTGCTCAAAAGAAAGACGACTTGTTCAATTTTAGTCTGTAAATATTTGCTATTCAAGAGTAGCATTTGTATTTCGTCCTTTGCATTTTATGTTTCGTCATTTTGTATGCGACTTTAAATGCTTGTGTTGTATAAAATTCTTACCTTGCTACTAAAGCCAGTGAAATATATAATTTATATATACATTTTTTTATATAAAAATTGCACTTTAACTAGTTTTTATTTGTGAAAATATATCTTTTTTCCATAGCTGTCTTGAGTTTGGTTGACCTTGCTGGATCAGAAAGATTGGTTGAAATATCTGAGAATGTCCGAGTGACTGAGACAAAAAATATTAACCGCTCACTGTCTAATCTTGGAAATGTGATCTTGTCATTGTCTCGCAAGGTAATAATTTCATTCATATTACTATAATTTTTTAGTGCACTAACCCTTAAGAAGTTACGTAGTAATAAGTAATGTATGAAGTGAAGTATAGTCTCTTTGAATATGTTGGAATAGCACTAAAAACTCAAATTTAGCATGACTTTGTTAGTTATTTGAATCAATTTTTATTTATTTTAATGCATTCAATCTATACAATTGTGTATTGATTCCTTAATTGGAATCCTCATGAAATTTATGGGCTTCAATCTGTAATCTTGTAAAATTTGTCTACATACACATGTTCATTGGATTTCTCATATGTTGTATTAAGTGTTTTTCTGGGTTATCTTGCTGACTGAATAAACTTTCTGTAACATGTGAATGCACACTAGTTTGGTAATTCCTTATTTTAAAGGCACCGTAAAGAAATGTCCTCATAGAAAAACAAACTCTTTATGTGTAAAAAATTAAGAAAACCAATTTCTACTGGCAAAAAATAGAACTAATAAGATGTTAGTTAATATTTGCTGTTAAAAATACGTTCCAGATGTGCCGACATTGGTCTTAAGTTCTTCTTAGGTACACCACTGGAACCAGTAGTAGGCTCCATGCAGAAAAGTACCTATGAATAGTGAGAATTTGAATGTTTGTTTTAGTCGGATTTGGTTCGGTTAAATTCGTTTCTGTTAAAATATGGCATATACACTTAAGAATGATACTTATACATAAAAACCTCGTTAATTCAATGTATCTGATAATTTAAAGTTTGTTACTATTTCTCCACTGGTAGAATAGGGTTTAGTGAGTTTGTTAGTATATTTATTTCAAAATACAGCTAATTTCTAATTCCAATACAATATTCAACCCCATGAAGTGCTTAACCTAAGCTTATTTTGTAACAAAGTTCGAAAATGATGTCATAAAAGAGATGGTGGATGAATTGGCACAGGAGATGGGACTTGATTTTAAGTGGTCAAATGGATGGCTTCAGCATTTCTAAAAACTGCATAATATGGTAAAACCTCCATATAACAAAACTGGCGGGACCGTAAAAAAAGTGATTCGTTGAAGGGAGGTTAAGGAGGGTTGCATACAGAGGGGCAGACCAGCCATGCACAGGTATGTCAGGCTTAATCCGTCAGAGATGGGCTGGATTTAAATACCACTCTATCATACGGCCGGTAGTTATTTGATTGAAATGACCGGTTTACATGTAGTTCATTATAAACATTTATAACGTTTTACCTAATAATCGAATTTACGTGAAATTTTTGGATACATCTATGTCATAGTACAGGTTATATAGCTTATTTTTTTACATAATTCTATTTCAATAAGTTTGTGTTATCGCATAAAGAAGTAATAACAGTTGATATCACAAATGTTTAACTCTTAATCACTGCTTTTAGTGCTGGAATAGTTCCTATGAACTTCAACTCCAGTCGAGTTCTCTGTAAATATTAAGCTTGCCACTTTGTTCTCCATACAGCACAGTATGGATATTATTACCACTTCTAAACACAGACATTGTGGCACTCGAAAACTGTTTACGAATAACATCTCACAGATACGATTTATGAAAACGAGAGTGAATCATCTCTAGCTGTCTCCAATTCCCTTTCTTCTCATGGTGTCTTAGCAACCTTGACCACTACTAATTCCTCTTGATTGAGAACTCACCTTTTGTTCTGTATCTTTGTTTGTTTTCTTTCTGAAGATGGGATTTTCTGATGAAAATTATTGACTCTTTAAAAAATTATTTTCTTACATGAAAAATGAGCTAATTTCTGAAAGTGATTTAGAGACAAATAAATTTTTAGGAATCGATAGAAATTAAAGGTGAAGCAAAGCTGCAAATCATTTTTACTCGTGTCAACCAGTAGAGCAGTTGTAATTTCGTTTTGCATAACTAAAACAGAAAAATATTGTATTCAACATCTTCTTAAGGTAAAAACTTTTCTATATAATAATGTGATAGCCAATCGATAAAAAATTAAAAATTTATCTCTATGTAGAAAATCAAAAGCAATGCAACATGGGTTCATACCACGCAGAGTCTGGTGATACAGTAAGAAACCAAGGTCCGTACCATGCACACATCGGTCCTGAGGGGTTACTGTATTTACCCGAAAGGAAGACGAGGTTTTTTCACAAAATGCCATTAAAAATATTAGGTATTGTCTAAGAATGAAATATGACGATTTAAGGTGAGAATACACCCCTATTTTAAATGCACCATGAAACACCCAGATGGCAAGTTTTTGTCCGTTAAAATATTTATTATTGCATAAAGTAGTACATTGTATGTAATTAATTACTACAATGTTTTAAAATATAAGGTCAAATTTCTTAAAATTGCTCCCACAGACCAATGATTCCACTCCGGCGGTTAGGAAGTGTTTAGAGCTGGGTAGGTAATCACATGACAAGTTGAAAAAAAATGACTACAGCTGGGCGGTTCCGTGCGTAATATGAAACTAAGTCATGTAGGCACCAATTAAGGTGTCTAGTAATACAATGTAAACAAGACTGATACAATTTAAACGTATCTACTATGATTTAAACATGATGCTTTGCGTTTGGTATGCCAATGGCGGACGTAAAGTGGATGTGAATTTCAGAGTATAGAAAATTTACGAGAGCACTTGAGTAATACACGCTTTGCTGAGTTTTAAAGTGAAATAGTGACAAGTTATTATTTATATCTTTTAAATAAGATATCCCAAACAAATGGCAGATTGAGTAGAGAAAAAAGGAACTGCGGTAAGAGGGAATGTATCGAAAAGAATTAGAAGAAGTTACGACAGAAATTTTAAGTTAATGGTGGTACGCTATGCTGAAGAAACAAATAATTGTGTGGCAGGGAGGAAATACAATGTGACTGAAGCAAATGTGCGAAGGTGGAAGCAAGCAAAAGAGAAACTTGAAGGTGCTAACTCAACACGGAGGTCATTTAGTGGACCAAAACGAGGCTGATTTCACGCATTAGAAGAGGAAATTGCAACCTTCATGCATATTCAAAGAATGGATGGTAAACCAGTGATGCGGGATATCATTAAATTGAAAGCCCAAGAATTAGCACGACCGCAAAACATTCCACACCAAGAATTTAAGGCTAGTAATGGATGGCATGTGCATATGTTGCGTTGTAATGGTTTTAGCCTGCAACGAAGAGCTTCACTTTGCCAGTGTTTACCTTCTGACTTCATGGACAAACTAATAACTTTCCAGACACATGTAATTCGGTTGCGGAAAAGTCACAATTACCTTCTTAGCCAAATGGGTAATGCAGATGAGACACCCATTTACTTCGACATACCATCCAATTACACAGTTAACGAAAAAGGTGCAAAAAATATCATCATAAAAACTTCCAGTAATGAAGAACTGCGCATTACTGTAATGCTGGCTGTATCAGCGGACGGAACAAAGTTGCCACCATATGTTATTTGAAAATGCAAAACAGTGCCTAAGAAAGTACTACCAAATGGAATAATTGTTAAATGTCAAGTCCAAGGATGGACGTCAGCTGATTTAATGAAGGACTGCCTAAGCATAGTGTGGAATAGATGACTTGGGGCACTTTTAAGGCGGAGAGCAATGCTCGTCTTGTTGCGTTCAAAGGCAACCTTAAAGGGGAAGTTCAAAATACCCTTCATGGTATGAATACTGACTGTGTAGTTATACCAGAAGGTATGACATCACAAATTCAAGTGCTAGTGATGAAACTCTTTAAGGATTACATAAAGTCATTTTATTCAGAATGGCTTTTGGCAGGGGACCATGCATTATCTCCTACAGGGAAAATTAAGAAGCCCTGTATACCACTTCTCTGTAATTGGATCATTGCAGCATGGAAAAAAATAGATCCCAATAGTATCTCAAGAGGGTTCAAGAAATGCTGCATATCAAATTCCATGGACGGTATGGAAGGCGACTTGTTCGAATTTGAATAAGTTGTGATGAATGAACAGGACAGCAAGAATAAGGGAAGGAAACAGAGGAGAGGGAGATGTAAGTAGTAAATTTACTTTTTTATTCATCCCCTTAATGTTAGCTTGTTATACATAAATGTAAAAGTTTTTTGTAAGTGACCCTAATCTTTTTAGGGGTTGTCTTAAATTCAAGGTCGTCTTCCTTTCAGGTAAATACAGTAATCATGGGGCTCATCTGATCAAGCAAGGCACTGCCAAACCATTGAATATACACATAATAATACATAAAGATTAATATGTTCATTATCATAATAGTGCATTCTATGAAAACAATAATAGTCAATATTAATGTCTTTCTACTAATAAAAATATGCATTCGATTCCTTTATACACTCGGTCTGATAGCGGGGTATTTATATTTGTGAACGAGAGTACATAAAATATCTCATGTTATTAATTCACTATAATATGTATCGTACATATTAAAATTTCTCGCAAAATATAGACCAAAATTAATAGTGCATATTGCATTCTCGGGAATATAGTTATTGTTTAGTTTTAGGTAATTTCTGATTTCAGAAGTATTCTTGTTGACAGAACATGAACGTTGTTAGTGTAAAATTAATCTGGGAACACCTGATTATCAGAAAATAGCGAATATGATTATTATGCGTCCTATTTTTCATTCCGTGTGGGACCAGAAAACGAGAGGGTAAGACAAAATTAAATATTTCGAGTCAAAACATATATGTCATACAGGACTGGCTGGTAAAATGTTACCAGTTAATCGTTGACCAGCCCCACTAGAGAAAAGACGTTACGTAAACGTGGTAAATGTCGGCTCACCAAGATATCCGGAAAATCCCCGCAAAGCAGTGGGAGGTGAAGGTAGGGGTGGGTTCTGCGTTTTTCATGAGCACAAGTGGGAGGGAAAAATATGAGACTTTTCTGACTAGAATTTTGGGCTTGTGGCATTATTTTTTTTCCCCGGGAAACGGGAATTTGATTTTCAGATAAATAAAATGATTTTACATTTTTAATATTTAATATACCATTTTCACTTAAAATGATATTTATTATTGATACAACGTAAATACTTAAGTCTTTTATAAATCTCAATGACATGTGATACATTATTTTCGACAAATTGTTAGCGGATTCAATATTTAGACACTTTCACTTGTGCAATCGATCTTTCCTCAATGTTAACGATGTAGTGATATCAAGAGACCCACTACTAATGTATCCTATATTGCAATCCCTTCAAAGTTAAAATTGTGTGTAGAAAATGTATGAAAGAGGTTTAAAAACTATCTAAAATCTATAAGAACCTTCTGCTGTTCCTTGGCTCCCTGTATCACTCGATAAAAATCCTAATAACTCAATAGATGATAAAGATACATTTTTGAAATTTGGCAGGAATGCTCGATTTACGTATTTTAAAATGACGAAAAAAAAACTCAAAAAAAGTCCTGGGTTCAACTCCAAGGAAGACATTTTCAATTCCCATAAAATAACATGTAAAATTAGACTTTTTGACATACAGGTTTTTTTTCCTTTTGAGGTCTAAATTAGAAAGAATTAACCTACAATCTTTGATTTAAACAATTTTTAAGAAAAAAATTGTAATATTTCTTATTCTGTTCATCTTTTTCTGCTTACAGTTCGAAATTACTCATGTTAAACGTTTAATTAACCCCTTAACTGGGGAGGAAAATTTTGTTATCCAGTCACATGGTGGGGAGATCTAATTTAGTGCCTACATTAACAAAACCTTTGATATAGCATCTTTCAAATGATTAAAATCATGAATCACATTCAATAAATTTAAAAAATGTTTATAATTTTTTTTTGTTAAAAGTTGTTTATGGGTTATTCCATGCCACATGTTCAGACTTGCATGCGTTACATAATACAAAAAATAAAAAAGTCACCATAATATCTGTTTTCCTTCTGCACTCTCCAGTGTTGATAGCTGTTGTTGTTTCCTTTATATATGTACACTATTTACAATATAAACAAGATAGACTTTTCAATTGTCCTGTTGCGTGTGGTATGCCCGGAAGCATGGGTCCAGTCAAAGGGTGACCTTGCAGTCCTTGCACTGATAGACGGTTTTTTTTCACACCTTGTGTGATAAATACACCATGCATCGAGAAAAAGAAAGAACTTAGTCACTTCCACGAATTTATTTTGCACGACCGGTTTCGCTATGATCGTAGCATCAGCAGGTGATAAAATATAAAAATCGTTCCAATATATAGGGAAAGAAGGGGGGAGGGAGACAGGAGGGGTTACAAAGAAAGCGAATGGAAGGTAAAAGAATAAACGGTTAGGAAAAGAAGGCAAAAGCAACATAGTTACAAAAAAATCTATCTACAGATACAAATAACTCCTGTAGAACACAATAAAAAAATAGATAAAAAATATGAGAGAGAGAAACTAAATTATTCGAGAAAGCTGAAACACTGAATGGATTCTTCTAAACACTAAAGAAAGTCCTCATTAAAACAATAAGCAATTTTGAATACGATGTCTACACTTTTCAATGAAAAAATAGAGACTAATGGCTAAAGGGAGTAAGGATAAGAATGAACTGTTAGGGGTTTTAGTACCCCCAATTGTCCCCAGCTGTCACAGATGTAAAGGCATTTCAAATAGAAAACGAAGTGACCACGAAGTTAGCCATATCCATAGATAGTAGATAGCAGAATCTGATAGACAAGTGCGCAGAAAGATTCGCGTCGAGAAACACTTTCCCCAATGTGGAATAGATATTTATCTGAAGTGCGTCGACGGCTGCTCTCCCCATACGGCAAGCAGCTAAGATGCGTGTCCACAGACGCTTATCCCACTTAACCACTCATCTGGGTATTTAATTTTTCGAAACTGGTGGTGGGCATTTAAATTGCAATTGAGGTAAATCAAATCGCAAATCGATTAAAAATACGTTAATTATTCAGTATTTGAGTTGTTTATTCTTAAAATTTGTGTCTTGAACTATTTTTACCACAAGACATGAATTAAAATGTTAATATATATTTATTATTACAATAAAAATTTAATTTGTTAATAATATTTAATGAGCACAAATTCCTAAAATATGGTATAAAGACATTAAAAATTTACACAATTACTAAGTAATTAAAAAAATTCTAAATAACATATAAATGTTGTTAATTTTAAAATTAGGGTAACGGAAATGCAACCTGCAAAGCAAAGTCAGGGTCTAGACACGAGAAGCTTATCTTTTCCAAATAAAGAAGTGAAGCCCATTTACTATTGAGATGGTAAACTAAAAGGATGCAGCTAGTTGCCGGAGAAGCTGCGTGATGGAATATTACGGCATACCCATAGCAAACAGCCGAGATAACAGCATGACGTATATATACGGCATACCCAGATGAGTGGTTAAGAGGTTAACATATTTTGGGGAAATCTTGCCATTTTAACAAGATGTTGTCTTGCCAACCAATTACATTGTTAAATCTCAAAATCCAATTGTCATTTCATTCATTATGGTTGAAAGCATGCTTTGAATGCTTTTAATACAAGCGAGAGAGAAAGGAGAGGGAAATTATTTTCATAGCAGCCAACATAAACAACATTCGTTGTGTTATATGTGAGAAGGAATACATTTTAATGTAGAACATTAATCATTCGCATATTAAAATCACTTAGAATTATCGTTGGAGTTCGAGACTTGAAACAATAAACCTTTGTTTTCCTGCTATCAATTTTTTAATTCGCTTCGAATCGATCAACAGATCAGTTTTTATGCGTTCGTTGCACGAAGTGAACACAAATAGGGCAGGTCGTTTCCGTACATCTGTCCATCTGCATGTTAAAACTAGAACTGCTGGATGTATTTTGATGAAATTTGGTATTTGGGAGTTTCGCTAATATTGGTCAACCTATACCAATTTTGGTTAAAATTGGACAAAAATTATGACCACTTTACATGAAGACCTACATGTAGTTTACAATGTTCCTGTTTCAACTCTGGAACCGCGGGATCTACTTTGACTAAATTCAGTATTGGGCTGTTTATTAAAATTTGTTGATCTCAAAGAATGCATTTGAAAACTCTGAGTACTTTGTTATGGAGTACACCATTCCATATTTGTTAATGCGAGAATTTGACACATTCTTAGTGATTTGCATTGTTGCCGGTTACGTTTAATTGGGTATAATTGATTTGGATAATATCTTCGCGTTGCATCTATTCACGAAATTTCATTTAAAAAATTTCCTGGTGAATTTCAGCGGGCATCTCCCAATTTTATGTATAATTCACTTGGTCAGAGTAGCTAATTTGGTTGATTAGGGTTGAAGGGAAGGGGAAGGAAGAAGAATAGGATGGGAAGGTAGTTCATTTCAGCGCCTATTTAGTTTCAGATTCGTGCAACCCTTACTTTTGGAACTTTTTTACTAAGGACATTCACGGGTGACATTGTATTAGCATTCCATTAAAATTGAATTTATAGCGAGAAACGCAACCTGATCCTTAATCTCAGACTCCTAATTAGAATTAAATTTAGAGTAAGTTAACTTATATGCTCATGGGAATAAACTTGATGTTAATTTAATTAAAGAAAAATGAAAAAATATAATTCTGTAGCTTGAATTTTCTATAACTTGAATTGTTGCTTTCCCTTCAGATTTGAGATATAGAAGTTCCACTGTTTATATACAAATATATTTGTTTTCTAATACAGTTGGTCCCCGATATTTGTGGGGATCATGTACTAGAAAATGGCTGTGAATACCGGGTAATTTTTCCCCATAAATATACATTATGTAAGAGGTGTTAAGTTCTGATTCGACACTAAAATCACTCATGTGATGAAAAAAGGGGAATTTTCCCTCATAAGATTTCATGTAATAAGGGAGATTAGGTTTTAAGTAGTTGCCACTGTATCCTATGTGATACAAACTAATGTAAGAAAACAAGTCCGTTTACGTGCATTCCGGTCATGAAAGGGTTAATATACTGGGCAGTACATACACTGAACATTGCTTAATCTTAATATAAATAAAATTGACTTAAAATTACATAAAGACGAATAGAAAACATGATGACAAGAATAAACACATATTGCGGGGTAAAACTCGTGAGAATCTCGGATACGATGTTCACAGCACAATGCCAAAACAAATCACTGGTTATGGTGCATATAACAACACAGAGAAGATGGCGCCACACAGTTGTTATTCGCTTAATGCCAAGTCACGAATATTCATCACTCTACAAATATCTAGTTGTGTGGATAGAACAACAAGTTCGTCACTCGGCGAACCACGATTATTTCCCGTCGAGAGTCGGTAAAAGAGCATGAGTTAAAGGGATGAATATTCAACAAGCCACAGTTTTTTTTAATCCCTCCACACAATCATTATTCGCCGATCTATGAATGTCTTCGCATTGCTACCAGATCGTGGGAATTTTCCCTATTTGCGAGAAATTTCATGCAGATCTGGCAGCATTGTGCCTTCCGAACCAGTACTCAGTGCCATCATGTGTATGTCGTAGAATTACATCCACCATATTTTCCGCAGTTTCTTTTTTTCCATCTTCATTTTCAAATAAGTGCAGGTCATGACAACAAAAACAGCACTTGCAGCCACAACAGTATCTCCACCATCCAAATCCATAGGCAAAATTTCAGTACTACGAACTTTACACCTTTTCCCGCAAGTCGATATGAAAATTCACTATTCTGCGATTAGTGTGGAGGCAGCTGCAGGTAGGTAGGAAAATATTTACTCATCACTCGGCAAGTGATCATGAATGTTTGACACTCTGCAAATAACGAATGTGTGGAGTCGACTTTATGCTAGTTACAACGAATAAAAAAGTAATTACCAACATAGTATATGCATTATAAAAAGCAAAAAATAAACAATAGGACAAAATAAAATAAAACGAGTAAAGTGAGCAGCCACTGTTGAACAAGTAGCATGCGTGTCGACTTCTTACTCCTCCACGGCAAGTAGTCCAAGTGACAAATAAGCAAAACGAAAAACCACAGATACCAAAACATTATTCCATAATACATGAATGATGAATAAGTGAAATGACGAATACCAAATCCACAAATACTGGGAACCAACTGTACTTGAATAATTTTTACTTTCTCTTGAGATTGAAGTTTGAAAGTTCTGCTGTAATTCATTAGGACAGCATTAATTTCCATTAAAAACATTAAATCACTGCAATCGTAACATATTATATCAGATCCCTTGAAAAGCAATCGGGTCATTGCCATAGTATTTAAATATTTCCATTGTTGAAAAGAGGAAAAAATTCACACTTTTTTCTGATTAAAAGCAAGTGTTTATGCTAATTTGGTACATATTTTAATACTGCCTTCAAAAATTAAGAACTCCATTCTTTCACCTAGACAACTGTTCTTTTTTCAAGTTTATATTCCAATTTTAAGTAATTTAAAAATGCATTTTTAGAAAGCCTTGCACTGAATCCCATGCTTTTCTTATGGGGTAATGAAATGAAACATTGGGGTTAAAAACACCCATTATCACGCCAAATTTCAAGTCTGTAGCTCATCTGGAAGTGCATAAACATTAGTTTCCTCCTATATGTTAATAATGACATCATAAGTAAGAAGCATCAATATAGTATAAACTACTAGAAGGTGCATACATTCTGCAAGCATTTCATCTCATCTTGTAAAAAAACTAATTTTTCAGAGAGATATTTAATCATTGGAAATATTTTTTTAATTCAAAAGATTTTTCCTCTGCACCGATTTTTGTTTTTTCCTTATGGAACATTAATAAAGTAAAACAATCACTAAAATTTGCAATTTTAAGAATATTATACTTTTTCCACATTGGGTTAATAATGCTACACATTTTTGCCAAATTTAAAAGTTGTAGCACATTTAGAAGTGAAATAACATTTACCTAATTGTTTCAATTTAAAAAATTTTTAACGGCCGCAATAACAATTTCATGGAGATATTGAAATGTTTATTCATTCATTTACACTAAGCTCTAAATAACTTTAATATGTTAGCCCCCAAGCTTGCCCCGCAGTATCTAAACATTTACCTATTTGTTTAAACATTATGAATTTTTAACTGCCAAGCAAATTATCATATCAAAATTTTTATAATCCCTATTTCGTTTTTTTTTACAAATTCTACCTTTAAAAAAATTTCAGCTCCGTAGCACATTTGCGAGCTTTTAGTGGCCGCATTTAAAAACTTTTTCAAGATTTTCATTTTCTCTAGTCAGTTTTGCACATAATCCTACCAACAACAAAAGTTTCGAGTCCGCCGCTTTTCTGAAAGTGCCTAAACATTAGTATCCTGCTATATATCATTATATATAGATGTTCCTTAAAGAGGTTTATTATAACATACAAGTAGTTGGTGCTTGCATTCTGCAAGCATTTAATCTCTCCTTGAAAGGACATTATTTCAGAGAGAGATTTCATTATTAGAAATATTTTTGTTAATTCAAAATATTTCATCTCTACACTGATTTTCGTACTTACCTTATGGAAGAATGTTAGATCAAAATAATTCCTAAAATTTGCAATTTTAAGAATATTATACTTTATCCATTGTGAGATACTAATACCACACATTTCTGTCAACTTTTGAAGTTGTAGCACATCTAGAAGTGAAATAATATTTGTTTCAATTTTAAAAATTTTTAACAGCCGCAATAACAACTTTATTGAGATTTTCAAATGTTTGTTGGTTCATATACACTAAACTTGACATAATTTTAAAATTTCAGCTTCCTAGCTCACCCCAATCAAATTACAATATCAAAATTTCTATAATCCCTCTTCCTATCACCTAAATGACATGGGTTGGAATCCAGAAATTCCGAATTTTACATTTTTTCCTATAATTGTAAATTAATTTCAGGTTTTGCTTACAGTTTCTTGAGTTTGATTCCAGATGCTACGGAAAATCACCCATAAGTTCGCATGGGGGGAAGTTATTCCAGGGTGTAGACCAATATAAGAGGAATAAAGAGCTGAAATTTTGCACAATTATAGGATTTTGCTCACAACCAACCAGAAAAATAAAAAATTTCCAACTTGTTAATTTTTAGGGATTGTTTTTACCTCATCTGTACTTTAAAGTTTAATAATTTTTATCTTGGAAACTATATGTTGTAGGTATGTAATTTTGCAAACATTTTATAGCAAATTCTATATAAAAAAAAACAGAAATCTTGGAAAAGTTCAACAATGCGGAAGCAAAAAATTTGCTAATATTTAAGCAAAATTTTAAGGTTTATGTATTTCCGAATGTGCTACAAAACTGAAATTTTTAAAGGTGGAATATGTATAAATACAAAATATGGATTATAGAAATTTTGATATTACAATTTGTTTTTGTGTTAAAAATTCTTAAAGTTTAAACAAATAGATAAATGTTTAGGTACTACGGGGCGAGCTAGGGAGCTGAAATTTTAAAGATATTTGGAGGTTAGTGCAATTGTGCAAATAAATATTTGAAAATCTTGATGAATGTGTTGTTGCACCGTTAAAATTTTTTAAAATTTAAACAATTAGATAAATGTTATTTCATTTCTAGATGTGCTACAACTTTCAACTTGGGCAGAAATGTGTGGCATTTGCTGCAAATTCTTGACAGATATCAAAATTGAAAGTTTTTGCTATGTCATTTTCTATTGATAACATTGCAAGGGAAGTGGATCACTCTTGGCTTAGTGTGAATCTTTTTTTTTATTAATTTTTTATAACTCTAAGTTTCATAAATGAGCATTCTGCAGATGCAACTGAAACAGGTTTAGTGAGTAGTATTCTTAAAGCCATTGTTAAATTTTGGTAAATTGGCATAAATTTACAATGAAAGAAACTTTCAGGCATATTTTTCAATTTAATAGAATTGATAAAATTGGAAAAAGGGACAAACAAGTTGTTTTCCCGACTAACATTAGATCACGATGCTCAAATGACAAAAATAAGTGCAAGATATTTTTGTTATTTGAGAAAGTGTCAGAGAAGAGAAGGATATGCATTCTCATGTATGTGGGTTCTGTTTATGCTTCATCTTAATTTCACACACAATGAGAGTCTTAGTGGAGAGAAGGATTTGGAGATGAAACGGGAGAGACTGACTGCTGCTACTGTTCTGATATCATCAGCACTCTACACCAGGGGTAATAAACTTTTTGACTACCATGAGCCACATTTAATATGAAGAGTATCTGGCAAGCCACCTATGACATATACGAAGGGTAGTACATTACAAATAATACAGTGGATCCCCAACGTACATACAAACGTAATGCATACCATGAAATGTGTTCGTAAGCTGAATGTTCATAACAGGGCCAGCATGATGGTGCATGCAGGGTATGCTATGCATAGGGCTGCCCAAAAGAGGCAGCCCAAAATTTTGCTTATATAAGTCATTGTCGTTGATAACTATCGTTAAGGGGTCAGATGTGAATATGAAAATCAATATCTGATGACCACAAACTAAATTCTCTGCTGTTAAGAGAGGTAGCAATTGTGACATCAATTTTTACATCTTCCAACGGCTGAGCTTTGTCAAGTGATGTCATGGGGAAAAACTGGAAGCGTCCATCTTGGGACATTCTGAAGCGCCAGAGATAGATTAAGATTTGGACGTTAGCTTTGCTAAGCCTTTCATCAAAGAATTGATAGTATTCTGATACTTCTTCGTGAATTCAGTATCTAGCTAGCAATTATTTATCGGCTGTAATAACAACTTCATGGGGAATTTCAAATGTGTTATTTTTGCATTTGCACTAACCTCTAAATAAGTGAACATTTTCAGCTCTCTAGCTTGTCTCTAAGTACCTATACATTTATCTATTTGTTTAAACTTGAAGAATTTTTAACAGCCAAATCAATTAACATATCAGTATTTCTATAATCCCTATTTGGTTATTTCATGAATTCTACTTGTACAAAAAGTTTCAGCTTCGTGGCACATTCAGAAATACATCATAAAATAGGCTGAAAGACAAGGAAGAATCATTTAATCAAGGCCACTATAATGCTTTTCAGATAAGATGGCGGGTCAGATTTCAGTCATACTCGAGATCGCTTGTATGTCTCTGCTGCTAAGAGGTGGGGTACTGCCTCTTAGCATAAAGCTTGTGCTAGACGTTGACAACTCTACACCGGAACACACGTAATCTTTGGCAGGCATTTAAAGGGAAATCGCAAACATGGCAACACAGCACACTCGGACACGATGTTACCACTAGGAAGATTTGGTGGAGAATGAGATTCCCCTTCCTTTTTTCCTATTGGTTTGCTCAGTATCTCGCCCCTGTCTATTTTCTCTTTTACCTCCCCCTCACTCACCATCTCATCTTAAAAGCGCTATAATACTGGTCATTCATTCCCTTTTAAAAGCATTGTTCTGGTTGCCATGCCAATTTCCCATTGTTGAGACCGGGAAAAAACTCCTTTTTTTGATAAAAAACACGTATTTGGGCAAATACTGCATGCATTCGAATTATTCATAAATAAGAAACTACAATCTTTTAGCCGTCTGATAATTTAAGTCCGGAATTCGAGTCTTGATGGGAAATAATTTTAAAAATCAAATATATAAACCTCTGTACCGATTTAAGTGTTTTTCTTATGGGGCAAATATGGGGCCAAAACAGCCCCTTAAATATGAATTTTCCCAATTTTGGATTTTTGTTTGCTGTGACTAAAAATCAATAATCGTGCCAAATGTCAAGTCTGTAGCTCATCTGGAAATGCCTAAACATTAATATCCTCCTATATATATGTTAATAATGACATCATAAGTAAGAAGCATCAATATAGTATAGCTAGAGATGTTGTGTAAAATGTGTTGCATTTAATAATTTGAGTGTAACGCAGAAAATGTTTTGCTCAATGAACTTAAAAAATCTTTGATGCTGCTGCTCTTAAAAATAATCTCTAAAATATTTATCCAATTATCAATTAGTTCTTTATAATAATGACAGTGAACCAAGGAGTTCCTAGTGCTTGACTTTTTCTACTGTTTTTTTTCAATCAATTTATATGATAAGAAATGTAAAAACTTGCATGTATGATTATCTAAAAATATGACCCAATTCTTTGTATTATTTTGCATTTAATGTGTATCTTTATGAAAAGCAGCAGATTATCCTGTATAGTATCTTTGCAGGATTTCTCTTACATTTCATATCTTAAGTTGCATTTGTTCTATATTTGTGTTAATGCAATGCTTTTTTTTTTTCAGAATGAGCATGTGCCTTACAGGAATTCAAAATTAACACACTTGCTTCAAACAAGTCTTGGTGGCAATTCAAAAACCTTGATGCTTGTAAACCTTTCCCCAAAAGAAGACTGTATTGAAGAGACTCTCAATTCTCTAAGATTTGCTTCCAGAGTTAATGAATGCCATGTAGGCAAGGCACGACGTCAACTAAAATAAATAAAAGTGAATTTAACATATAAAAAATATTTTACCTTTCTGCCATGCAGATTTTAATGCAATCAGTTTTTAAAATAATTTTAAAGACTTTTTTGAGGGACTATTATTGTTGCATTTCCTATTTTTATACAAATATAAAAATCTCTGTTGTGCAGTATTAATGTTTTTGTTTTTATTAAGAAATATTTTATTTGAACATTTAAAATAACTTGTGTACATTTTAAAAAATCTGTTGTAAAATAGCCTTTCAATAAAGATAAATTTTAAGTACAATTTGAAGACTGAATTTGTTATAATCTGGTTCTAACTTTCCTATGCATGTATTCAATAGCTATACAGGGGGTCCCCATTATGCGTTGGGGTTAGGGACCACAAAAGTGCAACGTATGTCAGAATCACATAATGGGAAATTTTCCCCCATAAGAATAATATATTATAGGGGGGTTAGGGACTGTAAGTACATAGACTTCACCTATGCAACTTAATGCTCAAGGGTTATCAATAACACTACAGTGGATGGGAGATCGAACCCTAAAACTTTTTGAATTATTATCTTCTTCATTTCCAAACTGTTAGTTGACTACGAGTATTTTCATTGGTGAGAATCTTCATATTTTTCTCCAATAATTCTATTGATTACTTCAATTTTCCTTATATTTACTTTTTCCATTTAGAGAAAGTATTGTTTTCATAAAAAAAATTGAATTCGAGATTTCAATGTTTTAAGGTCCATTGAACATGTTTTGACTATTTTCTCGATGATGTCTCTGGGTGTGTGTGACCAGAATTTTGTTGGTGGTCTAACGAAAAAACAATCAGATCAACAGAACATTTTATATTTGACATTTTCATTAACCCGTAAATGCAGTCAGACGTACTATTACATCCTGCAAAAACTGTCCAATCGGCCATCAGACATACTATTACGTCCTGCGTCAGCCCTAATTTATTTTATCTTTTGACGCTAGAGACTTCCTTAAATCTAAATAACCTATATATATTTTGAAATAGGAAGCTTTGGACTTCCTATCTATGTTTGTCCTGTATTTTTTTTCTGTTTTAAAAAATATATAATCAACGTCAAATTTTGCAATAGAATTTTCAATTTTGCTATGATATGACGGTGTTTCTCCGTATAAAAATCGCTTTTCAATGCAGCAAGGAACCTTTCCTTGATGTTGGAAACACAATGTAGGAACTGTGTATCATTTCAAAGGAGAGCATGTTTTTTCTCCTCTTTTTTCCTGGTGGAGTCATATATCATGTGACAAAGGTCTTCGTCGGTATGTAAAGAAAGAAAGGAAAACATCTTATGTCTGTCTATGCACAGCTTATTACAAATGTTTACAATGCAATTAATGAAGAATGGAATTAGGTTGAGTAAAAACATTTCTGTAAACATTACCTTCCATTACCGCGATATCCTTCGTTCATCGCTTCATAGGAGAGTGTCAACGCCAACTAATATCTATTATTATGCCGTCTTCAAGGCGTATGGGATTACTAAGGTTTATTGCATCCCCAAAGCAAGTTAGTTGAGAAGGAGCCCTTGTTATTCTCGGACAGGAATTGAGTATATCTATTTGTAAGTATTTGTTTACATATAGTATATGTTTAGTTTTGTGATAGAATTTTAGTTTTTACCACGGACCTACAGATTTTTGGTTTCTAAAGTTGACCCATAAATACCTGAAGAAAGAGAACCCGCCAAATTGGGTTCCTTTTCTTTGACATTTGAAAGAAGATGAGGTCAGTTTTCCACTTCAGATAAGTGCTTCGCTGTTGTGCTAGTAGCACCACCCATTGAGGGCCGCATTCAGCCCTCGGGCTCTAGGTTGGGCACAGGGATGCCAGATTTTACAAATGGCTCTGCGGGACAGTCGTTTTGAAAAAACGCTATTATTTTCGTAATTATTTAACCACACCAACAAAAGATTTTTAACAATCTTAAGTACCTAAATATATATATATAATAAACAATTAACGAAAACAATAAACTTAAAATGAACAAAACAAAAAAATCACTTTAACTATTGTTATAGTTATCACTGCACATTTTTTAAGAATTACTGAAATTCCTCGCAAGTGTTTACAAAATTTTGTTTTGCCATCAATTCCACCTCTAACTTTTCTAACATTAATCTGTATCTCTCTTTGCGCAAAGCAACAGTCATAAGACTAAAAATTCTCTCTGTCATTGCATTTGAATGATGCATCGAAAATATGTATTCAATAATCGTAAAAAATTTTGGGGATGAATATTATTCATCATGGAGTGAATTCTCCTTTATTTCCATTGCTTTTTTAGTTGAAGAGCTGAACTCATTAAATATTTTTACAATGACTGCTGCTATATCAATTTTCAGACAATTAGATGCTTTCTTAGCTATGTTATGTAAAATACGTAGATTACGTTAGACAAGAACAATGCTTTCATTATGAATGTTTTAACACAGTGTACACAATATTTTTATTTCCAAAATTTATAGTTCCATTATCTGTTCCATAAGCTGTCACATTTTTCAAGAGAGACCATTTTGAACAAGATTTTGGTTTTGTTGTAGAATCTTCCGCCTCTAATAAAAAAACTATTTTAAAGAAATTTGTATTCCTTTGGACAAATCAAAGTATCATACGACAAGTGGAAAGGCTTTTGTTCCCTTTATTTGAAGCATCTTTACTAATGAAAAGTGGCTAATCGTTAGCCAATTTAAAAAATTCAAATTCCTGGGACTGAGGGCCCAGAACCTTAGTTATAATAGAGGAAACCTTTGTCTTCCTACTGGAATATTTACCTGTTTTGCTATAATCTGCTAACATTCCTTTGAATAAAGAACTTGCAAATCCAGCTGACACACTGCTGTGGGAATGCATGACAGAGTGATAACAGAATGATGCTTCTGCAAATGCAACATCATCCTCACATTTCCTTTGTTTCGCTGTGAAAAAATTTGTAACCTTTGACAAGCATGAAGCTGCTTTAGTACTTGCAGTGCGATTTTTTGATTTACATGATGCATTATATCGTTTTCTTCACCATGACTTAAAAAATGACATAAATACAGAGTTGTTACAAACTGAGCAGCTTGAAGTATGATCGTCTCTTCCAGCTCGAATCCAGTTGAACTTCGAAATTTACTATAAATATACACTTTATAAAATTATTGTGGACTTTAAAATTCAATTTTTTTTTAAGTTGGAAACTAGGTGCTTCCGATATTCTGTTAAAGATTATCACTTGCAAAGTACTCACGAATAATATTGATTGATTTTTATTTATTATTTTAATAGCTTTACTTACCAAATGTTTAACACAAGCACAGTTGGGTAAGAGTAATTACAAATTTCTAATCACTAGGCTCCATAAGAAAAACATTTTCACTTCATAAAAATTGTGGACCGCTCTTAACTGAACTGAACCCTTAACCTGCCATAGCATGCGCCGGTGGCAAATCCCCGCCCGTTTAAAATAATTTGTATATCTAAGCGTTCTGCCACAGTGTAGCATTTATACACTGTCTACTTTCCTGTTTGCCACTTTAAACTCAGTTGAAGTTCAGCTGGTGGCCAAAGAACACATGCATGTCTTTTTTTCCATATTGGTCGATTCCCCGCTGTGCGTGCTCTCAGGTAAGTAGTCTATATTTTAGTCTCCTTTATTTATTCTTTATTTTCTTTCGATATTATAGATTTATTTTTAGAAAGTATATTGCATTTTTCACCATGAACGAAGGCGAACGTCTGCATATATTAGAAATGTTTGAGTGTGTCACTGATGAAGAAATGCAGGTTTGTGTGATATTGATGATGATATTCCAGAGGGCATTACTACTCAATCGGAAAACGACTCTGCATCCGAGGAAAGTGAAGATGATTACGAGCATCCATCCACAGGCTTGTCTTTACCGGAAAAGATGGAGTGACAGAATGGGCAGTAAGGCCCCTGAAAAGGACTTGGGTTGAAAACTGCAACTTACAATTAGTTGGATATTTTCCGGGACCAGTGAGAAATGCTCATGGGGTTACAGACATTTTAGGTACATGGCAATTATATTTTCCTGGTTCTCTCCTAAAAGAAATTGTGTATTACCAAATATAAAAATACCAAGTCCAAATAATTTCCAATATGAACGTGATACTAGGGAAACCAACCTTTTCTTGTATGTGCTTTCTAAATAATGTTAATTTTAATAATGCCCTGTTATAACGGCTGTTCAAGTGAGGTACAGTTAGTAAGTTTAATAGTCATATTTTCCACTCGAACATTCGCCATATGTGCTTAACAGCTGTAGACTAGAGCAGGGGTGTCCAACCTGCGGCCCATGGGATGGGTGCAGCCCTCTTATTAATCATACGGCCCACCACCATTTTCATAGTAGTCAAAACTATTTTTATTTTATATCTAGCAGAACCTGTCAAAATGTCTAGCATTAAATTGAGACTTCTTAATAAATATTTCTCATTTCAAGTAAGCCCTTTTTAATTTTGTTTTTGATCTTTATTTGAAGGTATTTCTAAGATTTAATTCCATCACGATTCTTAGTATTGTACTGCTGTCCCTAAAAACATAATTTTAACTTGATTTTCACTCATATAGTGCCTAGGAATCTCTAGGTAACTTCCGATTTCACTTTAATCTAGTCTGCCAAAGCATTGACAATTTTCAATACCGCCCAACAAAGGCTACACTGCCACCAAGCAGAGCAGGTTGCCCACCGCTGATCTAAGACATTACAATGCCGTCTTATGAGTTTGGAGGATAACATTTGGAGGGAATGGAGAGGAGGCGAAAGGAGAGTGGAGATAGATAAGGCACGGAGGAAAGAGGGCTTTGACCTCATCGTCGTTCAATGGCAGCTTCCATTCAATTCGGAAATAAGCCAGATTTAATAACACTGAGAAACACGGTTTTTCCAATCTGCCTATCAAAGTCTATCAGTAAAAATGTCCAAGATGAGATAGTAAAATAGCACAGAACTTATATGAAAATAACAATGTGTTGTACAAGCAAAACATCTCATAACATAGCGTCTCTTCTCGGTGATGAATCCACGAGGATCTACATATTATTATGTATTTTTTGCACGAAGTGAACGCATATAGGGGAGGTCGGTTCCATCCCTCCGTATGTTAAAATTCGGAAATCGCTGGACGTATTATGATGAAATTTGGCATTGGGGAGTTTCGCTAAAATTGGTCGACCGATTTCAATTTTGGTTAAAATCGGACAACAATTACGACCACTTTACATAACCTACAAATAGTTGACAATGTTCCTTTGTTTCAACTCGAGAACCGCTTGACGTATTTTGATAAAATTTGGTAGTGGGGAGTTTTGCTAAAATTGGTCAAATGATTCCAATTTTGGTTAAAATCGGACAGCAATGATGACCACTTTACATGAAGATCTACATGTAGTTTACAATGTTCCTTTATTAACTCGGGAACCGCTCGACGTATTGTAATGAAATTTGGTATTGGGGAGTATGTTAATATTAATTGACATTCCAATTTTCGATAAAATCGGACTATAATTACGACTACTTTACATGAAGACCTACATGTATTTTACAATGTACCTCGCTTGCTTCTCATTAAATTCTTATCTGTGTGAAAAATATTGAGAACATTGTGAGATCTCAAAGAACGCATTTGGAAACTGTGTATTCCGACATGGAGTACACCTTTCCAATCTTGTTTAAACCTTAATCACCAATAACCTTTTATGAGTAGCTGTCACAAATGGGGCACCATAGTTGCACAAATTTTGATACCTCCGCTGTTTATATTTCGCACCCAGTCATTTTGCGCTCTTTCAGCATAGGCTTTATACATTTAGAATGACTTTTTGATCTCTGGATAACCTCGCATCTTTTATTTTCTCCAAGTGACCTCGAAAGGTGCTTAAAAAATGACATTCAGATTATTAACATGCAAAACATACATGAAGATATGTGCATAAACGAGTATCATTTAAAAATTCTGTTCTGCATATTCTAAACCAGGAGTGTCCAACCTACGATCCCCGGGCTAAATGTGTCCCACTAAGGGTTTTTGTGCGGTCCACAAAGCTACGATGAAAAAGCAACCTGAAAATTTTAACATACAAATTCATACATTTTTATGAAAATTTTTATAATAAAGCTTTTAATATTGAAATATTAACTATTAAAAACCTTATTTAGACTAGATTTCCATTTATGTGGTACCTCTAAATCCCAATTAAAATCTAGTCTTGCTGCTAAAGAATTGGCAACTTCCAATGCGGCTCGCCTAACGATTTGCAATTACCGATGCCGCCTGTCATGTAGAAAAGATTGGACACCATGGAACTAGTGGTTTTCTTCTCTTCTCCTATAATTTTATCAGTTTTGAAAAGATATTCTGTGAAAAGGTCTTTTATCATCCAATATCATCTGCCAGATTTTTACAATGTAAGGAAAGATTGTGCACATTTGAAGCACCTGTTTTTTGCAACTTCACCAATTACTAGGGGACGAAACTTTTTAGTACATTTTTCATTGAAGGAATATGGACACAGTTGTTGGCGTAATTCTTAATTCACTTTCAATCACTATGTTTTTCTGTCGTTGTTTACTTTAAAATTCTAATTTTTCTCTCTCTCTAAACCGTTTTAGTTTGTGTGCCTTTTATTAAATCACTCAAATTCTTGGGAGTAAGTATGGGTTCATTTATATAATTTAATATTCCTTTTAAAACGGTAACTACTGTTAGTCAGTTTTAGCTGGTGTAAGCACTATTTTGCAAATAAATCTGATTTAAGTCTTCTGTTCCGGGAAGTCAGCACAGCAATAATAAATGGATAGGAAGTGAAATTGAAGCATCTACCCTGGTTAATTTCCAAAATCTCCATAAGGAAACAACTCTGCATTTTCTCGAAACTTGAGCAATTTATTTGAAAAGAAGAAAGTAAAAGGGACAAAGTATGAGAATTTGGGGATGATCATGGCATTTCCTTGTTGCCTGCATAAAATTTTAAGAAGGAAAAGGGAAAATTTTTTATCATCATTTAAATAATCGCCATCCTCAGGCAAAAAAGTTATCCATTTGTTTAATATAAACTGGAAGTAGGGGGAGAGATAATATTCAATGATGAAAATGCTGTCAGCATTCTGAATTGACTTGCTTGTTGCAGTCTCATTCACAATTCCTACCAATGTCCAAATTATCATGTACCTTCTTCACTCAATTGTTGCAAAGATTCTACAGATGGATACTTCTGGCATTGCAAAAACTGCAATCATCGTCATAATGTCTGAGAAGGATCATTCTTCGTGTTCAGTCACCTACCTTTGAAGAAATTAATTTGCTTCAACCATTGTCCTAAAGCAATGGGCATTATTTTGTGAAATAAAATGTACTATACTGACTGTTTTTTGCTGTATGATCTTTGGACAAATAAATTATATAATACATTGAACTTTCCAAATTTTCTGTGTATATACTCTTATTTAATAGTTATTTTGTAAATGAATGAGTGAATACACGTTTTTTTCTGTACTTAGATTATTTGTAACCATTGGCTTTCATCTGGTTTTTCATGTTAATTGTAGAATCCTAGTTATGTAGTTTAATCAATCAAAATGTTCCTGTTCTGAATATATCTATAAAACTTCCTTGGATTTTTACTTCAGTCAAAGGTTTTCATTGTATTTTTGATTGGTGTTTGAATGATATTGGTTTATATGACACTCATGTTTAAAGTTTATGGTCAAAAGTATTTTCTGTGATAAAATGAATAAACTGATGACTGTTCTTTAAAACCTTAATTGAACTTTTATTGTATCTACACATTACACTGCCATAGGCATGGGGGGGGGGGGAGGGGATATGAGAACACCAGCCATTATAATAGAAAAGATGTTTCCCTATGTTTTCCCCACAAATGGCCAACAAGGAAGAGGATACCAAAGATTTAATAGGTATGTTCTGAGCCATTCACTTTAACCACCCTCCAAGTCTCTTATTGAAAATTTGTCTGACACCTTTCCCTAAAATTGTTTTCCTATAGTTCAAAATGTATCCCTAAATCCCTGTCTGTAAAAACTTAGTTGAATATTTAATGGCAATATAGTAAGAGTTTTCTTCACATTTTAAAATTAAATTATGATTTGGATCTGAACACAACGAATAATTACCTTGTGTTTGAACCTATAGTCCTTAATAATGTAACATATAATTTATAAAAACATCAACTGGAAGTTTAAGTTGCGTAAATATTAATTTCATATTGCTAATAATACGAAACAAATACTGTAAAAGTATCTATATAATACATAAAAACATCAACTGGAAGTTTAAGTTACGTAAATATTAATTTCATATTGCTAATAATACGAAACAAATACTGTAAAAGTATCTATATAATACATAAAAACATCAACTGGAAGTTTAAGTTACGTAAATATTAATTTCATTTTGCTAATAATATGAAACAATTACTGTGAAAGTATCTATGTGTCTCTTTAAAATGAACGAGATTCGTGAAAACACTGAATCACTCGTTTTTTTAAAGAGTACTTAACTAAAGTCCGATAAAGAATAACTATCATGTCATCAATAAGCCGTGTTTAGCACATTTATATTGCCGCTAGTCCATTAATTAATATAACACTGACGTACCTCATGAGAAATAAACATGTACACTACATAGTTCTATTTCTGGCCACTCATGGCGCCACCGTCAGGCCTCTAAAATACAACATTACCTATATATATCGGAAACTATCGATGTTTCTCGATAGTCAAAACTATCGATAGTTCTCAACCACTAATGTTGATCAATTTTAAAAATTGCGGGAAATTGTAATGAAAGCTTTTGGTGTTCAATTTTATGAAGGATTTTAATATAAGTCTATTTTCCCCACGGAGATATCGATTGAGTTTGATATAATAGTCTATTATTAAAATGAATAGTTCGATAACATCCCAATTATCTGAATGGTTATCTGGAGAAATGTCGTTTTTGCCGAGTAAATTCGATGGTTCGACTTGTATTCCCTTGGATTGTGGTGATTTAGAATTGTAAGTGATTTCCTTAGATCATTGCCTTAAATAATAATGGAGCCTTTTTTTCTAATTAACCAAGACTTTAATTTCAGTTTAGTACAAGGTCATGGAAAAGATTTGTGGAACCATGTTATGAAGTTTGTTCATTCGATGAGAAAGGTCGAATGTATCCGAAAGAATATTTTAATAAGTAGACTTAAACGGCATTCTACATTCAAAGAAATTCAAAAGGTAATTTTGTTAATTGTAAGTCTATCGTACCACATGATTTACGTCACTTTAAAGTTCGTTATTTCAGAGCGACTACGTAGGAAAGAAGATATATACGTTGCATGTACTGAAAAACATCCGGTGTACCCTCCATAAAGCTAGGGAAGATAACCAAAAAACTCAAGCAAATGTGCGGCGGATGAATAATTATTTTAAAATCGCAAGTATGTTTCATTGTGATATTTATTTTATTTCAATTTATATTGGTTTAATTTCTGAAATGTTTTATCCATGCTAAATTAAGGCCATAACAAGAAAAGTCATTTTTTTGTAGCAGTATTTAGAAATGTGAATCTTTTTTATATATTATCTTTTCCAGAATGTAAGAATCAGTATCAATTAGGCATGACTGATGATGCTGAGAGGCGATTAATTCTCCTCAGAATGGCTGGAGAGGCAGCACAAATAAAGGTGAACCCCATGTAGCTATATAAGTAATTCATCTACCCAGAAATGACTCAAGTAGCTTGACTGATTAATTTATTTGAACTCTCAGAAAGCTGCTTTCTCATTTGAATTCAATTTTATATCATGTGAAATAGAATACCACCTTAGCACTTCATTAGCCTTGTATTGAAAGACCCCCCAATTGAAACATTCAATTTATGAAAAGTAATGTAAATGCTCAAGTCTATTATTTCTAAAATGATTGTATGCGTTTTCATTTATTACAGGTAGACTTATGTAATTCAACAGAAAATTATTTCATTCTGGAAAGACCAGGAATGTCTTCATGTGATTTCTCTCTGCAACAACATCCACTGACTGATTATGTTGAGGAATTTAGAGATATTATCCCTGCTTCTCCTAATGTTTTGGAGAATGCCTTCATTCCAAGAGCTAAGCCAGAATGTAAGGTGAATATCTGTCATACGGTTGTAGTGAAATCCAGAATAGCTTCAAAAACAGCAGGAATGCCCTTCTTAACAAACCTTAATATCTTGTAAAATCCTGTACTGTATCCATTGTCATGTTATGAAATATTGACTTTTGCTCTAAACCTCCTTATTTTAGTAACTTCCATATTTCTGTAATATATTTGTATATATAAAAGTTATCTTGATATATTACAGTTATCAGTTATCTCTACTTATTCAAATCAGGAGATTAGGAGGCTGTCATTTGGGCATTGCCAATCGAATGCTGAATACACCATTGGTAATTAGGATAAACATTTGGGATTGGGTGTGGTTTAGATGCTCATTGTTGAAGTCATTGCTTTGGAAATTCTCTCTAATTGTTCCAATATGTTCGTGACTTTTATCCTCACCATGCTATATTGCTTCTATTTCTTTTTGAATACTTTTTTAGGTTAGGCATATAATCTTTATTGTCATTATAAAATTAAATTGCTTGATTATCTAAAAACACCATTAATACCGTAAATGACATTAAACGCCAGGTCTTTACATTAGGATGCTTGGACTTTAGCTCACCCCCTAGAATGCCCAACCGGGTCAATTTGACCCATACTATGAAATATCAGCTTTTATAGTTTAAAACTGTTAAATTATTATTTTTGTTATCTAAGCAATTATAAGTTATGTTTTTGTTTAGTAAATTTTGCCAAACTGATACATTGATGGTCAAAAATAATGTTTGTAACATTTTTTTCAAAAAGAAATATGTTTTATAGTAGTAATTTTTCAATATTTTACTGGTCTCTTATGAGAAGACATCTTTTCCATAGAGTTTTATGTTGGTATGTTGCACCTTAATAAACTGGAAATGGTATTGATAAATGGTTAGTATGTATGTGGTAAGAACCTACTAAAAAATAAAGTAAATATTTCTTTGTGAGTGTTTATTGCATTTAAATAAGGTATACATTTTCTATTCAGACTAACTACTGGTTATAGATAGTATGAGCTCTTACACTGTCCGAAACTTGAAAAATAAGTACATACGTCTTCAAATGTCCATTTTGAAAAATATTTGGAAATCTTGCATGGATTGTATAACAGCAAAAGACCGTAAAAAACTTATGCACAAGTATATAATGCAGACCCATATTTACCAACATGAAAAATAAATTAGGTACAGGTAGCAACAAATTGTACATCATTAAAATTTACACAGAGATAAACACAATAATTATAAAAGGCATTATTAGTTGGATATGCATAGCAGTAATGCTTTCAGGTTGAAAGCACTCGCTTACAAATACCATGAACAGGTTGATTTATAACTAATTTAATAAACTATTGCTAATTATAAATATTAAGTATTTTACTATAACATGTAACCTGAAAAATTGATTTCTTTGACACATATTTGTGACGTACAAACAAAGTTTTAAAATAATATAAAATTATTATTCTTTCATTGCATTTTGCCCATGCACTTCCCACAAGCCATTTCTTGCATACTGTGCATTTGGTTGAGGTTTTATTTTCCCTGTAACCTTCCATGATCTGGCATCTTTGCCATTTTGGAACAACTTCTTTCAAATCAGATCCTTCGCCTAGACTATCATAATTTGGCTGCTTTTTCACATACCTACTTCACTCGTAGCTTCTCTGCAAGCTGTCTGATGAATTTTCACCTCAAAATTTTCTTACCAGTGACAACTGTATATATCATGACAGCATTTATTGCTGCCAAATCAAGAATGTTATAAAAGGTATGTCCGTCCGACACATCCTCGGGGTTGTTATAGTGTTTCGCGAGAATCTCATCAGAATATAAATTGCACCTACCAGTCATTTTTCTGACACTATTTTATGCAAATGCATGCGAGACTGCCCACATGTTATTGCATGTCCAAATACTGCCAGGAACTGAGCAAAGGGCTTGTTGAGATAAAATGAGTGGAAGACACTATCTGCAAGTTCAAACCTGCACACACACAATGTTGCTTTTTCGGAACAGAAGAGGATGAGGGAGGAGGGAGAATCGGGGAGGGAGGGAGAGAGATAGAGGAACGCAGGGTTGAATGCAAGGAACAGTTGAAATAGCAATTAAATATCAAGCTGCAATAACATGGAAGCGTTTTACCATTCCATGTTGAATAAAATACGTTTCATTCTACACTCAGGTCAAAATGATCTGTTTGGGCATTCAAGGTAAATTTCTTTATAATTCATGACACATTTTCATTACAAGATTAAAATCTCTTGTGGGTGGATACCTTCTAAAATGATTAAAAGTCACAGAGCTGCCAGTTTTCATGAATAGTCTTCATTGAAGTATTTTTTTTTGCCCATCTGGTGTTAAGATATATATTATGTTTCAAAATACACAAAAGATACAATTTTTGTAATAAAAAATAAATAATAAAAGTTTCTCACCTCTAATATAATGAATACAAACTAATATGCTCCTGTTTTACTCAAAAGCCTATGAATGATGTTGTTGCTCCGGTTTATATACTAACTGAATCCCATTTATGACCAGGGGGTCGTTTTCATCCCATCGATGTTTACAATGTTCTTGGATCACCTGAGTCATGCCGATGCTGAGTAAGCTTTGAATCAGGTATGAGTCGTTGCTACAATTTGCTCGACTCACTTCAATAGATGTCAATATAATTTAGCGTGCTCACTAAATAAACAAAATTCAAAACGTAACAATGTGATTAAATGTGAAATAAAATGTTATGAACTTGCTTTTGCAACCAGCTAACAGCATTTATTCCATATCCTGGTCTCACACAAAACAACACTTCCGGCCAATGGTGCGTAAATGCACCATTAAGTTTAACGTCTAATAAGTCTCCAACAATAGAAATTTTGAAATGACTTTATCTAGTATAAATAGAGCATTCTTCTTATTTCTCATTTTAACAAAATTACAACAAATAAGCAAAATGTGTATGTAACTGTGCTTTATGTGTAGTTTGTCACATAACCACAAATTTTCCCGAATTTAACGCAATTTTTAAAATTATAAATACAGTGAAACCTGGGTTATACGTAGTTCAAGGGACCGAACGAAAAATACGTATAACTCAGAGTTACGTATAACTCAATAGATGGTTAAATAAGATCGACATATGAAGATTAAACCAGACATTTGGTGATTTCGTGAAAGGCATATATTTATAGAGCAAAAATAAACAAAATATCTCACAACCACAAACTCTCACTCGCTGATGTAGCACTCACAATCAGAACGTGATTTAAGAAAAATACTCTTTCATCAAATTACATTTTATTTGAAATGAAATTAGTTAAATCAGTTATTGTCTTTTGTTTCCTTCTTTTCTTGGAAAAAAGGTACAGAGAACTTTCAAGTTGATTTGCTATGGACATAATCTCCTCTTGACTCTCAAAACAGGAAATAAAGCGGTTCACCACTTCCATACTAGCCAATGCCTCTGAAAATGAGGGAATGTTTCCGGACAGTTCGCTCTTTTCGTCTTCTGATTCGGCACTATCTTGAGTCACCACGCTTGCTATGATTTCGTCATCATCTGTAAAGTATGATGGTAAAAAGGCATTTTGTTCAGGAAAAAAATTATCTAGAGCATAACACTGGTCTGAAATATACTCACCAAGGCTGGTGCAAACAGCGACATCATCATCGAAATGAATGAAGTCCTCAAACGAGCATTCTGTTGACCAACTCTCAGGTGGCTCCACATCATCGGGCACATCATCGTCATCGGGTTCATGCTGCCCATCAAAAACAAATCCTGCATTACGGAAGCACTTCTTTATCGTAGAAGGCTGGACTGCATTCCAAGCAGAGGCAATGAAGTGCATTGCCTGAATAAGAAAATAACAGTTTCAGACAATTTAGAAACCAAAGTTCATGAAGTGAAGAAGTTACTGATCACTGCGGCAATTTGTCTTACCTGAAGGACACTGAGTTGTGGGCATTTTTTCTCAGGGCTCGCTTCTAGCAGGGAGACAGTATATTGAACCAAAATTTTGTGGTAATGTGCCTTTAGATAGGCAATTATGCCCAAGTCAAGTGGCTGCAGCTAGTGGTGTTAGGGGGGGAAAAACTCGAGGCGGATATGGGAGAAATCTTGAAAATCGTGACCAGTACAGTTGTCCCAGAAAAGTAGAATTTTTCGTTTTCTTTACTCATTCTATCATTTAAATCCATCAGCCACTTTTTTATCACACTGCTCTTCATCCAAGCCTTGCAATTTGCGGTGTAATCTGTAGGAAATGTCCTCACGTTTTTGAAACATCGAGGCTTAGTAGATTTGCCGATAATAAGCAGCCGGCACTTGTCTGTTCCATCCGCATTGCAAGCAAGTAAAATGGGCAAACGTTGCTTGCTCTTCTTCCCCCCATGACAAGTATCCATCTTTTCTGCCAATGTGCGACTTGGAAGGAGATTGTAGAAAAGTCCTGTTTCATCTATGTTGTAAATATCGGATGGCCTGTATCCCGCAATCAACATGCCCAACTGTTTTTCCTTCCAAAAGGCTGCCCCCGAAATCATGCATCTAGTGATGCCATGCCTTTCTTTAAATCCTTGCAGCCAACCTTGTGAAGCCTGAAATTCCTCACATTCATCTTGGCTGCAAAACTCTTGGCCTTTTCTTGCAGTATGGTGCCGCTTATAGGGATATTTTTTGACCTCATCTCTTTAAACCACATAAACAGATTTTTCTAGATCAGCATATCTTCCTTCCTGGACACGTCTTCTTTTGTGTGCATTCTGGCCAGCGCTTGCATAGTTTTCTCTCACTTGGTCGGATTTGGCCAGAATAGTGCACAGCACTGTATATGGAATTTTCAGTCTGTTAGGCAGTTCTTTCTTCAACAGGTGCGGATTTTCTTCAGCCTCATTTATAATTTTTATTTTATTCTCTACTGTAATTCCTTTTCTTTTTTGAGACATGTCGCGAGTGTGTGAACGACTGAAGTGATATAAAGGCTGGCGAAACACAGGAGAAAGTTCACGACTGATAAAACGCCCGAAGCGAGTACTAAAACGCTGTGGTTTCCAGTGCACGACTATCCCCTTCTGCGCACCATGTCAGCTTGGCCGATTTTTCTTCTGACTTCCCCTAACTCCCCCTCCTTAGCCTAAAAAGCAGCACTGATTACTTTGTGTCCGAATCTCAGGCAGAACAAAAGCGTCACAAAGAAAACGCATAATGTTTAGTTATTTTTTCCGCAGGATAGAATCTTACATTGTTATTGCAAACCATTGTTATCGGATACCAGCAGATTACGTCGCGTTATTTCAACATGACATAATCCTATAATGATGCGAAATAATAATATGTATGTACAGCACGTAAATACGTACAACCGAGATAAAAAGTAGCTGGCGGGATCGGATGAACGCTACGTATAAATGAAGTTTACGTGTAAGTCAGTTATGCATAACTCAGTATTTTAATACGTGTAACCATATGGTGTTTTGCCGGGACCAGCCATAAAATACGTATAAAGGAGTATTACGTATAATTGGGTTTCGTATAACCCAGGTTTCACTGTATATTAAAAATATGCTATAATAATATGAATAGTTAGTAACAGAGTTAAATATTATCCATGATGGTCAATATTCATTATAAATACATAATGCTAATTTTAAACATTAATTTTAACGTAATTTAACGTTAAGCGGGCAGTCATTTTCCATATAAACTAATGTTATAAATGGAGATGTGTTCCCAAAATGGAAAAGCACATTTTTTCGCTCAAAATAAAGTTGGAATATTGCACCATTGTATTTATAAATTAACTAACATTAAATTTAAACATGCAAACAATATATTAAAACAAATAAATATAAAACAAAATAACAATTAAAAAAATATTTCTTACCTGAAATTATCTTCCCCATTTGATAACGGTAGTTGAAGCATTATTATGGGGTAGAAGAAAAGTTATTAGTCGTTGGAAAAGGGGCTGTTATCAGAGAATTTTGAAATTGATTTTGATGGGGAGTCTAAAGGTGACTTTGGTGGTGATTTTTGTGTTGATGAATGGGTTGCAGGATTTCTATTAAGTTTTTTGAAGAACTTGTCCAAAGAAATTTTCCCACCGAACATAAGTGTCACCTTACGTGAAAACCTGGGCATCGCTCTATAGCATTAAGTTACCGATCTTTCCGTAGGGGTAGTATTCTTTGGCCTATGCTTTCTCAACCCTGTCTGCAGAGAATCGATATACATAGCAGCAGACAGTACGTATGTAGGTGTGGAATATGGTGTCAATATGCAATGTATGTATCAGCAGACTACATTAAGCAGACGCTGCCTGTACATTTTTATTTTTTGAAAAAATTAAAAAATAAAATTTCTAAAAGGCTGCTGTCTGTTTTTATAGTCCAAACTTTTTTTGTACATATCTTCACTCTTCTAATGATATAATAGCCCTAAAAATACAGTAAATGCATGGTTGTCAATGTTTAAATTAAGAAAGACCTTTTGTTTGATATTTTGGTGTTTTCTAATTCACAGTGAAACTTTCATTTTCTCAACAACGAGAAACTGAAAATTTCAATCAAACTTTTTTATTATATCACTAGTTTTGATTATAACAACACCTTCTTCCTTTTTTTAGTGTTTCCTGGACAGGTGTTGTTATATGGCCAAGGAGTTGTTAGATGAAAAATTAACTTTTCTCAATGGGGAACCAGCCTCAAGAAATCTCAGTGTCATGTCAGAACAATCCATAATTACTACAGATAGTAATTATTGGAGTTTCATGGAATGTGAGGAGCAAAAATTTATTAACCCGAAGTTTGATGCTAAAAAGAAAGAGCTTAGAAAATATGTTGTTCAGAATACCACATGCTTCCAAGCACAGCAGTTGTATAAGGCATTACTTGAATTGACTTCTGGTGGAATTGCACAAATGGCAAGGCTTTATGTACAAGATGGTTCTGATGAAAAAGTCAGGTAAATTACTTTTACTAGTGGTACCTGCAAAAACCTTTGCGAAGTCGGTCAGAAATCTGCATGTTTAAAAGTCATCTTAGAGAGTAAAATAATGATACACAATAATTATTTTCAAAGTTTTATGTTATTAATACTTGAAAATTGTTTCTTTATATTGAAATATATGCAATTATTTCATATACAATTAATTCAATCATTTATTTTATTTTATACTCATGAAATTTTTGTACTTCACATGTTATTTTTATTTATTAATAATAGCCCATTTTTCCTTCTAAAATTAGACAACTGGCATTTTTAATGTGTTATTTGTTTTTATAATTCCTATGTGCAATATTAATTGTTTCTCCCTTACAAAAACGTTATATTCCAGCATTGAAATAAAAAAAGATTTTTCTTTTGGTCAGTCGTTAAAAATACCCATAGCCCACATGCAGTTTACTGAATAATAATTATTTGCAATTATTAACGTTGCAATCTATTAAGTTTGCCGTTGCCACAACTATATGTTCCATGCTTCATAAAAAGCGCGAAGTGAATACCTTAATACTTTTGTCTATCTGAATGCTTAATAGATGCTAATTCAATCGTAGGCAACAATGAGGGTCGCTTTGGCAACACCCAGAAAGAGTACGAAAAAGCCATAAAACTTTGAAAAGAAACTTTTCTGAGAAATTCTTCTGTGTAACATCTAAACATCACAAGAATAAGATATTTTATAGTTTTAGCTGTCGAATAAAGCAAAAACTGAGAAATTCGCTCAATATTTACATATTTTAATGAATGAAGGCAAAAAACCTTGCCTTGAAACCTTGAAAATCAAAACTCCTGTGTAAACATATGGGAAGATATAGTTTTCTCGGGGTCTCCTAGTTGTTAGACACAAAATGACGTTTACAGCATTCTCTACGACAAACTGTTCAAGAGAAAAGGGGCAAGGACGGACAGACATTGAGTAATTATTTATAAAATATTTTGTTTAAATTGTTCAAGTGAGGATAGAGAATATAGTAATACTTGTCTGATAAATCATGTTTCTCATAATCTAAAGAATTCGGCTCAACTCTGTGGCAAGTAATAATCATATTTCAGAAGAAAAGAGCAGCTACGCAACTTCCACAGAAATTTATTTGCATGACCAGATTTGCTAAATAACTAGCGTGATCAGGATACTAATTATTTAGCGAAACTGGTTGTGCAAATAAAATTGGCTGGAAGCTACATAGTTGTTCCTCTTTTCACAAATTTATTTGCATGACCAGTTTTGCTAAATAACTAGCGTGATCAGGATACTAATTATTTAGCGAAACTGGTTGTGCAAATAAAATTGGCTGGAAGCTACATAGTTGTTCCTCTTTTCTGAAATACCATGTTCTTCAGTCCAACTTTTCTTACTTCCTGTATCAGCTCAAATGTTCAGTTTTTGCATTTAGCCAGTGCCATCTGCAGGTGGCTAGTATAGAAATGAAAATAAAGCCGAGGATTAGAGATTTGATTGAAATGCCCAGACAAGATATTTTGGTGGCCCAAGTGGATTTTCTTGTATACTGCATTCTTATAAGCATGTAATGCAATCTTAATGTAATATAATTATTTCAATAAAGTAACATGGAATAAACTTATAAAAACTTAAATAAAAATTACCAGTAATTTTATAGTCAATTGTTTCGGCTGTTACTTTGTATAAATTCATGATTAAGAATTAAAATTAACTTTGTAAACTCCTACAATACTTTTATTAAGAGATTATCTAGATTTCAACGCTTTGTGTCATCATCATCATCACCGGCCTCGGTGGTGGCAGGGTAACGTACTCGCCTGCCAATCCAAAGGTCGCGGGTTCGAATCCCACCTAGGTGGGTTTTTCTTCACCTAGGGCATGGATGTTTGTGATAGTCCTTGTTATTATGTTAATGAGCCCCTTGTAAAAGGCCGATTACGGCTGTTTAGGGAAATAAATAAATAAATATGAAAAACTAGACTAAGAGCTTATTTACACCGTATTATGAGGAGTGGGGGAAGGGGAAGAAGGATGGGAGGTTACATTTAAATCTGGGCCGAGAGGATGGTAATTAGGTGATGAGTAGGTGGAGTCATCAGGGTTCGTTAGGAAACTAATGGGAGGGAGGGAGGCCTATGGAGTGGATATCATGGAAGGGGGAATGGGAAAGGTACAAAAATTCATTAACAACATTGTGGTCACTTTTAACAGCAGAAACAATTTCAATAATTTCCAAAGCATTAAGTCTGTGGTCCTTATTTTCACATTGTAAAATATTTGATTTGAAATCAGAAAAATGTCTTTGATCAAGAAGGTGTCTCCTAAAGGACTTGATTATTAACATCTAAAATTAAACAAAATTCTGCACCATAAAATAATTAGCTTTACTTACCAAATACTGCCAATTGGATACTGTAGAAAGTGGTCATTTTGCAAAAGTAGCTGGGAAAAAGAATTGGTCGGCAACCAAGAACCTCCAAAGCTGTTCCCTTCGTCTGTAGAGAAACACTTTTGATAAACGTAAAATGTTGAGATCAAACCACGAAAATTAATAATTTCGGAAGAATATTTTAATTACCTTTGTGTATTTTAAAATGAATTATCCAGGGTTCAGAGTACATGAAACATATGAACTCAAACTATTGATGTTGTTTCAAAGAGAATCCAAATGAGACTAATCATCTGAAATAGCTTCCCCCTTTCAAGAAAGGCTCGGAAACATTCTTAGAAATGCATTTCCAAGAAACTCCTTCCAGTACATTGTTTCCAACATCTGGAAACTATTAAAGGAGGCATTTCCTTTTACCTATTCATGCAAAGAAATGAGAAAGACCCTAGTATGGAGCCTTAAACGACCCAAAACCCTCTCCTTCCTACGGTCACCATTCGGTTGGAATATTGGAAGGGGGCAGTAAAATAAGCGTGAGAGAATGTGTGAGAAAAGAAATGCTTTTGAATTATATGAAGAGAAAGTGATTCGATCACTGTTATTTTTACCGTCTTTGTGCAGTGATTATCTAACCCAAGTACTAGCAGCGGTCTCTGTAACTGGCGGTCCCTTGGAATTGGCGGATCTAGGCAGCTGCCTAGCTGGCCTTTGCCAAATGCCGGCCCTGATTACATTTCATTTGTGTCAGCTGATTCCCAATTTCTCTTTTATTTTACAATGCTCTGTCTGTGATGATTTTATGGTTAGTATCCCCATCAATGGTTAGTTTATACTGAAATCATTTTAAAAACACTCACTTGACCACTAGCATAACCGTAAAACATTGCCTAACTTGTGATTTTGCTTTGTATGTGAATTCTTGGTAACTTCTTCACTGTACATTTGGAAGGTATGTACATAATAATGTACATCATTTTCTTTTAGTTATCTTAATATGTTTCATCAAATCAAAAATTGTTGTCAATCTTAGAAATCTTAGTAATAATTCTACAAATATTCTTCAAATTCAAATGCTATAAACTTATTGGAATAAATCAAATATCAGGTTGCTGGGAAACAAAGAGGATCATCTGAAGGAAGTGAAACAGATACTCTATGAAAAATCGCAGAACCTCTCTTGTGCCACTGTCATTAATTTTATAGCTGCAGCACAGGAAAGAATTCTTGTCTCTAGGATAGAAGAAGATCTAAGAAATCTCATTTTAGAAATGGAAAGTCAGCTCAAGGTATGTTTTTAATATTTTTACTATTGTATTTTATTACTTATTATCAAAGGCTGAGCCAGAAACATCCAGCATGCATATTTCCCCTTACCATTAAAATTTTCCTTTTTATAAAATCCTTCCATCCATCCGTCCTTTTCCAATCTCCTTGGCATCCACAGTCTATATGCTTTTTTGCTTCTTTCAAAAATTTGTTCCTTATATTGCCTAATGATTCTTCAGGAAGTTGTCAAAATAAGGTCACTTTCTCCTCTACTTCATTTAATTGACGTTACTTTTTATTTTGACTAGGTTTATTTTGTCATTTTTATCCAGTTTAGGTCAAATTTAATCTTCTGCAATTGGATAAATGCTGGGAGTGAATGTTTTGCATTTCCTGGATTTCAAACCATCTTTATGGTTTTAAATGACTAGTGTTACATCACCTCATTTATCAGCCAGCAAATGAAGGAGTAGGTAATGGCCCACATACTGCATATACTGCTTGCTAAGGCAATCTCAACTGCAAATGATGAAAAATTGTTTCTAATGCCTTGCATAGGGTAATAATGTCATTCCATAAACACTTCAAGCTCACTAGACCATGAAAGCCATACCTACTTTTTCCAGGACAATTCCAAGTTTGAAAAGGCATTAGTGGAATTGTAAAATTTTCTTGTATATTTAATTAAATCCTGGCCAATACAGGAAGGTTGGCAACTCTAGTATTACCACTTATCCTGGAGTTGAAGAATAGAACCTTGGGGATGAAGTTCTTCCAGTAGAGGCAGGGAAGTTAGTGAGTGTTTACTCAAAGGAGGCTCCATGTGGAAGATATCGAACTCTTGAAAGATGTCACATCCCTTTTCACCTGTTTTAAGACTAGTCAAAGAGGACAGAGTATCCATGCAATACATTCTGTATACTTTCTGTAGTTTCCCCTTTAGATATTTAGCATTTTTCTTTCACTATATAAACAGAAAGAATGAAATAATTGTTTAACTTGCAACAATGTTATAAGGAGTAATTCTTTATGCAATCTGTTTGGGAGTGCTTGCGAACACCAGGTTGAAGACCTCTGGACTCAGCCAATCACACAACAAACTCATGTGGGTTTAAAAGTGTTTCTCCAGGGACCTGGTCAAAGACACACTCATAGACACACACAGAGTATTGAACGATGAGTACATATTTAGATCACAAAGTGATCCTCTTCAGCGCCATCTGAAGGAAAAAATCTTTTTCACGGACTGGGGAAATTTGATTGGTAGGCATGCAGCATAACTATCTGTGGCTCATCCACATTGATTTAGTTTACTTAACAGATAAGATGCATCTTCATTTTTGTTCAAGTTTATGTAACTTTTGCTATTGTTAATTATTGGACACGAATGTTAAAAACACTAAATCAAAGATATATTGCATCTTATTTTGAATTTAATTTCAGGAAATATTCAGTGTTGGAACAGGATTGCTGGAAAACACTCATGAATTAATTCATTTGGAGAACCAGCAGGCATCTATTGGAACTGTTATTCAGTACTTGAAGCAATCTGCTCATGAAATGCAAATGGAAATTTACAATAAAACCTCCTTAAACCAATTGAGAAAACTTGATGCACAAATAAAGGAAATGGATACTGAGAGGGTAATGTTTCAAATTATTGTCGGTCTTAATGTGCATAATCATAACTGGAACATCAATTAATGATAGAATTGAGTCTCTTATATGTTTATTTAAAAAATATTATCGTTAGGTTTTAGTTTTAGAAATAATTATTATAAAGTTTTGCATTGAATTTATTGTTGACTTGCATTCTAGTTATATTGTCAAAGGTAAGAATTTTTATAAAACTGTTGTGTACATATAAAAATGTAGTCCACCAAATACAGTTAACCCCCACCATGTGCAGAATCACTGAGCATAGAATCACACTAATGAGGTTGAACTATGTGGAACCAATATTGCCATGTGCAGCATTAATGTTTTCTGAAATACCTCTTGGGCAGCGTACGGATCCAAATATACCCAAACATCCTCAATAACTCAACATTAACTTTTATTATTAGATTAATTTTACAATGTCTTTCTGCTCTGTACATACTTGTCAATGTTTTTAAGCAATTTCAGACTTGTATCTTCATGAATTATTTACAATGTCTTATTAGAGTCGACTACTACTAAAACATTACACACATTCCCTTGCTACTTAAAAGTTGAGGGAGATGGATAAACGACTTTATTAAGGTAGAGGACAAGAGTGATTGAGCAGAGGCTGAAGTTGATGGCCTGATGAAATCTGTAATTAGGGAGGGAGGAAGAAAGTGGGAGATTGGCTGTTATGTAATATATCACTCTACTCGAGAATTCTCCAGCCGATGGATCAATGGGTCCTCGCAGCATTTAAGTCCTATTATCTATGGAGGAGTTAAGCACATATCATTGATGCGATGGTTAGATTTAAAAAAACATGCACAACAGAAATCGTCAGGTTCCTCTGCTGCACCCTGTAGATAATGTTCCTTATTTGGAGAAGATTGGTATTAGGAAGTCTATTTTTTCAGAGAAGAAGAGGGAGGGGGAATGGGATATAGGAGGGTGGGAGAGAGGAAGAGAGAAAAGGAGGAAGAATGGAAAGTATCTACCTTAAATTTAATACTTACACGCATACCCATCATATTGACGGGCTTTTATACTAGTTTAATAAATAATTTTGATACTATATTATAAACTGTATTTCAAATTACCCATATAATTTTACATGTACAAAACCTATCCTTCTGGCTATGAAATGACAATGGCTTTGAAATATCAAATAGTCGAATTATCTGATATCAAATTAACAAGATTTTTTTGTAATTATAAGTTACTTTAATGTGATAATACCATAGAATCACATGTTACTACCACAAAATTTAATAAACAATTTTGAACTGTAAGGTGCATCATGGTAAGGTGTTAGAAAACTTACAAAGGACTAGAGAGGATATCAAGCAAAGCATTTTCAGCAATCACTGTGAAGTCCAGAAGTGCTTGACGGATATAAGAGCACTCAAATTCATGAGAAAATTGGAAGATTTTGAAGTGATACCTGGGTTGCTAGACAGGGAAATCATGGCCCTCAGTGAATGTCCATTGGAGTATCTTATGAAAACTACTCTTTCTTCGTAAGTTATAATTCTTGTTTTATTTAATTTAATATTATGTGAAACAATTAAAAGTGGAAGTAATTTACCAAGTTTAGCCTATATCTAAGATACAATAATTTTTTAGCTTAGTAAGTTTGTGTCTGGATTGATGGAATGTGATAATGATTAAGTTCCAAATACATATTTTTCACTAAGCCCAAAGAAGGATAACTACTCCTTCATCGAACCACAGCTGATACAAACGAAAATAAAATCGGGAGATGTTAAACTCAAGTTATCCTAATAATGCAGAATAAATTCAAGTTTATAATTAGGGCACTCAGCAGATCTTCCCTTCTGTACAACTCACGAAACTTGTAATGTTTCTATTAAGGGAGATTAATAGGATTTAAATGACTCCTGGGGAGAATTTGAGAAAAATGCCATTGGACCCATTGCCACAAAATATCACCATGCGAATAATGCAAATTTAATAAAAGTACGTTAATCCAAAACACTTTTCTCAATCAAATAAGGCAATCCACCGCAATTGGAGAAGCACTGTGCAACAGATCCACGTGAAAGTCATCTATGCATGCAGTATTTTTTTCATGCATTATTTCAGCACCGAGTCAGGATGATCTCGAATCATCGATGACGTTAATTCGAATATGTGAATTAATTTTTGGACTAAATTAATGCAAATCAACATTAATTGGCACAATATTAAATCAAGCACACATCGTGCTGAATAAATGGCTTCAGTTAAAGAGGGGCCCATCAATTTTTCTAGCCCCAGAGCCTGTGACTTACTTGCTCTGCCACTAAGGAAACATATACCTACCACTTATTTACAGCAAATTATTAATCAGTGAATCTTTAGGATGATAGAATTCAAGAATATAAAGGCAGACTTAATTAAATGAATTACAATCAAACCCTATAAAACCCTTATTCTCTTGGCCACTTTGTCAATAACTCTCAATATCTCAACCATTTCTTCAGCCAAGTCAACCAAATTTTGTATAGGCAACTCATTTTTCCTCAGGATTGTCCTAGGCAAAAACTCCCCAAAAAAAGACCTGGGTTAGTCTCCAGTAGATAATTTCCATTTCCCACAAGATAACATGTAAAAATCAATTTAGTGATGTGCAAGTTTTCATTCTTTTGCTCGTAAAAATTAGAAAAATTGACCCTTGATCTTCACACCAGAACTGTTTTAAAGGAAAGTGAACAATGTTTCTTATTCCTATTGTCGAACGTCTCCTTCATTCTGCAATTGTCATTTAAGTGAAATTATGACACTCAATCGTAGTAAATTTCATATTGAATCTGATTATTCATATTATAATTTTGTAAAAATTAGGAAAATTATGAAATGTTAGAGAAACAAAAAATTTTGGCGCAAAGTTTTTTATCACTTTTTAAACATAAAACATCATTTCTCGGCTTCTATTGATCCAATAAATGCATCTTTTTTGTTATGCCTCTTGAAGTACATACCGGTATTACATGTGAATCCCGTTTATTAGGAATTAAAATCTTATCTTGCACTTAAGTTTAAGTAAGTGCTATCAGTAAGGTATGTCTATACGTATGATGTGTACAGTACACTCCGGCATAGAATTACCGAGTGCATGCAGGGCACATTTAGCTGTACAAGTTTCAAAGCAATTATTTATGTTTTAGATCATCCCTATTTACTTGCACAAATTAAGTTTATGTAAAATGTTATATATAACTGTTATCACAGCATAATATTTTCTGTATATCTTGCCAGATATGGAATTAATGACAGCTAGAAATTATGCATGACATAGCCCTTTCTAAATGCTTTGGTGAACTAAAGTATTTTTTCCCAGAAAAATATTCTTATAGCCCGAAAAAAACTAATTTTTTAATAACATTTGCTTTGCAACATGTTATAGAAAAAGTGAGATCTACAAAATGAATCTGGTATATATCAGATAAAATATCAATACATTACATTACCTTGACATATTCATAAAAATATTTATGATTACGAAAGCTTAACTAACTATTATCTCTTGTTTATTAGGATGAATTATACTGTTATAAACTATTTCAGTTGCACCAAAATATTTTAATATGCTAATAGCAAATTCTGAGTGTCCAAAAAATTATTTTTTTCAGTTTATTTTAAATTAAACTAGGATTAAAACATTTTAATTCTTAATTTTTTATCCTTTACACATCTCTATGATTATAAATTAATAATAATATAATTTTAAAAATGCAGAATGATAATAAGAATTTCCATTCTTTTTGCATGTGATATAGTGCAAATCTCACATCAAAGTCTCAATTATAAGATATTTATAAATACTAAAAAGCATAGTTCTGCACAACAGATTCCTGCTGATTACATATTAATTAAATAAAAAAAACGAAAAGTCTGTGAAATGGAACTCAGGCCTTTGCTTTACACAGAAAACAGCCAAAAACGTCATGTGGTGTCAATCTAACCAAAACTAAAAGAATCTTAAAAATTGATGTAGTTATTATCAGGTTTTTTGACGTTATTTGAAATATGGATGCATGTGACATCATCATATGTGAACAGCATTGAATATTGCAAAATTATTGATAGGATTAATATTTAAATATGGTTTTAGATTATTATGAGTCTTGCTGCAACTATTCTCTCTGAAATTTTTAATTACTGTCACCTAATATTAGAGGAAGGACAGTTCCAGATTTCCAGTTGCTGCTCAATAGCTCTATGTGGGGAAGCCTTATTGTTGGAAAAGAAAACAATGAAGCCATTTCTACAGCTTTTTGCCAATGGGTGAAGGCTACCCTAGGCAAGGCACCACACTCCTCTGCAGACGCAATTTTCCTTGCTGCTGCTAAAGCGAAAAGAAAGATACATGAGTTGAGTTCAGCAAGATCATTTCGCTTTCTTTTTGATGATCAAATACTTCAGAATAATGTTGCAAAAATTTCAGGTATGAAACTTTCAGGTTTTAATTTATTTTTCATTGTTAACATTTTCCAATCAGATTTCTTTCATCTACCATTAGCCTGCTTGGATTTATTTCTCTTCAATTATTTTTTTTAGCTTGGGCAATATTTATGATGCAAGCCAGAGTAATTAGATGAAATGTTTTACTTATCTATAGCTTATATTAAATTTTGTGATGCATCTGATGAAAAATATTTTTGACTACTATTGTTTGTTTTCAATCTGGATTTGAAGTATAATGTAGAGCAGGGTTTCTCAACTGATGGGACGCAAAAGGATTTGTGAAGGGCCATGAAAAATTTGATTAAATTTAAGATCAGTTAACAATATTTAAAAGCTTTCGAAAATATATCAAAAACTTAACATTTTGTAGAAAGCAAACAAAAAATAATTAATGATAATTTTAATGTCACTTTGTTTGTTTTATATAACCTTCCACTTTTAGCTAATGATATGGAATTTTCTCCTGCATATATATGCAGGTATTCATATATAGGTGAACCACAGAAAATTTCTTGAAGTTTACGAGGGCTGTGGATAATTTAGTGTAGCTTAGGTGGGTTGCATCATCAATAAGGTTGAGAAACACTGAGATGTAAATTGGTCAAATATGCAAAAACTGTTAATTTTGTAATTAAATTCTAGCTCTAAGGAAAGAATCAGCCTGTTTCATCTAAAGTCTTTATTGCCTTTTGATATTGTTTTTTTTCTTTGAGCACCTACTATTGATTGCCATAATTTTCCAAACACAAAATAATACATTCAACAGATAATTATCGATTATCGAGCTTATCATATTGCTGAAAAAATTCAAGAACAAACAAAAAAATACTTGTCTTTGGTATCTCCAATAGCCACAATAAGATTATTTGTTTTCTGTGACCTTTTTGTGGGCTTTGGAGACCTGAGAAAAGTATTTTTTAAAGTTTTTATTCTTGAACAAAATAATACTTTCATGAAATTGCATATTATTCATGGTAACAAACCCCAAATCCTCCCTGCAACAAATAAATAGGTAATTGTATTTCAAGATTAGTTGTGAAATGATAATTTATATTTTTATAGAAATCTATTTTCATGAAATTTTAGTTTTCTTCAAAAACAAAAGAATTGTTTATATTTATCTATATCTCTTGTTGCCAGTTTAATTGTCGTGAAGTGAAATATGAAGTCCAAATGGTGAGAAAGGTAACACAGACACCCATAAAACTTGGTAAAAGCTGATGTGCAGTTTTGCTGTAAAGGAACCATTCTTGGTGATGATCAAGTCCTTCTAACTTCTTTCATATGGATTTCATTTAATTTAAGTTACTAAATACCTTATTTCTTGAATGTGTTTGGTAAAGCTCGACTTTAAATTTCTCTTATAAAAAATATATAGAGAAACTTTGAGGCCTTGAAATGAATTGGACTTGGAGATTTCAATAAATGTGCATGTTTCAGTTCAAAACGAATTTTGCAATTCTGTCTGCAATATGTAGTCTGTGCATGACTCTAGGTACAAAACCTTTAAAAAATCTGAAGAATTATATTTATACAGGTAATCTCACATGGAAGAGAAACCTTGTTGAAATGAACCATATCACAAAACAATAAGTATAATTTATTCCTGTCAATTTTTTTAAAATATGAATTTACTTAAAAATGACTAGATTTTGATTAAAATTCATCTTGTTGCAGAGCTTAATGTCCTTAACGATAGTAAATAAGCTATATAGTGTGTCCCTGGTTTAACATCACTTTGATTACCATTGATTCGCATTAACATCATTCTGACTCGGCACTGAAATAACGCATGGAAAAAATACTGCGTAGATGACTCTCATGCTTATCTGTTATGCAGCGCTTCTCCACTTGCAGCAGATTGCATTATTTGAGTGGAAAAACTGTTTTGGATTGATGTATCTCTCTATAATTTAAAAATATTTTGAGACACTACACCGGCATATATATATTGGTTACTCGATCTCCTCGCTGATGAAGGGCTATTTACCTGAATCCAAGACGACCTTTTAGCAGACCATCAAAAAAGAAAAAAAAAATTATGACCTAATTTCTCACGGAATGTATTTGGTGTATATTTTGAACACGTATTTAGTTTAGGTATATTAGTTTGTTCATTAATTTAAATGATTTGTTTCAAATTTTTGTTTGAAAAAAAGAATTTTTTAAATGCATTTTAAAAATTAAGACCAATTGAATTCCAGATCGTAAGTTTGCAATGAAAAATTTCTGTAGATACAATTATTAGATCATGTGTTTTATTTAAAAAAAAAAAAACACGATTAAATGCATAATCATACTTCCTACGGTCCTATGACAGCTTGCCACAGTCAGTTTGTCACGCATCAATTTATCACATAAAACATTTGTTGCGCATCAATACATCGCACGACAAGCTCATTGCACATCAATTCATCTCTCGACAAATTTGTCGTGATATACCATGGCTGGTGAATGGCAGGGGGAGACAATTTTCAATAAATAACTTTGCCAAAAGTGTTTCCTCCTACTGTGTCTCGCCTTCCAATTTTTCTCGCAACGAAATTGTCATGAGATGAATTTGTTTAGCGATGTATTGACACGCAATGAGTTTGTCGTGTGATGCATTGATGTGTGACAAGGTTGTCGTGTGACAAATTAAAGTGCCACGAATAGAAGCATGAGGAATTGACCACGATGTATTGACGATACACCACCTTTTTGAACTTTGCGAATAATTGGTTCTGGGAAACTGACATGAAATGCAAGTCCTATTTTCTCATAAGATGCCATGTTATTACGAGAGAGTGGTTCCCAGCCAACATAAAAAATTCACTTTTCTATCATAAATAATGCAGTTTAACAGAAAATAATAAAAAACGTAACCGCAAATGAAAAACTTTGCTTTATAAATTTAAAAAATACTTTTAATTACCTTTAGAACGTGTAATAGCAAATGAAAACCCAGCATAACAAAGCGATTACACTTCTTTCCGCACTTGAACAGTTTACCTGCACAAAATTTTGCATGCGATTTTCGATTTCTTTTGTTCATTCTAAGGAAATGGTTTATTTTAAATTGGACTACTGAAATGGAATGTTGAATACAACATGCACAAATGTTTTCCTGAATTCTGCAACACACATTTTCAAACCGCAAAAAAAAACACGAGCATTGAAAAGTTGTTCCATTTCTTTTACTAATTATGTTATAAATGCATAACAGAAAATCAAAATCTAGCATAATAAAGTTATAACATTTCTTTTAGTAATCACGTTCGAAATACACGGCAGAAAATCTTACGTTACAAGATGATAGCAATTCTTAGATTTACATTCAAAATTCCTAATAAACAATGAAAACCTAACAAAACAACAGTTCCTTAAATTACATTCAAATTACAAAGATAATAGCATTAAATATTTTGGTCAAAAACCAGCAACCTCGTACGCGAAGAAGGAGTATTTTCAATGTCATACTCTTAAAAGTTGTGAAAAACTAAACGCGCAGGATGCTTTTTCATTAGTCAATAATTTCTAATTTGGCCACTAGATGCCAGCAACTTCGACTATTATCGAATATAGCGCTGTTGGCAGTTAGTTTTAAACTGAGCTACAAAAGAATTAAGTCGACGGTTATCACGTTTCTTTACTTTGAAAACTGTTAATAATAAGCATTATAAATATAGTAATCATGTCCATTTCCAGGGTGCTAAAGTTTAAAATGAACTTAGAAACAAAAAATTGAGGGAGTTAACGCTTATTGGAATCGTAAACATGTGACGCGAAATGCAAGCGAAACACAAGTAATGGTCATAAAAAATTTTGTCGGTCTTAATTCGCGAACCGCAAGCATGCGAAGTTCAAATAGGTGGTATATACGATTTCATACTCAAATTTAAGACGACGCCCGATTTTCGCATGCTGAAATTTGAAAAAAAAACCTTGTCTTGGATTTGGGTAAATACGGTAGGTCTTGTATGGGACAGATTGGTTTGGGTGGCATACAGAAAGGTAGGTAAAATATATACTGATTTTGTATATTATCTCGCATTTTACTGTTATTAATTGTATATCTGTGTATATATTTAGCAGTCCCTCTTACATAGAAATCCAAGCCCTAGTGATGAGACAAATTTGAATTTTCACTTGTGTCAATCTAGATATATTTTATGTTTGGAAAATTATGGTTTTAATTTCATGGTAAATTAAACTTTATTATTTATAATTTATTTAATTTTTTGTTGTACATTAAGATCTTCAGGCAGAGTTAGATGAAGATGAGAAGAAATGGTTACGTCTCATGTCTCTGGCAACGAGCATCTACAATGACCACATTAAACTGGTCGAAGAACAGCTCAATGAAGCTGAAGTTATATATCAAAATTGGTAAGGGATTTTTAATGAAATTCTTTTGTTTTCTACAATCAACATTTTCTTGATAGTGTTTTTGGTCTTTATTTGTGCATACTATTATGCCAACAAACCTTTTTCTAATTTTTATGAAATGTTATGTTGAAGGCTGGAAGGAGTAATAAACAAATGCATACCAGAAGATGTCATTGTTAGTGGAAAGAATTTCAAACAGTGGAATCATGAAATTCAACCTGCCGCATCAAAAATAACAGCTACATGAGTGGATATTGGAAGCAGTAAAAATGAGTGCCTTAAATTTGAAAGTTTAACAAAGGTGATGACTCTCCTTTTCTCTTTAAAATTCTCACTTATTCTTATTCTCTAATTGAATAATTTTTCTTTTGATAGTAAAAGTTTACATTATGAGGTCTTTTAATTTTGCAACATTATTGCCTTATTCAACTCAAAACTGGCATTTTGAAGACTGAAACTCCAACTTGAACCATTGCATTTAATGTTTATTGGATGACAAACAGTAAAACCTTAAAAATCTAATGAAACTAATAATGTTTTGCTGAAAAATTTTCCGTGCTATATGAAGAAAGAAGTAAACAAATTACCTACTTAGTAACAATTTCACTTTAATGCAAGTTAGGTTTTATTGCTGTGCAACATACTCAGATGCCTGAGGATGTTGCATTGCAATGAAACCCTTTAAACTTAAAAAGTATATTCTACTTACATTCCAGAAATTGCTACTTGGTGCATCCAAGTATGAAGGGCAACAACTTCCCCAGAAATTTACTGAATGTATGGATAATTCACAGAGCCTATGGACATCCAATTCAAAGATTTGTACAGGATAAAACTTGGCCCAATGGAGAGGCATTAATCTACATGCTGTTGATTTTTTTCTCCTTACTGGTGACTCTGCATTAGTCTTTTTTCTATGTAGTTCTTATTTTCAACTCCTTATTTTTTTTAAGTAATCCTACTTCAGTTAACAACCAGCAATGTATTTTCAATGTCCTTGATTAAAAGGGCTTAGAATCCTCCTCCACTTCTTGACTGTATTGTGAGCAAGGCATTCCATAGCTTCTGATACTGCTAAATTAAGAAAAATAAAATAGCCTTGTAGAAAAGATATCGAATGTTTGCATTGTTATTTATTAATATTTTAGTGTTTGGATCTCCTATTTCAGGAATGAAAACTTCTCTAATGTTGTCTATGTTATCAGTAGAGATATTAAAAGACAATATTATCTTTGCAATGGATTCTCTTGTGCACTACCACAGTATTCACATTTAAAATGTATTATTTTTGTAAATATATCTCCATTAAAGAGAATGTAATAACTAGGCTGACAAATGTTTCTTATATTTTATCTCTTAATTTAAGACAAAAAACCAGTAGAAAGTAGAAGATTGGGCCACGACACAGAGTGGATAAAAAAGAAAGATCACTGTTTCAGTTTGAGAGGTGATCAGAAAATAACACAAACTAATGTCTCTCCACAGAGTCTATCCTCATTTTTTTGTTGCAAGTCGTAACATGTCACTACATATCTCATGCAAATTCAGTTCAGTATGTGTCTGTCATTTACTTGTTAGTTATTCTACAGGACTTGTAGAGTGAAGTAATGTTCAATGTGCCATCATAGATTTACAAGTAAAATGAAAATGTGCAATTAAATTTTATCTGCAGTGATGAATTAAAGGGGTTACTCATGGTGCACACCAGGTTTCTTGTCAAATAAAGGGTCCAAAAAATGTTTGTATGCATAATTTCAGAAATATTAAGTATCTATCTCAATTTCAAAATAAGCAAGAAAAATGCATTTTCTGCAGTGCAAATTTATTCTCATTGGATGGAGCTTTCATTGGTTTGCTGTAATTTGGATCTTCGTCTTTACTTATGCTGCACATAGAGCACTTGTACTAAAGTGTTTGATGCTTAGCTTATTTTTCTATAACAAATTTATTGTTAAAAATTGTCTATTGTTGACCAATTTTTTATATAGTATATCATGCCTTATAAGTTGACTTCAATTTTTAGGTAAAATAATGGACCATATTTTTCGGCATATAAGACAAGGTTTTTTAGGTTTTTCAGAAAAAAAGTATTTTGTTTCACTGAGGCATTTAGAAAGAGCCATGTCATGTATCATTTCCAGCCATGATTAAGTCATATCTGGCAACATTTACAGAAAATATTACGGCATGATAACATTTAAATATAACATTTTAGGTAAACTTAATTAATAAAAGTAAATAGTGATGATCTAAAACATAATTGCTTGGAGACTTGTATAGCTAAATGTACCCCTGTGTGAACTCTGCAGTCATATAAATTAAGCTGTTGGAGTATGCTGTACATGTCACACATATAAGTACCCTTTACTGACAGTACTTACTTAAACTTAAGTGCAAGATGATATTTTAATTTAATGGGATAAATAATAAATGGAATACATATGTAATAGCAATACATATGCTCAACTAGTCCTTTTTCTTCTCTTCTTTTTGCCTTATACATAACGATTTTGACTGATACAGCAATACCAAACTTCCTCTGTTCTACTATCCATCACGTCCTCTTCTAGTTGTGGCCATGTAGGACCAAGCTTAAGAAGACTATGTTTCTCTTATCCTGTCAGCTTCCTCATTTTCTCCATTCACAAATCATTCATTTCTGTGGGAGGTGGACCAAAATGACGTGCTGCTGCTCAGTTTCCATGCATTTTTGCATATTTAATCATATGAAGCTTATAGGTAATAATGTAGGCATATCTTTTCATGCTTGTAGTCTGGACCCCTCCTCCCCGTTGGACAGATATTTGTGGAATCTGCGATAACCATGCTACATACTTGCTATGTTGCCTCTTGCTACGCTGCCACTTGCTGCGTTGAGTTATGAGAACTAAAAACTTTATAAAAGTTTATATTATTTGAATAGGACTTTTATTTAATTAATTGCTGGAAATTGGTTTTGGCCTCAGACCTCCCCCCAAAATAAATTTCTGGGTATGTGCATGCATGTAACGTTATTTATCCAAGATATGTATAAAATATTTATGACATCTACAGGAATTCTATTGTTCCGTGGCATTAATCACGCTATTCAATGGGCTCATTAGGAACTAAAACATCGCAAATGCACAAAAATTGTAGTCACTGTGAGCAGACATGTATTAAAGCGCAATAATGAAAATGTGTCCCAGGAATTCATGTTGCATAAAGTTTTACTGTATATATTAACAATTTTTTCACTATCTATCATTAATAATGTATATTTTAATGTTTTTGCAATGAATGACTGTCAATTATTCCATTTTGGATATGAGGGTGTTCATTAGTGTCAGTATTGAGAAGAGTAATAATCTTACTTTTGGGATATAAGATTTTGGGGATCATTTTTCTTATATGCCAAAAAATACGGAATTGCACTTCTGAGAGCATTCAGCCTCTTCAATAATTTAACTTTTAATAATGACAGTATTGGTTCTTTATTGATGGTGGCATGGATAATTTAGAATGGAGGCCACATTTGAGACAGCTTCTTTTATTATTATAGATTGCCTACGTTCTAGGTGCGAGCTGGAAAACCACGGCTACTAGGAACCGCAGTTGGGGAGGGATTACTGTATTTATTTTTTTTCATTACCATCGTATTGTTTATCATTACTAAGGTATTGTTCAAACTTCAAAGTAGCATTGAAATTTCATGTGGACAGATGCAACACCTAATTATAATCCCAGTTAACCATATGCAATTACATGTAACCAACAACAATGCAAATCACCTAGATGACGAAAGATTTTCATGTAAAAATATGTCAAATTTTTGCATTAAAACTAATATGTGGACCAATTCTCTAAAATCAATGGCAGGAAAACAAAATTTCATTCTTTCAGGTGTTTGTTGTTTCGAGTATCAAATTTCTATGATGATTTTAAGTAATTTTGGTATGCAAATGATTAAGATGCTACACTCATCTTGATGTTATTCAAATGAAGAAAATAGCTACTCCTAGAATCAACCCATGACTTCAATGTAAACAGCGAGCAGCCTAAAATTTAAGTGGCATTGCCCAGCAATTTCTGAAAGTTTGATCGCAAAAGAATGCAAGATTTTTGAGTTATAAGCAGTTTTCTCATTCTCACATATAACTCCATACAGCATTGGCACAAAAATACAGAAGTAGGCTATTATTTTATTAAGAATGGTTTCATTAATATCTCCATTTTAAGTTTTCAATGTACTCAATTATTTGAAAAATTAACTCTTCCTTTACTTTCATAGATGTAATTAAATATGGTTAAAAACTATGTAATTTATATTTAAAACTTTGTGTTAGTTTAATTTTAAAGATACGATACATAGCAGCAACATTACATTTGAATCAAACATGTAAACAGACTTAAAATTGCAATTTATCTCATAACTCGCTGACAAGGCAGATATGATGGTCACTCGTAGAAACTGGTCGATAATTGTTGTTATGTAGAAGTAGTACAAAGTTTTTATAAACAATGCAATTTGTTTCATTTTTGTGCAAATTATGCCCATTCCATGTAATTTATCTGGTTGATCAAGCTTTTCTTTCTCAAAAATTATTAAACCTGGTGGGCATAGGGCAGGGCTATTCAATTAATATGTTGAGAGGGCCACTTTAGGAAGGTTCAACATAATTATATATTTTTTATTTACAAATTAGGTATTAATATATTTAGACTTGTTTCATAAGTGGGGTTAGAAAAAAACTCAATTAAGTAAGCAAGAAATACCATATATATAATATACACACACACACACAATATACAGGGTATTTCAGGAGGAATCTGCAATACTGTAGGAGCGTTTTTTATGGCCCAAACTAAGAAAAAAATTTCGTATAAACATGGGTCCAGAAATGCCTCGTTTGGCTGGTAGGAGCAACAAATACGAGTGTTATAGCACTGGTAGACATGTTGCATTGTTGTCATTCTTGTCATTATTAATTAAAGTTTCCGTGTTTACATCAGTGTTATTTACTCTCGGTTTTAACATTACATTTTATGTGTTATTTACCTACATTTGTGTGCACATTCCTTTTGTTTTTGCACTGAAAACAATGCCATTTCAGTTCACAAAGGAGGAATATGCGGACATGCATTTTATTTATGGGTATTGTGATGGCAATATAGCAGCTGCCATTCACGAATATCAACAGTGGTTCCCTAGCCGCAGGATCCCAAATCGACAAGTGTTTACAGCTACACACAATTACGAGAGACTAGATCATTCATAATGAAATCAGAACGCAGGCAGGCTTCTCAAGAAGACACTATTCCTGCTATACAATGTAGCCCGTCAGTGAGTACTCAGAGGTTATCTGCATGCCTAGCAATCCCCCATGTAACAGTATGGAGAACTTTATGTTCTGAGGGTTTCTATCCTTACCATCCTCAACCTGTTCAGCATCTTCAAGGAGATTATGGTGTGCGATTAAATTTTTGTCAATGGCTAATTGCAAACAATGAACTTTGCTAACATTTTGTTCACCGACGAAGCAACATTCACTCATGATGGGGTGAATAATACCAGGAACACACATGCTTGGGCTGAGGATAATCTTCATGAAACAGTTGAGACTAACTTCCAATATCATTTTTCATTCAATGTCTGGTGTGGCATCATTGGCAACCAGCTGATTGGACCTATGTGCCACTCCTTTTAGACGATGTTCCATTAGCAACACGAGCCCAGATGTATCTGCAGCACGATGGAGCTCCAGCTCATTTTCATCATCGTGTGTCACTATCTCAATCATGTGTATCCCAATCGTTGGAGGCCCACACTCCTGGCCAGCACGATCTCCGGATTTAAATCCACTGGATTATTTTCTGTGGGGGCACACGAAGATGCTAGCTAGTCTATGTGCAAAAATCCGGAAATCCAGATGCACTTACAAACAAATCACTGATGCTGCAGGTCAAATTCGAAACAACCAACAGATGTTGGAGGATGCAACCACATCTCGACTGCGTCATGCTGAAATGTGTATCGAGGTTGCAGGTGGACATTTTGAGCAATTAATGTAACTTTGTATTGTTAATTTATCCTTAAATAAAGAAGTATTTAATTTCAGTGTTCAGTGTTGTTGATTAGCCTAAAGAGTTATTAGATTTTTACAAAACTTTTAGCCTGTTACAGCATCATCACCTGATAATGCTGTAACAGGCAAAACCGGTCATATATTAAAATTGTTAGTGGAAATTTACAAGTTTTTTTCTTTTTCATTTAAATATTACAGAAACGATATTACTCTTTGAGAGAACACTGGTGCTGACTCAAGACAATCAAATATAATATAATAGTTATGTAAATGGCAGAATACTGACAAATATATTGTAGCAAGAATAATACAAAATAGGAATACTACACTTTGGAGGAATAATAATTGATACGAAAACCAGGAACGATTGCAGGGATGAATCATGACGGCTGCTCTCATTCAGCACACCTCTTTCTCCTATCTCCTGCGCTCCATGGTTCCGGGCTTCTCTAGCGATCACCAGTCACCTTCTCTCAAATCTCTCTCTGGTCTTACTCTGTGCCATTCCACTCTCTTGGCATCGCCAGAAACTCGAGGTTCAGGATTCTCTCAACATGAGGGCATTTCTCTTGCAAAAGTTTATTGGCTGATTTTGCCGATCACAGCGTAATCTTCTGGCATAATGTCTGTCAGCTATATAAAGGGCATTGCAGAAATGCTGTCATTCGCGTGGATGCTCAAGTTCGTGTGATGCTTGAGTTCAGACAAGAAAACATTCGACGGACACAAAAACTGAGGGGGACACAAATCACTGCAACAGGGTGTCTACAAATGATCTTTACAATATTAATATGTTACTAGGATGTCCGTTGCAACTTCGCTTGCAAAGAAATCAATAGAAATTAGTTATATATGTGCTAAAATTTGTTAATATTTATTACTTATGTATTTGAAAAGATTAATCAATTCTATTGTTATTTCATATTTTATTTACTGTATATGCTCATGTATAATGCACAGTTTGAAGACTAAATTTTTAGGTACTAAAGTACGGGTGCACATTATACACGGGTAACACTTCTGTGCAGTTAAAATAAAAATAAGTGTTACATATAGTTTGATATATTTAAAATAAATTGATGTGTTTAAACTTCATTGAACATTTAACCTTGAAGCCTGAACCGTTTTGCCTTTTAAACAAATTTCCGCAACTCAGGATTTTCGGATTCGAAAAATTTATTTTAGGAGGTTTTTACGTCATTTCGGATTTGTGTAAGTCAAATCTTGCATTAGCTGTGGAAGGTCTGTATTTATTTATAGTACTCGAGTTAATACCTATCATGGCAATATAATTCTAAAATTTTCTTCTTATACCCCTCAAAATCTAGTGGGCGTTATAAACGGTATATGAAAAATTCTGGATTTTTTGGCAACAAATATGGGTGCATGTTATACACGAGTATATATGGTGTTTCACGTGGTTGCGTATGAACATTGGGGGAAAGAGGGGAAGAGAGAGGGGCTTAGATAGAACTTAAGGTAGAGCAGTGGTTCCCAACATTGGGTCCCTGGGCTATGAGGGTTCTGTGGCAGCTAAAAGGTTGGTAAGTCAACATCAATAAAGTGGCCCTACCAAGGCTATAAGCTATGTTCATAATTTCAAAAGGTCCCTATGTAATTCATGCATTTACCTGCATTAAGACTGCCTGAAAGAGGGGCAGAAATAGAGCAACGATTCCCAACTGGGGTCCTCAGACTAAAAAGGGCCCCTGGGAGTGAGAAAAGGTCAGGAACTACTGATATAGAGGACAAATTTCTCTTTTATGTGGCAACCAACACTCAACCTTTGTTACAAAATTAATTATATAGATAAGTTGAACAGTAATAATGTACTCTTTGTGAAACTTTTCGAGTTGCTCTTTCAAATGATTTTATTTGTATAACAGTAACTTGAACATACTCTGTATAATACAACATTAAAAGCATAAAGACCATTTGTAGACACCCTGTATATTCTCTTTATTTATAAAATTTTTTCTCAAATATTTTTACCCAAATATCAGGAAATTCTAGTATAAAATAAAAACCATACAGCCAATACTTTTGATCTGAAATAAACTTTTTATTTTAAAAATATCATAGAATTTATTGCTCCTAAATAAAATAATTTTATTGAACAGTATAAGAAATTAAATAATATGATTATTAGAAAAGTAACCAACTCATTCAATGTCTATTTAGTTGATAAATTTATAAAATACATAAATGATAAATTTATTTAATTTGCTTACCCTTGTTAAATCCTGAAACTACTGGAAAACTAGTTTGCCTAATTTTTATAATCCTGATAATATGTAGGATCTGGCACAGGGCATTTAAATGATTGACATGGGTTACAGTTACAAGAAAAAATAACCACAGATTTTTCTAAATAACTGCAGCTTGTATCCTCCAGGGAGTGTGGAGTTATTTTCTGTGTTATCAAACTGTAAAGTCCTTTTCCCTTGGATTCAAAGCTTTCTCTTTGGTATACTAAGATAGTGTTTATTCACATTTTACAAGTCTTTTCCCAGTCGTTCTATCTCCTGCACTATGAACTCCATATGAGCGTATGATGGAGGAGGGTGGCATGTAGTGACCAAGCGGAAGAAATTTCTAAGGCTTTTGTGGGACATTGGCTGGTAGCCTAACATGAGACTTCCTTCCAAAATCATTCTTTCCTTGAGATGTGGAGCCACCTGTCATTTTGGGACAAAATATTGAACTTTAGATGATTTAATTTTAAGAATTTGCCACATATTAATATATTTATAATATGATAAGAGGTGAAGCCCCTAATTGACAAACTCGATAAACCTTTGAGACAGGCTATCAATTCAATATCAAGTTTTAGGCATAACATAAATTGTTTAACTTCATGTTTTCAAATAGCTCAGCCCATCGTTCATTTAAAGAAGATACGATTTTATATGTAGACCAAAGTGAAAAATGCAGTGATAAAATTTAAATCTGAAACTGTAGCAATCCATAAATTTTTGGATCCTTGATATTTCTGTTTCTTTGAACTAAAATTCTCAGATTGTTTTTTTTATTTCTAGAAAAAAACTCGGCTAAAATTATGCTTGCCTACTAGATTTATCTTTTAGCTGTATTAAATGTTTTTCCATTTTAAAGCCATAAATTAATGAAATTTATTTGTTAAAAATGGGCTATCTATTATTCACCATATAAAAAAATGTTGATTTCAAATACAGGCAACTCCCAGTTTTCCACATTAATTATGGGGAACAGTATTGCAGAAAATCAATAATCTCTTAAATATAGTTTTTAAATGTATTTGTTTTTAAATTTGATTAATAGTGTGTCTAACATTTGTAACTAGTGAAAAATGTAGAACCCTCCTAATAACTATACAAAATAGTAAAAAGGAAATACATACACACCGGTTTAGGGGAAATTACTCCATACTAGGGACCGAATACTCATACAATCTCACACACTCCAGGTTTAGGGACCGTTTTCTCACACATCCATGAAACACAAGCAGTCAACCACACACATGTACTTTCTTTTAAACAAGAAGTCCAGACCAGGACAAATGCAGGCTGGTTTCCCATAGTTGACAACCCGTAGATTAATTATATTGACTGGAAATGTTTCTGTATGTGTTAGTCATTCCAAGGAATTCTCATACCATGAATACCACTTGTAGTTTATCAATGATAGAGAAAAATTGGAAAACAAATTAATAGAGCATTATCAGCTTTAAAATACTAAGAGCAATGTCAAAATCTCTCTCTGACATATTTTGCATGTATGTTTTTAATAAACAAATTTAATAAATATTACCATTTATACACTGATATGTATGGATCAACTGTCCATTGCTGAAGAGTAGTTAAGTGGAAAAGAAAATAACCCATTTGTTCACTCATCTATGCTCAAGCTGAGTTTGATAACAATCATCTCCATGGCAACAATCCGATAAAATGCGATTTAAAATGCAAAATCGTTGTGTTAATAGAAATTCAAGAAAATCTATTATCTAAATTCTGTGATAAGAATTACAATCTACATTCTTTTCCCCTTAGAACAGTATAAACTTTGCTCCGATATCACAATTTTAAGATATTTTAAATTATTGAAGAAAACATCTCTGCACAATGGATTTGAGACTTTCTATGTAAAACAAATACGGGAAAAAACGTTTCTGCAATCGAACCCAGGACTTCAATCTTCGACAAATAAAATATAGCCCGGAGGTGGGCTGTGGCAGCACGAGCCTCATAACATGTTTCATGAAAATCGGTCCATTGATGCAAAAGTTGTTAGTATTATTATGTTATATCCTCATCTGTAAGAGTTGTCGCTATATAATGACAACATATAGGAGGATACAAATGTTTAGGCACTTCCAGATGAGCTGGAGATTCGAAATATTTTTCTTAGGTAGAATTTTGTGCAAAACCAACTAGAAAAAACGAAAATCTTGAAAAAGTGCAACAATGCGGCCGCTAAAAATTCGCAATTTTTTAAACAAATTTTCAAGGTTTATGTATTTCCGCGTATGCTGCAGAGTTGAAATTTTTATTGTAAGTAGAATTCCTAAAAAAACGGAATAGGGATTATACAAATTTTCATATTTTAATTTGTGTGGCAGTTAAAAATTCTATAAGTTTAAACAAATGGATAACTGTTTAGGTACTACGAGATTAGCTAGGAAGCTGAAATTTTCAAATTATTTACAGAATAGCAAATTTGCACAAATTTAGATTTCAATTTTACCATATATGAATTGTGGCGGCCGTTAAAAATTATTTAAATTTAAACAATTAGAAAAATATTAATATACTTCTAAAAATGATACAACTTAAAAATTTGGCTAATATGTGTAGCATTAGCACCCCATAATGGAGAAAGTGTAAAATTTTTAAAATTGCAACATTTGGGGATTTTTTTAACCTATTATTTTTACGTGTGGGAAAAACGAAAATCGCCGCAGAGGTGAAATATTTAGAATTTATAGAATATTTGTAATGATGAAATATCTGTCTGAAAAATTAATGTTTTTTCAAGGTGAGATGAAATGTTTGCAGTATGCAAGCACCAACTACTAGTGTTATATATATATATATATATATATATATATATATATATATATATTTATATATATATTATAATATTTTACTGTAATTGAATGATTCACACATATTACATTGTTTTAGTCTACCTGGGGCACAGGTCAGCATCAGTTTTCGGCACAATAATGTATGTTTAGGCATTCACTTTTTACTTTCTCCGTATATGTAATATAGAGGAAAGTATTGTTTTCATGAAAAAAATCGACTTCGAGATGGAAATACACGTTTTGAGGTCCCCTGAACACGTTTTGATAATTTTCTCGATGATGTCTGTGTGTGTATGTGATAGCTCTTTGTGGGTGCTCTAACTCAACAACTATTAATCAGGTCAACGCAAAGTTTTATATTTAACGTTTTTATAGAAATCACAAGAACTGATTAGTTTTTGGTAAAAACCAATCAACAGGAAGTGGGTGTTTACTCTTTTCACTTATCTGTTATTTTGACATATTTGCTTTAATATTTGATAAATGTAAAAATGTATTGCAATAAAAGTTGTAGTAAATTTAATTTTCTACAACCTTTGTTTGAAACATTTTCCCATTTTTAGCTGCCACCACTACGCCACCTACCGATGACTGTTGTTAACAATTGATGCTTAGTTACGTCTTAGTAACACTCCTTTTTCTTTTCTTAATTGTTGGAGCTTTGTGACTATATCCAATATCAGAAGGCTATGGTTTAAGTTTATTTCTGTTCTTTGTAAAGTCTAAAATTTTCTCGCAGTTTCTTAAAATATTTATTATCATTTAACCTATTTGGAATTTTTAGAAATATAGATATGGAGCAAGTCATGTGGTGGCCACATCAGATTTTTGTATAAGTGGATCCATTCTTTCACTTAAATAATTTTAGTGAAAACTTTTCAAACGAAATCAGAGTCCTATATAGTTCAAGTTTTGAAATATAAACACTGAAGTAAACATTTAAATTAGCTGCAAACAAAGTCAAAGTTCTATGTGATCAAAGTTTTGAATAAAACTAGGAAATAAGAATCTCAGTAACAAGTAGCTGACTTGATGATAAGGAAATATATATGTGGGATTTTTCCTAATTGGAAATATGTGAGAAACACCCCTATATTCATATGATGCATATGTCATCACATAGTATCATTTTTTACATTTATTGTGATATGCTATAAAATTTATTCAAACTGAAAACTTTCTTTGTGGTCACAAAAACCAAAAGAGTAAAATATGAAACTAATTTCAAGTTAATCATTCATTTTTAGTGATATTAACCTGATATACATATAACTTGAGCAAATTCGAATCATAGGCAAAATGTGACGATAAGAATAAGAAACGTTATTTATTTTTCTTTAAAACGGTCCAGTTCTGAAGATGGTAAGTCAATTCTTTCTAATTTTCATTTGCAAAAAAGTAAAAGCCTATAAATCGAAAAATCAATTTTTACGTGTTATCTTATGGAAAATAGAAATTATTTACTCGAGTCGAATCTGGGTCTTTTTTAGGCATTAAAAAATAAACATTGTTCGCTTGAGTTGAGTTTCTATCTTAATTCTAACTAATTTTAAAATGCAAATAAAAAATGTGCTACACTTATACTCAGCATAACAGCTGAACCTTGTACGAAAACATACCTAGGTGTTTTATTCATTAAGATGATGTTTAGTTTGTGCAGAAAGAAGTGCCTAGGAATTAACAGAATCCTGGGGATCTTTTGTTACTTATTTAATGTTTATTTGCTATTACCTTATTAATATATGTTTTGTGTAATATATTTACTCGATTCTAAGATGCACATTTTTTCACTTTTTATTGTCTCTGAAATTGGGTTGCGTCTTACATTCGATGGTGTCTGTAGGATTTTTTTCCGAAAAACGGTAGCATTAAGTATTCCAATTATTTTGATAAAATGTTATTTCTTTATAAGGTATGCATTTTATTTGTACTGAATGTTTGACCGACATGAAGATCTCATGGCTGAAAAAAATTCAAGAACAAAATCAAAAGATTGAAAAAAATACTTATCTCAGGTATCTCCAATATCCACCACAAAAAGGTTATGCATCATGGCCAAAATCCACATTTCGTTTTTCATAACCTTGTTGTGACTACTGGAGATACCTGAGATAAGTACTTTTTTAATCCAGTGATTTTTAAGTGCCTGTTCTTGACATGAAGATATTTTGGTACTTTTCTGTTTGAACCCCCACTCGAGTTTTTCTATTTTTTCATTTCGCTGCGCAGTTCCTTTTTTTCGCTTGGGTTGGTAACACTAACTAAACTAAATTTGAACGTGAAGGAATTACAAGGAGCAGTACTCCATTGGAACTCGGCTGGGCCAGGGAAGGGAAATTAGAACATGAAGAAACGTTTTACTCGACCCATACGGGCTGGGTAAGTTGGTTGAAGGGTTATTGGTTCCTCTCTACGTTCACTGTGTTCCCCTCTCGGGTTGGGAAGCATTCATCTTAATATATACCAGTCTTGTTACCAACCCAAGAGAAAAAAAGGAACATTGCGCAGCGAAATGAAAAAGTAGAAAAACTCGAGTGGGGGTCAAACGGAAAAGTACCGATATTTTTTGAGAATAATAATTGGAATGGGAGATGCTGTCATTTAAATCCACAATTTTCTTTTAACATAAAACTATTTGATTTACCTTTTCTATCTCATCCCACCATGAAGGGGATTCTGGAATTCCTCTTAGTCTTGGTGGAATGAACCAGAAGCAAATATTTGTGCATTCAAAGGATGGAAGGACTGTTCGGAAGCCAGGATGATCACTTATAAGATTTAAAAAGTACCTGAGGAGAGGACATAAGTGTTGAGATATCATCAGTATTTTACCAAAGAAACCCTTTTATCTAGCTCATGCATTAATAACTAAATAATCCACACACAAGAAACAGAAGAAATAGCTGGAAAATTACGGTTCAATGTTTCTATCTAATCAAGTTTAATATGAAATTTGAAAGGAGATAAAATATTAGTGTTCACAATAAAATACTTTCTAACTTCCATATTTTCCAGTGTATAAGATGCACTCCTAAAAATAAGGCCATTTTCCAGGTTTTAAAATTTTTACTCATAAAAAGAGATTTGTTTGGATTATGGCATAAGATTCAGCAGTGGTTAAAAAACGACATAAATAATTTAATTATTGGTTTAAAAGCATGTATTAGTTTAATAATTTGGAAAATATACCGTATTTACTTGCATATTTTTTTCCAAATTTTTCATCTCCAGGAGGAGCATGTGGCTTATTCATTCATTCATCATGCTTCTGTCCGAAGACAGGTTTTAACTGAATCGCTGCCTCCATTTCTCTCTCTCCCTAGAAGCCTCTTTTATATCTCTATAAGTATATTATCTAATATTCCTATTCTTTTTCTCCCTCTTCCTCTTCTTCCACTAATTTTGGCTTATATAATACAATAAAAAAGTGAGATGATCATTCAAGTTCTCATATTAAAAGCATTCAAAGCATGGTTTCATCCATAAGGATTAAAATAACAACAGTATTTCGAGGTTTAACAATGCAATGGGTTGGCAAGGAAACATCCCGTTAAAATGGCAATATTTCCCCAAAATATGTGAATTAAATGTTTAACATGAGGAATTTTGAACTGTACGTGGAAAAAGATGAACAGAATACAAAACTATAATTTTTTCTTTAAAATGGTTAAGATCCGAAGATCATAGGTTAATTTATTCTAATTTAGAATTCAAAAAGAATACATGTTGAAAAGTCGAATATTACATGTTATTTTAAGGGAAATGGAAATGTCTTCCTTGGAGTCGAACCCAGGACATTTTTCAAGATTTTTTTTCGTCATCTTAAAATATTTGAATGTAGTATTCCTGCCAAGTTTTTAAAATGTAACTTAATCTTTTATCGAGTTATTCGGATTTTTATAGCATTACAGAAGGAGCCACAAAGGGACAGAAGTAGGCTTTTATAGATTTTAGACAATAACAATAAGAATTCTATAGAATGAATGCAGGCATTTGATGTTGTACGAACTACATATAAAACCTCGCTCTCTTTGCCAAAAACAATGTCGCAAGAATTTCAAAAGTGTGTATATCTAATCTTGAAGTGAAATATCTTATTGGCATTTAAACCTTAGTTGTATAAGACAGCATGATTTTAGAACTCATTTCTGTGGCAAAAAACAGTACACCAGAAAATATGGTAATTCAATCAGCAAAAATAAAACTAATAGAGGGTTTAACATTTACCTTGAACAGTCAATGGCATTCTCCACAAGAGCTCGAAGGCCCTGATCACCTCTTGCAGCCCACATTAGCCATAGTTTAAAAGCATCTACCTTGCGGCCACATTGGATACTCTTATCTCCTGTGTCATATGAGGCATCATAAAACTTGTCTTGTTGAAACAGATAGCTAGCTGCTGCTGAATTACACTTGTGGAGCACTCCCTGTTAAGATCACAATTATAATTGTATGGTATAATTCATGCTTGTATGACATTTAGTTAATTAATAAACAAACTATTTTAAATTCATTTTATAAGAGTTTTATGAAAATTTTCTGTGTATGCAACTGGTAAATATAAAATCTTACACAAAAAAAAAATAAATAAAACTAAGTAATGAAGTTACTGGTAATATTCATCAATGTATAAACAGTGAAGATGGTAATTTTGAGCTGGTTGTGCAAATATTATAATGTTAACTACAAAGATGATAACTGGAAAGTCAATGGTTGCAATGAAGAATTTTGCAGGCGATGTCATCTCATGTAAATTTCTCGAGTTTGACATTTTATTTTCATTGAAGTTGTCATATTCAGTAATGAAGAAAAATTTAGTTTTTCTGATTATTATTTCCTTATTTTACTGAAAGTATTTACATTTATTAGAAAAATAAAGCATTTCTTTAATCTGTTAAGAAACTTAAAATGAAAAAAATAAAATTCACTTTGTAAAAAACTCACTTTATTCAGTAGAAATACGACCCATAGATTTTGTATATAAAAGGTATCACTGCGATATATTGTACCTGAAGATGACATTTAACCATTGAAACCTGAGTCGTGTTTCTACTAAATAAAGTGGGGTTTTTTACAAAGTGAATTTTATTTTCTTTCATTTTAATTATGCAACTTTGCAAAGTTACAGCATAACAAATAAGTTTTACTCTTAAGAAACATTTATGGTGAGCTAATATCTTTTTTATATAGTGAAGATAATAGACTAGTGCTGCATAACCACCCCACTAAATATGTATAACATAACCAAAAGAAGCATAGCTATTCTAACTGCAAAATAATGCCTCTAAGGCTGACCATTTTCTTACTGAGAATGACTACTACTGAATGTACATATTTTACTTCAGGGTCATGGTTAAAATCTAGGTAATACCAACCAAATTTCCTTTCAAACCCTTTTTCCTATGTCCTTGAGGGCTCCATCAAAATGCCCTCTCAAAACTTTAGCTGTAACTTCTTCAAGACTTATTTGCAAGATTTGTCTGTGTATATGAGCACATATTTGCAGTGAGCAGAGCTGGCCAGGAAAATCACTGGGCCTGGTGCAAAGTGCACACCTGGAGTTTCTCATGTGTCAAAAATTTTTTAATATTAAATTTTGATAAATAAAACAACACCTCACTATGACAGTATTCGATTTTTTCTGATTTTTTAATATTATTGTACATCGTAAGTACAACAAATATTTTTTAAAGAGTGCAGGGCCCCTGTAACCTTGGGACCCTGTACAGTCGCACTGTTTGCACTGCGCGACCATCAAGCAGTGAGTAAGTGTGTGATTGAGTGTGTGAATGAGAGTGTGAGTGCATGTGCATACATAATATATAAACTCACCTCATGACGAACTAGGAAGGTTGAGCATTGCAGTGGAGCACCAAGCATCTTGTGTGGATTCCAAGAAACCGAATCTGCCCTATTAAGAGAGGATTACGATTTGATCACATTACTAGAGTAATTTTCAGGCGTTCTTCACCAGCGAAGTGGAAGTAGCAGAACGCCTTATGGGCACATCTCATACATCCGTCTGTCATAACTTTCATCTCCCAAACCACTGGACAGATTTTAATTAAATTAGGTGATCCTTATTAAAATTTATCGCCAATTGTGATTTTGAACTGCATCTGTCAATTAGAACTTCCACTTTACATAAATACTGTAATAAACTTAGGTATAGATTAAAAATTTTATTCAGATTGAGGACGACATTTACCACAAAATAGCCCAGGAGGCCACATAATTATGAGTTACAGTTTCGGAGATAAAAATTAGAGAAAATCCCAAGCATAACATTGCATATTTTATTTACATCAATCGCTAAGACAGTTGTTTCAGCAAGCAACAATTAAATACCATACATTCCTCTCCCAAGCTCTTTTTATACATATTTCCTGTAAAGAATGCTTCTGAAATCTTTGTGTATTCCATTTATGGAGTATACATCTTGTTTATGTTTTACTAAAGTCATTCTGAAAATGCTGGAGGAAGATTCTGCCTTGACTGTGAATTGAATCTCGGTCTTCCACTTGCTGGGTGGATATTCTACCACTAAATTACTGAGAAAGACTAATCCTCCCACTTCAGAATAAGATATTTCACAAGTGCTGAGGTCAGGCTAGTCAAGCTAGTATCACCTTCTCCCAACAAATGTCCTCAACGAGAAATGCCCAAAAAAACATTTAAATCCTAAAGGTGAGATGACCAGATAAATACAAATGAAAGTGTTGATGAAAATTTTATGTTGACATGCAAATGACGTACACGAGAACATTTTGTGTCCAGCATATGGCTGTCTGCATTGAATTTACATCAGCACTTTCACTTGTGTTATACTGAAGTGGTACATTTTTGGCTGAAACCCATTAACCTGTTTGTACCAGAATTATTTTCTAATCATCAAAAAAATATTTAATGGATTAAATATGTTGTAATGAATTCAAATAAATGTATATACATACATAAAATAATGAAATTGATCATGCAATTAGTTTAGAGCAGCTTTTATCGTATGACATTCTAGGCAGTAAACATATCATATTTGATATTCTATGCACTTTGATAAGCAAACTGAATAACAGCAATTATATATTTTTAGATTTTACAAAATGAACACTTACAAAGCCAACTTGATCTATAGGTATTATTGGATAACTATTCCACTGCAACTGAGATGTCAGACACAACGCATGTCCTTGTGAAATATGAAGGAGTAAGGTATTAATAGAGTGCACATATTACTAATAAAATAGAATGGAGTTACTGGAAATATTCAGTTTATTCATACTATAATTATGTATTCTTTATTTTATATCCAAATTTAGGTTGATTCAATTTTTCTTTTGTAACCATCTAGTAAACATCTGATTAAATATTTCAACTTGTCCTTGCAGCTTTGGATTTCTTGGATGGTCAAACTTACGCTTTAATTTAAATTACTTTGTAAACTCAATGAATGAATGAGTAATACTGATGATGTTATTGCTCCCATGGTTTTTAAACTTTTACAGAACACATATTGATGTATACAGAAGAAAGAGCCACTCTAATTTGAATTAGTTCAAAGAAAACCTTTATATGTACACTCGTAAATCTTAAAATCCATAAAAATCTATTTCATCAGATCTAAACAGCTCATCTTAATATTTTTCTTGAATATTAACAGATCATCAAGATGTTCTTCATCAGTAGCAACCTCTTCATCAGACATCATTCTACAAAATATCGTCATCTGTCCCATTTAGTTCATTGGATATATCACATTTCTTAAATGATTTAATCACTGTTTCTGTTTTGATTTCATCCCAAGGCTGTACAACCCATTTGCACAATGTTGCCAGTGTCGGAACTAATAGGGAACCTCCTTTGGTGAATGTTTTTCTCTTATCATTCAATCATTCCACTTTCTTCTCATAATATCTTTAAAATGGTTTATTAATAGAGAAATCAAAAGATTGTACAAGGCTAGTTAGGCCAGTAGGAATCAATGCAATATCAGTATTTTGCATTCTAACTTCTTTAACAATATCACTCACAAGGTGTAATTTAACTCTTAACTACCGACACTTAGTTTTGTCATGCTAATACAGATGCCTCGTCTCACAGACTACTTCATTTTCTCATCCCATATCTCAGTGATAAAGCATGCTAAGAGCACTAAAACTGTTTTTCTTTGTTTAACATCTAATTGCCAAATAGTTTTCCTTTTTGTACAAAAAAATGACCAAACTTAGCCATTTAAATTGGCAATATATGTAAACAGTACCACAAGAAAAGAATGAAAATTTTTGATCCAGTATTTTAAAATATAAATTTGTCTTAAAAATACAAAACTTATTGCAATTGTATGTTTTAAGGGTAAATACATTTTAGCTAAATAGATTACGAGAAAACAAAAATTCGATAAAAATAATTTCACCGAAGCATCATCTGTTAGGCGAACTTAATGACTTTGACAACTGCTGCCACTCAACTGATTGTTTTGAAACACTACAAGCTATAACCAAATACTCCATCTATAGCCATTTGAAGGTACTAGGATGCAGTAGGTTCCAAGATTAGATAATAAAGAGCAACAGCGAATACAAAAAACACATTCACCTCACAGACGAATGGTCAGTAGTTAAGGATTAACCCTAGGAAGCCCAGCATGGGTCTGTGAGGCCCACGAGCGCTTCAGTTTGTAGTTTTCTTGAATTTGTATGGGTGCTGGATGCCAAAGTTTTGTGATATCTTCGTACATATCAATAGAAGGATATCTACCAAAATTCTTGATCATTCATATTGTATAAGCTTAGCATCACTTCAAAAGACTGGAATTGCGGCAAACCAATGTAAAAAACATAATAAATGTGATTGAGTGAAATAGAAATAAAGTTAATAAGCATATAAAAAACAACAACTTGTCTTTAATTCAAGTGGAATGGGAATTTCTGAACAGAGAATGAAGTACAAATAAAGGTGAGAAAAATGCTGTGACCATATTAAAGAACTGTATTATTTAGGAGCATTATTTAAAAAAATTTCAAAAATTAAAATTTTAATCCTGAGATGCCAATTGCGCTATATCGAAAATGCGCTAAAGGAACGTGCACTAAACGAGGCATACCTGTATATATGAAAGTAAAGAACACAGAATAATACGAGTTCATTTTAAGGCTGAAAGAGCATAATACACAACTTGGCAACATTAAGAAATCTGAATTGAAGTTGCACTTATGTTCGGAAAAATACCTACATAAGAACATGATATCACGCGTTGAATGAACAAAGCTGTTGAATGAGTCTCAGGTGGCGAGTGTAGTAACTATACATAAATTAAATGTAAAGAAGTAAATATAGAAAATAATTCAATCAATAGAAAGTATTTATTTTTTATATTTGATGATGTTTTAACTATTATTTTGAAGTTGGTGTTCAGGAAAAATGGACATATTTCAGAATATATTGTTACAAATAATGAATTTAAATAGCTTATTACATTGTTTTACTTATTGTAAATGTACTGAATTATATTTCATTATTGAATCAAATGGATCAATACACACTAGGTAAACTCAAAAATGTCATTCTATTGCTTAGAAGAAAGGAACAACTATCTAAGTTTTACACAAAATTTATTTCACAACCGGTTTTGCTAAAAGATTAGCATCCTCAGGTGAAGCAAGCACTCAAAAGTATTCTATATATCAGGGATCGGTAACCTATGGCATGGGACGAGATTTTACATGGCATGATATTTTAAAGAATTAAAAAGATATGTATTTAAAAGAGTTTTTCTTTGATGTCACTTGCATTTCATATTGTAATGATGCCGCATTATATTGTTAAAATATAAGAATCATCTTTTTGCAAGCATTATGGACAAAATTATGTGAAGGGTGGCACGCGAGTAGGGTCACAGATAGTGAATATTGTTAAAGAGTGGCACTCAACGTGAAAACATTACCAACCCCTGCTATATATAGTAGGTAAATGAAGGGGAGAAAAGCAGAAGAGAAATGGAAGGGAAAGGATGGGGGCGATAACCGTTAAGGATGAAGTAAGAGACTAACCAATGGTGGTGAAGGAGGCGGGTGGGAGAGGTGTGAGGGGAGGGAAGGAAAGAAGCAGAAAATTTTAATGTGTTTACAATTGAATAAATTTGGTTAGACACAAAAGGGGGGAGGGACTTTGAAAAAGAAACTCATTGCTCAGCAAAGTTTTGGACTCAAAAATTACAATTTCCAATTGCTCCAGAGCATCCAACCTGAATCCCTTAGCTTCTACATGTAGCACCTTCAGGATGACATTACTGGTGGGTCAGAGGTCCATCAGATGCTTGACAAAGTATGAGGGATTTTTTTTATGCAAAACAGCTTATGTTCCTTGCACCTTATTCCAAAACTTCTATCGGTGTGGCTGACTATAAATCAGCTTGTAAACCCCAGCTCTTTGAGAGTTGGTCTATAGAATCTTTCACTCTAACAAATATTTTTGCCAAGTTGATTGAGGTGTAGAAGGCATGTCTGAGATCATACCTTAGAAACAATTTTGCCAGTTTATACGTCAAGTTGTCATCATTGGTGAAAAATCCCATTCATCGGCAAAACCAGTCGTGAAATAAATTAGCATGGAAGTTGTTCCTTTCTTCTTAGTATGATTATCACTTACCACAAAGTTGAGCCCAACTTTTAATTTATATTATTGTTCTATTACATCTCAAAAACTTGGGTTGGCTTATACACAAGATATATGAAAAATCAAAATTATTATAAAAAGGTTGGAGGTTGATCTATACATGAGATTGACATATATATGAGCAGAGGCATAGCTGCGAGATATGGTGCCTATGGCAACATTTTAGAAAACACCTTGGTTATGTGGAATATTGTTTTTGTTGCATTCTAATTAAGAAATATAGCATTTTAATTAAATATAAATTTGAAAATTGAGAGTTAAACTAATACTTATTTATGGAAAAATAAACTTTCACATTTTTGTCAGAATGATCAGTGCCTTTTGTAAGGGGCGCCTATGGCATATACCACTTTTGCCATACCATCGTTACGGCACTGTATATGAGTATATATGGTAATCATCTAAAATAATTTGGCACTTATTTATCTAAAAATTATATGCTTTGATCAAGGTTCTAGAGAGGGACAGGAACTAGCAATCCCCCCCTCTTTGGTTTGCTAACAATTAAGTCATAGTGTATTTTCAATTTATCAGCTTCACCTTGGAATAAAGCTGAGGTGCAGTTAAGATATACCAAATTTTATAACTGTACTTGTTAAAATTATGGTTTGAATTTTTCACCTTCAGAGCAAATCCTATTTCATATTAATATGTGTATTAAGAGAATGGTTCTTACCTTTCTATTCCTTTGAGAAGGTTGCTGTGGCTCTTGGAGAAAAGAAAGCTTCCACCCCAACATGCCTGTTAAATGTAAGAAATGTGATGAAAAACTCTTAGAAAATTAGACGTTTTCATTTGCTGCTGTAGCATTGTGGTAGATATAAAAAAAATCTAACATAAGAGTAGAATACTGTTAATTACACACAATGAAGTATATGATTTCATAAAAGATATTACTTATCCAAGGCTCATTTTAGGAAGCTAATGATGAGGGCAGTGTATTTTGAAAGTATATTTATTTTTAATCGCATACAAAAACTAAGTATATCGTGCAAGTTGTTAAGGTTTTCAGAGTCATGGAAATATCTCCAATTTAAATACCATAAAATGTGCCATAAGTCGACCTTGATTTTTTAGCTTGAAAATATGTGTTTAGGCATATACTCACCATGTAAGTCAATCTTATTCTTTCACTTTACAAGTATTTAAAAAAATATTTTTTTCAGTTAAAATCCATGTCCCATACAATCAAGTCTTTGAATAAAACATGAATATAAACATCTTATTTATGTACTGATTAGGAAATGTGTGTAGTCCCAACATTCATGTGACATATATTCAGTGGTGAAAGTAGATTTTTATTCTTACAGGTATGCCTAGGCATTTAAAACATCAGAGGTGGGGATTGGGGTGTCTCAGGGTATTCGTCCGAAAAAAATTCTAAATGTGCATTTTGTACATTAGTTACAAGAATTTAAAAATATGTTAGTTTTTTCACAAGAATTGTGGCAAAGGCCTAAAATGCTATTTTTTAATAATGATGGTTGGTTTATTCATTAAGCGACAAATTTTTCCTAGTTAAATTTGAAAAAATACAAAATTCATCTATTATGTATTTTGAACAGTTTGGATGTCTGTTTGTTCATAGAACTCCTAAACGATAAAAGCTAGAACAACCAAATTTGGTATAATTCATCCTTACACCCTAACGTAGTGAATGATCAAGGTTTGGTCAACCTCATGTTTTTCTTATGGGATTATTTTTGACCCCATTGTTCAATTTCAATACCCCATAAGAATAGCATGGGATTCTGTGCAAGGAAGTCTAAAAATGCTTTTTAAAATGACTTATAATAGAGATACGACTTTTGGATGAAAACAGTTCTATGGATAAAAGAATGAAGTTTATAATTTTCAAATACAGAATTCAAATCCATGCTGAATTCACTTGTTAATCGGTTTTTAATCACAGAAAAGGAGAAGGGGGTATATATACAAGGAGTGACTGTTGGGGAGAGGGGGAAAAAAGTGAAAGGATTTGGAATGGTTAACTGAAAAAGGGGGGAGTGTGGGATGGGACCTAAGTCATTGTTCATAACCGTGTTTTTCTTTTTATGTATGTAGATGCTTTCATATGCATCGAGCTTATTGTATTGGTCGATTGATTTGAGTAAGGATAGGTTTTCTGTGGTTGTATATACCCACTTCTCCTTCCTACACCCCACACTACTGAAGATGACAGCTTAACTGTCGAAACATCGGTATGTAGTTTTAATTTTTTGTTAGAAGTTACTGCGTGAGTGGCTTTTGTATGTTTCTGCGTGTGCGTGTCTCCTTTTGACTTAGGTCCTGTGACAGTGTTTACCAGCAACCTGCAGTGTGAGTATTCTCTTTCTTTTTACGGTGAAGGAGTTTTTGTTTATTTACTATTGTATTGTTTCACCGTGTCTTGCAACCCTCCCTTTTCATTAATGAGAGATTTTTCACAAAGTTGACTGAACACAGTTTTGAATGTAGATCTTGGAATTTTGCTCGTCCCCTTCTGTCTCTTGAATAATCTTGTGAAGCTTCTTTGAAATGTTTAGATAATGCAAGGTAATTCTGCCAAACTGCACTTACTGCTTTCCATGATGAAGCTACCCATTGTACACTGAAAAGACGGCTGATCATTTTAGTACAATATCAAGTTCATTGGCACAGGTTTTGAAGTGGAGTACATTTTTGATGATGGCTATAAAGTGAATATAAGCTGTCCAAAAATGCCCTGATATCAATTGTACCTACAGTGACAGTCAATGCCTGATCCACAGTTAATTCAAGTCTGTAAGACAATGCAATAAAGGTTATTTTGTTGCCATTTGGTTTATTGCCTCTTGGTTCAAGTTCCAGGAGGAATAACATTTAAATATAAGGGTTCCATGATATCACAGTTTGGGAAAACCTGCATTAGACTACAGATTAAAAATGAACTGTACAGGTTAGAAGCAACAAGGAAAAAGAAAGACTAATTTATGCATGGATAACAGAATGATAATACATGTATGTATTGCATAAAATATTTAAGTTCATTAGCAGTTGTATAACATAGTTTATACACAGTTATTTGAGATAGCTACAGTCTTCTGTGTATTTTTCCTTTGGTACAGGAGTATCATTTTCTTGAAATTACATTTTTTCAGTATGAGATGTAATAAAACAACTATGTCACTTCCACACTGGTTTTGTTATGATCGTAGCATCTTCAGGTGAAAAGGTGTATGAAACAGTTCCATATATAGGGAGAGGAAGAAAGGTTGGGTTACACAGAAACCGATTGGATGGTGCTTCAAGAGATGGTTAGGAAAAAGGAAGGGATGAGAAAAGGAAGGCAAAAGCAAAACAAAGTTACAAAGCATGTACAAAATCTTCATGTAAACTTAACAGAAGAGAATAATTAAGGAAAATGAATTCATTTAAAAGAAATGAATCCTTACAATTAATTATCTCTAGCTGCTCTAGAGCATCTAATTTTCGGCCTGTTATTTCTAAGTGAAGAAATTTAAAGTTAAAAGAACTGTGGTGATTAAAGTTTATTAGATTAGAGAATTCAAATTTTTTAAATGGAAGTGTCACTTATGCTCATGAATTCTCTTTTCAAAACTCCTCCCAGTTTAGCCGATGCAATCATCACAAGAAAGTTTATAAACACCACTACTTAAGGACATCTGTATTGGGTCTATAGTATTAAGGAATAATTTAGAAAAGGTAACTGGGGAGTAGAAAGCAGGTTTAAGTTTAAATTTAGGAAAAAGATACAAAAGCAGCATCCTAACCACTACATCACCGGCACCCCTTCTTTGTAACTTTGTTTTGCTTTCGCCTTCCTTTTCCCACCTCTTCCTTTTTCCTAACCGTCTCTTTAAGCACCATCCAATCGCTTTCTCTCCCTATATATGGAGCTGTTTCATACACCTTTTCACCTGAAGATGTTACAATTGTAGCGAAACAGGTTGTTTTAATAAATTGTGTGGAAGTAAGATAGTTGTTTTATTACATCTCATAATGAACAAATTCCACAAGGTTGAGCCTGAATTTATTATTGATACATTTTTTCAATTGATCCTTTCAAAAATGTAAAATTGAAATTTCATTATGTATTTATGAATTGGTTGGCCAATCCCTTCTTCATTGCTTCATTTACTCATTCTGCATCAATCAATTTAGTGCTATCTTTTTCAATCCTCATTCATATTATTCCTGCCTCCTTTTCATTCATCTCTAAATAAATTTTGTTGTAATACAAACCGATTCAGATTAATTCCAGATCATCATCCTCAATTGATCAAAAAAATTAGAAAATTGTCTCTCTCTACCTTTAATTTTATATTACATTTCTACTCCCTCATTAATATCTTAACCCTTAACTGGTGACATGAGGTCTGAGAGAATGAATGAATTAAAAAATGTCAAAATATTAATAATCACCATTCAAAAAATCTGTTATTTATGTTACCTTCCATTATCACGTTTAGCAATCCAATAACAACTTCAGTTTTGCTGCAGGTGTCATAGTATGTGTTTAAAAGAGAAATAAATATGACGAATAGTCTGTGAGACCTCACGTCACTTATTTTGGAAAAAGTCACCCAGTGCACTTAAGCAGTTTTAATAGACTTGGTTGTTGAACAATTTTAGAGAAAGAAATCAAAATCAGATGTCATTTGCTAAAGGTTTTCGCTATTTAATTGTGCTAATAAATAAATTTTACACGCAACCCTTCTCCGGAACTCTGAGATGAATGGTGAATATAGGTGCATTTTGGTCATTCGTTACAGAAAAAAATATTTCCTTGTGCTTGATCTTACACATGTGGATCAGAAAGTTGTTGTAATGCACATAGACAGATGTAGATTGCTATTATTGTATTAATTCTTCCATTTTTCTTCAAATGGTCCATAAGTTTCCAAACTAAAAATGACGTAGGTACTAGTGAAACAAAACTGTTCATATTGAATGCATTATGGCTCACTTGGACACACGTGGGCTGGATCTTTCATAAGAAGGCTATACTTTCATAATACAATATGTGGATACAATGTGTATGTGGAAGATAGCAAGGGGGTAGTGATGAGGCCCTCTCCTTTCTCTTTTTCCCTGCCTTTTCCTGGGTTTTTCCAACCTTTGGATTCCCAATCGCCACACACATTGAGCTGTTTTCTTCACATCTGTCATTTGTTTCTTTTTGGAGTAATTGACCCATCATAAAATGTGGGGGTGAAGCTGCTAAGATCGAGGGTTGGTGACAAAGATAGTAGGAGAGGGGGCAGAGGGGAAAGGAATACACAAAAAAACTTTGTAATGACTGTATAGAAACTGAAGCATAGGGAATTCAAAAAAATATATGATACTTTTCAACCCTTGCAATTTTCTAAAAATACCATGTTCCACTTATAATTTTGGCATTTGTTTATAAGTTTCTGCATTCAATATTAGAAATGGATAATCTTTCTGGACAATTGGACGAACATTTTGAAATAAAATTTGAATTTTCAAAACTATAATTTTTTGTTTATTTTGTCACTATCCAATAAAAATCTAATAATCATTAAAAAAATAAATTTATATTTTGATAAATTTTGTCTCCATAATCAGCCAAGCGCAAGAGACATGAAGAAAAAAATTAATGAATTAAAAATTTACTGTCTCTTTTGAGAAGCACTGAAAAACTAGTTGTCTCTCAGACCTCACGTCACTGGTAATGTTACAAAAATTCCACATCACTGGTTAAGGGTCAAATTGTTGACATACCAAATGCTGGCGTGAATTCCTATATGATCAAGTGCATTTTCTCATAAGCATTTTTCTCCATCTAACGTCATCCCATCTATACACATGGTGTGCATGTGTATGGACATTCGTGTGTGCATTCATGTGTGTTTTTATGAGTTTAACATAGGTTATAGAGAAGGCTTGCAAATTTATGCCCCTTAATGCATTGTTATACCACTCTCCATAGTAATTACAGTGGGCTAGACAGAGCTATACAAACCACGACCAATATGTGACATTCATCATATTAATTCTAATTAATGTCTATCAGTTCTACCAATCACTCCTAGAAAACAACAATGAACTCACATCAACATGGAGCCACAGTCCATTCCTGCTGCATATCTCAGCAATCTCTTCAAGAGGATCAAATGAACCCAGCACAGTTGTCCCAGCTGTTGCCAGGACAAAGAATGGTTTTCCTTTTATCTCTTGAGTCCTATTAGGTGTGTCATAGCCAAAATTTTGTTATTCCAATTGTTTAAGAATGTTTTTAAATTAATTAAATTAAGCATATTTAGTACAAAAGAATTTTAACAAATCAGGATAAAAGAATAAACATTTTTAACTTTGAAAACTGAAATGTTTTCTGTTTCTAAAATTATGCTCTCCAGCATTCCCTGAGAATGGAAGTTATCAAAGCACTTAGATATTTAATATACTAAAGATTTCAAAATTTAGCCACATCCCTAACAGTATTAAAAATGTTTATCTATAACAACATATCTAACATAAGTCCCAAAAGGCCAACAGGGTTGATATAAAAAAGATGTACGATCAAAACTTTCTGATCTGATGTTGTTTTTCCATTAAGGACAACATTAGGAGAAAGCATGTTTGGCATTTAAGTTAACCTAAATTGGTTGGCTGATACCTGCAGAGGCTAATGGCAATGAGGTAAAAATTGGAGAACAGATCTAAAACATTAGACACTTCATTTCTCATGTTAAAATTTATCTTTTATGTGTTAAATAACTGGCTATAGTCATATAACAACATTCATTGGAAACTTGGAATATTTGAAATTGAACATGTCATGCTGAATGATTACATCACTTAAGAGAATTGTACTATAAATATTTCAGACTGCAAAAGCAACTCCTATCTTTATCATTTGTCAACATACCATGGCAAGTCTTCACTAAAATAATCCCACCTCTGTTGGACGCTCCTGATAGCTGATTCCAGCTCCTGCGGTAGCATTCTTCCCCTTTCATCAGTTGGAACTGATATAACATTTTCTGTGCCTATTCCCAGCCAGTTGGCACCTTTTAGAATGGAATAGTGTGCCTATAGATGAAAAGGTGGTCAACAAGTGAGGAAAGAATTACACAGCAATTAGCATAAGGCACCTTTTCTATAGTTTAATAAAAGACCTTGAGCTTTTAAAAAAAAATTCATTTAGCAACATAATCATAAGACTATATGCTTCTGGTAGCTAATCAGAAATTCATTACCTAATTAAACTTTGTAAATCGTAGGAATGAATTTTTCTGAAAACTGCATCAATTGTGGAATTGAGATCAGTAGTTGGTTCTCTTGGTGTTAATAAATCCAATCCAAATCTGGTTTTAAGGAATTCTTTCAACTTGTCCCCTTCATTTTCAAGATGCTTATTCCAATCAGCAGCAATGATAACATTAAATGCATCAAAAACATTTCAACCCTACATATAAAAAATCATCTTGCTAGAATGAATAGTTTTTGAATTGTTAGCAATTGATCTTTGTACCCATCATTTGGTCCAAAGAAACCGATCCTGGATCCACCATTTTTACCATATGTAGCTCTAATGTAGAACTATCTATCATGGAATTTTAGCATTTGTAACTTGTCATTTTGGAGTTATTTTGTACATACACAGACAGACGGTTAAACTGAATACATAATCAATTTTTTAGTAGAAAGCACTAAAAATGCAATCAATATGTTTTACATAGATTTGAAGCTCTCAAGTAACCATGTCAAACCTTCTTCAAATCTTTGCCAAGATAGAGCCAAATCATGAGTTGCATATATACGGAGTTGCATAAAACCAATCACTTATGAATACCTATTACCTTGTGGGGGTAATTATGGCCATATATACCACCGTGAATGTACCATGTCACAAACACTGAGAAAGTTGATAATGTCTCCAACCAAAGTGGTATGGCAATCTCCAAACAGAAAAACAATGAATTCAACAACATATTACAGTCGGACCCCGAGTTACGTGGGGTTACGTTCCTAGAAAACACCATGTAAGTTGAAACCAGGTAACTTGGGGCAGTGAGTCTATATATTAAAGAGAGGGAAAAATTCAATAACCTTATTTAATAAAAATGGATAATAATCAAACAAAAATAATTAGCAAATATTTATTGACAAATTATTTATCTGATGGAGATTCATAGTTTCAATTGGGTAATCTGGCTCCTTCTGAGAGGTGCTGGCATTCTCCAAAGAGGCAGGTTTTAAGAATGAGGTGGTCCTCTGCTGCTTCATGTTCCTGGTCAATTCCTTGTGGAGCTCCTTGTAACATGAAAGGAGTTTTTCAAATCCCCTCTTAAAGTTGAGACTCCTTTCTATGGAGTCAAGTTTGACGATCTCTTCACTTAAGCTTTGAGCCTTGCACAGGAACTCCTGACTTGTTTTAGCAGTGATGGAAAGCTTAGCAGGCTCTGTCTCTTCCTCTTCATCACTGGCACTGCTAGATGCTTTAAACTGCTCAAACTCCTCATTGGTAGGTTCCTGTTTGAGAGAATCAACCAGCTCAACCACCTCCTTGACGTTGTCAAATCTCTCTCCTCCCAGCTGTTTGGCCAGATTTACGTCTTTGACTTCCTTGTTGATGGTGGGTAATCCTCTAAAGGCATTGACCAAAGGCCAGAGTTCATGCCAACATGCATTCAATGTTGAAGGCTTGACCTCCTCCCAAGCCTCTTGGATAAGCAAATAAAATAAACAATACTAGATAGTATTTTTTATTATAAATTATAAAACTTTTGCTAATTTCCACAAAATATATGCAAAACACGACCGGTTTCAGTGATGATGGTGATTACTCACCAAAACCAGTTGTGTTTCGCATATATTTTTTGGAAATTAGCAAAAGTTTTATAATTTATAATAAAAAATACTATTTAGTATTGTTTATTTTATTTGATTATGGAATTCCATGAAGTTTCGGCCTTGTCCATTAACCCTCTTGGATAATGTTAATGCATTCTGAAATGTTGTAATCCTTCCAAAACTGTCAGATTCTCCAATCTTTCTGCATTGATTGCATTCAGGGCCTGTCTGTAGAGCCTTCTGATGTAATAAGACTTGAAAGTCTTAATAACACCCATGTCCAAAAGTTGTAAAATGGATGTTGTGTTTGAAGGCAAAAACATAACAGACACATTAGACTCAACAAAGGACAACAACTCTGATGTGTGACAGGTTGCATTGTGCATCAAAAGAACAAACCTGAATGCAAGATTATTTTGTACAAGGAACTCCTTCACTTCCAGCACAAACGAGTTCTGCAGCCAGTCCTCGAAAATCACACATGTCACCAAGGCTTTCTTATTGGAACACCACACCACCAGCAAACACTTTTTGTTTTTGCCCTTCAGAGCAAGTGGGTTTTCAGCATGGTACACTAAAACGGGCTTAAGCTTAAAGTCCCCTGAGGCATTGCTGCAAAACAAAAGTGTTAGTCTATCCTTAAAAGCCTTGAAACCACTGGCCACACTTTGTTCTTTTGTTAAATATGTTCTGTTGCCCATTTTCTTGTAAAACTTGGGCAGGCTCATAGCTGTTCTCTTTAACAAATTTTAAAAAATCTAGCCTAAAAATATTAGCACTGTACAGATTGGCTGATCTCGTTTCACCTTGTAATTTCATATTCTGCAGATTATAGCACTGGACAAATCTGTACCCCTACTTGCAGTGAATGGCTTTGCATCACTACTTTGTCCTTGAGGTCTGGTCACGTGTTCATAAAGAGACAAAGCTTGAGCTTTAATTGTGTTGCCTTCGACAACTGATACTTTTACACTTGTTGTTTCATTGATTCAAAGATTAAGGAGTTTCTCAACTTTACCTAAATGAGGAATCCTTGTCACCAAAGATGTGTGAACTAATAGGGGTTGTGGTTTTAACGCAGTCTCTAATTTTTTTCCTCGCTTTTTTTAATGGTGAGCACACTTGACTCATTTAGATTGTATTGGCAGGCAATCGACACAACATTATTGCCTTCTCTTAACTCGCATGGGCAAAACATCAAAAGAGTTCTTTGATGCCATTATCACACTTTTTGAGGGGTTAAATTAATTTAAAAACGATGGAAAATCCATGAAAATGTAGCACTATAGAAACTGGTAACTTGAACTAGGATTTTGGCATGGCATGCGCTGACTAGTTGCGCAGTAGACTTACGGTGTGGTATGCGGTAAATGGTTGTGTAGTACACTCATGGAGTGGTATGAGCTGACTGGCTGCTCAGCAGACTCAGGCTGCATGGCAAATGAAAAACCACGTAAACATGAAGCCGAGTATTGCGTAAATTGAAGCATAGGCACATTTTATGAAATGCCTATACATGAATCAGCATAACTAGAAATCGCATAACTCTGGGTCTGACTTTACATCCACCATTTATTATGCTGCCAAAGAAATTTATTGGAAAAATCAATGAGCAAATTGTTATAGATAGAATGTAAATTTTTTTGCTATTTGTGTGAAATTTAATGCCATCTATAACCCTGCAGAAGAAAGTTTTTTGAAAAATTGGTGGGCGGCAGAGGATGCCTTCAAAATAAGATTCTTAGCAAATGATTATATATAGTTAAAACATTTTATTAATTATTGAGCATATTACTTCGTCAAATAATTATGTTACTAAATTTATAAAGAATGTGAAGTTTAAAATTCTAAATAAACCTCAATAAATGAAACATATTTTCATTTTGCATCAGCAAATGAAGTTCCAATTTTTATTATTTATTTGTGTATGTGGATCAATACATTGCTTATTTTTCCTTGTGTAATTCATTGAAATACAGTGAAAGTTTTCAATATAGCCCATCTCATTTAAAAAATCGTGTTTGATTGGCAAGCAGTGTATAGTATTATAAATTAAAATATTTTGGATATATTTAAAACATGCAAATCATGGAAAATTTTAAGTACCTTAGTAATCTACATTATATAGGTAATCATTGTCATAGCCAAATTACATACACAGGAAGAGTTATTAAAATCACAAAGGATGTACACATGGATTGATTAAGATTTTAATAAAACATTATACTATTATTTAATGTGTCAGCAATGCCAGTAAAGTGAAATAAAAATACTCACATCCTCAGAGGCAAAGGCAATCAGGGGAGGAGAAGAGCATAAACCTTTAGAACGTGCATCTGGACATAAATGATGCCTTGCCAGCACCATTCCATACATATTAGAGATGCTGCCACCTACCAAAAAGTGATGCAGTAATTGAATCAGAAAAAGGAATATCGCAATTAAGTCAAACAATAGGATTGTTTGCAAAGTTAAATTCCTGCTGTGACCCAATGATATATTTCTTATGAATATCATCATTTAACTAGACTTTTAAATTACTGTATTTACCCAAATCCAAGACTTGACTGCCAAATTTCAACTTGCAAAAATCAAGGGTTGTCTTAAATTCGAGTACAGAGTAGAGTTATATTTTTAATTGATGTTTATACAACAAATGAAACATAAGATAAAATAATTGTATCTACTGAAATTTTTCATAGCATACTTAAGATCTGGACACAGTGGTGCCTAGCGGTGGCTACTGTAATTACACTTGACATTTTTCTTGATAAAACATACCTTTTGCACTGCATAGTACTAAAGAAGTGCAAAATGGAAATTTCTTACTTGTGTTGTTTTTCTCATTAAGGTACAATATACATCTTGATAATTCGAAAAAATCAATTCTGAGAATACGAGAATATGTTTTGCTGCCAGCAGATATATTGGATATTTAGTCTGAGTTCCTTAGCTTACCTCCCAAGAAAAAATAAAACCAGGTGCTCAACCAACAGTATCTACCAGATATGGCTGACAGTAAAGTTATTACAACTAAAACTCAAAATGTTATCCAAGAAGATGCGATCCCTGGCTGAAATGTTAATCCCAACCTTCCTGGCAGCAGACAAGTGCCAAAACTGAAGCAAGGGAAAATAGTGAATTTTTAATAGGTGTTATTTTTAAAATATTAAATTTGCATTTTTTCCTTTAATTGTTTTTGTGCTGACTTAAAAACTATTTCAGAAAGTGTTATTTAAATTTATTTGTTGAAGTTCGATTTGTCATGTAAGAATGTTGCACAAAAATTAAAATATGTGACTTTAGATAATTGGTTAAATTATATTTTGTTTATATGTTTTTACATTAAAAATATGTGAATTTATTTTGAACAAATTTGTTGAAATTTGTCGTCATCTTATATTGAGGCACACATCTTTATTTTTTGTTTCTTAGATTTTTTTGTTCAGATAAATATTTTGAAATTTTCTAATTAGAATTTTTTTCTTTGGCCCCGCAATTTTGAATTAATGGGGTTTTACTGTATTCATTTTAAATACATCACACTCAACCTTAAAATGGCAGATCATGTAGAGATAAGAGGTACAACAGCAATGTTAATGATATCAAAAGTAATTAGGCATACTTATGATGCCAATTTAAAACTGATAGTGATAAATTATGCAGAAAAAACTAATAACATTGAAGGTAGTAGAAAATTCAATGTCATTGAAGTAAATGCGAGTAGATGGAAACTCTTAAAACAGAAACTTGAAAGTGCTAAATACAGACGGAAATTATTCAGTGGTCCAAAATGTGGTATCTTTCATGCTCTAGAAAAACAAGTAGTTAAGTCTGTTTGTGTATTTAGAGACAGTGTGGAATGCCAATTTCATGTGAAATGATTCAACTCCAAGCACAAGAAACTGCCTGTGGACTAAAAATCTCACAACAGAATTTTAAGGTCAGTAATTGTTAATGTGTGTGAATGATGCAACAAAGTAGTTTTTCCTTATACCAAAGAACTTCACTGAGCCAGAAATTGCCTGCAGACTTAAGTGAGAATCTTCTTGCCTATCAAAAACATGTAATTGAACTTAGAAAAACCAACAGTTACCTTTTGAGTCAAAAAGGCAATGCTGATGAAAAGTGAAATCTCCAAATGCTGTAATTTATAAAAACTCCCTCATTTGGAGACTTCACTTTTCATCGTTTATTTGTGCCATGAAGCTCAATTTCATAATTAATGCTGATAAAACTCTAGTTTTCTTCGACATGCCACCTAATTACTGTCAAGGAAAAATGTGCTAAATCCATGATAATACATAAGAATGACTGGTAATGAAAAAATGTGGGTAATTATGACTGTTTTAGCAGATGAAACAAAATTATCAACATGTGATATTCAAGAAAATTATGAAACCCAATAAAAATTTCTGCTACTTTTGTAGATTTTTTAATTTTTGCAGGAATCCAAGTAATTAGGTCATAACTTCTTTTCTCTTTCGAGAGTCTGCCAATATGGATTCGGGTAAATATGGTATAAGAAATTCCAAATAAACAAATATAAACCGATGAACAACAAACAAATGAAAATGCATTTTTGTGAATTGAAATTATTTCTGGAAATAACTTACTTTGCATTACTTAGCACTTAAATGAATTAACTAATTAGTTGAACAATGCTAAAGAATTAAAGATTTCATTTCGTTAATAGTTTCATTTGATTTTAAATACCAGGTGTGAATATCCCATCCCCAGTTTCAGGAAATCCAATCAGCCTCAGAATCTTCTGAAGTACAGCATTTTCTGCAAGCGTAAAAGCTGGTGCAACCTCATATGTGTATCTGAATGCAGAGAAAGAAATCCTTGGTTACCATAGTAAAATGCAGAACTTCAGCTAATCAAGTTTTAACATAAATCTCATTATTAATTCTAGTATTGTGATTTTTAATAAGATCACAAGATCTTTAAGAAGTTTACATACTGATTGGTATTGAGTGCTTCTGTGATCCATGCTCCTGCCAGGCCATAAGGGTCTAAACCTCCATAGAGTTGGTTGTAAAAATGGGGGTGAGAGGTTTTAACACTACATTTTATAACTTCTTGGCATGTAGATAAAAGTGATGCTTCATCCATACCAGTTCCACCTTCTGCAAGACCTACATTTAAATTTTCCTGTGAATTATAAGCATATACAATGAAATTTAGTTTTCAAATAAGATAGTTGCTATTTTGTTGTATACTACATTTATTTATGGCTTTGATATGCATCTTGTAAATGAAACCCAAATGATGGAGTCTAATAGGCACATATTATTATCACAATAGAAATAAAAACAATTATTGTAATTTCCACTAAACACAAATTTAATCGACCAGTTTCGCCTGTTACAGCATCATCAGGTCACAGGCAAAACCAGTCGATTAAATTCATGTTTAGTGGAAATTACAATAATTGTCTTTATTTCTACTAGTAGAGATCCCTCAGTTCTACTGTGGGAAATTTTGAGAAATGTCAAAAAATATTATAATAAACAAAGAACGAACAGAAAAGAAGAATCAAACATCGGGAGAGAGTGGCAAAATGAGAAACAAACAAATAAGAACAAAGAAAGAACCACGAAGATGAACAAAAATGATAAAAGCGATAACAAATGAAGAGCAAAGAGAAAAAGAATAGTCAAACATTGACAGTGTGTAACATACCATTTAGTTACAGTGCTTTACAACAAATAAATTCATTTTCCACCTCCTTGTTTTCTCCCTTCCTCCAATTCTCTTTGCCTCTCTCTTCTCACATTCTCTCTCCCTCCCATTCCTTCTACCTCTCTCTCTCTCCCTTCCTCCCATTCTCTCTCCCTCTTCTTCCATTCCCCATCCCTTTCTCTCTTCCTTCCATTATCCATCCCTCTCTCTCTTCCTTCCTGTTGATAGTCTTTCAATATTTGAAACTGAAGAAATAGTTTGTTATGCCATCTCTTATTTACATAGATAATTAACTGACCTTGAATTCATTTCATTGTCATATGCTTACAAAATTGAGTTTGGCAACAATATCAATCGCCATTGAAAGGAAAACTTTTTCATTAAAAAAATTCGAGATTTTGTAGTTTAAAGCTCAATTTTGGAAAAATTCAATCCGTATTTGAAATTTCACCTTAGGAAAATGAAACTTCACAATTTTCTTCGTCCTCAAGTTCAAGTCCTGTCTTAGTACAATGATTTTTAGTAATTTTAATGTACAAATGAAAAAATAGTCTACACTCATGTTTTTAAATGGTAAAAATGAAATCAGAAAATGTTAAAAATAAAATAAATTGGACAAATGAATCGGTTCATAAACCTGCCTGTCACCATATACTAGTTATTGCAGTTAAAATGACATACTCCACTTGTCTCTATATTATGTAGTTTTTGAGTTATAGATACATACTAATACTTGACTGGACACTGCCTCAGACAAAAACTTTTTTTATATATAGTAAGATTATGGAATCTTTCCACAAAGTTGAGCTTTCCTAAGTGGAGTTTGTTATTGTTATAAGCATTAACACTTGTCTGTCTACATATAGTGACTATAAGTTAAACATCCTCCTATCCTTTTTACCAACTTTTATATTAACTTCGGTTTATATATATGTATATGTTTTGGACCCCGTCTAATCTGAAAAAAATCCAAAGCTGCTTGCAGGGTTCGAACCACCTCACCTGAGATAATCATCGTATAAGGCGAGTGATTTAGTTACCTCGGCCACCAGATTTTTGCATTGGTGCTACGATAAATGTTAATTTGAATTCGCGTGGGATGATAGATATATAGTATTAGTGGCATTTTTCATTTTATATTGTTTTCTTTTTAGTTGTTTATTTTTATAATTTTATTATTTTAACAACAGTAATCACATTGTTTGTACTATATAACCTTAGCCTTCCTTTTCTGTATTTATATTGTTGAAGCTAATATGAACAAATTGCAAGCGTCCACCATAGCAATGAGATTAAACAAACTATTGTCATTGTTCGTGGTGTAATAGAAGTTTCTTTATTTTAATGTGGATTTGTATTGAACATGCACTCCTACGTTTTTTGATGGGATATTTCTGATAATAACTGTGTTTTTATTTATCGTAATTATTATTGATAGTGTTTTTATTTATCTTAAAAACTTTTTATCTTTATTCATTTAAGATTATTCTGAAAACTGTTTTCCCTATGAAAAGGCCGTTGAAAACCTCGTTGGTGATCAACAGTTTCACTCCAACTAGTATCTAATGCTGAATTACTCTGAACTAGCAGTATATTTTCGTTGATTTTAAGCAATATGAATGGATAAGTCAATATTTTCATTAATGAAACAAAAGATACTATCAAACTTCATACTACTTATATAACAAACATTCTTACATTTGCCACCGAGTTCTCTACTTCCATCTGCCATTCTCTCAACTGCAAAAAGATTAAAGGTTAAATATAGAGACCCCCACATCACTCAACAGCTGGTAGACACTTTTGCAACTTTTTACGCCCATGCAAGCAGAAAGATTATCATAATTATATTATAGTTTATTCATATTAAAGTATTAACTGTGTAAAAGTTGGTTATAAAAATTCATTTTTATATCTTCAGTTGTCTGATTTTTAATCCAACTATCCATTTTATTTTCAGTGTTCTTCTCCATATTCACATTCATCCAAGTTCAAATATTTCTTATCAGTTTCCTAAGAGACTATGTTTTTTCTAAGGGAGATAGTCAATAGGTGCAAGCTATTTGTCTTCTTGGTTAAATGTGCATATTATGAAGGAAAGAATGGAATTATGAAATAGGACACATGGTGAAGATTTTTCCCAAAGGAGAAGGACCCGATGTATGACACAGTGAAAAGGTCTCGTATGAGAGTTCAAAGCAAGTGGTTGTTTGATGTCATGGCCTTTAACACACTCCAGTATAAAAGAAGTGTCCTCCTTGATTAAATGTGCATGTTATGAAGGAAAATGGAATTATCCAACAGGACACATGTTAAAGATTTTTCTCAAGGGAGGAGCCAATGCTTGAAACAATGAAATGGAGTCGTATGAGAGTTCAATGCAAGTGGTTGTTTGATACACTCCAGTATAGAAGAAGTGTCCACAATGAGTGAGAATAGTGATTCATAAAGGTAATATGATTCTTTTTAATTGTAAATTATTCCAACAAATATTTTATTATTTTAAATGATAAAACTGCAAACAGCTCATGAAAATGTTATGCTTAATTTTTTGCCTAATATAATTTGGTGATAAAATTAACCAATAATTAAGATAAAACATATTGGCTTCCAGTCCATCTATATTAAATTATGTTTTATATTTTTTAAAACTTTAATATGGGACAAAGTCATAAGCGCTGGCTCAAATGCAAGGGAAATTTGGCAGCTGCATGTGCCATAAGTGTAATATTGTCTTCTAAAGGCTGGTTCACACCCAGGACAGGTCATGGTCAGGTATAGTCCAGTTATTTGAGACAAAATATAAATATCCTATATCCAATGGGAATTCTATTGATAGTGTAAAATGGCATTCACTCTTCTAGGGCAGGTCACGTTCAGGTTTTGATCAGGACTCCTTAGGTCCCTTAAGGAGCCAATTTTTGTCCCAAGACTCAACTGTGCCCTAGCCTCTTTGGCTGCTATTGGCAATCCTTAATGACAGCTGAAGTGAGCTTGAATCTTTTGCTTGTAAAGGGGTATCCATAAATTATGTCATGCTCTCGGGAGGGGGAGGAGGGTTGTTAATTTTGTGACATATAGTGACGAGGGGAGGAGAGGGTTTTTTGATAACATGACATCTTTGGTTCAATGAAAAAATTTTAAAAACTTATTTATTACTAAAATTTAATTTTGTAGTTTTTTTAGCCTACTTTCTTATGGAAAGAAATACTTATGTAATTTCAGTAGAAAAACACATTGAAAATCATTTGAGAAAATGTAGTACAAGAAATAATTTGAAAATATATCTAATCATAAAAATAGACTTGAAACGATTCAAAGGAAGTTCATAAGAATGTATGCCTTAAAGAAAGACTATGAAATTGAAAATATACCATTGAAGACTTTTATAAGGAATTAGGATTAAATCTGTTTTCAGTTAGGCATAATCACCTAGACTTAATTTTCTTATACAAATTGCATAATAACAAGGTAGATTGTCCAGAATTATTTGAGTTAATTCCTTTCGAATTCCTACTTTCTACTCTAGGAATAAGGATCTTTTATACATAGATTTTTTTTAAGAATAATAACTCATATTATTGCCCAATGGCTAGAATATTGAGGTACACCAACAATGTTACTACTGATATTGACCTTTTCAATCATAATCTACTTTCAATCAAAAGGCAGCTAAGAAGGCTAAATTGTTAACTAATATATAACTAACTTAACTATATTGTTAACTATATAAGTTGTAACTATTTATTTATGGTATTTCTCTTTTTTATACTTTTTATATATGATATATATGAATTATCACTGACTCTGGATGCTTTTGTACTATGCCTTATATTTGTGTTCTCTGTGTTTTTATATTATTATGCTATTATATTATTGCTAATTTACATTAATTTGGATATGTGGTTTTTGAACTTCATTTAAATTAATTGTGATATCTTATTTTGACTGCATCTCATGTTTTTGCTGTTGTAGTTATGTTTTAGTGCAATATCATGCTGTTAGGAGAAGGATATTATATACTTTTATTAACATATGTAATTGTAGTATTATATTTTCTATGTACTGGGCAAGTTGGGCGTTTATATTAAATAAATTTAAATCCCTTATATTTGAGCAACAGGTAACAAATGATGTTTTCAATACACCTTTTTGAACTTCGCGTGCTTGCGGTTCCCGAATTTGGACTATGCTACAAAATCTTTTATGACCATTACTTGTGTTTCGTGCATATTTCGCGTCATGCCTTTACAATGCCAACAAGCGTGAACTCCCTCTACTTTTTTGTTTCTAAGTTCATTTTAAACTTTAGCACCCTAGAAATGGACATTATTATTATTATATTATGTAATATATTATAACCGCTGTGTCTCTGCCTGCGTTTCTGCATGCGTCCCTGCCTGCCTGCGTCTGAAGCCTTCCGGCATGAACGCAAATAAACCGGGAACGGTCGGCTCAATTTCGACAAATCTTTCGCCTGAATACTCAGCCCGAACTCCTACAGGTTTTAAGTGGGTAGTCGTCCCCCGGAAAAGCATGAGTTCGATACCAGGGTAGTTTTCGTTTTTGCATTTGATTAACTCGTAAACGGCTAGAAGTGTAGACCTATTCTTTAACATTTTAAAATGTCTTACGATCGAGACTCTTGCCTCGAGATTTATACCATTTCACGCAGAAAGAAATTAAGATTCTTATTCTTACCGCCGATTCTGATGTTTAACTCGTGTTTGCTCATATTTTAAGTTTATATTCGATTTTCTCAGGTTTTTCGACATTTCAAAAAGGAGGTTTCTAGGGTAGCCGGCATTGTTCATCTCGGATTTTTGCATTGTTAAACTCGGGCTTCAAGTGCATTTAAACTAAGCTTGCAACAAAACGCATGAAGAACAAAAGCAGATTAATCTTCGAGTGACGTTTGTTTGTTTGAGTGCCCAGTCAATACGCCTCTCTTACAGCACAAATGGGTATCTCCGAGGTAGTGCAATGAATAACCGGGGAGGGAGGAGGGAAACCCGGTGCCGGCATTTGCCTGCTCTTACGAAGAACACCAAGGGGGCCAACGGCTTAAAGCTGAATTTGCGCGGTCTCTTCAAATCACAAACAGGGGGCCGGGCGACCTTGGAAAAATCCTACTTACGCAGGATTCGTACCCGATGACTTTTTCAAGCATCGGACAAGTAGCAGCCAGCGTCCTAACCACTACACCACCGGCACCCCCGTCCTCGAGTGACGTCACCTCCCAGTATAAACGCAAATAAATAAAGAACGGTCGACTTGATATCGACAAAACTTTCGCCTGAATACTCGACGCGAACTCTTGATTTAAACCGGTGTTGTCTCCCGAAAAGGCATGGGCACGATATCAGGAAAGTTTTTGGTTTTGCATTTGATTACCACATAATCGGCTGGAATACGATGTGTAGACCTTCAGTCTTTAACATTTTAAAATATCTTACGATTGAGACTTTGACTCGAGATTTACACTATTTCACGTAGAAAGAAATGAAGATTCTTATTTTTACTTTCGATTCTGTTGTTTAATTCGTGTATGATCATATTTTAAGTTTATATTCGATTTTCTCCGATTTTTCAACATTTCAATTGTTGACCTCGGATTTTTGCATCGTTAGACTCGGACTTTCAAGTGAATTTGCACGAAGCCTACAATGAAACAAACGCATCAAGGACAATTACCGATTGAAAATTTATGTGAAAAGTTTCGTGTAAATATAAAACAAATGGAACACGTAGCGAAGAAAAGAAACGAATCCAATGCATTGTAGTAATGGACAACTTAACATTTTAAATAGAAAGATATTTCACGCATGCATTGAAAAGATCGTTTCGTTTGCAAGTTTTATTGTGCATTTTAAGCAAATTATTATGTTGATAATGTTTTTGATTAATTTCTTTCGAAATTGACGTGTGGCCGGTGCATTGATTACTTAATATTAAACAAACCACAGAACATACGATATGCTGTACCATCAGAAATATTGAACAAAACAAAAAATATTGTGTACCGATAGCATAAACCATGTAGGTATGTGCTTTTGGTTATGAAAATGGCGTGAGCTATATAATTATTTTAAGAGGGGCAATAAAAGTGGTTCAACTAATAACACTCTTTGTAACAATTTTTTGTAATAGGAACTATCACATTGGGTCACTTCACGCCAGGGTTTCTAGATGTTTGCAGGGAGTACTGCAACCGGCCCCTAGTGTTTATAATGCTCATTATTTTCAAAATAAACAAACGTGATAAACACCGACTTAATTATTTTGTAGCTCAGTTTAAAACTATCTGCCAACGGCGCTATTTTCGATAACAGTCGAAGTTGGTGGCATATAGCGGCCAAATTAGAAATTATTGGTCAATGGAAAAGCGTCCTGCGCGTGGTTTTTCACAACTTTTACAAGTGTGACATTGAAAATATTACTTCTTCGCGTATGAGGTTGCTGGTTTTTGACCGAAATATTTAATGATTTAGTGCTATTATCTTTGTATTTTGAATATAATTTAAGGAACTGTTGTTTTGTTAGGTTTTCATTATTTATTACGAATTTTGAATGTAAATCTAAGAATTGCTATCATCGTGTAAGGTAAGATTTTCTGCCGCATATTTTGAATGCGACTACTAAAAGAAATGTTATAACTTTATTAAACTAGGTTTTGATTTTCTGTTACCTATGCATTTCTAACGTACTTAGTAAAAGAAATGGAAACACTTTTTAATGCTAGTGTTTTTTTTGCGGCTTGGAAATGTTTGTTGCAGAATCCAGGAAAACATTTGTGCATGATATAGTCAACTTTCCATTTCAGTAGTTCAATTTAAATTAAACCATTTTCCTTAGAATGAACAAAAGAAGACCAAAAATCACAAGCAAAATCTTATGCAGGTAAACTGTACAAGTGCGGAAAGAAGTGTAATCGCTCTGTTATGCTTGGTTTTCCTTTGCTTTTACACGTTTCGAAGGTAATTAAAAGTATTTTTTTTTTACTTTATAAAGCAAGGTTTTTCATTTGCGGCTAAATTTTCATTTATTTTCTGTTAAACTGCATTATTTATGATAAAATAGAGAATTTTTTAGGTTGGCTGGGAACTACTCTCTCGTAATAACATGGCGTCTTAGAGGAAAATAGGACATGCACTTCGCGAATTTGCATTTCGCGTCAGTTTTCCGGAACCAATTAATCGCGAAGTTCAAAAATTCATGTAACCTTATTGAATTTAAATTTAAATAATTAAAAAATAAGTCATTTGTGTAATGTAGAAAAATAAAATCTTAATTAATGTTTAGTGTGTAAGAACTAGAAACTGTATTTCTTGATATGGAAACTGAATTAATCTGACGGGGGTTAAAAAATTTGAGGCATAATTTTAAGGTAGGTGAGGCGGGGGGGGGGGGCACGATAGCAGTTTATCTGGCTCGCAATGCCATTATGAAAGCGAACTGTGAAGTCTAATAGAGATAATTTCGTTTTTGTTGGTTAAAATTAGGGCCGGAAAACCTTTTCTTGTGAAGTTTTGATGCTAAAATATTATTATTTGTCGATTTTCTCTCAAGTAACTTCCGATGTGAACCCTAACGCGGTTTGCTGAGGCATTTACATATGTTAATGTGAAGCACCTAAGGAACCGTAACTGCTAATATGTCAAAAGTTATCCCATTCCTGCTCTGGTTGCAAACTTCGGAAACAAACTTCGTAGGTCGCGCGCGCTGCGCCTACCCGCACGTAGTCGCCTCCGTTAGGGGGAGTAAATGTGTTTAGTCGCCTCCACTTGGGGCATTGCCATGCCAATTCGTTATCTTGATTTTCCGCTTGGTCACTTCCACCGCCCGCATGCCGCTTTCACGTGGCACAGAGCCTTAGAGATGGCCTGTGCATTTAAATATAATTTTGCGACCAAATTTCGCATATAAATAGAGATAGACCGTAAAAAAATTCCACAACCTTTCAATACATAATTCCCGATATACAGCGGGTTGCCTATAACGCGGGAGTTCTTATGTCTCCCGATAACCGCGTTATAACAGGGTTTTACTGCATGTGATTTAAACGATAAACTTGGACGATTTCGAATAGATGGCAAAATTCGTCGATAAGAATAAGAAACCTGATTCGTTCTTCTTTAAAACGATCCGAATATCGATGGTCAATGTTTTTCTAATTTTAATTTGCAAAAGAATGAAAGCCTGCATGACAAAAAAATCGCTTTTTACGTGTTATCTTACGGGAAGCAGAAATTATATCTTGGAGTCGAACCCGGAGATTTTTTCGTCATTGATTGAAGCATTCCTGCCAAATTTCATTCTTCTAACTAGCCAGGATGTTTGTTAAAAACGTTGGGAAGAGTGGCCGAAAAAGCGTTTTATACGGAGCATTTACCCTTTCAAAGCATTGGACCCGTGGCCTATAATTTTCATTGTTAAAAATCAGAAATATTCCTATTCAAAACAAATGTTATCGCTAACTCGGCAAGGCTTTGAATTACGCTTCGTATTGATTTCAGGCCGTTTCTGATGGAAGGTAGGAATGAAAATGGGATCGGAAAAACTAACCTAAAATGAAAATATTTCAAATTTTCTCGTATGTTATACCTAAGGACTTCCTATTATGTCAAATTTCACAGTTGAATAAAAAATGACCAAGGAGAAACCTCCTTATAACCATAAAAATTAAAAAAGAAGCACACAAATACGCACCGGTTTAACGAAATTACTCCACGCCAGGGACCGAACACTCACACAATCCGGGTTTAGGGAAACTACTCCACGCCAGGGACCCTTGTTTACACGCGCACGTATCACACAAGCAAATAAACCAAAATTGTACTTCTTTTTTAAAAAGAATGCCTATATACGTATTTCAGAATCAATGATTCCATCCTCAGTAGTTCGATCGAAAATTATATAACTAGCAAACGTTGAAAAGTTTGTTATTTTATTGTTGCTTGACGGATGCCATTTAACGAGACACGAGTAGTATAAGTTTATTTTTAAGTAATTATGTAAAGAGGAAGTTCAAATTGACGGATTCAGTTCAAAATCACAATTGGGCGACAACTTTTAATAACGATCACTCCAGTTAATTAAATTAAAATCAGTCTAGCGGTTTAGGAGATGAAAGTTACGACGGACGGACGAGACGTGCCCATAAGGCGTTCCGCTGCTACCGCTTCGCTGGTAAAGAACGCCTAATAAAGACATAATTAACACTCACTTTGTAAAATACGATAAATGTTTAAAATGAGCTATGGACTTATTTTCGGGTTTCGATTCCCGAGCATAGCAGAATTTTTCCTATTTCAAAATTATTCCCTCGAACGAGTTGACAAAAATCATCAAGAGCATCTAGTTGAAATCGGAAACCTATGCACAGCTATGTAATCTACGATTCGGATGACTACTTTCAATGCGAGAATAAGAAAACTCCGTTTTATCATCGAGATATATAATTTTGGAAAACTATGCAAAAGTTGAATTTATTATTTTAAAAACTTATCATAGCATTTTCTAAACTTTAAAAAATCTAATGATTTATGATTCATATTTTGCACCGTCAATTTAAAAAATAGTGTCTTATTTGCGCGACATTCGTAAATTTGAACATCATTCATTTATATAAGGTCTAGGAAGTGTTATCATAAGCGTTTCTTTCAGTTTGTCGACCTTGCTATTGTCAGTGACTGCATTCTCTATCGCCGGGATTGTGAACCACTTGCAATTCCAAGAAAAGGGCAAATAGATATGCTATCATGCAGGACCGCAATTGCTGCTGCACTTTGTAATGCGGGAAAAGATGTTACAAATAGAAAGAGAGGTCATACATCATCATCAATCGAGGGACTTTGAAAATAAAAAATGGCTCTTCAAAACAGCCAATACTAACGCAACACATAAGAACTGATGGGATTGCTCATTGGCCCAGAAACCTTATATGGGGTTAAATGGTAGAATAAGAAAAACTCTTATAACTCAAAAACTATCTATACTTGCCAACGCGACCTTTAACTTTTAAAGTGTACACCATCTACATTGAACTCATGGTTTCGATTCCAAGAGCCTATCTTTCCCACATTTGAATAACATGGGAAGAGATGAAACGTTGCGAGCAAGCCTTTCTAAAGTTGAACTTAAAAATTAGTTAGAATGGAGATACGAACTCGGGACTAGGACGTAAATGAGCCCAAAAGAAGACTTGCTTTTTACACCCAAAAGAATAGGAGTGCACGCCTAACTTTAGTTCGATGCCCTAATTACCGCCGGCAATTCAGAATGTTTACAGTAAGAAATGTTAGTTACCATAACAGCGCACTTTGTTGTAAGCTGAAAGCTTTAGTTTGGCAAAGATAGGATTTGCGTATTTATACGAATGAAGCATATGGTATGGGAGAGAAACGGGCTGGGTAGATAGGCGGCAGGGTTGGGGTATGGTGAAGAAAAGGGGCAGGGAGGGAACAGGGTGCGTTAGGGAGGGGCAGGGAGAAGGTAGGTTGAGGTAGGGAGGGGAAGAGGTGTGAGCTGGGAAGGGATAGGGAGGGGTCATGTAGATGGTAGGGAGGAGGTGGAGAGGGGGCAGGGAGAGAGATAAAAAATAAGAGAGGCGAGTATTAAATATTACCTTCGGTTTATTGTCTTACCAGTCATTTTTTCCGATCGTGTTTTAAAGAGAATGTCATGTGCTGTTACTTTTCAATCAATGAATTTTTCACGATTCTCTTTTTTCTGTTATGAATCGTTTCTAAGTTCCCAGTTGAATTGTAACGAGCATTTACTCTAGATATTTAGTCAACAACGATATTCTTAAATCAGGAATCTTTGGTCGTGCTGTGCCTTGCCTCTTGTGTAGTTGAATTTTTAAAAAATAGTTACCTCATGCTCACTTTTTAGTTGTCCTTGCTGATGATGAGGACTATAGCGCGTCAATTTTGCGCACCACGGGCAGCTCTGTGATCAAATGTCAATGTGCTTTCTTTTAAAAAAGTTAGTTATATACTAAACAGGTATAATCATACCGTGATGATAATAACGCGCAATTTTTGCGCATCACGGGCAGCTAGTTGAGATTAGAAATTTACGTGTAGTTAATATTCTTATAGGATATCAGATTTTGTACCGCCGGGGGTCCCAAAGAGTCTTAATCCGCCACTGCAAGACGACGGTGTTAAAGCGCACTCCAAAATATATTTATTATGCATGTAAATTAAATTATAAAAAATCGGAAAAATATCGAACCCCCTCATAATGAGAGAAAATGCTTACTTACTAGAATTTATGATTAAAAATTTTTGAATCGTAAAAGGCCTCGCGCGCCCTCTTCTCCGGGTCACGCATTTTTCAAGCCGGCTCTGCGTGGGATTCAATAGAGGCGATGGCACCTATCGTCTTCTCAGATACACAACTTCCGAAGACCAACGACTCTTCTTTCAATCAGCGTATCTCTGGCTTTTGAAGGGTTTTTGTTTGCCTTTCTTAGAAAAAACTAATCTGCGGCGCAAATTAGAGAAATTATTTACCGAATGAGTCTATGAGCGCATTTTGGAGTAAAAGACATGGACTTCCAAACGGCGGCGCGATTGCCACTAACGCGCAATTTGAATCCGTCACTGCTCATCACCCTTACGTGAAGTTCATGCACAATGAAATCTTTTGACAAATGAAAGACTGGCGGCGTGCTGGGCGGGCCACACACAGCCGGCATGTTTGAATCCCTATCATAGTATAACTAGCAAAGGTAGATAATTGTTAATTGTAGCGTTTTGTAATTAACTCCTGATTATTTATAAGAATAAATATAATAACGCAATTATTTTTTCATTATAGACATTTTTTTAGCGTGTCGACAGAATTTCCTGGGGTGCCAAGTTTGGCACTCGTGCCACGTATTTGCCATCCCTGCCCTACATTGAAACAGTTAGAGAACTGACAATGAGCACTTTTCCCGTTGCCCCCAAGACGGTGGCCTAGGGGCACTGCTCCGGCTGCCGCAATGGTAGCTCCGCCCGACACTGTAGAGCGCTTTGAGTTGAAACCCCATTACATTAACTTTCTGAAACGTTATCAAAATACATTATTCGCTTTGATTAATATTCGTGATCTATTTCAATAAGGAGTGTCCTTGTAATAAAGAATGACTTATATACACAAAATGCTTATAGTAGCCTCCGCTAACGGTGGAATACTAATTGACTTCACGATAAAGGTTTTACGCCACACGAACTAATTAAATTTTATTTAAAAATATAATACTCCAGTAATTACAAATGGCATTACGGGAGATACGATTCAATTACCTTGAGAATTGCTGGGTGATGAAAGCGAACAACAGGTGTGGTACCATCTTCATTAATCTTGAATTCTCCAGGAAGAATACCCTCAGACCACATTATTCGAACGATTTCGGTTAAAAACGAAGCTCTCTCGTCTCTATATACTCCATTTCCACCTCTAACAATCTTACCATTCATTATAACCGCCTTATCGGACATCGAGCCAAACTCTACGCCGAACTAGGAAAGTTCTGTTAGCACTGTTACAGTGAAAGAAAAGTTGGATCTTTTAAACGCACGAGTTAATGTCTGCCCCGGCTGAGGCGCCACTATGGCTTTTATGCGAATATAAAGCGAGCCTTTTGTGTACAGTTTATTCTTCTTTTATTTTAATCTTTCGTTCTTCTTTCATTTTAACCTTTTAAGTCCAAAGGTTAAGAGTTCGCCTTTATACAGCAGAAGTTACATTTATTCAATCATTTTTTAGTTATGGTACTGGTTGATTGCATTTAGATTTACAACATGCCCCTATTAAATTACTTATACATAGTTTTTATTTTACTAACTTCAATAGGATGCTGCTAATTTGAAACTTCAGTCACGAGATATTGTTTATGAAAATGTATTTTTGAAGAAATCTCAAGCAGACAACTCTTTTTTACCCGGGAATAAACCTTAGCCAATGACAATCGTTTTAACTTCTGTCCAATTAATGGCCGCTGGAGATGTCAACAATATAGAATTTCGGTAATGGGTTCAAAGGTTCAGCAGGGATGTGGAGTGGTACGTGCCGTAAGGAAGTTGCAATGACATTGCGAAGAGAGTAAAGTAATCCGATTAAATGTTCCGTAGAATCGAAGTAACTTTTGTGAGATGTATTTCTCAAGGTAAGTCTTATCGTATTCCTAGAGGTAAACAGTACTCGTTGACACGTTTAAGCTTTATAAAATTCGGCTTCCGCCAGTTTCTGACATTAAACGTACTATTGTTACTTGTAACCTTTGTTTTATGTTTATCAACTATTATAGAATAATTTTTTTGTTTTAAAATATCTCTTTTTGTTACTGCAATTATAGCATTCCACTCATAACAATCTTTCGCAATTAAAATTATATTATTTATTTTTTATCAAACTACAGAATAGTAGGAGAAATTAAGTTTATATTTTGGAATTTAATATCGAAATAAAATTGTATGTTCAACGGACAAAGACTCGGTGTTCCTTTGCCTACGGCCTGTCCGTACCAGACGGCACACAGCTCATTCTAAGTTACTTAGTTATTGACTGATTATAAAAATATGCAAACTGTATATCATTTAGTATTATAAAATAGGCTTGGCAAAGATATATTTGACTATTTGTATGGCTCAGCAAAATATTTCAGTTGATATGTAGTTAATTGTATTCGGTAAAATTAGTAGTCCTTTCTTATAGAATTTTTTATTTTACGTCACAACTTCGGAAGCATAAATACTTGTACTCCATAATTTCGTAATAGCCTAACTTTATAACTTTTTAAATTAGTAAATAATAAACATCTGGTATTGAGTATTTGGCAAGTAGTTGTTGCTAATGAAGATAATGACGTAGTATTCATTGAAATTTTCGTAGCTATTTCTAATAACTGCCCGACTCTGCCTACATAATATTCACACTTTTTCACGATGGTCTGTGTTAGTTGATAACGGATATCCATTTGTCATTTAATTGATGCAAGTCATTTTCTGATATCTAGAATAAATTTTTGAAGTTATATCTACTAATCGTTCTGGATTGTTTTAGATTAGTGTGGAAGCTGTAAGGTTTTAATGGTTGAATTCCGAAGATTTCCGAAACACAGAAGATCATACGATAATTGGAATAGTTAATGAACATGAGGCTTCGCAGATTCACTGCCTTGGTGGGCACAGCCCTTCTTGTGGCTGCCTGTATCTCCCTCTACCTTACCATGGACCTCACTCTCTTTCCTGGTGGAGATGGTCCTATTGCAGCAGACATGCAAAGGGTGATTGGATTACTTATATAATGTTCTTGAAAGTTGTGCTTTGCAGTTCTTAAGTTTATATGTGTGATTTATTCATGGAGAGCCATTGTTTCTATTTTTGTTTTTATTTTGTAATATTTACCATGTAAATTCTGACACAAAAAGGCTTAAAACAAAATTTACATATGTTAACATTTTGTCATCATTCTCTGAAAATATGGGATGTGATCAAAAAGTCATGGGTTAGATTCGGTATGTAAAAATTGTAGTATTAACCAGCTCTATGGATGTATTTTCTATGAATACACTTGGAAAAAACTCTGGGTCTTGTCTGTTATCTGCCACCCACCCAGGTTAATATATGCAGCACCATAACAGAACGAAGTGGCGAGATATGGAACTTTGTGGAGGTTAGCTGCAGGAAAAAAGAATAAGCGCACGGGATATGACTGTGACTGAGTTGGATAAGTTAGTTAAAGTGTTTTTGGTTTCTTCCCATGTTGACTATGCCACCCCCCTCAGGGTAATGGGACAGTGAACATGGGAAGAAACCAAAACTCTTTAACTAACTTACCCAACCTGGGAGGGTGGAGGCAAGTTGGAGTATGTTGTAGTCCAAGCAGTCGTATCCCATGCTAGTTCCATATCCCACCACCAGAAGGGTGCTGCATATATTAACTTGGGTGGGTGGCAGATAACAGACAAGATCCAAAACTCTTACTCATTCCCTTTTGAGGTTGAGCTTTTTAACAGCAATTAAAACTCCTCTAAAGACAGCAATTAATCTGATGTTGTGTTGCAGTCATTAAACATTTGACTGCTATTTTTGGAAACAGTTATGATGCACAAAACTCTTGATATCAGTCACTTTGTTTTTCATTTCTCTGTATTGGTTACTATTACATGGACATTAGCCAAAGGAGTCTTAATTTTATTCATAAAAGGATTTCCAAGCCATTGATTCTTTAGAACTGTCATTTGCTCATATTTAAATTTTGTTTACCAATTTTAAAGTGGCTTAGAGCTTTATCCCTTAATTCTGTTTTAAGCATCTCATGGATTTGGGTGTTTGTCTTTTCTAAATTAAAACAAAAAAATAGCTTTTTATGGCTATCATCACAAATACCAAGAAAATCTAAACTTGTAAGCACTAACTGTATCTTACAACTGAAATGTCTTTCCAAAGAAATCAGTTATTAATTATACTAGCAGCATATATTAATTCCTCATATTGTGTTTCCAACATAAAAATAATATACTTTTTGATTACCTTGCATATTTCTCATGTAACAGATACATTTATATGAATACTTTTGTATACATATTATATTTCTACTCCAAGTGGCAGATGTACTTAAAACTATGTTAAATTTTTGGAATGAGACTTCAATACATTCAGTCGTGTAGAATACAGCATAAATATGGTAATTCCTAAACGTTTGGTAGTGGTGCAAATTCTTACAAAGAGGATTTTGCCCTTTTGTGTCACTTTTATTTACCTACATTCCTTCTCTTCCATTTTGGCTGTTTGTTTAGGCTTTTCCCCATACTTTGCAGTTGCATTATTTTGGGTGAAGTGACATTAATTGTAAGTAATAGAATAGTTTCACATGGAGCAACAATTCTTCCAGGAAAAGTTGCCATTTATTCTGTAATCATATGTATTACATTGCTCTAACCTAGATATATTTCCTAAGGAAATTAACCTATATTTATTTTGGAACATTAAAATCATGCTTTTAGATAGATTAATTAGTTGAAGTAGTCTCTTTTCCACCTTGAGAAAAGTTATGTAAATCTAAAGAGTTAAATTATTTTCCTTATGAATCTGCAAAACTAACCTTTCATGAAATTTAATTCTGCTCATAGTGGAAAATTAATGTGAATTATGTATTTTGATGCTAACATAGGCATTTAAAATTCACTTTAACAAATCTCATGACAAACAGGCTCTTATTTTTCAATATTTTTACATAGTTGCAGATTAAAAACTATTATTGTAATCCTGTTTTGTTTCATTCATTGTAGAATAAATGGCTCCACTTTGAAGGAAGGTTAAAAGAATTGGAGGATGACATAAAGCGCAACCATGAAACTGTAGGAGAAATTCGAGCAGCAATCGGGACTCTGGTTGTTGTCAAGGGAAGAGGCAAAGGTGCTCATGACATACCTGAACATGGTGAGATGTTCTCTTTTACATAGGCTTCTGCTTTTTCTTCACTGTATTACTAGTATGATGACTTTGACCTTGTTTTTATACTGTGATTTTATTTTTGTAAGTTGGTGAAGCTATCATTCTGGTTGAGATGTGAGCACTCTTTTTCAAAAGAAAATTTTAATGACTTCACTAAAACTTTTCAAATGTAAAATAGCTTTGGTAAAGAACAGCACAATAACAAACACTTGTTGGGTGAATTGGAGAGGGTGGGGGTGGCAGAGTGGTTAGGGCATTGACCTTCCACGCATTGGTTTGAGGTTCGGATCCAACAGAGGTCTGATTTTTCAACCTCGATCGTCCTGTCTCCTGCTTGTATGATTTGAGGAGACTGCACAAGTCAGTGCTTCATCCTTCGTAAGGAACGTTAAGCAGTTGGACCCCTTGGTGCTCTTCATAAAGAGTAGGCTAATGCCAGCACTGGGTTTTCCTCCTCCTTTGTATGTGTTCGGTATGGAAGGAGCAATGGTTATAATAATCCAAGAGGTTGATTAACCAGAAATTCCATACAAACAAATTGGGTGGGTTGGGTGTCACCTTCTGTCATACAACATTCAATGTGTCTCACGTTGCATAATTCGCAAAGAGAATTACGATTCATCCTGGTATACGTGAGACTAACTTGGAGTCAATCTTGCAATTTTTTGTTACTGAGTGAGCTGCATGTATTGCACTTGATTGCATTCATGTGTGAAAAGTTGATTCGCAGGTATACACTGACTCGAATATGGTGTATGGTAAGAGCATGCCAAGTTTCTTCACAATTGGAGATACGTTTGCCAGTATTCGTTTTCTTGACACCTCACTCCTAAACTGTTCTTCTAGAGTGCCTGAAAGTTGATGAGGTTGAATTGCAATATTATCAAATTTTTCAGATAGTGCATTTATGTATTCCTTGAACGAATTCAAAAGAGTTATAGCAGTGGATACATCAAGACTTTTTTTTGGAGCATACTACTTACTACTACTACTTACTACTACTTACCCTCCCTAAGGACTGCATAACCTTACAGAGGTGGGAGGGTTTGTGTACTCTTACGAACCAAAGAGCTATGCCGGCGGGAGATAATTCTCCTGGTAGGACCATCCAAGCCGGAAAGGTCTGAGGGGAAGAGTCAGACTAAGAAGCAGTCTTGGGGGTTTTACATCCCCCTGTGCAAGGGCAGCAGCTTGCACAGTACCTCTGTAGGTGGTGATCATGTGGATCTGAACCGCTACAGATGGGTAATCACTCTGTGAAACTGCGATGAGGAAAGCAAGGGGAAACTACCTCATTATATTTCCCATGATAGGCTGAAAAGCTGAAAAATACCTCTATGGATCTTTCTGGGGTAAAATATTCCGGAGGTAAAATAGTCCCCCAATCGGATCTCCGGGTGGGGACTACCCTAGGGGATGCACAGAGGAAATTTAACATTAATAGGAAAGCAAGTGGTGAGAAATTAAGAATAGGCACATGGAATGTTAGGACTATGAATTCAGGGGGTAAACTAGAGAACATAAAAAGGGAAATGAGAAGGAATAATGTAGGTATAGTAGGTCTTAGTGAAGTTCGGTGGGAAGGAGAAGGCGAGATAAATTCAGACGAATTTAAGATTATTTACTCGGGAGGGGAGAAGAAGGAAAGGGGAGTGGGGATTATAATGAGAAAAGAGATAGCTGAAAGAATTAGCAAGGTAGTGACAGTTAATGATAGATTAATAGCCGTAAAACTTCAGATGGAGCCAGTGGAAATGCTTATAATTCAAGTGTATATGCCAACGACTAATGCTGGCGACGACGAAGTAGATGAAATCTATGAACAGATTATGGAGATATTGGAGGAGGAGGGAAAAGGAAGGATCACCACCATAGTAATGGGAGATTGGAACAGTGTAGTCGGAGAGGGACAGGAAGATAACATAGTGGGAAAATATGGACTAGGGAAGAAAAATGAAAGAGGGGATAAACTTGTGGAATTCTGCCATAGAAATAGATTAATTGTAACTAATACATGGTTTAAGCATCACCAGCGGAGACTTTACACATGGAGAAGCCCAGGAGACCAGAGACGATACCAGATAGATTACATACTAGTCAATGAAAGATTTAGAAATAGCATTAAAAATGTGAAAACACTACCAGGGGCAGATATCGATTCTGACCACAACCTTTTGGTGGCAAATATACAATGTAGACTGAAGAGCGTTAAGAGAAACATAAGAGTTAACAAGAAATGGAACTTAGAGGAACTCCTTAAAAACAAGGAGGCTATCATGACTGAGCTGGAGGAAAGGTTGGGGGAGAGAGCTGAAGAAAATAGGAAGAATGTAGATGAGGAGTGGAGATACATCCATAGCAACATTAAAGATGTAATGGAAAAGAAGGTAGGAAAGATAACGGGTGAAAGAAACAAAAAACCTTGGATCACAGCAGCCATGCTGCAAAAAATGGAAGAGCGGAGAAAGTGGAAGAACATAAACACTGAAGAAGGCCAAAGAAAGTACAAGGAGCTAAATGATGCTTTAAGAAGGGAAACAGATAAAGCCAGAGAACAGTGGATAAATGAGAAATGCGAGGAGATTGTTGAGTGTGAAAGAATTTGTAGAACAGACCTCATGTATAGCAAAGCAAGGGAACTATTCAAGAAAAAGGCAAGAAAGATAGGACGTAAAGGAATCATGAACAAAAGTGGTAAAATAGTATCGGAGCCAGACAATGTAAAGAATGTCTGGAAAGAATACATTGAGGTTCTGTATGACAAAGAAGGAAAGCCAAGAAATATTGAATTAAATGAAAAAGAGGATGTGGAAGAAGATCAGCTAGGACCAAGTATTCTCGAGTCTGAAGTTAAAAGAGCAATTGATGACATGAAAAGAAGAAAGGCTGTTGGGAGTGATGATATACCCGTGGACGTTCTTAAGGTTTTGGGGTCTAAAGCAGTTAAGCAACTCACAAAATTTTTTAACCAAGTATATGATACTGGCGTATGGCCTGAAGATTTTTTAGATGTTGTGATGGTACCACTGGAGAAAAAGAACAATGCAAAATGTTGTAAGGATTACAGAACTATTAGTTTAATTTCTCATACAGCTAAAGTTCTAACCAGAATAATAACCAAAAGAATTGAATGTAAAATAGAAAAGGAGCTGCAAGATAATCAGTTTGGTTTTAGAAGAGGAAGGGGGACTAGAGATGCTATAGGATGTATGAGGATCATGATAGAAAGAGCGCTAGAAGTCAATAAAGATATGTATTTTTGTTTTGTAGATTGGGAAAAAGCTTTTGACCGAGTGAAATGGGATAAGATGCTGGGTATTTTAAACAAAATAGGAATAGATTGGAAAGATAAAAGACTGCTTAAAAACCTTTACTTTGATCAAAAGATTAGAGTCAGGGTTGAAGGAGAAGAAACAGAAAGTACTTCAATAGGGAGGGGAGTGAGGCAGGGTTGTCCTATTTCACCAGCGATATTTAATATTTATGCAGAAACAATAACAGAAGAAGCGTTGATGGAAGAGAAAGGATTTAAGATAGGAGGTGAAAGTATTACCACCATTAAATACGCAGATGATCAGGGCTTAATAGCAGAAGGAGAGAAAGCTTCAGAGGATGACAGACAGACTAGTTGAGGTTGGCCAACAATATGGAATGAAGATCAATACAGAAAAAACGAAAGTCATGGTGGTTTCAAAGGAACATAAAGAATTAAATATAATGGTAAATGGCCAAAAATTGGAACAAGTTAGTAGTTTCAAATATCTCGGCAGTATTTTAGCACAGGATGGAAGTAGTACACAGGATATCAGAAGTAGGATTGCAATGGCAAAAGCAGCATTTAACGAGAAGAAGGAGCTTCTCACAAGCAAGAAAATAAATCTAGAAACAAGGAAGAAATTAGCAAAATGCTACATATGGAGCATAGCTCTTTATGGTGCAGAGACGTGGACGATAAGGAGAAAGGAGGAAAAATATTTAGAAAGTTTTGAGATGTGGGTATGGAGAAGAATGATGAAAGTGAAATGGACAGAGAGGAAGAGAAACGAAGAAGTATTAGAAATGGTGGGAGAAGATAGGATGCTAATAAAAACAATCAGGAAAAGAAAAGCAAATTGGATAGGGCACATATTGAGAAGACAGTGTTTACAAAGGACGATCTTAGAAGGAAAAATTAGTGGAAAAAGAGGAAGAGGGAGAAAAAGAATAGGAATATTAGATAATATAAAGCAGGGATATACTACTTATAGAGGTATAAAAGAGGCTTCTAGGGAGAGAGAGAAATGGAGGCAGCGATTCAGTTAAAACCTGTCTTCGGACAGAAGCATGATGATGATGATGATGATGACTACTTGAAGCGTCAAATCATTGAAGAAGCATATGCCAAAACAGTCATAAACGTGATATCTGTTGTTTTCATCCTCTTCAACAAAGCCGCTGGTTCATTTTGAACTGCTTGTCTTGCCTCAGTGTTCTCATATAATTCTACAAGGTTTGTATAAATTTTGTGGTAGTTTTCATAGAGGACATTGGTAGAAATAGCTCTTGTCGACCATCATGTTCCATTAAGGTTTGTAAGGGTAACTGTCCTATCTGTCCACTTTTTAAGCCATCACAAATGCTTTTCTGTGTTGAGGAAACACAAAAGTTGTACAAAACTTCAAGAAAACCAAAAAAGTTGGCAGCACATTCACAACTCTCCACCGCATTCACTCCTACTATGTTCAATGAATGAACTGAACAGGGGATGTAATCCACATATTGGTTTAGGTTCTTAAGACGTGCCTGTAGACCATTGTATGTCCCAGACATGTTGGCAGCGTTATCATAATATCATGGCCAATTGGTCACAGGTTGGTCAGGTGATGAATCTACAATAATTGAGAAGTATTTTGCACGGCATGTTTCATCCAAAATTGTCCTAAGAATTTTCTTTGGCAACAAGGTTATAATCTCTTCGTATGTTGTGTTGACCTTAATTCTCACTTGTTTTGAGGTGTCTGGCCAAATACAAATCGAATTTCGCTGCAAATTCTAATGCTGTTAAAAAGTTTCTATTGTTGCAATCATAAACCTCTTCACTGTCTCCTCTTAATGCTAAATCTCTTTCATACAAGAACTTGAAACATTCAAAAACTCATCGCAGCACTGCTCTCCAATACTGTTTCTTATTTTCTAACTCATTCTTCAGCAACGTGCCTACTGTTCCTATCTTATTACTGGTCTGGCCTATCCAACACTGTACAGAATGAAGGTGGTCTTCACTTTTGTCATGATTTTGTATAGCTTTAGTGCAGGGATGCACAACCTGCAGCCCTCATAGCAATTTCATGTGGCCCACCACCAGTGTTTCGTAGTGGTCATAGGTTTTTTCATTTTTATTTTCATTAATCCACCAAATGTTATTTTATATCTAGCAAAACATGTTAAAATGTCTGGAATTAAATCGATACCTCTTAATAAATATTTCTCAGTTCAAATAAGTCTTTTTTAATTTTGTTTTTGATCTTTTCTCATAGATATTTCTAAGATTCTTAATATTGTAATGTTAACCCTAAAAACTAATTTTAACTTGATTTTCACTCATGTGGTGCCTAGGAATCTCAAATTAACTTCCAGTTAAACTTTAATCCAGTCCGCCGAAGTATTGACAATTTTCAATGCAGCCCACCAGCCACCCATGCAGCCCACCAGGTAGAATAGGTTGCCCACCACTGCTCTAGAGCCATGTGACCAATCACAAAATACGTTCGCGAAAGGTTCTCTTCCGAATTGTTAAAATGAATACAGAAGAAACAAAAAAATTCCCTGAAGATGGATAATAAATCAACCAGTCTCTTCTTTTAGTTTCCCCATTTTTTGTTTTAAAAGTAAAGAAATTTAGTGAGCTGTATCTCTGAACATCTTTAGAATGTGTGGGTCTCTTTGATGCAGTAAAATCCTGATTAGTTATATTTTGATTAGGAATTTCTTTTTTATCAATCCAAAAATCTCTTATAATTTCTTTGTCCATTGGCCATAAAGCTGCGTCTGACGAAAGATCTTCTACATCCTTACAAGGCGTGTTGTCTTGATTGCGCCTGTTTTCAGTTTCAGAAATTTTATCACCATCTATTTCTTGATGCATATCATATTGAAATAATCCTGTAGTTGTGCTAGGCTAGCTGTGATAGCAGTCTGAGACACAAAAGTAGAATTTTCTTTCTGGCTCACGTCTTTGCTGGTGATCATGGTGTTACCTTCTTTTTCCATTTCTCCATGAACTGAGAAGAATTTTGGTAACTTGATATTTTTTTAGAGCAACGTTTCAAATTTCTCCTTTTGCTTCTTTCTCTGATAACCACTTTTGTATTTCCTTTACATTTTTCAGGATGCTTCAAACTCGTTTATTAAGTTGTTGTCTAAAGAAAACGTTTTTTTAAAATTTTAAATGAAATATGTTGGGTGAAGCTAAAGAGAAACAAGATTGGAAAGGTGTACTCCATGTCAGAGTACACTGAGTTTCCAAATGCGTTCTTGGAGATTTCACAATGTTCTCAATATTTTTCGCTCAGATGAGTATTTAACGAGAAGCTAGCAAGGTATGTTGTAAAATACATGTAAGTCCTTATGTAAAGTTGTCATTATTATTGCCCGATTTTAACCAAAATTGGAATATGTCAACAAATTTTAGTAAAACTTCTTAATACCAAATTTCGTCAAAATACGTCCTGCAGTTCCCGAGTTGAAATGGAAGAACATTGTAAACTACATGTAGGTCTTTATGTAAAGTGGTCATAATTGTTGTCCGATTTTAACCAAAATTTTAATTGGTTGACCAATTTTACTAAAACTCCCCAATACCAAATTTCATCAAAATGCGTCCAGCGGTTCCAGAGTTTTAACATGTGGACGGACGGAAATGGCCTCCCCTATATGCATTCACTTCGTGCAAAGAACGCATAAAAAGATAAAAGATCTATTTAACTGCTTAGTTATTTACCAAAAGGTGTGGGGTGCACACTAAGGATTATCGAACATAGCTCAGCTTTTGGGCTCGGGCAGCAGCTCAGCGTGAGACCTGTGTGAAAATCTGGAAGCGAGTAACTGAGCAGTGGAGAAATTCTGCCTTTTTTTGCACACACGTTCGAACCAAAAATGAAGTACGAAATAATTTTGATGCTGTGTTTGCAATTATAAGAGAAATCAGTTTTGTGGCAAATATTTGAGGAAAGACTTTTTTTTAAGGCAGTGTGCGATTTTCTGAGGAGTCTGTTTGTGGTTTCTTTATTGTGAGCGTAATTTTTGCACTACTTCTGTGGTTTTTGTCCTTTATCTAAGTGTTTATATTTATACTGGATACAAATCGGCATCTTAAATCAGCTTTTAATCTGTTTATTTTGTTGAAGGTTAGTATGAATATTTCTTCAAGTTAAATTTACGTTTCATGCAGCCATTGATATTGAATGTGTTTATTTTGGTTTTCTCACGTAAATATTTATGTAAAATTCATGCTTATCCTTTTAGATGTCAAACAGAAATATGGAAGAAATTGTTCATCTACTGAACAAATCTTAAGATGAGGATATTTTTGATTTTGATGATGGGTCTTCTAGAAGTAGCACAAATGAATCGGTGCATGATACTGATATGGAACGAGATTTCTGACTCGGATGTAGATGATGTATAGAATGAAGAGAAGAATGATTTCATTGGGAAGGACGGCATAACAAGATGGAGAAAAGAGGAACCGAGACAGAATGTAAGAGTTTCTTGTCATAATATCATCTCTCAACTTCCTGACAGGAACGAAAGAAAATGTGAGAACTCCATCAGAAAGTTTACGCATAATGTTGAGCTAAGAAATCATAAAAATCAATGTAAAATGTACGAACATTCAAATCAGTCATGTAGCTCAAAATTATTCCCGTGAAAGAGATGCCAGGTCTACTGATGCATTAGAAATAGAGTGGCTTTTGAGGCTCCTTATTTTTGCAGGAGTTAGTTGATCAGGGAGACAAAACATAAAAGATCTCTGGAATCAGAATGGCCTAGGCATTGATATTTTTTATACTTCGATGAACTATCAACGCTTTAGATTCCTAATGCAAGGATTTTCTACACCCTCAACTTGGAGGTATATGTTGGGTTGCAACCCCAAGGGTCATACAAATTGGACAGTAGCCCGAGAGAGGTTGTAAAACGTATGATCGGTCCAATCCCGGGAACTGGAAGAAACGTGACCGCCGACAATTGGTTTCTTAGTGTGCCCCTTTCAGAAAATTTGCTTCGACAGAAAATTAGCTTAGTGGGAACACTGAGAAAAAATAAGAGAGTTGCCACCACAGATGGTAGGAATAAAAGACAGAGAGCTGAAAAGCAGCATGTTTGCATTTTGTGGCAAGATGACTCTCGTGTCATATCTTCCTAAGCAAGGAAAAGATGTAATTCTTTTGTACACAATGCATCATCAAATTAGTATTGATGAGACAACAGGTGATGAGAGAAAACCGAAAATCATCACTTTTTATACCCACACAAAAGGCGGCATTGACACTGTCAATCAAATGTGCGGTACATTTACTATCGCGAAAAATACATGAAGATGGCCCCATGTAGTATTTTTTCACTTAATAAATGCTTCAGGAATCAATTCATCATTATTTATAATGAAATAAATCCTGAAAGAAAATTAAAAAGGTGAAATTTCTTGCGAGAGATTGCTCTTCAATTCACGACCACATTTATACAAAAACGATTATCACAGAAAATGATACCAAAGCAATTAAAAAGGAAGGCAGAGATGTATGTACATCATCATCAGGTGAGAAAAAGTTAAGGAAGGGGAAATCCGGATGTGTGGTATGTCCGAGAAACAAGGACATAAAAACGACAACTTTTTGTGAAGTTTGCGATAGGTGAATCTGTGCAAAGCACATGATAAAAATGTGTGAAGAGTGCTATGAAAAACAATGAAATCAATCATAATGAGACTATATTTTATGCAAAAATAATTGTTATATTTTTAAAAATTTTCAATTATGTTTAAAATGCATCTAAAAACAATCTTATGTAAATATGCAATTGTGTCAAAAAATCCTAAATAACATTGCAATAAATGCAATTAAAATACTGCAAACGTATTTATAAATTTTTATTGAATCGGATTCACTTTTAGTAAATATTAAAAAAAAGAGAGTTACAGTAAGCATGCACAGCTGTGGGGTGTAAAATTCACCCTGCGCGAGTACTGCAGGGTTAAGGTCTATTTTGACCACTATACCACTTTTAATTACACTTCACTCTTTTATTTTGATCTTTATTTAATTTTCAAGGTGTGTCGGGATTTTCTTATATAAGCGTAAAAATGTCAATATCGTAAATAACTATGCTATATTTATATGTTTAAAGGGACACCAATGCAGAGGATTTAATTTCACATAGTTTCACATTTTGAAGCTACTAAAAACAATGCAAAAATTTTCTTTCAGAAATTTCAGGTCATTATTTTAAATTTTAATTTCACTAATCAATTAACTGTATCATTAAATACATTTTAAGAAGCACCTAATATCACATTACTTTACTTGGGAAAATATTCTAGTTAAAAGCGGCAAATACTTGGAATTATATCATCTCATCTATTAATCAAATTTTCAGTAACAAATCTGTAAATAACAAACTTTTTATGTATTTCAGTGGAGTACACAATACTTATCATCACATTTATTTAATAAAAGAAATTATCCTCAACAATGTCAATAAAAAACCTACTTACCAAGTTCTATTTTCCCTAACTTAACCGATTTTTTAAACCAGTCTGTCATCAAAGTAAACAAAACAAAAAACAAAATCAATTATTAGCAGTTGTGTTAGTTTTCATCCATGCCTTAGAAATGGTGTTGCAGTCAAACGTCACTGACATATGAATATACCTTCACAACAACCTCCTGTTCTCCAATTGGCTTGCAGTCAGCCAATGAAAGTGCTTCCTAGCAATACGCACATTATAGACGTACAGAGAAAGGAGATTATGATATCTGATTGTGATTGTTTGATAAAAATATGAAATATATTACATAAAAATAGTTTTATGCTGGATTTGCTTTAAAATATTGAGACTATTGTAATTTGTTATTAAATCACATTTTAGGAATAAAATAATTTTTAAAAACATTACCATTCAGTGATTAATATGTACTATTATCTCTGTTTGTAGAGGAGGATGAGGAAGACTTTCCTGGTGGCAGAGGAGTTGTTGGTGGAGAGACAGTTGATGGAGAGGAATTGGCTGCAGCATTGGTTCCTGTTCCTCTAGTTGGAAGTTGTGCAGCTGACCCAGAAATCATACCCAAAACAGATATTCAAGCAAGTTTACATTTAAAACATAAAACCAAATTTCTAATTTATTAGTTGTTTTTGCTCATGACATTTGATTAGATTTCACCTTAAGTACCAGCTTGGCACTAAGGGTCAGACTACATCTTATACTAAATATCATAGTATAGGTTTGGTGGATAACTTTTAATAACTGTTATATTAACATCGATATACAGTATTTACCCGAATCCAAGACGAGGTTTTTTTCCGAATTTCAACTTGTGAAAATCAGGGATTGTCTTAAATTCAGGTATAAAGTAGAGGGTTATTCATTTATTTGACGTTCTTTTTAACATTTGAAACATAGGATAAAATAATTATATCTACTAAAAATTTTCATTGGTCCAGATTTAAATTACTGTATGCATATAAGCCACATCTTTTTTCCAAAATTTTCATCTTCAAAACAAGGATGCAGCTTATAGGAGGGAAAACAAAATTGGAAAATGTATGTGACATATAAAAACATAACAATCGCAGAAACAAATAAAAAGGAAAAGAAATGTTATTATTGTTGATGATGGAATTACACACTTCAGTTTTTGCAGACGACCGCTATGGTAGCGCCAGAGGCTCATGAGAAAAATTCCGTCATTTGACAGATTTCAAGGCATTGTCACAATTTAGCCTCATATTCTAATTATTTTATTGTAAGAAACATTTCGGTGGCATTTCTTTCTGTTCGAAAGTCGTGATTTTTCGTCGCTTCCCACATGCAGCATGTTTGGATAAAATGCATATTCTGAGATTTTTAGTAATACAGGCAGTCCTCGACTTTCATACGTGCGACCTTTGTACAACCCGCACTTTTGTACATTATACATTGACGCCCCTAAACCGGCTTTCGTACGCCGAATTTGGATTTTCGTACATCAGCGGACGAAGGAACATTTCAAGATATTGCATGGTGTTTGTTTGTGAAATTATTTGAATATTTATTGCATTTTTCCTTTATCATTTTATAATATTGGCATGCCAAATATACCCGCTCTCTAACAAACAGACCAATATTGGCCCGCTGGGTCCGTAAATTCCTACAGAGGTTTTACTTGTCATAGAGTTGGGCGATTATTAGGGATGAGAAGGTATTTCATGTCTTTTTAACATCCCTAATTCCATGGCCTAAAAGTTTTGCTCGGGGGTGAATAAGTAAATACTTCTGAGAAGTGATTCCTATCTTCTTTCGGGTTACAACCGTGTGTGGTCTTTTTCGGATGACAGTTTTGCTGCCATTCCAGGTAGCATCTTCAGGTCGAAGTGGCGAGCAGATTTTTTCTGTCCCTATGTGTAGCAGCAAAACTGTCATCAGAAAAAGACTATGCACATGGTGGTAACCCAAAAGAAGATAGGAGTCATATAAGGAAACATTGCGGAAGCCTTTGCAACAACTTCGGAAAAGTGTTTACTCGATAGATGTTGTCCTCAGCGTTTGGACCCTTCTCAGACCTCGAGATGGAAGAATTTGTCAGAAACGCGTTTCTTTTAGAAATTTTGTGGCTTTTTCATAATCTTTCTGGGTGTTGCCAAGGCAACCGGCATTGTTGCCTTAGATTGAATTAGCATCTATTAAGCCTTCAAATAAATGAAAGAATTGTGTTATTCACTTGGCACTTTTTATGAATCGTTGAAATTATAGTTGCAGCAACATCAAACTTAATAGATTGCAATGTTAATAATTACAGATTATTATTATTCAGTCAACTGTTTGTGGACTGTGGGTGTTTTTAACGATTGACCAAAAGAAAATCTTTATTTAAATACTAGAATGTTACCTTTTTCGTAAGGGAGAATCAATTAAAATTGCACATATAAATTATAAAAACAAACATGAAATTCAAAATGTCAGTTGTCTAATTTTATAAGGAGAAATGGGCTATTATTATTATTTTTAAGCATGCAGATTTCTGACCGACTTCGGAAAAGATTTTGTGGGCACCACTAGTTTAAAGTTAATGTTAAATGATGTTGAAGTTGAAAAATTATTGTAGAGATATAAAATTGTAAATTTCTTGAGAGAGATGTGAATAGGGACCAATGCTGAGTGACAAAATAACTACAGAAGCTTTGTGAAAGATCATTGCAAACCTGTTATTACTTAGAGGTTTATTGTTGCAGCAGGTGTTTATGTTTTTATGCTTCAATAAAGATGAATATGCTTAGTTGCTATTGTAAAGTGGAATTTTCTGTCTTTATTTGATGGTGGCAGTTTGTTTAATTATGAATCTTATTTGTTGTTTTCCAGATGTTAGAAGTGTATAAAAATCTCAAGTTTGACAACCCAGATGGGGGTGCATGGAAACAAGGTTGGAAAGTAGAATATCCCAAAGGGCACTGGGATAGTCATGCAGCCAAAGCTCTCAAGGTTTGTGGAATTTCATATACAATGAAACCTAGTTTGTACTTTTCATATTAGCACATTTTCTTGCTTAGTACATTGTTTTTACAAATTCCCTGTACCATTCCTAGGAAATGCTTGTAAAAATCTCAATTGTGATGTACATATAATGTTTGTTTTTCTACTTGTTATGATCTGTAAAATGTCACAAAATTGCGAGCTGGTACAGAATGGCAACAATTAAAGTCTTTCATAGGTATAAATTAAATGCATGGTGCTTAACCCTTAAGTACTCATGTTAAAAATTATCACATAAGTACTTGAGCTTGTTGTAAATGTATTTTAAAGCTCAAAAAGAATAATTAGACTTTTGGTATATTTTAAAAAATTATTAGAAATGTTAAAAATATGTAGATTATGTTGAATGATGATAGTGCAAAACACGATAAGCATAGGCGATGATCAACGAGGGATGCTTGTATAAGCTTACCTTTCACTCTCTGTCACAATTCCTGCAGTATTATGTTAGCACCAGGGTAAACATGGGCATCTGCTGGGAGATGGCTATTTAAATATTTGATAGTTATTGATACAGTTGAAGTACAACAAGAGTGTAAATTATCATATTACGCATCTGTCTTGCCGTGGTCACGTTACTGAACGTTAGGTTTACCAAAATTGCTTAATTATTTGCAAAGCATCAGAGATCAACTTAGGATCACCAAATTATATAGTAATTTATTCTTTCTATACATCGGTATTTAAATATTCTATAGTTATTGATACAGTTAATGTACAACAAGAGTGTAAATTCCATCAAATTTTAATAACCGCAGGGCAAATAAAGTCATGGGTTTAAACCTTGACCTATACACGAGTGTATACGGTAGTTGGAAAGAGAATTTTTTATATAAATTGCTACACCTCCATGTTTATATTCATTTCGACAAAATATATGTGCACAATAATAACCACGAAAACATAATGAGTTACTTTCATTTGGAGTGAGCCAGGCTTGCTAACACAAAACACATCAGGTTTCTTGGTATGCACCTCAAGCTCACTTACTTTGTTCCTGATACACTGAACATTCAAGAACAAGTTTACCATATTACAAAATGTTTCACAATTTTAATCTTATGTGGACACTGACTGTTAACGTTTAGAACATTCTTACTGTTGCCTAGTCACTTCTAATTCTTGCTGATGGCTCCTGATTGAGTCCTGGTCACAATCTTGTTTGGTATAGTAGTTTGAACATTATTTGAAGGAGTAAGGGATGGTGTAAGAGAGCCGTTTATCAACTCTATAGGACGTCGTGAGAAGTAAAAATGATTAATAGCAATGTGTTCGGGCCATATAGATGGATCAGAGACTTTTTCACAAAGGTTTTTATCAACAGAAATTCTAAAAGAAGAATATTCACCCTTTGCTTTAAGTTGTTCGATGCCGATATTTGTGGATACTTTATTTTTCAAATAATCAACTGTTTGTTCCTTTGATGTGCCCTTTTGTAAACGCCAGATATGTAAGTGCACTTTTTTTGGTACACCCTTAAGGGGACAGTTGAGTGAATTATTTATACAGCCTGTTATGCGTTTCGTATTTTTGCAACGTTTATACATCACAGACTTAAATTTGCCATCACCTTTGTCACTTTCACTAACACTAGCACTAATATGGTTAACAGTTTGGAAAGACACATGCTTTCTCTTCCAAGCGAGCCGGAACGAAATCACTCTGGATACTGATGTTTATGGGCAAGGTGGAGATCCCTTGCGATCGAGCAGGAACAAAATCACTATGCTTACTCATGTTTACGGGTGAGATTGGGATCCTAGAAGATTACTTAGATAGAACAGATTTGGACGCAATATTAGCAATCTGTTTTGCATAGGTAGGGTTCGCAAGCAATTCTGTGACATCCTTTAAACCACTCTTTAGAGAAGCAATATCTTCCACTTTGTTTACTATACACATGGTTCTGTCAGTTGCACATTTGTTTCAGAAGAAACCACAATTGCACTTTCCTTAAGACCAGTACACGTACTGTGAAATAACCTTAAGCGAAACCTGCAAAAAATTGGATTATCGGCGCAGCGAAAGCCATTAACCCCTCAAGCATGGAGGGCATTTAAATCAATGCCATCCTGGAGGTCAGAGGAGATTTAAATGAATTAGCTAATCCGAAGTAAACTTATAAAAAAATGCATAACTTTTTACGTATCCATTAGATTCATCTGAATTTTTTTGAGAATTTGCGTAAAACTATGAGTATTTATAATGTATTTTTTACTTTTTTCTGTATTTATTTTGGGTGAAATGGTTAGATGAAGTATTTTATGCATTACAGAAGCTCTATATTGCATGTCTTTATTCCAGGTTTATGGATATGGATATGTATACTGATTTATTGTAGATTTCTACATCTTCCTCATAAGTTACTCAGAAAAAACATTCCAATAAGGATAAACAAAGATGCTAGAGGCACGCAGTGACAGGAGAGAGAGGAGGTTTCATATTTTCCCACTCAACAAAAAAATGCCAAAAATATAGGTTTTTACCTAAGTAATTTGAGCACGATCTTCAATATGATTCCCACTATCACTGTCTGAACTGACACTTTCTTCTAAATCACTTTCAAGTAAGTATTCCGTCTCGTTTTTATCACCAGGTATTGATTGCCTTTTTCTACTGGTTGACGCCATGATAATTTCGACTCTTTTAACCTCTTAGAAATTAAACAAATATAATCGCTGATAAAATGAACAATAGGTGCCTTCGTTCAGTGTAAATGCTTCCCTCAGACTAACTTCTTCAGAGTGGCAAGAGAATATTTGTTGTGCGATGCAAGCGCTTCCCATGCGCTCTGATCACGCTTTCGATCAAGACGGCTTGTTTGTGCAATGATGTCAGATAAGTGTTTCTCTCTCTCATTGCCATTATACTGTCCTCAAGAGATGCTGAACCAAGCACTAGCCCAGATTCTCCCTTTCTTTATAGCTCTCAAGTGTTGATGCATAAGAAAAAATATTCATTTCAAGAGCGAGAGACGTCACAGAGCAGATCAACATGGGTAATACACAACTAAAAACACACATAACACACGATTAAAAATGCACAAACGTAATAAACAATTGCAAATAAATCACAGAAAAAATAAAAACCACAAGAAGCATCATTCAGGGCAAAGACTTTCAGTCTGCCTGTAGAGATGTGAGAAACGTTCTGCATAAAAACGCTCATGGGATCAGCCGGCATGTTTCCACGTAGACTTAGCTTTCTTGCTCATCCTTTTCTATAATGGCTTTTGCTGGCCCTTATCCTTCGGAGATAAGTGAGACTGTTTGGAAGACCAACATTGTGTCACTGCCTTGCTCTAAAAAAAGTTCGTGGTTAGGGAACGCATGACCAAGAGATTCTGCTGAGGTAAACAAAAATGATGTGAAATCCTCATAAATCTTGTCCACACTTCCAAATCACTTATAGATGGTCCTTTCGAGTTGAGATGAAGTTCGTCTCATCCTAGGTTTGAGAGATTTTTAAGACTAAATATTCAAAATTTCATATAGCAGCAAGAAATATATACCAAAATAATAAAGCAATATCTTTGCAAATGAGGCATTAAAAATTCAAAATTTAACAAAAATAAATGCTAAACCTTACTCTATTAGAATATATAAACAAAAAACAGATACTGTAATATTTGATCGGGCAAAAGCAAAATGAAGCCAAATGTACAGGGTCGGTGCAGAGCACGTATGACGATGGCATGTGACGTTTATAGGATCGGTGCCCTGCACATATGACAACATTGAGGCGTTAAAGCAGGAGTTACAATTTGGTGTGATACCCTGTGCCACCATCTTGGACACAATTCATAAATGTAACACTAGAGGATGCCATAAACTTCTGACTCTGCACCACAGAACAGCCATTTACAACAGATCCTTCATTGAAACAGCACGCAGACTATGAAATAGCTTCCCCTCTGAAATAAAGCACTCTTCGTCCCTATTTACCTTCAAACACTCATATCACAAACATCTCTTATCCCATTCTCCTTCGTAACCTTAAACTGACAAGGAATTATTTTCTCTTACAGGTCATTGTAAATATTTAAATATGTGTCTAAATGTGTACTTGTATGTTTTTCTAAGTTTTTATGTATAACTGTGTTTATGTGTATTTCATTTTATGTACTAATCTTGTATGATCCTCTCAATCTTTAAATATTATTATCAGTAGGTTTTGCACTGCCCCTTTCTTGTGTGGGTGTTTTCCTGCAGTGGGGTTTTTCCTAGGGAATAGTACTTTAAATATACCTAGTTTTTTCCCACAAACAAATCTCTTTTCATTTCTAAAAATGCTAACTTGGCATTGTATTTTTGTAGTACTTTATTTTATGTAATCTTTTATTTTATTTCTATTCTTTTTTACTTTCTTCCTGTTTGTAATTGACAATGGATTATACGGAGGAAGAGACTGCTTAGTTTCAATCTCACTCAAATAAAGACGAATGTCTATTTGTTAGCTATAAATATGTCCTAAAGAATAAATGCACACGATCCAGTGAGAGTATAAAATACCACGTTTTATACCGACCTACTGCCTAATTTTCTGCATAAGCAACAGCATCATTGTTGCTACTAGTCAAACTGATGAAAAATATTTTCTTCAATTCATTACATGTTAATGTAAGTAATGACGTTATTGTATGGACTAAATGTCTGTGCAATTGATGTTGCCTTGATTTTGTTCTTTACCATACACATGCATAAGAATTTTTCCATTTTGTCAAATATGGGATAATAAACATATGAGCTATTGGTATTTGTTGTCTCACTACCCTTTATGCTTTGTTATTTATTTATGGCAAGGTTGTCTCCCTCCAGCCTTAATGTCTCCTACTCTCACCACTGCTGGCATGACTTTCAGGTATAATTCATCACCTGTCTTGTATTTAATTGCTGCACTATCATTCCATCTTCTTACGTGCCATAATTAATAGCAATAGTCCCTCTAACAATCCTGATATTGATGCTCCTGTATGGTAGACTGCAAGGCATAGAATGCAATCACATTGCTGCCCCGGGGTGGGAGACAGCATTGAAACACTGAACTTAACTGAAGTATGTATCAAGTTGGATGTCCAGGGTCAATCTAAGAACCATATACAGGATACGTTAGGGCCACCCTTGTGCTGTTTTTTTAATACAAAAAGTTAATTTCCTGTTACAATCAATTTCTATCATTAATGGTTTTTGTATGAACTTTTTCATCAACCTGGCCCTTTTGCTGGATTGCCATGCAAATGGCATTACAATACATGATTTCAGTCCAAACATTGTATTTATTTAATTGTGGTTTTGGGCAGCCTTGGTGTATGGATGTCTACTTCACACTGCTAAGCTTGTGGGTTCAAATCCTGCTCAAGGAATGGATATCTATGTTTGCCTTTGTTACTCTTTACTTTTTAAAACGCCAAATGTGTGCTGCTTAAGAATTGAAGATAAATAAATAAATTAGGGACTGCAGGCATTGCTTGTGCGTACTTGAACAAATATAGTTGGCTATTTTCAGAAGCTGGAGCTCAAAAAAAATTGCAACCAAGTAGAAATATCTCGTAAAATATTCGGAACTATTTTTATAAAATTTCATTTAATAAATAGAGATACTGTTTGACAATAATTTTAAAAAATTAAGGGTTTAACATGACTTGTAAACTTAGCAATATTTTTGTAAACAGGTTTTTATCATACCACACTCGCATAATGATCCTGGTTGGATCAGGACATTTGAAGAATATTTTTCCACCCAAACTAGACGCATCCTGAATAACATAGCAGGACGTCTTGACACTACTCCTGATGGACGCTTTGTGTGGGCTGAAATTTCTTTTTTGGACCTCTGGTGGCAGGGAGCTGCTGCTGAGGAAAGAGAGCACATGAAAAGGTAAATACTTAATCATATTCTGAGTAAATGGTAAGTCTTATATTAATTGATTTTTTAAAAAGTTATTCATTCAATAGAAAAGAAAGCCCATTATAATGTGGGTTTTAGAGGACATTTATAACACCCATGTTGTAGGCTATCTGTGGTATGAAGAGAATGTGCCCTGGTAGATTTCTGAATGATAAATACTACCTCTGATAAAGATGCATAATTGAAAAACCAACATTAAATTGTACAAGGGTAATTCAATAAGTAACAACACAAATGTCATTATCTTAAAAGTAGAGGGAACTTGGTCATATAAGTTGGCAACACTGCTAAGCAGATGTTCTTCAAACTGTTTGCATCTGCATCAGTTCTTTTGTTTCTTTGTTTCAATTACAATGCTCGTTTTAATGATGGCAGCTTCATTAGAAGACTGTAATTTGGTTGAACAACATAGCGTAATCAGATTTTTGACTTCTTAAGGTGTTTTACCAGTAAACATGAATCACAGAAATGTGTACTAGTGAATTCCAAGGTTTAAAGAAGGTCGGTAAAGTGTTGATGAAGAACAGCATTTTGGGAGACCAGTTGAAGTCTCCAATCCACAGCTTCAATATCATATTGAACGAATGATTCGAGAAAATCACTATTCGATTGAAAATGAGGCTTTTCTAGCTCATATTGTGATTTGCGACAAAACTTGGGTTCATCATTTTGAGCTTGAGTCAAAAAGACAAATCATGGAGTGGAAACATCCATGATCACCGGCGAAAAAGAAATTCGAAACAAGACTGTCAACGGGTAATGTTATGCTTACGATTTTTTGGGACATGGTAGGACCTATCTACTGCAATTATCTGGAGGGCCAAAAATCATTAATGGCTAGTATTATTCTGATCTGTTGAAGAATAAAGTCAAGCCTGCATTGCTCCGCAAGCCTCCTGAACTCCAAAGAAAAGGCGATGTTTTGCTGCTGGATAACGCTCATCCTCACAATGCTCAATTAACCCAACAGACAATGGTTGAAATGTGCAGGGAAGTACTGCCTCATCCTGCCTATAGTCCAGACTTGTCACCATGTGATTTTAATTTGTTTGGACCCATGAAAGAAGCCTTATGTGGGAAGCATTTTGCAGTTAATGGCAAAGTCAATTTTTTTTTGCAATATTGACTCTGACACAAAGACAAAGAATACGAAACCTAGTAAAAAGATGGGACAAGTGCATAAATGTTAACGGAGACTATATTGAAAAATATTGTTTTGTGATTTTTCAATAAACTATTTTTTAGATAACAGCATTTGTGTCTTTACTTATTGTATTTCCCTCGTATATACCATATTTATCCAAGTATCACCTCCACTATTTTTTTCAAAACTTTTCTTTAGAAAAACAGGTGCGTGTCTTATTTGAGGATTTTATATCAGAGAAAGTCACGATATGATAAGTCAACGACCGACTTGGCAACGTTTTCTTTTATTTTTCTTCTCGATAAATTGGGTTGCAGGCCTTATTCAGGGGTTGGTGGTACTGGGATAAATAACAACTTTCATTACTGTTCAGAACCTTAAAAACTACACCTTAATAAGATACTTGTCTTACAGTTACATAAACACAGTTATACATGCATCTCTATATAATAATACAAAAGTGTTAGTTGGTTGGAATGCTGCATTGAGTTTAATGTCATGCTGTAAGATGGCAGGTTGATCGACTGAGAAAAAGAAAGGATAGATGGAGACAAAAAAATTGATCAGAGAAAAATTAAAACTAAAGTAAAAATTGGAAAGAATATGTAAAACTTGATCTATTCTATAATGATTTTAAATATATTTTAATTGATCACAGAATCAATCTTCCCAGTGCCCAATATAATAAGCATGATTATTTTATAAAAGATAAATTGTTTGCTATGTTGTTAGTGCTTTGCTTTGGTATTATTCTATCCACCAAAAACATCATTGTGATGGATCTTAATAATGAAATAATGGGCCTTCTTCCTGGTGAAAGCAAAACATATTACAGTATAGTTTCCATTGTGACTGTAAACAATGAAGATATAACAAATTATCCCACAGAGTTTCTGAATGCACAATGTCACCACATATACTAATCGTCTTACTGTGTAAAATGCAGTTACTTTCTAAATGTCTGTAACTTATGACCATAATGTGAATAACTCAGAAGTGGCATGAGCGATTTCAATAATTTTTTCACAATATACTGGGATTACTTGTACACATTTTAGACATGTCATCGTCTATCATAAGATCATAGGTTCAATTCCAGGAGCATTATTTCCATTTGATTAACATGGGTATGAGTGTTGCATATAAATCATTTGCATTTTAAAGTTACTTAAAAGCATAGTATGAACTTGAGTTTTGGATGGTTCTATGCTCAAAAAAAGTTTATTTTTTTGAAGAGAGAATTCGAATCTGTTGAATGTGTGTAGAATCAGAAAAATATGATTTTTTTGGGTTTTAACAATGAAAAATGTAAGCTACCATTACAACTCCCTCTATCACCACATTTGAGAGTCCTCTGCTTTCGTATCGGATATAGTTTAACATTATGTATGTTTGTTTTGTGTATGTCTTTTGTTCATTGGTTTGTACTTTCTCCATACGTAGTATAGGGGAAGTATTGTTTTCATGAAAAAATATCGAATTCTAGATTTCAACAGAAATACATGTTTTGAACATTTTCTCGATGATGTCTGCGTGTGTGAGACAGTTTTTTGTGGGTGCTCTAACTCAAACACTATTAATCAGGTCAACACAAAATTTTATATTTTACATTTTTATGACAGCCACAAGAACTGATTAGTTTTTGGTAAAGATCGGTCAACCGGAAGTGGGTGTTTACTCTTGTCACTTAGCTGTTTTTTATATTTGCTTTAATATATGATTAATGTTAAAAAATATTGGAATAAATGTTGTAGGAAATTTAATTTCCTACAACCTTTGTTTGAAACATTTTACCATATAATACATTAAGAGATATTTTTAAAGCTAATTTTTTAGCCAGATGATACCATATCACATGCAAAGCCAGTTGCAAGAATAAAAATCTGTGGAAAAGCACAAAGTTGATCATTTAATTTGAATCATTTATAAATATTTGTCCAGATGGCTTCTAAACATCAGATTACCCATGAGGAGATGGATGAAATGTTCATTGATTTTGATTCCAATGCATAGAAGGGGGAATGTGGGAGTGTCAGTGGGGAGGGACAGTGAAGCGTAAGTGGACAAAAAAGGTACTTTCCACTTCGTTGATCTCACCATCCTCAACAGCTGGGTCCTACTCTTGTCATGTTGGGCACATTTTCCAATCAGCAATTTAGACTTTCCATTGTAGGATAAGAAGAAGGTGCTAGGGCTCTTCCCACTCAGGCTATAACGAATGGGAGACCTAGTACTAGTGGGATTCAACTGAATCGTTTATAGGCCAAGGACAATAAGCATTGTCTCATTTCTTATTTACATGGATAATTATCCATTTAAATAAGAAATGTTAATTATAATTAACTGACCTTGAATTCCTTTCACTGTTATAGGCTTACAATATTGGGTATATTGGTTTTTAGTAATTTTAATGTACAAATGAAAAATAGTCTACACTCATCTTCATGTTTTTAAATGGGGAAAATGATAACACAATATTAAAAATAAATAAATTAGTCAAATGAATTGGTTTAAAAACCAACCTACCACCCTATACTCTTTATTGCTGTTAAAATTACACATTCCACTTGTCTCTATGTTATGTAGTTTTTGAGTTATGGATACATACTTATATTTGACTGGACACTGCCTCAGACACTCAATTATTTTTATGTGTAGTATGTCGGCAAAAAATCTGCCCTCATCCTAAAATTGGGTCTGAGTTTAGAAATTTATTAGTTACTCCCAGAGTGGCATAAATGCAATACTTGGCCACAGTTGGCAGCCTCATATCAGCACTTCTCTCAATACTTTCATTCTCAAGTAATTTTATAATATGATTGTACTAGTATATTGCCCATCAAAAATGATGGAATCAAATTATTAAAAAACGGAATTTAAATTTGTAACTGTAATTAAATTATTTTAGCTTATTTGTTCATCATGGAACAGTTCCACAAGGTGGCACCCATAACAGTGAATTTTATCATCATTGATAAATATGGCCAGTAGATTCTGAAAAATCTTTGAATCATCACTACTGATGGTTGTTGTTTTTAGGCATTTAAATTATGAGAACAGTATTTAAATTTTGTGTATTTTATGCACATTGGGTGATACCATCCATCCATCCATCCTATATCCACTGTGAATAATGATACTCATTTTAATACTGTATTTAGCAATAGTTGGTGTAATTGCATAAAGAAACTCAGGCCTTTGTGGTATCTCTATAACTAAACAACAGTTTATAGCAAGACCAACCCAGTAGGACAAATTAAGTGGAAAACATTTGTTTCATTGTGATAGATATTAACTTTTTAGATTAAAAATTTCTAAGCTTATTTTAAACCCAGTACAGTAAAACCTCTATCTTGCGAACCTCCCTATACAGAGAACCTCTGTATAACGAACTCGGATCTTGGTCCCGCTCCTAAAATATGTAAAAATGCATATAAGAAACCTCCCTATAATGAACCTCCGTACCTACGAAACTCCCGTAGAGCAAAGGCTGAACAAATTCGGTTATTATTGGGTGGAGTCTACAAATATATATGTACTTTATAATGATATGATTTACGTATATTTTATCCATGAGATAATTATTATATGTTGCTTCGTTATTTTTTTACATTAGATATTGTATCTCTTTGAAAGATCTCCCATATCCTCAGGGATATGCGTACTTTAGGTTGAATAGCGCTGTTTATGTTAGATGTTATCATTTTGGTTATATTTTTTAAAAGTAAAACAACCTTTCTTTTTCAATGAGCGCAAAGTAAAAATATGAAACAAAATACTCTGAATGAAAAATCAGGTAGTATTTGTGTTCCAAGAATGTATGCTGAACACATTCGAAATTTCCTGTTTCCCTAAGCCAGATAAGTGCGCTAAAGTAACGTAAATATCATTTCTGTTGCGATATATGAATGACCAAAACTTCCTCTCAGTATGAATATACCGCTGGCTGGGTTACGTGAAGAGTGTGGAGGGTCTTCGGATATCATCAACTTTCGAGTTTAAAGAATCTTTACTTATCATTGGTCAGAAAAGTTTCATAATTTTCCCTCCCACTTGTGCTCATGAAAAACGCAGAGCCGGCCCCTACCTCCATCTCCCACTGCTTTGTGGGGATTTTCCGGGTATCTCGGTGAGCAAACATTTACTGCGTTTACGTAACATTTTTTCTATGGTGGGGCTGGTCGATGATTAACTGGTAACAATTTACCAGTCAATCATGTATGACATATATGTTTTGACTCGAAGTATTTAATTTTGCCTTACTCTCTCATTTTCTGTACCCACACGGAATGAAAAATAGGATGCGTAATAATCGTATTCGCTATTTTCTGTTAATCGGGTGTTCCCAGATTAATTTTACACTAACAACATTCATGTTCTGTTAGTGAGAATACTCCTGAAATCCACGATTATTTAAAGCTAAACAGAAGAACTGTATTCCCGAGAATGCGATACGCGCTATAAATTTTTATCTATATTTCGCCAGAAATTGTAATATGTATGATACATTTTATAGTGAATTAATAACGTGGGATATTTTATGCTCTCGTTCACAAATACTCTGCCCTGCTATCAGACAGAGTGCATAAACGAATCGAATGCATATTAAGATAAAAATCATAACCTCATCTTGCACATTTATTAGTAGCGAGACATTAATATTGACTATTATTGTTTTCATAGAATGCACTATTATGATAATAAACATGTTAATCTTTACGTATTGTTATGTGCATATTCAATGGTTTGGCAGTGCCTTGCATGATATGAACCCCATGATTAATCCCTCAGCGCCGGTCTGTGCATGGTACAGACCTCGATTTCGTACCGCATCGCCGGCCTCTGTCTGTGGTATGTACCCATGACGCACTACTTTTAATTTGCTATATAGAGATGTTTTTAATTTTTTTTATTGGCTTTTAAAATATTACATAGAAAGGTTTTTACCTTAAGAAGACGTTGAATACAATATTTTTCTAACAGTTTTAGTTATGCAAAACTAAATTACTTCTCCTCAGCTGGTTGACGCGAGTAAAAATGATTGCTGTATTTCTTCACCTTTTATTTCTGTCAGTTGCTAAAAAAATTGTAATATCTCTAAATCACTTTCAGAAATTAGCTCATTCTTTATGTAAGGAAATCATTTTTTTAAAAGTCGATAATTTTCATCAGAAAATCCTGTCGTCAGAAAGAATACGATCAAAGATACAGAACAAAAGGCGAGTGTTCTCAGTCGATATGAGTTAGTAGTGTTCAAGGTTGATAAGGCACCGTGAGAAGAAGGGGAATAGGGGACAGCTAGAGATGATTCATTCTAGTTTTCATAAATTGTACCGTTATTCTTAAACAGTTCTCGAGTGCCACAACGTCTGTATTTGGAAGAGATAAAGTGGAAAGAGACTCTCAGCTACTGCGTTGTAAGGAGAACAAAGCGGCAAGCTGAATATTTACAGAGAACTCAACTGCGTTATTTGAATGGAGTTGAAGTTCATGGGAACTATTCTAGTATGAAAAGTGATTAAGAGTTAAACATAAGTGTGGTATAAACCGTTATTACATCATCATGCGATAACGCATATACTTATTAAAATAGACTTATGTAAAAATAAGCTATATAACGTACTATGGCGTAGATATTCCGAAATTTTCACGTAAATCCATTTATTAGGTAGAAATGTTTATAATGAACTACATCAAAATTGGCCACTTCAATTAAATATCTGCCGGATTTACGGTAGAGTGGTAATTTAATCTAGCCCGTTTCTCAGGGGTTAAGCTGGTATGCTCGTGTTTATGCAACCCCCCGCAACCTCCGTACAACGAACATGGCCTTTTTTGGTCCCGCCAATTTTGGTATATGGAGGTTTTACTGTACCATTAAAAAAAAACTTCGCTTTCTGCACAGATGTTGTACGCCCGACTTCACTATTTGATTCCGTTTTTGAAATACAATTTAAAAATACTCTAACTCCATTATTAATCAATAGTGAAAATAAATCTATTTTAACTTGAATCTGTAACTTTTACCCAATAATTTTCATTTCACTTGTTCATATCTTATTATCTTCTGCCTTTTTACAAAATTTCAGAACACAATTATTTCAGGGATTCTCATTAAATTGCATTACTTGAAATAATACAATGAGATTGATGTTGTGCATGTTCATTTTATAATTCACTGTTCTTGCAGTTTGGTTCACAATGGGCAGCTGGAGATTGTAACTGGAGGTTGGGTTATGACGGATGAAGCAACTGCTCATTTTTATTCTATGTTAACACAACTGACTGAAGGACATCTTTGGTTGGAGCGTAACATGCAAGTCAAACCCAAGTGAGTGGGCAATGCAGACAATTTTAGTGATACAGACTGTATTCAACTGTTCCAATTTCTAGCCAAATTAACATATTTATTTTTGTTTAGAAATGGGTGGTCCATAGATCCATTTGGCGTATCTCCAACAATGGCTTACTTACTAAAGAGATCAGGAATGAAGAATATGCTTGTGCAGCGTGTACACTACTCTGTCAAAAAACTTCTTGCTCGGGAGAAGAATCTGGAGTTCTTATGGCGTCAGACATGGGGTAGTTATCTTGAAAATTTGGCAAATTCACTGTATTTACCCAGTGTATTTGATGTTTTATGCTTTCATACTATGAATGTGGATGAAAATGGGTTTGTATTACAGTTTCTGGTGATATACAGGGTAGACCAAAAGTCTTTCCACATTTGAGAAATGAACAGTCTATTTTTAATATTTATTATTAGCCATACAAACATTAATATTTAAACACAATTTAACTTAAGAACTGTTTATCCATTTGAAACTGTCCATTACATTACATTTTTAATATATAAGATTAAAAATAAATTGTGTTAATTTCTCAAATGTGAAAGGATTTTTGGGCCAACCTGTATTCATTGTTAGTGTGTATACTTGAGTCTTTTAATGATTTAAAAAACTTTCAATCCCTCAAAAATATCAATGTCAAAAACCTACACTCTTATCCTAACACCTAGTAACCTTATCCCTAAAGTGGTTCTTATAAACTAAGTACAGTAAAATTCTTTTTATCTGACATGTTCGTGTCCGTAGAGGTGCTAGATTAGATGATGTGCCAGTTGCAGGCCCACACCTAGAATTTAGGCTTCCTTTGTTGTTTAGAAATGGATGCTCCAGAATGTCTAATTTGTACAATATTTAATACTTTTACAATTATTATATTATTAAATATTTAGTTTATTAATACAAGAAAACTTCACTAAATACTAATTACAAAATAAAACTAATTTATCTAAATTCCAGTTTTTATTTCTATACTTTGAAATATAAAAAAATACTGTGATTGCTTATATTGTGAAGACACAATGCTAAATTCTGACATTATAGCATTGTGACTAACACCACGAGCTAATTCATTTCAAATGTTTATTTTTGTGATAATGTTAATAAAATTCACTTTCTCTTCATTTCCCGTCTTGTAGAAGAGCTAATATTAATAATTAACACATTTTACATAGCATAGAATCATGAAAAAATGTCAAATACTTGCACATCTAAGGAAAGTATACAATTCATTCACAGCGCAGCATAATGGGTACTACATTTATGATTCACTACATGTCTCACAGATTCATATTACCGCATTTCTCAGTAAAATTCAATCATAGTATTTGCACTGCTGCTACAGTCTTGGATACTTTTCACATTAATCTTCACTTTAGCACCAAAAGCACAGTCAATTAATACTTCATTAAATACTTTAGAAGACTGCAGAAAATAGTGGTATGTGGAGAACTAGGTTTAACTATGAATAATCATTGGTCTGTATACGTACAGACTACCTATGATGATGAAGCATGTAACTCGCACCAGCGAAACAAATTTATACTGCCAGTAAGTGAGATAACTAGCCAGAAAAAGAAGGCGGTCCACCTTAGATACGGTGTTTACATTTAAGATTCATGGCTGGATATGTATTAGTTAGGCTTATATGCTGATAATCCAGTATAAACATTATATCAAACTACCGATAAGTACCTCTTAAGATTTGACCATTATCTTCCTTTATCATGAAAATGATTATTTTGTAACTGAAATACATATTGTTAGTTTTATAAAACAATTTTGGTATTAGATTAGAGACTCTTTGGTCTTTTTCTCTCATATTCAAGGAATTATATATGTATCGGCATCTTTAGTGTATCATATTATTTTTCTAAGGGTGCAAGGTGATTTTAGAAGACTTTTCGAAATAAAACATGCATCTTATAGGTCTGGAACTATGGTAACTACATTAGCTGCCTAGTGACAAAATATGCCAGATCATTGGAAGTGCCATATTAGATGATGCCAGATAAATGGAATTCTACTGTATGCTTATTTGTTAATAAAAATTTATTTTATTTTGATACTTTTTACTTTATTTTTTCATCTTATTTGTCTTTTTTTATTGGTATGTTGAAATGTACCTCATTTAAAATTTTAACCTTGTGATGGAATGACCTTTTACTTTTACAGATTCAAGTGGTCGGACTGACATTCTCACCCACATGATGCCATTCTATTCCTATGATGTCCCACACACATGTGGACCAGATCCTCGCATTTGCTGTCAGTTTGACTTTAAACGTCTGCCAGGCACTGGAGTGACATGTCCATGGAGAGGCTCACGAGCCCAACCCATCACACAGGACAATGTTGCTCAAAAGTAAGAGATATATTAGATTACCGTATTTTCCGCCAGATACCGCGCACCAGCAGATAACGCGCATCTTAATAATTTTATTGAATTGAAAATTGTATACATAACGCGCAGACGAAATTTTTCTGTTTCTGATAGAAAACTGAATCAGCGCAATTTCTTCTTTCAATTTTTTAATCCAACTTCAAATTCATCACGTGATTAGTCGTTCATTTGTTCTGGTTTTGGTGAACGGTATGAACATGTGCTCAGTTATACTAATTACTAAAAGTTTTATAATAAAGCCCATGGAAAACGAAAATAAATTATGACGAAAATCTTATACTGCAAAATTTAAATTAGAAGTAGTGAAAGTAGCCCAAGAAAAAGGAAATCGTGAAGCCGGAAGAATTTTTAGTGTAGGAGAATCCAGCGTCCAAGAATGGAGAAAAAGTGAAGCAATTCTCAATTGCTTGCATGAAAGAAAACGTTCAATGCGTTTCGGTGCGTTAACGGTGCTTGTGTGTTATCTCCATGACCCTTCTAGTCGTTCTATTCGTTTATTTTATGCTTGTTATTATTTACAATACAATCAACTCAACTGCGAGTATTTTCTGTAAAAGAGAAAATGCGTAAATGAAATGATCGGACACGGAGTTGGGTTGTTTCGGTTGGTTGTATTGTAAATAATAACAAGCGTAAAATAAACTAGCGAGTATGTTGAATTACGTTAGAACATTTAGTGATATTGTTTCATATGTTGCTTTATAGACTGATATATTTATAGGTATTACTAATTGAAATTGTATAATATGGAAATGCTTTAATTACGTGGTAAAACGTGTATTTTTTTAATTGAATAATTATTTTCGCTAGGAAATAATTTAAATTGCCATTTGATGAAAAGAACGTCTGCAAGTGTTTTTAAAATGTGACGAATTGTCGTAAATTTCCATTACTATAAGAAAAGCATAACAATTACAACGAAATAACGTTCGCTTTGAAATACAATTTTTTTCCTGCGTATAACGCGCATAGTCACATTTGCTCGATTTTTATATTTTTTTGTATAGATAACGCGCGCGGTATCTGGCGGAAAATACGGTAGTCACGTCACGAGGTGGCAAACTGTTTTTATCAGCAGTAAAAATTATCTTGGGAATAATCTTCATGCAATATATAAACAAGTTAGGAAAGTGTACAGTGTATCACAAATAGGCAAGTTTCATGCGATGGAGTATTTGAAACTATACGATATAATTTGACCAAACACACACCATAAAACAGCAAAACACCACAACCTTATTGTATCTTTGTCTATTAAAAATTTCTTCTTCCCCATTAGTTGGTGCATCAATAAACATTATGTAATTATAATGACTAAATACTGCAAAACGGTATATCAGAAAATGATTCCAGGAATATATTCAATTTATATTTAGTGATTTATTTTCTAATCAGTTTTAATCAACCGAACAATCAAAAATTACTTAAAACATACCTCACTTGAGTTCAGTAGTTGTAATATTTACGCTTATGTTCTTTTCTTCACCCTCCAGATACTGATTTTCTTCGCAATATTAAAGTGGTGTTTTTTCCAGCTAATTGTACTAGCCATCTGCAGCCACTTGACTTGGGCATTATTCACTCTATGAAAGCAAAGTACAGGAAGGCTTTGGTGCAGAAAGCAGTATCCTACATTGAGATGAATAAACATTTGAAACTGAGCGTCCTTCAGGGTTTGCATATGGTAACAGCTGCATGGAATTCAGTTACACCTCAAACAATATCAAACTGTTTTCATAAGGCTGCGTTCAATTGCAACAATGCTATGGAAATTGATGTAGATATCGATGTGATTGACCACGAAAATTGGTTGAAAATTGCACCTGACATGGACACAAATTTTGAAGAGTTTGTCCAGTGTGATGATCTTGAGAGTATGTCTTGTCCTCCACAAGACGTGGAAGAAGTCTGTGATGCCAAAGAGGCAGAGGAAGAAGAGGCAGTAGTAGAAGAAGAGGCAGTACAAGAAGAAGAATCAGTTCCCACACTTGGTGAAGCGGTTCAGGCACTTGAAGTGGTGCGAAGATATTTAACTTCTTTTGATGTGAACAGCACTACTACATCAAAAGTAAATTATTTGGAGTGAGAAGTTCTGACTGTTCAGAGCACCTGCCAGAAGAAGCAAACAAGTTTGCTGGACTATTTTAATAAATAATTTTCTTGTAGCTATGTATGCTTGGTTTTTGAATAATTTTGATATTTTTTGTGAAATTCCAAATATATTTTAATATTTTCTATTTAATGTTGTATGATGAAGCTTTTTAAAGGAGGGATGAAAAATTGTTTCAAGATTTATGTCAATTTTGAAAATACTTTTAAAATTTTGAAATTATTTTTTGTAATCATATGAATGATTTGTTACAGAAATTTTCATATCCAATAGCAATAAGGCTTGTTTTTCACTGGAATTTCTTTATAAATGTTTATTTTAAAAGTATTAATATAAGTATTGTGCATACAAAATTGAAAAATGGATTTTTATTATAGAGACCATTTTCAGTGGCCTTATTCTGGTATTGTATAATGGAACTAATACACAAGCAAAAAAAGATAAATTTAACTCATTTTAATTGAAAACCTCCATTTAATGAAAACCTCGATTTAGTGAAATATATTCTAATCCCCCAGCGATTCGTTAAATAGGGGTTTTACTGTAGTTCTCCAGTTTGTCATACATTAAGTATATTGGAGTTACCCAGGTAACGCTAGTTACTCTAGCTAGTTTCTTATAAAATCACTTCTGCTAGTTCCTTTTAAGTAGTTGCCTTATTTTGCAGTTAGATGTTTAGCTGTGTGAGTCAAGTTCTTCAAGTGGCTCATAAAATGGGATGGTTTAGGGCTCTTTGTTTTATATAATATACTTACTGAAACCCACAAATAAATACTGGTAACAAGAAGTCCAAACCGGGACTAATGGAGGCTGATTTCCCAAAGTTGACATCCCGAATTGATTACTTATATTGACAGGAAATGTTTCAGTATGTGTAAGTCATTCCAAGGAATTCTCATACCATACATACCACTTGTACTTCATAGTTTATAATGATAGAGAAAAATTGAAAAAGAAATTAAATAGAGCATTATCAGGTTTAAAATACTAACGGCAATGTCAAAATCTCTTTATGACATTATATTTTTCGTGTATTTTTTTTAATAAACGAATTTAAAAAATGTTACTGTTTATATGCTAATGTGCCTGGATCAACTATCCATTGCTGGAGAGTAGTCGAGCAGAAAACAAAATAACCCATTTGTTTACTCGTTTATGCTTGACTCGAGTTCAGTAATGATCGTCTCCATGGCAACAATCCGATAAAATGCGATTTAAAACATGAAAATGCTGTTTTAGTAGAATTTCAAGAAAATACGATCAATTATCAAAATTCAGTGATGAGAATTAGAATCTACATTATTTTCCCCTTAGAACAATACAAACCTCGCTCTGACATCACTATTTTAAGATATTTTAAAATAGCTATTAAAGAAAACATCTCTCACAATGGATTTGAGATTTCCTATGTAAAACAAATAGGGAAAAAACGTTCCTGGAATCAAACCCGGGTCCATTGATGCAAAAGTTATTAGTGCGGGACACAGGACCATTTCATAAGGGCCGACCTCAGGCCCATATTTTATTTGGGAAAGATTGAAGTCCCAAGTTCAATTCCAGGAATCTCCTTTCCCTATTTGAATTGCATAGGAAGTCTCAAATCCATCGTATAGAGAAATATTAATTATCTTATAATTACGATATTGTAGCAGGGTTTGTACTATTCTAAGGGGAAAAGAATATAGTTCAAAAATTCATATCACAAAATTTTGGTAATCTACCATATTTCCTTGAATTTCCAGTATATGATAGCATTTTTGTCATTTTAAATAGCATTTTATTTTAGTGTTGCTATAGGGACAAATACGGTATTTATCCGAATCCAAGATGAAGTTTTTTTCCAAATTTCAGCTTGGGGAAATCGGGGATCATCTTAAATTCGAGTGCAAAGTGGTATACCATCAATACATTGTGGTCAAGTCATTGCATGTCAATTCCTCACATGTCAATTTTTCACACGACAAACTCATTGCATGTCAATTCATTGCTCCACAAATTTGTCATAAGACAAATTCATCACGAGACCTATTCGTTGTGAGACATATTTGTCGCTAAACAGATTGGAAGGCGAGACACCATAACTGGTATACGGCAGGGAGATTCATTTGTTGTGTTGGGAGTCACTCCCTGCCATACACCATCCAATGTATCGTGCCTTGCATAAATCGCAAAGAGAATTGTGATTCATTCTGGTATTATCGAAATACAAAGAAAAAGTTTGTTGGGAAAAAATGTCTACCCCTGCTGTACACTAGTCATAATGATGTCTCATCTTCCAATTTGTGTTGCGACGAATATGTCAAGCGATAAATTGATGCACAACAAGTTTGTCGTGTGACAATTTTTTCGTGCGACAAACTGACCATGAAAAGTTGTCGTAGAACCGTAGGAAGTATGATTACGTGTTTTATCGATTTTTCTTTAAATAAATGAAACAAGATAAAATAATTGTATCTACTGAAAATTTTCATTGCAAACTTACGATCCGGGTTTCAATTAATAGAGTATTAATTTTTAAAAATACATTTAAAAAATTGTTTTTTATCAAACAAAAATTTGTAACAAACCATTTCAATTTGTGAATGAACTAGTATATCTATGTTGAATATGTATGTTCGAAATGTACACCAAATATGTTCAGTGAGAAATGAGGCCAAAATCTTTTTTCTGTTTTGACAGTTTGCTAAATAAGGGGTCGTCTTAGATTCGGGATCGCCTTGGATTCGGGTAAATGTGGTATTGCCTAACTTGGTTTGAGCATATATACATGCACAAATTGATTATTTTTCACTCGACTACACTTTAGCCATGGACTGTTGATCCGAGTGCATGCATAGTACTTAATGACAAAATTATGATCTGAAAAGATAGAAGGAGAGTCACTGCTATTGTAAATTAGGAACATTCTTCAATTATTTTATTGCAAATCTTATATAAAATGAAGTAAATATAAAATTTAAAAGAAAATATAAAGTAAAATATGCAATGTTGGGAAACCAGCCGGTATTAATCTCATCCTGGATGTTTTGTTTGTCTCTCATTTTATGCATGGGCTGTTGTACTGTTCTCATAGCCAACAGTTTTGCTTTCTCAGATCTGATGCTATGGCCTGCTCCTGGGATTGTATGTTCAGCCCTTGCTGATTCCCTACATCTCTGTAGCATAATGGTTATGAAGCATTACACTACTGGATGGATTCCTCTTGCATGTTTTTTAGTTGATTTATGTTTTTCAGTTGACCAAATATTATTTTGGCATTGTCATTGTTAAACATTTTCAATTTAGAATATTGTAAAGTGATGATTCTTTACTTATAAAATGGTTTTGTTTATCAAGAGGGAATATTTAAAGTTATTTATTGAATTCTAATTCTGGATTCAGGAGTTGGCTACTATTAGACCAGTATCGAAAGAAGTCTGAGTTGTTTCGAAGTGGAGGAAAACAAGGTAGTGGAGGAGGAGTGGTTTTAGCACCCCTTGGGGATGACTTCCGATTTGACCAGTCATCTGAGTGGCAGGCACAATTCTCGAACTACAAATCCATCATTGACTATCTTCACTCCTCACCAGATTTTAAAGTTCAGGTTAGTATTTTCTTTTGTCATTTATGTAAAAAAATTGTCATTTTTACTTTCTCCATAAAAAGTATAGAAAAAGTATTGTTTTCATGAAAAACATCACATTTGAGATTTCAAGAGAAATACATATTTTAAGGTTCCTGAATATATTTATCACTATTTTCTTGATTATATCTGTGTGCTAGAATTTTGTGAGTGCTCTAACTCAAACACTAATAATCAAATCAATGCAAAATTTTATATCTAAGGTTTTTATTAAAAAATCAAGTTTTTGGCTAGAATTGGTCTACCAGAAATAGAGGTTTACTCTTTCCTTTTTTCTGTTATTGCCAAATGCCTCCTTTATAACTTAATTTATGTATTTGTTATTTTTAAACTTGTGAGCAATATAATTTTCTACAAGTTTTGTTTGAAACATTGTAATGCTTTATTGTGACAAACACCTAGTACAACATTACAAAGAAGAAAACTGGGCAAAACGAGCCATCGCATGCGATCGGTTTCAGCTCTCTGTCTCGCTATCAATGCTATTCCTCTCCATAATGCCGGAAGGCAGTAGTATCATAGCAATGTTGCCAGTGCAGCATTGCCAGATGGTACACCATGCCATCAAGGAGCATTTCCAGAGGCCACTGTGTTACAGTCTCCCCTTCTGGTTCCGATGATGCCCCTGTGAGGAACCAGTAATTGTCTTTGGTGGTAGCCCTCGTTTGCGTAGAATGACCACAGGAGTGGTAGTAGCTGCCCTCACTCCATGGCAGCTACTCAGTGAAGAGGAGTGATAGGTCTCCATTGGAGTGATGGGGTCATCGGGGTTCACAACTTCATATGATGTTGGTGACACCCTCTGAAGGATCAAATAAGGTCCATCACGGCATGGCTGAAACTTGGAAGTTTTCTTCTTACCTGCATTGCTTGGTCTATGGGACAATACCCACTCAACATCTCCAGGGTTATATAGAGGGGCATCTCTCCTACTAGCATCACCATTTGCTTTCTGCCTATCCTGCTCTCTTTCATGGGCATATTGTGCTTCTGGAAGGGTAATGGTAAGGCATTTTAAGTGATTTGAGGAATGAAATTCTCAGATTCAACAATAGAGCGGAAATCATGATTAATGTCATCTGGTGTTCTCAATTCTTTATCAAAGGTCAAATAGGTGGTAGAGTACCCAGTAGTCTCACTTCTAACAGTGTTCATGGCAAAATGAACAGCTGGTTACTTGCCTACCCAATCCGTGTGATCATTGCCTATAAGTATTGCAAGTCGGGGCTTAAGGTCTTGATTTTTCCTTTTTACTAGATTTTCTTGGGGGTGATACACAGGTATTAGGCTTTGCTTAATGTTAAGACAATAGGCCACTTGCTGCACGACACCACTAACAAACTGGGTTCCATTGTCACTTATTATTAATTTGCATATGTACCCCAAATCTCATAAATACCTCATCGATGAGGCTTCGAGCAAATTATTCTGCACTGGCAGCCACAAGAACAAACAGTTCAACCCATTTTGTGGTGATATCTTCCACAATCAGAATTCAATTCTTTCCATTTTCATCCCCAGGCAGTGGACCAAGCAGGTCAATAGCCACAGTTTCAAACCTTTGCCAATAAATAAGTTTTTATAAGAGGCCTGCTGGCCTCTGGTTTGTTGCCTTGTACCACTGGCAGTCAACATATTCATTTATATATTCGACAGTATACCTTCTTATTCCGGTCCATTAGTAGTGCCAAGCTAATCATTGCAAGGTCAATACCATAATCACTATAGTGCTTTTCATATGACTTGGCAAGTCAGGTTTCAGTTGTACTCGGGACCACTCATGTGTCTCTGCTGCTAAGAGGTGGGGGGTAGTGCCTTCTAGCAGAAGCTCATGCTAGACATTGCCAACTCTACACCAAAATACACGTAACGTTTGGCAGGCATTTAAAGTGAATTCGCAAATGTGGTAACACAGCACACTCGGACACGATATTACCACTAGGGAGACTCGATGGAGAATGAGTTTTCGAGTGTTTAAGTTCCCCCTCCTTTCCTATTAGTTCGCTCAATGTCTTGCCCCCATCTACTTTCTCTTTTACCTCCTCTCACTTGCCATGTCATCTGAAAAGCACTATAGCTGTTGGGAAATCATGATACTCCAGCATAATTAAGTTCTGCTTATGTGAGGGTATCACCAGTTGGTCCTCTTCATCTTCTGATTCAGGAGAGTATTGGTAGAGGACTCCACTTGAGAGAAGGTATCCTTGATTTGTTCATCTGGAAAAATTTGTGTTCTCAGAAGTGGTGCTTTCCAAGCATGTGATAATTTTCTTCAGCTCTGGGTGTTTTAGGTGCTGCTCTCAGATGTCTGCCACAGTGCAACCAGGTAGCTGTATTGCAATAGTACAAAATTTTCACAATGCTTCATCTTCTTTTGAGCAAGGGGAGTGAGGTAAGGTATTACATTTCGCCTTCCGGGGAAGTACTCAATCTTTAGATTGTAGGACTGTATGATTAGGGCTCATCTTACTAATCCTCCAGTGGGTGACTTCAGAGCCATAAGCCACCTTAATGGCTGATGGTAGTTTTGGATTATTATCATGGCATCTTCCATGTGGCCCTGAAATTTTCCATGAGCCCATACCACAGCTAAAGCCTCTCTTTCAGTCGTTGAATAGTTTCGCTTAGCAGCAGTCAAAAGGCTGTTGGCATATTCTATTAGATGTTCCTCCATTCCCTCCCACTGCAGCAATATGGCCCCAAGAGCATAGTTACTGGCATCAGTGCATAGTGTGTATCGGTGAGTAGTTCGTCTCATCATTCTGCTGTAAAATTGGGGCAGTAACAAGAAGGCTCTTGAGCCAGTCAAAACAATCTTGTTGGTACTGGCTCCATTCCCAGGGACAGCTCTTCTTAGATCACTTAGTAGACGTGCAATTTCAGCAATGTCCGACACGAATCATCTATACCATGAGTATGTCTGAAGAAAGGACTGGACACACTTGATGTTTCGGGAAGTAGGCATGCTCACTATTGTGTTAGTTTTATCAGGAGCAACTTGTATTCCCTCTTGGGTTATAAGGTGACCTAAGCATTGGACTTGTTCACGCAAGAAGTTGCACTTGTCCCTGTTAGCACTTAGCTTGTATTGCTTAAGTCTCTTTAAAACAAGCTGTATGTCTATAAGATGCTCTTTAAATGTGTAGGACAGCACTATCAAAATGTCTCGATAGTCAAGCACTAAAACATCTAGTCCAGCATGAAAGTGATCCATAAGCCTTTGGAAGGTAGATGGAGCATTTTTCAGACCAAACAGCATGGGTCTAAAACGAGAGGTGCCAAACAACAAATGAAAGACATTTTATTACGATCTGGAGGACACCTTTACCTGATGATAACCAGCATGCAAATCAATTCTAGACATATAAAAGGTATGCTTTGTTGCATGGAGCAGTTCCTCCATATGGGGAAGATAGTACACATCACAGGTGCTAACAGCATTCAGGTAACGATAGTCAACACATTGCCGAGCACTGCTGTCTTTCTTCAGTACCAGCACTATAGGGGCAGATCAGGGCAACTCACTCCTTCCTTTAGCAGATGATCAAGTTCAGCTTGGAGAATCACTTTCTTTGCAAGCACCATTCGGTATGGTGGCATAGAAATCGGAGGATGGTCACCAGTGCCGATATGTTGCTTGGCATAAGGCGTTGGTTCTCCCCCTTCTCAAAAGACATCTTGGCTGGTACGCAACAGAGCATTGAGATGTTGTCTTTTGTTATCAGGCAGCATAGCCCTTGATTCATGCATTAGACACTGACCAGCTGAAGGTCAATGCCAGACCCTACCGCTTGTTTCTCAGAGTGCATTGCTGGGTATCGGCAAAGCTCCAGCTTCTGTCCTGTCTACAAAATTTACAATGAGTCCAGCTTTCACTATGAAGTCAATTCTGAATAAGGTATCATTATCAGCTGCAGGAAATACAATAAATGTGTTGGGATAGCACAATTGTTCAAAATTACATTTACCCTGGCAACTAACACATCTTCAGTATACCCAACCCTGTCTGCTAGCTTTATGCATAACCTTTCTCTCTCGAAATGTTGTCCCTTTGTGTGTAAGGGTTTATATAGTGTTCAGCCAGCAACACTTAGTTTTGCAGCCGAATCAAGGTAGCTATGGCTGTCAACTCCTTCAATGGTGACCTTGGCTGGAGCCCTAGAATCTGACCCAACAAGCAGAAGTCAGTGCTGTAGGACTCTGCTGACAGCTTCTTGTAATTAGAATAGTTGGATTTTACGAATACTTGTGCTCCACAGCTATAACAAGAAATGTGCAGAGAAGATTGGGAGTGTGGTGGGCCATGGAGATGGTTATAACTGAACAGTATTTCTAGCAGTCGCCCTGCCCATATCTCTGCTTTCCTACTGGGCTTAAAAACTGGGCCAATTTGCAGCAATCCTCTTGCACATTGAAAATTCAAGTGGAAGTTTGCTATAACTACAATCTAATAAACATTGTCAAAAAAATGAATATCTTCAAGTCAACTGGTTTATACACAGATAAACTAAACATCCTTTTTGATACTCTTTTAACCATTCCTCCTATATCAATCGAAGCAGAAAGAACCTTCTCTGCAGATGGTTTTTTCATAACCAAACCACACTATTGAGTGATCATAGTGTTGACACCTTATGTTTTCTTAAAAGCTACTACAAGTCAATGAATAGAAATAAAAATTGTTAACTTTTTATAGTTATTTCTTTTTTCATTTGTGAAAGGCACTTATGTTGATGATGTTGATGTTTCATTTCATTATCACAGTGATATAGTTTCTGGTCAACTATAATTAACACAGAATTTATCAATTTACGTTTTTTATACAACATATGTACTGGTAACTACATTTTTAAAATCAATTATGTCTGCATATTTTTGGTAAAATCAATTACTAAAAGTTAATTTTGATTAATTGTTTCATTTATTCATGCATCCCAGCTTTGCAAATGATTTTAATTGGATCCCATTAAATCTTTTCAGGAAAAAGTATCACATAAGTGGACAATATTCAAAATGCGCCCTCAATGTTTAATAACCAGCCATATTGATTTGAAGCTCTGACGACACAATGCTTTCTTATGGGAAAAAAGGGCCACTTTCATTCATCTCGTTTTGCAAAGTTTGACAGTGGCAAGCACCAAATAACTGAAATGCAATGTTATTTTTTCTAGCATTGATTGGCAGGATTTGCCCGAAAACATCCTCTGCAATTTTTTATTATGCGACTTTTTTCGAGGTTGCAATGCGTGAAACTCACTGAGCCTATCCTAAACCATCTGTTGAGTCGTTAAGTTTATAAAAATATATTGACAGCAATGCTACTTCTTAACACCAATTAATAAACTACTATTTGACCACCATGGCGCGGGTTACAAATATTTCAAAACGAAATGAATGGAAGCAGCATTTTCCTCATAAGAAAGCACTAACTGTTGTTGGCACTCCAAATCAAGACTCCAATCAATATTTTTCACTAACCTTCTTAACAACACTCCAGCTCCGTCTCTGACGAATAAATTACCTATCACAAAAAAGTGCATAGAAACCACCTCACCACGATACATACCTCATTGCTGCAATCTTTTGTTGAAATTCCCTTTAAATGGATTCGAGGATTAATTTAATCGGGAATGATTTCAAATACAACACTTTTTTAAAAGATTTATTTAAAATACATCAACATTTTTTAATAAACGAATCTATTTTTTTCTGTTTCAAATTCTTTGTGAATTCTCGGGAAACGACAGTCTCCACTTCCCTAAAAGCATGCATAGCGGCAGCACTACAACTCTTGGACGAGATTGTCAATGGCGCGAGAATGCCGGAAACAGGAAATACATCATCATGCTAGAAAACATGCTATGATTGGCTTGTTGTAAGCTTAATGCTAATTGACATGTTGGAGACTGTTTTCAATCGTTTTCCATACATATGTAACTGAAAAAAATGTTTAGCGAGCAAAATTTCATTCTAAAGAGGTAAATATAAACGGAAGTGACCACCTTTTCCCTTCGTTGTTCGGAAGTTTTCATAGTAAAGAGGTTATAATTAGGGATTTTGTATATAAGTTTGGTGGGACCGCCGTCAATTGTTAGCTATCCAGAGGTTTTCGCTATAAAGGGGTTCATAAGGTAGAGGTTTTACCGTATCATGCTTTTCTTATCGAGGTTGAAATGAAACAAAGGGGTCAGAAAAAGACACCAGCAGATCCTAGATCCGCCAAATTTTGACCATACTTAGCACTCATATAGACCACCATATCCTGAAAATTTGGCTTCTCCAACATACAGGATTCCAGAGATATTTCCTGAATGGACAAATGGTGGAAATACTCTTATTTGAGAATGGAAAATCAATCTAGCTTTGATAGCTTGGAATGTTAATACATCTAACCAGCAGGGGGAAGATGTGGGTTTGATTCCTCTCCAATTTCAGAAATTTTCTCCTCTCCCTTGAAAGTATCTCTTAGACCAGAGATCAGCAATGTATTGCTCAAGAGCAGCATTTTGCTTTTTAGTAATCTTAACTGCAGCTCCCTAAACCAACTCTTTTGGCTATATAAAGCACCTGAAACTTCAAAATTCATTTGCGTTGTCAGTTACCAAAAGTCCATGTATACTTCTCTGAAATATAATTTGACCTTTTTAATAAGAAATGTCTTATTCATCTTTATCGTTGCTCGTTGGGTTGTATGTTGAATTGGAAAAATGCTACTCTTCTCACTTATTCATTAGCAGACTCCTTTCCTATACCAACACTTATGCATTGCTTCTAGATTATTATGAGATTTTAACATGACATAGATTTTCTTTATTCTTAATTTTTAGGTGAAATTTGGAACCCTCAATGATTATTTTACAGCCTTAAGAGCTGAGATGGGAGAGAAAGAAGGAGATGATATTGTTGATAAGGAAATTCCTTCAAATACACCTGTCTCAGCATTCCCTTCACTCTCTGGAGATTTTTTCACTTATGCTGATCGTGATGACCACTACTGGAGTGGCTACTATACTTCAAGACCATTCTACAAACGCATGGATAGAGTGCTGATGGGATATTTGAGGTATGTTTTAACCCTGTTTGTTAACACTGCTCAAAGCAAATGTTCTCATCATGTTTATGTGATAGCTGAAAGAATTCTCTTCTTTGGACCAAGTGGATGACATGCCATAAAACCTCTATAAATGATTGATACTAACCATTATTAGGACCAGGACCAGATTTAGGAGATTTGAGACCTCAAGCAATAACTTTTTGAAGATACCAGTCTTCACCCATTATCCGTTATGTTGATCATCATTGCCATTTAGGATGGATTCTTTGTGTTGATACTTTTTTCATACTCAGTGTACACCCACTCCCCGATTAACGTTCTTAATTGGTGCCAGGAAATGCTATTCGGAACACGTACTTCCATAAGAAATGACGTTATAAGATTTAATTCTTTCCCAAGATTCTATTAATGGAAATGGAAATAGGTAGTATTATATAAATAATACACCAAAGTATTCTTTGTTAACCATATTACAATAGCGTAGAATAGGTCGTCATTTGCATTGCAATTATATTTAAAATTGAACAGTAAAACTTGAATATAAATGAAGAACAATGTATTTTATGGAACATATGTTGATCTCATACTGAATAAATCGCGCAGGAGAATTAAGGAATAGGAATTAGAGTAGAAGAAGATACCTGCGTCTACTTATATATACAGGGTGAGGAAATAGTCACTATACAGACACAATTTTATTAACACAAAGAAAATTGGAACAATAACATAAACATCATGACTGAAGATACTGTTCAATTAAGAGAAGCCAACCAATAAGACAAAAACAAAATCGTATATCGAAACGATCGAAACCTTACTACGTTTCGATAAAGAAATATCGATTCATAAAAGAATTATCACGTGCTTGATAAATAAATGCACATGGAATGAGGCCAAATCAAGGAAAAATTCAAATATCTTGGCATTACATTAAAAAAACTGAATAATCAAAAAGGGAGCAATAAACAAAAAACAAACAAATGTTTGCGCTCTCCAGCTTTTAGTCACCGTAAAACTTCTAATTTAACCTTGAGAGTTATTTTTTCTCTTTTTCTCCTCTGACCACTGGTTATCACTCATGGTCTTTTTATTTAAAGGGAAAATATAATTTAAACAAAGTTTAATCTATATTTTGACGTACAAAAACATCGACAAGTATACACAGAACCATCGAGCAACTGCAAATACTGATGTCTTGTGTGTTGTAAATGCGCAGAGGCACTGCACAGTGGGCTTCGTAAATTACACCAGAAATTTTGAAGAGCATTAATGTGAATCGCGCAAGCGCAATTCGGAAAAAGGTATTATTTTCAGCGCTAATGCAGAACAGCCTTAATCGGGACAGCGGGGAGTGGGTATATACATTTCTTCTCCCTCTTGCACTAAGCTCCTAACTCTGTTAACACACTAGCCATTAGGAGAATCACAAATTTTGCACCCTTAGGCACTTAGAGATTTATGCCTTCCTCCCTTTCCACCTTTGTTTAATTAAAATAAAACATCCGTTTTTTATTCAGATTTAACATTAATTTTTATTCTAATAATCCAAATAAACATGAAATTAAAATTAATGTTTAATCCTATACACCTCAAAATTAATTAATATTTTTGACTATATTCAATAGAATATTAACATAACATCAAATTATAAATGTTGTCTAAATTCAACTAACAAATTGAATATTAGAGCATAGATTTTCTTTTTAAAAAATTTTTATTTCATTTTTGATTAATAGAATCATTGATTATTTCATTGAAATTTAAAAGTTCATGTTCAATAGCCAGTATTGCTAAGACATTCATACATACTGACTGTCAAATAGGTTTTTATTCTTTTTAAGGCAGAAGAAGCACATTTTGTAGAACAATTTGTGGCTAGTATTGATAAAAATATTCTAAGTGAAGCATCAACATTTGTATAAGCATATATCAATTTTGAATTAAAAATTAAAGAATGTCCCTATAATATAAAAATCTTGTGTACGAACCTTCTAGGTGTCCCATGTCTCATTCTAAGGTACTTCTAGGTCTAAAGATCAGGAATTTGGCATGCTGGTCAGTCATAAGTCACAACTAACAGGAAAAATCTAAAAGCCAAAAAATTTGCATTTTGGGGGGGCCTTTTTGACCTCATTGTTCCATTTCAATACCTCATCATAAGAAAAGCGTGGGATTCAATGCAGGGCGTTATAAATATGCTTCTTTCAATTACTTAAAATTGAGATACGAGCTCATGATAAAAAGGTGTTATAGATGAAATAATGAAATTAAACTAATTAAGTATTTACAGCAGATATTGTTTAGTTTATTGACTAGTTTTACAAAGTCTTTTGAAGGTTTGTTTGTTATAAGTGATATTTTACGAGATATAAAGAAAGGTTAATTTTTTGTCACCAGTAAAGTGGCACTCCTGATTAGGCTACATGAACCATTTGTCATTTTCTTATTTTCTTTGCCCTTACGTCCTAAATACCAAATTTCATCAACATCTGCCCAGTAGTTTCTGAGATGAAACCTGCGGACGGACAGACATGACCTGACCATACGCATTCTTTTTTCACTTATTATAAAGAATCCCAAAAAATCACATTTCAAGTATACTGCAATCTAAATGTCTACTCTCTGCAATATGACATCTAAATAAACAGTGATCTAAAATACCCTATTTTTCGAGCTATAAGACGCACTTGAATTTTTTAGAAGATTTTTCAGGAAAAAAGTATTTTGGTTCATCAATGCATTTAAGAAGGGTTGCATTGTGCATCATTTCTAACCGTGATTAAGTCCATATCTGCAATATATAAAGAAAAAACAAATAATAAATGTCTAATATTAATATAAAAATTTAATATTATTCTGTATTCTGTCTCCCATTTTTATGCATTCTTTATACAAAGTGAACGCATATAGGGGAGGTTGTTTCCGTCCGTCCACATGTTAAAACTCAGGAACCGCTGGATGCATTTTGATGAAATTTGGTATTGGGGAGTTTTGCAAAAATTGGTCGACCAATTCCAATTTTGGTTAAAATTAGACAACAATTACGATTACATGAAGACCGACATGTAGTTTACTGTGTTTCTTTGTTTTAACTCGGGAACCACTGGACATATTTTGATGAAATTTGGTAATGGGGATTTTTAGTAAAATTGGTTGATCGATTCCAATTTTAGTTAAAATCGGATAACAATTACGACCACTTTTCATGAAGACCTACATGTGGTTTACAATGTTCTTCCATTTCAACTCGGGAACTGCAGGATGTATTTTGATGAAATTTGGTATTAAGAAGTTTTACTAAAATTTGTCAACAGATTCCAATTTTGGTTAAAATCGGACAATAATAACGACAATTTTACATAAGGTCTTACATACAACATACCTCGCTAGTTTCTCATTAAATATGCTTCTGAGTGAAAAATATTGAGAACATTGTGAAATCTCAAAGAATGCATTTGGAAACTCTGTGTACTCCTACTTGGAGTATACCTTTCCTATCTCGTTTCCTGGAGACAGGAAAAACTTCTCGAATTGATTTAGAGGGGTGTATCAAGCAAACAAAATTAACAGAAATGTTGAAATTTAATTTTAGAAAAGACTCCATTCCAACCACATTTTAGTTCTCATGATATAGATTGGCATAATTTCTTAAGTTTTCCAAGAATATTTTTTCTTTTTCTGCACTGAAGGTTCATTTACAATATTAATTTATATATTAAGTGTATTTGTCTGTGTGTCAGCAATAGAACAAAGAAAGAAATATATGTGGTCAGTATTAACCCCACTGTGGGAAATTAACGTTAGCTTTTGTCCCCAAATGGTTATTGGACTACACTGATCCATTGCCTGTTAACTATGTTTTTAAAATTTCATTAAAAGTATTTATAGTCCGTATTTTGGTTGCAATCATTAATGGAGTGCGCGGAGGGCAGGGTTGATGTATGTAGGAACAGTGCCCCTATTAACCCCTTAAATGGATGCGAAATTTTCACAAATCCCTCGCCAAATAGAAGCTCATCCCAAAAGTCCGTTAGGGGTTTTATTACTTGTAAACTACACCAAAACATTGCCAAAATTACACTTCTATGAATGCATACACTGTGTCTCAGAGAAACCACCAAGTTGAAAATAAATCACTAGATGGCAGAACACTTCCTCCTAGCACGGGGGTGACCAACCTGAGCTCGAGCAGGAGCCACAATACTGCATTGGACACCATAGAAGAGCCGCAGTAACATTTGATAACCTAATAAAATATATTTAGCAGATAATGTAGCTGCCGTTGCTTATAATAAAAATAAAAGAATGATTCTTTAATTTAGTGGAACTTATGGCAATCTTTAACTTCAACAGTTCCCTTGCGCATAATAATCTGAAAATTACGGTATATGTAAGGCAGCCTAAGTTTCAAAGAGCCGCATCTCAACTCTCAAAGAGCTGCATGTGGCTCCGGAGCCGCCAGTTGGTCATCCCTGCCCTAGTATGATAGAGAAGGCATGCATATTTGTGCTTAACCCACACAGATGAATTTTTTTTGTGGCAAGAATATATGCATGCTTCGCACCTGGCAAGAGACTTCGATGGGTTAATTTTATATTTTTATTTGTACTTGAATTCTTCTTTATTTCTTTGGGCTGTTAATCTTACAAGGGAAGGTTTTGGATCTAAACATTGACTTTGAGACAAAACTTGGCTATATTGTGGAGAATCAAAAAATATGTGATATATGTATCATTAATAAAGGCAAGCTCAACCTTGTGGAATTTGCTCATTATGAGATTTGATAAAAAACTGTCACTTCCCCACAATTTAATACGATCATAGCAAAACTGGTCGTTTTTATTCAATTGTGTGGAAGTGACAAAATTTTTTAATACATCTCATGATGTGATATGTGTTTTGCCGTTTTTCTGTCAGATTCATATTTCTCAGGGTTTGAATTTTTAAATATAAAATTTTTGAAAAACTATAATCAATAAAACTTTTTTTCTAGGTAAATTTCTTTTTGAAATTTCGGATGAAGGTCTTACTCATTTTGAAATTTTCAACTTGGTATAATCGAGCTCCTTCTTTTATGAAAGTAATGCATTGTCATTAAATGTTAATTAATTTTTTTTATTATGCATACATTTTTAAATGTTCACTGTTCCACTACCCCCTAAAGACAAAATAAAAATCTCCATAGCTTCGATCCAGTTACCCTGGTAACTGATAGTTCTTATTGATAAAATGCAATAACATGTCACTAAATACGTATATAACAATTAATTATATTGTTTAAAAATTCATAACCTGGGAAATATAAGCCTGACAAAATCTGCAAAACACATTGATTTTTTTTCATTTTCTACAATATAACCAAGTCACTCTACGTAGAAGAAAAGTGTTTTATCAATTATAGTTTTTTCAAAAATTTTATTTTTAAAAATTCAAAACTTGAGAAATATGAACCTGACAGAAAAACGTCAAATCATGTATCACATATTTTTTTATTCTCTACAATATAGCCAAGTTTCGTCCAAAAGTCAATGTTTAGGTCCGAGACCTTCCCTTGTTAGTCTAACAAAAAATTCTCATTAAATCTTTTTTGAAATAATTTGACTAAATTAATAATTTGATAGTATGGAATTGTGAAAAGAATGAAGAAAATGGTGAACATGTACAAGCAACTGTTTTTATCACTTGTACAGGGCAGCAGAGCTGTTATTTTCCATGGCACTGGGTGCAAGAGGACGCCAAGTGAGGCGGCCAGATGTCCCCACCCCTGCTCCCACTCCTCCATCGCAACCTCTCCCACTCTCATCGCCCTCCTCTCCCATAGCTCGCCTACTTTCTCCAGAATGGGGGCTGCTCTCACGCCTTCGCACTGCCAGACGATGGCACTCACTCTTTCAGGTAAGAATTTATCTAAGATGGGACATTTATTCAACAAACCAGTAGCACTTGGCTTTCAAATGCTGAATTAACAGTCAGTAAACAAAATTGTTTCCTGTTGTCAAGGGGGGCAAATTGTTACTGGGCAAGCTATTGAAAAGTTCATTTTAGCTCACTTTCCAGAATGGAAATAGGCTTATAGTTTCATTGTTGTGTCTGTCTCACTGTCTGTCTCTCCCCTATTAACTTTTTAACCAATTGACCGATTTTCATGACACATGGTGGGAATCTCTTGCTACATGAGCCAAGCTCCCGAGGATAGTTTTTGTTGCGAAGATTTAAAGTCCCGGGTTCGATTCCAGGAACTATCCTTCTCATTTGATTTACATGGGAAACCTGAAACCCATTGTGCAGGATAATTTTCTCTTGCACATTAAAATATCTTAGAATTGCAATATCAGAATGGGATTTGTACTTTTCTCTGAGGAAAGGAATGAAGATTCTAATTTTTATCATAAAATTTTGCTTACCAATCATATTTCTTAGAATTTTGCTTAAATACTGGCATTTGTGCTGTTTTTATTACTCATTACGTTAGTGTTGCCATTGCAATGACTATTGTTGGACTCGGCTTCGGTATAGTCGAATTGTCTAATACATGCGTTCTTTGCTGCACAAATATGTGTGATCAAGTTAATATTCTGTTTGAAAGTATTTGTAATATTTTTTACCACTGTTATGAAATTTGGGAACACAAAGAGCAACATATTCAGGGTGATTTTAAAGCTATTAAAGCCAATATAAGTATTAAATAAATGATTAAATGGAAAGTAAGCTTCATAAGTTCCATTTGGATCATCTTATTTTGTTTAACAAGGGGAGACTATGAACCTTGGGTCGTCGATTTCGACGAAACCTTTTTGGGTGGTAGAATACTTAAAATAAGAAGACCCGTGTATTGGCTCTTGATTGAATGGGCCTTAGTTTTGGCAGAATCTTTTTCTTTTTGCAGGATTAACTGTGGCTGTATAAAATGCAATAATAGGCCAACATTGTCGAGCCCATGGGTTGGATGGATGGTTACCATACTGGCTTAGAATATTTTGTTCTGGGTTCTAATCCCACATCATACCTAGTTTTTTTTTCATTTTAATCCACTTTATTATTTTTAATTTATTGTATTATTATTTTTTTATATTATTATTTATTTACTTCATTAAAATCAATACACAAAAGCGTATTTCAATGTGAATTGTAACGCTACAGGAACGAGGATCACAGCTGTTGAAACGCAAATATCAAGTATCACAGTGGAGTAAAGATAATATGAAAGGAGGAACGGGCTTGGACAAACATAACATGATTAAAAACTGTTCATACAACAGATTTTGCAAAGCAAGGAAAAGGAAGGACCATGTTACACCCAGTGGGCGTTAGTTGCAGCCTATCAACTTACATCGCTGGGGTTCACCTTCACTGCATCTCGAGCGTGGCTAATAAAATTCAAGAAAGAATACCGAATTCAACAGCGAAAATTACAAACTATGATTTTTAAAAAGTTGAAACATCTTTAAAGAAACTTTAAAAGCTGCTGATGTTTTCCCAAAACAAACATTGTGCATAATACCCAACTATGACCTAGACTACATCATTAATACTGAGCAAACTGGATGTGAGTACAGAGTTGATGTGAAGGGAACCTTGACTCACCAAGGCGAAAAGGCTGTCCAAGGATATATCAGAGACCCGAACAAAATCATGCATTCATACACAGCACAGTATGCAATCACCGCCTCAGGAATTTTGCTACTCAAAGTGTTTCTTTGTTTGCAAGAACCTGGAAGTAAGTTTGGGCTTTGAGTAAGTAGATCCGTGAGACAGTTGGAGGAGGAGTTCCTAAACGTTTTAGTTAAGTGCTCCAAATCTGGTTAAATGACGACAGGAGTAAATAAATAATAATATAATAAATAAATAATAATATAATAAATAAATAATAATACAATAAATTAAAAATAATAAAGTGGATTAAAATGAAAAAAAAAACTTGGTATGACGTGAGATTTGAACCCGGGACAAAACATTCGGAATCCAGTACAGTAACCACCCATCCAACCCACCTGCTCAACAATGTTGGCCTATTATTGCATTTTATCCTGCCACAGTTAATCCTGCAAAAAGAATAAAAGATTCTACCGAAACTAAGGCCCATTCAATCAAAAGCCAATGCACATGTCTTCTTATTTTAAGTATTCTACCACCCAAAAAAGTTTTGTGGAAATCAACTACCCAAGGTATGTAGTCTCCCCTTGTAAGATATATCCGCAAATGAAATTTTAAGCTAACATTTTTATTTTGCCTTATAAGTCAACTGTAATTCTTTTCGTCACCAGATTTTATTAAATATGTCATTTCAGAAAATTTTCTACAGGTAGTGTTCATGTACACTGGTAAGTTATGAAAAAACTAAATATCTCTGAAATTAGAGGTTTTATGAAAAATTTTCAAACAAAAGTCATAGATAATATTATTCTCTACACCAATGCTATTTACAAACATTACTTATAATGAGGTTTTAATGGAAATATTTGACAAAAACTAAATAAATCAAAACAATTCCTAATCAATGTATTCTAGTAAAAAAAGCTTAAAACAAAAGCTGTAGAATATAAGATTTTCTACAATTTTTAAATGTAATGTTATTATAAATTATGAATTTTTAATGTAGAATATCTTCAAAAACAAAAAAGAGACCAAGAGTCAAGTGTCACTTTTGGTTGACTGATTTTGATTTTAACTAATCAACTCTTGTACCTTCAATAAAAATGTCAAATATAAAATTTCTTGTTGATCTGATTAATAGTTTTTGAGTTAGAGTGCCTACAAAATTCCTATCATTTATATATGTCACGGTAAATGTGCGTAGTCTGGTAAATGTTTACATTTCCCGGTTAATGTGCACATTTTACACCAAGTTTGGTAAATCTAAGTACCTATTACATACTTTTACCGATTGGATTGGAGAAATTTACACCTTTACCTAGAGACACTGGTAAATGTGGATAAATGTCACAACATGGCGGCATCATAAACTTCTGTTGCAGTTTAGAAGTATGGTAAATGTGCATTGTCTGGTAAATGTGTAAATTTCCTGGTAAATGTGCACAACTAACTAAACTAAATTTGAACATGAAGGAAAATTTTACTCGGACCCACCGGGTTGGGTAAGTTAGTCGAAATGTTTTTGGTTCCTCCTCACATTCACTGTGTTCCCCCCTCAGGTTGGGAAGTGTTCATCTTAATATATACCAGTGGAGCTGAACCCTCGATGGTTTTTGATAGAAATTAACATAATTAATAAAGTGTAGCATTTCTCATTCTTACTTATTTCCACATTTACCAAGGTACATCAGTAAAAGTACACATTTACCAGGAAATATGCGGATAATACGTATTTCTGGAAACTTAAACTTACATTTACTGAGCTTGGTGGTAAATGTGTGCGTTTACCGGTAAATGCACACATTTCCCGATTACATACCTTTACTGTAACATATACACACATACAGACATCATCGAGAAAATGGTCAAAACGTGTTCAGAGGGCCTCAAAATGTGTATTTCTGTTGAAATTTCGAATTCTACAATACTTTCCTCTATACATAAATCAAACCGAGTTGCTGAAGGTGTTTCATCTATCTACAGAATGTATTCCTTGATGTGATATTCTGAGGCATAAATATCGGAAGTAACAAAAATATGGGTAAAATAAATTATGAAAAGAATATGTTAACTGGAAATCTATAATTGAGCATTGCAGGCATGTGTAAGCTGTTTAAATTTATCATGACTTATAGCTGGTGATCATAACAAGTAATTGCCTCTAATAATTTACATTTTATTTAATTTTATAACTTATTTTGGATTATCGAAGAAACATTTATTTTTGAACTTAAATTTAATATGGATGTCATGATTGTAATTTTTATTTGCTATAAGTTAGATTCATTTATATCACATTAATTTAAACTACTTTAAATTGCTAATCAGAGATTTTATGTTAATACAGCATCATGACGGAGTTACTGGGACAGCTAAAGATCATGTAATGAATGATTATGCTCAAAAGTAAGTTAAATTTTCTGCTTAATGCATTTATTTTACAGTATTAAATAGTTTATACTTTTTAAGTATGATAAATAGCTAGTATCTTACAATTTTAAAGAGTAAAGCTTGATAATGAATCTATAAAAATATTAATTTTAATTTCATCATTTGATAATAATAATTAATAAGTATTGAAAAATTCTCAAAAAAACTCTAATCTAATTACTGCTGATTGTTTCTTTGGCCTCTTAAGGATGCTAGAAGCTATTACTGGGACTCAGCATATAATTCAGCAGTGTGCACATTACCTTTTGACTTCTCCAGATGTGAGTATTCAATTGTTACATCATGGCAGTGATGCACAGAATTGTCTTGGATGTGGACTGCATTTTAAGAGGCATGCAGTTTTGTATACCATACGGAAGAATTGTTCATGAAGTTTGGCAAACTGCTAAGTATTATTAAAGTTTTAGCTTTTAAAAAAATTATTTTCCTATGCTGGAGAGTTGCTTAAACAGGGAAAAGTGGACTACATGTATATCTCTGCCCTACAGAATAAAGCGAGTGTCAGTTTATTTATTAATATGTTACTTAAGAAAGAATTACAGGAATGAATTGCTATAATTTTTTAAAGATATTAAAAATATAATTAAAAGAGCTAAAATTTGATCTCTTAAGTTTTACAGGAAGAATGTACATTGTAGCATAAATAACATTGTAGCCTTCTCAAATAATACATATCTATATCATCATACTATAAAACTAGTAAGATACCTTAATAAAGCAAGAGGTAGAAGAATGTTTTCTTTAAAATATTCAGGGTTCTATCTTGCCTCCCCTGTCAGTTGTGCTGAACTGTCCTAAACTACTGCATGCATCTCCCGTCATATCATTGATTCTTATGCGAAAAACTGCTTCAATTTACTTGGATTCAATTTACATCCCACTTTTCATGAACGCATCCCCGACATAAATCAGGGTATACCTGTAGTTGTAACTAATTTCTCTTCACAATTTATTTTCAAATCTCATTCTTCTTTATTTCTTTCTCCCTTCTGCATTTGTCCTTTTTATTTCAATTAATAAAACAAATATTAGAGTAAGACCGTAATACATAAATATTATAAGAAGTGTATATTTTCAAATAGTAAGAGCAGAGTGGGTCAATGATTATCTGGAGAATTTAGTTGGAGTCCTCATTTAGATTTAAATGTCCTTGAAACAATATGAAAGATGAGATTAAAATTATAAGGTTATGGATTTGTACAGCTTTTTGGATTTAGAAATGATTTTTGAACTTAAAACCCCAATTCGCTCTAAAGTGGAAAACCAGTGTGTAAAGTTGCTAAAATGGTGTGTTTGGTTGAAAGGTTCCATATCGTCTGTTTGGTTGAAAGGTTCCATATCGTCCTCTTCCGGATCAAGTGTTCTTCAGTCTGGATGATGTTCGAAGGCATCATCACAGCCTCCCAGAGAAGACTCCCCTAGATCTCGGAGGTGTAGCGAGAGAAGAGGAAGGAGATGAAATGGGAGAGATATGGGGAGGAACTAAAGGAAAGGAAGTTGCAGGAAAAACAAAGAAGGTTGTTATTTTTAACCCACTTACCTGGAGGCGTAAGACCATCATATGGCTAAGAGTGAACACTCCATACATAATGGTGAGCACATTTTATCATCTAATTCTCAGATTACTTCCATTTCTTGTTTAATTTTAGATAAATGCTGTGAGTTAACTGTGAAGTAAGTAAATTTTAGGATTAGTATTTTTTAAATTTTTACAGACAATATCTTGTGCAGCAGATTCAAACACTCCAGTGAAAATATGTAAATTATATCCAATTTAAATGGCATATACTCTTGAGAGAGAGATAATAATAATAGGTTTTCAATTCTTAGGTTGGTTTAATTGACCAGGGAATATACACACAAGGTGTGGTGGTTTTCCGTTGCCTTCCACACTGGACACAGAAGGGAGGAGGGAAATCCAGTGCAGCATTTTCCTACTCTTACAAGGAGCACTGAGGGATCCAACTGCTTAATGTCCTTTCTGAAGGACGGATCACTGATTTGTCCACTCCTCATTTTGGTTTCCTCATTGCCTCGTTCTCTTAGTTTGTACACACAAATTGAGGGTCGGGCAACCTTGGAAAAAATCCTACTTTCACAGGATTCATACCTGCAGCTCCTTCGAGCAGTGGACCTGTAGCTTGCCAGGATCCTAACCACTACACCACTGACACCCTTAAGTAAAAGATATCAATTGACAAATTCCTTTAGCTTTCAAAGCAGAATACACTTTTGAGTAGGATGTAATTTTTATCAAATCATTTCAATCTGTAAACCTCAAAGTTTATACATCATTGATCTCATCATTTATATAGTAAGAGGCTCAATATATGTTGAAAATTATTCAAATTTTCAGCTGTAAGCAAAGGTAGCTATGATGCACATGAAAGATTTCCTAAACAAATTATATTTGTATTGACATTTCTGCTTGAGTTCAGAACTTTTTGAATGTCCTTTAGTTAACAAAGCAGACTGCATAGGCCAGTGTTTCTTAAGCAGAGGTCCTCTCACCCTCTAGGGGTGCAGGATACTAGTACAAGAGGTGCTGGGATGCTCAATTTAACCCTAATCCTACCAGGCTGTGACTTGGAGACATTTGAATTTTTATTCATGATTATATCTACAAGTAAATCCCTTTGGCATGGAGACTTTGTGTATTCTATTATTTTGTATTTCTACATAAATGGACGCCATTAACTTTTTTTATCTCTTTGTGTTTCATTTATAGTCCTGAATATAAAATCCCTATGCTGACTACCAGGATGTGACCCAAGGACACATTGACAAAATGTAAAGAAAAAGTCTTTTGTTAGTGCCTGGTTTTGTTGCTCTAAATTATATACTACTGTCATTGGGTGTGGAGTGAGTACAAATGCGTTGATCATTTGATGTTCTGTCCGCATGGGATGAAGGTCATTTTATCATTGCAGTATCAACCATACTTGGGTGAAAATCATTTTTCTCTATGTAATTATATTTAAAATTTTATAAAAATATTTGTCTAGAATAAAATAGAAATCTCATGTAATCATGCATAGTGTGTGAATAATAAAAATAATATCCTAATAAATCATATCTTCAAAATTTATCATGTGTCTCTCTCTAAGTCACACCCTGGTAGTTAACGTCAGTAAATGAGCCTGGTAGGATTAGGGTTAAAAGTCTCACTTCTGACGAGTTTTAAGTAACCAGAGAGTGACCTTCCATTTTTTCAACAATTGTTGTAAACTAGCTGGAGCACCCGGCATTGCCTGGGACCATTTAAAGTCACTGCTAAGTGTAGTTCATGCAGCTTCCGTCTGATAGTGCTAACGTTGTTCACACACCTTCTGTTTGATGGTGCTAATGTAGTTTATGCAGCTTTCATCTGGAGTACATGGCATTGCCTGGCACCATTTACAGCCATCGCTAAGTGTAGTTCATGCATATTCCATCCGATGACGTTTACGTATCTCATGCGGCTTCCATCCGATAACACTAATGTCTATTGTAGCATAATGCACATTGCACTTATAATATAGTAACTCCTTCCCCAAATTTTTTGGGACCATATAGCCTATGTTACTCACAGGGTAAAATTATATACCTATGCGAAGTTTCGTAACAATATCTTCAAAAGTCTGGATTTGTATAGCGGACAAACAAACAAACAGAATTTCAGTTTTATATACATATTAAGATAGCTATATTCATTATGGAATATTATTACTTTCAGGTTAAAGACTGGAGAGGAGATAGGGTACAGAGCCAAAGTGGGCCAGTTTTTGAAGGCAATGGTGCTGTTGGTATGGTTGAGGGTACCTATGACCTATGGTTCTTGGCGGATGTACCACCACTGGCACTGGCATCCTATTTTGTCACAGGCTTTCCATCACCTCCAGCGGGAAGGTTAGTAATTGGCTGATGATGACTTTAAAAAATTTTATTATAGAAACTTGACCATTAAAACAAAATTTCACAGCAGAGATCATTTGTTCTCTTAATCTTTAAATGCCGAATGTGCCTGTACAGGCATGCAAAATGCAATCGCTCATGGATGTACATTTTGTATAATATTTTTTTGATGTCTTTCTTTCTGCTAAAAAACAGCAGCATGCAATTTTTCATCATGTCTACTATAAAATGCTTTTTATTTGAACATTTGACTATCAATAATTCATGAGATTGCGATTTTTCCGTAAAACTAACAAAAATAGTCCAAAATAAATATGGTGTTTAACCCCTCAAGCCCGGAGGAGATTTATTAAATCCCACCCGTACGGCCGGATGAGGTTTTTAATATTCATGATTGCGTTGCAAAAACGTTCGAAAATATTAAAATAATCATAACTTGAGGAGTTTTCTCTTGATTTTTCTAAATTTTTTTTGTGGATTTATGAAAAACATGAAATTTGTAAATATCTATTTTGCGTATAATATTTTACATACAAAGATTGTTGGAGTAGAAGAGATTGTACACCAATCTCTAATTTTCCGGCGAAGACCTTTGTCGCATGACATGAGCCAAATATCTCTACCAGGAAAAAAGAGGAGAAAAAACGTGCTCTCCTTTGAAATGATACACTGTTCCTACATTGCATTTCAAACACCAAGGAAAGGTTCCTTGCTGCATTGAAAAGCGACTTTTATACGGAGAAACACCATCATATCATAGCAAAATTGAAAATTCTATCGCAAAATTCAACGTTGATTATATATTTTATAATAGAGAAAAAAAATACAAGACAGACATAGTTAGGAAGAACAAAGCTTCCTCTTTCAAAATATATATAGGTTATTTAGATTTAAAGAAGTCTCTAGCGTCAAAAGATAAAATAAATTAGGGCTGCCGCATGACGTAATAGTACGCCTGACGGCCGATTAGACAGTTTTTGCATGACGTAATAGTATGCCTGACGGCGTTGAGGGGTTAAAGGTTAAGACATTGATTCCCAAACTTTTTTGTCTATGACCGAAAATTTATAAATCACGTTTATATTGCGATCCAAATGATACCAGTATCTACTCAGCACCCCAGAAAATCACCATAGATTTATTAGCATACACCACCTTTTTGAACTTGGCATGCTTGCAGTTAGCAAATTTGCACTTTGCGACAAAATTTTTTATGACCGTTACTTCTGTTTCGTGCCAGTTATTTGCATTTCACGTAATGCGTTTGCAATGAAAACAAATGTGAACTCTCTCTACTTTTTTGTTTCGAAGTTCAGTTTAAACTTTGGTGCCCTAGAAAAGGACATTATTATTATATCATATTTATAATGCTCATTATTAGCAGTTTTTGAAGTAATCAAATTTGATAACTCTCAACGTAATTATTTTGTAGCTCAGTTTGAACTTGGCCATCAATGCCACTATTTTCGATGATGATACTTGAGTTTAAAATAAAAAAAAACGCCATAATTTTGGAACTTAAGGTTTTCATTTGCTATTATATTTGTACATATTTTGAATGCAATTTAAGGAAATGTTATTTTGTTTTGCTAGGCTTTCATTTTTTATTACAAATTTTGACAATAATTTTTAAAAAATTTTTCCACTTTATGCTAGGTTTTCATTTGCTGTTACATTTTCTTTTATTTTCTATTGAACGGCATTATTTATGATAAAAAGTGAATTTTTTAGGTTGACTTGGAACCGTACTCCTATTTTTATATTACGTCTTATGGGAAAAATAGGACATTCACTTTGTGAATTTGCATTTCATATCAGTTTTCCGGAACTAATTATTCGCAGTTCAAAAAGGTGATGTAATATTAAATAAAACATTTAGAAAAAAATTGTAGACACAATCACTCAATTTCTTCCAATTTTATTTTTTTCTGAATCAAGTTCAATTTTTGAAATGAGTCCATGAAAAAACAAAATGGAACAATTGAATCAATGCATTCCTTCACTGAAATTTTAGAAAAGTTTTTAAATTTTTTTAGAACAAAGAGAGCTGCAAGCACTAATTTACTTGAAATTACCATATATACCAAATATAAGATGACTCTGATTATAAGACGACCTCCCATTTTAAATTCCTAATGAAAGGGAAAAAATTATGCACACAATGGCAGAGGTTTATTATACCAATGAGTAATAAACATTGAACCAATTGAAACAAGCAATTTTGATTGGAGTTTTCAATTGAATATTTTGGAACAGACTTTCTCATGCAAATTATTTCTCATTAGCACATTTTTATTGTTATTTTCACTTTCACTACTGGAGGAATCTCCAATAACTGTCATATTCCTCCGCCAACAGAATGTCATCTTCTGATCCATTTAAACTTTTAGAAACAACACTTCTTAAATCAATGGACTTTTGATGCTTGTGAGATACTGTCCCATGCAGTTAATTCATTTTCCCATTAGAGCCTCTGTTGGTTTTTTCATTTTTACCTGCTGAAGTCCGAGGGCAATTCCCTGACAGCAACCATTCCCCATAAAGGCGCTGCAGGTGATCTTTAAAGGGCTTATTGACGACCACATCGAGCACTTGTAGTTGGAAAGTCAATCTTTCTGGTATGACCACCAGATCAGTGTTGAGGTGTGATATTTTGGATTTCACATCATCTGTAAGATGTCCTTGAAAACCATCAAAAACTAGCATTGATCTCATCTTTAAAAGAGCACCAGGCTGTTTATCCCAAACTTCACTTAACCACTGAATAATCAAATCACTAGTCATCCAGCCTTTTTCATTGCATCTGTCAATGATACCAGGGGGTAGTTTTTCTTTTGGTAGATTCTTCCTCTTGAATATTACGAAGGGTCACAATTTTGTCCCATCAGCTAATACCGATAGCATAACTGTTACCCTTAGTTTTTCATTTCCAGTGGTTTTAACTATCACTGACTTTGCCCCTTTGTTATCAACTGTAGTGTTAGTTGGCATATCAAAAAACAGCTGTTTCATCTGTATTTCCCATTTGGCCCACAAGATAGCTATGTTCATGCCGTAAATGAATAATATACTGCTGATATTCAGTCATTTTCTCATCAGGAGGCCTTTGTGCTAACGATGTTCTTTGCCGCAGAGATAAGCCATTCTGCCGCATAAACTAGGTGATCCACCCATATTTTTACGTAAAACTTGATAGTTAACAATCACAAAGACTTTAATTCACATGGATTTTACTACTGTCATAGATGGTTCACTTTGTCTTCGGTCAACACATTATGATATTGTGACAGGATCAAATTACATATGTTGGTGTAAAATCTTTCACCCATTCAACCTTACTATGTATGAAGCCATCTAAGAAGTTCCATACATATGCAGGAGTTGCAACTTTGATTATACAAAGAAGATAATTCACTCAGTAAGCGTCTATACATAAGTCGTGATCGTAAAAACTATACGCCAGGTGCCTATAGGTGCGTTTGCACTATGCCTCGAAACAGGCACAGAACTTGCCTTAGCCCAAGTTCTGGAGGGCTGAGATCAGTAAACACTCTCCTCAGACGAAGTCCAGTGTTTACACTTTCTCTCTCGATTCCGAGACTTCTCACCCTGTTTCTTTTCGATCATGATGGAAGAAACCTCTTTTGGAGATTACAAGTCACTTTATATTACTCAAAAGGTTAATATTAATTTTTTTAATTTTTTCAAATTCAAAACATGAAATTTATTTTTCCACGTACCTATTTAAATAAACAAAGCCTCAAATACAGATGTTTGTATAACTACTTTTTATTTTTTAAATTGGTTATTTTTACCTGTCATATTATTTCTTTGGTGTGAAGAACAAAAGTTTTCAGGATCTTGTATACAATAAAAAATATCATCAATCACATTTTCTTGTGCTAATATGTATGATAAAACAGTCACTAAAGCACTGATTGCATCACGTGCTCCAACTGAGGGTAACTGCTCACTACAATCATCTTCTAACACTTCGAAATCAATGTCTGCACTCTTTTTTATTGTTTCAATTATGTCAGCATCAGTTGGATCTTTGACCAGTATCACATCACAATCTACATCTATGTAATCATTGAAATTGGCTTCAAAATTTACCTGCTCTTTAAATTTGCATCATTCAAATTCTGACAGCAGAACCTCATCTTCTTCTTCCTAATCTTCTCTTTCACCTTCATCTTTACATATTCCAGCCTTTTAAAAACAGTTTGTAATTGTTTCTGAGGTCACTTCATGCTTTTTTATCTAGTTATAAACTCAGTCCAGAAGTGTAATGTCGAATATTTTCCCATTTTCAATTCTGTCTAAAATTTTCCGAACTGATCTTTTGCGGTAGTAATGTTTTAAATTTTTTATAATACCTTGATCCAAAGACTGTAGTTTAGTTGTCATGTTTGGTGGTAAAAATACAACTTTAACTGCACATAGTTCTTTCGTTGTTATGATAAGATGTGCTGGACGGTTGTCCATAAACAGGATTTTCCTTTTCTCATAATGGAATTTCTGGTCAATCCACTGCAATGAATCTTCAAATGCAGTGAAACCCCGATGTAAGAGTCCGACATTTAATGTTTACCCACATTACCGTATTTATCTACCCGCCCCCAATTAAGTCCCACAGCCCAATTTTTGGGAAGGCAAATTAAAAAAAAAACAAATATCAGTAAATTTTTAATTTAATGAACCCAAATATAAGAGATAATATTATTGCAAGTATCATTTTGCATTATATATTCCTCTCTCTGCAGTTACCCATATTGTTGCGGTGTACAGGGTTACGTAATTTCATAAATCGAAATTTCATAAATCGAGCCATAATATCCTATTAGCTTCCATTATATAATACAAGATATGTTCTCATGGTAAAAAATCCTCCCTTATAAGGCACAAAACTTGTTTTTAAGAAATATAATATGGAGTGTAATTATTCCACGTACATATTGTTACATCACGTAGCGTTGTGTTCTATTTCGTGTAACTTGACTGACGATCACAGTTTGCAGTTATAAATGATTATATCGTAAATTATCACAATTATTCTCAATGCATTTGTATTAAAATACACAACGACAACGAATACTCAACGACATAAGTTTTATCGAATCTAGCGAGGCTGAATGCAAAGCGTGTAACGCCGAGGTATCTGCAGTGGGCCGGAAGGCATGGTTCACGTGCATATAGTCAAGGTTTATCGTGGCTAAAATAAAAAATACAATAAAAAATAGATAAAATAGTGCAATGCATTCAGTAATAATTTAATTTAAGGAAAAATACATCTTCATCCACTTCGTCGTATTTAGTACCGTATCATACAGCAAGATTTTATCTGATATGAAATCCTCGAATAAGACACACCCTGATTTTCTTAAGAAAAGTTTTGAAAAAAAGGTGCGGGTGATACTTGGATAAATACTGTTTATTTTTTGCAGTTGTCAAACATCCCATTTAAGCAATGTAATCTTTTCTTCGAATAAACATTCCTCAGTTCAGTGTTTTACCCTAATTTTGCATATTACATTTCTGGCCACTTCATTAAAAACCTACCTCGATTTATTGCAACTTGGCGGTTACTACCACACTCCTTAGGCTATGACTATATGAGCATTTTTTAACACCAAGAGTTTGGACGGAAAAAACACAGACAATGGATCCAATGTAAGTAGTGCTGAGTGGCCCCACATATTTTCTGTCCAACTAAAGTAAGTATGCGCACAGTATGTACCTTTAATAGTTTTATTATTTATTAAATATTTCATAGATTCTTGCCCGTCTACTATTTACCTTTATTGTCCATGCAGTGGTACAGTTTATTGTGTCTTACAATAAAGCTGGGTTTACCGGAAGTTCCAATAGCGGTAGAATGTCTTTTTTATTATTCCCCTCTTTGAGCAAACAATGTACTTGAACCCACTCTTTTTTGTCCTGAAGAGGGGTTTTCTTCTAGAAAGTGACATACTGTTAGACGTCAATAATTGTATGGATGAAAATACATGTAAAATATTTGTTGAGTTGGATGAAGAGAATATATTTGTATAGGAAGGTTCACTGATCGAAGGAGAAAAAAACGGGAAAAATTTTCTGAATGTGTACAGAAAGCAAAAAAGTAATGTATACCTCTGCATATTAAGAATCAAATAGAAACTTTTTATGCCCTGAATTTGACATGTTGTACAAAGAAATCACCCAAGAATAATTGAAAGTGTAAATGTTAAATAAGTGTATCAAGGGCCCCCTCATGAATAATCAAAACCATAAAAGTTAAGGTCATGAATGTCAAGTGTCTACTACACATGAAAAAATCTCATCTTATAGTCTGGTAAATGCAGCAAATTACAACTTTTTAATGTTTGCTAGTTAGTTCAAAATTCATAGCATTACTGAAAATTAATAATCTGTAAGATGCTCATTTACAATTTCTTCTATGATGAATAAGATGATTGTGTTATTTTTGTAGTGATCCCCATCACACGTTGTCTAAGGTAAGGCTTGTTGGGATGCTGTCTGGTTTAGTTCGTCTCTCTAGAGGATTTGAAGGCTCGGAGGTGGTAGCCAATGGTGGACGTGAGGAGTTTTCTATTGTTGGTGACCAAATCTCAGCTGCCTTTGGAGCTTCTGGTTTCCTCAAGGCAGTAACCCTGCGGAATGGAGGGGATTCTTTTACAACCCCTGTGCATGTAGATTTTGCCAGGTGAATAAGCTTCCTTCCTTGATGAATTTTACATTCCATTATAATTTTATTGTGTGCTCGTAATTTTCTCATGGTATATAGACATGATGCTGTATTACTTGCATAGAAAGCTCATTGTGTAAAAATTGAGGGTTTGGCTCATCAAGTCCAAAAACTATCCAATATAGGATATGGTGTATACTGGGGTAGTTTGTATTTTCTAATGTTTCTTTAATAATATACCATAATAATAATAAATAATAATACCATTATTTTGCCATGTATTTGTAGTGAAGTTTTTACTATCATTAATTTGCTGTTATCATTTACTCCATTATGAATGAAATTCCAAATAGTTGAGTAATGGAATAATTGAATATCTTGCTTTTCTATGGTGGGGACCTAGATTAAAATGTCTGAGATAAAAAAAAATCAGTCACACAATTAATGTTTTTGTATTCAACCACGTGGTAGCTTCTACCACAAGATTTTGATTATTGCATTTGGTGCATGTGTTTATCTTGTATGTTTGTCTGTCTGCTAACTCCTTCCACACTATTTGACAGTCTCCAGAAGTAACATGAAGGGGTCAGAATTGTCACCAAGTTTTTCACAAAAAAGTTATTTGACTTTATCATCTCGATTCATTTAATAGAGGGCTATGTACCATCTATTGCCAAGTTTAACATCCCTAAGTTCCCTTATATACTTTGGCATTCACAGCCGCCACTGAATATGCCAAAATTGTTATTTGTTTTGAGTTGAAGGGCAAAAAGGCATTATTTTTTCTCCATGGTATCAGGGTGCAATTTTTCATTCATTTATGGAATTTGGGTGTGAATTGGTTTTGGGAATTTCGTAAATTTTCATCTGTGAATATTTTTTAAAATTTTGCTCCCCAAAAATATTTCGTGTAGGCCAATGTAGACAAAATACATATTGACATCTTCGGCATTTCTTTAATTTCTGTCTCTGAAACCTAAAGTTGTAATTATGTGCTCTTGCTGACTTTTTTGTGGCAAATGTTGTACTTTCTTTGAATAAACTTTCTAATTGATGCTTTACTGATCATGTAAGAATTTGTCATACAAAAAGTATTTTGGATTTACCAGGGCAATGCTGGGTGCTTAAGCTAGTAGGTAATAAATAATCAATTTAATTTTTTCATAGAATAGGTCGTATGATCTAATAATATTGGCAAATGGATTAAGATATGTATTTACTGCCCTCAGTTCTTCTAGAAAACAAACTCAACCACTAATTTTTGGACAGGTATGGTGCACGGCCTGGAACAGAGCGCAGTGGGGCATATCTATTCCTTCCAGATGGTGAGGCAGAAGCACTTCCAACAGATGGGAAAGGGGGGAGTATAGCCACACCTGTTAGGATAATCCAAGGACCGCTGCTCTCTAGTGTCACTGCCTTTCTCATGCCTCCCCTGCTACAGCATACTGTTTCACTTTGGAATGTCCCAGGTATATTTGAGACTCAAACACAAAACCAATTAACATTAGAAGTATGGCATAGGTAAAAATAACTCATATACAAAAATATTCTGTAACTTTGACCTTGCTTATTTAAAGCTATTCAAATTAATTATTATAAATTAAAATCTCTTATTTACACTTTTATAGGGGAAAAAAGTGTAAATTGTGAGAAAGTGCAAATTGAGGGAAAAGAAAAATAGCTAAACTGATTTTACTTTTAAACTTGCTCATTTGTTACAGTATGACTAACGATAAAATCAGTGTTAAAAGAGCTAAGTTTATATAGAGTATATCTATTTATTCATTTACTTAACCAGCACACTTTTTTAATAATGATAATATTAAAATGTGCTGAATTTAAATGCTAGTATTATGCTTGGGTTTCCATTACAATCCCCACATTACATTTATCTGGAAAATTGTACATAGATGTTGGTATATTTACTTCAGGAACATCATAATTTCCCGAAGCTTGAATACTGTTCGTTTTCTCCGCCTCTTGAGCTATGATTTTTAAAAAATTCATGTCATAACTTTGTTGGATTCCTCTGTTAACCTGGGGTTTGGAAGAACCTTTTTTCTCATCATGATCAGCATCCTTTTTGTCACCCATTGTTAAAATAACAGATGGGTAAAAACTCGCTAGGTAGGTACAAAGAATACGCAGACACACTGATAGCTTTAATTCAGTAACTAATGAGGAGTTCAGCCACCGACTGAACTCAATTTATTCTCGCCTCAGATGCTTTTCAAGTACATTGTAACATGTATGCCTAATGTGTCTACAGTGTAACAAGTATCTTGTATCACTTAACAGATGTGCAGAATGTACAGTGATTTTTCGAAACACAATTTTATGATCTTTTAAAATCACTAGTACTGGAATATAAAGTATTATATTCAAGACAATATGGTAATTTAAATTACAACAAATTACAAATTAATTTAAATTTAATCACAAACTGTGGGAGCCTAGTGGCAGAATTTGAGTAGAAAGGGTTAAAACGATGGCACAATGGCACCAAACTTGAACATCTTTTCAATAGCATTCATACTTGGTACAAAGAGTAAATAGTGTAAATAATATTTCTGTATCTAGGTGTGCTGTTTATGCTCGGTTAGTGTGATTTACGTATAAGGTTTTGAAGTTTTCACCCAAAAGAGTTCATATGTATTTCCATCTTTAAGTACGCTGTTCCTGAGTAGCATCTGTTACCTTTTACCATCTGTTAAAGGGTTAAAGTGAGTGCTGTTTTGAAAAGAAAGTTCATATTTCTGCCTCTAGAGGCGCTGTTCCTACTCTGCCACTGTTTTTGAAAAGAATTAGGATTTTTTGCAAAGCTAAGTTGAAAAACGTTAAAAACTGTTGGGAATCGCATGCTAAATTATTTTTTTTTAGAATTGAAATTCTAATGTAAAATGACGCGAATAGCGGGAAAACTTAAAATGAAATAACGTAAATACAGGGTTTTACTTGCATTGGAATCATAGAAAAATTGATGGGACCCATATAAAATGTTGTAAATAGCAGGAAAACGTACATTCCGATAACATAAATACAGGGTTTTACTGTATTTTAAAATGATGTTTTTTTACTTCCTCATATACTAAGTTACATATTAACCTGAATATAGGATGAGGTTTTTTCTTATTTTAGCACTTTAAAAACCATGAGTCATCTTATACATAGGATACATAGAATTACTTTTCATGAATCAATGATTTTACATCAAAGTGGATGGCATTTGTTTTGATATTAGTGGATTCAATTTTATCCTATCACGATGTAAAGCTTGTTTCAGAAGCTGGATGCTTATGTACTACAATGTAGTGTAATGTGGCTAAAGCTAAATAGAATAGCCCTTGTTGAAAACAAAAAAGCACTAAGTAGTTGTGGAGGTCATAGAAATACAAGTCGGGTGTAGATTTTATATAAGTTTTAACTTTTTGTGGAAAGCATTCTAAATTTTTACCATGAAGTTTTGGTGATCATGTTTAGAAGAGGTGTCCTACAGCATCACAAATATCAAAATTGATATGTAATAGATACATCACAAACTTTAAGCTCATGGAGGCAAAACATACTGAAGAAACAAACAATTGTGTCACTGCACAAAACATTGGTGTTGTCAAAACAAGTGTGCAGCACTGGAAAAAATAGAAAAAAAACTGGTGCACCAGTTCTACACCAAAAGCATTTTGTGAGACCACAAAGGGGCATTACAAAGATTTAGAAAGACAAGTGGTGGCATTTGTGAACGAAAAATGCAATAAAGGACTGCCAGTTACATGGGAGACTGTACAGATTATAATACTATGACAGTATTTCAAGGCAAGTGTTTGCTGGATCACGAGGAAAAATGGATTAGGTATTTTTCAAAGAACAATATTGGCACAAAGACATGACACATTACACTGAAAAATTAATTGAATATTAACATTATCTAATTCATCTACAACATCAGCCTGACCTGTTAGGCCAAATAGAGAATGCAGATGAAACAGCTGTTTTTTTTATATGCCTACCAACACCACATCTATATATATAAAAGTCCTAATGTTTGTCTGATTATTTGTGGTCAATGCAGTATGTCTGGAGAACAGTTTGTACAATTTTGACCATTTTTTCCAAAATACACTGGGATCTACTTCCTGTTCCTTTTGTTGTCATTTATCATAAGATCATGGGTTCGATTACAGGAGCATCAAAAGTGGCAATTGAGTTGTCATGGTAGCTCATTTTTCTCATTGTTAAAGAACTGAAAAATTCCCTGATAAAGTTTTATTATTTGTGAAAACTTTATTTTTTGGCATTTCACCTTGCATCCAAAATAATTTTGCAGCTCTCTGTGGGGCCTTGGCCCCTAGTTTGAGAAACACTGTTCTATGCCTTCCGATTCACAATCATCAGCTGTTTCTATTGCTTTCTCATCATCATAATCTGCCTCATATTGCAAATCTGGCTCTTGAAGAATGACCTTTTCTTCTGAGATACCTTCTCTCTTCCTCTTCATACTCATGATGTATACTAATTGGAATTGAATAAAGAAAAATCAAAGGGAGGATTTAAAAAAGGATGGTATGGCACCCTCATTTGGCTTTATTGCATTCTGTTGTATAAAGATGCCAAAAATAAGCATAATACAAAATCAAACTTGCCTTTGATAATTCCACTTCTTCTTGAGGAGGTGATGAATTGATGATAACTGGGTGCCAGAGCAAAAGTCACAACTGCAGTCATGGAATAGTTCTTATATGCACAATTCAAAAAAGAGGCTACCATTTAGACAAAACATAAGAAGCTGAAGAGAAAGAATATTATAACTGGGGGAACTCAGAGAAGGGGGGATTTACCGTTTTTGGCGCTACTGTCAGGTGAGGGATATATTGCACTTCCTCGGAATTTTTAAAATTGCATTTCATTGTAATGAAATTTCACTAACGAATATATTTTGATAAATAAGTAAAGATGGAGACTATGGCAAAATTGATGTTAAATAGAATTAACTCCTTAACCGTAAAATTCAAAATTGGTGAGACACAATGAAAAAGGGGGGGAGGAAAGGCAGGAAAAGGCAAAAGACAATAAAAATTATAAACTTACAGGTTTAGGGGTTCTTACTCCACGCCATGGACCTGATGTCACTCACACATTCACTCACTCAATCGCACAAGCACTAATCCTAAAGGTGGAAAGGAAACCCAAAACCCAAAAAAACCCTTGCTAGAAGGTTTTTGAGTCAGTATGACCGCGACAGGGACCTACTAAGCAACCACAAACACACGCACATGCCAAGAGGTAAGGGGAAAGGAATGGGAAAATAATACTAGATTTATGGGAGATTAAACCACACCAGGGGCCTAGTATCGTACACAGCACACAGGTTTATGTGCCTTCCAGCAACGACAGGGACCTAACAGATGAAACAATCACACATGCAAGCACTTGAATACACGCACACAAGATCTCTAAAAATGAGGTAAACACGGTCCAGTTTCCTTTCCACCTGCGATTGAGTGAGTGAATGTGTGAGTGACATCAGGTCCCTGACGTGGAGTAACAACCCCTAAACCTGTAGGTTTATAATTTTTATTGTCTTTTGCCTTTTGCTGCCTTTCCTCCCCCTTTTTCATTGTATGTCTCTAATTTTGAATTTTACAGTTAAGGAATATATTTTGGTCGTCTGCACGACTTTGTTATACTGGCATTTCTTCATATCTCCATTATTAATGTATTTTAACTCATTTATAAAGGATATATGTTGAACCTTTTATTATAACATTAACAAGAGTAACCGTTAAATTTTTAATTTTTAATTTCAATTTTTCACCATATTCTCCTTTTTCTCATATAAGACAAACTATTGCAAAGCTGTTAACACTGTATGAATCAATATAAATTACCTATACTAAATTTAATAGAACATTATTTGAAGTAGCATATCAGATGGATAACATTTTCTTGTCACTTGGAGATGTTATGTGTGAAATAAGTCAAAGGTCAGAGTATTTCATAAATAATATACAAATAGGAGTAGTGATTGATTTGTGTAATTTAAAATTGTTGGTTGAATTTGGTTTATTTGTGTGCTAACCTTTTATTACTGTATTTACTCATGTAATGCCAACACTTTTTTGTCCTAAAGTTTCCATCAAAAAATGGGGTGCGGACATTACACGAGTTTTGCCTATTCATCTGCTGAGGGTAGGCCACCCGCGTAACGCCTGCTCAATATTGCGCGCCTGGCGTGAGAACGCGTTTTTTTTTTCGGTAGACGCATTATGCCGTGCATTTTATTTTCTCAATTTTTAACCAAGGTATTTTTCAAAAATGCCTGGAATAATATAATAAGCATGATATTTGTCAGGTATTTTAAAAGTCTTGGTCAGCTATCGGTAGTAAACCTAAATCACGTGAGAGTTCATTCTCATAGAAAAGGTTATGTAAGTGAAATAAATAACTGAACTGCATGCATTTTTCATTAAATACAAACACATTCTGTTAGATTGTCTTGTAATTCGTGACATACTCAAATCACATTTTACCATAACTGCGTTTTTTTTGGGGTTCCTTTTATGTTACGCATCCTAAAAGAATATACTTTTATTACTCTGTATAAAAGTAAAGAACACAATCTTGCGATGGAAATGTGTCACGAAATAGCTGTTGGAGTTGTTCGTTTGTGCTTTCTGAAAGCTGTAAGTGATACATTTTATCTGCAGAAACGTGAGAAACACTTCTATGTAACCTAATTGTATTGCATCTAGTGACAGGTTTATTTATGGAATTGTGTGATGTCTTGGAGATTTATTTTGAGCTTAAACGGTTTACGCTTATTTCTATAAAATTCGCTTTTTCTAGGTGAAAAATGGCTGATATTGCTAAATTAGTGAAAATTACTCATTTTAAATTAAACAACTTGAGAATGTTACAACGGCTCAAAATTGACCCTTTCTGCAAGATTTGGAAGCTAGACTCCAAATTAGGTTTTCGAGTTGTCTCCGTGTAATATAATGGCAATGGATGCCAATTTTTCATGATTATGTACGTTAAAAAAGTACTAAAAATCATTTTTAGAAGTCATTTCTTAAATATTTGCTTTTTATGGTAATTGTATCATCAAACTCGGCTTCTGATAGATTATTCAACTGATGTTGTCGTAAAATATCAACATTGAAATTTTGGAAGTGCGGACATTTTACGAATTCCAGTTTTCAAGATTTTTAGCTCTAAAAACGGGGGTGCGGGTATTACATGAGTAAATACAGTAATTATTTATGCTCCCTTTTTCATCCATTGACCAGGAGCATCCAATATTGAGTTAACCTGTGTGCTATGTGTATGTTATTTGCTCGTATTCAGAAAGTTTTTCTTTGTTTATAATTCATCCTATTATTTTTCTCTGTGTTATAAAGGTGTTGAAGGTATGGGCTTGGATATTTCCAATGTGGTCAATATTTCTGGACGCAGCAACTTTGAGCTGGTTATGAGAGTTTCGACAAACATAAAGAACACTGTTGAAATTTTCACAGACCTTAATGGTTTTCAGGTAGGTGGATTCATTTCATAAAACTTGGCTAGTTCAGTGCTGGATAATTTAAAATATGCAGTAATTTAAAGTTATGATCATTCCCCAGCTAACACCATTGGGTTTGCTTTTTAACACATTACTTGAAATGCTTCTAGAATGAATGGTGAAATCAGGATCATGTGCAGTGACTTCTGAAGAATTTTTTTACTTAAGAAGATCACCAATCAAATTTTTTCCTATTGATGCTGTAAATTCTGAGAATTAAATTCACTCTCCTTTCATGATTTGAGTCTGTATGTTCTAAAAAACGTCTATCCACATAAAAGGAAAATCTCATATGCATTGTGAAATGACTCGGTGCATTCAGAATGTGACTAGTGTATAACAAGTGTGGAAGCATAGCTTTTGAGTTGTCACTAACATAAGACAATCCTTCTCATTGACCAGCCCCACTAAAGAAAAAATGTTATGTAGACGCAGTAAATGTTTGGTCACCGAGATACCCGGAAAATCCCCACAAAGCAGTGGGAGACGGAGGTAGGGGCCGGCTCTGCGTTTTTCATGAGCACAAGTGGGAGGGAAAAATATGAGACTTTTCTGACCAATGATAAGTAAAGATTCTTTGAACTCGAAAGCTGATGATATCCGAAGACCCTCCATACTCTTCACGTAACCCTGCCAGTGATGCATTCATACTGAGAGGAGGTTTTGGTCATTCTTACATCGCAACAGAAATGATATTTACATTACTTGAGCGCACTTATCTGGCTTAGGGAAACAGGAAATTTCGAATGTGTTCAGCATACTTTCTTGGAACACAAATACTACCTGATTTTTCATTCAGAGCATTTTGTTTCATATTTTTAATTTGCGCTCATTGAAAAAGAAAGGTTGTTTTACTTTTAAAAATATAACCAAAATGATAACATCTAACATACACAGCGGTATTCAACCTAAAGTCCCAGGGGATATGGGAGATCTTTCAAAAAGATACAACATCTAATGTAAAAAAATAACGAAGCAACATCTAATAATTATCTCATGGATAAAATATATGTAAATCATATCATTAGAATGTACATATATATTTGTAAACTCTACCCAATAATACGGACTGTCTGTACATATATGGACGTTTGGCAACCTTGTTGCCTACTGTAGCACAAAGTTACACTGTCAGACTCCACCCTCCCCTTTGTATCATGAAATTTGTGAGCAGTCTATAAGTCCGGTTTCGTAAATACTATTTATGAAACTGCTGACTATTTACTAAATAGTGAGTGCAGCAGCTCAGAAAGAGTCGATATTGAGATACAGCTACACAGAAGTGATGTATATAGCACTTTGTTCTAAGGTATCGATTTTGTTCATTCCCCATATTTTTTCTTACAATATCACGTCCATACACCTCATTCTAATTCTTCCAGTTAAGACAATTGTTATTCATTTGAGTGAAAAAAGTTGGGAAGGAATTTTCACATAAGAGATGGCGATAGATTCGGATGAGCGTTTTAAGTACGATAATAATCCAACGACTGCACTTTGCGATGGCGATAGCTTAAAGAGTAATCGGTGAGCATTATCAATTCTCTCATTCGGCCATTCTCAACTAGGGATGGTGATTCAGGGGGAGTGGAGAGATTGGAATGCAGCGTTAGAGCGATGCTGTTTTTGCACCGAGACGATCCAGCAACAGCCAATGTTTACGATTTTGCTTTCGTCGAAATTTTGTTGTACAGAGGTGGATTAAATTTTCGGGACCAGGTTCAGCCTTCACTCTACAGGAGTTTTGTAGTTACGGAGGTTTGTTTTAAGGAGGCTTCTTCTATGCATTTTACATGTTCTGGGGGCAGGACTGAGATCTGAGTTCGTTATACGGAGTTTCTCATTATAAGGAGGTATTTAAGATAGAGGTTTTACTATAACTTCAAATTAGGACATGCTTTAAACAGTCTGTTATCAAAAAGAAAAATTTTCCTGTAATTGGCAAAGTGTATTGTTACCATAGCTAATGCTATGAAGCATCATAAAATTAAGTGCTATCTCCAAGGATTATCAATAAAAACTGAAAAACAGTGTTTCTCCTATAGCCATAAAAAGACTGGTAAATCAAGTAGTGATTCAACGATTTAGAATCTAAATTGTTCGTGAATCCACTGGTGACTTCTTCTTTATAACCAAAATGCTCCTGTGGTTTTCTAACCTTTACGTTGCTGTTGGATAAGCATTGTTTTTCAATTCCATGTAAAACTCGCACCCACAATCCTTAAAACCAGATTTTCTGAAATCTTACACTATAGTAAATATTATTTAGTATTTTTGTGTGAGGTTAAGGGTAGCTTTTAAAGAGTGAAAGTTATATTAAAACCTTTAAATGTCTTTTAAATGTGGATTTTTAGTGATAATGTATTTCTAAAAATCTTTCTCATTCCTGTTGTGTTGCACTAAGAGAATGGTATTTAGACTTGAATATTTTATTTTACTTTTATTCCAGATGATGCGCCGCAGACGTCTAGCTCATCTCCCTATACAGGGCAATTATTATCCATTACCATCCCTTGCATACATAGAGGACTCAACTATGCGATTCTCTTTGTTGTCAGCACAGTCACTGGGAGTGGCTTCTCTTAAGGAGGGTCAGATTGAGGTAAAATTTTCCTTGAGATATTTTAGAACTTGTTCAAACATCAATTAACTATTGAATGGATAAACTTTGTACAGATATAGTCAACACGAATGACCCCCAGGACCAAAGAGATCAGAAGGGTGCCATTTCTTGGGCATTGTTATTTATTAGAGATGTGTGAACTGTTTGAAATTTCGAACCGGGTTGAGTTTTATTTTAAAACTCGACTCGGTTCAGGCTGAAATATAAAGCTTAAAATTTTCGAACTCAAAAAAATGCTGTATTTAAAAAAAAATATGCCTACATGATCGTTAAAAAATTATTTCACAAGATTTATTAAGTTACAACTATTGAAGTTGCATTTGAATTTAATCCTTTATCATTGGTTGATTTAGATCAGTGGTTTAAAACCTTTTTCTATCAAGGGGACGGAGTATTTATTTTTCCAAGCCTGAGATCGGCTTTGTTGATTATACCGATTCTGCCGTGCTTACTAGATAAAATTAACATGTGCATTACGAAAATGCAAATTATGAGTTTTTATTAAGAATAAATTTAAGTGGATCTAAAAACTCCAACCATAACAACAAAACCGTGATAGGTTTTGCAAAATATCGCATTATTTGTTTACAATGATCACTAAGGCGGTTCTCTCAGCAAACAACAATTAAAAATCCATAAATTTCTATGGGCCAGTTTAGATTCGGGGTCAGCTTATATTAGGCCAATACAGTATAGTTTTTTGGACATGTAGCTACTTCAAATGGAAATTGGAAAATTTATCATTTTATTTTTGCAGGTGATGCAAGATCGTAGGCTAGATCAAGATGACAATCGTGGCTTAGGCCAGGGAGTGTTGGACAACATCCCAACTCCCAGTGTCTTTAGGTTGGTGTTAGAGAAGAAGCAGAAAGAATGCAAGGTAAGAAAAGTACATTTTATCCTGTTTCTGTATGCAATAGACACAATGACACAGACTGATGCATGGGTGGTGATATTGCACCTCTTATGAAAAAAGACCTCCCAATTTCTCAGTAGCTTAATAACCATTAATTAGGCTACTTTGAAGTGACTCTCGAAACTACTTAAAAGATCTTTCTCTCTCACTCCCCTTTGTCAGTAATACTGTTTATGTCTGTTATGCTGTTATTTGAAGTCTTAATATCATAACCGCAGAAATCATGCATGAAAGCTGATGAGGAAAAATTGTAATCTTTAATACTTTTGCGTTTCTGTTTATAATTCTGGACGTACTCTTGGTTGAAAACCCATAGTATACCGTATTAGCTCGAATATAATGCGACCCTGAATATAGTGCGACCCCGAATATAGTGCGACCCCAAGTATTTTGAAAGGAATTTTAGAAAAAGACGAAAAACATTTAATTTTCTCTATATTTTGCACATTTAAATTACCTGTAAACTCATGAATGATGTACTAAAGGGGGATAATATGACGCCACATTTAGACGGTCCTCGTTTTCTAACGTTAAGTGTCGCGACCCTGCGTGAAGTTGTGCCGGTGCTGTGGTTGCTGCAATTTGACCTTGATTTATTTTCTAGTCTCCTCAGACCGCTACCGAGTATATTTGTACAATGTAGCATCGTAACATGAACGTCCAATTCACTTACAATGTAGCATTTATAAAAATATGCGCTGAAACACGCGTCATGAAATGCGCCGATACGCAGTTATTTTTTAAAGATACAAGTATTCGAATATAGTACGAATGCAACAAGTACTCGAATATAGTGCGAATGCGACTTTCAAAGGTACATATTGAGGAAAAAAACATTGCACTATATTCGAGTCAATACGGTACATGCTCTCAGGGTCCATTGAGTATGTCAAATTTTTGTACCTTTTTTTATATCTTTTTGAGTTGAAGGACAACAAGGCATTTCTTTTTCTCATAGGTACCTTGGTTTGAGTCCAGAAACCTCGGTTTTTCCATATGATTATCACTGGAGTTAGTGTAGTGTGTGTTTTAATTTGCATTTTAAAATTGGTTAAACTCAAGATAGGAACTGTAGATTTAAACATTTTAACAGATATTAGAATCAATTTTATTTTCCTTGCAAAGAGATTTTGAATGTTCCTGTTTAGCCCAAAAACTACTTTGGGGTCAATTCAACAGGGAATTATCAACAAGTAAAGTTCCTAAAAGACTACAGTCTGTTATTACAATCCAACTTTTTTCTTACTGCCTTCACTTCTTTTCCAGTGATACTTGGTTGTTTTACCCACCAATGAAAGACATATTTGTTGTTATTTTTATCATTTAAATGTTTATTCACTTTATTTTTTATTTCACTTGTTCTCTTTTACTATGTTTTTACATTGGTTTTCCAGGATTTTACAGTCTTTTGTGGTGATGCAAACATTGAAAATTCTATGCTTGTTAACATTACTGCTGGGATGGGTTAGCTTTAGGTGGCCTTTTGGTTGGGTTAGGTTAAGTTCATGACTGGATTTTAACTTTCATAATCAGTATTCATTTGTTGTTCTGATGTTATTTTGCTTTTGGTACCTACTGTCCACGCCACAAGTATGTAGACTCGAGTTTGCGGCTTAATAACTCAAAAACGGCTCATGGGATTTTTGTGCAAGGCATATCAGCATGTAGATAAATTATTTCTATGTTTAATTCAGGTAATGCAGAATTTTTAGAAAGATTTTTAAGGTATGTTTTTAGACAGAATGAAAAATGGCCCCCTTTTTTGAGCATTGCGGTGGCTGGCGTCACTTTGACGGTCTGTAATAATGGAACGGGATGTTCAAATAGTAGGAAAATTTAATAGAACATGTGTTGTAGTCTTCTTATTACGTGTGCTTAATCTCAATTGTTTAACTATATTCCTTTACGGTGTTTTATTCAATTTATGAGACTGTCACATCACCATCATCACCTGATTATGGTGATTATTCACCAAAACCGGTCGTGTTTCACATTTATTTGAAGAAATTAGTGAAAGTTTTTCATTAAAAATACTTTCTCATATTGCTAATTTTATTTACTGTTTACAGGTTTAGGAAGTTTTTTTCCATATCTTGTGTGAAGTTGTTTTTCTTTTATGATGGAAATCAAAGTTTTGTAAGAAAAGCTCTATACTTTTACTTTACTGGCTTTTCTTCATAGTTTTATTGCAGTCATCTTAAAAGTTTTGGAGCACTGAACAAAAATTGCAAAAAGTGGATTTTTATTTTGATCTCAACCAAAGGATTAAAAAGGAATAAAGTCTACCGAAATGACCCAGGAGTGAAACATGGCTCTTTCAATACAATCTGAAGACGAAACTTCAATGTCTTCCATAGAAAGCTCTTGAATCACCAAGACCAAAAAAGGCTTGGATGTCAAAATTGAAGGTTAAGAGTATCTTGATTTGTTTTTTTTATATTGAAGGTATAGTCCAGTCAGAATTGGTTCCCAAGGGTCAAACAGTGAACCAGGCATTCTTCTTGGAGTTATTTTTGATGACTGAGAGAAGCAGTTTGTAGGAAGAGGCCAAATCTTTGGCCAGATCACTGGATTCTTTGCTGTGTAAATACACCATTGCATGTTGCTCTCACAATAAGGGAGGTTTTTGGTGAAATTGAAAACCATTCAGCTTGAGCATCCACCGCATTCAGCTGACTTTGATCCATGTGACTTCTGTTTCCCAAGCTTAAGAATTCTTTGAAAGAACAACACTTTCAGTTTGTGTAACAAATCAAGCAAAGAATGACATTACAAAACAGGATTTCAAGAAATGTTTCCAGTGATGTCAAGACTTGTGGAGAATTGTATAGCTCAGGAAAAAGACTACCTTTACAGGAAACAAGTTAAGTTCTTTCCATAGAAATATGGCTTGGTTTTCAAACGTCACTCACAATATATATCCAAAATATAGCATTTAAAATGTATGACTGTGGGTGTAGAAGTTATAATTATATACATTTATAATATAAAACAATATTAAGTTATCTATGGTATTTATAAAGTTGATTTTTTCTAAAAGATAATTTTAATTTATTCTTTTATATTCCCTATAATAAAGCAAAGATAAAAATTACAAAGAAATAAAAATAGAGAAAGAATGAGATGTCACTCAGAGAAATAAATAAATTTCGAGAAAGAAAAGTATACCAAATATCATGGTGTATAAGTTGACCCAGTTTGTAAGGTATCCTTGATTTTCCTGCATAGAAATACATGATTAGAAATAAATTCTGGGTGTCCACATTTGGCAGACGTGAAAAATGAAACAATCCATTGTTGTCCCCATGTAGTGAAATTTAAAATCATCCCTGTCATTCAAGCTATTAATAATATACATGACAGACCACTAAAATATTTTTGGGGGATATATGTATTTAAAAATACTTTCCCACAGCAGTATTTCTTTATTTTTGTACTTAATTCGACTTAAATGATATAACTTATTTTTTAGGCATTTTAAAATTAATCATTGAACTGCAATACATAACTAAAATAACTGCAATTTGTAGGTTATGGTAAACAAATTAAAACACAAGACTTACTAACTTTGTTGATTTGTTAAGTGCAAAACACAAAGCTTAGTAACTTACTTAAGATATATTTGCCAATAGGTGGCAGCAATGTTTTGAACAGAGAAATTGTATGTGTTAGTTCACTATTGTCCAACAGATGGTATAAGTATACATTTTTATCCCAGAGATAATACTGTATCATTATAAGAGATCGAAGAAACATTTTTCCTTTTTATTTCCAATTAAATGGGTTGTTTATGGAAAAATGTTTCATTTTATATAATTAACATTTTTCTAGATATCGTCCTAAATGCATCTGTTTTGCATTATAAAGAAAACCTGTACTTGCAAATTTGGTTTTTCCAAAATCTTGCAATTATGAGGGATCTATTTAATTTAAATCCCGACTGGATCGAGGTCAAAATAACTTGCCATAAAATCTTTCTGTAGTTACATGTTTGAACTTCTTTTGCCCATTTTGTTGGTAACTATTTCACACAAAAATATAGCTGTTTTAATGGAATGGAAATCCATATTATGCTCGCAAAATATGATAAGCAACAGAGAAGAAACTTATAAATATAATTCTAGAGATAATGGCTCAATCAGATGAATAATGAAGAAATCAGAGTGAACATTTTGTGTTTTACTCCATTAACAGGGCTCTCCCCCTGACCACCCTGCAGGATTTCCTTCAATGGGTGTTCATCTTGCTCTGTCATCTCTGCTGCACCCTCCACTACGTCTTATCTGGCTTGCTCCTGATCCCCTCCCAAACAGAGGGCCAGATCACGGAGATTCCGACAATGGCAGAGGTAAAAATAATGCAATAGGTCACTGATTACCAATCTTTTATGAGTTGCATGCCAAAAGAAAGGTAAAAATGTGCAATGCAAATTTTGCATGCCACTTGGTTAAAACTTTATTTCTTTAATTCCTTCATCTAACTGGAAAATGCTTTTGAGAGGAAGTTGAAGTGAAATAAGGTAAAAGTAGAAATAGAAATCAGTTGATATTAAGGAAAAATTTGAGAAAATTACACAAAAAATTGAGCAAATGTTTCTTATACACTCCATGAGAGCTTTTCTTTAATAATAATAGTATTAATAATAATAATGTTCTTTAACGCAAACAGGTTTCTCCAATTACTTGTATATATAATAGATACATGACATAAACATACCATGCCCTCAGCAGGATTTGAACCCGCAATTCTTGCATTGGCAGCTAGACACGCTAACCACCCCTTTACTAATCAATAATAAGTTAGAAAATTGTACAGTATATTACAAATAGGTATGTTTCATGCGATGGAGTATTTGAAACTAAACAATATAATTGAAATGAATGCACACCATAAAACACCACAGCCCGATTATATCGCTGTTTACTAAATATTTCTTTTCGCCCCTCCTTGAGTTGGCGCATTAATAAATGTATTATGTAATTTTAATGACTAAATACTGCAAAGTGATATATCAGAAATGATGCCAGGGGGATATTCAATTTTTATTTAATGATTTATTTTCTAATCAATTTTAATCAACCAGACAATCAAAAATTATTTTAAACACCTCACTTGAGTTCAGTAGTTGTAATGTTTACGTTCTTTTTTTATCATAGGTAATCCATTTCCTTCCGCTTACAAAATCTTTCATGGACACAAAGAAATTAAAAGTATTGTACAGTGGAATCCCGATTTAAGGTTTCTCCATTTAAGGTTTTCCTGCATTTAAGGTTGTTTTTTGTGGCCCTGACCAAAGCTCCATATAAATAATGTATTATATTACCCGATTTAGTGTTTCTCGATTTTGTGAATTGCGCAGATTTAAGGGACAAAATTCTTGTCACTAGATGGACATCGCCTCGATTTAAGGTGCATTTACATTATGCGATGCAAAAATATATTATTGAGTGGAGTTGTAATAATTCACACTATCCATCAACGGTGCAACACATACTGGCATTGTTACATTAAATGAACTCAAATAATTAATATTTTGTTGTGTCGTGTTTTCTCAATCCACCTTTAGTCCTTAAGTCATCTGTTATGTACATTACAAAAGTTTCATTGACTTCATTACGTGAACATGGATTTTGTTTACGCTTCGTTTCCAAAGCGCTCATGGCTCATTCTTCTCTTATAGATTTGCCAACTGGAATCTACAATGTGTATAATTTGTATCTGAAATTTCCATTTTTTATGCGTTCTTTGCACGAAGTGAATGCATATAGGGGAGGTCATTTCCATCCATCTGTCTGCATGGAACTTGGGAACTGCTGGAGGTAATTCAATGAAATTTGGTATTTGGGAGTTGTGCTCAAATTTGTTGACCGATTCCAATTTTGGTTAAAATTGGACCATAATGACGATCACTTTACATGGAGACCTACATGTATTTTACAACATATTTTGCAAGCATCTCATTAAATACTCATATGAGTGAACAAAAGTTCAATAAAATAATTAAATATGCATTTTTTGTCGAATAACTTTTCCTGTAAAACTTAGTTTATGATAAATTTAAAGAAAAGTAAATTAGCATGTTTATGTAATTTTACAATTTTCGATAATCTTTTGTTCATTCAAAAAATTATTAATTAAAAATTTTACAACTCAGAAACCTCTGGAGATATTTTAATGAAATTCGGTACTGGGGAGTTTTACTAAAATGTGTCGGCCGATTCCAATTTTGATTAAAATCGGATTACAATAACGACCACTTGACATGAAGACCTTCAGGTGGCTTACAATGTATTTGTTTCAACTCGGGATCCGCAGGACGTATTTTGATAAAATCTGGTATTGGGAAGTTTTACTAAAATTGGTCAACTGATTCCAATTTTGGTTAAAATTGGATGATAATTACGACCACTTTACATGTAGAACTGCATGTAGCTTACAATGTATGTTTCAACTCGGGAATCACAGGACGTATTTTGATGAAATTTGGTATTTGTGATTTATGAGTTTAACAGACTTTAGCGTCTAACAGACTTTCGGATATAATGGACTAGCCTTCCCCCCATATTGTCTGTTAAATCAATGGTCCACTGTATGTGACTAAATTACATAGGGCAATATTTTTATTTTTTAAAATCCATATACAATAGGCCAACAGCACTAGGCCCATTACAGCTGATTGATTTAACAATATAGAAATAACAATAGCAACAAAGACAATCACAAATAACCATGACCAAGGTGGGACTCCGACCCACGATCCTAGCATTGGGATATGTGTTAAAGTATTAAAAATTGTGTTTACTTGATATTGGCCCAGACACTATCCATAGAAGTACTAGGTGCAGGCCTAAAACACAAACATTATCTATCTCTGGCATTTAGCTCACATCCAAGGTTTTTTGTATTTTAAGTTTCATGGCTTAGATTGCCCTCTATCAGCAGTAACAATAATCATCATTAAGACATTAGTCCAAGAATGAAATTGAAGTCCTCGGACTGAAACCTGGCAGGTGAAAAAAAATACATTTTGAAGGATTACTATGACTTGTTCAATACAGATGCCCACTTGGCATTTAATTCCAAAATATGCCATGAATTACAGATTGAGCGTGGGGTATTACAAGTGGTAGGACTGAAAAGTTCTTGGCCTAAGTAGGAAGAGAATAGGCTAAGGAAGTATGACTTACATGGATTGTAGCTCACAGTTTCATGATACTATTCACAGCTTTTTAGACTTTTTCCACATAGCTTACCCCAGTTTGATACACTTATATGTTTATTTGTTTTCCTCTGTTATTGTTGGGTCATGGCCTCCACTATGAGGTTTTTCCCTCCAATCTCTCTCTTCCCTTTTTGAAATTTCCTACCCATTTTTTTCACTGTCAAACAACTGGATGCTATGACTGATGAATATCTGCAAGGATTTCTTTAGCAACTGAATACTAAACCTTTCAGAAAAAAGTAATGAATCGCAGCTTGACGCTTGAATTTCACCATGTCAATTGAAGGTTTGCATAACTATACTAAATGATTTGCTGAGAATGAACAGCATTGTATTTTCACTAAACTATGTATACATTGTTGCAAGATCTCAAGCTACAATATGAACTTGTCTGTGTTAAATTTTACCAGTCACTTATTCATCATAGATTTGCAGGTTGCATGAAGCTCTCTTGGGGGCTGCATGCAGCCTGCAGGACATAGGTTGTTGACCCCTGTACTAGATCATCGAAATAATGAGATTTGAAATGTGTCAATTGTGTTTATCATTTTTAAAGGCATGTTATTTATGTTATTAAAATGATGAAAAAGGGCAAAAAAGAATATTAAGACCAAATGCCAGGTGGTAAATAAAAAAGTCGTGGTGTGTTGCAAGCAGGTGCTGATGGGATGGCTGCAGGCTTGGCAGGGGTTTCTGTGATGGAGACGCCAGAGGAGGAAGAAGAAGGCGGTGCTTGGGCTGAAGAGAGGATGAGAGCATCATTTGAGCCTGTCCGTTCTGCACCTACCTGTGACTTCCATCTCGTTAATCTGAGGGTGCTGTCAGAATCTATTAGAGAGGCAAGACCTCATGGGGTGGGGATGGTGCTACACAGGCTCCATTCTGACTCTTGTTTTGCTGCTCCTTGGGAGGGTATAGAGTCAATGCCGTGTGCCGTGGATACCAAGGGCCAGGTAGATCAGTTTTGACTTCATATATTCCATTCCATTTTCTCATTTAGAAATTTGCTTTCCTTATGATGTAAATTATTTACAAATCATAGTTTTAATAACAATAACCTAAACCGTCATGTCATACTTGACTGTGATGATGCAGGTGGCGAGGCTGCAAATTAGTCTATTATATATGATCCATAAGAAACATCTTACATTAAATAACAACTTATTTTCTTTTAGCAAATAAAACATATGAATGAATGTAAAATAGACCAATTTTGCGATCAAATTGCTTAATTAATTGATTAATTAATTAATAATTAACGTTGTAAACCTAGGTTGTCAGCAACAAGAGAAATATTGTTGGCATAAACAAGCCCCTATAATTTGAGTCATAGAAAGTTGACTATAGTAAATAATATTAGTTAGAAATTAAAGAGTAAATAATGTTTTAGTATGATTGGCCAGGGAACAAACCCAAAAGACAAAGATCTAGATTAACTCAACAGCAGTTGGATTAAAGGAGAGACTACAATAAAAATATCGCCAAACTATAATCAAACCTATTTTCTTTTTGTTTGCCCATCAAATTCGACGGGATATTGGCTAATAGTTTTAATAATGACATTACCTGATTTTGATTCATAGTATCATCATTAGTTATAGATCTAAATGAAAATTCATGAGAATCCCATTCAATTTGCCATGCCATATCATGAAATTTATCACATATATAATATTGCAGAATTACGTTGTAAGCACAATGTATTCAAAATAAATATTGTTAACCAAAATTATCTCTGTATATAAAGTGTACTAATAATTTAACTGTTTCTTTGTTTGGGATTTTAGTTCATTTTCTTTCCTAGATATTTGTTTAAATTGCACATGTTGCATTCTGGAGATAGCTCTATTTAAATCAACAAACAAAATAACATATTTTTCAGACTATAAGAGGAACTCGGATTTCTTAGATGATATTTCATATTTTGGTTCACCAAAGCATTTAGGAAGAGCCATGTTATGTATCACTTCTAGCCGTGATTAAGTCTGTATCTGGTAACATTTAAAGAAAATATTATGGTGTGATAAAAGTTAAATATAACATTTAAAATAAACTTGTGAAAGTATTCATGGATAATCTAAACATAAATAATTGCTTAAAAATTTGTATACAGTAAAACCTTGTTATTTTGATCCCAAATAATTCGAAATAGCATGTATTTTGAAGCTAAGAGCAGTCCCCGGCCAACATCATAGGATTTTGCATACTCTTTAGTATGCGCTCTGATCACGCTTTCAGTCAAGAGGTAGCATCGTAAATATCTTTAAATGGAAATAAAATTACAATGCAAATGTATCAAATTGCCTAGAGCTAATAATGAATGAATTAATTAATTATTTTTGACCATACTGATGGTATGGAACGTTTGAAGGAAATTGGAGAGAATTACTACATGGTGGTTCCTATCTATTATCTATACAATATTTTACACGAGTGTTTTCCCGTCTTTTTGGCATGCATTTTTGTAATCGTTTGGCTGATTACGTGCAGTTGAAAGTCTTTTCTTCCGAAACGTGGCATAAAAGAGTAACTTGAAATACACAATGAGAAAATTGGGATGTTCACTCCAGCCTATTTTTCTCACGCGGTGGTGTTCATGAATCAAGTGGTCACTTCAGTTGTTCATGAATTCACTGTGTGTACGAACTTGTTAGGTCAATATGTTTTGTAGCAGAATGGATAGATAAGACTATATTGCGATTTTACTGGTCAAGTAGCGGATCGTAAGAAATTTAGTTTTTTTTTAAAGTTCATTAATTTTGAACCCGGATAATTCGAAGTCATATTTTTGTGGTCCCTTGAACTTCAAAATAACAAGGTTTTACTGTAGATAAATTTGCACTTGGCAATTCTATCGATTAGGCTGTCGGAGTTTGCTGCACACATTACAACGTAAGTGCCAGGTGAGATTTAATTCCTAATAAATGGAATCCATATGTAATAACAATTTGTGTGTACAGCTTGTCCTTTTTCTTCTGCCACTCTTTTTGCCTCATACATAACCATTTTGATCGATATATCAATACCTAAGTTCCTCTGTACTATCCATTTTTTCACTTTCTCCTCTTGTTGTGGCCATTTAGGACCAAGCTTACAAAGACTATGTTTCTCTTTTCCTGTCACCTTTATTTTTCCTTGTTTTCTCCATTTATGGGTCTTTTTTTCTGTGGAACATGGACTGAAATCACATTCGGCTGCTCGGTTTCTAAGCGTTTTTGTGTATTGAATCACCTGAAGCTTATAGCTAATATTGTAGGCATATTGTTTTTCTATTGTAGCCATTGCATCTACAATATACGTAATGATATTTATCCTAGATATTTATAAAAAATTTATGACCTACTGGAATTCTAATGTTCTGTGGCATTAATCATGCTGTTTAACGGGCTCATTAGGAACTAAAACATTTGACTAACATTGCAAGTGCACCAAAATTGTAATCGCTAATGAAAATACATCATCAGAATTCATGTTCCAGAAGGTTTTACTGTGTACATCAACAATTCTTTCTCCATTAATTATTAGTAATGTATATTTTAATGTTTTTGCGATGAATGACTGCTAATTATTCTGTTTTGAGGATCAGTTGGTTCATGAGTGTCAGTATTGAATATGGTAATAATCTTATTTTCAGTCTATAAGGCTGATTTTGGGAGTGCATCTTATAGCCCGAAATATACGGTAAATTTGGTTCAATGGAGTCATGCCAGATTAATGTAGATGCCAGGTTAGAGAATGCTGGATTATGGAGGTTCGACTCAACCAAAATTTTTAAGCTCATGGCCATCCTGTTTATAGTTCTGTTTCTGTGCTTTGGTGGAAATCAGATGGCATTTAAAGGGTTAATTTGCTGATTTTTCTTTGCAACTAAAAATTTACCAAGTGTTTTTAGCTTTTAGTGAAATGTGGATATGAATTCGTCTCATAGGTCTAGCTTTATTGTTAAAATTTAGTTGACAGTAATTTCTCATTTTTCTTTTAAATAGCTGAAGGTCAGTGATCTTTTTCCCACTCTCTTTGGAGATACCCTGGAGCCATACACACTCACATTTACAAGTTCAACAGGACCAGCCATTGACAAGCGTACGCCTATTAGCATTTGTCCTATGGAATTATCATCGTATGTGCTTGACTTATCCACTCAACGGTAGCATGCGAGATAAATGGATAAGAGAAGAAGGTTGGAGAAAAAATGAAGGAAGCAAGCAGAAAATGAATGAAGCAAGCAGTTTGAATGACATACATTCTCCATTTTCTTCCCCCTCATCTTTACAAGAATGTCACTCCAGTTTCTTCTCATTTTTACTGTGGCTTCATGATTTTACTCAAGTGAATTTTATTGGTGTGGTAAATGAAAAGATGATAAGTTTTTAAACATTAGATTTTTTCTTGAAAGTCTTTGGGGATAGAAATGACAGCGATAGACATTTCCAAAGCCATTTATGACATGTGGAAAGGTGTTTGGGAAAAATTATCATCCAATGTTTAGGGAATGTAAATTTATCTATATGAATCACGGGAAATGTGGGGAAACACAAATACTGTTAACATTGATGTTAAATGGAGGTAAGGTTAAAAAATGTAGTATATTTGGAATTGTTGGTAATATTAATTCTCCATGAATTTACAGTATTTTGAAGATGTGGGTACGTGAAACCTTATAAAGGTTAAATACAGTTTGATGCCAAGTTAATTTTCTCAGGTCATAGAGTCAAGCTGGAATAGAGAAAGCGGTTCTGTTATTTATTTGTGGATTACCAGTTAATGAAACAAGAACATCTTGAGTTACAAGTGCAATGATAAGTAGAAGCAAGTAGTATTATTCTATGCACTGAGGATTACATGATCTTGCATAAAGACTGAGCAATTTTCATGAATATAGGAGTTTTATTTTAATTACTCTTATAATCATCGATTTCACTGAGGTTCATGAATAAGATGGGCACATTTGAGCCAGCGCTAGTCCTGCTTTTTACATCTACTTACCGATAGAGTTACAGCCAGCCAAGATGAAGTTTTTAATTTAAATAGTTTTTTGGCATCACTCGCTGCTCTTCATGTCAAAACAGGTGTAAAAATTTGCAGTTTTGTAAAATTTGATTGGAGCTGATTTATCTATGGATGTCATTATTTAAATTGTATTGTTAAAAAGGAAGGTAATAATTTTAATAATTTAAAATAATTGAGTTTGAAACAACCTCTTCATAAGTGCTGTTATCTATTTATATTTATGTAATTGAATTATGGAAAAATGTTTGTATATGATATTACCATCTTTAGGACAATCTTATCATTCCATTTAACTCAATATATTTTGTGAGAAGCCTTATAACACATTGTAAATTATTCTCTTTCACTTGAATTTTTCACAACTCCTAGTTGTCATCAATCAACCTTTTGAATGAAAGTGATACTTAATAAGCATTGATATTTTCTTGGGATCTCTTATGAACTGCAAGTGTAAATTTTGCTGCGTGAAATTGACTGCATAAATAATGCTGAAATTGAAAATGTTTGTTACCTGAGAGAGCAAGATGTGGATGAGATATTGCTTTTTTTAGAGCAGTGCAAGGAATTTAAGCAAATACAGTGCTCTTGAAAGTTAAACATACAATATCTGAGTGCAGTGCAAAATGATGTGTGCGGTAAGATGAAATTTTCACTTGAAATTAGGAGTGTTTAGTGTTTTAACTTCATAGTTATATAGCAAGCTCAGTGTGTTGTATGTGATTCTGTGTGATATTATACGAGGCTTCTTATCTTTTAGTTATATTTTCAAAGTTTACACTCAGTTCAAGCATTTAAATGCTTTATGCCTATTGCTGGACTTAGCTTTTGTATGACCGAAACTGCACAGAGGCTACAGGTAATAAATCAGAAGTCCTATATAACTTAAGTGGTCAATTTAAAGGTGATAAAGAATATGGTTAAAATAACCTTAAATACATTTTGTAATCATGCTCAGTATTTATTATTCTAGGTAAAAGATTGCAAACTTCTTGTTCGCCAGATGATACGCTAGATTCTAATTATTCCACAAGGGACTTATAATTTAGAGTAAAAAAGTAGGAATTCCATTTATGCTCTTCTGTTGGTTCGTTGTTACAGGTTTTCTGCTTCATAATTTCCAAATGCTTTGATGTGCTTTCCAGTGCAATTAAAATGTTTGCATTGGAGATTTATATTACCTCGGGTTATAGACTTTTATAATATTTGCTCAAATTATTTAATTGGATTAAAGTATGGTTTAATGTTACTAAATGATTATTCATTTGATATGCATACTAATGCGAGTTAACTGTAGAATCTCTCCATACATATCAAGCTCGAAGCCCTCAAGTGTGATTTAAATCCAACAGAAAATGAGTATTAATCACTTTGTCAAAAAGCATTCAAAAGAAAAATCTGATAATTAAAAATTAACAAGTAAATATGAATTATTTTAGGATGTCACAATTGTTTCAAAGCATTTTGGTTACAAATTTACCCTAATATTTTCATTAGCATGTGTTACTTTTAAAAGCATGGTTGGAAACTAGTAAACAAGATGATAAAGATGGGGTTTTCTGTTAGAAATCTCTTGCACCCTGTAAAACTTCTTGTTCCTGAATCTTATTTTTCTCTTTTGGGCCAATAATTGCAAATAAAATATTAATCCTACTTCTACACTCGTATTTAAATGCAGAAACACCATTAGCATTATCAATTTCATTCCATCAATAACAGACAACCTATTGATATTGTTTTTCCCTTAATATTTTTCTAATTCTTTGCCAAGTAAATAAACGCCAAGGAGTTTTGAAAATTAAATTCTTTTGTCATACTTTCAAGGACATTTTGGATATCAAAAATCAGTTTTTGGATATCAAAAATCAGTTTTTGGATATCAAAAATCAGTTACTGGATGTCCCAAAATACATGAAGAACACACTAAATGAAAACAATCTTTAAAAATTGTAATACAAATGGCAGATCAGGTTACAAAGCTCCCCCGAACTATGAAGAATAATATCAACTTCTGATTTGCAACAATTTTGTGTAAAGAAAATACAGGCTGTAAATGATGGAGGTCCTCAAATGTTACAGGAAATTTGTCATAATCATGTGATGATTAGCATTTTTCAGGTATGCATTGATAGCCATTGTTTGAATATGTAACACTTGAAATACTTACCAACTTTATTTTCTTAAAATTATCAATCTGGATCAAGGGAGATGTTATGAAATGAGTCAAACATAATGATAGTGTATTGGTTTCCAACTAAAAAATATTGTTTTAACTGTTAATGGACTAATTTATATATTAAACCAATGCTTAAAATTTTAGGACTTCCCATCATTTTCAACAAGCAAATTCAGTTTCTACGCTAAGCACTTAGATAATATCCTCCGATTTTTCTGAAATACTCTCATTGCACACTTAACTGCATACTACTTGGGCCTATGTTCATTTAAAAATATATCTTATACAGCTTGTATTATGTTGCGGTTTCTTAACGTTTTCAAGATACCATAGCTAATGTATACCACAACTCTTTTCTTTCAACATTTATCTTTATAGCTACTGAATTTTTTTTAAATAATTAAGCATTCCTCTTTTATGTTCAATGATCAAGATATTGAAGGATAATTGTTTTATTGTACAAAGTATAATTTTATGGAGTACATGTGACTTACTTTTTAGGGATGAACTTATTCATCTAACACATGGAAAAGATTGTGATAATTAATGTATATTTAATTGAGAAAATATATACTTTATGACTGAATATCTTTTTCTCAGGTTTTTAATGGCAGTAAAAGAAGGCTTGCTTTCGATCCTAATCCTTGAAGAAAAAATATTAATGAAATACATACACTTTGTACAGTACTTGAGGCATACTTTTTTGGGAAAATTTTTCAAGCAAATGAAGCCTTTTGATCTCTCTAGAACATGCAATTATTAGCATTGATGAAGTGGGTTAGCCATGCACCCACTTCATCAATGCTAATAATTAAAACTGGATTTTATACAGAAGTGTACAAATAATATGAGAATGAAGAAGAAACTGCATAATACCATGAATAGGATGAAAATGAATTTTAAGCCAATACCTGAACTCTTACAAAACTACATATTTAAGTTGCATAACAGCCACCATTTTAAAGGAAGAAGATGGTCTCTATGTGGCCTAGATCAGTGCTTCCCAAACTTCTGAGCTCCGCGAACCACTACAGCAACCCTCTAGGCCCTACGGACCACCTCATTTCTTACACAAACATACTGTAACTACGTTTAAGAAAAGGAGTTAATTGGATACGTAGTTTATTTGAAAATTTTCAAATCTGACTAGTTTTTGTTTTATTCCAAGAATTATTTTCAAAAATTGTAGGAGAAATTCGTGAAATATAAAATAGTTTTACAAACAACATCATAATAAACATATTACGAAATACATTTTATTTCTAAATTATGAACGTAGTATAGAATGGTAGAAGCACAGCTTTGCATCTGTTTTACTCCTCAAGAACAATAGCTAAAAGGTTGCAAACAACTTATTCAAATACTCAGGTAATACTCATAGGTTACATAAAAGAACAATGTATATGAAACAAAATTTACAAATTGCCAGCATTTCAAAATGCATTGGTGTACTCTGTATGCCAGCACGCCTAACTAAGGGTTAATCAAGTATTGAATACCTGTCATAGTGTAAGAATTGATTAACTTTTCCCAAAAAAAAATTCAACAATATGCGGTTCATTCTAAAAAATTACATTTTGGAAATCTTCACAGACAACAAATGGTCCGCAGACCATAGTTTGGGAAGCACTGTCCTCGATACATATTGGTTTTCTGAAACGATTTTTGCATTGATGTAGAAGTTAAGAGCATAAGCTACAAGTTTTCAAATCTTGAATCTCAATTGTATGCACTGAGTATATTGCTCACCAGTAATTTCCCATACTTTTGATACAACATAATGTTACCAGTGTATTATCATTTATATAGTAATTTCTTTGTCAATGTGTTTTATTGGACCTATTGCGAGATTCCATAGTGAATATACAGGTTTCTCTCTCTTTATGCAGGAAAGTGACGCATAAAGCAGATTTGCATAAACAACCCATATTTACATGTAAAAGATAGGGATACGTTCCATAAGCATTCCTAACTCCCCTCCAAGATGCTCTTCTTTTGCTTCATAATGCCTTCTTATGTGCTAAATACAAAATTAAAACAATGAACACTATAAAATATACTCGCCAATAAATGGAAGCAGACAAGCACAAGTGGTGGTTGTTGTGGGTGACATAGTGGAGGTTTAAAAGTGCTTGAGGGTTATCTTGGTCTAATGCAAATTCAATGGGCAAAAAGGTGAGGGTTGCAGAGCGTGGCTGTAAGAACTGGAGCATGGTACATTGGTTGAATGCCATTTTTGTGCATACACTGCCTTGTATGGCACAAGAAGATGGTCCAAACCGCACTTGAAAAGAGGACTTATCTCCAAGCTAGGGTCCATATCCATAGCCATTTAAGAAAGACTCTCAGCCTAAGTGATAGATAGATCTCAATTCATTGATCCTCGCCATGCGAATTATCTCCATGATCTTTGCTACTTTATAAGATAAACGATCTCTTCTATAAAGAAGCCAGAAATTTACCAATGTTAGATCAAAAAGATGGAACACTACAATGATACCATTTTTCAATACAGTGCCATCAATGAATCAACTAAGTCAACTCCCCCCATGAATTCATTATATAGACATTACCTTTGGGCATTGGACTTCAATGTTCTCTTTATTTTTTCTGTCTCACCTCCATACTTGTTGGATAAATTCCATCAAATGAGCTGAGCAAGTGGAGAGGCTTATTGTCATACCATTTAACTGCTGTTAGAGTAACACCATCCACATTAGTATAAATTTCTTCATAACACATCCCTTTTTTCTTCATTTCTTTGTATGAAGAAAATTTATAATATTTCAACCTGACAGTTCCAAGGCACTGTATTCCCAACTTCTCAATATATATCACTAACTGCATACTTGTAAATCAATTGTCAAAGTAAACTTTGTGGAATAAATTTCTCGGCACTATTTTGAGTAGACTTAGAACTACATTCCCACTTATCCCTTATTACCCAATGTAACATGAAAATCTTAAAATTTATGAAGAGATATATTTATAATTATAAAATATATATTGCTTGTTGTCAGGAAGAAAAAGGAAAAATCACTTTACATATACACTATGTAAGCACTGTTCACCATTTGCTAACAGCTTCCACATATACCCTCTCTGGTAGGAAAAATTTAAACCACAGGTTGATCTAAGCAGATGGTTTGGTGGCCATACTGTTACTTTAAAGTCACAGTGGTAAAAAAATGAAATCAGACTTAAAATAATACAGATAATAGGAGTGTTATCCAGAAGTCAAAGTGGCGTGTGTGTGTGTGTGTGTTAGTATTTTTGGCTAATCAATTATTATAGCCATAGCTCCTTCCAAATCGAACACACAAGGGAGGGGGGAAACCCGGTTCTTAACGAAGAGCAGCAAGGGAGCCAACGGCTTAACATCCCTTCCAAGGTCAGAATGCTGACTTTGCGTGGTCTCCTCAAACCACACAAACAGGGGGCTGGGCGACCTTAAGAAGTCACAGTGTGTTATAGAGGGTTAACTATTTCAGTGTGCTGCATTACTTCTTTTGTTACAATTGATAACATAAGTAAAATACATAAACTGAAATATTTTTGAAAAAAATTGTACTAAAACATTTTGGCGTAAGTTATGGCTTGGTAAAAATGTTAATTTTCTGAAGCATATTATCAACTCTAATAAATAATGGAAAAATAATTAAGGTGTAGTGTTTTAGGCACGTTGACAAAACAAACATCTACCATAAATTACCTTTTTCTCATAGAAAATTCTCAAAAATACTGAAATAAAAATTATACACCATCTCATTTCTTAGCAATAGTTTATGAAATATGCCTTCTTGTTAAAATAAAATAATTTTTCAAAGATATCGTTCTTCTACAGTGATTCTAACTTTTCATCAGTGTCAAAATTAAGTAAACCATAATCAGAAAAAGCATCTACTTTGCCTTTAACAAGATGCAAAGGTGGGAGGGCATAAGAACGACATGGACACTGCCCACCCGATAAAAAATCAAATGAACCTATGCGGCAATGGCAGTTGGGGCAGCACAGTTTTCCTTTTGTCCAGCCAGCCTGGAAAAAAAATCCAAATTTCAATTAATAAAATAGGAATCTTACAAACACTTCCCTATTCTATAGTTGCCAATAATGCTTTCTCATAATGGCTTAAGATTAGATATAGTTTATTTTGCCCAATGCTCTCGGCATATTTATGCTGTTCACTGACGGGGACGTAACTAGGGGAGAGGCTGGGGAGACCCTGGCCACCATCATTAAGTTCTCGCCCCTCTCCCATTGGCCCACCTGCTGAATACTGTATTTTAGAAAATGAATTAATAAAGTACTTCATGTTTTTATTCTTAATAAATAATTTCCATTTGTGCGACAAGGGCATTAAAAATGGTTAAAACATTTTTTCATATTATTATTTTTGTATTTTTTAAATTTTGGCCTGCCCCTCCAAATATTTTTAGTTTTCCTGGCCCCTCTTACAGAACATGGTGCCCGCCCCCAAAGTTGGCACGCTAGTTACGTCCCTGTACACTAAAAAGTTATTAAAATTTGGTAATTGTTCCAGTACTTTGTATCTTACCTCGTCGATGTGGGATGATATCCACGACGGAACTTTTTCAGCATCTAGATACCAAACAGAGTGACTTCGAGAAGAAATACAGCATCCTTGATGTTCATTTTTACTATTTATTACATTTCCATGTACGTTGCAGAGAGGGAACTCTGGATGCAAAAACAGCATCTTTCTACACTTCTTACATCGAACAGGTATCACATCTGTCATTTTGAGTACAGCTGGCAATAAAGAAATTTGAACATATTGAATCAAATTTTCAATAACTTTCGTAGCTGGTAAAGATGAATATATAGTAAGTTAGCAATCGTGACACTCACGTTAATTGTTCATGACAATCTTCACAATTGCTTCTAAATTATTGTTAAATTTAAACGAAATTTGCCTTATTTAGAGCGCACGATGGAGGAAGTGCGGATAATGTAAAACGTTTCTCACAATATACTATGGAAATAAAATACTTCATAATGAAGCTGTAATACGAAAGAGAATCCTACTGTAGCATCAACATAAAGGAAATTAAATAACAAGCTGACATGGTCATTCACTCTCCACAAAAACAATAATTATATGATTTTATGCCATCTATACTACTTTCTTTTGTCTGACTTCACCTCCCCCAACCTTGCAAACATGGAATCGTCCGAAGTATAACCGAATGTCAGACAAAGCGCGGGTGGGCAATCGAAGAAGTAGACATGGTTGTGAAAGTGAAGTGGAGACAAGTGCTTGTGGTTGTGATTTCTGTTTTAGTGCTTCCAACTCAGGGAATTATATCCAAGGAAAAATGTATTCACAGTTATCCGAAGGATAAAGAAGTGAGTAATGATGTTTAGTCATTTTTAATCACTAATCCATTCATTATTCTTTCACCGCGCTTTAATATATGTATATTTGTGACATTTACATTTTTCCATTAATCCATTGTTATGTTTTAATAAGTAAAAGTTATATTATTCCGAAAGCTAGTGTGTGTGGTGGCTCAGCGAGACTGTGCGAACTAAATCGCTTCGATTAGCATTTGAAAAGGCTGAAGCATCAATCCATACACTATATTTCTTGATATTATTGTCGCAAATGTAGATAACTGAGATATCGAGCCTCAATGTATTTATAATATATTATAGCAGTTTTCAGCGCTATTTTACGTGTATTTTTATATATTGAAATACCTCGTATTAATTTGAGAACATTTTATGGACATTTTAATGTATTTTTTATCAGATTCGTAGTACCTATATTATCAGCGTTTTTAATTATTAAATTATTGCTAGATATTTGTTTGACCTTTAAATTCGAATTCGAAAACATGCAACTAGATATTTATGCTAGTTTCAGTTTTATTTGGTTCCTACATGTTGGATTTAATTTATGATTATTGCATATTTAAGAAGGCTAATTATATGTCCCAGTTTGCCTGGAACATCCTGGATTTGGTTTTCTACCTCTGAGTCCTGTCCGCTTTGTATTGCAAAATGGCATAATTAGTTTATTTTTCTTTACAACCCCTTAACAAATTAGTTCATTTGTATTTAAAATGTCATATATAACAAATGTATAAAAAATCGCATTCTCTCTGGGTTTTGTTACCTAGGAATATATCATTTCCCGATTTTTCTTCATCGGAATATATTTTCCCCGCATAAAGGGAATCTTTCAGTTTTGCAAATGCGCGCGATGGTGAAATCATTGCGTGAGGTAAGGGGGAGAATATTGTCGTTTTTGAAGCGATTGTCCCCGTCTTCATACGTATTTATGGGTTTGATAGGACCTATTATTTGCGATATTCCTTAACTGAAGAGTTGGCTTTCGTAAGCGTGAAATTATTAGTCTACCGCTATGATTTATGATTAATAATTTAATGATATATGAACATTTATCTCAGGAATTATGAATTAAATTTTGTAAAAGTTTGTGAACTTTTGTAGAAAGGCAGGTTTTAACTACCAATTCTCATTCCTGTAATTATACATTTTATTTTTTGCTGCGTATTTACCTTTATTTCATATTTGAATTTCCATTATAAAATGTAATTAAATATTTTGCTGAAGAGCGGATCTACACTCTCGATCACACAGCAGATGCATAAATACAAAACTATAATTAAACACCTAAAACCATATTTTTCTCTTGAAAAAAGCTCCTAGAAGGAAACATTAGCCCCCAACCTTAATGCCGGAAAATGCAAGTTTATTTAACTTTGTGTATTCTCCTTGCCTACAATGATGTGCATATGTGGTAAATTGTAAAATGACACTTGGTTACAGCTGGTGATAGGTAAAAATTTATAAATGTATAATATTTAATCTGAATTTCATCATTGGTTTCATACCTTTTTAATAGTATACTACCTATAATAATTCAGGATATAAATTTTCCACATTATAAATATAGATAATAAGAATAACGTTTCAGTGAAAGTTTAACTCACTTGGTCAATATGTCATAAGTGAGCAACCTTGCTAATTTTTCAGAAAGCCCTTCAAGACATGGAGCAAAATACTTGGGACAGAAACTTTCTGGTTTTGGCTGTTAATGAATGCTTCCAAATTAATAAAACAATGAGCGAATGTTTCTGATCATCTTCACTTACTACCTCATTGTGCCAAAAGAATGAATCTCACCAATAGAAAAGCAGACTTCTCACATGATCATCTGTCCTTACAAATCTATACTTATTTTTTTACCAAGTATATTGCTGAAAAAGTAAGTTCACAAATTGGGTGGAAGTTGGTTTCTGATTAAGCTCTCTTAATTTCGCTTTCATGCAGGGATTAAATGACTTGGTTACTGGCATAGTTGCGGAATTGTTACTATCCAAGTCCGAACATTCGCTTTAACATTTTTGTTGAGTGTGAAAGTGGTAAAGATTTTTCTGAGGCAATCTGCTTGAAAACAATTTTTGTTTTGCGTTGAAAGAACTAATCAAGTTTTAAATACTCTAAAGTAAATGGATTTTACATTGATAATAACTATCAATAGCATTACTTGTCTTGGGACAGTCACATTGTTGCTCTATGTAATAAATTAAGCTCATTCTGCTTCCTCATGAAGTGCTTAAGGGTGTTAATGATGAAGTAATAAAAATGCTTTACTATGGGGAATTTTATTCACATGTCATTTACAGCAATGTTTCTTAAACTTTCCATAAGAAACTTGAATACTTACCAATTTCTTCATTTTATATAATAACTATTAATAATTTTTATAACATTGTATTTCCTAAAATTCTCTGATAAAAATTTATTATTTGTGAAATTTTTATTTTTTGGCACTGCACCTCACTCACATCGAAAATAATTTTGCAACTCCTTGGGTACCACAGCCCCTAGTTCGAGAAACACTGATTTACAGCATAACCTTTTGGGGATCCTCATCAATATCAATAAAAAAATGTTCAAAATGCAAAAACACATTTTGCATCATGGCCCAGGAAAAATATAATTCCCCTTGCCTCCCATTATTCCACAAATTGAACATACTATCTATTCCATGCATCAACATATTCTCACTCTTATTGTACATTAAGAAAAATATAAACAGCCTACGTAGGAACTTCCACTTCCATTCCCACTATACCAGGAGGAATTATGACCTGAATGTTAACCACACCAGATAAAAGTCTGTTGCTTTATGGCCGAAGGAAATAGGGATACATATCTTCAATAAACTCCCAAAAGAAAAAATATTTCAAGTATAGTGTGTTTAAAAAAGTGAGAGCTGTTGCAAGTGAAATTGTACTATTCTGTGAATGAATATTTAAAGGATAAGCTCTAATTATGTGATGTTTTTAATGTCCTATTCAACACTATATATCTTATACTAGCTGCAATTACCCAGCGTTGCTCGGGGTTTTAAGTCAAAACAAAAAATATTGATCAATCAAGTAATGAAACCAGGTTAATTTTTATTGTAGTGCTTAATGGTATGCAATATTTCTTGTCTTCCCATCTTTTGTCCAAATAAATAAAATTTCCTGCATCCTTTATCGATATATTTTTATCAAATAATCATTATAAACAATTGATGGAATCACTTTTAAAATAGTTATTTCACCCAAATTAAGTTCCAGTGGAAGAAACTGCATGATTTTATGTGGTCATGAATCTCAAAAACATTAAAAACTTGGACAGGAATTTCAAGCTTTAGGGATGCTACTGGTGGAAACACGTTTGAATATATATTCAAATTTAGTGTACCCATATGGACATGGAAAGTGTTATTGTAATCTAATAAGTATAATTGGCTTAATTGATGCATACAAATGTTCAGTTGAAAGGAAAGCAAAATGTACATATAGATGTTCAAGGGGGGAAGAGTTAACAACTATAAATGTTGGTCAAAATTAAAGAATTGTTATATAAGTTTTCTTATTTTACCTTCTGAGATATCTTTCACTTTGTTCATTTTCTGTGTTAATGAAAAATATATTTCTCTGCCTACTAAGTATAGAAAATATGCAGAACAAATCAAAATTTTATAGAGAACGAAAATTGCACATTAAAACTGTCTTCCACTTACCTTTTGAAATAATAAGCCAGATTTATAGTTTTTTTTTGGTGATTGCCCTTCTTTGAATAACCTTTGTGTTTCTTTTTTGCTTACTTTAGTTTATATTAGTTATATATTATTTCCTTTAGTTAATATTAGGTATTGTTTATAACGGTTGTCAATTAGATTGTTAATCCAACAATACGCTCATTCCCATGTTATTTAAATGGGAAAAATTAAAAGAGAAAAACATTTAAAAAATGAAAAATGTAGTTCAAATCGCTTTAAAAACCCTCCCATTTTGCTTAACTTTTTATTGCAGTTAAAATGGCACCTTCATCTTGCTTCTACGTTCTGTATTTGTTCCGTTATAAATGCACTAACAAACAAATTCTTCAAAATTATTATGGTAAAGATGGCATATCTTAATCAACATCTTTATCCATTACACATTGTTTATTTTTGACATCCTATTAAGCTGTAATGCTGATCTTTGAAAAATGAAAATATTATTATTAAGGTAGTTCATGGCCTGTATCAAGAAAATTGGATCAGAGATCCAATTTTTTTCTACAATTAGATCACATTCAGTGGGTAACATTTTTGTTCCAAAAACTCAAGAACTAGGTCTTTAAGCTGAACAATGCGAAAGAGCTAGGTGAAGATAAAACTAGTATGTCTTACACACTTGAGAGGTTAAATTACATTTATAAATTAACTAAATCATTTCAGTTTATCTTTTAAGTTGTTGTTGTTAATTTTAAAACTTTCTGTTACTATTTATGAGTATCCCCATCATGTTTTTTTGTTTTAAGGTTTTTTTATTGTTCCTTTCATAGATCAGTTTTTAGGCATGCTTCATTTCCAAAGTTAGTGCCTATTAGCTTCAGTCTGCCCATCTGTCTATATCAGGGGTGGGCAAACTTTTTATGTGGCAGGCCGCATTAGCAGTTGCATCTTCTTAGCTGGGCCGCATTAACGGATGAATGTTGCGGTTTGCATCAGAAGTTAGGTATTTGAGATAATGCGAGGGATCCTGTTAGTAAAAGTCAATAGTAAATTATATGTTATTCCTGCTGTAACTAACCCAAATCAAACTGCTAAATATGTGACCCCTTCCTTCAAAAAATTATCTTCACTAGTTTATTTAGTTACTATTTGTATTTTTTGCACCCCTTACTTAGTGGCACCCGTGGCAGATGCTCCGCTTTCCCTGCCCTAGTTACTGCCCATATCATCACTGGAAAGGGTTTTCCAATCATAATTTAAAACTACAAATAGGAAATTATCTGTAGGTTTTTGTATTACAGTTCGCTTTCACAATCGCACCACAGGCCACATAAAATGTACTTGTGGGTCACATTTGGCCCACAGGCCATGGTTTGCCCACCCTTGGTCTATATGCATCTTCATTCTCAGTTTCTGTGAACAGATTTTTATGAAATTTGGTGTTAAGGACTTCTGGGCAAAGGCAATAAGATAATGTTAAATAGAATTAACTCCTTGACCGTAAAATTCAATTTCCCCGTTCCTTTCCCCCTTTTTTCCTTTACCTCTTGGCGTGTACGTGTGCATGTTTGTGGTTGCTTAGTAGGTCCCTGTCGCGGTCGTACTGACTCACAAACCTTCTAGCAACGGTGTGATTTTTTGGGTCCCTGGCGCAGAGTAATTCCTCGCAAACCCGGCCCCGTTTCCTTTCCACCTTAGGATTAGTGCTTGTGCGATTGAGTGAGTGAATGTGTGAGTGACATCAGGTCCCTGGCGTGGAGTAACAACCCCTAAACCTGTAAGTTTATAATTTTTATTGTCTTTTGCCTTTTCCTGCTCCCCCCCCTTTTTATTGTGTGTCTCTAATTTTGAATTTTACGGTCAATGAGTTAATTCTATTTAACATCAATTTCGCCGTAGTCTCCACCTTTACTTATTGTTAATAAGATAATGATAAAAGTAATTCTCATAACCCAATCAGGGGTGGCACTTTACTGGAAATAAAAAACAAATTTTCCACCATATCTCGAAAAATATTAGTCACACCAAAAAAGTGTTCAAATAAAATTGGTAGAACTAGCCAAATAGAATAATTTTCGCCCTAAACATTTTTATCGAACGAGTAACCGTTTTCAAGAAAATCAAATAAGAAGTCATAATTCACTTTGAACAGAAAATTTCTCACATGGTTTTTTAAAATTCTTGTCTTAGAAAAGTCTTCATTACAGCTGTAGTAAACAAGATGTTATATATCAGTTGTTCTTAACCTGTGAGATGCTCTTCCCTAGGGGGGCATATGAGGATTCTAGAATTCTCTAGTGTTTTGGACCAGTATCAGTTTTGCCTCAAATTTCCATCTCTCATAGTTTTTGATGCTGACCAATTTATCTGCTTTAATATTTTTCCCTTTTTTATAATTGTTTAGATTATATAAGTCTTGTACTGATATATCCAAATTCTCTGTTAACTTAACACCTCCATAACATGTTGTGCAGCCAAATTTATTTTACGTAGAAATAATATATGAAAAACTACACAGATTTTTTAGGCAATGAAAACTTATTCCCAACTGTTCAAAAAATGATCCTAGATTATCAGCTGCGGATTGTGGCTTGAAACAAAAATGAAACGTATTAGAATTCACTATGTAAACTCACACGGTAGAACTTAGCTCACTTAGAAATGCTTATAAACATATGCCATAAAAATTGGTTACTAATATTACTAACAATTTTATGATTAAAAACCTTAAAAACATAAAAGAAAGTATTTCTGGGGGAAGGTCCCCCTCCTTCCCCCAGAAATACTTTCTAGATTTTTGAAGATCAGAAGAGGGGTGTGGGGATCTTAGAAGATCGAGACGAAAAAGGTTAAGAACCACTATTATATATAATACTAGCAGAAGTACCCGAACGTTGCTCGGGTTTAAGTTAAGAACAAATAATCGATGCAGAGTATACAGAAACACTTTAAGTAGGAAAAAGTTGAAAGTTAGATGACGCAATTGACGTTATTTGGATTTGTGATTCAATATTCATAAGAAAATTATATTTGAGTGTTAATCATTCAACCATCTATTACATAACAGTCCTGTATTAATACAATATATGAAATTTAGCAAAGATTCTTTTAACAAATAAACTTCAAATTATGACAGTGAAGAGGGAAGTTATGAAAAACAGGCATTTCTCCACGAAGGCCCGGATGGGCTTTATTTGGATCACAAATCACATTTTCTTGCAAATTTAAGTAAAGTTGTCTTCACTGGCACAGTGCGATTAAATAATTAAGGGTATATGTTTGGGCTGGGGAAATTTCCCGTTGAAGAATTTCAGGTCGCGATTTCAACACCAGCGAAGACCCATCGCAGACATAAGACTGGATTTTTAGCGAAAGATATGTACACCAGGAGTGAGTTGGGCTCACTGTCAAAGATAATGAACTTTTTGAGAGCCAATCTTGCGAATTTGATACGTGACTTCCGTTAATAAACGCTAATTTTCGAAACTAAACACATTTTTTTAAATTATTGAGTAACTTTCAGAATTTTTTGATACTTTGTTAATAATGTTACACCCAACTTAATAAAATATTAATTATTTTGATGCAGGCAAATGTTTCAAGTTTCCAACTGTATAGTTTGACATTTCTGATGGTCTTTTTACATTTTTCTCTAATTTATCCGCAATTTTCGCACTGTACACCTTAAAAATATGCCTCTTGCATTTACGAAGTCGCTTTCACATATAGCCAATATAGCTTGCGCTAATCTTTATCTCACAATACCAACATTGCTGTTGACAGAAGTTTGTTTATTTACTTTACCATGATAAAAATAACAAGCTCGCATACCCGGTTTTCCTAGTTCAAGAAGTCGGCAACAATTGGATATACATGACAACCATAAGTTTTTGATTAAAAAATGTCGAAACTTTGCTGTTAAAAGTGTAATTTAGGAAATCTTTGGTCCGTAGTTGAAATTCGACGGTGGGAAAACAACACTTCATTCATTTCTGCGTTCCTGGGTTCAAGTCTGAAACTCGTACTAGGGTTATTAGTAATTTTAAAGTCTAAATTAAAATTTGTCTACACTAATTCCCATGTTATTCAAATGGAAAACAAGATGATCCAAACATCTTATGATGCCTACTTTCCATTTAATCATTTATTTAATACTTATATTGGCTTTATTAGCTTTAAAGTCATCGCGGATATGTAGCTCTTTGTGTTCCCAAATTTCATAATTTAGCGTTATAAAATACTACAAATACATTCGGACGGACTATTAAATCGAACACGCGTATTTGTGTGGCAAAAATAACGCGTGTGCGTATTAGAATATACCGAATCTGAGTCCATCAATAGTTGTTGCTAATGTAAAACTTCAAAATGGCCAGTATTTATGCGAAATTCTAAGAAATACAATCGATGAGCAAAATTCTACGATAAAAATTAGAATATTCATCCCTTTCCTCGGAGAAGAGTACAAAACTCGCTCCGATATAACAAGTCTAAGATATTTTAATGTGCAAGAGAAAATTACCCGGCACGATGTATTTCAGATTTCCCATGTAAATCAAATGGGAAGGATAGCTCCTGGAATCAAACCCGGGTCTTTCAATCTTCGCAACAAAAACTATCCTCGGGAGCTCGGCCCATGTAACAAGAGATTTCCACCAAGTTTCATGAAAATCGGTGTATTGGTTCAAAAGTTAATATGGGGGACGGACAGACAGACACAACGACAAAACTCGAAGCGTATTTCCATTCTGGATAGTAGGCTAAAAATTAGAAGAGAAAATATTTAAAAAAATGAAAAGGGTCGATCAAATCGGTTTAAAACCCCTACTACACCACATTTCTCTGCACTGCGATTAAATTGATACCTTTCTTTTACTTCTACGTTCTGTAGTTCACGAGTTATAGAAACACGCACATACATACAAACACTTTTATATATATACTAGCTGAAAGTACCCAGCGATGCCCGGGCTACGCTAGATGTCTTCGGCGAATAAAATTATGTGTCATATGGTAACAATCATTTCACCTTTTGCGCAGTTTTTCATGTTCATAAAACAATACTTTCCCCTATACTACATATGGAAAAAGTAAAATTCCTATCACATACAGACAGGCCGACAGACATCAACGCAAACCAAACGTGTTCAGGGGACCTCAAAACGTGTATTTCTGTTGAAATCTCGAATTCGAATTTTTCATGAAAACAATACTTTCTCTATACTGTATATGGAGAAAGTAAAAACTAATTCTGAGATATCTCTGATACCTATGAATTGGGTCGGGAGGGTCCATGGAGGTCCGGAGGGAACGGGAGCATATGTGAGAGTAATAGGATTTCGAGTTCAACAATGCAATCGGTTGGCAAGGCGACTTCTCCTTAAAAACGCTCAATTTTGTCAAAAATGTCATATTAAAACGTTAAATTCAAGAGATTTCTATCCGAAGACGATAAGAATAAGAAACTATTGTCATTTTTCTTTAATGCAGTCGTAGTCCGGAGATCGAAGATCAAATATGTGAATTTTAATAAGCAAAAGAAAGTAAGCTTGCAGGTCGAAATAGATTTCTCCATGTTATCTTATGGGGAAACAAGGTATTGTTTAATCTTCAAAACAGCGTCAAAATTTAGAAATTTGTATACTATATCGGCATTGTGACTTTTTCCTGTGACTTTATGCAACACACCACGACTTGCGAAAACTGGAGTTTTGGAACGAACACGCTCCAAACTGGCGGACATGCCCGTTTGATTCTTATAGTAAAAACCATTTGAGAAAAACATCCTAAAAAAAAACCGGTTTCGACTCCAAAAGATAATTTCCTTTTCCCATAAGATAACACGTAAAAATCAATTTAGCGACGTGCAAGCTTTCATTCTTTTGCTCGTAAAAATTAGAAAAATTGGCCCTCGATATTCACACTGCGACTGTTTTAAAGGAAAATGAACCAAGTTTTTCGTTTTTATCGTCGATTGTCTCCCGCAATGCGCAAACGTTTAAATTTATCGGTTTTATGAGTATTTGCCTTAACAACCATGCCACTGTCGAAATCGAGACCCCGTTATTGTCTCAATTTTCTTATGAGTAATATATACGTACGTGTTGAGTGCCTTAATATGGGCCATCAAGCATTTAACGTGTCGTCCAGAGAGAGATGCATGGAAATGAGGAGGGATGGAGAGGGGCATAAAAGGACGTCAAATTCCCATAATTCCATCTTTTTGTATGACAATAAAACATGCCCAAGGACAAACTTTTTCTCATATTGGTGTTTTTCTGGATGAGTCAGTTTGAGTCACTATCGCGAATTAGAAATGGAAATAATTTGAGTTTGTTAAAAATTCACGATTACAAGGAAAATTGAAAAATGACCCGTGTTTTCTCCGTGAGTGTTGTGTATAAAGACATTTTAAACCCCTAATTTTTTGTTATTAAATTTTATAATATTTAATTTTGTTTTATTTTTTCTTAAAGTGTTTTTGAATTTTTAATGCATACTTATGAATTGATATTTTAAAAAGCACGAAAAATTGTATGCATAAATATCTTAAGCATAATTACCCGTAAAATATGACGGGTATGCGTGGATTAAGTATTAAATTTAAGGCACTTCCCATTCTTCCTCCATTTCTCTTTTCCGCTCTCCCAAACCTCCTCCCTCCCATTCTCCCGACGTCTCCCCCTCTTTCTTTCTCTGAAAGAATCGACTTCCTAGTCTCAATCTCGCCCTAATAAAGATCATCATCATCTCTCTCTCTGGCCTCCTCTCCCTCCTGTCTCCCTCCCTTTTCTCCCTTTATCTCTCTCTTCCTCACTCTCTTCCTCGCTCTCCTCTTTCCCTCTCTGGAAAAATAGACTTCCTAGTATCAATCTCGATCTAATCAAGACCATTATCTATCTCTCCCTCCTTCTGTCTCCTTTTTTCTTTTTTTCCTCTTTCACCTAAAAAAACATGCAAAGCACGCTTTCCTTACGCATATAGTATAAGGATTGAGACGACAACACAATCTCGAGATTTAACAATGGCACGGTCGGAAAGGCAACATATCATTATAAAGCTTAAATTTTTCCAATGAATATGATTTAAACGTATAACTTGATCGATTTCGAATCGTAAACGAAATATGACGATAAGAATAAGAAAAGCAATTTACTTTTCTTTAATACGGTCCAGATCCGAAGGACTTAGGTCAATTCTTTCTAATTTTAATTTGCAAAAGAGTAAAAGCCTTTAAGTCCAAAAATCGATTTTTACGTGTTATATTATGGGAAATAGAAATTATCTACTCGAGTCGAACCCAGGTCATTTTTTTGGGATTTTGTTTCGCAAATGGCTTTTACTATAAGAGACAAACATTCCTACCAAATTTCAATCTTCTACCTACTAGGAATGTTTGTTAAAATAGTATTACAGTCAGTCGCATATAGTTATCGGTCGAGCGTGTGTGACAAACGTAGCTTATTATTTAAATACATAACTTCATTCGAAGTTACTAACGAACGATTTGATGCAATGGTTAGCACTTTTGGCTATGAAGCTGTGGTTATGAGGTTCGAATCCCAAAAGTGGAAGATATTTTTCTCGGCTAATTTTTGAAAAGGGATAGCAAATATATAATACTAGGGGCTCCATCCCTACGCGCGGCAATCCCGTGCCTCACTCCGCGAGGTGAACTCGTCTGCTGCACGTGTGCAGCCGTGAACCTCCTCATTTCGGCATATATTCAAGGTAGAAAATTATATTTAGCCCTATTTTCGGGCTTCTCTCTCCCTCCCATTCCCCTCCCTCTCTCCCTCCCATTCCCCTCCCTCTCTCCCTTTCTGTACCTCCCTATATCCCTACCTCCCACCAAACCTTACGCTTTCCCAAACTTCCGCTTCCCTTCATTCTCCCTCTCCACCTTTCGCTCTCTTTCTCTTCTCTCTCTCTACTTCTTTCTTTCACTTTTTCTTTTCCACACACTCCCGTTTTCCTCCGTTTTCCCAATAGGGTCCTATATAATTTTATGAGTACGGCAACAATGCTTGTTGTTCTTGGCAACGAAATATTTTATTCAAGAAGAACTTAAAATGTTCGTCTTCAAAACAATTTTTGAGTCAGTTCGAATTTCATCTGTGGAACTACTCTGCGGTTATTCATGAAATTTGGTATTTAGGGCATAAGGGCAAAGAAAATAAGAAATTTGGGAGTGCCACTTTACTGGTGACAAAAAATGAACTTTTCTTCCTATCTCGTAAAATATGACTTATACCTAAAAAGTCTTCAAACAAATTTGTAGAACTAGTCAAATAGCATGTTTTGTTCAGTACATTTTTATCGGAGTAGCCAATTTCAAGAAAATCAAACGAGAGAGTCGTAATTCACTTTGAAACAACCTTCGTAGCAACCGAAATAAACAATATCTGCTGTAAATAACTAATTAATTTACTTTTCTTCCGTGCGCACGCATCATTTGGTAAATGAAGGGAAATGGATTATCTACAAAAGAAATGAACGTAAATATGTCTATTTTCTTTACGTATACACAGCGTTTGTAAGTGAAAAGAAATGGGTAATTTACGACGAAGTAATGAACGTGAACATAAAGATTATGTTACTACTATTCGAGTGAGGTATGTTTTAGATAATTGTCCATTGCATGATTAATTACAACCAATTAGGAAATAAATCAGTGAATCAAAAATTTGATATTTCCTTCTCATCGATACTGTCATACAATTTTTCAGTTCTTAGACGTTATATTAAGCCACTACTATTTATATTTTTGGCATGATTGCATAAATCGTAAAGAACGCCTCTGCCTCCCATGTATGCGCGCATGATTTGTGCATCTTTCATCTCTTGTTCAATTGGGTTTTTCGCACTTAAACAATATATTTTATCTCCAGAAATCTAAAACGGAAGAGAAATTCGGTATTTGACAAAACAGTCGGCCATTCGGAAATCACGTTTCTTTCTAATGTCGTAATGTCACTATCTAAAGCAGTGTTTCTCAACCTTTTTTGAGCTTCGGACCCCCTTACGAAGTCCCACTATTGTAAATCTAGGTAAATTAAGAAATTTAAGAAGTATGTTAAATAAGCATTTTTAAAATATACGCATTTTTGCTTATTCTAATTTATAAACATTCTGCTCAGGTGGGGTAGTCAGCAGGCCCTCCGAGAGACTCAGAGAGGCCCGGGCGACGTCCATATTTTGAGGCCTCTCACCGTAATAAAAATTTTAAAAAATCCCAAAAGGAGGCGTTTAAGCATTACATAACCCAATTTGGTGGTCGGGGTTCGCTGAATGGTTTTAGCGGGTTACATTGGAGGTAGTGGGTTCAAGGTTGCACTATATAGCACTCTTTCTTAAAATCTTCTGACCACTTAAAGAAAAGATATAATATGAAAAAATGTTTTGCTTATAGTACTTTTTACACAGCCAATAATGCAGACCACATTGAAATGGCCCTCTAGAGAACATTTTTTAAAAAGTTAGTTCAACATGGAAAATTCTGTGCGTTACATAAGAGGAGAGAGGGCGATCTAATTGAGGGTTATATCGATTATCAAAAACTAGGGAAGTTGGGTTACTGCAGTAACAAAGTACGAAAATCGTATTTTATATTTCTTTTTGGCATGTCCTATACAATATTCATTGTTGGTACTTCGATAGATAAAAAGATAAATAAATAAATATATATATATAAGATAATAAATTATTTAAATACTTATTTAGAAATTATTAGAAATGCTTTTCTAGCTTTTGTTTCAGCAAATTTATTAATTATTGATGAAAAATCTAAGTTATGTGCAATGTCACTTCAGCTTTTCGGAAAAGAAGAGGAACAAGGTTTTAGGGTAAAATCGACATTTGGTGAGGCCCTCTTTTTTACGAGCCCTCATGCGCCCTTGAGCTTGAGGCCCGGGCCAAATGGCTCTCCTGGCTCCCCCCTCTCGTAGGGCCTGATACTCACTCAGTAAGATCTTCCCGCTGCCAGCGTGTTTCTTGCGTGTCAAAATTACCAAACTCGTTGCCGAATTTAGCATTTTTGTAATGAAGGCGTTCAAAGCTTTGGGGAAATTTCTTCCTTAAGGAAGGGGAGAATGAATGTCCAAAGAGTGTGAAACGGTATGAGGACTGGGAAAGTATGCGACTCGCGGACTTGTGGCACGGTGCTTGAATACGGCCCGCGGGTTCGGTGGAGGACCTTCATGCGGCCCACGCACCGATGTGAGTTTGAGACACCTGGTCTAGAGGCTGAACTCTGCTTGCGGTATTAGGTGGAAAAAAACACTATCTACATGATAAGCAAATTCACCCATCGATGTTATGTGCTGCATAATTGTCCATGGTTAGTGATACCCACCGATTTTGTGCACTCACCCTTCTTTGGAATTCAATGGCCCACTTCCGAGATGGAGTAGCATCGATACAGGCTTGCTTATGGTGGCTGTATTCACAGGGTAAATGAAGATGGTTAATTTTATTTAAACATCTTTAGTTTTTGGATTTTTCAACGACCCACAATTTTAAATTTTCTGTGCCATTTCCATTGCAGCAATCGACTACGGTTACTCTTTCCTTGCTCTTTGCTTCGCAATGACGCAGCTTTTTCGAGTTCTAACGAACGATATGGTAACAGGTTGAAAAAAACAGCCGCCTCATCCAAATTGAAAATGTCCCCATCGGAATATGAGCTCTTAATGATTTAAAAATTCTGAAGTCATTCGTCCACAACTATTTCTTCCACTTGATTAGCTTCACCACAAATAACGTACAATGTGTTTCCATGTTTTTGTTAGCTATAATAATTCTTGTGCCTTTTCTCGGTCCAGAAATCGGGACTATTGATGATCGCATATGTTAATACCATTTCAACAATTTTTCTTTTAAATCATAATGACGTAGGCGTCTGTTTTCGTTGTTGATCTCGCCGCTACAGCTTGGTCGATCTTCTCTTTATCACTTTCTCCATATACGAAGTATAGAGAAAGTATTGTTTTCATAAAAAAAAATCGAATTCGAGATTTCAACGGAAATACATGTTTTAATGTCCTCTGAAGACGTTTTGACTATTTTCTCGATGATGTCGGTATGTCGGTGTGTATGTTATAGTATTTTGTGGGCGCTCTAACTCAAAAACTTCACTCATATCATTACCAAATTTTATATTTAGAAAGAGTATTATATAATGAAGAGCTGATTAGGTTTTGACAACAATTGCTAAACCTGGAAGTGGATGTTTACTCTTGTCGTGTTTTGGTTTTTGGCAAATAATTCTTTTAAATCTTCATAAATGTAAATGTTTATTATAAACTTCATAGATAATATGATAGACAAATGTGATTTTTAAATTAACAATAACAGTTTTAGTTTTTCTCTAATTTTTCTTTTAAATGTTAATTGTCATTAATTATTCAAATAAAAGTTAACAAATATTTTGATCTTTCTTTCACCCTCCATAAATAGTCTTCCCTATTTTGAATATATAACATTAATTTTACAGTATATACATGTGCAAAACTTTCTCGCGTTTATTTATTCTGGAAATGAAATATATACTCTTATCACAGTTCTCATATCGTATGGTGACTTTTTTCGGATCTTTTACGTGCCCTGTATTTCAATGAAGACTTTCTTTACGTGTCCCGTGCTCTCAAAATTGAATTCTGGCAACTCCGCCCATCTTTCTGCTGGCTTGCGGAGTATTAGGTGGATGCATGTCAGGTGGTTGTAGAAATTAGCGTAGTACAATATAAAGCTTTAGAGCAGTGGTGGGCAACCTTTTCCACGTTGAGGGCCACATTGATATGAATACGATTAGGGTATATCTTACAATATTTGTTCGCCATTTCTGTTAGATGTCGAATCTCACCGTATATATTTCTACTACATCGGTTCTAACCATGGGCGTCCGCTGGAACTCTTCCAGGAGGGGAGGGGGGCAAGGAGGCAAGAGCCCGATCGGGTTTGGCGGGTTTAATATTTTGGTGGTTTGTTTCAAGCATATTGCTGGGGTACCTACGTACATGCCTAATCTCAGAAAATGACAGCGTTAATCCCATGAGCCAACTAGATATCAACGGTTGTTTTCTCTTGACACTAGCCTGATCCAGAGGGGGGCATCTGCCCTCATTGTCTCCCCCCCCCCCCCTCCAACAGCCGCCCATGGTTGTAACAGATTTTGACATTGCAAATTTTGTTGGGTCAGATGCATTAGTTGAAATTGAGCTAAATGAAATGATGACAAAGTAATGTCCATATCAGGCACTGCTGATACCATTGCGGTGCTTAAAAGCCGTTTTTGCGGCTCAATCAGAGAGATAATAATACGTTTCTAATATATATATATATATATATATATATATATATATATATATATATATATATATATATATATATTAGAAACGTAGCTCATTCAAAAATATAAGAAACATAATCATCCCCCATATTTATTATAAAATAACTGAAATAGCAAGTTATCTCCAGAAAGGTCATAAAATACCTCCATAAATCTTTTTAAATAGGAGCAATCGTTAACTTCAACCATTCCTTAATCGATGAATTTAAAAGATTCATTTAACTCCTATTAAAAAGGTACTCGTTAATAAAGTAATAAGCTTCGTGTCAACAATTCCCCTTGGAAAAAAAAACAAAAATTTACGAGCCGCACCCAAGAATCGTTCGGTACTTGTGTAAATATACATTATATTAGATAATTAATTCTATGCAATAATTTATATAGTGCCATTAAGTACGTGTAAATTACAGCTCTCCAGTTGCATGCGTCATGTATTTCCTTACATATATTTTTATATACTACTTCCTTAGGTGAATATTCAACACTATAAACATTTAACGTGAAATTCCTTAATAATTCGATTTGTATGTAGCTGACCCCTCCGCGACATTTAATGTTATCCAATTTTCACCGTTTCATTTGTGTCTTCCAATCGAGGAAACTTCTTTAGCGGTGGAGTTCAAAAGAGTACATATGTATAAATTTCTCGCTAATTGACCGAACCCGTGGTCAGTCAGTTTGTCCTCTCTCTTTCACTGTTCTTTTCCTCTCTTGCAGATCATCCGTGGAGTGCATGTGGACCCAGGTCACGTGGTGCGCCGGCGGAGCATTGACCAACCCCTCCGAATAGCCGTCCACTATGACCCATCGGTCCTCCAGTGAGTTCCAAAGTTTCGTTTAACATTTATCGCACGGTCGACCCCCTTATGCTCCTTTCTATATTCCGAGTGCGCAGAGAGGTAACTAGGGGAGAGCCCACTTTATAACTCCTCCCTCGACATCCCTTCTCCATGCTATAAGTAAAAATCTGATGTGGCCACCACATGACTTTCTCCATACCTGTAATATTTCTCAAAATTCCAAATAGGTTAAAATAGACAACAAATAACTGAAATAAACTCAAACTCAAGACGTAACTATGCGCCAAGTGTTTACAATAGTCGCTGGTAGGTGGCGTGGTGGTGGCAGCTAAAAAATATAATTTTTAAAATATTTCTTAAACAATGCATTATATGGGATAATGTTTCAAAGGTTTCTACTCTAATCAGCTCTTGTTATTTTAACAAAATTGTTAAATATAAAATTTCGCGTTGATCTGATTAATAGTTTTTCAGTTAAGAACATCCACAAAATTGCTATCAATTACACACATCTCAAAACGTGTATTTCCGTTGAAATCTCGAAATAGATTTTTTCATGAACGCAATACTTTTCCCTGTACTACGTATGGAGAAAGCGAAAATATGAATTAGTAAAGTATCTTATAAAGAATTACGCGGTTTAAAAAATCCTGTTATGCATTCGGTTTGTCAGTCTGCCTGACGCGCTAACTACTAAACAAAAGCAGATAGAGACTTCGTATTATCGTCAGTGGCTTTAATATCCTGTATCGTTGTGCGCGTTTTCTCCGTTTGTCCGCCTATCTGATTAAAATGATGTGAAAAAACCGCCATTTACGTCTGCTTCAGCGGCTCTTTCCTTACTTGTTTTATTTTGCGGTATCCCTCCAAATATTTTGTCACTCATGCTGCTCCCACTGCCCCCTCCTCCGCCCTGCACCCTTACCCCCTGCTCCACCCTTCGCTAGACTGCGGGAGACAATCGACGAGAAGAATGAAAACTTGGTTCATTTTCCTTTAAAGCAGTCCCAGTTTGAAGATCATGTGTCAATTTTTCTAATTTGTTTGAGAAAGAATGAGAGCTTGCACGTCGCTAAATTGATTTTCACGTGTTATCTTATGGGAAATGGAAATTATCTTCTGGAGTCGAAACCGGGTCTTTTTGAGGATGTTTTTCTCAAATGGTTTTTACTATAAGAGACAAACATTCCTACCAAATTTCAATCTTCTACCTACTCGAAAAGTTGTATTTAAAATAGGATTACAGTCATTCATAATTAATTCTCGATTTCCCCGCAATTTTTTAAGCCCTTTTTAAGAGCGGCGCAACAGTCGAGCGTGAGGGACAAACGTTGCTTATTATATAATAAGATTTTTATTTTTGTACTACAGCTACTTTTAATATTATACAAATGCTACGTACTCTTCCTCTTTCTCCAATTCTGCTTATTCCCATTCTCTTTTCCTACCTCTCTCTAACGTAATAGATTCAGTATGTATGTGTTATACCCGAGTATATAAGTCCGATCCGTGTTAAAGCACTAAAATGGTGCATTTATTAAACATGAATAGGAGGCCAAGAATAGAATTCAACAATTGGGTCTTCAACGACCCTATATATATATATATATATATATATATATATATATATATATATATATATATATATATATATCTTACTCCGTCTACAACAACTTCCACCTGGCGAGACCAGACCGCGCCACTGAAGCACCCATGCCAATATCAATTTCGTTTGTCTCAAAAACGGTAAGAGATAATGGTTCGAAATTTTCCAGGATTGCTTCATTCACCTAAATAAAAAGCAATTGACGAAAAAATATTTGGAAAAACGACCCGGGTTCGACTCCAGGGAATTATTTCTATTTCTCATAAGGTAACACGTAAAAATGGACTTTTCGACGTGCAGGATTTTCTTCTTTTGGAAATTAAAATTAGAAAAATTTGACCTTCGACCTTACAATCTGGTCCATTCTAAAGAAAACATTTTCAAGATTCTTAATCTATTCGTCTTTTTTCGCCTTCAGCTCGAAATCGCTCATATTAATCGTTTAAATGGTCTATTCTGGAAAAATTTTGGCATTTTAACGGGATGTTGCCTTGCCTACCAACTACATTGTTAAACCTCGAAATCCTATTGTTACTTCAATCATATAGGTTTAAGCGTGCTTTGAAGGCTTTCATTACGAGAAGGAGGGAAAGACGGGAGGAGGGAGAAGTGATTTTCATAGCAATCAATGTAAAAAACATTCGTTGCGTTATTTACGAGAAGAAATACCTAAAAATCTGAAATACTATCCAAATAGATTAAAAATCGTAATAACGAGCTGAATTCAATATTATTGAAATAGAAACGGTATGAAAATCTGAGGAAAGTACTTGACTTTTTAATAAACAGAGTATGTAAACATGTTATGGAGAGATTACGGGAGTTAGGTAGAAGAATGGAGATCTTGAGGACGGTTTTGGAAATACGGAGAGAAAGAGAGGTTTAAAAGAATCACAAAAATAACAATAAAAGCTATGTTGTCTGTCTGTTGGTCTGAGTGTCAAGCTATTAAAACGCGAATAATCAAGGATGTAGATAGAAAATTGAAAATTGGCAGAAATAATCTATTCAAATGTAAAAATGCTTTGCCGAAAGAAAATTCACGAAAAAATTCCCGAGTTCGACTCCTGGGTAATATTTCCATTCTTCGTAAGATAACACTCAAAAATCGACTTTTTGTCGTGCAGACTTTTCTTCTTTTGGAAATTAAAATAGGAAAAACCTGACCTACTATCATCCGATGTGAACTATTTTAAAGAAAAATTAATAAATTCACTTTTGTATTTTTCTTTTTCCAAAATCGTTCGTTTGTTTATCTTCACAATCGACTGATGTGAGAAACAAAATAACGATTGTTAAAATAATTTATTAAAAATTTTAATTCCGTTTTTATTCATTTGAACCCGTCATTTTTGACAGGAAATTGCGCTAGTCTGTATATATATTTCTGTTACTCCGTCTGCAACAACTTCATTTATGACTGACTGTAATGATCATTTTGAATCCAGGGATTGTGAAAGATCCGGGAAATGACAAGCACTAATGGTGACGTCTTAATCCTAACACAAAATATTCCATCTCTATTTTATTATTATTTTTAGTGTGATACAAATTCATTATGAACTTGCTCTGGAGATCGAGTTGGTTTATTAACGAGTTTAGATATTGGTGTATGGTGATTTTTAAGCGCTTGCAGAGTATGCAAGCACCGGCAACTCGTCAACGTGAAAACTTGAAAAAATCGTATTAAAACGTAATTTTTGGAGATTTACGAAGAAGATTTACATTTTTTTCTCTGCATAACTAAGCTCATCTCATCCTTGAGATATTTAAAAAAAGGTCTGCATGTCAAGAAATGACTTTTTGCATGTTTCATATACGATGCGAATTTCTAACTCCGGTAAATTATAAGGTACGATGCAAAAATAACTTTTAAAATAACTATAAAAATAGTTAACTGCAAAAAATGTCTGTGAAATTAACTGAAAGGAAATTAATGACAAACACGATTTTAATTATAAACAAGATAATACAAACGGAACTTATGGTTCCTAATTTCCATTTAATCATTTATTTAATAGCTTTAAAATTACCGCGGATATATTGCTCTCCGTTCTCCAATTTTAATAATTTACCGTTATAAAATTTTACAAATACCATCAAACGGAAAACTAAATTGATCACGCGTATTTGCGTGTCTAAAATAACTAGTGTATGTATTATACTAGACCAGTGATTTTCAACCGGCGTGTCGCGACAGTGTGTCGTGGACGAGGTCCAGGTGTGTCGCGAAAATTTAGAAAAAATTAAAATACAGCAGATGTTTTTTGGCTATTTGTTATATTTTTGCTATATTTATGACGTTTTATTGTTAAATAAGGAATTTAAAGTATTTTTCTAATGTTTTAACGAAGGAAATTGACTTTTTATTTAGTGATGTGTCACGGGAGCTGGTTCATTTAAAAAGTGTCGCCAAAGCAAAAAGGTAGAAAAACACTGTACTAGACTAGCTATTCGTGTTCCCAAATTTCATAATTTAGCGTTATAAAATACTACAAATACATTCGAACGGACTATTAAATTGATCACGCATATTTGTGGCAAAAATAACGGGTGTACGTATTATAATACTAGTAGTTGGTGCTTGCATACTGCAAGCATTTCATCTTACCTTGAAAGAACATTAAATTTTCAGACAGACATTTCATCATTACAAATATTCATTTAATTCTAAAGATTTCAACTCCGCAGCGATTTTCGTTTTTACCACATGTAAAAATAATAGTTTAAAAAAATCCCCAAATGTTGCAATTTTAAATATTTTACACTATCCTCATTATGGGGTATTAATGATACACATTTTAGCCAAATTTTAAAGTTGTAGCATTTCTAGAAGTAAAATAATATTTTTCTAATTGTTTAAATTTAAATAATTTTTAACGGCCGACACAATTCATATATGGTGAAATTGAAATGTTTATTTGTGCAAATTTACTACTCTGTAAATAATTTGAAATTTTCAGCTTCCTAGCTCATCCCGTAGTACCTAAACAGTTATCCATTTGTTTAAACTTTAAGAATTTTTAACTGCCAAACAAATTAAAATATCAAAATTTGTATAATCCCTATTTCGTTTTTTTTTAGGAATTCTACTTAAAAAAATTTCAACTCCGTAGCACATGCGGAAATACATAAACCATGAAAATTTGTTTAAACAATTGTGAATTTTTAGCGGCCGCATTGTTGCACTTTTTGAAGATTTTCGTTTTTTCTAGTCGGTTTTGCACAAAATCCTACCTAAGAAAAAAATTTCGAATCTCCAGCTCATCTGGAAGTGCCTAAACATTAGTATCCTCCTATATGTTATATCCTCCTCTGTAAGAGTCGTCGATATATAATGATACCGAATCTGAGTCCAACAATAGTTGTTGCTATGGAAACATTCTCATAATGAGTGATGAAAATTGCAAAAACCCCAGTATTTACGCGAAATTCGAAGAAATACGATCGACAAGCAACATTCTACGATAAAAATGAAAATCTCCATTCCTTTCCTCTAAGGATAGTAGGTACAAATCCTGCTCCGATATTACAATTCTAAGGTATTTTAATGTGCAAGAGAAAATTACCCTGCACGTTGGATATCAGATTTCACCTGTAAATGAAATGGGAAGGATAGCTCCTGGAGTCGAACCCGGCTCTTTCAATCTTCGCAACAAAAACTATCCTCGGGAACTCGGCCCCAGCAGCAAGAGATTCCACCATGTGTCATGAAAATCGATTTTTTGGTTCAAAAGTTAATAGGGAAGGACAGACAGACAAATGACGACGAAACTATAAGGCTATTCCCATTCTGGAGAATAGGCTAAAAATCCGGGCGGCCTCAGGATCGAACCTCAACCTTTGCCTTTATGCCGTGTCCTAATTGGCAGCGGCGGCAGCGCGAAGCCGCTCAAGAAAACAAACCTACGGGACTCTTGCTTCGCGCAGCTTCGCACGCGTAGTACAGCTTAGCGCCGCTCAGCACCGCTAGCAAAGCAAAACAGTTTGATTTTCATGCTGCACCGCTTCACTTCGAGCGCCATGGAAGTTAATGCGGAGGAATTAATTTCTGAGGTTTACGGGAATCCTTGTTTGTGGGACAAGAGAAGTGGGGATTACGTAAACAGGAGATTGGTGGACAAGGCATGGGAAGAAGTGGCGGAAACGATGGGATCCACAAGTAAGTGCAAATTTGCATTTTTCTATTTTTATTTTTGTTCTACATGACATTGAGTTTCTATTACTATTTTTTATAAATAGAAATGTAACACTATAAGCTTTTGCATGGCATTTATACATCGTAGTAACTGACATTAAAGAACTTGCTACTCATTCGTTGTAATGTATCCAGAGGGACTGTTGAAGTAATTACAGAAGTGATCCCTTACAACAGCTAAATTGTTGCATTGTTGACTCTCAAATTAATACCAAGCAAAGTTTCATCTCCTCTGAATTGTTGTATTTCCATAAAATTACTTTCGTTTAGATCTTCTAATTCGAAAACAATATTATGTAATACTGTAATTCATTTAACAATGTCCACAACTTTGTCTACTCCTTTTTCAATTGACTTATGTAGTATTCGCCACTTACAAGGGAAGCCCCCAAGGTGTGACACTCGCATTGGATTGAAACTTTGCAGAATGAAAGTATATGTAAAATAACGGACTCCTATTTCTACCTAGGTGCCAACTCGACGTCGTTTACGAGAAAATGCCCTTTGAAAATCGCGATCCGAGAGTCAACGTAATAAGAACGTTAAAAGTCCTCCTGTAATTATCTAGGAGCGTTGGTCAAGGGTAAACGAGCTGGAGTTCAAATATTTTTGCCGGGGTTCGATTCCCTAAGGGACCAAAATTTTTTTCTGATTTTTTAAAAAGTTTCTTTTTCGCAATTTCCAGCATATCGTCGATAAAACTTGCACAACATTTTTTAAAAAATTATTCCATGCATTATAACTACTATTTTCTTCATCGTAATTCTTCACCGTAATTCTTCACGAACATAATTATATAGGTCACTACCCATTCGCTTTACCATCATGATCAATACATAACGAGATTTGAAAGGAGGAATGCAGAGCAATGCACCGAAATAACCCAACAATATTGTGACATAATGCCAATTATAATTATAATGGCAATAATTGACACCAGCAACCGATTTATCATAATGAACAATACATGACGTGATTTGAAAGGAGGAATAAAGAACAATGCATCGAAATAACCCAACAGTCTTGTGACATAATTTCAATTATAATTATAATGACAATAATTGACACCTGCAAATGATAACGAATCCCTTTAACAACAACGCCGTAACTTTAATAACAACATTATAAGATGACTAGACGCAGTTTTTCGTGGCCTTATAAGCAGACGTCCTTGTCTCTCTACCACAGTCAACGTCAGAATATTGCCCAGCGATTTATTGTTAGAGGGCACATTTTGGAGTGGCGATTGGAATTGTTTGTCTTTGTTCGTGTTTTGCGAGTGATCTTCAGTTTTTGGGGCCATAAAAACTGCATTACGATGAAGATAATAGTAGTTATAATGCATGGAATAATTTTTTTTTTAATGTTGTGCAAGTTTTATCGACGATATGCTGGAAATCGCGATTTTCAAGGGGCATTTTCTCGTAAACGCCGTCGAGTTGGCACCTAGGTAGAAATAGGAGTCCGTTATTTTACATATACTTTCGTTCTGCAAAGTCTCAATCCGATGCGAGTGTCACACCTTGGGGGCTTCCCTTGTTAGATGCGCAGACGCCGAAAGCACATTCAACACTCTTGATAGTATATAATTGAATATAGCCTTTTCACGAGTCAAATTTTCCCTGGAGTAGGGTTTCATCAAGTATGTGCGAAGTGGATACGCTTCATCAGCGACGAAAACGTATGGTAATATTGTCCGAATTCGGTAACTTCACGTCTTGAGGTAAAACTAAGCCCTTGTCCTCTGTTTTCGTAGTGCAGAATTTTGAAAAACTCCACCATCACTCTCTTTGCCAAAAGCCCCAAATTCAACTATTATAAATTTCCCATTTCGGTCTGCTATAGCCTGTAGTACAATTGAAAATAAATTTTCATAATTCAGATACATTGATACCGTGTTAGGTGATGTTTTCCAACAAGACTTCCAACATAGTTCCATTTTGAGGAAAAATCTGAGGTAATACTGAGGAAATCTTGTTCACTTGGAGGTGGCATATGTATTGGTTGAGAAACAGTCAATATCACAATAGAAGAAAGAGTTGTTTTGCCCACACAGAAAGTAAATTCCAATGCTTCCGTTGCCAAGTACCTAAAAATAAAATGAACACGTTAGCCTTCTTTTCTCGGCAAGTATACAAGCTGTAAACTACAGGCGTCACATTGAACGTCATATGTATAATGTTTTTTGTATGTAATTAAATTGTGGCTTGGGAATGAATCTTTATAGTGGTTCCAAAACCGGTCGCTATTATTAAAAAATCTGATGTGGCCACCACATGACTTTCTCCATACCTGTAAGATTTCTAAAAATTCCAAATAGGTGAAATGATTATAAATATTTTAAGGAACCGCGAGGAAAATTTAAAGACATTATAAAGAACAGAAATAAACTTAAACCGTAGCCTTCTGATAATGAATCTATCCAGGAAGCTCCAACAACTAAGAAAGTAAAAGTTTATGTAACTAACCGTCAAGTGTTTACAATAGTCGCCGGTAGGTGGTGTGGTGGTGGCAGTTAAAAAATATAATTTTTAAAATATCTCTTAAACAATACATTATATAGGAAAATGTTTCGAGCGAACATTGTAGAAAATTAAATTCCCTACAACTTTTATCCCAGTACATTTTTACATCCGTTACATATTAAAGCAGATATAAAAAAACGGATAAATGACAAGAGTAGTAAACACCCACTTCCGGTTGACCAATTTTTACCAAAAACTAATCAGCTCTTGTGCCTTTAACAAAAATTTCAAATATGTATAAAATTTCACGTTGATCAGATTAATAGTTGCGGCGGAGGGGATGTTCCCTAGGTCTTCTTGGCTACCCCCACCGCACCACTACTCCATCCTTCTCTTCCTTAGGTTTTCAGTTCTCACTGTTTACAATTGACTACCTAGACGAAGTTCTCCGAATATTTGGCAGCAGTGTAGGTAGTAAAGGACCGAGATGGCGATAGCCCTAGTGGTAAGGAAGGGCGAAAGGGGAGGGTACCAAGTGTAGTGAGGGATTATGCCACACCCACAGTACATCCAAAATGTTCTTTTGATTGCGGTAGACCTATAATCCCAATATGATCATAATTCTCTATTCCAGGCGATGTTGTGAAGAGGAAGTGGAAGGCGCTGAGGGACTCATATAGAATTCAACTCAAAAATACTGGAAAGCCAAAATCCGGAGCCACAGCTTCTTTAGTGAAGCCGAAGTGGCCTCACTTTGAAGCAATGAGATTCTTACGCGACGTCATGGAGCCTAGGATGCAGGAGGGAAAGTTAAGCGGCCAAGAACAGAGAAAAGATGTGCCTACTGAAGCAGGAACGGTGGACCCTAATGGGTCAGATGACGACACGCATGAAATGATTCAGCCTCCTGCTACTCACAGTCAGACACAAAATGATCAAGTGGCAACGCAACAAAGGACAATGCAGCAATCACTTAGTCGACGATCTACTCGAAGTGTCGCGAAGAAGCGGAAGGCACTTGTCACGTGGAGAAGTGAACTACTTGAGATGGAGCGGGAGAAAATGAGAATCATATCTCGGCCAAATGACGATGATCCTGATTCGAACTTTTTAAAATCCCTCCTTCCCTTTATGAAGCAATTATCCCCGATCAGGAAATTAGCGGTTCGTAGCGAGTTCCAAAATATCTTGGCTCGCGAACTATCCGTCACGACCCCGACTACAGCTCCTTACAACTTCACTGGATACACTATCCATTCGACTGATATTCCCACTGAAGCTAGGTTCAGTCAAAATGTACATTATGATTAAACGTCTTCTAGTTCATCGACATGGATGGCTCCGCCGGAAGACTTTGAACATACCTTAATTTAATTAGCCTAAATTCCCATGTATAACGCGCGTTATACAAGTTTTTTTGTAAAATTTTCGGAATTTCTTGGTGCGCGTTATGTATAGGGAATGCCACTTTTTAAGACAAAATAAGGCACGAGATAATCTTAAAGCGAGCAGACCATACCATCTTTTGTTCACTAAATTGCTGCCATCTATCGAAACCTACGTAGAGCTTCTCCGAAGGTACGTTAACTCTGCAGATTTCACGAAAAAATTCGATGTTTTCAATGCACTACTATGTACTAAGCAAACTTTAAGTTCGAAAATACTTTTTCGGCTTAAACATTAAAACTTGAATGTGACATAATCAAGCAACATTAACATGGTTGGTTGGATAAACAAATCAAATTCCTCTCTGAATATGAAAACAAATCTCCATGCCAAATGCGTACACTTTCCTTAATAAAAAAATAGCAAATTGTTTACAAATATTTGTCATTAATTCGTTATTAATCAAAATCTTCAAATTCGGTCTCGCAATTCAAATGAAAATCATTGATTTCATTTACAAATGAATCAGTTAAATTTTAAATTGACAAATCTTCGCTTTTATTTGATGAAGAATCACTGTCCCCCCCCCAACACTTTGAGAATGAATTCTGGCGGTAGAAAGAAGACATGTTCTTAACGATTTATACAAAGAACAACTCGTTTTGGTTACGAAAGAAATAAAACAAGAAAACAAATCAGTAGAATGATTTTCGTCATCAACTAGCAGAGCAGATTCTATAGCCATTGAAGTACCTTAAATATCTTTTTCGGGGGAAATTTGCGAAATACAGTAGTATGAATAAAAAATTTTTTGAATGATTCACTATTCAATCAGTGCTGCGCGTTATGCATGGGTGCGCGTTATACTAGAGATTTCGGAAACCTGTGGAAAACGGGCTAAGATCGGCCTGCGCGTTATGCATGAGTGCGCGTTATACATGGGAGTTTAGGTAGTCACTGAATTTTTTTAAAACTTGAACTGTAAGCTGTTTGCCAGCGTAGCTGTTCATTTGCCTGTTACTTGTTCTGTTTAGTTCGTAATGTACTGCAACTTCTCAAATGAAAACTTCAAGCTTTAGATGTAAAAAATGTGTGTATGTGTACTTTACTTTATTTCCACGATCATAAAAAAATTGTTTCGCATTAACTAAGTTAAGTATCTTTGAATTTTTCCTGTGACCTTACCTACAGAAGTGACAAGTTGAAAAATATTGTTTCCAGTTTATATGCTTATCTACAGGGAAATTTTAAAAAATATTTTCATTCGCCTAATTGTTATTATGAGTCGTTCCTCAACAGTTATCGGCTTCTTGAAATTCGTCGTTGCGTGACTGCAAATTTCTCGTATTCAGACGTTGACTTATGCATTCTGCAGTATTGAAAAAAATTATTATCATCTTGGCGTAACTCTTGAGTAGAGATGATTAAATTCCTCTAATGTATTTCTCCTCCAGTAAATGGTATGCGTGGAACTCCTCTCTCAGTAAATGAAAAATTATACCTGCGTGGCTTCGCGCTGTATTGGGTCAAACATTTCGAATGTCGTAGCTCAGCTTCGCTCACAATCAGCATAGCATAGCAACGCTGTCAATTAGGACACGGGAGCGTTGGCACAAACATTCAAAGCACATACGTATAATATAGTATAAGGATTTAGACGACAAAACAATCTCGAGGTTTGACAATGACACGGTCGGAAAGGCAACATATCCTTATAAAGCTGAAAATTTTCCAATAAATATGATTTATACGTATAACTTGAGCGATTTCGAATCGTAGGCGAAATGTGACAATAAGAATAAGAAACTTTTAAGAAACTTTATTTATTTTTATTTAAAGCGGTCCAGATCCGAAGATAAAAGGCCAATTCTTTCTAATTCTAATTTGTAAAATAGTAAAAGCTGTAAGTCGAAGAATCGATTTTTACTTGTTATCTTATGGAAAAGAGAAATTATTTCCTGGAGTCGAACCCGGGTATTTTGGGGGATTTTTTCCGTAAATGGCTTTTACTATAAGAATCAAACATTCCTACCAAATTTCAATCTTCTACCTAGTGAAGCTATTTGTCAAAAACACGTTAAAAAGATCGCGATCGAGCTTTAGATTTCACTCAATACTAATCAAAGCAGCGTTCCGACGGACGGACGGACAGGATTAGGATATTATGTATACAGGTGAATTACCCGTTGCTACGCAACTTCAAAATTCGGAATATTCTTTTGAATCATGCTGTACTTAAGATGAGTCATTGAGTCATCTTTCACCGTGTATAAGCGGATGAACTTCTCCGGCCGTCCTCCCTCAAATCAAGGTTTTGTCTAAGGACAGCGAAAGTATCCCCGACTTCTTTTACAGCAGGAACCTGTAAACAGTAGGTATACTTATGGGTCATCTTTCTCTATATTTTCATTAATACTTGAATTGTAATTTAGAAGGTCAACTACAATGTCATCTTCTGTCAATACAGGAGCTACAGCGATGTCATCTATGCGAAGGAAACCTGCTTTTCTGAAGCAGTTAACCCTACAGCCTGTTATTGCCGCGTGATTCAGTAAACCGATATAAGGGGAGAATTTTAAAAACGTTAGATACAAAATAGTTTCGGTTTTCCAGTTTAGATTCAATAATCCGGCTGATTCAATTAACCAGTGATTCTAATAAGAGGAGCCCACAGTATTAATTTCTCGGAAGGGGCATTTTTCTCTGGCATCAGAGGGTGCTCCTAACCTTCAGGTTGTACCACCGATGTTCCTTGTTATCACGCATCACCTTGGTTGGTATAAACGTTTCGTTAACCTCACGAATAATTAGTTAATCTCACGAATAATTAGTTAATCGTATATTTGAGGTGTGGACCGTAAGAAGGTTCTTTCAAGATCTACCACGTGGACATCTGCAAACGTTATTGTGCTTGAAGGTTAGTGTTCGGTGGCGAATTGTCATAAATAAGTGATCCACTCGCACCGAGTGATTATCGCCACTTTCCATCGATGAATTCATCTGGAAGGCCACCGATTTCAAACTGATGAGCAGGACATGAAAACTGCAGGTAGGAAATAGTTGCAAGGACAGCACTTCTATGCTGAGAGGAATAGAAAAACTCATCCCATAGTGGGATAAGTATCTTAATCGACACGGTACTTAAGTGGGAAAATAAAGCAGGTGTCTTGCTATGACTTTTATTTGTGTATGCCAGAGTTCCAACACACCGCTTTCAGAATTACACTTTGTAAACTTCCTCTCCGACTGCTCCTCGTAAATGTCATTTGGTCGCTGCTGAGAAACGGTTAGCGTGTCTAACTCCCAATGCAAGGATCGCCGGTTCGAATCCTGTCGAGGGCATGGTCGTATATGCTTGTCATAGATCTATTATAACATATAATTGGGGAAAACTGTTCGCGTTAAAGAAACTATTATTACTGTTGTTACCCAACGCAACTTACGGGATTAAAGTTGGCGAAAGACATTTCATATTTCGTCGGAGTCGCAACCTAGTCGCGTGCATTGAGAAACTCTTCCTCGCTCCCCCGCCCCCTCACGTCTCTTCCTTTAGTCCCACGAGGAGAAAGTGCAACCAACCGTTGTTGGTACGTGATCAACATCTTCTTCTGGCTCACATCGCCTTCTATAAGCCAAGAAACTACGAAACTTCTCTACCCCTCCAAACCTACTTTCCCTCTCTTTCTCAAAATGACGCTAAATTTTGTCCTGTGGCGGCCGGAGAGGGGAGGAAGGGGGAGAGTGGAAGGGGAGAGTGGAAGGGGGAGGAAATGAAGTGGTAAAGGAAAGGTGGATGTCGCTTTCGAGCCTATAGTGAAAAAAAGATGAAGAGAGTAAACCATTTGTTTTTCTTTCCATTTCTTGCCAATTACTTTTTCTTTCTCTATTAAACTCCTTTCTGATTGGATATTTTTTCCTTTGTGTTTTCATAGCGATTTACATCTTACAGAGTTTATGTTGCTCGAAATTGTTTTACTCCGTCCTTCTTTATTCGCAATTAAAACCATATATTTTCTATAATTTAGGAATATTTTTCTTTCCTCTAAATTTCGAACATATTACGAAACGTCACTTTTCCGAAAAAGACGAAATTTCTTTCCCCTGTTATAAAAAAACAAGACACCCATGCTGGCACTCGACGAATAATCTGATGAAGCTAATTTAACTTTTTGGAAAGCTGTACAAGTAGCTCTTTCTTTTCAGAATGTGGATGTCACGATAGTTCAGTTGCAAACTCCCCACTCAAAGGAACACTCTCAATCATTGATTGATTTTATCCTTCAGACGACGCTGAAAAGGACCACTCTGTGGTCGAAATACGTATTCGCCGATCAGGATAAATAGTCTGCATGTATCTGAGAGTGTGTTTGACCGGGTCCCTGGAGAGGTTTAAATATCCCTGAACCCCCGTGTGTCTGTTGTGATTGGTATAGTCCCTGCCGTGGAGTAACGTCCCGCAAACTTGTGTGTGTGAAGAAGGATGAATGGTGGTCACTGGCGAGGATTAACATCCCGCAAACTCGAGAGCCTTGCGTGCCTCCGTGTGAAAAAATCCGTGGAACAATGCTGGTGAGTGTGTGAACCTCTGTATCACACCTCTTCCTAGCGTTGCCCTATATGATTCTCCTGCACAGCCTGTTTCATATACAGACTTCTGATTAAGCGTCCAACGCTCCATTTTCCTCAACACCTCCATCAGCATAGGCCATAAAACTGTGTCACAAGCCTTTTTGAAATCTACAAAGCACACCAATACATCCTGGCTATATTCAGTGGCGGCTCGTGCTCAGAAAAGTAGGTGAAGTTCATATATAGGTCAGGGATAAAAAATAGGTATTCATCGCAGGGCTAAATACATCCATCCCTCGCTATACGAGCTCAATCCCTTCCGAAAAAGTTGCTCGTAAGCGAAATCTCGTCTAACGAGAAGTAAATACTCATAACCGTACATGAAAAACATTACGAAACGTTCCCGAGTTCAGAAAATCACTAATACATCCAAGTTTTACGCTGAAATTACACTTACGAATCAATCTCATAATACATAAAAACACTGAAAATTTTGCGGCTCTGCATATAAAAAAACTGATGTGGGCAACACATGACTTTCTCCATATTTATATGGCAAATTACATGTTGTTAGCTCTGGGATCGTTGTCAATATTTACTTCCGGTTGACAATTAAGAAAAGAAAAAGGAACGTTACTAAGACGTAACTAAGCGTCAATTGTTAACAATAGTCTTCGGTAGGTGGCGTGGTGGTGGCAGCTAAAAATATAAGATATCTCTTAAACAATGCATTATATGGAAAAATGTATCAAACAAAGGTTGTTGAAAATGACATTTCCTACAACTTTTATTCTAATACATTTTTACACTTATCAAATATTAAAGCAAATATTTCAAAATAACGGATGTGACAAGAGTAAACACCCACTTCTGGTCGACCAATTTTTACCAAAAACTAATCAGATCTTCTAACTTTTATAAAAATGTTAAATATAAAATTTTCTGTAGACCTGATTAATAGTTTTTGAGTTAGAGCGCCCACAAAAATCTATCACATACAGACAGACACGCAGACATCATCGAGAAAATAGTCAAAACGTGTTCAGTGGACCTTAAAACATGCATTTTCGTTGAAATCTCGAATTCGATTTTTTTCATGAAAACAATACTTTCTCTATACTTCGTATATGGAGAAAGTAAAAATACGGCAAAAAAGTTCATCTCCAAAATTACCAAATAGAAATTGAAAGCGCAGCAAAAATATATTACATTGAAAGAATACTTTGTAATACTTAAATTACGTTTTAAATAGATAAAATAAAATGAGAAATGAGCACTCACCCAAACAAGTTGACATCGGCTATGGTGTGGTGGTGGTAGGTCTTACGTTAGTTTTTGTTCGGCCATATAGGTTATGGATCATCTGTGTTTTCGTTTGATGACAAAATCTCGATCTCCATTTCTATAGTGGAACTTAGAAATGCAGCTCGAGATGGCGAAATTTCGTAAGAGCGAAAATGTTAGCTCCTTTATCCTTTTTTATTCTCGTAAGAGCGAAAAATTAGCTCGAACAGTGAAAAACAAGCATGTAAAAGCCCATCTCGTGTAAGCGAAAACTCATAAAGCGGTTGCTCGTATAGCGAGGGTTGAGTGTAATGTCAAACCTATACATAGTTGCTGTTGCAATTATGCTCGCTTATTTTTTGTAAATTAAGGAGATTCGCCTGTCTTTTAGGGCGGCGAACTTATCCACAATGTCTTCATGAAAAGGCTGACTTTTCATAATTTCACTTAAGAGTTCTTTTTGGATAGATATATTCGCCAATGAAGACAGTCTCTGATGTGCCACTCAATTTCATAGGTACGTCTTAATTCTATTCAAGCACGAAAAACTTCTTTCCACTGATACACTTGTTGAAGATATAGTCAGAATTAAAGAAAAAAAGTCTGTACGCCTCTTGGAATACATCCTTATGTAATTCATTTTCACGAAGAACTGAAATCACTCTTGTAAGGGGAACATTCCTATATTGAACATCTTGGTAGAGCAGTTCAAGTTCAGTTTTCAGTAGCGGATTTTTTAAAAATTGAGTTGGTATGTTTCTTGCAAAGAAGAAAGCGCATTATTCGGGAATATTGTTGAGTGTTCTTCAAATTTTAAAATATCCGCTAGGCCAAGAAAACTTAGCTTATTAATATCTTGAAATCTAGTGTTTATCTCCATTAAAATGCTATCTATTATTTCATAGTACAACATTCTGTAATTCAGAACTATTTCCTCTTCCGTTAAGTTGCTGTACTTCCTTCCTAGGTCACTTCTGTTTTTGGCCGTTTCAAAAATTTTAGCATAGCATTCTTCATTCCTCTTATTGCCAATTGCAGGTGCTTTTAATTTTGAAATCACAGAAATTGATATCCAAGGATTTCTTTTGCAAATCATCAAATGAAACTCGAGTTACTTGGAAAATGTCATTAAAAATTAGAGCTAAGAATGCAAAGTCAAAATCGTGCATTTCATTCAGAAACCCTCTCGAAAGATGAACGGCTGTCTCTCCTGACTCGATGTCAGCCAGAATTTTTTCGAAAACAGTTTTTAATCCATCCCACTCCTCGACAGTCACATTGATTGTGAGAAGTTTTGAATTTGAAGACCAGCGGGTATGTGTCGATGTTGGTAACTGTATCCATTGCGTAAGTTCGTTTTGCCGAATGAAACTGCCCTAAAGCTATGTCTACTAAATTGAATAGAGTTTGTGATGTTTGGTCAGAACTGACATTATGAAATTCTAAAAAACGTTCTACCAATTCAGCATCTGAATTAATTCATCTCAATATGATTGAAAATTGTGATTTTTTAGTAATGTCGGTAGTATCGTCTATCTGGACAGAAAATAAGTCCGCAATACTAATTTCATTTTAACATACTCTTGAATGTAGTCTGAAATACATTCAATTAATTCGTTTTGTATTGTCTTAGACTCTCCAGTGAATACACCACTAATATTTTTAGAGTGACTTTGAATTTCTAAAGGACTTCTTGAAATCATCATGGATAAAAGTTCTTTGAAATTTCGTCGGTTCAGAGAAGAAGTTCCTTCGTCATGTCCGCGGAATGCAAGTTCTTTTTTTGCTTAGATACAAGACTGGGTCAATGACCGTGTGCATGAAGAGCCGGTTTAATCGAACATTTTCATTGTATTGATCGAGATAAAGCCGAGAATTTTCCTTCAGGGCGTCGACAGTTGTATTCCTATTCTTTTCAAGATTATTAAACTGTAACATGCACTTAAGATGTTCAGATGAATCTGAATGTTTGTGAAGAGCACGATTAATGTTCAAGAAGTCACCAAATCCTACCTTGTTCCAAAAGTGCTTCTTGACTCCAACAAGCAGGCAAGGCCAACAAAATAGTTTTTGGAAGTAATGACTTCCGCATAACCATGGATATTCATTGTACCACGAACTTTTAAAATGTTTGTTGTATGATTTTCCAGAACGTTAAATATCCTTTTTTACCAAGTCCATCCTCATCAAGCCAATCCGCAGTCTCTCCATTCTCCCCATTCGCGATTATGACCATCATATCGCGTTGCCTATGAGCAGCCACTCTCGGTGTTCTGACGCGCTTCTGTTTGAGCTGAACAGAGTGGCTGTGCAGCATGACCAGAGAAGCGAAGTGCAGGTGGCATACCTTGCACATCCTGTCACTAAGCACGGATCACTTCTTGGAGAGCTCAACCAGAGAGTGAAGATGACATGGAATGCGTTCGGACGGAATGCAAGCATCTTCGAATAAAATATCCCTGTCTTTCTGAAAAGGAGATTGTATGACCAATGTGTTATACCTGTTTTGACCTATGGATGCGATACATGGACCATGAACGCCAGAATAGTCCAGCTCATGCAAACAACACAGAGGAGCATGGAGAGATGTATCCTGGGGATCGCCCGAAGAGGTAGCAAAAGGGAACGACTGGATAAGAAAGAAGACGGGAGTCTTTGATGCAATTAAAAAATTAAAGACGCTTACATGACAGTGGACGGGTCGTATTGGTAGGAGAAATGATCGGCGTTGGACGTCATCGAATGAATCCCAAGAAACATCAAGAGACCGAAAAGAAGGCGGAAAGACAGATGGGACAGAGAACTTGTGAAGTTCTTAGGGCCAACTTGGAGGAGGGAGGCAGTTGATAGGGAAAACTGGAGGTGTCTAGAGGAGGCCTTTATCCGTCACTGGATTGAAAAGAGCCGATGATGATGAAATGGTTATGGAAGAGTAATGGTAAATGTATCAACAGCAACTAGGGTTGTCTCCTGTTCCTCCTATTCCCTCTCGATCCGCATAGTCTCTCTAACTGCCCCTTTTTTCATCCCCTTGTCCTTTTCTTCCATCCCCTACCCATTCCCTCCTTTCTAGTACCAGCCGTCGCTTCAGACCTATTTGCATCTCATAACCTTCGATTGAGTCGACCGCTGTAAGCGGGGAAATTTCAGCGAGATTTCAGGGGTCGAATCGAGAGTCTTTGTTCGCGTTTCTTTCCGGGATGAGATAAACCTTTCAATACACGATAAATTAAAATATAAGATATTTATATCTTGGAGAGTTGTTACGTCGCTAACGATTCACCGAACCACAAACCATCGAAAATTCCAATTCAAAGTGTCTACTAGCTGTTGAGTGATGTGGGGGTATTCTATATTTAACCTTGAATCTTTTTGTAGTTGAGTGAATGGCAGACAGAAGTAAGGAACTCAACGTAAGAATGTTTGGTATATAAGTAGTAAGAAGTTTGATAGTATCTTTTGTTTCATTAATGAAAATACGGACTTATCCATTCATATTGCTTAAAATCAACAAAAATATACTGCTAGTTCAGAGAAATTCAGCTTTAGATACTAGTAGGAGTAAAACTGTTGATCACCAACGAGGTTTTCAATGGCCTTTTCATAGGGAAAACAGTTTTCAGAATAATCTTAAATGAATAAAGATAAAAAGTTTTTAAGATAAATAAAAACACTATCAATAATAATTACGATAAATAAAAGCTTACAATTATTAGCAGAAATATCCCTTCAAAAAACGTAGGAATGCTCGTATCAACGCGTGCGTGTGTGTGGATAGCATATCTCGAAAACCATGAAACTTGGAGTTACAACTTGGTACACTTACTAATGGGACAATGAAGATGTCCACCTCCGAGCCAGAATTTTGATTTTTGGTGGGAGGGGAGAAGTGGAGGGGGGCGCTATAAGATAGCACGTAAAAATTGATTTTTCGACTTACAGGCTTTTATTCTTTTGCAAATTAAAATTAGATAGAACTGAACTACGATCTTCGGACCTAGAATGTTTTAAAGAAAAATAAATATCGTTTCTTATTCTTATCGTCAAATTTCGCCTACGATTCGAAATCGCTCAAGTTATACGTTTAAATCACATTTATTTGAAAATTTTAAGCTTTTTAGCGATATGTTGCCTTTCCGACCGTGTCATTGTTAAACCTCGAGATTGTATTGTCGCCTTAATCCTTATCTCTCTCTCTATCTATCTATACCAGTGCTTCCCAAACAATGGTCCGTGGACCATTTGTGGTCCGCGAATATTTCGTTGGTGGTTCGCGAAGATTTCCAAAATTTAATTTTTTTAGAATGAACCACATATTTAGTTGATTTTTTTTTAACAAGTTAATCAATTCTTACACTATCACAGGTATTCAATCTTTATTAACCCTTAATTAGGCGCGCTGGCGTACAGAGTACGCCAAAGCATTTTGAAATGCTGGCAATTTGTAAATTTTGCTTCATATACATTGTTCTTTTATTTAACCTATCAGTATTGCCTGAGTAATCAAATAAGTTGTTTGCAACCTTTTAGCTATTGTTCTTGAGGAATAAACAGACGCAAAGCTGTGTGCGTCGCTTCTACCGTGTAAAACTATTTTATATTTCACGAATTTCTCCTACAATTTAAAAAAATAATCCTTGGAATAAAACAAAAACTAGTCAGACGCCCCTCAAACAGACAAAAACCTATGTAATACATTTGAAAATGTTCAAATAAACTACGTATCCAGTTAACCCCTATTCTTAAATGTAGTTAGAGTAAGTAAGTTTGTGTAAGAAATGAGGTGATCTTTAGGATCTGGAGGGTTGCTGTAGTGGTCCGCGGAGCTCAAAAGTTTGGGAAGCACTGATCTATACTATAATTTCAAATGTTTGGATGTATGTATGCTATACCATACAAATCCTCAACTTCAAAGGTATCGTAACTGAACTTGGCACGATTATTGGGGGCGCCAAAGAAAAGGCCGTAAAGTAGTTGAAATTCCCGACAGATTTTCCATAAAAAAGTTATTTGCATTTTTTTTATTCCCCATAAGACAACACGTAAAAATTGACTTTTATAAGGGCAGGCTTTCATTCATTTGCTTATATAAATTCGACAAATTGACGTAAGAACTTCGTACCTGCACAGTATTTAAGAAGAATGATCACAGTTAAATCGCTCGAAATTATCCTTTAAGCGCAAAATTTATTAACATTTTCCAGGCGGCAAGAAAGCTAAATTTCTTAATTGTTGTCCTCTTCAGAGGGAGATAGCCACGTAAAGATTAATGCAAGGAAAATCCGCGCCGTGGCCTGCCTTAGAGGAAGAATAGCCAACGCCAAGATAAAGGGTACAAATGGATTCATGCCTAAAAATAGTCTATGAATACTTTTAAAGTGAGTCAAATGATTTTTAATGAATATTAGAACATTGTTATATTTTACCATTAACATTGAAAGATTTCTCGCAACATAAATCGAGACATCTACTTACATTTGTTCAGTAACCAAGATGTTGTTTATTTTTTACGTTTTGGCTAATAGTATTGACATCATCCACATAGTTTTATTGCTGCTTTAAAGGCTTCGGTGCATCTATCCATGTGAATATTAAGTAAGACGTTAAGACGTAATTATATAAATGATAAAACTTTACATTACATAAAATAGTAAATGTTAAGGTAAACATCGCTTGCGTAATTAAGGAATGGGGAATGTTTGGTAAACTTGGGGTGCCCAACAGTGAAAGTAAGTAAATTTCAAAACTGATTGTATTAGTTTTATTGTAATGTGACATCAAAAGTGATATCTCAATAAAAATAATAAAAATCGTTTGCTAATTAAAAGAAAACTCCCGAGCGAAGCCGGGCGTTTCAGCTAGTGACTTATAATTGTCCTAACAATTAGAAATTTGAACCTTCATAGTATGTACGTGCAATAGAACGCAGATTTATTTTCCTACCGTAGATTTTCCAATACGATTCGAATTGACTTAAAAATTGTTTGAAGACGAACATTTTAAGTTATTCTTGAATAAAACATTTCGTTGCCAAGAACAATCAGCAGTGTTGCCGTACTCATAAAGTTATATAGGACCCTATTGGGAAAACGGGAGTGCGGGGAAAAGAAAGAGTGGAAGAAAGAAGTAGAGAGAGAGAGAAGAGAAAGAGAGCGAAAGGTGGAGGGAGAGAACGAAGGGAAGCGGAAGTTTAGGAAAGCGGAAGGTTTGGTGGGAGGTAGGGATATAGGGAAGTAGAGAGGGAGGTAGAGATAGGGAGAGAGGGAGGGGAATGGGAGAGAGAGAGAGAGAAATCCTAAAATAGAGCTATATATAATTTTCTAACTTAAGTATATGCCGAAATGAGGAGGTTCACGGTTGCTCACGTGCAGCAGACGAATTCACCTCGCGGGGCGAGGCACGGGGTTGGCGCGCGTAGGGGCGTGCTTTGAGTGCTTTAATACGAGAGAGGGGAAGAAAAAAAGGAGGGAGAGAGAGACAAAATTAAATGCTCCACAAATCTATTATATATTTTCGAGGACCCGGATGCAAGCAAGTTTTTGGGGCCTCCCTATGTCAAAAAAACCTGTCATTTTGTACACATCAATGTTACAGCTTAGAGAGAACATGTACTTATAATTAGAAAGTAACTATAATGATAATTTAATAAAAATGCAAAAATTTGTTTAAAGGTGTAAATATATTATTTATACTCAACGCTGCATGCCCCCACTTGGCCAACCCTGTCTGTCCCACGGTAAACCTCTATACACTCCTCTTGTTATATATTAAAATTGTATTTTAAAAGGAAAGTAGGCAGATTAGTTCTTTCCAGAACTACTCGTTTAAATTATGAATGTGGCATCAAAAATTTTCTACTTCATTTATTATTTTAGTATTGTTTATGGTATGGTAAATAAGGTATGGTAAGTTTTTAACAGTTAGTTGAGAAAAATGGTTGGTTGAATTTTATCGACAAACCAGAAAATAAGAAGACGTTCAATTATTAAAAAATTCTAATAATGAAAAGAGATACATGGCGAAGTTACGGAAAATGAATATCATTCAGTTTTATACGAATTCTGGCGATTATTTTCGTTTCTTTGAATTCGTTCGAACAATAGGAAATTTTCAGGCAAGTGTTACTCCCTTCCCTTCTCGTAATAACGAATGTATTGTGTAAGTATAATAATTCATCGCGAAAATCTTCATAGAGACAATCATAAAATGTATAACATGTTTATCAGTTGTTGCATTTAAAAACGATTCACTGATAAGTTGTAAAAAAATTCGGTAACATTAAAAATACGGAGCAATTCGAACTGGCTCGATCGAAATCAAATCGACTTGTCAAGATCGACTGCGAACATTCCATCGAATAACGCGTGTGCAATCGAAGGAGCGAGCGCCTTATTGCGACAAACGCTTCCGGAAGAGACTCGAGTATTAACTGCTGAGCCGTTTCGAAACAATTTCAAGATTTCCGTTGTCATCATGCAATTCTTAAGGATTTCTCAAGAAGTTAAATGAAAACTCTAAGGAATGAAAGGTGACGCCATTCCCACGAAACACGGAGTAAAAATATCAGATGAAGCGTGAGACAAGCCGAGGTGTGGTAAATTCTCAAACAGCAGATCGCCCTTATAATATCGCGCCTTCGCTGCGACACTCGGCGAATGCTGCAATGGGAGTAAGAAAAGATTCTCAACGTGCGTGCGGGATTTAGAAAATAGGAGAATGAACACGTGAATGGCGAAGTGGGAATACAAAGTGCGACGGGAGAAAAAGGGTCGGAGGGTGAAAGCGGGAAGGGAGACGAGAAGGCATTCGAGGAATAGGAGAAAGCGAGAGAGACGCAACTGAAGGAGTAAGCGTTCATTTAGGAATTTTCGGAGAATGCTTAAATGTCAGTTTTTGCGAAAACATTTGCTCAAAGAAGCAGCTTTTGGAAAACGCGATTGTTTCGACTCGTCTTTCCACTGTCATCCAATGCTGATAAATCTTTTTTCTCTTTTTCTTTCGTCATTTAGAAAAACACTAATACACTCGGGCATTTCATGCTAGAAATATATTTACACCCTCGATTAACACGGTACTCGAATTATACGGTTTCGGTCGAAAAAATGGAACCGGTTTTGATTAGCACGGTTTGTGACTTGGTTTTGCATGTTTTTTTTTTACTTTTTTCATTTCTACTTCGAAAAAATTAACAAAAACCATAGGAAATCTCATTTTTATTAAACATTTAACCGTTATTTGAATTTTAAATAAACGGTTACGTATACAATAGTAAAAATGTGTTATCATACAAAATTTAAAATCAAAGTTTTATTAAATTTATTTGATAATGTGCAATTTTTTTATACCGTGCAGAATTGAAATGTAAATAAAGCCAGTAAATTTGCGTAAAAAAAGAAATGAACGTATTAATAGGAATCTTGTATTCATTATTAGATTAACCTTAAAGCACAGGATGCAAGGTTGCAAGAGATTTGGGGGCGCGATTGCAAGTGGTCCCGTGACTAGGGTTTCCAGCGGTATCATTTTCTTAAGTTTTTTTACAGGATATGGTTCAGATAGTAAACTAAGAGGGAGACTAAGATCAGGTTAAGAGTGGATGTTCGATCCCTCCCTTCCATCTCCAGTCCTAAGAAACAACTTCTGCTTTCAGAGCAAACGTAAATTTTATCCATTTAATTCCCAAACTATAACGAGTTCTTTTGATTATTTATGGGTTCCCTGGTGGAACTTCCTTTCTCACGGTTATCGATGAGTCTCTTGAGTCGTCACTTGAAAATAAGGATCAAATCATCAAAACTCTTGAGTGGAGGAATTCCTTTGTCTCTCGCATGTAAATAAAGAATATTTTCATATTTTTTACCAGTGAAGTCAACTTTATGCTTCGAGACTTGACCAATCCAGAACGCCTTCCGACTGATGAGATAGAATCATTTTCTAATCTTTGCTTTTATTTGCTGCTGGTCAGTCAGTCTGATAAAAATTCGTGGGGTTATCAAGATTTCTTGATTGACTTGAGCTGAGGTTGAGAGCAATGACAGTTATGAGAAAATACAATTTTTTCATAGTTGTAACAAAAAGGTGTAATTTGGTTTATTTTCTAGAACTTAGCAAAATTTAACTTGGCTAACAAATCAATTTTTTTTTCATCGGCCATGAAATTAAAAAAAATTAACATTCGAAAACAAAAAAATTAATTTCATTATAATTTTATTTCCTCATTAAAATTTCGAGTCAAAGGTAATTTTTGTTGTAATTCTTAAAATTTATTTTTTTGTTTGAGCTTAATTTATACATTTTTCAAATTTCAATTAAATTAATGTGTAACTTTGAGCTAAAGGGAGATGTCGAAATAAAATAGTTATTGTAACATTGTAACCTTAAATATATGCTATAAAAAAGCAAAAAATGTTTTTTTAATTTTTTTGTACCTGACTCGCTACCTTGTATGAAAACTTAGTCTTGATTAACACAATTTTGGATTATCCGGTATTTTTGTGGAACCAAACTACCGTGTTAATTGAAGGTTTGTACTATTATCGTGGCACGATTGTATACATCGATCCTTCTTATATCTACTAATCTTATTATATAAAAAGAGTTATTCCACGACCAATTCTCTCGGCGAATGGCTGAAATGTGTTAAAAAATTAAACGTGAAAATATATCAGTCGTTCAACGTGAACTGAGACCAATGGACGAGGCATGTCTGTACTGTGGAGCACTTTCAAAGTGAAACTGGAATAATTAGATGTGTGTAAAGAGTGGGAGAGAAGTAATGAAAAAAATAAAAAGTCCAAACCAGGACTAAAGCAGGCTGGTTTCCCAAAGTTGACGTCCTGAATTGATTACTCATATTGACAGGAAATGTTTCAGTATGTATTAGTCATTCCAAGGAATTCTCATACCATAAATACCACTTGTAATTTATAGTTTCTCAATGATAGAGAAAAATTGTAAAAGAAATTAATAGGCCATAATCAAGTTTAAAATACTAATAGCAATATCAAAATCTCTTTCTGATATTATAATTGAATGTTTTTTTATAAACGAATTTAATAAATGTTACTGTTTATACGCTAATATGTATGGATCCTGCCCATTGCTGAAAGTTAGTCGAGTGAAAAAGAAAATAACCCATTTGTTCACTCATCTATGCTCAAGCCGAGTTGAGTAATAATCTTCTCCATGGCAACAGTAAAATAAAATGCGATTTAAAACGCGAAAACGTTAAGTTTTAGTAAAAATTCAAGAAAATACGACCAATTATCAAAATTCGGTGATAAGAATTGTGACCTACATTCTTTTCCCCATATAACGGTACAACCCTCGCTCCGATATCATAATTTGAAGATATTTTAATGTACGTATTAAAGAAAACATCTCTGCACAATGGATTTGAGATTTCCTATGTAAAACAAATAGGGGTAAAACATTCTTGGAATCGAACCCGGAACTTCAATATTTACCCAAGGTGGGCCCTGGCAGCATGAACCTCATACCAAGTTTCATGAAAATCGGTCCATTGGTGCAGAAGATTTTATTGGGGGACACACACGTACACACAGGACCATTTCATTAGGCTATGTTTCCTTTGGAAACAGTCTAAAAATAAAAAAACGGCAGAGGAAAGAGAAACAAGTTTGCAGAAAAAACAAGAGATGGTAAAAGAAAATGTCACTAGAGATGATAAGTCAAATAGAAGCACGGATACAGAAATATAAAGAAAGAAAAGCACAAGAAGATCACGAGAGACTATGTACAGAGCAAAGAGATACATAGTCTAAGATTGCTCTCTAGCCACATTCCGCCTGTTTTACTGTAAAATAAGCCAACGTCAATTTCCACTTCGATCTGCATCCGCTCTTACAATGAACTAAAGCCATGGTCAAACCCCTAGACATAGTCGATATGTATCTTCCTGAAACGGTGTTCTCATATGGACAGATTTGCGTGGCAATGTGAACATTGCGGTCATTTGACACTCTAAAAATACAAGTGAAACACTGATAATTAAGGCAAATTTCTGGGATTCGACGGCACATACACCAAGATTGTTGTTTTTAGCGAAGTGCTGTAAACTTTTCATGTTTGAAAAAAATAGTATTGTAGTATTTCGATTCCAGTTATTTTAATTCTTTGGGTTTCCCTAGTTTAAGTTAATGCCCAATTCTTTTTTAATTCAATCATGCTATCGTGCCCTGTGGGATTCCTGTTAGCCAATTTAATTAATTCTTCTATAATTATATTTCCAGAAGAATATCTGACAATAACTTCAAGCCACTGCAACTGTGCCGTTAGTAGTGGATTTGAAACGTCTTTTCTTAAAAGCAAAATTCGGTCTTTTACAGTGTTCTTACTTATAGGTGCCGTATTAACCCGAATCTAAGGGTAAAAAACATAGCGAGGAGTTCGCGATCGAGGTTTACATCGCGGTCTAGCTCAAGGGGAGGTGTGAAAACGGCCAAAAGGCCGCCGTTTGCGTCTCGGTCGATGTTTTAAATCTGCACTCTTTTGTCCTCGTGCTCATTTCATGTGAGGCCTAGCTCCCGCCGTGTCATCAGAGTCCGCGAAGACATCGTGAACGTTTATAATTGGTTGAAAATGTATAAAAGTAGCGATGAGAGTGATGATGGAATTTCAACGGTGGCGATATGTAACGTCGTGCACTAACTCAGTTATAATTTCTTTATAACTCATTGTGCTACGAAGGCGGGAGGTACTACTGAAGTGAATGCAGGGCTAATTGTCTCTCGGAAAGGAAGGCTAGGTAGGGACGCGTAACCTTGAAGAGACCAATCAGGTTGCTGGAGAGGTGACTGCGGCAGGGAAACCCGCGATGCGAACCAAACAGATTTAGTTCCTTCTAAATCGCGATGTAAACCTCGACCTCCAGCTGAATCGCTCCGCAATGTGCACTCCAGTGAAGTCCCGTGTGTTTGGTGCCGTTTGGTTAGACCGCGATCTAAACCTCCATCGCGACCTTCACCTCGACCTCCTTGCCATGTTTTTGCCCTTTTGGTCGACTGTCAAAACAGAAAAAAACATTTTATGAAGTAATTACATATGATGACTGCAAAAATGAAATATTCCACAAAACTAGCAATAAATTTTTATTGGGTCCCGTAATTTTCTTCGGTACCATAGGTCTTTGTATTATATCAGCCATCATCACCTCTATGCCCTCTTCATTATTGTTCTCATTCTCCCTAACTTGATCGCTCCGAACTCAGTCCATAGACTCCCACAAAACATCGTCTCTTCACTTCCGTGCATGTATTTGACAAGCGGCACTTGTTATATGCATTCACTCTTACTTCTGGATTTACTTGTTGCCATGATGCCTTGATCCATCGGCAGAGCATTGCAATAGTGGATGTCTTTTTCACCCGAAATATATACACTTTAAATAATCTTTCAAAATGTTGTTAACAGCGACACCGAGAACTGGAAGCCGTGATGTCATTTCTCCAGGTATTATTACCAGGTTAATGAATGTTTTCCTTTAGGAGTCTGTTGAATGCATCTAGTACAAGCATTCCTCGTTTTCTTAATATTTAGGCCTGATAGTACTCTTTAAATCGATAAATGTCGATAAACGAATTTTCGTCGATAATTGTCAATTTTTCACCACTAATTTTTTCACGAAATTATGCGACATGATCTTTAAATTTTGTTTACCACATTCGTACAATGTATTTTAGCTCCAAAGATACAAAACGGATAAAAAATCGGCATTTGTCATACCAGACGGCAACACTTCATTCGGTATTCATTGTTTTAATTACCCATACTTGGCTGCCGCAAGGTCCAAAGGCACGGGTACGGTACGGAAAAAATAATCCGTTTATTGCACTCAGTCTTTAACCTCGATCAAATTTGATAATTTCTACGCGCCTTGGACCATTTTCACGATATCATCAGCCGCCATATTCCATTTACGATAAAGTCGGGGAATGCCTCTTGTGTCTTCTTACGATCTCCTTCGAGCTGAAAAAGGTTTTCCAAAATTGAGAAATGAGTAACGATCGCCAGATGTCCCTATAGTATTTTCACCAACATACGGGCATAAACTCATTCCCGCATTCCATCCTCGGAGTGCAATCGTATTTCTTACTTTTTTCTGCATTCATCATAGTTTGTTACTCAGCAGGGATTTTTTCTTAAATATATTCTTTTGGTTGTACTTATATTAACGTCGCATTAATTTTGCCATCGAATGGTCAAGATTTCGTGAATAAGTGGGGCGATTTATCGAGTAAAATAAACTTTTATAGTGTATTCGGGAAAATTAGCTGTACCAGATTAATGGTTGAAGTCAAAAGCGGCACATCATGAGAGCAACAAACAATCAGGTATACGAGGTATAATTGTTTTATATACACTTTTGGCAAATTTTTAGTAGAAGTAATTCGATTTATATAATATTCTCGATTAAAATCAATGAAATGTATTTAAAAACGTCGATTTTCGTCGCTGATTTATAGAAATATAAACTCGATATGTGGATGGTTGTATGGTGTTCTCGGGAGAAGTTGCGTAGAGAGCATGCTTCACTCGACGTTTCGCCCACGTTGCAGCGGGATTCTTCACTCCATACAACAATGCTGTCCGCTGCGGAAACCTCCAGTCGTCGATATGTTAGGTCAGATGAATATAAAAATGTTGAGGAAACCAGATTTGCATTTGGTTATTTCAGTCAGTGGTGATCCCCTGATTGTTGACTCCAGAAATAACATAAAGCAACATGTAGACATTGAATGTGTAGTATGCAAGTCTCACCCCTCTCTCCCCTCCCCACCTGACTCACCCACCCCTCCATCGCCTCTCCTCATTAACTGTACTGTCAGCTCTTCCCCTTCAGCATTAGGTTTAATTGTAAGCGTTAGGGAGGGAGAAAACTAATTTAGTAGATAGAGAGACATCATTATTAGGTATATTATTATAGCCAGTGGCGAGGCATGATTATTAAAATAGGGGAAGCTGTTCTACACCGGCATGCAATAAAAGCAAAATATAATGTTATAAAATGTACAGGTATCTCATTTTTTGTAGTGTAGTTCTACTCTCCGGTTTCTTCTTGCGAAGATGTCAGTCACGTCGTTGTAAAACGTTGGCCCCCGGCGTAATTTAAGCAACAAATCTTTCTCAGCTTAAAAGAGCAAGGGCCAGCAAAACAGTTTCTTTAGTTTACTGCAGCCACGTAACCACGTCACAGAGTCATCAAGATTTTCCTGAAAGTGTTGCGTAAAAGACTTACAAGGATATATAGGAGCACGGCCATTCGAGAGCATTTTTCGGGAGATGATTTGGGGTGATTTAGGAAATATTTCCCTAAAATTTGAAGATCCGCTTCGAATTTGTTTTTGAGTTATTTAAAAAAAAAAAACTAATGTGTGAGCCATATGTATATACCGCGTGTTCAGCGGAGCCGGTCGTGGTGCAGCCGGCTTGTGCGTGCTAGTCCTTGTCATCCCGGGGGTAAAATGGTTTTCCCCTTTTCCGGGAAATCCATTGAATATCCCGGGAATTCCCCGTACATATATCATAAAAAGAATTTTATTCTCTTGCCTTTATCGTTCGTGCGGTTCCTAAAGGGACCACTAATTGTAAGACTCTTTTGTTTCCGAGTGGCTTAGTTTCACTTCTAATGCAATAATAAGGAAGAAATTTATTTGGGACATTCTCAAATGCTTGCGTTCTCCTGGGAATATATACAGTGAAACTTCAATTCTACGTCCTCCGATATTACGTTTTCCTCAATTTTACGAATTTTTCTTTCGGTCCCGGTGTTTGGTCCATAAGAATAATGATTAACTTTAACGGATTTTACGTTTCCGCAATTTAGCGCTTTCCAGGAATTGACAACAGGAATTTCACGTCCGGATAATATGTAAACGCCCCCGATTTTACGTTTATAGTATTCCCAATTACAATTCAACTGAATAGTTTTCCATATTTTCTAATTAAAAAGCTATATTGGTGTATTCCATATTCAAAAATCATTTATTGTTAGACGGAAACGACTGAAGACTACTGCACTATAGGGCGCTAGTTGACATTGTATACAGATTGTCTCCCAAATTGAGCATATTATGACAAACTGTTTGAGGTATCCAAGTTCAGGTTTTTCTCACGACTCGTCTTGCATTCAGTATTTTTTCATTGTATCAATTTATGATGGAATTCCGTCCCTGTTGTATTCTTTTAGCGCACTGGCTACCTTTTCAGTTTTCTCATATATTTAAAGTAATATCAGCCATGAATGCACGACTTAAAAGAAACGTACTAGTGGGATTTAATTAACCCTTCAGCGCCGACCTCGATGCACCGTATAGACCTCGATTTCTTCACATACCGCCGACCTCGGTGTAGGGTACCGACCCATGCCGCGCTTGTTTTAATTTATTATTGTGGTAAAAGTTTTTCATCAATTTTCAAATGGTTTTTTAATTGTGAAGGGCAAAGGTTTTTTCTTTTATATAACTCTCAGTATTTATTTTTTGTGAATGCAATAATGATACAGCATCTAATTTATTGTGCCTCGACGACGTGTGCTCGACTGATTGACGCGAGCTCTTACTAAGTTTATGCCAAGTGTATGCTAATGTTATAGATGTTTCAATTCTTATTTTATTATATGTACCGTGTGTATTGGTAACTATATTTTTATAATCAACATGATAAGTAAATTTCATGTCAATAAAAAAACGCTAATTTCAATTATTTTTTTATTTTATTCGTGTAACCCATATTTGTAAACGATTTTAACGAATTTCTTCGAACTTCTCAGATTTCCGGGATCGATTAAAAACCGGGAAACACAAGCACTAGTTTAAACATCAATATGTAAGCGTTTTGTCTGATACGAGGTTCAAATAAATAAAATGGAGTAATTTTCTACTGAAACATTAAATAACCCGAATGAATCGATAAAAAATCCTAAAGCTAGAGTAAAATTACTTAATAAGATTCACCTTTTCATAAAATAAGTTGTAACATTATTTTTATTTTATTCTTCCTTTTTATAATTTTTAAAAGATTTTATATCAACCCTGGATTATAAACAAGCAATTGGTAACCTTATTTTTATTTTTCCTTTCTCTTTAAATAACTTTTAAATTGTTTATTGGAATCCCAGGAAATTCCCGGTATCTTGGAATTTATAATTTTGAATCCCGGAATTGTGAAAGAACCGGGAAATGACAAGCATTAATGCGTGCTTCCCGAACCTTGACACACGTTCAAACCTTGTTGCTGGTAATTTTTTTATGTAAATTTTCTTACCCAACTAATGTTATACATTAATTTATGTTAACACAAATTAAAATACAACATTAGTTTGGCTAATTAAAAACGCTGAAAATGCGATTTTCAGCATTTGTATGACCTCAAACCTTCATACGTGAGTGCATGGTGGAATCTGTCCCTACGTCTCTATAAATGTGTCGATAATAATAAAACAAAACCACTTCTAAACTTCACACTCCACAAGAAACTTACACTATATTATTCAGTAACAGCAAACGAAGTAACTAAACACCAATAAATGAATTATAATAATGCTATATGCATGAAGTAACACTTGAGGCAAAGCGATCAATGACCCCATCCGTAAGAGCATGATTCTGTGAAGCATGCAGGTTCTATAACCCCTACCCCTGCTCTCCCAGTAGATGCATGCACAGACTGATCTCCAGTTCAGTGGATGGTAACTTGGTAGTGGTGGAGGGAGAATGGGGTTGTTCTGTATGAAGCTCCCAGGTGGCACTACTGTCGCCAAAACAGCGGGCTATTTGAATCAAATAACACCCTCTTTCACTCTCCATCATCCCATCATACGACTAGTGTCGCCGCTGGCACATTTTTCAAATATTACAGTTATCTAATTTGGCATTTTGCTACTGACGCAACATACGAAATCATCCAGTTTCTTTATTTTCAATTCGTTTTATTTTATTTATTCTTTTAAGGGAAGTGGCACTTCCCTAGTTTCCATGGATGTCTAGCCACTGATTATTATAGCATATAGTTAAAAAATATCCATTGCCAAGAATTACATAACAAATTTAATGGCCTGTTGATTTCTGTTTAAATTAGAACTTTCTTTTTCATTTCAGGCTTGAGGAGAGAAAGCGGAACTTGATAAATGTGAGTCCAAATCCTGTATCCCTTCAACTATTCTCTCTGTCTGAAATAACCTATGAAAATTTTTAAACATCTACCCCTTTAAAATATTATAATTGTTTTGGTCTTGACCAACCCAGTTTCATATTGCACATAAACTTGCATTGCTAGTCTGGGCTCAGTCAGTTACAGCCTTCAAGCAGAGGTTTTTTGTCTGTGATCTTCAGCCTTGCTTTAGGGTGTCCAATACAGTGAATAAAATTTTGCCAGCCTTTATTGAAAATCACCTTGTTTTCTAATTCAGCCTTAACCTTGTTGATAGATATGAATAAAACAAATTGACTTCCACACACTCACTAAGATAAACTTGAAGTATATGGAGTAAAAGCCCTGTTATCTGGCTGATAATTCAAATATTCCAGTTAACAGAGTGCTGAGTTTTAAATCATAAAATAAATAATATAACTGTTATTTAACATTGATACAATAAATACAAATATAAAATATACAAAGTCTGTTAAAAAGTATGGAGACTGATACTGTAGGAAAGAAAATATTTCACTCACAGGGCTTTTGACTTAATCTCCTTTTAAGTATGCTCCTTCTGCAGCCACACACTTAACCTAAAGTTTCTGCCATTGTTAGAAGCACCTCTGACAATTTGTGGAACCACGAAAAGCCACTCAGTTGCATTTTGTTTTATTGTTTCCATATTATAAAATCTTCTTCCTTTCAGATTTTTTTAGTTGAGGGAAGAGGAAGAAGTCACATGGAGTCATATCAGGCAAATATGGAGGTTGTGACACTTGTAGGTTATGGTGTTTGGCTAAACATTGCCTCATAAGATGTGCTGAATGGGTCGACTTGTTGTCGTTATGAAGCATCCAAGATTTGGACAAACATTTTTCTGATCATTTCCTCTGAACTGTATCATGAAGACATTTTTAAACTTCTAAATAGAAATATTTAGTGATTGTTTGTCCTTGTGATGCATACTCACAGTGCACAACTCCTTCCTGATCAAAGAAAACAATCAGCATCACTTTTGTTTTGCTGCACACTTGCTGCACCTTTTTTGGTTGCGGCGACGAAGGAGATTGCCATTGTGATGATTGCCGCTTTGTTTCTAGATCCTATCCATACACCCATGTTTCATCACCTGTCATTCGATAAAAATTTCTTGTCATCAACTATATTTTAAAACAAACATGCTCATTTCTCTTTGCCCGTCAGTCAAGAGATGGGGTACAAACTTTGCTGAGACGTGTTTCATTCCTAAATCTTTGGATAGAATCAAATTACATGAACCAATAGTAACTCCAACATCATCTGTTATTTCTTGGACAATCAATCTCCTATCACATTGTACTGAATTGTAAACCACTGCAACATTTTCATTATTTCATGTTGTTAAAGAGCATCCAGAATGCTCATTACTTTCGACCTTTTCTAAACCAACAATAACAAAAAAGACTATTGCATGGCTAATACTGTCGTCACTGTTTTAAATAATTCTAATGTTTCACTAGCTATTTTCCTCATTTTCATGCAAAATTTAATGCACATGCTTTGTTTTGAAGGCACTGATATAACAAAAGGAGATGCAAGAACAAACAATCTTACTTCAACTGCTGGCCGCAGAAAACTGAGGGAATGCCATAAGCTGCAAACCTGTCCAGAGGAGTCCCAATATGTCCAGACATATTCAGCAAAACAATGCCCACATCCAATACTTTGTACCACAAATTCTCTTTGTCTCCATTTTTTTAACAGACCTCATATGCATGTACTCACCACATCAACAGAATCCTCTCTATTTATGAGAAGCACTGGGGCATTAAAGGAAAATGCATGGAACTGAAAAATATATTATTGTACAGTACATATAGCAGTTGGGCAGCGCATGGCAGACAACCTTAAATAACACAATATTAAACTTAGAAAGTTAATTACTCTATATCTCCATCAAGATCTTCCTCTTCCACATCAGGTATTGAAGATTTTAATGCTGGGAGAGATTTTTCTGAGGCCTTAGTGGAAGCAATAAATTGCTAATATCTGCTTGCCTAAAAGATTCCTGCCATATATTCAGGAATATGTTATACATTACATGGATTTGCATAAACTCCTGTTTAGGGTAAGAAAAATGTTATTCTGCAAATTTTTTCATAAAGGTTTACAAAGCTTTTGCACCATTAATCCAAAAACCTCTCTGCTCCTCACCCAAATCTACTTCCTCAGAATCAATTTCAGACTTCACAACTTCAATCCACTTTTCAATCTTACTTTCTTGAAGTTTGGTGAATAAATTTGTTGGTGGTGCTCCATCAATACTTCAAGAATTTGTATTAGGCTTTGCTGCTTAGGGCATACATTGAATTCTTCATCGTCTTCATCGGAAGATTCTTCAGCAATCATAATTCTGGGCCATAATTTTCTCCATCCCTTCCTTAAAGTTATAGTCTTCAAAGCATTCCAGGCAAAGGAAACATTAAAAATTACATCTTTTATCTTGTAATGAGAGTGAAAAGCATGGATAGAATTGTCCTTATTGAACTTACTCATGAAATCAGCTCTAAAATGGAACTTGAGATTCTAAATAATTCCCTTATCAATAGGTTGAATCAAGCAGGTGACATTGTTAGGTAGATAACAAGCAAAAATATTACCACATTCAGACACCATGTCATAGTCAAGTGGTCAAGATTGGTACTGATCGAACAACAAGATGGTGACACTAACGGGAAAAATACCTTTCACTCACCCATGCATTTCTCTGAGCTATGTGCTCAACAGGCAAATAACTATCACCCTTGAAAGCTCTGAGGCGATTTCATTTTCCAATAATCAAGAGCTTCACCATGTGTGTGGCTGCTGCATTAGAACACATAAGCACAATAAGTCTTTTTTCTGCTTATGACCAGTAGCACTAGACTCATTTACATCAGATAAGGTTGAATTTGGTGGACATCTCTGAAATAGGCCTGTTTCATCAGCATTGTAAATCTTATTCGTGGTAAAGTTATGCTCCTCAACAAGTTTTCAAATGTGCCTGAGAATTTATCTGCAACTTATTGGTCAGCAGATTTCTTGACCCTTGGCAACACACCCGCGAAATGACGACAAAACTGAATGTCTCTCATGAGATAGTGCGAACACACCTCAGAAATCTTGGCAAAGACCTTAAATAGGGTGTTTGGGTGCCTCACAAACTCTCCAACGAAAATCTTCTCCAACGTGTAGGCTTTGCTGCTCCTCTCCTTGCGCGCCAAACATGCGAACTGTGTCTGGAACGGGTTGTGAATAGAGATTAGAAATGGATTCTTTACGTCAACAACGAACATAAAAAACAATGGCTGAGTTGCAGGCAAAAACTAGTTCTCACCTAGTTCCACACTTGGACTCCATCCATGGAAGATAATGCTCTGCATTTGGTGGGACATGAGAGGAGTGATTTACTTTGAACTCCTGAATCCACATCAGACACTGGCTTCTGACCTGTACTGTCAACAATTGGATTGATTAAACCAGTCTCTTCATCAGAAATGTCTGTCACTAGTCAATAGAAAAGGTGTGCTCCTTCTCCACAACAACACTCATCCCCATGTGCCACGTTTGACTCGACAAAAAATCAGGAACTTAGGATGGGAAGTCCTCCCGCACCCATCATACTCTCCAGATATGGCACCCACAAATTACCATCTGTTCCATTCGCTTCAACAGAATTTGAATTTGAAAATGAAGAGACAGTCAGAGAGGACATCAATTCATTCCTTCGATCAAAACCACCCGAGTTCAAACAGGGAATTGAAAATCTGGTCATGAGATGGGAGGCTATCATAGATAATAATGGAAATTATATCATTGATTAAACTTCATTGCTTTCCAGTGAAATTGTTTTCTTTAGTTTAAAAAAAGGCATTAATTTCTTGACAACCTAATATATACATACATTGCACAAACATTGTCATATATGTAATTGCAGCCAAACTCTATTCCTACTCCTGCCTATCACCCACTTATTGAGCCTAGAAGAAGCACTACTACTACAAAAACAATAAAAATGCAGAAAAATAGTATTAATATATTAATAATCTCATATGGGACATGATAAATAGTTCCACCATACGTAAATGTCAAATACTACATGGATTGGCACTAAAGCATTATTACTGGATGGTTATTGTTGAGTAACATCAGAGGACTTAGGATAGCTGGGCATAAAGCTCAATATATTATAATGTTGCTAGACACTACATATATACCTATCTTTTTGAGGAATATGGCCTATGTCAGTGTTTCCCAAACTAATTTGGCCACAGAACACTTTTGGGCTTGGAATATATTGACGGAACACATATATGCTGGTCCGAGAGGGAGAGGGTTTCACATTGAAAAATAGCCGCACATAATGCTCAAAAGTTGGTTTAAAAGAGTTAGTTTTTATGTCTTTTATTTATTTTATGTCTGGTGGGGTGAGGAAATCCTCATGACCTTGAGATGTCAATTTTCTTGGCATGCAAAATAGTATAAGTATTAATGCAACGGTGAAATAAAAGACAAAGACCTATACAATTTCAAAATTAAAACAATACTGACACTAAAAATTGACTACCTGAAAACCTGTCATCTTACAATACTAAAAAGTAAATGGCAGCAGACATATTGCATCCTGACAACATCAGAACATTTCTCACCATGTTTCTGTGGTTACAAAGTGCATTTGCAGCAATCAGAAATCAAATTTGCAAATTTTTACAATACTGAAGTCCTTTGACTTTCTGCATTGATTCCATGTACCTAATTTCAGATTTATTTAGCAAAAGTCAAAAGACCTCAATTTTGTAAAAATTTGCAAATAGTTTTAAAGATTTATTTTGTACTTTAGAGAGCACTTTTAACTAATCGAAGTTTTTTTAGGCAAAAATATTTTTTGCTGTAATTTTATTTATTTGATGATTTCATCAAAGGTCGTTCCATTACTTTATTTTTAACCACAAATCTCTGATAGTAATTGGTGAGGCCCAAGAACAATTGTAACTCCTTAGCATTTGTTGGATTTGGGAATTCCTATATTGCCTAAATCGTTGTGGGATAATTAACCGTTCAAGACACTACAACAGTGGTTCCCAACCTGGGTTCCACAGCTGTTTTTTAGGGATGCTGTCATAAAACTAGTTTTGTAAATAAATAAACAATTTGAATGTTTTTACAGATAACTAGGGCATTAATTTAATCTCTAATAAATTGATTATGGTGTGATACCAACAAATAGCTATCTCCAAAGGTTTTAATACTTGTTTGTGAAAATATAAAAACATTGCTTGAAGACTGGGGTGCCACAAAATTCTGTTTATCTTTGAAAGGGTGCCGCACCTACAAAAAGGTTGGGATCCACTGCACTATACCCTGCCCTTTAAGAAATGACATGTTAGGATAAACAAGTCCCGATTGATCTCTTAATGGCATACTATCTGATGTGAATAAATCATTATGCTACTCACCCTTTTTTACTGTAATTTTGCTGTTTTTGGATCAAATTAATTTATAATTAAACCCCCTTCCTTTACACTTGACTCTTCACATCAGATTTTAATTTTAAGTTGTTAATCTGTCACGTATGTAAATATAGTCCTGATGTCTTCTAAAGATTAGATTTCTGACATTTTTCAATATATTGTTGTTTTAGGCATATTTAAGTCATTCTACTTCTCCCTTTCTCCCTGCCTCCTCCCTTCTTATCTCTCTTTCCCCTGATTCCTTCTCGTCTCTCTTTTCCCCTTACTCCTCCCTTCTTATCTCCCTTCTCCCGACTCATCCCTTCTTATCTTCCTTTCTCCATTCCCTCACCTCCAACCACTCTCTTCCTCATCTCCTGCTACAATTCATATGTATAACTCCATTGATAGGTCCACTTTCACTCACCCTTTTCTGCTTGTGTGTTTCATCTCTTATTCCATTCCATATTTCCTTCCTTCTCATGTATTTGTTTTTCTTCACCCATTGTTCTTTTTATGTGCTCAGGACACCATTATTCCAGAAGCTGTGCGGTTCTGGGAAAAGGCGCTTATGGTGAGGAAGACAGGGAATGTCATCAGACTCAACCGGTGAGTGAAACAATGGTTGACATCTAATTTCCTCATCCTTGGAATCTGGATTGGTTGGGATGGAAAATGTACACACTCATTTCTATCTCTTAAATCTTTTTCTATCTCCAGTATGTGATGCTGTGAGCACATTGTTCATCATACTTACAGGTACAAGTATCTTATTGACTATGCATTGCTCTGTGAAATGTATTACTTATTTTTTATAACATAAAATAATAGCCCATCTACTAGCTGTGACATGAAGAGAAAGCAAGTTGTATTAACATTAGCACATTACAGTTTTGTTCTGTAATTAATATTTAGTAAACTTATTTTGTTAAAAACTAAAATACAATAAAATAAATGTTAAAGTATTAAAGATTGTGTTAACTAGGCATCATTCTGGAATGGTCTTCACTAAAAAGAACACTGTTAGCTTACATTCTATGCATGGGCATGCAACTGACATCTCTGTGGTCCCAAACATGCCAGATAAAAAGAATTTTAATCGAGTGAGAATACTTATTGCAAAAGTCTGAGATAATCTCAGGATTGTTTGGTTGTAAATAACAGGTGCTTGGGCAGCATACAGTTGCAGATCTGTTAATTGTGTTAAGTTATCCATACCATATGGTTAATAAGAATTGCTATGCAGACTTTATGTAGATGATATTCCTGATGTTTGCAGATACATATTTAGAAAACAGTTGGGATATGCATATTTGTCATCTATATGAAATCATTGTTGCCAAACATTTCTTAAACATATTTTTATGCATAACCTTCTAAAAGCATGAGTTAACAAAATGGTTTTTATAATTTAATATTTGTGGTAAGACAAAGTAAGAATGATTTTAAACAAATGCTTTCATTATTTCATATATGAAATGAATTGAATGTTTTTGTTGTTTATGAGGCAGGCGATGTGTTGGTGATCGAGTGTTCTACCGGAGGAAAGCTACACACTGTGTGGAGGCCTGCGAAGCAATCACAACTTGTGGAGAAGTACATGTGCCAGAGGAACACCTGGATGTAAGTGTTTTCATTCAATCCACTGCTCCCTAATCAGGGTTTTTTCATCTCTGGGTGGAAGGCCCAGAAAGTTGTACCTTACAGACATGGCTTAATAATGTTTCTTGAATAAGTTCAGCAACTTCATCCATAACATTGTAAAGTATTCTTTTACTTTCTCACGTATGAAATACATAGAATAAGTGTACAGATCATGAGGAAATTCTACATCTAGATTTTGATGAATATTCATGTTCTTGGTGCCCCTGAACCATTAAATGTGTTTTCTAGGTGGTCTCATAAGACTACTTTCCATTTTTTGGAAAGTGGCTAAAAAATCGCGAGCACAACATACCTAATTAATTGTTTCCTGTGCTATGTGTTCCAATAACTTAGGAAAGAAAAATGTTTTAAACATATCCCTGCCTTTCCCCCTCCCTCCTTCCCCTCCCCCTCCTCCCCTCTCCCTCCCCTCCTCCCCCTCCCTTCCCATCCTCCTCCCTCTCCTCTTCTCTCCTTCTCCCTCCCCCTCCATTCACCCTCTCTCCACCTCTTCCCTTTTCCTGCAGTAAATTAGCTCTGTCTCCTTTGTTCTGAAGGTGTGTCGCACTTGCAATGAGGTGGGCCGAAATTGCCGGGAAAGAGGTCCAGATGGGGTTGCTGGTAGTTCCACTCGTGAGGATGGGACGTCAGATCATGTGATTGGGGGCAAAGGGCAGGGTGTGCCCGGAGCAGACTTTGTATTATATGTCTCTGCAGTCGAAACGGAAAGATGTAGCTGGGGGTCGACAGTGGCATATGCTGCCCACTGTCAGCAGGAGGCTGCCTTGGACAGGTGAGCATTGCTGCTAAATTGCATCATTTGCATCTTGTTACATATAAAATGAACTTCTAACTAAACCAGTTGGTGAGACAAGCCAGCTCCTAAATTGTTTCATTACAAAATAAATAAAGTCTTGCCTTGTTTAAATTTCATTGAATATAAAGTACAACTTCAGTATTATCACAAATAGATCAGGAACTAAATAGCTGCTGGTAATTTAAGAATTATTATTAATACAAAATATTAAATTAAATATAAATTACACTACTTTCAAAGTTACTATTATTACCAACTTATATATTAACTTCGCCAGTTATATATACTGTATATCAGGAGTCTATATATAATGATACTCAGCATAACATGCAGTTTGAAGATAAAATTTTTAGGTCATAAAGTAGGGGTGCGTGCTATACACAGGTAACACTTCTGTGCAGTTAAAATAAAAAATTAAAGTACCTATCTCACACCAGATTCTCGCTTTTTGAGTAAGTAGAGGGGAAAACCATGCTAATTATAAACAGCTGAAACTGTCAATGGCTCATAGGGTTCTGTATTCTTTTTCATAAATCAAAGGCGCAAGTTTACTTTTGTATCATAGTTCCAGAAACATGTTTCTAAGCATAACACAATATTGCAAATGACATATTGCATCCTCACGGTTCATTGTCATCCATTTTCTAAATTCATCGCAAAATCGTTTTTAGAGTCAGTTCTTCATATTGATTCCTTATCAGCATCAGGAAAGATTTGAAAAATTTACTAATAAATAATGAATTTACATAAAGATAAGATGAATAACATCTATCATAAGGTTAGGGATGGACAATGGACATACCATGTGAAAGATAAATAAAAAATACCCACTTCCTCGGAAAATAAGGTTATTTTTTTTAAATAAAGACATTTATTTATCACAATTTATTATTTTTACACATATTCAATGTGATATTTGAGGCTGCATTTTATTAGCAAGGTTATTAATATCTACTTCAATGCTTGTGACACACCACCTTATAATCTTATGCAAATGATCATCTGAAAGTCTTGTCCTACACTTGGACTTGATTATTTTCATTTTTGAGAATGTTGATTCACAAATATATGTGCTACCGAAAATAGAGAACATGCCCACTGCAAATGTCTTTAGGTTCACAAATGTGTCTGGTAGTCCTGAATAAAACTTCAAAAGGCTATCTTCTTTGTAAGTGTCTCTCAAAGCATCAGTAGCTTGCAGATCGATTAATTCCATCTGATACATTGCATATGAGTCCTCTGGTGCTACTTCAAATGGATTCTGAAACATTCTTATTTCCTTCGCATGTTTGTGAAAATCCCCAAATCTGTTCTTGAATTCTTCTTGCAGGAGTCTCAGCGCTTCTGTGCATCTTCCTAGAGTTGATTAATAAACCATTTTTCTGCCAGAATTTAGTTCTTTACAGCAAGAGAAATGCGAAAAATTGCCTTCATTAAACTGTTTCACCAAAATTTTTAACTTCCCCTCAAATGCTTTCACCTCAGCATATATGTCTGACACAAGCTTTCCTTTTCCCTGTAATCTTAAATTCAAGTTATTCAAATGATCTGTGATATCAGTTAAAAAAGCTAAAGTCCAAACCCAGTTTGGGTCAGAAAGTTCTTCTTGAGATCTTCCTTTTTCGGTGAGAAAAATATCAATTTCATGCCAAAGAGCAAAATATCGTTTAAGAACTTGTCCTCTGCTAAGCCACCTAACTTCTGCATGATACAGCACATCCTCATATTCTGCGTTTAATTCTGAGAGAAAACTTTTAAACTGCCGGTGAGTTAATCCATAACGCCTGATGAAATTAACGCTTGATACAACAATATTCATTACATCTTTGAATTTTACAATCTTACTACATAAAGCCTGTTGGTGGATGATGCAGTGAAGTTAAATAGGAATGGCAGCATTAGCTTTCACTACTTCTTCGTTAATTCGAGCAACTACCCCTGATTTGTTCCCTATCATATTTCTTGAGCCATCTGTCGTCACACTTTTTAGTTTATCCCAACTCAGATTAAGATTTCTTAAAGTTTCGGATACTTTCAAAAATATATTTTCTGCAGTTGTAGTGTCTTTCATACTATGGAGTGCACACAACTCCTCCGTAACCACAAAATTCGAATCTACAGCCCTATTAAAAATTAGTAGTTGAGCAGTATCTGTTATGTCAAGACTCTCGTCAAGAGCTAAAGAGAAGTATTGAAATTCCTTTGCTCTTTGAGTTAATGTAGCATAAAGATCTTCTCCCAAAACCTCCAAATGTCTTGTAATCGTAGATGAGGATAAACTCACATTTTCAATAAAATGTAAATTCTCAGGACACACTTCCTTCATTGCGTTTAACATGCAATTCTTTACAAATTCCCCGTCAGTGAACGGTCTCCCGTTCTCACAAATATATTTAGCCACTTGGTAACTGGCACGCACAGCTGACATGTTTTCTTTTGCATTTTTTTTTTAAATGTTTGCTGCTGATTCAAAGATTTTCTCAGTGAATTTAACTTGTTCAGTCGTACGTCTGCATGAAACAATGAGTACTCCTTATGACGAGATTCTTAGTGTCTCTTAATATTGAACAGTTTAAAACTATTAATAGTTTCATGGCATATCAGACAAAGTGCTTTATCATTGTGTAAAACAAAAAAATATTCATTTGTCCAACGATCATTAAATTTACGGCCTTCGTCTACTATTTTTCGCTTTTTTGTTGTCATCTTATCTAATGATGCCATCATTTTAAAGGGTGCTTTGTTTCACAATTGTTTGTTTAAAGTAGTCTGAAAATAAATAAAACACTATTGTGTATTTCTTTAATAAAATAATTTGGTTATGGTAAAGGAATTAAGGGTGGAAGTTCGAATCCAGGCAAGAATTTTTTAGATAAAAGTAGGGCTACAAATAGTTGTTGTTTAGTTTAAGTTATAAGATATTTAATGTCACCAAAGGTAAACCATTAGGTATTCCCGTATTTTAGTGTCCCTTATTATTCTCATACTCGCCGTGTAGCAACCCCGTTCCTTTCAAAAGAGTATTGTAATTAAACAGAGAATTGAAATAACAAAATTTCAAATCAAAACAGCAATATACATTTCAGTAATTAGACAATAATAATCACATTTCATTAACAATAAAAAGAATAATATTAGAATAATTTATATTAAAATAGAGTAGGTTTATTATGAGAATAATAAGGGACTCTATTTTAATATAAATTATTTTACTATTATCAATTAATAATTAATTAAGATGAAAATTAAGAAGTTAATTAAGAAGTCTATTTATTTGCATAATTTATTTCCGAAAAAAGATTTACTAATCCTTCTTTTTTGAAGAAATGTTTTTCCGTATTCGAACTTTCCCCCCATTCCTTCACTATTACTAATAATTTAATTTATTATAACGTAAAAAATAATATAAACACCTTGCTTAAAATCTGTTCCGATTTTTCCGAGTTCGACGCATGTGCGCAAATACGCACGATGTGGAAAGGTTTTTTCAACGACGCACTTGATCAAACGTCGACAAGTCACTCATACCAAGACACAAGAAACTAAGAAAGTATTCAAGCCTGCAAGTTACCTCTAACAAATGTTTTAATAGCCACTGGCTGGAGACGGTGGGATATAACTGCCATTGCCATTTTATATATAATGTAATACATAGATTAGCCTGGAATACAATGTTACACTGGCGTTGAAAGCAGACGCCAATCTGAATTCGCTTTTCATATTAGCTATGAATACAATGTGTCAATTTCGTTGAGAGTAGATTCCAATCAGAATTTGCTTTTTTTCATCCCAGCTATCCATCGTCAAGAAAGAAACGTGTATAAAACGTTTAAAAAAGAATTAGTTTTTGGGAAGCAAGGGCTGCACAGAATTGGTTCAGGGCTGCATGCAGCCCGTGGGCCGCGGGTTGGGGACCCCTGCTGTAGTCCATAGGCTGCTGGCCACTGGCCTACTACATAAAGACCTTTCAATTGAATCATAATAAAACTTTGTCATAATTTCTCACTTTCTCAGCTATAGGATTTTTATCAATCAAAATAGGTTTTAGCTGTTGGCAAGTTATGTTGTAGTCTGCTAGTCAAAATACCACCAGCATCTGTTAGTGTTATATACCTTTCATTATGGTATTGGTATTAAGAAGGTAAGTTGATGCAGCCCTTTAAATGCTGGCCTGCATTATGACTCTTTCCTTCTTTTCAGTTGGCTGTTTAAAGCTACAGTTCTTATCTTGTTAGTTTTTAAGATCCTTCTATTTATTTGAGTAGTTTCATATGAAATGCTTTCAACTAAAATTCTCCTAACATTCCTTTGTTTATTTCTCCAGGCCTATTGCAGGATTTGCCAACCTATGCCCAAGTAGTCTGGTGGTTGATGATGAAAGAAATGGTGGTGAAAGTTTGAAAGGGAAGTCAGTACAAAATAAGGGAGCAGGTAAAAGGTGAGCATACCTCCTTCCCTTTCCCCTCCTCCTTTCCTCTTCTACCCTCCCATTCCCCCACCTCCCTTTTTCCCTCCTCCCTTTATCTCTCCTCCCTTTATCCCTCTTCCCTTCCCTCTCCTACCTTTCCCCCTCCTCCTTTCTCTCCTCCTTCCTTCATCCCTCCCTTTCCCCCTCCTCCCATTCCTCCACCTCCCTTTTTCCCTCCTTCCTTTCCTCCTCCTCCCTTTATCCCTCCTCCATTTATTCCCCCTCCCTTTATCTCTCCTTCCTTTATCCCTCCTACCTTCTCCTCCCTTCCCTCTCCTCCTTTCCCTCCTATCTTTCTCCCTCCTCCCTTCCCTTTCTTTTCTTTATCCCTCCTCTCTTCCCTCTCCTCTCTTCCCTCTCCTCCTTTCTCTCTCCTCCCTTCTCTCCTCCCTTCTCTCCTCCCTTCTCTCTTCCCTTCTCTCTTCCCTTCTCTCTTCCCTTCTCTACTCCCTTCTCTCTTCCCTTCTCTCTTCCCTTCTCTACTCCCTTCTCTCTTCCCTTCTCTCTTCCCTTCTCTCCTCCCTTCTCTCTTCCCTTCTCTCTTCCCTTCTCTCTTCCCTTCTCTCTTCCCTTCTCTCCTCCCTTCCTTCTCTTCCCTACCCTCTTCCTCCCTTTCCCCCTCCTCCCTTCCCCCCTCCTCCCTTCTCTTCCCCCCCTCCTCCCTTCTCTTCCCTATCCCCCTCCTCCCTTTCCCCCTCCTACATTTCCCCCTCCTCCCTTCTCTTCCCTATCCCCCTCCTCCCTTTCCTCCCTTCTCTTCCCTATCCCCCTCCTCCCTTTCCCCCTCCTACATTTCCCCCTCCTACATTTCCCCCTCCTCCCTTCTCTTCCCTATCCCCCTCCTCCCTTTCCTCCTCCTACATTTCCCCCTCCCTTCCTTCTCTTCCCTATCCCCCTCCTCCCTTTACCCCTCCCAATTCTCCTCTCCCCATTATCTCATCCATCTGATTCCTACTCTGGCATTGTCCTTCCTTAAACCCACTCTCAGTATTCATCTGTTTTGTCTGTCTTCCTCTTATATAATCCTTGGCAAATGAAATAGTAGAGTCCGTGTGGGACCAAACATGTCATATGATAGGATTCTAAAAGGAAATAATACATCTTTTTTATAAACTGCCTGCTATTAAGAAGTCCATTTTGTTATAGAGATTTTTGCAAAAAACTGTATTTACCTGAATCCAAGACAAGGTTTTTTAACAATTGTGCCTTCTGAAATTTTTCATTGCAAACTTACTATCCAAATTTCAATTATTATAGTATTAATTTTTATAAATATCTTTTTAAAAAGTTTTTTCAAACTAAAATAAAAATTTGCTACTAACCATTTCAATGAATGAACGAACTATGACTATATTTAGGCTTATCATACATCCCAGTTTGACCAGGTGTGGTGTTCTTGTTCTGGCTAGTTTTTTTTCTATCTCAGAAAATAAACATGAGTCAAAGTAAGGGCTGGTTGTAGATATGTACTACTGCACTCAGGCTGAGGCTTCTAATGTACGGCCTTCGGATTGCTCATACTATTTTTATTTGATCATCAGTTTGCCTATCTGTAGGATAGTGTTGTTAATCTAGTAAAATCTCTATATAAGCTACCCAGAAAAGTTTTTAGAAAACAAAATTTGGAAGGATATTTAACCTTTTAAAGGGTTTTTATTTTTATGATGATTTTATTGATTTATCATATTTGACAAATTGATATAATTATTTAATAGCGATAAAAATCAGTTTAAGCTATGTTGAGTTATTTATATCACATTAATATTCATGTAACAAACAAAAATAATAAAAGATTATGTCCTGGTTTTTCATTTACAGAAATCGTTTTGTCCCAGTTTTTCCCCTGAATATATGGTAATCCTACCTATACTGTACAAATTATACTCCAAATACATACAAATGATGTGTTCTTTAACAAATTTTATTTTTGAACGATGACATTCATTGAACAATCAGTCAACAAATGAATCCCAAAAGTGAACTAAACTTCTCTATTAGCTAATAGCATTTCGTGGAAGTCAAAACAAATGAGCGTAATTCATCAGAATTCTCCCAGCCAAAAGTTTTTAACCATAAATTCTCTAATTGTGATTTTATCTTAAATTCATTTTAAGTATTTCATCCTCAACTTTAAAATGGCTGATCATGTAGAGATAAGAGCTACTGCAGCAAAGGGAAAGATATCAAAAGGAATTATGAGTATGTAGTTATTATGCCAATTTTAAACTGATAGTGATAAAGTAGTCAGAAAAACTAATAACTGTGAAGTCAGTGGAAAATACAATGTCACTGAAGCAAATATGTGTAGATGAAAACTCTTAAAACAGGAACTTGAATGTGCTAAATCGAGTCAGAAATCACTCAGTGGTCCCTTTCATGATGTAGAAAAACAAGTACATAGTCAAGTTTTTGCATACACAGAGACAGTGCCAAATGCCAGTTTCATTTGAAACAATTAAATTGAAAGGACAAGAAATTGCATGTGGAGTCAAAATCCCATGACAGAAATTTATGGTCAGTAATGGTTAATGCATGCGAATGATGTGACGAAATGATTTTTCCTTATGCTGTAGATCTTTACTGCCTGCGGACTTCAGGGAGAAACTTCTTGCCTATCAAAAACATGCAATAGGGCAGATAAAAACCAACAGTTACCTTTTGAGTTAAATAGGCAATACTGATGAAACCAGTTTTCTTCAACATGCTATCTAATTACATTGTCAATCAAAATGGTGCAAAATCTGTGATTATAAGAATGACAGGTAACGAAGAAGTGCGATTTGTGGTAATGTTGGCTGTTTTAGCAGATGGAACAAAATTACCGCCACATTTCATCCCGAAACAAAAATCAATGCCAAGGAAGAAATGCCTACTGAAATAATAGCTAGATGTCATAAAAATGGATCTACGACAGTTGGGTGTTGCCAGTTCAGCTCGGGACAGTTTGGCACAGGACAAAAACTCAACCCAACCAAAAATAGCTGTCAAAATACACTTAACATCTTTTTATTTCTTAGTTGCTTATTTTCATGAAGTTTAAAATAGTCTTCTAGATTTTCCATTTCAGAAATAGGTATATTTTTTTTAGTTTTGTTTTTTCTTGCAGAAAACATGCCATTCCCCTTGAAAATGGATGGATGTCAAAAGAACTTATGAGAGATTAGTTACACATTGTCTGGAATAGAAGACCAGGAGCAATATTAAGAAAAAGAGGGATGCTTGTTGCATTCAAAGAGCACATAACTCCTGAAGTTAAAGATTCAATTTAGGCAATGAATACTGACCTTGCCATAATATCCAGAGGAATCATATCACAGCTTCAAGTATCATAAGTGATGTTGCTATCAACAAGCCTTATGAATATATTTTAAGGGTTTAAATTCTGAGTGGTTAATGGCCTATAATATTTTTTAAAAATTATTGGATCCAATAAAAATTTCTGCTACTTCTGAAGATTTTTTAAAATTTTTGCAGGAATAACATGTAATGAGGTCATAAAATCTTTTTTCTGTTTTGACAGTCTACTAAAAGGGAGATCTTCTTGGATTCTGGTAAACACAGTACTATTAATTTCATTTTATTAATGTCTCTATTGGGAGTAATTCATGCTTTAATGCACATAACTTTCTCCTCTGCTGCAGCCTGATGTTTCCGCATTATCCCTCAGAGTAACCGATTCGCCGGCAAGAGACCACCGTCTCCAGGTGTCCACTGTAAAGCACGAGATACTGCATGCCCTCGGATTTTCAGTGTCCCTCTTTGCCTTCTTCAGAGATGATCATGGGGTGCCACTTACACCAAGGTCGGAGCATGGATGGCCACCCTTAAATGAAAAGTAAACAAAGTTGTTATCTCTCTTTCTCTCTCTTGTAGTTTGGATGAATTCATTATCTGTTATCTTATGCACAACTTTGCAACAAGTGATATTCATAACCTAAAAATGAAAACATTTATAACCTTAACATGTTCACTGCCTTTGATGCACCAGTGTGTTAACATGTTGCATATGGGGCATTTAAATGCCTCCATATAACCTGTTCCGGGTGAATTAAAGGCACTCAATTTAAAATGTAGTTGGATTACATAAATTTTTAGAACTTATTTATTTAAATTTCAAGTTGAAATCTTTAATAAATACTCACCAATGATGTTAACACTTTTTTCTGGTGTGATAATGCAGGAAGCATTTTCTCTTGTGCAATGGAACACCACAGAATGAGCAAACATACCGCGTCTCTTTCCTCTTGTTGTTTGCTGCGCACACTTTGTAAGCCCTGGAAGGATATTTTTTCTTCCCCTTTCCTGCAATCGGCTCTAGATGATGTATGCTCAAGCTGTCTGAAAGTCTGTTTGGGTGAACCTTTTTCGCAGCGTGCTTAGTAGGCTTTACAATCTCTTCAACCTCATCACTCGAAGACTTACCCAGTTCTTCCCTACTACTCGCCCAATGTTTTGCAATCTCAAGTAAAAAATTTTTTAATCTAATTTTACTTGAGTTTTTCAAAGTTTTATACACTCTAAATAAATTGAAAAGAACACAATTTATTAGCCATAACACAACCTTTTTGGACTATTTAATTGTTTTCCTCAAGATTATATAATAGGACAAATACATGTCTGCCCTATCTACTCCTTTCATACACTGATTGTATCTTACAATGCACGTAGGCTTCTTCACTGGCAGTCCTGTGATTCTGTTCTTCTTTTTGGTATTACTCATATTAGCATTGTGAATCGTACTGATCATCCTAACCTCCCTTTTGTCCTTCCAAATGAGAAGTAAAACTTGACCTTTACAATAATAAGTGAATTCTCCCTTTTTCAATTTTTTTGTCTCGTCCTTCAATGAGACAGGAAGGCCCCTATTCGATCTAATTGTCCCACAAACTCTTGTTTTCTGTTTAATTGGATTTTCTGCTTTTTTAACGCTATTGTAGTAGTTATCCTGATATATGTGATGCCACAGATTTGATACTGGTTTCAAAATTGAGAAAATAGTGTCCTCTAATTTTCTCCCTTCTGCCGCGTATATTTCCAAATTTGCAATACAGCCTGAATCACTTTCACATGCCATGCGAACAAGTAAGCCATATTTCACTATTTTTGCAGGGTTATACATCCTAAATTTGAGACTTCCCCTCCAAGGTATCACCGCTTCATCAAGGGATAATTCCTGTTTTGGTTTATATACATTTTGAAAATTTTCAATGAAGTAATCAACACGGGCCTTATTTTGTCTGTCGCGTCTGACAAAAAATCATTATTGTTGAAATGCCATGATCTCCATATCTCTTCAAACCTGTCTCTACTCATTATTTTTCCAAAAATGGCAGTCTCAATGAAAGGATCAGTGCTCCAATACTCTTTTAGGGTATCTTTCCTTACTTGGCCCATAAGGGTTGTTACAGAAAGCAACTTTTTCATTTCAGGAATTGTAATGTTCGACCACTTCTTTGATTTGGGGGAATATTTGTATTTATCTATATTTTGACTGTTATATAGGTTAGATTCATAACATAGAATTTTGGACAAGTTATCACCAAAAAAAAGTTTTACAGCATCAGGGAGGCTTTCACAGTTTTCTGGTAAATGTTTTACTCCAGGCAGACAAAAGTTCCTCCAAATTTATTTCCGTATCGTTTTTTCTCCAAACCATATCACCCGCGCTAGCTAAATTTTCCTCAACTTTACTTATTTCATATTCACTGTCACTAATTATACAATGGGCTTTTCTTTTTCTCACTGAATAAAACACTATCACCACTTTCTTTCCCACTACTGTAAATTTCTCCATTGTCCTCACTCGGTACATCTGACAAATCGTCTGTATATAAATCATCCAATGTTTCATCTTTATATATCTCTCTAGGTCCCGCCATGGGTAGTGTATAGAACATAGATTTATAAGAAAAATTAATACCTACTATTGTGTAAGATAATTCTACCACAATTTTTAGATATACTATGTCTTCACTATGGCATATGATATAAAGTCACACATGATAACACCACACACACAAAACATCCAAATGCTGAACCAGCTATTCCAAAACTAATAATTTCTGCCGATCCATCTCTTCTCATCATTACTGTTGACAAACTCCTGACCCTGAGGTAGTAAATGACGCAATCTACTTTCTATGTCATAGAAGATTAAACAGACTCCATCAAGTAAACAAGATTCAAAAATGCAAGAGTGCATTTTTGTCCCAATGCTGCAGCTCAGAATGTTAGACGAAATGAAAATAATTTATTAAGATTTAATGGATATGAGAAATTCTACAAAAACCTTTCATTACATGCATACAACCTTTATAATTGAATATGGTTGAAAAAACATGAAATATCGGAGTTAAAAAAAGACAAAGGAGAAAAGAAATGACGTGAACCAAGAAACGGAAATTTCCATGACCTGTACGCTACCGTTAGCACAAAAAAAAACAGAAATCTCTGTGATCCATATGCAACGTATTAAGCTAAGCGACTGTGGCGGACCAGCAATGCACATGTACTTCACAAATGTATGAGATTCATTATACCGTTTGATCCGTTGGCTTTATGCTGAGGGATAAATCCCTAAGAAATGCACTCAGTGAAAGTCTAGACCTCAAGTGAGCAGATTTTCTTTTTATTGCTTTTGATCCCAGTTTTACTCGTAGTCTTTGAGTGAGATTTTAAAATGTTATATACTTTTTATGTTATTTTGATTATTTTTGGAAAATTTTGCATCTTACTTTTTAAAATGGATACTAGTTATAACTTTCTATTCTTTTTTCTCACTTTTTAGAATTTTTCAGGTAATTTTGAAAAAAATAGAAAGATTTTTTTTGGAGTGGGATTAGTTAGGAAGTTGTTTAGTGTGTTATTTTTATAGTGAATTCATAATATTGACTAAAACCCTCATTTTAAGGTGATTTCAAATAAGAAAACTAAAATTACAAATTTGGCTCCTGTGGAAATATCACCAATATTTGGAAGGCAGCAAATGTGTTAAAGACAAAATAATTTATTACAGATGATTTTGCTTAGTACTTGCATTATGAGGCTTTAAGAAAGATGGTAGTTTTTGCTAACTAAACACATTTATGATCATATGTAACTTGTTTTGGTATCCACCTGTGATAAGCCTTGTGAAAGTCCAGAGTAGCATGGAGTATTTAATGTATAGGAGTGATACCAATGCCTTATTCTGCTGAGATGGCTTCAATAGTAACATTCTAGTTTTCCCATGTCATGGCATTAACCTTACCAACATTAATGAAAAGTGGAGAAACCTCCTACTAACTATAAAAGTAATGAAAAGGAAGTACTCACTTTTGGTTTAGGAGAAATTACTCCACTCCAGGAACTGAACACTCGTGCATTCTCACACACTCCGGATTTAGGGGAAACTACACCATGTCAGGAATCCTTTTCTCTTACGCACAAATAGATCTTTTCATAACAATGAAAAATAATCGTTCAAAACACGATATATTCTGAATACCACACACATGAACAAATTTATTCTGAATGATCCACAGCACTGCCAAAGCCAAAAAATAGCAGCATACAATTCTCTTCTTTACAGTTTGCTCCATGTGCCACTCATTAAAAAAACCACTATAAGAAGTGATTTCCCAGTAAACTTGTAGATAATTTAGTAAGGAAACACAGACATAAATTAAATCTTCAGAGTTCAACAAATTTCCATCATCCCCAAAAAAGAAAAATGCGTAAACTACATAAATGAGAAGGAGAGCATCACTTTGTAAAATATATTCTTATTTATTCAAGAGAACCAAAAATGACCAGTTTCAGTTATGATCTAGTCATCATCAAGTATGGAAGCAAGGAGCAACACAAATATATATGGAAAAGGAGAGGTGTGGGAGAGTAAAGTACAGAAGGGACCAATGAATGGACAGGGCGAGGAGGAGGGAAAGGTTAAGTTGAGGTATGAGGGGAGGGGCGGTGATTCAGAAGAAACAAAGTATGCAGAGGGGAGTGAGTGAGGAGAATTAGTTTGTTGACGAGATGTAGTGTTTTCATTACTATGTAACAAAATATCTAACTTTAAATTTAGTCTGGGATCTTTGCTTTCAAAACGAATGACTTCTGGGAGAAAGTTGGAGGAATGGTTATTTTCGAGCAGGTGTTAGGCAAAGTGGGATTTAAACGAGCATAGTAGAAAAGATTATTTGTGTTCTGCAACTCTAGTGTGGAAATTTCTCCCTGTTTGCCCTATGTAAACGGCGTGATAGTGGTTGCAAGTAGGTTTGTAGAACCCTCTCCTAAATAGTATATCATGCTTGTCATTGATGTTAGTTACAATTTTCCTTAAATTGGTATGAGTGTAGAAAGCTGGACACAATTTGTTTCTAGGGATGATGTTAGCAATAAACTGGGAAATGTGGTGGATATAGGGTTTGTTATCAGGTGGCGGAGCTTTGAAGATGTGTTCTAGTTTTAATTTTCTCTGCTTCCTACGAAAGAGTATGTTTATTAGTGTGTGAAAAACTGTTGGCTCTGGCTATCTGTTTTATGACAACTAGTTCTTTGTTGAATTCTGCCTGTGAGAGAGGGATGTGGGTTAACCAGTGTATTAGGGTGTGATAGGCAGTGTGTTTATGTGGAGTGGGGTGGAAAGATGAGGAGTGAATAGTGTGATCATTATAAGTGGGTTTCCTGAAAATGGCAAATTGTAAGCTATGTCTATGTGTACATAGACAGACATTGCAGTTAAACATACAGGCAATTCTTGCATAATGAGCTTGACTTATTCCACAGAATAATGTTGTTGTTTGAAAATCAAAGCAGGAAGGCTGAGGCTACATGGTTCACAGACATTTGGTTCAAAGACATTTCATCCATGGACATTTCATGTAATGGGTATTTCATCCAATAGCTATTTCACCTAAAGACATTTTGTCCAATGGATATGTCATCCGAAGACAATTCATGCAATGGATATTTCATCCAACAACATTTTGTCCAAAGGAATATTCGTCCATAAGTTACTTCGTCCAACGACATTTCCGTTCAGATTTATTTTCTAGAAAATAAGGTAAAGTAAGGCTGGAAATGTCATGTAGATTAAAAATATGTAGGGAATAACAACATAAAGGCATTGGGAGGGTAGTGGGAGGACAGGGAAGGGAGGCAATATGGGAGTCTACTGACTTGGAATTTAATAGAGATTACAAGAATGCATAAATAACAACCGAAAACAATTGGAGAGCATGAAGAGGAAAGGGGGGAGGGGAGGTAGAGGAAATCTTCTGCAAATATAAGCAATATAGGTGTCTATCAATTCGGAACTTGATAGAGATTATAAGAATACATAAAAAACAATCTACAGATAACGGGAGAGTAGGGGGGAGAACAGGGGTGGGTGGGCTAAAGAAATCATCCACAAACATAGGCAATATGAGTATTTATCAATTCAGAATCTAATATAGATTTTAAATATGCATAAATAAAAATAAAAAGATATGGCAGGGTAGAGGGGAGGACAGGGAGGGGAGCACAAGTTATCTTTGTTAAATACAGTAAATCCTTATTAACACAAACTCCAAGGGAGAATCAAATCTTGTGTTCATGCTAACAGAGTTTGTGATAACCAAATTATATATGAAAAATTGAATAAAATATTACAATTTTCTGCTTAAATATATGTACACACATATAACCTGTTCGTGTTAAATACATTATTATTAATAACACCACAAATGCATGATTTAGACTGATATTCAAATTAACATAACATCAAATTTGATGTGAATGATAGATCTCAAGTATCTGCAACATTATCATGTTCACATTGAATTTAAATGTTTTATGTATTAACTTGCTTTTATTATATCTAAATCATGTAGGCTTTTGCTTTTCATTGTTGACTCCTCAGATGATCAATCCTCTCTCTAATTTTCTCAATTGTGGACAATGTCAATTTTGTAATTTTATATTTTCCTGTAATTCTTGTTTTAGAAAAATACCATGTTCCAATACCTGTAGTATTTTCATTTTTGTTGCCAGTTTAATTGAAGTTTGGTTTCTTCTGTAGCTTATACTATCCATTTATATGGTTGAATGTTTACACACAAAAAATTAGCATAAGAAATGCAAATACCTATGTTAACACAATGAAAGCATCTGCATTTGCAACGTCTTCCCCTATTTAAGGCAGTTGTGAAAGATGAAAAACGACTGAAGGGTCAAGATAGGTAGAGCCAGGAATGAAGACAGTTGCTGAATCAATGTTCTTAGAATCCTATGGTATGCTTGTATTAAACTTTTTACACAAACAACCCCTCTACATGCCGGAAATAAAGTCTTATGGCTCCATAATACTTTTGACTAAACACAAGTGCTCGTGTTAACTGATTACTTGAGTTCTTGGTTCAAAAATGTTGTTTTAAGTTCGTCTTAAGTGAATTTCATGTTAACCAACCAACTCACATACGTTAATCCATATATTCAGTGCCGGAGAAAATATTTGTTCGTGTAAACTGAGTGTTCGTGTTAACGATGGTTTACTGTATAGGCAACATGGATTTCTATCAACTCAGAATTTAATAGCGATTAAAAAAATGCATAAATGAGTACTTAAAGACAATGGGAGAGCAAGGAGAGGATGAGGGTTGGTGAGAAGACTATAATTTATCTACATCAACTGCCGGTCTACGGTCCAGCATTGGCCGGTCCGTGATATTCCATTTTTCTCATAAAAGTTTTATTGTGGACAGCAGAGGTTAACGAAAGACTTGTGTCTGTCAAAGTGTAACATTATAAAATGTTTGGTAGTTTAAAATTGATAGTACCGGTCCTTGGTGGATTATTCAGATAATACACAGGTTTGCTGTAAACTTTCTGTTATTATACTGGTCCTCAATGAAATATCCATTGGACAAAATGTCTGTGAATGAAATATCCATTGGACAAAATGTCCATGGATGAAATAAACATTGGATGAAATGTCATTGGACAAAATATCTACTGGATGAATCGTCTTTGGACAAAATGTCCTGGGACTAAATGTCGTTGGATGAAATGTCGGATGAAATATCTTTGGACAAAATATTGGACGAAATGTCCTGGAAGTGACTACATATCGTGAATGATATGCATAATGACTGGCCCCAGCATCTCCACTGCAAATTGAGCTCGCCGCAAGAGTGGAAAAGTCACAATATTGTGCTGTCGTAGCTGTATGTGTTGAGTGACTGTCGTTATATGAGGGATGTCTGTAAATCAAATAGTAATCGAGGGAATCAATGATCATGTCATCAGTGCCAACCCAAGCTCAGAAATTGGAGGGCACTAAAATGAAAAATTATTAAAAGTTAGAAAGACTAAAAATTTCTTTTTTTATCTCTTTTTAAACATACAATATCATACCAGCTGCTACTGATACAATAGGGACATTTTTTTTGTTATGCCTCTTGAAATATTGCTAATAACAATTATATAGAAAAGGAAGACTGCTAGTATGTCCTAGGAAGGCATAGGATATAGAAAATGTAACCAAGATGTTGCATAGTTTGTTTAGGAATTATTTTCTAAAATCAAAACATGAAATTTTTTTTCCTAATTTAGTTCTCCGAGTAGTTGGATTTTGGGAGAGATTTGACAACTTGTGTTATTTGTTGTCCTGCAGTCTGTCCCTTTAATTTATGTACATGCAAACTTTTGTTTTTTTATATATTTTGTCTGTTCTTCATTACAAACAAGAAAATACAAAAATTAACACTTTAATACTTACATCAATCAATAACTGGAATGATTTCAAGTCCATTGTATAATGTTAGGGGATCTGTGGTGTATCGGAATCCACGGTATGTAAGACATCATATCAACAGAGAGCATTGTATTAAAAGTCAGCATTACTTTAAAGTGAATAATGAATATGTAATTATAAGACAGTGAAAAAGTATTTTAATATTCATTTTATGAACAATTTTCAATTTGATTGTGTAAACAACTTTTTATTCACTATTGCCTCTGAAGGACCCAGGTGCGAATTTGGAGTGACAGAGTGGTGCGCAAGGTAGTCCGTCCAGACTGGCTAGCAGGATTAGAAGGTGTAGTCCATGGTGAGGAAGATGAGGTGAGTAGCAGTGAGGAAGAAGTAGAGGAGGGAGTACGGCAGGGACGAGATGAAGTGGATGTGACAACAGAATCCCTTGGGAGGGATGAGAGGAAGAGAAGAGCCTCGGAGAGAGGGAGGAGGCAAGGCCAACAACGGCTGAAAAGGATGCGAAGGGAAGTGCACATGCTAGTCACAAAGAGGGTGGTGGCAGAGGCAAGAGCACATTTTGGCTGCCCCATACTCGAGGGCGCAGAGTTAGAAGACCAGGGTGGTGATGGCACAGAACTCACGCACTGGGAAAAGAGGGTGTTTGAGGTGAGGAGACTGCCAAGACAGAGACTACAAATTGACCTTAAAATATAGTGTATATACAGATGGAAGTTAATTTGAGTGAGAAAATGACGTCATTACTGCTGGTTAAAATGAATGATAGAAATTATAAAGGAAAGCAGGTTTCACTTATAATCATGCATTGTCAGTATATTCTGAATAATTTTGATAGTATTTTTCTTAGAAATTGGAAACAAAATTCATGCATGATCATTTCAAATTCAAATAATTGAGTTTATACAATACAGAAAATCCGGGAAAATCATTCTTCCCAAAAGACATTTTTGGCACACTCAGTCATAGCACTGAAAACAGGAGAAAATTTCACAAAATCTGGTTATCCTTATGTGTAAAGATTTGCTGCTGGATGTATTTCAAGGATATCCAGTGCTTAAGTTTTACATCAAGATTGAACACATGCTCAGGAAAATACCTGATAGAACTGCCAATTTACAGAAAAAATATGTAAAAAATAAATATAAAATTCACATAATTGAATGCTCTAGAAAGTAAAAAGTTTTTGAAATATATAAGTTATTGCAAAAAATATTAAAACTAAGTTGTTTGTTAAACATTACACCATTCAACTTTTATACTTCCAAAACTATTTTTACTTTCTGGAACATTCAATTATAAGATTTTATATTTATTTTTTACTTTTAGTGCATATAAAAAGTGGTTTCATTAATTTTATTACATATTTTTTTACTTTTCTGTTATTAGTCAAAAAGTAAAAGAACATTCATTACTGCCATATCAATTAATAAATGAGTACCATAATTTCCTGTGTATAAGATGCACCTCAGCTTTAAAAATTTTTTACTCGTAAAAGCAACATTTGGATAAGGACAAGATTTATCAGTGGTTATAAAAACAACATAAAGTAAGTTAATCATTGGTTGAAAAGCATCTATTAGTTAAATAATTTTGGAAATACACCGTATTTCTCTGCACACTTTTTCCGAAATTTTCGTCTCCAGAATAAAAAATGTAAATAATCCAAAAATGTGAGATATTCATTAAAATTCACTAGAACTTCACTAACTGGCTGGGTAATTTAATGTGCAGCATGTTACATGTAAAAAAATTACATAATCAATGCAAAAAATAAAAACAGAAAAGAAATATTATAATTATTGATGGCGGATATCCGATTTTGCAGGCTCTCACTATGGTAATGTCCGAGACCCATGATAAAAATACCTTGGTCTAAATGGTATAAAGGCTTCATCAAAGTTTAGTTTCATATTCTGATAATTCTATCATGAGAAACATTTCAGTAGTGTTTCTTTTGGTTTGGAAATTATTACGATTTTTTCTACATGCAGCATTTTTGGATAAAAAGCTGTGCATTCCGAGATTTTTTGCAACACTGTCCTTTGTTTCCCACAAAATGAATATATAGCTGATTTGAATCAAATCCCCGCACCCAGGCGAACCGTACACTACCTAACAGAGCTACTGAGGATGAAGGCCTGGCCTTCGAAATATGTATTGAGCGATAGTTCTTCTGGCTATTTCCTTATACGGTCGGAGTACAATTTATACGAAATGACAGGAAAATGAAATTTCATTGTTTTAGGCATTTTTCATTTCAAGTTCTGAAGTTCTGTAATAATTCTAAGTAATTTTAATATGCAAATGAAAAATATGCTGAACCCTTTCCTGTGTTATTCAAATGGATAAAATGAGAGTTCTCGGCATCAAATCTGGTTTACTGCCATATGGGAAAAAAATCACATGTCAGATTGAAAGATAAAAATGAAATAATCATTGTAAACATATACAGTAGTCCCTTGCCAATCGCAGCTTTGTCAACCATGGTTTTGTCAACTACAGTTGAAAAATTGTATTTGAATTTGTCAAGTGTGATATTCACTCTTGTGTATCCGCAGTTCTCCATGCAGCTGTGGCTAGTTAGCTAATTTTACTAATACACGAAAACCTTGTTAATTTGAACCTCAAGGGACCAAAAATTCATAGCTTTGAATTATAAAGATTCTAATTATCCATTATTTCATTTTGGTGCCAAAATTAGAAGTTTGAAGTCTTCATACATTCACGTGGGTACAAATACCATTGTCCTCTCTGAGCATTGTCATGCAAGTCACAAAACTTGACACAGAATGTCAAGAAGATCACACATATTTAACAAACAATCAGATATACAATAACATGGACATTCAGTAACATTGAAAAATGTATCAGTTGGAAATGAAAAACGATTGTAAAATAAACCATGAGTCATCATTATATCGATTCATATCACTATTTTTTAAATGCACTAACTCCTCTTTTATCACAAATTCACTTACCACAGTTTTGCTTTATCGCAATTCATTATTTGTGACCAAATAATCACTTATCACAAATGTGTTTCACTTTATCACAATTTCAGCGCAAGCAAAACTTTCCAAAACACACACTGGAAACATTGGTGTATAGCAAACAGCCAGGATGTGAATAAACACATTTTCCTCATAGAACATGTCAAACCACCCATTTAGAGACATTGTGACAAATTATATATAAAATTACAAGGCAAATAGTTGATCTGGTGAAACTGGTCAGATTTGATGAGGTTGTCCAAGAGGACATAGAGGACTTGCTAGCATCTCATGCCGAACATGCACATACTTCAAATCCAAGTCCCCTCAATTTTGTATAACACTGGTCCATTAGTAGAATAATGTTCTTGTTTTAGGAAGCCATTCATCTCTCCAGTCGCATAAACCAATTCCTGAATATTTCCCATCACGTGCGGCCCTCAAGAACGCTTTATGCAACTTGCAAAACTGTAATGAAAAAGTGATCAGAAAAATTTCTCATGGGCAATTTTATATTTTTTGAGTAAAATTATTGTATCAAAGCCTTTTCTGGTGAAGTTTTAATACTGGCAAATTACGTAGACTTGATTTCATTCATATGAAATCACAGAATCTCTAAAAAAACTTCTGATTTATTCGCTCATCCGGCCCGCCAAGACGTTCTTGACTCCCAATGTGGCCCTCCGAAACATTCATAACTGCAAATGTGGCCCGCCATGCAGAAAAGGTTGCTGACCCCTGCTCTAAATGGTCGCTCCCCATAACCCCCAATTTTCCATCGGTGCTTGCCAACTGCAGTTTCGTGGGTTGAGTCAGGAATGTAACCCCCCTCGTTTGGCAAGGGACTACTCTAACAAGTGTGATTTTTTAGGCTGTTTTCGTGAAAACTTGAAACTTTAAGGGTTGACCGCAAATTTACAAATATATGGTGAAGTGCATATTAAAGGTGGTAATAAGCTTTTTTACCAACTTTTGTATTAACTTTGCTTTTTATGTATATATGTGTTTTGGACCCTGTCTAATCTGAAAAAAATCCAAAGCTGCTTGCGGTGTTCGAACCACCTCACCTCATCATCATGTAAAACAAGTCACCTCGGCCACCTGATCCTTGCATTGGCACTGCGATAAATGTGTATTTGAATTCCCATGAGAAGATAGACAGCATCATAGCAACGAGATTAAACAAACTATTGTTATTATTCATGGTTTAATAGAAGTCTCTTTATTTTAATGTGGCTCTGTATTGATATGAGCTTTCCTAAATTTTTTGAAGGGATATTTCCACTAATAATTGTGTTTTTATTTATCGTAATTATTATTGATAGTAAGTTTTTATTTGTCTTAAAAACTTTTTATCTTTATTCATTTAAGATTATTCTGAAAACTGCTTTCCCTATGAAAAGACTATTGAAAACCTCGTTGGTGATCAACAGTTTCACTCCTACTAGTATCTAAAGCTGAATTAATCTGAACTATTTTCGTTGATTTTAAGCAATATGAATGGATAAGTCAGTATTTCCATTAATGAAACAGAGATACTATCAAACTTCTTACTACTTATATACCAAACATTCTTATATTTACCACTAAGTTCTCTACTTCTGACTGCCATTCTCTCAACTGTAAAAAGATTAAAGATTAAATATAGAGATCCCCACACCACTCAACAGTTGGTAGACACTTTTGCAACTTTTTACGCCCAGGCAAGCAGAAAGGTTATCATAATTATAAGAGTTTATTCATATTTAAGTATTAACTATATAAAAGTTGGTTATAAAAATTCATTTTTATATCGTCACTTGTTTTCATCTCAACTGTCATGGTGTAACTTTGTGGAATAATTCCATATTAAGAAATGACGACACTAGTAATTTTCTACTATAGGTTAAATATATTCAAGACCTAGGTTTTGACACTTAATGTCATCATCAAGTGATACAGATTAGTTCAAAACAGTATATATAGGAAAGAAGGATGGGGTGGAAGGGAGAGGTAGGGGAGGAGGAGAATGTCATAGTAAGGGCATGACTGCTAAGTGATTGGTTGATAATGTGGTGGAGAGAAATGAGGGTCTGATACCATGTTACTAGTAAAAAAAATTGATATTTAACCCTTGACTTGCAGCATTTAAATGCCCCTCCTGCCAGGCGATCAGATTTCCTTGACATTTGACTTGACAATGCAGGAAATCACACTGATCCATATCCTATGCAAGAAGCAGTTTCTTGTAAATCCTATTATAAAATTTCATTGTATTTGCAATTGGAAGGTTTTTAAAAACAGTCTGATAATAACGTATTTTTATGATGTTTTTCTCACAGAGCTGCCACCTTTCTGGAATGAAATTGAAATTTCACTGCTATATTTACTAAGACCACTTTTATAAGCACAGCAGAAAAGCATATTATGCTGTGCTATTGTGTGAAATGATCTAGAGAGGTGACCATCTTAGGCAGCATTTTCGCTGATGAACTTCACTTTCATAATGAGATCTTAGGCACTATTGTTTTGTTGGTTCATGCAGTACATTTTATGGAATAGTCTATGCTTGTGGCATCCATTACACCAGCTTGTTTTTTTATATTTCAATAACAGGATGAAGCCATGACTGGCACACAGACACAGGAAGGATCATTTTCACGACTTACCCTTGCGTTAATGGAAGACACAGGATGGTACAGAGCCAATTACTCTGTTGCTGCTCCACTGCATTGGGGGAAGGGTTTAGGTTGTGAATTTGCAATGCGCTCCTGTGCTGATTGGATTAAGGAACGGAAATCTAGGTAAGTATTAAGATATATACATGGTTACTACAATAAAAGAAAAAGTTAAAATAGATATGTATTAATGGGACAAAATTTTATTTAAAGAATAATTGCTGTCTTAAGGCTGATATGTCAATGCTTTTCCCTCCAAATTTGCATCTTCCTCTGAACCTCGGCTATTAATGCATGCACTGCAAGCATTAATTGTGACTTATTTTCTTGATGAAAATCCTATTTAACTGATCTATTAAAGTCTGCCTCTTTACTGATTCCCACTCCCTGAAACAAGTTCCACTCAAGTTAAGCATCTTCTCCCTCCTACGTGATGCAATTTATTTGACGATCTCTTTATGCTGATATTAGCAGAAATCTCCTCCTTGATAGTCCTCTTTAGTTAACCCCTTCACTGCTTTTGTTGTAATATTATGCAACTTTGTCCTCACTTCACTCCGTTTTTAATGTGATATTACATACTGATGCAGAGCTTCATGTATTGCTTGTTTTTGATGTAATATGTAGCAATAGTCTGTACAGTGGGGTCCTCTGTCAGAGGAAATGGAAGCTATTACAGGTTTATTGCATGTAGCGGATGCAATTTTACAAAAAAGAACTAAGTTACATTCTGCAAGTCATGAAGAAAAAATGACAGCCCCAGTAAATGATGATGATGATATGACTATGTTATTACGTAAAAAAAATTACTTATTCTGGAAAAATTATAGGTAAAAACTCATAGTAAACTTTAATGGCAGAACTGCTTAAGTAACAATAATAAACAGAACTCATTTGTATGGTACAGATTTCCTATTATAAAAATATAACATCATCTTAATCGTCAAAATATCCATCATGCTCTTGAAGATGCAGCAACATCAGTATAAACAAGACATTTAAATGTAATAAAATCAAAAGCATGTAAATAGACAAATTAAATTTTTTAAACTTTTTTTCTCATCTTTAATTTACATTGCTGCTAGTTTGCTCTCCTAACAAAGTCACATCATCTTCTTGACTGTCCCAAATAAGACAATGTTCACTGCCATCAATCTCATTAGTAATGCAGCATTTCTTAAAACTTTTGACTACTACCTCCTCTGGCCAGGATCCATTTGCAGATTTTTGACAATCCAGCTTTCTTTATTTTCCCTATCAGCATACTTATGTGTGCAGCACTTGCCATCCACTCTGTGTAGTGTTTTCAAGTGCGCTTTAAGGGGACAATTGATGCAAACGTCTAGTGGCTGTATTATAGATGTCATGCCCGCTGGAATAGTCACTCTTCCCTTCTCTCAATCTACATTTCACAGTTTTCGTAATGTGGCCGAGAAAACTGTCCAGTATTAACATATTTTGTAACTTTAGTAATGCACCAGGATGACGTTCCCATATGCACTCAATCCAGTCTAACACCAGTCCATTGTCCATCCAACCTTTTTCTTGTGACCTCACAACTTCACACAACTGGAAACTTCTCTTCTTTGGGGAGGGTTTTCCGCTTAAAAATTACATAAGGTGGAAGTTTCTTTCTGTCCGTCAACATTCACCATAACAGTGCAGCCTTGTTTTTCATAGCCACCACGTAGCACTCGAACTGTTTGCTCTAATATCATTGAATGTCATTTCCAACGACATCTCAAAGTATACTGCTGTTTGATCTATGTTTCCAATGTGCCTAATTAAACAAGAATTTTGTTGTCTCAACTCAATTACATATCTCTGAAAGCTGATCAACTTCTCTTCATATGCATCAGGTAGGTACTGAGAAATTGTTGTCCTCCTGATAGGCAGACCTTTTCTGGTGAAAAATTGGTGCAACCATCCATTGCTCATCTTAAATTCTGCTGAGGTCATGCTTAATTCTCTCACGATTGTGCTAATGTGATCACTCTGTTTGTCCATGTGTTTGTGGACAGTCAACTTTTTTGTTTTAAGAGATATTTGGAAAATTGTTATTGAAGTAGATGGCTCTTATTAATCTACGTATATATATATATATATATACATGGTGATATGGAAATACCTCCATAAACTTCAGGAGCTTGTTAAGCGGCTCAAAATAAAGAGAAAATTTTATATGATTATATATTGATAAATGCACCATTTACGAGATACAGCTCCATTTGGTCCATGCCGCTGAGTGGAAGTTGGGGTCATAGAAGGAATAAAAGAAGCAGCATTGTAGTGCATAACTTCATTAATGTTCTCAACAATCATATGAAATACTTAAAAACCATAATAAATGTTCAAAAAGACCTCCTTCCGAACATATGCATGCTTTAGTCCTTCGTCTTAAGGACTTCCTGATATGCTCAAAGAGGACAGGTTGTGCTGCAACGGTTTGACAAGCATTGTGAATCCTCTGCCAAAGCTCCTCTATTGTGTTGACGTATTCAAGTCTCCCAAATGCAGAAATCACATGGATTTAAGTCTGGAGATCTAGCTGGCCAGTGCCAGGATGTCGACCCTACAGAATTTAAATGCAGTTTTACAATCAAAGATGCAATATTTTCACTTGTGACTGCATGGAACGCAGTCAAGCCTGTAACTCTTTTAAGAGTGTGGCGAAAGTTATGGCCGAACGTGGTGTTTGCAGATCTCGAGTGTGATCGAGACGAAGATTTTGAAGGGTTCCTCGTAAAGCAAAGGGCATCTGAAGTGCAAGAACTAATGGAATCTGTTAAATTAGCTCGGGAAGACAACCCTCTATGCAAACTTAATGAAGATGACATAGAAGAGTGGATACGCACTGAAGATGATGTTGAAGTTGCAGCCATTTTCACTGATCAAGAAATCATTGAAAGCATTACAACTCCTGATAAGATAGAAGGGAATTATTCAGAAGAATTTGACAAAGAAGATGACAAAGTTGAAAAAGAAAAGATTTCTTGGGCTACTGCAGAAAAGTACATGGAAACAGTTATTAAATTCGTGGAACAGAACCATAGCTTTAGTCTTCAAGACGTCATGCATGTGCACATGGTGCAGAATAATCTTATCACAAAGAAATTACAAAGTCATAAACAAGGTGATATACGAAAGTATTTAAAGAAAACAATAGAAGCGTCTGCCGATCAAACTAGTGTTCCATCGACAGACCGTGCAGCAGACGCAACAGAAGTTGTGGAAATGAATAAATAAATACAATCATTTTGATAAATGAAACATTCTGTATTTGTTAATGAATAAACCAACAAAATTTGCCTGTTCATCTCTTCGTTATTCTTCCTTAAATTTGAATTTTAAAAGTATGCCTGAGAATCCAGAAAATCCGAAAATCCGGACCGACCAAATCCCCGAGCAGTCCAGATTTTCGGACTTTTACTGTGTGTGTATATATATATATATATATATATATATATATATATATATAATTATCCACTGAAATGATTTTCCTGGCAGCTCATAGATTTTCTGTTAGGTGGCTTCCAATTCAGAAAGTTCAAAATTTTGAAATGGTATTGTAGCCAGACTACTGAATATAGAGGGGTAATGTTTTCAAGGAAGGGAAGGTCTAGTGAGAATCTACATTCCAAGTGGTGAGACTCTCCAAAAAGGGAGGCAAACCAGAACCTTGAAAATATGCTTTAGCAAGAGTGTCTTACTTGTTCATTACAGCATACATAAAAATTTATGCTGAATACTACCTCAATAACAAAATATTTACTTATTTTAGGATAAATGGTACTAGAATGCAGCATAATGTAAGCATTCTAAATATGGGAAACTTCTATTTAGCCAAAAAATTTATAGCAATGAAATTTGGGTTTAGGCTAGAGGAGTGCCCATTTGCTTACTCCTGGAGTAGGATGGCTAAGTGTGTACACTTTTATATCGAACTGGCGGGAGAGTTTAATGCTAGATAAAATTTCATTGAAAAATACTTCTTTTATTCTTTACAAATTTTAACCCACAATGTCACAGTTTTCCAGGTACAATATATGTTTAAATAAGAAATACTCTCCATTCCAAATTATTGTAATGTTGTTTAAAGCAAGTGAAAATTATATTAAATGAGGACAATATTTACAGTATATTGAATGTTCAGGCTTTTGTTTAGATGATTTTTTGTCTTTTTAGAGGCCTGTCTGAAGCTCCATTTTGTACCAGAGTGAAACGTAACCCTTTGCGTACAGAATGTACCAGTGACAGAGAGTCTGTAGCCCTGTGCAACTTACTTGAATTTCAAGAGCCTCTTCCTCCTCTATATCAGGTAAAGATTTACACTTTAATATGCTTTCATATCTTTAATATTATAGTTGTGATCATGAATATGATGCAGAATTGATATTTTTGCACTTTGCATTAAAATGTTTGTTTTTCAAGTTTTGTTTCTTAAAAACTGCATTTTGAATAAGATATGAATATTTACATTCATAAAGAAATCTTAATGCTTATTTAAATTGTTTTCTCAACTGCAAGATGTCTTTTGTAGATCCTTGCTTTGCATCTTAATAAACGTAATTGACAAAGTTCATCCTTAAAATAATCAATACAGTAAAATGTTGATTGGGATTTGGATAGGCATGGATAATTGAAGAACATGGGTAATTTGCATTTTTAGGTCAAATTTGGAGTAATGGCTGTTAAATACCATACAAATTTATTTACATTAAAACAAGCTGCATGCCATAAATAAGAAGCTATCAGTTGAAGCAAAAACTGTAATTAGGGTGGAATAAATAAACAGAACATTAAAATTTGTTTTTTTGCAAAGACCATTCTTTCAGAGCAACAAATAATCGTTATGCCTGCATATGAAAAAGAATGAGACATATCCTCTCGGTCTGCTGTGAATAATTTAGGAAACATGGTATCTCCTTATCTCACTTCCTTTTCAGACTTAAAGGCACTTGTTTCTTCATGTAGCTGGACAGATGATTTGGTATTTTCTTTGATATTCTTGATCAAGGTTATCTGTTTCCTCTTCTCCTTGTTTCTTTGGTGCTTTTAAGACCGACAAAGCGTGGATAGAATCAAATGCTTTTTCCTAGTCTGTGAAGCACATGTATAGAGGCAACTTGTACTCATTTGCCCCACTGATTATCTCTCTGATGACTTGAATGTGGTCCATCTTATTATATCTACTGCGAAATATGGCTTGCTTTCTGGGTTAGGCTAAATCAAGATGGTTTTGAAGGTGCACAGTGAGTATTTTTGTGAATATTTTCTATACTGCCAGGATTAAACTGATAGGTTGATAGTTATCCAAATCTTCTTTTCAGTATTTCTTGTGTGAAAGGATGATTTTTTCATGGTTCCATGACTCGGGTATGTTTTTCTTCCTTAGAAAAGTCATAAAACTCTTGGTGAGGATTATGTCCATACTGTTAGCCATTGCCTTGAATATTTCTACTTTGCCTTTCTTCATGCTTTTCATTGCATGTTTCATTTCTCCTGGAAGAATATTTGGAACCTAATTGGCGGGCTTTTTATTGGTTACTGGATCCTCATACAGTTTGGTGTGCAATTCTTGTACTCATTTTAGAATTAACTTTCAACTATGGATAATCAAACCAACTTCTAGAATCAATGTCACCATTTGTCTTTTCCCAATCGAAAGATTCAACAGGGAATTATCGAGCTCATCTTATACCTGGAAAAATTCAAGAACATGCACTTTAAAAATACTTGTCTCATTGTCAGATATCTCCAATAGCCATAACAAGGTTATTAAAAACCAGATGTACATTTCAGCTACAAAGCAGCCATCTTCAGTGGTAATTCACCAAAAATAGATTCTAGAAAAACATGTGCTAGTATTTCCGTTGTTTTTATATGTGTGAGGAAGGAGAGGGTGGTGAGATTTTGCGGGTGGGTTTCCAATGAGGGTGTGCATGGGGAAGGGGGCCTGGGTTGTGGGAATTTGAAAGGTATTTGAACCTTAGGGAAGGGAAGTTTTACTGCCAGAGGGGGAGGGGAGGTAGGTGGTCTGGATTAAATCCCGAAGATTTTTTATAAGAAATCAATGCCACATGTTTTGCAAGAAAATATAGTGGAGGTCCCAGATCACTGTTAATGCTCATGGTTCTGTTGTTGAAGATGTGTAAGCTCTCCAGTGCATTCGATTTGCGAGTGTTATTAATTTCAGATCGTTAATATTTATCGAGTGTCTCATTTCTTGAATGTGTTTTGCAACGCTTGGTTTTTCATGTATACCAATTTTGTAAACAAAGCTCACAATGTAAACAAACACAAATTTAACAACAAATCGACCAATTTAAATAAAAAACTTTAAAATGTGATTCAAGTCATTCAAAACCACAATCCAATTACATTCCCCACCAAAAAGACATGACCTATCAACAAAAACAATTTCAAACAAAGAAACCTCGTTCCTCAATTAAGGTTTTAAATTTTGCTATCTACCCAAGAGCCTCTCCGTTGAATATCTCAACACTGACATTGAAAACTCCATTGAATCAATGAACAAACACTCAAAAAACTTTATCAAACACACTTATTACGCAAAATTAGTATTCCCAGACACTTTTAATTAAAAAGTAAGACATTTTTTTCCAAAAGTAGGACATTTCTTATAAAAAGTAGGACACTTATAAAAAATATTTATTGCTAGTATAAAAGCCCATCAATATGATGGGAAGGAATATATTTACGTTTATATTACTCATATGAGAATTGAGACAATAATGGGGTCTCTATTTCGACAATCCTCATGAAATCGCTAAATTTTGCCAAAATAAGTCATTTAAATATTGAATTTGAGTGTTTGTGGACTGGAAGAAACAATCGACGATAAGGCTAAAGAAACTCTGTTCATTTTCCTTTATAACAGTTCCAGTTTTAAGATCGAGGGTCAATTTTTCTAATTTTTATTGGTAAAAGAATGAATGCTTGCACGTTGTTAAATTGATTTTTACGTGTTATCATATGGGAAATAGAAATTATCTACTGAGTTGAAACCAGGTCTTTTATGGGAATTTTCTTTCGTAAATGACTTTTACTCTAAGAATCAAACATTCCTACCAAATTTCAATCTTCTTGGAAAATTTGTTAAAAATAGCATTACAGTCAGTCATAAATAATTCTCGATTCTCCTGCTTTTTTATAACATAAATTTCTCGAGCAAGCCTTGCCTATCTTAAGTATATCATCAATCTTAATGAGTTCCATTCCCTAGCCATTATTGTAGCAATATTTTTCTTTTTATTAAAACATTAAAACTTCATCACTTTTGCCTTTGCGCTAAAATCTCTTTTAATTTCCATTAATAACTTTCATCTCATTAATGTTATATAATATTGTGCCAGTTATGAAGAAAATGCATATATGGAAAAACAGAAGCATTTTCAGTTTTCCTTGGTTATCTGTTGGATGAGTCATTTAGTGTCTGTTATTTTCCTGTAGAACTTTGACCACATAGTTGGAGTTGAAGGAGGTAGGGAAGCATGGTTTGGTGGTTCAGTTGAGCTGGCAGACCGTTGCCCCTACTTACAGGAATTTGTATGGCGTTCTGGAGAACAAGCGGCCCGAAGCTCACACTGTCTCCTTGATGAAAACAATCCAGGTGAGTAACATTCCTGCTTATAAATATATATTTGAAATTTTTTAATAAAGTTGGAGTTTATTAATCTGAAAGATTTTCGCTCAAGAGAACTGTTAATGAAACATTTTTGTTTGACAATGAGACAAAAATGGAAATTAGAACTGTTTGTGAAGAAGAAGCAAAATTTATTTAGAAAAATTACAGCTGAGGCAAGGGAGAAGTGGAAAATGATGTTGATGGTAAATTTTGATAGAATGCCATTGTGATATGACATTTCCTTTGGGAGGAATATAAAAAGTAAGCAAAGGAATGAGTGATTTCTTCTCTAAGAGACTTACAGTTTGTAGAATCATATCATCTTTCTTTATCATAATGTATCTATAAGGGCTGTTTGTTTAATTTGTGAGCTGAAACTTCCAATCGCCAAAGAACCATATCCTGGCAACATCTAGCCCCACACAACGCATCATGGCCACCCATGTGTCTCTTTATGGGTGTCTATTTTCAAATGACAAAGGGGTGTTTTAGATATGCATATTTTATTTGCAAAAGTAATGTAAGACAATCTTAATGACAACAATTGAGGTAGGATTTGCAGAGCAAATTACGTAGGGTGCTTTTTTTCTAGTTTTGGGACTATGGCATCATCACCACATAAGATTATATCTTTGGTTAAGATTGACAGCCTCGTAACGTAGTTTATAAATTCCCTTTAAAAGCATTATATCAATGCTATGGTATAATATGTGTTCCATTTAAAAGCAATGGACCCATTCTCATGGCAATTTTATTTCCCATTGTTACACGTCAGAAAATTTTCCCTCTTTTCTCGGATTAAAAACAATTGTTCGCTCTCATTCAACACGGATTTGAATTCTGTTTTCAAAAACTATAAACCTCAGTCTTTTAACTACAGAGCTGTTCATGTCCTGAGCTTTTATCTTAATTTTAAATTATTTAAAAATGCAAATTTGTAATGTCCTCCTCCAAAATCTTGCTTTTCTTATGAGGTTAGAAATGATACAAAGAGGTTGGAAAAAGACACCAATTACTCTCCATCAGCTGATTCTAGATCCACCAACTATGTACCATGTTTAGCCCTCATGTAATCTACCCTCTCCATGTGTATAAAACATTAAATAAATCTGAAAATAATAGCATATACATATAAACCTTTAAAGAATGAGAAACTTCACTAAACACTCGAAAAAAGGAAATTCCTGCATAGCATACTCAACACTTACTGTTGATTTATTGGGAAGCTAGTTGTTGGAGGGGGATTCATCACTTTAGCTAGATGCGTGTATCTGGGATGGGCTCGATTTAAATGCTGTGTTTGCTTGAAAGGTTAAGAACATATCTCATGGAAACTTTCAAGAGGCATTTGACAGCTGGGTTAGGTAATGTATAAGATTCCAAGGAGAGTTTTATGAGAAGGACAACGTATCACCAGGCAGCAGCAATGATGAATAAGCAACATAACAGTTCATGAATCAAATGAACAGCCCTTGTCTTCAAAGTTATGTTTATGAAATTTTTTTAGTAAAACTTTTTTCAGTGATGTGAGCTCCTGTTTAATCAATTTATTGCCAATTATTGAGTTTATTTATTTTGCTTCTATTTCCAAGCTGTTAGCCATTTGATGTACAAAACAGCAGGTACTTGACTGACAACTGCAGCAGTAATTTTTCTAGTTTTTAGGAAAAGCTTTCAGTATTATTTCCATTGGCTAAGTCTTACTTTTGAGGGCCATTTAGTGATTTTATTCCAACAAGAACTACTGTAACTTTTAAGATTAAAATCTGGAAGAAGACAGAAATGCTGTAGTATCTCACCAAGTTAATGAATTTGATTGCAGCCTCAGCATATAACTTCGCCCTAGAATCATATGGTGAAGGATCGCAATGTGTGGAGCATGGTGGGCCATGGGAAGAGAGATCATGCAAGGTGGTTCGCCAGTGGGGTCACTGGGGAGCTGGATGCTACAGAGTTTCATGCGCAGCTGGGAGACTGCATATTGAGGCAAGCAGAACATTTAACTTAAAGCACTTGCTCTTATTGTCATCTGCAGATGCTGTTTTATGTATTCCTTATAAGATACTCTAGAATAATTAAGTATTTGTCCCATAATTAAAACTTGATTTAAGGTCACTTTTAAGAAAATGATTCAAGTGTTGTCTCTGATCAATTTTGATTTATAATGCCATTTTGAGCCATTGACACTGTTCATTCATGTGAGCACATATATTCATTAGGCTAGTAGCAGGGTAATGTTAGTTGTTGGCCTTCTTATTCCATTGGAGCTTGAAGAAATATTCTAGCAAATGAGAATAATTGAAAGTTGAAGGGACTCCTATCACCATAAACAGTTGAGAATCACATTTTAGCCATATGTTACTACATTTACTTGAAAGGAAGATGAAACCCTAATAAATAAATATAAGTTAATAAAAAGTATTTATTTATGACATATAAGTTCACATATACTGAGGGCTCACAAAATTAACATTGATTGCTGTATTTACCCAAATCCAAGACAAGGTTTTTTTCCCCAAATTTTAGCAAATCGAGGTTTGTCTTAAATTCGAGTACGAAGTGGTGTATCATCAACACATCATGCATCAATTCCTCACATGACAAGTTTGTCGCTCATCAATACATGGCACAACAAACTCATCACATGTCAATTCAATGCTCGACAGATTCGTCGCAAGACATTAGCCGTGAGGCAAATTGGAAGGCGAGACACCATGACTGATGTATGGCAGGGAGTTGGGAGTCACCTTCTGCCATAGACCATGCAATGTGTCTTGCCTTGCTTAGTTGGCAAAGAGAATTGCGATTCATCCTTGTATTATCGAAACATTAAGAAAAATTTTGCTGTGGAAATGTGTCTCCTCTGATGTATGCCAGTCATGGTGTCTTACCTTCCAAGTTGTCTCGCAACGAATTTGTTGAGCGATGAATCTTTCGAGCATTGAATTGGCACGCGATGACCATGACAAGTTGTCATAGTATGGTTATGCATTTAATTGATATTTTATTAAACAAATGATATGTAAGATAAAATAATTGTATCTACTGAAATTTTTCATTACAAAATTAGGATCTAGATTTCAATTAATACAGTATTAATTTTTTAAAATACATTTAAAAAATTGTTTTTCTTAAACAAAAATTTGCAACAAACCATTTCAATGAATGAACAAGCTAATATTTTACAGTAAGTCCTCAATTTACATCATTTTGATATAACGTCGTTGCCGAATGTTCCCTCTGTCCTCACGGCACTACGTTGTCCTGCAGGACCTTTCTACAGTGATGCCAAGTATCTACATTAATTTCCTTAATGTAGCTTAATATATCCTCAAATGTTGCTAAAGGAATTCTCAATAATAAAAAATTGCACTAGAATATCATTGCAAAATACTTAGAAATAAATTATCTTACTTTACGGCTTGCCTGGCATATCTTTTTCCTCAAAATTTGTTTGCAACTGATGAATAAGAACGGGTGTCTACATCATATTTGCCAAGTTAGCCTCTCCTGACTGAAGAAATACAATTTAGAAATTTCCTCTTTGATGATGCCTACAAAATCTACTAAATTGTAACACCAAACATTTATGAATTGCGTCAGAGTTTTTTCCTCATTGGCATCGATTGTTCCATAAGGAAGCTTATAGGCCTGCGTATTGTTTAGCTTTGAGTATGTTCCAACCTAATTATGGTCTATTTTTTAATTCGTTAAATATCACAAAACCCTTAAATATGGCTGAAAGACATGCAGAAAGTATTTCAGCAAGGAGGTTTCGTAAAACTATTAATTTGGATGTTAAGCAAGAGGTGCTATGCCATTTTGAAGTTGGAGAGTGGACTGTTGACATTGGGCATGGGTTACATTATTAATATCATCGGACAGAGCCTGCTAAATATTTTCTTTGACTTTTGGCACAAAATATTTCCCTAAAACTTATCATCTCTGCATATATGTGAATTTTATGGTCATGGAAAATCCAGTTTTGGTATACATTGTTTCACTTTGCATCCCATTTTCTGGGAATGCATCCTCAACATAAATCAAGGACTTCCTGTACTGCATACATTCAGTGAGAAATCAGGTCATAAAATCTTTTTTCAGTTTTGACAGCATGCTAAAAGGGGGTTCTTGAATTTGGATAAATACAGTATTTAATTTAACTGTTATCTTATTTTCTTCTCTCATCTGTTACAGTTATAATCATCATTAAGGCAATCTGAAAAACCAGGAGAAAAATTCTATCTTGACCAAGAATAAAACTTGGGTGTTTCACTTCCTGGGCAGATATTCTACCACTCAACTACTGAGTCATACTAATCCTTCTGTTTCAGAACCTGGGTTCGAATCCTGGTGAAGGCAGAATTTTTCTCCTGTTTTGTTTTCAGAACGTCTTCATGTCCAGCATATGCTTGCCTGCAATGGCAGATTTAAGGGGAGTTGAACTTGGTGTATATCAGGTGCCTCTTAATGTAATGGGACCCAAAAAAATGTTTTCATACATCAAGCATGTGGTGCCGGGTCAGTGCCATAGCTAGGACTGCACAGGTCTCAGGGCTAAAAGTTTTCCAGGCATCATCATTGGGAGTGGGAGATACTATCTGAAAATATCTTAAAATTCCCTTATATTCCTGAATCCATCCTTGCCACACTATAAGTGAATGTATTCCGTGAGTCCAGGGGTAAAAGTAGGCTTGGGAGCATTGAAATGGATTTCCCATTCAACTTCAGCAGTAAACTTTTGGTAGCTGGCTGCCTGCTGCTCATGAATTTTATTGCAACTTTTTTTGATACTCAAATTAAGTTGGTTGGTTGCACACCAGTTTTCCGTAAGCTTGAGGGATAAATTTGCCTTCTTGATAAATGCAACATTCGAGTCTTTAGCAGCAATAAATGTAGTATCATCAGCATAGATGATCGAACGTATTCCTTGTGGACTGAGTTGAAGTAGATTGTTGATGAATATATGAAAGAGTAAAGGGCCAAGGGTGGATCCATGAGGCACTCCTGTACTTATTGTTAGTAGGTTTGATTTGGAGTCTGAAATAGCTGTGAATTGGTGTCTATCAGAAAGGAATGACTTGATCCAACATAAAGAAACACCAAGTATATCAATCGATTCTATCTTATTCAACAACATATCATGATTAACAGTGTCAAATGCCCAACTTAAATAAAATGACAGTGTGAGGGTGTTTTAGAGGCTACTGATGAAAAAATTACTGATTCATATCACTGCATCTGTTGGGCAAATATTCAGAGGTAAATAATGGAGAACTTCTTGTAAACCTATTGGACCCCCAATTGGAAGCCCCTGCAGAAATGCTCTGTGCTCTATTAGCAACACAGAGAGATAAAAGAACTTGACTGAAGAATCAAGCAGTACAAGTGGTGAGAGTGACTCAGTTTAAACAAAAAGCTGTGCAGTGAGTATGTATGGGAAGGGATGTAGTAAAGTTAATATGGCAGATAGAGAGGCATGGAATTTTTTTGTAGGAAGTCCATTCATTTTGGCTATAAAATGTGTTGGCTAGCTACTCAAGATATTTATTTGAGATATTTGGAGATTCATTAAAGCTTGCTAATAAATTAAGATCATTTTGTGAAAACATCTGCTCTTTAATTACTTTTGTTTTTTTTGCTTGCTACTAATGAAGTTGAGGCTAGCTCATCAATATTTTTTTGTAATTTGTATTAAATGTTTCAATGTAAATATGTACTATACTATAACCTATAAAACCTGAAAATAAAATTTTCTAAATTTTAACCCTACATACTTCTAGCATATTCATATGCTAGTTTTAATTTCTTTGAGTTAAAAATAATCCACAAATTTTCATTCAAAATCAACATATACAGTGAAACCCCAATTAAAGAGTCTCGCATTTAATGTTTTCCCTTATGTGTTTATTTTTTGCAGTTCCATCAAACATTCCATATAAGCGATGTATTATTTTCTCCAAATTAATGTTTTTCAATTTAGTGTTATAAATTTTCCACCACTTTATTAAAAATCTACCTCGATTTCATGCAACTTGGGGGCTACTACCACATTCCTTAGGATATGGCCAAGTGAGCCATTTTTTTTAATGTCAGAGTTCGGATGGGAAAAAAACATAGGCAGTGGATTCAATGTAAGCAGTGATAGGTGGCCACACAGATTTTTCATCTGAGTAAACAAGTGCTGCATCTCTGGATCACCTGCAGTAGATTGCATCACTGCTGCATTTTTAATCTGAATTTTGGATACAGATGAGTGGCTATACAAGGTGATTCTCCTTGCGTGGGCATTGTTTTGTCTTAAGAAACAGGGCCATCACGTGGCAGAGTTGGAGAGGCAACTGCCTCAGGTGGAACTTTTCTAGGGGCAGTATTACAGGAGTGTTTGCCTCAGATCTGCATCTAGGTAAATGCCATGAACTGGTGGGAGCAGGGCATTTTGTAGTTTTTCTTCAAGCAAGAGATTTTAATGCAACAGCCCTATTCAGGTAACATGCACCTCTTATTTACAGAAAATTAAATCAGTGAGGTAGAGAAAGTGCATATTCTTTAGGATAATAGTTGTTAAGAACATAAAGACAGAATTAATACAGTGAATTACAGTAATTAATATTGTTACTAAACTTGTCAGTATAGAAAAAAATATTCTTTGAAAATTTAAGAAATTATCTGTCAATCAATCTCAAGTGTCTGGTAGCATTAATGTGTCACAAGTTTGATTGTAACTTTGCCTTATGGTAATAACAATCAAATGTTTTCATTTTTGTGATTTTCATGCCCAAAGTCGGACATGAAACACTCGGAACACCCAGGCACACAAGCAATTTTTTCGCATCCAAGCTGACCATGGAGTCACACCAGACCTGACTAAGTGTTTTATTTGCCTTGCCTTTCAGGTGGAAAACAGAACTTTCACTTGTTACTACACAGGTCAAGTGGTGGCTATCCGTATGTGGGTGGATGATTGGCTTCACAAAGGCAGCCTCATATGCCCATCTTGCTGGGAAGTTTGTCAGGTAAATGGTGTCTCCATCTATATTTAAATACTTATGTATAAGTTTATACTTATGAAGTGATAGGATAAAAAATGCACTACCTTATATGCAGGGGCAGACTGGCCATATAAACTTCCAGTGTAATCACCGGGCCACTAAGGCAAAGGGCCGATCTGCTGAAAGTTATATACAAATTAATTTTTTGTCAATTAGTCATTCTTTTTCATCATAAAATTTTTCTCTGTTATAATATGTATATGATTTTAAAGATGATTTGATACACTCTCCACTAATAGTGCAATGGGGATGACTGCGTGTTCTTCACAAATTACCGGGCCATTTTATGCCTCTCAGTCCTCCCCTGCTTATCCGTATGATTTATGAGATACATGTGAAAGTTGATGCCTTTTGCATACTTTTAATGAAGTAGGATAATTTAATAAATTGTTTTTCTTTCTGTATTTAGACTGAGCTAGAGATTAAGGGGGACAGGTGCAAGGATGAGCCTGATCCAGCAGATGCATTTGTGAGGAACCAGATTCTTGATCAGCAGAAAAGACTGCTTGATGATGGCAGGTGCAGTGCTACAATACAACAACCTTCAAAGGTCTCATTATTGGTGATAGCAGTTGCACTACTAGTCAGATATCTCATTCAAAGGTAACAGTCATTAGTTAATTTTTTTTCAAACTTCGTATAATTTATTATGGTTATAATATTTCTCATTTTCTTTCACTTATCATTTTTTAGCAATATATGTTTATTTCTTATTTATTATATTAATTTTCATTTCTTGCATCGCATAAGTTTGTGCACTGGTGCAGTTGAGCTATTGCACTTTCCTAACAATCAATGCATTTGATTGCTTTTTTCAGGCGAGTCTACTTAGCATGTATTATTTATATCTTTTCTATTTGTTCCTTTTCATTCCTAACACTAACAGCTGAATTTGCCTCTGCTTATTATTTACTCATCCTATACTATTCAAACTGCTTGCATGCCTTTTACCTACTTTTCTCTTATACAATTCAATATTTTACACATTTATTTTACTTGTGATTCCTCTCCAAGTGATTTTCAATTTTCACCTCTTTTTCACTCCCCAAAATATGGGTTATTTTAATGTATAATTTCCAACAATACAGGTGATGTTGGAGCAGGAGAACCTCTTCTCCTGCCATGGTCGCTGTTGTATAACAAGAGAATATTGAATTGGCTCAACACCTTAAGATATTGAGGATTTTGCTGGTGAATAGGAAATTCATCATGAAGAAGCAGCTAATATTAACATTCCTTATGCTCTTACTGATTTTCTGTTTAGTCCACTGGACACTGTGATTGTTGACAGTATTTATATCGTGTGATTTTGAAGCCCATTTTGGCTGAAGACTTGAAATAGTGACAATTGCAGATATGTGATAAATTTAAAGAAGAACATATTACATGTCACCCTGTGGCTATAGTATAATTTTTTTAAGCAAACTGGTTACCTATGTGATTCTCAGGATTGAGAACAGTTTTTCTGTCTCTGTGATTCTATTGATTGAGTAGGGGAGTGTTCCCACCAAAGTCTGTGCTGCCTATTAACAACAGTTAAGGTGGGCACTTTTGTCCTTGCATTATATATCTAAGTATTATTCTTGTTTTTTTTGCTCTTCTAATGAGAATAAATTGTCATTTCTCCTTCTCTGTCTCCTTTTACTGCCACTGTAAAACTTTATAGCTAGAGCAGTGGTGTCTCACACTTATCTACTTATATATAGGTACTATATACAGGCCTGACAAGAGGGGAGGGGGGAGCAGTAGGGGTTACTACCCCAGGGCTTGAGGACCCCCATGGGGCCTGAACATGAGCTTTGGGTACTACTATCCTAAAGTCGCTTTATTAAAAAATTCACAATCTATAAATAATTACTGTATTAACTCAAATCCCAGACAAGGTTTTTTTCCGAATTTCAGCTTGCGAAAATCGGGGGTCCTCTTAAATTCGGGTATAAAGTAGGGCTACGCATTTAATCGAGGTTTCTTTGAACATATAAAACATAAAATAAAATAATTATATCTACTGAAATTATTCATTGAGAAGTTATGATCCAGATTTAAATTAATAAAGTATTTTTTTCTAAGATAATTTTTTAAATGATTTTTTTTTCTAAAACAAAAATTTGTAACAAACCTTTTCAATGAATGAATGAACTATACCTATACTGAATACATGTGTTTGAAATATACAGCGAATACATACAAATGATATGTTATTTAACGAACTAGAGAACTATTGAATTTTATTTTTGAACGATGATGTTCAGTGAACAATTATTGCGCGAATGATTCCCTAAAGTGAACTAAACTTTCCTTGTCTATTGGCGAATATCATTTCACAGATGTCAAAACAAATGATGGTGTAATTAACCGGAATTTCCCCATTCAACAGTTTTATGCCATAAATTCTTTAATTGTGATTTTGTCTTCTATTCCATTTAAATACGTCACTCTCAACCTTAAAATGGCTGATCATGTAGAGATAAGGTAATGCTGATGAAACTCCAATTTTCTTCGGCATGCCATTATACTGTCAATGAAAAATATGCAAAATCTGTGATAATAAAAAGGGCAGGTAACGAAAAAATGCAAGTTACAGTAATGTTGGCTGTTTTAGCATATGGATCAAAATCCTAAAATGAAAAACAATGCCCAAGTAACAATTGCCTATTGGAATAATAGTTAGATGTCATGAAAATGGATAGATGTCAAAAGAACTTATGAGAGATTGGTTGTATGTATGCTTGGTAGAATTCGACGTTTATATTTTTTAAATCGATGTTTTTTTATATCGACATTTATTTTCCCAGGAGATTTTTGACGAATATCAACACTTAAAATTACTACTTGGTAAAATTCGATGTTTATGTTTTGAAAATTGACGTTTATTTTCCTGAGAGATTTTTTATGAATACCGATGCTTAAAATTACTACTTACATATATGGCTGGCAGTTTTCAACCTTTCAATTAGATGATTTAAATTTATTTTTATTTCGAAATTTTATGCATATATATATATATATATATATATATATATATACATAAGAATATTTTCACTTGAAAGTTTACCTCTTCAAGTAACAAAAATAGTTGGCGCAGAAAAAGTTCATTGTGCGAACACAAAACGATATTTCTTTTCTTGTATTTTTTCTGCTTCCTTACAAATTTTGCCAAACATGATGATTTTGACAACTAACCTATATGAGAAAACATATATTAATAGTTAATTCATGCCTTTTACTAACTGAATCATGATGATTAAACCAATTTAGCATTTTGCATATCGGTCAAGAGAATATTCTTCTAACACACTGAAACTTAGTATATATTTCATCTCAAATATCATAAGCTGGTATTTAAAAATCTAGATATTTTTGATTTCGTATAATTCTTCCAATCGCATCATTGACAAATATATTTATCGTGATGCAGTTAATAAATTATGCTTTATCTCTTGAAATTGTTTAATGAAAATTAGAAAATGTTTAATTTATGAAATCTGAACAATATGCTGTTGCTTTTGCTGAGATACTTTCTTAAAAAATATTTGCGAGTTCAGCTTAAAGGCTTTTAGATATTCGTTGATGCCAATTAAGGACTAATAAAGGAAAAAACATTAATGATATAATTATCGCAATAAAATTTTAGCTGTAAAAAAAGTACTATCTAATACTCTACTTTGTATCATTTGATATATTTCATCATTGTACTAAATATTCTCTTTATTTAACATAAAATATATAGAGAGAAAAATTTGAGTTAATCATTCAGTGCTCGATCAATTGTCTTACCTCAAAATCTGATTTAAATGTGTATTTCCAATCGGCAAAATACTTTACAACAAATAGCAAATAAATATTAATCCTTAATCCCTCTTCAGTTTTAAGTATCAATTGTTAATTTATCTGCATTTTTTAAAACAATTATGTATTAATTGAAATTTACTAACCTGTAGCAAAGGATGAAGGAGCCAAAAGCAATAGAGCAGAACAATCTTTCCTTGATAACTTTTAGAGAAAGACTGCCAAAATGTGGGAATTGTAAATAAAATATGTATAGTGATGGTGTACGCATTTACATTGCTGCTCAATATCGGAATGGCAACCTGCTGAATACTCATTGTGAATATGTGAAAGATAAATGCAATTTATTACTTAATTTATTTTGAAAACAAGGTTGTCACTATGCCACTAAAGCTTTGATATCCAAAAGCATAAAATATAATATCCACAGATTACCAGCTGGAAATGTATCAGGGAATTCCAGAAATCACACTCTGGTTTTATTAAAGCCTGATGCATAGTGCAACATTTAATAGCATTATTTTTCCTACCTGCGGCACATATGCTGTGCCTAGATTTATTTATTATGAGATTTATGCTGTTGAAGAGAAAATGTTTATACTATTTTTGTGTGCCTAACAGCCTAAATACCAGAATGCACAATAAAATGGAGCAACGTCATTCAATTTGCGTTTAATTTTGTTTTTTAAGAAGAATATTTAATACTGTGATAAGATAATAGTATAAGGTTTACGTCAGTTGCCAAGACCTATAGAGAGAACTAACAAGTTCGTACAGTGGGGCCCGGCAAGTATTTTCTTCAGCACAAACTTGGTGGACAAATATATTAACAGAATGGGCCAGAATTGTTATTACGACTAGTCTTGAACTGTTTCCAATATAATCCCGTCTCAGAAACTCTTTAAAGGTTGGTATTCCTGGGCGTCAAGATTACATGTGAACGTATAAATCTTATTATTTGTCGTAGAATTACGTTTAAAAGACGCTCTTAATCAGCGCATTTGCCCGGATTTGACGCTTGAGTTACTTCCTCACTAATTTCACAACAAAAAAGTTAAAATTTTATTGCAAATGATTTGGTCGGCTAGAGATCCCCTGCTGCGAGGGGACAGGTATACCCGAGTTCGGTTTCGGGACCAACCCTCGAGTTTCGAACGGCTAATCCGAGTTAATGACGATCGTGAGGTTTAAGCTGCGGTCAGTTTTCAATGTGGTCCCAGCGTTTTAACACGAACCGAATTAGTTTCTCTCTCTCTCTGTCCCTGAAGAAGGGCTTAAGCCCGAAAAGCTTCCGTTTTTAGTTCACTAAGGCACTATTATCTTCGTGATGTCCACCCTTCCGTAGTCATATATGAGGGAGGAATTGGATGAACCGATTTCAACCAAAATATGTACATAGAATCTTCACATAAATATATTACCAAAATGACATATTTGGACCGGATCGACTTAACAGGGGTGCCACAATTGCAAAATAAAACCTTTCAGTAGTAGTAATTGATTATTTAAGTGCGTCGACTGCTATGGTCATTTTGCACTGTCATCAAGTAGACATACATACAGAAGGGAGGAGGGAAACCTGGTGCCGGCATTAGCCTATTCTTTACGAAAATAAATAAGGAGGCCAACTGCTTAACGTCCCTTCCGAAGAACGGAACGCTGAATTTGCGCGGTCTCCTCAAACCACACAAACTGGACCGGGCGACCTCGGAAAAAATCCTACTTGTGCAGGATTCGTGCCCGCTGCCCTTTCTAGCAGCAGGTGAGTAGCAGTAGCAGCCAGTGTTCTAACTACTACACCACCGGAACACCCAACTTTTCCGTAATTATGAATGTGGAAGGAATTGGCCGAACCGATTTCAACGAAATCTTGTATGAAGGAGGTGTGCAACAAAAAAAACAAAATCAAGAGGTTTATTGTAGATATAGAAAGCGAAATAAATTATTTTTATAAGCATTTCTGTTAAACTGTCCTCATCAATTTTAACCAAATTTAATATTTACAATGTACACATGTATACAGAACCATAATAGCATATTTGGACCGGATCAACCAAACGTGTGCCACAATTACAAATTAAACTCTTTCAGTAATTATTGATTTGGAAGGAAATGGCTGAATGGATCTCAACTAAATTTTTTATATAAGATTTGGACAATATACCATAACGTAATCAAGATGTTTAAAGCGGAGCTAAAGTGCAGGGCTACCACAGTAAAAAGTTAAATAATATTTCTTTTACTCGTATTTCAAGAGAACTGACCGAATGGCTTTTAACCAAATATCGTATATATATATATATATATATATAATCTTCATATAAATAAATAACCAAAATATCATATTTCAACCGGGCCGACTAATCAGGGCTACCACAATATCGAGGTTAGAATTTTTCTGTAATTATGAATTTGAAAGGTATTGGCTGAAACGATTTCAAGAAATTTCGTTTGTAGGGCGTGTATAGAATGGCAACATGAAGTAAACGTGTTTAGAACGGATCTAAAAAGCAGGGCTACCACAATATAAGGAAAAATAATTTTGATTTCAAAGTAAATATATTAGTATACGATTATCTACGGCGAATTTGACGAAAAGCACTTCTGTAACACGGGAAACGCGTGTATAACCCTACTTAAATGAAAAATGTAAGCACCTTATTCACAAAAATGAATAAGTTAGTATTCGTGATAGTACACACAGACACACCTACCCGGTTTACGGAAAACTAATTCTCTCTACGGAACGAAGTATTATGCGTGCGAGTTTGCGGGAAAATGATTCCGCGCCAGGGACTCACCCGCATGCACACACACACTCACAAAGAAAATCAGACAACTATACCAGTATCTATTTATAACCCTAAATGTACATTTCGATATCAACTATGTCCTCCTCAGTAGGAAAATTAGGGAAGATGTTTAAGGTGTTTAAATTTTTCATTTAACTTCACATCAAAGGCAGCTCGCATAGTTATTTTTACATATATCCCTACTTGTTTTGTATGTTTTTACGTGTGTTACTTCCACACCCCAAAGAGATCGCCAACTAGGTAAGTGTCCACTGGGCTCCCTCCAACAAGATTATATTCACACACATATATATATACATAGACACACACATATATAGTAGGTCATCGATTGTTCGGCGTCCAAATATCCGGTTTCCAACATTATCCGGCGGTCCTGGCCTATTCGGCGTTCCTCGAAGAATCCCATCAAAGGCAATATCTATCATTCCGGCGATAGCGCTATGTGTGGTGCCAAAACCTTCCGGGGCGATAGCGAGTAGTACAGTAGGATCTGGGTTATACGTAATTCAGTTTACGTAATACTCGTTTATCCGTATTTTTGTAATCCCTGGCGAAATACTAAGCAAAATCATACCTACATATACTGACTTGTACGTAACTGAATCCTCCTTGATATGTACCGCTTCTTCCGTCCTGCGGGAGTTTTTCTCTCACTTATACATGTACAATTAGTGAATGATTATAATCGTATTTTTCTTCAGTCAGAAATTCATTCGCTATTTCTTCCATTCATTTTAATTCTTCGAAATATTTCTGTACCCATTATTCTTGAGGATTCCTCATCAGTCAGTGTAATTCGTGTAGTTCATTTTTTGTAATCTTTATTTGGTTATCAAAAATTCTTTTTCTTTAATCTGAGTTTGACTGATTAGCTAAAATACTGACAAAGCAATGGCTTGGCTACAAGGGCGAATTACCTTCTCCGCTTACCACTTCTTCGGCGAACCGGCGGAAGCATATCCCATATCTCCACTACATTGTGTAGTTTATATCATGCGATACGCACGCTATCGTTCTGAAGCGTTGAACGCAATGGTGTAAAAGAATGTTCAAAAACAAGCTGTATAAAAACTTCGATGTGATTATCTGACATTTTTGAGAATCCGGCGTCCACTTCCTCCCTAGGTCGCCGGATAATAATATCAATTATGATATCTTAAGGACATTTTCCGAGTACTTGGGTGAAATCTACTTTTAATATAAGCTAATAACATATTACAGAATCAAAAAAGTTCTCAAAACTTGCTCTTTGAAATTTTCACACGGCCCGATCAGTCATTTGAAATGCCGTATGTGACCGCACAGTAAATCATGAAGCCTCATGTAGCCCTTTCAGGGAAAAGTTTGGTGACCCCTGATCTACTGTATATAATACTCACTGTTGCTGAAGAAGGGCTAAAGCCCGAGCATTCACCTTATAGTTTTGTGTTTTCTGATTGACTACGATACCCTCAGCGGTCCGCCAACACCGTTAAGTGTCCACTGGGCCTTCAAATGTGAAGTTTGTTGGGGAAGTGGCGTTTGCAGAACACGTGGCAAGACAGAATTTTTCTCCACACCTGTTAAGTATCATTGAAGATACGGTCAACCTGCCAGAATAAATCTTCAGTGCAGACGAGACCGTCTTGTTCTGGAAGAAGATGCCTTCCAAAACGTTTCTATCTGAAAAAAAAACATCGACTTTAGAGTAGTCAAGGATTGGATAATCCTTCTTCTCTATGGCAATGCATCGGGATTCGTGGACTGGCCCCACAACAATGGAAGTGTACTGAGCTTCCAAATAATTGGATTTCAAAGTCCTTTTCATCACAGACAATGCACAATGCTTCCAGAGAGCATCCACTTTGCCCATTTCAACGTGGAAGTTATTTACACTATCCCAATAGAACTTTCTTCCTGCAACCTTTGGGCCAAGGTGTGATAGCAGCATTTAAGACATTTTACAAGGCGCACTTTCCATCGTATTCTAGATGTGATGGAAAATTGTTCAACACTGACTGTCAGAGAATGATGCAAGACTCCACCAACTGAATCGTCGAGGAAACGCTGAAAGAGGTCAAACTGCCAACGCCTGCTGGGGAAAACTGTGGAAGAAGTCAGTTAACGACGTCAGAAGTTTTCTTTCCGTTGATGAGGAAGTGAGAACGATAGCAAAAAAGGGTAGTGGTTTTGGAGGGGAGGGATTTGAGGATTTGAAGGCACGAGAGATCTAAGAACTGATTAAGTCACACGCTGAGGAATTGACAGAAGAGAACCTGGTGGTGTCAATTCAGTTGAGCAGGAAAACATTATCTGAGATTTTTGCACTTGTGAAACCGCTCTGATATCGTTATTGAGGTATACCCAGACATAGAGGGAACCATTAATTCGTTACAGAGGTGCAGGATGCATTAACTGCATATAAAGAGATCTATGAGGATCAACATAAAAATGCAAAACAGATGCCTATCACTTGTTTTTTAGCATGGCAGGGCCACCAGTGTCAGCAATTACCATCTCAAAAGCCTCTGGAGGTTTTCCTTCCTCCTTGGATGGTAATCAAGGGAAACCTCATACATTTAACTCCCATCCAACACGGTTATCACCCTCATCACATCAGTTTAAACATCATCGGTATCATACGATACTTTTGCTATTGAGTGGGCTTAATCCCTCTGCTGAATAATTTGTCTCTATCAGGCTCGTTGAATGTACTTATTTGATTACCTGTCTGATTTTTTTATGTTTTAAAAGTGCATTTGTAAATATAAATTAGATTAAGGTTAGGTTAAAGTGTATTTTAAACTGGAAATAATTATAGTGTTAGAGAATTTAACTCGTTGGAGAGATTGAAAATGAACTGTTGTGTCCAAAAAAAATTTGTAAGTTAACATATTGTATACGTTTACGAATGGGTTCTGGATAAGATGGTGTTCATTCCAAAATAGTCCTAGGAAAGAGGCAAACAAGCAGCAAGAATGGAAAAAGGCTGGCCAGACCCTTTAAGTACCTATTTTTCTTTATTTATCAAATATGCTTCATAAATTATCCCAGGAATATATTTTAATTGTTACACGTTATTGATTAACATGTTTTATTGACTATTACTATATTCAAATGTAATGAATATACGTGTTGACTCTTTTAATAATATGGTTATTCTTTGAGTCAGGAACCTTGCTTGCCCTCCTTTTCCTTGAGCCAAGAACCGAGCCTCCTTTTTACCATATGACTTTGGTTTTGATATCCGCAGTTTTGACATCTGCGGTGTTTTCCAGGAACATTTCCCCCACGTATAGGGAGGGCCTACTGTAACATGCCAAATATATCTAAAAAACTAATTTAAAAAATATATTTTGCTTGCGAAAAATTTAGTGAGGATGTTGCTGAAAGCATTCTAGCAAAGGCAAGTAATGAAGTTACATTTTTTCATTATCATTACGAAGTAAAAAAAGAAGATTATTTGGACAGAGAGGAAGACGAATGAGGACATTTTGAATACAGTAGGGGGAGAGAGGATCTTCATTATACTAATAAGGGAGAGGCAGAAGAAATGGGTGCGTCAAAATTTTGAAAGAAACGGTTTAATAAAAGAAGTTATAGAGGGAAGAATGTTTGAAAAGAGGCAAAGAGGTAGGAAGAGGAAAGGTATGTTAGATGCATTAAAGGAAGAAATTCGGTATGAGAGCTTGAAGAGAAAGGTTTTGAATAGCACAGATTGGATTGGGTGTGCCCAAAACCCACCCGAAGTTATAATTACAATGTAATATAAGGAAGTAAAATTTTACAATTGTACAAAAGATTAGTATGACAAAAATGGTTTTTTCAGGACGGGGATGAAATGTTGACATAAAACTGAATTTGTCTTGTTTGTTAAAATTTTGTTGCGCAAAATTGTAATTCAAATGTAAAACATTGTACAACACTTCTCAATGTAGGACTACTATATAGTCGTAATTACATGGTCCCGTGGACGTTTATGGGGTTTTTGCTTTATTCCAATACTTACAAAAAGACATATTTACTATATAGAAATACAAAAGAATATACGTACAGTTACTACAATGGAAGAGCAGCATGGCCGTGCGGTGGCGCGACCGCACCAGACGCTATAGTTTTTTCATGAAATTACTTTTCAAACGCCGCCGAAAGAGTGAAGTTCGTGAATTGTATTTTGGCGCCGCCTGCATACTCTACTCTCCATCTGTCTTCTCTTTTACGCCAATATCTTTTGCAAGATCGTCGCACGGGGCGGGCCACCACCCGGGGCCCAAGGGCCCGGAAGTGCACCATTTCTATAATCATGTTATTTATTCCTTAACGTAGTGGTTTCCAAACAGTGGGGTAAATGGTGGCGGTATGTCTAGGAGGGGGGAGGGGTCGAAAAATTTTATATCTACATATTTACTGTCTGTTTAACCATCCTAATATTGGTACCCACAATATGCAGCCGTCAATTTCTAGTCCTCAACTGCCTAGAACGCATCGTTTGCGTCCGTGTCTGGTTGGTTATATATTCTCAACTGTTCCTGGCGTAACTTTGTGGAATGAATTCCAGAATATGAAATTACAACACTTTTTAATTCTCCACTATAGGTTATTATTTCACCTGATGATGACACTAAGCGTCGAAACTTGGTCGTGAAATTATAACCTATAGAGGAAAATTACAAAATGTTTTCATCTCATATTATGGTTATATTAATTGCAATGGTATGTCCAGTAGGTATTGTTATTATTATTATTGAACAGGGTATAAAAGGGGGCGTGAAGATAATTTTCTTAGGCGAGGGTGGGGGACGGTTTCGTAATGTTTGGAAACCGCTGCTTTAACGTATGACCTTCGCCATGTGGCGACGCAATAAATATCCCTTCACGGCCGAACAATGTCGTATGAGGACGCAAAGTCAGCACGTCATTTAATCATCGAAAACTAGAGCTTTCCACCCATTTTTACATTTTTATCGACGATAAATAAATATAAACCATTACAGTGTTCACATAAATAACACTACGAGGATAAAATATTAAATGCGATGACTTTTGTACGCATACGGGAGCTTATTTGCCTATTAATCCAAAGAAATGTGTAAAATAACCTGTATAGCAATTATTTTCTGAGGCAGATATCTGAATAAAATAATTTTGAATGTTAGGTAAATTATACTGTTTTGGCGAGTTAACATAATATTGAATAAATTAAATTGAGCTACTATTCTAGTCTGGTCACATACATGGGAAAAGAGAGAGGATTTTGGAACTTCAAATCGAAGGTTTGGATAAATATGTGACAGCAGCTATTGGAATGAATCACCATTTTTCGCAACCTTTTTCTTTGATATCGGAGGGACATATTTTGCCAATTCGAAACGATGTTATATTCAATATTTGTGTTTAAATCATCTCAAGCCGTAGATTTCTCCATTTATTATTATCCAGAGTATTTAAAGAGGAAATATTTCCCGTCAAAATTCACGATAAAAGATTCTTCTGTTACCTGAAATTTCCCAGCGAATTCATGGCTGTCGTATACCAACACACGTACTCCCTACCCATGACCTCTCCCTATTTTTTTCTCCCCCTCTAAAACACCCCTCAATGTCCAAAACGCCTCATCAACGAATGCTTACCCTCTCAGTTTTGAGTGTATTGCCGGCGGAAGAAGAAGAAGAGGGCGGAAAATTCATCCATGCAGCGATAAGTATACATTTCGGCGGGCAGGGTAATTAATTCTGTAATGAATTTCAATTCCATATTATGATCCCTAATAATTCTTCGAAAAACAACCTAGGGGCGAGCTTCCAATTAATTGACGAAAGACTAGCTATTAGTTGAGGTATAAGATTTTTATTAGGTCAAATAAATGTCGGTTATTATGTGTAATTTGTTGCCATTGTAAGAGAACTTATTTCAGAGGAGAAGGGCTTGGCGTAGTTAATTCGCAGCTCTTTAAAGCCAAATGATTTAATAATCATTTAATAAATGGATTTTACTAATGATTTTCACCACGGTCTCCCTGAACAAACCAACACATCGCTTGCCCTACCGTGTCTCCCCACTTCCCTCTGCAGCAGTCCCTCAATTGAACTAACCTCAGTATCTGTGCTACAATTGATTTAACTTTCTTAATCATCGTGGCCTTGTCTTTCGATATGTGTGGGTGTTAGCATTCTTTCCATAACTTTAGCTATTCCTTCAGACCTATACCTCTCTTGAAGTTTCGACCTAACATTATTTAGGCGTTTATTTGCCACTTTCTTTTTGTTCTATGTTTTGGCCCCAGAGAGGTTTTTCGTTTCGTATTGCAGTATGGTAATTGAAGATTAATGTTAAGGCGCTTATGATAATATTGTGGAGGTGCCCAAAACATCATACCAATCAATCAACCCTTCCAATTCTCCAATAACGAAATAAGACTTTTCATATAATATATATAATATATTTTTTCCCGCATCTGGCTTCTCTTAGATTGTTTTTATAACTCAAAACTGTGGTTTGCTGATCCCATTCATGCAAATCGGAAAATCAAAGAAATTAAATATGTTTCTTGCATCTTTTCGGTGCTATTTAGCACCACTTCCGATTTAACAGGGAATTGTCAAGCTTGTCATATGGCTGAAAAAATTCAAGAACAAGTAATTTAAATATATACTTGCCTCAGGTATATCCAATTTCAACCTTGTTATGGCTATTGGAGGTAACTGAGGCAAATATATTATTTTAATTAAAAATCAAGCAGTATCTCCACGAATTTCGTTAACTTCTATTTAAAATGCATTCGCTGAAATAAAAAAATTGTCTTTACGTTTCCCATATCCTTTTTCTAATTTTGATGGCATTCACCGAGATGCAAATCACGAGGGACGAGTTGATCGTATCCCGTCCACTTTTATGTTCATTTTTCTCAGAATAACTGGTCTTCGTATTAAAAATAAAATTTAACTCCTTAACTGTAAGATCCAAAATTTAGAGACACTGAGAAAAAAAGCAAGGGAAAGGGAGAAAAACAGCAAAAAGGAGGGCGAGAAAATAATATATTAAAACAAAAATTACAAACTTACAGGTTTAGAGGTTGCTACTCCTCGCCAGGGACCTGATGTCACTCACACATGCACTCACTCAATCGCTCATGCACTAATCCTAAAAATGGAAGGATAAAAAAGGCCAAGTTTGCGAGAGATTAATCTGCGCCAGGGATCCGAAAGTCACACTGTTGCTAGAAGTTTTGTGTCTGTACGACCGCGACAAGGATCAACTAGGACGGGTGGGGAACTGGCGGGCTTCAGGCCGCATGCGGCCTTTTGTGTTATTCAGTGCGGCCTTTTGCATACTTATCCAAAAATACTCAAACTCTTATATGATTTTAGCATGTAAGTTACAGAATGAACAAACAAAAGATATGTATTTTGCATCAACAGAATCTTTGCGCCAAATCTACTGTCATTATATTGTGTTAAAGCCTTCAAAGTTTTTAAAAATATTAGTAAATATGAAGAATTGAAATCTATATTCGTTAAGTTAAAAAGCCATTAAATTGTGTTTGCCTTTTATAACTATTTCAATTTTGATAAATGTGAATGTATGCAACGTGCATCGCAATTTGCGGCCTGATGAGTTCTCCGTTAAGTAACATTTGGCCTTCCAATGATAAAAGGTTCTCCACCCCTGAACTAGGAGATCACTAACACGCACAAGTATACGCCAAGAGGTAAGGAGAAAAAGAAAAAATGGAAAGAGGAATAATACTAAGGTTTACGGGAAATTATACCGCGCCAGGGACCTAGTATCGCACACGTTTGTCTGTAGGTTTATGTGTTTTCGGCAACGACAGAGACCTATCAGACAAAGCACGCCCTCGAAGACACACAGAATCTCTAAATCTGAAGGAAACGTACTAGATAGTTATTTCGAGAGCAATGTTCTCATCATCGGTAGCTGATGGGTAGTGATGGTTGTGGACAGTATTTACGTGGTTCTGTGCTGAAGTGAAAGGAGATGGGGGTTCAGCGGTTACAACGTACAGAGGTGAAAGGAGGATTGGTCCGCGGTCATTATTCATAGCGAAATTTTTGTGTTTGTTTATTTGCATGCTTTCTTAAGCATCTAGTTTGTTGTGGTTACTTATTGATTTTACGTGTGTCAAGTTTTTTATCGTGATCGGATGATGATGAATGTGTTGCTACGCTAGAGTTATTTATTCTGTCGTGTTTAAAATGTGCTGTATGTTCTTTAAAACGTGTTTCTATCTTTCGTTTCGTTTGTCCGATGTATATTTTATCGCATCCTCGACATGATATTTTATATATGCCGGATTTGTGTAAGGAAGGTATTGTCTTTTGGTTTGCGTAATTAATTTACGAGTTTATTGTCATTAACTAATCTTTTCTTAAAGTCGAATTTCGAGAAGTTGTTTTGTAGTTTGTTGGCGATTCCAAGAGTGAAGGGATCTGTTCAGCCGTTTTCAAGTGATGCCCGAACAAACAGAATCACAGGCAGACTGACAGAATTAGAGTTTTATTTATATAGATAAGTCTAAGAAGGGTAATGTCTACTCTTTTTCTTTTTAATGTGTGAATTTAACTGAGTCGTACTTATCGTTTAGTTCTTGAAGGAAGTTTGTGATATTGTATTTCGATGTGTCAAAAACCGCGAAAATGTCGTGAACGTAACTAAGCCATGTTTTGGGGAAGTTTGTGAATGTGTTTTTGCAGTGTTTTTCGAAATTTTTCATGAATAAATTTGGAAGAAATGGAGACAGAATTTCCCATTATTGCGCCATGGTTTTGCTGGTAGATGTTGTTGTTAATTTGGAAGAAATTTTGTTTCGTGCAAAGGCGTGTTAATAGAACTTATTCATTGGCTGTTTTCTACGGTAGATTTTGTTCTTTGAGCCAAGATTCAAGGAAATTTAGTGTTTCTTCTATTGGTACGCTGGGGAAAAGCGACACAACGTCGAATGAAACTACAATTTCAATGTCTTTGAGGGCTAAGTTTTTCACACGCAAAACCTGTAAATGACAGATGAATTGTACATACTTGGATTCGGATAGAAAGTATACTTGGATTCGGATAGAAAGTAATCCTTCGTTGTCCTTCGGCTCTAACGGAATAACAAAGTATCAAAGTTATTCGGTGATGGCTGTGATTGCCGAAGATTTTCATCTCAAAATATCGTCGAACTATCTCTTTCAGAACATCGATCGATTTGATGCCGCTTCGAAAATCAACGTATGAAACTTAATTTTTATTCTTTTGGGCGGTTTTTGATCAAGTTTCTGGTTTCTACGATTATTATAAATAATTTTAAAATGCAAAGCAAAAATACAATGCATTCATTTCCATACTATTCTAATGGGACAAAGAAAAGCTCGAATCAAACTCGAGATCTTGGAATCGGATGCAAACATGAACCTCAATCTTCTCCTGAACAAAATTATATTTCATGCAAAATTTGGTTTCGCTGACTTTCGCGGTGTCCAAATGCATCGAGGACAGACAGAGACAGATACTCTTCTTTATATACACATTAAATATTTTTCGGCTGCTTTACCACCCCTCTGTGTGCATTTATCTACAAAATGTTCCATCCGCAATTTTCATTTAACTAGTGTTTATATTTTTATTATAATAGAGAAAATTCGCTGCCGTCTGATTTGCCTCCTCGCTAGTTTGCCGTCCTAGGCGACCACCTAGTTCGTCGATATGGATTCTGCTCGTCAATAATCCCTAGGAATAAAACAGTACATCGAATATGTCACAGACAAATGAATAACTATCTTTTCAATTCGCCACATTTTCTGAAGTCTGATTTTCTCAGGGCATACCTGACAGCCACGACCTGCGCAATGCGAGCCTCATACCACTCACCTTTCTCATCTGCCTTTCTCCCCTCCTTTCATCTTCGCACGTTCTCCAGACGACTTAACAAACATTCGTGTCCTCCTCGTAAAGTGATTATTTAGGGAATACACATAAACAAGATGAAAAAGTATACTCCATAAATGGAATACAGAGAGATTTCAAAGGCGTTCTTTATGGGAAATGCGTATAAATCGGTATCGAAAGATTGGGCGGTTCTTGAATTTTTTATCTCCGAAGCTATAAGTCGTAATTATGGCCTCGAGGACTTTTTTGTGGTTAATGTTGTCCTCTATCCGAATAATTATATAATCGATACCTTACAGACCATACGAGTATAAGAGCTAGGGAGAGAAAATATGGCATTTAATTGTTGCTTGCCGGATGCCATTTAACGAGGTGACGATTATAAGTATATATATTTAAGTGCTTATATAAAGTGGAAGTTCTAATTTACTGATGCAGTTCAAAATCACAATTGCCCGGTAAATTTTAATAAGGATCACTGTAACTTAATTTAATTAAAATCCGCCCAGTAGTTTCGGAAATTAAACATGCCGACGGAAGGACGGAGGCGACGTGCCCATAAGGCAATGCCCTCCAACAATTTTTTTTCACGGCACACCCATAGATTTTTTCATTCATCGTGGCACACCGAAATTAATTTCACACGAAACTTTGTTGAAGATTTTTATTACAATTATTTAACGACATCAGAAAATAATTAAATAAAAAAATCGACAACATCATAAATGAATGGAAAATAAAATATTTTCTTAAGATGGGAGTAAATTGTAACTAAAAGTCATGGAAAATCATTCGTATAATTCAGTGGATTTGTGAAATAAAACTAAAAGTAATTTTTCAAGTATTTTATTTTCAGATTCGGAACAACACGATTATAATGACATCGAAGAGACCGTGAAAAAATTTCCTATGATGAATGTCTTAATATCTGAAGATGCATGGGAACGTAACTAATTTTCATATTACTATTTATAATAATTTCTTTATGGTTCACATTTAATGGGTGAACTAACGTCTACTGACTTGGGTTTTCAAAAACCGGATTTAAAAAAGCTACTTTATTAAATAATTTTTATTAGTGAGAAACCTGTCCCTGTCTTGTAGAACAGAGTCTTTTGATGTTCGGCTCTGTGGCGGAAAGAGCCACTCGAAGTTCCTGATCGAGGTGCTTCAGACACGAACTCTTATTATTCTTAATCAACGACAATGTTGAAAAACTCAATTCACATAATTATGTTGTAGGAAACGGTAACAGAACATCAATTGCACACTCGGCAATGGTTAGGTATTCATTCCTCACTTGTGGCCAAAACTCTACCAGAGGCATAACATTTGACTTCAGCTTAAGACTGTGATCGCTCCTGAGTTCAATGAATTCCTCTCGAGTTTTTGGGAAGAAATCATTAATTGATAGGACCGCAGATGGAGAAACTTTTTACGCTCGTTCGTACCTCGAGAATTACAAATTCGGATTTCCCCTTGCATAAACCCCGAACGTCCCGCGGCGAACCAAGTACTTGCCCTCGGCACACCAGTCTGCCGCGGTACACCATGTGTTCCGCTACTATCGTTTCGCTACTATCTCTGCACGCCCGTATACGAGAAATAATATTATGAGCTCCAAGAAAATTCGAAATTATCCGACCGCAGGGATCGAAAGCGAAGCACGATTGCCGTCCCAATAGTCTAGCCTTCCCCTTTGGCGTGAGAGGCCGGATAGAGAGGAGACGTCAGAGAGAAGGCCGTCCAATCCCCCGCACCCTCTTCCTTCCCCCTTTTACTCCCCTTCTACTCCCTTATACCAGTCTGGCGGCGGCCGCCACCGTGTCCGTTCCCAATTATATCTTCTTCCTTCCCTTCGAGAGAGCGACGCCCTGTGACGAAGGGTGCTTCGTTTCCCGAGAGACAGACGTTCGACGCTCAATACGATCGCAACGAAACGACGAGGTCCTCTCGACCCCCGGTCCTCGCACACGAGCCGCGCCGATATCCATCGCATGTAAGTACTACCCCGAACGGGTAAATAAGTTAGATTTTCTTGATAAATAAGTTCTCCGGACGAGGCTCGGAAAGTCCTATGACTCGTCGTCTGAGCATTTCTTGTTAGGACGATTGCGATCGGTCTACGGAACTCGAATCGCTCGGTGTCCAATGGATTTTGCTCGATATATTCTTTGGTCGAAAATAAATTTAATAATGCCTTTCGATTCGGATGAAGAAGATTCCAGAGACGACCAAATTACCTTTTTTCATTGGTATTTGAAGAATTGATTGCCGCGAGCGGCGGAAAGACATCGACCTAAATTACGGTGTTAACAATTTAGACGCTTGGCGCTTAAAAACGCTTTATTATTATGTCGTGACGGAATATCTCCCACAAATTCCAGGAAGAATATGATTGGAAATGATTAGCGAGGCGGATCTTGTTTGCTTGGGAATATTTTCTTTGGTTGTTTAGTTCACCAGTACGTCGGCGCGCAAACTTTGTCACGAAGTATTTTTGGATATCGCGAGGGCTTTTATTTTTTCTGCATGTATTTATTTTCTTATACCAACTTGGTATATTTTTGTATAAAGCGTTATATTTTTGCATCCAAACTCAGGTATAGTACATTTATAATGGCGGTCATGCCTAGATTTGTAGTTAAACCGAGGGTCGTCATGCAAAAAAGTTTGCACGCCATTTTCCTAGTAGGTACGGAAAGAGGAACAGAGATGTTACTGCGCAGCAAAATTAATCTATTTAGTTTTGACCTCTCATCTATATGTGTCTTTCGGACGTTCTCTGAAATAACTCCAGAAAGTTAAAAGAGTTTGATCCCAACGTAAGACTCGAGTGCTTTTGTCGAGTTTTTGTGAAAAATAATCCTGGATCGTGTTTGCACCGGCGGCCATAATACACGCGCAAGTGAGCGATTCTAGAGCGACGTTTGATTGCAGAGGATACCTCCGAAAAAGATAACACCAACATAAAAAATATTGTGAGCCCTTGCCGTACGTTTGAGATACTGAGAATATAGATACTGAGAAATATAGTGATCCAGCAGTAGTTTTATATAATGTATAGATTCTCAAATCAATTTGGAAATTTGACGGAAATTTTCCGTGCAAGTCGATGACTCAACTGATTCGGCGAAGGATATAATTTTGTTGAGAATGGCGTTTAAAGATTTTTCAGCAAAGGATTGTCTCCTACTTAACTTTACGTTTGATAAGAACAAGAGCTGAATCTATTTCCGCGACTTTTAAAGACTCCGATCAGCTCTAGTCAATACGAAGAGAGGAATATATTGTGAATTTGAATCGAATAAAAGCTGCAGACGTAACTTGACTGCGAATCCATAACATAATACACCGACTCAACGTTATAGGCACCAAATTTCCAGAATCCCAAGTACTATTTTACAGAATTTTTAAATTTGTATTTGTCATTTTTTATTCCTGGTTGTATATATCCTTGGAAATAGTTAATACATATATTAAAATTGGTAATACGGCTCATGACCCGAGTTCCTGTAAAAACAAAACGCGTAGAAAACGTGAAAACTAACCCGCGTTCGCCGAATGAACTCCAATGGATCTATAAACGAAACCGGACATAAAAGCAGACAAAATACGCTTGTGTGAAACAAACCTGCCATTTGATGATGCTGAAGGAATAATTGCTTTCGATTCATGCAATTTAGATTTATGAAATGCTTATTAACAAGGGGAACAAGCGACCAAAATTGATTTTTCCAGGTTTATTTCTGACAATGACGGTTAAATGCGAATAAAAGATTAACCTCCATAATGAATGTTAGCCATCTTCTGTTGCTATCACATTTTTCTTGTTTATCCTAAATCTAAACGAGCTACATCAAAAAAATTGTTTTATATGAGGTGACGGAATTCTTAATTCTTAGTTCCGCCCTTGCGCTTGAGTGCTAACGCGCAGCGGCGTTGATGATCCAAAGTGGATGCTGTATTTAAAGCCTTTTGAAAAACATTTTTTACCGACTGTAAGAGCAACAACGAAAGGAAATTGCATATGCCATTCTGCGGTGACCAAGCTTAGCTATTATCTCCTCGATTTGACAACATGATTTCTTCGAAAGTTTCAACTATCTGAGGAAGAACGTCAACAAAATGAGCTACATCTGAATGCCGCTCGGACCATCTTGTTTCACAAAACATTTTTGTTTTTCCGATAAGAAAGGTGTTGTTTGGATTTTCTTAGAAATATGCAAATCTCACTGAGGGTTCCAATAGAGTTCTAAAATAAACTACTCCAGGTACGTCCAATGCCGCTTTAAACACTTACGGAGTAAACTTCCTTATTTCCATGACCCTCCCCCAATTTCAGGAGTAGAGAAAAGTCATACTGATGACTCTAAATAAACCAACAAATAGGTGATGCCTTTTATTGTTTGGAAAAATATAATATAATCAGTATTTTAGAACAGGGTGGAAACGTCCTTTCGCTATTTCAGAGCCGAAACGAAATCACCGAGTTTTAAAAACAGATTTCACTGTCACGCTTTAAAGAATAAATAAAATAATACCTCTTATTTGTTGAGTCATTTTAAATCTTCGGATTTCAAAGGAGATTTTAGCATAATTTGCGAAAGATTAAATAAAATATTACTATCTTACACTTATCGATGTTCAAGGACAAGCATTTAAAAAATGCTTGTCTCCAGTATCTTCAATAGATTCAACAAGGTTATGAAAAACAGATGCCCATTTCAGATACAGTGGTAATTCACCGAAAATAGATTCTAAAAGAATCTATTTTCGTTTTGTAAAACAGCGAATAAATATAATAATATCGCAGTCCATTTGATGATTCCATTATTTAGTGTCATCGAGTATTTTGAAACAGGGACGAAACGTCCGCTCCTGCACAATTTTGTCCGCCATTCATGCTGAACTACCCAAGGCAGTCGCCGGAGCCTAAAACTTTAACGTGTTTAATACTTCCAAAATTATTTAATTTAACGTATACTTTTCTTTATTGATGTATTTAAAACCATTGGAGAAATCTATGATACATTTAATTTAAAATGTATAAATTGTCGTGCGCTCTATAACCGAAGCTCGCTGTGGGAGGAGATTGTGGGACCCCAACATCCAACGTAAGGGTCGTTGCACTAAGGGTCCCTTCTTATCCGGGGCAGCTGCCCCTTTCGCTCTCGGGATAAAGATGCCCTGAATGCGTCATTCAAGCATAAGTTAAGACAATGACTTCGCACTTGCGCGTCGCAAATTGCGGCTTTCATTACACCAAGCACTTTCATATCCCTGTCCTCTCAGATTCTTTAAACTAACGTAAGTCATATTTTTTAAGAATTGTTATTATTGTCTTTGACAAGTCAGCTCGGCTTACATCGTTAAGAGGTACGGATTTTTAAAAAATATTCTCGTAACTATAAAAGTTCCATATCTAAATGTCGAATAATAATAAGAAAATTGCTCTGCTCGACTTACAATTGTGGTTTAATCTCCGATTATAGAAAAAAGGTAACTTTAGCCACTTTTAAAATGATTTCTCCTTGAAATCAGAAGCTACTATTTATGTAATTTCGTTATACACTGTCAGACTAACGTAGATTGTATTGTTTTCGGAAGTATTAATGTACTTTTGTTATGTCAACTCCTCACTGCTAGCACGGTAACGGAGTAAGGTCCTGAAATTTCCATCATTGGTTTTCTGTTTCCTCTAACTTCGACCGCCCAGAAACTTTGTGATTCACAAATGCCCTTCCAATCACAAAAATTGTTTGAATTATTGCTATTAATTTTCTTTCTAATTCTCGATGCCTCTTCATTCGTCTTGTTATTCAATTGCATGTTTACGTTTTCCATAATATTATAATATATTTACAGAAACCGATTCGCAGATACTTGGTAGTTTAAATGGAATTTGCATGTATAATGCCGTTTAATTGGAGACGACATTTTTCCATTTAATTAATGTTTGATGAGGAGAAATGAAGGTAGTGTTTCTTTGTGAGTTTGAATTGGTGCATAGGATGATGCTGGTCAAAGATACCGAATATATTTTGCCAGAGGTAATTGACAAAAATAAAATAGAATTATACACAAGCACTATGTCCGAAATTGCTTACCTATGACTCATCCTATTAAAAAATAAGACGCGCATACTAAGTAATTCGTAGAAAAAAGGATTGGACAATTCTTGTCAAAAGATTTGAGCACAATAACAAGGCATATTCATTGTTATATATATATATATATATATATATATATATATAAACTTATCTTAAGGAAAAGGAAAGGTAGTGATGAGGGTGGCAACAAGGTGTTGAAGGAAGCCCAGTGGACACTTCCCAAGTTGAGGATCAAGTTGGCAGGCTGCCGGGGGCGTCGATGAGACACATACAAAACACGCACACTAAAACACTTAAGCTTTTCGGGCATATGCTCTTTATCAGCGATGGCGAGAGAGTAACTGAAAGTGACACACTGGGCGGGGAATGACAGGGTGATGTGAGAAGGTTGATGAATGGAGGAGACGGGGAGTGGGAAGGGTGGATAGCCAATAAGGAGGGAGAGAGGCAAGGTAAAGCGCGAATAGCTACAATGTAACTATAGGAGACATTGTGAGAGGTCCAATAGGGTTAGCGGAGATTGAGGCCAGAGGGGAGAAAGAGTCAAGAAGATGTATATGGGCTACTTCCCGTTGTCGGAGAAGGGGAGCAGGAGTGTCATTGGGTAAGGTGCGAATAGCCCTTACATTGTAACAACTATTGAAGGGGGCATTGTAGTCATTGGCATGTAATGCAACTGGGAGGGGGTGTCTGAGAATAACGCTATTCCTATGACCGTTCATACGGATGTTTAACGGATTGCTGGTGGGGCCTACGTAAAACGTGGGACATAGGGTGTAGGTGAGGAGGTAAATGAAGTTACGGGTGGTGCATTTCTTCTAGAGGTGATGGGGTAGGTGATGTTGGTGGAGGGACTCGAGAAAGAAGATGAGGGTAGGTGGATAGGGCAAGTGAGGCAGCGAGGTTTACCGCAGGGGTGAGACGCAATGGCAAGTGGTGGAGTGGAAGTGGGAAGTTCCTTCATCCACAAGATATTTCCCAAATTGGGATCCGGCGGAAGATTGGTGAAGAGGGACTGGTGGGAGGAAGAGGTAAGAATTGGGTGGGCAGCATGGAGGATTGTTTTGAGGGCCTCGTGGATACCAGGAAGGAAAAGTGTGGTTAGAGTGAGTGGAGGGGTTGATGCAAGGATAGTGGGTGTGTGAGGATGGGATCTATTGGTGGTAGGCGACATCGCCCCATGGATCTGTTCGCGGACCAGGGAGGGTAGCCACGTTTGAGAAGAGCGTCCTCGAGGACGGAGTAATACTGTAGAAGAGACGCATGTCATCGCAGTAGCAAAATTCTGCAAAGAACCTTTCCTGTAGGAAATTCTATTCTCTAAAAGTTTGTGTATGTACAGTTTTGCCGTATATTTGACCGTTCCCGAGTTATTCGCGAAAGGCCAGTGGCGGATCGTTCTCCGGCGGCCATTTTGGCGCCAAAATGGCCGACGCGTACACGTCAGGCATGTCAACTTTTGATTTGTTTGTTAGGTTGCCATAACGGACAAATTTGCCAAGTTTCAAATCTTTTTGAATTTTTTCCCCTAACCGTCAAAGAAGTGTCTAATTTGACTGGAATAATATTGTCTAATATCCTCTCAAAAGTTGACAGCCATTTCTTTCATTTTTCACTCTGATTATGCTATTTTCTCTTGCAAGTGTACCTAATTCTTTCTTATTTCTTTTCCTTTTGGTCCAGATAAATTTTTCTAGTCCACGTCAATTTCTCGTCTTTTTTACTCATGGTCCACGCCCATATAATGTTATATTCTTTATCAGCGTTTTTATCGATATCTTTTTTCCAACTCATTTCGGTTAACTATCGTCTTCTCTTACAAGCCATTTTGCTTTACAATTCATTGGTACTCTATAAATAAATAGAGCCTATTTGACCCCTTCCCCACCCTCAGACATTTTTCTGTGATTCTTCACTCTTAGAAACACTCGTTACTTTCGCTTCCTTCCTGTTTATTTTCATGGCGAGAAATTTTTCATTTAACGAGTTTGCTAGCTTATGTTGACACTTTAACAAAGCACTGTAGAACCTCACGTAACGCTCATTCAAGCAGTGTGTTTTCAGTATTACGTGAATTTTACTTTTACACTAATTCCCTTGCAACGCGATCCATTTTCGGCGTGGTTCGAGAATGCAATCCGAAAACTTTGCGATATTATAATTTCGTCCGCTGCTTCGGGTGTCTAAATTGTCTACTAGGTGACAAAATAATACAACAAAAATATTAAAGCACGCTTTTGTCACGTTGTGTCCGGAGCAGGCTTGAGGTACCGGCTGGCTGGCGGTTGTCCTGGAATCCATTAGTACCAAATGTACAAAATAAAAAAAAATGAAATATCTAGAAATTTTACTGCCGTTTTAAAAATATTTCTGTTGTTGATGGTTTATATTGTTTGACTTACTCAATTTGTTATAAAACTTTACAAACTCACAAATAGTATATTAAACAGAGACGAGAGCAATTCCGCCGCCTTGGAAGTAACGGCATAGGGGCGCAAATCAGTGACAATGCATCTTTGTCCAGATAAATATGAAACAGTTTTGGAAAGAAGCGGATAAGAAAAGGCTCAGCTATGTTAAAATAACTCAATAAATGCAGAAATGACTAATCAATAATTGTAAAATTTTCCTTTTTTATCGTTTATATTTTTTGCTAGAATGACTAGTTTTGTAGACATTCACGACCAAAAAGTTTAATCATCAACAATAATGGCCGCATACAATTTTAAATGTATCACCATATTCAAGTTATAACTCATTATATTGCTCTGCACTTTAAAATAATTTATAATAATCGTAGAAACTCTGGACTAGATCCAAAAACGCATAAAAGAATAAAAATGTAGTTTCATGCCGTTGATTTTCAAAGTGGCATCAAATAGATACGAACATTTTTTTTGAAAGAGAAAATTCAAAGACTGTGAGCTGAAAATCATTGGCGCTCACAGCAGCCACCGAATATATATATAACTTTGGTACTTTAAAGGCGTTCTTTACGAGCGAAGCGATAGTAGCGGAACGCCTTATGAGCACGTCGCCTCCGTCCTTCCGCATGTTTATTTAATATCCGAAACTACTGGGCGGATTTTAATGAAATTAAGGATTATTAAAATTTACCGACAAATCATAATTTTCAACTGCATCCGTCAATTAGAACTTCCATTTTATATAACCAATTAAACAAACGTATCGTATCTTGTTAAATGGCTTCCGTCAAGCAAAAATTCAATACCATATTTTTCTCTCCCTAACTCTTATATGATCTGTGAGGTATACATTAAAAATTTATTCAGATGTAGGAGAACATTTACCACGATAATGTCTGCGGGACCACATAATTATGACTTATAGTTTTGGAGATAAAAATTCGAGAATATGCCAAATATTATATCGTATATTTTGTTTATATCGACCGCTACGACAGTACTATCGGCGAACAACAACGAAAAATCCACATTGTTCTCTCCCATGATCTTATATGATCGGTGAGGCATAGATTAAAACATGTATTCGGATAGAAGACAACATTTACCGCAAAAAAGTCCACGGGACCATAGAATTACGACTTAGTTTCGGAGATAAAAATTCGAGAAACGCCCAATCTTTCGATACCGTTTTATACGCATTTCCCATAAGGAACGCCTTTGACGTCTCTGTGTACTACATTTATGGAATATAGTTTTCCTTCTTGTTTGTTTCATTAGATCCAAAGGACAACAAAGGATTACTTTTTCTCCGAGTCCAAGTACAATTTATCCGTTTTTTACGGGCTTTGCGTGTGAAGGAATCTTGGGAAATTCTCAAATTTTCATCTCTAAATAAATAACATGATTGTTACCTAACAGATCGTATTACACACAAGGAGGGGGAAATGTTTTTTTATTTCTATCAACAATAAAATATTCGTGTCAACCGATGTAGACAAAATCCCTAATGGTATGTTTGGCACTCTCGAATTTCTTCTCCGAAAGTATAAGTTATTATTATATGCTCTCGCTGACCTTTTTGTGGCAAATGTTTACCTTATCCTAAAAACCATCTGACCGGTGCCTCATATATTATGTTAGAGCTAGAGAGTATGGCATAACTGGAGTAATTTGGATTTACCAGACCAACACTGGGAACTTCAGCAAGTTAATCAATATAAAGAAATGTTGAATGAGAGAGGGATTTTCTTACGAAATAAGAGCCACAAATGATGTGACAATACTCAGAATCATTCCGTGATTAAATAACCGCCACCTTTAACTTCGACTGGTTGCTAAATATCTAAATAAAATTAGAACATCGCCACAGCATTGTATATTAATAAAAGGTGGCGTGTATCTCTGTGTATGGACAGCATTCCTCGAAAACCTAGATACTTAGAGACCTAAAACTTGGTACATTTACTAAAGAGTCCATGAGGTTGTGCATCTCGGGACCAGAATTTTGATTTTTGGTGAGAGGGGGGAAGGGGAGGGTGTGGTGCCATACAAATCATACCCTACAGCATTTCTCGAAAATCAAGAAACTTATAGACTGAAAACTTTGTACACTTTCTAATGAGACGTTGGGGATATGCACTTCGGTGCCAGAATTTTCATTTTTGGGCGAGGAGGGGATGCCATAAAAAACCATATCCTACAGCAGGGGTGGGCAAACTTTACGTGGCGGGCCGCATTAACAATTGCAGCTTCTTAGGCGAACCACATTAACAGATGAAAATGTTTCCGCTGGCCACGTTAGGGTTCACATCGAAAATATGTTAGTGAAAATCAATAACAAATAATATGTTATCCCCGTAACATCACTGGAAAATGTTTTCCGGTCATAATTTTAACCTACAAATATGAAATTATCTGTATTTTATATTACGGTTCGCTTTAATAATGGCATCGCGGGCCACATAAAATGCCCTCGCGGGCCACATGTGGCCCGCAGGCCGTAGTTTGCCCACCCCTGCCATAAGGCATTTATCTAAAACTAAGAAACTTAAAACTTGGTGCACATGCTAAAGAGACGTCTAGGATGTGCATCTCTGGGCTAGAATTTTGATTTTTGGGGAGCGGGGGTCCCAAACAAATGATGCCCTACAGCAGGGATTCCCAACCTTTATGTTGGCAAGGGCGCCTTCTACTTAAAAGCGAAAGCGGCGGTCGCCGATATTGTATCCCCTCCCCCCCCCCCCCCTCCACCACCGTTTAACATTTATAGCTCGGAGCTATATGTATATTTATAAGCTATTTTAAATATTGATAGTAGGAACATTAATATTACTCTTGAAAACCATTTTTTATTAAACTTAAATATGCAAAGTATAGAAAATATCAATATTTCCATTTAACAATAAATCAAAATTAAATTATGAGATTGATTTAAGACTTCACTTAAATAAGCTGCGATACTTGTTTTGACATAAATACATGCATGCATATACAAATTATATATACATTTTGTGTTATAATATTATTCATTAAACAGAATAGAATACATAAGTTGGAAAATAATTTTTAATCTAAAATAATTTAAACTAGATTATGACGCACAAGCAAATATCCCTTCGCATATTTTATAAGAAAATTACTGGCCTGTTTATTATCAATGAATAGAGGTATGTGGCTAGAGCTCAAACACGAAGTGATACTTCTTCGTTAACAAGCAAAAAAGAATGACTACCGTTCGCCAGCCCCTACAAATGGGCTGGGATACCTTACGATAACGATTGAAGATAAAATTATACATTAAAACATCAGAAAGTTCGACAAATGTGTGAACAAAACTGCAAATGAAATCATATCATGCCATGTATGGCACTGTATGTAAATTTTATAAGAAAAAGTCACGAAGTCTTTTTAGATTAGTACTTTCTAGATTCTGTTGTCGCTCAACACTATAAGTCAAAAGAGCTTTAGGGAGTTTTAGAGAAGACACCTGAACAAACCTCGGCGGGCGCCACAGCGAACCTATGCAGGCGCCATGGCGCTCGCGGGCACCGCGTTGGCAACCCCTGCCCTACGACATTTCTCAAAACCCAAGAAACTAATAGACTTTAAACTTGGTACACCTACTAAAGAAGCCATTGGGATATGCACCTCGTTGCCAGAATATTAATTTTTGGAGGAGGAGATAGGGGGGTGCCTTACAAATCATACCCTATAGCATTTCTCAAAAACTAAGAAACTTAGAGACTATCTTGGTACATTTACTAAAAACAGCTTGAAGATGTGCACCTCGTTGCCAGAATTTTAATTCCTTAAGAGGGATGGGGCTGCCATACAAGCATATCCTACAGCATTTCTATAAAACTAAGAAACTTAAACTTAGACATAAAAATTGGTGTACATACCTACTAAATATACCTAGAGGATGTCCACCCAGGGGCGAACATTTACATTTTGGAGGAAGGGGAAGGAGGTGCCATAAAAAATAATACCCTACAGCATTTCTCAAAAACGAAGAAACTTAGAGACTTAAAACTTGGTACACTTACTAAAAACAGCTTGAAGATGTGCACCTCGGTGTCAGAATTTTTATTCCTTAAGGGGGAGAGAGGTACCATACAAACATATCCTACAGCATTTCTCAATAACCAAGAAACTTAGAGACTTAAAACGTGGTACACCTAGTAAAGGGACCTTGTGGATGTGCATCTCGGTGCGAGAATTTTGATTTCGGGGATAAGGGAGAGGGGGAGTGCCATACAAATTATACACTATCTAGAGGCCCGTGTTATTTTTTTGTAAAATTACACAACTTATTTTGAATATTCTTAGCAAAATATCAAATTTGAATCAATATTTAATTTGTTCATACCATTAAGGAGTAATATCGGTCACTAATCTCGAGAATACCTCGAGTTTGAATGAAAATATTAGCGAGTGAAATGAGCATGAAAAATTCGTAATTGTAAACCCGGGGCAATGTCCTTGTGTCCTTGTAATTAGCTAGTTATTTAATATTATGATAATATGTACTAATAAATTTCAGCATTGAAACTCAGTCATCACTACCCTTCTTTCCTCTCTCCCCTTCTTATCCCCCCTCTCCTCTTCTTCCCTCTCTCCCCTTCTTCCCTCTCTCCAATTCTTCCCTATCTCCCCTTCTTCCTTCCCTCCCTTTCTTCCCCATCTCCGTATCTTCTTCCTTCTTTCCTTTCTTCATTTTCATTCCTCTAAAAATGTGATCGCCAAATTTTTTATTGTAAGGGTCATATACAACAGTACCTACAACAACGTACTGCCTAGCGAATTGCTTATTGGACCGTGTCTAACTTTTACTGAAATAGTTTAAAGTATTTTTCTACCTTTATTTGTCATACTTCTATATTAAATGTATATTGCATTAGTGTCCTTGGAAATATAGATATGGCTTCAGAAATGATATCTTATTTCACCTCCTTTTGGAAAATGTACGAAAATGAAAGTTAAAAAAAAACTGCCGAGGGATGGCTTGCCGGACATGGCCCGCGGGCCGCGTTGAGTGTGGAACCCTCCTCTATAACGTCCATTCCGTCTTGGTTACTACGGATAGTAAATATTTGAAAACTCGATAAGTATGTCCTTTCGCACTCTAAAATGTGCTCTTCCTTTTCTGCTTTATTTTTATTGTACACCGTTTCCCTGTTATTGCGCGGGTTTTGGGGTGTAGCTGTGTCCCGCGTTATAAGTTAACCATGAGGAGCCGATCGTATTGTGCATTACAGCATGTGCACACAAGTTTTTAATTTTTTGAAATTTCTTTAAATGCTACAAGCAAAAAAAATATAAAGTCAGAACAAGAAATTTATTTAATCACTTCCTTAAAAAGTCAATTACATTCTTAGCCTGCTTTCCCGGATGGAAATAGGCTTATAGTTTCTTCGTCGCGTCTGTTACTGTCTGTTCGTCTTCCTGCCTCTCCCCTATTAACTTTTGGACCAATAGACCGATTTTCATGACACTTGGTGGAAATCTTTTGCTGCTAGGGCCGAGCTAGCGAGGGTAGTTTTTGTTGCCAAGATTGAAAGCCCCGGGTTCGATTCCTGGAACTATCTCTCCCCTTTGGTTTACATGGGAAATCTGAAATCCATTGTGCAGGGTAATTTTCTCTTGCACATTAAAATATCTTAGAATTGTAATATCGGAGCGGGATTTGTACTGTTCTCTGAGGTAAAGAATGCAGATTCTAATTTTCATCGTAGAATTTTGCTTATCTATCGTATTTCTTCGAATATCCCATAAATACTTGTTTTTTGCAGTTTTATCACTCATTGCGAGTGTTGCCGTTGAAACGACTATTGTTGGACTCGGATTCGGTTCTCTTTATTTATTCAAACCAACTATGCCTGCTGTAATGTCTCAAAAGAGGTTTGCTTACAACCGAATTAATATATTCTTTGGGTAAGGGATGGCTTTACAATAAATCGTCAATGTAATAAATTTTAATATTGAAATATGGTTAACGTTTTTTAATGTGGAGCAAAATAATCCAAACGTACTTTGTTTATAATGGTTGTGATGCATATTCTCTTGGGAGTCCACAATATTGAGTTGTAGTTGCACCGTATTCCAAACGGAAAAACTTTCGGATCGCTTTAGTAGAGGAAGAAACGAAGAATCCGATTTGAAATGGGGTTTATGTGGAAAGTAGGCGTCATAAGTTCCGTTTGGTTCATCTTTTTGTTTTTACTTTAGTAGTTAAAAAAAACGACTGAACTTACTTTCCTAGAAACGGGGAGAAAAGAAGACTCACTGCAGAATCGACGACTTTGTAATCGGTGAGCGCTGTAATTAGAGATTCGCTCTCTTGAAAAACGATAATTCAGTGAGGGATCATTTTCACCAAATAAACCTATGTACCGTCTCCAGCCTTATTCTCCCAACCCATTACTTGAATCTCATATTTTTATCAGAGATCCTGTTTTTATGCCCAGATCATTCACCGTTCAAATGCCGTATGTCATTTATCCCCGCGGGCGAAATGAGAATCCACGAAAGTCACCATGGTGAAAAAAGCGAATAAAATACGCGAGTCGTGTTTATCGTGCTAAGAATGAAAATGTCATATTTCTCGATGTACTTCCGAAGAATTAGATTAGGCGGAGACAGTAGGGTGCTAGAAGAGAGCGAGGATATTTTGGAATAGGAATTTCAAAAAAGTAAACCTTTTACTCTTCTTTTTGGAGGAGAAGAGGAGCGAGGATAAAGATGCCGCCACACGAGCGGTTAAAAATACAAGTGAATCTCTTGGGAACGCCTCACATTTGCATCGGTCTTCGCGCAGCGGAGGGTTTAGAGGGTGTGTGGGTAGGGGTGAAGAGGGTGGGAGGGGAGGGTGAAGGGACGGAACGAGAAAGGGGAGCGGGATGGAAGGTGAGAAAGAGGGAGGAGGGGGGAGAGGGTGTGAGGGAGAGGGGGAGAGAGATTAGGGAGGGAAGGGAGAGACTGTGGGAGAGTATAGGGTGTTAGAGGGAGGAGGGTGAGGGAGAGAGTGAAGTGGGTGGAAAGTGAGGGAGGGGAGATATGGGGGAGAGTGAGAGGTGAGGCGAGAGAGGGGAGAGGGTGAGAGAGGTGAAGTGAAAGGGATAAAAGAGAGGGGCTGAGGGAGGGGAGAGGGTGAGATAGAGGAGAGGGTGAGAAAGAGGGGTGAGAGAGGGGGGTGAGAGAATAGGGTGAGAGAGGTAGATGAGAGACTGAGCTGAGGGGAATGGAAGAAGAGAGAGAGGGGAGGAGTAGAGAGGAGGAAGGGGATAAAAGTAATGAGAGTGGAGAGAGGAAGAGTTGGGAGAAAGTGGGAGGAGGGAACAGAGGAGGAGAGAGGAGGGAAGATGAGAGTGTGATAGGGTGAGAGGGAGGAGGAGAAGAGAGTGGGAAGGTGATATAGGGGAGAGGGTGAGAGAGAAGCGAATGTGAGGGTGCGAGAGGGTGGGAAAGGGAAGGGGAGGAGGGTGAGAGAGGGAGGACGAGAGAGAGGGAGTGGGAGGGGATGGAGAGGGCGACAGAGGGAGTGTTAGAGAGGGGGGTGAGAGGGGGAAGTGAGAGAGGGGGATGAGAGAGAGAGGGGAGGGGTGGTGGTGGTGAGGGGAAAGGGGAGAGGGTGAGGGTGAGAGAGGGGAGGTGAGTGATGGCGGGCGAGAGAGAAGGGGTGAGAGGGGGGTGAGAGAAGGGGGTGAGAGAGGTAGGGTGAGATAGGTAGGGTGAGAGAGGTAGGGTGAGAGAGGGAGGGTGAGGAGTGAGGGTGAGAGAGGGGGATGAGAGGTCGGTGAGAGAGGGGATAAGAGGGGGAGGGTGAGAGAAGGGGATGAGAAAGGGGGGAGAGAGAGAGAGAGGCTAGAGAGGGGGGTTAGAGAGGGAGGTGAGAGAGGGGGGTGAGAGAGCGGGGTGAGAGAGGAGTGTGAAAGAGGGGATGGGAGAGGGGTATGAGAGTGTTGGTGAGGGGAGGTGTGAGAGGGAGGTGAGAGAGGGGGATGAGAGAGGGGGGTGAGATAGGGAGGTGAGAAAGGGCGGGTGAGAGGGGGGAGGTTGAGAGGGGGAGATACGGGGAAGAGGGGGGTGAGAGAGGGGAAGTGAGAGGGGGAGGGGGTAAGTGGTGGAGGGTGAGAGAAGGGGATGAGAAAGGGGGAAGAGAGATGGTGGTTAGAGAGGGGAATATGGGAGGGGGTGGGAGATGGGGATGGGAGAGGGGGGTGGGATAATGGGAGTGAGAGTGGGGGGTAGGAGAGGGAGGTTAGAGAGGGGGGGGTGAGAGAGTGGGGGTGAGAGAGTGTGGGTGAGAGAGTGTGGGTGAGAGGGTGGAGGTGAGGGGAAGGGTGAGAGGGGGGCATAGGGGGGAGAGGGCGTGAGAGAAGTGGGTGAGAGAAGGAGCGTGAGAGGGGGTTGAGAGGGAGGAGGGGTGAGAGAGCGGGAGAGAGAGGGGGTTTGAGAGGGGAAGTGAGAGGGGGTGAGAGAGTGTGGGTGATAGTGTGGGGGTGGGGGAGGGGGGAATGGGAGGGGATGTGGGAGGAATTGAGGAGGGGGATGAGGGGGGCGTGAATGAGGGCGGGTGAGGGAAGATGTGAGAGAGGGCGGGTGAGAGAGGGAGGGTGAGAAAGGGGGTGAGAGGGTGTGAGAGAGGGGGTGTGAGAGAGGGGGTGTGAGAGAGTGGGGTGAGATAGGGGGACGTGAGAAGGGGGTGAGAGAGGCGGAGGAGTGAGAGGAGGGAGGGGGAGATAGGGGAGGAAGGGGAGATGGGAAGAGAATGAGGGGGAGAGTATAGAAGGTGAGAGGTAAGTAGATTTATTTCGAGAGGAGAGGATGTTAGGAAAAGCCATTCTGTCTTTGGCGGAAGTAGGCCTCCTACCCTCCAAGGGCGGGCGAACGGATGGAGCGGATGCTTCGGATGACTGAAGCGTTCGGGGGCGGGCGGAAACGAGGGGTGGGCGGAAGCGCGAGGTCGAGAGAGGGTGAACAGATTCGTGATTTTTTTATCGTTTAACTCCGTAGTTCTTATTTTACGATGACATGTTGCCCAAGACTTATATTCCTTTACCGATAAATATTATTCAATTATTTAAAATTAAATTAACTGAACCAGTGACACTAAACTTTTCGCCATAAGGGCCGTTTAAAATTTTCTCTCACCCTCATGTCAATGAGTAAATTTTAGAATGCTTAATCACAATTGTCTAATATGGCTTCGTTTTAATAGCAATTAGAAAGCGTCACACTTGTTCACATATAACCCTTGGATGTAGTTAATGCTTATATTAATTTTTAAACTTTTTATTTAAAAAGTTTTTATTAAAAACAAAGAACCGATGTGAAAAATGCATAGTTGAAATAATTATTCGTATACATTGTTAATTGTTGAAAATGTATTATTTAAACAATCATTCGTTTACATTGATACTTAATCCATTGTTAGAACAATTGTTCAAAATGGCCGCCTTCAGCTTGGATGCACAATCTGACCCGTTTGAGTAGGGAAAGCGAAACAGCACGAAGAACTGCAGCGTTATTAACGCGCCTCGCAGCATCGAAAATTCGCTGAATAAGTTCTTCCCTCGTGCTCACTTTAGCTTCATATACAATGTTTTTCATTTGCCCCCACACATGAAAATACAACAGAGTGAGATCCGGAGACCTCGGTGGCCAATCCTGCGCACCGCCACGACCGATCCATCGGTTAGGGAACTTCTTGTTAAGATACAGCGTAGCGGTCCTACTGAAATGGGGGGGGGGGGGTGCTCCGTCATGCTGGTAGTATATCTGAAGTCGTATTTGCAGAGGAATGTCATCTAAGAGACCCGACATTTCATTTTCCAAAAAATCAGCATAAATGGTACCTGTAAGACGTGGTGAGAAGAAGTACTGTCCAACCAGCTGGTTCCCAATGACACCACACGTTCACAGAAAAACGGAGTTGGAAGTTGCTTTCAACTGTTCCGTGAGGATTTTCGCGAGCCGATTAATGGTAGTTTCCCGTGTTGTTTATTCCATCACGAGTAAACTGTGCCTCGTCCGTGAACAAGATGTAACGGTACAGGCGGGGGTGTGCATTTAACCAACGGCAGAATTCCAACCGCCTAGTCAAATCCCCGAGTTGAAGATGCTGAACTTGCTGGATATGGTATGGATAAAGTCCTTAATCGTGTAATTTTTGCCAGACTCTCATTGGGGGAACCTTGAGGCGGGCGGACATTCTTCGAGTACTAACTAAGACGTGGACTTCGCTGAACCAATTGAATAATGCTTTCCTCCTCATTCACATTAACTTGTACTGGACGTTCAGTTCTCAAAGACACGGAAATGAGCCATTTTCTCGTAAATGTCGGTGAACTTGAATAAAAGTACGTCGATCTGGTTTTCTTCTTTGTGGAAATCGTCGTCGATATCGGTAAACGGCAGCAACGGAGTTTCCATTACAAAACCCGTACACGAAGTACATATCCGCATAGTCTTCATTTGAAAATGTAAACGGCATTACTGAAAGTTAATGATACCATAAGTGTCACAGCGCACTACACTAAACGCTAGTTTATGTTCTACTGACATGCTGCCTGCGAGCTTGCAAAGTACGTCCACGTCTGTTGTGCAAGCGTCATGCTTCTCATTGTTGTAACAATGGATTAAGTATCAATGTAAACGAATGATTATTTAAATAATACCTTTTTCCAACAATGTATACGAATAATTATTTAAACAATGCATTTTTTCAGCCATTACGTTGTACAAATCAAAGTACGAGATAATTTCAATTGCCCGTAGCTCTGTAACAAATGAGAATCGGAACCATGTTCATATGACATTTTTTACTCAAAATCACTTAAGGAATAAGATCCCGAAGTTATCACATAAAGTCGCCGATGTATATACGCCGTATTTTTCGAGCTATAAGACGTACCCCGATTTTTTAGAATATTTTTCAGGAAAAAGAATTTTAGATCACCCTTAATTCATGAAATTAATCAGGAATGATAAATTATTGCTTCGAAACTTGTACGGATAAATGTGCACCTGGCAGTCCTATCAATTAGACTCTCCGAGTGCGCCGCTGACTTCGCACGTATAGACACCCCTTACCGATAGAACTTACTATAACTTAAGTGCAAGATGAGATTTAATTCCTAATAAATGTATTGCATATGTAATAACAATTCTTACGCTCAACTAGTCCTTTTTTCTGCCTCGTACATAACCATTTTCGTCGATACAGCAATACCTAACTTTCTCTCTTCTACTATCATTTATTTTTCTTCCTCCTCTAGCTGTGGCCATTTAGGACCAAGTTTACGAAGTTAATGTTTATCTTTTCCTTTCACATTCAATTTTTCCTCTGGTTTATCCATTAATGGGACGTAGACCGAAATGACGTGGTGCTCCTTGGTTTCCGTGCGTTTTTGCTTATTGAATCACCTGTAACTTATGGCATATAGTGTAGGTATATCTTTTCAATCTTGTAGCCAATGCGATCTCAATACGCGTAACGGTATTTATTCTATCCCTTTCTCCCTCTACCTTCCTCTTTCTCCCTCCATCCCCTCCCTCCCTCTCCATCTCTCACTCCCTCCTTCCCTCACGATCCCTCCCTCACTCCCTCTCCCTCCCTTCTTCTGTCTCTATTCCCCTCTCTCTCTTCCTCAACCTCCCTCCCTCCTTCTCTCTTTTTCCCCCTACCTTCCTCTTTCTCCATCCATCCCCTCCCTCCCTCTCCATCTCTCCCTCCCTCCTTCCCTCACGATCGCTCTCTCACTCCCTCTCCCTCCCTACTTCCCTGTCTCTATTCCCCCCCTCTCTCTCTCTCCCTCTCTCTCCCTCTACTTCGCTCCCTCCTTCCCTCTCTCTCCCCCTCCCTCTCTCTTCCTCTTTCTCCCTCCATCCCCATACTCCCTCTTTCTCCCTCTATCCCCTCCCCTCTAAATCTGTACATTTCTTTCCCTCTCGCACTAAGCTCCTGACTCCGTTTAACACAACTCTCTCATGGATCTACGCGCGAGGCCATAAGCGATCGATCGCCTAGATTGCCTGGCCCTATTTCTGCTACCTCTTTTCCCTATATCTTTATAGTCGTTTAGATAAGCTAAATAATCTATACGTAGTTTCGCGAAAAATCTTCTAATGATGGTTTTCTTTTTAAAGAAAAAACGTGAAATTTTGGCGTTAAAAAGGAATTTGTGGACAGATTCGACGCGAATTCGGAAATCGACGGTTGGAAAGCAAGTTTTCATATTTTAGATTTTTTTGGTTCAAGTCTTGAGTTTTCACGATGGTTATAAATAATTTTGAAGTGGTAAAGAAAAAATACTACGTTTCAGCCTTCCTGGTTTATCCAAACGGAGAGAAGAAATGCTCCTGTATTCGAACCCGGATAATTTTTTGGTAATTTCTTTTAGTGATTGACTTTTAATGCGTGATTGAGGTATTCCTGACAAATAACAATTTTCTACTTAGTCGGAAAATCATTTGAAACACGTAAGAAAGCGCCATACACAAAGTGACATAAGGATTTGAGCATTTTATGTTTGTACGATGATGTCGGACAATTATGAACAGAGGTGGTTAGGAAAATCGCGGGGCTCATTGCAATGTATGCGTTGAAATTTTTAATAGTAAATTTTAATAAATAAAGCAACTATGGCAGAGTTCGATATTTTTTAAAACTGCATGCAATTTGTAAGTACAATAAATATTTTTAGAGAGCGCAGGGCCTCGGTAAGCTGGGGGCTCTGTAAAGCCGCACCGTTGGTACCGCCAATATATATATATATATATATATATATATATATATATATATATATATATATATATATATATATATATATATATATATAATATGAAGTACGAGAGTGTCAGCAAGAAAGAACCGCAAAGAAGGATTATTCGCAGCGTAGCGATCGTCCTAGGATGCGTCACAGCTCTTCTTATGAATCGTTCTGACGACCGAATGAGATTCCTGTTCTAGTTTAGGCCTTCGACCCCTTCTCCGTGCTTAAGATAGGCCTGGTGGGTGGGGAGGAGGGTGCTTCCTCGCCCAGACGCATTCGTCGCCACGTTCGGAAGCGAGGCTCTCCCGTTTCCTCTTCCTCTTGTGGGTGAGGGTGCTTCGGGTGCCTCTTTCGCACCTCGGGGCCATCATTCCTTCGCTCCCCTTTCTCTCCATACATTTGTTTCGTGGAGCAGTGCTACCCAAACCTTTTTATGGCGGGTCAATTTTAACCTCATTTCTCTGTAGGCGAGTTACACACAGGTTCTTAATCGCACCCAGGTAAACAATCAAAATCTTTTAGAACGTATATATAGCTTATGAAATTTTGAATAAAAAATATAATTTATTTAAAAATGCAAACAAAATTGCTCTTTGCATTCTTAGTTAACTCACAAAAATCAAGAACTTGTATACAATAAAATTGTATGGTGTATCGAATGAATGAAATACAGAATAAAAGCACAATTAAACTACATAAAAATAAATAAAAGGACACAGTAGGACCTCGCCGTTAGCGGGATCGCAGTTAAATTGTTGATGCACAACTTTGCCGATTGCGGCCTTAAAACCTCGACTATTCGCGGGTTTGCGCGGAAGAAAGTAGTGTGGCTGTAAGGTACTACACCAGTGACGCAGATATTATCGTAGCATAATACGTCCTAAATTATACAGGTTTAAAAAATTAATCATAATGAAAACAATATTAATCAATCATTTAACGTTTATAAGACCCCCTTCGCAAAATTGGTCCGAATTTTAGTGTTCCTTCACTGTCGCCCGTCCTAATATGGGTGGAATTTACATCACTTCAAATCCGTATCCAATTCGCTCAGGTACTAGTACAATCGTAGTCCGTAAATATATCGTCCTTTTTGGGGAATTTCTAAGCTCATCCGTAAAGTTTCTTGCTTTGTGGCAGCAGGGATACACCATTCGTTTATCAACTATCGACTTACAAGGAAACGCATTATACTGCTGTCAATAATATACTCTAATATCTCACAAGATATTGAAGTTTTCGGCTGTAAAAGCTTTCTTAAATGTATATTTAGCACTTTGGCTTTTTTTCTCGCATTCATGAATGATAGCACCTTATTTATTTCGCATGGAAGTGATTGTTGGGTCCCTGTCTTGGAGCTCTCTCACATAAGTTTAGGGTGTTCCTTAAAATTACCGTTTAAAACGTTTTCCCTGAAGTTCCTAAAAGCCTTCCGCTTCCTCTGGCTTTAGCGCGTGCATTCCTATACTCCTGTAGTTCAGCTGCTCTTTTTCCATCAGAAACGGTAGGCTATATATTTTTAGCCTAGTGTCTTCGTTTTGTCTGTCTGTCTGTTCCCCCCTATTAACTTTTGAACCTATAGGCACATTTTCATGACACTTGATGAAAATCTCTTGCTACTGGAACCGAGCTACCGAGAATAGGTTTTGTTGCGAAGATTAAAAGTCCCGTGTTCGATTCCAGGAACTATCCTTTCCCTTTGATTTGCATGAGAAATCTGAAATCCATCGTACAGGATAATTTTCTCATGTACATTAAAATATTTTAGAATTGGAATATTGGTGCGGATTTGTACTATTCTCTGAGGAAAAGAATTGAGATTCTAATTTTTATCGTAGAATTTTGCATATCAATCGTATTTCTTCGAATTTCCCTTAAATACTGGTGTTTTTTCAGTTCTTCTCACTCACTGCGAGAGTGTTGCCATTGCAACGACTATTGTTGGACTCGTTTTCGGTTTATTCTAGTAAAGTGGTGCGCAAACTGTGGCCCGTAGCTTAATTTCAGGAGGCCGGCGGAGCCTTGAAACAATTTTCACTTCTGAATTTTATTAACTCATCGTCTTATCTAACCGGCGAATCATTAGGGAGAAAGATAATTATCGAAAAGTGAAAAAAGATTGCTTTATAATGGAAATTCAACCTACCGTAACTACTTAAATAGTCTATATATTGATAGTATGTTTTTAATAAATTGCGTGGCACTTCGCAAATGTTTCCGTTTATGTGGTCTGCGATTAAAAAAGGTTGCGCACCACTGGTCTACTGCAAACATGCGTAATTTTTGCCACACAAATACGCGTGACCAATTTTGATTTACTTTGGAATGTATTTGGAATTGGAAACACAAAGAGCAACTCATCTGCGGTGATTTTAAAGCTTTAATAGCTTTAAAATATAAGTAAATTGCTGCACCACTCGGTTATGTGAAAATTCACTAATAGTGTAATTAATCAATATATATTATGAGGATTCAATTTTACTGTTGAAATCTGTATTAATTTTCATTTATTATTTAATCTAATATATTTTAACAGCTTTATCCCTGCGTGCCTGCCTGCGTCCGAAGCCTCGACGCAAATAAATCGAGAACGATTGATTCGATTTCGACATATCTTTCGCCTGAATACTTGGCGCGAACTTTTGCGGGTTTTAAATGGATAGTCGTCTCTAGAAAAGACATGGGTTCGATACCAGGATAGTTTTCGTTTTTGCTTTTGATTAACGCGTAACCGGCTGGAATACGATGTCTTTAACATTTTAAAATATCTTACGATCGAGACTTTGACTGATTTACACCATTTCACCTAGAAAGAAATAAAGATTCTTAACTTCTATTCTGATGTTTAATTCGTGTTTGCTCACATTTCAAGTTTATATTCCATTTTTTAACATTTCAAAAAGGAATTTCCTAGTGTTGCTGACATTGTTGTTCTAGGATTTTTGCATTATTGGACTCGGGCTTTCATGTGCGTTTGCACTAAGATTACAATGAAACAAACTCGCGAAGGACAAAACCGATTTAAAATTTACGTGAAAAGATTCGTCTAAATATAAAAGAAATGAAACGGAGCGAATAAATTTGAAGTCAGAAACGACTCCATCGCATTTTAATAATGGGCGCACAAATAAACCTTTTTACAGCCATCCTTAACTAAGCAGCACCAAAAACTAGATCAAAAATTTCAAAAGTTTAGTTTTTAGAGGGTTATTATCGTATTGTTTCATTTCGATACCCCACAAGAAAAGCATGTAAATGTGTTCAGAGATTTATAAAATTGCGTTTTTTAATTGGTTATATTCGAGATAGAAACCCCGGACAAAAACAGATCTCTTGCTGAATGAATGGGGTTTATAAATTTCTGAAGCCTAAATTCAGATCGTTGCCGAATTGGCGCAGAAATTTGTTCTTAATCGGAAAATTGACATTTTCAACATTAAAAAATATAAACTACTATGGCAACGAGTCGAATGCTTTTAAATGTGAACTGGTAATCTGTATTTTAATTTAATGCTTTTTCAAAGGGAATTGATAGACTCCATTATAACCCCGTTGATTTCAATTAACGACGCGTGCAAGGCCCGATTAAGGGGCTCAGGAGCCCTGGAGCAAAATTTTTCGCAAGTTCCTCCCTTCACCCTACACACTGTGTCCGTGGAGCCCCTTTTATCACGGGGTCCTGGCGCAACTGCGCCCCGGTTAATCTGGCTTTCGATGTATGCATATGATGTCGTCATCATTTTAAAAGATGATATATCGTATTAAATAAAATCACATCACTACTTTTAATTATGGGGGTTGATAATCTATATATGATAACAGCACTGATTTAGAGCTTTTAATGGAAATCATTTGACTGTATTATAATGCCATTTAACTAACGTCATAACCCTAAAACACTAAATTGTAGCAAAACATGAAAAACGTTTTAACGTTTCGTAGATTTTCGAAAATTTTTTGGCTCTTTTCAAATATTGAAGGAAATGAACAAAAGAATGTAAATATGGTTTGTCGAAATTGTGGAAGCAGTAGTGCAAAAAATGCCATCTTACGCATTTCGAGATTTTAAAAATCCGGATACGTACTAAAAGCACGGACAATGACGCCCTAATCCCAGCACATAATATATCTTAATTTTACCATAAATTTTAGTGTAACACATAGGCTAACACAGGGGTGGCAGTGACAAAGAGGTTAGAGTGTTGGCCTTCCTATTCTATTATAGGTGATAGCTTCTTACATACGATGTATGATATAGGATATAGGAGAAAATAAATGTTTAGGTACTTATAGAAGGGTTATAAACTTGAAATTTGGTAAGATGATAGGTCATAGGGTACAGCCAACTGAAAAAATCAAAATTTCCAAATTATTATTCTTTAGGTGGTTATTTTTGACCCCATTTTTCAATTTCAGTGCGCCATAAGAAAGGCTTGGAAATCTGTGCAGGGATTTATAAAATTGCTTTTTTATATTATTTAAATTGAGATAGAACCTCGAGATTAAAACATTTATATTGCTGAAAGGGTGATATTTATTTTTTTAAAGAGTAATTTCAAATTCTAGCCGAATGCGTTTGTAATAGGAAAAACAGATTTTTCGACAATAAAAAAATTTAAGCTACCATTGCAACAAATCTAATGCTTTTAGATGGGAATTGGTAATCTGTATTGTAATAGCATCGATTTAATGCTTTTCAATAGGGAACTACTTTTAATCCCGCTGATTTCAACCAAAGCCGTATGCATATGATTACGTCATAATATTAAAGCACTCCTGGTTCCGGGACTTCTCACCCAGTTTCTGTTCGGCCAAGATGGAAGAAAGAGCTCTCTTGGCGATCGTCTCTATCGCTTCCTTTATTGCTGAAAGTTTTGGAAAACGGAAACGAAAGCGATGGCGGGTAAGAAAATTTTTAAGTGAAAGAATGTCACACGGTGCATACAATTCCATCATGAATGATTTGCGAATTGAGGACAGAGGTGTTTTTTAAAATGTTAAAATTTCATAACTTTTCAACTTTTTATTGGATAGTTATGAATTTTTGGGAATTTACTTTTAAAATGGCATATTTTAAATGTATATATTTTACGCTATCTTATGTCACGCTCAGACTTTGCTTGAGAGAAAAAGTAGCACACCAATCGCTTATCTGTCGAGCGCGCTCCCACCTATGATAATTATTAAAGTTGTTGATATGCAATCTTCTTCAAAAAATGTTTTCAACTTTTCTCAACATTTCATTCGCTGGGTGTACCCCTCTAAACCTTATAGGGAAAAAATTTCTCTCAGGTCAACATTTTCATGTCTCGACTGAAATTCGAGATAAATGTTACACTTACTTAGATTTCTTTCCAATTCACAATGCCTTCGTATCGAAATAATGCTCACCTCGGCTTTATAATTCTAGAACCATTAGGAGGCAAGAGAGGGAGGGATTGCCCCCGTTTAGCGCAAAGATTCCTTCCCGACTAACTTCTTTTAGCGAGCCGAGTAAAGTTCCCAAGGTAAGTGGTTCTTAACCTTTCCCGTATCGCGCCCCCTTTCTGTCCTAAAACTTCCACGCCCCCTCATTCCCCCATAAAATCTTGTGTTTTTAAGGGTTTTTATAAAAAAAATATTGGTAATAGTGACCAATGTTTATGGCATAGGTTTCTACGTGTTTGCTTACCTAAGCACATGAGCTGAGTTCCACTGTGGGAGTTTATTTGGTGAATTATAATGTTTCATTTTGGTTTGGACGCACAATTCACAGCTGACAAGCTAGAGTCATTTTTTGGGCAGTGGGCATTTACACTATGCCGGGATACGATCCTGGGCAAGTCAAAGGGCAAGTTGTGATGCTTGCCACGAGACATTTTGTTTATTCAGTGTTCAAAATCTAGCCCTAGAACTGAGTTCATGGTCTACCGTCGAGATGGTTTGATTCGGGATTTTCTTAACTGCGCATGCGTCACTTCCGTAGTAGTGGATTTTGCCACAATTTGCGCCTGTGCAGCTGACGTGAAAGCATTTGGACGGTTGCGAAGATGATAGAAAATTTGCGGAAGCAATTCTATGGGGAACATTTAAAAGAAAAAATGCTTTAAAAAGTATCGGGGACACTATGTTTAAAAGAGGAAACTTAAAATGGTGAAAAGATATTAATTTTTAATAATTTTAAAAACCCTTCTCTTAATTCGTCAATCGCTCATGATGTGATATTCTTCCACTTAAAAATTTTCTAACCCACCATCGTTTTCATCTCCGTTTTGAAAAACTGTTAGAAGTCACAGTAGAGGAAGCACTAAAAACGCTCGCCAAAAGAGCTGTTTCGTCACCATGGCCGAACAGAAACTGGGTAGAAGATTCTCGCATCGCTAGAAGAAGTCAGCCAGGAAGGAATTTCCGTGCTGAACGGAGGCGATCCCTCCCTCCCTTACCTCTGCGCGATTCTAGAAATATAATGCCGAGACGAGCATTATTTCGGCACGAAGGCATTGCGAAGAGGAAATAAATATAAGTTATAAAGTTTTCTTAAAGTAAATTTCATGCTGAATCCGATTACGCATGTATAAATTGTCTATAAAAATCGGCAAATGCCTTAAAAGTCCAAAAACCATTTTTGTTTTTTTTTGTATTCTGCACGTACCATCCTTTCTGATATTTACAGCGTCATATCTACGCTTTTATTGAACAAAATGGAACAGTTTTTATGTTGTTTCTGTAATGATTATAAATGAAGGCTGTGCAAATTAAAAATTTATAAGATTTGTGTAGTCTTTTAAAAATAAGAAATATAACATTTAAGTTCAAATTTTCAGTCGAGAAATTTTTCTATAAGGGTTAGAGGACTACACCCAGCAAATGAAATGTTTAGAAAAGTTGAAAAAAAAATTTGAAGAAGCTTGCATATCAATAATTTTTAATAGTTTTCACAATACCGAGAAATATATGAAAGCGTGGGCGCGCGCTCGACAGATACGCAATCGGTGTCTTTTCTCCAGCGATTTGTGCGTGGCGTAAAATATATATTTAACAAATGTCATATTTTACCTAAATCCTCAGTAAATTTCATAAAATCACTCTAAAATAAGCACTACTAATGATCGACAGAAGAGATTTCTTTCATCATGACCGAACAGAAGCTGGGCGAGAAGTCTCGGAACCAATAGAGGCAGTATAAACATTGGACTTCGTCCTTGGACAGTGTTTATTGAACTCATTGTCAGCCCCCCAGAACTTGACCTTGGACAAGTCTCGGGACTTGTTCCGAGACAGTGTAAACGGGGCTTTAGTTGTTATTGCCTATTAAAATCCGTGAAGTTTTTCATATATTTTTTCTACGTATAATAAATTCATTTGTCTGCAGTACATCTGTTACAGAAGTGACAAGTTGGCGTAGCATTTGAATACGTCAGTACAAGACATATCATCTAAATAGTTATAAAAGAAATTAAAAAATATTTTAGCAGGTAAATTTAACAGCATTAAAAACATATGAGAGGTGGAAATTTGAGGCAAAACTAATTTTGGTAAAATCTTTCGCGCCCCCCCCCCCCCTGGAATCCTTATACGTCCCTCCAGAGGAGAAGGGGGTGGACGCCCCAAAGATTAAAAATTACTGCCCTAGATAAATATATGGCATTTTAAATCTCATTGAAGTAGCCTGTTCGTTGAAGAGCAGACCTCTGTCTATAAAGATTGTCGCAATAACGTACGCTCTCGGCTAGCAGGTCCAATGACCCGTCTTTCGGTTAACCCTAGATTACTAACCTTCGTTTGACAAACGGGGTTACTAACCATTCGTATAACAGACTACATCATACTAATATTTTTTAATAAAAGAAAAGAGAGATACACTTAATTTTTTTAGATACTTAATAATACTTCAATACTCTCTGGTTCTCCACAAATAGCACGTGAACATGGACTGCAGTAAAATCTTGTAATTCTCCTCTTCTTAGACGGACAAAATACACATATCAAACGTTTCCTCAGTTCACCCTTATTCTGGCTCTCCTGAGGCATCTCTATTTGCAGAACATTAGCGATCATCAACTTAAGAGTACGTCTTAATTTTAGGATCACCAAGTAACGTTAAGGCGACCTCAGTTGCGTAGCACAAAATCATAGCAAACAATCTCTTGTGTAAACAGTCACACTAGAAGAACACAAGCTAAAATGAGGCTATAAAAAATCAAACCTAGAACTCAAAAATATGGAGTAGGGGGAGTATATTTGTTTTGGTCGTCGTCTGCCAGACGAATGGGTAGTAATCTAGGGTTAAGGGAATATACGCAACATTAGCATCATTTCGGATTCTTTTCACTTAGCAGGGTCTTTGTGCCGTGATAAGATTGGTCTCACATTTTTGTCAGCATTTCTTAGCGGCTTTCCGAAGGAAGGATAACCGAGTTCGCTCGGCTACAGAAAAACCGATCACAACATTTTAAAACCTTATAAAAAATCAGAAATACAATAAAATTTGATGAATTAAACTAAGTTGGTTAGGCCAAAGTTTCCTCTTTTAAAATTTGTAAAAGATGTTAGGATCAAAGAAATTTCAGCGCTTTAAAAAATAGAGAGTGTGGTGATGATACACGACGTACTATTACACATGTGAAATTTCCTCTCGGCGTACTATTACTCATGACGGCGCTAGGGGGCTAAAACATGATGTCACCGATCATTTCACCACTTTTTAAGCATTATTTACTTTTAAATGTTCCCTGTTTAATTGCCTCTGCAGAATTTGAAATTTGTCCATCGCAACAGCAGAAGTCACTCCAAATGCCTTAGCTATTTCGTCAGCTGCGTAGGCGCGAATTTTGTTAAATTCAAGAACTACGCAAGTGACGCATTCGCAGTTTAGAAAATCCTCGTGATGTGCCCCGAGTCCAACCATATCGACCGTGGACCGTGAACTCAGTCCCGGGACAAAATTTTGAACACTGAACAAACTAAATGTCCGGTGACAAGTCTCGGGACTTGTCCTCGGACTCGTCTCGGGACCATGTTCCAGCATAACGTAAACAGGAGTACAGTTTTGTGTGTAAGCCTTCAGCCGCATAAATGAACATCATGACCTGCAAAAGAAGAAAAACTTCTATTACGTTGGCAAAAATAATAAAAATATTAGAAGGTATGGTGAGGAGTCATCTCTCAAAAACAAGAATTACGTAAAAATATGAAATCTCAAAATCGACACTATCCACAATTATAAAAAAATAAAGATAAGATTGACCAAGCTGTAGCTGGAGGCTCAACAACGACAAGCAGACGCTACGTGGAACTGAAAAAGAATATTTAAAAGAAAAATTCTGTAAGTGGTTTCAACATATGAGACCATTAATGGTCCCGATTTTTGGACATCTCATCCAAGAAGAGTCCAAGGAATTTGCTGCCAAACTTCGAATAGAAAATTTTGACTTCAAGTGGATTGCTTTGGAGGTTCCAGAGAAGACATGGAATTACTTCGTATGGTATTTGTGGTTAATCTAATAAAGATTTTTCGAATCCTTAAAAGCTCATATTCTGATCGGAGCATTGCAAATTTGGCTGAGACGGGCGTTTTTTCAACCTGTTACCAGATAGTTCCTTGGACTTCAAAAGTGTTAAGAGTCTTAGCGGTACAAAGAGTAATGCAAATAGCACAGAAAAATTATAATTGTGTGTCATTGGAAAATCCAAGAACCCAAGATATTGATATATAAATTTAACCATATTCATTTACAATGTGAATACAGTCACCATAAGGAAGTCTGGATCGATGCTTCTTCATTTCAAGAATGGGTCATTGGATTCCAAAGGAGGATAACTGCACAAAATTGTCAGGTATTACTTACTGTGGACAACTGTGCAGCAAATAAAATTGATGGACTGGATTTACCGAACGTCAAGGTAGTATTTTTCCCACCTAATATCACAAGCAGGGTTCAGACTTTAGATCACCCAAAAAGTCCTACAGACTGTGTCTTGCAAAGACTGCAGTTCTAGGAGGTAGAAGCAAGCCTGGGCAAGCCAAAGTGGAATGTTCTGCAAGTCATGCGAGCAATGCCAGCTTCGTGGGATGGTGTGAGTGCCGAGACTAATAAAAATTGTTTCAGAAAGGCTTGGAAGACATCTGACTTAGACAACCCGGCATAACTGAAATGAGTGAAATTGAGGAGTCTGAAGAGTGACAGGCAGTACTGAACATGCTGTCGCCACCTTTAAACCTCACATTTCATGATTTTTATTCAGTTGACGATGACGTCAGTATTTGCGCTACTCAAGGTGATCCAAAACCTGCAGAAGAAACGCTTCATAAATCTTCTGACAGCGGTGAAGACGGAGAATTCAAACGACCTACAAGAGACGAAACGATCTCTGCATTGTAATTCAGCGCATTTCAGACAACAAAAATTAATTTAATCCTTAAAGAAGATAACTAATGATCATTAAAATTGCCCTCGTCCAAAAATGAGCCAAAAATAATCTGATTTTTTTTCAAAACATCCGCTGGAAGCTAGAAAACATGTTTTACTTTTTCATTCACTCTCTCTATTCCCTCTCTTCTTATTCCCCCTCTCCCTCTATCTCTGTCTCTCTCTTTTCTCTCTCTCTCTCTGTGTCTCTCTGTTATCTCCCTCTCTGTCTCTGTCTTTTCTCTCTCTCCTATCTCCCTCTATGTCTCTCTCTTTTCTCTCTCTCTCTCTCTCTTATCTTCCTGTCTCTCTTTTTTCTCTCTCTCTCTGTCTCTCTCTCCTCACCCTAGAGAAGCGTCTGCCAGAAGATCAAAAATAGCGCGGCGCGCCGCAACTTCGCTCCTGCTGCCTTCTCCCCTCCGTACGCTAAAACCCTCTAATCAGACTCTTCTTTTGAATAAACTTTAGTTAATCTCTTACCTTTTTCATAGTAACAGTAGTTACAGACGTACCAACAAAAAGTCAAGGCCATTTATTATTGCGAGTCATTTCGAAAATGGCATCTGAAGCAGATCAGTACTTTATTCACTTACATTGTTTGGCTGGATTATCTCACTCATTCAAGGATATGAAATTAATGGAAAAGTTAAGTTTTTTGTCGACGACAATACTGAAGTGAATCATGTTACCAGCCACAATACGAAAAGCAAAAACGATGATTTTCATTCCAACCTCATAAGATATTTTGATGCAAGTAACTCTTTTAAACTTCTACCAGAATACCCTGAGAGACGTATATCGTGTCCTTTGATAACTCTTGCTATATTACTAGAAACGTAATTTTAACTTTCACCTTCTTTAATCCCTGACGTATTAAAATAAGATATTCATTAAAATGCAATGAGTTTTTTTTTTGTTGACGTTTTTAATTAAACAGATTTTCATAATTGAAAAACTTAAGTTGATAAATTTATGTTCATCTTCCGTCGCACATTATTCCTGCGTGTAAAAATTTGGTATATTACTGCCTTTAATTTTATTTTTTTAGGCGCGTTTCGCTTTCAGCATGAGTGCCTATTAGCTTCGGTCCGTCCGTACGCATGATCGTTTTCGGCTTCTACAAAACGGATTTTCTTGAAATTTGGTCTCATGGAAATTATGGCGAAAGGCAATAAAAAATTGTACAAACGGTTGGTACTTTCCTGTTATCTCCCCCAAAAACTATTTTATAAATTTGAACTTTCTTAGGTCTCCTGCACAGAATGAGGGAAGAAGAAACACCCTAACAACCTAACCCATCCTGGAGGATATAGCAGCCTTCATGCCACCGACAAGTTGATTTTTCAATATTGACCATATTATTGATTCAATTATTCGAGAAATATAAAAATTAAAAAAAATTAATTTTTTATTGAGGGGAGATAACAGGAAAGAACCAAATGGTTTACATAACTCAATCAGGGATACAACTTTACTGGAAACAAAAAACGAACTTTTTCTCATTTCTCGTAGATATCAGTCATAGGTATTGAAAAGGTTTTCAGATAAAATACGTAGAACTAGTCAAATAAAATATTTCTTTCCAAATACGTTTTTACTGTAGGAGTAGCCGTTTTCAAGAAAATCAAAGAATAATGCCGTAAATCGCTTTGAGAAAATTTCATATGTGGATACTTACATAATTGCTGTCAATGAAAACCATCTTCATTGTGATTGAAGTAAATAAGATCTACTATAATTAAGAAAGTACGTTTAATTTCCATGCGTGTGCATACAGCATTTTGTAATCAGAAGAAAATGGATTATCTAGGATAAATAACAGAATGTAAACATGAATATTAAAACTACTTAACTTGTATTGAAATTTTAATTTTTTACGTTAGTTTGCGTGATCGTTATTGATTGTTGTTACTGTCAAAGCGTAACCGAAAATGCATGAGTAGACAGAATACCTTTTATATAAACTTGGCGTTATTTTTCTAATTAAAGTATTTAAATGACTAAGATTCAGCTTTTATTAGTTACACTAGTTTAAGTGTCCGCTGAATTTCAACGGATTTGAGAACCTACTACAGCACAACATGAAACACTGGTTTCTGCATCACCCATAAGATACTGTATCCAATGAGTAACCTTTTTTATAGAAGGTTCTCCAATAATCCTATGAAGCCTGTAACATACTGTGGATTTTATAGAGTAAGGATGCTTTGGTGAAATTAATGAAACGGATGTTATCAACTAAAAAACTTCCGAAAAATAAACATTTGTTGATATGTAAACGAAACAAAGACGAAATTAACCATAGCAAGGATATATGTTTCTTATTTATAAGCATTGAACTCCCATTGGCGGCCACATTGCGATTGCTTTATCATCCCTATAAATAATAAGCTAAGATATACGGTCACGCTCGACTGTGGCGCCGCTCTTAAAAAGCCGTTTTAAAAGAGCGGGAGAATCGAGAACTATTTATGATGTAATGCTATTTTTAACAAACTTTCCGAGTAGGTAGAAGATTTAAATTTGGTAGAAATATTTGATTCTCATAGTAAAAATCATTTACGAAAATAAAATCTCAAAAAATGAACCGGGTTCGACTCAAGAAGATAATTTATATTTCCCATAATATATCACGTGAAAATCAATTTAGCGACATGTCCCTTCCATTCTTTTACTCATAAAAATGAGAAAAATAGACTTTATCTACAAACCGGGACTGTTTTAAAGGAAAATTAACAAAGTGTCTTATTCTTATCGTCGATTGTCTCCCTCAGTCCGCAAACGCTCGAATGTGACGTTTAAATGACTTATTTTGGCAAAATTTACCGATTTTATGAGGATTTGTCTTGACAAACATGCCACTGTCGAAATCGAGACCCCATTATTGTCTCAATTCTCATATGAGTATTATATACGTACGTGTTGAGTGCCTTAATATGAGGTGACCAAGCTTTTTCTGTAATGTGCCACATATTATGTCGAAAATGTGTCGCGTGCCACCTAGTGGTGGATCCAAGGAAAAGCGATCCCCCCCCCCCTCCCCTCCCCGGATTCATCTTACAACCCATTCCACATCTTGATTTTTCTTGACAGCATAACTTTATATTTCAATATTTGACATTGAACTTATGTTCACTTTCGAAATTATATGATAATTACATTTTATATGTGTTACTTGTAATTATTAAAAGTTATCAGGATTATCCCCTTGGGGAAAATCGCCGCCTCCTTAGGAAATTTTTTGATCAGCTCCTGGTGCCATCTAGTAGTTTCCCAGCTACGTAAATAATTACATTCTACATACATATCGTTATTTTATTAATTACTATTACTATTTTGGCAATCACTTTCATAATGTTTTAAAGTTATTTTTTCCTAATTGGGAGGCGTGCCACTGACAAGAGCTTCGCATGCCACTAGTGTCACACGTGCCGCAGGTTTCCCGCCTCTGATTTAACGTGTCGTACAGAGAGAGATGCATAGAAATAAGGAGTGAGGAAGAGGGGATAAAAGGACGTCAATTTCCCATCATTACAGCTTTTTGTATGACAATAAATAAGGCTCAAGGGCAAACTTTTTCTCATATAGGCCTTTTTCTGGATGTGCCAGTTTTTGCTCATGGCCAATTATATGTTGCACTACCGCAAATCACAAATGGAAATAATTTGTTTAAGTTAAAAAATCACACTTACAAAGAAAATTAAAAATTGACAGCCGTGTTTTCACCGTGAATGTTGTGTACAAAGAAATTTTAAATCCCTATTTTTTGTTATTAAATTTTATATTATTTAAGGTTGTTTTATTTTTTCTTATCTTTTTGTTGAGTTTTTAATGTATACTTATGAATTCAAATTTTAAGAAATACTAAACAAGTGTATGAAAAATATCTTCAATAATGTACAGCGGTTTTCTATGACAAAGCATTCAAGTTTATGTTATACTTCCATTATGTTAAAATTTTGAATAAAATTTTAATGTGTGATAGATATTTAATAAATTATTCCTAAGAAAACAATTACGAGATTTTAGGTTAAATATTAGTTATCAGTTATAGTCACGTGACGTGAACATGGATGATAATATTGAGGAAACACTTGAAGAACGTCGAAGACGATTGGGCAGGGAACGAACTCGAAGACGAAGATCTAAATTAACTCAACAGTAGTTGGATGAAAGGAGAGACCACAATATAAAATATCACCAAACTATGATCTTTTGTTTACCCGTCAATTTGGATGTTGTATTAGCTAGTATCATTTATAATTTTTCTTTGTTAGTGTCATAAAAACTGGACAGTTTTAAGCTTCACAATGTATTTTAGCGATATTTCGGCATGGAATCGAATTCTCTCTTCAATAAATAGAAACTTTGTACCTTCATGTGTACTAACGTTTAAGTTCCGGGTTTGGAGCTCGATTGTAATTAATTTAAAATTCAAATTAAAAATATGCTTCACTCGTTTCCATGTTATTCAAATGAAAAAATTAAATGAGAAAAACTTTTAAAAATTATTTATTGCGGTTAAATGACACCTCCGGCTTGTTTCTACGTTCTATAGTTGTTGAGTTATAGAATTACACACACATATACGCACTCAAGAAAGCAAGATCTGGCTTTTTATGTATATTAGATATTTAACAATTAACGCGGAGAACTACCGAAAAACATGCAGCCTACAGCTGAACGCCGCGCAAAGCCTTCGCACCAAATTATAGAAAGTTTTCTCTATTTATTAAAAAATAAACTTTTGCTGATGGGTACCAAACAAATCATAGCGCATCTACTATGCCTTCCATAAACGACAATGTGAAAACCATATTTTCCTTCTCCTAGCTCTTAAATTATCTATGAGATACCAATTAGAGGAGAAATTTTTATACAGAAAAGTTTGCGAGAGCACACAATAGTTTTGGAGAAAAAATTCGAGATTCGAAAATTAAGGGAAGGATCAATTGTTGTGTTTGGATTCCTATAATATGTAAGATAACGCAGGGCCGGCTTGATACCTTTTGGCGTCCCTATGCAGCTACGATTTTGTCTCCCCCTCACCTTCTCTTTATACAAAGTATTTCAAACATAACCGTCACGTGACCTAGGCTAATGTGGCGGCAGCGACAGGCGGCACTTTATCTATAATCGGCACTCTCTATTCCGTATGAATTTGTTGATATGTTTATTCCTGTGAGGTGGAATTTTCTTTAAATGTTCAGGTGGCAAATTTTGATCCAAATTTTAATGTTGTGTGATATGAAGTTACTTAAAGTGCTCTGAAAAATATTTATTTATAATAGTATAATTGCCCGCCAAAATAATGACGGGATTCTAATATAATGTATCTATTTGGAGTAGTATTTATTTGGAAAAATCTGTCATTAACGGAAAACAGGCAATGAATGGACACGAAATATGAAAGTAATAAAACTTTGATTTCATAAATCTTGTTTTACGAATGAAACATCGAACTTGATAAATAATTGTCAGCTGGACACTGAGCTCAAGAAGAAGTTGCAGAATACTATTGAAGCTTCTTCAATGGAAGGCCAAAGCAAAACTGAGGGCAAGGATATTTAAACTCTGCCGTTCAAAACATCCCAGAACGTCTTAAACTCGACGCTTCCAGTTTTTCTCCGTGACGCATCACTTGACAAAGCTCATGTCAGCCATTGGGAAATGTAAACATTGACGCTTATAAATGTAAACATTGACGTCATATAATTGCTACCTTTCTTAACAGCAGAGAATTTAGTTTGCGGCCGTCGGATGCTGATTTTCGTATTCTCCAGTATTCGCATCTGACCCCTGCCGAGTCGACCCTTGGCGATCGAACACTGAAGAACAACGATCCGCCATCTGTCGGTACATCAAAGGGAAATGATCGTTCGAGGTCGTTCGCGCTCGCATAGTGTGGGCGTGTATTAGCCCAAGAGTTCAGTGTCTATAGAAATGGAATGAAGAGGTTTTGCTGACTTGAGTATTTTAAAATTTAATTACAAATGAGGCGGACGGAATGACAGACGGACGGACAGACCGAAGCTAATAGAGCAAAACGCGCCTAAAAAGAAAAATATTAATGGTTTAGCAGAGAGCTTCCCAAGAGGCGGCCCGCGGTTCGCACGCAGGTCCGCCCCCGTGTGCAATACATATTTGCGGCGCTCTCCTCTACCACACAACCAAATAAACACTGTCGAAGATAATTTTTCTCTTACCGGAGCAGCGATTCCAGTTTAATAATAATTATTCAATAACTTTTAAATTTCATTTAAACAAACTATTGTTTTATTTATCTGCGTTCTTTTACTCGTAGCTTTCCATAATAAGTGATAATTAATCAAGTGAAATGGTCATTTTTATCATTTCCTCTTAAGAGCACTTTCATGAAGAGGCGAATTACTGGTTTAACGACAAATCAAGATGATTTAAAGTAACAGTTATCATGTTATTTTAATTCATTCTTCTGTGTTCCTGAAATACAGGAGTGGCAAAGGCGTTTCTACCATTGTGCGGCATTTTTAGGCGCTTTTCGCTTCCGGTATTAGCGCCTATTAGCTTTGGTCCGTCCGCATGTTCGTTCTCGTCTTCTATCCAGGGGATTGTTAACCCCAGGGCACTTAGGGCACATGCCCTAGGCCCCGAGCTTTAACCCTAGAATACTAATCTTATTTTTAGGGCGGTTGTTAATAAACATACGCCAATTTGACGTGCACACCAGGATTATTTTTAAAACCAATTTTATTGCCATTCGTTTATTGATAATCAACTTTCTGGTATATTTTTTATCAATCAAAACTCCAACAACTAGTTTTTAATGATAAATCTTCAAGGAACTTATGATTTCGTAAAGAATTACAAATGCTCAAATAACAACAAAAATTTGTAAAATAAGAATAGAATGATCATAAAAATGTTATGTTATGTTATGAATCATGCAAAAAAACTTCTATAAAGTAGTAAAATCAGTTGCAATAACAATATATCACATTTCAATTGTTTGATACAATATCCTTGCATTTCTTCCTAATATCAATATAGTGTTATGGTTGAATGGTTTCAATATATCGGAACCAATGGGTTGGGGGCCCCGCAACTCCTCTGGTGCCCTGGGCCCCGCGGTAGCTTAACACGCCCCTGCTTCTATCGAACGGATTTTCATGAAATTTGATATTAAGGACTTACAGTCAAAGGCAATAAGAAAATCACATAAATGAATCACGTAAGCCAATCAAGGGCACCACTTTACTTGTGACAAAAAACTGAACTTTCCGTCATATTTCGTTAAGTATTGTTGATATCAAAATAGTTTTCAAATAAAACTTGTAGAACTAGTAAAGTGTTTATTTTGCTATACCTTTTTATCGTAGGGATAGCCGTTATCAGTAAAATCAAACAAGTCTTAATTCGAGTTGAACTCAAAGAAATGCATGCGTGGATACCTAATTGTTGTCAACGAAAGTAGTCTGAGTTGTAATTGAAGCAAATGAGATCTGCTGTAATTCAGAAAATACGTTTAATTCCCTTAATTGCGCATGCAGAATTTTGTAAGCGGAAGAAAAGGATTATCTACGACGAAGAAAGGAACTTAAAACGTAAATATTACAGCTACTTAACTCAAGTGAGGCAAGTTTTATATAATTTTTTATTGTTTGATTAATTACAACTGATAAAAAATAAATCAGTCAAGAAAATTTTAATATTTTCATTTTTAGGCTGGTTTTCAAAGGAAACAGTTTTATGAAATGCACCTGTGTGTGTGTCCACCACTAACAACGTTTGCACCAATCGACCGATTTTCATGAAACTTGGTATGAGACTCGTGCTGCCAGGGCCCACCTCCGGGCTATATTTTATTTGGCGAAGATTGAAGTCCCGGGTTCGATACCGGGAACGTTTTTTCCTATTTGTTTTACATAGGAAGTCTCAAATCCATCATGCAGAGATGTTTTCTTTAATGCTTTAACATATCTTAAAATTGTGATACCGGAGCGAGTTTTGTACTATTCTAAGGGGAAGAGAGTTTATATTCTAATTCTTATCACCGAATTTTGATAATTGATCGTATATTCTTGAATTTCTTCTAAAACATAGCCTTTTTTTGTTTTGAATCGCACTTTATGGGATTGTTGCCATGGAGACGATTATTACCGAACTCAGCTGAACATAGACGAGTGAACAAATGAGTTATTTTCTTTTCCGCTCGACTACTCTTCAGCAATGGACAGTTGATCCAGACATATTAGTGTATAAACAGTAACATTTATTAAATTCGTTTGTTTAAAAAAATACATGGAAAATATAATGTCCGAAAGAGATTTTTACATGGTTTTTAATATTGTAAACCTGATAATACTCTATTAATCTGTTTTCCAATTTTTTTCTATCATTGATAAACTATGAATTACAAGTACGGTATGAGAATTTCTTGGAATGACTAACACATACTGAAACATTTCCTGTCAATATAAGTAATGAATTCGGGGCGCACGTTTTCTTATTCATATGTATGCAAAAAATAATTCTGAAGGAAAAAATTATAACTTTATATTTATTAAAAAATATTAAAATAAATAACCAATTGAGCCCTTCACCTATTTCTGCCTTCTATGGAGTTTTTTGAAACCCAACCCAAATTGCAAGTTCAGTGATACATTTTCGTTAGACATCGATATCAGAGCAGTGACCTATGTAATCGAGATGAGGACTGCCGAGCGTAAATAATTATATCAAAATATATCTAAAGGAATAATACTTTTTTCGTGAGAGCCCAACATTAATCATAATTCTTTATTCATCTATTCATTTTAAGGCATACTAGGAACCACGAAAAAGCAAAAAACATACGGTGACAGCAAATGCTCGGTTTCATTCTTATTTCTCGAAAAAAAAAAAGAAAACTTGCATTTTAATCTCAATATATACACATTCGAAAGAATGCTTCGCAGCTTCAGTCCATTGAAGGCTCCATTTTCAGGAATCGTCGCAGGAGATTCGTTGACATCTCCCGAATTAGTGCGCAGTGCTACAGGAAGATGGCGAGGGAATGTTACCGACTGACGCCGGATAAATGAATGCCACCGGTAGTTGGAGAGAAAGGAGGATAGGAGAGTGAAAGGAGATGAGAGAGGGAGGAAAGGAGGTAGAGGAAGAGGAGAGACTTATATAAAGGGAGAGGAGTGAATGGAGATGAGGTAGGGAGGAAAGGACGGAAAGAAAATGAGGAGAGGAGACATTTCCTCTCCTCTCTTCCCCCATCCCTCCTCCTCCCTTCCTCTATTCCCCCACCTTCCTTCTCCCATTCCCATCCTCCCTTCCCCCATTCCTCCTCCTCCCTTTCCGCAGTCCCTTCTCCTTCCTTCTCCATCTCCACTCCTCCCTTCCTGTATACTCCCACCTTCCTTCCCCCACTCCCATTCTTCCTTCCCCATTCCACCTCGTCCCTTCCCTCTCCTCCCTTCCCCCTCCTCCCCTCCCCCTCCTCCCCTCCCCTCCCCCTCCTCCCTTCCCCCTCCTCCCTTCCCCCTCCTCCCTTCCCCCTCCTCCCCTCCACCTCCTCCCTTCCCCCATTCCCCCTCTCTTCATGTGCTATAATTGCTCTCTATTCACTCAGGTATATCTTATCCTACATTCTCTATTTTCCTCTCACCCTCCTCCCTTAAATTGATGTTAATGTATGTACATACACATGTATTTATAAATGGTTTTTTTCTCTTTCTTTCAAATTATTGTTTTTTCCTCTGAAATGTTTAGGAACTTTTCGTGGTTTTTATACCTCTCTTCTCTTCGTACGTGTTTTCCTCAGTGGGACATTTTTTTGCTTAAACAAAGCCGATACACAGTTTTTTTCGACCCACAAAACTAGCAATATTCTATGGTAATGCTCTATGATCTATTAACCAACATATAATTAATGTAATTAATATGTTTTTAAGATGGATTTAATTTGTTTTTAATGCGAGTTTTTGGTGCTTGCATTAAAAAAATCACTATACACCAAGATCTAAACTCGTAAATAAACAAACGCGACAGCATTTGAACTACGCAGAGCCAATTTAAATAAGATAATAGTTTTTATTTTTCGCGAAATTAAGGCATCTATCCGGAATTTCTAAATTCCCTGGCAATCGGCTCGCGTCCAAGGTTTTGAATTTCAGTTCGCCCTGTTTCAGCACTAACTGTAATTCTCATTAAGACAATAGACTATATATTATTCTAAAATTTATATCAAAATTAGGATATTTCGTGTGATTCATACCTTTTAATAGGTATCCGAGTAAAAATAAATAATTTAAAATTATCACGTCATAATATGCATACGTCGTTGGCTGAAATCAAATTAATTATAATGCAGTCTAAACATTAAATCAATGCTCTTGAAATATGGAAAATCAATTGCCATTGAAAGGCATTGGAGTCGTTGCTATGGTAGTAATATTTTTCATTGTTGAAAACAAAAAATCTTTTCATAATTTTATGATTAAATTAGAGATTTTACGCGAATTCAGCATGAATTTGAATGTTGTCTTCTATAAAAATAAACTTCATTCTTTCATCCATAGAGCAGTGCATGTCTCCACTTTGTATCTTAATTGTAAATAATATAAAAAAGCAATTTTATATTTCCACAGTTTTCAATGCTTTTCTTCTGGTTGTTTAAAATTTGAAATTGGGGTAAAAAATACAGAGCCGTAACAAGGGCGAAGCGAGTAGGGCACTTGCCTCGGACGCAAAGCCGAGGGGCGCAGAAAAAATATATAAAAAATTGTTATACATCTACTATCTCTAGCACGCCATTAAGAAAAGGGTGCATATTCATAAAACCAAATTGAGCCGAGCGTTGCAATTTCAAACTTCGCGTGAGATCGTGTAAGTTCGTCGCGATCATCACGAGGCGCGGTATATGTGGGCCCGAGGCCAACGGAAGATACAGGCCTATCGGCTCTCCCACTCTTTCCGCTCTCTCCGAGAATAGTGGCCATTCATTGTTGCTTTGTATTGTAGCAAGAATTGCAGATACGAGCTGCGTTTCGTTTTTTCTAGTTGTTTTGGTTGTTATATTGGTTTTTATTAAATATTTTCTATCTAAGACATTATTTTTGTTTAATATTTTGCGAATTTCATACATTTATTATTTATTTTACTTCCGACTATCAGAACAAGACGCTGCACCATGAACGTAAACGAGGAAAAGACGCCCGAGTATAAAATGAAAAGATGTCGAAGGAAATGGGAAAATGGCTAGTGAAAAATGCATCGAATGCTGGAAATGCGCCAATAATATTTGAGTTAAACTGGAGATATTTAACTTTAAATGAAATATCTTCTGATTTCGATTTTCTTTCGGGCGATTCGTTTGTTAAAATGGATACTGTCAATCTTCAAAAAGCAGCAGTGGATTTAAGTCTTAAATATGAAAGCAATTTGAAAGCCTCGGAAATTTCATCAGAGATTTAGAGTTTTAAACATCAGACGGTAGCTTTATTTCCAAACGTTTCACCTGCTATTAGTTTGGTCCTTCTCCAGTTAATTCATGAGTATAATCTGACCTAATCTTATACAAATTTAGAAATTGCTTTTCGAACATTTCTCTGCTTGCCAGTAACTGCGGCTACTTGTGGAAGAAGTTTCAGTAAGCTTAAAATACTTAAAAACTACCTTCGAGCATACAGGGGACAGGAGAGGTTAACAAACATGTTCATTTTGTCAATAGAACACGAGGTAGCGAATAATATTAATTATGATGCAACTATTGATGAATTTACCTCATTAAAAGCGCGAAAAGTGCAATTGTAAAAAATAATCGTACCTGATATGGTTTAATTATTTCTGTGATTTTTTAATGGTAGTATGTCAAATGCACATCTACATATGCATCAGTTGATTGTGTATGCAAATCTCATGACTATAATAAATAAACGTTGTGTTGTTATTATTATTTACGTATTTTCCTTTTTAACAAAATAACTACTATGGAAATATATGGTGGGGCGCAATTTTATATTCTTGCCTCGGGCGCAAAATGAGCTAGTTACGGCTCTGCAAACATACCCCTTAAATAGAACCTTTTCTGGAATTTCGGATTATTACCAGAGGTTGTACCCAATGACCTATCTTGATGCCAAATTTCAGCTTTGAAGCGCTTATAGAAGTACCTTAGGCTTTACATGATATATCCTATGTCATATATCCTATATATGTAAGAAGCAGGTATTTATAATGATGTAAATATTGTAATTACATGACAAAAGAGTTCAATGTTAGAAGGGACTATATAGTCTCAATTTTCCCCCTAAAAAAGCCGTTTGTCTGTCTCTCCTTCCTTACCCCGTCCCCACTCCTCCCTTCCTCCATTCCCCCTTCCTCCCTTCCCTCATTCTCCCACCTCCTATTCCCACCACCGCCCATTTCCTTTATCCCCCCTCTCTTTCTCTCTCTCTCTCTCTCTCTCTCTCTCTCTCTCTCTCTCTCTCTCTCTCTCTCTCTCTTGCCCTCCCACAATGGATCGCGTGCTATTCCTGGCGTCGCGAGTGGTTTGCGGCGAGTGCTGGATATACGCGGTCTGTGGCAGAGTGGATGTCAAGTAAGGAGGACCTGTTTTGTGAAGTGAAGGCGAGAGTGGCTTAGGGCAAGTTCGGAAGGGGAAATGAATGTTATTGGCGCGACGAGAGACCGTGAGAATTTAGTTGCACTTTTGCCTTATCGACAGATCAAGGCTGTTCTAAGCTGTTTTTGCTTTTAGTTCTTGATTCGAATTCTCCATCTCGAGTTTGTTGTCGACATATGCGAAATCTTCAATTGGTATTCGAATAAATGTCCGTTTGGACTTGTTCGACTATTGCGCGCCAATATATCAAATCGTGCTGTAGATTTTTTAAACAGCTTTTTAGTGCTTTTCGTCATTGCTGAAAAGCACTATTATCTTCGTGATGTCCGTCCGTCCGTACGCATATATTTGCTGAATTTGCTGAACAGATTTCAACCAAATTTTGTGCACAAATCTTCACGTATAAATACGACAAAAATTACATATTTGGACCGGATCGACTCAGCAGGGGTGCCGTAATTTCAAAATAAAACTTTTCGGAAATTATGAATTTGGAAGGAATTGGCAGAACCGATTTCAACGAAATTTTGTATGAAGGTGTGGTGTAACATAAAGTAAACGCGCAATATACATTGCACAAACTTTCTCATATACGTACATATATACGTTTGGACGACTGTGTACGCTTATATAAGAAACGCGTTTATAAATCAAAGTTAACTGTAGTTTAGCGTATATTTTAATGCCACTGGATGATATATAGTAATTTTTGGGACAGTTAGTATTATTTGTGACATCAGGCTATACGATTAGATGGATTTAATCAAAATCCCTATAGCAATTTTTGAGTAAAACAAATTTTGTTTCAAAATATCCTAGAATAAAGTACCCTCAATTGTTGCGCAATATCGTTCATCTCTTCAGAATGTCTTTTATGAATGATATTATCCACAAATATGAGATTCATTATATTTAGTTTACCCATCTAGGCTGCAGAAAGATTTTGAGTGGATCGCAGCGAAGGCCTGACATCATAGGGCTTAGGTAAGGTAGCTTAGCGTACATTTTTATGTCACTGGACGCCATATAGTTATTTTAAGAGATATATGGCTTACGTGGTATTATTTGTGACATCAGGCTCTATAATTAGATTGATTTTAGTCTAATTCTATAGAGCCATTTTTGAATAAATCAAATTTTTCTAAAAATCGCCAAGAATAAACTACCCTTTATTTTTGTGCAATATCATTTTTATCATAAAGGGTCTGAAAAAGATGATATATTACATAAATACGCGATATCATTCGATTTTATGTACACGTTTGAACCCTAGAACCGCGAATAGACAGGCAGATGTCATGGCGAAAACAACTTTTATGGACTCAGAAACACCTAAAACTTGTATTTTCATCAAAATCTCTAAGTCGAACTTTTTCACGATTACAATACTTTTTATATTACGTATATGACAATGTAAAAACAAAATGAAGATGTTTAGTATAGATATAGGAAGCAGGGCTGCCGCAATACAAGGAATAATTAAATTTCTTTTTACACGTATTTATGTTGAACTGTCCTCATCAATTTTAACCAAATTTAATATTTATAATGTACACATGCATTTACAAATCCATTATAGCATATTTGGACTGGATCAGCCAAACAAGGGTGCCACAATTACATATTAAACTCTTTAAGTAGCTATGGATTTGGAAGGAATCGATTTCAGGTAAATTTTTTACATACGATTAGTACAACATTCCTTAATGAAATCAAGACGTTTAAAGCGGAACTAAATAGCGGGGCAACCACAATAAAAGGTAAAATAATATTTCTTTTACACGTATTTCTAGACAACTGGCCGCATGGATTTGAACTAAAATGGTGTATGCAATCTTCATATAAATAAATTACCAAAATAACATATCTATATCTATAACTAATCAGGACTACCACAATATCGAGGTTAGAATTTTTCTGTAGTTTTGAATTTGCAAGGTATTGGTTGGACCGATTTCAAAAAGAAATTTCGTTTTTAGGGCGAGTATAGAATGTCAACACGAAATAAACATGTTTAGAACGGATCTGAAAAGCAGGGCTATCATAATATAAGGAAAAATAATTTTTCTTTATTCATGTATTTGTACAAAACTTGCTGCACCGATATTTTGACGAAAAGTACTTCTGTAGCACGGGAAACCAGTATACATCCCTACTTGTTTACTGCTACCTATAGATCTGCTGTGCCTTCCGCTTTATTCTTGGCGCATTAAATTATGAAATGTGGTTCAAAGAAGATTTTTTTACGTAAAATTAAACGGTATGCGCTGAGACCGATTTTAAATTGGCAATTTTTCAGTATCACAATGGCTTTGTAACCGAAGTGCGAATCTGCATTTCTCCGACCCTTTTATGTATTTTTCATAGTCATAGTTTCTCAATTTGATTACAGATTTGGGTGGATATTCTCTTTTAAATCTGTCATATAAAAGGTATGTATGAAATTGGAATTACACCTCTGATGAAATTTTTGTATTTCGTCCTCAAATCGCGCTTGACTGCAATTTGTTGTCTGCCGATTACAAATAACTGGATTTTTTTCTGTTGACGCAACTTTTCCGAACTTTTGTAAACTTAGATTTCCGTCCATTTGCGCAAAGTTTAATTGATCATTGAAGAAATTATGCAATCATCGGCACGCAATGGCGGCATCGCAATGTTCATGCAGTATCTCTGTTGACCTTTGCGGAAAATAGCTTAGGTAAGAGAGTGAGAAAATGTGAGGGAAGGGGGAGAAAGGAAAAGAGGTAGTGGAGAAAGAGGAGTCACTCTGCCTCGCAGCCTCTTTGCTGTAGGAGCGGTGACCTCGTCATGCATGAGAGGCGCCACCTGGCCCCAGGGGAGAGGCTGCCGATTGGCCCCAGGACGGAGACTGCTGATTGCATCGGCGAGAAAGGAAATATGGCGGGAGGGGACGACAGGATCGATTAAAGAACTAATCTTAACAAATCTAAAGACTCATGTTTTTCGAAATTAGGCGTTTGAAGAATCCTTACAAATCTTAAGCATCGCTTGTCAATGCAGGATTTCGTAAAAGACGCATTTTTCTCAGTTTTAACACGACCAGCATTTCGTTAACAATTTCGAAATTATCATTTCCTTTACGTATTTTAATTGCCTTCCCTACATTAAGATGATATTATTTTTTAGGTGTGTATTAGCGAGAGTGAAAATGTTGAGCTCTTTCGCGTTATGACAGCGGAAGCTGGCCGTCGTCATCCGCGTGCATAACACGCGTGCATCCAGCGAGGGGCTCAATCGTACGCGTGCAATGGCAGGCATTTGTCCCATCGACGTTCCAAAATTTTAACATTATCGTGATAGACTTCCTACGACTGCTATTGCGTCTCTTTTAAAACGCTCTCCATATTCTGAACAGCAGAATTTGCGGAGAAGTGGCGTTGACCGTGATGTTTCTTCGAAGGATCAACTTGGTGAAAGTCTCTTCAGTAAGGGTGTAATCATTCTGTTTACGTACGGCTCCATAACACCCGCCGAACGTAGGTGCCGTCGAAGAGGTTTCACTGGGAAGACCTCGATCATCTTCCATATGGTCCTGATCTAGTCACCTGTTTGGTCCTTTGAACAACGACTTGTGGTGACTATATGGAAAAGTAGTACAGGATCCGTACTGCCATAATACAAATTCAAAAATAAATTGCTTGCAGCCCTTTTATAGTCGCTCTCCGACCGTCGTGTTGTGTCTGTAGCAGGGCATCGAACGGAAAACCCCAACGGAAAAATGATACTTTTGGCTGGAATGGAACCGAGCCCGGATCGTGAAAAATATTCTGATCCCGAAACCGAAACCCGTTATTTATTTCGTTTTCTTTTTCAGTTTGCATAAATCTTGTAAGCTTTAGTTCCTTCTCCGTATGAACCGTACTCACCTTCCGCCAATCTTCCCTTACCAGCTGTGGAATAAGGGTCGTTCTTTTTGTGATAAGGGCGTATTCACTGTCCTTTGTTACAGGTTAGCTCGATTCTGTATACAGTGCAAAGTCCAAAATCCGGAATGCTCCGAAATGCGGAAATTTTACTAAAGTTTCCATTAAAAATTCTGTGCAAGTTGCGGCAAACAGGTTTACCTGAATTCGGCACCAGACTTGTTTTGTGACTAACCGCTCTGCTCATGACCCAAGCACAAATTTTCCACAACTATAAGAAGATTGCAACACCTTGTGATTATTCTTCTGGCTGGCTCATAAAATGTAAGAAACCACAGCTAAAAGTATGTGGTGAAAAGGTTTCCACCAATCATGAAACTGCCGAGAACTATATAGATGAATCTGAAAAATTAGATCCGGTTTTCATTGAGGGACTTGGTACAAAGTAGCTTTATTACTGAACAGCAAAATTGTGTTTATAAAATTCAAGAAAAACTTATTTCAGAAAAGCGTAAATAAATGAAAGAACTAAGGTGATATTTTCAATGAGCCTACCGAAGGTTGCGAAAAAAAAATTTCCTCTATGGATAATCAACTCACCAGCAACCGGAAAAGCCCAAAAACTGCCAGCCTACAAGTCCCGAGAGAGTCGGATTTGGGACTTTGTACTGGGTCTTTTATACGTGTTTATAGAAGAAAGTTTTTGTTGGACCACTGAAATTATAAGGCACTTCTGCTTGACATAGGACAGTTGTGCTCAGATTTTACAAGCTTGGGATCTACTTGTCACTTTCCACTTGCGTGGCGATCGACCGTCCATCTTCATTGATTATTATCAAGATTCTTTGTAGCCGGGAGGGAGGAGGAGGAGGGGATTGAAATAGACTGGAGAAATCTAGAGCTGGAAGGTTAAGATTTCGAGCAGGGCAAATAAGTTTCAGTTGGTGATCGACGTCATGAGCACTCCTGACCTAGGAGGTTGAAATTTTTTCTGTGGGTTACTTTCTGATAATCATCGAAGAGAAATATCCGAAAACTCCAACTTTCTTAGTATAAGTAGAGCAAAAAATGATTAATTTACGAATAACTTTATAGTTCAGGCTTCAACGCTTGATAGCATTGATGAAATTTCGAAGAGAAATATCCGAAAACTTCAACTTTCTTAGTATAAGTAGAGCAAAAAATGTTTAATTTACGAATAACTTTATAGTTCAGGCTTCAACGCTTGATAGCATTGATGAATTTTCGAATAGAAATATAGAAAATTGAAATGTAACGTCAGTTATTGTTTATGATTATTCATTACCTGTATTCAGAAAAGTGCAGTTCGAGTTAAAAATTATTATAAACAAAATTTGAATTTATTGATCCGACAGTTACAACATTTGTGCTTTTATTTCGAGTTAAAAGTTAAAGATAAATATTTAGAAGTATTGTTTTAAAACTGACATTTTCTTACATATTTTTCTGTGCAGAGGAGATAAGTGTTTTTCTCTCACTCCAAGAAGTGGTACTCAAAAATTCGGGTGAGCTATTGAGTGTCATAAAATAAAATTTGTATTTTGTATTTGATCTCCCTCTCGCCGAAAAAAACTCGCAGGCCAGGCAATTCCAACGTTGTTCTTGCCACAAAAATGGTATAATTAGCAAGACGACTATAGCTTGACCAAAAATATTGCTTCCTGATAGTGAAAGAGGGAAATGTCCGCATCCCATCGTCTTCTCCTGTTAGAGAATAGTTTTGTGTGTAAACATTCAAGCATATAAATGAATAGCACAAGTTGCAAAAGAAGCCAAATTTAAATTACACTGGCAACAAAAATGAAAATACTAGAGGTATTGGATCGGGGTATTAAAAAAAAATTACAGAAAAATATAAAATTCCGAAACCGACATTGTCCACAATTGTGAAAAATAAATAAATGATCCACCAAGCTGTATCAGCGGGTAGACAACGAAAAGCAAAAACCTACGTGATTTAGATTTAGTAAAAGTAGGTTAAGACGTATGTATTTACATCATTTAACTTCAATGTGAACATTATAAAGTTGTAGATAATTGGGATCTATCATTCACATAAAATAAAAAGTTACGTTAATATGAATATTAGTCCAAATCGTGCATTTGTGGTGTTTTTAATAATAATGTATTTAAGACGAACAGGTACTAGATACGTACATATATTTAAGCAGAAAATTGTAATTTTTTCAGTTTTTAATATAAAATTCTGTTATTACGAACTCGGTTAACCCGAACACATGATTTGATTCTCCCTTGGAGTTCGTGTTAACTAATGTTTACTGTTGTAAAAATCTGTCTTTCGTGTATTTATTGAATCTTGCATAATAATAAACATTAATTAAACAATCTACATAGAATCCGTTGCATAAATATATTTATTTAAATAATTAATAATATAGTTTGCCTACTAGCGGCGTCAGGAATGAAACTACGCTAGTAAAATCACGAATGCACGTTAGAGTTAAAGAAAGAAATAGAACCCATCTAATGAAAAAACTTTTGTTCGGGGCTTGAATAAGGCCCGCGTTATATCCGATACCGCGCAATAACGAGCCGTGTTATAACCGGGGTGCACTGTATATTCCGAGGAAGCACAACATTGGCAAAAGTCAGCGAGAGCATATAATTACAACTTACGCTTTCGGAGATAGAAACTCGAGAATTATGTATTCAATTACGTATTTTGTTTACATCGATTGACACGAAGTTTCTATTGGTGAGAACAATTAAAAAACCTTATTTTCTTCTACCTGGATCTTATATGATCCGTGAAATACCGATAAAAACTTGATTCAGAGAGGAAATACGAGAATTTTTAACACGCAAGTCCTTCAAATAGAAGGAAATTGCTCTTGGAGTCGAACCATAGTACTTGGGAGATAAAGAAATCCCTCGTTTCCCTTCAGCTCGAAAGGGTTCCAAATTTTGGCCTATTTGTTGGCTGCCGTGAGCGCCAATGGTTATCAAACTCAAAAACACGTCGAATTTTCGCGTTAAAAATAAATTTGCATATCGATTTGATGTCCCTTTGAAAATCGCAGGTATGAATACAAAACTCTATTGTTTTAAGCGTTTTCTTTTGTTGAAGTTCAGAGCTTCTACGATGAACATAAGTAATTTTAAGGTGCATATGAAAAACACGCTATACTCATTCCAATGCATTTATAACGGAAATGATAAAACTATTAACAAGATGATCCAAACGGAACTTATGATGCCTACTTTCCATTTAACCATTTATCTAATACTTATAAGAACTTTAATAGCTTTAAAAACGCCGCCGATGTGTTGCTCTTTGTGATCCAAAATTTCATAATTTGCCATTATAAAATATTATCTACAAATACATTCGAATGGAAAATTAAATTCTGCGCGCGTATTTGTGTGGCAAAATAACCCGTGCATGTACTAGACTATACCGAATCCAAGTCCAACAATAGTCCTTACGATGGCAGCCCTCTCGTAATTAATTTACGCGAAATTCGAAGAAATACAATCGATAAGCTAAATTCTACGATAAAAATTAGAATCTCCATTACTTTCCTCAGAGAATAGTACAAATCCCGCTCCGATATTACAATTCTAAGATATTTTAATGTGCAAGGAGAAAATTACCCTGCACGATGGATTTCAGATTTCCCGCATAAATCAAATGGGAGTGATAGTTCCTGGAATCGAACCCTGGACTTTCAACAAAAACAATCCCTGGGAGCTCGGGCTCAGTAGCAAAATATTTCCACCAAGTGTCATGAAAATCGTTCCATTGGTTCAAAAGTAAACAGGCGGGACGGACAGAAAGACAGACAGAAGGACAGACAGACGGACAGACAGACACAACGACAAAACTATAAGCCTTTTTCTATTCTGGAAAGTAGGATAAAAAGCTGAAAATTATATAGCCATGGTGGTTAACATTTTTAATTGTCGAAAACCAGAAAATTTTCCTTTTTTCCTGCTTAAAAACAAATATTTACACTAATTCGACATGAATTCGGATTCGCACTTCGAGAAATATGGAAAAAATGTACAGCTGTATAACTATAAAGTTTGTATCTTAATTTTAATTAATTTCAATGAGCGAAAATATGTGAAAATATTTGTCGGCTTCTAAAATTTTTCTAGTCGGTAAATCCAAGCATATAAAACATTTTAATAAAAGCTGCAGGAATCGATCTTGGAACTTTGGGATTAGAAACATACATAGCTCTCGAGAAATCCTCAGACAGTTTCACCGAGGCCCGGGCCACTAACATTTTGAGGCCCCTACCTGGGTCTATCCTCGTAAAAACAAGAGAGGAAATAATATGCACACATCATACCTGCATACACGCGAGGCAAAGGCGCTCTTAACGATTTATGCAATCATATCGAAATAGATAAATATTAATGACTCAGTATAATGTCTAGGAACGGATAACATGCCAGTAGGGATGCCAAAGAGATATCAAATTATTGATTTACAGATTTATTTCCTAATCAGTTGTAATTAATAAAGCAATCTACGACTATTTTAAACATACCTCACTCGAATAGTATCAATATAATATTTATATCCACGTTCATTCCCTCGTCGTAAATTACCCATTTCTTTTCACTTACAAACGCTGTGTACATGTGGAGTAGATAATCTATTTCTCTTCCATTGCCAAATGTTGCCTGTCCACGGAAGAAAGTAAAATGTAACTAGGGGCCTATTTCAATTCTGTGTTATTATTTAATTTGCAAAATTTCTTTAAATACAATTTAGTGTTCGACTTATTGAACACCCCACATATTTCTATGTGTAAACCAAGGTTCAGGCGTAAAAATTCCAACTTTGGCTAAGGTTTGGCCTTGCGGTATATTTATTGTCATGGCATAAGACAGTTTGATCGCGAATTGTCTGCAATGCATGTTAAAAGGAATTGCTGGATCATTTAGCGTGTCAGTTTTTACACGTGGGATAAAGTGAATGATTCCAACCATAAAACTAGTAATGACATCCAATAATGAATTTAATTATTAATCACATGTAATTAATCGATCACTCATCATTCTCTCTCACATTTTCCAATCATAACCTATGACACGTGCCTTTTATCTACGTTAAATAATGGTACATTCGATTCTCGAGTCAAATCATAATGTTCTATTTCAGATTCAATGAAGTTGATTCTATTGTAACTTTAATTGGAATAAAATCGAAATTAAATATAATTACCGAAAATCAAATGAAACTTATACAGCATCTACATTAATTTTATTTAACATTATAACGTAAGACTTTCATTTGAATATTAACTGAAATTAATATAGCGTGTTGTTTACATTGAAGCTTTCTGTACTTTTCGATACCCATATTAAAAGAATTCTGATTTTAATTCTTACCGATACGTAAGTGAAGCTTCAATGTGTAAACTGTTAAACGAAGCAAATATGAAAGTTTATTTACTAACATTACTAACTATATACTGTTGTTAGTAACCAAACAAACTGTAAACAAAACGACATTTCACTTCGTGTAATATAATATACATTTATAAGCTGAACACGACTTCTATTAGTTTTAAGGTGTTCCGCCAGGTTGCAACACTCCACTGTTACTCCACACCCTCTCCAGGAGGTTTTTAAAACTAACTGCACTTGGCAAAAGTCACATCACCATGTGTATTATAATAGAGATTAGGTATTTACAGCAGTTATTGTTTACATCAGTTGCCACGAAGATTGTTGTCGTTGACAACAATTAATAAACAAAAAAAATTTCTAATTGTAAGTTCCAAGTGAATTACGACATTCTCGCTTGATTTTATTGAAATCGGCTACTCCTTCGATAAAAATATAATGAACAAAACATATGCTATTTGTCTACTTTGACAAGTTTTGTTTGAAGAGTTTTTTGTTATATGTATTATTTTACGAGATGTAAAGTTCTTTTTTTGTCACCTGTAAAGCGGCACTCCTGATTAGGCTATGTGAACTATTTATATAATTTTCTTATTTTCTTTGCCCTTACGTCCAAAATACCAAATTTCATGATCATCCGCCAAGTAGTTTTACAGATGAAACATGCGGACGGACGGACACGAACTGACCATAAGACGTTCCTTTTTAAGTTTATGTAAAGAACGCCTAAGAACAATAAAATCATTTCAATTAATATTATTATTTAATAAAGGTTTTCCTTGCCTTAAATTTTGCGAACTCATTTATAATAGCCGAGAAATCGAAAATTTTTCGCAATATCATAGTTTATGTTTAGCATAGAAATCCCATTCAAACGATCTTGTCCCATTGTGGAACTGAAGAAGTTTTTTTACATGTTTTAAGACGCTGAATTTGAGTTCTCCTTCAGCCACCGATGTAGGCAAAGTGATGAAAACACCTAAAGCAATAACAATGTTAGGAAATAATTCGAAAAAATCAAGCTCCAATTTCTTTCAGCGACTCATTTGGCTTACAGCCCAATTTGAAATTAGTGCTGTGTATTCTTTTCAGGAATTTCATAGAGTCATAAATGTCTTTTGATATTTCATTATGATACTTCGTTTGCAATTTGATGGCGACGTCAGTTAAATCTTCATCATCCATCAATTTAAATTACCAAAGAAATCCGAAAAGTTGCAAATTTGAAAGTGATTCGAATCTTCAGGCGAGACCTAATAACAATGTGTTAATTATAACGTCGGAGGCGTTCTTATAATTCCCATCTGCAGTAGGCTCGCTGTGGACTTACGACTAATAGTGAACTTAGTCGTGATATAAAAATTCTCTGCAAATTTGTTACTCTCCTCAAGTATCGCATCCCATCGGATTTCTTTCAGTAATAAGAGTTTTGATTTTATCCCTTTCAGTGTCTAGTGTAGCGTGGCATGCCTCAATCACCAGATTAGTTTGGTGTAGTAATGTAAGTAGTTTATCCACAAACAAATGTCAGTGTGCGCTATTACACCAAGCTATAAATAACTGAAAATTTTTAGCTCCCCAGCTCGCCCCCTAATACCTAAACATTTATCTATTTGTTTAAATTTTAGGAATTTTTACAGCCAAATAAATTAATGTATCAGAATTTCTATAATCTCTATTCGGTTATTTTACGAAATCTACCTTTACAAAAAAAATCAGCTTCGTAGCACATTCAGAAATAGGTACATTAATATTAAATAGTATTTGTTTAAATGTGAATTTTTAGCGGCCCCATTATTTAACTTTTTTGAGGTTTTCGATTTTTTTAGTCGGTTATGCACATAGTCTTAGCCACATAAAAATTTCGAGTCTCCAGCTCATCTATATAGATGTGCCTAAACTTTACTATACGTAAGTCATTTCACGCGTTAGATCCTCGAAAGTCGACTCACGAGAAAGATCGCCAGACAGATGATTCACGCGGTAGATCATTACCGCTAATTATTTAATTTAGTAAAATAAAATTATGATTAAATATTCAATAAATGCCTTCTAATCAATTAATAAAACACGTTTCATAGTTTTCATAAGGTTTTATTGCAATCTATAAGAAATTCTCCGTGAATTAACTTCTTAAGAGGTGGAAGCAACCCTACTGACAGTGGATTCACTCGAGAGAGCAATGGTGATTTAATTTTAATATTTTAGTTAATACATAATATTTTACTATATTATTATTTATTGTAATTTTATTGTAAAATGGCCGGAGCTATGTGAAATACTTAAATAAATACATAATGTTCCCAAATGAGCAATGTTTCCATTATCTACGAAATATCCGACTGTTCGGTCGGATAATCGAGGTTTTACTGTATATGAGTCTGTGTATTTATTCGAAATATATAATTGATGCTTTCGAGTATCGGACTATCGTTTGCATCCCTAGTGGCGGCACGATGCACGTCCAGGATGCTCGTCCTCCTGAACTCCCCTACCAGAGGAACCAGAATATGTTCCCGATGTTACCATAAGAGGGCGCAGTCGCGCTATCGCCGTGTCCTTGAGACGGCGCTCCCTCCCCATCCCCTCCTCCTCCCGCTCTGCTCTCTTCCCCCCATCCCTCTACTCCCTTCCCCCCATCCCTCTGCTCCCTTCCCCCCCTTCCTCTGCTCCCTTCCCCCCCTTCCTCTGCTCCCTCCTCCTCCCGCTCTATTCCCCTTCCCCCCTCTATTCCCATCCCCACCCCTCTATCCCCCCCCCCACGGAGAGAGCACCAACGTCCGATAGCCGCTCTCTAGCTTTACAGTTTAAATTTGACGCTTTGAATCGGCGCTACCGTCTTTAACCGACGATTTCTTAATAGCTTATCGCAGGGATACACACAAACAGACGTGCCAATCCGACCTATTGATCAAGTTTTTCAGGCCCGCTTAAACTCATTTATAAAATTATAGGCCCTACCAGGATAAAACTAATTATTGCTCTTTAGACCTTTGTCACTCCTAAACGAAGCACTGGAACATTTAGCCCTCGCTGACTTTTTCTGCAATATGGCATTTTACATTTCCAATGATAAAATACGCGTCGAATCGGACCATATATTCGTTTTGAACATGAAAATTTCGTTTTTTGGGTTATAAATATTCCGTCGTCAAGGAGTCTTGTTGTTGCAACTTGGAAAAATTGCACGTACTGTGGATGAAAGAATGAATTTTATATCTCTTGAAGACAAAATTCAAATCCATGCTGAATTTGCGTAAAAATTTGATTTTAATCATAAAATTATGAAATTTTTTCGGTCTTCAACAATGAAAAATATTAACTACCATAGCAACGACTCCAAAGCATTTCAATGAAAATTGATTTTCCATACTACAGGAGCATTGATTTAATGTTTATACTGCATTATAATTAGGGTATGGATTTTTCGGGTTTTACCCGATTTTTACCTCTCGATTGCCTTTTAAAAATTTCGGGTAAAACCCGAAAAAACCGGAAATTTCAGCCAACGACATATGATGACGTGATAATTTAAAATTTTTTTTATCCGGTTACGTACTAAAAGGCATAATCATAACACAAAATATCCTAATTTTTACATAAATTTGAGTGTAACATATAGGTTATTGTCCTAATAATGATTATACTTATAGCTCAAAAAGGGTGATCTGAGCCATGAAACTTGAAATTTGAAAACTTCAATGTGAGCCGATTTCGCAGAAAATTAATACTATTATTTTATTTAAATGGGCAATTGAAATGCTGTCGCGTTGGTTTATTTACGAGTTTAGATGTTGATGTATGGTGATCTCTTAAGCGCTTGCAGTATACAAGCACCAACAACTCGTATAAGATAAAATTCTGGACTCTTTCAGAAATGAGATGGTTCTATTTACTAAATGAGGATCATCTCCCAGGGCGACAGAAAGGTTCATATGTAGATTCACCCTCTCTCTCATTCCTGAATTGGATACAGTCCAATAAAATATGTGACACTGTTAGTGCAGTATCACATGTCTCACAAACTGGTGCTTCCTCAGATCACAATAGGTAACTGTGCTTCCACCAAGAGTGACCTATGCGTAGTCGGGTAATGGCGACCTCTTCCAGCCGCAAAGGCCTGGCGGAGGACTGCCATGGATGTACAGTATTTTTTATTGCCCTCAGTTTGTTTGAGAAAACCGCAATATGAAATGTGTCAGGAAAGAAGGGACATCGTAAATATGGATGGAAACGGAAACTCAAAAGACAGCAGCAATTTCGTAACCTGCCTCATATGTATCTGCATGTTACTCTGCAATTCACCAAATTGTTGGGTGGCATGGGGTGCAATGCACCGAACCTTACCTGACATTGTATTGTATTGTAATCTCGCATTGCCCTCCGAAAGAACGAGCCTAGATAACGCTTCGTTCTACAATCGATCTCACGTATTTTATCGTCACGATAGTTTCTGCCTATGTGCATACGTTGGTACTTCAATTATTCCTAAAACTTCCTCTTTTGGACATTCTGACCTATATTTCTCCGAAAACCTCAACCTTGAGTTCTGTCTTCAGTCCTAAGTTATATCCAAATTAAATCCTTCAGTATTGATGTGACGCTTTCCTTAAGTCCGTACTTTTGTTTTACAAATCTGATTGACTTTTTCTAATTGAATTATACAGGTAACCTCAGCGCCTCCGCCGAGCGCGCACGGCGATTCCGCGTTCCTCGAGTTATTTATTTAATAAGAAAAATGAAGTTGAATGCTTTACCAAAAAATGTAACCATTGTGCTATGATCTGCAGATTTTAATGTCACTTAGATAACATAAAGACAAAAACATTAATTCCATTAGTAAGTTATAAAAACGTAGAACGCCAAATAATTTCCAAACTAAAGTCAACGTAAAAGTACTGCTTAAGTAAAACAGAGCATAAAGACAAACAATTTAAAATCACTGGAACTTACCAAAAATGTCTGACAAGGTTTCATTTCTTAAGAAGGCACTTTTTAAGTGTTAGTGCTTTGCTATTCGCGCTTTCGTAAATGTGGACAGGAATATCGTAAATATCTTTATATATAACTACTCAATGTCTGTCCGTCTGTCCGCCCGTCCGTCTGTCCGTCCGTCCGTCCGTCTGTCTGTCCGTCCGTTCTTCTGTCCGTCCGTCTGTCTGACCGTCCGTCCGTCTGTCCGTCCGTCTCCCATATTATCTCTTGAACAGTTTGTCATAGAGAAATGCTGTAAACGCCATTTTGATTCTGACAACTAGGAGACCCCGGGAAAACTATTTTCGTTTATATTTTTCCGTATTTTTACACAGGAGTTTCGAATTTTCAAGATGCAAGGTTTATTTCTTTCATTAATTAAAATACGTAAATATGGACCGAATTTCTCCGTTTTTGCTTTATTCGACGGCTAAAGATTTAAATATCTTATTCTTTCGATGTTTTGAACTTACACGGAATAATTTCTCAGAAGCACGCATTTCTTTTCGAAATTTTATGGCTTTTTCGTACTATTTCCGGGCGTTGCCAAGGCGATCCGCATTTGCCTCCGATTGAATTGGCATCTATTTAGCCTTCGAATAGACGAATGAATTGCGTTATTCGCTTCGCGCTGTTTATGAAGCATCGAAATTACAGTTGTAGTAATGTCAAACTTAATAGATCGCAACATTAATAATTAAAGATTATTATTATTCAGTAAACTACGTGTGGGCTGTGGGCATTTTTAACGATTGACCAAAAGAAAAAATCTTTCTTTATTTCAGTACTGGAATGTGACCTTTTTCTTATGGGAGAGACAATTATAATTGCACATATAAATTATAAAAACAAACATGACATTCAAAATATCAATTGTCTAATTTTATAAGGAGAAATAGGCTATTATTACTTTTAAACATGCTGATTTCTGACTGACTTCGCAAAAGTTTTTGCGGGTACCACTGGCATTTATTAATTTTCATAGCTCTTTGAGAAACTCTGCTACCTTTAGGATCTCTGTTAATGCAGGTATGAGTAATGTATCACATTACAGTCAATCTTCCTCTCCCTCCCTCCCTCTCACTTAATTTTTTAGTGGCAATGGAATGCGTGTGTTGTTTTAGCAGTAGTTCTCTTTAACATTTTGGAAAACCGCGCTAATGCGAACCGCATGCCGTGCACGGCGACCTCGGTTCCTCACAGTTCAACCGCGTTAGTCCAGTTCCGCGCTCAACGAGCCCGTTCACGGTGGGGTTACCTGTATGTCCCTTCTCATACGGATACCATACACTTCATGCGTATACCACCTGTAGTCAGGCCTAACGAGAGGGGAGAAGGGCAGTGGGGGTCGGTGCCCTGGGGCCCGAGGACCCTCATGGGGTCCAGACTCGAGGTTTGGGTACTACTATCCTAAAGTCGCTTTATTAGAAAATTCACCAACTATAAATAATTATTATTAATTTTAACGAAAATATTTTTATTGCGTTAGAATTTTAAATAAAATATGTATAGTGATGCATTTACATTGCTGCTCGATGTCGGAATGGTATCCCGCTGATTACTCATACGGAATATGTGAAAGATAAATACAATTTATTACTTCATTTATTTTGCTGACAAGGTCGCCGCGGAAGCTTTTATATCCAAAAGCGTAAAATATTATATCCACAGCTGACCAGCTGGGAATGTATCGGAGAATACTCAAAAATCACGCTCTGGTTTTATTAAATCCTGGTGCACAGTGCAACATTTTTGGTGAAAATATTGAAATTAGATGCAAGAAAGAATCGCCGCTCCATTCATTGCATTTCGGTATTTGACACTTATTTAAATTAACAAAATGTTTATAATTGCATTATTTTTTCCTACCTGCGGCACATATGCTGTACTTAGATTTATTTATTATGAGATTAATGCTGTTGCAGAAAAGGTTTTGTTACTATATGTATGTGTGTGTGCCTAAAAGCCTAAACACCAGAATGCACAACAAAACGGAGCGACGTCATTCAATTTGCATTTAATTTTGTTTTTTAAAGAAAAATATTCAATACTGTGATAAGAGAATAGTGTAAGGTTTGCGTCAATTGCCAAGACCTATAGAGAGAACTAACGAGTTCGTACAGTGGGGCTCGGCAAGTTGTTTGTCCAGGGGCCCGTATTGGCTCTCGGCGCCCCTGCCTGTGGTCTAACTTAGTGTTTCTCAAAATCTTTCCATGAAGTATTCTTTTTAGGCGTTCTTTACCAGCGGAATGTCTTATGGCACATCCTCTCCGTCCGAATTTATACTCTCCAAAACTATTTGGCGGATTTCAATGAAATTAAGTATTAGTGATCCTTATTGAAATTTGTTGACAAATTATGATTTTCAACTGCATCCGTCAATTAGAACTTCCTATTTCTATAACCAATTAAATAAACGTATACTCGTATCTCGTTAAATGGCTTTCGTCAAGCCACAATTATATCACACTAGAAGAATTATGTACCCGGCGTTGCGCGGGAGAGGGGAGGGGGTGTACACATTAGAGAGTTATAAATATTTGTTTTCTAACAATAGTCTAGCTAAAACATGCTAAGCTTCTATCTGTTCTCGTTTGCAAAATGTTTCTGATGCTCTCGAAGCAGCCTTTCTTTGCACATCTGATTTGCTGCCAGTTAAACTTGACTTTTTTGGGTGGCATTGCAAATCTAAAAATCATTTAAGTATTACTATTAAAATGAAAACAAACTAACCCCAAAAATGAGAAGTAATTATGGTGATATTCTGTGAAAATGCCTAAAAATCCATGCAATTTTCGTACTCAAATGTAATTTTTGCTCGTTTTCGATCAAGAGACGAAATTGTATGACCTGAATAATATTATTTCTACTATTAGGAGTAAATCAGTATAAATTTTACGACTCTAGGTCAATGACTTCATATTTTAATGTTCAAATTACAAAATGACTACACCTATTCCCGTATTACTCCCGTGTTAATGTTATGGAAATGCTATTCTGTGGACCCCATGAGGTTCCAAAGACGGGTTTCAAACCCCACCTACGCTCTTCCTTTTGGTCCTATTAGATAGCATTCCAAGTTTGGTGGCTCTAGGATCAACCGTGTGGATTTGTATAGCCGGACAAACATACAAACATACAAACCAACACCCAAACAAACTTTCTGAATTAAAGTAAAGATGATTCTCTTCCTAGCTCTTATATGATCTGTGAGGTATCGCTTAAAAAATTAATTTGGATCGAAGACAACATTTACGAGAAAAAAGTCCGCGCGACCACATAATTTCGATTTATAGTCTCCGAGATAAAAATTCGAGAAAATCCCAAGCATAATATCAAATATTTTGTTTACATTGATCGCTATGACAATTCTATCAGCAAACAACAATTAAAAAACCTTATTCTCTCTCCCAAGCTCTTATATGATCTGTAAGGTAGAGATTAAATATTTATTCGAATAGAGGACGATATTTAGCACAAAAAACTCAGCAAGGCCATATAATTACGACTCATAATTTCGGAGATAAAAATTCAAGAACCGCCAAATCTTTCGATACCGTTTTATATGAATTTCACATAACGTCTTTGAAATCTGTGTATTCCATTTATGGAGTATACTTTCCTCTCTTGTTTTACTTACATATAGTACATACATTTAAAAAAAATGAAATGAAATGGATAATTTACGGTGGAGGAATGAAAGTAAACGTAAAGATTACTACTGCTCACTTAAAGTGCGGTATGTTTGAAATAATTTTCGATTGTTTAATTAATTACTCCTGAATATAAAATACATCGCAAAATCGCAAATTAAAGATAACCTTGACATCGCTTTTAGTATATCATTTTGCGGTGCTTAGACTGTGCCATTAATATTAATATTTGTTGACCTGACAACATAAATCGTAAAGAGCCGCTTTGGAAACTCTTTGCACTCCGACATGGAGTGCTCCTTTCCAATCTTGTTTTTTAAATTGAAGTACCCCGAGACAATTTTACAGGTATATGAAAAATTACAATGTGCATACAGAATATGCGTAATTTCTTTATGCAAAATTTTTACATAATAAATATCTACAAAAAAGAATAATAAAAACATAATCAATAATACAAAGTAAAAATTATTTGTTCTAGGTGGTTACAGAACCAAAATTTTTGATGTCTCCAGGCATATGATTAAGAAACTGAACATAATTAAACTATTTTTTATTCAACATTATACATAATATCTACAAAAAAAATTAGATTAGTTATATTATTTCATTCATAGGCAAAACATTCGCCGTCGTGTTGGCGTATCCCAGAAATTCTCTCGCGTACCCTCGAGGGTACGTTGAGAAACACTGCTCTAACTAATGATAAATACCACGTTTTGCGTACTCTTTCTGTACTTTTCCCTACTATTCTGCCTATGAAAGTCAATTTCTTGTTGATTGCGCCTATAATTCGGTGAATGCGCACGTCCCACGAAAGGTAACGACAAGTAGCTACTAATAAATATTTAACGCAGCTGCTTTAATATTCATTCCATCGATTTTATACTCGAAATCTGTTTCTTTATTATTGCTTTTCCAGACTGCTACTGCAGCACATTTACTGTAGTTAATTTCAATTTACCATTCTTTGCACCACGCGGAAATTGCTTTTAAATTTTCCTGCAGCGATTGATGGTCAGCCTGGTTGTTTATCGCTTTATATAGAACGGTGGCCTGTGCGAAATAGTTTTATTCTACTACGAACTACCGAGCAGGTATCATTCACGTAGATTAAGAATAGAAGAGGGCCTAATGCACTTCCTTGAGGAACACCTGCCGTGTCTTAATGCTCATCGATTTGGATAGTGTTTTTAGGCCCGCTAGTAAATTAGTATATAGACTAATTTCTCACTATTATGAGACCACAGAAACTTTAGGTAACTTCTAATGTAAACACCCATCCGGTCCGCCCAAGCTCTCGTGACTTTCAATGCGGCCCTCCAAACAACAACAAATACGAATGTGGCCACCACGCAAGAAAGTTTGCCGGTCCCTACTTACTTTTGTTCCAAGTTCCCGTTCATTGAACGAATACATTCTAATTATACGATTACTTTCTCATGATATTTTGGGAAAATATTGTTACGAATTGTTGCAGTGATGGATAGAAAAGTTTTTAAATTTTCGCCATTTCATTTGTGGATGGATCTTAAGACATACGGAGGCAAGCAATTTTTAATTGATGTAATTTTAGCAAATTGTTCAATAACTGTCATAATACATATAATTATGCCATACAACTTCTATACGAACAAACATTTTTTCAATGTTGTATCAAAGGAATTTGAAAATATATTAATTCTTTTTCAGTGCATATAAAAGCTATTAAAAAGTTTTTATTTTTATTTTCCTATATATGTAGTAGAAAGAGAAAGTATTGTAGTTGTGAAAAAAATCTAGATTTTGACGCAAATAAACGTTTCAGGTGTACAAAAAGGTTGTTTTCGCCATGCCGTATGTCTGTCTGTGCGCAGCTCTAGAGCCGAAACGGTTAAACGAAGTCGAATGGTATTTCGTATTGAGGCATGCTATTATCAAAAATAGAAACTACGAAGAGGTGAATGACATAGCACATCAGTAAAGGATAATTTATTCTTGTCGATTTTCGCAAAATGTCGATTTATTCATAAACTAGGGAGATGCCCGTTGAAATTCAACGGGAAAGTTTTTTATGAAATTTCGTGAGTAGATGCGACGCTAAGCTGTTATCCAAGTCAATGTCACCCAATTACACGAAACCGGCAACAATGTGAATCACTAAGAATGCATCAAATTCTCGCGTCAAAAACTGATCTGTTGATCGATTCGACGCGTATTAAAAATCGATGGCAGGAAAACAAACTTTCGTTCTTTTAGGCGTTCGTAGTTTCAAGCCTTGAACTCCTACGATGATTCTAGATAATTTCAATATGCGAATGATTAATGTTCTACATTCATATGTACTCCTTCTCGTAAATAACGCAACGAATGTTGTTTACTTTCGTTGTTATGAAAATCATTTCCCTTTCCTTTCTTCTCTCTTTCTCGTATTAAAAGCATTCAAAGCATGCTTTCAACTAACAATAGGATTTCAAGGTTTAACAATGTAATTGGTTGGCAAGGCAACATCCTGTTATTATGGAAAGATTTCCCTAAAATATATGACTTAAACATTTGACATGAGGGATTTCGAACAGTAGGCGAAAAAATATTAACAGAATTATAAACTTCATAATTATTTCTTTATAATGGTTCAGATCTGAAGATCGTAGGTTAATTATTTCTAATTTAGATCTCAAAAATTATAAAAACCTGCACGTCGAAAAGTCTATTTTTACGTGTTATCTTATGAGAAATGGAAATGTCTTCCTTGGAGTTGAACCCAAGACTTTTTTAGAGATTTTTTTCTTCATCACCTTAAAATAACTGAATCTAGCATTCCTGCCAAATTTCAAAAATATATCTCTTTTATTGAGTTATTCGTATTTTTATAGTATGACAGAGGGAACCACTAAGGGATAGAAGTAGGCTTTTAAAGATTTTAGACTAATGTATGGCCCTTCATATGACGGGTGTCAGTTACTGTATGTTCTCTGTAAGGTGTCAATTAAAAATGTATTCGGATAGAGGACAACATTTACGACAAAAAATCCGCGTGATCACTTAATTACGATTTATAGTTTCGGAGATAAAAATTCGAGAAAATCCCAAGCATAATATCAAATATTTTGTTTACATGGATCGCTACGACAATTCTATTGGCAAACAACAATGAAAAATTATATTTTTCTCTCCCTAGGTCTTATATGATCTGTAAGGTATAGATTAAAAATTCTATTCGAATAGAGGACGGCATTTACCACAAAAAATCCGCGAGACCACATAATTACGGCTTATAGTTTCGGAGATAAAAATTCTAGGACCGCCTAATCTTTCGATACCTTTTTATACGCAATTCCCATAAAGAGCGCCTTTAAAATCTTTGTGTATTCCATTTGTAGAGTATACTTTTCCATCTTGTTTCGTTTTTTCGGAACTACTTTGATATGACATCAGCAGATACAGTTCCGCCCCTTTAGCAGGAAAAGGTACTCGAGAAAAACATTCAACTATAAATAACTTTGTCTATTTGACGTTTGGCGACTTGTAAAGTGAATCCTAACATTCCAAAGTTTCTTATTTTAAATTGTTTGGCCTTTATTATAGTGCGGCCCTCGGCTAAGTAGAAAACCTTAAGTGCGGCCCGCGGATGCTTTTGCATCTCTGCTCCAAGGAAATCACGCCCTTGATAATAACGTGTTAATCTATAAAATAAGGAGAGTGAATTTCTTTATCTTTGATAGATAATCGAAAGAATAGAACGAAAATAAGCCACGGAGAGATGAACGATGGGTGGAAGTATAAAGCAGTTTTTTGAGCAGTTAGTAATGAGGAATTGATGGTCGAATTGTTTGTATTTTCCAGGAATTGAATGTCTGTGCGGATAAGGAAGTCATTACAATTAAACAAATATTTACTTTGAAAGACTCACTGCAAGCTATATTAACGGTAAAATACAATTTCGAATGTGTGAGGAATTTTAGTAATTTTTGTTAAAACAGTATGACGTAATTCAAAATATTCATTCTGTTACCAAGTATAATTTTAGCGGTTAATGTTTTTGTTTAAAAATGTCCCTTCTCAGTTTCAAGTTGGTCGCCTCAATTCACGAGGCATCTACTACCTATCTTTACTGTTCTCCAACTTTATGCCGCCGCCATTCAATTTTAAGCGAAAACATTTCCGTCTACTGCTCCCCGCCTTTGTTTCCCGTTCTAACTCGCACGGATTTTCTAGATCGTCGCCCTGCCGAGGCGTGATTTTGCAGTCCGGCTGCCAGACCGAAAGAGAAATGACGTCACAGATTGCCTTCTGCACCGGCACGCACTCGCTGGCTTCCCTTTTTTCTCCGCCTCCGCTCGTCTCTTCCCCTCCTTTCCTGTCGAGAGACTTTCTGCCCCACTCCACTCCCTGCTCACCCCCACCGCTCCACCTGTGGCTCTCCTGAGCCGAGGTCTGCGGGAAGAGCGTAGGTGCAATCAGCCCGTTCCCGCCTCCGGTCCACAGAGCCAGTTGGAGTCGTTCTCAAGAGAGTAGAGAGAGAGAGAGGAGTGAAGGAGGAGGAGGAGGAGTAGGCGGGGGGAGGGGGTGAGAGTACGGTGGGAGGGGGTGAGAGTACGGTGGGAGGGGGCAGCCGAAGGAGGCTCACCCGCCGCACCATCAGTCCGAGACGGCTTCTCGAACGGAGTATTTGCGCCGCGCGACGCTCTCGCCGTCCGTTCCGTTTTGGATTGCAGATTATCTCTCGCCCTTTTTAAAAGTTTGCATCGGAAGCGGTCATGTAGTTTTACGTAATTCCAAGACTAGATAAATTAGTGCAGTGGAAACTTTTTCAAACTCCTGTTCTGACGTTCGATGATAATTCGCAGAGAGTGGAAACGTGTGCAAGTGCTTTCGAGAGGTGATAGTTTCTCTTTCGATCGAGGATTTTCCCGAGGTAAGAGGCCTATCTTTCCGTTGGCCGCCGTGTGGTGCGCCCTTGTCGTCCGGTGGGCGTGCGTCTCGCAGTACGGCTTCAGGCCTTGCCCCGGGGCCATACCAGCCACTACATCCTTCCCAGGTGGTCCCCGTCGTGTCGGTCGCGTTCGTTTATCGCCTCCTCCGCATCCTTCTACGGCGCACCTCTAGTAAGAAGCGATGGAACGCCGCGCGCTTATAGACGAATAGGATGCCTTCGGGAACTTCCGTAGGAGGAGGGGCGGCGCTGGCGGCAGTGAACGTCATCGGAAAGAGAACAGGTGAGTCACGAGAGAGGCTGGGGAGGCGTGTGGCGTGGGAGCGCAGAAAGGATTGGGGGAAGCGGCGAGATTTCCGTTGCCCTATCCCAGTTACAGGTGGTTGGGGCAGAGTTCGTATACGACGATTAAGTACTCTTATGCGTCACTTCGTTACAGATCGTTTCGCAATACGTTGGAAAGTTCAAAAACTGGAATTATCCGAAAACTGACGTGTACAAGATTCAACAGAGAATTATCGAGATCTTCTAATGGCTGAAAAAGTTCAAGAACAAAAAAACTAAAAACATGTCTCAGATATCTGCAATAGCCACACGGTTATAAAAAAAACCAGATGCACATTTCGGCTACAAAGCAGCCGTCTTCAGTGGTAATTCACCGAAAATAGATTCAAAAAGGTTCTAAGACAGGTGTCTATTTATTAACTGCTTGTTCTTGAATCTTAGAATATATTCTATTAAAAAAATTACATGCGACTTCCGGAGAACAAATTGTCTTGTGTTCGGCGCTGGATTTGTTCTGTGACAAACCGCTCTATTTCGGTGATTAATCGCAGTTTCTTTATTTCATTTGTGTTTGGACGTGCGTAGTGTTTTACTGTGTATTGTAGTAAATCAATTAATGGGAAAGTAAGGCTCTGGTTCTCTTATCTGCGAATTTTTTATCGTACTAACGACCATAAGATAAATTTTTTTGGACGCGAAGGATTCGAAAAAAATAGTTTCGTTGTGAAAACTATTTATCCAGTGAATGATTTTTCTAAAAAAATATCATCGTTGCATAATATATCACAATTCTCCCTAAGTATATTTTGTGTTGTATTTACAGGCCAAATTGCTTACATTGCCCCCACTGTTCTGTGGGTATCTTCGCGAATCCTCATTTCACTCGATGGATTTCATTTACGAGAATGATATCGTCAATTTTCATGGACAGCTGCTGTCAACCGCACTATGTAATATGCTTGGTTGTGTGTCAAGTGTAATGCTCGACTGTGGCGCTGCACTTAAAGAGTAGTTATAAAAGAGCGGGAGAATCGAGAACTTTTTATGATGTAATGCTATTTTTAACAAACTTTCCGAGTAGGTAGAAGATTGAAATTTGGTAGGAATGTTTGATTCTCATAATAAAAGATAATTTCTATTTCCCATAAGATAACAGGTGAAAATCAATTTAGCGACGTGCAACCATTCATTCTTATGCTCATAAAAATGAGAAAAATAGACTTTATCTACAAACCGGGACTGTTTTAAAGGAAAATTAACGAAGTGTCTTATTCTTATCGTCGATTGTCTCCCTCAGTCCACAAACGCTCGAATGTGACGTTTAAATAATTTATTTTGGCAAAATTTAGCGATTTTACGAGGATTTGCCATGCCATTGTCGAAATCGAGACCCCATTATTGTCTCAATTCTCTTATGAGTATTATATACGTACGTGTTGAGTGCCTTAATATGGGCCATCAAGCATTTAACGTGGAGATGAGTGAGGGATGGGCGTAAAATGACGTCAATTTCCCATCATTCCAGCTTTTTGTATGACAATAAATAAGGTTCAAGGGCAAACTTTTTCTCATATAGGCCTTTTTCTGGATGAGCCAGTTTTTGCTCATGTTGCACTATCGTGAACCAGAAATGGAAATAATTTGAGTTTATGCTAAAAATTCACAATTACAAGGAAAATTGAAAAAAATTACAGCCGTTTTTTGCACCGTGAAATTTGTGTATAAAGAAATTTTAAATCCTAATGTATTATTGTTATTCTTCTCGCTTTCAGTAAAATCGTTTTGGTTGATAAGGTAATTCCAATATTCTTGATATCACCCAATTTTTAAAAACTTCCAGTTGCGGCCATTTCTCATCTCACCACGGAATAATTTTCTAGCTCCCGTCTGCATTAATTTATTTTCACTTCCTCCATTCCCGTGTCATTTTTTCAGTTTGAACGAAATGCCTTTCAACTGGCCTGTTCCAGTGGCGTAGCATGGGTGGCCAAATGCCATGGACCCGGGAGGAGGGGCCTCGAATGTTTCCTAATATAAAACTTGAGGAGAAACAAGATGATTAAAACGGAGTTTATGATGCCTACTTAGAACATAGTTATTTATCTAATACTTATATTGGCTTTAATAACTTTAAAGTGCTTTTAATGAAAATCGGACTATTGGTTCAAAAGTTAATAGGGGGAGGGGGCAGACAGACAGACACAACGGAGACATTATAAATCTATTTCCATTCTGAAAAGTAGGTTAAAAATCCTGTATTTGGCCGGGATTGGAACTCGGGTCTTCCGCTTGTGGGGTAGGTGCTTTAACCAACTAAGCTATCAAGCCAGCATGATTCTCCATTCTCTCTGGGGTATTTAGGGTGAGGAAGCTAGCTAAGTAGTAAACCTTCAACACTAAACGCCCTCACAGAGGTAACGCGGAAAATACCCCTACTTTATCCCAAGAAAGTGAGAACTTCAAATAACAAGATGGAAGTTGAGCGTATGATTTGTTATGCTATTTATCTTCGTTATCCTCATTTCTGAATGACTTGCCTGCTTTTTTTTTGGACAGTAATTTAAAAAGCTTAACTTTTTCGGTATACTCCTGGTAATTGATTAATAAGTGCAACTTGATAGGTTCTACAAGGTTTCAAATTTAATTCAACTGATGTGTTTGTTCGGTGGGAGGTAGGCCATCGACAATATTTTGCTGCGGACTCTTCCGCCACTGTTATATTCCCACGGACTGTGGGAATATAATTTCATAATGTAAGAAACCCAGAGGCGGATTTATACCCATTGCCGCCATTAGGCATGTGGACAGCCCCCTCCCCAAATTTCCCTCCCACCACTCTCGTATGTCCCAAGGTTTTATTCAAAGTAGTGCGATATATATATATATATATATATATATATATATATATATATATATATATATATATATATATATATACATATATACATACACACACACATATATATGTGTGTGTGTGTGTATAAAGGCAGGAAGACTGTTGTAATGAGATATTCGAAAATTTCAGTGCCTTCGGTTCTGACTTAAGGGTCGACACCGTATCAGTTCAGATAAGACGGCGTCTCTGCTGATGGTGACTTACATTGGGCGACGTGGGGCAAGGGCGCGTCTGCCCCAGTTGGCACTTAGCTCTGCCTATTGATAAATCCGCCTCTGAAGATACCCCTTTCTTGATGAACTCATTAGAATCGCATCAGAATTTGAAGTTTGTATTAAAGCTTAGTATCACACGATCAATCGTAACGCACTTCAATATGACCGCCTGTGAATCAATGAGATTCAATATTTTCATTTCAGCTTCAGTTGTGAAAACACTTAAGTTACACTTGGAACTGCCAATTTACAAAATTCATTTATATACAGTGTTGTTAGTAACAGTTAGTCCTTGCTTGAGGCATTCTATTATTGAATTTTTAAAGAACTTTTGTTTTTCACTCTTGAAAATCCCATGTGTAAATCGAGGAACATGCAGAAAAACCAGCTGGCATATGATAGTTTGATCGGAAATTGTCTACGATGTATGTTAAAAGGAATAGATGGATGGTTTGACGGTTCTAGAGTTATACTTGGGAGAAAGTATGCGATTCCTGCCATAGAACCAGCAATGATTTCCACCTTAAATACATTTGGTTGAAATCGTCGAACTAACATGCGAGTTCCCTTCCTTTGATATTACATGAACGAACAATGTACGATATATTAAAATTATGATTATCAAAGGTTTAATATAAAATACGTATTTTTACTTTGGATATGAAAAAGTATTTTAAGAAATAAAAAATGCATACGCTAGGGATGTAACCGACCCGGATATTTTCGTAAGCGATAATGCTAACCAATACTCTATATCAGGGGTCGGCAACCTTTTATACATTTTTATACACATTCGTAGTTGTGAATGCTTCGGAGGGCCACATTGGAAGTCACAAGACCTTCGGCGGGCCGGATGACTGTTTATATCAGAAGTTATCTACAGATTCTGTCGTCTCATATTATCGAAAATCATGTATAGATTTACTAGCGTTAAAACTACACCAGGGAACGTTTTGATGCTATAATTTCACTGAAAAATATAAAATTGTAGATTTTAAATTTTACCGACCACTATTTCATCATATCTTCGCGGGCCGCATGAAGCGCTATCGGGGGCCGGGTCTGGCCCGCGGGCCGTATGTTGCCGACCCCTGCTCTATATGGTCACTTGGTCACTTATAATCAAAGCACGACGTGAACGCAATTTTTTATTTTTAAAAGCTATTGAGAGTTGGCAGTTTTTGTAATAGGGTTTCTATTTACCTGATGAACAATCAAGTAAAATTTCTTCAAAATTGCTCAACGATCAACCAGTATCCTCCCCTCGTTAGCTCTTCTTGCCTGTGTTATTTATAGGTGAATTTATTAGATGAGATTCAATGAACTCGGTTATGTAATAAAATAATACGGACGATTCATTAGATTGATGATTACAAAGGGTTAGAGTATTATTACTTTGATTATAAATAAATCATAATGAAATATTGGACTTACATATATTTAAATCAAACGTCAATGTATACTGCACGTTATAACAATTAAAATCGGTCGTTATGCAAACAAATAATGCCGACGATAATAAAATCATGATATAATAAATAGTATTATTACTTTAATTACAGTTATGACGGAATTAAATAAGGAATTATTTATTTCAAACTATTAAATAAAGCGAACATGAAAGTTTATTTAGAAACTTCTTTTCGTATATTGTTTATAGTAACTATGCCAAATATGTTGTACGAAGACGAGCTTGTATAATATTATATAGAAATATAATACATTTACGGAAATAACATATGCCATTTAAAATACTTAAAATTTATAGATCAGTGCAGGGGTAACATGATCGGATTGAAAGCCACATAAGTAGGTATAAAAACCGGGCCACATTTTTGAGATCCCTCTCCAACCTTCCTGTTAACAAAGACCTCTTCCCATCCCATTATCGAACTATCTGTGCTAACTGGTCTATTCCCACCGACCTGTGACTTCGGAGAACTGGGAGACTATAATGTAAAAAGTTTTAGTACACCCTTTAGAAGAATAGAGGAATATGAGTAATAAAAGGAAACAAACTATCGTACGTCATTTCCTTTTATTGAGAAATGGCTGGAGAGTGAAACTGGCCATGGAAACAAATTTGAACAGATTAATTTTAGCGAACAGAGTAAAAAAAATCGACGGTGCATTAGCTTGGGACAAAGAAATTGTACCAAGTTCATCAGTTTTTGGGTGAAATGCTTACACAGGTCTTTTCCAGCAAAGATCACATTAATGATATCGCGTATTTCGCGAAATAAAAACAACAGTTATCCAGTCAGCAATTCCTAGACGTTGAGAGTAATTGATGGTCTCTATTACCTAGCAACAAAATTCCTGTTAACCAAATTAAATGTAAAAATTTAAAGTTTCAAAAGGATTAGTTTGAAAAATGGCATTGGTCATGTTATTCTGAATTAATGGATTATGTTTAATAAGTATCTTGCATTATTTTATTTTGCTGAAGTTGGAATGTATAAGATCCAAAAATATCGGTAAACTTGTCTCTGAAATAGAACAATGCCACAAAAAATTTTGAAAAACAGTGCACCAGTGTATCATCAAAAATGCTTGGAAATTTTTTACTTTAAATAAAATGAATAAGAATACGGTGCTTCCTATAGGTCAGATTTTAGATAAATATAAATCTATGGATTGTAAAGAAATAAAGAGGGACTCGGTTCAGTAATTAAAACTAATATTTTTTGGATCCCTTTATGTGGGCATTTAGACTATGAACACTTAAAAATCGACGAAATAATATTTGCTATAAATGAAATAATTTTAAGGAATATTGCAAGTGTATTAATAAGTATGAATGTTTAGTTGTACTTGTAAATAAGACTACTTATGTTGCTGGAATAAACCAATATTCTTTAGCTGCACGATTCATTGAAAATAATGAGCAATTTATACTGGTAGGTAGCAGAACAGGACAACGTCTAGCTAATCATCGAATAGTTTCTCTGCTATCATTTAATACGATTTTTAAATTTCTCAGAAGCCAAGGATATGATGTGACTGCTTTGAATTTATATGAGCACTGTAGCTCATACAGTTGAAACCTAGCAATTAGAAACTGGATTAGAATAGGGTAAAAAGCTATAAATTTTTTAATTCTTCGTTGAGGCAAAGTATTACAGTAAGTAACATTCATAAATGCTTTCTTTTTTCATTAATACAAAAGTTAGTTCAAATGTTTGCCAAAATATGGGTTCAGAGGCATGATTCAGTTAATTTTGTTGTGGAATACAATAACGCCACCATTGAATGAAATTGCAGTGTAACGGTAACGATGCATTTTTAAAAGCTTCTCTTTTAAATACAACAATACCAAAAGCAGTTTTTAAAATTTTTTGTTGACATTAAATAAGGCAATTACTATAATTAAAAAATTAAGCGAATATTTAGTAATCGTTGATATTGATTTGAAAAAGACAATGAGTTACGCTGACTCTGCTTTTGAAGTTTTGGAGCAATTAAATATTAACTCTGATTCACTTTTAAAGAGATTTTTAAAAGAGCAATTCAATTGATGAAATATGTGAAAGGAGAAGAAGATATAAAAATTCCGAAATATGGCACAATGCGATCGCAGTAGCGCAACAGTATTTTTATGGTGTCCCTGGCATAGTATTACAGACCCACATTTTCTTAACAATGTAATTATGAAAACAAGTGAAGATATAAAAACTAATTTTTATAACCAACTTTTATATAGTTCATACTTTAATATGAACAAACTCTATAATATAATTATGATAACCTTTCAGCTTGCATGGGCGTAAAAAGTTACAAAAGTGTCTACCAGCTGTTGAGTGATGTGGGGGTCTCTGTATTTAAACTTGAATCTTTTTACATTTGTGAGAATGGCAAATAGAAGTAGAGAACTCGATGACAAACGTAAGAATGTTTGGTATATAACTAGTAAGAAGTTTGATAGTATCTTTTGTTTCATTAATGAAAATACTGACATCCATTCATGTTGCTTAAAATTAACGAAAATATACTGCTAGTTCAGGGTAATTCAGCTTTAGATACTAGTAGGAGTGAAATTGTTGAATATTTCATATTTTAGTCACCTAACTTAAACCACAAAAATAATAAATTGTTCTTTTCCTAACATCACATCAACCATCCATATAAAACCACTGTATAAGTATAGTTAGCTGAAGACTTACTAAGCTAAAACACAACACTTAAAATGTTTTATTTAAATTTGTTCAAATTAACATCCTTGACAACAGTATTACCTATCTTAAATACTGAGAAAAAAAAGGAATATGATAATTAAATCTGAGGGCTTTTAGAAAAATGCAAGAACAATTGGTCTCTCCAAACTCGCCAACAGAGAGTATTGGGAGAGGTAAGGAGTGCATCCAGTTGAAGCACTCGACCTGCAGCTTTTGAGTCAGTCGGGGTGAGAACGGGATGTTAACTTCGAGGAATGGTCTCATCCTCACGCGTCGCCAGCATGGCCAGGCAGGGCCACGTCAGAAAGTCGGATAGAAGTAGTCTCCGCCGGACACTCCGCACTGCACTTGAGGGTGGAGTTAACCGAGAAATCAGGGTAAAACTCTGAATGGAGAAATTAACGGACTGGTTGCAAGATACCAACCAAAAGTTTTACGACGGGCTGCACCTAACGTGCAGCTGTATCAACGACGTATCTGCGGATGTCAAGCCGTGGGACGTAAAAAAAAACCCCACGAGCTGCAACCGGCAGAGAAAAGTCCATCTGGGTCCAGCCGATTCGCCTCTTTCCTACGAACAATGGGTATCTTAGAGGTGGTGCAATGAATAGCCAGGAAGGGAGGAGAGAAACCCGGTGCCTGCGTTTAGCGTACTCTTAACGAAGAACACCACTGGGGCCAACGGCTTAACTTCCCTTCCGAAGGACGGAGTGTTGATTTTAACGCGCTCCTCATTTTCTCTTTTCTCATTGGCTCGTCCTCGTCACCTTTGTTCCAACACGCACAAATAGGGTACCGAGCGTCCTCGGAAAAAATCCTCATAAGGATTCGAACCGGGCGTCGCTTCAGCAGATCAAGGTGGGGCCAACACTCGAACCACTACACCACCGGTGCCCCTGGTAGAGAAGAGGAGGATCTAATGGGCGCCGGAATAGCCCGAAAACTCGCCGTAACGGAACCGCCGGAAAACAAACATCGCCACCACTGAAAGCCACTAGGCACGAGCAGTGGAAACGCCCTCATCACAGAGGAGAATACCATACAAGCTGTACATGACGTTCTATGTGTTTTTTAGGCGCGTTTCGCTACCAGCATTAGGACCTATTAGCATGTTCGTTCTCGGCTTCTATCGAACGGATTTTCATGAAAATTGATATTAAGGACTTACAGTCAAAGACAATAAGAAAATCATATAAATGAATCAACCAAGAATGCCGTAATTAGCTTAGAAATAGGAGAAATTTATGCATGGATACGTAATTGTTGTAAACGTAAACAGTCTTCGCAGTAAGTAGAGTAAATAACATCTGCTATAACTACGAAAATACGAATATTAGGCGTTCTTTACCAGCGAAGCGGTAGTAGCGGGACGCCTTATGGGGACATCTCGTCCGTCTGTCCATCCGTCCGTCTGTCGTAACTTTCATTTCCTAAACCATTGGACAGATTTTAATTAAATTAAGTACGAGTGATCCTTTTAATATTTATCTCCCAATTGTGATTTTGAACTGCATCAGTCAATTAAAACCCACTTTTACTCATATCTCGTTAAATGGCATCCGTGAAGCAACAATGAAATACCATATTCTTCTCTCCCTAGCTTTTATATGATCTGTTAAGATATCGATTAAAATGTATGCAGATAGAGGACAACATTTACCACAAAAAAGTCCGCGAAACTACATAATTAAGAGTTTCGGAGATCAAAATTCAAGAAAATCCCGAGCAAAACATCATATATTTTGTTTACATCGATCGCTAAGACTTGACTCCGCAAACAACAATGAACAATCCGTAAGGTATAGACTAAAAAATTTATTCGGATGGAGGACAACATTTACCACAAAAAATTCAGAGGGACCACATAATAACGACTTATAATTTCGGAAATAAAAATTCGAGAACCACCGAATCTTTCGATACCATTTCCCATAAAGAACGCCTTGGAAATCTCTGTGTATTCCATGTGTGTACTTTTCCATCTTGTTACCGTTGCGTGTGCATGTAGCATTTTGAAAGCTGAAGGAAATGGATTATCCAGGATGAAGAAAAGAACGTAAACGTAAATATTGAAACTACTTAACTCACATGAGGCATGTTTTAAATTGTTTTCGATTTTTTCATTAATTACAACTGACTGGAAAATAAAACTGTTAGCGATAATTTAATATTTCCCTGGCACCATTTCTGATATATCGTTTTGCAGTACTATTTACTATTCGTTCGCCTATTTGTGATACACTACACACTTTCCTAACATGTTTTCTGTTAAGCTTCGCTCATTTTCAGACGCAATGAAATTAACGACCCGAATAACATTTGCCGCGCGTCAACTGTTTCAGCAAATAATGATACACCAGTGATGTTTATTGATGCCAATCCGTGGCAAGATAAGGTGAAAACGTAATCTTTGTGGCCGATTTTTGCTTCCAGCGTGAGCTCCTATTTATTAGCTTCTGTCTGTCCGTCCGTCCGTCAGTACGCATGTTCGTTCTTGACTTCTACCCAACGGATTTTCATGAATTTTGGTTTTTAGTGCTTATGGACAAAAGCAATAAGAAAATGATATGAATAGTACACGTACCCAAAGCAGGAGTGCCACTTCACCAGAAACAAAATATAGACCTACCATCATATCTCGTAAAACAGTCATACCAAAAAGGCCTTAAAATAATTTTGCAGAACTTGTTTATTAGAATAATTTTTGCCATATACGTTTTATCGAACGTGTACACGTTTTCAAGAAGTCATCCCGCTTATGTTTCCAACCTACATTAACAAAATAATGTTGAAATTCTTTGTAGAATCCCTTCCGTTGTTTGAACTCTCAACTCTCATGTAAGAAATATTTACTGTCACTGATGATCATTAATTCCAATGTTTATAGATAATTTATTCCGAATACAAAAACGGCTGAACTGAAGAAAATGTTACGGTGAAATTATGAAGCAGAAAATTCTTCCTCTTCTTAATATACGTATAAATCTGAAATTCTGTTTGTTTATTTGTCCGCTATACAAATCCACACCTTTGAAGATATCGTCACGAAACTTCGCATAGATATATAATATTACCCTGAAAGTAACTTAGGCTATATGGCGATAAAAATTTTGGAGGGGGAGAGGTGCTATATTATAAGAGCACTGCCCATTACACTACAATAGACGTTAGCGCCATCGGACGGAAACTGCGTAAACTACATTTGGCGGTGACTTTAAATGGTCCCTGGTAACGCCGGGTACTCTAGCTAGTATGATATAAATTTCACTCGTCCTATGTAATTTCGACATTTTCTTCCATTCTTATTTTCACTGTATCTACGTAAGTTTCTAATCTATACATTCGAAAAGATGAATATTTCTTTATAGCTTTGATTTTATACATAATTTCGTCTTTGCTTATAATAGTTACTTCGTGGATATTACTTCGAATTTACTCATACATTTTCCAAATGTATAGATAATTTCCATCTTTTGATAATTTTTTAGCCAACCACCAAGATCCAGCAGTCATGTCAATTGTTTGTTTTACGTCATTTTCATCTTCTTTATCATCGTTGAGACCAATTAGGATTTGTTTATTACTCGACTTCTTTAACATAACCGATTATGCCAAGATCCAATGATTGTAAATGGTAGTACAATTCGGTGATAGATATGCAACTATTTAATGGGCTTAGAAGCATATTGCGAACGGAGAAATTCTCATCAACATTAAAATATTGCGTTAGGGTCGTTTCATATTTGTATCAAGTTTTATCAGCCACTCGTTAAAAGATACCTTTTGTTATCCACGCCCATTGGTTAGCACTATAATGGTAAGGAATAGAGAGAACATTTTTATAGCAACGAGGCTTGGCTAATATTCCGACGATAAATCGCTCCATCTTTTCACTTCCTGATGAAATTCAACGAAAAAGTGCATTCAAATCGTTGCTTAGATTACCTGCCTCCACTAGAACGATCACACTTGAACGGCAAGTTTACGATTCGGCCATAAGCGATGGGACATGCTTGTCTCATCGACGTTAAAAATAACATTACATGACCGTAGTCATTAATCATCTTTTCAATTTGCCCTGCACGCCATTCGTTCGCCTTATGTAGTGGATCGCCATTTACCTCCCCGAAGATAAAATTTGATGTAATTCCATATCGTTCACGAATTCTTTGGAGCCACCCAACACTAGCTTGAAGCTTGCAGTGTCTGAGCAGGTTTGCTAATTCTAACGCCTTTTGACGAACGAGTGGACCACTTGCGGAGATGTTTCTAGAATAAATATTTTATAATCATTGAAAATTCTTTCCGCTTTAAAACAAGTATGTACCTTGGTATTCCTGCTTAGCCTGTCCTTGATGAGGAGAAAATGAAATGGAAAGGTTAAGAAGACTCCCAGGAAGTCATTTCTAAGTTAACCAACATTTTACGTAATTTCGGTTTAAAAAGAATTCGTTGTACTGAATTTTCCGAAATGCGTAATTTCGTTTAACGATATTCAAAAAGTGCTATTTCTTAAATGAGCTGGCCGAGCCATGGAAATATTTTCGCTAGGTGAAGCAAAATTTTCTTTATGGCGGTATTCATTGTAAAGGGATTTTACTGTATATATCAAGGGTGGCCAAATTACTTGCCCTCCGAGCTGCATACGATAGTCCTCAGCAGTTCGAGAGCAGCATTACATACACTCTGTAATCATAAATTTATGAACAGGAGACAACCTGTATCCGAAGCAATTTAGACGTACCGCATTTCCCTTGGGCATCCCCAACACGTCTCGAGTCACCCTACTGCATTGTGTTCTGTAGTGAAAAACGTTGACACGCCACGGTTTGGCCACCCCAGGTGTATATGACCCAAAAACCGGCAAACTACAAGTGCCGAGATTGCCGGATTTGGGACTTCGTACTGTACCACGTATTTAACAAACTCCATCCTTTTTTCCTACCTCCCGTTCTCCCTCCCGCACAACTTCTCCCAGCCCGCCCCTATGCCCAAATGGGGTGATGCCTCTTCCTTTCTTCTTAATATCTGCCTCGATGTCTCTCTTCTTCGCATCGCCTCTCGCCCCATTCCATTCCCGACTGATGTCCAGCGCGGTTGCAACATCTCCTACGGCCACACTTGCCACACTACCTTTCCACTCCAAATGCTTGGTGCGTCTCTCACTCTCCGTCCCTGCAGTTCATGTTTAATTAGTGTAGCCATGTATTCTTATTTTCCTTGCCAATTTCTTAATTTTTACTACGCTTTGATAAGTCTTTACGCAGGTAAGGAGTAAACAATAAATAGAACAACACTGTAAAAGAACGTCATTGAACTTGATGAAGATGCTAAGCATCTAAACCCGGGTCGTGAGTTTCGTAAATTTGTGGTATTGTAAAAGTTATTTTTGTCCTGTTTTTTGAGATGGAATACTACCAAGTGACGGCCCATACTGGCAAGTTTGTTTTAACTGTGAAAGTTTCAAAAATTATATTTATTTTCATGATGAAGTATAATAGGTTTCGTTCCGCAAGTCGATTAAATTACTTTCCCTCTTTCATCTTCATTCTCTTTCCCTCTCCAATTCACTCCTAACTTCTCCTCCCTCCCTCCTTCTCCAATTCACTCCTAACTTCTCCAATTCCCTCCCTCCCTCTCCAATTCCCTCCCTCCCTTCCCCTCTCATCCTTTCCCTCCCTCCGTCTCTCTCTCCAATTCCCTACTTCATTCCTCCTCTCTCTCTGCAAGTTCCTCCTCTTCCCTTCTCTCACTCCAATTCACTCGTAACTTCTCCTCCCTCCCGTTATATTTCTCCAATTCCATCTTCCGCACTCTCCGTCTCTCCAATTCTCTCCCAACTTCCCCTTTTTATTCTTATTCCCATTTCCTCTCTTTCCAATGGCATCCTAGCCATCTCTCTTTTTCACTCCCTTCAGCACATCTGCATCTCCACGTCATCCGCTTTCCCTTGCCTCCCCTCTCTCGCTCTCTTTGCATCCTTCTTTCATTCCCACTCCCCATTCGACGGGTACACACCCCACTCGTGTCGTCACACTACCATTTTTGGCGAGAAGTCGGTATCCAACTCTCTCGCTCTCTCTCTTTCTCCTCCCACTCCTCTCCCTTCTCCTACGCCCTCCATCTCATACCTACTGAGACTATGAATGGAATCAGTTGCGCTTCTCCCTCCACTCCCGCCCCTTCTCCACTCCGACCCCTCCTCCGCTCACGCCCCTCCTCCGCTCCCGCCCCTCCGCTCCCGCACCTCTTCCGCTCCCGCACCTCTTCCGCTCCCGCCACTCCTCCGCTCCCGCACATCCTCCGCTCCCGCCACTCCTCCGCTCCCGCCACTCCTCCGCTCCCGCCACTCCTCCGCTCCCGCCACTCCTCCGCTCCCGCCACTCCTCCGCTCCCGCCACTCCTCCGCTCCCGCACATCCTCCGCTCCCGCCACTCCTCCGCTCCCGCCACTCCTCCGCTCCCGCACATCCTCCGCTCCCGCCACTCCTCCGCTCCCGCCACTCCTCCGCTCCCGCACATCCTCCGCTCCCGCACATCCTCCGATCCCGCCACCCCTCCGCTCCCGCCACCTCTCCGTTCCCGCCACCCCTCCGTTCCCGCCACCCCTCCGCTCCCGCCACCCCTCCGCTCCCGCCCCTCCTCCGCTCCCGCCCCTCCGCTCCCGCACCTCTTCCGCTCCCGCACCTCTTCCGCTCCCGCACCTCTTCCGCTCCCGCCACTCCTCCGCTCCCGCACATCCTCCGCTCCCGCCACTCCTCCGCTCCCGCCACTCCTCCGCTCCCGCCACTCCTCCGCTCCCGCACCTCTTCCGCTCCCGCCACTCCTCCGCTCCCGCCACTCCTCCGCTCCCGCACATCCTCCGCTCCCGCCACTCCTCCGCTCCCGCCACTCCTCCGCTCCCGCCACTCCTCCGCTCCCGCACATCCTCCGCTCCCGCACATACTCCGATCCCGCCACCCCTCCGCTCCCGCCACCCTTCCGCTCCCGCCACCCCTCCGCTCCCGCCACCCCTCCGCTACCGCCACCCCTCCGCTCCCGCACATCCTCCGCTCCCGCCACCCCTCCGCTCCCGCACATCCTCCGCTCCCGCCACCCCTCCGCTCCCGCCCCTCTTTCACTCCCGCCCCTATTTCACTCCCGCCCCTCCTCCGCTCCCGCCCATCTTTCACTCCCGCCCCTCCTCCGCTCCCGCCCATCTTTCACTCCCGCCCCTCCTCCGCTCCCGCCCGTCTTCCACTCCCGCCCCTCCTGCACTCCCACCCGTCCACTTCGGACGTTAATGTGTCTCTCCTTGAAGCTTTGAACGAGCATGCAGTGACTAGATTAATTAGATAGCATCATAAGCGTAATTTGTATACAAACCGTAAGCTTGCTGAAAGAGGCGACGCTTTGGCATTATGCGCTGGGAATTTCTATTTGTCGAGCCGTAGTCATACTACGAATTAACATGTTTCTTTTCCTTTCAAATTAGAAGTAGAGAACGAAACTAGTTGGCTGGCCGGTAATATTTTTAGTGAAGTTAAGATTCAAAATATGAATTTCCTACGGTGAAACTGGATCGCCCTCATACACAAAATTATTATGCTTTTCTTTCTCGATGAAAGTATCTCTAAAAATAATCACGCCGTAGATCTTCAACTATCATTAGAAATTTGAAAACAAATTAAAAAATAGGCACTCGAGTATCAAAAACTGAAAAATTAAGTACTTATCTAAGATATCTTCTTCTATGGTGATAAGATGGTTACGGAAAAGTAGAAGCGAATTTCGGATGGAGTGCAGTCGAGTTCAGTGGCAATTCACTGAAATCAGATTCTAAAAAGAGCTTCTTAGAATCCATTAACCGTCGCTTCAAGTTTTTCATAAAGGCTCATTTACGCAGTTCAATTCGATTGAACGATCCGGTTGAATCATCAAAATTGAAAAGTGTAAATAGGAATTCAATGTCATTGAACATTGCAAGAAGTAGGGTCGAGCTCTACTTTTGTTCAATTCCATGGAAGTAATGGGAATGAATCACCGACATAGAACGATGATTGATTCGTGTAAACAGAATTTCAATAGCAATGAAAGCATTTTCATCTCGAGAGATCACAGATGCTCTGGTTTTAAGCCGTGAATGATAAGTGAACTGAAGAAAGCGAGTTGTGTTGGTTCGTTCCGGGAATTGCCGGGAATTGAACAGAAGAATCATGGTTTTTAAGTGGAGAGAGAACCATACACCGTTGTTTTTGGACTTGATAAAAAATTACGATTGCTTGTGTAATAGCAAAAACAGTGATTATGAAATTTAAGAATGCCCGAGAAAACGCTATTGAAAATTTAATTTCTGATTTAAATTTACCGGGAGTGACGAAAAAAAAATGTCGAGTTATTCTTTTTTTAATTTTTCATAGTATTTATGGCAATCATGTATTCAATGATCACAAATAATGCGAATACCCGCACGAACGATTTCATTTGGCGCCATGTTGAATTGAATTGGCCAAATCAATGCCATTGATTCGTATGAACAACTTCTATTTCAATGCGGAAGTTCAATACTGCTGATTCAATCGGATTGCTCTATGGCATTGAACCGTGTAAATGCGCCTTAATCTTCTTATGGCCATTGAAGATATAAGTAAGTACTTAATTTTTCAGTTTTCGATACTTGAGTGTCTATTCTTGACTATGAAACTGTATATACCGCCGCGGAAATTTTATGAAGATCTTTTTATACCATCTTACCGTTAAGATCAAGTGAATACACAGAGGAGAATAAAGACTTTTAACAGGAATGGCACAATACGTACTTTTTCGTGGAACATAAGTTAAGGCCACGTGTTTTCTTTGCGAGATGTGTATCTCCCTGTTCAAAACTTCCAACGTGCTGCGTCCTTCCGCTTCAAGCCATATACATACGGATTATAAATTCCAATTATGTCCCAAGCCCTGCCTTCCAAAGGTAAACAATTTGAAGAAGCAAACGTGCAGAAATTCCAGGTTTTTACCAAATTTATAACGAATCGTAGACTGTAACTTTAGCCACCTATTATGTTCCTTGGCATCCTTCCCGGGCCAGAAAGCCTTATTTCGAAGGCTAGATTAAAACGCGTGCCTCACCGATGCAATTTCAACCCCGTCGCCAAAGGATCTACAAAAGAAAATTTCTAATGATCATTTATCTCATACCAAACAACAGAAGACATAATCTTCGACCTGAGCAATGGCATTGGATCGCAGCTTAGGCTGTGTATTTGTCCATAGCACTGGGTAAGTCGTTATAGGATAAACCTGTTATCAGTATTTGTCGAAACCCTGTCCGACGATTCTGTTATAACTCGACATCGTGTCGCTAAAGGACAACAGATTAGGGACTTTCTAAGACCGACAAGTGCTTTGCCCAATTTTGGACATTATACTGTTTTATACATAGTTGACGTGTATCTTTATTTTCTTCTCTAAAGGTGCGTTCACACTATATACATGTATGATAAATACAAATATTATACCTTTATAAATAGAAATCTAGAAAAGTAGATATATAGTTAGATAATCGTCTTTATTCGGGCGAAATTTGGACCACAAGGTCCATTCTTACATTTAATAGAATTTGTAGAAGACAAGTCTAAGATTTCTTCATGTTCTATACTGTATGAGACAAGTACTATACAAATCTGAAGCTTCCGCACCGAATGGGAAACTTGTATTTATCCACCAACTCGCGCATGTGCTGTAGGATCTAAATCATCTGTCATTTGTCACTCGACACTATTAACGTGCGGTAGTATTGAGTTCGTGTCTGACTTAAAACAATGTTTACTAAAATCCGTAGTTTGAGGAGTTACTTTGTGGAATGTATCCATCATGGAGAATAAACAATTTAAATAGTTAGTACTTTTTCCACAATTTTTTATTTTCTTAATATTTCACGACCATGTTTCGCTACACAGTGGCATCATAAAGTGACAAGAATGAGAATGCATCGTAAATATAAAGAGAAGGAGATGTAGGGGTGGTAGAAATCTGGAGGGGCAAAAGAAGGTGAGAAGGGGAGGGGAGTGAGAGGGAGGTGGAAGAGTATTTAAATTGTTTATTCTGCATGATTGTGTTTACTATTAGTTTACCTTGTCGGTCTTCGATTTTTAAATCATTCATTATATATTTATATGCACCGTGGCTTGTGCACAAAAAATTTCTTATCCACCATCGACGTTCTTCTTTTTTGCTACTTTTTTGTTAATTACATAATTTGCAGCAGCACAAATGAGCAGATATTCCTCGTTCGAAGACATATTGTCTGCTGACTTGGCTAACCAAATGTGATCGCTTAAAAATGTATATTTGTATTAGATTTGTATATGATAAACCTTATAAAAAATTAGGACGTCTCATACTTGTATTTGGATTCGTCATATACATGTATATAGTGTGAACGTACTTTAAGATGACTATTAAACATGCAGATTTGTGACGGACTTCGCAAAAGTTTTTGAGGGTACCACTAGTAGTAATATAAATCGCAGTGCTTACTACATTAAAGAAAGGATAAAATAGACTATTTTGGAATTAAAATAGCACAATAAAACCATAATTTCACAATAGCGAATGAAATCCCAATAATATTGAATTGTATATTTTCATTTCCGTAAAAATTATATGCCCAGCATTCAAATTCTGCAAAATAGAATCAGTTGAACACATTTTACTCGTATTGATAGTACTTTCGCTGCTAGTGTAATTATTTGGCGTTTTCGACATTTCCTTTGATCAACCGATGTGAACATGATGAAAGCCTTCCCCGAATGAAAGAACAAGCCACGCCTCTATGTACCACCTTCTAAAGGTCTCTGCGAAGCAAGTGCCCTCACGCCGATCGCCATATTGCTTTTGATTGAAGCCTTTCCCTTTCGAATCCCACAACTCGCGAGCAAGCATTCTTAGCTCTCGGGGTAAGGTTCGCCATCGTGTCTGCTCTGGTTTATTGAGGTACGGATATTACCTTGATACACGAGTTGTCGGTGCTTGCAAAGTGCAAGCGCTTAAAAAAATCACCATACACCAAGATCTAAACTAATCCTCACAGCTAAAAGGAGTAGTGTTTTTTATTTAATACGGGACATCGTGTTTCAAAATTATGAAGTACGGTATGTATACGTCGTTGGTTGAAATCAATTACCTATTAAAAAGCATTAAATCTATGCTATTACAATGCAGATAACCAACTTCCGTTTAAAAGCATTGTACTTGTTGCTATGGTAGTTGAACATTTTCATTGTTGAAAATCTCCTCTCTCCGATTAAAAAGAAAGTTATACACCAATTCGTTACCGATTTGAATTAAGTCTTCAAAAATAATAAACTTTATTCTTTCAGCAAGAGAAGTTTTTGTCTCGAGTTTCTATCATAATTTAACTATGTAATTTTAAATTGCAATTTTATGAAGACCTGCACATATTTCCATGCTATTCAAATGGGAGAGTTTTTCAGCGTTTTCTGGGAAATTAATAAATTTTCCGGGATTTTAAAATTTTCTGTAAGTGTGGCCAAGGTTTGGAATCTACCTGTGGAGACGGCATGTTTCTGTATTTCGTAGTTTGATATGGGAGTTTAATGCCAGTCAGTGAGTGAGTGAGGCCCATAAGGCCCATGCAATTTTATGTAATAGATACAGTAATATCCCGTTTTACGCTGCCCCGTACAACGCTGATTCGTTATAACGCTCTTTGTTCTCGGACCAATTACCGGATCATTACCAAATATGATATTTAACATTTTTAAGTTATCAGGTGCCACGCTATGGAAAAGTAATAAAAAATTACGACTTGATGATTTGATTTTATTGCACATTTACGGTATGCAGCAGAAAATTTTCAGTCAAAATAACTTAAAACAGCTGCCGAAATCACAAAACGAACCACAGCAGAAACTCCACGTTCTCAGACTGCAGAGTTTACATATCTCACCTATTGGTGGTATTGGGCGAGAATTATAAGGGCAGGGTGTGTGGAATCTGTTACAGTGTGAGAAAATGAAAAAAGCTGCGACAGTTATTTGCTGGATTTCTTCTATGTTGCTACATTGAGCATTTGAGGATGAATTATTTACAGTACAGTTTTAGAGCACAGGAGAGAAGAGCGGATATACTAATATTTTGAATAGTAGGTAATAAATTAAGATTTTAGAAACGCATCTCCGCAAGTGATATACTAAAATGACCTCGCAATAACGCTGATTCAGTTAGCGCTCTCGTGTTCAAGAACGCATCCCCAGCGTTAAACGGGGAATGACTGTATATGTATATATGTACTATATGCTATATGAAAGAGGACAGGTTAATAGGGTATCTCAACGACAACTAGGTGTTGAGGGAATTGAGGTCAGTGGACACTTACCAATAGGAGATCCGCTGGGGTGTAGATTGAAGAACATTACAACTACGTGAAAAGTAAATCAGCCCAAATACTTTGGTGTATGTGTATGTGCGTAAGTATCTGTGCCGATTTACTTTTTACGTAGTAGTTGTAATATATGTAACGAACCTCGACATCACCCTCTCTCTCCCCTCCCTCCCTCTCTACCTCCCCCTCATCTCTCCCCTGTCATCTCACCTCCCCTATTTCTTCCCCCTATCTCTTCCTTCTCTACCGTACCTGTTCTGTGCTTCACTCTGCACTTTTCCGCCCTCTCTCTCTCTCCCATTCTTTTCCTCATACTCCTTCGCTGTAATTCCTCCTGGAAATTTATTTTGAAGTGTAATGAATGTCATCGTACTACGATCTCTTTTCAAGGATCTTTCGCTATAGCTCGAGCATTCCAGCGGGCCTTTGTTGCGCATGCGCAGAGTAAACACGGAAGGAGCATCGGGATCCGTGCCCTTGGTGGCGTCGATCCAAGATTCTCGCGCTGGCGATAAAGGGGTCACAACCCGTTCGACGGAAGCACGCGAGAATTTCGCCAGTGCAAGCGAATTTGATGCTCATTGCATTATTTTCTCGTTATCATCGTTCGACGAAGAAGCGCCACCATTCAGAGAAACATGGTACCATACACTAACTTCCAGTAAGGTATGTAATGGCCTCTGTCTGATAAAAGCACTGCAAACTACATTAATGAATGTAAAGGTTTTACCTACCCGAATAAAAAAGTTATTGCCTACAATGCTTGTGTGAATAATAAAAATGAAGCAACAAAAAAGAGGAAATAGGGAATAAATAGAAAGAAAGCCGGCGGCAGATGAAGGGAAAAGAATGGAGACAGTATAGTGACGATGTAAAGGAGATTGCTCTCCATAAATACATTACTCACACATCACTCCATCCATCTCATCAATGCCCTCACGCACTCCAAGTACACAAATCATTAAAACTATGTACATCCACCTTTTCTCTCCTCCCATCTCTATACTTTCACAGCCTTATACAAACTATAACCCTCCACTCCACACCTACATTCCTCTACTCCCACCTACATCCATCCACCCCACCTACATCCATCCACCCCACCTAAATCCCTCCGCTCCAACCTACATCCCTCCACCTCCATCCCGCCTGCATCCCTCCACGCCTCAACTACATCGTACATCCCTCCACACCTAACCTACATCTCTTCACCCCCACCTACATCTCTCCACCCCCACCTACATCCCTCCACCCCCGACCTACATCCCTTCACCTCCATCTACATCCACCCTCCCCCTACATACCTCCACCCCCACCTAAATTCCTCCGCTCCCACCTACATCCCTCCACCCGATTTACATCCCTCCGCCCCTAACCTACATTTCTCCACCCCATTTACATCCCTCCACCCCTAACCTACATCTCTCCACCCCATTTACATCCCTCCACCCCTAACCTACATATCTCCACCCCACCTACATCTCTCCATCCCCCCACCTACATCTCTCCACCCCCCACCTATATCCCTCCACCCTTACCTATTTCATTCCACCGTTACCTATTTCTTTCCACCCTTACCTATTTCCCTCCACCCCACCTACATCCCTCCACCCTCATCTACATCCCTTTACTCCCATCACTTTAGGACAATTCTTTGTTTCTACACCTATATAGTTATTAGCTTTTGCTTCTAGCATCCCCTTCAAAATTCTGATAATATCTTTAGCTACATACGAAATTAAACTTATTGTTCTATAAACTTGACATGCATTTACTCTTTTCGTCTTCTTGAAGGGAATTAAAGTTGGCATATTGAAGTCCTTGGGCCACTATCTCTCTTCATATATCTTACGGCACAATTCACAAAAACTCTTTCCACACAATTCCTGATTTCTTTAATATTTCTACTGTGCGGAGATCACTTTTTGTTGCCTTCTTTGCCTTCAAATTCCTGGGAGGCATTTCATTGTCTTTATTCAATAGTCCTAGGCCAACACTATCGCAGTCTAAATCTTACTCCCCAATATCTCAATATATTCTGGCTTCAAACCTTTTGCATGTAACTCCTCAATATATGATTTCCATGTATTCATCACATCTTCAAATGACAGTTTTCTTTAATTGTGGCCATCCTATTTTCTTTCTTGTTTTATTTTAACTCCTTCACTTTTCCATAGGATAAGTCTATTATGTCTTATCTCTGCAATTTCTCTATGACCTTGCATTATCCTTTTCACTACAATTCTCTCGCTTTAATGTGTGTTATTTCACTCCAAAATCGCTCTAGAAAGCCCATGTGTTTGAAAATGAAATCCGAAATGGTAAAACTTAGTGATGAGGGCGGGAGAGTAGAGTAATTTGGGGATGCAGGCCCACACGATACGTAGGGACTCTTTTTGGGACCCCCAAAAATTTAATTTTTTAGAAGGCTCACTAAATTGAATGAACAAGAAATCACTATACATATATGATGTTTAAGAATATTCACAAAGTTTTATAAGAAATTTATTGACGAAGGCCTTTGTGACGAACGCCTCTCGCTATCAACAAACACTGTTTTGAAAGATGAGATTCAAAACTGTATGGACACCAAGAAAGTATTGTATTTAATGATTAAATACAGACTTGCATCAATCTATAGCTATTAACGTGCAGCATTGATGATATGTTTGACATTGCCAGTAACTGTGCCGTCAAAAGAAATCTACTATATACTTGCATACTACGCACTTGTATGACCAGAGTAGATTCGTGTATTTATCACTTCTTTCAGTAGAAAACTCAGAAGCATGGTAAATGAAAACTGATGAGATGATAGAGAAATTTTCGTATTTGAAGTGCCGAAAAAAAATAAATGAAAAATTAAAATCATATAAAAATAATTTTACGTTTTTTTTTAATTACCAACATTTTTACTTGAATTGGGACCCCAAAATCGTAGTTACGCTCCTGAATGAGGTTATGTCAACTACTGAGAGGCCGTAAGTTTGAGCTGCCTCGTCCTACTGTGGCTGGCATAATTGAGGAGAAATCTGCTAGTTGAAGTGGAAAGTGCTGTGTCAAATCACTTAACAATGTTAAGGAAACGAGATGGACTTGTTGCTGATATGGGGAAACTTCTAATTGTTTGGATCGACGATCAATTTGTAATAATAATAATTGCAATAATATTTGTTTATATAGTTCTTTCCGAGAATTTCGGGGTCTAGTGGCCTTGGTCAGCAACGCATCCTCTCATTAAAAACATCGTGTCTGTGGAAAATAGTGATTCGCTTTTCGTAGATCTGCTTTTCGTCGCGGTTTCCAGGAGCGTAACCTGATATCATAGCGGATACTATCGGTAAATACTTCCACTGTCTCCCAGTTGTCCTCAACAGTAGTTTGCATAAGTGCATTTTCTGTGACTTGTCTAACAGCGTCCTGATAATCTTTCCTCTTTCTTATCTTGAGCACTTCTAAATCCCATTTCTACTAACTTGTCCCTTTTCCTATTTTCTGAAATTTGCATTAAATGATGATTGAATAGTGAAAAAATGTTTAGTGAAGATTTAATTTCAGTAAAGTGCACTGGTTGGAGCTGTGATTTTTCTAGATACGTTAGCGCTGCTCTGCGCCAATCCGCAGAGTATTATACTGCATCTACGGCAGTCATTTCCCGCCACAAGACTATGTAAAAGCGGGATTCGGGTGATTAGGTGCATATGTCGACTTGACAATGTAGACTAACAAGGAGAGGTTACGCCCTGCCCCTCAGGGATTCGGACGAAATTTGGAGAGTAGAAAGTATACAATAAATTAGGTCCCTTGTATCAAAATTCTTTCCATTAGCCCTTAGATTTCGAGTAATAACCGATCGAAATGTCGCGGAAATACGCAAAAGCGATTCAAGTTCATTTGGAGTATTTGGAATTAACTTAATCGGTGGTCGTGGTGTTTTAGGCGGTAGCCCTTTTTGTATAATTTTTGGGTTCTCGCGTTCGAACCCCGATTGGAGAATATTTTTTTATATTTATTATTATTAAATACATATAATTATAAAATATGCCATACCAAATTATATTGTTTATGATATTATTTAATAATAATTTAAAAAATAATATACTCAGAAATTATACGAAAAAAGGTAATCGCTTAAAACCACCGCGGTCACCGCTTTCGTTTATATACTTCAGCTCCAAATGGACTTTTATCGCGTTTGCGTATTTCCGCGACATTTTGATCGGTTATTACTCGGAAACTAAGGGCCAATGGAAAGAAATTTGATACAAGGGACCTCTTATTTCACGTATACTTTTTACTCTCCAAATTTCTTCCGGATCCCTGAGGAGCAGGGCGTAACCCCTCCTTGTAGGTTAAGTGTTGGTAAGTACTTCTTGAATGGCTGTGGAAGTTTTTCCAACCACAACGCTTCATCGCCAGCTGATTGCCCTTTTTCACGTCTTAGCCCAAAGGTAAAAAAATGCCAGTAATTGAATCAAATGGAAAAAGTGCTAGGTGGCCACAGGGAGAAGAATTTCCCGTCCAAGGAAATAGAAGTTCCGCGTCTCAGGGTAACCCGAAATACGATTGCAACTTGATGCTTTTCTAATTCGAACTTCAAGCGTAGTTGCATTCCCGTGCGTAGTTGTGCGCTTTTTACAACCCCCAAAATTTCAAATAATCGGCAATCGCAAACATTTTATTGTTAGTTTAGAAATTAACATTTTTTATTAAATTTTTGTTAACCAGTTTTCTTTCTCCATACGTAGTATAGGATAAAGTATTGTATTCGTGAACAAAGGGATTCGAGATTTCAACGGTAATACACGTTTTGAGGTCCCCTGTGTACGTTTTCACTATTTTCACGATGTCTGTGGTGTCTGATAGGAATTTTGTGGGCGCTCTAACTCAAATACTAATCAGCACAATCAGCCATAAACTTTATATTTAACGTATTTATTAATAAATCAAGTTCTGATAAGGTTTTGACTGAAACTGGTCAACCGAAAGTGATATACTCTTGTCATTTTCCGTTTTTTTTTTTAATTTCTCCTTGAGGACTTAATTTATATAAATATTTGTTATTATGACAATTGTAGACAGTATAATTTTCTACAACTTTTGTTTGAAACATTTTTTCAGAAAACATATTGTTTAAGAGATTTTTACTATCGATATTATATTATCCGAACGCCTGCTGCTGCATGGCTGAACAGAGCATTTTGATTGGTTGCCATGGAACAGCAGCCCTGCCTTTAGCAGCAAGGAATTGAACTATATTATTATACTCGTACGTATTATACGTCGCTTCGCTAGGAAAATCGGTGGGCCCGGTTTAAAGTTCACGAGGAGACGCATTCGTCTCAAACATTTTTACTTTCTCCATTCACAGTACGTATAGGAGAAAGTATTGTTTTTGAAAAAATCGAATTCGAGATTCCAACGGAAATACACGTTTTAAGGTCTCCTGAGTAAGTTGTCACAATTTTTTTAAATATCTCCTTTAGGACTTAATTTATGTAAATATTGTAACTATCACAGTTGTATACATTATAATTTTCTACAAGTTTTGTTTGAAGCATTTTAAAAGGGTTATTTCGACTATTTTTCTGAATTTGTTTAGTGCGTCGCTTCGTGATAAATTTGCTTCCGCTGCATTAATAGAATTTTCTGTTAATAGCGATGCTTACGCTGCCAAGGCTAATTTTAATTGTGATTAATATTATCCCAATGCCACAAGAGATCCCACTCGAGAAAACGCGACATTGACCTGACCAGGGTTATTTTAATGTAAAACTTATATTCACGTTTTAAATAAAACATCTTCGCTCCATATATATAAATATATATTCACATTTTTTAAGTTCAACTTTATATCGATGGTCACGGGTTTAAATTCACGAAATATTTCCCGTTTTTCATATAATCCAATACAATGTACGTAATTTTGATAAATCAGAAACAGTTGAGCGTTCGCTATTCGTAATAGATTATTAAATGACCGATGAACATTCTATAGTGGTAGTTTCCAAATCGCCGCGGCGCCGGTCCGCGGACCGCAGCTGCTCTACGATTCAGTATTGGTCGGACCACGATATTCCATTTTTCTAATAAAATTTTTCTAATAAAATTTTTCTAACAAAATGGGCAACAATGATTAATTACGTTTTCAGTTATTTTAAGAGCGAAATTGTCAAATTGTTGTTTTGAAATTGATTTTCCCGTCCTTGGTCGAATATGCAGATAATACACCCGTTTGCTGCAAACTTACAGTTAATACACCGGTTCGCGATGAACTTTCGGTTGAGGAACACTGTTCTATAGCATTAAAAAATATCGTAAGGGCGAGATAGATGTGATGTGCATAAAATTTTCCTTTCGTTAGTCTTCCCTGTTATGAGATGAATCCATCACTTTCGTCTGCTATTCCTTCGGCGTCTTAGCTATGGAACATCTAAAGAAAATTCAATAAAATCTATCGCTTTGGAATAAACTCGGTGAACAGTGAGAATAGCGGTCCTTTAATGAATACTGGTTTGTAGTCGTGCGTCATGTATCTCCATGTTGAGCTCAGAAACGCTTGTCTGCTCGCTCTTTCCGAGTGTTTGGTGTCTGCCTATGGAAATGAAAAAAACGCTCTTGCTTTGCAAGAATCAACTTCGTGGCTAAGTTTATCAACCCATTAACATCCAAATGTTGGAAATGCTATCCTTTCCACATATCCACTAAACATATGCTAATAGATTGCGATATTTGCGCTAAAGTAACCGAACCAATTTTAAGAGAGGAGACACGAGATCGTACGCTTTGGCCTTTTCCATCAACAGTTGCGCGGACGCTCTCCGAGCATATATGTACTAGCAGTCACGCGAGACGCTCTCTGGATGTGTGTGGTGGAACTAAAGCGGGTAAAGAGGCATCGCCCTCTGAGGTCAGTCACGGTGACTCATCCTCACACGCTCCTTCATCCCCCTCCGTTGATTTCCTCACGCTATCCTATCCAACCCCCAACCACTACCCCAACCACTATCCCAACCACTACCCCAAACTCCTACCACAACCACTATCCCAACCCCCGACCCCACACCCTCCTCTAACCCCTCCCCTAACCCCTCCCCTAACCCCTCCCCGAACCCCTCCCCGAACCTCTCCCCGAACCACTCCCCCATCCGTATCCCATCTCCTCTTCCCAACCCCTCCCCTCATTCCCTCTCCCCGGCCCCTCTCCCCGACCCCTCTCCCCACACCTCATTATACATTTTACGCTTCAGTGCAATTTGGATAAATAAGAAGGCACGTAAGTATAAAGATAAAAATATGAGGAAAAGTTCAAGTAATTAGCAGTATTATCGAAGAAAAATATGAAGATTCTCGCCAACGAAAATAATCGAATTCAATACAGTTTGGAGATCAAAAAACAAATGAAGAAGAAAATAACGCTAAAAGCTTTAAGGTGTGATCTCCCATCCACTGATAGTGTTATTGATAACCATTGAGCGTTAAGTTGCATTGGTGAAGTCTACGATCTTACGGCCCCTAACCCCCCTATTTTACATTATTCTTATGGGGGAAAATTCCCCGTTATAAGTAGTTTCGATGTACGTTGCGCTTTTGTGGTGTTTAACCCCAACGTATAACGGGGATCCCCTGTACTTTCTGAGTAAGGGAGCGCATAAAATTCCTGTCTCACAGTCACACAGAGACATTATTGAGAAAATAGTGAAAACAATTACAGGGGACCTAAAACGTGTATTTCCGTTGAAATCTCCATTTCTATTTTTCACGAAAACATTATCTTCTCTCGACTGCGTATGAAGAAAGTAAATGTACTACACGTCATGGACAGGCCGTGTATGTCTGTACCCATATTTCAATATGAGAATATGAGTCTATTTATTTTTACGAAATTTGGTAGTAACTACTTTTTGGCCACAGTAGGAGCAAGTAGGGTAGGGGAAAATAGGGTACTTAGTGGGAAATTGCTCCTAATTCATTCAATATTGAAAGCAAAATACATGTTAATTAATCACATAATCTATTAACATTTTTCTTTCGGATGTTTGTGTTAGTATTTGCTTCCTTTGTATAATCAAGGAGAAAGAAATGTTTTCCTAATTAATGCAAGTACCCTGTTTTACCCTACCCGGTCTGGTAAAACATGGCACATGATTAAATCATCTAAGAAATGAAATTAAATGCAAAAGAAACATTTTATTCACTACATTGCATTATATTACCACATAGCAAGTAACATGCACAACATAACTTGGCATTTTGTCCACATATCATTTACAAAAGTCACAATTGTACAGTTAACCATCTTGTTCGTCATTCCCCGCACATGCCTCATAAGCCCATCCACTCCAGCCTTCCTTTGATTTTGAGTTCGAAAACAGGTCCTTGCTGAAAATTCATGCTGCGTTATCGTTGCCTCAGACTCGTCCTTTTCCGTTGGCACAAAACTCCTTGTTTTATCAATTCTCTTTCTTTTATCATGTTTTTTTTTCTCTTTCCGTCTGGCATCACTTTCATTGGTTAGGCTTCATTTTCTTTTGGGAGTTTTTTCTGAGGCCATCTGAGCGATCAGTTCCTTCTTGTATGGTGGATCAGTGAGTATTGCTGTCTTTCCGCGTCTTCTGTTTGTTCCTTCTTCCTTCTTTTTGGCCTTGGGGATGGTCTTGATTTCTTTAGGGGAAATTCGGAATATTGATGGTGCAGAATCTGGAGCAGATACACGCTCCTGAACACCAGAAGTTACTGGAGTTTCTCCACATGATACAACAGAATTTTCTGATGCTAGCTATTCATTGTTTGTAGACACTTCACAGGTAGCAGTGTATACCACATTTTGGAAATCCGTGTTACTCTGCTGAGGTCTTTTGGTTGTCTCTGCTGGCTGAAACATCCAATCTGGGAACACATTGGTATCAAGTGGCCATATCCCAGTTTTTCGGAAACCATTCACTGCAGTTTCAATGGATGCTCCTTTCACCAAATACCAAGCCTCCAACTTGTCGTTTTCCTCTCAGAGAAAGAACTTTGGACTGTTTATTGGCCACAGTCCTAATACCTGTCTTGTCAACATTGTAAATTTTGTCAGGAGTGAACATGTATTTTTCACACAATCCAGACAACAAATCCAAAAACTGTTTTAAAAGAGTCCTATTGAAACCTATTGCTCGGGCAAGGGATTTAGGCTCTGGTAACCGTAGTTTCAATTCCGAGTGTCTGGTAAGAAAAGAATGCAGCCAACATTTTCCCGTCATCTTTTTCTCTTTATTGAAGTGGTTAGGGAGGTTATTTCTCTCTGCCAATTCGTAAGCAAGGCTACGGAACTCTGTTAATGTTAAGCCAAATAACCGGCTTTCTATAAGGAGAGCGAAGTCTACAACTTCTTCCTCCTGTTCTGTAGAAAATACTGGTTTATATCGGCCCATTCCTGAACAAATAACATCTTATCAGCATTTGTTTCTAGGTTCGGAAACATTTTTATTAGTAGGGCCTGCAATAAATAGTACCGTTTTGTGTGGCATTTTCTAGAGAGAACCTACGCCTGGTTTTCTTTACTTGCGCTTCTAGGGTATTTTGAGGAACACCATATGACGGGAAAGGTTTTTGTTCGGCCCGCGAAGCTATGGCGAAAAAGCAATTAAAAATATTTATCAGAGAAATTCATTCATTTTTTCAAACATTTTAAAATAAAACTTTATATATTGAAGTTTGAGCCATGAGAACCTTGTTTAGATTTGATTTTCACTTATATGGCAACTCGGAATATATAGAAAACTTATGATTTAAACTCGAATCCTGTCCGCCGAAGAAGTGGCAACTTCCAAATTCGCAACCACTGATGTGACCCGCCATTAGAAAAGTTTGGGTTTCAAGTATCCCATCTTTCCCGCCAAAACCACTGCGACTAAATTTTTCATGATATCTTGAGACCATGATTGTCGGTCAGTCTTTCTTTTGTAATGGGTGGGCATGGTACCTAGTCCTGATTTCAGTTAAAAGAAAGTGACTTAATTATGTGTCAATATATAACAATAATTTAATTCATAAAATTTAAGATTATCATTATGTAAACGAGAGAGAGAGAGAGGAAGTTGAATTAACGGCATAACTTAACAAAACATGCGACTGTGCTATAAGCACAATATTCAATATGGTACCCCCCGTTTTGTCTGACCCATTGGAGTCCTGTTTTACCCAACAGTCACCTTCTACAAACAAGTTGGCTTCCTTAAGGCAACGCCAAAGCATGCGCTATGAAACACACATGAATACTAAGCTTAAATACTAGTTTGTTTAAAGAATACATACCTACAAAATTTCAATTTGCGTCCTTTCAGCAGTATGTACTGAATATTCAGTGAATTTTTACAGTAATGGAACACGAAAACAGAATATTGCCTGTAGCAAACGTAAGCGAAATCCTCTCTACTTGAGTTTACTTGTTGACTGAAGGAAGCAAGAAGTTACACCGTTTAGAGGAAGGTAGCAGCTATTCACTAGAAGATATAACCAGTACCTCGTTTTACCGGATATAGAAATTTAAATTTCTAAGTTTTTAAGGTATTTGAGAACGTTTTCTGCGAAAGCGGATTAATTTTTTTGTCTTTCACTAAAATAGAAAATTTTTATTTATATAAATTTATTTGAATGAAATCACGTTTTGAATGCACTAAAATAATGTTTAACGAATAAACCATGTATATTTCTTTGCTGCACAACTTTTATTTGCCCAAAGCTATTTTTTCTTTCTGGAACATTATGTGAATTTTATATTTGTTTACTTTTTAGTGCATATAAAAGTTGGTTTCATTATTTTTTTATTTTCATTTTATTTTAACTTTAACTTCATTAACGCATACATGTCATTTTTGACAGGCAATTACGCTAGTGAAAATTGTGATACATTATAAGTAGGGTATGGATTTTTATCAGATAAGTACCCTTCGAATTATTTTTTCAAATTCGGGTTATACTCGGAAAAAACGCGAAATTTTTAAACTTTTCACACCCTCCTAGCAAAAACGAATACATATTGTTTTAGAGCAGAGGTTCCTAATCTGAATTTATGAAAGCCCTAGAGTTAGTAAAATAGTTAAGAAAATAGAAATCAATGAAATAATTAAATCTTTTAATCAAAATGAATAATTTGACACTCTACTCTTGTATTTAGAAGAACGATTGACACCAGTTATTAATTTACAAATAAATCTTGAAAATAAAGCTTTAAATACTACATCGAATTGACCACATTTGTCAACATACGCTTAAAGAAGCAAATGGAACTTCTCTGGAAATAGCTAGATACATGTGTTTATGCCGCTGTTATGAAAACACTACCTAGCATAACAGCAATTAGTACGGCTATAAAAGAGTTTTTGGAGGTTTTTTCTTCAAAATGGATTGCTACAATTAATAGAAATCTTCATATATCCGTTAAGGCTTTCTGGAGAAGGGCATCTGTATTATATTCTTTAAATATCAGAAATGATGCCAGGTAAATATTGACTTTTTATTTACCGATTTATTTTCTAATCAGTAATTATCCAAAAAATCGAAAATTATTAAAAACCTCTCTCACTTGAGTTGAGTAATTGTAATATTTACGATTGCGTTCTTTTCCTTCCGCTTACAAAAGGATGCTTGCACACACAAAGAAATTAAACGTATTTTTAGGCGTTCATTACTAGCGAAACAGCCTTATGGGCACGTCTCGTCCGTCTCTCGTAACCTTCATCTCCTGAGTCACTAGACGGATTTTAATTAAGTTATGTACGAGTGATGCTCTTTAAAGTTTATCATCCAATTTCGATTTTGAACTGCATCCGTCAATTAGAACTTCCACCTTATATAAGCACTTAAACATATTTATACTCGTATAATAAATATGTATACGCATGTCCCAGATGCTGGTGCTCATGTCGAATTTTCGGGCATATATGGAGATGCGTATGAGCAGATTAAATTTGAACTTCCAACCAATTTATGAAAGTTCTCACCTCTAAACAATGATTTGGATATTGTTAAGTGTTGGATTGTTGCAGGAGTCCGATACCCAAAATTAAACAAGTTTGCCTTAACATTACCAGTAGGTAGCTATGATTTTGAGCTTTCATTTATCACCATTTGCAATCGCGGAAAAGGAGTAATATTACCGAAGAAACGTTGCACATGCAGATGTTGTTGTATGTGAATCATGAAAGCTAAAATGAAACCCGAAAAGTTTTAATAGGTTTTTTATTAAATCTCATTTTACCGGATTTGAAAAAATAATGAAATCCGACAATCACCCTCCAAATGAATTTGCTTTGTAAACCCGAAAAATTCATATCCTAAGTATAGCCACCAACTGTATGGCGATAGATAAGGTTCGTGTCAGACGATTACGAAATAGAGCAGCAAGGAAACCACTTTCACTGACGAAACGAAAAGAAAATATGCCGTGTTCTTTCAATAAAATTGTTCCATATAAAAATATATTTCTTATTTACTTGTGTACTTAAATTTTGTAATTAAAAAAACTCACCTACACAGTATACTGTTAAATTGCTTTTTTAATGTGGAATAATTCTTCCGGTTCGATGGAGATAGGACGCTCAACTGGGTTCTACGTTACCGATGTTATTTTCTTCACTTTAGACAAATGTTTCGCGCCATATGAAATAGTAGTTAGACTATGGTTACGGGGAATTAGCATAAAGGATTAAGGTTTTAGTCGGGAGCATTCTGCCTCGTATTCGTGGTATCGTTGGTCATTTTATTATTTTCGGGCCTGCCTCCCAACACCTACCTCTTTCTCACTTTGTCAATTATTTCGTTTGCCGGACGCCAATGAATGCATCCTCATTCGTTTGTTGGCGATCACGTGATCTTTGCGAGCGACGTTCAACTGCTCCCCTACCCGGCGACCGACAGCCATTCACTCGGTCGGTGGGTTGGGACGAAGCATCTGGACCTCCCAAATGAGCACGGCGCACCTCTTTGCGCTCCCTCCAAGGACCGCGATGCTGCATGGCCATCCAACTGGGCCACGAGGCGAGTGAAAGCGGCGCCGGGGGCGACGCCACGCACCCGCCAACGTTAGAAACAATAAAGCCTGCAGGAGAAACAGAAAGTAATGCTGGAAACGTTCAGCCTTCGTTTCGAACTTTTAATTTTAATTAAATATCTCATTCATGGCCACCCGCCATTTTTGATGGGCAATTACATTAGTCTCTCTGATGGTATTACTTAAATATTCTTTTGAAATTCTATACCGAACAAAGAGGAACATGGAATCAGAGCGGCTAAAAAGTGAAAGGAAGAGCGTATTATATATGCTGACCGCTAAAACTGGCCCTGAAGATGCAAGTTGTAACGCCTGCAGAACGTCGTGCGGAAACCATGCTTTGAGAGACGCAGCAAAACCTTATTAACTCCATTAGCGCTGCCTTCACCTAAAACTTAACAAGTTTGGTGAAAGAATTTAAAATGACTGTCGTTATTAATCGAAAAGATATGCTTAGTTATTTTACTCAATCATTCCATTGGCTAAGCTAACCGTATAATTACAATAGTTGACATACATAACGTTTCCTGTTGCAAGAGAACCAGGCGCACCAACCGCACAAACTTTAGTTTCCGTCGCACGATTTTCAACTATGAACAGGACCGGCCAATCACTGAAGGGGACGGGACGCGAATATACGAATTGCAAGAAGAAGGCATGCGCGTGTGTCATCCGTCGAGCTTCGGCAAGAAGACATATCATAAAGAATGAAAAGAGGCCATTCAAAAATTACCTAACGAGATTTTAAAAACTTTTTTACCCATCGTGTCAAAATCTTGGACCCCCTAACAAGTAATACCTAACAAAAGCTAACTCCCCCTTCCGGTTCACAACTTTAATTATTTCTTTAATTTTTTATAAAAAGGTTAACTGAAAACAAATAAGTAATGAGCTGCTGAAGCAGAAAGTAACTAGCGATTTTTCATAAAAAGATTTTATTAATACAGAATGTTAAATTTATTTATGACTAGGGAGATGTCCGTTGGAATTCAACGGGAAAGTTATTTTTTACGAAATTTCTTGAATATACCTATTTGACGCGAAGCTGTTATCCAAGGCAATACAAATCACTAAGAATACGTAAAAATTTCGCGTAAAAAACATCTATTGATCGATTCGACGCGTATTCAAAACTCGATAGCAGGAAAACAAACTTTCGTTCTTTTAGGCGTTCGTTGTTTCAAGTGTGGAACTCCTACGATGATTCTAAGTACCTAATTTTAATATGCGAATGATTAATGTTCTACATTCAAATGTATTCCTTCTCGTAAATAACGCAACGAATGTTGTTTACATTCTTTGCTATGAAAATCATTTCCCTCTCCTTCCATCTCTCTCTCGTATTAAAAGCTGAAAGCTTTCATCCATAAGGATTGAAATAGCAATAGGATTTCGAGGTTTAGCAATGTAATTGGTAGGTAAGGCAGCATCCCGTTAAAATAGCAAAATGTCCCAAAAATATGTGAATTAAACGATTAACATGAGGGATTTCGAACTGTAGGCGGAAATAGATGAACAGAATAGAAACTTTATAATTTCTTCTTTAAAATGGTTTAGACCCAAAGATCGTAGGTTAGTAATTCTTTCTAATTTAGATCTCAAAAATAATATCGAAAATTCGATGTTTACGTGTTATTTTATGGGAAATGGAAATGTCTTCCTTGGAGTCGAACCCGGGACTTATTTCGAGATTTATTTTGTCATTGAGCATTCCTGTCAAATATCGAGTTATTCCCATTTTTATAGCCTGACAGAGGGAGCCACAAAGGGACCAATTGACAAAGGGACAGAAGAAGGCTTTTATAGATTTTGGACTAGAGTAAGTGCCCGTCAAAACTGACTGGACATGAATTTAAATGTTCTCGAGTTAAATCATAATGTAGTCTTTCGTACGTATAATAGAATTGAGACAACATTAGAAGCTTGAATTTTGGCAAAACACGCTTGCCAAGGCAGAAAATTGTTGAAAGGCAACTTTTTTCAAAAATAAGTGTTTTAAACGAAAAATTGGAGCGATTTCGAATATATGACAAAATTATACGATAAAAATAAGTACCTAACTTTAATCACTCTTCTTTGAAACAGTCTCAGTTCGAAGATCGATGGTCTGTTTCTTATAATTTTAATTAGCAAAATAATGAAAGTCTGCACGTCTCAGTATCGCCTTTTGCGTGCTGTCATACGAGAAACAAAAACTATATCCTGGAGTCGATCTCGGCTTTTTTTCAGATCTTTTTAATCGGCAAATCTCGAACTCCCATGATGATTCTAAATAATTTTAATATAAAAATGCTTAATGTTCTACATTTAAATGTATTCCTTCTCGTAAATAACGCAACGAATGTTGTTTACATTGGTTGCGATTAAGATAATTTCTCTCTCCTTCCTTCTTTCTCTCTCTCGTATTATGTAAAAACATTCAAAGAACCCTTAAACCCATAAGAATTGAGATAAGAATAGGATTTCGAGATTTAACAATGTAATTGGTTGGCAATGCAACATCCCGTTAACTGGCAAGATTTTCCCAAAATATGTGAATTACACGTATAATATGAGGAATTTAGACTGTAGGCGGAAAAAGATGAGCAGAATAAGAAACTTGATAATTTTTCCTTTAAAATGGTTTAGATCCGAAGATAGTAGGCCAAATTTTTCCTAATTTTAATTTCCAGATAAACTGATGTGGGCAACACATGACTTTCTCCATATTTATATGGCAAGTTACATGTTGTTAGCTCTGGGATCGTTGTCAATATTTACTTCCGGTTGACAATTAAGAAAAGAAAAAGGAGCGTTACTAAGACGTAACTAAGCGTCAATTGTTATCAATAGTCTTCGGTAGGTGGCGTGGTGGTGGCAGCTAAAAATATAAGATATCTTTTAAACAATGAATTATATGGAAAAATGTATCAAACAAAGGTCGAAGAAAATGGAATTTCCTACAACTTTTATTTCAATACATTTTTACATCTATCTAATATTAAAGCAAATATTTCAAAATAAAGGATAAGTGACAAGAGTACACACCCACTTCCGGCCGACCGATGTTTACCAAAAACTAATCGGATCATCTAACTTTTATAAAAATGTTAAATATAAAATTTTGCGTTGATCTGATTAATAGTTTTTGAGTTAGAGCGCTCACAAAAATCTATCACATACAGACTGACGGACAGACAGACACACAGACATCATCGAGAAAATAGTCAAAACGTGTTCAGGGGACCTTAAAACATGTATTTCCGTTGAAATCACGAATTCGATTTTTTTCATGAAACAATACTTCGTATATGGAGAAAGTAAAAAAGAAATGGCTGCACGTCAAATAGTCGATGTTTACATGTTATTTTATGAGAAATAGGAATGGCTTCCTTGGAATAGAACACATGACTTTTTTCCAGATTTCTTTCGTCATCACCGTAAAATTTGTAAATCGAGCATTCCTGTCAAATTTCAACAAGATTGGAAAGGTATACTCCATGTCGGAGTACACAGTTTCCAAATTCGTTCTTTGAGATTTCACAATGCTCTCAATATTTTTCGCTCAGATGAGTATTTAACGAGAAGCTAGCGAGGTACTTTGTAAAGTACATGTAAGTCCTTATGTAAAGTTATCGTTATTATTGTCCGATTTTAACCAAAATAGGAATCAGTCGACAAATTTTAGTAAAACTTTCCAATACCAAATTTCATCAAAATACGTCCAGCGATTCCCGACTTGAAAACAAGGGAACATCTAAACTACATGTAGGTCATGTAAAGTGGTCGTAATTGTTGTTCCATTTTAACCAAAATTGGAATCGGTCAACCAATTTTAGCAAAGCTCCTCAATACCAAATTTCATCATAGTACGTCCAGTAGGGTGCACCCGAAATTAAAAATTTTTGTAATCCTATTCAAAATGATCCCTATGTACTCAAAATGATCCCTGCTCAAATGACTTAGCGCTGGTGCTTGAATTCCTCTGTTTATATTGCGGCTCTATTTTTATTTTTTTACCTCTTGTTTTGTTCTATTGTAAAATCCTACGTCAATCGTACATGGAGGCGTTAATCTTATTCACTCTGCCGAGATAATCTACTTCTATTTCGTCACATTTTATTGCCCTTTGAAAATATCATCGGCGCGCCGTTGTCGTATGGCCTCATTAAGTTTTTGTCGTAATCCCAACCCGCGCGTGCCTTTACGTCTTTATCGAGATCGAATCTTATGTGTGCAGCCTCATTTTTGTTCTCGAATCATTGTTATTGTTTAAGGCTTCTAAGGAATCCACATCTCTTCCCATCACTCACTGGACACTTTAAATCCAAAGACGATATTCTTCTCTTATGATACGATATGTTTAGTCCCATTGGCCGCGGTTTCAAAGCGCTTTTCCGCTGCGGGAATAAAAATGTGACTGAGTGTCATTATGCCCACATATAGCCATTCCACTCGTAAAGACGTTTCGCACGACGGCGCTATAACACTATAACACTATATAACATAGTGACTGTTCTCACTTCCTGCGTAAATGTTAACTTGGACGACTTGGACCGATTTCTCCCTTTCGACTCTGAAGGAGCAATTCCACTGTACGAAGCGTGGTCATCCTTCGAAATATGTTTTTTCGTGGGCGTGCGAAGAGGCAGAGGACGAAACCCAAATTGCCTGTCTGACGACTTTTCTTGGTGGGACGAACTTAATGTAAAATAATATCGATTTCGTTTAATGGAACTAAATCATCCATCTGCACCGAAATTACTGTTTTATTTCGAAGATTACTATGGCTCGTCCAATTTAGATTATAAAGTAAACATCATCAGAGTAGTCTCAGCACTTAAGAGCACATCCACGCGATTCGTAGGTGCTGAGAATCTGTCGTTCCTCATCCAGTTAACACCTTAATACACTTTTTTAAATATGTTGTAATTTTGTATTAGGAACGTGCTCCACCATTGTTATATCTATTCTTACGATAAAAATATTTTCGTTTAGCGCGCTTTCGAGTAATGCAGAGCTTTTCAGGAGCGCATCAACACCGCTAAACAATATATTCCTCTAATGTTGTTTCCTAAGCATTTCCGTGTCTATTTTGAATTTTGTGGGTGAATTTATGGCCTTAGGACCAGCGGCTTGGTATAATTTAGCCCGCCATAATATTTTCTTATGGGGATTTAATTATTCGCCTAACCGCGCCGTTTCACTGAACGAATAGACTTTTTTACGGGGAATAAAAAAATATTTTTTTCTCGATACTTGGCCCTATGTGAATCCGTTAGCAGCAGGCGGACCGAATAATCGAATTTCTTTTCTTACTTCCAGCGCTCCTGCTGCCCCCGTCACCTCCTGCCACACGCCTCAGACCTCAGGACTGCGAGAGCGGCATCGGCAGTCGGACGAGCACCTTGCGCAGCGTAGCGTCGTCCTCTTCCCCCGCGTCTCTCCCCGACGCCCCCAGGAGATCCCTTACTCCGGGTACGTTTCTTTACTTAACGTGCCACATGAGGCTTGATATAAATCTGTGCGGGTCACATTGGATCTTCCAAATGACTGATCGGACCATGCGTAAATTTCATAGAAATAGCTTTGAGAATGTTTTGCTTACAAGCACACACAATTGTAATGTGTTACTGGACTGTATTAATAGAATATTGCATCCAGGTACTTGAAAAATATAGTTTAGATTTCATAAATTATATTTTAAAACATTTCCTGCTGGCAAATATACGAATATGCACGTCTTAAAGAAATCGATGAATTAAGAATGAAATCACTGCGCGGGTCGAATATGGCGCACGGGATGTAGTTAGGGGATCTCTGCTTTAGGTTAATCCCCGCGCCCTTGCGAAGTCAAATTGTTACGTGTCTTTCTCGATTAAGGTTATATAGAGTTGCCTCTCGTCTTTCTGAAAAAAGTTCCTCCATCCACGCCCCTTGATATTGGAAAAAATTGAAAAATTGATCATTCGATGTAACTCCGTGTGAGCAAAGGAAGAGTCCCCTCGTAAGGATTTATACAGGGAGATACTTCAGGAGCTTATTCCTAAGGCCATTTCCATTCAGAAATGTCATACGAACATGAGTCCAGTTCTCAACGCTTACGGAACTATAGGTATTTGGAGTTCAGCTTAGGTACGCATGCAGTTTACCCGCGATGGAGTCAATAATACACGAAATTCCCATGTATGCTTATATAAGTATCCTCACGGAACAATTGAAGGTAATTTTCAAAATTGTTTTTCTGTTAACATGTGGTGTGTTGAACAGTTGTATAAAACTCCTTAAGCCAAAAAAATTGTAGGGTAAGCCCTATTCAAGGTTGAACCTTGTTCACTGCCAAGGCAGGTTCTCCCCTGAAGATGCCCACTTAGTGGGCGAAATGCATAGGGCTTACCCTACAATTTTTTTTGGCTTAAGGAGTTTTATACAACTGTTCAACTTGGAGCCAAAGTGATTAGGAGCTACCATCTAATGTGGTGTGTTGTCATTGGCAATCAGCTTACTGATCCATTTATCTTCGAGGAACGTCTTACGGGTGACATTTATCCCAGGTTTCTGAAAAATGAACTGCCGCACCCTTTAGAAGATGTTCTTCATCTGCAGCACTATGGGGCGCCTCCACATTTCAGTGAAAAAGTCACGTAGTATCTTAATCATCAGTTTCCTGATCGGCGAGTTGGTCGTGGAGGTCCGCAGAGTTGACCACCGAGGTCACCAGGCCTCAGCTCGCAAGATTTCCATGTGTGGGGTCACATGAAAGCCATATGAACGCAAAGCGGATACAAGAAATAAACTACTTCATTTTATATACTTCAAAGCCCTGAAGTTCTTGGTAGGGTTACATGACCAAGTCAGATTGTGTATCTAAGCTGAAGGCGGCCATTTTTAAAATTTATTATAAACTGAACTTGGCAATGTAAGAACTTGTTCCAATAAACAGCTTAATTAAGTTCAAAATCTTCTTGAATGTCAAATAGCCATAGTTCCGTATCCTTGGAGAATCAGATCCATGTTTATATGACATTTCTGACTGGGAATGGCCTTAAGAATAAGCTCCTTAAGTATTGACAGAAAGTAATGAATCGCCCTGTATTCGAGTATGATTTCTCGTATTTGCGCGCGTGCTGGTTCATTTATTAATATTTTGGGTCAATACGGTCGTCACTCGTTTGCCATTAATTTATTTCGCAACATTTTATTAATCCATTTTTGTCTACCGTCATATACTAATGAGACGAGTTTAGTATGGATTATTTAGCTTATCTAAACGACTATATAGATGTTGAGAAAGAGGGAGGGGATGTGGGGAGGGAGCCGTAGGAAAGAGATAAAGAGGGAGACAGAAAAGGAGGGAGAGCGATGGATTGGAGGAGGAAGGATGGAGAGGGGAAAAGGGGGTGGGAGGTGAAAGACAGAGAGGGAGGGTGAGAGAAAGAGAGAGGAAGGGACAGAGAGAGAGAGAGGGGGAAGGAGGTCAGAAAAGAGTAGGAGGGAGGAAAGAGAGGCATACAGAGGGAGGACGACAGAGAGGGATTGATTGATTAAATAATTGTCTTTTATTCGGGGCGAGATTGAGACTGTGCAGTCCCCTCTTCCACCTAACCCCAAATTCATTACATATTTATATATATACTTACAATAAGTTAATATATTAAAATATGATAGACAGAAGAACGCTAGTCTTTACGACAGTGTTTTTCAACTTTTTTGCTTAAGCGACACACTTTTTAAATGATCCAGCTCCCGCGACACACCATGAAATAAAAAGTCAATTTTCTTCGTTAAAACAACAAAAATACTTAAAATTCCTTATTTAACAATAAAACATCATAAATATAGCAAAAAATATAACAAAATTTTTGTTAGCAAAAAAAAACTTCCGTATTTTAATTTTTTCTAATTTTCGCGACAAAGCTTGACCTTTATTCTAAATTTTTGCGACACCTGGCGTCCGCGACACTAATATGTCGCGACACACCGGTTGAAAACCACTGCTTTACAATATGAAAGGTCGTAAGGAAAGAATTCACACTGTGGGAAAATCAAGGATGAAAATGAAGATTATCCTTGAAAAAAATACCATTTCAGGAAACCGCCCGCACAAGAAGGGGGGAAGGAAAGACCTGAGAAACCTACTGAGTAAAGCTAAGAACATGTTTATAACATATATGGGTGAGAGGGAGGGAGGGAGAACGTTGCGCAAAAATGCTATCTAACAAAGTAACGGAGATGGTTTTTTATATAAGATAGGAGCATGGGACTAAAGCCATTGTGAGATAAAACTGATTAACATAACTTTTTATGATTCAACTCCCGTCATTACTTTGACGAGCAATTACAATTGATATACACCGTTCCGTCAAGACCTCGTACAAATTTTGCCTTAATAATTTGTTTTTCTTGATACAAATATTGCTCCAAGTGATTGAACATGCCTCTTAAGAAAGGTGAAATGAAGAGAAAGCATGCTGTGCTCAGTATTGGAGAAAATTTCAAAATAATAAAGAAATTAGAGTCTGGTGTTTCAATCGCTAGTCTTGCTGCTGAGTATAACAACGGCCACGTCCGATTTATTACCATTTTTATAAATAGGCATAACCAGGACATGTTTTCATCTTGAACGGAAAGATTGGCGAAGCGCAGTCTTATTGAATAATAGTAGAAGAGTAGTAGCCTAACTGGTTGGTATTTGCCTTGAGTATTAAGGAAGGTACAGAATCCGACCCGGAAGAAGAGCCACATTTAAGGTTATTTAATGATGTGACTACCTCCTGTTTAGTGAAACTTAATGAAATTTGTAGGTCGTGTGATATAGGGACGGAGTCAAAATTCGATGATAAAGACAGGTTGATTATAAACAGAGGAAAAATATTCGGAGGATAAATACCTGGGAATCTGTCTTTAAAATAGGAGTTATATTTCGATAAAGGCAGGTTTTTAAATGCAGTATGAAGGACGGACAAATAGACGAAATCACTGTGCAACTTTGTGCGTTTCCATCTTCGGAATGCTCTGTTCTTTGCTTTCATAGATGAAATTAGCTGACAGTCATACTACACCGGATACTTCAGAGGATTATCTTTTAATCGTGGAACGCAATCGATAGTGCAACTTTCAAGGAGAGAATAAAAGAAATCACAACATTCGTCGGCGGAAGAAGTGGTGTTCAGAAGGTCCCGTGGGCAAAAAGAGTGAATCCTTGAGAGCTAGTAAATCTGCTCTTTCCTATTGAAACTAATTTTATGTGTACCAGAGGGGAGGATATGAAGGTCTGTCACCACTGTAATTCACCTCTGCTAAGTCGAACCTAGCCTACTGGTCTGCCATTCTTTGTTAACTTTGCGACGGCTAGCTTGGTTTCAGTTTTATTTCTGTTAACGTCAGGTTTATTTCTCTGTTAGTAATTTCTCAGTTTTTAAAAATAACTTAAATGGTTTTATTTACAATGGATGTTATATCATGTGGCCAACCAGTCCGCAGGCATAGTCGTCTTATATTAACAGGAAATACAGAAAGAATAAACAAGCATCTTTATGTCGTAGCGAGATTTTTGGACCTAACTGACAATTTCAAATTGATTTAAAGTTTGCTGTGTATTCGTTTATCCAAAACTTATACTTGACAACATCAGTAATTTGTCGACTAAATATACGAAATGTTTTGCTATTCATTTTTCATGTAAAAAATACGTGATCATTTAATGCTGTGTTGTCAGAATGGGAAGGTTACTTTACCGTCCATACAATTTCCCGAAACAAAAAATGTATTCGCTGGCAAGAAGTCTCTTTTAATTTCAGGGAAAACATTCGCCAATACAATACGCTATGTCTTTTATTTCATTCGGAGCTGATGTTAAAATGCCTCCAGGTAGCGGAGCGTGCTATTTTAAAATACTGGGTGACTTGCATAGTTGAATTAGTTCTTTGCACCCTGGATCGAACGAAAATGCATCTTATGGACTCCTATACATCTTAAATTTGGCTAAAGCTAATGGAACTAGATTTGATAGGCCGGAAATGCTTCTTTGAAGTATGACATACTTGAAAATTTGAGCCGCACGTTGCAGGATATTAATCCATATGCACGTTCTTACAAACGAATGTATGAAAAGGTCTCATAAGAAATCTCCAACCCGTTAATTTAGTAATGCGACTTCTTCATGAACCGAATGAGGACTCTTGACAGTTCAACTACCCTACCGTATCAGAAGTGGCAGCGATATTTGAGTCCGCTGTTACTGCTCCTCCATCTCATAGGCATACGTACAGCAGTTTATCCAACTAAAGTAGAAATTAAAAAAAATCAACTACGACAGTGATCCTATGACATTATACTCTAATTTCGCCATACGGTGAACATGAATGGCACATTGCTATGAAACATGAAACACACGTGGAACCCAGGTTAAAAACAATTGACAATGCGTGAATACGTGTTATCGATTAGCGGGAAAAAGTGAACTTCCTGCAGGCGACTTCAATCCCATTCTAAGTCCTGGGAAGTTAACTCAGCAATTAATTGTCGATTATTATTGCCGAATTGAAGGAGATGGTTTGAAATAAATAAAAAGTCAGCAAATCAGAAATTACGATTGCGAGTGGAAACGTATGTTGGCCTTGCAGATGCTCTGAACGCAAGATCTGACAATGAATGTCTTAGAGCGGATCGCGTTGTAATATTACGATTATTATATTTAAACATTAAAATTAAGCTCAACAATAATCGCACTGCTAACGTCGTATACATTGAGTTACTATAAAGGATTCGCTGCGTAGCGATTTTATTCGAAACTCCATAATATACTTGTGCGACACTGCAACGCGGAAACCGCACGCGTACCAGCCAGTTTCTTTTACGAGTCTACTTTAGCAATTTATCAATGCCGACTTCAAATATTTCCAGTTCTCTCTTTTTAGAATCTAGGTATACGCATAGGACAGTCAACGAAGTTGCAACTCTCGACGGTGAAAGACTTTTCGTAGATTTAATAGACCTTCAGCAAATAGTCGTTCTCAGTCTCACCGTCGCCCGCGGTTACTTCCGGAGCTGTGGAGTGATATACTTCGCGCACGTATAACCAAAATTCTTCGGAGTCCTTTTTAAGTGACTCTGAAAGTATCGCGCACCAGTAGTCTTCAAATTTCTATTGCGCCTCGTTTTCTGCTGACTTGCGACTCGATTTGTTAAAGGTGATCACAGATACCGTGCTAGCGATTGGGAGCTGTTGTGTGGGATGAGGTGGCAGACCGTGAAGAGTAGAAGAATGGAGTAAAGGCGGAAACTATCCGAAAATTGTAATAGCCCCGAATTCATTAAGGACAAGAAATTACGTTGAAATAACCTGTAGAACCAAAAGATACTACGAATGGATTTTTTTCCAGACCAATAGAGGTTGTAATTAGAGTGAATACGTCATTGGTGGCTAGCGGAATTAAAATGTAAATGTAGTAGCTATTGTTCGCGTAATTTAGAACTTCCACCGGCACGAAAATGCATTCGTGTACATATTTGTGTCGGGAAAGATCTCTAATGTTTTAATGTGTGCGCGGTTCGGACAGGTTCAGGAGGAGGCGGGTGCGGCGCCATCACCAGAGTGAGCGGATCGTCTTCGAGGTGTCCCTCTTGCGGAATGCCCTTCGACAAGGCCAAAAAGAGACGGCTCATAGATGCATGCGGACATGAACGCTGTTACTCGTGCATGTTTGCCAACGAAGCATGCCCGTTGTGCGTGGCAGCGACAAGGATGGCACCGAGGGACGGCGGAAGGCCCACACCGCTCGGCAGCGCTTCCGACGGTAAGTTGAGTAAACCTCCTCCCCCTGCGGCTAATGTGACACCCGTGACGGTTTAACCTTCGTCAAATCGAAAATTTATAGAGATAAGTGGTCTAAAATCTAGAAAGTGCGTCTCGTAAATAAAAAAATTCAACTCCCGTTTCTTAGATTCCGCTTTGTGAAGGTGGGAAGAGGATAATGGAGTGGCTTATGGTAATGAACAGTGGCGTAACTAGGAGAGGAAGGGCCCACGGCAAAATATTATCTATGGTACCCCTCTCCCCTCACCCAGCAATCAGCGGGAGATTCAGAAAATGTCTTTATGGGGGCGATATACCAGTTACATATCTACGTTTTTACAGTAATTGAAAAGTTATTCACATAAATTCTTTTTCATTAAATAAAATCAGATTATAATGAAATTACAATTTACAAGTTTTGCTGGGTCGATTCGTTAACGGGAAGCTAATATTTTTTCGGTTCTTCTTCAGCTTTACGGGGGACGATCGGGGCGATCGCCCCCATGGATCCTCCGCCACTGTCAGCGATACACATGCTCAATTAAAACTGAAACTTATTGTAAAACCTACCAAGTTGGACTATATCAGGAGGATTATGCTGAAATGGTTAGGAATTTTAAATTATTCTGTCAAAAAATACATTAACTGGGAATCCATTCAGAAATTAGGACAAAAAAGAGAAATCGCTAAAAAAAATTTCTGCATTCGGAAAAATTCGAGGGTCTCCAGGAGCTCTCGGGCCCGTGGTATTTGGCCGTCCACGCCACCCTATTTTACGCCACTGGTAGTAAAACAATATCCAAAAATTATAGTATAGTTTTTAATTAAGTGTTCAAATAAAATAAACAATGCGAGATGGTATGTTTTATTTAAAAACTTTTGCTTATTTCCACAAATAGCGAACGTTTTTTAAAATAAAAAATACCATCTCGTATTGTTTATTTTATTTTGTTATGGAATTCCACGAAGTCTCGGCCTCGTCCATTAACTTAAAACTAAGTACCTTTCACGTTTTTATGTTTTATCGAAATCCTCTAGGTAAGTAGAGCCTAACCTACGGCCCGCGATGGGTTTTTGTGCGGCCCGCGAAGCTATCATGAAAAGCAATTCGAAAATTTTAACACAAATTCATAAATTTCTGTGAAAATTTTTTATAATAAAACTTTTAATATTGAAACGTTAACCATAAAAACCTTATTTTGTATTGATTTTCACTTATATGACACCTCAGAATATATAAGCAACTTCCAATTTAAACTCGAATCCGTCCGCCGAAGAATTGGAAACTTCCAATGCGGCCCGCCGAAGGATTCACAACCACCGATTCGGCCCGTCCTGTACTATGCCAAGTCCTTATATGATCTGTAATGCATCGATTAAAAAATATATTCCGGTAGAGGACAACATTAGCTACAATTAAGTCCGCGACAGCACGTATCTACGACTTATAATTTCCGAGATAAAAATTTGATTATGTCCTCACAAATTCCTTCAATGCATTTCTTATGAGGAAAAATAATTGTGCAGAGGTGTAGAAAGTAATCTCGTACAAAATTATTAGTATAGAATGTTTAATAGAAATTGATATCAAAAGTGGAAAACCTCAGCTATTTATTGTTGCATATCTTAAAAAATACGCTAAACAGCGGCGGGGCACGTGCCATCTACTTGTAGAATACAGCACTAATAGGTCGCTAGAAAGGAAACCAGACGGGAAAAGCTAGCTGCTTTCATTTTTATATATAAGAAGAAAACTAGCGTAATTCCCCCTAAATATGACGGGTGTGTGCGAATTAAAATTAAAGCACTTCCCATTCTTCCTCCCTCCCTCCTATTCTTTCTAACAATCCACATTATCTTTCGACGGAATTCAGGAGTATAGACACTGTACATAACCGTAATACCAGAGGTACTCCTTATTCCTCATCACAGAACAGTAATTTTCAACAAGTCCTTCATTGTAACCGCTTGCAGACTATGGAACGAACTTCCCCAAACAAAAAATTTTCACTCGCTCTAATCATTCAAACGACACTGCTATCAATCTCTCTTATCCTTTCAGAGGAACAGTTAAACACACTTAATGCTTCAATGTTTCTTAATCTTGATTTTGACAAAACGATACTTATTGTGCTTGATTTATACTTTGTTATTTTATTCATTTGTTTTTTCTCATCTATCTTGTTTAGTCATAACAATGTTAATATATATTCATTTTGTCATTTTTATGTTCATTCCATCAATGATCTATTCGTATTGTGACAAATTTTCCCTGATGTATAGCTTGATGCTTTTCATGTATTTATCTTTTGTTCTAAATTCCACTTATTGATGTCTTTAGAGAATCTAAGTAGGTTTCACACACCCCTTCTTGTGTGGATGTTTTCCTGCAGTGTTTTTTAACATGGATTTCATTATTCAGCAGTCCTATTTTTTCTCACAAAATTACATCTTTTCTTTTCCAATACTTGTATTTTTATTGTTACTTGTATTAACATAATGTTCTATGTATTATTGCATATTTTTCATGGCGAGGGGTTAGGTGGAAGATGGGACTTCTTAGTCTCAATCTCGCCCCAAATAAAGACCAAATCAATCAGTCAATCAATCTCGCTTCCTCCAGCTCTCTCTTACTACCGCTCTCTCTTCCTTCCGCTCTCTTTCTCTCTCCTCCTCTCACCCTATATCCCCCTCCCTTCCTCCCACTCTCTCTACCAACGTCTTACGCCCCTATATCCCTCCCTCCCATCAAACCTCCAGTTTTCCCAAACTTCCTCTTTCCATCATTCTTTCTCTCCCCCTCTTTCTCTTCTCTCTTCCCCCTCTCTTTCACTCTCTCCTTTCCTCATACTCCCATCTTTCTCCGTCATTCCAATACGGTCCTATGTAATTTTATGAGTAAGGCAACGAAATATTTTATTCACAAAAATACTTAAAAATTTTCCCCTTAAAAAGAAATTTCTTAGCCAATTCGAATCGCATTTGAAAATCGACATTAGGAAAATGAATTTTCGTTCTTTTGCACGTACGTTGGTTTAAGTCTCTAATTTCTACGACAATTATAAGTAATTTTAAAAAGCAAACGAAAGATGTCTTTCATTCTTTTACGTGTTAATCTAATGGAAAATGGAAACTGTCCTGCCCTTAAAGTTAGACAACTGCACATCTATCACATGCATGAAATCACGCCGCGTATTATGGTTAAAGAATCGTCGAAATCGGACTGACCTATCGCGATTTATTTAGCAAGTTGATTACTGTTCGTGCCAAACTCGAGTTTGCGGCTTAATAGCTCAAAAACGGCTCATGAGATTTTCGTGCAAGGCATATCTGCGTGTAGATAAATTATTTCTACGTTTAATTCAGGTAATGGAGAATTTTTAGAAAGATTTTTAAGGTATGTTTTTAGACAGAATGAAAAATGGCCCCCTTTTTTAGCCTTGCGGCGGCTGGCGTCACTTTGACGGTCTGTAATAACAGAACGGGATGTTCAAATAGAAGGAAATTTGAATAGAATGTATATCGTAGTCTTCTAGTAGTAAGTACTAATTTTAAAATGCAAATGATTAATGGGCTAGACTCATCCCCGTGTTAATCAAATGGAGAAAATGAATGTTCCTGAAATAGAGCCCGTGGCTTCAATGTTGAGGGCATGAAGTTTTTAATATAAATGTTGCGCTGCCAAGTAATTCCTGAAAGTTTGATCGTAAAAAATAAAAGTTTTCCAGTTATAATCAGATTTCTCATTCTCCCATGCAACTCCATGTAGCGTTGGAACAAAAATCCGAAATAGGGTATTATTATATTAAGAATTGGATGAATTGGCCACAAAGGCAATGGAATGTCCTGATATCAAACCCATGCTCTTAAAGATAGGCAACTGCACATTTATCGCATGCAAATAATCACGCCGACTGTTGCTGGACTAAGAGAATTGGAGAGATGGATGTAAAACTCGCCAAATTATAATGTCGCTAGACGCTAAATATTTATTTTTGAGAAGTATGACTTATGTGATATTGTTTATGATTCCAAGCTCTCTGAGTGAATTTTTACCAAAATATTGGAGCCGTTTTTGAATAAATTGAATTTTTGTGAAAATCAACAAGAATTAACTACCCTTCATTATTGCGCTATATCATTCATCTCTTCTTAGTTTCTATTCTGGGTAATGTTATGGGTAAATACGAAATATCATTCGGTTTCGTTCTACCGTTTAGGCTCTTGAGTCGCGCACAGACAGATGGCATGGCGAAACCACGTTTTTGGAATAGGAGACACCTAAAACGTGTATTTCCGTCAATATCTCAAAATCGATTTTTTTCGCGATTACAATATGTATTATATGTACTATGTACAATATATGCTACGTATATTAGAAAGTAAATATGCTAAAATATTTAAGAATGAAATTAGTTTGATATTAGAGAATCTTGTCAGTTGTAACAGATGACGGTGGAGTGGGAGGAAGTAAAGAAATGCTTGTTGGGGTTAAGTACGGTGGGCAGGGCCGGATTATGGCATAGGCTCTATAGGCACTGTGCCTAGGGCCTGCGAGAAAAAGGGGCCTACGAAAAGTTCAAACAAAAAATCTATCTTAACATAATTTTTTTTTTCATAGGTCTACTAATGGGCAAAAGAAATTATCGTCTCTTGCATTACCTACGGTAGAGTACAAATAGCTCCGCAAATTAAATACTGATATAATTATTTCAAAATTTTCTAACCGAATTGTACAAAACCATTAATGTAAATGCAATATTAATAATGTAATATTATTTCTAGAATAAATTTTCTTGAGAAATCGTTAATAATTCTTCCCTATATAATTCTCCAATTTAACATCATCCTGTATATATGTATATGTATTTACAGATCATTCTGTATATATGTATATGTATTTACACATATAATAGTTAAAAGGGCCTACGACACATAGTGCCTAGGGCCTACGCAACACTTAATCCAGCCCTCAGTGGGAACCTCGTGAACCACTACGGTAGCTGTGAAGGGCCATCTTGAACCCATAAAACTCTTAATTCCATAAAAATAGGTAATAATTGAATCGAATAAGTTGTAAATTATGTATCATTGTATTTATGGATGATTTAGTTATTTTTGTGCGTGTATATATTGTATAATTATATGTAATTTTAGAACATATATTCATTTATGTTAAAGATATTTGTGTTGAAATTTGTAGCATTCGTCTCCTCCTGGCTTTAGCTTACTTGCGACATTGAACGTCAAATTAAAAAAATAAATATAAATTCTACTTCGATTGGATTGCTCATCCAATCGTTTGAATTATCCATTTCAGGAAAATGTTATCGAAAATGTTTCATAAGTCGTTCCAGATGCTCTTTAATGTCGACTTTCACCGATTTAGCCAATGCTATTCCGTTTATAGAGATAGCCTTGTAGCGTTGTAAAGCAATAAAATACATTTCTCTCTAAGCAAGTAGCCCAAAATATCATTTTGTTAATCTTAAATTAAATTTTATCTTGTGCATTAAAATTTTTGTTACTGAGACCTTGAAGACTCAAATTTAGGTTATTTTAGTGAAAAAATATATCAGACAAGTATTATAATCTTTGGATCCAAACTGAGTCATCCAAAAAGAAGATAGGTTAAAAGAGTGATCCATAAAGGACATTTGTGCTTCACTGCGTATTTCAAAAAATCTCATAAACACATTCCCACGGGGTAGCCATCGGACCTCAGTGTGAAGTAGTATCGTAATGTGCTGGCTACCCATTTCTTTTAAAGATTGAGTCCTTATGAAGTCAACAGTCTTCATTGTCGACGACGAAGCCCTTATTTAAGTTCCAGTATTTCTGTGTTCCTCAGGTTCAGTAGAAGTTTCATTTTTATTTGCAAGTTTATCGTTTTTAAGCTATTGATCCGTAATTAAAAGGAGTAAAATAAATCTGAAATAGGTTGTAATTTAAAAAATTAAAAGCATTTAACATATTTTCAATAAATTAATTGTCACATAACATTACGAACAGCAATGAAAGACACCGGTATTAAAACACATTATGCATACTATGACGTCGTACTACTGCCATAGATATCGACTCGATTTATTTGATTGTGGCCATTGTTTCGGCGGATGGTCGGATTTACACTTAAAAGAAGATTTGGATGATTGCCGAGTACGATAACGGGCCGGGTTCGATCCCAGAAGTTTTATTCCCCAATTTGAATAGCGTTGGATTCGGTGGGTCGTATTTAGGATTTTCTTTTTAAAATTTTTTATGATCATCGTACAAACTGGAACAATATAACACTTGAAAGAATGAAAATTTATTTTCCTAGCGCCGTATTTCATATGCATTTTGAATTGGTCCATAAAATCGTTTTGAACTTGAAAATTTTAGGTTTCTTGAGAAAATAATCTTTTGTGACTAAGAACAACCGAATTCATTGTTGCCGGATTCATCAAATTACTTTCGTTAAATTGCATGTAGATAAGAAGAAAAGAAGGGAGAGTGAGTGAAGGAGAGCGAGTGAAGGAGAGGGAAGAAGGGAATTGGAGGGAGGGAGAGTGAGTGAAGGAGAGAGGGAGAGTGAGTGAAGGAGAGATAGAGGGAGAGTGAGTGAGTAAAGGAGTGTGTGAAGGAGAGGGAGGGAGGGTGAGTGAGAGAGACGGAGAAGGAAGGAGAGAGAAATTCAAAACTTTGAAATGATATTGTAGCCTAACTACTGAGAATATTAGGAAAGTTCTTTTTGAGTTAGATAACTCTTATTAATCTACGACTTTTCCACCGATTGGGTTTTCTATATAGCTCATATATATTCCGCTAGATGGCTTCAATTTCGAAAAATTCAAAATTTTGAAGTGGTATCGTATCCGAACTACTGAAGCTAGAGGAGTTAAGTTTTAACGGATGGGAAAATTCTAATGCATTCCAGCGGCGCGGGTTCCTCCCTCCTCATAGCAAGAGGAAAACCGGAGCTCGGAAAAATTTCAAGAAAACTTGATCTTTTATCTCTCAGTATACAACAGGTTTCGTCCGGTAAACCTGCGATAAGCTATATAAATAAGATGTTCATATTTTTCTCTGATAGGTGGTTCGCTTATTCTAAAAGGCTGAGAACCTAAGTATTTTAATTATGAAAGTTCGTTTAACTGCTTGCTCTGGGAGCGATTTTATGTGGCGCTTCGATGGTAATGTTTTAAACTGTGAGGATGATTGAGCGGTCGTCATATAATCGCTCTTCATTTCTTTCCCTCTCTTCTAGTGGTCATCTTACCCGCTAAGAAGGCCTCTTCCCGAACAAGCGGGTCGGAGCGTGCGCTGTACGGCGGGATTGCCGGTGGGGATGGAGGCTGCAGACCTAAGGTGAAGACAAATGGACACTTCACCTCTTACATGAAGGTAAGATCCAACGACCGTCATGGTTCTCTCAACTTGTGCCCTCGGGGAATGCATTTCCGACTCCCTTGCTATTTTCTATGATTATCGTTTTGGGAGAGTCGAGAATTACGTTCGTCCGTTTATCAGTATCACTCGTGTCCAGCGAATATATTCCGTGCGGTCTGAATTGACGCCTCTAATTGTCCCTTCGCAGACGAGGTGTCAAAAGCAACAGCCTGCGGCAGAGAGTGCCGGAGGGGAAGAGTGGGTGGGTCCGGCTGCTTCTTGGAAGCCCCCGAGGGGAGCCTACCAACAACACCACTCCCACTTACCGCATCCATCCGCGGCCATCCCTCCAACTACCATCTGCAGACGCGCGGATGTGCAAATGAGGATGACGCAGAGTGAGTACGTGGGCGGCTTTAAACGACGCGCCTACTCCTTCGACCTCGCCACGAAGATTCCAATTCACGTTGATTATCGCTTCGCGTTTGTAAGCATTGAAAGGGCTGTAAACTTTGCAAATACCATGTTAACTTATTCTATGTTCGCTGTATTGTCATGGGTAAATTGGAGTACTTATGGTTCGAACTCCGACGGATCTCCTCGCAAAATCGAAGAGGATTGCCTTGGCGATATTTCTGCTTGATTAACGATTTTAACCTTCTTGCTATTTTTATCGCAGGTTGTCCCACTCCGCCCCAGACGAGAAGGAAGTTTTTTCTGAGCACGAAAGGTCTAAAAAACCCATGGAGACAGCATCAGGAAAGACCCGGAGCGCAGGACCCAGGGGGCGGTGCCGCTCCTCCGGAAGTCAAAGGACCTTCACCATTATCCGGTAAGAGGGATGTCCATGCGCCATGAGCCGTATATAAAAATTAAGGTTGGGTACATTGTCGACGAATTAATGGGTAACCTCAAGCTATTAGAAGCGGAAGAAAAACAAAAGTAGTTTTGGGTATAAAATAGAAGGAACGTATTTCCGATACTTTAAATTTATTGATGTATTTTGCAACAAATCAAGTAAAATGCGTAGAGCATTTCGATTCTGTTCACTGTGACTGAGTGACAATGGCTTTTATCAGTAAAGAGAGCGGAACAGGTTTACGAATTCGCTTTCGCGGAACAGAACGAGGGCTTATTTTAGCGATTAAGATTTCGTCCGAGGAAGAATCACTTTTTAATTTGTCGCATAGATTAGCCATACAAACAGCTCTTGCTATAGCACGCTCCGAGAAATGCATCCGATTGCATTTCGAAAGGGAAAAAAGGCTAAAGAAATTTTCGTTTGCGGATGTTAGTCCGAGAAGCACACTTTGGCGCGGAGCGCAAGATATTTCACAAGTACGGTTAAGTGATTTAAACTTCCATTTATTTATTATAAAGTGATTCGGACTTTGACAGCTTTTATACTTTTTATGTCACTATGATCTTATGGTTGAAGTTGGTAATATTATTCTTGGTTAATGAGATAGAAAAAAAGATCTATTCTACAGAGCGGACATTGCTATATAACGCAGATTCGCTTTACGGGCGTCGAATTGAATGCGAACGTCACCGTTGTATTGTCACTGTATGTATATTCATCATCTGCTTTTGCGTCATTGTCAATAAATAAGAGAAAAATTCGTTATTTCTTATTGTATGCTGCCATTGTACGAAATTATCTCTTGATGTGTAGAGCTCGTTTTCAAACGCGTCCACCTTTTCATATTTCGCCTTTTAAGTAATCAAGTGCGTACATATTTTTTATTTCACATATGAACTACTTGATTTTGCAATGACAGTCGTTTACTTTTAAAAACTAAGGATCGCAACTAATTTATTTGGATAAGTGCGGAATTTGAGACATTTAGAAACTGCTCCTACTCTCAGATTTCCTGCCCTTGGAATATATTCATAATTGCTTGAAAACCACAAGCGTTCATCATAATTGCCCGAAAACCACAAGCGTTCATCATTTGTGCATATTTCATGGTCTGTTCGATTTGAATGGACCACCTGAATGGTTATGTCCCCAACTGCAGCCATCACTGCTGCATCTACAGCCATCGCAGAGTCACTCTCATCCTCTCTGGCCTCTTCGCTGACCTCGTCGTGGTCATCGACTGGAACTTGGGCCGAGGGAGCCTTCAGGCGCATCAGGTCCCTCTGGTGGGGAGGACCTCCGACGGCAAACGATGGCCATTCAAGATGCAGAGGGGTCTCACCCATGGGCCTCAATCTACTCGGACGAGCACCTTCGAGAGGTGCTATTGCACGCACTCTCTCCATCCCTCTCTTTGTTCGTTGGACTCACCAACTCCTTTACTCATTATTATCATTCCCCCCTCTAAAAATGATCGACATCCAAATATTGCCCGGTTTCCTTCAGTGAGACTTAACTCAATCTTCATCAACACCACAGCTGTTACTTCATTAACTTGCCTGTAAATAAGGAACTACTGAAACTCAATGAGAGGCATACTTATTTAACCCTGAATTGATTTTTCAGTGCTTAGATCTGATGTGGCTGTGATATAAAGAGAAAGGTATCTTTAATAGAAGATCGCCTGTTGCTTTGCAGCAGTTGGTATGATGAATTTAGTTGAAATATTTTCCCACTATAAAATATGGAGGCTTTGATTTAAAAAACATATTGACGAAGGAAGAAAATAGCCATTGTATAATCTACAAATGTAGTTCTAATGAAGTAATGAGCCACATTTACTGTGATATCAATAATGAAAAACATAAAATGATGAAGTTTTAGAGAAAATAAACTTCTGTATTAAATGTAAATACTATTATACCAGTTCTACTCCAAAACAATGCTTCCAATAGTAAATGTCAGGTTCCTAGAAATCAAAATTTTTTATGTCATATGAGAATGTGATAAACAAAATTACGTTATAATTTTTAAATAATTTTTTGTACAGTATGTTACCCTTTTATAATTGCTGAATTTTGATTAAAAATTTCCTTTTAAGTGTACAATCACTCCCTGATCTCTTAATTGGTGCCAGGAAAATCGAGCACTAACTGAAACAGTGCTATTCGGAACACGTACTTCCATAAGAAATGATGTTATAAGATTTAATTCATTCCAGAGATTCTATTAATGGAAATGAAAATAGGTAATATTGTATAAACTATACACCCAAGTATTCTTTGTTAACCATATTATGTAGCGTAGAATAGGTCGTCATTTGCATTGCAATTATATTTAAAATTGAACAGTAAAACTTGAATATAAATGAAGAACAAAATGCATTTTACGGAACATATGTTGATCTCACGCTGAATAAATTGCGCAGGAGCATTAAGGAATAGGAATTAGAGTAGAAGAAGATACCTGTGTCTACTTATATATACACGGTGAGGCAATAGTCACTATACAGCCACAATTTTATTTACACAAAGAAAATTGGAACATAATAACATAAGCATCATGACTGAAGATACTGCTCAATTAAGAGAAGGCAACCAATAAGACAAAAACAAAATCGTATGGTGAAACAATCAAAACCTTACTACGTTTCGATAAAGAAAGAAATATCGATTCATAAAAGAATTATCACATGTGCTTGATAAATAAAGGATCATGGAATGAGACCAAATAAAGGAAGAATTCAAATATCTTGGTATTACATTTTTAAAAACTGAACAATCGAATAGGGAGCAATAAACAAAAAAATGTTGGCACTCTCCAGCTTTTAGTTGAGGTAAAACCTCTAATTTAACCTCAAGAGTTAAGTTTTTCCTCTTTTTCTCCTCTGACTGCTGGTTATCACTCATGGTCATTTTATTTAAATGGAAAATATAATTTAAACATAGTTCACTCTATATTTTGACCTACAAAAACATGGACATGTGTAGACAGAACAATCAAGCAACTGCAAATACTGACATCTTGTGTGTTGTAAATGCACAGAGGCGCTGTGCAGTGGACTTCGTAAATTACATCAGAAATTTTGAAGAGCATTAATGTAGAATGCACTAGCGCAAATCGGAAAAAGGTATTAAATTATTTTCAGTGTTAATGTGGAACATCGTTAATCAGGACAGCATTAAGAGGGGAGTGGGTGTATATCACTGTAATATAATAACTTTTCTATTATACAATAACTAGTGTAATTGCTGGTCAAAATCATGATGAGTGGGCATTAATTAAGCATTAAATTAGCATTAAAAGAGTCAAAGATGTAGACTATAACTAAGCATTGATTCAAAATAGAAACTAAAAGTAATCCAAAGCTAAAATTGGTCAACCGGAAGTGGAAGTTTACTTTTGTCATTTTTCCATTTCTGGCAAATTTCTCATATAGAGCAACATTAATTTAAATCAGGGGCTCCCAACCTTTTCCATGTGACAAGCACCAAGTTGTATTCTGGTATATCAAGCAATTTTTGCAAAAAATAATGATCAAATATTTAAATCAAACAAACATCATAGTTATTAGTTAATGTTCTTATATACATTTAGATAGAAAGAAACTGATCATATTAAATTATTGATGTTAGGAAACGAGATTAAAGCATCATAGAAATCTGCAACCAAGCTGCCAAAGAGCACAATCAATCTGCCAAAGAGAACGGTGCTCGCGAGCACCAGGTTGGGAACCCCTGATTTAAATATTTGTCATTGGCAAAGCTGTAGACAATATAATTTCTAAAACTTTTTTGGTACATTTTTTCATAGAATGGATTGTTTCAGTGTTATAATATTTTGATTGTCGGTCATAATTTATATTCAGTACACTGAATGCCGCCCGGTGAGTTTTGTTTCCATTGCTTTGATAAAATTTTTGGGTAGTTGATGGCAATGCCAGAGCTGCCAATGGTAACTTTAATTGCCAGAAAATTATCCCAATGCCATCTAGCATAATATTTTATAAACAAATTTTCTTATAAATATTGATCAATGCCTGCACCGCCAACAGTAATTTCGAGTATTTTGCACTTTTATTTACCTTGGCAATAGGAGGTGCATCAATATTCCATTATCTATAGCAACGAATAACAGTTATGTTTATTTAATATATTTTCTATGTAAAAAGTGATTCAAAGTATTTTACATTGCAAAATTTCTCCATGAGCTTAATTGCTGATATTTATTTTTGAGGTAGCTATTGTCGAGAAAAAACAGTAAGTTCTATTACAATCATATTCATCACTCTACACAGAGAATGTCATATGCTGGCCAATTCAGATTTTTATAAACATGTTGTGGCTACCTAGGACAAGTACTTAACTTTTCAGTTTATGAAACTTATGCTCTTATTATGGAATCAAAGTATAAGAATAATGACAAAAAGAAAAAAATATTTTAAAAAATATTTAAAAAAATAACTTTCATATTAAAGCACTAAATAAAGAAAAAAAATCCAGTGGGAGATACAGTAGGTGCTGCTTAATATATCATATTAACCCAAAAGGAAGACGAGGTTTTTTTCTAAAAATTTCGAAAAAAAATTAGGCTTCGTCTTAAACTCAAGGACCAAGTTTTAAATGTCACACAGAATATCCCAATGCTGATTCTGTCCAAAAAATGCATTTATTTATACATATACATTACATTTAATTGATTAATACAATACATTTATTCATATTCTTTAAGTCCACAATGTGCAAACAAGTGACTTTCCACCTCATATGTACTGGTGAAAGGGGAGTGTTGACAGACTTACATCAGAACTTGTAATCGACTGGGTAGGAAATTTGATACACGTTGAGTTGAAAATGGCTATACCAAGATTGCCAGCATTTTATGCATGTCTTGTTACAATTCAAACATATTTGTTACTTTTCGATTGGTATGCCAGCGGCAGATGACAAATACACCTGCAGTTTGAAGAGTATAACCTCTACAAGAGCACATGATTGATATAAACTTCGCTAAGTTTTAATGTGAAGTGAGGACATTATTATTTTTAGAAATTTTAAATAGTTTATCCCAAATCGTGTAGAGAAGAAAGGCACATCTGTAAAAGAATGTATTACAAGGTATAAGACAAAGTTTTGATAGAATTTTTAAGCTAATGGTGGTGCATTATGGTGAAGAAACTAACATTTGTGTGGTCAGGAGGAAATAAAATGTGACAGGCAAATGTGCCAAGGTGGAAGCAAGCAAAACAGAAACTTGAAGGTGCTAACTTGACACAGAAATCATTTAGTGGATACAAACAAGGTTGATTTAATGAATTAGAAGAAACTAAAATTTATGCATACTCAATGAATGGATGGAAAACCTTTTTCTTGGGAAATCATTAAACTGAAGGCTAATGAATCAACATGATCACTAAACATCCCACTGCAGGAATTCTAGAAATATCATTGGGAAGTATTGAGGAACATTTTGTTTTGCAGAGCATATGATTTCTTTACCTCTTCACTTAAATTAATAATGAAGAACAAAAATTTATAGGAAAGAATGATTTTTGTAAGGCATCACAATGGGTCATTGAAAGCCAGTAATATATTTGGGTGTCTTTCATTTTTCTTTTCTGCCTTAGCATGCCTGTTGGTTATATTCCTTTGTTCTTCCTTTATGAGTACCAGTGTATGCAACCATTTCTTTCCTATTCCTATGTTGCAAAAATGCTTTCAGGCCACCATGTACAATAACTACGACTCTTTTTGAAAACTAAGTAATGCACCTTGTGTTTCAGCATTTTATACTAATCCTTGATTATTATGTATTGATAGAGAATAATTTTACTTAACAATGTCATATATCTGCATTCATGTTTGGTTTTCCTTTCAGTGATATATGCCTGAACTGTTTTGAATTTGGAGAGTTTTTCAGTTTGTTTTGTTATTTTTCTGCATGTTGTTTTTTCATCATTTGAGTAACACAATGGAGTCATTCTAACACAGTATTTTCTTTTGTAGTTGTTGACCAATTTTTTCCTATACCTTTCTTAACCAATTCTGTCAAAATCAATTTGGCAAAACTATTACTTTCTGCATTGATCCTATCTTCCACAAAAATATAAGGCCATAAAATTTTTTGTGGTATTTAATTCATTTGACCAACCTGATCTTCCATCATCAGATGGTGCTGAATTAGATGATGCGCCCTGCTGCCCAACTGCTTCTCAGAGTGATTTGCGTGTTCGATTGGGGTTTCTTCTGGGTGAAGAAGGTGCTGGATGGGACAACCAAGAAGGATGTTGCCCTCGGACAGCTACACTGACCTCCCGTGGTGGGTCTGTGTACCCAGACAGGGAGGCACGCAGCCCTGATACAGGTAATGGTTGCTCTTTACCTTATTCTGGTGAATGATGGTGTTTTGAATCTGTGTATGTGTTGTAGATGCTTGATCTTATCTGTGTGATTGACAGGCTTGTCACTGAGGGGACGTGAGTCCCTCAGCCCTGCGAGATCGGTGGCGGCAGGAAACAGCAGCCACCGCCACAGACGCGGCCCCTCTGGCTGTTCCTCCGTTCTGTTCTCTTCCCCATCTCTTGCCTCATTAGAGCCATCCAGGCCACCTCACGGAGGGGCAGATGGTGCGAGGGGTGGCATGGGGACCTCCAATAACACTAGTCCTGCCTCTACATTGACAGGTAAGGATAGAATCCCTTAAGGCATCATATAGTAGTGATCAGCTAATGCTAATCTGATGTTATTTCCTGTTCACCATGTTGTCATTCTTTGGATTGTAAAAACCACTTCTATTAATTTCCAAGTGGTTCCACACCCAACATCTATCAAAAGAAGTTAATTGTTTACATAAATCCATCTCTTTTCCTATAAGAATTATTGTGAATGTTTCTGAATTTGAGGTGATAATGTCATATCTGGTCATTGTTCTATAAAATTTCAAATTCATCTTGAAACTTATATCTCTCATTGATTATCTTTACCATCATTGCATTGCAGCAGAGAATGACTATTTGGTATCTTAAATTCTTAAATGGTTTACTAAAAATTTTTATAGCTACAGGAGTTATCTTAACTATCAAAAGAATTCAAGCTTCTAGGTGAACTCGATAATTACATTTTTCGCATTATTCAAAGGAGTGTAACAATTATTGATGAACCACTATCTCTGTTAATAGAAAGTAATCTCATTTTCTCTAAATCTCTTCTAGTGTCTCATGTCTATGGAGTTAAATGAGGAAATAAGAAAACCTCTTGTAACTAAAAAACTTTTCTTTCTTTAACGATCAAACTTTCAGGAATTACTTGGCAGTGCAACTTTTATATTTTAAGCTTCTAGTTGTCAACATTGAAGTCATGGGGTCGATTTTAGGAGCATTCAATTTCTCCATTTTTATTAACACAGGAATGAGTCGAGCATATTAATCATTCTCATATTAAAATTACTTATAATCATTGTAGGAGTTTGAGACGTAACAATGAGCATGTAAAAGAATGAAATTTTGTTTTCCTTCCATTGATTTTTGAATACACATCAAATTGATCAACAAATTAACTTTTAATTTGACATATTCTTCCAAGAAAATCTTTCATCATCAAGGTGATTTGCATTGTTGCCAGTTTCATGTAATTGAGTATAATTAACTGAGATTATAGCATTTATTTTCTTCATTTGATTGACATGGAGATGAGTGTAGCGCATTAATCATCTGCATATTAAAATTACTTAGAAACATCATAGGAATTCGAGATTTGAACCAACGAAAGCCTATAAGACTGAAATTTTGATTTTTTAATACATGTCGAATCAATCCACAGATTAGTTTTTAATGCCAAAATTTGACATATTTTTACTATTTCGTCATTTTGGCATCTAGTTGATTTGCATTGTTGCTAGTTTTGTGTAATTGTGTATGATTAACTGGAATTATAATTAGGCGTCACATCTGTCCACATATTCATGAAATTTCAAAGCTGTTTTGAAGTTTAAACAATACCTTGGTTAGGATAAATTATATGATGATAACAAAAATAAACAAATATTCAACTTTCCGTTGACACTATGTTAATGAAATCAGATATAGAGATTAAAATTGCTGTATTTTTGAGTCTTTGAGGAAAATTTCTGTGAAAGAAAAATATCTTTGTAATATTAGACTAAAACAGAAAAATATAGTTTATATGAATTTATTTTAATGAAATCACATTTTACATGCATTAAAGAGTAAAAAATAAATCTAAAACTCACATAGTAACTGTATGTTCCAGGAGGTGAAAATTGTTTTAGGAATATAAAAGTTGTCTAGCATAATGTTTAACAAATAGATCGTCATTAATATTACACTGTCACACAACTTTAGTATTCCCAAAAATGTTGTTACTTCCTGAATCATTAAAATATTTAGAGTTTATATTGTTTACTTTTTAATGCATATAAAAGTTTTTCATTAATTTTTTATTTAAATTTTATTTTTACTTATTACTTAATATATACATGCCCTTCATTATCCATAGGCAATTGCACTAGTTTATAATAATGAAGGATGGAGCATTACATCTGACTCACATGGATGCAGATACTCCAGAAACCCAACTGTATGATCTTGTCGAAATTTCATTAGTCTCCTCATGCACTATCATTCACAGCTTAAACCAACTGAACTCTAAGCATGATTCCCTCATCTCTTTTGTCCCCTTGATCAAAATATTTCCAGACATTCTTGTGAAGGACAGCTGTTCATTGCCTCCCTTCTTCTTAGGGTAGCCATTTTCAATGCCATATGTATATAATTTCCTGCCAAGCAATTACAAGATCGGATGTAGGTTTGTCAACTCTCTGCTTCCAGCACTGTCTACAAGGTGGAAACTTTAAGAATATGAATAAATGCATTGTATTAATATATTAAATGTAATGTATTACATATGTACAGGCATTCCTTACTTAGTACTCTTAATTGGTTTCTGAAAAACAGAGTACTAACTGAAAAGAGAATTTTTCTCATAAAAATGTAAATAGATTTCATCTGTACTTCCAACCTACTTTCAATTCTAATTAATTCCCAATATAAGGTATATTTTCATGCTTAAATTAGAGAAACAATTAAACCATTGGCTTACCTAACCGTCGAAGCTAGGGGATTGTCTCCTTGTGCCTTGCCTTACCTAGCCATGGAATCGACAGGTTTTCACAGTGCTCTTTTATCTACTTACAGTGATGCTTATTTTTGTTCTATCTGAACTACTCTAACTCTCGGTTTAACTCTGTGTATTCTTATTAAGTGTTACGTAATTTACATGCATTGTCACAGTTGGGTATCATGCCAGCAGTGTTCTAACACCAAACGCCCAACTCAATGTAACATTCATATGTATCAGAGCAGTATCGCATTCCTTCAAATCTTCTTTTTGTCTCAGTTCATGAATCACTGCGTTAAGCACTGCACATGTTGCAAATATTTTTACGTGTAATTTATATCTCAAAAAACACATGATTTTTTACCAGAAAGTGGGATTATCCTTGTTTTGTTCATTCCTGTGTGCTGAGGTTTGAAAAGAAAGGAAGTGGAAGAAATATTGTAAAACAGTGACAGTGATAACAATTTTGACATCGACACGCACTAGCACAAGTAGGTGGGAGTGTGAGCACTGCGGTGTTGCACTTCTTATGCCTGAGTGCTTCAAAATATACCATACCCAAAAGAACTTCTAGGTGAGAGGCATAATTTTTATTAAAAAATACATAACCATGTGCTAATATAAAAATAGTTTTCCCATAAAAATACAGTAATCATATTGATAAGAAATGCTGATTTTTAATCATGCTAAAAAAGAAAACTACAAAAATATTGGTATTTCAGCCGTACCTTTAAAAACTTAAATTGATAAGCGGCTGGTTTAAACACATAAAGATGTGCTTTTTATGAACTTCTTAAATAATATAGCATTTTACCGTATCATCAATCCTGCTAATTTCAAGGCTTTGCAAACATCAACTTGCCATTCTCCACCTTTATTTCATCAAATTACTTCAAGTTTCACTGAAAATGACTTTTTCTTTATTTCTTTACAGAAACATCCTTTGAACATGTATTTCTATACTTTTGATTCATTACAAATAATACAAGGGTTCAAAAAATAGAAAATAACTCTACCAACACATTTATCATGCGACTAATGCCACATCAGACAGAAGACAGACTGAGGGTGAAGGAGGTTTACCTTTGTTTCTTGTAGGATTTTTTTTTCTTGCTTATTAAGGAAGAGTGGCCAAATTGCCAATTGAACTAGCTGTGCCTTCAGTGTGGCCATCTTAACGTGTTTGCACATATGACTATCCAGTATATTTTTAGGCTTGAACTTATCTCAGAATAACCCTAAATGAAAATCCCTTTCATGCCAGGATATTATTGTCCAATAATTCTTAACCAAGTGGAAGTTAATGAAGAAGCTAATAAGTGCTACATGTAGAATATATGAAAATAAATAAAGGTGACTTGTTACAGCAAAATCAGATAAGTAAGATCTATTAATCCTAATATTGACAAAATCTAATGTAAATTAGCTGCCATTGAAATATCACCAAGAAACAATAGAAGAGATCACATTTTTTGTTGATAGGATAGTTTAATGATGTTTAATTTAATCGTAACATACCTACAAATACTAGTTAGGCATAATAAATGATATGTGAAAGTTATATGCTTGTAATATATGATCAAAGCATTTGGTCAATGATTCAGCACTTAGCAAGAGCAGTATAATGAAACTGTACTAAGTGAAGCACGCTGTAACGAGGGATGCCTAGATAGGTTAATTTGGACAATTTAATTGTTTTATATGCTCTCCAAAAAATGAGAGGGTTACTTCTCTATTAATGTATGTTAAAATAATTGTATTTCATGACAATTAAGAAAGGTTTCACAAGTTATTTCCTGGATATGCATGCCCACAGCATCCGAAATTGCCAACTGTTGTAAATGTGGATCTTCATAAACTGGAAACCCCTTGTATATAGGTAGTGAAAGTGCTGAGGTCAGACAAGACATTAACAGACAATTAAGGCTTTAGAAAGTAAAGCGAGCATAGGTTAGTGTGTAATTATGCAGGGATAATAATACCCTAGCATTAAATCATCAGCATTCAGCAGTTTAGCACCGTAATTCTTGTGAAAAAATTAGGAATTAACTTTGTTGGCTACATAGGCCCTGATGGCTGTAGGTTGCCAACCACAGCTCCACTCATTACAGGTTCCTCTGAAGCAGATGTTCAGTGCCGTGGGAGTGGTGGAAGAGGCCTTGGGAACAGGTCGGGAGCTCTTGGAAAGGGGATGAATTTGAGGGACCACTCATCAGACAGCATTGCCTCCCTTGCATCCCTCTGCTCTTCATCAACTTCACCTGTGACCAACTCAGGACAACAGCAAACAAGGAGGAGGCATTCAGTTACTAGTGAGTGGCATCTCATCATACTCCCATATCTTCTTTCACTATTGTGAAGAGTTTTTCATCCACTTAATTTCTCTCTTGCTAGCAAAAATAACTAATTTATCTAATTGGTGGAGACTGTTATACCATAACTACAAAGCAGACAAATTACCAAGCAAATCTGACTCAAATTTCTGGTATAATCCAATCAGATTTTTACTTTCTCATATGCGTAGTATATAGAGAAATTAATGTAATTGTGGAAAAAAATGACTGAAATTTGATGGAAATACACATTTAGGTGATCCTGAGTCCAAACAAGTAAGATACCCTTGCTAAAGCAAGAGGTGGAAGCATACTTTCATGAAAATTTTCAGAGTTCTGGTTTTCCTCCCTATTTAGAGAGTGGAAATTGGAATATAGATACTCACTAGACCCTCCCATTCATGAAAACTTCACTCCTTTAGCTTCAGTAGTTTGGCTACAATACCATTTTGAAGTTTTGGATTTTCCAATTTTGCAGCTACCTGGCAGCCATGTTGATCAGCTTGTCATAAAATATAGAAAATGTTATGTTAGGTAATTTGTGTGAAATATTATTATATCATTACAAAAATAAAAATTTTGTCATCCTTTCTTATTTGGTCAGGATGAAAATACTCGAAATAAATATCAGCTGGAATCAGATGTGAAAGAATTATGATAGTATAGTAAGACTGAATATGTTAGTTATGAAGATTAAATATAAAGTAAAATCTAAAAAAAGTCCATTAACCCCTCAAGCATGACTTTAGTCTACGGTATTTAAATTGCTCAGTGTGACTTTCTTTCACAAGCGCAAAATATTTTATGCATGCATTCACTTTAATATTTTAGCATTGTAATTACTATTTTTAAAATTTCCAAAACATTATGTCATGCTTAAAATTGTTCATATTATACAATAAAAGATAAATACGTACATTTATTTCAATCCGAGTTTTTTTTTCAGTGCTGCCGATGTTTGGTAATTGGTCTGTGTGTGGTATTGCTCAAAACAGGGGACTAAACAGAGAGATGGTGTCCCAGGGCAGTTTATACACCTGTAATTCGTGTCTTTCCTCTTCCCGTTTTTTGTACACACCATACACTTTCTTCTTCCAATCTTATTAGTCATGGTTTTAGAGTTTTCTTTAATAAAATGCTGTCCTATCATCTGTATACATTCAGTGTCGGTATCTGAGGGTCGTCCTTTATGCTTCTCTATATTTTGCCCATGATAACTAGTTGTTGATAACTAGAGTTGGTTTTTGAATGATTTCCATCAACATTAGCAAAGCTTGGAATACCCTAATTTCATTCCGAGTAGTTGGAACCCACTTTTGATAGCGCAATTTTTTGGTGCCGTGACCGTATTTTTCTTGCAGGTAAGGAATTGTTCCGCGTAACGATTTGTTTCAACTACTATGAGGGCAATTAGATCCTCATCAAAGAATAACTCAAAAGTATCCCAAGGGATCATCTGTACATAAAACCAGCCGTATTTGTTTCCCAACTAAATCACATGCAAAAGGCCGAGGAGGGTTAGCACTGTCAACATCTTCCCAAATATCTTTCTCTTGAATATTCACAGTGGAGTGACATTTCTTCCAATTCCTCTTCGGTACTGGAATCAATAGAGTATCCATTCGACTCCTCAGAATTTATATCAAAACTACTTTCACTCTTTTCCTCCAAAATATCAAGCACTTCGCAGTCCGCCAACTCACGAGAGCTAGAAGCCATGGTGAACTGAATAAGGGTTTGTCTACGATGCAAACACGGGCACCAAGAAACCTCGATCATCAGCTTGAAAGCTTGTAAATAAGAGCCAGGGAGATGAGAGCCCATAAGGAAAGTCTGGGATGCATCCCATGAAAGATAGAAGCCTGAGTAAGCTCTGCTATGGCCAGGTCTGAGTTAGAAAAAAAAAATAAAAAAATACTAACACATAAACACAGACAAAAAGGAACTACAGAACGAAAGCAGACCACATCAGCTTATATACTTTCTGCCTGAAAACTCATAAATCAGAGCCATAGCGATAAGAACTCATAATGAAAATTTTGGATGCAGGCGGTGTGTCGCACATGCTTGAGGCATGGAATAGAGCAGATGCAAACTGTATGTCACACACACTGGAGGGGTTAATGAGATGGCTGTGATGATTATAGTGATATCAGAGGGTAGATCAGAAGTACGAGGGGGCCTGGGGATAATTCTGGGAGTGTGGGGCACAGGAGTGGAAGGAAGATGGAAGATGAATCTGTGATGTTCCTCTTGAAAATCTCATTATTGGTTGTTCACTGCAAATCTCTGTGAATCTTTCTTTAAGGGACAAATTCTTAACTCTCAGATTTTATGCTCCAATATGTAGGATTTCTGTAAGGATCTAACAGATATGAATTAGACATCATATCCTTCTCTTTTTCCTTACTGCCTTTGGAGTAATGGGCTCCTCTAGGTCCTTCTCTGTGAACATCTCTCAGAGAGAGTTCACCTACTTTGATTACTTGGAAGTTGTTGAAATTCTAACCTTCTGCCAAACTCTGTGCTTTCCTTAAATCTTTTTTCAACGAGGGTTTCTTAATCTTCACCTCTTCTTCCCCTCCCATCCTCCCTTCTTCTTTCCTCCTCCATTTCCCCTGTTATCCTGCCTCTTCCTCTCCTTCCTTATCCATTAGTTCTCCACTGGCTCAAGCACTGTTCCTCTTGTTGTAGTGTTTGAACATTAGATTCCGTGGCATGCATTTAACTCTATCTTCACCCTGCAACGTGCATGTCATTTCATGAGCAATAGCAGAGCCAAGAGCTGTGTTTAATAGAACTACTTTCCTTGATTAGGTAACCTATGCAGTTCTTTGGTGTTGAACACACATTTCTTTTCCTTTGCAGCTCTGCAGCCTGGCCAGGTGGAGGAATTGGACTCATTTGGGGTGCGCAGGACTGCTGTGCGCCGATCTGCGAGGGCAGCTCCTGTTGAATGCACTGTGGACCCTAAGAGTGAGTGGCATAGTCGAATGGCACTCTTTGTATTTTTCTCATGGCAATCTTGCCAACATTCCTGTTGAACCAAAATTTGGTCATGTTCAATCTATTTGGTAGTCATTCTTGTTTCATGACTGACAATCTTTCTGAGAGATGTATGTCATTGGTAATCTTAGATTATCTCTCTTGATCTCCTACATTTAGAAAGAATCTAATGACCGAGCAATTTAATCTCCTTGAGAGATTAAAATATTCAATAAGCTTTCAAGGATAAACTTTCATTTAAAACATTTTATGCAATGTATGACATTTTCAGTACTGTTTAGAAATATGAAGTAGAAATTAAATGAAATTTAATAAAATAATACACAACAAATAACAGGTTTGGGATGTTTGTATTCTACAGTTAAACTCCCCAAGTTCCTCAGTCTCCACGGGCAGCAGCAGGAAGGTTTGCAGCAGTACCAGCAGCAGCTGACCCTTCGACCTCTGTTCTTTGAGGTGCCTCTGCCAGAGTGGGATGCTCCTCGGCCTTTGTTTATTGGCCGTGCTTGGCTTCTTGACTCCATAGCATCTTCCTTGGGTGTGACATCTCTTTCGTACCCTTCTCGTCCTCACTCCCTTGCAGCCAGTGGCCTAGAAGAGGTTTGCTATGACTTCTTGAAACTTCTTCCTTTGTTTTCAACACAATTATGTTTCTTTAACAGATTGCTATTTTAAACTTTTGAATTCTGCAGTTTTCTCAATCTATGTAAACTATTGTTATGAAATGTTATTGTTGCTGCATTTGTGGTGGACAACTAAGAGGTTTGTTTTTATAATTTTCAATACATAACTATTTAAACTAAAAGTTTGGCCTCCAAGAAATTTTTACTGCCTCTTGTACAGTGGTTTCCAAACTTTGGAGCATGCCCCCCTTGAGCATGGTATAGAGGGGGGTGTGAAGATAGTTTTCTTAGGTGAGGGGGGCACGGCTTTGTAATGTTTGGAAACCGCTGCTCTAGTACATAAATTACTGCATTTGTCTGATTATAGGGTAACCTCGAGTATAAGGTGACCCTCTATTTCAGAAGCCATGGGATAGAAAAAGATTTTTCATGACATTGACACTATATTTTTATTTCAAAATACCTGATCGGTTATACTTAATTTCCAGTATAAATATAATTATGCGATTAGATTACAAATGATTATGATAATACAGGTACATTAATTGGCTCCCAATGGTCTAAATTAAACTATTAGTTTTCTTTCCTAAAACATTTAATATGGGGCGAAGACATAAGCACTGGCTCTAATGTAGGGCAAATGTGGCAGCTGCATGTGCCATTAGTGTAATACAATCTTTTAAGGGTGGAATAGCCTATAGAGCATGTATGATTGAATTTTAGTGTGGGTGAGAGGGAGAGGAGGAATAGAAGATATCTTTGATGATGATGATAAAGTGCATATGAATTTTTTGGCTAACATTTTAGAAAAAATAAAACCTTATAATTGGGCAAATACTGTACATCAGTTTAGTCATGACAACTTAACTGATATACTAGCCATGGATTTTGTAACTTTCCAGTGAATTCTTGATTTCAAACTTGTTGTTTTGTATTCCTAATGCTTCAAACTTGTCATTTTGCTATTACCATTTTTAATCTCTTGACAGACTACAGTGCTATCTACAGGGACAGCACGGCGTTCCAAGAGGCAAGCACAGCACCAGGCTGCCAGCATATCTTCTAGACATGGCCATCTGCATTCTCAACAGCATAATATGATTGAGGGTGATGGTCAGGGTGTTGTGATAGTTGGGGGTGCAGGGACTGGGAAGACTGCCCTTCTCCTTCAGCTGGTTGAGAGCAGCTGTTTTGGAAGGAACAGAGAACTACCTTGCACAGGTATGATAGCATGAAATTGCATATCTGTTGTTATCTCCATTAGGTTACAGAATTATTTTTGTTTACTCTGCACTTGTATAATGATTCCAAAAATATTTTCAATCAGTTATCTGTGGCAGAAATTGCTAAGACTTGTACATTTTTCATCATGAAACTGTTATCGAGTGACCAGAGCTGCCGTGAAATAATTTTTTCTCAACATCGTATTTTCTTTTTCCAAATATTCATACTACTTGATTTGACTTCATTACATCTCAGTGATTTGTATTAAGTGTGTTCATAAATTTCTATTCTCATTAGTTTCCTGATCAGTTTTGTTGTATTACAGTATGTATTGTTTGGATTTGTTAAATTATTTGCTAGCTTTTGAATGAAATTACAGTAGACTCTCAATCTGTGCAAGATACTTTCCTGAGAATGGCATGAAGAGTGAAATCATGATGATTGAAACCAATGGCTTAGGAGAAAATGCAGATAGTTTTCTAGCTCAAAAACATAACAATTTTTTCACAAAAATAAATGATGTTGAATGGTAGTGAGCTTACCTTTAATGTTGATGATGACAAAGATGTTAGTGATGTTGATTACCAAGATGGGGACAGATGATGAATAATATGAAGATGATGATGAAGGTGATGTTGCTCTTATTGATTATGAGGGTTAATGTTTCTCTGGAGTGTCATCCAGCACATCTAGATATCTCACAGGGAAGTGCGATAGCTCAGTATCTGAGGTTTGATAGCCTAGCTTAAGCAGAAACATTGTGATGGCCAGCTGTGGAGCCTTTTTCTGCAAGTTCCTATAAATATCTCTCTAGGATAGGGATTATCAATCTTTTGATGCTGGTAGACTATTTTAATGATAATTAAAGGAGGGCTGAGACCAAAGAAAAATGCATTTATTTAGTCCACACTATTGTCCTGATCTAGAGTGATATAGCAAAAATAGAATATGGGTGCCCAAAGTTCTTTCTTGAGTGATTATTTCTGAGCTTATGTAGTTGGAAGGCTGTACTCATAAAAACAATTTTTTTATTTTATATATACACACAAGAAATAAATTTTAACAAGGCACTTATTTAGTTAAATTTTTATTAATAACTGTAGACCAAAGATTAAAATAAGTTAAAAAGTTAGAATTAAGTTTTTGATGCATGTGATTTGTGGATTTCTTTTTTGTCTGAAATAATACTTTTCAGTCTCAGCTAAAAAATTGATGTATTTATACATAAAATAGATTTGAGATGATTGTCCATTATCATGCAAAATTTTAAGCCTTCAGCTCATCTGGAAGTGCCTAAACATTAGTCCTATATGTTAAATCATAAGTAAGAAGCATCAACATAGTATTGATAATACAGGGTGTTCTATAAATTGCAGTTGGTTATATGTAACAGATATGAAAAAAATCACAGTAAAGTATAAAAAAATAATGTTTAGAAGCGTTAACTGATTACTCCAAGGGCAAAATATTACTAACTTGACAAATATTTCTTAACTTATTTTAAAATTTTACTTTGATTTTGTAGATCAGTAAGCTATGCAAACTTTGATTATATAAACAGTAAAAGTCTGTAAATCATTCATTTTTCTGGTTATGTTCCAGTTTTGCTACCTTAGAACCTGGTCACTCTACTGTGCAATTTCTCTAATTGGAACAAATTCTTTGAGATTATCTAATGGTTGCCAATTCTTTTAGGTTTGAAGGATTAATGTAGTTAATATTACTGACTGACCTTAAAGCAGTTGAAAGTGTTTCCTTTTCTCTTCTCTTAGATCCTCACCCATGCAATGGTACTGGCCAATATGGAACAGAAGAAAGATGTCGCTTGAATCTAGTCTCAGAGAAAGTGCGTGCGTTGGCATCTCATGTTGTGGCTTACCATTTTTGTCAGGTGGGTGATGGGTGATTGATTAGTGAAGCATGTTGATGAAGTGCCATATTTTGCTAGCTGCTATTAATTAAAAGCATGTGTGGTTTTAATGGAAAACTAATCTAATATTTTCTAAAATACAATGCATTTTATATATGCATAAACAGACTCTTGTTCTCCACTGCACATAAGCTGTCAATAATACGGGTTTTTCCTCAAGATATGTCAGAGATGTGTTCCTAGGAAACTGAGCATGTTTCGAAAAAGCTTATCTCAGGAGACATTTTTCTATATAACCGTATGTTATAATTATTAATGTTCCCAGCTTTAAAATTTCAACCAAGTCGTTACCTAAATATTGATATAATTGTCCATAGTTATGCAAATAATAATTATGTATTAAATAACAATTAAAATATAAATGCTAAATTTACAAAAATATGTAGAGACCAGTTTCATGCATGTTAAATACTTACTCTGATAAGTAGCCTCCCTCTTTGATAATTTCTTTAAAAGTAGAAAGATAAGCCATAGCAATTTCCATGCCACGCTGTCCTTTTTCAAAGCAAATCTCATCTTCAGGTTTTATTTCAAGACAAATAGCCTGTTTTCCCTTAGATGCAACTTTTTCTTTTCCGGCATGAGGGTTATTATTTAATACACAAAAATTGAGATCACAAATATTTCAAGGAAAAAACTAATGGATGCGAATACTACAAGTTCTTCTGCTTAAGTTCTGTGGTTGTTTGTTGTCTGTGTTTACATCTTAGTTATTTCTTTTTTCTTCCTTTGGTCTGCCTCTTAGTACATCCCTCAATCAGTTAAAAATGTTTTCTAGCTCATGCATGTTAAATGGTGATGATGTATTTAGTGAATATATATGCTCGGAAATCGACACACCCAAAAAATACATGCTTAGGGATTTAAAGGCCACGGAAAAATTATGCTTGAGTGGCTAATCTATGTTTCTGGGAACATAAATAGAAGTCATATCATCAAGAGAAACAACAAGTCATTACAATGAAATATTTAAATTGTTGTGTTAGCAGCAAAGACCGCATATCTCAAATTTTGTGTCATCGATTTTGTCATGACGTATTAGCAAAAAAGCGCATCTTGAATGAGTGTATCTCAAGGGATACCTGTATATATACCATTAAATTTGATTCATAAATTAACTGGATATTAACTCATATCTTATTATGATATTTTCATGCAACACTCCTTTTCCACTCGATAAGAGCATTGCATTTGCAAGTTACAGCGTCTTACTTTTTGTTGTGTCTTATGTAACTTTTAGTGTTGATAAAATATAATATGTAGTATTCTCTACTGTAGAACCAAAATCTCAAGTTTCTGTTCTTCAATGCCGCCTTAGATAGCACTTTCTAATAGCGGTCTGTAATCTCTATGGGTTTAAGAAAAATTCTACAACTGCCTCAGTAATGGTTAACTTTTGGAGTCTTTCTTTGAACTGTTCTGGAGTTCACTAGAGAATTGTGGAGCACATCTTATGGCTGAAAATAAATTCAAGAATAAACACTAAAGTATTAAAAAATTGAAAAAAATAAATACTTATCTTAGGTGCAATATTTTCGATTTTCACAGAAAATTATTGGACCCTATGCAACCAAAAATGAAGAAATCCAATGCATAGCCTAATATTCAAAGCCATTAGGTACTGAGAATGTATTGTGTGTCTGACCCATTTACTGTGCCTGAACAACCATGAAGAATATTTTGGTATTATTATAGGTCATATAATAATAATCTATTAATGCATACTCAGCTTTTAGAGGACTTAAACTACTCCTGATCATTGTCTTTTTATCTTAGGCTGAAAACAACAGCACCTGTCTTGTGCCAGACTTTGTACATTCTGTTGCTGCTCAATTATGTCAAGCCCCTCAACTTGCAGCCTACCGTGATCTCTTGCTTTCAAACCCAGAATTACAGGTAAGCCATAATTAGTAGTTTCCCTACATTTTTATGCTTCAATGCAATAGTTTTTAAAATACTTTATTTAACCAAATGTATGATGAGGTGTTATTTAATTTGTGCAGCTGAAAAATGAAGGATCATCTTATATTCGTGTGATCAAAGATGTCAACAGTTTAAGGTCAATGATTTAGGTCAGGTAACATGGCAATGAGCTTAGCAACTGCTTCCCACTGACTATGCCAAAAAATTAGTTGAATACCAGTGTCAAGTGATTCCTCTACGCAAAGAACATACAATATTTACCCAAATCCAAGACGAGGTTTTTTCCAAATTTCAGCTTGCGAAAATTGAGGGTCGTCTTAGATTAGAGTACACAGTTTCAATACTGTCAATGCAGTTAAGTCATGGCACGACAAACTTGTCGCACATCAATGCAGCGCATGACAAATTCATCGTGGGTCAATTCATCTCTCTACGAATTCGTTGCAAGACAATTTTGCTGCGAGACAAATTCGTCGCAAGACAAATTGGAAACCAGTGGCAGATTTAGAGGGGGGTCGCAAATGGCATGCACCAGGGGCCCCGTGACATATGCCAGTGCTTCTCAACTTGGGCTACATGGAACCCTTGTGTTCCACGAAAGATTGGGGTTCTGTGTGGATCCACGAAAATGGAGGAAAAATGCAAGATTTCCCTACCGCTCAGTTACCCTCAATCTTGAATTTCTCCCTCACACCCAGTGGCGGATTGAAGGGAGGTCACACATGTCCCTGAAAAAAAGTTTGTGTATATTATCTCAGAAATATCAAATGTCTCATTGGAGCCTCTATATGATCCCATAGAAAAATGATCATTAAGAGGTGTCACAAAAGAGGGTAGCCATTAGGTGCGGTTTCACTATATATTTAGGTTGCTGGACCCCTGGCTGCTTAAAGCTAGTGCCCCCCCAAATGTTTAGTGCCATGGGCTTTCAGCTTCCTTACACTTTCAATAAGCCATATAACTTTTACAAATGTTCAAGGTGTAAGATAATTAAAAGTGTAAGAAGGTTTAAAGTCAAATAGGTTTTACAGGAGTTCAAAATCAAGTGTAGTAAAGCAAAATTTATTTTTGACTTTTGAGTGCAAAATATAAGTTATTTTTAAAATTATTTTATTCTCTGAAGTATCAGAGTGCAAGTCCAGGTACAATTTTTCCTTCATTTATGGGATTTACATTTGAAACAGTCAGGGGGCATTCTCAAATTTTATATCTTTGATTTTTTTAATTTGTACCTCACAGACCATATAAGATCCAGGGAGAGAAAATGTTTTTTTATTTGTTTTCACCAAAACATTTCATGTCTACTGATGTGGACAAAATATGCAATGGCATGTTTGGTACTATCTCGAATTTCTCTCTCTATAACTATTGGTTGTAACTGTGTTCTTGCTGACTTTTTTTGTGGCCATTATACTTTCTCCAAATATATTTTCTAATCAGTGCTTCACAGATCATGTAAGAGCTAGAGGGAGGAAAACATGGTTTCATAATTGTTGCCCACACAAGTAATCTTTGTAGCAACTGATATTTGCAATACATATATATACTTTACTACAGTATTCTAATGAATGTGCTTGGATTGAAGACATGCACCTCTAAGGAGAATTAAAAAATTAGAAAATAAAATGAAGTCAAGTAACTCTTGAGTAAATGAGGAGATCCTGAGATGCATGCAGAGCAATTGAGGTGGACTAAAACTCTAAGGGGAATGTACTTGATGGCTTTTCGAGAGTAACATTACAGTTCCTTGGCATCAGTAGAGTAAACTTTTTGTTTTTGAAAAAAATGTGTGGAAATTCTTTATTCCTGTCAAGAGGGCGGGGTGGGGCTTGATCGAATTGGAGAAGAGTTCTGAGAACATTTTGCACCACCCATGATAGGTAACTTATAGGAAACCATAAGGATAAAGTTTACTAGTTTGGCACACATGATGTATTTGATTTACCCGGGCGATGCTGTTTACTTAAGCTAGTCAGTAATAATAATAAAAATTTCTTTCACTTTTTTATTTCTTGCAGTAGTTATGTTATATTTTATATGTCACGTATTGCATATTGAATCATGAGAGCCATTGAGTAAAGTCTTAATTTAATTTAAAGATTATTCCAAATTGGACTTAAAATTTTTTCCTTGAATATAAGCTGCATCTTCATATTGTGAACATAAAAGTTGGGTAGTAAATGCAGCTTATATGCAAGTAAATATGGTGTATTAATTATAATGATTAGAATTAGAAAATTAATGAATAGAATTAATAGTTTATTTGATATTTCTCTATACAGTATTGAAGTTTTAATAAAATGTTTCTTAAATGTTAATTTGTTTTGCAGAACTTGCTCTCATTGCCAAAATGTATAGCTAATCCAGATGAGGCAATGGTAAAGGGAATTTTAGAACCTTTGGTATCTGTTGGGCCACCTAAAGCAGATGCTGATAGCCTCTCTGGTAGCTATCATCATAGTTTAGGTGGTAGTTTACATGGAGATGTTGAAGCCATACAGAGTGAACTACAAGGAAGTTTTCACAGTAGTATGCATGGCAGTGGACATAGTAGCCATCTTATAGATGACTTTCGCAGGGATCCAATGGTAAGATGATCTAAGTTTAGTTGGGGGCTTTGGCTTAAAATATCATTAAAACTTTTTGTTGTTCTCTTTCTTATTGTTTTCTGTAAGAAATAAAAATATTTAGGAGGAAATTTTAATCAACAAGGTTTTGTATCAGTTTTATAAACCCTCAAATGTATTTATGATAAAATATTTTTTTAGTATTTTATTCTATTAGTAAAATAAAACTTCAAATAAAGGAATATCTTAGATTGAATGATATTATAGTTCTACCATGGAAATAGTATGATATTCAATTCTGATCATACTTAAGTATTGCTTATAATCTTTCTAAAAATCAGTCACATCACCATGTTGATCTGAAATCTTTTCCCATTTTGCCATAGAAATTACACCTTTTTCTTTTTCTCTAGGGTGCTAGTGCAGGTGAAGATGGCTTAAATCCCAGCACCACTTGCATTATATTGGTTGATGCTCTGTGTGAAGCAGAATATCATCGACCGGACCATGGCCCATCTCTTTGTACATTCCTAGCTACACACTCACAGCATTTTCCACGGTGGTTAAGGCTTGTAGTAACTGCAAGAACACGTCTTGCAGATACTGTTCTAGCTAAGGACCTTCCCTATCACAGAATCAGGTATGTTTCAAAAATTGGTACTGTTCTAATAACCGGGTGAACATCAAGATAGTGTCAATAGCACTGTTGATGGTGAGAAATGGTACTACTATGGAAATGGTACTACAGGCATGTCTCGCTTAGCACATGAGAGGTGTTCCGAGACATCTGTGTGCAATCTGAATTTGCTCTAAAAGAACAGTTTTAACATAGCACTTAACCCAGTTCATTTTTACCCTTCAGAAATTTTACTATTTTTCTTGCAACTTTTATAATGATAGGCCATTTTTTATACTATTTTAAAGTCAAGAAAACGAAGTACCACATTTACTTGTGTAATACCTGCACTTTTTTCCCTACAAGTTCCCATCCCATATTTGTCCCTTCATCTTTCAAGGGTAGGCTATCTGCTAAATACCTACTAACACTGCGTGCCTGGCATGAGATGAGTATTATGTGTTTTATTCATTAGGTGCATTTTAAAGGCAAAATTTTGTGTCTTCAAAATATTGAACAAATTTTTTAATGTAAAACAGGTCACATGCTGTTTTCACCCAAATGAAGACGACGTCTATGAATGAATTAATTCTTGACATGTTAGGAGATCGCACAGGATTTTATTTAACTTTAGTGCTACCTGCTTTTTAGGTACTATGTCATCATCAGAAACTGAAATATTTCTTACTTCGGTTAATGATGATATTCTTTGTTGAAACTGAGCATCACTCTGGTTAAAATAAAATTAAAAAGCAAAGTTTTTGTTGTTTATTTTTCATAACATTGTAAAATGAATAATTGGTTTAACAACAATTATATTTTCTATTCAGTGTGTATATTGCTACTTGAGAGTTTATTATAATGATTTATCATGTAATGTTTGTTTGGTATATCTCTCCTTTAAGTGCATTATTTCAATTAAAACTACATTCTGTATTTTGTCAGTTTGGATGATGTCTCTGCTGATGAGAACCTTCAACGTGATTTGGTGGAGTACATCCATTTCCGTGCATCTCATAGCCCGACCATTCGTTCTAACCTCGCTCTTGCATCGCCCTCTGCTGCGCTGCCACAGCAACTTCCACCGCCTGCAGCTTGTCCATCTGCACCTTCCAACTCAGTTCCTCATGGCGAAGGTGGAACTGGCATCACTCGCTTTGCTCATCATCTAGTTCGGCTCTCAGCTGGCTCTTTCCTCTTCGCCAAGCTCACTCTTGACCTCATCGAGAGAGGACATCTTGTGACCAAGTCATCTAGCTTTAAAGTCCTTCCTCTCACAATTGCTGAGATATTCCTTCTACACTTCAATTTAAGGTTGGTAGAAATTTAATTTTATTCACAAACATATTGTTGTAAAATATATTGTAATGCATTGCTTTTTTTCATAAGAATTAATTTGAAGAAATAGGTTTATATAACCAATGGAATCATTTCAGTTCATGGTGAAGATACAGTTTTTAATAGTTTTAAATTAAGGCAAATAGTATTCCATTTCTATCATTAGGGTTGTAAACCAAGTTATGTTGAGTATGTTCCAAGAGGTTTGGCATGTCGGAAGCTAATTCTGAATTATTAATGGAAATCAAGGATTGTTTTTGTTGTTAATTTCATCTTTGAACAATTCCTCAATGCACTCGATTACATTCCTGAAAGAATTCAGAAGTTCTCTGGTTAAGCCACTACAGGTATCGTGCACAAAGAGCCAACACTTATCACATATGATGTTCTTTTCTGAGTCAGTAGATTTGGAATACTCAAGGCAATTATTCCTATGAAACATCAACATTTGAACACTGGGTTCAGTATGGTTCTAGCATGCCAAAATAAAATAAAAATTTAATTATCAATAAAATTAGAGAGAACACTTAAGCCACATAGTGTTGGAGATTAATAAGAAAAAATGAAATGAAATTAAATCATGTAATTGAAATATCATTGCATATACTATATCTCGTAAACTATCATGCAGAAAATATCAAAATAACTTACATTTTAAAGGAAAAAAAACATTAAGTTATGCTTTATAATGCTTAAATCAAAAAAATGTTTTTTCACTCTATATTGAGAACCAAAACTAAGAGAAAACCAAGATTCCTTGTATATGTCATCAGGAAATTGCATTCCTTCCCCTTTCTTTCATTTTCACTTTCTAACCCCTTGTGAAGTGGGAAAAACCATGCTTCTTTCTGACTTCAGTTGGGTAAAGAAAAGTTTTTCTTTGACACGTGTTGAGAGGAGAGAAGAGAAGTTAGGATTGATTCAATATATACAAGAGCATAGAATTTAATCTATGATGCAGCATATGTACCACACAGAATTTTGTAGATACTTTTTACTGGTACATATGTTGTACCATGTGGTATTTAAGGGTTAAAATTATTTAAACCGAAAATGACATTTTTTTAGTTTCTCTGTTGTTTGTTTCAATTATAATTCATTTAAGAAAAGGCTTTCTTACTTTTCAGTGAAAATATTTTTTGTCTTCAATCCAACTATCCCTTTTTCAGATTTCACACTGTTCGCGCTTTTGAGCGTGTTCTTCCCATCCTCTCTGTGATTTTGGCTTCACTCTGCCCACCCACACTACTTGAGGTGTTCTATGCCATTAATGCACTTCGAGTGGATAAATTCCTTTCTTGGGATGAATTCATAACTCGGTTCAAGGTGAGTTTGTCTAATAGCTTATTTTGTCAACCATCAATGATTAAGGATATTCCAGGAAATGTTAAATGACATACTATTTTTGTGAGAGTTCACTTAAGTCAAATGAGAGAGGGGTCATTTGCCATAAAACCTTTGTTGTCCTTTAAACCTTTCTAATTAGGCATGCCAAATTTGGTATATACCTCCATTATAATTAATGATGATCTCTACTGTGGTGCTTTAGCTCATTGAGGCAAGTTTAATGTTCTGACTTAAGTTTTTATAGCTTTAGCACTGTTTTGATAAAATATAGAATACTAAAATTGTGTTGAATAATATCTCAAGGTTTTTGCAAACAAAATTTTTTCCATGCAGAAAAATGTTGCCCAAAAGAAATAGAGTTTATATTCATTATCCATTCTTTTATAATGTATTATGTAATATGGTAAATGTAAATCGTAGATTTATGTTGCATTATTATCCACCCTCTTATAATAAAAGTTGATCTTATTCTGTGTGTAAGATTTTACAAAATAATGTAAATAACACATGAATGGTTTGTAAATTTCTGTGAATCCTTTACCAGTCATCTGGCTGATGTTCCTTGCAGGATTTAACATGTTGAGTTCTGGCGGCCGCTAGAGCGACCCTTCTTATCCCGATACAATAACTAAGGACCGCTCGAGCGGCCTGCGCTCCCCTCTGCTTCCTTGTTGTGGTAGGGGGCATAGGTACAGTTTTTAACCTGCCCAATCATCACTAGGCATTTGTTGGGCTCCGACCTTCACAGTGGTGTGCCTAGTTTTCAATTCAGACTATTTCTTGCTTTCAGTTAGTTTTTTTTCAAATATTTGAACATCTTCTTTGAACAAGGTAAAATTGAATATTCTTATTGTTCATTTTACATCGTATATATTTTAACTATGTTCTTGATAAAAAATGACATTTTAAAACAAAATATTTTATTGTCTAGAAATATCAAAATAAGTATTCTTTTGAAAATTATTTTATGGTGATATTATATATATATATTACTTTTTTGTAAATATATATGTGAAAGCATCACTTTTAGAAAAAATAGGTAAAATATTTGCATTTAAGTAATATGTAATGCAGGTCGGAGACTAACCAATACCTGAGGGATGCTAAAGCAGTCCTCAATAAAAGTTAATATTATAAACATTTAAGAAAGACAGCAATAAAAACTGATTCATACATAACAATTTTGGGCAGTTTACTTCTGAAATAAGAAAAAAGTTCAGGTATCAGCAAAGGTTGAAAAATATCTTCAGCACTTAACGTGTTAAATCTATGAAAGAGCATGGGTTTGATTTCAGAAGATTTTACTTTGTCCATTTGATTAACATGTGGGATATTTTTTGTTTGCATTTTAAAAATAGTTATAATTGAGATACAAGCTCTCAACTTGAATGTGCTGACACCAAAATAAACAATTTATTTTTACAGTCAAGAAAACTTGAATCAGTTCTGAATGAACCTAAAAATTGATTTAATTCGTCTAAAAATGATAAATTGTTAACAATGTCACAAAAAAATTATAGCATGTGCCATGTTTGTCTTCATGGATGATGTGTGTATTCATGGAACAGGAGAAAGATTTTCCAAAGATAACATTGTTGTTTGAGGTGTATTCATCATGTTCAGGCATGTTACGGAAAGCAGAAAAATCCAAGGGCAGTTGGAAAAACAGGAGGGACACACTCTTAGTTTTTGAGTGAGGCTCCAACTTCCTTGATGTCTGACCTAACAAAGAAGCAGTTAGTTCTAGGTGATGAGTTAGACATAGCTTTTTACAGTATGGTTATCAGCTCTTTGGCAGTACTGTTCTGAAGAGAGTTAAACAGCCACTGATTTAGTTAATGATCTTGTTGTTTATTAACCCCATCAGGAATGTCTCAATGTCCCGATTTTCCATTTTGAAAATATAGCAACTTTAATGTAAGCTCTACTGTCCAAATTATATTGAAAACAATTCCCATTACGGTCCTCTCTTTTAAGAGTGGAGACTTAATTCCATTTATCTTTTAATTTTTGTACTTGCCTTTAGCAATTTTGGTTCACAGCATTTTTCAGGAACACAACCTCCACAAAAGGCAAAGGAAATATGTACTCATTATGGTGGAATACTAAAAATACCCTCTCATAATTACCAAAGACTATTCCCATTATTAAATCAACAGTGCATATAATAACACTCATTTTCACTTCTCGTTATATCCTGTACTACCTATAGTAATATCAAACTTACACTATATAGCTTTGGCTTTGGTGATGCTTAAACCATATATTTGTTACTTTCAACTTGTTTCTTTTAGAAAAATCTACCATTTTCTGTACTATTTCATTCCTAGGCCAAAATCCTTAACCACACTACCATCCTTTCCTTGCTCCATTCCAATCTCCCATGATTACCAAGTTCTTTTTGACCTTTACTTTTCTCATAACTTTCTCAAGTTGATTGTACAACTCATCTAATTCCTCCTTGCTGTGATCACTCGTGGGCATATATACCTATACTTGTACAATCACAAAATTTACTGGTTCTTCCTTGATTACCACTAGCATTAAATGGTTGCTTATTTGCTGCATGACCATGACTCTTTGCCCTGTTTTCTTGTCTAAAACTAATGCTACTCCCTTCTGTCTCTACTTTCCTCCACTATGTATTACTTGAAATTATCACTCCAGAAATCTCCATCCTCTTTCCACCTAACTTCATACAAACGTGACATTTATCTTACCTCTTTTCATTTCTAGCTGTATATTTTCTAATTTGCCTTTCCTAAGCATTGTCCTGATGTTCTGATTTCTTATCCTTATTTCCTAAGTCTTCTTTTTCTTACAAGGAAAGTCTACAACCTTCGGGTCACAGATTTTGATGAAATGCGATCAGTTGATTCTACATTGAAAATAAGGAGATCTGTATCTCAGGTTTTTTGTGAATGGGCCCTTGGGTTCGAGAAATCAGTCTCAAAAATATGCAAAAACATTGTATGCAACTTAATATGCTTCATTGTCAAATTGTTGATATGAAAGGTAATGGCTGAACAGATAGTGTGCCTAGATCCTACGGCATAGGCCTGGGTTGATCCCAAATTTTGTCATTTTTTATTATTATATGTTTCTGCATTCATTATCTCCAAATAAAAATTATAGAGCATATTTTTATCAGAGAATATTACTTTTCAAATAAGGCTTGGATAATTAAAAAAAAAGAAAAAATGTGGGATCGAACCCAGGCCTATGCCGTTTGCATATTTTCAAGGCTGATTTCTTGAACCTAAGGGCCCATTCACAAAAACCCCGAGACACTGGTCTCTTTATTTTCAATGTAGAATCACCTGGTCACGTTTCATCAGAATCCGTGACATGAAGGCCATAGCCTCTCCTTTTTAGTTCCATTGCTACGATCTGTGTAAGGATTTCATTTGGTGAAAACTGAGATCACTGTCAGACCTGGCACCAGCCCTAATGGGCTGTACATGTTGTGAATAAAATTTTTGTTTAACAGTGCCATGTTGCTTGGGATATTAGTTGCTGTTTTTTCCCATTACCTTCCTCACTCACTGGGTACAGATGCCTTTTGTGACCACCTTTTTGAGGTAGATGTGCTGGGTGGACTATTCTTAGCCTGGTACTTAAATATTGATCTTAGTAGCATGGGTGACCCTACCAGGAGCAAATGCTCCAGCTAGCGTAGCTGTCAAGGACTACAAAACAGTCATGCTCTTCTACTTAGTCAAGATTGGTCCAATAGCTGTAAAAAGGCTGGGAAAACCATATGCACACATTGACTGCAAAATTTTTATTGCTGTTAAAGGTATAATATAGTTTGCCAAGGTGATATATAGATGTTGTTTAAATATATAATCATCAAAATGTTTATAAAATATTTCAAAAAATGTTGCATTTATTTACAAATAACAAATTTTTACTTCTTTTAGAGCCTATCTGGGTTTGTGGTGAAGAGATTAGATGACACCTACATGTTCTTCCATCCTGCATTTAGGGAATGGTTGGCACGCAGAGAAGAAGGAGACTCGACTAAGTTCCTATGTGACCCAAGGCAAGTTCTTGTCATTTAGCCTTGCAGTTCCATTTTCCCTTTTATTGAAGATTTATTCTGTTAAGGAGATAGTATCTTCTTTTGTTTTAATCTTGTATGTAATCACTTTCATGACATATTGTCAAGATTTTTTAGGGTGGAATTAAAGTATTTCAGATGCCAGCATTGTGATAAAAAATTTTCTTATGTTGCTGGTGAAATAAATGTATAATTCTTTATGTGGGAGTATTTGTTTGTAGGTGTATTTTATATTTTTAGTCACTATATGCAACATTCTGCTATATTTATGACTAGTATTGAAATATGTCGCAATTTGTGTCTTTAGAATGGGTTCTCCTGAACAATAGATCTACATATTTTTTAGCAAATTACCATTAACCTTTAAATGCAGGATTTAAATGTCCCTACAGCAAATCTCGCTGCCAGACTTTTTTTTGGGCATTAAAATTTTCATTGCTTTCGATCAGATAAAACCTTGTATTTCCTGAACTATAAGAGATAAATTAGTCAAAGAAAAAGTAATATTTAGCAAAATTGTTTGGGTAATAACAGGTATATGTCCTTTATACTAAAAGAAAAGAAAACCCAAATTCCGAGTAAATCTATAATATAAAGTATAAAAAATCATAATAAAACATAACTGACACTACTTTTTCATATATTTTACAACTTTTAAAGTATTGTTCTGCTGTGGTACTCCTCAAAGCCCAAAAATATAGAGCCCTACATTGCATATTTTGCACTTCACCATTGTTCTAGTATATTTTTCCCCTCTTGGAGCATACACGGCAGTGAAGGCAATTTCGTTTTGTGGACCAGTGTTTGTTTTCTTTGTTCTCCAAGTGACACAATTGTGTGCTGCTCGGTCTTCCGCTTTGGGAAGTAACAGTGGGAAGAGCTGATGCCCCTTCTTGGATCAGATTTTGCTCTAGAGCAAGACGAAACTATCAATGCATCATCTGCCTACCAGATGATGTCAGGAGAACATAACTATTGAGGACCATGACGTTGAGGAGGTGGAAGCTTCTTTGTCTACTTCTAACTATGGCGGCTGACCTCGTAGCTAGTCACCATCCTGTCCCCCTTGTCCATGCCACACTCTTCCTTATCTCTGTTTACAGTTGGTGGGAGGATGCAGAGACACAGCGGTTATAATATATTAGATTTCTGTAGGTATGTTTTTGTGTTTGATTAATTATCTTATGGACTATTTATTTCCATCTTAGGATTGGCCATCTAGGCATTGCTCTCCGACTCACCCGCCTTCAAAGCCCCTTAGAAGGGGAAGCACTCCTGGAGTTAGGTCATCACATCCTCAAGGCTCACCCTCACCGTGGCCTTACCCTCCGCTGGCCACTCTGCTCCCGAGATCTGCATGCTGCATGGGTTGCTGGTACAGCTGCAGATGCTTCCCGCTCCATTGCATCCCTTCGAAATGCTCATGCTCCAAATGTCAAGGTAAGAGATGTATGTGTAAGGTAAAAGAAGATATTAGAGGAGAAAGAGAGAAACTTTTTTAATACCTTGTTTACCAGATTTCAATCCCAAAACTACATGCAGTTCCCAGGCATTTTCCGAGGCTGCAGAAATTTTGTGCATGTAAATATTAAATATATTATAACTTCACTTACCTTCAGTTTATTCTTATGAAATTTGCTGTGCTGACTCCTAAAGGCATCTAGTACCTTTTCAGTATGTAGTATTGCTGAAAGCAGCTCCCTCTGTGCAGAGGCACCACACAGAATTTACAAATATACCTAGTTTTTTTTGTTTCTTATGAACTGCACACACTCTGCAGCTTCATGTTGGGTATTTTTCTTCCTTATACTGGTGATTGTCTCCAGTACATGCTTCTTCATGTCACCATTGAGTCTCCATGGTGGATCTTCATGTGGGACATGTTTTGTTGTCAGAGAAGGTCCTACTTCGTCAACGTCCAGTATTCAAAGTTGTTGTTTCGCTGTAATCTAACCTTTTGGCACAGAGAGAAGGAAATTCTTATACTTAGATTCAGGTTCAGGGCATTGTAGATCCTGAATGAGTTGAAAAGCCTACAGTTTATTAGGTACATCACACATTTCTTGGTCCACATTGTCATTTTTCTGAGGACTTTGTAATATGAAAGGTATTGGTCAGCATGGTCAACACCTTTAATAAGCTTATTATAATGGTTAACACATACAGAATGAGCTTAATTGTTCCCTGTTGGGCACAAATGTCATGACAATTGTGTACAATTTAAGTCATTTTGCCATTATTTTTCCTGTTTGCGATTATAGGTTAAACCAGTTGCATGACCTTAGTTTTCTTGTCTCTCATGGAGGATTCTTTCCCTTTGCCACATACCTATGTTGATGTTTCTTCTAGAGTTCAAATTGCTTCCACTCCGTACTTTATTACGCGGAGAAAAACAGCAAAATTCTTCCTACCTTAGCCAAAATCTTTGGAAATAATATCTGTTAATGCACTACCATAACACAAACACTTCTATAAGCATGAAGGTTCAAGTGAAATGTCAGAATTGCCACTTATTGAAACTGTAATATAACTGGACCAGACACCTAGTCTCTGCTCATTTACTACAGCAAATGGCTCATCAACGTATACGTGTGGTGCCAGCTGTCAAGGTGGATTTTTAAAATGTCGCGCAGTCGCACAGTTTACCTGAAGGTGTGCTTCTAAAATTATACTTGTGAATGAGTAATTTTTATTGTTATTACTGTTATTATTATTTTAATTTCTAATTTGGAAGCAATGCTTCCCTTGCTTCCATAGAGAATTCGCCACTGAAAGAAATATAAACCACTCTTATTAAGGAGGATTTTCCGTGAAAGATGCATGTAATATTTTAATAGGTGGATTGATTTTTCAGATAAAAATTATCTTGGGATGGTTGACTTTTTGTTGCTGAGGCAAAATTTAAAGTTCAATATCCTGAATAAAGCAGTGATCACCTTGAAATTGAAGTAGATAACCATTATAAAGATCTGTCAACAATTTAGCCATCACTGGACTAGCTCCTTATTGAACAAGTGAAATAGTCTCATTATGAGTCTAAAATAAACGGATAACAGAATTGTATAAAGTTGTTCTGACTTAACTTGTTTTTAGTGTTTAAGAAAAAGATGTTTATTTCTGTAGAAACAAGCAAGACCAGTTCAGTATTATTGTCTGAGTCACTATCTAAGCTTCCTAGGTTAATTGGATCATTTTATGAAATAAGTGTAGACCCTCCTAGAGTTATTTCTGTAAGATATGTGTCATTAAAGATATCTTTCCCAATTTTGGTATAATCACTCTTATTCTGCATTTTAGACATTCTTACTATTTTATCCTTCATGTATTCAATGCCATAATGCATGATATCCAAAGTATTAAAAAGAGATTAGTGAAAACACAAGGGTGCAAGACATGAACTATGAGGAAAGAAGATGTGAGCAGATTAGTGGCGTTTGAGATGTGGGTATGCTGTTGACTAGAGAAAATTAGTTGGACAGAGAAGAAAATTGATGAGGAAGTTTTGACTGCAGTTAAAGGAAGATAGGAGCTTAATCAGAGTAATAAGAGACAGATAGAAGAAATGGGTGGGTCAAAATTTGAAAGAAAACTGTCTATTGATAGAGGTCATAAGAAGAAGAATGTTAGGAAAGAAACAAAGAGGTAGGAATAGGAAAGGTATATCAGATGAATTAAAAGAAAGAATTGAGTACGAGAACTTGAAGAGAAAGGCTTTGGGTAGCACAGACTTGGTTGAGGACGGCTAAAACCTACCAGAAGGTAGAATTACAATGTATGTATGTATGATATTCAAAGGTGAACCAAATACATAAAGAAATTAGTCAATAAACAAGTTAGGCATTTCTTCAGACCATCAAAATCTCTCTAGCTTTTTCTCCCTCTCACTTTTTTCTTTCTCATGACTTCCTTCAAGGTTTCTCGACTTTTGTTGTTAGCCGGTGCTTCCCCAGATGCTCATGTTGAGAGTCTCCTGGAGGAGACAGGAGAGCCTCTTCTGTGCCTTGCAGCACAAAGGGGTGACACAGAAGTCGTTTCCCTGCTGCTGGAGTTTGGTGCAGATGCAGGGGTGGAGGGTTCAGCAGGTTACACACCCCTATCAATTGCTGCAGCAGCTGGTCATGGGGGTGTGGTGGCAGCATTGCTGGGTGCCCGAGGGCCAGGGGCAGGTGCTGGGAGGATTGATCCAGAGGGTAGGTGTCCACTGGTTCGTGCTGCTGCAGGAGGGCATGCTGCAGTTGTTGCTATGCTGCTCTCCTCTGACTGGGTCCTCGGTGGTGATGGCTTGGATGGCAGAGAGGTGTCCCTAGAGCAGGCCTCTGTACAGGCTCTGGTGGCTGCAGCAATGCATGGTCATACTGAGGTGAGTTATTTCCACCCTCAGTGGATGGCTGTCTGTTGTTTTTTCTGAGGCATTGGATTTTGAGCACCCCATCTTTCTTGCATTAGCTCGTCGAATATATGCTGGACATGTGCAGTGTGGGTCCCGATGTGATCGACCAACTGACTGGGGAGACGGCACTGTCTGCAGCTGTTTCACATGGGAGACACTCTGCAGTGGCAGCACTGCTCATGCGTGGTGCTTGTATTACACTCGCAAACTCTAAGGTGAGCTTATGTTATTGAGTTGGCAGTATGAGAGAAAGTTGGCTAAACCTCTCAATTTGCCATCCCATAAACCATCTACATTTTAAAATTGGCTGATTAAAAAATACAGCACAAAACTATGTCCTTGGGCAGCCATCTTCCACTAAAACTTCCATTTCTAGCACCTGAGACATTCAACTTGTCTCCTTGCTTTTATCTCTGCCAATGCTAACTTAATGTATCCTTCTACTCTATGCTTGAAAGCTTGGATAAGTGAAAAGGGTTATAATTATGTGTGCACTGTAAAAGATAAACCTGATTTATACTTTATTTCCAATTTTATAATTATTTAATCAGTATTTAGGTAATTCTAAAAATCAGCAACTAGGTATTTAAATGGGTACCAGATTTTAGGGACTTCATTTTACTATTTATTAAAAGCTTCATGGGTCTTACTCATTCCTGCATTTGCTAAGACTACAGTATTCTCATGTACTTCTAGAATGGCTACAGAAATGAAATTTGATTTGATAGCAGATCAAGGAATTTAACTGTTGAGAAAATTTTTATATTACAAAAATTTTCATATTTGAAGATGTATAGTACTCCAAATTCTGTCCCTCGTTTTTACAAGAAAAAAAATGACCTGGTGCTTTGATTCATAAATTTTTATCTTAATAAATAGTACACATTGAAATACTGATTCAGGACTTGAGCATATATGAGGTGCTACCCAAAAGTTCTGGGAATTTGTACATAAAAAAATTACTTATACTGTCCTAATTTCCACCTTCCCCTTCAAAGTAGTCCCCTTGGGCTTTCGAAACGAATTTGCAGAACCACTCAAACACGACGTTACAAAAATGCACAGAACTTGAGAACATGTGCACTCAGCTAGCCGCCACATTGCAAACTTATTCACAAAGGATACTGCCAGCACTACCTAGTGGCCATACTACAAGCGGTTCCCATGCGCTATTCAGATTCCCAGAACTTTTGGGTAGCACCTCGTATATATATATATATATATATTACAAATGGCTGCTTCTTATGGAGGATATATATATTATATATGATATAAAACCTAAGGTACTTCTAGATATTCCACAGAGCTGAAATTTGGAGGGAACCTTGGTGTTGGTCCAAAACCATCAGGAAAAATCAAAAATTTCAAAATTTCCCCAAAACGTTCATTTTCAAGTCCCATTAGAAAACCATTTAAATCCATACAAGCCTTTTTATAATTGCATTTTTAAATTACTTTTAATTAAGGTACAAACTCCGGACCTGAATTAAAAGACGGGAAAAAGAACGAAGATTATTTTTCCTGAAAGTAGAACATGAATCCGTGCCGAATTAGTCCAATTACTCGATTTTTACTGCATAAAAACGGGATTCGATACAATTTATAACAATGGCCCAATATTTCTGTCATGATTACGAGACAATACTTTTCTTTGGGAATTTATTTTACGTGTTAATAAAACTGAACAAGAGCTTATTGCCACGAACTGAAAAGTAGCTTAGTGTCATGACGTCACTCTCAGACCGTGACATTTAAAAGCAAAGGGAAAACATATTTTGGTGCGCAGACAATACTAATAGGAATATTGCGCTGAAATTTACAGGGTTTGTAGATGTCATGAGTAGGCCTTTGGATAATATGAAAAATCTTATGTAGGATTCCTCGGTTTGACTCCAGGCACTCCAACATTTGAGTTTTCCTGTGTAAATAGCATTGCGGAATATTTGGCAATTAATTTACGGTAATTCTCATCAAGTAGTAGGAATGAAATTTGGTGTGGTGGTTATAGGGCAGCAATGCCTGCAGTATGCAAGCACCAATTACTAGTATTATAAATAGCTGCTTCTTAAGGAGGATATAGGATATATATATATGTATGATATAAAACCTAAGGTACTTCTAGATATGCCATGGACCTGAAATTTGGCAGTATGATAGATTATTAGGTACAACCAACCAGAAAAATCGAAAATTCCAATTTTTTAAATTTTTAGTGGGGTATTTTTGATCCCAATATTCCATTTTGATACTCCATTAGAAAGACATGGAAATCTGTGCCGAGTTTCATAAATTTGCATTTTAAAATTAGTTATAATTCAGATAGAAGCTTGGGACGAAAACAGTTCTATAGCTAAAAGAATGTTTCTTATTTTTGAAGACTAAATTTAATTCGATGCCAAATTGACGAAGAAATATGTTTTTAATCGGAAAAAAGCAGATGCTTAACAATAAAGAACTTCAGCTACCATATCAACCAGGACAATGCTTTTCAATGGGAATTGGCAATCTGTATTATAATAGCATTGCTTTAATGCTTTTTAATAGGGAAATTCTTATTGTCCCATTGATTTCAACCAAAGACATATACATATGATGATGTCATAATTTTAAATCGCTATATATTTTATTAAATAAAAGAAAGTTACTGCTTTCAAATTATGGGGGTTGATGAACTGTATATAATACTAACTTTAATTTAGTTTTTTTAAAGAGAATCAGTGAATTATATTATAATGCAATTGATTTAAAACTACGGTGTAAACTTATAACAATGTCAAAATCCAGAAACGGGAAATATTAGAGAAAAATCTGCCATAAGTTAACATGGGGAAAAGGATTTCCAATGTGTAGACCAATCTAAAAGGAATACGAAGCTGAAATTTCGCACGATAATAGGATTTTACTCACAACCTATTAGAAAAATTGAAAATTTCAAAATTGTTAAATTTTAGGGATTTTTTTAGCCCATTTGTGCATTAAAGTTTATTAATTATTATTTCAGAAACTATAAATTGGAGCTGCAAGCTTTTGCAAACATTTTGTAGCAAATTCTATATAGAAAAAAAACAAAATTATAAAAATTTTCAACAATGTTGCCGCTAAAAATTCGCAATTGTTTAAACAAATTTTCAAGAATTATTTATTTCCGAATGTGCTACAGAGCTGAAATTTTTCTTAAAGGTAGAATTCGTAAAAAAATTGGGATTATAGAAATTTTGATATTTTAATTTGTTTGGCTGTTTCACTTCTAGATGTGCTATAACTCTTAAATTTGGCACAAAGGTGTACTCCACAATGGAAAAAGTATAATATTCTTAAAATTGAAAATTTTAGGTAATGTTTTACCCCAATATCTTTCTATAAGGAAAGAACAAAAATTGGTGCTGAGGCGAAATATTTTTAATTAAAAAAATATTTGTAATAATGAAATATCTCTCTGAAAAATTAATGTTAATGTAAATAGCGCCATTGTCAGTTAAGTTTAAACTGAGCTACAAATGTATTAAGTCCATGGTTTTCACGTTTGTTTACTTTGAAAACTGTTAATAACGAGCATTATAAATATAATATAATAATAAGGTCCATTTCTATGGTGCTCAAGTTTAAAATGAACTCCGAAACAAAAAAGTAGAGGGAGTTCACGCTTGTTGGCATCGTATACACATGACGAGAAATGCAAGTAATATGCACGAAACACAAGTAATGGTCATAAAAAATGTTGTCGCAAAGTCCAAATTCACAAACCGCAAGCATGCGAAGTTCAAAAAGGTGGTGTATTTCTAATCAGCTGTAATTAATCAATCAATAATTATTTAAAACATGCCTCATTTGAGTTAAGATCACTCCTTCACTGTAAATTATCCATTTATTTTCACTTACAAATGCGGTGTGTATGCAAGACAAGTAGACATACGTAGATCATTGATTATTTGGTGATCGATTATCTGGCTTCCAACATTATCCGGCAGTCCTGTCTGACCCTGCGAAAGTTGTAAGTAATTCAGCGTTCACCGGAAAATCGCATCAAAGGCAGTATCAGTCCAGTGATAGTGCACTGCATGGTGCCAAAATGTTTCAGCACGATCACGAGTAGTAAAGTAGGATCTAGGTTATACGCAACCCAGTTATACATAATATGCACTTGTTTATCTGTATTTTTTTGTTATCCCTGGCAAATCACTATGCAAAATCTTACCTACACTTACTGACTTGTACGTAATTGAATTGTATATAATATTCATAATTCCCTATTACAGTACTGTATTTATGTTTATAAATATGCCATGCTTTATTTATAACATTTTTGTACAGTGAACAAATTAAAAGCACTAACAACATATACCTACACAACACACAAAAACACAATGTTGTAAAAGAATGTTCAAAAATAAGCTCTATAAAAACTTTGATGTGATTATCCAGCGTTTTTGAGATTTTGGCAACCCCTTCCCCCTTAGGGCACCAGATAATCAATGATCTACTGTATTAACATCCATTTTTTTGTCGTACATAATTCATATCCTTTCACTGACTGAATGCTGTGTACTCATGAAAGGAAATAAAACATATTTATGTATATATAGCAGATCTTGTTTACTTCACTTACTACAAAGATTGTTTTTGTTTGACAACAAAAAACCATGCAAGAAAATTTCTAAGCTTATGGTGAATTATGACTTTCTTAGTAGTGGCTATTTCTATGATAAAAATGTATCAGGAAAAAATATTTTATTTAATTGGTGTTACAAATTTTATTTGAAGACTTTTCGTATCACCAATATTTTATGGGATATAATGAAAGTTTTATTTTTATGTTTCTAATAAAGTGGCACCTCTGATTGGGCAATGTGAATCATTTATATAATTTTCTAATTGCTTTTCATGATAAGTCCTTAATACCAAATTTCATGAAAGTTCGTTTGGTAGCAGCTGAAATGAGAATGTGTATTGACAGATCGACAAACAGACTGAAGTTAATAGGTGCTCATGTTAAAAGTGAGTTGCACCTAATACATAGACTGAAAAATAAAGTCATAGGACAGTGCATGTTGCACTCCGACTATGTTACAATTACATAAAGCAGCTCATAAATATGTAGTGTAGCAGTACATATGAGTAAGGAAACAACAAGTGCCCTGAGCAAATGTTTGAGAGGGTGGTATATTCACGGGCTGGGAGGAATTTACAATCCTAACAAGTCTGTCAGGCCAAAAGGACATGCTCCATCCCATTCACTATGCCCACTAACTAGAATGTCATTGCAGGGGCTTCCACCAGTCGTGGCTGCTGTAGCTGGAGGAGGGGGAAGCAGTGCCAACCCTCGTCCGGGGACTGTGTGCTCAATAGTGGAGCTACTACTGCAAGTGGGTGGGGCATCAGCAGATCAGAGGGATTCTTCAGGGAGAACAGCACTGGCACATGCTGCAGCTGAAAGCAATGTCTCCCTCACTCGCTTGCTACTTGAAAAAGGTATTTCTACTCAAGAGCTGATCCAATTCTGTTAACCGCTTCCCTGAAAGGTTTTTTACAATGCATGATCAAAAGGTAAAGGGAAGACATATGTAAATACCCTGAGTGTGTACTACCTGGGAGTATATGGATACATGGTACAATAAAGCATTTTGGGAGTTGAAATCAAAGCAGCTGGGTTATAAAAGTTTGATGTTAAGTAAAAATGTATTTAAAAATATCAAATAAATGATAAATGTGACCACCATTATGCCAGATAAATAAATGTGCTTTCCATAGCATATTTATCAACTCAAACTACTGCATTTCTTGGGGAATTTTTCTATGACATCCCTGATTCTTGCCTTTAGTTCGTTGTGGGTATGGAGATTTGCCATAACTCCCTCTCCTTTCCCACTCCTTCCTACTCTTCTCTGCCTCCCTCTCTTCCTTCGTTCTCTCCCTCTCTTGCTTCTCTCCCTCTCTTCCTTCTCTCCCTCTCTTCCTTCTCTCCCTCTCTTCCTTCTCTCCCTCTCTTCCTTCTCTCCCTCCCTCCCTTCTCTCCCTCCTCTCCTCCTCCCCCCTCTCCCTCCTCTCCTCCTCCCCCCTCTCCCTCCTCTCCTCCTCCCCCTCCTCTCTTCCTTCCCCCTCCTCTCTTCCTCCCCCCTCCTATCTTCCTCCCCCCTCCTATCTTCCTCCCCCCTCCTCTCTTCCTACCCCCTCCTCTGCCTTCCCCCTCCTCTCTGCCTTCCCCCTCCTCTATTCCTCCCCCCTCTTCCTCCCCCCTCCTCTCTTCCTCTCCCCTCCTCTCTTCCTCTCCCCTCCTCTCTTCCTTCCCCCTCTCCTCTCTTCCTCCCCATTCCCTCTTCCTCCCCATTCCCTCTTCCTTCCCCCTCCTCTCTTCCTTTCCCCTCCTCTCTTCATCATTCCCCCTCCTCTTTTCCTTCCCCTTCCTCCCCCTTCCTCTCTTCCTCCCCCTTCCTCTCTTACTCCCCCCCTCCTCTCTTACTCCCTCCTCCTCTATTACTACCCCCTCCTCTCTTTCTTCCACCTCCTCTCTTCCTCCCCCTCCTCTCTCCATTCCTCCTCATCTCTCCCTTCCCCTACAAAATTATTCCCAACTTTACAGCTATAAAGTTGGGAATAATTTTGTAACGAAAAAAAAGTCTGCTATGACCAGGAATCAAACCTGGGTCTTCCACTTGCCGGGTTGATATTCTACCACTGAACTATTGTAGCAGATCAATTTTCTCATTTCTGAATGCGGATGTTTTCTTAGTTGGGATGGAACTAGCCATGCTAGTATCGAACTGCCCCGGAAGACCCGGGTTCGATTCCTGGTCATAGCAGATTTTTTTCTTGTTTCAAAATTATTCCCAATGTCATGGATATTAATTTACTCATGATTCCTATGCTTCTAATCCTATGCCATTCTTAGAATACCCAAAATTTAGAAAATAATGTATTTTAGCCATAAAAACCTTATCTAAAAACTGGGAAAAATTCATTGTTATGCTAGCTGTAAATTATTCAAATATTGTAAAATATCTAAGATAAATATTTCACTACGTTGAAATTGACTTATGAAATGCAGATGGATTGTTCTCAAACATAAGAAATTGAATCGAGTTCTCTTGTCACTAACAGGTGCAAGTGTACATATTGAAGACAGAGAAGGCTTGAGTGCTCTAGGTTGGGCATGTCTCCAAGGACAGACAGCAACGGCAAAGTTGCTGCTAGATGCAGGGGCACAGGTTCAGAGAGCAGATGCTTCTGGCAGAACACCTCTTCACCTGGCCGCAGCTGCACGACCTACACAAATATCTTCATCGACACCTTTGGTGCAGGCAAGCATTCTATTTTCCTAACAATTCTCAGATGATGGATAGGAAGTAAGATAAGCAGGTACTTCCAGTAAGATAAATGATTTCTATCATTGTTTACTTTAAAGTCTTTCCAGGTTCAAAAATATTCAAATATTATCTTATTACTTCTGTATCCATGATTTTATTGTTATTTGAGCAGTTTCCCAAGTAAAATATTATTGTGGGAGGAAAATATTGAGTAAACCCTCATACTTACATTCCTAAGAATACCACAAAGATAGAAACCATAATGATTAAAACTAAGGGTTTATGGCAAAATTGAGGATAGGTTCCCGACTCATAAACATAACTATATTTTGACAATAATAAATGATATAAAGGTTGAATTATCTTTAATGCTGATGAAAATGATGATAAAAAAGACGTTGATGAAGATGATGAATAAAAAGATCAGGAGTACAAAGATGATGATGATGAAGACAACGACATTTGATGTGGCAGTTTTTTTCCTTCTAGAGTTCTCAAACTGTGTGCTGCAGCACACTGGGGTGCCGTAGTAGATATTTAGGGTTGCCACGAAAAACTTTGTTTAGTAAATAAATCAATGATTTGCATATGTTGGTGGGTAATTTGGGCAATAATTTTTCTTCTAATAAATTGAATATGTTTCCAAAGGTTGTAATATAAAAATCTAAAAATATATAAAGCTTGTCACAAAGCTGAGATACCACAAAACCCTCTTTATCTTTAAAAGTGTGCCGCGGCTCAATAAAGTTTGAGAACCACTACTCTAGAGTATCATCTGGTTTATCCAGAGATCATACAGAAGTGAAACAGCTCAGTATCTGAGGCTTGAATCCAGTTTGTGCAGGAACATCATGAAAACAAGCTGTTGAGCCTTTTTTCCTATAAATTTCTCCATAGTGCATCATGGCAGCCTCTCTCTCCATCCTTATGCACCACTTCATAATATCCACCTCAGATTTTTTCCATTGATGATTTTTCCAATTCATACCATTATGGCAGGCCAAGGCAAGAATGCCAAAGGTCAAACGGACATTTATCGAGACTAGGCCCAGGATCTCAGACCCACTTTCACACTCAAGAAGCTCTAAACATATGGAAGAAGGATGCAAGCTCCAACTCCATAATGCACTCCTGTTATTTTTATTCTTTCATTTGAGCACCTGCGTTTTGTGAGTCATCTTATTCAGTTGTTTACAAATCACCAACTAGAGCAGTAGTAGGTTAAGACAAGTGAAATTTTCTTTATAATTATAATTTTTGTAACATTTTTTTGACGTTTATTTTCTCTAGAATAATAATAATATATACAGTAAAACCTTATGCAACATGAATTCCAAGGATGCATTTTCGTTATTGCATTCATTATTGGTGATGTTTTAGTTCCTAATGAGCCACAGAGCAGTAGAATTTGTGTAGATGTCATAAATATTTTATGCATATCTAGGATAAATAATGTTACATGTATTGAGACTGCAATTGCAAGAATGAAAAGTTATGCCTACAATATTTCCTATAAGAACGGAAACCTACCACAGAAAAAATTATAAACTATATATAAAACTACAGATATGTACCTCTGTTATGATGTGACCATCTTCTTTCTTTACCACTAGGATGGTTATTTTGCAACTGAAATACATATTGCTAGTTTTATTAATCAATTTTGGTATTGACTTAGGGATTCTTTCTTACTTTTCCCTCATATTAAAGGAATTTTAAGTGTATTGGCATCTTCAGTATGTCATATTATTTTTATAAGACCTGGGTTACCAGACAAAGTTTGTGTGGATGCCCAGGGCTGAAAGTGTGTTAAAATATATTTGAAGTCCATATTTAAAACTTTAATTCTAAGTAACTTGTTTTGTAATTATGTATTTACTTGTTGAGTGTTTTCAATGTTTGGTTGTTCTGTTTTAATCATTATAGCATCATAATGCTGATAAATGAGGACTACTTTTATTGGTAGCAAGAAATACATCAAAATACTTTTGTTCTTATTTTTTGTACATTGTTCTTCTAATTAAATGCATTATTTTTATGCTAAAATTATTTAAAGTGGTCTTATTCATTCTGAATAATATTGTATTTTAAAGCTGTAATAGCCTTAAGATCTGAATTTATTCTGGGTGTTAATTGAATTCTTTTGACTTGTAAAGCTTTTATTGGAACGAGGAGCTGTGTTGGAAGGTGTGGATGCAATGGGACTACGTCCTCTAGATCGTGCAGTTGGCACACGCAACATTCCAGCAGTGCACTGCTTTCTCAGACGAGGAGCTCGTTTAGGGCCAGCCACTTGGGCAATGGCTGCTGGAAAACCTGATGTAACGTGAGTGTCTATGCATGTGTATGTACCTGCTCAATTGTGCATAACATTATTTTTATTGCAAGGCCTTCTAGGTAAAGTTTTGTTCTATTGAAAAAGGACATCTCTTGTTATTTTATTCTACACTTCTAAGTTTTCTTTCAAATTTAAGCCAGTCTGAAAACCTAACCATCATGTTATCTCTCAGCCTCTCATATACCGTATTTACCTGAATCCAAGATGACCCCAAATCTAAGACAACCCTCCCCTCCCCTTTTAGCAGACTGTCAAACAAAAAAAAGATTTTGACCTAATTTCTCACTGAATGTATTTGGTGTATATTTCGAACACAGGCATTCAATATAGGTATGCTAGTTCATTCATTAATTGAAAATCAAATTAATTAAAAATTTAAAAAAATTAATTAAAAACGATTATAAAAATGTATTTTAAAAAAAATTAATAATTAATTAATTAATATTAATTATTAATTGAAATCCAGATTGTAAGTTTGAAATGAAAAATTTTAGTAGATACAATTATTTTATCTTATGATTCATTTGTTTAAAAAAATAAAAGGTGTAATATACATTGCATAGACTTTCTCATACATATATATGTTTGGTCGACTGTGTATGCTTATAAAAGAAAAACACTTATAAATCAAAGTTAACTGTAGTTTAGTGTATATTTTAATGCCACTGGTCGATATTTAGTAATTTTTTTAGACATATGGCTTAGTTAGTATTATTTGTGACATCAGGTTGTACGATTAGATGGATTTTAGCCATTTTGAGTAAATCGAATTTTGTTTCCAAGTATCCAAGAATAAAGTATCCTTAATTGTTGTGCAATATGGTTCATCTCTTCATAGTGTCTATTATGAATGATGTTATCCACAAATATGAGATATCATTCAATTTAGTTTAACTGTTTAGGCTGTAATGAGATTTTGAGTGGATTGCGACGAAGGAGTGACATAGGGCTTAGGTAAGGTAGCTTAGCATACATTATAATGCCACTGGATGCCATATAGTAAGTTTAAGAGATATATGGCTTACATAGTATTATTTGTGACATCAGGCTCTACAATTGGATTGATTTTAATCAAATTCTCTGGAGCCATTTTTGAGTAAATAAATTTTTCTAAAAATAGCCAAGAATAAACTACCCTTTATTTTCATGCAATATCATTTTTATGAAATAATGGTCTGCAGAAGATGATATATTGCACAAATACAAAATAGAATTTGATTTTATGTGTGTGTTTGGGCCCTAGAACAGCGAACAGACTGACATGGCAAAAACAACTTTTATGGACTCGGGGACATCTGAAACGTGTATTTACATCAAAATCTCCAAGTCAAATTTTTTCACAATTACAATACTTTCTCAATATTCTACATATATGAGAAAATAGAACATCAGTTAAATGCATAGCCATACTTCCTACAGTTCTAAGACAACTTGTCGGGGTCAGTTCATCGCTCGTCAATTCGTCATGGTTAATACATCGCACGAAAAGTTCATCGTGCATCAATACATGGCACGACAAAGTCACATGTGTCAATTCATCACTCCCTGCTGTGCACCAATCATGGTGTCTCGCCTTCCAATTTGTCTTGCGACGAATTTATCGAGCAATGAATTGACACATGATGAGTTTGTCATGCGATGCATTAATGCATGATGAATTTGTCATATTATGAATTGATGTACGATGAATTGACCGGGATGTACATATTTATCATATACCACTTCATACTCGAATTTAAGATGACCCTCGATTTTCGCAAGCTGAAATTTGGAAAAAACTTCGTCTTGGATTCGTGTAAATATGGTAATATTGTATATTTTCTGTTAAGCAGTTTATTCCACTTCTTTTCTCTATTACTTATAATTATATGTACATTATAATAATCTTTTCTTGCCTTTTTGAATTATTTTCTAAAACTAAATTATGGTAATGTTATATTGGTATTATCTCATGGCTGTGTGCAATGTCGATCAGACATTCCCCCTTTTCAAATCTTTCAATTACAGTAGAGCCTTGATAATCCGAGGTAAACAGGACCAGACCCAACTTGGATTATTGAAAACTTGGATTATATGGAATGATTAAGTATAAAGTTGTAAAAATAAAAGTATAGCAATTTATAATAGACATATTTATCATTAAAAAAGATTACAAAACAAAATTTAATCATCCTTGGGAAATAACACAATAATAAAACATATGCATAGTAAATTAATGATGAAAAAACCATTGAGAGTCTTTTGTTTCTTTGCCGTACATCTTTTTTGCTGCGATGTCTTACAATCTTTTTAGAAAGAGAACATCTGCAGGAAATGCCTTAGGTTGCTACTTCATGTAAAGAAGTGCCACGGCCACTTCACTGGGTTATTTTTTTGGATTTTTGACTGATATTTTCTTTTTCATCGGATGTCACATCCATGTCATCTCTCAACATCCTTATGATTGCATCATTTGTTAGTTTGGACTGTTCGTCACTGTCTTACCATTCCTTTACATAATTTTCTGTCACACTTTCAAACTCGGACAGCTGTCTTATCAGGCTTATGAGTTCCTTTCTGTCATTTATGTCATCATTTACCTGAGTTATTTTTGTTCATTTTCTTCATTATCTTTCTCTCCTTTCAAGATTTTACTCCATGATTTTTTAATATCTCAGATTTTATTTGTGACCATGAAGAACCATAATTTAAATAGAGCATTTTTTTATTTACACTGGTAAGACTTGAATTAGTGTTTTTAATGCTCTTGGTTTGTAGATTTGCTTATTAACATGAGGTGTAACTTATGAGTGCACGAGGCTTTAGAACAAGCCAATGCTCTAACCCTTTCCTTGCTTTTTTATATCCAGGTGCCGAATTCTCTTGTTGGGATGTTAAACCTTTGTTTGGGAGCATTTAAAGTTTAGCCCAGTTTCACCACAATTATATAATTGACTAGCGACGACCCGTCAAAAATGATGGGATGATAATAGAAATCTAAAAATAGAAATTCGAGTGTTTGAAAATTTTCTCCTGAAAAACAGGGTGAATGAAAAAATCTTCTTTTTTAATTTCTCAAACTAAAACTTCTTTAATTGTTTTGTATTGTTTATTTTTGGCAAAACCTGTTTGAAGATTTAATGATTAGTGTAACAGCTGTTTTAAAACGACGTTTTTTTGTGAATGTGCGATCCTTGCCTGGAATTAATTTTCCATGATATGGTGTGTTGTGAACATGGTCTCTTAAATTTTCATGATTTCTGCATCGTGTCAATTTTATGCATGTATAAGAAAGCATATAATAATGAGGATCTCGAGTTCAACAATCTGTTTTGTCATCATGGGAACCTTTCACAAAAAATGCAATATTTTCATGAAATTTTTAATTTTTATGCAAAGTTCGAGCGATTTCGAACCGAAAGCAAAAATCGACAATAAGAATCTTTCTTTATTTTCCTTTCAAATGGCACTTATCCGAAGATCGTAGGTCAATTACTTCTAATTTAATTTTGCAAAAGAAAAAAAGCCTGCAGGTCGAAAAATCGATTTCTACGGGTTATGTTATGGGGAATGGACTCGAACTCTGGACTTTTTCTTTTTTCTTTGTCAGAGCATTTTTACTTATGAGCAGACCATTTCCGCCAAATTTCATTGTTGTATGTACATATTTGATCAAGTTATTCGTCTTTTAATATATTTTTACCACTAGTTATGCACGAACGGACGAACGAACCTGGGATTTTATTATATTTTGATTTTCTGTAAGGTTCTCACTTTTTATGAGATTTACGACTTTAGTATAACATTCCTCAACTGCTTCTGTATCAGCAGAAAGTTTCTCTCCACAAATGTTCAGCTGGTATACTCCATACCTTCCATCTGTCTAGCCATCCAACACTGGTAGAAAAATCATCTTCTCCTTCTTGAAATTCATTCCTAAAATAAAGAGCCTTTTCTTGTAGCATTGGATCAGAGATTGGCCATCCCTTCTCTCATTGTTGAGAAAACCAAAGAAACAGTGCTTCACTGGTTTTTTTTTTACTTATCTGCACATGTATCCTAAACTGACTAGCATCTTCTGAAGATTTTCCAACATGCCACTTTTCAATCTTTGCTCTATTTATTTTCCAGTCACCTACTGTAACTTCATTAACACCTAATTTGTACGCAACCATTTTTATTGTTTCAACCTCATCCGGTATTTTTAATGCCTCAATTTTTACTTTTAAGGAAACGGAAATGTGTTTTCTTTTATCACTCATTATAACACACAAGGAAAATTTCACCTTAGGAATAATAAGACAAGGTATTACTATTCATCAGTGACTAATATGCAAAGGGAGAATGATGCAAGGGAAGAATGATGCAAAGGAAGGAGGGGGAACAGCAGTCTGTAACCTGTATGCCACAACAAAGTGTGCTGTAGAAGATTTGGAGTTATACGGAAGAGAAAAATATCACTTTGCTTCATTACTCTCGTGCTATTAACTAAGATAGAACTTGGCAGTGAAAATCGATACTTTATTGTCAAATTTCTTGCATTATTTAAATTATTTAAATATACAACATAATTACTTCTTAGTAAGTAGTGATTAAGTTTGAGATGCACATTACAGAGCATTGGACTAAAATGTGTTGAGTTATGCAAAATCTTTGGCAGAGTCTATTTGAAAGTCTCTTAGCAGTTGCCATTACGGTAGGGATAGCTTGCATGTTTATGTAGTCAAAATAGTAAATCATGGTTTTTTACAAAGAGGGTTGAAATCCTCTCTGAACAGCCCAATATTTGTGTTGAAAAATCGAAATTTGGAGACTAAGACTAGATGACGTGGAATTAAAAATTAAAACCAAAACTTTTTGGGGTTAAAATGATGGAGGATGATTATTCATGCAGCATCAATCTGGTCACATAGATGCCAGACTGGTCTGCTTTAAATTACATTGTTGTACCTGGTGTAACAACCTCCTTTTCTCAACAATAACATCATGTTTGTTATTCGCCATTTATTTTCTTTCATTGGCAGTTTAATTTTGCTGAATAAACTCCTGGAAGATGGCAATGTATTGTACAAGAAGGGTCGCCTGCAGGAAGCATCCCATCGATACCGATATGCCCTCAAGAAGTGTCCAAGTGAGGAGGAGGGTGTTGCATGCACTGGGGTTGAAGCAATTTGGGGAGCAAATGAAGAAGATGACTCTTCACCTGCTAAGCTCCGAGAACTCTTTGATTCTGTTCGTGTTCACTTGATGCTCAATCTATCTCGCTGTACAAGAAAACTTGGGGTTAGTACTCTCTTTTTGTGTATCATTTTATTTTAATGAATGTTCTGTTACAGAGAGCAAAAATGTTTGTGTTATTCTTTCCAGTTCTATTATTAAATCATATCATGATAAACTAGGCATTAAATTGCCTTATGACAATTTTAAGCAACTTAAAAATTGCATTTTTACTAAAACAAACCCACTTCAGAATAAAGTTTTAAAAAAGCTCATCAAGTACAAATAGTAAATGTTTTGCCTTCTCCTATCTAGATTAGCTACAACACATTTTCAAAGTTTTGAATTTTCTGACTTTGAAGTACCTAATGGAAAATATATGGATTAATTTGAAAATCCAATAATTGGAAAATTTATAGGTTGATAAGAGCCGTTTTTATTCAAAAAGAATTTCCCAAATCTCTCTATATTTTTTAAAAGTTTTGAGATGCTACATCAGTAGACGCTTCATAAAAAGAGGGGATGGAGTTTGTTGATGATGGAGGGGTGGGGATAGCTCGCAACCTTAGGGCAGAGGCATGCAACCTTTTTTCGATGGTCAGCTGCATTATTATTTAAAGTCACAGTTATTTCGATGGGCCATGTCCAACTTTAACCCTTAAGAGGTCACATGGTATTTTGAAACATAAGAGTCATTTTGACCATGTCGTAAAACTTTTTACCTGTTTAAAAAAATAATAATAATAATTTGGGATTAGGTATAGTAAATAAGTTGTTGGTCTGTAAATAATTATACAAGCACAGGCAGTCCACAACTTACGGGTGACTCGACTTATGTATTTCCGACTTTACATATAGTTTCATCACTGGAAATGTTTTTTATTTATATAACATAAAATTTGTCCTAACATTACTATACATTATTTATTTAATAAATAGATGCATATTATATTATAAAAATACTATATATTAATAAATAGTTATTTAATTATAATAAAATAATTTATATATAATACTGGCCAATTCATTGCCTTAGAGCGTGCATTCCTATTTTCACTTGTTGTGTTGGTGTTAGTGTGACATACTGCATTTATCATGCTTTTTTTAAATTTGTATTTGAACATATATACCAGCTTTTTATGAAATTATTAATACATAATTTCAAGAACATTTCTAACAATTAAATTTTTTATTAGCGTGGCAATGAGTGCAATGCTTTTATGTGGGAAATATGTATCCCAATCATTTTTGGTGTATCTGAACCTATTACTAAGATTTATCAAAATTTTGAATATGTAATTTTCACAAAATTATAAGTGCATAATATTGTATTTACTCGAAAGGAAGATGAGGTTTTTTCACAAAAATGCCATTCAAAATATTAGGTATTGTCTTAGAATGGAGTATGAGGATTTAAGGTGAGAATACACCACTATTTTAAATGCACCATGAAACACCCAGATGTCAAGTATATGTCCGTTAAAATATTTATTATTGCATAAAGTAATACATCATATTTAATTAATTATTACAATACTTTAAAAATTTAAGGTCAAATTTCTTAAAATTGCTCCCACAGACCAATGATTCCATTCCGGCGGTAGGGAAGTGTTTAGAGCTGGGTAGGTAATCGCATGACATGTTGAAAAAAAATTACTACAGCTGGGCAGTTCCATGCGTAATATGAAACACAAAGTCATGTAGGCACCAATTAAGGTGTCTAGTAATACAATGTAAACAAGACTGATACAATTTGAACGTATCTACTACAATTTAAACATGATGCTTTGCATTTGGTATGCCAATGGCAGACGTAAAGTGGACGTGAGTTTCAGAGTAGAAAATTTACAAGAGCACTTGAATAGTACACGCTTTGCTGAGTTTTAAAGTGAAATAGTGACAAGTTATTATTTATAACTTTCAAATAAGATACCCCAAACAAGTGGAAGATAGCATAGAGAAAAAAGGAACTGCGGTAAGAGGGAATGTATCGAAAGGAATTAGAAGAAGTTACGACAGAAATTTTAAGGTAATGGTGGCGCGCTATGCTGAAGAAACAAATAATTGTGTGGCAGGGAGGAAATATAATGTGACTGAAGCAAATGTGCGAAGCTGGAAGCAAGCAAAAGAGAAACTTGAAGGTGCTAACTCAACACAGAGATCATTTAGTGGACCAAAACGAGGCCGATTTCATGCATTAGAAGAGGAAATTGCAAACTGGCCCAAATTGTTGCACTTGATGTATTAAAAATGTGTTACTATGCCAACATTCATTCCCATCTTGCCTATGGCATACTTTTTGGGGAAAAACTAGTGCTGCTACAAAATTATTCTCAATGCAAAAGAAAGCTGTCCAAACTATGATAAAAGTTTAATATAGAACCCCAGGTAGGCCTATCTTTGTACAACTTAAGATTTTTATCTTACCATGTATATAACATACTAAATTGTGCTGTTTTTGTTAAGAGTAACCCTTTGTTATTCCCAGTCAATGCTACTAACCATCATAACACAAGACCTAGAGAAGATATACATCTTCATGATTACACTCTCACTCTTAGCCAACAAGGATCACACTACTCGACTTCCATAATTTTTAACAAACTCCTCCCCCCAGATATGAAATGTTTACCAATTAATCAATTCAAAAGTAAACTGAAAAACTTATTGGTAGGTAAATCTTATTAATGTATTAGTGAATTTTAAAATGATAAACTAATGTAAAATAGTTACTTTCCCTATTCAGGAAGTTTATAAAGACCTCTAATTAACATTTTATACCACTTTTTATGAATCATTATTTTTATGACTTGCATTATATCTTTGTATGATTTAACTGACTAGCAATAGCGTGTTTTAAATTCTATTGTGCTTATTTTGAGGTCAACCAAGATCTATGTATATGATTTTAAGATTTTATGTGCCCTAGTTATGTACTTTTTATTGTACCTTTGACGAGTCTTATATTTGTGTAGCAAATCTTCAAGACAATAAAACTATCTATACCTTTTGCCTGTTCAGAACACATTGATGCACGCATGATTCAAGTAGTAAAAAAATCAGTGCAATATAAATTATGCAAAATTTCTCATATTCATGTTCATCTAAACTCACTACACTCTTTCCAAACTGGAAGGAACTCATATTGCAACAAAAATGACAGAACCACAGAAAATGTTTTCACCATGTAAATAATATTAATATATTTCATACATGTGAAAATCAATCTGGATAAATAGTTACACCATGCAGAAGCATCCAAGTATTATGTGGATTGGCAAAACCACATAGGAGCTGAGTCATTATTGCTGGATGAAGATTGTTGAGTGGCGCCAGAGAATGGGGTAGAGCTGGGCATAAAACTTGATGAATTATTATATCTCTGGACACTGTTTAATTATTTTTTAAGAAATATGGCCTATGTAGTGTCAACTCTATAACTGAATGAATTTTAATATAAATTGTTAGACTGGTGTATGGCAGGGTGAGACACTTTAAATTTTTCTTTATATTTCAATAATACCAGAATGAATCACAATTCCCTTTGCAAATTACACAAGACGAGACACATTGGATGGTGTATGACAGGGAGTGACTCCCAACCCAACAAGTGTATTCCTCTGCCATACACCAGCCATGGTGTCTCGCCTTCCAATTTGTCTCTTGACAGATTTCTCTAGTGTTACATTGATGCATGATGACTTTGTCATGTGATGATTTGAGGCATGATGAATTGACATTGGATGAATTGACCGCCATGTATTGACAGTATACTACTTTGTACTCGAATTTATGGCCCTTGATTTTTGCAAGCTGAAATTTGGAAAAAATCTTGTCTTGGATTCGGGTAAATATGGTAATTCTTGAACATTGTTTTAAAGAAATGAAGAAATCTAATCATTGAATGGAAACTTAACTGGCATAAAAAAAACTGACTGATTAGGGGATTTTATTTCCTAAAACACCTCCCCTCCCCCTTCTCACCCACTAGATATGCCACTGCCCCATAATAATGGGAGCCCCGGATCCAGTTAGTAACATTGGTGTGTGTGAGAGGTTGTCTGTGAAAAATTGTAAGCAAGGATATCCGAATCTCTCAGTTCAGCCTTGAACAATAGTAGTTAAGAGTTAATTTTTTATATCTGTAACCTAATATCAACCTATAGCTTTTAATGAGTGGTAAATACCGAAAGAAGGATCTCTAGCATATAGAAAATACGCATACATTTTATCCTTGATTGTATATGAAAGCACATGTGTAAGATGTGTTTAATATGTGCATGTAATAGGTATGAGTGTTTTTGTGAACAACTGTGATGTATTTGCTACTTGAGCTGTTTGAACATTAAAAATCATCCTTATTTCTCAGGAGTACTCAGAGGCTGAGGAACTTGCTGAGGGTGTTCTACGGTTGAGACCTGAATCATATGAGGCCCATTATGCAAGAGCCAAGGCAAAGGTCGATCTTGGGTATGTAATTGTCTTACTTTTTTGCTTAAATTTTGATTATCAATGGTGCTCCTTCAATTTAGAATACAATTTTATCATATGATAGAACAACTTTTAATTTTGTTGATTTACTGTTGAAGTCCAAATAATTTTGTGCAGTGTTATCTGCTGCTGAATTTAAAAAAAGAAATGTTTGCAATTAAACATTCTACATGCTTCAAAACAACATTTTTCAAAATACAGGTAACTCTGAATTGCCTGAAAATGACAGCTAACATGACAAAAATCAGTTAGATACAGCTTTATCATGCATTTTAATACTTGAAATGCAACTGTCTCATTTACATTAATCTCTCATAATTTACAAGATACTTAAGATACAAAAACGATACGACTCTTCTTAAATGACACTGGTGCTGCCAACAGGCGATCGAATATAACACAATGGTAACATGACAAGGTAAATGCTTACAACCATATTGGAGTGAAAATATACAAGACAGAAATATACAAAAGATATACTCAATAGAATTGTCCATTTGGAGGGATAATAAGCGATACAAAATAGCACTTGGATGAACAAGGAAATTCTGCCGGCCGGTTTTGGCTGCTCTCTCACTGATTGCTTGTCCTCTGCCATTCTCTCTCTTTAGTCTCTCCAATTCGACTCTCGTGACTGCTCGCTCGCCTTCTCCGCATCCTGTTCTGCAACATTGCCAGCTTGGAACTCCTCTCGTTCAATCTGTTCTTGAGAAGAGGGCGTACCTCTCGCAAAAGTCTATTGGTTAATTATCACGATTGTAGCATTCTCTTCTGGGCTAATGTCTATTGCCTATAAAAGTAGAGACTCTGTACATACGTGCAAAGCAGAGTACTTGCATAGCCGAGTACGAGCGTATGCAGGGGTTAATCGTTTGCGGGAGTTCGTCATTTGCGGGAGTTCGTCGTTTGATAGAGTTCGAACACAAAAACTTCTGGTGAACACAAAAAACTGATGGAGAACTTGATAAACCATTAGAGGGTAAAATGCTGCAAGTACTCTATTTAATTACATAATTTAAAAAATGGATTACAGTAGAAAATTCTGTGATAGGAAAATGATTTTGTATCTCCAAATGCAATTCAATACTTTCTATTACAATGCAGCATATTGCATTAATTTGTTTCTTTGAAAAGAAACACAAATTGTCTTATTTTTTGGGCTATAATATGCCACCCTATTTTTTAGAAGATTTTTCAGGAAGAAGAATATTTTGGTTCACCAAAGCATTTAGGAAGGGCTACATCATACATCATTTATAGCCATGATTAAGTCTGTACCTAGCAGCATTTAAAGAAAATATGGTGTGAAAACAGCTAAACATAACATTTTAGATAAATTTGATTTTTAAAGTAAATAGGATGACCTACAACATAAATAATTGCTTTGAAACTCATATCGCTGAATGTGCCCTGTGTGCACTCGTCAGTCATATTAATTAGGCTGTCAGAGTGTGCTGCACACACCTTACAGATAATACTTACTTAAACTTTAGTGCAAGATGAGATTTTAATTGAATAACATGATTAATACCATAGAACATTAGAATTCCGATAGATTTCATAAAAATTTTATAAATATCTAGGATAAATAATGTTATTGGTATTGAGATTGCAATGTCTACAAGAGTAGAAAGATATGCTATAAACTTCAGGTGATTCAGTATGCAAAAATGCATGGAAACCGAGAAGCAGAATGTCCTTTTGGTACATGCCCCACAGAAAAAATGATCGGTGAATGGAGAAAATGAGGAAAAACTGAAGCTGACAGGATAAAAGAAACATAGTCTTCATAAGGTTGGTCTTAAATGGCCATAACTAGAGGGGGAAGTGATGGATAATAGAACAGAGAAAGTTAGGTATTGCTGTATCAATCAAAATGGTTAAGCATGTGGCAAAAAGAGTTGCAAAAGAAAAAGAACTAGTTGAGCATATGTATCATTATTATACATATATACATTCCATTTATATTTTTACTTTCCAAAAAATGTCATGAGATCACCTCACTGTCTGTATGTGTGCATCTGCCACTAACATCTTCATGAACATCTTCTCTAAAACATTTGTTTTGGCATTTTGAAAGCCATTTTTTCGATTTATTGCTATGGTGATGATTATTGCCAAGCTCGGCTAGAGCATGGCCGAGTGCACATTCCAGCCATATTTCATTTTATAGCTATCAAGGTAATAATCGACCCTTAGGTCGATTCATGCCTATTGGAATAACAGCAAAAAATATGAATACTACGTATTGTTGTCAGCAATCATACCGACTCTGTAAACAAAACGGCGCTTCTTCTTGTGTAATTCTTACAGCATCTTTGATGAGAGAATTTTATTTTTGGTTTTTGTTGATCTTGAATTGGTGTGGTTTGTTCCCTTTTGTTTTTTCATTGGTTTTCTTAACATATCTCTTGGTTGGTTTGTCCTTATTTTTAAAAATCACGTTTCTTCTTGTATTATTCTTACGGCAACTTTGGTATTCTTCTTGTGTAATTCTTATGACATCTTTGGTGAGAGAATTTTATTTTTGTTTCTTTTTTTCTGAATAGAATATTCAATGGTGCAAAATGACCTTAGCCATCAATGCACCTAAAAATTAAAATTACTGCTACTACTAACACGAAAATTTGTTAATTTTGAAGGTGGTATTTATATATTAAAATTGTATTGAAAGGAAAGAAGGGAGATTAGTTCTTTCCAGGACTACTTGTTAGGAATTAAAATCTCATCTTGCACTAAAGTTTAAGTAAGTACTAACATAAGGTGTGTCTATATGTGCGATGTGTGGGGTGCATGTCGACAGCCTAATTAATATGACTACTGAGTGCATGCAGGGCACATTTAGTTATACAAGTCTCAAGGAAATTATTTATGCTTTAGATCATTCTATTTACTTGCATGAATTAAGTTTATCTAAAACGTTGTATTTAACTGTTATCATGCCATAATATTTTCTTTATGTTGCCAGAAAGAGACTTAATCATGGTTATAAATGATATATGATGTAACCTTTCCTAAATGCTTTGATGAACCAAAATACTATTTTTCCTGAAAAATCTGAAAAATTGGGGTTCGTCTTATAGCCGAAAAATACAATATACGTTAAGTGTCAATGTTGAAATGTGTATATAGCTGTAATATCTATATCGCAAAATTGTGTGAAAATCGACGAAGATAATCAAGAATGTCAGTATTATCATAAGTTAGAGCTAGAGTTTGAAGTCATCGATTGACTTGTACATACTTCGTCTTTGATGCTGCATGAAAATACGTGATGTCATTCTCGAATGCGTGATGATATTTAGTGTTTAATACTAGTACAACAATTTAGTTACAATGCTCCATTATTTATCCTTTAGGAATAATTTATAGGCGATTTTTCGGGGATATTTTCTTGGCATGCATTTTGTCAGGACTATATTGACAGAGCTGTTTTGCCATGGGCTATTTTGTCAGGATACCACAAGTCTCAAATCATTTTACAGCTGCTGTTGCCACTATATGTGTGAAGTATATTTATAATGTGTTTAAATATTTCCAATATTAAAATATTTATATTAATGCTCAAATTTGATATTATTTCTTGTATTAAAGTTTTTATGTGTATTTAATATAAAATTTATTTTAAAGAAGCAGTTCTGAATTTAAATTTATTATTAACATTCAGTTTGACCTAACCAGTGCAAACCAGCAGAATGACACCACTGCATGTTTCTATAATCCCAGCATCTTCATTTGAGGAGACAAAAGTTCAATGATTTCTGAAACTGTTATGAGTGACAAATTTATAAAAACAAATACTACATTTATACAGACTAGATTTTATAATTAATATTATGTTACCCAGTACCAAACATGGAAAAAAGCACTATTGATCAGTAGTGGATTAAAGGAGGTGGATGGGGGCAGTGCCTTTCCTCTCAAGTAAAGTGAAAATGTATCAAATAGTCTTAAGGAAAATTTTCTTACTTCTTTTGTTCCCCCTTTTTAAGAGATGTGGATGGGGCACTCTTCGACATTGAAGAGGCATTGAGAGTGGTGCCAACTGCCAACAGAGAAGCAAGGCGTGTGCTGAGGAGGGTGCGAGATGAACTTCGGACTGAAGCATGTCCAAAAGGTTCAAATTCTAGAGAACCTTGTTTGGGAGAAGACGAACATGTTTTGGAGGAATGAGGATATGCGTTCTTTAGGACTGTTGGGAAAAAAGGAGAAATATGAGTTATGGTGCTGACTAGGTGCTGAAGTAAAGTGTTGCTTTAATGTCTGTGAATACTCTGTCAACAATTTTTTTAACATAATATGTTACTGTTTCAAATGAATTTTTGTAATTTTTTATCAATTCCACTTATTTATGAATTTAAGAAAGCAATATTTATAACAGGTTCTCACTGATTGTTAACTTATGTGCCATTAATTAGTAAAGATGCAGAAAATAAGCTTTACAAATTTATATTATAATGAATTTGAAATCTAGTAAAGCAATGATAAAAGTAGTAGATTTTTTATTTGTGAATAACTGCCAAAGGGATATTATTAGTATTCATATTAAACGTTGGATGTCACCTTCTTTCCTATATTGCTTGGAATGTTCTGATTTTATTGGCTTATTCCTTGCATTCCAAAAAAGTTACACCATGATTCTGAAAACCCCAGTTTTTGCTTTCTCCATATGTAGTATAGGGGAAAGTATTGTATTAATGAAAAAAATTTATTTCGAGATTTCAACAAAAATACATGTTTTGAGGTCCCCTGAGCATGTTTTGACCATTTTCTCGATGATGTCTGTGTATGTGATAGGAGTTTTTTTGGTTATATTTATCATTTTTATTAAAGGGACAAGAGTTGATTAGTTTTTGGTTAACATCAGTCAGCCGGAAGTGGGTGTTTACTCTTGTCATATCCATTTTTTTTAATATTTGCTTTAATACTTGATCAACATAAAAAATTACTGTGTTAAAAGTTTTAGATAATTTAATTTTCTACTACCTTTGTTCAAAACATTTTCTCATATAATGCATTTTTTAAGAGATTTTTAAAATTATATTTTTTAGCTGCTACCACCACACCACCTGGAGGAAACTTGTAAACACTTGCTGCTTAGTTACATCCTAATAATGCACCTTTTTATGCTTAATTGTTGGAGCTTTGTAGCTATATCCAATTTCAGAAAGATATGGTATGAGTTTATTTCTGCTCTTTGTAAAGTCTGAATTTTTCTCACAATTTCTTAAAATATTTGTTATCATTTAACCTATTTGTAATTTTTAGAAATATTACAGGTATGAAGAAAGTCATGGTGGCCACATCAGATTTTTTAAGTTTATGTTGGTGATCATTATTCAATCATCTATTGCCATTTTGAAAATTGCACACTCCCTTTTCTTGAAGTAATTTTTTTCTCAGAGAAGTTAAAAAAATATGGTTCTCATTACATACTTGATTATGAGTTTCAATTTTAGTGAACGACATTGTGGCATGAATATATTGTTGTTTACCGGCTCTTGAAAACTATCATGCTGAAAAATTTTTTCAGGAAGTTTGCACCAGTTTTAATCAAATAACTGATGCAAAGCAATGATAACATTACTCTTCTTCCAACAATACGTGGTTAATCCAGAGACAGGTATCAGCAGTGTTTCAACTGTTTGCATGTGAATAAGTACAGACATAATTAAAACAACAAATGGAAGGAAGTACATTACATATGTTGTCAGAAAAACATTCCAATATAAATAAGAATGTAAAAATTAACATGATTAATGAAAGAAAATATTGGAAACATTTCCATTTCAAAGTAACTTTATCTCATCTGGATTGTCATCCCGTACAGTTGAGAATCACAACACTTGCCTGTGAGTACTTCAACTCCATGTGGTATACCTAAATGAAACAGGTGAGCAATGTGAATAATATTACAGTGGAAGAGTGTTCCTTTGTAAAGGTTAGTATCTTAAATTCATTAAAAATATATTGATATTTATCAGCCATCAAAATATTAAATCAATAAAAATTGCAATTATGCAACTAAAGAATAGAATGAATCAAATGTAGAATGTTAACAATCTTGGAAGCAAATCTGGGATGATTTCCCTAGACTTACATTGGACATAACCTAGAATCGCCTGTGTGTGTAAATTTCAGCTTAATACAACATAAAGAAGAGCAATAACAAAGCAGGACAAATAAAATAGATATTAAAAATGCATTAAGTAGACAACTCTCTCTTGGCATTCTTCATAAAGTAACAAAATATAATCTTTCTGGGTAGGTGTTTCAGCCAGAAACACATTTAACGCATTCAGCATGGAGCTGATTTTCCCGATCCCTTCCTGGGAGCGGGAAGTTAGCCTACGTACACCGTCCCTGCGATTATAGATTATCCTGCAACACATAGTTTATGAAGACTTTCAAAGATGTAATCTACTGCAGTCTAGATTTTCTGGGTAAATTGTTAAAATGTTTGTTCAGACAAAAAAACAATTTATTTCATAACTATCTAATTATATTCTTATTACAATTAAAATTTATATTTATGCACATTAAATTATTTACACATTTATAAAAGTATAGTTTACAGTATCTACAAATTTGCAAAATTTTGAACTTACATTTACGATTTCTTAGATTTTTTCCCTTTTACTTTTTGAAAATTTTCTTTTCACTCATTTGGAAGTCAAAGAAGAATATATACTAGCATGTAGTTTAAATATTTAGAGAGCAGAAGAAAATGCAGAGTAAACAAGATGGAAAAGTATACTCCATAAATGGAACACAGAGATTTCAAAGGTGTTCTGTATGGAAAATACACATGAAACAGTATCAAAAGGTTGGACAGTTCTTCAGTTTTTAAAGTCACCAGTTTCATTGATATATGTTATAATGGTGAGCTTTTTATCCCACTCAGGCATGTGGATGTCCAAGCCAATGGTTCTACTTAGGTAGATGATAAACGAAATGAGAAGGAATACATGAAACATGGGATGGATTAAGAAAAGGTGGAACCCTTGGGCAACACAGTCACAAGGGGCCCCCTCCAATAAATTAAAATACATATCAATGCATAGTTACACACCAAAATAACAAGCTCATATATAAATCAGAGTTTTAATAATTAAGCATGGTAAGAAATATGTTTCAATGCCCAGCATAAAATTTGTTATGGTGCCTTGGGGCACCTCATGCCTTTCCCTTATGTTAATCCTCCATTGTGTATAATACATGTCAATGCTAATCTTCAACAATTTGGTTTCATCATATTCAGTTCCTTTTTCGCCTTTTAATTGATAAGGAATCGAGAAAAAAAGTGTCGTTTCCTTCAATCTAGAAAACAATATGTCTGTTGAATTTTTATAGTGATGAATTACAATATATATACTTGAAATTACGCATTTAAATATCCTATATTTCCCATAATTTGTAATAAGTAAATTTTACTAGTATCAATTCTGAGGTTAGTTACATCACTATTCTTTACTTTTTTGTTGACCACAGTGCCCTTTTCCTCCCTAACTATGTGGGTATATACAAGGATTTATGATAAATAGCATTTGGATACGTCATTTTTCGTTATAAGTATTTTCGAAGGTTGGATGCAGATGTCGATGCTACCTTTTCTATCCCAATGTCATTAACGGTTCTATCATAATGTATTATATGACCACACATATTTCCCACCCTAACTATACGGATTTAAACATTTATTTTAAACTGCACTTAGATAAATTATAATTTTCGTTAACGTGGAAATAGATTTCGTTACTTCTTTCTAATCTGGATATCGTATACAGTTCGATTCAATCGCACGTAACTTCACGAACCTTGTGATACGCTTTTTTGCAACACGTTTATTTCGATTTTACGCTCATTATACTTTATGACTCTACCTCTCAATCCGCTCGCTAGATTTGGGCATGCTCTCTTGTAAAACCGACGGAAGACCTTTGCTCCGTCCATTGCAAAGGAAATAAGCTCCAACTAGGAATAGCAACCTTTTTTTAATTTATTTAAAATGGTTCAATAATAAACGAGTTCGATGCTACCGCTTCAGGGTTACATGAAAAGATTTCCAGTTCGGTACATATGAGGAGGAAAACCAATTAATTCTCCAATAGCCATCAATGATAAAATTGTCAAAATATGAAGTTATTTTTTTGCTTTATTTTCAAAAAGGTTTATAATATTTTTTCAGTTTCCTGTTTTCTGAAAGTGAAATGATCTCTTCCTTACGTAATAATTTTCTGGGCATTCTGTAATTTTATGTACTTATACAACTTGAGTATTTACATAACATTAATGTTAAATAAAGTAATAAAATTTCTCCGTAGATTTCTCCATTCAGATGGGTGAATGCAATATGCGATGCCTAAATATTTACCGAATTGACCTTTGAAAACTATTACCCGGTTTATACGTGTTTTTCAGTTATCCGTGTCTGTCCCATTTGACACTGATAATCGAGGATTTACTTTACATACTATGTACCTACGTGGGAATACCATCGTTTTTTACTCAATTCTAGGAACGCATCTACTTTTTACAAGTTTATTTTTATGTAAAAATGTGTTTCGCAATAGGTACGCTCAAAAGATATGGGAACTATTCCTGAGCGTATTGCAAGATATACGTGTACCTTAATGTGTTGTCTGCACTAGCGCCTTTTCCGCACAACTATACGAGTATAAAAGAGGATTTCTGGTACCTATGCCGATACCTTATGAGGATTTTTTCCGAGGACGATCCGGCCCCCTATTTGTGCGTGTTGGAACTAAGGTGACGAGGACAAGCCAATGAGGAAAGAGAACGCGAGAAAATGAGGAGCGCGCTCAAATCAACACTCCGTCCTTCGGAAGGGACGTTAAGCAGTTGGCCCCCCTGGTGTTCTGCAGTAAAAGCAGGCAAATGCCAGCACTGGGTTGCACTACCTCTAAGATAACCATTGTGGTTAGGCACGAGGTGAATCAGCTGGGAACATACATTAATGTGCTACACTTGGCTACATTTCCGTAAGGTTGGAGAACTTTTTAGATTCTTCTTTTTTTTACCTCGATATCGTATACGCAGCGATTATATCGTACATCTCACATACATTTACATAAGTATTCGGATGTGTCAGCTCATTTCGGCGCACAGACTACTGTAGTGTGGTCGTTCGGCAGTGGCGTTAATAGGTAAGGAAATATTTGGGCATTGTTATTTGGAATTAACGTCGGATTTATGTAATCGGTTTGTTCAGAATTATGTTATTTTTAGCGATGAGTAATCAATGCTAGATTGACTTTTGGTTTTTACTTATCGTGAAGTGCGCCTTGGAACTCGACACAAATGTTAATTTATTCATTCGTGTTGTAATCTGTTTCAACATACCACGTGTACTTCAGGCGGACATGGGAAAGTTAAGATATGTGGTTGCGTATCGGGCAGTCCTGGGTCATGATACTAATATATTAGTATCATTCCAGGATTTTTCAAAGTTTTGGAAGCGGCGTAACGTTGGGACGCGAAACGCTGATTAATGGTCCGTCCAAGATATATTAACGAGAAATTTCGGCTAAATTCTTTCCAAGTTAATCAAAATCAATTAATGGAATTTAAAGGTTATTTGATGGTACCGTTTTAATTTTAAATAGGGCCTTAAAAATTCTTGCTTACGTCTACATTATTTTGAGATAAAATTCTGGTGGATCAAAAAACGTATTTTGTATTATTAAGGACCTCGGAGATCAGCTTGAAAAACGCTGGAGTAGTCGAATGGCTCTGTAAGCATGAGGTAGGCATGTAAAAGTGGAATTCGATCACATTGTAGAAGTATAGTCAAATTTGCATCATTTTGTGTTTATAGTAAAGTCTATGACGGACAAATGATAATTTAGTTTGCGTTATAGAGCGCTGTGGTTATCCTGCGATTCCATTCTTGTTTAGAGACTCGTTTTGCCAAATACCGATGCATGGTAGCATACTTGAGCTTTATCAGATTCTGTGATTTTTAAACTTGCAGATTATTACAGAGGTCGCATTTTCTTATCGTGAGAACATTTCATTAATTATAGCAGTGGCGTCCGGTGGTTGTTTCAAGTGGAAGGGCCAAAATATGTTTAAAAACCTAAATTTATAATACAAAAAGTATTTAATTTTTTACTTGCCGAAAAATGTACAGTAGTGAATAAATGAAAAAAGTGTCTTGCTGCTAAAATGAGTGGTAAAGTCCATTCTGCGATCTTTCTTGTTAGAACATAAATCAACAACTTTTCTGTTGAATTACAATTTACAATTTTTTTTTCACACGATAGCATGCCTAAAGCACTTTCTTTCATACTATTCCTAAATAAGTCTTTATTCTTTTCGTCATTGAAAAACACCGTTCTGCTTTTGATGTCAATATTGGTATCGTCACTTTTAAAAGATTTATTGTCTCTTGAAATGTTTCACACAAATCATCACCTAAAATTAGCGACAGAAATGGTACCGCACCAGAAACTGCTTGCTCTCAATTCCTCTTTCGTAAAAAGATCACCCGTCGGTCTTTTTTTTCAAAAAAGGATAGTTTTCAATTATTTCATTGAGATATGTGTCGGAATCTTTTGCTGTAATTATCAAATTCTTCAACCACAAATAGATTCGCAGCCACGGGATGTCCAGTAATTTGAAATCTATCTTTTATTTCTGTGATTATGGTGTCACAAACTTCTGTACCTTCTCTCTTCCTGCAGGCAAAGTTGAACTTCCTCTTAATTTTGTAACTCGACTTCAACCTGTTCGGTAATCACATCAACTTGGTTTCTGACTTTCTGTATGTTATTTTCGAAATGCTGCATCACTTGCTGTACTTGAACTGGATCAGTGATTCGATTTTGAACCTGACTAAAAATTATCTCCACATGAGGTATTATCTGGTGAAAAGTGTTAACCAAAAGACTAAGTTATTTTCTCTCAGCCAAAGTTTATATGCAACTGCTTGTGTTATAGTAGACTGCAACTTTGTCATCACTGTTTTCAATAATTTCCATAACCGTTACGATTTCTTTCCTATATACATAAACAGTGCTGACTCCATGGGAATGGAAGTTCCATCTGGTCTGTGATACCCAGGACAATCTTCTCTGTACAACGCCAACCAACACTTGTTATTTGGGGAAAATTAGAAAAAATGAACAGATTTCAGACAAATGTGCAGAAAACATACAGGTTTGGCAGTTGGATGCTGTGTTAGACATAATGAGATTCAACTGGTGGGCGTAACAGTGAACAAAATTAACAAGTGGATACTTGTCTTTTATCAGTTTCTGAATGCCATTTAAATGTTCATAACAGAAGCACCATCAAAACCTTGTAGTATAAGTTTATTTGGGCTGTCACCAACTAGGGGGTTGAGTTGTTTTAAAATACAATCTGTGATTGCACGAGCATCATGTCCATCAGGATTAACAAAATTCCAGAACCTTTCTACCAGTTTCCACCTACAATGTAATGTTATACAATGATTAACTGAACTTGACATGGCACATCAGTAGCTTCATCAGCTATCAAAGCTACAAATCTGCTTTTTGAATTTCTTTGCAAACTTCTTTGTGGTATAGTTGTAACATGCATTCCAGCAACTCATTCTGTATAGTTTTAGATGTACCTTTTAACTCAGCTGATTGACTAAGGTGAACTTTTAAGTCTTTGTCTAACTTGCAATCGGAACTAAACTGGATTAACTCGTGAAAAATTCCCTTATTTTGTGACTCATCTGATTCATCATGCCCTTTCAATGCTAATTCTAATGCCCCACAAAAACGTATGCAATTTATAATCAAATTTAATACATACCTATTTTTATTACTTGTTCGTTATGTTTAGATATAGCTAGCCGATACTGTGAGTTAAACTGACTTTGAATATTTGTTTTATCCAGCAACGATAAACTCAAAAATTTGTTCATGTGTTGTTTAGATTTTTCGTGAGTCCTCATTTTTTCCCAAATGTGTACCAAGTCCAAAATCTCGTTCCTCTACCAGCTGACATCATTCACGCTCACCAATACTACATAAAATTCCTAGCTTGAAGGCAGTGAAAGACTGGCTGAGCCAAACTGAACATGGCCCCAATGGTAGATATTCCCAAGCGTGGGAGAGGGGAGAAGAGGGGGAGAAAAACATGCAGTATGCATGCATTCCACGTCTTATGACTGAGCCAGCTAGATGGTGGCCCGCCAGACTCCTCCCATAAATTCTCTTACCGACCGGAGTATTATGCTGCTTCATGCCAAATTAAACTTATTAAAGACTCAAAAATGAAATCAATCTGTTTAAAAACAATTATTTATAGTGCTTTTTTCTTTCTGTGAATTTTGGTAGGGCCATGGCCCCATGGCCCTGTGCCAGCGGCTGCCACTGTATTATAGCATGTTCTTGTTAAGGTATGGATATTTCAGGTTTTACGCGATTGTTACCTGATTTTTAATCTCTGATTGCCTTTTTAAAATTTTGGGTGAACTCATAATTATTAGTTTTCTTTAAACACAAATTTTTTTAGATTTGGTCACAGAAATTCAATTATGGCACTTGTAGGCACCTCAGTACTTACCCGAGATTGAACTTTTTTTTAAAACTTCAAAGAATCTGTAACTTATTTACACCTGATTTTAATCCGAATGAAAAGGAAACTAATAAAACCTGATATTTACCCTCCGAATGAACTTTTTTTAAATCAGAAAAATCCATACCCTAGTTATTGTTGATTGAAAACTCATTAAATGACACAATGTATTCAGTTGCTCTTTAGTTATGTAGTCAATAAATGGTAGTTGGATGGTTTTGAAAGAAATATTAAATTTAATATTAGGTATATGCAAAATAGTTCACTTCTTTACTTTAATTTAAATTGAAGAATAACTTGAGTTGCAATAGAATTTCAGTTTCAAGTATTAGTGGAATGGTATAGCATGGGGGAAGCAGGAACATTACATGATTTGAAGAGTCCAGCAGTGCAGTACCCAGTATATATATGCGTCTGGGTGTGGGAGTAAAGAGAAGATTTGGCTGGAAGATATGGGGTGAGGGGATGGTTTAGAAATAATGAAATGGAAAAACAAAGTTTGTCCAAATGTTAAAATCCTTTATTTTAAAGTAAATAAACATAGATTTTCAAATATTTTTACTTTCTTGCTTTTAGTACTGCAAATTTATCAATCATTTCATAATTAATTTCGTTAGCAACCTCGTTTTCAATACAAAGCAGTGCCAATGCACTTAATTCGTCTTGTGAAATACTGCTAGGTTGGTAGTTTTCCACAAGTTTCAAATTAGAAAAGTTTTATTCACCAGTAGAATTAGTAATTCCGGGCCCTAGCATTTGCCTAGCTTGCCTTATGGCAAACATGGGCCTGGCTGTGATGTTAAAAAGGGTTAGAAATACTGATTTAAAGTTCCAACAATGTATTTAACTGGCTAAAAAATTCCCTATTACAGAAACATCATTTGTTGTTCCATTTTTCTCTTTCTTTATCTGGTTAAAATTTGGTCATCATACTATTTTTTAAGTATGTAAGGATAGTAGATAAAACAGTGACATCAAATCAGAAGCAATAGTGTTAATTTTTACCACTTCAAGTGCATTATCCAGGTCTTGTCCAGGCTTCAATTTTAGTGTAAAGCTTTACATATTCTATTTCACTTTATATTCTGAGTTGAAGATATCTATTAATTATACAATTGAAGTTTGCTTTTTTAAATTGGAAAAATATTGAACATACATAATGAGAGAAAAAATATTTATTAAAATTTACTATTAAAATTTTTTTAAACATAAGAGGCCCCTCTCACTCTTTAATACATTTTGAAGACTCATTACATTGAAATAATAATATAAATGCTGGAATTCTTCGTCACTTTGCCACTTACCTCAAGAGTGGAATAATGTGTGAATTAGTTTCTTTGACAAAATTAATTGATTAAATTTGGTGACTTGAAATGTTTAATTAATGGATTCGTTTCTATTTATGCTTACTAATAGTAAAAATTTACTGATGAACAGTCTACTAGAATTAATTTAGAATATTAATGGTCCAAGAGTAGAAAATAAGTTGAAATAAAAAATATTTTCAATGTTGAATTCAAAAGTCAAGTGAAAGAAAAATGAATTGAAATTAGCTATACTTAATGTCAATCTACAAACATAAATTTATCAATATTTTCAACTTGTTTTAATAGTATTACCAGTAATCAACAACAGATAGGAGAATCTAGTGATTGTGGTCATTTAAAGCTTTAATTAATGCCCGAGTGCTATTACTGTCTCCATAAATTACAACTAATTTTATTAGATCAACATAGTACATTCTTGAAAGAAATGTCATCTAAAGAATGAGAAATAATATTCTTTTTCCAATTCTTTTGTAAAATTCAGTCAAAATAAACAGTTTCCTCTGTGTTTCTATATTGAATTCACATTTTTAATTATTTCTTTTTGGTGCTTGCGCTTGATGCAGATCCAGAATGAACCAGGTTGAACAGAGCAAGTGGATGTTCATGCTGTTGGACAGAGCAGATCCATGATTTGATGAGTCCAGCTGTGCAGTACCCAGTATATATGCAACTGGGTGTGGGAGTAAATAGGAGATTTGGCTGGAAGATATGGGGTGAGAGAATGGTTTTTCCTAGTGGTTGCAAATTGTGGTTTGTTCACAATGGCAGACAATACTGACAAATGGGATGAGAATGAGTAATTATTAAGAAGTGTTACATTTGGATTAAATGACCTTTTCTTATTTATGATTGCTCTTAATCATTTAATTCATTATACCTGTTAAAGAAATGTAAATACAGTGCAACCTCAAAAACATTTTGTACCTAGGACTTGTGGACTCGATTATTTTGAATGCATGGGTATTTTAGATTTCATAATAAATGACAATTTTCTATTGGAACTTAAGAAGCGTGTATTTTATCGAATTGATCATTTGAGTAATCAATTTCATTTGGTGTATAAAAGTTACCTTAACATCCTTCTATATATTGAACTTCTGTATTAAACATGAATTTGAATTATCGTTAATAGGACTCTAATATTGTAACAAGTTTCATGGAATTACAGAAGACCCTATAAAAAGTCAAGTAGATTCTTCAAAATTATATTTGGAATTTAAAATTCTTAACAATATTCTACATGCTAAATGTTCACATTAGATTGTTCTTTGAGGTGGCACTGTACATATTCACATTTACAAACATGGACATTTCCATTGTAAATAGTGTCAGGCAAATTATATGATGGGAAAAATACAATTTAATATTATTAGGTTCAGTCATCAAAAGAATGTTGAATAGTATTTTGGATAAGAATATTCCATATTAAAATTTTCTTGGAAAGTTTGTCATGCTTATTAATTTCAAACTTTTTGGTAGATGTATTAAAGTAGTATGAGATAAAATTCCATTTACTATACTTAGCCAAGTTAACTTTGGGATATGCTAAGTTATCAAAATAGATTTGGAGATTAAAGTGAGCAAAATTTCAAGTATTTTAAAATTATTTCATGCAAAGGATGACATTTTTATCATAAACTTTCTTGTGATGATTCATGTATTGAGAAAAAGCTAGTCGATTTTAAATTAATTCTTTTAAATTCCATTTGAATTTGCAAGATATTTTTCATCGGTTTTCCAATTTGAATGAGTAATGATTGAGAGCAATTGTGAATTATGTAAATCCATATGTAACAATTCTTCCCATTTTAATTACTGCCATTTTTTGTTTTATGAACAAACCAGAATTAGTGGCACCTGAGTCTAACTCTCCTTCATCCTATTTTTTCTAGCACTGTACACAGACTCCTCTTTGCTCTCACACCCATGTTTTGAGGGGAGGAAGGGGTGATGGATTTTTTTCTCACCCCATTTTGGAAGGAAGAAGAAAAAACACATGGAATAAATTATTGTTCTTGTATTGTCATGTTTTCTGGACTCCAGGAAAAATGCAAGTCCAGGAAAAATGCAAGTCCAGGAAAAATTCAAGTCCAGGAAAAATTCTAAGTCCAAAGCAAGAAACAAGACATCAAAATGGAAAATAAGTTTCTTTATTGTTCTTTCTGTACAAATAAGCAATGCAATAAAGGAATGTATAATAAACTGAACCTCTCATTTTCAATTTCCTATCAATAAGTCCATGCAATTGTCCCGGCCACTGTTTTAGGTATGTTGGACTTGGGGAGATATTTCTCTGCTTTTTTTTGCTTCAACAATCCTCCAATTCACCCCCCAGATCACTGCTCCAGCTGAATGTCTTGCTGTCATCATTTCTTGACTCCTTTGCTTCCTCTGTTTGCTGCTACATCTCTTCTGGATTCTCTAGTCTCCATTGCTTGGAACTCCATTTCACCTGACAACTACAAATTGTTTTGAAATGAGAAAACTTTCAATATTACAGTATTCCCCCTCATGCTAATGCCTCCTGTGGTCAAGAGAGAATTGGTGCCAATTAATTAAACTTATGAGCAGTGCACTCTGTCAATAGAAGACAACAATGATATCAATATTAACTAAAGAAAACTATGCAATGCAATTACTAGACCCATAAAACAAACAAATGCTGGGTAATCGATTTCTGCATGGAATTCATTTCCTCAATTCTGACAAAATCAAAGAAAAAATCCTTAAAACCATGACTCAGGAAATAATTTTATACAACTTCTAAATTTAACTGCATTATTTAACTCTGTCAATTCCATTATTAATATACTGCAACTTTAGTTAGCAGGTTAAAGAGTTTTTAGCCAAAAATTCCATAACATTATATCGTATAGTATTTTATAAATTATCTTATAATTGCATGACATGAAGTGACAGTAATTTAATTTTGACATCAGCAAGGATTGAGTTAGCATATTCACATGTTCCATGTCTGTTTATTTTAATTTTTAAGACGTCCTATATTTGCCTGTACAAATCAACTGGACTAATTAAATTTATTCTATTCGATAAACCTTGCGTAAATGAAATTTTAGATCAATAACTGAGTGGTCAATGTAAAAAGAGATGCTATACAAAATTACAAATATCCATTTGTTCTTACACGGAATTCAGACATGAGTGATGCTACAATACAAAACCGATGCTGTGCAAATTAAGAAAAAATTTCATAGGTTCGTAGAAAAGTGTCACTAGTACTTTTTTGAACATAGTTTAGTAAGATATATCCTGGTAAATACGATAACCGCATAAAGTTAAATGATTCGACAAATTTATCTACCATGGAAGTAGAAATTGCATTGCATAACTCAGCACAGCTGGCATTATTAGGTCACCATTCACAGAGTACACTGCCCCTCGGATGACTTAAGTCTTTCACAGCCAAATTGTTCATATTAGGTAAATTCAGCAAATCGAATCATTAAAAGTGACCAATAAATTAGCATTACAAATTACTTTTAAAAATTGATATTTGGAGAAATGATAAAATTGATAAGAAAGTATAGTATTTCATAGAACATTTTGATATGATTAAGGAATTTATTATAAAATTTAAGAATCCCTGTCAGAAGAGCTGAGAAAAAGTCAAACTCTCAATGTGTTCACCAAAATTATCGTTCAGCATAAATAAAAATTTGAGAAATATTAGAATGTATTTTTCCAAGTCCCTAAATGTTCAAAATACATGATAGCATACAAAATATGGGAATTATAATTATAATGATAGGAAAAAATTAGTGAAAAGTGTATCACGCAATGGCCATGAAAGACCTAATTCATCCCATTCACATCTCAACCAACAGGAGGCATTAACATCATAAAGACTTAGAATGGCAAAACCTATTAAATTGGAATCAGAATAACTACCCTAGATTTATTGATGATACCAAGAAAAGGTGAATGAGGTTTCCACGATACATAAAGGCAAACAAGCCTCACCCAAACTCTCAATTTATGCTCTCTCTCCTTTAGAATATGTACCAGCCTTGCATTCACATTTAACCCTTTTACTGGCAGACAACTGTATATTCATTTATAAAACATCATAAAATAGTTCGTCCAATTTAACTTTCAAAGATGTCACTTCACAGAATAATGTTTACAGTAACTGGATCATAAAGCACATTTTAGGCTATTTAATATTTTTCGTTAAAAATAAATTTTTTATTTCATGTTTCTCTCCAAAATTAAATATTTCGAGTCAAACCATGTACGTCAACCTTTTGTATCTTGCGTCCCACCTACCATTCTGTCAAAAAACCTTGGTCCCAGCAATCATTTTGTCGAAAAACCTTGGTCCCCCAATGATATAAACGAACCCTATCTTTTTTCAAGAAGTGAATTTTATATCAACTGCATTTTAGAGCCATATTAATCCTTATGGACATTTTTAAAAACCTTAAATACTGGAGTAATTTGTTGAGAAAAATCTATACATTAATTACTGTCAAAACCTCGTGTTCCACCTAGACGATCTTCGCGTCCCACCGGTTGAGAAACACTGTCATAGAGGACTGGCTGATATATTGTTACCAGTTAATTATCGGCCAGCCCCACTAGAGAAAAAATGTTACGTAGACGCAGTAAATGTTGGCTCACCGAGATACCCGGAAAATCACCACAAAGCAGTGGGAGGAGGAGGTAGGGGCCGGCTCTACGTTTTTCATGAGCACAAGTGGGAGGGAAAAATGAGACTTTTCTGACCAATGATAAGTAAAGATCCTTTCAACTCGAAAGTTGATGCTATCCGAAGGCCTCCACACTCTTCACGTAACACTGCCAGCGAGGAGTTCATACTGAGAAGAGGTTTTGGTCATTTCGAACGTGTTTAGCAAAAATTCTTGGAACACAAGTACTACCTGATTTTTCATTCAGAGCATTTTGTTTCATATTTTTAATTTGTGCTCATTGAAAAAGAAAGGTTGCTTTACTTTTAAAAATATAACCAACATGAGAACATCTAACAAACATTTTTTTAATCAGCGGTATTCAACCTAAAGTACGCATATCCCCGGGGATATGAGAGATCTTTCAAAGAGATGCAATAGTAAGGATATCTAATGTAAAAAAATTGCTAAGCAAAATCTAATAATTATCTCACACATAAAATATACGTAAATCACATAATTAGAAAGAAAATATGTATTTGTAGACTCGACACAATAATAACCGAGTTTGTTAACTTTAAAATATACCCGAGGACACGAATATCGACAAATATATTTTAAGGGGTACGCCGACTAAAAAGGTTGACTACCACTACTTTAAACCTCTGGAAATTTCTTAGCATTTTTACGGACATCTAAATATTTTTACGGACACGTCCAATTTTTGTTATTTTTTACTGACTGTCCGTAAATATACGGACGTTTGGCAACCCTGTTACCTACTGTAGCACAAAGTAACACCGTCAGACTCCACCCTCCCCTTTGTATCACGAAATATGTGAGCAGTCTATAAGTCAGCGGTTTCGTAAATACTTAACGAAACTGCTATTTACTCAATAGTGAGTGCAGCAGCCCCGAAAGAGTCGATATGGAGATACCGCTACACAGAAGTGATGTAGGTATCGATTTCGTTCATTCCCCATATTTTTTCTGATGATATCACGTCCATACACCTCGTTCTAATTCTCCCAGTTAAGACGATTGTTATTCATTTGAGTGGAAACAGCCGGGAAGAACTTTTCACATAAGTGATGGCGATAGATTCGGATGAGCGTTTTAAGTACGATAATAATCCAATGACTGCACTTTGCGATGGCGATAGCTTAAAGAGTAATCGGCGAACATTATCAATTCTCTCATTCGGCCATTCTCAACTAGGGATGGTGATTCAGGGGGAGTGGAGAGATTGGAATGCAGCGTTAGAGCGATGCTGTTTTTGCACCGGAACGATCCAGCGACAGCCAATGTTTACGATTTTGCTTTCGTCGAAATTACGTTGTATGGAGATGGATTAAATTTTTGGACCCAGGTTCAGCCTTCGCTCTACGGGAGTTTCGTAGTTACGGAGGTTCGTTATAAGGAGGCTTCTTCTATGCATTTTACATGTTCCGGGGGCGAGACCGAGTTCGTTATACGGAGGTTCTCGTTAAGGGAAGTTCGTAAGATAGAGGTTTTACTGTATTTTCAAAGTGGCCTCGTTTTCATTTCAAAATTTTTCTGTAAATGGGCTTTGACAACAAAGGGCTTGTAACTTATTTATTCAGCATACAAGATATTTTTCAGTTACCTGCTTTATTGGCCGCCAATCAGGGAAATAAGAACAACACTGCATTTCTCAGAAGTTTATTGCTGGGAAATTGGCTATTTATTTATTATTTAAACTAAAACTTTTCAAATAATTTTATTCTAGTGCAAAATTACAGTAGAGCCCCAATTATCCATGGGTTGTTTATATGTATGACCTGGCAATCTGAAGTTAGTTTGAAATTTCCTACTTACATGGAAAATGAAGGGGACAAGTACTTATTTATTAAAGCTCTGTTTATATGTCAGATCAATCAAACAAAAGATATTTCAGCAAATGAGAGAAAGAAAGTTGACAGTATTTTTTGCCAAAAATATGTAGTATAAATTGATTTACCTAACATCTTATTTTAGAGTGATTTTTATAAAAAAGGACCATCTTAAATTCACAGCGATGTGAAATTACACTAAGGACAAATTAATGATTTTGTAACATAATTCATATTTCCATCCTAATAAAAGCTTCTGACTTAATTGATAGCATTTTAATTATTATGCGAATAATCTAACTGGTTAATTATTTAAGTTCCTTTATAAATTAATAAGCAGCAGTAATAAAAAGTATCTGCAGTGATAAAGTGACTATTTTCTGTTGAAACTTTTTGCATAGACTAACGTTAGGTTAAACTACAGTCAGATACAGTTGAAGGATCAGAACATTTTGAAAAACCCTAGCATTACTTATTGAGAGCTTGCTTTACTTCGTGCAAATTTTCTAGCTCATCTCTGATTTTATTTTATGTTGTACATTTTATGATAAGTTTACAGACTCTTAATGAATAATAATGCAATAGTTTACTTCATAGACATGGTCTTCGTTTGGGTGGCATGTGGCCTGTTTTAACATGCATAAGTGTGCAGATTATTAAAAAGGTGTTATATAAAAATTTTGTCTCCAAAAAGGTGGTTTATCAATGTTCAGCAATTATCCATGCCAACCCAAGTCCCAATCAACATGGATTATTGGAGGTTGACTGTATTTCTAAATTGACAATATTTTGCAATAAATACTTGCAATTTAGTGTTTTTTACATAAGTAACAAATATTAGCTTAAAGCCTTGAAATTTGAAAGAGATATGAATCTCTTTGTAAGACTGCAAAATGGCTTCAGGCAATTGCCAACTGGAACTCAAAGCATAAATACTTCATAATACCATTCACCCTAACTCTCAACTTAGGCTCCCTCATTTAGAATATCACTCTATCTTCTGAATATCCATGGATTCAAATTAAAAAATGTCACAGAATCAAGAAACTGAAAATAGTTACTTTGTATGAATCACAGATATGTCCTAGTCCACTCTTTTGGCTACTTGAGTTATATATATGATCTAATGATTCCAAGTGATAAAGTGAGTTACATGATTTATTTAAGCATATACAGTTTACTATTGTTGACTATTCCTGCACTTAATACTATGAAACTGTTATTTACACAACTTTCACAAAAGGCATTTTCCTTTTGATTATTTAACAGTGATATATGAACTCCCAGAGAAGGCATGCCATCTATGCAAATAATTTGTGCATGGTCTATTAAATTCGTAAATATATGATACATATTCAACTAAAAAGTTTGACTTGGAGTGTAGAAACAAAGTCCCAGAAAACTTTAGTATGGAGGATATAAGAGAAGTATGAAATTCATATACTATTTTACACAATTTCAAAGAAAATAATATCCAAGTAAGCTGTACACTTTGTCTGCCAGTAATGTTTGACAGAAATAATGTAGGATTTGCTCAGGGCCGGCTCTAGGGGCGAGCACTTGAGGTGCAGGCTCGGGGTGCCAAAATCAAAAACGTTAACTGTAGTTAATTCTTAAAAAATATAATATGCCAGGTCAAAAGGGAGCAATATATGTAAAAACATCACATCAGTGATGAAATGAGTTGACGGATTTCTATTTTTACTCTTTTCAAGGCAAAAGTTTCATCCCAATTTTCAGCTTGTTTTCGCATTAAAAATTCAAAAATGATATTGTGATTTATAGCTAGAACAATCTTTAGAAAGTAATAAAATTGATCATGAGCAACCTGATGGTACAAATGCGATTGTACCTGGTAGCGTTCCGTAATGAATATTGATCTTTTTAGTTATTGCTACGTATGTATCGTTATGAAAGTGATTTGGTAAAGCAATTTCTTCTGAAGTGGCAATAATAATCTGATTATAATAATTTCAATATAATAATGTGGAAAAATTTAAATAAAGATTATTAAAAATTAAAATTTTGAGACGATTATTGGCAAGGCTTCAGCTTGTTGTAATTTCAGTTTATAGAGCTGGCTAAGTAAGGTGTACCACTCGGGCAGCTTACGTGCCCCACGCAATCCTCATTATGTGTGAAGTGATTGGGTGGGTAAATCTTGATAAAGGAAGTAATATATTGCATGAGACAATGTCCTGGGTAATTCAGCAGATAGCCTTGGTGGGAAAACAGAAGATCGCGATTTGCTCGCTAACTTGGTGAATGGGTACGATTAAATCAGAGCCAACCTGCCTTTGTTGTACCCAAGAACCTCTAGCCCAGGGCTTCCCAATGTGGTGCCTGCGGGGGCCATGGTGCCCATCAAGGTTTGCTTTGGCGCTCACCGAGGTTTGTTCAGATATTCTTAAAACTTTCAGCTCTTGCAACTAATAGTGTTAAGCGGGTCACATAATACTGGAAAGTGCCAATCTAGCATCTAAAAAGACTTTATGACTATGTCATATAGAATTTACGAACAAATTCATACAATGATTCTACTCGCAATTTTTCACCAACCTCTTGGAAGTGGCTCATTGTATCATTTTAGCTTTAATCTTTATCGTAATGTATCTCATTGTAGTGAATGGTGAACAGTTTAAAAAATTAATTAAAAATTAATAAAAACTATATTAGACAATATAATAAATTTCGTAATACCAATGAAAAATGTTGGTGGAGAGGAACGCTAGAACAAATTTGATGCTCAGGATACCAATACACCTTGAGCCGGTCCTGGATTTGCTAACTCACAATTTTGCAAATCATTTGAGTAACATTTGTCAAGGATTCATGAACTATCATCAGAGATAAACCAAGCTGCCTGAAATACTTGTTAAATTTTACTATAATGCAAATTAAGAAACTTCATATTCAATTTTCACAGCATTAGCAATAAATGGAGATGAGACATTTTTATTTAATGAAATTCAAGATTACTTTAACAAGCTGACTTGAAGTAGAAAATAAAGCATAATTTCTGAAAAAATTTCTAAATTAATTTAGAGTAAGATTCAGTGTTACCGTATACACTCGTGTATAGGTCGAGGTTTCTAGACAACATTTTTCATGAAAAACTCAGGGGTCGACTTATACATGAGAAATATTTTCAATAGGTTTAAACCCATGACTTTATTTGCCTTGCGGTTTTTGAAATTTGATGGAATTTATACTTGTACTTTAACTGTATCGATAACTATCAAATATTTAAATACTGATGTATATGAAAAAATAACTTACTATATAATTCGGTGATCCTAAGTTGATCTTTGATGCTTTGCAAATAATTAAGCAATTTTGGTAAACCTAACATTTGGTAATGTGACGGTGGCACGGCAGAAAGCTGGCAGCAAGAAAAATTCGCAATATGTTAACGCTGTAACATGTAAACAAATAAACAACTAATCGGTGATTCGCGGAAAGGCTACGCCCAAGGTGAATAGAATAGAAGGTGGTTTCAGCTGCAAGTAGTGGTGTGAGTGCGTGATGTCACCAAGTTCCTAGGGCTTCTGGGTTCCGTGAGGGATCTTGTGTATTGAAGTAGTAGTTCAGTTCAGTTGAGCATGCGTTTAAAGTGTAATTGCTTTGCGTAATAGATTTGCAGACTTAATTTAAGCAAAAATGTCAGGAAAAAGGTTTTCCGTCACTGTGTGCTCCAATAGTTTAGGCAACAAGTCAATGGCAAGCTAGTCTGTCAACATTTATATGATTGGTGTAAAATAATCTAATCCTGAATGTTGACAAATCTCAATTGGTATGTTTTGCTAACATTAATATAACTCATAATAGCCTTATAATCAAGGTTAACTGTATACCTATTAATCAGGTGAATCATACTAAATTTTTGGGTATCCATTTGGATTCTCATATTTCATGGGAATTTCATTTTTGTAAATTGTCAAGTAACCTTAGTTCTGTTTGTTTTCTCATAAGATGTATGCGATCTACTGCAATGCTTTATGTCCTTACTTTGTATTATGGTGTATTTTATTCACATGTAATTTACAGTATTTTATTTTGTGGTTCTTCCCCTCATTCTATTACTATTTTCAAAGTTCAAAAAAGAGCTGTTTGCTTGATTGCAAATGAACTACATGATGCACCTTTTGTTGTTGAAAATTCTGTTACCATGTGTAAGTGTATATCCTTGCAGTATTAGTATTTATGAAGAGAAATTTATATGATTTTTATAAAATTTGAAGTATACACAGTCATAAATACCAGTAATAACCTCCATATTCCATTTGTTCGTACAAGATCAGCTGCACTTGGTACTAGTCTAATGGGATTACAACTACATATATAATAAAATCCCTAATGATCTAAAAACTGTTAAAACAATTTCAAATTTAAAAAATAAGGTAAAGGATCTAAATCTAAATGATCTAAAAACTGTTAAAACAATTTCAAATTTAAAAAATAAGGTAAAGGAGTTCCTGTTGAACCGAATGTGTTATAGTATAGGTGATTATATATTATATGATGATGTCAATGTTTGGCATATACTTTTTATTCTAAATTTAATATGTTTAATTTTTTGTTTCAATGATTTCTCGTTTGACTTGTCCTATATTTCTGTATATTCAGGAAAAAAACAAAATTTCAGAAAATGTTATACTTAAGGGGTGATATTGACACCAAAGTCCAATTTTAAACACCCATTATAAAAGCATTAAAAACTGTGCACAGCTATATAAAATTGGTTTTTTTAATTATTTAAAATTATGAACAAAGTTGGAACATGCACCATACTGTGCAAAAAGAATGAAGTTTATTTTTCTTGAAGACAGAATTCAAATTCATGCTGAATTTGTGTAAACATTTGATTTTAATTATAAAATTCTTTTCGTTCTTCAACAATGAAAAATATTAAGTGCCATAGCAACGACTCCAATGCCTTTTAATGGGAATTGATTTTCCATACTTCAATAGCATTGATTTAATCCTTAGACTGCATTATAATCCATTTGATTTTAGCCAAAGACGTATACATATGATGACGTGATAATTTTAAATTATTTTTTTTATCTGGATACGTACTAAAAGGCACTGATGATGACACCATAATCATAACACACAAAATATCCTAATTTTTACATAATTTTTAGTGTAGCATATATGCTATTGTCTTAATGATGATTATAGTTATTGCTTAAAAAGGGCGATCTGAGCCTAGAAATTTGAAAATTTGGCTGCGAGCTGATTGCCAGAGAATTTAGAAAATCCGGATATATGCCTTAATTTTCGGGAAAATGAAAACTATTACCTTATTTAAATGGGCTCTGTGTATTACAAATGCTGTCGCGTTGGTTTATTTACGAGTTCAGATCTTGGTGCACGGTGATTTTTTAAGCGCTTGTAGTATGCAAGCACCGACAACTTGTATTAAAAATTTCATTGGTTCGATTGCTAAAGTGAATGAATTCCTAATCGCCGTGCTGTCGTCAACTGTCCTATTAATGAGAATGATGGAAGCTAAATGATAAAATTTTCGTTTCGCAATATTAGACCTTTACAATATTCACTCACTAAAAATTGTCCAGAAATTTACAGTGGAAATCTTCTGAAGAACGCAAGTTTACGTAGGAGTCATATTTTTCTCACAAGAGCAATACAGAATGAAATTCTCATCGCATATGCTTACGAGATGCTAACAAGCCCTAATTAGATACATTTTCATCTACAACAGCGGTAAAAATACCGATTTTAAATGCTACATGGCAATACTCGCGCGCCGTAACTTCATATACAGCCCTTTCCCTCTGCCGAGTAGGGAACCCTGTAACGTCACGCCCCGACCCTCGAATCAGCTGAGACCATGGAGCTATTAATATTAGTAGCGTCTCCATGACTGACTACCTCTTACGCTCTTACTGTCTTACTCTAGGTACCTTGGGCAACGCCTACTTCTAAGCATCACTAGCGCTAGCGACGCCGAGAAAGCGACAAGAAATGGAACTACCTGGATGAAAAACGGAAGACAAACGTAAATTAAGATTTCGATGTTTGTAATCAAAGACTAGTCCCCTAACGGATAATGAAACAACATAGGTAAGGGGAGGCTTGTAATATTATTTATTCATCATCCGAGCCATCCAAACCAAATAACTCGTCCCAGTCTCTTTCAGTAATATTTTCATCGTACGGATCATCGAGATGTTCATCAGTATCACCCTCGCCTATAATTACCTTCGTAAACAATAATTAGCACTTTCGTTCGTTTCTATCTTAAACTTAGTTGCTAAACTGTTCCATGTACGAACCTTGCGCTCTCCGAGGTTTCTTCGTACCTCGTCCAAAAACGTGCGAAACACGGATTTCCTAGGACCACATAGTACATCTTTCCGCCGATTTATCGTCAATTTCGGCGTCACCTATCCGCGGTCCAACATTAGTTTTGTTTCCTGTTCTCCTTTACAATGATAACTTTTGAATGAACGCTGGGACGAAATAAGTCTATCCAGAGTCATTCGATCTATTAAAAAGGCGTATGCAATGATACGGCTTTTGATGTTATGCAGTGACGCTGGAGGACACATCAAAATGCTTCGCTGCTACTTTGACACAACGTAGTTATATCGGACTAAAGGGAACTTAATGTGGAAAATAATGGATCATCACGTATTGAATACAAAAAAAATCGTTCTACTACACCTGAAAATCTGGAGTCGACTTATACACGAGAAATATAAAAAAGCCAAAATTTATGAAAAAGTCGGGGGTCGACCTATACATGAGCTCGACTTATTCACGAATATATAGGGTATATATCTTTAGAACAAATTTTTAATTTTTTTACTACCTACTCATGATCTTCAAATATATATCATTAGTTTGTAACTCGAGTATACTTCATATGCATATATAGATAACCACTAACAGTTTATACACATCTAAGATTCAAAATAAGGGTTCTAATATTTTCTATTCAATATATTATGCTGATAGCCTAAGTCTTAAGTTAACACTGCTAGGTACCTTGGCTGAGTAGGGAGGTATACAATTGCCACGGCGTGATTATATTATTAAGTAGGTATGTACCACTATTCACAATAACTGCAGTAATGTATATCAAAACCAGCATCTTACAGAATCCAATTTTGTGATAAACTTTTCATAAAGAAAAAAATGCAGGATGAAATAAAAGTATAAATGCTGTAATAGACATTGTCTCACAAAACAATTTCATTCAAATCTTCTCAATAAATATCACAAAGATTTAATATCCTATTTTATACCGCACACTTGCATATTCATGATCATCAAATTATATTGCAACTGACTGCTGACAAACATCTTTCCTCAAAAATAAGTCACGTTGCATTTCATAAGGTGAACGTAGTACTAGTTGCATTTACCAATACACCACCCTTTTGAACTTCACACACTTGCAGTTCATGAATTTGGACTTGGTGACAAAATTTTTTTATGACCATTACTTGTGTTTCGCACATATTACTTGCATTTCGTGTCATGCATTGACGATGCCAACAAGTGTAAACTCCCTCTCCTATTTTGTTTCTAAGTTCATTTTAAACTTTAGCATCCTAGAAATGGACCTTATTATTATATTATATTTATAATGCTCGTTATTAACAGTTTTAAAAGTAAACAAATGTGATAACCATCATCTTAATTCTTTTGTAGCTCGGTTTAAACCTCCTATATTTTATTTTGCAAATCGACAGAACTAATAAACAATATATCAATGCCAACTGCGCTATTTTCGATAACAGTCGAAGTTGCTGGCATCTAGTGGCCAAATTAGAAATTATTGGCTAATGGAAAAACATCCTGCTCGTTTAGTTTTTCACAACTTTCAAGAGTAAATTAACCCATTTACTTAGAATGAACAAAAGAAGATCGAAAATCATATCCGAAATTTTGTGGAGGTAAACTGTACAAGTGCGAAAGAAGTGTAACCACTTTGTTATGCTGGGTTTTCATTTGCTATTATGCGTTTTGAGGGTAATTAAAAGTATTTTTTTCCTTTATAATGTTAGGTTTTTCATTTGCAGTTACGTTTTATTTTATTTTCTGTCGAGCTGCATTATTTATAATAAAAAGTGAATTTTTTAGGTTGGTTGGGAACCACTCTCTCGTAATAACATGGCATCTTATGGGAAAATAGGACTTGTACTTAGCGGATTTGCATTTCGTGACAGTTTTCCTGAACCAATTATTCGCGAAGTTCAAAAAGGTGGTTTACTTGCTTAAATGTTAAATGAGAAATCTAACTCCTTAACTGTAACGTTATCTACCAATACTTTGTCTAACTTCTATTTGTGTAGCATAAATGTTTATGCTATTTATTGCACCAGGTGAACAAAACTAAAATTTTCTATTAATTTTGTTAGCTGAAATCCCTGGTTCCTAACATCAACTTCTGGCTGAACATGCAGAAATCTTAGAAAAATATGGTTAAACGTTTTACATTCCAAAAATTATTGCCTTGGCATAGATCAGAAGGATGCATTGGAATGGCACTTGACACCTTGGAATAACAGGAATATCAAATACAGCAATCAACCAGATAAATACTACACGTAAAGTGGAAAGCTCATTCCTTCTAATTTCTAACACAAAGTGATTACACTCACCCCTATTCTTCCTTGATTTTGCAAAAGTGAACACATCCAGGAAGATCCAGGATGTCAGCTCAGTGGTAAACTGCATGTCCAGAAGGCCAGGTAACTATCACTTGGAGCCACGCTTCTGAAACAACAACAGAATCAAATCAGAAATCTTACACCACAGAATGTCATGCTGATATTAAGGCACCTGTTATACTTTTACTTTCCTCATGTGAAATCATTTTTCAGAATTAAATTTCATGTTACTCTTTAATTTGAAGATTTTTAAAGGAAGAAACACAGTAAAATGACCTATGTTTACATTTATCAAAATATCATTCCTAAGTTGCTCAGGTAAACCATAGTAGATATTTGGTTAAAAATACACTTGAATATTTAATGATTACAAATTTTCATATCAACAACACATGATTGATATTTATGAATCTTTCCATTAATAATATATGAAATGTTCTAAGAGTAAGAAAATGTCTCTCTAGCTCAGCAGAACAAAATCTGTGTGATTAAAAATTCAGAGAAAAATCATTGTAACATCCTTACTAGCCAAAACCTATAATACAAATTCAACAAACAGCGACGATTGATTGCATTTAGTCTTGTAAGAATATAACCAAGTAAATACAAATTAAAAATATTTAAATACGGCTGTCGACATACCTGTAACATCAACACCGCTGCTTCCTAAGCACCAACGGCGACAGTTGCGCATTCACGAAAAATATGATTAGTGCCTTCTGCCGACCGTAAGAGGTCGCTAAGGACGGAAACCCAAAATTTTGGAAGGAAAATATCAAATTGCTCTTAAACCAAAGCTGACCTTGTCAACTGCGTCAGTTTCGCGGCTTCCGACGTTAAACGCGGCTTAACTTCGATTTTTTTTTATCAAAACACTGATAAATGAATCATTTGAGGCATAATACAATTGTAATTAAACAATGAATCTGCAAATGCAAAAGGGAAAAATAATCGGAAATAAGTATTGAAATAGGTATTGGCCGCGCTTCTTTGTTCTAGGATGTTGATGCGATTTAAGATTGAAGGAAAAGGTCCACTGAAAACATCAAAACCACGAGGAGGATCACAGCAGGTGTGCCTGAAGTAAAGGTTACGGTAAGGGTGGATAGGATTTCGGGAGTAGAAGGTCAGAGGGTCGTTCGTGAAATCGGTGAGAAAGAAGACGCGTCAGCGATGCCGAGTAAAAAGCAAGCCAGGATACAAATAAGTACGTGAATCATTTATTTGTTTAATGCAGGGATTGGCGACCTTTCTCACAAAAAGACCCACTTTTTCGAATTATGCATAACATGCAACAAATGATAAGTCCCAGTCATTGGCAGATCCACGGAGGATGATGGAGGCGATTCTCCTTCCCCTTACCTTATCGTCGTGTCCCTTTTTGCGATTACCTATCTCTGTAAAACAAACGTTTATTCTGATAATACGTTCATACCTTTTATTTTCTACAATTTTTCTTTAAATTATTTACGAATCCAATTTCGATCGGGGAGCTTTTAGGTGTTTTTACGGGGAGAGTGGTTCTCGGAAGCCGTATGCAAGTCCTTAAAGAGCCTCATGGGGCTCAGGAATACTTTCGATAAGGTAAGCAGTCTGGAGGAGTGGCTTATAAGTGGAACGTGGAGGGAACATTACTGTATCTGGCTAAAATACGCGAGTACATTGAAAGTTTTAAGAATAAAGCGTCTATTTCTGTAATTTTCATTAGCACGCTCTCAGCAAGTATTTTATAAAATACGGAGGCATTGAATAAATCAGTTTTCTGAGAGGACAATCAAGTGAGACTCAGTTATCTCGATCATGATATTTTAAGGTAGCAGATGACACCGAAATGGTAAATGCAGTATGTACTCATGAATAAATTAACATATGATTAAAAAAGCAATGATCATGGTAATTGATCTTTATAGATATTCACACTGGCAAATTGCGTTACTTTGTAAGGGTTACATCGATGAATGTTTATATAGTTAAACGTTTATTTGAAAACGGATGCAATAATAACCTGAAGTTTTTAACATTACACATAAGGAAGGAGGAATATGGAAATTACATAGTATAGCAATGCGTACATTGATCCTTTCTTGGATGCTCGTCCTTTAAAATTAGCCGAAATAATCACCGACAACGATCGATAGTAAAAAATGTTAAATATCTAACTTGCGTATGATTCAGGGCAGCGTTGATTAATTTCAACATGAGCTGTTAAAAGACTGCAAGCGAACCACATCTCCTCTTTCACTTAACCTCCTTCCTTTAACAGTAAAATGATGACCAAGGCCGGATTAATGGGCACGAAGGTCATGTCGCATAATTTTTCGCAGGTCCCCTCATCCACCCCACACAGTCTGGTGTCTCCCTGAGACCCCTGTTATCACGGGGCCCTGGCGCAACTGCGCCACTACGGCCCGGTCAATCCGGAATTGGTCTAACACAAACAATACATCTTTTTCTGTGCTCATTAAAAGAGATGCTTCTAGAGCAGTGGACCTGGGGTGCGAGATGCCCTTTCTGGGGGTGCGAGACATGCCAGATTTTTTTAGAAGGTAAATCACCGGAAACATAAATTAAGATCAGGCACGTAAGTACAACTACTTTGTTTCATCAAAATTATGTATTTATTAACTTGGCCTAGCCTACATAGAAGACGTATTCACACACCTAAATGAACTCAACACACCTATGCAAGGAACTAGGATGAACACGTAACGGCCAAAGAGAAATTGTCTGCTTTTATTCGGAAACTTCCAGTTCGAATAAAGCGTGTTGAGAAAAGAAATTTCACTAACTTTCCTTTGCTTGAAGAAACAGTTGTTTCGGAAAAAGGAGGAATGACCACCGCAACTGAAGTGACAAAACATTTGCAATAGTTGAGTGACTCTTTTCAAGGATGTTTTTCCACTGGAGATCTTAATGTGACAAAGAAATGGATACTGGATCCATTTCTTTTTAACCTGGATTCGAACAACGATAGTGATTTGATGAAAGATGATCTCATTGAATTATGAGATAATGGACGAATCCGAATGGAGTTTGAAACAATGAAGCTTGAGAATATCTGGTGTGCTCAATTAGCACCGTTTCCACAACTGGCGAAGACAGCGCTGTAGATCCTTGTGCCGTTTGCGACCACATACTTGTGCGAAATAGGATTTTCATATCTCTTACACATCAAAACCAAGGCCAGAAACTGCTTAAATGTGAGTGATGACATGCGTGTGGCTATTTCAGAAAAAGTTCCTCGTTTCTTGAACATCATTCAACAAAAGCAACAGCAGAGAGTCACTGAGCCGGTAAACCTAAAAAAAGTGTGTAATTTTTCATGTATTTTTAAGTTTAATCCGAAATTAAAATAAATATATTATTTAAAAAAGTGTGTAATTTTTCAAGTATTCTTAGTTCTACTGCGAAATTAAAACAAATATATAAGTTAACTCTACTCAATATGGCCTAGCTAACCTTTATTAATATTTTAAGCACCTTTTCCGAATGCTGAAAGTAAAACTAAAATAATGCTACAGACCTAAAATTTGGTAGAATGATCGGTCATCAGATAAAACTAAATTTTTTTCCTCTTTAAGGCACATTTTTGATGACGTTCTTTCTTTTCATATCCTCCATGAGAAATAAATCGAAATCATGCATGGGTTTACAATATTATATTTCAAGATTATTTAGATTTGAGATATTAACTATTATAGTGCTTGCCATTTACCGCTTCTTTCACAGTCCCGGGAATCCGGGATTCAAAATTATAAAAAAATAAAAAATAATTGCAATTAGCATTTATTTATTGACCTGAAATTTGCTTACCATATTTATTATAAAAATATAGTTACCAATACACACGGTATGTAAAATAAAATATGAATTGAAACATCTATACCATTAACATATATTTCACATATAAATACAAAATCAAATCGACAACGGTGTTCCAATTCTTATTTCCTATTAGTAATTGATTTATAGTAACTTTTAAGAATGCATAATGTGTTCACACTACGACCGCTCAGTGATGTGCATATTTTGGCTATGAAAAGACAAGCTGCAGTCTTGAGAAAAACCTGAACTTTGATACCCCAAACAGTTTGTCAAAATATGCTCAATTTGGGAGACAATCTGTATACAATGTCAACTCACACCATATAGCGCAGTGGTCTTCAGCCGTTTTTGTTTTTGTCTAAATGATTTTTTAATATGGAAAACACCAATATAGTTTCTAGGTAGTTAGAGCATATGGAAAACGATTCAGATGAATTGTAATTGGGAATATTATAAACGTAAAATCGAGGGCATTTACATATTATCTGGAGGTGAAATTCCTGTAGTAAATTCGAGGAAAGCGCAAATCGCGAAAACTTAAAATCCGTTAAAGTTTATCATTGTTCTTATAGACCAAACACCGGGACTGAAAGAAAAATGCGTATATTCAAGGAAAACGTAAAATCGGAGGATGTAAAATCGAAGTTTCACTGTATATATATATTTGTGAAATAAATTTCTTCCTTATTATTGCATTAGAAGTGAAACTAAGCTACTCGGAAACAAAGAAAGTCTTAGTGGTCCCTTTAGGAACCTCATGGACGATAAATGCTAGAGCAGCGATTCCCAAACTATGGTACACCAGTGTTACGCGAAGATACTGCCATTGGTACGCGAGTTTAGTGTCAGCATTCACCCATGGAACTGCACAACGACTGACCACAGAGAGGGAAGGACTATCGCCCGCACCGTCCGGACGCGTCCGCTGCGCCGCTCATGGCTCACAGTCAACTGCCGACTTATCGTTATCTGTTTGCGTTTTCACGTTGCTATTTTAAACAAAATTATTCTGAACTGAATTAGGCGAGAAACTCGTTTGTTTCAATTAATTCCATTCCTGAAAATATGAGCGTGAGGGGAAATAGCTGAATATCCCACTCTTTCTGACATAGCGTTGAAAATTCTAATCCCGTTCTGCACGACTTATCTATGTGAAACGGGGGTTTCTACTATGTTGGTAATTAAAAACAAAAATCGAACAAGAATGAACCTCGAACCGGACCTTCGCTGGAAGTTAACTAACATTGAACCAAATCTATCTACATATATCCAAGCTCATCCATCACATTGACTGATTTTCTTTGTATTTTAAGCATGATAAATGCGAGAAAATAATTACTTTTTCAGTACTACCTATTTTATCTGCCTACCTTATATTATTTTGAAAATGCCTCTATCGTTATTAAAGAAATTTTTTAAAGTTCATACTTACTATGTGGTACGAAGAAATTTTGCCATGTTTTCGGTGGTACGCGAAAAGAAAAGTTTGGGAACCGCTGTGCTAGAGAGTAAAATTCTCTTCTCTTCGACTTCGTTTCTCTGACGGCTGTCAAAAAGTCTCCGTGACCGCCTTCGGTAATTTGAAATAAACTAAAATTGTTAATTAGTCTTCATTTCCAGGGAACAATCCACTGTTACTATAAACGTCTCATAATAATAATATATATGAAGCAGTATTGACCTCTAACGAACGATGACAACACGTTCGAATTGTAGATTCACTTCGACCTTTCTCAAATATCTTGTTAAGTTAGACTGACGAACAGTGGATAGAATTCGAGATTCGAGGGGATGATGGGATTCGAACTTGCACTCACTCTGGTTAATATCTAATAGAATGTTTTCAGAGTGCGAGGCACTGTGGCGGAGGATAGGGAATGGTAGAGGTCTTTAACTACAAGCGGCGCATTTATTGAAGCTTCCTTCCTCATTCTCCACGATCCTTATCTCGGGCTTCCTGGAGAAGGATTAACAACAGGGAACCATTCCTTTCACAAATGGAAGGAAAACCAAAAGGACAATCGGTAGTGGTCAAGACAGCGTTTCTTTCGCGACCAGGCGGCAAAACTGGCGCAGCGGGGGAAAAGAAAAACCGGGGAAAGGGATTTTAGGCCACTTTCCCTTGCTCAAGACACGCCGCCTGAAACGAATGCCACTAGAACATAACCCTTTACGTCTGTTAACGAAATTTATTTGTTCGTTTTCATTACGTTTTCCGTTACAGCTATTTGAAAAATTTCGTTAACGTTTATCGTTACGTTAATCCAAATTAATTCCGTTCTTCCGCTATTTCGTTACGTTACGCTTAACGTTTTCCAGCACTCTTATAATATCTTGCTTACATATTGCCATTAATGGAAATTGTTTCACCATTTCACTGCACATGCTAGTTTTCTTCTACTTATTTGGTTTAGCATGCTCTGAAGGAAAGTTTTTGTACATAGTTTTTAAAAAATGTTTTTCAAAAATTCTTTTCTGGAAATATTATGTAAATTTTTTCTCGGAAAATAATATTATGAAAATATTTATGGAATCATTTTTAATTTTTTTGTATAAATTATCTGGAAAATTAAAATTTTTTAAGATGAAATGAATTTTTTTTATTTTAAAAAATATTTAAGAATTTAAAAAAAATTAATTAAAGTTCTCAGATAATTTGTAATACAGTAATCCCTCCATATTCGCGGGGGTTACGTTCCTGAAAAACGGCGCGAATATAGAAAACGCGAATATAGAAACCGAGAATATGGATAGAAAATAGAGCTTCTTCTTTTAGCAAATGTTTCTGGTGCTTTTTTAGGATTTACTACGTTTTTATACACACGGCTCAATGGGTAAGAGGAGACCAGAAATCTGAACTCCTAACAAGCAAAGTGCAAAATGCTGGTGTAATGTTTGGGAGGTATTAAAGTAAATCCAGCTGTAACTGCAAGCAAGATTTCTCTTTACTTAGCTTTGCTATAAGCGATTTAACATTATGGCAAAATAATCAAAACCCACATAAGCTGCCTAATAAGAAAATGATCTGTTCCACCTTAAGAGCTCACAAAAACTGTCATAAAAAATTGTTGCATGTTCACCATAAACATTTGTCTCGAGAGAAAAGAGATGATATTAAGGATGATATTTACCTAACACAGTGTAAAGCAAGTAAGCACAATGTGGAATCTTTTAAGGATATCCACACCCATGTACACTATAACTCCTATATTCAATAGTAAATTGCAATTGCTTTCATCAGTTGCCATGTCTGGGTTAGATGGAAGAGGAGACTGTTTAGTCTCAATCTCGCCCTAATAAAGACGTATATCTATCTATCTATGTCTTCCACGAATTACAGTTTACACAATTTACAATGAAAAGAGAAGTTGCTTTACCTTTACAGAGAAAAATCCTTCACTCACTCTCTAGGGTGCTAGAAATACTTTTCTTAAGATGACCACCCCGAAAATGGGCTTCATCACAGAACAGCTGTATCACGGGCACAATGAAGTTTACACAACTGAAAAGGTCCAAGGAGTAATATTGGACATTATTATAACATTGTTACTAGCCAAAACCTTTAATAAAAATTCAACAAATAGCGATGATTGATTGCATTAAGTCTTGTAGGAATGTAACCAAGTAAATACAAACTAAAAACATTTAAATACGGTAGTCGACATACCTAGAACATAAATATGTACTCGCAACAGAAACCGCTGTTTCGTAAGCACCAAAGGTCAGTTACGTCTTGAGGAAGAAAATGATTAGTAGCTTCCGCCGACGATAAGAGGTCGCTAAGGGCAGAGATCCAAATTTTTGGAAGGAAAATATCAAATTGCTCTTAAGCCAAAGTTAGGCTTGTCAACTGCGGTCAGTTTCGCGGTTTCCGACGTTACGCGCGGTTTAACTTCGTTTTTTTATTAAAACACTGATAAACGAATCAGTTGAAACATAACACAATTGTAATTAAATGATGAATTGCCAAATGCAGAAGGGAAAAATAGTCGACAATAGCCGTTAAAATAAGTATTGGTCGCGCTCATTTGTTTTAGGAGGTTGATGGGATTTAAGATTGAGGGAAATGATACACTGAAAACACCAAAACACTAGGAGGATCACAGCAGGCAGCAGGTGCACCTCAAGTAAAGGTTAGGGTAGGGGTGGGTAGGATTTAGGGAGGAGAAGCCTGAGGGTTGTTCGTCCAATCGGTGGGAAGGAAGACGCGTCAGCGATACCGAATAAAGAGCAAGCCAGGAAACAAAGAAATACATACGTGAATCATTTATTTGTCTAATTTAGGGTAACCTTTTTCACAAGAAATGACGAATGTCATTGGCAGATCCGCTGAAGGGATAATGGAGGCGATCGTTCCCACACTTACCTTACCGTCTTTAACTTTTTGCGATTATCTCTGCATAACAAACGTTTCTTCTAATAATACGTACATACCTTTTTATTTTCTACAATCTATTTAAATTATTTACAAAGTCAATTTCGTTCGGGGAGCTTTTAGGTGTTTTAACGGGGAGAGTGGTTCTCGGGAGCCGTACGAAGTCCTTAAAGGAATACTTTCGGTGAGGTAAGCAGTCTGGAGGAGTGGCTTATAAGCAGAGCGTGGACGCGTGGAGGAAATATTTCTGATGTGGCCACCACATGACTTTCTCTATACCTGTAATATTTCTAAAAATTCCAAATAGGTTAAGTGATAAAAAATAACTGAGAGAAAATTTTTAAGACTTTACAAAGGACAGAAATAAACTCAAACCTTCTGATATTAGTTGTAGCCCTGATGCTCCAACAATTAAGAAAATTAAAAGGAGCGTAAAGTGTTTACAATAGTCGGCGGTAGGTAGAGTGGTTGTGGCAGCTAAAACATTTAATTTTAAAAATATCTCTTCAATAATGAATTATATGAGAAAATGTTTCAAACAAAGCTTTATAGAAAACTAAATTACCTACTACTTTTATTGCAGTACATTTTTACATTTATCAAATATTAAAGCAAATATAAAAAAATCTGATGTGGCCACCACATGACTTTCTCCATATCTGTAATATTTCTAAAAAATCCAAATGGGTAGATAATAATAAATATTTTAAGAAACTGCGAGAAAATTTTCGACTTTACAAAGAACAGAAATAAACTCAAACCATAGCCTTCTGATATTGGATATAGCCACAAAGCTCCAACAATTAAGAAAAGAAAAAGGAGCGTAACTAAGACGTAACTAAGCGTCAATTGTTAACAATAGTCGTCGGTAGGTAGCGTGGTGGTGGCAGCTAAAAATATAAGATATCTCTTAAACAATACATTATATGGAAAAATGTTTCAAACAAAGGTTGTAGAAAATTAAATTTCTTACAATTTTTAATCCAATAAATGTTTACATTTATCAAATATTTCAAAATAACGGATAAGTGACAAGAGTAAACACCCACTTCCGATTGACCGATTTTTACCAAAAACTAATCAGTTCATCTGACTTTTATAAAAATGCTAAATATAAAATTTTGCGTTGACCTGATTAATAGTTTTTGAGTTAAGAGCACCCACAAAAAAGCAATCACACACACAGACAATAGAGAAAATGGTCAAAATGTGTTCAGGGGACCTCAAAACGTGTATTTCCATTGAAATGTCGAAGTCGATTTTTTTCGTGAATACATTACTTTCCCCTATACTACCTATATGGTGAAAGTAAAAATGATATTGCACAAAAATAAAGGGTAGTTTATTCTTATTTTTAGAAAATTTTGATTTACTCAAAAATGGCTGCAGAGAATTTGATTAAAATCAATCCAATGGTAAAACCTGATGTCACAAATAATACTGCGTAAGCCATATGTCTCTAGAAATCACTATATGGCGTCCAGTGACACTACAATGTACGCTAAGCTTTTTTTTATAGAAAAGGCGACCACATGGGCCCTTTGAGGGCCCATGCAGTCGCCAATTCAGCTTTTTATTTTGTAAATTTACATTTATATACATACATAAAATCAACAACACCGAGAAGCGGATACCCCCCCTAGGTAATCCCTCAGTCCATGTTCCCTGCCATTTTGTTCCATCGTGTCCAGTTAGTATGTGACCCCTGTAAGACCCTCGTGGTTATTCCCACGAGGGTTCTCCGCTGCAAACCGCATTCCTTAAGGTCCATCGCCGACTGCCCACACCAGACTCCTCGCCAGGACAGGGTACAGGTGGTGAAGCGGATATCCGGATGGTTGGGATATTTAGCCTCAATCCAGGAGCGAACACCGGCGTTTCCCTCGTAATACGATTTCTTACGCCGGTGCTGCTCCAGGAGAGGACGTGCTCCGCTCACCACCTGGACGTCAATTACCCTTATGGATGATCTTCTATTGGCGACGAGGTCTGGTTTCCTGAGTCCCTGCTCCGTGCGGATATGCGGCTCTTTTACGACGTTCCATCCCTTGCTCTCCAAGGCCGAGCTAAGATTTTTCGCCACAGCATCGTGGCGCTTAACCCGGCCGCCGTGCGTCCTCCAACAGCTCTGGATTATATGAGCTGTGGTCTCCCGCAGGCCGCAGCCGGCCCGGCACTCCACCTCTTGCTGCTGGCGGCGTCCTCTAGTTGTTCTCATTCTGGATGGGAGGGCGTTAATGCGGACATGGTGATATTGAACGTAGTCACGACCGGGAATGCCTCGACTTTGGATATCGACCCAGGCCGAAGAAGCTCGGACCTGGGCCGACTCCCGCAATTCCCGGCCGTCCACGCTGGAGTGGAGCTTTTTACTCCACTCCTTTCTCACCACGTCCGCATTCAAAACCCCTCCCTCCGGGACGCCGCTCACGCGCCGGGCCCATCCCGACCACCTCTTGAACCAGGGGGTGGTCGTGACTGCTCGGGAGACCGGGGACGACGACTGGAACAGGTGTTGGCTCCTGTTCCATCGAAGAGCCGGGATGGTCGTCGCAAAAGCTGCTAAACCAAGTCTCCCCTCCCTTATTGGAGCGTGAAAGTACCCAAGTGGCACATCCTTGGGAAGATGTAACCAACGCCGAACGGAGGCTCGAACCAAGGAGTCCAGCTCCTTGAGCCTACCGATCGACGTTCTCCCAAGGCTCAAGCCGTAGTTGAAGCGAGTGAGAATGTGATTCCTTAGAATACACATTCTCTGCTGCGGCTTGAGTGGCGCCATCTTGGTCCTCTCCAATAGGTGTTCCAGGAGAGGCTTGGGGGAAAAATACCCGCGTTCGGCCACATCTATCCCCAGATACTTCCACGATCCTAGGACCCCCACCTGGCGGATGGGGGCACCCTGGATCGCGAAAGTGGGCTGCACCAAGATCTTGACCTTCTTCTCCTTGCCCGATGGTACCAGGGATAGAGCGGCACATTTCTCGGGGTTCACCCCAAGACCCACACGCTCCAACGCTTCTTCAACCCGGCTAAGCTGCAGCGACATCCCGTACTGGGATGAAGACACCAGTACGAGATCATCAGCGTAGGAGAGGACGTTGCACCTAACGTCCCCGATGTCGAATCCTACGCCGGAAGGCAGTCGCTGCAGAACGGTGTCCAGTACCAGGTTAAAGAGCAAAGGGCTGAGAGGAACTCCCTGACGTACCCCCCTGCGCACCCGAATCGGTTCACTCACTGCCCCCCCCCGGCTTGGAGATAGGTGAAACTCTCCTCATAATATCGCCCCAAGTATTCTGTGAATGACGGCGGACAGCCGATCGCCCTCAGGACTCCCAACACGGCCAAGTGACTGACCGTATCGAAAGCCTTTCGGACGTCGAGGGAAACAAGATGGAGTTCCCTGAGCCTTCGTCGGGCTTCCGCCTGGAGTGCCTGGAGAGTGGTCAAGTTCTCCAGGCAACCATCCGACGGACGAAAGGCCCGCTGCCGCTCGTCAAACACTGGGGCTCTTTGAAGCCGGGAGGCCAAGATCTTATGGAGATGACGAAGGAACACACACCCCACACCTATGGGACGATAATCCCCCGGTATGCGCCCTTCGCCTTTCGGAATGAAAACCGTCCGGGTCGCCTTGAGGAAGCCTGGGAGATCCTTATGAAGGAGGACCGAGTTGAGCATCAGAGCCTGGATGTCCGGTGGCACCGCATTCCACGAGGGTGGTGTAACGCCATCTGGGCCAGGAGCCTTAGAGCTCGGTACGGCTGATTCCCGGAGTTCCGGGATAGTAATCGGCCGCATCAGCCGCCGCAAAGCTGGAACTACCACGCCCTGCTCCTGAGGGTAGTCGGTCGATGCCTGATTGAACATGGGTGTCCAAAAGGTAATGAAATCATTCATTAAAGGTGTAATTGGGACCGACTCTCCCTCAAGGACAAGGCGGGCCGCGGCGGCAGAGCTCTTCTTATAAAGCTCCTGTACCCTGGCGTATTCGCGGCGGCGCCTCTTGGACATCTCTCCGCATGGTGCAGGGGGAGGTCTACGCCGTGATTGGCGAGCGGTGAGTGGCTTTCCCGGCAGGACATTCTTCATCCACTCCTCCAACAGCTCCAAGAATGCCTGCCGAGAGATGTCTGGATTGCCTATTCTCTCCAGCAAATCGGGCCTCCAGGAGGGGCCGTGGCCCCTTATCTCCTCTCGGAGACCGCTGAGCACCTCCCGAAAGGCTGGTATATCGGGAGGCGGCTGGGGAGATGGCATTGCCACTGGGGGGGGGAGGCTGCTCCAAAAGTCCGGCCACTAAGTTCTTATGGGCCGGTTGGCGGCGCCTTCCTTTGATGGCCTCCAGGGTTCGGCCGGGGAACTGTTCCAATTAACTAAGCCCTATGACGTCACGCCTACGCCGCGATCCACTCAAAATCTTACTACAGCCTATACGGCTTAACTAAATCAAATGATATATCATATTTGTTGATAATATAATTCATAAAAGACATTATGAAGATATGAACGATATTACGCAAAAATTAAGGATATTTTGAAACAAAAATCAATTTACTCCAAAATGGGTAAAAGGATTTTGATTAACATCCAATCAATCGTACAACCTGATGTCACAACTAAGCCATATGTCCCAAAAAAGTTGCTATATATCGTCCAGTGGCATTGTTTCTGTACAAGACGCTCAGCGCACGCGACGGAGGGGAAGGGGATCACTGAATGGACTCCCCTACTCCAGGTAAGTATGTGGGAAGGGGAACCCCGGGATTCCCTATAGTAGTCTAAAATTCCGCACTTCTCTGTTAGCGCCACTCGCTGTGAGAGGTTGATGATGTCAGTCGCTTTGGTTCTGTTGCTACCCATTATTAACATAATTGGCAGTGAATTGCTAAGCACACAGAGTTACTTTCGGGGCAAAGAGTATAGTGAGACCAAACGTATGTATGTACATGTATGAGAAAGTTTGTGCAATGCATATTGAGCCGTCTATTTTTGGCTGTAATACCAAACTGGTAGTACTGTAGGAGATTTATTTTTGAAGACTCGTAGTTTTTTGAGTATTCATTCTTAAAAATTCTTATATTCGTCATGTCGGATAAAACGGGATGTCGGATAATCGGGGTTCCACTAAAAATAATTAAAAAGATACGAAAATTCAGGTTGCCCCGGATTTTTCCCGATTATGTCCCGGATTTTCTTGTTCAGATTGTGTTATGTCTCGGTTTTGCCTCCTAAGAATCTGGTCACCCTAGGCTAGCGTGCTCTCGATTAACTACAACAGTAGTGTACAACCATTTCGGACTCGGAGGCTACTTAGCTTGTCCAAAACTCACGGGGCCAAGGGGCCGAAATTTATTAAGTTCTTCATTCCGATACCATTAGAAATAAAATTTTCGATACGAATGTGACACTTGCGATTGAACAGTTTGTGACACTTTTTAAAAATCTGGTACGTACGGTACGGTACGTAGCGAGTGTCATACAATTCTTCAAATGCTTTTCGGAAGCGATTCCTGTGTTTGGTTTTTATGGCATTCATCTGCGAAAATGTCGTCTCGCAAAGGTATGAGGATCCATTCTAATGCGTATACATCGTACATCGTAACCATCAGTCCGCTGACATTGTATCTCATCGAATCGACGGACGCAAAGATTGTTTCCAGACACTTTGTCTCACTAAAAAATGTTTTTGAATTTTTTGAGTGAAATGATATTTTGTAAAAACCAACTGAATTTAAAAACTAGTTCCGCGGGCCCCTGAAAAAAGCTTCGTGGGGTACCAGGCGTCCGCGAGCTACCGGTTGGACATCACTGAACTACAGTGTTGCAGTTAAGTATCGCTTCGGCGATGCCTAAACCTATTCCTTACAGCAGCAGTTTCCAAACATTACAAAACCTTGCCCCCATCACATAAGAAAATTATCTTCACGCCCATCTCTATACAGTGTACAATCGCAGCACCACCTACTATAATAATAACAATACCTACTGGACATACAATTGCAATGAATATAACCATACCATTTGAGAATATGATTTTGACGGTTGCGTATTGTAGATCACAATATTAGGATGGTTAAACAGACAGTGAATAGACATAAAATACTTTGCGCCCACTCCCCTCCCCAGACCTACATATCCCCCAAGGGGGTGCACCCTAAAGTTTGGAAACCACTGCCTTACAGTATGTAGCTCTTGCTCACAATGCCGCGCACACTGTAGCACACATTGTTACACTGATGCGTTCCGCGACGAAAATATCACTGGAACTGGAACAGTACATAATCGGTCCATCAGCAGGACTTTAATTTCTTTTGCGTGTCAGTGATTCGCCATCACTGCAATATGCAGTTTCATAGATTCATCGTCACAGCAGATCCGTAAAACATCTTGCTTTTTCCTTTTGTTGCACTTGTGTACTTCACTATTGCATTTTAAGCTGAGTAGATTAATATTTTCTCTAATAAATAAAATAGAATAGAAGATGTAAATCCAGGATAGAGTTAGCAGATTCAGTTGGATAAATGAATTATCTGCAGTGGAAAAATGAACAAATATATTTATTTTCCTTATGCATCCGCACAACGTTTTTAGGTGAAAATAATTTACGATGAAGGTATGTACGTGAACACGAAGATTACATTACTACCACTCAAATCTAGTAATATACGTTTTAAATAATTTACGATTTGTTGATTAATTACAACTGATTATAAAATAAATCGGAAATTTCGATATTTCTTTGACACTTCTTCTGATATATCATTTTGTGGTGTCTAGCAGTGGCGACCGGTGGTTGTTTCAACTGGTAGGGCCAACATGTGTTTTAAAAATCCTAAAATTATAATAAAAAGTATTTAATTTTTTACTTACCGAAAAATGTTCAGCAGTGAGTAGATGAAAAAAGTGTCAATTATTTCACTGATTTTGAGAGAATGTTTTGCTGTGATTATCAAATTCTTCGACCAACAAATAGATTCGTAGCCACTAGGTGTCCAGTAAATTGAAATCTATCTTCTATTTCTATAATTATGGTGTCACAAACTTCTTTACCTTATATCTTCCTACAGGTAGAGCTTAGAGATTTTTGTGCGCCCACATGAAAAATTGGAAGCAATTTTCGAATCACTAAACAAGGTATATATATATATATATATATATATATATCTAAAAATTTATTCAATAAAAGGGGATATTGTACCCCACAATGGGGTACGTCTGGCCACCCTAATCCAAATTCATGGCAAACATGCAGCCACCATCGACGAAGTAATCGTGAAGAAATTGGAGTCCAACAACAATCATATGCAAGAGTATTTAACAGAATTAGATTAGAATACTAGTCTTTGTTTAAATTTTGTTTTATTTGGCATATTCATTAATACTGTATTGTTCTTAAGGTTTCCGACATTGATATTTGATAGTTAATTCGGTAGTATTAAAAATTTGCGATTTTCTTCATAAAAATTGAGTTACTTTTTCGCGCAATACAGAAGAAAGTACTGTATTCGAGAATAAAATTGAATTCGAGATCTCACCGGAAATAGACGTCTTAAGGTCACCTGCAGTGGCGGAAGTATGCCGGGACAGCCGGGACCGTGCCCTAAGGCCCGGACCCTCTGAGGGGTCCGATCTACTATAATTAGTCAATTCAATAACATGGACAAACCTATGATAATGGATTTAATATACGAGGACATAAAATAGTTCGCAAAAACGAGTCATCAGTACAAAGTCTTCAAAATCGATTTTTTCATAAAAACGGATCGTTAAAAGATATTTTGATTATTCGTATGAATATGCTATGCACGTCGCTAAGTAATACCTTTACTTGCTAACATTTGATAACATTTTTAGGCACCTATTAGCTTCCGTCCGTTCGCCTGTCCGTCCGTCCGTCCACATATTCGATCTCGGCTTCTACAGAACCGATTTTCATGAACTTTTATATTAAGGACATAGACAATAAGATAATTGCATAAATGAACCATGAAAGCCAATCAGGGGTACCACTTCACCGGCAACAAAAAATTAACTTTCCGTCATATCTCGTAAAGTATTGGTCACATCCTAATAAATTTCAAATAAAACTTGTAGAACTACAAGAGTATTGGTAGAACTACAAGAGTATTGCTGTTCCTATACATTTTTATCGCAGGAGTAGCCGTTATCAAGAAAATCAAACAAGAATGTTGCAATTCGCTTTAAACTTAGAAAAACTCATGCATAGCTAGATGATTGTTGTCAGCGTAAACAATCATAGGTACTGAAGTAAATAAGAACTGCTATAACTAATAAACTGATGTGGGCAACATGACTTTCTCCATATTTATATGGCAAATTACATGTTGTTAGCTCTGGGATCGTTGTCAATATTTACTTCCGGTTGACAATTAAGAAAAAAAGGAGCGTTACAAAGACGTAACTAATCGTCAATTGTTAACAATAGTCTTCGGTAGGTGGCGTGGTGGTGGCAGCTAAAAATATAAGATATCTTTTAAACAATGAATTATATGGAAAAATGTATCAAACAAAGGTTGAGGAAAATGGAATTTCCTACAACTTTTATTTCAATACATTTTTACATCTATCAAATATTAAAGCAAATATTTCAAAATAACGGATAAGTGACAAGAGTAAACACTAACTTCCGGTCAACCGATTTTTACCAAATACTAATCAGATCTTCTAACTTTTATAAAAGTGTTAAATGTAAAATTTTGCGTTGACTTGATTAATAATCTATGACAGACAGACAGAAGACACAGACATCATCGAGAAAATAGTCAAAACGTGTTCAGGGGACCTTAAAACATGTATTTCCGATGAAATCTCGAATTCGATTTTTTTCATGAAAATAATACTTTCTCCGTACTTCGTATATGGAGAAAGTGAAAAACAGGGGGGAGGGGGAAGATGCATACCACATGTGTGCAAACATGCGAGGCAGAGACGTTCTTTAAAATAAAAACAATTTCGCGGTTATGTTTAACAGGTATTCACAATAATGAAAGCATTCTTTATTATTTTGGTTGTAATGCTCTCATGTTGCGTTTATGGTGGCGATTTATAAAAGTAGAAAAAAACGCTTAAATCACATAAACTCAACAAAAAACTCAAAATAACTCGAGAAAGACACAAATGGTGGCAGTTACATCGTTGGTAAATATATTGCTATTACTTAAACTGAATAGGGAAAGTTCCAATAGAATTTCAATTGCAATTGTAAGAAGATCCGAAGTTATCCGATAGAAAGTAGGTAGTTATGAGGATCCGCGAGGCTCTCTTTACCCCAAACTCATAAAAGTGATATTGTAACCTTTAATTATATTATGATTATTTTTATTTGTTTAAAATTTTTGCGTTTTCCAAAATTACAGCAATAAAATAAGTATGACAACACACCATTTACATTTGAGTAGAAAACAGAAAATAAAATAATATCACACTGCATTTTAAAAATTTTACTTTTCGAGCTTTGCTAGGAAATCTACCTATATTAGTTAATTTTTACATACTTTTAAACGCTTTAGTCGCCAAAACAAAAAAATCACGTAACTAATGACGTGAATTTTATATGAGAATGGAAAGTTTCGATTAGTTGAGGTATTATTTTAATGTGAATTTTCCGTATTTTTCTAAATCATATCCACAATGTCTATTTTGACAAATTATTTAGTTCTGTTTTTCTTGTGTGGGCGGCCATATATATTTCGCAGAAAATAGTGATTACTCGAATTTTTTAAAGAATATTTACTAATATCGAGTAGTTTTCCAATCCCTTTATTTAATCACTTGGCCGTGTATGTGATATATCCTTAATGGTACGGTTGTAAATGCCCACTGTAGGTCCCGTGGCCATATTTAAATAGAGTATTTCTATAGTACGCGTTTGTATTAAAACATAGTCGCAAAACTGATGATCAGTTGTCTAGAAAACTTCCAAATAAAAACCATTTAACAGTAAAAATTATTTCACCAGAGAACAAGAACTCGTAATCGCTCCCAGCCCCTCCTAAAGACGGTGCTGGTTCGGAGTGGGGATACCTTGGAAGGATAGGACACGCCTACAACGATCGAAACGCGGATTTCACGAACACGGGCACATGAGCGTTTTCTCCCATCCGAGTTCGGACGGGAAAAACATCGTTCGTGTGGCATTCGAGTGAATTTTGTCGTTGCTAGATTGGCAACGGACGACACGGAACTAATTCGTACCATAGAAACCGTGCGAGAACCATGCGCAGCATGATGAAGGAGTTGAGATCAAGGACAGGGAGATGAGAGGGGAAAAAATTTAAGTTCTGTTTTCTTGGCGACAATTTTGGAGTTTTTAATTAGCGGCGCTAATCAATTTTAATTTAAGATGTTATACTTTAAATTAGAATTATATCTGCCCTTTTCTCATAATGAATGCATATTAGCATACAGTATACTTTCGCTGGGCCTGGGCCCCTTCGAACTCACAGTCCAAGCGTGGTGGCGCCCCTTTGCGCCACACTAGTTACGCCCGTCTTTATCTCTTTATTAGGATAATATTTCACAACTCTGCTCTATATAATTCCTCCCAACCATAAATGATATATTACTGGGATTAAAATGTATAATATTCCGCCGAGCAATCGACATTTTCGCTAAATTTAAAGTTTTTGAACATTATTAATATTTTCTGATAGGTTTGGATAAAAATTCCAAGTTAGATGTACTTGCTAGTTGAAACAAAATTTGACATTTGTATTACTTCTTCCGAAATAGTGACTGTCGTTTTTATAAAGAGCTTGTCTGTTTAACGAGTATGCGCTCTTAATCCAAAATTTTCAAGAGCAAAAGTCGTTTGAGCGCATTCGGCGGCCTAATGCGCTAATGCTTTTAAACGTGAGAGAACAGAACTCAGTGAAACTTCGAGCTATAGAAAGAGAGCGCTCAGGTATAGCTTCAGGGAAAATGACGTCATCGTAGTCGGTCATGGCAGCTTATTCGTCTCTGGGGATCATTCGTTGTTTATTTCTTCTAATTCAGGTATATATGCTTTTAAATTTTCATGCAGAATGTGCTTACCGTTTAAGACGACCCAATGATCTTCATTTGGATCCAAATGCTATGCTTGATACTTGTATTTCATTGTTGTGAAGTTTATATTTTTGGTACCAAGGTTGAAGTTTATCATAATGTGCTTGATACATTCAGTTGATCCATTTTATGTAACTATATAGGTACACAACGTAGAAGATTTTTTAAATTTTCATTGTGACGTATCAATTTATATAGAATATCTTGATGTTGCCAAATATTTTTTGTTGCCAGTCGTGATGTTTGAAGGGATGCTGTTAAGTTTTAAGGTTGTTCACCAAATGTATCGAGTAAAATATGTCATGTATATGTAGATGTCGTATTTTCGTGCATAATTTATGGGCGATTCTTTATTTATGATATTTTAACATTCCATTTTTGAAAAGTTGAATTATGACGGAATAATTGCCTTTATTTACATTAAAATACTACCCTACAAGCCGCCAATAAGGTTTGGCAGGGCTCAGATTATCGTTGCTATGTAAGCAGTTTGTTAACGATTCGGAAATTGTAGGAGTGAAAATTTTCAATTGTTGTGTAGTTGCTTAGTAGGAAAAAGGTGTCACTCTACTAACCTAATCTTCGTGTTATTATGTATGTTGAAATCAGTATATGACATTTCAGATTGTAGGAGTGAAAATTTTCAATTGTTATGTAGTTGCTTAGTAGGAAAAAGGTGTCACTCAACTAACCTAATCTTCGTGTTATTATGTATGTTGAAATCAATATATGACATTTCACTCATTTATAATTATAATTACTAGTTACCCCGTTGGCAGTATCATTATTTTAGGTTAATCTGAGCTCTTCACGTTCGCTTGCAAACTAGTGGAATCACGTTAGTTCGCTATTGAAGGTACTCTAAAATTCATTTTCAAATATCAGAGATCGACTTGCAGTGAATTATTGTTGTGTGTCTTTTATACGGTGTGCGCAAAATATAACCAATTTGGGAAGACTACACATGATTATATATTTGATGTTTTTGTAATGAATGTGCTTAATGTATAATAACACAAGGAGTAGTAGTAAGTGTTAGTTTGCACTTTCAGTATTTGTGAGTTGTTAGTAGAAATATAGAAATTTCCACCAGCATGTGAACATTATTTTCTAGCTTGACAAATAAAAAATCAGGGATTAACTGTGATAGGAAATAAATTAACAATTAACTATGCAGTCAAAAGCTCCATTATCCTAATGCTGTTGTGGTTGTGCCCATTTCTATCAATATCTGGGATAGATATCTGTATTATATTATCGCTTGTATGCTAGAGAAAGTTCCTTTGTGGTTATTTATTTTTGTAGCAAAAACATTTGAATTTCTTAAAATAAGCCTGCCAAGTGCAAGATTTTCATACTGATACTCTTTTCCAAATCACTCTTAAACCCATAAGATCCAGAAAATAAAACTGTGATATGTATTTGGCTAATTTTGTCTATTCCTTATAGTTTAACAAGAGGACGACCAGACATCGATGTCACAAACTGTGAGTAACTTTCGCTGGTGGATAGAAGAATAAAAGTAAGCAGACACATGTCTCGGCTTTTGGCTCCATAGATTCTAGTTCGCAAGAAATTGGTGGTCAAAGTTTATTGAAAATTACTGCGCCCCTTATATGGTCTTCACAGGGTGTTAATTTTGTATAGGAAGGCTAGCCGAGTGGTTAAGGTGCTAAACTAGCAAGCTGATAATTCTTTTATTGTGGTTCGAACCCCAATACTGGCAGTTTTTTTTTAAATCTATTACAATGAAGTACTATTGGATATAAGTTTTATTCTGTTTTGAAATACTGCCTTGGATTATTATTTTTAGAAAACCAAATTATGCAATCCATGATCGGTGAGTGTATGCGTGGGAAAAACAGATCCTATTGCTTACATAATGCATATTCCTTAACAGTTAATTAAACTTATAAATGAATTTCAAAGCAGTAGCATTGTTGAACAGCAGGTAGGTATTGCTGGCAAAAACTTTTATTATTTTATTCTAATGGAGAGAGGACTAACAATTCAAAATGAAAGAATACAAGTTGTATTCACGCACACATATGCTTTTGCGCATGCACACACACTGTTGTGTTGTTAGTACGAATGTAACGTGAGCACTTTGTCATCTGACATGGACGTAACATTTCTATGGGGCCCATTAAATTCGAGACCCTGGGTTCTCTTGCATTTCGGGAAATTTTAAAAAATCTATTACAATGAAATACTATTTGATGTAAGTTTATTCGTTTTTGAAAAACTGCCTTGAGTTATTATTTTAAGAAAAGCAAATTATGCAATTCATTCTCAGTAAATGTATGCGCGAGAACAAATTATGTGTATAGATTCCCATTTAATGGACCACATAGCAGCAGTGTGTGTGTGTGCAAAACTATGTGTGTGCATGAACACAGCTTGTATTATTTCATTTTGAATTGTTAGTCCTCTCTCCATAAGAATAAAATAATAAAAGATTTTGCCAGCAATACCTACCTGCTGTTCAACAATGCTACTGCTTTGAAATTCATTTATAAGTTTAATTAACTATTAATGAATATGCATTATGTAAGCAATAGGAACTGTTTTTCCAATACTTATGCTTACCGATCATGGATAGCGTAATTTGCTTTTCTAAAAATTATAATCCAAGGCATTATTTCAAAACAGAATAAAACTTACATCAAATAGTACTTCATTGTAATAGATTAAAAATAAAGAAAAAATTGCCAGTATTGGGGTTCGAACCACAAAACAAGAATTGTTAGCTTGGTAGTTTAGCGCCTTAATCACTCGGCTAGCCTGCCTATGCATTAATTAACTCTCCGTGAATACCTTATAATGGTTGCAGTAGTTATCAATAAACTTTGACCCCCGATTTCTTGCGAACTAGAGTCTATGGAGCCAAAAGCCGAGAAACGTCTGCTTATTTTTATTCTTCTATCCATCAGCGAAAGTTGGTCACAGTTTGTGACATCGATGTCTGATCCTTCCCTTGTAAGACTAATATGTTCATTAATTGAAAAACTTAAAGGAATTAATGATATCACCCTCTAATTTATTGACTCTTCATTTTTGTTCATATCATTGAGTTTTTACTTTCATTTTCTTCAAGTCACTCTTAAAGATAAACTGTGTTCCCAGCTGTCATGTCAAAATAAAAAAGTCACCTATTAAAAATTCCGTTGTAATTAAATGGGCAAAAGTAGAAGAACAGAAACCAGCAGCAGCTAGTTGTTACTTTGTCATTACATCCATTTTTGTCAATAATGAACAGCTACAGGGTCTGTTAAAAAATGAGACCTTATATGCTATGAAATCTTTAGTTGTAATATGATTCTATTTTAACTTTAACATATTAAAAATGTTAAACTAGTATTCTTTAGTTCAGATTTGGAACGCAACTACAAAGATTTATGAATATGATGTAATTAAAAAAACAAGTAATTGATTATTTGTCAACAAAGTTTCTTTTTCAGTTAATAATGTTACAATTTTTAATGAAACTCATTCATTACTAAACTAAAAAATTGTTCAGCATGTTTCCCTGCAGTTTCTCTGAGCCTTGACCGAAATTGTTCTATAGCACGATTCACCTAGTTTTGAGGTAATTTGTCCAATTTTTATATCAGCACATTTCTGAGTTGGAGGATATCCCTGATTTGTTCACTGTATACTCTTTATGTAAGGATTTCCCAGATGCCATTATCCACTGAATTTAAGTCAGGACTGTTGGGAGGCCAATAGATTTTGGAATGTGTTTTATTAACTAAGGAACAGTCTCTTCTGCAGTATGAGCCCTTGCACCATCTTGTTGGAAAATAAAATGATCTTCACCAGCAGGTTTTTTCATATTATTTAAAAGAATATTCCTATAATATTCACAGTTTACTTTAGCACCAGGTTCAATGAAATGAATAAATGTCTTCCCTAATTTTGAAACACCAATAGATACCATAATGCTTTTTGGAAACTGTCTTCTTGTTGAATAGAGTTTTTCATCAGTAATTTGGCTCTTTGATATGACATCTTGAGTACACTGCTGTGTTGAGAGTTTTTGTTTGTGGTTCTAGAGTGAAAATTTTTTCAACAGTGGAGAATGTCTGTTTGATCTTTTCAATTGTCATGTGTCTCGGTAGTCTCTTAGCCAAAATTACTTGTTTTTCCTCATTAGCAGTTGTAAATATTTGTCCACGGACATGTTTAGAAGGTCGAAGATCCTTTTTGATCAAACATCTTACGCTAGATTACCTTATTCCTGTCACTGGTAAAATCTTTGCTGGAGTCTCTTGAGTGCCTGGTGCATCTTTTTGACTAAGAAATCTTGAATAAACTTCTTCTGTGTTCTCTTCTGTTTTTGCACTTTTATGGTGGTGCCTGTTCTACTTTTTATTCCGCCTGTGTTAACAATTTTTCGAAGCAATTTTTTGGGAATTCTGCTAACAATTTCTTCTTTCCTTATGCCTTTTCAAGTCAGTAGTGTTTTATAATTATTTTGTCCATGTGAAAAGGGCATTTTTGGGCTCTGAAGAAAGGCTAAATTAATATTATTATTTGCAATTTTCAATGGAATATTACATGATTCTGTTGCTACACTGTTTTTGATGTAATATTTGCACCGCAACAAAACTGCATGTAGTAGTATTGTTGATGTTATGTTTAATTCTGAAACAATTGTATGTGTTGTTCCACTCTATAATGATAAATGAAACTAAACTATTGCAACTACTAACGTTTTTGAAGGGACAGAGTTAAATCAACTTGAGATGCAGAAAATGGAGGTAATGTCATGCACTGAAATTCTGTTTGTTTGTTTGTCCACTATACAAATCCACACCTTTGAAGATATCGTCATGAAACTTCCCATAAGTATATATAATTTTACCCTGCATGTAACTGACTATATGGCGATATAAAAAATTTGGGAGGGGGGTGCTTAATTCAATAAATGCTGTTTTCCATCTATCGTTGAGAACATTTTTATTTATGTCAGAATAATCTCATATGTTTATAAACTAGAATATTATTTTTAAGTGTATTCAATAAATAGAAAAAGTTCTACTTGGGAAGGTTTCCGAGTGCACTTTGCAACAACTTCAATTGCAAAACATTAAGCTTCTGAAGCAAAGCTGATAGATAAAACTTAAGCGATGAGTGAAGCATATTCCAAATATTTTATTCACTTGGCAGTGGCTTAAAATGATCCTGGGCAACGCCAGGTACTTCAGCTGGTGTGTTATAAACAGAAGATACATTAAACACTGTGTGATATATTGCAATAACTACAGAATTCAATAATTTAAGTAATAATGTAAATCAGAGCTATTCAAAATCAGTAATAAGATATTTGAAGAAAAAATGAAAAAGAAATGTGCAAAAAAATACATAAAATACTACAGATAACAGATTTTAATTTGTTTTAAAAAAGTCGAATGTTTTTCTTTGGCATTTTATTCTTTTGATTGAATTGATTCACATTCATCTGTTCTCTGGGGAAGGTATTCTGTCTCATTACGAGACCTTATGTATCTTTTGAGAGTGAGCAATTCCTCTAGTAGTTGCAAAAACTCAGTTCATCATTTTCATCATCATCTCTACTTTAAACACAATTATCAGTAGTGTCACTTTGCATATCACAGATTTTATTAGTTGATAGGGCACCACACAGCAATATTGTTGTCAAAGTCAACAAACTTATCAAATGTCACTTCATTCATGTTCAAGTGCTCGCATTCTTTGATATCAATTGCTTGAGGGTCATTTTGTTCTTCAACTTCAACAATGGCATCACTGAAGAACCCAGCTTTTTTAAAACAATTCTTTGTCACGTCAACTTTAATTTCATTCCAAGCTGAACTAATGTAGTGCATGTCCTCTAAAACTGGTATTTTCTGTGCACCTTTGTTAGAATCTACCAATGCCACTGCCTTGCACACCAACAGCTTCCTGCACTGCTATTTTAAGCAGTGTATGATATCTAAATCTAGTGGTTGCAAATGACTAGTGCTATTAGCTGAAAAAAATACAACCTTAGCATATCATAAGCTGGATGTATCAGGTGGATGTGCTGCATAGAAATCCACAAACAGCAGCACTTTTCTTGATGCTGATCCCATTTTTGCATCCCGTTGTTGAAGATGCTCCATGAATAATTTTGATGTAATCCATGCCTTGGAGTAGTTTTTATATTTACATGGCAGTGTCCACATTCTTGAAGCAATGCAATTTGGCAAATTTGCCAATCACAAGAGGCTTAAGTTTCCCAATGCCATCTGAATTGCAGCATAGCAAACTGTCAGCCACTCCTTGCTTTTTCCCACATGGTAAACCTCTCCTCTCGCTGGACGCTCTTCTGTCTTCCAGTGATCTATCGTGAGAAGGTCCACATTTGAACTTTCTCCAGCAGCAACTTTATAAACCACACCAAAATTTTTAAACCTATCAAGCCAGCCACTGGGTACTGTGAAAGTATGAAAACCCAGATGATCTGCAATTTGCATTGCCTTTTCTCCCATTATAACTTTGCTAATCGGGAGATGGAAGTTAGGCCTGCTGAAACCCCTCCAGCAATACTATTTCTATTTTTTCATATGGTGATGTTCGAGAGTTTTTCCTTTTTTTTGCAGCCATTCCACAGTTGCTGAATGCTTTTAGGATCAATTCTTGGTGAGTCATTATGGTGTTCAACGATATCACCAGCAATTCTAATTGCCTTGCCATTTCCACATGTTTCAAATTTGGATTTCTTTCCACCTCCTCAATTATTATTTTTTTGTCAAGAGATATCACCTTTCTTTTTAAAGTCATTGCATTTATATGGACTACAGTACACTATTATTTAGTCCTATGCTATACTGTAAGATGCTGGAACAAGACTGGTAAAGACACGACATCCAACTAGTGAGGTGCAACTGTCTCTGCCGCAAACATTGTCACTAGAAGATGTGGGAATAATTTGAAACAAAAAAATTCTGCTATGGCTGGGAATCGAACCCGCATTCAGAAACAGGAGAAAAAATCTGCTATGATAGTTCAGTGGTAGAATATCTGCCTGGCAAGTGGAAGACCCAGGTTCGATTCCCAGTCATAGCAAAAAATTTTCCTGTTTCAAAATTATTCCAAAATTTACAGCTTATGTCTAATTGCATAGGATCTTAAGATCACATAATTTTATCAATTTCCAGCTTGGCAATCTCACCATTTGAGAGGGAGGGGTTCTTCTTCTTTTTGGCTGCAAATTATAAATAGATGAATGTTTTGAGCTGAAACAATATCACTTTTTTCCTCAGTCCTGAATAATACTGATATGATATTCTATTATGCAATAATATTTAAGTAAGTGTAATGATGCATTATTCATACGTAATAAAACATTAATTAACATTAATGTCTTATTCATACTTATATATATTTCTGTAATGATACTGTATATCCATGCTTATGTACATCCTGATACTGATAGGTACATTATACTCAGGCCTCCGATGTGCTGCCACGTGTTGCTGTGCAATGTACAGTCAGGATCTTGACTTGTTGGATTTTACTTATTCTAATTTTCACCTGGATTGCTTATTTTTAAAAAGTTGAATGCAATTTTTAATCATAGTGAGTGATAAAATGTCCGGAAACGATGATTGCTCAGACAACTCCCAAATCACCTCCAAAATCAACTCCAAAGTTTCCTCCTGATTCCCCATCTAAATCCCTTTCAAAATCCTCGGTAACAGCTTCCTTTCCCCCTGCCAATAATTTTTCTTCTCCTCCATAACAACTAGTCAGCTATTGCTGGCAAGTGGAAAATATGATTTCAAACAAGAAATCATTTTTAAAATCAGTATTTATGATATTTCTATGCTTATTTTAATGTATGCGTATATTTTATGTTTGTTGCTTTATAAATGCAGTGGCACAATATTCCAGCTAAATTCTGAGTAAAAAAATTAATGGACCTCTATGGGAACTCATCTACATTATAACATTTATTTATATGGTAAATCACCGTACACTTAATGCGTTTTCAAGAACATAACATGTACGTTAAGTGGACACTGTAATATTTTGTTGGTTATCATTTTCATGGATATCAATTTTCCAGATGTCTACAAAGACGTAGCATTTTGAGGGCTTTTCTGCCCTTCTGACTTTTAGAAATGAGCTCTCTACGCCAACCGAGGTCTACTTCACCTAGATTCATGCCATTTTCAGGATTGACAGTTCAGAGAGGCTCAGCGCTGCTGCAACAAAACCAAGGTATGGTTTTCAAGCGAAAATCTATATTTTGACTCTCTGAAAATTGTAGATCTTGTTGAGTATATGTAATGTGAATTGCTTTACATTAGGTGGATATATTCGTAGCCCCAGTGGCAGTGAGACAGACTCAGTGTCCACATCAACAGAAAATCTTAGCCATGAAGAGAGGTATGCAATCCGTCACACACCAAGGCAGGAACCACAGGGGCAAGAGAATGTAAACTCCAGTGTATCAGGGAGCCATTGCACTGTGGATGGAAGTTCTAGTTCTCACAGCCCCATATTGTCTTCATCTTGCCATAGGTGAGTGGGTTTTATAAGTACATGCATGAGCTTTGGGATTTGTGAAAGCACCATGCAGTTTGAATCAGTATTATATGAACCTGCATAATGATGGATGAATTGCATATTAACATAGGGTTGTAAAATCTTTTAACATAGCCACATTGTAGTAATAATTTATTTTGCAAAATATATTTTTCTTTGGGGATAATATACAGGCAGCGCCTGCTTATCGAACAGGTTACGTTCCTTCAGAAGTGTTCGGTCAGCAGATGCTCGATAAGCGGACAATAGAAACACATGTTATAAAGGGGGTTGTGTTCTCAGAAATAAAAATTTACGTACAAAAAGACAGTTTTAAGCTATTTTAACCATAAAAATCCAGCGCTATATCAACTATTATGTATATATAGTCATGCAGAATATATTCGAGTATTTATTACATTTTAAAGAATACATGACTTGTTTTAAAAAAGCGGAGCTGATACTGTACATTTCTCCCTCTCAAATTCTTGGCATCTTTCTTAACGGACACTGTAGATTTTAGGTTGGGTAAGGGGGGTTTGAAGGAATGCTGAGAGACTTATTGGGGTCTTTGAAGGGGACTTAGAGTTAGATCTCTGAGGAAATTTAGAGGTTAATCTCGGAGATATGGTAGGAGACTTAGATGGAGACTTCTGGGAAGATTGGACAAGAGTCCCAGGGTTATCAACTCAACTTTCAGGTGATGCAGGCACGGGGTGGGTCTGCTTTCTTCTTAAAGAATGCATCTAGGATCGTCTGCTGCGCTGCCTTCTTATTGCTGGTGTACAGCTCCCTATAGATATTTAAGGCCTTTCTGATATCAGAGGCAACTCCAGAACTGCATTCCACATTGAGGTCCAAATCCTGCATGTGCTGCAAAACCGCTTCAATGTCTCCCAGCAACTTTGATAGGCTTTTGGTATCCATGGTCATGGTAGGAGTAGCAGGGACAGTGCTCTCAGCTTGACTGATTCTCTGTTCAGTCATTTGCTTCTGTAGAAGTGGTAATTCCTCCAGATTCAGTTCTTCTTCATGAGAATCCAGGCGTTCCCTCACATCATCATCAAATAAACTATGTACATACAGAATATAAATTATATAAAATAAATAAGTTATAATAAAAATTAATGTGCAACAAAAACAGCATCAACACCTAAAGCAAAAGCCAAAACTATGAAAGCACGGAACGTAATACACAACCACTCGGGCGTACAGACAACCGCAGTACCGCAGTGAGCGTAGAAAGATGGCGGATTTTTTGCCACCGCTGAGAGGCGCTTGTGTCGCCTTCATCTACTTTAAACCTTGTCGTAGCCCCCCTCTCCCCCTTCCATTGCTATTTTTTAACCTTTTTTGTGTTATTTATTGGCTTCCTTATATTTATTACTGGGATATATGCATTAAATAAATAAGAAAACAAAGAATGTTTGATATGCATTTATTTAATCTGGAGAAACAATTTCAGATTAATGATGACAAGTCAAACTATCATTTTGTTTATAATTTTAAAAGGAAATTACAGGGAAAGAACAATGACATGAAACAGGCAGAATGGAAATAACAATCAACTTCAACCACAAATCCCTCAAAGCATTCTATGAATGCCATTAATTATTTTACAATAATTTTTAGGATTCAAAGAAATCAATTAAATAAAGCACACTATGCTCAAAGAATACAATGGATTTCTTGTCACGCAATATAAATGATATAAAATAGCAGAAGCAACCCCTGCCATAACAATGGCTATACTAAAAATTTCATCAACTCCATCACCAATAGAGGCAGGTATTGAAACTGGTGAAATCTGAGGTGGGTCTGAGGTGCTAGGTGTCAAGGAATGCACAGTAGAGAAAGATGGACTTTCAAAATGAGAAGATTCAGATGAAAGTGAGGTTAAAGCATAAAATGATGAAGAAGCAGAGGTGGAAGGCAAGATATAAGAGGATGGAGTAGTGGTACAAGATGGGTTCCGAATACTAGGTATTGCATTTGTTTCATTTGAGGCACTCACTTGTCTGGAAGTGGGAGGGATCGAAATGCCTCGTGCATATCGATGTTTTTGTGCTTAGTAAATGAGTAGGTATTCCACTTTGATGGATTTTGACAAAAAATTCTCCACTGCTCAACCCTGAAAAGGAAATGAAACAAACTATTAATACACACACACATGCGTATGGGATTGTTTTTTATGTACAAAATGAAAACAATTTTTGACTAGCAATAAATATTAAATATTACAATGAAATTCCTTATCACTTAGACAATTACATTATTTTTCAACATTCTGATTCAGTTACAGATATCTATGATAAACAAAATGGTTAATTCCATTAAAGTAAATGTTTATTGTTTTAAGAAAATTTTACATAAATACCTATATTTACAATGTTTCCCTTGTCATTCGCACTTTCACAAACAGTTTAACATCTGATATTGAGGATTGCTCAAAATACTCCCTTGGAAGTGTTGTATATTTTTGCATATGATTTACCACAGTAACATGAATGATGAGCATATTAAAACTGCATCGTGTTTAAAATTCTTTTACGCTTTGATGATTCTACAATTAATATGCTTTCTTTGGGATGCCTATGATGATGAAATTAAAAATTATCGAGATGAGAGACAATAAATTCATAAATTATCCTCTATACAGAAATGTCTGGAAATTCCTTCCAAAAGCACGACATATTATTTCGCTTACTTAGGATATGCAGTTGAGGTATAGTCCCAAAAAGTTCTTCGTTTTACATTAAATATTTTGATAGTTATTTACATATCTAATGAAATCGTTGGGAAAAGAGTTTTATGCAGAATATGTATACATATATTAATTTGTGTATGTGTATTGCTTGACGTTTTCATGAGGTCAATCAATTGACAAAGTGGGGCATATAGAGGCAAATAATAAGTTTATTTTGCTAACGTGAATTATAGGATGACTATAGTAATGACAAGACTGTCATAAGAAAGTGCGAACGAAAGTAAAGAATTGAAGAAATGGTAATAATTAAATCGACACATTTACTCTATGACAACATAATAAAATACAACTTACCTGTCTTTTATTCGTGGGAATCGATGCAGCTGTGCACTGGGTTTTCTATGTCACAGCCGTTGACTGCACACCTCCTTAAAACCATTATTTTTCACTTTCACTGTCAACAAACTAAACAGGAAATATTAACGGCTTCAAATATGGCTCCTCTGGGAATCTGGTGCCCATTCAGTGTAGCCAACCAACGCATTACCAACTGCCAGCTATACATTTCCACTAAAATTTCTTGATTTCCACTTTTTGTTCTTGTTACCATTGATAGATGGTGGTAAAACACTATACCAGGCTTTGCTATCCAAGTTACTTGCCTTTGATTTGGTCTCACTAAGTTTGTTGTCAATTGAAACCATCATTTGTCTATTAACCAGATAACTTTGAAACCATTTTAAGTTAGTTCCCCTAATCCCAACGTTTTCTAGTATAAACATCAAAATATCAATATTAATTGTATCAAAGGCTTTTTTGAAGTCTAGATCCACTTAATTATTTATTTTTATTAGTTATATTGACTTTAATAGCTTTAAAATCACCGCGCATGAGTTAATCTTTGTCTTCCCAAATTTCATAATTTTGCATTATAAGATATTACAAATACATTGAATGGAAAACTAAATTGATACACGTATTTGTGTGGCAAAAATAACACGTGTATGTACATGCTAGACTATGCAGAATCAGAGTCCAGCAATAGTCGTTTCAATGGCAACACTCTCATAATGAGTGATAAAACTGTAAAAAACAAGTATTTATGCGATATTCAAAGAAATACAATCGATAAACAAAATTCTACAATAAAAATTAGAATCTCCATTCCTTTCCTCAGAGAACAGTACAAATCCCGCTCCGATATTACAATTCTGAGATATTTTAGTGCGCAAGAGGAAATTACCTTGCACGATGGATTTCAGATTTTCCATGTAAATCAAATGGGAAGGATAGTCCTGGAGTTGAACCCGGTACTTTCAATCTTCGCAACAAATACTCTCCTCAGGAGCTTGGCCCTAGTAGCAAGAGATTTCCATCAAGTGTCATGAAAATCACTCGATTGGTTCAAAAGTTAATAGGAGGAGATGGATAGACAGACACAATGAAGAAACTATAAGGCAAGGGCTCGACAAATCCCGGGAACCAGGTCACCATGACGCCTAAGATTTACATGCTGGCACCTAGATATTGCATATGCTTGCTGTAGTTAGGTTATGGTTATACTGAAGTCACGTGCTGTAGTCATATTGTATTATCGGGCTCAGCAGCAGGAGCAGAAAAACAGAATATATCTATCGGAAGTATTCAAGTTCCTGAAAATAAGTGCAAATTTTTATTCTTGTTCGTAAACTACATGTTTTCAAAATATCATTAGACTTTTTCAGATGTATAAAGCTCATTTTATTGTGTTCTCCAACATAATGTTACAGAAATAAATGTGCATGGCTTAATTATTATAGCAGATTCGTGTCTGAATTATTATACAATTATTTTTCTGTCGTTGATAAAAAAAATCTATCAAAATTATGTTACGTTTGCACCGACTCCTAGATTTTGGAGGTGGCGCCTAGATTTTTAGAAAATTTGTCGAGCCCTGTTATAAGGCTATTTCCATTCTGGAAAATAGGCTAAAAATGTCGTTTTATGTAAATCCTCAAAAAATTTCATAAAAATCACAATGAAGGATACACTAAAGCATACCTAAACATTTGAAAGTTGATCATATTACTATATTTATGATTATTAAGATTGAATTTCATTTAGCAAAAATTTGATGTGGCAACCACATGACCTTCTCCATACTTGTAATATTCCTAAAAATTCCAAATTGGTTAAATGATAATAAATATATTAAGGAACTGCGAGAAGAACAGACATAAACTCATACTGTAGCCTTCTGATATTAGATATAGTCACGAAGCTCCAACAATTAAGAATAAAAAGAAGCATTACTAAGACATAACTAAGCGTAAACAAAAGTGTTTAGAAAAGTTGTCTCTAGGTGGTGTGATGGTGGTAGCTGAAACATATGGTTTTTGAAATATCTCTTAACAGTGCATAATATGGAAAATTGTGGAAAATTCAATTCCCTAAAACTTTTATTCCTAAATATTCCAAATAGGTTACATAATAATAAATATTTTAAGAAACTACAAGAAAATTTTAGACTTTACAAAGAACAGAAATATACTCAAACCATATCCTTATGATATTGGATATAGCCACAAAGTTCCAACAATTAAGAAAATAAAAAGGAGTGTTACTAAGATGTAACTAAGTGTCAATTGTTAACAGTAGTCATCGGTAGGTGGCGTGGTGGTGGCAGCTAAATAATTTAGTTTTTAAGATCTCTTAAACAATGCATTATATGTGAAAATGTTTCAAAAAAACGTTCTAGAAAATTAAATTTCTTACAACTTTTATTCCAGTATGTTTTTAAATATATCAAATATTAAAACAAATATCTCAAAATAACGGATAAGTGACAAGAGTAAACACCCACTTCTGGTTGACCGATTTTTACCAAAAAATAATCAGTTCTTGTTTGTAACTTTCATAAAAATGTTAAATATAAAATTTTGCATTGACCTGATTAATAGTTTTTGAGTTAAAAGCAACCACAAAAAAGCTGTTTCACACACACCCAGAGACATCATTGAGAAAATGGTCAAAATGTGTTCAGGGGACTTCAAAACGTGTATTTCAGTTGAAATCTCGAAGTATATTTTTTCATGAAAACAATACCTTCCACTATACTACATATGGAGAAAGTAAAAAGAAAGAATTTTTTTGTTTATTGACTGAAGGGTGACAACCATCAGAGACTTTGAAGAACCTGGATTAGTGACCTTCCACCATGGCAAATCCTCATCCTATCATCAGAACAAGTCATCCTCACCTCACCCCTCTGGACTCTGTGGAGGGGGAGGAGTTGACGGAGGACAAGAGAAGAAGAGTAGCGGTGGGGGTGGAAGGGAGATAACAGAAATTCCTGTTGACTATTTGGATCAATCTCAGGCAAGTTTGGTCCAAGTGTTGTAGCATTATTTTTGCATGCTAATTATTTATTTATCACCATGTTTACCCGAATCCAAGATGAAGTTTTTTCCAAATTTCACCTTGAGAAAAACTGGGATAATCTTAAATTTGAGTACAAAGTCATATACCATCAATACATTGCGGTCAGTTGATCGCACGATAATTCATCGAGCTTCAATATTTGTACACTTTTGACTTGTCCTATATCATATTGTATGATCCTTGGATTAATAAAAATATTATTATTATTATTATATTATTATTATTATTTCGTCACACGATAAACTTATCGTGCGACAATACATTGCTAGGCAAATTCATCACATGACAGTTTCGTTGCAAAACAAATGCGTCACGAGATATATTCGTCACAAGACAAATTGGAAGGCAAGAATTGATGCGTGATGAGTTTGTCATGCGATGTATTAACGCCTGACGAACTAACTGTGCCGAATTGATGCGTGACGAAATGACTGCGACGTGTTGTCATAGAACCTTAGGAAGTACCTAAAGTTACACATTTAATCAGTTTTTTAATAAATGAAATAAGAGAAAATAATTGTATTTTTCATTGCAAACTTATGATCCAGAATTCAATTAATAGGTCAATTTTAAAAATACATTTATATTTTTTTTTCTGAAAAAAAATGGTAACAAACCATTTCAATTAATGAATGAACTAGTTTACCTATACTGAATACATGTGTTCGATATATACACCAAATACAGTCAGTGAGAAATTAGATCATAAAATCTTTTTTCTGGTAATTTTATTATTTGGTCTTCTGTTTTCCCTGTTTATTGATCACATTATTGATGAGGTTCTCCCTCAGGAATGCCATATCTTCTTATTGTTAACAAGGTTCTTCCTCAGGAATGCTGCTACACAGATGACTGCATGGTATTTAAGAGGATGCATTCTATCCCTTGCAGTCTATCCATGCAGCAAGCTCTCAATTCCATCTCTCATTGGCGCTCACAATGGTATATTAGGTTCAACCTGAGGAAATCTATCACTTTAACCTTCTCCCTTTGCACCAAACCAATTCTCACTGCATATCTTCACTTGAACTGTCCTCCCCCTCTGTCTTTTCCCACAAAGTTATTTTATTGGTAAAACTTATTTTTTCTCCCCATATCAAGACCATTACCACCAAAGTCATGTCCCTCATTGGGTTTCCTTACTCAGCTTTGTTTCTATTGCTATGATAAAATTTCTGAATTGTTGATAGTGATACCATCACTGCCAAAGGTAATTGTAATCACAATCACAATTATTCCAACTAGCCGGTACCCATGTGGGCTCTGCACAGCAGTGTTGTGAAATAAATTCAGGGGTTTTGAATAAATATGGGACGAAAGCATTGGGTGTGTTATTACATTTATCGCATATTTTTTCTTAATTCCACATTGAGAAGAAAAAGATTTGAGAATTACAGGCTATGCTTATTAATACTAAGTATAAGTTTAAAAAATATTACAATTTTATTACTATATAAACTGGGGATAGCTGTTCCCCTAACCCCATTTAGCCTGTAAGCCTTTAGTATCTATATTCGCGGTGTTTTCAGGAACATAACCCCGCGAATACGGAGAGATTACTGTATTTCGACCAGATTAACTAAGTAGGGGTGCCACAATTGCAAAGTTAATCTTTTCGGTAATTATGAATTTGGAAGGAATTGGCCAAACTGATTTCAACGAAATTTTGTATGAAGGAGTTGTGCAAAATAAAAAAAAAACAAAATCAAGATTTTTAGGATAGATATAGAAAGCAGGGCTGCCACAATAAAACTAATAAAAAATGTCTTTTTACAAGAGTTTGTGTTGAACTGACCGCATCAATTTTAGCCAAATTATAATATTTATTATGTACACATCATCATCATTGGTTGTCTGTCTGTAGACAGGTCCGTGATCATTCATGGATAAACCTGGTTCTCCATATACTCCTATTTTCTGCTGTCCTCTTCATATCTTGATAACTCTCTTTCCCTTTCAAATCATCTATCAGCTGAAACCTTTTCCTATCTCTTTCCCTTTTTCCATCTAGTTTTCCTTCTAACGTCTTTAATTATACTCTCTCCTCAGGTAATGTCCAACCCAGTTTGCCTTCCTCTTTCTAATAGACTGTATAATCATTCACTTCTCTCCTACTTTTCGTAGTACTTCATGTTAGTTTTCATAATTTTTTTAAACACCAATATCTCTTCTTTTGTGATCCAGGTATTGAAGCACTTGGCAAAAGAAGTAACTAAGATAAAATCTGGAAGGAAGTCATTGGATCTCTCACTGTCCTCACCATCATCTTCTTCGAGTGCCTCCTCTTCTCTGTCTTCGGCTGCCTCTTCCCCCATCTCTCTCTATCCCCCTTCCCAGAAGGTTGGAGGGGATATCCAAGGAGAAAGTTGCAGTGCTCAGCAATGCAGGATTGCAAGTCCAGCTTCATGTGGTGGAGGAGGAGGATGGGCCAAAGGTGGAAGGAGAGGCAGTTCGAGTGAGGCAGCTATTCCATTTCGAGGGAGGCTTCACCTCTCCCGCTCACAGCCTGATCTATCTCAGCTTGGCAGTGCAGCCTCCAGAGCAAGAGATGCTGTGGTACTCAAGGGAAGTGCCACCAATCCAAGGCATGTTTTTATATTGCTAGTTTAAAATTGGGTTGATCCACAAGAAAAGAACAACTAAATAACCATCACACATACTTTTTATTATCCAACCAGTTTTACAAAGAACTAGCATCATCAGGTGGGGCAAGAACTTGGAATTGTTCTATATACAAGAGGAAAAAAATCTGATGTGCCCCCCACATGACTTTTTCCATACTTGTAATATTTTAAGGAACTGTAAGAAAAATTTAAAGACTACAAAGAACAGAAATATACTCGAACCCTAGCCCTCTGATATTGGATATAGTCCCGAAACTCCAGCAATTAAGAAAATAAAAAGGAACATTACTAAGACATAACTAAGCATAAATTATTTACAATAGCCGCTGGTAGGTGGTGTGGTGGCAGCTAAGAAATTAGTTTTTAAAATATCTCTTTAACAATGCATTATATGGGAAAATATTTCAAACAAACATTGTAGAAAATTAACTTTCCTACAACTTTTATTCTAGTACTTTTTTACATTTATCAAATATTAAAGCAAATATGTCAAAAAACAGATGTGACAAGAGTAAACACCCACTTCCAGTTGACCGATGTTTACCAAAAACTAATCAGTTCTTTTTCCTTTAACAAAAACGTGAAATATAAAATTTCTTGTTGCTCTGATTAATAGTTTTTGAGTTAGAGCACCCACAAAATCCTGGTCACAGACACACCCACAGACATCGAGATAATACTTAAAACGTGTTCATGGGACCTTAAACCATGTATTTATATTGAAATCTTGAATTTGATTTTTTTCATGGAAACAATACTTTATACTTCATATATAAAGAAAGTAATAAATGGAGAGGGAGGGTAAGCAAAGGGAGAGGGAAGAGGAATGCTTGTGTGTTTAAAAATGAATAAATTTTGTTACACAATACTTAATTGAGCATATACAGTACAATTTGGCCTTGACTGCTGTACACATTATTGTTTTTCCCCCATCCTTCCCCCCCCTCCTCCTCCTACCTCTCAACCCTTTACTTAACCCTTAATGGACAGATGTCGATATATGATTGTCATTGTGCATCTGCTGTCAAATAGGACCTCTGTAAGCAGTCTCAAAACTAAGCGGCACAAATATGGCATGTACGGAATATAAAGTTTAATTTGTTTACTATATCAATAAAAAACTTAAAAAAGATCGATTCTGGAATTTGTGCTCTCTGTCCAGAATGCTGTCGTCCTGGCTGCAGAAAATTTAAAAAACACGCCATCCGTTAAGGGTTAACCGCCATTGGATGTTCAGTACTTTGTTAAGGGTTGCCATCCCCATTCTCTGTTGATTCCCCTTCTCCCTCCCTTCGCTTTCCTCCCTACATTTTCCTCTTATATATAGAACAATTTTGAGCTCTTGCCTGGCCTAAGGATTTTAACTATTTAGCAAAATCAGTCCTGCAATAATAATAGTTTGCGTGGAAGTTACTTGGTTATTTCCTTTCTAGTGAATCATGCATATCACTTACCACAAAGTTTTGCTGAATTCTATAGATTATAAAATTAGCTTGTTCTAGTTGAGTAAAATAAGTTATAAATACAGTGGAATCCTGATTTAAGGTTTCTCCATTTAAGGTTTTCCCGCGTTTAAGTTTTTTTTTGTGGCCCAGCCAAAGCTCCATATAAGTAATGTATTACATTACTCGATTTAGTGTTTCTCGCTTTTGTGAATTGCGCGCATTTAAGGGATAAAATTCTCGTCTCTAGACGGACATCGTCTCGATTTAAGGTGTGTTTACATTATGCGACACAAAAATATATTATTTAGTGAAGTTTTAATGCAATAATTCATGCTATCCATCAACGATGCAACATATACCGGCATTGTTACATTAAATGAACTCAATATTTTGTCGTGCCATGTTTTAAACATTGTATGTACTGAAGCTTTATTATTAGCAATGACGTACCAGATTCTCACAATGTTCCTCCACCACTATGGCCAACAACCAGGAAATTTTATTGGGTCTCCCTATGGATTGAGACGTTAGGTTTCACAAATACTATTCATAATATATTTTTCGTAGTTAATGAATGTTATGAAATTTTTGCGAATCAACTTAAAACTTTTCATGCAGCGCTGCATTGGGCAGACCAGTGAATGGTAGATAACAAACGATTTGCTATCATACTTCTCTCTATATGTTCCTACTTGTCATGTTAGCCTTTTGGGTACTTTGTGGTTAATGCGGCACCACCTCCGCAGCACCCATCTAGGGGTGAGATATGGAACTACAAGGTGCTGAATGTGGCGAGATTTGGAATTACTTGGAGCACTCCATTGGAACTCAATTTGAACATAAAATAAACTTTTACTCGACCCCACTGGGTTGGGTGGTTGGTGAAACTGTTTTTCTTTCCTCCTCATGTTAACTGTGCTGAGATGCATCTGGTGCCCACATAACCAATAAGTACCAAAGTATCATTTATAACTCTATCCCTTCTTTTTTCTTTGAATGGAGATGCCTCTCAGCACAGTTAACGTGAGGAGGAAAGAAAAACAGTTTCACCAACCACCCAACCTGGTGGGGTCGAGTAAAAGTTTCGTTTATGTTCAGATTTCGTTTATCCACAAATATGACTCAGATTTTGTTTTTCTGTCGATGTTCCTCATTAAAAGTATCATTTATAATTGTATCCCTTCTTTTTTCTTTGAATGGAGATGCCTCTCAGCACAGTTAACATGAGGAGGAATGAAAAACAGTTTCACCAACCACCCAATCCAGTGGGGTCGAGTAAAAGTTTCTTTTATGTTCAAATTGAGTTCCAATGGAGTACTGCTCCAAGTAATTCCAAATCTTGCCACATTTTAGCACCTTGTAGTTCCAAATCTCGCTCCTTGGGGCGCTGCGGAGGTGGTGCCACATTAACCACCAAGTTCTGCCTTTTGCACCATTCTGAAATCCATCTCTCTTGATCCTTACATTCAATGTTCTACTGTATTCCTCTTATCTCCCTTAACTTTCCTTAACCTCTCCCTCAAGGAGTAATCATCTTATGAAGATGGGTTAGAAAATCCAAGAGATAATTAGTAATTGGATCTGAGTCTTTAATTTGCCTGGCTGATGCATCAATGAAACTATCAAGCCATTATGATTATTCATCATCATATAGTGTATTTCTAGTAAAGAAAGTACAAAATTTTACCATGCTAAACATCTTTGCTAGTCATAGAGTGAGATGTAGGATGGATTAGGTTATAATGTATGTCTGATTTTCTTCCTCTTCAGGCCGAGGGCCAAAGCTCGTGATATGCTCGAGTGGAGACTTGGTCTTGCTACATCTGGCCCTGGTGCCAGTCGCCAAGCTGGCTCAGGAATGGTTGAACAAGTAGTTTGGCCCCAACTGGAGATGGTCGAAATTCTTGTTCAAGAAAACTCTGCATTGAAACTGGAACTAGAAGCATGTTTCCAGAAGGTTGCTAAGTCTCAAAAAGTAAGAAAAGATTTATTTTTTCTATCAATGTGATTGGTTGAACAAATAAATCTATCCTCTTCCTCACACAATATAGTATAGTCACCCATTCCCAGGGATTGCCTTTGTAAGGTATACCTGATTTTTTATTACATTTTATTGCTCCATGTTATGCAACTACAGTCAAACTCGGCTATAACGAGCGCCACGGGACAGTTTAGTTTTGCTCGTTATAGCCGTTAAACTTAATATCCGTGAAGGCAAAAGCATGCATGCGTATGGTGAAATAAGACATAAGAAGTAAAAGTGAATATATAAACAGAAAGGTTATTTAGTAAATTTATGAAAAAACCTAAAAATGAGAATAAACTAGAAAATTTAAAGTAAACATACGTACATATAAAATTTACTCACAGCTGCATCCTTAATTACTACCCAAGTCGCACTTCCTCATTTTCTTGTTCGTTGTTAGGTTGTTCTCTAGTGCATATAAAATCGCTTCTTTGTTTTTCCATAAGGTTGAAACCGTAGACGATGATAAATTAAATTTTTTACACACTTCAACATTTTTTTTACCACGTTCTAACTCTCGAATAATATCAACCTTTTTGCGAATAGACAAACACTTCCTTTTATGTACGGACATGTTACTCGTTCAAGGGCAAAATCTCAACTGATTTTTGTGATCAACGCTACAAACTTTCTTTGCAAACTGTGAGCATACCAATTCCAGGAAGAGTTAATGAGGAGACGGATTAAACGTGGGATTTTCCATCTTTACGTAGGAAAGTGTGTTGGGTGCATTCGGCTGAGCGACGGGGGTGGGCGCCATTGTACATGCCCTCAGCCCCTTACCACCTTCCAAACACAACCTCCTGGCTGTAAAAGAGCTGGGGGTTGGGAGGAGAGGACAAAGGACCTCCGCGAGTGCCATTGTACCTGCAAGTTGGGAATTCTTGGTTTGGACGAAGGGATTATTTTTTAACAACAACGCCGCGGTCTTTAACCTCCCCGATGGATAGGGTGTAGAGGCTGGACTCAAGAACACAAGGTTACATATTTTGAGTCACTATGAGGATTTAAGGGGCTGACCACCACCGCGTTTGAGACAGTGAGAAGTGGTCAAAGTTTGCTCGATATATACGTGAAGCATGCTCGTTATATACGTGAAATATTTGTATGTAAATGCTCGTAAACTTATCTTGGAGGTAGCATTTGCTCACTATAGCCGTGAACTCGTTACAACCGTGCTCGTTATAAACGAGTTTGACTGTAGTATATTTGCCTGTCAGAAATCACAGGTATAACTGAACAATGTCTAATGTTAGTAATTAAAACTGTTAAATCATCAGAATAATATGTATTTCATTATATACCATTCCAAATACAAAAAAATATCATCTACGTATGTGTGACAGTAGGGGCAAGTGACTATTAAAATGCTCAAGTACAAGTTCACCTATAAAACTAATGCAAACAACCTGAAATTTTGTCTATTAACTCCTCCCTATTAGTGGTAATTTTTATGAATGTATTTGAACTCATTGTCTTATTGTCGTATGAGAAATATAGTAGAGTTCTCACTGATAGGGCTTCAGGTATGTTGGAATCATGAAAGAGAGTCTTAAAGTGAAAAATGTCATGTCAGTGGTTGTGGCCTGTGTAAATTTTATTAACACTTTCACATTCGGATGATATAATTTTGTCATTGGGAAAACTTATGCAGGTGTCCCAATGCATCATCTGGTTAAAAGTTTAGAGAAAGACACAATATTTGCCAATCTTGGAGATTGTGTTATAGTTCACGACATCACTTGATTATCCCAAACATCACATAGATATTCCAGCATTTCATTTAGTGACTGAGGGAATGGAAACAGTGCCTGCTTGAGTGTCTTTTCCTTTGTTTGTTTTTTTGATCTATCGGCTCACTTGTTTCATTGTGCTTCTTGAACCCAAGGAAAGGACCATTCAGATTGGCTTTCAGAGGATATGAAATAACATAAGAAGATTGTAGATAGAGAATATTGGAAACATTCAACAAGAATCTATGTATGTATGTGGAGCAAACAGAATTACGAAAGACGCTAGGTATATTCACTTTTCTGTTAGGTCCTTCTATACAAGGATGCATGCTTCAATGGCTATCATCTCACAATAAAGTAAGAAAATTACGAAAGTTACGATTTTTTAAATATGTTAGTGTTTTATTGGGATGTATTTAAATGCCCAATCGTCAACAAGCTAGTGAAATAAAATCTACTCAAAATTTTTTTCTCTTGATGTTGGAATTTTCTAATGCCACTTTTGTATTTCAGAAACAGTAAGTAAAAACTGATGCAGAATTAAATCATATGCTATAATAGTAGATAAAGGAAATATGTGCCATAACTTACATGATGAAATTTTCCTCAGCCGAAACAAATTTTAAAAACAAAATAGCTGACCTTTTAACTATTAAACTTTATTTTTGATTTTCAGTAATATTGGTTGTAAATAGTTATCAGGGCTAGCTTTATGATGGTGCCAACAGTGCGACTGCACTGAGCCCCATGCTTACAGGGCTCTCTAAAAAATATTTGTGCTTGTATAGTATGTACATTTAAAAAGGCTGAAAAATATCTAACACAATCATAGTGAGTGGGATTCCTTTATTTATTTGTATTTACTATTAAAAAGTGTTGAGGTGCCCATACTTTGCACTGGGCTCCGTGGTTTTCCTATCCACCTCTGATATCTATGCATATTTAAATGAACTTTTGTTGAATGGTCTCTCATTGATTCTCTTTCTCTTCTGAATATAATGTAGTTGGAGCATGAGGTGAGTAAAGTTCACAGATCCCACCAGGAGTTAATCGAGTCAAGTGAAAGGAGAGAGCGCCTAGAGAGAGCTGCCCGGCTACGACTTCAAGGGGACATAAGGAGGCTGCAGGTATTTTGTGTGTGAAAATTGTGCATTTTTATTTTTTGCTTTAATGGGAGAGAATATCTTAGATGGCCTGAAAAGGCTAATAAACAATAGCATTAACTAGTTTGCAAAATGTTATTATTCAGTTAATGGTGATAAAACTGGTAGGTGCAAAATAATTGGAAACAACATATGTGTATTTCAGCTACAAAGCAGCTATTTGCAGTGGTAAGCCACTGGTCATTGATATTTCTAGAAAAACTATTAATTGTATCTCTTTTACAATTATCTACTTCTGCTATGTAGTTGATCCTATCTGCATCTGGTTTTTCCAAACATAATATGCCTATTATCATTTATCCTAGTTTTTGATGATTCTGATCTCATAGAAAAGGCATCTCAGCTCATGCATGGGCTGCATGATGACATTCCTTTAAATCCTTGATTTCCATTCTACATTAAGAATGTTCTTCTGTGCCCCAACAGCATAGTGTTTTAAATGAGAGCAAAAAATAAACTAGACATTTGGAAGTGTTGATTCAATAAATTTCTTAGTTTGTTAAAAAAGTATTTATAAGAAATATATTTGAGTTTAGGCAGCATCACAGTATGAGAAATCTTACTTTTCAGGCCACATAAATGCTCTATGCAAGTCGCTTGTTTGAGGAGACCCCTCTACCTTAGAATGAACACGGCAATAGCAGGCCGTTTTTAGATACAAGTTAATTTTAAATGCCGTAATTGAAGAAATTCTAAAACTGGAACAACTCTTCACCACATTATATTGACTTGGCTTCATTATTGTTTAGTTTACTCTGAATTTATATTATACAGGACTAGGGGTCTATTTCAATTCTGTAGTATTATTTAATTTGTGATATTTTTTATGTACGGTTTAGTGTTCGAATTCTTGAATGCCCCACATATTTCCATGTGTAAACCAAGGTTCAGGCGTAAAAATTCCAACTTTGGCTAAGGTTTGGCCTTGTGATTTTTTTATTGTCATGGCATAAGACAGTTTGATCGCGAATTGTCTGCAATGCATGTTAAAAGGATCACATTTAATTAATCAATCACTCATCATTGTCTCTCACATTTTCCAATCATAACCCACACCACATGCCTCTTATTTACTTTAAATAATGGTACATTTGGTTCTTGAGTTAAATCATAATGTTCTCTTTCAGATTCAATGAACTTGATTGTATTGTAACTTTAATTGGAATAAAATCTAAATTAAATATAAATACTGATAATCAAATGAAACTTATATGTATACAGCATCTATATTAATTTCATTTAACATTATAACATAAGACTTTCATTTAAATACTAACTAAAACTAATATAGCATTTTGTATACATTGAAGCTTTCTGTACTTTTTGATGTATTAAAGAAATTCTGATTTTAATTCTTACTGATACGTAAGTGAAGCTTCAATGTGTAAACTGTTAAATGAAGCAAATATGAAAGTTATAGTAACACTTCAAACTGATGGATTTGACTCAAGATATTGTTTGAATTTTTACATTATAAAACCATGCAGCCGCAAACCAAATGATTTACTTTACTTACTTACTTTTCTTTACTGATAGAAGTTCGGAAGCCATCATTTAATTTTTGTGATAGATATTTTTGCGGAACTATCGTTCGTTGAACTGATTCGTCATCCTGATTTTTGTACCTGCTCTTTTACCACATGAAATAAAGGAAGTTCAGAGATGCTTATCCTGTTTGAAACTGATAACACATCCAGCATAAAAATGTATTTTACACCGTAGTAAACACAACTTCCATCATCGATATATATATATATATATATATATATATATATATATATATATAGAAAATCAAATGCCATTATGGAAAAATATGATGGAATGAGGTGGTCGCTATCCGTTTAGCATCTGCTTTCCAGTCGGAATCATTTATTTTAATAAGATGAGGATCGGAACCAAAGAACCAGGTTATAAACAGTCGGTTCCATTTATTTCGGTTCTTGAGAGAACTGGCGGAACTGAGGAACCAGTCACCCTATTCTTAAAAATTTTCCTAAAATTCTTATTTCATTTGTCTAACATTTCAAGAAGCTTAACACAAAAATCCTTTCAGCATAGTTGATCACCTTCTGTTAAGTGTTGCAACATCTGGATTTTGCATGGGAAAGCATTGAGCTTGGCATTCAAGGTTTGCCTCGCAGAGATCCTGGATACACCCATTTCAGTTGAAAGATGTTGTTTTCCATGGACTGCATGTGATTGGAGGAACCAATCGTCCCATTCTTAAAGATTTTCTTCCATTCTTATTTCATTTGTCTAACATTTCAAGAAGCTTAACACAAAAATCGTTTCAGCATAGTTGGTCACCTTCTGTTAAGTGTTGCAACATCTGGATTTTGTATGGGAAAGCATTGAGCTTGGCACTCAAAGTTCACCTCGCAGAGATCCTGGATACACCCATTTCAGTTGAAAGATGTTGATTTCCATGGATTGCTTGTGATTGACTTACAAATGAGGTTGACATTCTCTGGTGTTCAAGCATTCCTGGTTGATGTTAGGTATTTTGGTTCTGTACACCCTTTTTCCTTCCATTTCATTAGAATTCATTATAATGTCTTAGCTGTTGGCACCTTACTTCCTGGAAACTTCTTTCTGAATGCACCATGTCACTATCGCTAATTGAGTTTTGATTTGCTCCTCAACGAGGAATAGTCTTTGTTGTAAACTTATTTGAGACATTTGAAGCTGTAATAAAAAGAGTTATTTAGTGAAAAGATTGACTTTTGCCTGATTAATTAATTAGTCTAACGTAAATGAATTTTCACAATAACCAAAATAAACATCTTTCTAGGGTGCGTAGGGTGGCCCCTTGCCAGGTGTGACCACTCATCCTTTCCGATGCGTATTTGCAATGGGCGGCGAATTATGACCCGTCTCTTCCCATCCAACAAACTCAACTCGATTATTTTCATCCTCCTCTGGATGCTCATCTTCATGGAATTGAACAATAGGAACCTTTGATTCTTCTTAAGGTGCTGTTTTGCTTGATAGCACTCTCCCTCAATTCAGCCATAGTCATTATCTGACAGACATGGTTGAAAATTTTAATCAAAGAGCCAACAGCTATGAGTTTATGACCAATGTTTTGCTTACAGAGAGTGTAAACAGACTTGATATGAACAAGTGGCTCATATTTCATACAGAAAAGCAGTTTCTCTTATGAGTTTTTGGGCTCTTTGGCAGGTATGAGACATAAGAAGTCAGTCCAGTGTAGATTTTCACATAGCTCAGGTGCATTGTGAATTTTCTAATCCCTCTCCTTTCTTTAGTTTGGAATAATCCATTTTAAAAATACCGTAATTTGTTAAGGTGCCGACCTTGGTAGATTGATGGTTAGCGTGTCTGGCTCCCAATGCTAGGGTTGCAGGTTTGAATCCTGCCGAGGGCATGGTCATTTGTGTTCGTCTTTGTTAACGTTATTATGCTCATTGTAAAGGTTGTTAATGGCTGTTTATGAGCTAGTATAAATAAATAAAAATAAATAAATAAAAATAAAAAGGTGCCTGTGCATTTCTTTAAGATGAAGAGTTGTGAAGTAGTGCCATGTACATCTAACAAATTGATCTCCCGCACACTGCCTTTACAATATTTTTGGATATCCATCAGTTTCAAGACTTGCCCCTTCAGTCCGGCTCAAACTATTCAACTGTAACTTTCACTTACTTTTCTATTTATAGTGTTCATAAAGTATGGCCAATAAAATGTAAGACAAAAAGAAAACAAAAATGTACCATTTTAAAAACGTGTGGCAGTTTTGTTGATAGTAAGTGAAAATGCATTTCTTTTACTATGCTGTTGTTGTGTGGCATTGCCTAAGAGGCAGAACATTGAAATAAATTTCAAGACTCAATCATCATTCAAAATGAATTATCCATTATGTTCAGAACTTAGGAAAATGGAAGTGATTCGAAAAGTAGATTATTAGGACAGTGTTCAATATTTACAAGGTCAGTTGAAAAAGCAAAAATTAGCAACACTAGCTTCATTCAGAATAGCGATTTTATTAGCTTCGAAGAAAAAGACATTTTTAGATTGGGAGCTAATGAAGGAAGCATCCATAGCAAGTGAGGAGCAACTTTTTTATAGCTTCTTAAAAAAAATATTTTTCAGTGATAAAAAATTTAAAACACTTCAATAACACAATTACTAGAAGAGTGAAAGCTATTTCTAGTGATATGAAAGTTCAGTTGCACACTGATCTCGTAAACTGTGGCTGGTGTTCCCTTCAACATGACGGAAGCACAGACAATTAGCAATTATTGAAATTTGTAATGATGTCTAATAAGAGAGGTAAGTAATCACATGGCAACAGGGCTAACTTATCCTCTAAAAAAACAGGTCGCAAGGAAATTTTGATTTGTTAGGGGTGCTGAAATCAAATCTCGCTCACACCTATCAAATCTCATGGGCCGGGTCATTGCATCCGATTCCAAGAATCTTCTTTTGTTGCAATTTATCAGTTTTTGTGATTTTTTTTGTCTATTTTGGTGATTTTCTTTTTTGTGCAGGAACTAAACCACAACCTGTCAGCACAGCTATCACTCATGGTTGCAGGTGGGGGAAGTAGTCAAGTGGTCGGAAATGATGCATCTTCATCCTCCAACTCCTCTCTGGAAGTGTCTGCTCTCCGGAAGGAGCTGGCTGAGAGAGAGTTACTTCTAGCTCAACTGATGACCTCAAGTGAGAATATCTGTTGTAACTTCCACCATTAGATAATGAACTTGATCTATTTCACCCGCTTGCTCAAAAATCCTTTACTTGGAATAATAGTTCTGCCTGAGTTACTGTATTTACTCGTGTACCACACACATTTGTATACCAAGCACATCCCAATTTTTGGGCCAGTTCAGAAGGAAAAAATATATTTGTGTTGGAATAAGTTGACATCTGGAATAAAAAAAAGTCGGCCTCTTCACCGATTTCCCTCCCCTCCCTGAAACAAGGCCCTCCCTAGTTAATCATCTTCTCCCTCCTACCTGCATAATGCAATTTATTGGGTGATCTCTTTATGCCAATGCTAGCAGAAATCTCCTCGGTAGTCACCCCTCTTTATTTAAAGGAGCATCAAGGACTCACGATGAATTTGGCAAACATAGATACCAGATGCCAACTTATTCCAGCAACAGTATAGGTAGAAATTGATTTAATGACAGAACTGCTTATTTTAAGTAAAATAATAAACTTAAAACAGCTGGTACAGCTTAAATATTTTATAAATATAATTTCATCTCAATTGTCAAAATACTTATTGCCTTTATATCGTAGAATTCTTCGACTTCTGCGAGTATAAATGTAGGTGTAAGCGTGTCGCAGTGACTTTACTATCGGTACTCACAATTTATATAACCTGTTCATAAATCCTCATTTAAGACCCGCAATCCCTTTATCTTATCGACAGTTTGGGAAAAAAGGTTTGAGCGGTACATGAGTAAATACAGTACGAGCTTGCAGGACCTTGAAGGAAAGATTAACCAGATAGTATATTGTAAGCTTTGTTTAATAACTCATTCTTAGCTAATTTATCTTAGCTGAGTTGTATTGAGCACTACATTACCAGTTACTGGACCAATGGTATTTCTATTTTCATTTGATCTGGTTATTTTTGTTTTTGTGTCAGCTGAATGGATTATTATAAAATATTGCACGTAAAACTTTCATATTATGAAGATTGTTTGAAACTTTAATGGTGGAATGGAGAAGAGAATATGCTATGGCTTTATTGCATGTTATGTTTGACTCTTTATATATGAGGGTTCAGCAATGTATTTCTTGCGAGTACCACTCTTTAATTTCATTTAAAATTGTTCTCTCTGCTCTTGTCACCATTAAATTCATTTTATCCTTAGCTTTTACAAAATATTATTTTTTGATATAGGAAATCCTGATCATGATACAAGAAAATCACTGCATGGGATGAAATTAAAAGGAAAGTAAAATATGTGTTAAAATATATATTTTAGTAAGTTTTCTATGACTTAGTGCGACAAGTAGAATCTCTTCATGTGCATATTTGCCGTAGGTTGCTGACCCCTTCATTAGATTTACACACAGCTTGTATGAAGGAGGTCCATGTCTTTGCTTTCATTTTCAAATCACCCTAAATGATGCACAAAAAATCTGCTAAAATTGTCAGTGTTGCTCATAGCAATTTCCTAGTTTTTCATCACAAACTCTAATATACAGTCAGTCCTCGACTTATGTCGGTTCAACTTACATTGATCCACATGGCAGTTGTCAATTACTACCCATGTCTGAGTCTAGTTTTACTAATATCCAAATTTATGTTAGTGAAGAAGCTACATAGTAACTAGTCTTTACTAGAAAGAGAGATGTAGGAAAGAGAATTTATAGCTCCAGATAAGACCACGAGTTAGGAGGTGGGAGTTAAGAGGAATTTTATAGAAGCATTGGTTTTACCAGCATTCTTAGAAGCATAAGACCAGATGGGCTGCATCAGCAGGGGCTGCTCTGCTATTACACTATTAATGTACAGTAATTATTTGTACTTCGAACTTTTGTATAAACATTTTTTTAAGTATAGCATATTTTTTTGTCATTGAAATATACATTAAAATACTTGAGGTCTCTCAAAGATCATTCCCCTTAGCCCTAAATTTTCCATAAGCCCTGGCCCTCACGAACCACGGTTTTGCCACCTGTGTGATGAGTCGAGAATGTAATCCCCTGGTGATGGACTACTGTACATGTGGCCACATCATAGAAAGAAATAAAAGGCATGTTTATTTCTTGAGTAAGCAGAGAAAGATAAGCATTCTCATGGGCAGGGGATCTGATTACTCCCTGCTTGAAAGTTCTGTCAACACTTATGGTTACCTATCTGGAGCAATGTGCAGATGGGCTATGCATGTGTGTCATTCTTCTGAGTTAGACCATCTCTTAGGTAGCAGTTTCAAAAGCATAATGTTCAAGGAATCATATATTTTCGATATTTTTTATTCATTCTTATTAATTTTTTCATGTACTTTCAAATGGTGGACATAATTTCAATGTGTATTTGTGTTTAATGCTTCAAAACCAATGTTTCAAGTGTAATGCATAGCCATAGCATGATTGCTGCCACCACCTGAGGTTTTAGGTGTTCCTGAGTTTGAAAATCTAGTTTTCACCAGACCGTCTGTATGTCTGTGTGCAACTCTAGGGCCTAAAGAGTTGAGAAAAATCAGATGATATCTCTAAGTAATGCATATATCATTCAGAATGGAAGAGCTGAATGATATAGTGCAACAGTAAAAGGTAGTTTATTCTTGTCAATTTTCACAAAATGTCGATGTATTCAAAAGTGGCTCAAATGATTTTGTTTAAAATTCATTCAGTTATAGGGTTTGGTATCATAAATAATACTTCATAAGCCATATTTATAAAAAAATTAGCTATAAAGCAACCAGCAACAGCACAGGTGCGTCCTATATGCTGGTCTTTACGGTATGTGTATTGCAGCAATTTTTTCTGTATGATATTAAATTCTCTGGGGAGTAAATATAAGCATTAAGGTGCTATAGATATGCAAACCTATGTAAAAGTAAAACTATACAACATCCTGAACTGATCTTTTGGATTTTATTATTTTGAAAGAGTTGCACAGGGAATTGATTGTTTGCACTTTGTTAAATTTACATGAAGAATTGATATTTTCATAGCAACATACTGTGCTCATATCGTTGAACTTGACTGAGTAGTTTGGATTTATAAATATTCTTATGAAATATGATTATATAATAATAATTAAATACATCTGTGTTAATGGCTAAGTTTTTGAAATAATGATTTTTATAAAATTTATCAACTTGAATGTGATGTTAAAAATGAAAGTGATATATTCTGCAAAGGTCATATATCCAGCAGCATGTATTTTTACAGTTTTTTAGTGATAAGTTCGAATTTTTATTCAGTAAAAGTTACTGAATATTTTATTTTATTAATTTAGAGTTAATAACCTCATTCATTTGTGTAATTAGATAAAGAGCTGGCAGCTTGTAAGGAACGCCAAGAAATAGAACTTGCAGCACAGAGGGCAACACTGCAAGAGCAGCGAACCCATATCGACATCCTAGATACTGCTCTCACTAATGCCCAAGGAAATGTTGTGCGATTAGAGGAAGAGGTATGAGTTTAGGTTTATTGTTTTTCTATAAGCTGTGATAAATCAATAAAGTTAGTTGCATTATTTACCATTCATCTTGGGAGACATATCGAAGTTAGATCAGCTGAAAGACCCAAGTGGCCAAAGTCTTGATATTTATTTAGCATTGTGTTTGTTCTGTTTGCTTATCATGTGATCTTGAAAATTTGTTCTCACCTAAATGCACAAAATCTGGTTATATACGAGGGTGCCGGTGGTGTGGTGGTTAGGACGCTGGCTGCTACTTGCCTGCTGCTCGAAGAGGCAGTGGGCACGAATCCTGCACAAGTAGGATTTTTTTCCAAGGTCGCCCGGACACCAGTTTGTGTGGTTTGAGGAGACTGTGCAAATTCAGCATTCCATCCTTCAGAAGGAACGTTAAGCAGCTGGCTCCCTTGGTGCTTTTCATAAAGAGTAGGCTAATGCCGGCACTGGGTTTCCCTCCTCCCTTGTGTGTGTGTCCAGTTGATGACTGCAAAATGACCATATCTGTCAACGCATTTAAAAAAATCAATTACTACTACTACTGGTTATGTAGATGTTGAACTAATGAAATGCATATATCTCCATTTTCCTGAGTAATTGGTCATAAAACCTAATTTCAAAAATTGTTGTTTGATGATCAACAAATTTTTTAGTCTGCAATTTTTGTTTTAGTTTGCTTAAAAGTTGTGTGCATGCCGTCTGAATAGTGTTTGTATCAGAAGTGTTCTAGAGATATGATATTGTATTAATGAAAGCCAAGCATCATTCATTAGTGTTGAAACTTCACTAAAAAGTAATAATAAATTGCATTCATTGAATTTCAGTGATTGATTTATAGGTATGCCTTTTTTAGTGTAATTTGGATATAGCGCAATTGGCATCTCAGGATATACTTTTTCATTTTCTGAAAAAATTAAAAAATAGAGCTCATACAGGGCTACTGTCTGTTTTTATGGTACCAAATACTTTCTTACATATCTTCACTTCTCTGATTAAATGATCTACAGTTATGTTTTACACACTAATTATAGGCAAATTTGCCGTTATTTATATGCTTATTAGCTTTATTTCTATCTCACTTATTCACTTTTACTGTTTTTACATAGTTTGCCGTGATTCTAAAGTCATTTGCAGTGATGGAAACATTGGAAATTTTACTTTTTTCAACGTTACTGTTGGAGGTATGGTTAGGTTCGCTTTGGGTATGTTTTTGCTTTGGGTTAGGTTAGGTTTACGGCCGCATTTTAACTTTTGTAATCTGTATTTATTTTTTATTCTGATGTTATTTTGCTGTTTGTACTAATTTCAAATTTCCTTGCCACTGTAATGTAATAACAGACCTATTCTGTTTTTGTTAGCACTTGAAGAAAATCACATTTTTACTTCGTCCATGTGCAAAATTTTTAAGTATTGAGAAAAGTTGAGATTCTAAGATTTTCAGGATAGTTTTGGATGGTAATAGAGATGAACTCGATTGGTTTTGGAGTCCTTTCATAGGTCCATTTGCCTTTTAGCAGGATTAAAAAAAAACCCATATGAACCACCTATATGGGTCCGTTAATATGGTGGTATGTTGGTGGTGTAGTGGTTAGGATGCTGGCTGCTACTCGCCTGCTACTCAAAAAGGCAGCGGACATGAATCCGGTGCAAGTAGGATTTCTTCCGAGGTCGCCCGGCCCCCTGTTTTTGCAGTTTTAGGAGACCGCGCAAATTCAGCGTTCCGTTCTTCAGTAGGGATATTAAGCAGTTGGCCCCCTTGGTGCTTTTCATAATAATGCTAATGCCAGCACCGGGTTTCCCTCCTCCCTTGTGTGTGTATGTCCAGTTGATGACAGTGCAAAATGACCATAGCCATCGACGCACTTAAAAAATCACTTACTACTACTCCGTTAATATTGTAAAGCTTTGTTTTGTTTATATTACTACAACAATAAAATCGAAGTTTAATATCTTAAATTGACTCTCAAAAAGATATAAAGATCATATTACAACTATTTAACTGTGTTGAGTTATGTTGTAAATAACTTTCGATTGATTTTGGGTTTTACGTTTTGTTTTCAATGGTAAATTTCTTATGAAAATATAGTATTACATTATTATAATGCAGTTTGATCACTAAATCTGAAGTTTGCTGAATCATGCATATATGTCAAATATCCTGGAAATTTACATGAACATTCAATTCTTTGTTAACTTGTTTACTTTTGTGCTGACTATTCACCATGCCAAGATCTTCAGTTTTGACTTAATTATTTTAATTGTGATGTGCCATAGTTACAGGCACCTCTTGTTGTAGTGCACTTCACTAAATGCAGTTTCATTATAGTGCTCTCGCTAAGTGTTGAATCATTGACATTCTTTTGATTATATATTACAAGCACATAACTTTCTCATGACATTTATTTTGCCTAATTAGTATTTGTAGGTAAGGTATGATTAAATTAAATATCATTAAACAGTCCAGTAACAAAAAATGTTATCTGTTCCATAGTTTTTGGTGCTATTTTGATGGCAGCTAATCTACCTTATATTTTGTTGATATCAGGATTAATAGATCTTATCTGATTTTGCTGTGGTATGCCACCTTAATTTATTTTCTTATCCGTATATTGTACATGTAGCACTTATTAACTTCTCCATTAACTTCCACTTGCTTAACGAATTATTTGACAACAATATCCTTGCACGAAAAGGATTTTCGTTTAGGGTCATGCAGAGACCAGTTCACATCTAAAAATATATAGTCGTATGCTCAAACATGTTGGGATGGCAGCACGGAAGATGAAGCTAGTTCAATCAGCAAGTTGGCCACTCTACCTTAATATGCAAAAAAAAATCCCTGTGAGAAGCAACTGTAAACTCCCTTCATCCTCATTTAGTCTTCTGTCTGATGTGGTATTAGTTGTGTGATTAATGTCAGTGGAGTTATTTTTTATTCTTTTTGAACCCTTGTATTATTAGTAATGAATCAAAAGCATGAAAATATATGTGCTAAGGATGTTTCTGAAAAGAAAAACTGTCACTTTCAATGAAACTTGAAGTAGTTCAACGATTTAATGGTGCAGAATGGCAAGTTGATATTTGCAAACTCTTGAAGATAAAATGGTGTATATTTTTGTTCATAAAAGTCACATCTCTGTATGTTTTAGTAGTTTCTCTGATTTAAGCACAAAAATATACCTTATATTTGGAATTCATTAGAATTAAGACCTTCCCCTTTTAGCCAACGGTCAAAACAGAAAAAAAGAGTCTATTACCTAATTTGTCAGTGATTGTATTTGGAGTATATCTTGCACACACACGTTCAATATTGGTATACTAGTTTGTTCATTAATTGAAATGGTGTGTTACAAAATTTTGTTTGACAATAAAATGGCATTTATATATATATATATTTTTAAAATTTAATACTGTATTAATTGAAAACTGGATCGTAAGTTAGAAATGAAAAATTTTATTAGATACAGTTATTTTATCTTGTTTCATTTGTTTAAAAAACATCGATTAAGTATGTAACCATACTTCCTACGGTTCTACAACTAGTCGTAGTTAGTTCGTCGTGTGTTAATTCGTCGCACAAAAAATTCATTGTGCATTAACACATCGCAAGACGTCATTGTGCATCAATTGAACGTTCCCTGCCCACCTCCCCTGCCATACACCAGTCTTGGTGTCTCGCCTTCCAATTTTTCTCACAACGAATATGTCTCGCAACAAAATTGCCTCACAACGAATTTGTGGAGTGATTAAATGATGCATCATGAGTTTGTTGTGCATGTATTAAAGTGCAACGAGTTTGTTGTGTGACAAATTGTCGTGTGACAAATTGTCATGTGATGAATTGTCTGTGATGTATTGATAGTATACCATTTCATACTCAAATTTAAGATTTTCACAAGCTGTAATTTGGAAAAAACCTTGTCTTGGATACGAGTAATTATAGTATTTATTCTGGATATTTTTAAAATCTTGATATTACTTAGGGGCTGGCAAATATAGTAGTTTTTCCTTTTATTTATAAGTTATTTGACTACAAATGTATGAGTTATCATGAAACTATAAAAATTTATTAGCGTAAATTAAATAAATAATTTAAATCTCTACTTATATCACATGTTAGTTATTTGAATATCTTTTTTCAGTGTCGCAAAAAGCAGATGTATGTGGAGAGAGTTGGGCAGTTGCAGAGAGCACTGTCCTCACTGCAGCTTGCTGGTGACAGGCGTGAACAAACAGAAAGGAAGCTGAGAACCCAACTGGAGCGGGAAATTCGGGAGCTGAGGGACAGAGAGAATGGAAACGAATCGAACAAGGGAGATGGAATGGGTGCAGTAGGGAGTATAGATTGCCGAAGTGATTCGGAAAAGAAAGGAGAAGGAGTGAAAATGGAGGAAGAAATTCGAGAGCTGAGGAGACAGCTGCGTGAGAGAGAGGAACGCATTTTGGCGGTGGAGACAGAACTGGCGCAATGGGAGAGGAGATGCATCCAAGAGGGCGCTTTGCGACAAGCTGCCATAGATGCAGCCAGCATCCCAAAGTGAGTCGATTCATATTTACATTGGCATAACATTTTATTATACCATGTCATTTTAAGGATTAATAGAGTATATATAAAGGAAATCCTCCATTAATGTCATTGATTACCGTATTTTCCTGTGTATGAGACACTTTTTTTCACAAAAATGTGCCTTAAATCATGCTGCATCTTGTACGACAAAGGTTTAAATGATAATGAGATATTTCACTCAAAATTTAGATGTACGTACTTTTCAAATTCTTACGACAGTCTTCAGTATAGATGGAAGTTTTCTATTCAGTACATAAAAATTCAAACACCTGCGCTCATTCTGTAGAATTCTTATTGTTATTATTTACTCAAGTCTTTCAATGAATAATTTTTAATTGATCAGCAGTATATTCTTATCGTGTGTTACAAAGGACAATATTAGCGAAAATCTTGGACTACACAGGTTTTTACCCAAACATGCTGCATGTGGAAAGTGACGAAAAACCACACCAAAAGAAACACTACTAAGCTGTGATGATGCCTTGATATCCACAAGACTACAGCATTTTTCTAGCGATTACCTGTAAAATCTGATGTTTGTAACTCGATTATCAATAATAATATTTATTTTTCTTTTCTATTTGTTGCAGTGATTATGTAACATTTTTATACATCACACCCTGCACATTGAATCACCCAGCCATTTAGCCAATTCCTAGTGAATTTTAACGATTATCTCATATTTTTGGATTTTTCAGACTTTTTCCTTGCATATAAGCCACATCCCTGTTCTATAGACAAAAAAATTTGGAAAAAAGTGCAGCTTATATGTTAGTAAATATGTTATGTTCTCAAACTGGTAGATGCTTTTCAACCAATAATTAACTTACTATATGTTGTTTTTTACCACCGATGAATCTTAGGTCCTAATCTAAACAAATGTTTTATGAATAGAAAATTTTTAAAACTGGAAAATGGCCTTATTTTTAGGGGTGCATCTTATACATTGTTGCATCTTATATACTGGAAAATACAGTAATTCCCAGAAAACATTAATTAAATTGATTTTCAAATCAATGAAATATTTCAAATTTGGTTTACATTCTCATGCAAACAAGGGGAAACAGTATTTTATGACCAAAAATATAACAATGGTTAGGAATTTTAAATATCAAACCGATTACTGCATTTATTTGTTCATCTCATGCCCCCTAATAAAAACGCTAATTTTGTTAAATTTTCAATTTAATGTGCTCAAATATAATATATAGCATTGTAAAAGTATCATTCTTCTTTATATAGTGGAATCCCGATTTAAGGTTTCTCCATTTTAGATTTTACCGCATTTAAGATTGTTTTTTTTGTGGCCCTGACCAAAGCTCCATATAAATAATGTATTATATTACCCGATTTAGTGTTTCTCGATTTTGTGAATTGCCCAGATTTAAGGGACAAAATTCCTGTCTCTAGACGGACATCACCTCGATTTAAGGTGCGTTTACATTATGGGATGCAAAAATATATTATTTAGTGGAGTTGTAATGCAATAATTCACACTATCCATCAATGACAACATATACCTGCATTGTTACATTAAATATTCTCAAATAGATAATAATTTGTTGTGCTGTGCTTTCTCAATTCACCTTTCGTCCTTAAGTCATTACGTCATTACGTGAGCATGGATTTTTTTTTGCTAAAATTTGTTGATCGATTCCAATTTTGGTTCAAATCAGACCGTAATAATGACCACTTTACTTGCAGACCTACATGTATTTTACAACGCATTTTGCAAGCATCTCGTTAAATACTCATTTGAACGAACAAAAGTTCAATAAAATAATTAAATACACATTTTTTGTCAAATAACTTTTCCCATAAAACGTAAGGTTTACGATAAAGTTAAAGAAAAGGAAATTAGCGTGTTTACGTAATTTTATGATTTTCGGTGTTCTTTTGTTCATTCAAAAAATATTAATTAAAAATTTTACAACTCAGGAACCTCTGGAAATATTTTAATGAAATTTCGTATTGGGGAGTTTTAGTAAAATTTGTTGGCCTATTCCAATTTTGGTTAAAATTGGATTACAATAACAACCACTTTACATGAAGGCCTTCATGTAGTTTACAATGTACTTCTGTTTCAATATGGGAATCGCTGGACGTATTTTGATGAAATTCAGTATTGGGAAATTTTACTAAAATTGGGCAACTGATTCCAATTTTGGTTAAAATTGGATTACAATAACGACCACTTCACATGAAGGCCTACATGTATTTTACGTGCCTCTTTTTCAACTAGAAATCACTAGATGTATTTTGATGAAATTTGGTATTGGGAAGTTATACTAAAATTTGTCTACGGATTGCGATTTTGGTTGAAATTGGACAGTAATTATGACCACCTTACATGAAGAACTACATGTAGCTTACAGTGTACGTTTCAACTCGGAAACTGCAGGATGTATTTTGATGAAATTTGGTATTGGAAATTTTACTAAAATTTGTTGATCTCAAAGAATGCATTTGGAAACTGTGTACACCGACATGGAGTACACCTTTCCATACTTGTTTATTCCATATTAAAAGTCTGTAACTTGACAGGAAGTTTACCTTTTAATTAATCTGTACTCTTAATATTTGTGTTTCTGTTAATAATAATTTGATATTAATAAACTGCCGTTTAATCTTTCAATTTGAAACTATCCACATATAAGATATTACTCGATTTAAGGTACAAAAAACTTGTCCCCCAGGCAAATGTTAAATGGGGATTCTACTGCATCTTCATTAGGGATGGGATGATCGATTCCTCAGTTTTGCCTGTTCTCTCAAGAACCAAAATTACTGGAACCGACTGTTTATAATCCGGTTCTTTGGTTCCGATCCTTATTTTAATAAAAAACAAGAGTGGAAAGATGCCCACATCATGAATGCATACATGCAAGGTAGAGGCATTCTTTACGATTTATTCAATCATGTCAAAATAGATAAATATTAATGGCTTAGTATAATGTTTATGAACTGTAATTCCAGTAGTGATGCCAAGAAAATGTCGAATTTTTGATTCACCGACTAATTTCCTAATCAATTGTAATTGATAAAACAATTGACAATTATTTAAAACTTACCTCACTGGAATAGTAATAATGTAATCTTTATGCTCACGTTCATGCCTTTGTTGTAAATTACCCATTTATTTTCACTTGCAAACGCTGTCTAAATGTAAAAAATAGATGTAAATATGTTCATTTATTTGTTGTAGATTATCCATTTTCCTAATGTTGCATGCGCACAAAAGAAAATTAAATTAATTAGGTATTTACAGCAGTTACTGTGTACATCAGTCGTCACGAAGATTGTTTTTGTTGACAACAAATCAAACACGGCTCCTAAGTGAATTATGACTTTCTCGTTTGATTTTCTTGAAATCGGCTACTCCTTCGATAAAAATGTAGTGAACAAAACATATGTTATTTGATTATTTATACGAAGTTCTTTAAAGACTTTTTCGTTATAAGTTACATATATTGTATGAGGTATAAAAAGATCATTTTTTGTCACATGTAAAGTGACACTCTGGATTAGGTCACACAAACTATTTATATAATTTTCTTAGTTTCTTTGCCCCTTTCCTAAATACCAAATTTCATCAACATCCGCACAGTAGTTTCTGAGATGAATCATGCAGACAGACGGACGGACATGATCTGAACATAAGGTGTTCTTTTTTATTTATTGTAAAGAACGCCTAAACGCTAACTGAAAATTAGCATTGCTTAGCTATAATGTCATTAACTACCGTATTGACCCGAATATAGTGCGATGTTTTTTTCCTCAATATGTACCTTTGAAAGTCGCATTCACACTATATTCGAGTACTTGTTGCATTCGTACTATATTTGAATTTAAAAAATGCGTATCGGCGCATTTCATGACGCGTGTTTCAGCGCATATTTTTATAAATGCTACATTGTAAGTGAATTGGACGTTCATGTTACGATGCTACATTGTACAAGTATACTCGGTAGGGGTCTGAGGAGATCATTCGTACTATATTCGAATACTTGTATCTTTAAAAAATAACTGCGTATCGGCGCATTTCATGACGCATGTTTCAGCACATATTTTTATAATTGCTAAATTGGACGTTCATGTTACGATGCTACATTGTACAAATATACTCGGTAGGGGTCTGAGGAGCTTGAAAATAGATCAAGGTCAAATTGCAGCAACCACAGCTCCGGCACAACTTCACGCAGGGTCGCGACACTCAACGTTAGGAAACGAGGACCGTCTAAACGTGGCGTCACATTACCCCCCTTTAGTACATAATTCATGAGTTTACAGGTAATTTAAATGTGCAAAATAGAGAAAATGAAATGTTTTTTCTTCTTTTTCTAAAATTCCTTTCAAAATACTTGGGGTCGCACTATATTCGGGGTCGCATTATATTCGGGCTAATATGATAATAGGGGAACCAATTTTGTTTAAAGCCATTCCTGTCTGATTTTATGTCGTTTCGGCAAAATCCTCGGCCCGTCAGCGCGATGCTGATGCTGATTCTTCCTTCCAAGTGACAATTATATGTATTCCATTTCAGAGATGCTAAAATAGCTGCCTTGGAGAGGACTAGCCAAGAAAGTGAGAGGCTGGTTGCAGAAGCACGTTCTGAGAAAATGCGACACATGGATGAAGTCCATGCTGCACAGAGGAAAGTGGCTGATCTTGAAGCCAGGTAGAACTTAATCTATTTAAAAATATTAAATTTTAATTTCTAATTGACAAAATAAGTTTTGACACTATCATTAGCTTTTTTTCCTCTAAGTGGGTTTTAGACTGACTCATTCCATTCCTTCCCATACAAAGCCTTTCTCTTCAGCTTCTCATAACCAACCTCTTTTAATGGCTCTGATATTCTTTTAGTCTTCCTATCTCTTTGCCACATTCTGTTTATGTTTAATTCCATGTATACTATTAATTTCATTTGTAAACAACAACGGATGTTGATGGTAAACTGCAGGCGGGAAAATGCTGTAAAGAATATTTTTGAAATGAGAAAAGATTCTGCTATGACCGGAAATCAAACCTCTACTTGCTGGGCAGGTGTTCTACCACTGAACTATCATAGTAGATTAATTCTCCTGTTTCTGAACGAGGGTGATAGTCCTAGCAGAATTTTTTCTCGTATAAAAAATATTCCCAGCAACAGATGTAACAAAAAATTTAGATTATAGTAGTGAACCTATGCCTAAATTTATTCATTTTTTACTTAAAATGTGCTCAAAATCATTAAAAAGTTCAGCATTTTAAATCTCTATATCTTAATTAAGAATACTCATTTACACAGTATCTATGAATAGCAGAATATTATTTTTGTTACAGTCACATTGTTTATCATTACCAAGGTATTGTTTAAACTTCAAAATAGTGTTGAAATTTCATGAATATGTGAGCAGATGCAATGCAAATTTATAATACCAGTCAATCATATCCAATTACATGAAACTGGCAATAATGCAAATCACCTTGATGATGAAAGATTTTCTTGGAAAAATACGTCAAATTTTTTAATTCCACGCGAATTTGAAAATCAACAGCAAGAATATAAATTTTCATTTTTAGGCCTTTTTTACTGCATCCTGAATTTGTACACATGTATTTTACTTAAACCAAACTGTACTGTGAACTGAATTTAATTATCGTCAACAATCAACTCTGGACCTGACTGTGAAACGAACGATTATTAAAAATTGCGAATCATACCACTCCAAAATTTCTAATGGTTTGCTACTCTGTATATATTACCTAAGATTATAATTCTGTTGTAAACTTATGTATTGTCTCTCTCTTTAATGTAGACTTAAAGACCTGGAGTCACGATTGGCAGAGAGAGATGCCATGATCCGTGTACTTCAGAAGCATACATATGAAAAGGACTCGGCCGTAGCCTTCCTCTCCTCTCCCCATCACACGCCTCACACCAGTGGACTACACTCCAGTAGTTTCCACGGGGGTGGCGGGCTTCACAGCAGTACCCTCCATGGGAATTCCTTGCATGGCAATTCTTCTCTTCATAGTAACAGTCTTCATGGGAACAGTTATCATGGCAGTTCGTTACATGGAAGCAGTCTTCATGGAAATAGCTACCATGAGAGTAGTGTGTACAGAGCTGCTGAGATCTTGGCAACGACAAGAGAAGAGCTTGGTATATGCACTGCCAAAATTTACAATTAATTTCAATACAGTAGCTATTAATTTATTAATGCATGTGGTTGTGTTTACATGAATTACCATATTGTCCCGAACATAAAGCTACCTCGAATATAATGCAACCCTAAGATTTTTGGAAAGTTTTTCAAGAAAAAGCTAAACCTCGAATATAACGTGACCCGAAACAACCTTCAGCCAATCTAACACATCTTCCTCACTCATCTACGCCTTCTCCTGCATGTGAAAGATTACACCTGATGGTAACTTTTCCTTTGGCATCCTTTTATGATTTAAAATTATGTAGGGAGTCAGTTTTTGCCCATCGGCCATGACCGCTAGCATAACAGTTATCCTTGATTTCTCATTTCCGGTGGATTTTAACAACACCAATTTAGCTACAACTATTTTAAATTCATGTGATAACTTCGTTGGATTCCTGTTAACCTGGGATTTGGAAGAACCTTTTTTCTCAACATGGTCAGCACCCTTTTTGTCACCCATTGTTAGTAATGGATGGGCAAAAACTCGCTATGATAGTTATAAAGAATATGCCGATGCACTTATAGCTTCAATTCAATGACTATCAAGGGATTCAGCCGCTGATTGAACTTGATCTATTCTCGCCTCGGATGCTTTTCAGGTGCAATGTAGCATATGTCTAATGTGTCTACAATGTAACAAGTATCTTGTATCTCATAAACAGATGTGTGGAATGTATGGTGATTTTTCCAAACACGATTTTATGATCTTTTAAAATCACTAGTACTCGAATATAACACAGACTATTAAAATTTCATTTTTTGGAAAAAAACCTCATTATATTCAGGACAATATGGTATATATGTTAACTCTTTACCTAGTACAGTTTAACTATTACTGAAATAATATTCGAGTTTTATACAAATTGACTTCTTGGTGTACATTGAGAGAGATTATTAGGAGAAGTATAAAGCAAAGATTCCAAATACTAATAATTTCAGTTTTTAGGATTGTATTGCTTTTAAAAAGCTTTTACATTTCATATACTATTTATTCTGTCACTCTTTATTTCTTCTGATAGTATATTTTAGAACTTAAATGAGTTCATTTTATAAAATTCCCTTTTCCTTTGGTTGTATTTTGATATAATTTTTATAAGTCATACTGACTCATTAAATCATTATAATTCTGTATTTTTAAAGGTTCTGTATCAACTGCAAGTGTTTTTTCAACTGTAAATAGCAGCAGTGGCATTGGGGGAAGTTGTGACTCTTCCAGTGGTGGAAATGTTGGTAACCTTGGAGGCATATGTAGTCCTGGTGCAGGAGGAGGAATTGTAGGACCTGCCTCCACCCTTCGAACTGTACAGTATAGTTCTCCTCCTCTCGGCAGTGGAGGAACAGCATCTGTGGTTGGAGGTAATATGTTTTTATTAAATTGGGTATCATTAAAGGTTTGCGGCATTCTATATCTCTGTAATTTATCATATTATTACTAATTATATTGGTTAAACTTCAAATTTCTAGTTACCGTATTTACTCGCCTATAAGCCGCACTTTTTTTCCAAAATTTTCATTCGAAAAATGAAGGCTTATATGCGAATACGAAGCAAAAAAAATTCAAAATAGAATATTCTGAAAATAATATTTCGATTTCCACTTTTATGTTATTTTTTGTTAGAAGTCATTGGATAGATCTCGTGATTTCCTCTAGAATGCAGTATGGACAGAATCAACATCAGAGCGATATTTTCAATACATGGTATCTTTTTGCAATGTTTGAAGTGGCCGCTTGCCTGATTATTACTTCTAGACTCTTGCGGAGCTTACAATGTATCCTCGAGGTATTTGATTGGTTAGATCCAACCCAGCGCAACTTCAGCACAAACACCAGCACTCACAAATTACTCTGTAACTGAGTAAATTCAGTATTTTTATGGTAATACGGTATAAATTACCGGAGGCTCAGTCGCTGACTGAACTTGATCTATTCTCATCTTGAATGCTTTTCAAGTGCAAGGTAACGAACGCCTAATGTGTCTACAATGTAACAAGTATCTTGTATCTCGTAAACGGACATGCGGAATGTATAGTGATTTTTCGAAACATGATTTGACGATCTTTTAAAATCGCTAGTATGTACTCGAATATAATGCGGAGGCTACTTTTAAAATTTAATTTTTGAGAAAAAAGCGTGTTATATTTGGGACAATGCAGTACTGTATTTTTTCTGGTTTATTTTTCTTTGCTTGCTTACTTATTAGAAGCAGGTTGGAAGAAGAGGAGTAAAATTACGAATTTCTTGAGTTGGATCTGGGCAAAGTCAGCTGAGAAAGGATAATTGACTTTCTAAAAACTTTTTTTCCATTTTCGATGTTGAAAAACCCTGGGTGCAGCTTATATGTGGAGGCGGCTTATATGCGGGTAAATACGGTATATTATTCAAATTATCTTTAAATGAAAAGAATGGCATTCAATTTATGGATTAAAGCAGATGTCATTTTTATTATAACCACTTGTTATTTTTATCATCTGATAACTGTAATCAAACATGATTCTGAAATCAAATCTAGTTTAAGAAAGGGAGCTGTTTATTTTTATTGACTGCATATTGTTTTCAATTTAAATGAATTCAATATGATCGCATTAAGTACAATCTACTACATTAGATTGTCACATACTATGAAATTTATTGTGATTTTTGTTTTTTGAAATGTAATTAAGTCATAATATTTTATTGATTAATTAAAGCAAGGATAAAGATACATAGCAGCAGTCAGGCCCTCCGAGAGACACAAAGAGGCCCAGGCCACTTCCAGATTTTAAGGCCCTTCACTGAATGAAAATAAAAAAATTCCCATAAGGAAGCGTTTATGCATTATGTAACCCAATTTGGTGGTCAGGGTTTGCTGAATAGTTACAGCAAGTTACATTGGGTATAGAGGTTTCAAGCTTGCACTATATAGCACTCTTTCATTAAATCTTCTGACCTCTTAAAGAAAAGAAGTAATCCGAAAAAATGTTTTGCTTACAGTGCTTTTTACCCAGCGAATAATGCAGACCACATTGAAATGATCCTCGGGAGAAACTTTTTTTAAAACGAGTTCAAAATGAAAATTCTGTGCGTTACATAAGAGGAGAGAGGGGGATCTAATTGAGGGTTATATCAATTATAAAAAACTGGGGAAGTTGGGTTATGTAATACTTGAACATCCTGCAGTAACTAAGTACGAAAATCATATTTTATATTTTTTTTTGGCATTCAACATTCATTGTTGGTGTTTCGATGAATACAAAGATAAATAAGTAAGTATATAAGATAATAAATTATTTGAATAATTTTTTATTTAAGAAATGCTTTTGTTTCTGCAAATTTATTAATTATTGATGAAAAATCTAAGTTACATGGAATGTCACTTCAGATTTTTTGAAAAGAAGAGGAACATAAGGTTTTAGGCTAAAATCAACATTTGGTGAGGCCCTCTTTCTGATGAGGCCCCCAGCTTGCACCTCATGTGCCTGTGCATAGATCCGTCTTTGAACAAGTGCCAAAATTTGAGGCTCCCTTGAGCTTGAGGCCCAGGCCAAATGGCCCTCCTGGCAGCAGTCATGAGAGACCTTGTCATTGTCATTACATGATGCACTGATTGCAGATACAACTGCTGCAGTCTCAAGAAGTTTATTCAGAATTGGAAACATAACTAACAGTTCTTGTATGATTAAATGCTTTATAGTGCTTTTCGTCATTGCTGAAAAGCACTATTCGCACTATCTTCGTGATATCAATCTGTCCATCCGTACTCATCAGGGAAGAATTGGCTTAAATGATTTCAACCAAATTTGTTGCATAGAATTTTCACATAAATACATAACCAAAATGACATATTTGGACCGGATTGTCTCAGCAGGGGTGCCATAATTGCAAAATAGAACTATTGGGTAATTATGAATTTGGAAGGAATTGACCAAACTGATTTCAATGAAATTTTGTATGAAGGAGGTGCGCAACAAAAAAAAAACAAAATGAAGATGTTTAGTATAGCTATAGAAAGCAGGGCTGCTGCAATACAAGGAATAATAAAATTTCTTTTTATACATATGTGTTGAACTGTCTGCACCAATTTTAACCAAATTTAGTATTTATAATGTACACATACCATATATACTCGTGTATAGTTCAAGTTTTTAAGACCAAATTTTTGTGCAAAAAATTGGGGGTCGAACCGAACTATACATGAGTAATACCTTTGAGGGTTTAAAATCTAGGATCTAAAAAATTATCTTTTTAAAAATATCATAATAAAAATCAAGATATTTTTTGGTCACCCACCTCACTGACTTAACTTCTATGATATAGCTCCAAAACTTCCTATTTACCTTTAATTTTATCGATTTTCATTAGAACTATGTTGTGTTTTCTTTTTTTTCTTTTTCGAAGACTTATATACCTGTCCTGTATTACCGTATTTAATCGATTATAAGCCGACACTGATTCTAAGCCGACCCCCACTTTTCACAAGTCCACGCAAGGAAAAAAAAATATTTTTGGTCAATTAGGACTATTTATCTCGATATTCCAACAAGTATGAATGTGGCGGATTTTCAGTTCGTAATTAAATAAAGATTAAAAACAGAAATTGCAACAACATTAACATATTTTTTTACTAAAATATATCTTCACACGACGACTCTTTTTCACTCTCCTCATCCCACAAAACGTCATCTTCTGTGCTATCGAGCGAGTTGAAAGGAAATTAGTTTCTCTTCGTAATCAGCTGGCAGTTTTTGGGCGATTGATGTACGACGACGAAGAACTAGTCCCCATCGTTTCATAAACAGCTGTACCCAGTGCCGACTAAATCTACACTCACTTCTACTAATTTTATGTTCTCGAGCAATTTCACGAGCTTTTGTTTGTATAATCTCGGAGTTCACTGGCAAACAGTTATTTCGTTGATCAATCACAAAGTTATTAAGGATCTCCTCCAATTCATGGTAACGTCCTTGCTTGGGGCCTCCAAATGTTTTTCTTTTGCTTGAACACTTAAGTAACTCTTTATCTCTCCTCCAGCGTCTAACATTTGATTCATCAATCCCAAAGCGCCGTTGTGCTGCAAGATTAGATGTCTCTTCTGTATAGGCAATAACGTTCCTCTTAAAGTTCGCAGAGTAATGCGTTCGTCCCATCATGGGGTAATTAAAAACCGAAAAACTCGCTAAGAAATAAGAAGTTTACACTTGTTCACAACGAAACGAAATATTTCACTCGGGAATCACAGGAGACTCACAAGACACGAAAACAGTGTTGCCAACACCGGAGTTTGTATACATGATGTATGTTTGCGAATTTGAAACAGTATTGAAAGAATACTTAATAGCTTTATCAATGTAATGAGTGGAGAGTGGCAATGACTATAAAATACGAGGAAGGTAGTTTAAGAATACTATTTATTTGATGAATGATGCGTCCGTTATTTAATTGAAAAAACGGGAGAAATCGTCGCATGTTTAACATTATAAACTTGTAAGTACTTATTTTGTTACATTTAACAATAAAATTATTTATTAAAAAAAAACCTGAAACATCAATTTGGTGAAAATTAAGTCGAAAAATCCGCTATCCCCTAGCTTACATTTTTCTAATCCCCAGACGGTATCTAGATAAAAAGCTAGATTTAGCGGAAAATACGTCAAGTTGGTGACACTACAATGAAATATTTTAGTTAGTGGAGGAGTGTGAAAGCCTACGAATACGTGCACTGCCACCACAATTATTACAACTTTGACGCGCCTCTTATTATTTACGTAATTTATTTCGTCATAGTTATTCGGTCATTTTTATTCTTCTTTATAGTAGATAGTTTGCGTATTCTTTAAAACGCTTATATCTTGCATTATAATGTAACTGAAGAAATAAATTCAATTACTATTTTATTTGACACGACGAGTGGCAATTTCTGAGATGGTGAAAAGGTAAAAAAAAGTCGGCTTACAATCGATTAAATACGGTATCTCAAAATTCTGATTTGATTGCGACCCAGTAGTATTTTTCATTATTTTTTTATACGTTCTGTGGTGGGTTATAGTGCATTTTAACCAAAATTCGTAATGTTACCATTATACTGACCTTTTGTCGTCGAAATGTTGTTACGTGAACACTAAAGCCCGTCTCATATTCACCGATTGTTTTCTTGATTTCTATGCATATCTTTCTTGCGTCTTATAACAACAGATGAGTTGTAATGATATCAGCGTATAAAATCACAAAGCTGAAGAATTAAAATGAGTTTATTTCATCTTGTTCAACTATCATTCATAACTTTTATTAAAGGTTTTACAAGTAATATGCATCTATTAATTTTTATTATATAAGCTTAATTTTCTTCTATTTGCTAGAAATTCTGCCACCATTTGTATGTCACATCTCGTAGTTAAAAAGTAATAAATATTTTTCTTCTCAAGATCGTGCAATAGGTTTACGATGTTTACAGTTTATTATTAGTATAGTATTATTATGATATAGGAGTTTTACTTCATTTACTAATACTAAAAGCTGTTGAAAACCAAGATCTTTCTATATACCTCGATTGTGAGCTTCGAGATATCGAAACAAAAAATGTCGATCCTGACGGAAATGTAGGATAAAAGAGTAAGTAGAAAGCTAGGGTCGAATTATACACGAGATATATGAAAAAATCTAATTTTTTCGCTGAGAAATCGGAGGTCGAACTGTACATGAGTATATACAGTATATAGAAAACCATAATATCATATTTGAACTGGATCAGCCAAACAGGGGTGCCACAATTACAAATTATACTCTTTCAGTAATTATAGATTTGAAAGGAATTGGCTGAATGGATTTCAGTTAAATTTTATATATAAGATTTGTACAACATACCATAATGAAATCAAGATGTTTAAAGCGGAGCTGAAGAGCTGGGCCACCACAATAAAAGGTAAAATAATATTTCTTATACACATATTTCTAGAGAACTGACTGCATGGATTCAAACCAAATATGGTATATATTATCTTCATATTAATAAATAATCAAAATATCATATTTCAACCAGGTCGACTAAATAGTGCTACCACAATATCAAGGTTAGAATTTTTCTGTAACTATGAAATTGGAAGGTGTTGACTGAATCGATTTAAAAAAAATTTCGTGAGTAGGGCGAGTATAGAATGGCAAACTAAATGAACATGTTTAGAATGGAACTAAAAAGCATGGCTACCACAATACAAATTTTTCTTTATACATGTATTTGTATAGCTCTTGCTGTACTTATTTCAGCCAATATTTTTGTATATGCGTTAACAAAGCAAGCATCCCATAAGTTTTGATTATAAGATAAACGGAGAAATTATACCAAAGGTTAATGGTGTTCGTGATCTAGGAGTATTTTTGGATTCATCCCTAACTTTTATACCTCATCTTTATAGTATAATTAGTAAAGCCTATAAAATGCTAGGTTTTATAAACAGAAATACCAAAAGTTTTTATAATTGTTATGCACTAAAAGTTTTATATTGTTCCTTGGTGCGCAGTCAGCTGGAATTTACTGCATCAATATGGTCACCTACATATAAAGTACATATTTCTAAATTGGGAAGGGTACAACACAAATTTTTAAGACTGATAGCTCGTAAAATAAATATTCCGGCAGAGGAGATTGACTATGAAGAACTGATGTGTTTTCTTAATTTAACATCTTGAGAAGCTTGTCGGTCTCAATTTGATTTGATGAACTTAATTAAAATAGTAAGATCAGAGTATGATTGTATTGATTTAATTTATTTAATTGATTTTCGTGTTCCACAGTATAGTACTCGTTTTAATGGCACTTTTTCAGTGCAATTTCACAGAACAAATTATGCTGTTAATTTCCCAATTAATAGAATAATGCAAGTAGGAAATAAGTATAATTATATTTATGTTTTTAATTGTACTCATAGGGATAGCTATTAAGAGATTATTTAGTTAGATTTTTATAATGTTTTTGTGATTAAATTAGTGATGAATGGTTATTATAAATGGCTATGTTATATTTTACTGCCTAGTTGGATATGTGATTTATAGCTGAATACTTTTATTGTTAAATTTTTCAATTGTATTTTTTAGTTTAATTTCTATTTAATTTGGTATTTTAGTGATATTAATTATCAATAATTATGATTTTTATAAAGTTTGTGATTATATAATGTTTATTGTAATTGGGTGCAATAGTACCCATATTATTTTCTTAAATAAATAAATAAAACAACTAAAATGACGTATTTGGACCAAACAGGGCTTTATGGGTAACAAACCATTCAAAATTCCTGCATACTAAAGACCGTTTACTTTTGAATTTGTTACAAGACATACATATCAAAGCAAATTCAAAATATCATATTCATTAGATACGATTATACTAAGGCAAATTTGACAATAAGCACTTCTGTATCACAGGAAACCTGTGTACATCCCTACTTGTTTCAACTTGTACAACTCTTTCACCATATAGCAAGATTTATTAATAAGAAGGCTGTAAAATTAGGATATTAGAAATTCTGAGGAAAAGTACACTTAATTGATTCCCATGCAACAGGAGTATGCTGGAATATGGGAATAGCATGAAATCAAGAGAAAGTTGTAATGGTCAGGAATCGAACCCAGGTCTTCCACTTGCTGGGCGATTATTCAGCCATTGAACTATCTTGGCAGACTAATTCTCCTTTCTCAGAATATGGAATATCTTAATTAAGGACAGGCTAGCCATATTAGTATTTATTTTTCACAGTGGTTGACCTCCATGAGGAATACCAAAGAAAATCCAAACACCTCTCATAGGTGAGACTGCCTTTAGAACAGAATGGAAAGTGAAATTTATAAATCCCTATGCAACAGATATTCACAACTATTTCAACTCATATCATTACTTCTCCAAATTTTTTTGAATAAAAATGTCTTTTAAAATGTTTTGCAAAATCTTAAATTTCTTCAGGAAAACTGAAATTGACTGTAACAAATGTTTTTATAAGCTCTGTCAAATTAATAATCTTAAACAAGGGACTAGCCGTTGGTTATAATGAGAACATTTTTTTGCATTCCAGTATAATAGTACAGGTTTTATTTGCCTTTCACTGTGCTTTTATTTGGTCTTCACTGTCGTCTACCAGTTAAGAAGTGATTATCATCTAACTTGAGGAAAAAATGTTGGACCAAACTGAGTTATGTAATGCTACATAAATATAAGGTGATTCTCAGCTTTTTCAAATGACAAACTATGAAGAAAAACCTTATATTCAGGTGAATATGATGTGTGTAACAAACAGTTGGACAAAATACAACAACAACATAAATATAAGATGATTCTCAGTTTTTTCAAATGACGAACTATGAAAAAAGACTATATTCATGTAATTACGGTGTGTGAGACAAACAGATGGAAAAAATACAACGCACTTTTTTATTTTAAAAAGAATGGCACCTATCAATATTTAAAATGCAAGGAAAAGTAGAATGTTCTATTAAGGCTAAAAGCCTCCATTTTTCATCCCCAAAGAATTTTTTCTTCTCCCCAGAAAAGGGGAGAAACTTCAGGTGGGATTGCTTATGTTAGATACACCCACTCCCAGATTAATGCTCTTAATTTGTGCCAGAAAAACCAAGCGCTAACTGAAACAGTGCTATTTGGAACACACTTCCATAAGAAATGACATTATAAGATTTACTTCGTTCCTGAGATTCTATCAATAGAAATGAAAAAGGTAGTATTATATAAATAATACACCAAAGTATTCTTTGTTAACCATATTAGGTAGCGTAGAATAGGTCGTCATTTGCATTGCAATTATATTTAAAATTGAATAGTAAAACTTGAATATAAATGAAGAACAGGATGCATTTTACGGAACATATGTTGATCCCACGCTGAATGAATCACGCAGGAACATTAAAGAATAGGAATTATTGTAGAAGAAGATACCTGCATCTACTTATATATACAGGGTGAGGCATTAGTCACTATACAACCACAATTTTATTAACACAAAGCAAATTGGAACATAATAACATAAGCATCTTGCCTGAAGATACTGTTCAATTAAGAGAAGGCAACCAATAAGACAAACAAAATCATATATCGAAACAATCGAAATGAAATTTCAAAGAGGGGGGATTTTTGTTTGTGTAATGTGTCGTAGGTCTGTAATAAAAGAATTCAGATGCTAGAAAAATATCGTTTAGATTTCTTAAATGATACCTAAAAACATTTCCTCCTGGCAAATATGCATGCATGTTTTAAAGAAATGGATGAAGTAATGCAGGTTGGATGAAATCCCTGCATGGGACGGATATAGCTACAGATTAAAGTTTGGGCATCCCTGCTCTAGTTTACAACCCCCTCCTACTCCCTGCTGTTTTCAAGCATTAGCCAGTTACTCTTCCCATCTACTCTTTTCCTTCTTTGAAAGTTACCATCGGCTGCTAATTATTAACCAGCCAAGAAGCTGTCAGGATGTGGAACCCTTGAATGGAATATGTTGCATGAGTTGAATTACATTTGTATTAACTTATATTTGTGTCAGTCATGTCAAATCACCATCAATAATTATAGGTGATGCTTTTGGAGGGACCAGTGTTGGCAATAGTGGAGCAAGTGGAGGAAGGGAAGGTGCGTCCTCAACAACAACATCCAACTGCAGTTTTGATGATGCAAAAAAGTCTCTTGATGACCAGCTCAAGGAACTTGACTCACAACTGCTAAGCAAGGTATGGGATGTTGATGCTCTGAAGAACTACCTCATCCTTGGAGATCAAAACCTTACTGAAATACATATGTAGATTTATAATTATGTTAATTATTTTAATTTAGATTTTTATTTTAATTTAATCTAGATGTACAATTTAATTTAATAATAATTTAATTTAACTTAGATTTATAATATAATTTAATGTAGATTTATGATGTGACTCTTGGAGTCCATAATTAAATTAATAATTAAATATGAAACCAACTAGAAGGACAAACTATCATATTTTGTTGCTAATTGATGATTTGGAGATGAAGAAATTTGTTTGTAAAAGTATATGCATATAGGCGGAAGATAAAGCCAGTTTTCTGACTTTCCTGTTAATAGGAAGCTGGTAGAGATATAGTAAGTGCTCTAGACTGCTCTAAACATATAGTGCATCTTTTTCTGTCAGTCAGTTAAGCAACACAGCTTTTATGTAGTGAAAGACCTACGTTATGAGAATCTATGAAAGTCAGAGTCATTTTACAGAGCAAGTTCAGAAATATTTGATATTTTAGTAGCTATAGTTGCGCCACACATTTTCTTGTTCATTTGTTATTTGCTTTCTATTATATATTTCTTCTATTTTTATTGCTATTGCTATATAAATTTCAGTTGTGTAATCCTTCATATTTTTATATTATATGAAATGCCGTATTTATCCAAGTACCATCCTCACCTTTTTTTTAGAAAATCAGGGTGCGTGTCTTATTTGAGGATTTCATATCAGGGAAAATCTTGCTGTATGATACGGTACTAAATATGATGACGCAGATGAGGATGTATTTTTCATTAAATTAAATTATTACTGAATGCATTGCACTATTTTATCTATTTTTTATTGTGTGTTTTATTTTAGTTACAATAATCTGCAGCAAACCAAAATTTTTGGTGCAAGAACTTTAACTGATATGCTATATGCTAAAGGTCTTATGAAATTAGAACCATATTATATGTTGAATATAACAAAATTTTACATAATAGTCACACTAAGGAAATATAAATTTAACTGGGGTAGACAATTCGAGATGAAACTTGTCTCTTGGTCAAAGTCAGATTATACCAGATATAATTAAGATAATCTCTTCAAGCTGCTGGTATAATAATGTCTGCTCCAACACAGAATAGTGTCTTCAGCTGCTTGCTATATCACTGCCCACTTGAGGAAGGAAGCCAGCGATCTTGCAGAAAGCTCGTACTCAGGTGACTTGTGACTTGTGAGCACGCGCGAAGGTCTTCTCAGCCGGCTTGCACTCCTTGTACTAGTAGATCATGTGATGCCAGAGGTGGAATTTTCAGCAAAGGGGAGGGGAATGATGTCAGGCGGGCCTTTTGAAATGGTGGTTTTGTAACCATTTATTGGCTGCTTTTTTGCTGTCCTTACATAACCGAAGGAAAGAGGAAAGGTTAGGAAGTTGAGGGGTACTTAGGGTATATAAAGCAGGCAGGTACTTGCAGGGCATGGTGTACTGAGGGTGAGGCCATTATGTCTGGCGATGCATGAATATCGGCGATGTATGATAGCGGCGTTATTCGAACAAGCATTCCGAACGTGCATGTTCATACATGCCATTTGTTAAGTGATATCGGATAAGTGTGATAGGAAAAGGGGGGGAAATCACCACAAAACCTTGACTATGGACACATGAACCACGCCTTCCAGCCTGCTGCAGACACCTTGGCGCTACATGCTTTGCATTCAGCCTCGCTAGTTTCAATAAAATTTATGTCGTTGAGTATTTGTTGTCATCGTGTATTTGAATACAAATACATTGAGAATGATTGTGATAATTTATGATATAATCATTTATAATTTCAAACTGTGATAGAATAGTCAGTCAAGTTACTACAACATCAAGTTATGTGAAATAGAACACAATGCTACGTAATGCATCTATATGTGCATGGAATAATCATGCTCCATATTATGTCTTAAAAACAAGTTCTTTGCCTTATAAGGGAGGATTTTTTACCATAAGAACATATCTTGTATTATATAATGGAAGCTAATAGGATATTTTGGCTCGATTTACGAAATTTTGATTTATGGAACATTTTTCAAGAACGTTTCATAAATCGGGGTCTCCCTGTACATCGCAACAATATGGACAACTGCAGAAAGAGGAATATATAATGCAAAAAGATACATGCAATAATATTATCTTTTATATTTTGGCTCATTAAATTGAAAATTTAATGATTTGTTTTTTTTTCTAATTTGCCTTCCCAAAAATTGGGGTGCAGGTCTTATTCGGGTGCAGGTGGTACTTGGATAAATGCAGTACTACTGGAAATCTGTGGCACTCTTTATTCCAGTTAGTCTCTCAAAAAGAACCAAATAATCTCATTGATGATACTGTGAAATGTTCCATTTTAGTTTGGTATTTAATTGTGGAACAATACAGAATGCTGAAAAACCTACCATGAAAAGCAATTATCCTCTCATCAATTGCTACATTTTGATGCAGAATAAAGTATTCAGCATTTTCAACATACATATATGTAATCTATGATTGACTGAATTTTTTCACTCTCTTTTAGAGAAATACATGGTTCCAAAACTAATGCAGGACAAATATGCAAAATCCAATATAGTATTTGGAAAAATCGATCTCTACTAAAAAATTTAGGGAAGCTAGGCACATACTTCATATAATTTTAAGATCATTAATCTTTCATGCCTGGCAAAGGATGCTAGCCCATTTTTATCACTGATACAATGAAAGCTTTCATTTCTATAACACTCACATCTGCCCATGTATGCCATATAGAACATGTTTTTATTTTCTCTCAAATTTTTCTTGAGCATATTTATTAATTTTGAAACAGGAAAATATTCTGAAATGGCAAAAATTATGTGCTATGGTAGGTCAGTGGTAGAATATCCATCTGGCATGTGGAAGACCCGGGTTTGATTCCTGGTAATAGCAGAATTTTTTCGTTTCAAAATTATTTCCCAAAATTACAGCTTATGCCTATCTGCATAGGATCTTTAGATCATATTGTCCCTTCAATTTCCATATTTATTATCAACCATTGTAGTCAACGTTTCATCTGTAAAAAAAACTGAAACCTTTCTAATTCTGATTCAGGTTTTGGTTGATCATGATGCAACTGAAAACCAGGTTGTGCAGCAGATTCAAAATAATTTGTGTCTAAATCAGGTCCCGGGACTTACCGTATTTGCATTTTCTATTTTCTCCTATGTATGTTCTATTGAATTGTGCATTTCCTCAAGTGTGCTTTCCAGCATATCATTCTTGATATCTAAAACCCTACCTGTAGACAATGCTCCATCATCCATCACTTCTTTGCCATCTGAATTGGACCTAATTAATTCGTCAACTTACCTCATAAGTTCCTCATTTTTGGATTCTTCATCACTAGATCTACCAGATCCATTATTCCTTTTATCTCCTAAGTTTTCATGTTTTGACATTCCATTTCACCATTGGGTCCTATTAACTTATTGTTTTTTAAATGTGAAAAGTGTTTCAAAGTACCGTATTTACCCGAATCCAAGATGAGGTTTTTTCCAAATTTCAGCTCACGAAAATCGGTGGTCATCTTAAATTCAGATATAAAGTATGGTTTTGCATTTAATCGAAATTTTTTTGAGCATATGAAAAATAAGATAAAATAATTATATCTACTGAAATTTTTCATCGAAAGCTTATGATCCAGATTTAAATTGATATGGTATTATATTTTTAAAAAGACATTTTTTTAAAAATGTTTTTTTTTTCTCAAACAAAAATTTGTAACAAACCTTTTCAATGAATGGATGAACTATACCTATACTGAATACGTGTGTTCAAAATATATGCCGAATACATACAAATGTCATGTTATATAATGAAGTAGAGATCTATTGAATTTTATTTTTGAACAAAGTCGTTCAGTGAACAATTATTGTGTGAACAATTCCCAAAGGTGGCCAGATGAGCAAAATGTAAAAAGATAAATATTTTAAATATATAAGCATTAATATTGACAATAAAATTACCATATTAATAGCTAAATAATAACAGTGAAATGAAGATCAATTTCTTTAAACAAAAAATAAGAATTCTTTTTCTTTTGCACTCGGCTACATTTTACAAAAATTAATCTTCATCAGAGATCCTATTTTCATATTTTTCTGAACTTAAAATAGCTGACAAAACATCTTTTTCTCTTTTCATTTTATTGAAGAAACCTTTACAGGTAACATTTTTGTAATTATATGCTACTGTAGTAAAGAATCAAACACATTTATTTATCATATACTGAACTTTTAGGCAGAAGCGATTATTTCAAGTTTTCTAAATTTCCTCACTGCAGTTCTGCATCATTAAAAAAATCTTTCTAGCAGTTTTGTGGATTCTTAAATTTTGACCTCTTCCCTTGAATTGACTAAATGTACTACTTGTACACTACTTATCAGATTCAGATAGTGCGCTGGAAGTGATGTAACTGTTTATTCCAGTGATGCCAATATAAATTATAATTTAACACAATTAGATTAATAAAAATGAACAAAACTAATTCTTGATCGTGAAATTTTTAATCATATTTACAAGATAATTAATGTGAGGAAATATTATTTACAAATTAATAATCTTTACGTATACTTAAATTGAAAAAAGATAATTTGCTGATGAAATTCTTCACTTCATACTTTGGCAATTTTCCCTGCATTTAGTGAAAAAATTAATGACTTAATTACAAATTTGCCATGGGTATATAAAATATGAGGAAAAACATAAACTTTGAAATACAGTAAAAAATAAAGAATTCTACAAAAATAAATAATGCAAGTACATAATAAAGCTATCACATATGTAATCCGATTGGTATACATTGTGTTAGTTTTCTGCAAAAATAATGTTGCTATCTTAAAAACTAGGTTAACAGAAATTCAATCATATTGCTAAACCATAAAAATGAAACGGGACTGAAAAACAAATTTGTGTCACCAGATATTGTACAGAAGACAATGTTAAGGAAATTTGAAAATTTTCAATGATCATCTTCTGCCAAAAGTCAAAATAATTACTACCATCTTAATAAAGTTATGCACATTTTACAAACAAATGTGCACTTATTAATTTTTTTACTATATCGTTTTCATAAAAATGCTTTAATTAAAATTCTTGTATTAGTAATTACCTTCTGAAAAAAGAGGATAAAAGACACAGTTACTTCAATAGGGAATTATTGAGATCATCTTATTGTTGAAAAATTCAAGAACAAGCACTTAAAAATACTTGTCTCAGGCATCTCCAATAGCCACAACAAGGTTCTTTTAGAATCTATTTTCGGTGGATTACCACTGAAAGATGGCTGCTTTGTAGCCAGAATGTGCATCTGGTTTTTTATAACCATATGGCTATTTGAAATACCTTAAGTATTTTTTAAGTGCTTGTTCTTGAATTACGTAGTTATTGGCAATGTAAAATGCATCATCAAAGATGTGCATACATTGCTATAGTTTGATCTCAGTCTGTATTTAATAATTATTAAATCCAATACCTAGGTATCCATACAGTTTTCAATCTCATCTTTAAAAAATTGTTGCTAGAAATAGCAATTCACTGCAAAGACCTAGGTCAATAAATTTGTTATATATTTTTATACATTTTTGAGATTATTCTTTAATTTCTCGTACACTCAATTGAGTGAATCATTTTAGCATTTATTTGGGGATCCCTGATTGTGGTCCATACCAAATATTTTAATTTTTATTATGCATAAATTCTGTCAAGTTATGCCTACCATTATGAGTAAAATTTAAGTTGCATTTAAATTTTCAGCATGGTGATATCATCTTTGATATGTCAAATTTCAGGATTCCTATTCCAGGAATCTAGAGAGTTAAAAATAAAATTTGTGTGATGTTAACCGAATTTGGAAGTGTTTTTGCTGAAGTTGTAATTTTTTGTTAATGAATTAGGTAAAAATATTTTGCTATTGTAATCTTCAATTTACTTGCATTGTTTATGTTATATGCTAATATTTGTAGCTAACCATAGACGTACATCTAAATTATAAAATAAGTTTTGTTCTTATTTTCTGTTGTAATGATGGCCTTGACAATTTAGATGGAATTTATCCTTTGCTAATAAAGTTATAGAATGTAATGCTTTAAAATGTGATTAATAATTTCACTAGGTCCATTGCTTAAATGCTTCAAAAATATTTATGCATGCTTTTGAAATAAATTTCCATTCAATGTGTAACTAACTCTTTTAATGATTTATAATATTGTTGTCAAATTTTAGTCTGAAGCATTTGTGTGAGTAATAGGAATGTACTCCTTGTGTGACCTTGAGCAAATTCCCTAAATGCTCCTATTTTTCATTCCGCAACCATCCTTTTCCATTCCTTTCCTTCCGTTTTTTTTCTTTTTTATTGTCATCATGGCTTGTGCTATCTTTTCCAATCCACACCTTTGCACATATGTCAACAGCAAGATGCGTATATTGTATATGCCACATGATTCCCCATGCTTATTGATGTACATGTATTGTTTGCTTGTTTTATGTCGAAAGTCACTACCCCACTGTCATACATTTTTTATTTTCATATAATCATTTATTGTTATAATCTTCTAATGTTTTTCAATTCTACTTGAAGATAAAGTAGAATGGGATGAAGGAGGAAAGAGTAATTCCAACTTTATTGAAACAAATTTCATGTATTTTCAAATCAATATAAACAGGCATCCCTCACTTAGTGCTCTTAATTGGTTCCTGAAAAACAGAGCATTAACTGAAACCACATTAAGCGAAGGAATTTTTTTCCTAGAAACTAATGTAAATAGATTTATTCCGTACTTCCAACCTACATGAGGTATATTTTCATGCTTAAATCAGAGAAACAAAACATATAAAGACCTCCTTTTTATGAATAAATAAAAATATAAAAGGCCAAATTTGGCTGTTTATGGACCTTTTAATTAAATAAATAAATAAATACAGCATTTTATCTTGCCATCAATCCCACTAACCTCAAGGCTTTCCAAACATTAACATTAACCTTCAATTCGTCTGATTACTTCAAGTTTTATTGAAAATTACGGTTTTTCTTTGTTTCTTTTCAGAAACAGCCTTAGCACATATACCGTATCTGCCTGAATACAAGCCAATGTTTTTTGTCAAAATCTATTATGAAAAAATCACCCCTCGACTTAAATGCAATTCTGGGAAAAATTTTTGGGTTAGGGTTAAGTCTTGTAGTCACCCATAGATGGCAGCATGTCTCATTGCTGTCATGTTCAAATGATAGTACAGTGGAACTTGGTTAGTTTGTTTTCCTCTTTAGTACGTCGATTTCTCAAGGTCCCGATTCCATTCCATTTAAATACTTGTAAAAATATTTGGTTAGTACATCTTAAAATAATGATGTTTCCAGGTTAGTATGTTCGATGAATCATCGCAAAAAACGCCACTCCTTAAGTTGCCTCTTAGTAAAGGCGAAACAATAAAAATGCAGATGCAAGTTATAAATCATTAAAAATGGAATAGGTCTCTCAGTTTTATGATCATATAACAAATATGTTGGTCCTCATCGGTCTCATCCAGACACAATCAGCATTTTCGTGACGTCATGTAAGAACAAATCATGTTTAATTAGCCATAGCGCTGTAGATGATGGTCCATTCCGCACATTCTCAAAGTAACGATATCGCCGTCTGCCAGACCATGCCAATAGATGACATAGATAAAAAGCAAGTGGCAGAAAATGAAGATGGTGATGATGAAGAGGAACCAGAGCCAGAATCTGTTTCCAGTCTGTCAAAAACATTTGAGGCTATGGACGTAGTACGCCAATACGTGACTAGTTTTGTGGTAGAAGATGATGTTATCAATCTAATTACAAAGTTGGACTAAAAAATTTATGAACTGGGGATTAAATATAAAAAACAGAGTACTGTGGACAAGTTTTTAAGTAAATGTAAAACATTTTCGTGTTAGTTCACCCATGGACGGTTTACCATTTAACTAGCCTTTGATTTGATTTATCATTTGGTAGTCTATAGCCTCTATAACATGTTTGCAAATACAAGTATGTAATCTATTTTTTAGACGTGAACTGGTCTCAGCATGACCCTAAACGAAAATCCTTATCGTGCAAGGATATTGTTGTCAAATAATTCGTAACCAAGTGGACGTTAATGGAGAAGTTAATAAGTGCTACATGTACAATATACGGATAAGAAAATAAATGAAGGCGGCATACCACAGCAAAATCAGATAAATAAGATCTATTAATCCTGATACCGACAAAATATAAGGTAGATTATCTGCCATCAAAATAGCACCCAAAACTATAAAACATTACTTTTTTGTTACTGGATAGTTTAATGATATTTAATTTAATCGTAACTTACCTACAAATACTAATTAGTCATAATAAATGTTATGAGAAACTTGTGTGCTTGTAATTTATAAACAAAACAGTTATGTCAATGATTCGGAATTTAGGGAGAGCACTACTGAAACCGCACTAAGTGAAGCACACTATAACGAGGGATGCCTGTACTTCATTATTCTGCAATAAGTTGATCATTTAGGTTCAGTGAAAATCTATTAAAATGAGCATGGGTTATAGCAAGGGTTTTTAAGGCATTGTCTATTTCACTATGTAAAACTTAGTTTCAGTATATGATGATAAATTCACCAAATCATGAATTGTTTCATTTTATTTATTCTCTCTATGGCAGACTTTTACTTTATATGTGTTAATATTAAACAAATTTTACTTCATGATGAATCGTACTTTACAGCCTATAAGATGTATCAAGATTTTAGAATAGAATTTTCAAGACAAGATTTCAATCCATGTAAATTTCCCATACATAATTCACAGGAATGCTATACACCAAAACAATTTAGCAAAATGAAGTTTACTTATCATAGGACCCAAGAAAATCCTCATCATTACTGCTGCAGTTATCACCATTGATTATTTCTCTTGAATCTTCACTTTCTTCTAGTAGTCAATCATCTTCACTATCATTCCCCAAACTATGCTCCATGGTACATAAAGCCTCAATTGGCCCTTTTAGTAAAACGTTTGGTGATCTCTGATCTGGAACATTGCTAATTCCACATTTTTGAATGACGTCCTATTTGTCTCAGGTTTATCTAACTGCCAGGAATTTATTGCCCACTCACACTTGAGATTAAGGGCCATTTCATACATTCGTCGAAGTCACATCATTATTTGGAACTTCAGTACATTTAAGCCACTCTTCATGCATGAATGCCTTATAGCTTGTTAACTGACACATCCATAGGCTGTAATTGGCTAGTCAATCACTGTGTAGTGCGTCTTCACTTCTGCAACAAATCTTTTTGTTGACTATTATATGTGATGTGATCACATACTAAAAATGATGATTTTTAAGGCCCTCTGGAGGCTTCAACCAGATATTCGTACATTCTTCTTCATTCATTCATCTCTTAGGGTGTTCACAAACAAAAACAATTGGAATTTCATATTTTGGCCACCTTTTTCTAAATACTAATAATGGTGTTAGTTTTGTGTCATTTGCATAACATGCCAAAATGGCAGTATAGTGGATCTTCTCAGGATCAGAAGATTTTATTGTAACTTCCTGAACTCCTTTAACATCCGCTTTGTCTTGCTAATGGATTATAAAATGTTAGAGCTTCATCTGTGTTTCCTATTTGTCATAGCTCAATGTTCTCATCTCCATAACACACTTATGCAATTCTAGAATCTTATTTTTGTATTCAACCAGCATCTTTTGTGCTATTCTATCTTTATTATGCATACTTAGATTATGTATTTTCATAATATTTTGTAACAAGATGTCCCAGCAGAATCCGTAATACATCTTTCCATTGGTATCTTCTTTTTTCAAGTAAAATCATTTTGGTTGACACCATTCATTCTGTGATCTACACTCGATTCTTATTGCCATTTTGCAGAACACCCACAGAAAGTTTTCTTGCTCCTGTCTGCTTTCATTATTTCTTAATGTTTTCTCCATTCCTATGTCATTTTATCTGTTGGAGGAGGACCAAAATGTCATTTGGCTGCTCTCTTCCCATGTTCTATGATATAACTTTCAGTTTCAGTGTTACTGTCTAAGAAACCCTTTTCTTTTTGGACCCCTTGGATTTCCACAAATATTTTAAATTTATATCACACTATGGTAATTGCTGTATCTCAAAATCATACACAGACAAAATAGTACTTAATTAACCTTATAAACGCAGAATTTATTTTGTGGTTTTAAAATATTTTTATTCATTTTCTGGAAAATCACGTATCTCATGAACTATGGGTATAAAATATTCAAATTAAAAACATTTTATAGTCAAAATATGAAAAATTGCATGCTTTTCTGTTTAATTGGAAAGAAACAGAAAAAATATCATGAAAAATATTATTATTACGAAAATTTCTCTTGCCTTAGCTTACTACATACTACTATAATTAGACAACTGAATAAGGTGGCTTGCGAAATGCATATGCCCAAATGGATAGCATTACAGTATTTTGTTCATGAATTCTCAAATAGGATGGCTGGTCCAAGTGTCTGTTTATGGTTTGTCCGAAATCTCCTCCTCCTCATGCCTTTGACCTTGGGCATTATTTCCTCTCTGCCATGACGTAATTCTCCTGGGGTGTTCTCCTCTCAGACTGCATGTCAAATACGACTGCTATAAGCAATCTTAGAACTAAGAGGAACATATATGGTAGGTTTGTCCGTGAGCAAACAGTTATGGCACTCTTTTGGCACATTCAGCATTTAAAGATTAAATGTGTTAGGCATCCTAATATGATGTACTGCCGTAATGGGAGTCATTGAGAAGGCAAAGAAAGCTTTACACCTGAGATACATTTACATTTGAGATTCAAACATGAAATTTTGTTAAGTTCCACTTTGAACTACTAAGCCACTTTCAAAATCATTTTGCAAAATACTGATGTTGTTCAAACACAGTGTGACCATCTTCTTCCTTTAAAATCATAAGGGTTATTTTGGAATTAAAATACATAGTGTTAGTTTTATAAGACAATTCATGTTGTCTTAGAAAATCTTTTCTTTTCCTCATATTCAAGGAATTGTTGTCTTCAGTATTTCATGGTATAACTGTAAAAATGGGGTACCCAAGTACATTTTGCCTATAAGACACAGTTCAGTTTTAGGTGACATATTTTTAAGAATAAATGGCATCTTGTAGGCCGGGAAGTATCGTATTTTTTCCAATTACATTAGAAATGCAAAAAGCTATCAATTTTTAGCATTTCAATAAATGAACACATCAATTGTGTTTTTTAGTTTAAAACAAAAAGTAGAATTCCCTTTTTTTCAAATCTGAGTAACCCATTCTTGCAACATAGTATTAAATCTTAATGCTGTCCCTTCTTTATCTTAAAGGTTTCTCATCCACTTTAGGTGTGATGGAACAAATTGGTTGCAACCAACACCAGTGCCAAAGCACGGACTGTCATTTTCCCGCTTTCATTGCATTCACTAATTTGGCAGGCATGTCTCCTTGTGTGTCACTTGATACTCACATCTTTTCACTAAGATTTTCTACATCTAATCCTCTCTTCATGGCCACATTTTCTACAGTTGCACTTTCTCTCTCTCTCTTCCCCCTGCCCATTCAATCCTTTTCTCCCCGACCATTTTCTCCCTTCCCTGCCATTTTCCAACTCTTATTCTTGTCTGCCTCTATCTGACCTTACTTTTTCCATCATTGTACATCCACTCTGTCGTCCCTATCTGTGCCATTCCAAAAACTGCTGTCAACATTTGCTTTCAAATTTCATCTGACTTATGGTAATGTTTTATTCGTTCCATCTTTCATATGGATCTGAACAACTTTCCATTTAATGCTTCAAAACTATTATGTTCTCACATTTTCAATCCTGTACCTTGTATTTGTTTTTACTCCCAACAAATATAAAATAATCCATGGTTTTCTTATTTCTCTCTGAAATATTTTCCTACGTCTTACTCACTTTCATTTTTGGCTGTCATCATTGCTTGCATGATGACTTATACCGACACAAAATCACATTCTTGGAATTTATCACACCTTTAATGAATATTGGTACGGTTGCTGTCTACTGTCATCAATTTCATTGCAATTGTGGATATGCATTCCTTCATGGGGCCCAACTCACATCTACCACATAATGGCACTCTTGCCAAACTACACACACTTTCTCTCTCTCTCTCTTTCTCTCCAATCCTCTCAACTTCTTCCTTCTGATCCCACTCCTTTCCCATCTTCCCTCCCATTCTCCTCTTCTCATTCCAGAGGGCTCTCTGCTGTTTTCCAGGACTCTCTAATCCAGGCTCTCAGGCGAGAAAAGGAGCGGTACCCAAGCCACTATTGGCGGGTGTAGCTGCTCCCTCTCGATCCCTTCCCCCGCATCTCCTCTTCACGACTGCCTCTGGAGGTGATGGTTCGGGGATGGATGAGGAGCGCTCACGCGGGGTGGTCGGGGACAAAGGCACCAATGATGCTAGTGCCCGTAATTCCGAAGGTGGGAGGCTTGGTGCTCGTCGCTCGGGTCGATCACATGCCTATGGCAGTGTTCTCGAGGGTATGACTCGCTATGGGGCCATTGGTGGCATGGGAGGGGCAACGGGGGTTGCAGGGAATGTTTGTGTCGGGGGCAACCGCTCTGGGTCTCCATCTCTTGCTGGATTTGTCCCAGACATCGTAAAGAGTGGTGGCAACAGGTATGAATTAGGGGGTGGTGAGGGAGGGGGCAAGGTAGGTGGAAGGAGGGAGGTGATGGAGAGAACCGGGGAAGGTAATGGAGGATCTCCAGGGAGCGCTTCGGAAGAGATTCGCCTTTTGGAGAAACAAGGAATGAGTTCCCAGAGGATGAGGAAGGGTGAGGGACGTGGGGAGGAGGAGGAGGAGGAGGGGAGAAGCGACGTGGGAAAGAGAGGAAGGAGGGCAGGGGGGGCTGCTGGCCAGAAGGGTGGCGATGGAGGAGGCGAGGGCTCGCAGTCCATCTCGCTGGTGCCCCATTTGCCTCCACGCACCGGGATTCCTGTCCCTTCTCCGAGGAGGATGAGGAAGCCTGAGGCCATTGTACATCAAGGAGGAGGGCACAGGAGAAAATTGGTGGGTGGAGGAGGCAGTACCGTGGTTGGGGTTGGGCTGCCCAGGGGTTATGGCCGACTGAATGAGGAGGATGTTACATCAAAGTCAGGAGAGGGAGAGGGTTCGATGGAAGGGGAGCATGGCAGGAGGAGGTCTTCCTCGACCTCTTCCGTGGCTGGAAGCCCGGCCAAACTGCACCACCTTCAGCCGGGGTTGGTATCACAGCCTATATCTGTGCTTACCCCATCCCCATTGCGTGTCCCTCAGGCACGTCCTTCACAGGTAGTCTCTAAGATGCGCCTCTTTCAGGGCAGCGGTAGATCTGGAGGGAGTGTAGCCAAGACAGGGCTCCCTATTGGTGGAAAACCTCCAGGGAACACATCCCCCCTTCTTCGAGAGAGGCTTGGAGGAGGTGGCAAATATAGAATACAGCTCTGAGTTTTTTTGTAGAATCTTGCATCCTACTTTTTCTGTTTTTACTTTGGCTAACTTTGTTCAAGGCTTACAGAAAAAGTTTTATTCTCAATTTAATGGTATCTTTTGATGCCAGTTGTTAGGTTCTGTTGGTTGTAGCTTGTTTGCCTTCACATTAACATTTTACTGATTTTTTCACAACTGAGTTTCACTAAATCATTCATTTTAGCTGATAATAATTTTTCTTTGTTTGGATATTTCTCCTACTGATTGCCATAAATGAAAGATACCAGTCAAAGTAATAAATATGAAAAATGTTTCAGAATCTCATGAAATTTTAACTTTTAAAAAAATTATTTTTATTGACCACTTTTGGTCTTTTATAAAAATTAAGTTTATATTCAGGAGTTATTTTAGAAGCCATCACAAATTTTTAAGGAATTATCAGTTGCAGGTTATATGCATTAAAGATCATAATTTTCTGCTGATGTGTGAGCATAATCTATATGAAAATGGTAGTGATAAAAATAGGCTTGGAGTGAAAGTTTTCTAGTTGACTGCATTTTTCATCATTGAAATGACCATATGAATAGTTTAACATGTATAGTGTCATTTAAAATTACAAGTTTTATTATACTCTCCTTCATAAAAAATTCTGCCTTTGGAATGAAGAAAATTTTTTAATGTAATGCAGTTGAAGAATATACATGAAAAAACATTTAAATTTCATGTTGTACCTATTCTTTTCTGAAATAACATGAGTTGTCTGCATTTATGAGTTGTTTGATGTTGTGTTTGATGCTTGGTACTAAGTTATAAAGCAATTAAGTTGTATTCTCAAACACTAAAAGTAGGCGGTCTTTTAAGTCGTAGCATTCTTCCAATTTTGGAAAATTGTTTATTTCGATAAAGAGCTCTTTTGAGAATACCAATAATTTTTAGTGGCATTTTTACTCTCTCTTTTTTCCTATACAAAAATACTCAGAGTGGTAATGATGTGTTTAAGAAATTGCCTCCTCTCTCTTGTGTAAACCCAAATCTCCTTTTAGGAAATTAATATTTTGAACTTTAAGTCATTGAGCAAAATCAGCATTTTTTCCTAGCTGTACAAATACTAAATATGAGCATTTAAAGAGTTTATTTCCCAACTAAAAGGTTGTTGTTGGTTCAGTTTTATTCATCAGAAAATAGTGTCTTCACCTTTGTATTTGGCAATGGTTTTATATTAATTACAACCCTTAAATATTAATTTACAAGAATTTAACTGATACATATTCTTTATAATATAATAATAAACCAAGATATATCTTTCAAAGAAATACTGTCTTCCAGCTGATTTCTGTGTAGTTCCTTTTTAAAAGAATGTTCTCTGTGCCCTAATTGTGAAGCTTTGCAACATAAAAAAATAAGTGAGAGGTTGCTCGTTAGTTTTTTGAATTTTGGAATAATTTTGCTATTTTATTTTAAGAATTGACTTCCCTCATGTGAACTTATAAATTTTAACTTTACAAACATTTAACTTTTCTGTTAAAAACTTTGTGAATATAGTCAAATGACTTTTTTCACAACTCATTTATATGAATTTTTAATGTTCATTTAAAATTTGTTTGCTTTTCTGATTTGAGTTTTTTAAAATAATAGCAGTACTTTTAACTGAATAGTATTATTTTAAATCTGTTAAGCAAACCACTTCTCTTTTTACCTCATGAAATTTTGAATTCTAAATGCTCATTCAAGTATTTAGGTGAGCCTCCAAGCTGTTATAACTAAGTCAAATCAATGGGAAAAATGTTCCTGGGAAGATTTAATGTCTGAACCATGCTAGATGTTAATTTTTACTACTAGTTTATACTATGTTTAATTCTGCACGATTATTTTGTGCCTCTTTTAACTCATCTTCAAAAAGTCTGCTTTTTTATCAACTAGGACGGTTCCTTTGTTGGGAAAAATATTTGTTTTATATTTTTCCTCAGTGAGTTGTTTGTTTTTCTTTGGCATTTATGTATTTTCCTGTTCTATGCATACCACTCATCTCTTTACTCTCTCTTTCTTCATAATTATGAAAGAAATAATTTAAGTGACCTCAAAAAATGAAAGTTTCTCTTATCTTCATAGCAGATTACCTGCCAAGATTTTCTGTATATGGCTAACAACAATGTACAAACACATTCAGAGAATTGCATTGAGTGGACTTTTTCAAGAACTTTTGATCATAAATGCGTGGAATTTGATGAAAAGTATTCTCTCTTTTAGATACCAAGGGACTCATTGCTTTATTACTCCATTTTCTTTTTTACACGGTGGATTAGTTCTTTGTTGTAACTTTTGAGAACATTGGCAAAACGTTCAATAAGAGTTTTCTCTTCCTGTAATTGATGCTATTACATCAATGCCATTCATCAAATTTCCTAAGTTCTCTCATTTATTTTCTGCTTTGTGTGAAATTGCAGATAATTTAGCATTTATCCTTATGTTTTCAAATTGTTTTGAATTTATGGAAATGCTGACTATTATCGGATAGGAATGCCGTTTTAATCTCTTTGCGCACTATACCTGGTAACTTAAACTATTCTGCTACCTATTTCACTAATACATACTCAAGTTATCTTCTTCATTGTCACACAAAATCAAATCATGTTACTGTAACCCTCCACAATTATTTTGTTTATTTTCATTGTGTAGTAAGCATAAATAATGGCTGTGATGGTTGTTTGACAAACTGATTGACAGTAGAGAAGCAAAGATTTTTCTTACGCTCTTTATGTTGAAAACTATCTACAACCCCTGACATCAGTTATAGCCCTCTTTCAGGGAGTGCAAATTTTATTGCTCAGGTTATCCTTTAAATCAGTGGTGAGCAACCTTTCCTATCTGGTGGGCTGCATTGGTGGTTGCAAATTCCTTGGCGGTATGCGTTGCAAGTTGTCAATGTTTTGGCGGACTGGAATAAACTGAATCGGACATTAGCTAGATATTCTCAGGTATCATATAAGTGAAAATCAAGTCTAAATTACGTTTTAGGGTTAACATTTAAATCTGAAGTGCTTGATTATCATAATTTGAATGTATATTATATGAATTTGTGTGTTAAATTGTACGGATTATTTTTTAATCATAGCTTCGCGGACCGCATAAAACACTCCCAGGGGCCGCATGCAGGCCGCGGATTGCTCACCACTGCTTTAAATGGTCTCAGAATTCATTGCTGAACTGAACATTTTGAATTTTTTACCTGTGTCCCATGTAATGGCTGAAATTGTTATGGAATGAATACATGATGATGCCATTTGGAATGCTATCCTTCCTAATCAATGGGTTCTTTTGACTTTGCAACTTGCTCTTTTACTTTTATGAATCACAGTATTTGCCAAAGTCTGGGATATAGCCTTACTGCGGAAAATGCCCTTTTATCGTAAATACCTACTGATTCCTTGACTGTATGCCATTTATTTTGTGTGAATTTTAGGAAATATTCATTCCAGTTGATAATCAGTTTTTAATTCTGCTAGTTTTTGTTGGCTTATTATCCATTATGAAGTCATTTATGGTTATATTAGCCAGTTTTATTATTGCCATTTATTTTTATATTTAATAAAGCATAAGCATAATCTTCTTGTATGGTGCTTTTAAAAAGAAAATATGAAAAAAGGGATGTAACTGCAAACGAGGTGGCATTATCATCATATGAATTAAATTGTGCTTAAAACTGTCTCTTAAAATGTATTCACCCAGTGTTACAACCAATCCATCATTTATTTAACACAAACAGATTTCTCCAAATTACATGTGTTATAATATACAACAAGCACGTATGACCATGCCCTCGGCGGGATTCGAACCCGCGACCCTGGCATTGGGAGCTAGACATGCTAACCACCCCTCTGCCAAGGCCGGCAAAGATATGTTTTCTACCTGTTTGATGGTGCTGGATGTTGATAATGGTGAATATAAATAGTGATTTTTGTCAAAATTATTATGCTACATAATACATATTTTCAAATGTAAAATTTTGTAAAAGATACTATTTTTCTTAGATGTATAAAACCAACAATATCATTGTTTACAACCAGTTAGTATTTCTGCTGAAAAACTACAGAAATTTTTGCTTTAGTGATAAAAATTACTTTTTTGATAATCAACATAAAGAAAAGTTGGAGAAACCATGGGATTTTCTATTGAAACAGATGCATAAACTATGTCCTTTAATAATACAGTGAAAAATAGGTTTTTACAAAATTGTCACTAACTATAAAAAACTGTTGTGGATATTTTTAAACTCTGAATTATTTTCATTAAGTTAAAATAGCTTTCCTGCGTTAAGTACCCAAGTTATTTATTCATGAAATGTATTAACTTCATTGAATAAAACATTTCATTGCATAAGGATTTCTTTTCATGTTTCAGTAGCATTTTTGCTATGCAAAAAATATCTCATTGCAATATTTCATTAAAAAAATTTCTGTTGACATTCATTGTTGCTTTTTACATTATGCATTGTTTAATTTTATGTACCTCGCTGCTGTGACTTCTTAATTTTGTTCTATGTTACTTGTTGGTTCCATCATAGTAATTAATTTTCCTAATCCCTTGAAGACATAATAGTTGCCTCTTCCTCTGTTATCAAAGTGTGAAGGGAAAGATTATAGTGACAGTAAAACATGCTGTAAATTAAAGAAGTATTGCATATTCAGGGTTATTAATTCAGGCAAACCATGTATGTTGCAGTTTGCACCTTATTTATTTGGTGTGCTGTTTGCAACCAAATAAAGAACTTTTCTTTCAAGAAATGTGTCACATAAACTCTTCCATGTAGTGATTGTTGTGTAAACTACCTGATTGCACAAAATGGCCTTATTTAATGAAATATCTAGACTTAATGTGATAGTCTAGTTATTTTGTTACTGCATATATGTATCCTTCTGTCAGGTTGGCAGGTGTTCTGTATTTATGCCAGGACAAAAGACTGAGTGATAACCAAATTTTTTTAGCGCAAACATTTTAAATATTTTATAAATGGTCTATTTATGTAATCAATAATTGATCATAAATTTTTATTTGTTGTAATAAATTTAAAAATATAGATATGGCATAATTATTTTTATTCATTTGACCTTACACTTTTCCTAAATGTGTTTATTAAATCCAGTCTAAATTCTTTATTGAAATACTTGGATAATTGGGCTTTTTGTTTCAATTGCCTTTTAGGATTCTAAAAGAGCACTTTTGGAATCTGTATTTGCAGTTCTTTTACTTTCTCATGTATAAGGTGACCAGATTTTCAAAATCTCAAAAGAGGACCATTTTTTTAAAGAGGACAAAAACTTCAAAAGAGGGCTCTCTAAAAAAGAGTGCATCTGGTCTCCATAGATATATGCCGTTAAATATTTCTAATAAAGTTTGGTAGAATTTCAAAATTAGTTTCTCAAACAACCAAACAATTTTTATTAAAATTCTGGTTCAGTTCGCAGTTCAGTAAATTGGGGCGGTTTGGTTTCTTTGCTTCCCTCCTTTTATGCGCAGTGCAACCTCAGTAATCCAAGGTAATTAAAGCAAAGGGGTATATTCAGATTACTGGATTTAAAAAAAAATAGTTTTTATTTATTGCAGCGTATTTTTATGATAATAATAATAATCTTATTATATAATGAGCTAAGAAAACTGGACATGCTGTAAGATGGCAGGTCAATCAACTGCAGGAATAACTAAAACGCTTATAACTGAAAAACTTTCAAACCTTACTTTCTTTTTCGATCAAACTTGCAGGAATTACATGGCAGCACTACTTGTAAATTTTAAGATCATCAACGTTCACACTGAAGTCATCGCTTTGATTATAGGAGCATCTATTTTCTTAATTTGATTAATTCGGGGATTATTGCAACATATTAATCATTTGCATATTAAAATGACTTAAAATCATCGTAGGAATTCGAGACGTGAAACAAAGAATGCCTCAAAGGACGAAATTTTATTTTCTTGGTGTCGATTTTTGAATACGCGTCGAATCAATCTATAAATTAGTTTTTAACCTGAAAATTTGAAGTACCGTATTTACTTGAATCCAAGACGATTTTCCGAATTTCAGCTCGCGAAAATCGAGTCGTCTTAAATTCGAGTATGAAGTGGTATACCGTCAATACGTCGCGGTAAAGTCATTGCGCGTTAATTCGTCACACGATAAACCCGTGGCGCGTCAATACATGGTGCGACAAACCCGTCGCGCGGCAATTCATCGCGATACAATTTCGTCGCGAGACAAATCGGAAGGCGAGACACCATGACTGGTGTTCAGCAGGAGGATACACTTGTTGGATTGAGTTGCCATACACCATTCAATGTTTCTCGCCTTGCGTAATTCGCATAGAGAATTGCGATTCATTCTGGTATTATCGAAATATAAAGAAAAGCTTTGTTGCAGCCAAGTGTCTCCCCCTGCCGTACACCAGTCATGGGGTCTCACCTTCCAATTTGCCTCAACTAATTTGTCGTGCGATGTATTGACGCGCAACGAGTTGTCGTAGAATCCTAGGAAGTTTGGTTTAATCGATGTTTTCTTTAAACAAAATAATTGTATCTACTGAAAATTTTCATTGCAAACTTACGATCTGGATTTCAATTAATACAGTATTAATTAATTGATAGTAGCTCAATAACTTTGGCCAAAACTAACAAAAGTAGAATACTCCTTTAGCCAAAACAACTAGAGGGCTGCAAACCCAATGCATTTCGCCCACAAGGTGGGCATCGTCAGGGGTAGAAACTGTTTCACCAGTGACTGGAAGCCAACTCTTGGCTCTTTGGCTTCCATTCACTGGTGAAACAGGTTCTACCCCTGACGATGCCCACCTTGTGAGCGAAATGCATTGGGTTTGCAGCCCTCTAGTTGTTTTGGCTAAAGGAGTATTCTACTTTTGACAGTATTAATTGTTAAAAATAAATTTAAAAAATGATTTTTTTCTCAAACAAAAATTTGTAACCATTTCAATTAATGAATGAATTAGAGTACCTACACTGAATGCGTGTTCGAAATATACACCAAATTCATTCTGAGAAATTAGGTCATAAAAATCTATTTTCTATTTTGACATTCTGCTAAAAGGGGGGGGCTTGTCCTATTGTTAGATTCGGGGTCATCTTGGATTCGGGTAAATACAGTATTTTTACGTGAAAATCATTCATCATTTAGGTGATTTGCATTTTTGCCAGTTTTGTGTAATTTCTTATCATTAACTGGGATATTAATTAGATGTCACTCAGTGTATAATGAGGGGGGGATTGAGGGGGACGGTTGCCTCCGGGTGCAGGGCTTAAGGGGCACAAACTAATGGACTAATTTTTATCAGTGAAAGCAGATCCGCTAGGAGCTCGCAGAGTAATGTAATTCCCTAGCAGATTAAAACTTAAGCTTGTCATCAAAATTGAAATTATTTATGCCAAAGTGTGAAAAGTTCCTAATACTGATATTGTTGTTTCTTTTAGTTCACTAGGCCTTAATGCTTAAAAAACTACATAAATACGTATTTGTTTAGATTAGAACATCGTTATTTGATTGACTTTTGTTTTATTTGGAGCATGAACAATATCACTATAAGTTTATCCGGTCATTTTTATTTGCCTGTGAATTCAAAGTTATTCGATTGTATACTAAAATTGTAATTTTCTCTAATAAAAATTTAATGATTTCATTTTAAAAAATCATTTCACATTATTTGTTAGAAATGTATTTTTCCATTTTATATACATGTTAAAAAATTATTGAATATTAGCCAATATCCTGTCAAAGTTGGTGGGTAAACAAAGAAATTAGGTTTGACCATAGTTGGGTGATATTTTAGATTGTAGTCTCCCCTTTCATCCAACTGCTGCTGAGTTAATCTAGATCTTCGAGTTCGTTCCCTGGTCAATCGTCTTTGATGTTCTTTAGGTGTCTCCTCAATATTATCATCATTTTAATCTTGCATTACTCTTTAACTTGTAACTAATATTTAACTCATGCTTATTATTCTTAGAAGTACCTACTTTATTCATATCTTTCAAATATCAAAATTTGATTCAAAATCTAACTTAAAGGATGTATGACATAAACTTGAATGATTTGTCATAGAAAACCATTGTAAATTATTTAAGATATTCTGCATCCTTTTTTTGTGCTTTTTAAAATTTTAATTCATAAGTATGCATTAAAAATTCAGCAACAATAAGAAAATTGAAAATTATAAAATTTAATTACAAAAATTAGGGATTTAAAATATCTTTGTACACAGCATTCACAATGAAAACACTGCTGTCATTTTTCAAATTTCCTTGTAATTGTGAATTTTTAACCAAATCAAATTATTTCCATTTCTGGTTTGCAATAATGCAATATATAAGTGGTCATGAGCAAAAACTGGTTCATCCAGTGAACTCTTGAATCTTCCTGATCATCCCCAGAGCCCAAGTGACTCTTTTAATTCCTACTTATTGATGTCCAACAACTATTTAACCAAATCCAATTATCTACAGTGGAAACCACTTAACACGAAAATGGATAACATGAAACATTGGTTAACACAAAATGCATGCTTGGTCCATTCCAGAGCCTATGTTTTTCAGTGTATATTTATTCACTTAACGCGAAACAGTTAACATGAAATATCGGTTAACCCGAAAATAATTTGTCGTCCTTATAAAATAAATCCACAGATATTCTTCGGTTAATACGAAATGGCAGATGAAACAGGATTTTCTCACGGTCTCTCAACCACCATTTTTCCAAAACTTCGTGGAATTTATCCATCATGGAGAATAAGCACTTTAAATACTTGGTACTTTTTCCACAATTTTTTATTTTCTTAATATTTCACGACCATGTTTTCACTACACAGTGGTGTACTGTGTACCAAGTTGACAGCAATGAGCTGGTGATGTGACGTGACAACTCAGAGTTCAAATGATACATTTATGTGTGTTTTATGATTAAACTTATACTCTCAGTGTTAAAGTGAAAGAATTATTTTTTGGCAATACTTGTTAACGTATATATGCAATGTTTTTGTTTACCTGAACTTGATCTTTGGTTAGCAACTGGCCCATTTCTAGCAAATCATCAACACATCTTTCAAACTAGCATCAATTAAATATCATGTGAAAATTGAATCGATTTGGAATGAAAGTTAATGTGACAATGACTTTCTAGTGACTTAAGTTGCCATCATATCAAAATCAAATCACTGTCACGAGTCACCTTGGTATAAAAAGGATTAAAATTAATGTTTAACCTTGAAATAATGTTGCTACATATGATTGAATTAGATAAATCATGGAAGGCAAATAAGGGCCCATGTGGTACCAGTGTTGACACAAATCAACTAGACATATGACAATGTGTGGCAAATACAACAGACAGTGCAGCAAACATGCATGGACTCTGCTAAGGTTTTTCATCATGACTAAGAAAGAAATCTCCATGCTCATGTTTGGTGCTATGCCCACCTATGAAACCTTGTAATACTAACTCAGTACTAACCTAGATTTGTGGCTGGCTTATGCTACAATTTGGTGTCTGTGAATGTATGTTTTGTGAGTTTATTCTGTATAAAATAATTTTTTATTAAGTGTTTTGTGTAATACCGTTGTTAGGAAACTGTGATCTCTGTGGTTTAATCCAATTATCATTGCTAAAAATTATAAAACTTCTGCCTCTAAAAATGGACAGATTTATTACAAGAAAATGTAATGGTGAAAAATATGAAGAACATATTAAGGAAAAACCCAATACCATCAGGACCAAGCCAAGTAAGATTTCTAAGGTTTCTCGCATGTATATGGACAGTTATTTGAGTCTGTGCTTTTCTTGGTGTGGAGATAAAGATTGTCCTGTTTCAATGTGTGTTATGCGTGGTGAGGCACTATCAAACAAAGCCATGGTTCCCAGCAAATCAAAGTGACATTTCACCACAAAACATGCACACCTTGACGGAAAAGATTTAAACTATTTCGAAAGGTTAATGGAATTGCATTCTTAACAAGCGAGTTACTTTGAAAACAAACGTTAAAGTGTCTGATAGAGTTCAAGTTACTTCTTGTCATGTAGCAGAAATCATAGCTCCAAAAATGAAGCCGCACACTATAGCTGAGTCACTTCTTTTGCCTGCATGCCGTGCGATAGTTAGGACAATGCTTGGTGATGAAGCGGGACAAGAAATTGCAAAAACTCTGCTTTATAATGATACAATTTGAAGAAGGTTAGAATATATGGCATCTTGCATAGACGAAAATGTTTCTTAAAATGTCAGACTTTGCTTTGCAAGTTGATTAGTCAACCGATATTAGCGGCAAAACACAACTATCAGCATTTGTTCTCTTCATTCATGAAAATGAAATAATTAGTCAATTTTTGTGCTGCAGAGAACTACCAGAACACACAAGAGGTCAAGATATATTTGATACTTAGACTTCTTACTTAGAACATTTGAAAATTTTATGGAAGTTATGTGCAGGAATTTGTACCGACGGTGGTCCATCCATGTTGGGATCTGCCAAAGGCTTCGTCTCACTTGTAAAACAGAATCCAACTACATAACTAGGTACCTATTGTTTTTTGCACAGGGAAGTCCTTGTTGGAAAGACATTAGGAGTTGACTTAAAGTTCGTATTAGACGAAGTTGTCAGAATGGTTAATTTTGTGAAATCAAGACCTCTAAAGACCCGCCTCTTCAAACAGCTTTGTAATGCTATGGATTCGCAGTACGAATATTTAGTTTTACACACAGAAATAAGATGGCTGTCAAGGGGAAGAGTGTTGGCTCATGTATATGAACTTAAAGAAGAGATGCTACTATTTTTTGAAACAGAGGGAAACCGATTTTTGTGAATATATTAGTTGTGAACTTTGGTGTGCCAAATTAGCATATTTGGCAGATATATTTAGGTATCTGAATAGTGTAAACATCAGCATGCAAGAGCGGAATGAAAACATCCTGACTTCTATGGATAAGCTACTGGCATTGCAGAGAAAAATAGTCATCTGGAAAAAGAGAGCTAGAGAAGGTAATCTTGAAATGCTTCCTATGATTTCAAAAACCCATATGAAAGATGGTTGCTCTCGTTGTGGAGCATTTACCAACTCTAGAGCAGAATATTGTGTGTTACTTTCCATCCTTGACTACAAAGAAATACGACTGGGTAAGGAACTTATTCACACCAGTGACAACTGACTTATGAATTTTTACTCTCTCCGAAGAAGAAGAGTTAGCTTCTCTTTCAACTGACCGCACTCTTAAAATCAAGTACGCCGAATAGTCTCTGGATATATTCTGGATATCTGTTAGAGAAGAATATTTAGAAATTGCAAAAAAAGCTTTGGCAGTTTTCTACATCCTTAATGAGTTGAGATTCTTGACACTTACAAACATTAAATACAGAAAAAGGGAACGGTTCAACTGTGTTGAAGATGAAATGTGAGTCTGCTTATCATGGATAAGTCCTAATATCAGTGCAATCATTAGAAAAGGCCAAGCTCAAGTGTCACATTAGGTATTATTTTAAAATATATTTTTTAACAAAACTTCACCATTTGTTTTGTTTTATGATATAATAACTTCATTTGGTTGATTATATATGCGACATAATATAAAAAAATATATGCATTTTTATGATAAATCCTAGTTCTTTATTCAAATCTAATTCCAGTGTGGCACAAAAAAGTGAATATCTAAAAGTGTGCCGCGAGCACCAAAAGGTTGAGTACCACTGATATAGAGCATCACAAAAAGTTAATAGACTTAAGAGCTCCTCTTGCTATGGGTTCCAAATTATAAAAAACTGCCATTACGCATAAAAGACAGAAATCAGTTCTATAAATAAATTCAAAATGAATCTTAAGAAAGAACTAATTAATAAATGATTTTATGATGTGAAAGAGTATTTAGACTCTTCTATATAATGTATATTATACTTAAACTTTCATGAAAATAATTTATTAATTTTGTTATCTTGTTTGGAATTTTGCCCAGTTTGTATAACTTATGTATAGTATTATTTTGTCCTGGATTTTACTGACTTGTATTTTATACTTGCATTGTCTGATGAATCCTATACCTGCATGATTAGTTATATGGCAGCAGTTTCCAAACATTATATAGCCATGCCCTCCCTCACCTAAGAAAACTATCTTCCCACCCTCCTCTATACCATGTTCAATTACAGTTCATAAACTATACCTATTGGACATACAATTACCATTAATAAACCATCTTATGGAAAAAAATTAACTCAAATAATACATCCTAGCCAATTCAGGGCTAGAATATGGCTGCTGCATATTGTAGGTCTCAAGATTAGTATGGTTAAATGGACAGTAATTATATGAGAAATCCTTTGCGGCCCCCCGACATAACCATCATGCCTCCCAAGGGGGTCGCATCCGACAGTTTGGAAACCGCTGTTGTATGGTCATATGGAGGATAAAATTGAATTGAATTGCCATACAAAAAGCTGGAATGATGGGAAATTGATGTCCTTTTACCCCCTCTCTCTCCCTCCTTATTTCCATGCTTCTCTCCCCCTCTCTCTGGATGAAACATTAAATGCTTGATGGCTCATATTAAGGCACACAATGTATGATTAATTTGTTTTTGCTGAAGAGTTACTTAGTGTCTTTCTCCTTGATTCCTCTTCCTATATATTAGGAGCTGTGACAGTATACATTGTATATCATTCTTCATAAACTGTTTTTCATAGCTATCCAACAGTTGGGTCGCAGTCGGGTCATTTTAGACCAATATAAAGATCCTATTTTCTTTGGGAATTCTATGGAGAAGGACAAACTGTGTTCACACTTGTGGGGCAGGTCAAGATCAGGTCTTGGTCGGGACTTCTTGGGTCACTCGCAGAGGAAACTTTTGTCCCAAGACCCATTGTGTCCTAGCCTCTTTGATTACTATCGGAAATGCTCGGTGACAGCCGAAGTGAGCTCGAATCTTTCTGCTAGTTAGGGCATCCATAAATTATGTCATGCTCTAGGTGAGGGGGTTGAAAATTTTATGATAATATGTGAAGGGAGGGAAGTGGCTACAGAAAACTAACAGGAATGAGAAAAACTTAAGCTTTTGTTGCTCTAAGGAGGGTAAAATCTTTGCAAGGACTAGAAATTGATGAGCTTGATTGTTCAAAACTAATAGGAGAAAGTGTTGACAACAAAATATAGTTCAAATTATAAAGTGATTTTTGAAAGACTCGTAAATTAAATTTCTGGTTTTATATATAATGGACTAACCATAGAAATGTGTTCTATTTTGCTATGTAAACTAACTGTTGCAATATTGTGTGAAGATAAACTTGTATAATATTATATAGGTGGTAAAACAAATAAATTTTCGTAATATTAAAATTTAAAATAGTTATCATTTTGAAACACTATTAATAGAAGGCTAAAAAATAAATCAAATTAAAAATAATTTTTAAACAATTTTATTATTGCGCACTAAAAGAGAAAAATAAATTTCATAACTTTCTCTAAATCAATATAAAAATTATATAACATAGTCAACGTATTTTTACATAACAGTTTGATAAGTGGTTTGATTTAAAATGCTACATGACTTTTGTATTGATACTAGGGTATTGCCCATAATATGATAAATGAATAATAATATTCCCTCTCCCCCTCCCTCTCTCTCTCCCTCCCTCCCTCCCTCTCTCACTCCCCCATTGCGCGTTGAAGATAGTGTTGTGCTTTCCATTGGTGCTTGTTCCCTAGTGTTTTTTTTCTTTTCTCCTCCCTGTGCGAGTGGTGGTGTCAGTAGTGTGTCGCTTAGTGTTATTACCCCAATTAAAAGTTTTCTTAATCCCTCCCTCCTGACCTAGTGAAAATATTAGTTTGGTGCATCTATTCTCTTCCTGATTTGTTTATCAGTGTAGCCCCTATTAAGTGCTCCCTGTCCATTCATTAATTTGCAGTGCATTGAATTTATTTCAGGTGTGGTGCGTTGTTGTCGATAAACACCCTTTTCCGATAAAAAACTGTATATTTTGTTTTACACCGCATATTATATCGCTGTGCAATTGCCAATGCTTTTCTGTTGTTTTTTTCTAGTGCATAATACATATACAAGAGACTCTCTTCATACATTCACCATCCTCTGTCCCACCGATCACTCACCCCTCCGGATCATGACTATCACCTTACCAACCCCAGAGACTCCCCCAATATTTTTCAAAATTCTCCCCTAAACCCCAAAGCACCTGCCTTCGTCCCATCACTCCCCGGGCCGTCCTCCCTAAACCCCAATGCACCTGCCTTCGTCCCTTCACTCCCTGGGCCATCCTCCCTAAACCCTTACGCGCCTGCCTTCGTCCCTTCAGCCCCCATGGTGTCTTCCCTGAACTCGAATGCACTTGTGCCTCTCCCGCAGGTCAGACCAACCTTCCAACGACATTCTCATTACCCCCCTACTCATCAAGCCACCAACCTCCCAACTCACCGTAATAATGACCATTTCTCTACAACCCCAATCCCTACTCAACATCTTCTCCCTGAAAAGTTTAACCCGTTCCCTCGATCTTTTCAACTCATCTACCTCAACATGCAAAGCCTTGTCGCCCACTTCAACGAATTGCGTTTAATTCTTCCGCCCAGTAACCCACATGCTATCACCTTATCCGAGACGTGGCTGAAACCTTCAATCTTGGGTTCTTCTGTAGAAATGCCGGGGTATAATTTATTTCGTAATGACAGAGTTGGAAAAAAGAGGAGGTGGAGTAGGAATTTATGTCCGTAAAGATCTCTTTTGCAAAGTAATAGCTGCCAGTGACGCTCAGTATTCCCGAAGACCTGAATATCTTTTCCTTGAAATAATAGTAAACTCAAAAAAGCTTTTGCTAGGGATAATATATCGTCCTCCAAAAATAGGCCACCTATCAGACATCGACGACATCATTGCAAACTTAAGACAGGATTACGAGCACATAATCATAACCGGCGACTTTAACGCGAATCTTAATTCAGACTATAATGATGCAACCTTTCTTAAAAATTCCTTTACTTCCCCTAATCTTAATATTCTACCACTGATGCCTACAAGCAACACTAAAAATTCATCTACATGGATTGACCTCGTAGTGACAGCCAATCCGGAGAAAGTAATTACACATGGACAGCTACCTGCTCCCGGACTTTCATCTCATGACCTTATCTTCCTAGCATATTCTCTTAATTCACCTAAGCATAAACAAAAGTTCATCTCACAGCGAGATTTTAAGAACATCGATTATGATAATCTACTCGCTGATGCTGCCCTTCTTCCCTGGTTCATAATAGAACATACTGACGACATAGACAAAAAAGTTAAAACTTAATACTCTGCTATTATCCTTGTTAGACAAATATGCACCCGTCAAAACTATTCGTGTCTCCAAACCTCGCGCGCCATGGCTAACTGCCGATATAAAATTAATGATGGCACGACGCGACTCTATTTTCCGCCTTTTCAGATCAAACAAAAGCCCAAGTACTTTCAATACCTACAAAAGCTTTAGAAATAAAACAAAGCAGCATATTAGAAACGCTAAAATAAAATTTGCATACTCAATATCTAGTCCGAAATAAACACCGTCTGTACTTCCCTTGTTACTATCTAATTGTATGTAACTGACAATGGGTTAGATGGAAGAGGAGACTGTTTAGTCTCAATCTCGCCCTAATAAAGACGTATATCTATCTATCTATCCCTCCCTCTGTCTCCCTCCTCTGTCTCCCTCCCTCTCTCTGCCTCTTTTTTCTCCCACCTCCCCCCTCTCTCATTCTCTCCTGCCCCAATCCATAGCTCTCCCTCTTTATCTCTTTCCTCCCGTCCTTTTCTAATTCTAAACCTCCCTTACTCTCTATGTACCTTCCATTCTATATCCCTTCCTTCCTATCTCCCTCCCCACACCCCCTCTCTCTTACTCTACATCTATACAGTCGTTTAGATAAGCAAAAGAATCCAAACTAAACCCCAGTCCCATTAGGATTACGTATTTTCTGGAAAAATCCTACCATAATTTAAGCCAATCTATGGACTCGTATATCGTGGGCTTACTGCAAAACTCACTAAGCCATACGTGAATAGTTTTGAGTAATTGGTACTTAGTGAGTGTTTGCAGATTAAAAATTGTATCAAGTTACTTAATAGTTAAAATAATTTGTCATTATCTCGATTTTGAAGTGAAATGCAACTTAATGAGTTTTTGCAGACGAAAGAGGGAGGTTTCTTACATGCATAAATGTAAATAACTCAAATTTAAAAAATGATGACTTAATGAGTTTTTCAGTAAGCCCACGATATATTACACGTATGCGGGTTGAGACAACAATTGATTCTCGAAGTTTAACAATGACGTGATCGGCAAGGCAGCATCCCGTTTAAGAGCCGATATTTTCCAAAAATGTGTTTTAAATGTTTAATATGAGAGATTTCGAACGGCAGGTGGAAAAACATGAATATAATAAGAAACCTCATTAATTTTCCTAAAACATAGTTTAAATTCGAAGATTGTACGTTAATTTTTTCTAATTTTAATTCCCAAAAGAATAGAAGCCTACACTTTAAAAGGTCGCTTTTTACGTGTTATCTTACGGGAAATCGCCCTCCTGGAATCGAACCCTGGTCTTTTTTCGTCATTTAATCTTTATATCTGAATCAAACATTTCTACGAAATTTCAACCAATCACGTAATCGGAAAGTTTGTTAAAAACGCGTTAAAAAGTGCCATTGATGACGTCAGCGTTACACAACTGGAAAACTGTACGTAAGATTATGATATAGTATATATGTATATTGTTATAAAATTTATTCCTTCCCTTTCATTGTGTAATATATAAGTTATTATTTGAAAAATATTTTGAATTTATTTTGTTATAGAAATTAGGTATAAAAGTATTATCATTTAAACATACTCGTACTCCCAGGCATTCTCCTGCAGTTATGATACTGGCATGAAATGTTGCGTTTTTTCTTAGTATTTGTGGCCTGACATAATTTAACAGTGTGTAGAACTTTTAAATACTCGTGCGGAAATGATGCTTATTTTTATGGGGTCTTGGTGCAGCCTTTGAAGCAGTGTATGGAATTCGTCCTCATTACATCTTGATAGAAATATATCGTGCAGCCACATTCTTTTTTTCTTCTCTTTCTGAAGTTCTTCGCACATTGCTGCCATCGAGGCTGGCCTGAAGTACGGGTGAACCAAGAGGCTCCCTAGGGTGCCAACCCGAACATCTATATATGCACTGCTTGCATGTGAATAAATATTGGATACTAATTTATATAGCGGAACTGTCTGGAGTCTTCATGACATCCCTTTTATTTTTTCATTATCAATAATTTTTACAAGTGATGAATAAATTAACATGTACTTTGAAAATATCCCAACAAACATTTACGAAGAGGGGAGCTTAAGTGCTATCTCGCCCAGGTTGCCAAAATTCCTTGGGCCGTCCCGGGCTGCTAAAATAAACACCTCCACACCAAACTGTCCGAAATCTTGGTATGCTGTGATAATCCTCTCACCAGAATGTGTCCATGCCCCGACCGAGATCTGACCTACAAGTGTGAGTGGTCTCCCCAAAGTGATTCCTTGCCCTGACCTTGACCGGTGTCAGACTAGAGGACCAATCTAGGTCGGGTCGCAATGGGGATGAAGTAAGGGCAAGGACTCTTTTTGGGGAGACCATTCAAACTTGTAGGTCAGGTCTCGCTTGGGACACAGACTCATTCTGGCGAGAGGATTATCACAACACACCAAAATGTTCAACCCTCCATTTAGAGCGTGACATAGTTTTTAGATGCCACTAGCATAAAGGTTCAAGCTCACTTCGGCTGTCACCGAGGATTGCCGATAGCAACGGAAGAGGTTTGGTCTTGGGACAAAAGTTGCCTCCTCGAGCGACCCAAGAAGTCCTGACCGAGACCCGACCTCAACCTGCCCTACATGTGTGAATGCAGCTTGTCCTTCCCCATAGAATTCCCATTGAAATTAGAATTTTTATATTGGGTCTAAAATTACCCGACCATGACGCGACTACCACTGGTCCTCCAGTACAGTGTTTCCCAAACTTTTTTTACTGGCGGGCCACATCGGTGGTTGCAAATCCTTCTGCGGGCCGCATCGGCAGTTGCTAATTCTTTGGCGGGCCGGATTAAAGATTAAATCGAAATTTATCTATATGTTCTAAGGACCCATATAAGTGAAAATCAAGTCTAAATAAGGTTTTTATGGTTAACATTTAAGTATTAAAAGTTTAATTTTAAAAAATTCATAAAATGTATGAATTTGTTTGTTCAATTTTTCGGGTAGGTTTTTCATCATACCCTCGCGGGCCGTATTTTGGGCACCACCGCTCTAGTGTGAACCAGCCTTGAACATATCGGAGAGATTACACATCTTAAAAATTGGAAATGAGGCCAACAGTCCACTTCCACGCTCTCCGCTATATTTCTAGCAATGCACTTGACAAACTTCGGTGTTTAACCCGGGGTACCAAGTCCCACCCCAATTCTCGTCCGGTCATAAACCTTCCGCTTCCTAAGTTTTTTAATACCTTCTCTTTCAAATTTGTACACCTATACCCCCTCCAAACACGTACCCTCAATGGATATTCACCCACAAATCTCCTCCCTTCCGCACACGCGTAATAATAACAAAAATGCCACTGTTGGTCTTGTTTCCAATTTGAAGATGTGTAAGCTCTCAAATGGGTTAAAGGCTGGTTCACACACCAGTCGCGGTCAGGGCAAGGAATCTTTTTGGGGAGACTATTCACACTTGTAGGTAAGGTCTCGGTCGAGGCACAGACACATTTTGGCGAGAGGACTATCACAACATACCAAGATATCTGACAGTTTGGTGTGGAAGTGTTTATTTTCCCAGCCCGGTGCGGCCAAAGGAATTTTGGCACCCTGGGCGAGATAGTACTCAAGCTTCCCTCTCCGTAAATGTCGGACAGTTCGGTGTGAAAGACGCACGAGTATGGTCCATCCGCGCGCATGCATAAAAACCTACTGATCTATTAGCGGCGACTGTCAAGGACCCACAATCGCGTGGCCTAGAAAATGTTGTTTAAATTTTATGGCCGCCGCAACAATGTGGCCCGTGTGCTCCCTTATCATTATAAATAGCTGCTTCTTACATATATAGGATATATCTATTGTAAATAGCTGCTTCCTACGGAGGATATAGGATATATATATAGGACTAGCTGGAGTTAACCGGCTTCGCTCGGGAAAGAAATTAGCAAATGATTTTTATTTCTCGGGGCCCCGCGCTTTTGGTGCCCCCAAATTTCTCAAATGTGTTATTCGGAGAAGAGGTTCACACGGAATTTTAACTACCACCTAAAGACACCATTGAAATATTTTAGTCAGGCTTGTGCTCGTGGGTGTATCCCAATGGCGAATCCATTATATAATCAAGGCAGACTGCTTTTCCAAGAATATTTGGCATAATCAAGCAGTTTTATTAAAACAGAAATTATTCCGAGTGCGCCATAAGACCTGAATTTTCGTTTCCCATTCCTTAATTACGCAAGCAATGTATACATTAAAATTTAATATTTTATGTATTGTATTGTCAAGTTTTATCATTAATATAATTACGCATTAACGTCTTACCTGATATTCACATGGATTGATGCACCGAAGCCTTTACAGCAGCAATAGAATTATGTGGATTATGTCAATACTATTAACCGAAACGTAAAAAATAAACAACATCTTGGTTACCGAACAAATGTAAGTAGATATATCGATTTATGTTGCGATAAATCTTCCAATGTTTCAATGATAAAAGATAACAATATTCTAATATTCTTTTAAAATCATTTGACTTGCTTTAAAAGTATGACTATACTTAATCCTATTGTACCCTTTATCTTGGCGTTGGCTATTCTTCTTCTACAGCTCGCCACGGCGTGGACTTTCCTTGCATGAACCTTTGCGTGGCTATCTCCCTTTGAGGAGGACAGCAATTAAGAAATTTAACTTTGTTGCCGCCTGGAAAATGTTAATAAATTTTGCGCTTAAAGGATAATTTCGAGAGATTTAACATGTGATACGACAAAACATGAACATAATTAAATATTCAGTCTTTCGTGCGTAAAATAAGTCATTTCCCGTGATCGTAATTTTATATATAGGTATATTTACATAAACATCAGTGAAGGGCTGCATGGAATTTTGGGGCTTCTCCACGCTATTTTCCATGCATTCTTATGGAAATAATATTTTGTTGACCCCATGGGGTATGAGAGACCCCACGATTTGGACACCTAGACTAAAACCTTTCTTTGGTCCATAGGATGACCTATGAAACATTTGAATTCGATAGCTTCAACGGTGTAAAAACGCACAAAGGACATACACACACATGCACACTCTCTAAAATGTTTATAAGATAGGATATATATATATACACAAAGGGTGTCCCTGAAGTCCGGCCACATAGGACAACTATGTTATTTTGCAGCATATCTAAAAATATTATGAGATCAAAGTAATAGGCCTTTTTTCGGGAGAAATGTTGATTTCTTTTGTCTAGGGCCTTTCGTTCGACCGCTACTCTCTTGGCTCATCAATGGTTAGGTGACTGCGAAAATTCCTACTTCCACATAAAGGAGCTAGGAGCAGGCTATGTGAATAGGAGCTGCAACAAAAATGAATAAAAAGTTCAAAAACTCATGCAGCAGTGTTTATTGCACATTTACAAAAAATATTCAAATTAGTATCCATGCTGGCGTACACACATTCTGATTCGTTCCCTCAAGCTTCTCCGCACACGTAGCAATGTTTGCGGACTAATTTCTGCGCATGCTACACTGATGTTCTCTCGAAGTTCTTCAAGGCTTCTTGGCCTGCTGTAGTAAACAATTGATTTCAAGTGTCCCCAAAGGAAGAAATCAAGGGGTGTAAGGTCAGGAGAACGTGGCTGCCACTCCACTGGGCCCCTTAGTCCGATCCATTTTCCCGGCAGAAACAAATCTAACCATCTGCGCACCATGTTTGAATAATGAGAAGGTGCTCCATCTTGTTGGAAGTAAAACTTCAGACGCTCGTCTAGGGGCATTTCGTCCAAAAAAGGCAGCAAATTGGTTTCTAAGAGACGAAGGTAAATCCCATCTGTCAGACGTCCATCTAAGAAGACAGGCCCCAAAATTTTGTAACCAAAAATTCCACACCACACGTTGATCCGCGGATCAATTTGATAGTGCCCTTCTTGAACTGCATGGGGATTCGTCTCGGACCAATACACAAAGTTGTGCCTATTTACAGAACCATTGAGATGGAAGCACGCTTCATCGCTGAACAGAATATGCCCCTACAGGTTTCTCAGAATTTGTCGGGTTCTCTGAAACCACTCACAAAATTCCAACCATCCGTCTGCGTCGTCTCTGTGCAGATGTTGAACGAAAGTTGTTTTGTACTGGTGGTATCTGTCCTTGGCAAGAATCCGCTGGACTGTACTTTTGCTAATCCCAATTTCTTGGGAAATTTTACGGGTGGATCGTCGAGGACTGGCGGCAACTTTAGCGAGGACAGACAGTGTGTAGACAGTAGAACTTCGCGGCCGTCCTGCAAGAGGCCTGCCATTCACGCTTCCAGTTTCGTGGAAGCGATTGAAAGCATTGCGTATCATTTTCTCTGACGGTTCCGGTTGCTCCGGATGACGACGGTGATACTCCCTTGCTGCTCTACGAAGGCTCAAGCCGGACACGTAAAGAATCACCATTTCCGCCTTATCACGCGCTGCGTACATTTCTCTGCCTGCACACCAGAACTGCCACTTGAAAACTGAAATTTCCGGTGTGACTGTCACGTCTCCAAACACCAACAGTGAAAAATGAACGTTAAAATGAGGCGGTAACATCAACAGTCACAGTTTCCACCGAAATCACCAGTAAATTAATTAATTAATTGTTAGGCATTAGCGGCCACACTAATCCATTTTAATGCCAGCAATTGATATCAATTGTTGTTGACATTTGTCAAATGCCACACTCTCTTACATAATTCACACTTTTTGCCTCCTCATATAGCTCCTTTATGTGGACGTAGGAATTTCCGCAGAGTCACTTAACCATTGACGAGCCAAGAGAGTAGCGGTCGAACGAAAGGCCTTAGACAAAAAAATCAACATTTCTCCCGAAAAATAGCCCATTGCAAACAACTTTGATCTCTTATTATTTTTAGATATTCTGCAAAATAACAAAGTTGTCCTATGTGGCCGGACTTCTGGGACACCCTGTATATATATATATATATATATATATATATATATATACACACAGGGTGTTTCACGACCGGTCTGCCATACTTCAGGTGGTTCTGGAGGTAAGTTGGAGTAAAAAAGTTAAGAAAACATTGGTCCTATTTCCAACCGTTGAGGACCTACGGACGTTTTAAGATTGCAACGCTATAATGGTAAAAATGGTGATGGTTTAAGTTACATTGTAATCACCGTTTATTGTTGTTGTTTCTTACCTTCCTTGCTTCTGATTCATGCTCAGAGTTATACGTGACACTGTTTCGATAAGTTCAAAATCGTAATTTCGTCTTGCGTTTTATCACAAAATGAATCAACAGTTCACTCCCAGTGAATATTCCGATGTCCATTACATTTATGGATTATGTGATGTTAACAGTAGGACACCAGTTGAAGAATATCGTACACGTTATCCTAACCCTATTCTTCAAATGCTGTCCTGCTGTTTCCATCACAGAATCCATAAATGTAATGGGTATCGACATATTTACTGGGGGTGAACTGTTGGTTCATTTTGTGATAAAACGCAAGACGAAATTACGATTTTGAACTTATCGAAACAGTTTCACGTGTAACTCTGAGCATGGATCAGAGGAAATGGAGGTAAGAAACAACAACAATCAACGGTGATTACAATGTAACTCAAGCCATCACCAGTGTTGCCATTAAAGCGTTGCAAATCTTAAAATGTCCGTAGGTCCTCAACGGTTGGAAATAGGGTATTAACTTTTTTTACTCAAACTTACCTCCTGAATCACCTCCTGAAGTATGGAAGACCGGTCGTGAAACACCTTGTATATATGTCACGGTAAATGTGCGTAGTCCGGTAAATGTGTACATTCCCCGGTTAATGTGCACATTTACCACCAACTTCGGTAAATGTAAATATATCATACTTTTAACGATTGGATTGGGCAAATGTACATATTTACCTAGAGACACTGGTAAATGTGGATAAATGTCGCAACACAGGCCACAACATGGCGGCTCGCGAACATCTGTTGCAGTTTAGTACGGTAAATGTGCATTGTCCGGTAAATGTGTAAATTTCCTGGTAAATATGCACAACTAACTAAAGTAAATTTGAACATCAAGGAAAATTTTACTCTACCCCACCGGATTGGGTAGGTTAGTCGAAGTGTTTTTGGTTCCTCCTCACCCACTCACTCACTCAGTGGAGTCGAACACTCGATGATTTTTGTTATAATTAATGTAATTGTTAAAGTGTAGCATTTCTCATTCTTACTTATTTCCACATTTACCAAGGCACATCGGTAAAAGTGCACATTTACCGGGAAATGTACGGATAATACGTATTTCTGGAAACTTAAACATACATTTACCGAGCTTGGTGGTAAATGTGCACATTTACCGGTAAATGTACACATTTTCAGATTACGTACCATTACCGTAACATATATATGTACACGAGAGCGTGCTGAAAAGTAATGCTCATATAGCAGTGCAAACTGAACTGCGTTCAAACCGTTGCACTTTCCCGCGTCGCAGATTGAAATTTCATAGGTCTGCCACTAGAGGTCTTTGAGTTGTGCTCGTAAACATGGCGGAGTGTAACGAAAGTATATCGGTGTGATTGAAACAGCGTGCAATGATTGAGTTTCTGACTGCAGAAAACGTTCCTCCGATCGATGTTCATCGGCGAATGAAGGCCGTTTATGGAGAGGAGTGTGTCGACATCAGTACTGTTCTACGTTGGCCTGCACGTGCTCGTGGTGGAAAACTCGAACATGCCACCCTGGACCTGAATCACAAACATCGTAGCGGAAGGCCACGAACTGCAACCGACGAGGCTCACCGTAACTATGTTGACGAAATCATCAGAGATAATCGTCGTGTTTCTCAGCAGGCAATAACGGACAAAACTGGAGTGTCACGTGAGCGAGTGCAGGCGATAATTGCTGATCTGGGGAACCGGAAATTGTGCGCTCGATGGGTTCCTCGAATGTTCACTGCAGAACTGAAACAGAAGCGGATGGACATTTTTTAAGAATTGCTGCTGCGCCACGAACGTGAAGGCGACGAATTCTTATGCAACACCATCGCCGAGGATGAGAGCTGGGTGCATCATTTCGAACCTGAACAGAAGAGACAGTCAATGAAGTACCGTGACAAAGGTTCGCCAGCACCGAAAAAATTCAAGACTGCACCGTCTGCCGGAAAAGTCATGCTCACATGTTTCTGGGACGTCAGTGGCGTTGTGCATTCGGAATTTATGCCAACTGACACAACAATCAACTCTGAATGATATGTTCAAACACCAATAAGGTTAAAAGCACAAAGTCGAAAAGTTGGTCCTGACATGCAGCAGCCTCTCCTCCAACACGACAATGCGCGGCCTCACACAAGTGCGAGGACAGCTGCAGAGATTCGCCGCCTTGGATTTACTGTCTTGGATCATCCGCCATACAGCCCCGACTTGGCACCATCTGATTTCCATCTCTTCCCAAAACTTAAAGAATATCTGAGAGGACGTCATTTCATGACAGAAGATGCTGTCAAGGCGGCGGTGAAACTGTGAATCCCTCAGCAAGATGCACAGTTCTATCAGGACAGACTTCTAAAACTGCCTGAACGTTGGCGGAAGTGTGTAGACCGCAGAAGGGATTATGTCGAGAAATAACTATAAATAATTATAAAATATGGTTCAAGAAAGTTACCTGTTTTGGTTTCAACTAAATATCTATTTCCATTTCCATACTAAAAATTAGTAGGCATTACTTTTCAGCACCCCCTCGCAGAGCTGAAATTTGGCATGAATATAGGTCATTAGGTACATTTAAGGGGTGTTTTTGACCCCAATGTCCAATTTTAAAAACCCATAAGAAAAGCATTCAAAAAGGTTCAGGGCTATATAACATTGCTTTTTTAAATTATTTACAATTAAGATGCGAAGTCGGGACATGCACCATACTATGGAAAGAAGAATGAAGTTTATTTATCTTGAAGACAGAATTCAAATACACGCTGAATTTGAGTAAAAATTTGATTTTAATCAAAAAATTTTGAATTTTTTTTCAGTCTTTAACAATGAAAAATATTAACTACTCTAACAACGACTCCAATTCATTTCAATGGGAATTGATTTTCCATACTTCAAGACCATTGATTTAATTCTTAGGCTGCGTTATAATCCATTTGATTTCAGCCAACGACGTAACATAAGACGACGTAACTATTTTAAATTATTTTTTTATCCGGATACGTACTAAAAGGCACGAATAATGACGGCTAACACACAAAATATCCTAATTTTTACATAACTTTTAGTGTAACATATATGCTATTGCCTTAATGATCATTATAGTTATTGCTTAAAAATGGCGATCTGAGCCATGAAACATGAAATAGGAAAACATGGACACGAAGCCGATTGCCAAAGAATTAAGAAATTCTGGATAGATGCCTTACTTTCGCAGAAAATAAAAACTATTATCTTATATATATGGGCTCTGTTTAGTTCAAATACTGTCGCGTTGGTTTATTTACGTGTTTATATCTTGGTGTTATTTACGTGTTAGAAGGAAAACTAGATGTAAAAAAGGGAAAGAGGTAGGAAAAAGTTTCAGCTGATAGACGATTTGAAAGGGAAAGAGAGTTATCAAGATATGAAGAGGACAGCGGAAAATAGGAGTATATGTAGAACCAGGTTTAACCATGAATAACCACGGACCTATCTACGGACAGACTACCTATGATGTTGATGATCTTGGTGTATGGTGATTTGTTGAACGCTTGCAGTATGCAAGCACCGACAACTCGTATACGTATTATATTACCGTAATCGTCGTCGTAGGCGAACGTTTTGGTAGGTTGGTCATAGTCATAGCCTATTGGGAAGCTTATATCTCCGCCGCTGTCTAGGCTATTTTCGTCATCTATTTATTTTTAAAGATGCAGATATCTCCTGTTCAACCGGAAACGTTAAATACTTTCTTTTTTAAGGGGGTTTTCCAACACCCCTGCACTCCATAAGAAAAGCATTGGAGTCAGTTTCTGGCATTATAAAATCGCATTTTAAAATTAGTTAGAACCAAGATATGAAGTGGGGAACTAAACGGTTGTGTTGGAAAAAGAAAGAAGTTCATTTTGGTTACCATGAAAATTCAATTACGTTCCGAAATTCCCGGAAAATCCGTTTTTAATACGAAAAAATGCAACTTTTAAACAATGAGATTTGTCAGTTACCATGGCCACCTCATTTGAGCGAGTTTTATATATGTTCGTTTAGTGGTGGCGGTACGCAAAAGGCACTCTCACGGAAGGACGAGTCCATCCTTGAGGCTGGACCGCCTATAGGGGAGGCCATGTTTAGCCGTGGGCAAAAGCCGTGCGACCTATTCTCCGAACTATTAGTCCGAACCCAAAATGTACTACTGCGCATGGCTATGACGTCGACTTTCCCCTTAAAGGTTCGCCTTCCAAGTCTTTCCCTTCCCCTCTCACGCGTCAACGAATGCCGCCATTAAACAAACGAGCAATAATATAGGGTAACGAGCCCCTTGACTATATTACGTCATTTTCTTTGTTTACATGGATTTCGAACATTTTTGAAGAATAAGTGAACCTCTCTCCTTTGAATTAAAGAACCATTTTATTCGTTATTATAGCATCGTTTAAAAAATTAATTAAATTAATTTCTTTAAGCCAAGCGAAAAACATTTTAAACGGTATAAGATTAAAATAGAGCCCCTTGACGATATTGCGTCATTTTTTTGTTTAGATTTAAGTTGACTTATGTCTTTATGTTGAGCCTGTTTATTCTATAATATTTACGAAGAAAGAAGTTTGAAAGAACTTAGCAAAGGTCAGTTATTTTTATTTATCACATCACTTAGAAAATTAAAAAATAAAATAAAATTAAATTATACTTATCCTTAATGCTAATACAGGTTAATAAAAAGTAGAATCTTTTGTTCTATTTCCGAAGAAAGAAGTTTACATCTTTTGTCAAATAAATGCGTCTGATCAAATTAAAATCAACTTAATGTGACAGCGAAGCGTCACAGGTTCTCTAGTCCGTATTATAATAGCATCGCTCCAATGCTTTTTAATAAGAAAATTCTTATTGTCCCATTGATTTCAACCAAAGACGTATACATATGATGACGTCATAATTTTAAAACGCGATATATGTTATTAAATAAAAGAACATTACTCCTTTCAATTATGGGGTTGATGAACTGTATATAATAATAGCTTTAATTTAGTGCTTATAAAGAGAATCAGTGGATTGTATTATAATGCAATTGATTTAAAACTACGGCGTAAACTTATAACGACGTCAAAATGCTTAAACAAGAAATATTAGAGAATTGTAAAAAAAAGTAATGTCGTGTTGGAACTGAATTTTTAAAGTTATTTAGAGCACATACCCAAATAAACATTTGAAAATATGAATGAATATGTTGTTGCGTCCGTTAATATGTTTTAAATTTAAACTAATAGATAAATATTATTTCACTTATAGATAAGCTACAACTTTAAAATTTGGCAGAAATGTGCGGCTTTAGTACCCTACTGTGAAAAAGTATAATATTCTTAAATTTGCAAATTTTAGGGATAGTTTTACTCTATTATTGTTACATAAGGAAGGAACGAAATCGGTGAAGAGGTGAAATCTTTAGAATTAAAAAAATATTTCCAATGATGAAATATCTCTGAAAAATGAATGTTTTTTCAAGGTGAGATGAAATGCTTGCAGAATTCCAGCACCTTTTACTAGTATATATATATACGAGTTGTCAGTGCTTGCATACTGCAAGCGCTTAACAAAATCACCATACACCAAGATCTTAACTTATAACCAACGCGACAGCATTAGAACTACCCATTTAAATAAGATATTAGTTTTCATTTTCTGCGAAATTAAGGCATCTATCCGCAATTTCTAAATTCTCTGGCAATCGGCTCGCGTCCAAGTTTTCCAATTGCCGGGTTTATGGCTTAAATCGCCCTGTTTCAGCAATAGCTATAATCATCATTAAGAAAATAGCCTATATATCACACTAAAAATTATGTAAAAATTAGGATATTTTGCGTGTTAGGATTATGGCGACATCATCCGTGCCTTTTAGTTCGTATCCGGAAAAAAAAATAATTTAAAATTGTCACGTCATCATATATATACGTCATTGGCTGAAATCAAATGGATTGTAATGCAGTATAAGCTTAAATCAGGGCTCTTCAAGTATGGAAAATCAATTCCCATTGAAGGACATTGGAGTAGTTGCTATGGTAGTTAATATTTTTCAGTCTTGAAAACCGAAAAACCTTTCATAATTTTGAGTAAAATCGAATTTTTACGCAAATTCAGCAAGGATTTGAATTCTGTCTTCAAGAAAAATAACCTTCATTCTTTCATCCATGGTATGGTGCTTGTCCCGACATTATATCTTAATTGTAAATAATATAACCAATTTTATATATCCCTGCACCGTTTTCAATGCTTTTCTTATGGGTTTTTAAAATTGGACATTGGGGTCAAAACACCCCTTAAATATTACATTTTCTGAAATTTTGAATTTTTCCAGAGGTTGTACCCAATGGCCTATTTTCTTGCCAAATTTTAGCTGTGTAGTACTTCTAGAAGTATCTTAGGTTGTATATGTTATATATATATATATGTCCTATATATATCCTATCTAATATATAAAAGAATGTTTGTGCGCTAATAACTCGGACACCATAAGAGCCATCTCATTCAAACGTTTAATGGGCCATCCTACGGAAGGTTTTAGTCTAGTTTTCCAGACCGTGGGGTCTTTTATACCCCATGGGGTCAACGAAATATTATTTCCATAAGAATGCATGGGAAATGCCGTGGAGAAACCCCAAAATGCCATGCAGTCCTTCACTGATGTGGATATAAATATTCCTAAATATTAAATTACTATCACGGGAAATGACTTATTTTACGAACGAAAGACTGAATATTTAATTCTGTTCATGTTTGATCGTATCACATGTTAAATCGCTCAAAATTATCCTTAAAGCTCAAAATTTATTAACATTTTCCAGGCGGCAACAAAGCTAAATTTCTCAAATGTTGTCCTCTTCAAAGAAAGGAAAACCACCACCAGTACAAAACAACTTTCGTTCAACATCTGCACGGAGACGACGCAGACGGATGGTTGGAATTTTGTGAGTGGTTTCAGAGAACCCGACAAATTCTGAGAAACCTGTAGGGGCATATTCTGTTTAGCGATGAAGCGTGCTTCCATCTCAATGGTTCTGTAAATAGGCACAACTTTGTGTATTGGTCCGAGACGAATCCCCATGCAGTTCAAGAAGGGCACTATCAAATTGATCCGCGGATCAACGTGTGGTGTGGAATTTTTGGTTACAAAATTTTGGGGCCTGTCTTCTTAGATGGACGTCTGACAGATGGGATTTACCTTCGTCTCTTAGAAACCAATTTGCTGCCTTTTTTGGACGAAATGCCCCTAGACGAGCGTCTGAAGTTTTACTTCCAACAAGATGGAGCACCTTCTCATTATTCAAACATGGTGCGCAGATGGTTAGATTTGTTTCTGCCGGGAAAATGGATCGGACTAAGGGGCCCAGTGGAGTGGCAGCCACGTTCTCCTGACCTTACACCCCTTGATTTCTTCCTTTGGGGACACTTGAAATCAATTGTTTACTACAGCAGGCCAAGAAGCCTTGAAGAACTTCGAGAGAACATCAGTGTAGCATGCGCAGAAATTAGTCCGCAAACATTGCTACGTGTGCGGAGAAGCTTGAGGGAACGAATCAGAATGTGTGTACGCCAGCATGGATACTAATTTGAATATTTTTTGTAAATGTGCAATAAACACTGCTGCATGAGTTTTTGAACTTTTTATTCATTTTTGTTGCAGCTCCTATTCACATAGCCTGCTCCTAGCTCCTTTATGTGGAAGTAGGAATTTTCGCAGTCACCTAACCATTGATGAGCCAAGAGAGTAGCGGTCGAACGAAAGGCCCTAGACAAAAGAAATCAACATTTCTCCCGAAAAAAGGCCTATTACTTTGATCTCATAATATTTTTAGATATGCTGCAAAATAACATAGTTGTCCTATGTGGCCGGACTTCAGGGACACCCTTTGTGTATATATATATATCCTATCTTATAAACATTTTAGAGAGTGTGCATGTGTGTGTATGTCCTTTGTGCGTTTTTACACCGTTGAAGCTATCGAATTCAAATGTTTCATAGGTCATCCTATGGACCAAAGAAAGGTTTTAGTCTAGGTGTCCAAATCGTGGGGTCTCTCATACCCCATGGGGTCAACAAAATATTATTTCCATAAGAATGCATGGAAAATAGCGTGGAGAAGCCCCAAAATTCCATGCAGCCCTTCACTGATGTTTATGTAAATATACCTATATATAAAATTACGATCACGGGAAATGACTTATTTTACGCACGAAAGACTGAATATTTAATTATGTTCATGTTTTGTCGTATCACATGTTAAATCTCTCGAAATTATCCTTTAAGCGCAAAATTTATTAACATTTTCCAGGCGGCAACAAAGTTAAATTTCTTAATTGCTGTCCTCCTCAAAGGGAGATAGCCACGCAAAGGTTCATGCAAGGAAAGTCCACGCCGTGGCGAGCTGTAGAAGAAGAATAGCCAACGCCAAGATAAAGGGTACAATAGGATTAAGTATAGTCATACTTTTAAAGCAAGTCAAATGATTTTAAAAGAATATTAGAATATTGTTATCTTTTATCATTGAAACATTGGAAGATTTATCGCAACATAAATCGATATATCTACTTACATTTGTTCGGTAACCAAGATGTTGTTTATTTTTTACGTTTCGGTTAATAGTATTGACATAATCCACATAATTCTATTGCTGCTGTAAAGGCTTCGGTGCATCAATCCATGTGAATATCAGGTAAGACGTTAATGCGTAATTATATTAATGATAAAACTTGACAATACAATACATAAAATATTAAATGTTAATGTAAACATCGCTTGCATAATTAAGGAATCAGGAACGAAAATTCAGGTCTTATGGTGTACTCGGAGCAATTCCTATTTTAATAAAACGGCTCGATTACGCCGAATATTCTTCGAAAAGCAGTCTGCCTTGATTACATGATGAATCCGCCATTGAGATATATTCACGAGCACAAGCCTTACTAAAATATTTCAATGGTTTATTTAGGTGGTAGTTAAAATTCCGTGTGAACCTCTTCTCCGAATAACACATTTGAGAAATTTGGGGGCACCGACAGCGCGGGGCCCCGAGAAATAAATGCATTTGCTACTTAAAAGAAATTTCTTTCCCGAGCGAAGCCGGGTAACTCCAGCTTGTATCCTATATATGTAAGAAGCAGCTATTTATAATCATATAATATAAAACCTAAGGTACTTCCAGAAGTGCTATAGAGCTGATATTTGGTAAGAAGATTTGTCATTGGGTACAACCTCTGGAAAAAATCCAAAATTCCAGAAAATGTTATATTTAAGGGGTGTTTTGACCCCAATGTCCAATTTTAAAAACCCATAAGAAAAGCATTGAAAACGGTGCAGGGATATATAAAATTGGTTATATTATTTACAATTAAGATATAATGTCGGGACAAGCACCATACCATGGATGAAAGAATGAAGGTTATTTTTCTTGAAGACAGAATTCAAATCCTTGCTGAATTTGTGTAAAAATTCGATTTTGCTCAAAATTATGAAAGGTTTTTCGGTTTTCAAGACTGAAAAATATTAACTACCATAGCAACTACTCCAATGCCCTTCAATGGGAATTGATTTTCCATACTTGAAGAGCCCTGATTTAAGCTTATACTGCATTACAATCCATTTGATTTCAGCCAATGACGTATATATATGATGACGTGACAATTTTAAATTATTTTTTTTTCCGGATACGAACTAAAAGGCACGGATGATGTCGCCATAATCCTAACACGCAAAATATCCTAATTTTTACATAATTTTTAGTGTGATATATAGGCTATTTTCTTAATGATGATTATAGCTATTGCTGAAACAGGGAGATTTAAGCCATAAACCTGGCAATTGGAAAACTTGGACGCGAGCCGATTGCCAGAGAATTTAGAAATTGCGGATAGATGCATAATTTCGCGGAAAATGAAAATTAATGTCTTATTTATATATTGTTATGATGTTGATTTTAAACTACGACGTAAACATATGATTACGTCATTATATCTACTAACACAAGAAATTTAGTAAAACAAGTATTTTAATGTTGTTTTTCCCATTTTTTCGCGAAATTTTAACATTTCAATTGCTAAATATATTGGCATCAAACCTATTTTACAATTTTTTATCCAAATACGTGCTAAAGGGACGGATGATGATGCTATAATCTTAACACAACATATCGTATTTTTCTATAATTTTAGTGTATAGAGTATTGTCTTAATGATGATTATTCTTATTGCTTATGCAGGGCGATCTGAGTCTCGAAACTTGAAATACGAAAACTTGGACACGAGCCGTTTGCCAGAGAATTTGTAAATTATGGATAGTGCCCTTAATTTCACAGAAAATTATGAATATTCTGCTAGAACTCATGGATTTTATTATCTAATACATATAGGCTCCACGTGGCTGACGTGCTGTTGCTCTGGAGATCACGTAGGTTTATTTACAAGCACCTACATCTCGTATACAAAACAATAGATTCCATTTTTAGGCGTTATTTACTAAAAGTAAACAAATAACGTCTTATGGTTAGGTCGTGTTCGTCCGTCCGCATGTTTCATCTGCAAAACTACTGTGCGGGTGTTCATAAAATTTGGTATTTAGGACAGGGCAATTAAAGTAAGAAAATTATATAAATGGTTCACATTGCCTATTCGGGAGTACCACTTTACTGGTGACAAAAAATGAACTTTTCTTTATATCTCATAAAATATCACTTATAACAAAATATCTCCAAACAAAATTTGTAGAACTATTCAAATAGCATATGTTTTGTTCAGTACATTTTTATCGAAGTAATGGCTGAACCGATTTCAACGAAATTTGGATGATATAATCTTCATATAAATTCATGGCCAAAATGACAAATTTGGACTGCGCTTTAGCTACGCTTTAAACATCTTGATTTCATTGTGGTATGCCTTACAAATCTTATATAAAAAATTTAGTTTAAATACGTTCAGCAATTTCCATCAAAATCCATAATTACTAAAATGGTTTTATTTGTAATTGTGGCACCCCTGTTTGATTGATCCGGTCCAAATATGTTATTATGGTTTTTTATATATGTGTATATCATCATCATCATGCTGCTGTCCGAAGACAGGTTTTAGCTGAATCGCTGTCTCCATCTCCCTCTCTCCCGAGAATCCTCTTTTATACCTCTATAAGTACTATATTATATAAGTATTATATTCTCTAATATTCCTATTCTTTTTCTCCCTCTTCCTCTTCTTCCGCTAATTTTGCCCTCTAAGATCGTCCTTTGTAAATATTGTCTTCTCAATATGTGCCCTATCCAATTTGCTTTTCTTTTCCTGATTGTTTTTATTAGCATTCTTTCTTCTCCCACCATTTCTAATACTTCTTCGTTTCTCTTCCTCTCTGTCCATTTCACATTCATCATCCTCCTCCATACCCGCATCTCAAAACTTTCTAAATATTTTCCCTCCTTTCTCCTTACCGTCCACGTCTCTGCACCATAAAGAGCTTTGCTCCATGTGTAGCATTTTGCTAATTTCTCCCTTGTTTCTAAAATTATTTTCTTGCTTGTGAGAAGCTCCTTCTTCTCGTTAAATGTTACTTTTGCCATTGCAATCCTACTTCTAATGTCCTGTATACTACATCCATCCTGCGCTAAAATACTGCCTAGATATTTGAAACTACTTACTTGTTCCAATTTTTGGCCATTTACCATTATATTTAATTCTTTATGTTCCTTTGAAACCACCATGACTTTCATTTTTTCGGCATTTATCTTCATTCCATATTGTTGGCCAACCTACACTAGTCTGTCTGTCATCCTCTGAAGTTCTTTCTCGTCTTCTGCTATTAATCCCTGATCATCTGCATATTTAATGGTAGTAATACTTTCACCTTCTATCTTAAATCCCTTCTCTTCCATCAACGCTTGTTCTGTTATTGTTTCTACATAATTATTAAATACCGCTGTTGTAATAGGACATCCCTGCCTCACTCCCCTCCCTATTGAAGTACTTTGTTTCTTATCCTTCAACCCTGACTCTAATCTTTTGATCAAAGTAAAGGTTTTCAAGCAGTCTTTTATCTTTCCAATCTATTCCAATTTTATTTAAAAATAACCAACATTTTATCCCATTTTACTCAGTCAAAAGCTTTCTCCCAATCTACAAAACAAAAATACATATCTTTATTGACTTCTAGCGCTCTTTCTATCATCATCCTCATACATCCTATAGCATCTCTAGTCCCTCTTCCTCTTCTAAAACCAAACTAATTATCTTGGAGCTCCTTTTCTATTTTACCTTAAATTCTTATGGATATTATTCTGGTTAGAACTTTAGCTGTATGAGAAATTAAACTAATAATTCGGTAATCCTTACAACTTTTTGCATCGTTCTTTTTATCCAGTGGTACCATAACAACATCTAAAAAATCTTCAGACCATATGCCAGTATCATACACTTGGTTAAAGAATTTTGTGATTTACTTAACTGCTTTCGACCCCAAAACCTTAAGAATGTCCACTGGTATATCATCACTCCCAACAGCCCTCATTCTTTTCATGTCATCAATTGATCTTTTAACTTCAGGCTCAAGAATACTTGGTCCTAGCTGGTCTTTTTCCACATCCTCTTTTTTATTTAATTCAATATTTCTCTTCCCTAGTCCATATTTTTCCACTGTTTTCTTCCTGTTCCTCTCCGACTAAACTGTTTCAGTCTCCCATTACTATGGTGGTGATCCTTCCTCTTCCCTTCTGCTCCAATATCTCCGTAATCTGTTCGTGCATTCCATCTACTTCGTCGTCACCAGCATTAGTTGTTGGCATATACACTTGAATTATTTGCTTTCCACTGGCTCCATCTGAAGTTTTACGACTATTAATCTATCATTAACTGTCACTACCATGTTAATTCTTTCAGCTATCCTTTTCTCATTATAATCCCCACTCCCCTTTCCTTTTTCCCTCTTCTCGAGTAAATAATCTTAAATTTGTCTGAATTTATCTCGCCTTCTCCTTCCCACCGAACTTCACTAAGACCTACTATACCTACATTATTCCTTCTCATTTCCCTTTTTAAGTTCTCTAGTTTACCCTCTGAGTTCATAGTGCTAACATTCCATGTGCTAAGTCTTAATTTCTCACTACTTGCTTTCTTCTTATTAATGTTACATTTCCTCTGTGCATCCCCTAGGGTAGTCCCCACCCGGAGATCCGATTGTCGAACTATTTACCTCCGGAATATTTTACCCCAGAAAGATCCATAGAGGTATTTTCAGCTTTTCATTCCTATCATGGGAAATATAATGAGGTTGTTTCCCCTTGCTTTCCTCATCGCAGTTTCACAAGAGTGATTACCCATCTGTAGCTGTTCAGATCCACATTGCTTTTCAGCAATGACGAAAAGCACTAAAAAGCAAAAACAAATACTTTCTACAATCATCATTTATTGCTCTCTAACGTGTAATTTTTAAAACAGTCCCAGTCCGAAATCGATGTTCTCTCTTTACGCGAAACAGAAATTATATCCTGGAGTCGAATCCGGGTCTTCTTTCGGAGCTTCTTCATCGTCATTAACTTATATGCGTGATTGTATTGTATTGTTATTGTATTCCTGCCAAATTTCAATCTTCTACCTAGTCGGGATGTTTATCAAAACACGTCATATGTAAAAACGTCTAAATGGAGGATAATGTTGCTAATTAACTTCTTCAGAACGAAATAAATACAGAAAACTAGTTAAAGGCGTTCTAATCATCTGACTGATTCTGAACAGCATACCAACATCAGAGAGGGAATAATTAATACTTATTTTGTTGCGTGGGGACATTTTGTCCTATTTGCGTTTGGGGACATTATGCCCGGGGCCGTTATGTCCGAGGCCGATTTGTCCGGGGATGTTTTGTCCGGGCCGTTTTGTCCTACACCCAATTTTACTGCTGATCTTGATTGAGAAAGTGAGAAATAATTCTTTACAAAAAATCTGATGGGGCCACCACATGACTTTCTCCATATCTGTAATATTTCTAAAAATTCCAAATATGTTACATAATAATAAATATTTTAAGAAACTGCGAGAACATTTTAGACTTTACAAGGAACAGAAATAAACTCAAACCATAGCCTTCAGGTATTGGATATAGCCTAAAAGCTCCAACAATTAAAAGAAAAAGGAGTGTTACTAAGACGTAACTGTCAATTGTTAACAATAGTCGTCGGTAGGTGGCGTGGCGGTGGCAGCTAAAAATATAATATATATCTTAAACAATGCATTATATGGAAATATATTTCAAACAAATGCTGTAGAAAATTAAATTTCCTACAATTGTTATTATAATACATTTCTACATTTATCAAATATTAAAGCAAATATTTCAAAATAACGGATAAGTGACAAGTGTAAACACCCACTTCCGGCTCACCGATATTTTCCAGAAACTAATCAGTTCATTTGACTTTTATGAAAATTTCAAATATAAAATTTCGCGTTGACCTGATTAATAGTTTTTGTGTTAGAGCGCCCACCAAAAAGCTATCACCTACGGGACCCGTGAAATCGGAACGCTAATTTTATAAAATGAAAATTAGTTAAAGTTCCTTCACCTCTGTTTTTTAAAATTGTTTTTATAAATTTCCGAGAATTCGCCGAAAAGCGAGGAGGCACCAATAAGATTTAAGCCCTTATTCGCTTACTACAACCTTGGAAAAATGTGCATCACGGCTACAAGTGTTCTTTTAATAATGTTTTGTATCTTGTATTCTTACTTTTTTGTACATATATAGGGGTTCTTTTGATTCAAATTAAATAAACTACTAAATCCAAAATCAAACATTTACGAAGAGAGCAAAATGAAGAACAACCAATATAAATCAATCAATCAAAAATGAATGTAGATGCAAACGGTAGAAGAAGAAAAGAATGATTATATAGGTACATTGTTTTCCAGTAACTAAAAGCCCCTGGCTACGCTTCTATCGATTCTTAACACTGGCACTAATTTGTTTACCCACTTCTTCTTCCTCACCGCTAGAACGACATTATATAACCTCCTTCCATTATTTCGCTTTCTTTTACACCTTTTTTGTCGCTACAATGTGTGGGTAGGTGAGGGATGAATAAACGACGTTTACGCTCTCTGCACTCTATCTCATTAAGTTTATGACTAAAAATAGATTTAAAGTTAACGAGAAGGGTAGATGTAGTATGAGAAAAATATATTATGTGCATGCAAAAGTGCCGTGAAATCAAAACATTGGCTCTTCTTGCCGCACCTCAATCTCTGGCGCCCTAGACAGTTGCCTGTTTTGCTACTCCGTTCCGCCGGCCCTGGGTAAATGAAGGGAAAATGATAATCTACAACGAATAAATGAACGTAAATACGTATACATATTTTCTTTACGTATACACAGCGTTTGTAAGTGAAAGGAAATGGGAAATTTACGACGAAGGAATTAACGTGAACATAAAGATTGTATAACTATTATTTGAGTGAGATAAGTTTTAAATAATTGCCGATTGTTTTATTAATTCCAACTGATTATGAAATAAATCGGTGAATCAAAAATTCGATATTTCCATGGCATCACTACTGGCGTACCATTTTTCAGTTCTTAGACATTATGCTAAGCATGGTTGCATAAATCGTGAAGAACGCCTTTGCCTCGCATGTATTCACGCACGATGAGTGCATCTTTCCTCCCTTGTTAGCTCAGCGATTGTCGAGTCACTAAAGTCGCCCGTGCGCAGGTATGCTAAAAGTAAAATTTCTGAAGAAACAAACAAGACAGAGAGGTATACTCCATAAAGGGTACACACAGAGATTTCAAATGAGTTCTTTGTTCATATGAATAGGTATCGAAACTTTAAGTCGTAATTATGTGGTCTCGCGGACTTTTCTGTGATTAATGTTTTCCTCTATCCGAATACTTTTTTAAATCTATGCCTCACAGATCATATAAAAGAATGGGCGAGAAAAATACGGATTTTAAATTGTTGTTTGATGATACAACAGTCTTAGCGATTGACGTAAACAAAATGATTTTATGCTTGGGACTTTTTCGAATTTTTATCTCTGAAATTATAAGTCGTAATTATGTCGTATTTGTGGTAAATGTTGTCCTTTATCCGAATACGTTTTTCATTCGATACTCTGCAGATCATATAAGAGTGTGGGAAGGAATAAATTGGATTTTTAATTGTTGTTTGAGTGATGCCATTGAACGAGATGCGAGTACTATAAGTTTATTTAAGTGCTTATATAAAGTGGAAGTTCTAACTGACGGATGCTGTTCAAGATCACAATTAGGCGATAATTTTTAGTAAGGATCACTCGTGCTAAATTTAATTAAAATCCGTCTTGCGATTCAAGAGATGAAAGTTATGACAGACTGACGAAGGGACGAGACGTGCCCATAAGGCGTTCCGCTACTAGCACCGCTTCACTGGTCAAGAACGCAGTGGCGTAGCAACGGGTTGGCATCGGAGCGGTTGCCAAGTGCGCCGAAGCGCGTGCGCGAAAAAAACAGATTCACGAGTTCCGACCCGAAAAGACCTGCGGCTTTGCGCATTGCTTAGGGCGGTGACTCAGTGAGCAATGGCGACTATCAGTGATAAAGACAAGTGGATCGTGGACCAGTCTTTCAGTTAAGAGGTTCGCGGTACATAGTGGGGACGTACTGTCCGTTAATTCAAGAATAATCCTGTATATAAATAGGTAATTTAAAATTCATGTAGATATATAATTATGTCGTAATATATAATAAAAAAACTAATAAGCCCAATTAATTTAAGAAATGCCTCCAAAGAAGAAAAGCGGGTATCAGTACCGGATCGAAAGACTGAGAAAACAGGAGAGCAGGAAAAAATCAGTCTACAAAAATGGCTGAAATTAAACAACCCCGAATCGGAAAATGATAACGAAGACGATAATGAACATAATTCGTTTGGTGCTACTAAGACTACCGATACCACTGAACCGGAACAGGACAATGAACATAATTTACTTGATGGTACTAAGACTGCTGATTCCACTGGGCCCAAAGAAGAGACTAAAAATTTGGAAGTAGTTTTGAAAGAGTTCGAAACCATGGAGGAAGTAGAACAACAGTTAACAGAAGAAATTGCCGATGATAGTCTACTAGTAAGAAGAACGAAGATGTCAATTTTAATGATCTTGGTATGTGGAATCTTAATTCCGACCAACACGATCCGGAACATGTAGCCCTAGTGGCCGGTGTTTCAATAATTCATGGAAATACAAGAATGTTTGTTTTGAAACAAAAGAGAGGAAGTGGTTGTTTTATTGCAAAAATAAAGATGCAATATATTGTTTCCCTTGCATATTATTTGTATCTGGCACAAATAATAATGTTTTACTCTGTAATTCGGATGGATTTAAACATTTACCGTATATTTTCGTGTATAGGTCGAGGTTTTAAGACTAAATTTTTAGCGAAAAACTCGGGGGTCGACTTATACACGAGAAATATTTAATACATTTAAACCAGTGCTGCGTAACGTAACGAAATAACGGTATTATTTTGGATTAACGTAACGAAAATCATTAACGAAATTTTTCCAATAGCTGTAACGGAAAACGTAACGAAAACGAAAAAATAAATTTCGTTAACAGACGTAAAGAATTATGTTCTAGTGGCATTCGTCCCAGGCGGCGTGTCTTGAGCAAGGGAAAGTGGCCTAAAATCATTGGTGGGATTCAAATAATTTAACAACCGGTTCGCTGCCCTAATGACCGTTTTAAGTATAAAAAACGATATACCGAAAGGTAGTTTATTATTTCATGCAGTTAATACTTAAATAAGAACAATAAAAGAGGTCCACAAAACTAGATTATGTTATAAGAAAGAGTTTTAAAATATTAATGAAAAAATATTAAATAATACCTGACAAAAAACAATAAAACTGTTATTTAAGATATTTCCATATTGCTTCTTGATTGGCGTCCTCACTTGCAATTTTCTTCGCTTTTATCCGAGCATCATCGGCTGAGTGATTTATCCTTAACCATCTTTTCACTGTAGGAGTAGGATCCCATTCCTTTAGAGCAGCGGTGCCCAAACTTTTCTAATGGCGGACCACATAAGTGGTTCCGAATCCCTTGGCGGGCCGCATTGGAAGTTGCCAATTCTTCGGCGGGCCTGATTAGGGTATAAATCGGAAAATTTCTATATATTATGAGGTGCCATATAAGTGAAAGTCAAGTCTAAATAAGGTTTTCGTGGCAAACATTTCAATTTTTAAAGTTTTATTATGAAAATTTTCAAAAAATGTATGAATTTGTGTGTTAAATTTTTCCAATTGATTTTTCGCCTTAGCTTCGCGGGCCACATTTGGCCGCGGACCGTAGTTTGGGCACCGCTGCTTTAGAGGTAGGCCGATTAGACTAATAGTCATTGTGTTTGATATATTAGAAACAGGCGGCTTCTCTTCTCTGAACATATTATTTTCATCTTTGAAAAACCCCTTTCCGCTTCTGCTGAACTTGCAGCAATTGTTCTGACAATATTTTTAGCTCTTTGAACACTTTGAGGAATTGGATAATTCTGGGAATTTTTTAAAACGTTTTCCACGAAATCTCGATAATCATTAATATCAATTTGGTAATTAAAAATATCATTAAATACGAGCAATTGTTCTTCAGCTGCTTTCCATGGAACTAGTACTTCTTCAATATTCCAGTAATCTGGCTCCAAAAAATTGAGAAATTGTAATTTATTCCTATCTTGAAATTGGCTACAACTTGCTTTTAAATGTTCACAATCCATTAGTCTTTTTTTCAAATTCTTTACGATGTTTTCTAAAAGTCTTTCCCGAGGAAGCCCGACAAATCGATGATTTTCTACAAATTTTATATTTTTGAAGAATTAATTTATCAACTTTTTTGTATGGACCCTTTTCCTTTCCAAGCATTTGAAATGCTTTAATAGATCTTATCAAGAGTTTTTCAGCCTTTATTATGTCTATATTTCTTGCTTGCAGTGCATTTGAAAGAAGAGAAATTTCGTTTAAAATATCAATCATCAATGCCAAATCAGTTATAAAATATATATTTTCAAGACGGGTAGCCATACCTAAGTACTTTTTATTTGAATAAAAATAGTCATGTAGCGCTGGATAAGCGCGCCACACAGCTAGGGTTGACCTTAAACTACAGGCAGCCCATCTTGGTAATTTCAATTCCAAGTTGTTCGGATATTTTGGAAAGTTCAATTTGGTTCTTATTGGATTGATGAAAAATAGTATATATATCTTATCAATAAATATTTTTAAATGATTTACTTGCTTTATTTCCTTTATCAAATCATCTAAAACAAGATTGAGGCGATGATTTAAACAGTGCCATATGTTTGGAAACTCTTTTGCAATCCTAGTGCTCACTCCAGATCTTCTCCCAAGCATAACGCTGGCACCATCGAAGCAAAATCCTATTAAATTTTTTTCTAGGTAGTTCTAAGTAAGCCCAACATTATTTAAACTTTCCATAACTGAAGAACATATTGTCTCTGCATCTTGTTTTTCCAATTCAACTAGTTCAACGAAAATTGTTGGTGATGTAACTGAATCCTCAACTTTTAAGAAAAGTATAATAACTGGTTTGCAGGATATCGTTGAAGCTTCGTCAATAATCAAACATATTTTCAGATTATTTTCAATAATTTTATTAAATATTTCTTTTTTAATTTCCTTTGCAATGAAATCAACTACTGTCATAGCAGTTTTACGAGAATGTAATCCTATTCCCATATCTAATCCATTTTTAATTTGCACTTCTATCTCATCTTCTATGTCTGAAAACGGTTTACATCTTCTTGCCAGGCTGTAAACTGTATTAAATACTCTACAAGTAGCACTTAAATATTTTTCATTCATCGTATCTATTACTTTTGTTATTGAATCCTGCTCACATTGTTTTAAGTTCTCTTTACAAATGTTATGAGCTTTTGATGAAAAATGTTCTTTCATTTTTTTCCTTAGAGAAGCTTGTTGTACCTCTTTATTTTTCCCTGATGCCTCAATCTGAAAACATTTCCATTCTTTTGACACATGAACACTTTTCTTTTTTATAAAGTCATATTTTGCACAATACTCGCAACCTAACTTTCTGTTAAAAATTACCAGTCCGTCATATTTTTCTTTAAAATTGTTATATTGTTGCACTGTCCAGCATTCAGGAAGATTATTTTCAATTTTGGAGTTGTTATCGTTTTTTATTTCAATAATTGACGTGCTGCTTTCTTCAAGTTGGAGTGGTTGTGCTTGTGACTGTTTTGTACCATCCAAGGCCAATTCTGATAAAACAGATTTTGATTTTGGTTTCTTATTGAAAAAATCTGTCAAACTCTGTTGCCTTTTCATCCTTTTAAGGGCTACTGCAAAAATTTAAAAAATGTTTTATTTTAATATATCATAGAGCAGGAGCGGAGATGTGCTTATATATTTGAATATTTTTACTGGTTCTGTCCACTTGTGGTCATATCACAAACTTTTATAAACAAAGCACTGTGCTTATACTATTGATAAACATCAATCAGAACATACATTTTCTTCATTTTATCGATACTAAACGAAAATTTCTTGCTGAATTAATAAATGGCATAGGCTATGCAGATTAAATACGATAGAATAATGTGTACGACAAACCTTTTTGTCACGGGAAAGTTGTGATAAAAACGTCTTAATTACCACGTGCACACTGGCATAAGGATTCCTACACGGAAGAACATTCTTCCACGGCTTCCGAAATGGGCGATAAGATAACCCTTGAAATCTATATTTCTATTGGTTCGTTGTGTCCTAGCTTCCTATTGTTTTTATTGATCGGGGAACACCAGCGCACTCATAATATCTCGTGTGAATTTAAGGCGTAACACAAAGCTGAAACAAATTACAGTGTGTCACCCCCTGGTTGTTTGGCACTTTTTCTCTTTACGTTTTTTGTTTGTTTACTGAAGTAACAAACGCGAGGGAAAAAAAATGTAGTATTTCATCAAAGGTATAATGAGTTTTATGAAATGAATAAATAAATATTACAAGCATAGTTCCGTCTAATTTTTTTCACCTATGGACAGAATGAACATTACTACGGGAGCTTAGAATATGCTGTTGTGTAGATGAACGTTAAAAAAGAGTGAGGAATGTAAATTTGTGATTTCCACATTGGGCGGCTGCCCAGGCGTCCACCTTAGAGAGAACCCTGATCACAAGTGCCATTTTAACAAACGGTTCGCCGAACTCAACAAAAAATTAGGTATTGGTTCTGCCGAACCGGTGCGAACCGGCTGAATCCCACCACTGCCTAAAATCCCTTTCCTCGGTTTTTCTTTTCTCCCGCTGCGCCAGTTTTGCCGCCTTGTCGCGAAAGAAACGCTATCTTGACCACTACCGATTGTCCTTTGGGTTTTCCTTCCATTTGTGAAAGGAATGGTTCCTTGGTGTTAATCCTTCTCCAGGAAGCACGAGATAAGGACCGTGTTGGATGAGGAAGGAAGCTTCAATAAATGTGACGTTTCTAGTTAAGGACCTCTACCATTCCCTATCCTCCGCCACAATACAATAAATACTTGGAAAACATTATTATAGATATTACACCGGAGTGGGTTTTTCTTCTTTTAAAGGTCGATGCTCTTCAAGTTTCAATCCCACCATCCCCTCCATTCTCGAATTCTATCCACTGTTCGTCAGTCTAACTTAACAAGGTATATTTGAGAAAGGTCGAAGTGAATCTACAATTCGAACGTGTTGTAATCGTTCGTTAGAGATCACTGCTTCATATCTATTATTATTATGAAACGTCTATAGTAACAGTGGATAGTTATTGTTCCCTGGAAATGAAGACTAATTAACAATTTCAGTTTATTTCAAATTACCGAAGACGGTCACAGGGAGACTTTTTGACAGCCGTAAGAGAAATGAAGTTCATTCAGTGTTGAAGAAATAAGTCCCATTTTCATACATACTTCAAATTTATATTTTGTTTAGTATTAATTAAAGTCAAGTAATTTTTTGTGGCGGCTTTCTTTCTCATTATATTAAAATGCCGTTTTATATACCATTGGGTGTTGGGTTCGATTCTGAAGACATCAATGTCCTCCATGTGTATAGGAAGGGAATATCTGATTTTATAATGAACTAGGATAAACTCACCAGCGCCTAATGAAATGTTATTTTACTTTCTTATCTTTTATTTGCAAACTAGTGCCCAAAAATTTTAATAAATTTTTAATTTAATTCTATTTTATGAAACCTCATACAATGTCTAAACTTTTACGCTTCTGCTCGTTTTCCATTTTTCTCTAACCCACACGTCTTCCTTCTGCAGTCTTACTCATCCCTCAGTTTACCTCACACTTGTATGCTTCCCTCCCCATGCTCTCCCCCCCCCCCTTCTCTCTTCCCCTATCCATTTCTTCTATCTTTCTTCCCATTCCTCCATCTCCTGTTTTTTATTTCAAACTTTTTCATATTTCTTGTTCTTGCTATAAGGACAATTTTGGTCATTATAGTTTTCAAAGTTAGCATCAAAATAATGCTCTGAAAAAGCATTGAATCGTGCATTTTACCGTACCTTCCAGAATGGAAAATAGTCTTATTGTTTTGTCGTTCAGTCTTTCTGTTCCTCTATTAACTTATGAATCAATTAACCGATTTTCATGGTATTTGGTAGATATCTTTCACCACTGGGGATGCCCTGTCGAGGAAAATTTTTCTGATATTTGGAGGCGTGAATTCGATTCCAGAAATTTTCCTCTCATTCAATTTACATAAGAAGTGCGAAATCCACCATGCAATGCCTTTTTCCTTAAGTGTTAAAAGAGAGGAATCATACTATTGGCGTGGAATTTGTACTATTTTCTGCAAAAGGAAATAAAGATTTTAATTTTGATCATAGAATTTTGCTTATCAAACATATTTATTCAAATTCCACGTAAGCAAGCGCAAGTAGGAGCTAGCTATTTTAGAAGAAAATGTTTCAATTTTAACATGCATTTCTATTCAAATGCAAAATAAAAGAAGTATTAAAAACTAATATATAAAGTATATTACAGGTGACGTTGAGATATGGCGTTCGCGACACAATATTGAACAGAATTTTTAAAATTGGTTCTTCATTTTTATCAACTGCCTTGGAAATAGACTACAGAATTTAAAAAATCGTATGAGCGTAGTCAGATCCCACCGAAAGCATTAAATTAAAGTTTTAAAAATAATTTTGCTATTAATTAAAACTTAATAGTATTCCTTTCTTCATGACAGCAATTGAATACCCACATTGTTAAAGATTCCAAATTTTTTTATTTTATCCGAAAAATTAACTTCATTGATGGTAATTTGGAGTGGTTTCAAATTTCGTCTTACAAATAATTTACTTTGTTCTTTGACATACAAAATAAAGCCATTCTTGGGTTAAAATCTCAAATCTAACTAATCTTGAAATGTAATATTTTAAACCCATGCATGATTTCCATGTATTTCTTATGGGGGATATGAAAAGAAAGAACGACATCAAAAAAGAGCCCAAAAGATGACAACTGTTCGAATTTGGATAATTCAATTTAGTTTTATCTGATGACCGATCATTCTACCAAATTTTAGATCTGTAGTAGGAGCATGTACTCCGGCGGGTTCTTTTTATTATCTTAAATTACGGGTCCCTGGGTTCTCAGTGTACTTTTTGTGTTACCTATAAAAAATTCTAATATAGGGCATAACCGTTACAACACTAATATTTTAGTCTTAATCACGTGCTAAGTTTATTAACTTGAATATACAATTTTGAATATAAAAATCCGAATTTTTATACATGATCATCAAAAACGAAAAATGTGCCGAATACTTTGAAATCTTAAAAACGTTCCTGATCTGCAGCATATATTTAGAAGTGCCTATAAATTGGTATTCTAAATGAGAAGCACGTATTTAAGGTGGATAACCTCTAAACAAAAATACAAGAGTACCTAATTACACTTAATTCTTTTTTACAGAATTATTTTGTTATAACGTTAAACGTAACGGAAAACGAAATGTAGATTTTAGCGTAACGGAAAACGTAAAGAAAAACGAAATCGCTTTTTTGCCTGTAAGGAAAAACGTAACAAATCGTTTTTTTCGTTTGCCAGCACTGGTTTAAACCCATGACTTTATTTGCCCTGCGGCTATTAAAATTTGATGGAATATAAATTCTTGTTGTACTTTAACTGTATCGATTACTATCGAATATTTAAATAGCGATGTATATGAAAGAATAAATTACTAGATAATTTGGTGATCCTAAGTTGATCTCTGGTGCTTTGCAGATAATTAAGCAATTTTGGTAAACATAACGTTCGGTAACGTGACGGCAGCAAGACAGAAAACTGGCTACAAGAGAGATGCGCAATATGGCAACTCTGTAACATGTAAACAAAGAAACACCTCATAGGTGATTCGCGGAAAGGCAACGCCTACCACTAAGCGTCGCAAATTAAATTAGTATCGCCGAAGTATTTATGGTATGAAAATTATGGTACTGTGCGCTTAACCTGGGCGACGCTAGTGCTGGCGAAGGTAAACATGACGACCCAAGAGCTGGCGACGCCGAAAAATTGACGAGAAATGAAAATACCAGGAGGAACGGCGGAAAAACGGAAGACAAACGTAAATTTAAGATTTCGAGATTTGTAATGAAACAACATAGGTAAGGGAAACATGTAATACTAGTTATTGTAAGTTCGGTGGAGCCAGCGTCGCTTTGTTTACCTTTCGCGTCCTTTCCTTCCGCGTTCACATTTGCCCTCACTGAGATATTGTACTACGCACTCATGCCTATATATTACAAAAATTTGAAACTTACGAAATATTACGCTTCCCCACCGGGTTTGGTTGGTTAGGGGTTGACTTGGTATTCCTTTCACGTTCGCATTTGCCCTCACCGAGATATTCTACTACGTACTCATACCTACACATTACGAAAATTTGAAACTTACGAATTATTATGCTTTCCCACCGGGTTGGGTTGGTTAGAGGTTGGCTTGGTTTTCCTTCCACCTTCAAATTTGCGATATTTTTAAATATCGAGATACTGGCGATGTTGTATGCACCATTTGTGTGGAAGCGAAAGTTGGGGGCGAGTTCGGTAGTGGAAAAATATGGGAAGAATGGAAGTTAGATTACCTAAAACGGCATCTCAACCTGAGAATTCATGTAGATGCAGTTACCAAATTACGCAACCAGAAGAAAGGTGGAATTTTGCGAATGTTAACTGAAACTCCAAAAGAGCGTGAAGCAAGAGTGGAACAAGATGCGCGAAAGAAGTCTAACTCTGATATGGTCAAGGTGCTGATTGATAACATTTTCTTAGCATTTAAAATTAATGCTTCAATGCATTCCGTGCAAGAAATTCATGCATATGTGGCCAAATATGTAAATATACCAGAGAGTTGGCGCAGCAAGAACTATGCGTTTGAATTTGTTGGGTGCATCAGCTTTGTACTGCAGAAACGAATAATGGGAGAGTTGCGGAAATCTGCTTTCCATACATTAATTGCTGATGAAAGTACAGATATTTCTGTATAGAAAATGTTAATTTTGTATTTTAAGTTTTGACCTAAAAACGAAACTTCCTATAGGACTGTGTTTGCGGGTATTTTGAAACTAACTGCATGTGACAGTATCACTATTGTTGAACCAATAAAAACATTTTATATCAGCAACAATCTTGATCTTCAAAAGATGGTGATGTTTGAATCGGACGGAGCACATGTTATGCAGCAATTCTTCGACGAGAAATAAAGCGTCTGTCTGAGCAACATTGTGTTGTCCACAGAGAAGACCTGGGATTAGACGACGCATGGAAAAAAGTGTCAATCGTGCAGGATATAGAAACATTGTTACGAACAGTATATACAATGTTCAGTAGGTCGTCTATTAAAAAAGGAAAGCTAGAAGAATTGGCCAATGTCACAGAATGTGATGTTTTGTCATTTAGACCACTGAACGAGGTGAGATGGCTGTCAAGACATTTTGCCGTAACTGCTTTAATGAGAAATTACGAAGTTTTAATTCAGTATTGTAAAGAGCAAGTTAATCCAACCAGTAACTACTGCGTGAAGATTTTGACCAATCCACAATATCGAGTAGCGTTAACTGTTCTTAACGATGTTTTAGAAGATGTCATCTCTCTGTAAATTCCTTCAGAAAAGTTGTTTGAATACAATTGAAGCACTGTAGTATGCAAAAGCAAAAATTAACAAGATAAGGTCACAGTATCTTGGCTATACTGTTTATTGGAGTGACAAAGTAAAAGATCTGCTTTCATCTATAAGTTCTGACGTCGATACTACGCCTATTATTCTATTCATTCAACGTGTGTGTAATCACTTAGACAATAGATTGATTTCCTGATGAGTTAAGAGAATGGCAAGCTTTTGACCCAATTGCTAAGGCAAACGCAACCAATTTTGAATTTGGAGAAGTGAGTGTTAAACGACTAATAGAGAAATACACAGCTACCATTAAAATAAACGAAAGCATTGCCACAATAATATCGCATCCGTACTGCGATTTGAAATTCGTCGTTTCTGAGAAAGTTAAGAGTGGTTCAATTAAGTCGTTCACTGATATGTTGAACTACATGCTTAGAAACGAAGAATTTGAAGAACTGCCAATTCTTGTTGACATCTGTGGAACATTTCAAGCTTCTAGTGCTGAATGCGAACGTTAATTCAGGGTCATGAATTCCATCAAATGTAAATCTAGAAACAGACTGAAAGTTGGACATTTGGATGATCTGATGAGGATTAAGACTTATCTTTCATCTGGGTGCGAATTTAATCTGGACAGTGTTTATAGTCAATGGATTTCTAATAAGGACAGACGAGAAAAAGTTCTCGAAACGTGAAATAATTTTCTTTGTTGTACTGAATTTTATTGTACCATTCAATTAATAAAATCAAAAGTATGCAGTTTTTCAATTTTCATTGTAAATATTCTCATTATGTATATTACAAAAAAACTTTTAAAGTGCCGCGCAGTAGTCAGGTCGCGTAAAAATTTTCTGCTCAGAGCAGTAGCAGGTCCTCGCAGCTATAAAAAAATTAGAGGGAACGTTGTGTCCAAGCCATAATTCAAAATGAGAATCCCCTTGCTCGGTTTATACCATGTTGTGCGCATAGCCTTAATTTGGTAGGCGTTCATGCGGCCTGCGTTAATGCAGATGTTGTATCATTTTTCGGATATATACAGTCATTATACAATTTCTTCTCTTCATCCACTAACAGATGGAAAATACTATTATCAGTCGTTAAAATCAACCTGAAAAGACATGACGATAAAAGATGGTGTTCAAAAGTAAATGCGGCAAGTGCCGTTTATGAGCACATTGAAGATATCATTTTAATTTTGGAAGAAATAAAAAAAATGATCATTTACTTGGCTAAGCATTGTCTTTTGCTAAATCGTTACACCTTCAAATCCATAGAAACAAATTTATTTCATGTTTAAACCTCTGAAACTTGATACTGGAAAGATTAAATCGAGTCAACATATCACTGCAAAAGATAGAACAAGAAATTTACCGATCATCCATATTAATTGAAGGATTTATAGATTATTTTAAAGATCTTAGAAAAAATGAAGTCTACGAAACTTTTACTAAAATCGTAGACATTTGTAAAAGAATTAAAATTGACCCATTTGAAAAACGAGAGCGGAAACGAAAGAAATAGCCAGGTGAGCTTGCTGACGATGAATCACCAAATTTAGATTCAGTAAATATTTCTTGCTTCGCTATAATTGATTCTGTTATAATGCAGTTAAATGAACGATTTGCATGCACTACAAAGATTGCAGAAGACTTTAATTTTTGACTGGTGGAGCTTTGCATTCAATGAGTAGCGAGGAATTGATTTATTGACAGAAAAATACCCCGAGATAAACCAAGAGCAATTTCAAATAGAAATAAAATGCTTCAAGCATCAAATTATTGAAGTACTGGAAAATAAAAACCATAATGGAATATATCATTCAGATATTTTAAATATGTTGGATAAATGGGAATTACAAGAAAGCTACCCGAATATTGAAATAGTTCTCCGTATCTTACTGACAATGCCAGCTACTGTCGCCACCGGCAACAAGTTGAAACATGTTAAAAATTATTTACGAGCGACGTCCGGACAGGAACGCACTTCATCATTTTGTCTTCTGTCTATTGAGCACGAACTAGCTAGTAAAATAGATTTTGATGGCATAATTACTGATTTTGCTAATGCCAAAGCTAGGAAAAATATTATATATAAACTATTATTATTATTTAATATAATTCTATAAATTATCTATGTATCTAACATCAATTATCAAAATAAAAAGGGCGCCGAGACAAGAAATTACCAAGGACGACAAAAACCAAGATACGTCTCTGAAAGAACGCCTAAAGACGAACTATTTATTGAACATTTAATAACCAAGTTACGATAGTTAACTATTTAACTAAACAAAAAAAACATATAAATTTCAATATTCAATTTCACGTTTTATTTATAGCGACTGTTTGTTGATGGACACCAAACAAAGCATAACGCACTTTCTGACGTAGATTTCCGCAGCGTCGTTCAGTAGTGCTTCCGGTAGCGGCTGCGTATTCTTCAGGGATGGCCCGGAAGCTCCATCCTGCACATAGCGTGCTTCGTTTACAACGGTTAACACGAAGACTTTTTTGGCAAACAACAATTTAAAAAACCACATATTCCCGTTCCGTCTCTAAGGAGCCAATTAAAAAAATTATTCGGACAAAGGATATCATTTGCCGCAAAAAAATTAAAAACTATACGACATATAGTTTCGGAGATAAAAATTCGATAAAGTCCCAAGATTTTTTGTTTCAAATCACGCAAGCAAAAATAATATTACACCTGGGCACGAAACCAGGTATTTTGGAGAAAAAGAATGGCTCAATGTCATTCGTTTCGAAAAGCGTAACAAAATGGTACTAAAATTAGGCCATTTTCTAAACGCCGTGAGCGCGTGCGAGATTTTTTCACGATGACTGATTGACTGACGGACGCGCTCTACGAACATCTAACAATAATAAAAGGCTACTTCTGTCCCTTTGTGGACCCCTCTGTCACGCTATAAAAATGCGAATAACTCGTTAATGGAACAAGATTCATTTTTGATATTTGGCAGGAATAATCGATTCACATATTGTAAGATGATGACGAAAAGAAATCTCGAAAAAAGTCCTATGTTCGACTCTGAGGTAGGCATTTCCATTTCCCATATGATAACACGTAAAAATCGACTTTTTGACTTGCAGGCTTTTATTCTTTTTGAGATCTAAGTTACAAAGAATTCACCTATTATCTTTGAATCTAGCCCATTCTAAAGAAAAAACAATGAAGTTTCTTATTCAGTTCATTTATTTCTGCCTACATTTCGAAATCCCTCATGTTAAACGTTTAATTCACATATTTTGGGGAAATCATGGCATTTAATTGAGTTGTTGCCTTGCCAACCAATTACATTGTTAAACCACGAAATCCTATTGTTATTTCAATCCTTATGGGTGAAAACGTGTTTTGAATGCTCTTAAAATTAGTACGAGAGAGAGAAGGAGAGAGAAATTCTTTTCATAGCATCATTCGTTACGTTATTTACGAAAAGGAGTGCATTTGAATGTAGAATATTAATCATTCGCATATTAAAATTAGGTACTTAGAATCATCGTAGGAGTTCGAAACTTGAAACAAAAAACGCCTAAAAGAAAGAAAGTTTGTTTTCTTGTCATCCAAAGAAAGTCAAGGCATATTTATGTTATTTTTTTATTTCACAAAAACCTTTCCCGTTGAATTTCAACGGGCAACTCCCTAGTAATATATAGTAGATTTCGTATTGTTTTTTTGTTTGAGAATGCAAGATATATTCATCGCTAATTATAACTTAAAATCATTTTGCCTTATACGGAAATGTCCCCTTCAGCTGATCGACTAGGTATACTTCTCCCGTTTATGCGGCTGGTAACTTGCTGCCTATTCTTTGTTACAGTAACAAAGTGTTTTTACTTTCTCCATATGTAGTATAGGGGCAAGTATTGTTTTCATAAAAAAAATCGATTTCGAGATTTCAACGGAAATATACGTTTTGTTGTCCTCTGAACACATTTTCTCAATGATACCTGTGTGTGTGATAAGAATTTTGTTGGTGCTCTAACTCAAAAAATAATAATCAGATCAATGCAAAATTTTATATTTGACAATGTTGTTGATTAGGTTTTGGTAAAAATCGGTCAACCGGAAGTGGGTGTTTACTCTTTCACATCCATTTTTTTAATATTCGCTTTAATACTTGATCAATGTAAAAAATACTGGAATAAAGGTTGTAAGAAATTTAACTTTCTACAACCTTTGTTCGAAACATTTTCCCATTTGTTTAAGAGAAATTTTTAAAACTATATTTTTCAGCTGCCACCACCACGCCAACTACCGGTAAACACTTGACGCTTAAATGTAAATAAAAACGAATTCTGAACAATAATGCTTTGCAACATTCGTCTTTATTTACATTTTTGGATCTTTCCACAAAGTCGAGCCTTCCCAAGTGGAATTTGTTGCGCTTTGTTAAGTCTTAGTTTAATCGATTGCGATACTTGTTTTTGGTGGCAGTGCATCTAGAAAATCCAGTCTCAGATATACAGTTAAATTGAGGGGCAGAAGTTTGAAAACCGCTGTTTTAGATAATTTTGGGTATTCATGAATGATGACTATCAACGGGATTTCGTTATATCTTTGCTTTACGAGTAGTTCAAAATTCGTCGCAATATCAATGAGACTCTCGTAAGCCTTCACAATTTTCGCAATCCACATCTACATGTTACCCTGTAATACACCAAGGTGGTGGGTGGCAGGGGGTGGAATGGATCAAAACCTAACTAACAGTTCCTGCTATGATCACATATTGTCCTCGGAATAAAAAGAGCCTCGATAACACTCTGTGCCACAATCGATGTCACGTATTTTGTTGCAACAGTCGTGTCTACCTATGCGCGTTCGCTGTTCAATTATTTCTATAACCTCCTCCGTTAGATCTTCCGATCTATATTACTCTAGAGGCATTAACCTGGCGTTTAATATATATTATATATATTAATATATATTAATATCCTCTACAGCAGCGTTTCCCAACCGGTGGTTCGTGTACCCCTAGGAGTTCGCGAGAAAATTTGGCAATTGCGTCTTTTTCACTCTCTTGCTTCAACAATTCTTGCCAATATTTTAATTTCTTTCATATTAGTCACATGGTTTCATCTTCTAATTTTTCTTATGCTTTAAGAATTATAGTTGAATTTTACAGAGTACTAACTAGAAACTGATGACAATACCAGAGATTCTGATTTTATTATAAACATTTACATACTACGTGCTATATAAACTATTCATTTTTCATGAATTAAACGCGTTCAAAAAGATTCGTTTTTACAAAATTTACGCTCCATTATAAGGGATTCGCCGCCAAAACTGTTACAACTGAAGGGGTTCGCGAAGATAAAAGGTTAATCCAAGGGGTTCGCGACGAGAAATCGGTTAGATTTAAGGGGTTCGCGAAGTGAAATAGTTTGGGAACGGCTGTTCTAGAGATGCCCAATTCAATTCCCTCGATAATGATGTTACGCTTTGCTAATGTTCAGGCATTTGTTTTACGAATTTGTCTGCTCTGCGTTACACTCTTTCTAAATCAATTATATGACTCTTCTCATACGAGACCCTTATACTAGAAGCGTATTATTCCTGTGGCATAATTAGGGATAAATAACGTATTTCTCGTGCTTTTCTGCGCTATTCCGTATTATTCTGCCTATAAAAGCCAATTTATTGCTTGCTGCACCTACAACCTGGCGATTATGCATGTCCCACAAAAGATCGCGATTAATCGAAAATCCTAAATATTTAACATACTCAACTGCTTAGACAATTCCCCTTTGATTTTATGCTTCAAATCTATCTCTTTACTCTGGCATTATCAGAAAGTAGCGATGGAACAATTACGGTAATAAATTTTGATTTGCCATTCTTTACACCACGCAGAAATAGTTTTCAAATCTTTCTGCAGCGGCTGCAAGTCATTCCGGATGTTTACCTTTCTATGTACGACGACATCATCTGCGAAAAGCCTGATTTTACTATGAACTACCTAGCAGATATCATTCACTCATAGATGTAAAGAATAGGAGAGGGCTTAAAACGAAACAGAATTCTTCTGCGCTTGAGTTATCTGCTACTTCAGAGTAAAAACCTCAAAATTGGAAAATCATCTCCGGCGAACAAATAAAGATTTCCTCTTTCCATTAATTGTTTTCTAATTTCTAGCTTAAACTCCACGTACACGGTCTTATGATTGCTTATTCCTTCTTTTACAAACACCATATTCAAATCCTCTTGGTAGCATGTGGCTTCGTAGTATAGTAGAAAGTACTGCTTTCGTGAAAAAAATCGATTTCTAGATTTCAACGGAAATACATGTTTTGAGACCCTCTGAACACGTTTTTGACTATTTCCTCGTGATGTCTATGTGTCAGTGTGATAGGAAATTTGTGGGCGCTCTAACAGAAAACAATTAATCCAATAAACGCGAGGTTTTATATTTGACATTTTTATTGGATGAACAAGACCTGATTAGTTTTTGGTTAATATCGGTCAACCTGAAGTTGGTGTTTACTCTTGTCACTTATCCGTTTCTTTAAAATATTTGCTATAATACTTGATCAATGTAAAATACTATCAGAATAAAAGTTGTAGAAAATTTAATTTTCGTTTGCTTGAAATATTTTAACATTGTTTAAGAGATATTTTTAAAACTATATTTTTTAGTTACCACCGCCACACCACCTAGAGGCAACCTTTGTAAACACTTTTGTTTACGCTTAGTTACGTCTTAGTAACGCTCCTTTTTATTCTTAATTGTTGGAGCTTCGTGGCTATATCTAATATCAGAATGTTACGTTACCAGTTTATGTTTATTCTTTGTGAGTTCTTTGAATTTTTCTCGCAGTGAGTTTTTGATCTTGTGAACACTCTACTACCTGAGGCAATGAGTGTTTACCGGAAGTTCCATTTAAGGCTTAGCGTGATTCATACTCTCCACCGTCGAAATTAAAGCAATTATGATTCCAGTCAATTGAAGGTAATTTAAAATCGCCTCAAGTTATAATGTCTCTACCTTTATTTATCTAACTTAGCATCACTTGTTTCTCGAGATAATAAAGAGTTTCTATACTTGCATTATTAGGTCTATAAAAGACGCTTATATTTACGCCGCACACTTCAACTTCGCTTTTGCTAATTAGTATTGCAACCGCAAAGAAATCACAGCATTTTATTTCAGTAACTATCGTGTTGAGCAATGTTTTATCTATCTATTGTATAATAAATACCGTAATTTTCCGATTATAATACGCATTTTTCCCTCAAAATATTGGCAAAAACTTAGGATGCGTATTATACATGGTAACAAACGCATATAACTTTTTCTAGTAAGGAAATCATTTTATTTTTAGACATGACGTTCTAAATAAATTGTAGCTTACAGTGTAGAATGCTCTTTTGGTTGAAATTGCGATTAGTGAAACTTTAATTTGAAATAATGTATTCCTTTGAGAAAAAAATCAACGGACTAGGGAGGATTCACCACCAATAATTATAATATTATGCGAGCAACAAATAACAGCATTACATACCTTGACCTGCTCGTATGAACGTAGAGACAGAAATAGATGAAATTTTCGTCAACGAGGCGTAGGTAATATTCTCGTAAACTCTTTCGCTCGGCGGCAAAGGGAGGACTGTTATTCCAACCGACCAGATTTATACAAAATGCGTCGTTGAGACATATTTTAATACATTGTGTCGATCTTTAATAAGTGAATCAGAACAAAGCGAGATCTGTATCGATACTGCTAATAATCTAGTGAAAAGTTCTGACCTTTATACAAAAAATTAGGTGCGAATTGTGTTGTGATAAGACAATTTTTACATTTTATTCGTATATTGGGTGCGTATCATAATCGGAAAATTATGGTATTCAATTTGGCGCCTCTTTACGAAGCTGCGCCCTGGGAACGTGCCCCGACTGCCCAGCCCTCACTACGGCTATATAGGCGTGCACAGAAACTCTCCGCGAATAATTAAAACCACTACTATTTAGGTTTTAATTCATTATGCACCTATTAATAATAAGTTAGGATTTATGTAAACAACTAAATAAATGAAAAAATTATTTAAATATATGAATTTGTGCTTGACTGGGTCAAGTCAACACAGCGTTTAATATTCCGTCATTTTTAATATGCCAAAATGACTATTTTAGCATTTGATCAAATTTTAATTAGATTTTAATAATTGATTTTTCCATATGATTATATTTTCTTGCTTTCGCATCTTTTTAATTTCGTTTTTACTAATTTGTTTTCAGAGTTTCGACGTTGGTCGTTTGACCTTCGCTTTTATGATGAAAAACATCTTGCCTTTCTTATAGGATAACAATAAATTGTATGCATCGCTAAAGTAATCCTCTATTCACGCATTACAGCACGCTGGCACATTAGTTAACTAGTTCATGACCTTTCGCTTCGATCGACTTTTTAATGAGCGTTCCGGAATCAACTTCAGGCAGATAAATTTACGTATCATGAGCTGCTTCGCTCATTCCTCATTCTCTCTCTCTCTCTCTCCACCACCAGCAGGAAAAAAGGAGACGGATATTTCGAGGAAGTGCTTGCGTTGTAAGGGAAAGTGAACCGAAATCAAGTCGTCATTTCCGAGTCTATTGGCGTGTGTAGAGAGGAAGTTCTTTTTTCAGAGCGAGGTCGCGTCTTGGATTCCATATCCGTGGGCGCTTATCACTCGAGGATGAATATGACGCGAGCGATTTCTGTCCGAGAGTTATATATTACTTCCTCGAAAATCTTTCGCTGGAGCATCCGGATCGGAAATGTGAAAACGAACCCTTAGAGTGAAAATATGTCTAGAGAAGAATCGAACGGTGGCGATAATGCGTGAAGGCGATGAGCCGCTCTCTTCTGGGAGCATTCCGTCTTTTTGATCGTTCGTAGGATGTCTGTGAGTGAACGAGGGTTGACTGTTTTGACGGTGTCAAGGATAGATGTGATGAAGTCGTCAACTCTAATGTCAATTTCATTGGGGTCATGCATAGGGATAGGCGCGAGCGATTTATGGTAATCTGCATCCATAAATGTAATTCGATTGATTTGTGGGAAGATGGAAGAGGGATGAATGAGATCGATTAGTATAGAGGGATCACCTGAAGAATCTGTACCACAGGTAATCCATCTGAAGAATCTCCCCCCCCCCATCTCTCCCCCAGCTTGCTCCATCTGAAGAATCTCTCCACCAGGTAGTGCTGAGGTAGGGGAGAGTCTTCATGTGATCCAATATTTCCAACCCTCGTGTTGAGTTTAGTGGTTGGGGGTTGGGTTCGTTCAATTTTCTTACCCCGGGTTGGGTTAAGTGGTTGGGGATTGGATTCGTTCTGTTTCCTCCCCCGGAATGGGTTAAGTGCTTGGGGGTTTGGTTTGTTCTATTTCCTCCCCCCGAGTTGGTTTAAGTGGTTGGGGGTTGGGTTCGGGTTCGTTTCATTTTCTCCCACTGAGTTTGGTTAGGTAGTGGTGGGAGGGAGATTCTTCATGTGATCCGAATAGAGATCCGATGAACGAATGAAGGAGGGGGTGAGAAATTATGAGAGGTCGTCGCTGCTGTCTCATCAATGTCGTTGGCTCTTTCGTCACGAAATGCCTCGAATCGTCGGGAACTTCGATTGTTGCTCTGTGATCCTGTGCGAAGTCTAGTAAAGTCTTGCCGCTGTCACTGATAATATTCCATCTTCCGAGTGTGTTTGTCTTTCCGGTCCCCGACGACTAACCCTCCACTAATTTATGTACATATTTCCGTGTCATCTTTTTAGCGGAAGGATAATGTATGGAAAATACCCGTGTGCTGCTGGGACACAATGGGATTGTATGCTTAGGGCAGTGATTCCCAACCTTTTCCCATGGAGGAATCCCAAAAATAATTCTTCATATCCCGAGGAATTCCTACCTTATGAAAACGTTTACAGGCCAGAAAAAGTTGATAGCGGGGAGCGCAATTCAATTACTGCTAAATTATTGTCAAGAAAATTTATTTGTAAAGAGCTGCCATATATATATATATATATATATATATATATATATATATATGTGTGTGTGTGTGTGTGTGTGTGTGTGTGTGAGCTTACATTGTAAGAAAAAATTGAAGCATTTTTCCTGTCTTTTTTGTATTATCTAATCTCTTTTTTTATATATCAAATCAAAATAAAGTTTACTTACACATCAAAATAAAGTTCACATCCAAAGTCAGTATAAAGTTTACTTTCAGTGACACTTGGGCTTGTTTCTTTTTGCACAGATGTTGAATTCTTGGCCGAATTTTTAACAAACAGACTCTCAGTCCTTCCTCGACAGACAGCAGACGATTACTTTCTTTACTTTTAATGTTTGTCAGACAAGAGAAAGCTTGTTCACAGAAGTAAGAAGTTGAAAACTGGAGTAAGATGTTCACCGCTTTTGCTTATTGAAATCCAAAACACATGAGGTGACACTTCATTGAATATTATCTTCAAAGTTCGATTGCACTGTAGTTCGGTCAGTTGTTCTCCTTCTTGCAGACTGAGTAAATTTTGTGAATTTGGTGATAACTCAACAAAAGGGATCCTAACCCAGTTAAACACTTATGATAACAAAGAATTGGTCAAGTTTTTCTGTCAGTGATTCCAAATGAATGGTAATTAATGCGATGACTTCTTTATAATCTGTCTGACTCTGTACCTGAAGTAGAAGCGGAAACATTTAATTATTTCCACTTTAAAGGTGTTTTTTCCAAACCTTGAGTTTATTCTTGAATGCAAGAAGTTTATCTGTGTAAGTTAGAATGTTTTCTTTTGGGCCGTGCATGCTGGTGTTCAAGGTGTTTAAGTGCTGATAAATATCTGCTAAGTAGGCTATTTTCAGCAGCCATTTTGTATCTTTAAGTCAGAAAAACTGGATTTATTATTATCTTTGAAGAAAAGCAGTAGCTCCTCACGCAGCTCAAATACCCTTGTTAAAACTTTCCCTCTTGAAACCCATCTGACCTTGGTGTGTAGAAAGATAGTCACATGGTCTTTTTGCATATTATCACACAGCTTTGCAAACATGCGTGACTTAAAAATTCAACATGGTACAGCTACATCAAGGACTTGTTTTAAATCCTCCCCAATAATTTTTGAAACAAGAACTTCCTAGTGAAGGAAGCAGTGGGTCGTCATTACATCAGGGTTTTGTTCTTTGTCTATTGTAACAAAGCCTTTTATTTAGCCGATCATTAAAGGAGCACCATCAGTGCAAATTCCAACACACCGGTCCCATGACAAACCACAGGATTCCAAATAAGAAGACAAGATGTTGAAACTGTCTTGACCTTTGGTCGTTTCTGGCAGCTCTTTACAACAACAAAAATTTTCCATCATTCCACCTTCGTTTTCAAATCGCGCGAATGCCAGCAGCTGAGCTTTACTTGTTATGTCTGTTGACTCGCAGACTTGGAGAGCAAAGTTAGTATTTTTTAGTATTTCAAACAAGACACCTTCAATGTCATGTGGAATGTCATCCAAACGCCTACTAATAGTATTATTAGAAGCAGGAACTTTGTCAATTTCACTTTCAGCCTCTTTGCCTATCATTGTTTTCACTATATTTTACGGGTAGGCATTATTAAACTTTCAGCAATAGTGTGACTTTTCATTTTTGTGCAACTAGCTCAGCTACTAAATAGCTTGCTTCTTGAGCCTTTTCTCTGATAGTTACCCTCTTCTCAAAAACTTGACGTTATTTGCCTTGTGAATCCAAAAGTCGTTGAAAGTAATCAACTGTTTTATTTGACAAGTGGCCGTGATTAGTGGTGAAGTGTCGATTTAACTTGGCCGGGGCCATAGCTGTGTTAGTTAGTTTTTTTCCGCAAACAATGCACAGTGGAACGGGGAAAATTTCGTCTCCAGTCCATGTAAAACCCATGGCCAAGTAACTGTCATTGTAAGGGCGAATTTTTAAATATCAGTCACTTCTCTTCCTGCTTTACTCGTACTTGGCTCTGATTATGAAAACACTGTTACGGGGGTGGGATTTTAGATACACAAAAGCAACAACGGTTTCGGTAAAAACGTTAATTACAAAACTACGCAAAGACTACAAATCTAAAAAATAGCGAACGACCGTAACAAGCACTAAACACCACTCACGAAATCACTCCCGAAAATTAAACACTCTGAGTATCACTCGCTGAGATCCGTGGAACCGCACTGTCTACTCTGTAAATAAAGAAAAGGAACCTTCTCGAACAATCTGGTAGCAGACACAATATAACTAAATATAACCTTAAATACGAACTGACCAAAACAAAACAAAGAGGCAGTTGGTAGCGCAGGGAGATTACTCCAGTATTGCCATTTACCGGACGAAAATTCCCGCGATATTTCGAGGGAGATTTGGAATTTTTCGCGGTATTTCAAAAATTTTATTTATTTATTCTTCGATTTCTCGCGGAACCCTTGACGATGGTCTGCGGAACCCTAGAGTTCCGCGAAACCCTGATTGGGAAACACTGGCTTAGAGAGTCAAACGAGTTTAATAAGAAATGCTGCTTGTTCCATGGGTTAGACTGAGTGAATATGATTTAGAATGCGCATAGCATCTTCGTAATTGATTTCCAGACTGTCGGAAGTGCGCTGATTAGGCGATTGATATTTATGCTCCTTCGCGATCATTTGTTGCAAAAGAATTATGCTTGCTCGGTTCCAGGACTCTAGCGAATTCTTCTTCCATAGGCACTATATTATGTAAAAATATTTTCCGTATAGTTTTCCGTTGACTTAAATATTTCTGCTGAGAAAGCGCCTGGAATTGGTGGGATCCATAAATTCCTGTAGCTTTATCATTCTTTACACTCTTGGCTGCGTTTATCATCTTTCCTGGAAGAATATCTGTAACCTCTTCGGTAACCAAGTTACATATTTGTTTACTTCCTTATTGGCTGCAACATCTTCATACAGTTTAGTATAGAATTCTGCTACTAATTTAAAATTTATATCCTTGCTTTGGATAATTTAGCCGTCTTGTAGCATCAGTGCCACCAACCTTCTCCTGGAGATGAAGTGGCGTTGTCTCTTCTTTTTATTGCTGCTATTTTTATCTTGGTTAACTCATGATTAAATATATTCACATATTCTTTGATGGACATTCTTATAGCTCAATAAATAACCAAGATCATCTTATGGCTAAGATCAAGCTGTTAAATCAGAATTCTCCCAAAGTCATGAAATGGTTTTGAAAGTCATATGCACATTTTGGCTACAGTAAATTCAGAGAGATAGTGAGTGACGTATGTTACATGACATTAAAGTGTCACACTTCCGACTTAGTCTTGAAAAATTATGATGATCACACAAGACTCTCTATTTAGTAAGTCTTAACGATGTACAGTATATTTGCCTAAAATACAGTACTTAATCTACATCTCCATGTTATCCTGCAATTCAAAAATCTGGTCGGTGGCAGGGGGTGCAGTGCACTGAGGCCAATCTAGCAGTTTTTACTCGCAGATTTGACTATCCTGTTTTTGTCTCGTATTGTTGTTGGAAAGAATGAGCCTCTAAAACACTCCATCCTACAATCGATCTCACGTATCTTATCGTCATGGTCATTTCTACCTATGTACGTTGGAGCGTCAATTATCCCCAATACATCCTCTGCTACGCCTTCTGACCTCTATTTCTCTAGGAACCTTAACCTTGAGCTGAGTAAAAGGCAGCGGTGCACAGTATACGGCCCGCGGGCCAAATTCGGTCCGCCGACAAAATCCTCCATCTAGTCACCCTGATACATAGGAATAGGTCCATATTCATCGCTAATCTAAGTAAAAGCTTTCTGAAAATATTCATTAAGCAGGTTTGCTTTTTTCTCACTCTCATGAACTACGTTTCCTTTTTCGGTTCTTAGTGAAGCAATAGTGCAGAGGTCGGCAACACGGCGACCGCGGGCGCCATGGCGCGCGCAAGACATTTGTGTGTCGCCCGCCAGCCAAAAAGAGAACTCAAGTTAAACAATTAGCGAAAACTCTCAGAAGGCCAATAAGTTGCGGAACAAGATGAAGAATAGAACTTTGTAACCAAGATTATGTCGCGTGAAACTCACAAGTTCTTGTCAAAAGTCGTTGGTTTCAGAGTTCTGTCCTCCCTCTTGTAGCATAACTTGGCTCGAGTTATTGTTGCGAGTCGTTGGTTTCGGAGTTCCGTTCTTCGCTTAGTATACAAAGTACAGGGTTTGGGAGATTTTTCTTCGTCTCTTACAATATCAGATAGTGATAGCTCATTTCCCTCTTCATTGGTTAAACATAAATCAATTTAAATTGACCAACAGTTCACAATATTTCTTATATTTTCCCGATATTCAGTGTGTTGTGTTTATTAATTCATTTGTAGAAAATTTCATCCCCATTATGAGTAATACGAGGCAAAGGACATATTACTTCAAAGTTGATTGGGAAGAAACATTCTGTTTTATTGATTTGAAAGGAAAGCGTGTTTGTTTATTGTGCAATGCTTGTGTCGCACTTTCAAAGAAAAGTAATGTTGAAAGACATTTTAATACGGTCCACGGAAATTTTAATACAAGTTATCCGTTAAACTCTGAGATCAGGAAAAAGAAAATTTTTGATATGAAATCTATTTTAACTAAACAGCAGAGCATTTTTACCAGACCAGTGCAGCAATCAAAAAGAGCAACGATTGCATCACTTAAAATGTCGCATTTGTTGGCCAAGAAAAAAAAGCCTTTTGAAGATGGCGAGCTCGTAAAAGAAGCCATGTTGCTGATTCACTTTTCGAAGATTTTTATAATAAAAATGAAATTACCTCAGCAATCAACATGATTCAGTTATCGGCAAGAGCAGTTACAAGAAGAATTGAAGTTATTGCAACCAATATGGAGAAAGAGTTGGCAAATGATTTACAAAAATGTATTTTCTTCTCGTTGCAACTGGATGAGTCAACAGACATATCAGACACTTCTCATTTGGCTATGCTTGTGAAGATGGTGTTTAATGATTTTTCAGGAAAGGAAGAATTTCCATTAAAGGGACGAACAAGAGGTGAAGACATTTTTTCAGCTTTTAAAAAATATGTCCAAAAAAGTAATATACCATTAATGAAGTTGACCGCAATTACTACAGATGGTGCACCTTCGATGACAGGTTGTAAAAATGGATTTATTGCGTTATGTAAAGAAGACTTTCTCTTTCCAAAATTTATTTCATATCACTGCATTATACACCAAGAAATGTTAAGCGCAAAAGTTCTTCATTTTCAACATGTCATGAAAACAGTAACAAAAATAATAAATTACATAAGAGCCGTACTAATGCAACACCGATTGTTTAAACTGCTTTTACAAGATGAAGATGCCGAATTCGATTATCTCCTTTTACATACCGAAGTTAGATGGCTCAGCAGAGGCAAAATACTTGTGAGGTTTATAAATCTCATAAAGGAGGTAAAGGAATTTTTCACGTCAAGAAATGAATATTATGCACAATTGGATGACAAAACTTGGTTGATGGATTACGGATTTCTTGTTGATATAACTATAAAATTGGACGAACTGAATATGGAGATGCAAGGGAAAAATCAATTCTATTCAATTCAATTGTAAATTGGCATTGTGGAAGTCTCACCTAGAGAGAAATTCATTATCACATTTCCCGAATTTAAAATATATTATTGAGAGTCTGACTTATGAAAACGTTACCACTGAACCATTTTCACAACACATTGAAACTCTCCTGAAGGAATTTAATTTTAGGTTTCGTCAGTTTTCTGAAGTAGAACCCATAATAACATTCTTTGCTAATCCGTTCAATTTTATGGACAATGATATGTCTGTTAATATTGGAACTTACTTTAATATCGTTAACACCGAGGACTTAGAAATGGAAATAATAAATATGCAGAATGTTATTATTTTAGGGTCACATAAAAATGATGAAAACTTTTGGAATTTAGTTGGCAAAAATCGCTATCCATTATTAAGAAGATATGCCCTAAAAATATATTCTTACTGTTCTTCAACATACACTTGCGAGTCCATTTTTTCAAGCTTGAAGAACTTGAAACCCAAGTACCGATCGAGCCTCACCGATTTCAATTTATACAACTGCCTAAGATCAGGTATCTCGAGTTATGTGCCAAATTATAGCAAGTTGGCTGAAGATATGCAGTCCCAAGTTTCACATTGATTTATTTTTCATGTTTTTATAATAAATTCTTTAATAGTTTTTCTCTTATATATACAAAAATATAATTTTAATAAATATTGGTACACATCTACTATTGTTACTTCACTTCACGCCCCCAATAATTAAAGTTGCGTCCTCATAGATAAAGAGGTTGCCGACCACTGATACAGAGAGATATCAACTGATCTTGCTTATGTGCCCTTCACGTCCTCAGTAATATAAATTGCGCCCTCGTAGGTGAAAAGGTTGCCGACCCCTGCGAATAGTGGGACCTTTACCTTGGATTTCCCTGACATACGATCAAAATGCTTTTGGGTTCTCAATCTTATTATCGTATAGGATCGTCTTTCTGTAATTATTAAATGCATTACGCATCATTGCTCTTGCTCTTGTGTGCGCCTCTATCTATAGCTGCTTTATCGATGTCATCTGTTCAACCATGGCTGTCGAAGATGTATTAATTTCGCGGGAGTGGATTTTTATTTGCCAAGAGCGCTCCTAACCTCTTGGTTCTAACACCATCTAGGTTCTGCATTATCACACTTTGGTTTACTTGAAACAAATTTATCTGTACACTCTCGCATCATATCTCTAAATATGCACCAAGATTTTTCCGCATCTGCACTGTCAGCCTTCACGCAGAAAATATATTCATTGCACAGAAAAGATCGAAAACTTGGGAAACAGCTTTGGCGATTTCTTTTTGGCATTATTTGTTTCTCAATTTATAATTTAAACTCGGTGTACACTGTATTCTTCTCCTCCTTCTAGTTTTCTGCCTTACGACTTACCAATTCATTGATTGGTTTGACTAGGTGTTGTGTGTTGGTTTTCCGTTGCGTTCCACACCGGGCACACACAGAAGGGAGGAGGGTAACCCGGTGCCGGCATTTGCTTATTCTTTGCGAAGAGCTCTAAGGGGGACAACTGTTTAACGTCCCTTCCGCAGAACGGAGATTTGACTTAGAGCGATCTCCTCAAAGTACACAAGTAGGGGGACGGGCGACCTCGGAAAAAATCCCACTTTGGCAGGATTCGAGCCTGGTGCCGTTTAACGTAGCAGGCCAACGTCCTTACCACTACACAACCGACAACCTCGTACACTGCATTATGATTGCTTATTCCCTCAACTATAGACACACCTTACGTGACCCGTCAAAATATCCCTGACAAAATAGCCCCGTCAAATTAGTCCAGACGAAATAGCTCAATGAAATGCAGGCTGAAAAAATAGCCCCGACTAGATTGCCATCATCCGTCGGTATACAAACTTGTCGGCCAGTTTCGAAAAGAGCAAGATGGAGACTAGATCGACATCGCGCGTTTTCGTGCAGGGATTCGACTGCTATAAGCATCAAAGACAAAGTACGTACAACACAATCGACGACTTCATACTCTAGTTCCAAATTATGATAATACTGACATTATTGATTATCTTTGTAGAATTTCTCCCAATCTTAGGACATAGATACCACAACTATATACACATCGTATTTGAAATTGAAATCTTTTATTACTTGTGTATTGAATTTTCGCTAATTTTAAAAATATTTTATTACTTATATATTGGTTTTTGGATAATTTTACAAATATTCTATTACTTATGTATTGGTTTTTTACATTAAAATAAAAATAAAACTGGGGTAATTTGTCAGGGCTATTTTGTCTTGGGTTGTTTTGTGTAAGGTATTTTGACGGGATTTTTTTGTCGGGGCTATTCTTACAGGGTATCGACACCTTATTCATACGCTCGGGGTAGTTTTTAGCCAGTAAATCTAATATATTTTTAGACCTCATTTGATATCTCACTAATTGACATAATGAGTGTTTACCGAAAATTTCAATTAAAGTTTCGCATATTCTCTGCCACCGGAATAAAAGCAGTTAAGATTCCAATCAATCGAAGGAAGATTGAAATCACTCCCTATAATTATGGCTTTATCTTTATTGATCAAACTTAGCGCCACCATTTGTCTTTCGTAGAAGGCTTTCTACGCTTCCATTAGGAGGCCTGTAAAAGGCGCATACACTTCCAATTTTAGAGCTGCCTCCCTTTTCTAAAAACACTATAGTCGATAGAAAATATCTCCTGGCAAGCTATGTCCTCTGTTAACCATCTTTCTGAACCAATCACTACGTCAGTTTGTAGACTACGAATAAAATTATCGAATTATGCTTGATGTTTATGAATGCTACGACAATTGACGGTAATGATTTTTTTAATTTATCGCTAATGCAACCCAACGATACCTCGCGCTCTCCCGCATTATTATTTTCCTTACGCTCTGAGTATATCGTATTCTATCGTTACATATTTCCGGCCAGAAGGTGGGGCGTGAGGTCATTGTTGGCTGCGCCCGCAGACGGCAGATTGTCGTGATAGTGGAAGAAGAATAATGCCAAGCGGGAAAACGAAAAGGCGGGTAATGCAAGGAAATACCGGAAACAGATGATAAGTGCTAATTTCAAACTTTAGGATATTTTACAATTGCTAAACAACTTTTAGAATGCGGAAAATTTTTATTTATCTAAAATTGTACTTTTGACTTTTAGTTCGTTTTTAACTGTTCAAGGAAAAGTGCTTCGTAAAAGATTTTTATTCAATGTTAATTTTCCATTTTTCGTTATAAATTAAGCAGTTTTTAGTTTTCTCTGCCAACTATTTAAATTTTTGTTTTGATTATTATTTTAGGAATGTAAATGAATGAAACAAAATCATTGAAAATTTATATATCGTTCCATTTATTTAATATATTTTTATTTTCGTTGCTATCGTGTTGTTTATCGTAACCAAGGTATTGCTTCAGTTCAAAATGGCGTAAAAATCTCAGGAATTTTTGGACAAACGTGACGCGAATTTTTAATCCCTGCCAATAAATGCATACAATTTCGTAAAATCGGCAACAATGCAATTGTAAATGACGACGGAAGATTTTCCCCTGGACAAACGTCGAATTTCCACATCCAAACAAAATTTTTCTTGACCAATGAAGCGGTGCTATATAGTATATATAGTATAGTAGCGGATCGCCTTATGGGCACGTCCCGTCCGTCCGTCTGTCGTAACTTTCATCTCCTAAACCGCTAGACGGATTTTAATTAAATTAAATGGGAGTGATCCTTATTAAAATTTATTATATATTTATGATTTTGAACTATATACGTCAATTATAACTTCCACTATAAGTATATATAAGAGCATGGAAGAGAAAATATAAAATTTTAATTGTTATATGCCGATAGGACCGTATTAGTGACAGATGTAAATAAAGTGTGTGATGCTATGCTTGGGGTTTTCTCGAATTTATATAAAACTATAAATCGTAATTATGTGGTCTCGCGGATGTTTTTGTGATAAAAGTTTTCCTCTATCCGAATAAATTTTTTAATCTATACCTCACTGATAATATAAGACCTTGAGAGGGAAAAATATGAATTTTTAATTGTTTTTTGCTGGTTGAACCGTCTTAGCGACCGGTGTAAACAAAATATGCGGTTTTATTTGCGATTTTCTCGAATTTTTATCTCCGAATCTATAATTCTTAATTATGTGGGCTCGCAGTTTTTTGTAATAAATGGTGTCCCCTATCCCATTAAATTTTTTAATCTATACCTTACATATCATATAAGAGCAAGGGAGAGAAATTCATGATATTTAATTGTTGCTTGACGGATGCCATCTTACGAGATACGAGTATAAGTTTATTAAAGTAATTATGTAAATTGGAGGTTCTAATTGACGGATGTAGTTAAAAATCACAATTGAACGATACATTTTAATAAGAATCACTTGTACTTAAATCCATCCAGCGGTTTAGGAGATGAAAGTTACGACAGACGGACGGACGAGACTTGCCAATAAGGCGTTCTGCTACTACCGCTTCTCTGGTAAAGAAAGCCTAACAATGAACAAAAATATATCTTGACTTTCTTTGGATGGCAGGAGAACAAACTTTCGTTCTTTTAGGCGTCCGTTCATTCAATTTTCGAACTCCTACGATAATTCTCAGTAATTTTAATTTGCGAATTAATGTTCTCTATTGAAATTTATTCCTTCTTGTAAATAACGCAACGAATGTTGTTGTTGAATATCATTTCCCTCTCCTTCCTTCTCTCTCTCCTATTAAAAGCTATCAAAACACGCTTTCGCTCCTAAAGATTGAAATAGAAATAGGATTTTGAAGTTTAACAATGTAATTCGTAGACAAGGACAAAACATCCCATTAAAATGGCATAATTTCTCCAAAATATGTGAATTAAACGTTTAACATGAGAGCATTAGAACTTTAGGCGGAAAACATGAACAGAATAAGAATCTTTATAAATTTTTCTTTAAAATGGTTAATTCTTTCTAATTAAGATCGATGTTTACGAGTTAATTTATGGAAAATGGAAATGTCTTCCTTCAAATCGAACCCAGGACTTTTTTGAGATTTATTTTTGTCATCCTGTCAAATTTCATCAAGTATGGAAAGGTGTACTCCATGTCGGAGTACACAAAGTTTCCAAATGCGTTCTTTGAGATCGACAAATTTTAGTAAAACTGCGTAATACCAAATTTTATTAAAATACGTCCTGCGGTTCCCGGGTTGAAACAGGTACGTTGTAAACTACATGTAGGTCTTCATGTAAAGTGGTCGTAATTATTGTCCGATTTAAAACGAACTTGAAATCGGTCGACAAATTTTAGTAAAACTTCCAATACCAAATTTCATCAAAATATGCCCAGCGGTTCTCGAGTTTTAACATGCGTACGGACGGACGGACGGAGGTAACGGACCTCCCGTATATGCGTTAACTTCGTGCAAAGGACGCATAGAAACGTAACCCTTTTCGCCTGCAGCCAAGGAGGTGGCTAATGGGACAGAACTGCAAAATGACCCGCGGCACGGAACAGAAGCGCATCACAAATCGTCACCAAAATTCTCTTCTCTCACTCGACATTCCCACACTCACAAATGTAATTAAGAACAACAGACTCTCGTTGATGAATTCTCACTTATGGAAATTCCCTCTTTTCGGCTGAATAAGAATGTCAGCAGATATTATCGTACAAAAGATAAAGAGGCGCCCCACGAACTTATTTCGATAATTGGAGTACGCTGACCGTCGTATCCTGAAAACGACCCGAGACTTTGAGGGATTATTGGATTCGAGAGTAGACCCAGGATGCAATCAACCGATCACAGCATACGGCACTAGCATGAGAGAATCCGAGCTAGAGTGCAAATGAAGGGTAGGAAAATTCCCTTTCATGTAAACCAGTGGTGCCCAAGACGTCTTTAACCCCCGACCGGTTCCCCCGAGAAGGACATCTACATCTACATCTACAAGTTACCCTGCAATTCACCAAGTTGGTGGGTGGCAGGGGGTGCAATGCACCAAATCCTACCTAAAGATTGTCTAACGCAATTCGAAATTTCCTATTGTGATCTCTTATTGTCCTCGGAAAGAACGAGCCTAGATAACGCTCCGTCCTACAATCGATCTCACGTATTTTATCGTCTCGATCATTTCTACCTATATACGTCGGTGCCACAATTATTCCCACTATCTCCTCTTTTAGACATTCTGACCTATATTTCTCTAGAAGTTTCAACCTTGAGTGCAATCTACGGTCCTCCAGTGATACCCAGTTCAAGTCGCTCAATAAAGAGGTGACGCTTTCCTTATGTTCGTACTTTTGTTTTACAAATCTGGCTGCTCTGCGCTGTACTCTTTCTAGTTGAATTATGTGTCCCTTCTCGTACGGATCCCATATGCTCGCTGCGTATTCCACATGTGGTCTTACCAGTGATAAGTAGCATGTTTCGCGTACTTTCTCTGTAGTGTTCCGTACTATTCTACCTATGAATGCCAGTTTCTTGTTGGCCGCGCCTATAACTCGACGAATGTGCATGTCCCACGAAAGATCTCGACAAATGGTTACTCCTAAATATTTTACATACTCAGCTTGTCGAATACTCATTTCATCTATTTTATATTCGAAACCTAAATCTTTGTTCTTACTTTTCCAGAACGTGACTGCGGCACATTTAGTATAATTAATTTCGATTTGCCATTCTTTGCACCACGCTGAAATGGCTCTTAAGTCTTCACACAGAGACTGATGGTCCTCCTGATTTTTTATTTCTTTATATAGAACGGTGTCATCGGCGAAAAGCCTAATTTTACTACGAACAACCGAGCACATATCATTTACATAGATTAAGAAGAGCAGAGGGCCCAATACACTTCCCTGAGGAACACCCGAAGCAACTTTAACGGGGGACGAGTATTTCCCATCGATGACAACTATCTGTTCCCTATTCGAGAGGAAGTCTCTCACCCAACCGACAACTTTCGAATTGATACCACATTGTCCTAACTTCGCAATTAATTTCCTATGAGATACTTTATCGAACGCCTTCCTGAAATCAATGAATATGGCATTGGCCTGAGTATTTTTCTCTCCGCATCGCAACAAATCGTCCACGAACAGGCCGAGCTGCGTTTCGCATAAGGACGGAACAGTAGGGAAAAACTCATGTCGGCGGGCGTGGGGAGAAAAGAGATTTTTCATTTACCTTGGTTTTCCCGCTTTTCTCCATTCATTTTCGCACATAGGCTTCTGTGGACCCCTCTTAGACGAAGGGCCCCGGCGCAGGTGCGCCAGTGCGTCCAAGTTAATCTGGCTGCCCATTACGTGGACCGCGGGCGACCGGTCGCCATTTAGGGAGATTGGAATCGCCCTTGGAGATACGAGGCATTCGGAATGGAAACTTCGAAACTTGCAACAAGATTTTTTTCTCTATTCCAGAATATTCACATTTCCGTAACAAGTAGATACGCAAAAATATATTCGTGATCGCTCGGGCATGATCCAGTAGCGGAACTATGGCAAGGCACGACAAGGCATTGCCTTGGGGCCTCAACGGTCTACGGTTGCGACTATAAGAAAGAACAAGGAGCGGATTCTGGAGGACGTGAAGGCACACCCCAATGCAAGACATGATCATAACCAAGAATAGAACTGGCCCTATTGAGGAGATGGAACAACTGTTACAGATTTGGATGGAAGCTATGACTCAACCTAAAGCCGCATCCAAACATAGAGAACGAGCGCGAACACGTGCGAAAAAGCAATAGCAAACGAGTATTCGTTTGAGTTCGTTGTTCTCTTGCGTTTCTGCCCTCACGGACGCTCGCTGTCTGCATTCGTTCATGTTTGCTAGCGTTAGTTCATGTTCCGAGCAGCGATGAGATGAAAACACTCCATTACAAACAGCACGAGCTCAGGAGAACAAATAAACTCACGAGCAGTAGCGAACATACACTTTGATGTACCGACAAGCAGTGGAACAACATTCGCTCGTGTTCGTCGCCACTTGTTCGACCTGGCAGATACGTCCACATATAGGGAACGAACATTCGCCTCTTCTCGTTCGCTAGTTTGTTTGCGCTCATTCGCTAGCTCTGATGCGTCTTAGATTTATCATAATCTTGACCTTATTCAAGAGAAGGCTCGTAGCTTATACTAGCACGTTCCGAAATTTCACACTTATCATTGTATTATGTATCAACAAATGTTGTGCGGCAAGCCAGTTGTTTAAGCAAAGGGCGTGTTTATAGATTTTCCGCCAGAAATTAAATCTTTTTGGATGAAAGAGGAGATGTCTACATCTACATCTACATATTACCCTGCAAGTCACCTTGACGGTGGATGGCAGGGGGTGCCGCGCACCAAGTTCCTATCTAATTATTATTCACTGTTATCTATTGTGGTCACGTATTGTCCTAGGGAAAAATGACTCCTTATACCTCTCCGTCCTACTATCTATTTCGCGAATCTTGTCCTCATTATCCCTCCGTCCGATATACGTTGGTTGTCGAATAATATCCTTCATTTCATTTACAAATATCTCCGACCTATATTTATCTAGAAGTTTAAGTCTCGCCTGTAATCTACGATCTTTCAACGATGGCCAACTCAACTCATCAATGAGTAACGTAACGCTCTGTTTTTTATCGTAATTCTTTTTCACGAATCTAGCTGCTCGCCGCTGTATTTTTTCTAAATCCTTTACGAGTCCCCTCTGATATGGATCCCAAACCGCTGCTGCGTATTCCATTTGAGGTCTAACCAACGATAAATAACAGGATTCTCTCACCTTTTCCGTGCTTTTCCTGACTATACTACGCGCAAAAGCCAACTTCTTATTTGCCGCACCTATCACTCGTCTTATGTGGGTGTCCCAAGACAGGTCACGATTCAAGGTTACCCCGAGGTATATCACGGATTCCGAAACAGGAATGCTCTCACCATCTATCGAGTAGGTAAACACGGACGATGGGCTTCTAGATTTCCAAAAGTTTAGAACGTTACTCTTTTTCTGATTGATTTCTAGCTGCCATTCCTTGCACCAAACAGATAACGCATCCAGATCATCCTGAAGCTGACGATGGTCGCTAGGACCACTAATTTCTCTATAGACTACGGTGTCATCCGCAAAAAGCCTGATATTACTTTTTACAACTGAGCTGATGTCGTTTATATAAAGCAAGAAAAGCATAGGTCCGATCACACTACCCTGCGGCACTCCAGAGACTACATCTGCCACACTCGAGGACTTACCATCGATGACTACTTTTTGTTTTCTATTCCAAAGGAAAGCGCGAACCCAGTTAATGACTTTAACATTAACGCCAAGATTTCCCAATTTTAATAACAACTTACGGTGGGGAACCTTGTCAAAAGCTTTTCTAAAATCAAGGAGCACTGCATCGACCTGCTTATTATTTTCGCCGCATGATAAAACATCATTCACAAACAGACCGAGTTGGGTGTCACAGGATCTACCTTTTCTGAAGCCATGTTGACAGCTGACTAAGAGCGATCTACTCTCAAGATAACGCATTGTGTTGCTAACAATAATGTGCTCCAAAATCTTACATGATAATGATGTTAGAGAAATCGGCCTATAATTTTCGGGGTTTTCTTTGTCACCTCCCTTATGAATGGGTGTGACGTGTGCTAGTCTCCAATCATCAGGAACCTCACAGAGGGTAAGAGATTTCTCGAAAACTATCCGAAGGAAGGGAGCTATTTCTTCTGCTAGTTCTTTTAATACTCGCGCGGGAATTCCTTCTGGTCCTGGGTTTTTGTTGGGCTTTATCGCACTCAGTTGCTTCGCTATTCCTGCCTCAGAGATTTTAATATTATCCATCCGAGTACGTCCATCGGGAATAAGATTATCTTCAAGTCTATTTCCACCTGCCGTGAACGCCTTCGCGAAGTAAACGTTTAGTAGATTAGCTTTATCCTCCCCATCGTGAAGGATGTCTCCGGAATCACATCGCAGGGAGGGTATTGAAGGACCCACTCCCTTGACTTCTCTTACGTAGGACCAGAACGCTTTTGGATCCTCCTTCAATTTTGTATTTAATACCTCATTCCGGAAGGTGTTAAATGCGTTACGCATGGTTTTTCTCGCTAGTACGCGGGCACTGTTATACTCATGGACTATAGCTGTGCGATACTCATCGGAAGCGGTGGTAGGTATGTTTTTCAATTTTGCGTGGCTACGCCTCTGTCGTCTTAAGGCAATCCTGACTTCCTTATTAAACCAACGAGGTTCTTTCTTATCAGATTTTAACTTACTGGGGATAAATCTATTGATACCTTTTCCTAGTATATCCTTAAATATTAACCATGATGGCTCCATACCTAATCGTTCTGTCTTTTCACGATAACTGACAAAGGTACTTTTGAGATGTATGCTGAAACTTTTAAAGTCGGCCTTGGCGAAAGCGTATACATTCCGAAGAGGCTTAGGATGTCTTTTGAGCTTTAATTCGCACTCCGCATACACAGCTCGATGGTCGCTAAGTCCCTCCTCTGTGGATACCTTAGTTATCCTATGCGGGATGTTAGAAGCAAGCAAGTCGAGAACATTGCCCGAACGCGTGGCTTTTCGTACCATCTGGGTTAGGGAATATTCATGAAACGTGTCAATTAAAGCTTCACACGATTCGCGTTCTTTATCTCCCGTAACGAAGCATAGGTTTTCCCAATCGATTGACGGTAAGTTAAAATCGCCTCCAATTATCACGTAACCGTCGTTCATAATAGATCTAAGCTCGGCTAATTGCCTCTCTAAACTTAAAATATAATCAACTTTGGCATTAGGTGGTCTGTAAAATGAGCATAAATATATCTTTTTCGAATTATCCTTACCTAGGCGGCACCACACGGAGAACTTGAAGATGTAAATTGGCTTTTGTTTCACTTTTCTGGCTGAAATTTCTACTTTGCTGAATAAACTTAATTTGGAGCTCCAGGGAAAAAATAAAATGTTGCAAAAATGATAAGATTTGTGAGTGGTTTTAGAAATAACCTTCAAGTTATATTTTCTCAATTAAAAATAATATTAAAAACATTTAAATTATTGACAACGTAAATTACCATACATGAAATAAACTGAAACATATTGTCAACGGAATTTGAAATTTATATTGGTATATTAGCAAATTTAAAAACCGAGTTCCATGAACGTTTTCAAGACTTTTAAAATCTTGAACCAATTGCAGCTTTTTTTTCGTTTCCTTTCGCTGACGTTTACGTCGGAGACATTTCCAGTAAAATAGGTGATATGTTTCACATGGATTCAACAGATATAGAAGATAAAATAATAAGCTTACAAAGTGATATAGAGTTAAAAATAAAACATCATGATTCCAATTTCTCTTCTCCAGGAAACGATTATATTTTCCCATAAGTTTACATTTCTATTTTTCAGGGTGCAAGATATTTTCCTTCATTCATCAAAATATATAAATATAGACCAATTTTCTTCGTTTTTGCTTATTCGTCGGCTAAAGCTATAAAATATCTTATTCTTGCGATGTTTATATGTTAAACGGAAGAGTTTGGCAGAAATCCGCATTTATTTTCGACATTTTATGTCTTTTTCGTATTGTTTCTAGGTGTTGCTAAGGTGACCCTCTGTTACCTCTGATTCAATTAGTGTCTATTAAGCCATCAAATAGACGTAATTCGCTTCGCTCTTTTTATGAAGCATCGAAATTAGTGCTGTAGCAACGTCAAACTAAATAGATTGCAACGTTAACAAGCGAGGAAAGATGCATGCATCATGCGCGCATACATGCGAGGCAGATGCGTTCTTTACGATTTATACAATCGTGTCGAATGAGATCAATATTAATGACTTAATATAATGTCTACGAACTGAGAAATGATATTCCAGTAGTGCTGCCATGGAAATATCGATTTTTTTAATCACCGATTTATTTCCTAATCAGTTGTAATTAATAAAAGCATCCACAATTATTTAAAGCATACCTCACTCGAATATGTAAACGTTCACTTCTTCGTCGTAAATTAAACATTTCTTTTCACATGCAAACGCTGTGTATACGTAAAGAAAATAGACGTATTTACGTTCATTTCTTCGTCGTAGATAATAATCCATTTACCTTCATTAACCAAATGCTGCGTGCACACTAAATAAAATTCAATGTAATTTGGTATTTAAACCAAGTATTAGTTATTTCAGTTGCCACGAAGATTGTTTTTATTGACAACAATTAATAACACGAGAATATTTTCTAAGTTCAAAGTGAATTATGACTTTCTCGTTTGATTTTCTCGAAATCGGCTACTCCTTCGATAAAAGTGTACTGAACAAAACATATGCTATTTGACTAGTTTTATAAATTTTGTTTGAAAACGTTTTGTTTTCAGTTGAGATTCAATCTTTCGCCGATTGATCCTCAACTGAAAACAAAACACTCTAGATCACGGTCTATAATTGGTCCCGAATGTTTCTGGAGTTATAGCACTTGAGCGCTTTCTATAGCACCTGGGTATTATCATTCGCTACAGTAGTAGTTATGGACATAGAAATTCTAGATTAGGGTGTGAAATAGCAGCCTGAATATATAGTCAGGTGGTGAAAGAATACTATAAACAACAACTAAATGAAAAATCTGATGTGGCCTCCACATGACTTTCTCCATACAATATTTCTAAAAATTCCAAATGGGTTACATGATAATAAATATTTTAAGGAACTGCGAGAAATATTTAAAGACTTTTAAAAGAACAGAAATACGATCAAACCACAGGATCAATGTGTGATTTTGAACGAGTGCAAAAGATTTGAGCTTTTTCCCTCACGATCTCTTTGTATGACTTTGATTATTCAATAAAGACAGTTAGCAGAATACTTATTCCCTAAGTTCTAATAACCAGGTCACATTACTACTATACTGCTACTGCAACATTCAGAAGAATTTTTTGAAGGTTAAATTTATGCATTCTTTTGCAAATCCCCACTTGAAAGAAGTCAAGTATATATTTTAGTTTTATGCATCGTTGTGTAATGATTGGACGTCTGCTTTTTGAAGAAATTCGCTCTTGTTTGGAATATAAAGTTCTGCTACTTGTTATTCAGTTTAGGTCAGTAACATTTTCTTTAGAAAATCTCATTTTGTAGATTCTTATATTTTGTCTAATTGATTTGATTTTTATTCTGAATTTTTAGATTTCCGATGCCACGTTCCACCAATGAACAAATTGATGAACAATTTTTATTATCTGATGATGAAGAAATAAGTTCAGAAATATCAGATCACGTCGAAATCCTTATAAGAGAATCAGAAAGTGAATATGATCCCAATATTTCAGTTAGTATATATCAGTAAAAAATGGGAAAATACAATTGAGTTCTGAAACGTCAGTACAAACTGGGCGATTTACAGCAGCTAACGTCATTACAACATCACCAAGTGTTACAAGATATGCACTGTCTCATATAAACGATGAGTTATCGGCAGTATCCTTGATATTTTCACCAAATCTTCTCAATACCATTCTCGAACAAGAACTGCACCACGCCGGACAAATTAGCTCCGATTCTAGAATTATGGAATAAATGGGTCGAAATATTAACTACTCTATATAAGCCAGTAGAAAATGTTACCATTGATGAGCAGTTGGTCGCATTTCGCGGAAAGTGTCCCTTTCGTCTATTTTATCTACATCTACATCTACATATTACCCTGCAAGTCACCTTGACGGTGGATGGCAGGGGGTGCCGCGCACCAAGTTCCTAACTAATTATTATTCACTGTTATCTATTGTGGTCACGTATTGCCCTAGGGAAAAATGACTCCTTATACCTCTCCTTCCTACTATCTATTTCGCGAATCTTGTCCTCATTATCCCTCCGTCCGATATACGTCGGTTGTCGAATAATATCCTTCATTTCATTTACGAATATCTCCGACCTATATTTATCTAGAAGTTTAAGTCTCGCCTGTAATCTACGATCTTTCAACGATGGCCAACTCAACTCTTCAATGAGTAACGTAACGCTCTGTTTTTTATCGTAATTCTTTTTCACGAATCTAGCTGCTCCCCGCTGTATTTTTTCTAAATCCTTTATGAGTCCCCTCTGATATGGATCCCAAACCGCTGCTGCGTATTCCATTTGAGGTCTAACCAAGGATTCATGCCAAGTAAACCAGCCATGTATGGTATAAAAGTTTGGATATTATATGATAGCAAAACCTGTTATGTATGGAATATTCAGATACAGGGAAAAGCTGAAGGTGAAGCACCGGAAAAATCAAACAATGCGTGTGGTTCTTGATTTATGCAAAAATTTGAAGGACAAAATATCACCTTTCAGAATATTTTTACATAATTTGATTTGGGACAAGCTTTACTAAAAAATAAATTAACAATGATTGGTACAATAAAAAATATCGATTCCTTCAATATTATTGCAGAATATGGGGAGTTTTTTCTTCTGTGTGCATTTACCAAAGGCACAACTCTCGTGTCATATATTTAAAAAAATAATTATTGCGTTGTATTGCAAAGTACATTGTATAGAAAAAAGAAATAAATAATGATAATAAGAAAAACCTAGCATTATTTTAGACTACAACGCTACTAAAGGTGGAGTAGACAGTGGATAAAATAATAGTCAATTATACCACAAGAATACCAACAAATAGGTGGCCTCTTATTGTTTTCACGAACATGTTAAACATCTATTTCCAATGCTTTGGTTATTTTGACATCTGTAAATCCAAATTGGAATGTCTAAAAGCATCCTAGAGGAAAATTGTTCATTGAAAACATTGGAGAAAGCGACACATAAGTAGAAGAGTCCATATTCCACGATCAAATTTTCGCCAAAAACATCGTATTAAGCAAAAAAAGTTCTAATATTAAAGATACACCCCGACCATCTTCATCTACACATTCTTCACTGAAACAGAGTCGGAAAAAAAGGCCATTATCATCTTTGCCTAAAATCAAATAACAAACATGATAATATTCGCAAATCATGCCAGAAATTTACCTGTAAAAAAAACTTAAATTCCGTATGCCATAAATGTTCAAAATAAATTTTCTAATATATTTTATTTTATAAATGATTGCTTTTATGTTTTTTTATTATTTTGTTAATAAATGTCAGCTATTGTTTAAATTCTAAGGCAATAAATAATTTGTTGGAAATAATAGCTTTTTTGTTTGAAGTAAGGTTGGTCCAAATGGATCTGAGGATCTTGAGTGTATATTTGCTTTTAGGAACGGATGAAGATTAATTTTATGAATTTCGAAAAAAACAAGTGACGCGCGTGGTTCACTTTCAAATATCTCCCGAGAGGCAGCGCTACAACGAAAACGCCTCGTCCACTCTACATGGCGACCTCCACCTGGCCTTTGCGGAAGTATTGTGGGGATTTACGCCGTTTCCGGTAATAAGGCGTGGAATGCGCCCAGTCATTAAGTCACCTCGTCTCGTGACGCGAGAGAGGGAAGGGAGGGGAGATAAAGAAAGGGAGTGGCGCTAGGCAGGGGAGATCCCTTTTTACGTTTTCGGAGGGGCGTGGGGGTGGCGTGGTCGGGCGAGGAACGGTGTGCGTAGGCTAGGAGGGGTGGTCGACCCTTATGACGGCAGCCGTATTAGAGGAAAAGTTCCACGTATGTTAACAAAAGATATTCTACTTTTACTCAAAAAAGCTGATGTGAAAAGCATTTGACTCTCCATACATACAGTGATTGGTACCTCGGTATATCGTTTTTGAAGGGACCGAGGAAAAATTAACGATTAAAGCGGGAAAACGTCGAAAACAAGAAAACCTGAAAATATTTTAAAACGCAAGAAAACTTCATAAAAATGACTACCTTGCTGCTTTTCTAATTTTTTTCATTGTAGTATTCATGTGTATAAAAACAAATAACAAACAATTATCGTCTATCAGTTCTTAATTTTTTTCGAAGAAATCTCTAATTGTCATTTGTTTTTTCACAGCTTGTCGTTTTAAATTAAACAGTGACCTTTCCATTTAACAAAATGTGTTTTTATCACTACCACTGATGCTATGTGCGCAGAAAAAAGTTTTAATTTTCTCGAAAGAAGCTTCATTTGTGATTGGTTTGCACTCTTCATTGTCTTCCTCACTTCTCCTCTCCTCCCGCCCATCACGCAAGGCTATCGACGCCGCAAATAGCGAGTTCATTCTCACAACTTGGGAACTTGTCGAATTCTGGCGATTCTCTCATTAGAGGCAGTTAAGTTTTCGATGCACATTCTCTTGTGGCTATCTGATTAGCTTTTGCTTAATGATGGCGCCGTCCAAGGGCGAATATAGGGCCAGGCGATATACGCCACGAGATTACAAACTTTTTTCTCTGCGGCCCAAAAATATGAAAAAATGTATATACATGGCGGACCACGCCAATTTTAATTGACAATATACTACATAAGAAAATAAATCAAACATTAATAAAAATAACAGGTTTTATTCAAGCCAAGGGTATGTAAATTATTAAAATCAAATTATACATCATTAAATAATATAAAAATAATTATACAGTTTTATAATATTGTTATAATACATTATGCACAGCTTTGCCACGTAAATATAATTAAATATATGTAGATAGCTTTCTACATAAAAATATTAGTTAGTATAAGAAAGGCTGGATTATTCTAGTGCGATTGATGAGCATGTCTATTATTAATTAGTTCACTCAAATCTGGAGTTTAAGAAGATTACGCAATGCGCATATCTGACAGAGTCAATAGCCGATTCCTCTCTTTTGTTTTTAACGTTTCAAGGATAGAAAACCCACATTCACATAGATACCTATGTGGTAATAACAGAAAGCAGCATTTGAATTGCTACTTTGCTTTGCTTTGGATTGAATAATTTTATCCAGAACGATGAAAGATTTCTTTTATGTTCCAACTTGAACGATTCATCACTATTAATTTGAATTAATTCTTGCTCTTTTTGGTGACATAAGCTAAGTTGCATTATTGATTCAGGATATTCATACTGAAAAGAATCTTTCACCCACAAATAAGTTTTAAAATTTTCAAAATAATCTTTTGGAAAATATTGATTAATAGTATCAAGCAATTCCGACAAATGTGATTTGAATATACACTGTAGACCCGATATAACGTGGTTTGATATAACGCGGGATCGCTTATAACGCGAGAAATGTTGGACCCCGTCTTTTTTCTTTTGTAATTACATAGTTTTCACTCAAATTCTCCACAAACATCTTTGGTTATAGACATTGAGTTGCCTTTCCGTTGCATATGCTCTTTATTGACGATAAAAGTGTATTGGTTTTGAATTTGTAATCACGGATGTTGTTAATCAGTAAATGTTTGTTCTTCAAAGTGAAACACAATAAAAAAATAAAATATTTATGTCAAATTTTTAAAATAATATTTTAACTGCTGTATTCTTTTCTTTCTTTTTTCGCCAGTTTGTACGCGGATAATGGTTAGCGCAATGTCATTTCTGACCGGTAGGTTTATGGCGTCGGCTGTCACTGCATGTAATTATAAATGGGTAAATGCGTTATAACGCGGTCAAATGTCTTGGACCCCAACGTCCGCGTTATATCGGGTCTACAGTGCATAATTCATTTTTTGCAATTCTTCAAATTTTTCATTCTCTTCACAAAACCTTTGTAAAGTATGAAACATATAGCTAGCTAGTAGCTAGTAGGTTTCTTACTATTTAGTCGTGCTTGTCAAAATATCAATGATTTTAAAAAACTTTGTACATATTCACATTGTTTAAAGATATTGTTTTGTCGGCCTTGTACTTTTAAGTTTAATTCGTTGAGAATGGAAAATATATCTCACAAATAAGTTAATTTTATTACTCAGCTCTCATTTAAAAAAACATCAAATTAGACGTTTTCTCTTTCAGAAACAAGTAAATTTCCTCTTTAAGTTCATAAACCCTAGTAAGTACTCTCTCCCCAGAAAGCCGCCTCACTTCGGTATGGAGCAATAAATTTGTGAGTTCTGAACCCATTTCCTAGAAAAATGCTTACAAAAGTCGGCTATTAGGAGAATTAGCCTTAATGGAATTAACGTCTTTGATGGCTTCATGCAGAACATTTTTCAGTTCAACAGGACGACCTCTTGAAGCCAACGATTCGCGATGTAAGATACAATGATTCCAAGAGACATATGAGCCTGCTTCTCCCCTAATTCTGCTACCCGCTATTTTTTCCTGCCATATTAGCAGCTCCGTCGGTCGTTAAACCGTTGCAATCGAACTAATTTAAACCTTATTTTCCTACAATGCATTAATTTAAAAGTTTAAATGTTTCTCCTCGAGTTGCATGTTTTTTAATTTCAAACAACGTAACAAATCTTCATCAAAATCCCCTTCCAATATGTTTCTGACATACGGTAATAATGTAACGCAGTGAGATCTATCTGTATACCCATCAACTTGAATATAAAATATTTTAAATTGTTTTAAACGGGTAATGAGCTTATATTCCAAGTGTTCGGCAATATCATAAATTCTGCGTTGCATTGTACTAACACTATGAAGTACAAATTTGAAATTTTTGGCGGCCTTTTCTGTGCATAATATCTTAACCATATCAAGCACTGCTGGAATAATCAGTCTTTCGGCAACTGTATGAAGCATTTTTGTTTTAAAAATTCTATATGCAACCATATAAGATGATAATAATGCCCTATCATTCAAATTCATACTACTATGAAATTCTCTTGTGACTGACACCAATTTAGATTGTTTTCTTCTAAAATATTGTACTGACTTATTTAACAATTCGCTATGCTTGCTTGCTAGATGCCTTTTTAGTTTATATGGTTTAGACATTCACTTGACAATACGTCCCCACCAATTACGCACTGTGGTAGGTATCAGATTTTGATTTGAGTTTTTAGCCTCATTTATAAGACCAAATTTCCAAAAAGACTAATTGCACTGTCTCCTGTTTTCCAGCCAAAAATTCCACATTTAGAGTAAAAATTGGTAATACATTTTTATGAGCCGTAACCAATGCAGACACACCGGGTTTCGACGAATTTTAGTCTCCGGCAAGTGAGCTTTGCGTGGAATCAATTGTTATAGATTCATCATCTGTTTTTTCCTTTTCGTTACAAAACGTTTCATTTTAGAGGTGAATACGAGGTATTTAAAATGATTATCACCATAACGTAATTAGCATGTAAAAATCATAAAATGATAAACATTTCTAAGAGACATAAAACGCTCAAGTAAACGATAAGTTTGAGCAATTTCGCAAAATTCGACGATAAAAATATAAAACTTGAATTAATCTTCTTTGAAACAGTCCCAGTCCGAAGATCGTTGGTCAATTTCTTCTAATTTTAATTTGAAAAATAATGAAAGTCTGCACGTCGAAAAATCGCTTTTTACGTGTTATCTTACGGGAAACAGAAATTATATCCTGGAGTCGAACTCGGGTATTCTTCGGAGTTTTTTTAACGTTATTGACTTAAATACGTGATTTGAGTATTCCTGCAAAAATTCAATCTTCTACCTAGTCGGGATGATTATTATAAACACCTTATATGTAAAAATGTCTATATGGAGGATAATGTTGCTAATTGACTTATAAGAACAAAATAAATACCAAAAACTTGTTGAATGCGTTATAATTAATCATCTGACTGATTTTGAACAGTATACCAACATCGGAGAGGGAATAATTAATACGTACTTATTCTGGTGCGTGAGGACATTTTGTCCTACCTTGCGTTTAGGACATTTTATCCGGGGACATTTTATTCTACACCCCGAACCAACATAGTGTGCTTATTCGTATGAAGGAAAGGGATTTCCAGTATTTTTTCTCTTGAAGAGAGGAAACGTGAACATCTTTTGCACATATACACAGCATCTGGAATTCAATAGGTAATTATTTTTCTATTAAATTATTTCGAAATGAAAAGCATTTTTTCCATATTTCAATTCCCGAAAAAATTTATAGCTAAGGGTTAATCGCAATGGAGATTCATCCTCTGCTATCACTCTTTAAAATTTCTCTTTTATTCTCTTTCCTGGATTGGGAATAATTAATACTTATTCTGGTGCGTGGGGACACTTTGTTCTACCTTGCGTTTGGGGACATTTCGTCCGGTTCCCGTTTGTTCGACGACGGTCCAAAGAGAATTGATTGTAAGACAGTTCAGATTTCAGACTATTAATGAAATTCAAAGGCGATGTATCTCTAGGCAGGGCCGACCCGAAGTACGGGCGAGCCGGGCGGCTGTCCGGGGCGCCAAAGGTTTGGGGGCGCTTTCCCGATCATTTATTTATGCATTACTTGCAAGTGAATAAAATTTCATACGAATTTATATCGAGGAACAGGCTAGAATCTTGGTTGCATCCCTCTTAATTTTTCATTATCAATAATTTTCACAGAGTGATGAGTAAATTAAAATTTACTTTGTAAATATCTCAACAAACATTAACGGAGGGGGTTGCTGGGATACTATCTCGGCCGGGACGCCCAATTCCTCGGGCCGCCTCTGCCTCTAAATGTGAGAGTTTCGAGAAGCGAACTTTGGAAAATACGTTTTGCATTTTCTAAGAAAATATTAGTGCAGATGCAGATGGTTAGAGGTAAGAGGTGTCTTTAGCGCGATATCACTAATTAAAAGAAAAGGAAGAGAAGGATATGGCTTCCCTACTGCGCAAATGTCCTGCCACAGGCAAGTTTAAGAGGAAAATAGGTAAAAGCAAGGGACGAGGGATCTAGTAATGGTGTTCTGAGGAAAATTTTGTAAAGAAGATATTCGGTATACATGATAATGACCATTTTATCTTTCGGAGCACAGGGAAATTCGTTGGGCGGGGACCTCGTGGCCCTTACGAAGGATTCCGCTGCCCATACTTTCAGAAACCCTCATTTACAAGTCAAGTCGGCGAAAGAAGTCCGATAACAGCTCCGTGAATGAGGGGGTGAGGGAAGTGCTTCCATGAGCATCAACCAATGACAGTGGCCGTACGGTAACCCCTTCCCTTGCAAACCCGTCCAGTGTTGTCGGGTCGCCTCTCATTTTCCAGTCTATCTGAGTTTCCGTGCGTTCGTCCTCCGTGTGTGATGTTAGAAGTTTTCAGGTTTTTTAGGAAGTTTTTGTCTTTCGTCTTTGCGAAGTTTGTGCAAGAGCATACCAAGTACTCTCCGAGACTGGTTTACGCAGTTATCGCGTGTGATTTAGTCCATAATTTTGAGATAATTTAAAAACACGGGGACAGCAATGGCGAGAAGGAGCCGACTGCTGTCTTAAGTACACCCGGGAAAAAAGACCTAGAAAATGCCCGAAGACAGTCATCGACAACTTCAATGAGGAAGCGATTCGAAGGCATATTTATTCGTATTATGAGAGAAAGGAGTATCCAACAATAAATAATCTTTTTCACTCCCTGAAGGAAGCAGATCTTTTCGAGGGTGGGCGAACAAGTCTACGTATTGTGGTGAGAAAAATTGGGTTTAGGTGGAATAGGTTTTCAGGAAACAGGAAACTTTTAATGGAAAAGGGGGACATTGTGGCATGGCGAGGAAAATTTCTCAGAGAAATATCTAAAGTGAATTTAGATGATGTGGTATGGCTGGATGAGACATGGGTTAATGTTGGTCATTCTAAAAGTGTGATTTGGACAGATGAAACGGCAAAAGGAACCATGCCAGCCCCTGTGAGCAAGGGTGCTCGATTGATTTTATTGCATGCTGGGACTTCGGAAGGTTTTGTGCCAAACTGCACTCATCTTTTTAAAGAATTCGGGAGACTACCATCAAGAGATGACGAATGAGACTTTTAGGAAGTGGTTCATTGACCAACTATTGCCCAAAATCAAGCCTAACAGCACAATTATAATGGAAAACGCCCCCTACCACAGCATCAAAATTAATAAAGCTCCCACGTGCAAATGGCTGAAAGGGGATATCATTGACTGGTTAAAAAGAAAAATGTCCCGGAATTGGAACCGGGAATGAACAAAATGGAGCTATTAACATTAGCCAAATTCTATCAGCCCCGTTTCCCTATGTATGAAATTGACGAGATAGCAAAGGAACATGGTCACAAAGTTTTACGAATCCCACCATATCACTGCCACTTCAATGCTATTGAAATGATTTGGGCGCAAGTAAAAGGTTTTGTTGCCGAGCGCAACAAAACCTTCAAAATTAGCGATGTGATGAAGCTGACTCAAGAAGCCATCTCAAATGTGACCCCAATGAATTGGAAAAATGTCGTCCATAAAGTTTCGTCTATCATTGATGAGGCAATTAAAATCGATGGCATAGTGGAAACCCATGTGGAGAAATTGATCATAGATCTGAACAGCAGCAGTGATAGCAGCTCGGACATGTCCGGACATGTCGGACATGTCCGTACGAGAAGGGACACATAATTCAACTAGAAAGAGTACAGCGCAGAGCAGCCAGATTTGTAAAACAAAAGTACGAACATAAGGAAAGCGTCACCTCTTTATTGAGCGATTTGAACTGGGTATCACTGGAGGACCGTAGATTGCACTCAAGGTTGAAACTTCTAGAGAAATATAGGTCAGAATGTCTAAAAGAGGAGGTAGTGGGAATAATTGTGGCACCGACGTATATAGGTAGAAATGATCGAGACGATAAAATACGTGAGATCGATTGTAGGACGGAGCGTTATCTAGGCTCGTTCTTTCCGAGGACAATAAGAGATCACAATAGGAAATTTCGAATTGCGTTAGACAATCTTTAGGTAGGATTTGGTGCATTGCACCCCCTGCCACCCACCAACTTGGTGAATTGCAGGGTAACTTGTAGATGTAGATGTAGAAAACTGAAACTATGATTATTAGAATAAATTTTACGTGAGAAAGAAGTTTGGAGGTTGTTGGAATCGAACGCCTGAACCTGTGTCCTGGAGTTGAGCACGTTAACCATTGTGCTAATTGCGCAGTTGGTCATTAGAGAGAAATTTAGGTCTTTAATTTACCCCTTGTTCCTTGTGTGACGTATGCTTTCCTTTATCTCGTCCTCAAGTCGTCCCCCACCCCTCTCCCTCTCAGGCTGGTCCTTAGCTATGCCGACAGGTTTGCTTATTACCCCTCCCCCCCTCACCTTATCGGTCACGTGACCGAAACGTCACAAGCCACAGGCTGGTCCCGCGTACACTAAGGGTGTGAGGGGCTGAACCGAACTATATCCTTCCCCCACCTCCCCGCCCCTCTAACGTCGCAAGCCACAGTCTGGTCCTAGCTATACCTTGAGTGTGAGGCGTAGCGAATACTCCCTCCACAACCGCCCCCTCCATGTAATGTCAATTCGCGAACGGGGGTTGAAAACCAAATTCTTCTAACTGGCGCCACGACGGCGCCTGAATCCTTCGTAATTATGTCCACCACCCCGACTAATCCATTTCTCGCGCAGAGGTCCCTAGCGACTGGAGGTTAGCGCACGTTACCCCAATTCATAAGGGCGGCGACAAGGAGAACCCATAAAATTACAGGCCGATTTCTTTAACTTCGATATCGTGTAAGATTCTCGAGCATAGCCTCGTTAGCAACATAATGCGATTTCTTGATAGTAATTTATTGTTAGACGATTGTCAACACGGCTTCAGGAAAGGTAGGTCATGTGATACTCAGCTCGGTCTTTTTGTTAATTGTTTACTGAGAAGCGGAGAAAAGAATACGCAGGTCGATGCCATCTTCTTAGATTTTAGGAAAGCCTTTGATAAGGTACCTCACAGGAAGTTAATAACGAAATTAGAAACCTTAGGCGTTAATTCTAAAATCGTTAGTTGGATCCGTAAATTTTTAAATCATAGGAAGCAGATGGTTGTTATAGATGGGAAATCTTCGAACTTAGTGGAGGTTGTCTCTGGCGTTCCACAGGGTAGTGTAATTGGTCTGTTATTATTTCTAATTTATATAAACGATATCAGCTCAGTAGTCAGAAGTAAAATTAGGCTTTTCGCAGACGACACCGTCATCTATAGAGAAATAAGCAATCCGGAAGACCACCAGTATCTCCAAAATGACCTAGAAGCTATTTATGCATGGTGTAAGGAATGGCAGTTAGAGATAAACCAAAAGAAAAGCTGCGTCATCAACTTCTGGAGAACCAAGAGTATCTCGTTGAATAATAATTATTCGTTGGACGGAGTAGAGATTCCAGTTTCAGACTCCATTAAATACCTCGGAGTCACGATCCATCGTGATCTCTCGTGGGACACCCACATTCGCCGATTGATAGGTGCCGCTAACAAAAAGCTGGCCTTTATAGGGAGAATAGTTCGAAATAGCTCCGAAAAAGTGAAAGAATTATGTTATTTATCCTTGGTTCGACCGCAGGTCGAATATGCTTCAGCTGTGTGGGATCCTTACGAAAAGGGACGCACTAACGAGATAGAAAAGGTTCAGCGCAGGGCAGCTAGATTTGTAAAGAGGAATTACGATAGTAAACAAAGCGTAACATCATTAATAGAAAATCTGAAATGGACATCGTTAGAGGAACGTAGGCTGCAGGCTAGAATTAAACTACTGGAAAAATTTATGTCGGAGGGACTAGCGAATGAGGTAGTAGGACTTATCAGAAGCCCGACGTATCTCGGAAGGCAGGACAGTGAGGATAAGATTCGCGAGATCGACTGTAGAACGGAGCGATATAGAGGATCGTTTTTCCCTAAGACGATAAGAGACCATAATAGAAAAAGAAAACGTAGGAAAACTATGGACCCTTGGTGCACTGCACCCCCTGCCATCCACCAAAAAGGTGATTTGCAGGGTATAATGTAGATGTAGATGGGAAACACGGACGACGAATCCGGCTTGTCAGACGATTCAGATGCATCCCTTCCGATCAAAAGGTATGCAATTTTAAAAGTAACTTTTAAAAATATACAAAATTTAATGTTACGTTTTTTTAATAACTTATTATTCTGCATTTCAGATCGTTAGAAGAATCCTCGGCTTCAAGACGGCTAGAAGGATTATATCCCCTGGAATAATTAATAATTTAAAAAATGTTAATTCTGATAATATTATTTGAAAGAATAAATGTCTACTAAAATTGATTTATATGCGTTGTTTATTATTTTTTGGTAATGTGGAAATAAATATTAATTATGCGTGCTTATTGGTTCTTTGAAGCAGCAATAATAACAAGTTTTGAGTTAGGCTTTAACTCGTCCTCTCATGTTTTTAGGGGATAAGAGATTTGGCAGGTAAACTGCTAATAATAGAAATCGCGGAAGAAGCCCCTTACGTTGCCCTTTGTCTTCACGTGGTCACTCTATGATCTGGCAACAACGCCTCCTCCTCCTCCCTCGACCCTTCTAGCTGTCATCGGACTTCTTTAAACGGCTCGAGTATAGGTCATTGCATAGGGCCTCGCGCCTCTGCGGGCCTCGCGTCTAGAGCCATGCTATCCCCCGCAGCTAGATATCTACAAATTGACAAAACCAAGAATGTTTAAATAAATGAATACATAACTCTTGTAACAGCAAGTTATTTACCTTTTGGAAATTAAGTGAAATGGATGATATTGACCTACCTTAAAGTGACGTTTAAACGTTCAGCTGCAGAAATAGCTTCTCTCGGCACAGACACCTTGACAATTTCCGGTCCAACGATTCTCAACAATTCGTCAAACATTTCCGTTGAAATTCGAAAACAATCACAAAAATATTCCGAGTCGTTTAAGCCTTATCTCTTGAATCAAGTTATTATATTCTCCTTGTCTTCGCCTAGCTTCGAAAATAGGGCGAACCTACCACCTTTTGGGAGACGTTCGCTTTCTTCTTTTTATGAGTAAACGTAGAACATTATACCGCCATTGCAACTGGAATCTATCCATTTTCACAAATTTATAACCATTCAATACAACAGAAACGGAAGCTTCGGTTCAGAATACGGTACCATACAGTCAATTCCCTACCGCAGTTACCAGCCATTTTCAAGTTCACGTGCATCCCTCACATATTAATTTTCAATGAAATTAATTCATCTAAATCGAGATAGAATAGTTATGTTTTAAGGATGAAATTTGTCGTTGGATTTGGTTGGAAGTTGGTTTATATTTTCTTAGCAATAAATATAAACTTCGTTGTTTGATCCTGTTTATGTTACCTTGCTGAATTAGAGTCCTGGGGAAAACATAACATTAAGATTTTTTATATCATGAGACATTTTATGCCAGTCGGGCAGTTTGGATAATCATATAATAGAGTAAGCTGTATGATTCCGAAACGCTTTTTTGTATTTGCAACGCAACTTTTTAATGTAGCTCAACAAACTTTCGAACTAGGTAGAAGATTCAAATTTGGCAGGAATGTTTGATTCGAATATTAAAAGGCAACAGCGAAAAATACCGAAGATAGCCCCTGGTTAGACTCCAATATAATATATATTTATATTTATTTATACATAATTTATATTTCCCATTAAATGACAGGTAAAAATCAAATTTCCGATCTGTAGCCTATTTATCAATTGCGTTTAAAAATTACTAAGAATCATCGTAAGAATTCCAAACATGAAACATTGATAGCCTAAAAGAACAAAATGTCTCAAAAACGGACCTACTGCAGCACCCTCGCGTAGCAAAGAACACCATGTGCTTCCTCACTAATTATTTTCCTGGAAAATGTAAAGCGTATTTTCTGAAGTTTTATTCTCGAAAATCTTTGGGTAAATTGCCTTGAAGGTGTTCCAGAAACCAATATGTAGTTCAAGAAGAAAGTTATAACAGAGCCCTATGGTCAATTACAACTAATGCAAAATGGAGAAACCTCCTAATAACCATAAAAATAATAAAAAGGAAGGACTCACACGCGGGTTTAGGAGAAATTACTCCACGTCAGGGACCTAGCCACGCAATCTCACGCCACGCCAGGGACTCTTTAACTTGTCTCAAAAACATTTACTAAACAAGAACTCAATCTCTTGAGCAAAGGACTTAACTTTTGTCTCCCTCACAAAGAACCTCCTTTGGATGATATTATAGACATTGAATCTTTCATTAAAAACCTGAAGGAAACTACCAAAAATCACATAAGAGCAGCTTGAAAAATTACAACTAAAAATAACACTATTAATCACCTTCCCAGTCCCGATTACAAACTCATCAAAATTTTAAAATTAAAATGCTTTTTATTTAAAAGCCGATAAAGGAAATTTCGTTGTCATCATGTTATGAATCAGCATGATTATTTTGATTCAGTTGAACAATTACTTGAAAACGGTCCTTACTCACTTCTTACAAGAAATCCTCATAATAAAATGATTTTTTTTGTACCAAGAACACCATAAAAAACTGCCCAAATTCAGAAGAGGTCTTACGTTAAAAGATTGCGGTTTCAAATTCTATCATATCAATGTTACATTGTTTACCTTAGGCCCACGAACCTGTAAATTCTATGAGACCTATTGTGTCATGTATTGAGTCCCACACGTATATCCTTTCTAAATGGATAGTTGACGAATTTAATATCCTACCTGAAAATGCTGAAGATTTCATTGAAAATGCCAAAAAATTAATATTTAGTGATTCCCAAGCCGTAGATTCTTTTGATGTCACGTATGTCTTTCCTAGTATCCCAATAAATGCTACACTTATTGTTAGTTTTCTCATAGAGTGGTTCACTAATATAGGCGTTTCTCCTGACATATCTGTTGAATAAATTAAGCTTACTAAACTTTGCATGGAACAAAATGTTTTCCTATTCAACAAAAATTTTACAATCACCATGATTGGACAACCATTGGGAATCCACGTTCACCTTTTTTTCTCAATTTATTCATGGACTTCTTTGAACAAAAAACGCCCAATTAGTTTCCAATAGAAACCCGGAGAGTTTGTGAGATTGCATGAGTATTAGGTCCCTGGCGTGGAGTAATTTCTCCTAAACCGGCGTGTGAGTGCTTCCTTTTTAATATTTTTATGGTTATTTTGAGGTTTCTCCATTTTTCATTAGTACCAACCTTTAGTATTTCTCTTTTACCCCACCTTTCATAGTTTCTTTGTGCTTACGACTGTAAGACGTAAATCTTAAAATTACTTTATTTTTGCAGGTCGTCGTCTGCTTCCTCGTGTGAAAAGAGGAAGGAAAACGATTTATCGGTAAAATTTTTCCTTTGGTGAAAAGAACGGAGAACCATCCGCGCACATCAGCATCAGAAATCCAAGTGGTAATTCTTTATATTCTACCATACATGCCAGATAATTTTCGCCATCATGTAATTTCCAACTCTTCTTTAAGAAAAGATGAACAGATAAGATAAATTTTTATTATCCTTGCGTAATTTAGAATTCATTTTTGAATAGCAGTGCATAAATATTGTTTTGATTAATAATTTGTAAATACATATTCAGTTAGTTCCATAAGGGTTATTGTATTATATAGAGTAGTTATCGATTATTTAAATCTTTCTAATATCAAGGAATTGAGGAAAATTTCTTGCATATTTTTGCGCCTCAGCTTTAAAGATAATTTATTGGCGTAAATATTGTGATAATTAGGCAGCAAAATACTTAGTTTTATTATTATCTAATGATAACAAATAGAAGAGGAGACTACGGCGAGTTTAATCATCAATTCACAATATCTAATGAGTTCCAAATAAAATCAGTGCCAATTCTCATTGGCAAAGGAATTAATTATTTAATTTTGCTGGCATTAAATTGCGCGCACTTCTTGGATGATTCCATTTTTTGGTTTAAATATACTGTATTCAATGACATGCTAATTCATTTTTAAGGTCTAAATTCAGTTCTGCATTTCTGGTTTACAAGCAGCGCCCATATATTCTTTGTATGAAATATTTCTTTTTGAACACTATGTACGAAATATTTAATTAATTTGCGCTATTTCGTGTCGCAGATTCACTAATTATTAAATTTATGAATAAATATTTTCGTGGGCCGCAACATAATATTTTCTCAATTTACTGGGCCGCAGAGAAAAAGTTTGTAAACCTCTGGTTTAGAGGCCTCGCAAACTACTATCTCCTAGAGGCCACGCAAACCACTATCGCCTAGAGGCCTCGCAAACCGCTATCGCCTAGAGGCCTCGCAAACCACTATCGCCTAGAGGCCTCGCAAATCCTTGTCGCTTATAGGCCTCGCACCCCCTAAATCCGCGCCTGGTGCCATCGATAAGGATATTCGCAGCTCTCGCTTGCCGCTACAACGCGAAGGGAACATTCCCGATCTCGCTATAACTTGATTCTTTTGTTCTCTTCCTTTTCTCCCACGAGTTGCCACACTTTTCTATTTGTTCTCGTATTTCTCGTTTCTTAGCTATGATATACAGTCAGACCCCGAGTTAGCGCCACCGATTGCCCATCACTGACATTGGCGCTAAAGCGGGGGTGGTGGTAAATCGAGGTATATGCTTACTCTATGTCAGTGGTTCCCAACCTGTTTCAAAGATAAAACAGAATTTCGCGGCACTCCAACCTTAAAACAAGGTTTTAATATTTTCAAAAACGAGTATTACATCCTTGGAACATATACATTTGTTGTTACCACACCATAATCAATTCATTAGAGATAAAATTAATGCCCTATTTACCTGTAAACACATCCAAATCGTTGATTTATTTACAAAACTAAGTGTATCGCGGCGCCTCTAAAAATCAGCTGCGGTGCCCCAGTGTGCCACGGGACTAAGGATAGGATCCACTGCTCTATGTAATCATAAGATGGAAGTTCTGTTCACTACGATTCATGGCCGGTTTGCGGGGATGGCACTATAAAAGGGGCGCTTAACACATTCATGCCGAAGGCCATCAATAGATGGCGTCGATATATGCCGAGATCCGAGCGCCATCTATAGATGACGTGCTACTACGCAATTCCCTCTCTGCTTTCAAAATTTCGCACCCCTCGATTTCCTTAAGTAAAGCCACAACCTTGATAATGACAAATATTTGCATTAATGAAGCCTTAAAGGAAATATTTGGCAATAACGGAAAAATGACAAGTGGAAATCTCCACTTCCGGTTGATTAATTTCAGCCAAAATCTTTTCAGACCTTAAATTTCAAATACAAATCTAAAATAAATCTTAATAAAGTTTTGTACCCATTTGATTAATAGTTTTTCAGTGAGAGCGCGCACAAAATTCCTATCACACTCACAGGCATCGAGAACATAGTGAAAGCGTATTCACGGGACCTTAAAACGCGTATTTTCTTAGAAATCTTGAATTCGAATTATTTTCACGAATACATACTGCGTATACTTCGTCGCTTAAAAATAGAAGTCAATATCTTCTTCCATGTCACGTACTACTGATCTCTATTATCTTGTGGCATTGCATTACAAACGACGTTTCTGCCTTGACGAGGAATCGAGCCAGGGTTTTCTACTTGCCGGGCGAATATTCTAGCCGCTGGACTACCAAAGAGACTAACTCTCCTTTGGAATCGGGTATGTCATTAGAGCAGGGATCCACAAGGCATGCTAAATGTGACACGCGCATCCATTTTGTGTGCCTAACGGAGTCATCTCAAGCAGATTGCATGGAACAGAGCAAACAATATTTTTTTGCAGTTATTTGTGAAAATTTACTAAATATATAACGTAATGTACATACAGTAGGACTCACATTATCCGAAATAATTGGGACCAATTTTGGTTTGGATATTAAAAAATTCACATAATTGGAAAAATATTTTAAATCACTTAGCCTCGGTGGTTATTGGACTTGGCATTTCTCACCGATTTAACATCCGAACTAAACAATCTTAATCTTGAGCTTCATGGAAAAGAAGAAAGTGCCCTCAAAATGTTTGGATCTGTAAATGCATTCAAATTCAAATTAATCTTATGAATAGCCCAAATAAAAGTAGGAGCCTACAGTCATTTTCCTAGCTCAGAGAAAAAAGAACAATAAAATACGAAAATTGACAATAATATCTACTCTAAATTCACAGAAGAGATTAAGAGAAATTTGAAGTTCGATTTAACCAACGGCCACTTCTTATATATAAACGTGAAAGCTTGTGGGTGTGTGTGCATGCCCAGAAAATCTAACCCACATCTAGATGAGCTAGAAAGCCAAAATTTGTCAGATTTATAGAGGGATCGCCCATACCAAAGGGAAAAATCCGAAACCCGGTAAATTTTGCCCTGGGGGAACGAAATGGGGGTTTGAAAATGCAATGTTGAGCTTATGACCGAGATCTAAAGTTAATCCGACTTCGATAAAGTTCGGTATCGGGTGGTTTTCAAGGTCGCTAAACACGATTCCGAAGTGAGGTTTTCGAAAAACAAAATGGCGGGTCCAGTATAGCGGCTGAAATTTTTCGAAAACTACAGGCTCCTATTGTGTTAAAATCGGTATGGGAAACATTTTATGCCAATTTCATAATGATCTTGGAACGTAATAGATTATTTTTATTAGTTAATTATAGTGTGGGATTGTTGAGCAGGATGTATAATGGTATGAGATTTATTTTTATATATTTATATGTGTTATAAAAATAATAAACGTTGACTATAATATGCATCATAGGTGCTGAAATATTAATTAATGTAGGGAATTAAGGAATTGATTATGTAAGAGAGATATGGCTACGGTGTGCGAAGTGTTGAAACACGCACTGTCGATCGAGAGTCGAGGTTATTTCATTTAAAGTTCAAGGTGAGATTTATCACTTACCTGGTTCATTATTTCCTCCACATGATCAAGACCCTGAATTTTTGCAGATTTATTTTATGGGAGATGACGAACGCGAAGCAAAATTACGGTGCCAAAATTTTCCTCGTGTTAATTTAAATATTATACTAAACTTGCAAAATATATTACATTTACACAACAATTATACTAGAAGTTTTAAAATGGCGATGGAATAACAAAAAGATGAAAAATTCAAAGGTGTTATCCATGCGGATAAAAAGTCACTCCAAGATCATAACGGTCGATATAATATTCCGATAGTTAATGAAGTGGCCATTTTGTTCGTTGGTCAAGAGTTCGAAAAAAGAGACATTGATTTCCATTCCAGGGACGTGTTAAAACTAATATCAGAAATGCATCTGTCCCATGATGCCCTTCAGTATCCAATAATGTTTTGTCGCGGCGAAGATGATTTCCATATTTAGTTCTCCCAATATTCCAATTGCTTAAAAACCGTATCGGTCATGAATTTCTATGCTTACCGTGTTATGATAAGAAGTAGTCAGATCAATCATTTACATTACTTTAGGCAGCTTCTTCAATATTGAATCGACATGTACGCGAAAATTGAAACTGAGCGTCTTTCCTTTATCCGAAATAATAAAAAAAACTAAGAGTTGAAAACTACATCCATTTGAAGGACGCAATTAACAAGGATGCAACAGTTCAACATTTGGGTTAGCTGATCATCCTGCCTTCGTAGTTCACAGGAGGTCCGCGATACATGCATGAGAAAACGCAGGATGCCATGACATATGTCAAAAAAGACGATCGTCCCGATCTTTTTATTACCTTTACTTGTAACCCTAGGTGGCCCGATATAACTGAAGTGTTAATGCAGGATCAAAAGTCGCATTATAGTCATGACATCGTAAGTTTGGTTTTCCATTTGAAAGTGAATAAACTCATAGATTTATTAACAAAGGGAAACATTTCTGGACCTAATATATGCCACATGTACCTACTCTGTTGAATGGTAGAAGAGAGGCCTGCCACATGTGCACATTTTATTATGGTTAAAGAAAAAGTTCAGTCCTAATGAAATAGACGCCTTCATAAGCGCAAAATTTACCGATCCTGAAATAGATCCGATGCTTTTGGAAATCATTAAAGCAAGCATGATCCACGGCCATTGTGGTGTCTTAAATCCCAAATATCCTTGCATGCAGGCAGGAAAATGCACAAAACGATATACTCGACCTTTTGTGAAAGAAACCCAGACTGGAGAGGACGGATACCCAACTTACAGAAGACGAGCTCCGGAGGATGGAGGTCTTCAGTAGAAATCAGAACGAAAAGAGGAGCCATCACTGTCGGCAATCGCTGGATTGTAACCTACTGTCCCCTTTTATCGAAAACTTTAAGATGACCACATTAACGTCGAATTTTGTAACTCCGTAAACTCAATCAAGTATCTACGTCTGCAAGTACGTAAGTCAACAAAGGTAGCGATCAGACAACTTTCTCCCTAGCTAATAAGGATAACGACGAAGTACAATAATATCAAACAGGTAGATATATTAGGACCCCAGAGGCTGTGTGGAGGATACTGTTTTTCTCTATACATGGCAGGAATCCAACAGTCGTCCATCTAGGTGTTCACCTGGAACATGGACAGCGTGTTTACTGCGGATAATGTTTCTGAAAGAATCCAAGAACCTCCAAAAACAACTCGCACAGCATTTTTTGAATTGTGCCAGAAGGATCAGTGCCGGATTTAGGTGGGTCGCACATGGCTCGCGCCAGGGGCACCGTGAAGTAAGGGACCCCGAAAAAATGTTCGTGTATATAATCTCAGAAATATTAAATGTCTCAATTTAAAGATCAGTGGAACCTCTCTATGATTCCATAGAAAAACGATTGTTAAGAGGTGTCACAAAGGAGGGTAGCCGTTAGGAGCTGTTTCATTACACTATATTTAGATGGCAGGGCCTCCGACTGCTTAGCGCCCGGGTCCCCAAATGTTTAGCGCCAAGGGCCCCAAAATGTTTAGCACCAGGGATCCCAGGAGACGTAAATCCGCCACTGAGAAGGATGACTTCGCTAAAACGCTTCTGTACAACGAAGTACCAGTTTATTATACTTTGGATGGGAAAAAATTTAAACGGCGCAAACAAGGAGCACCAGTGGATAATTATTCTGAGATTAGGAAAAGTAGCGCACTTGGCCAAGTATACAACGTACACCCGAACAACTCTGAATGTTATTTCCTGCGCATGCTGTTACATATTATCCGAGGTTCCACATCATTTGAATATATTAAGCAGATAAATGTTCAACGTTATCTCACTTTCCAGGCAACATGCCACGCTCTTGGTTTGTTAAAGGACTACGATCACTGGGATTCCAAATTACAGGAAGTGTCTCTGTCAGAATCGTCAAGTATGACGAGGGAGTTGTTGTTAGCGTTCTGTCATGTAGCCGCAACTGCTGTGGAACATTCACAGCGACAGTCTGAGGATATTCTTGGTCGAGCACGACCACAATTCTCTGACATAATGATAACTTACAATGTTAACATTTATAAAGTGGGCTTGATATTGTTAGAAGATAAGCTGCAGGCTGTTTCCTGTAAGACTCTAAAGGATTACGGCCTTCCCTCTCTCCAACGTGAACAGTGAGTATTTGCGGGATACGACTTACGATATTAATGACTTATTAACTTATGTCACCGAGAATGAAACAAAATTAGTGAAAGATCAGAGGAAGGCATACGATAGAATACTGGAAAGTGCAAATGACAATCTGGGTAAAGTGTTCTTCCTCGATGCATTTTAATTACCTTTGAATTTCACATACAATGAAGCTTTCGATATTAAGAAAGGAAATGCTTTGGCAAAGAGTTTTACAGGACTGTGCAACCATCGCTTGGGATGAATGTACAATGTCCCATAAAGCAGGAATCGAGGCCCTAAATCAAACCCACCAGGACAAGATAATGGGTGGAGTGACCGTCGTTCTCTCTGGCGATTTACTCCAAGCTCTCCCGGCGATTCCAAGAGGTACAAGAGATGACGAAATAAGTGCGTAAATCAAGTCTTCGTTTATATGGAGAAAAGTGGAGAAATCGGTTCTTACAATGAACATGATAGTTCACTTAAAAGTAGACGAATTTGCTAAACTACTCCTGCAAGTTGATTACGATAAAATTAGTGAATTAAATGGCGAAATTCACACTCCAGATAAGACCGGTAACATAATTCACTCACTAGACGAATTAGTATATAAAGTTTACCAAGATGTTTATCATTTAAATGGAAAATCCAAAATATGGCTATGCGAAAGAGCCATCCTAACGCCTAAAAACGACACTGCCTCTTCGATCAATGAACACCTTTTAAGTCAATTTACCGCCGAAGGAGTCTACAAGTCAGTAGATTGTGTGGTGAACGAGGAGGAAACAATGCATTACCCCGAGGAATTCCTCAACACACTCAACCCGCCCGGAAACCGTCCACAAACTGGTTTTGAAAGTGGACTTGCCGATTATGTTGCTGCGAAATTTTAATGTTCCAAAACTTTGCAACGATTTAAGTGAAAATCAAGTCTAAATAAGGTAAAAACGCCGTGTCAGTGCTGATAGAACTAATAAGAAAAAATGCAAGCAACGAGTTTATCTGTAAAATTGAAATAGAAAAATCCGAAGAGGATATGGAGTCCACAGCAGTTGCACGCGATTTGGGATTGTGTAAATAAATTCTTCATACCATTAGCAAAAATAAAAACAAAATAATAAAAGCAGGAAATAATGTAATTCTTTTAACTGCAACAAAACTCACTCCCCAAAGAAGCATTTAATGGAGAAGATGGAATCGCCATTAACAATGTGGGTGGAGGACATGAATCAAGGGCTAAAAGTTTATTCACTAGACTACACGAGCAGCATTTTTATTTACAAGAGCACATCTTACTAATTTTTATTCATCGTTATCATTACTTAATTCTTATAAAACGCTAATATCCCTTAAACTTTTAATAAAATATTTATAAATTTCGCGACAAAAATACCTATCTCTATACAACACATGTATTTCAGGCCCCGATATACGCGCCTTTTTCAGGTAAGCATCCTTAGCGTATATCGGGATATTGCTGTATTTTGCATTTCATCTTGACACAATCCGACCTCTGCGAGCGCTTGCGTCCTCTACCAATGCGCGGTCATTACCTGCGGTAGAGGGGGAGGGGGAAAGTCGGAGGGGGAAGAACCGTTTCCCTTTGACGTCTTCTCTCTCTCTCTTGCGCCCTTCCTTATGACAACGAATATAAACCATAAACTCTAAAATGCTGTGCGAAAAATATTTATTTTAATGAACTTTTATGGATTGTACAAGAAGGTAAAACATTTATTTCAACATTATGCATTATGACATTCTCTTGGGAATGCTATTATTGGCATGTTTGAGAATTTGCAGCAATCGCCATACACCTGAGATTCTTAATTTCATTCTATTATAATTCCTGCATGTTTTTACTTCAACAATGAAGTTGATTTACACGTGAATGAGTGCAAGACAAACTGGAAATTTAAATATTTAGGCGGAAAAAAGAACAAACTTGGCTCATTATGGAAAAATTTTTAAAATTAACTTGGAACCAAAAAATCGTAAAATTTTCAGGTACATAATAATGATTATTTTAACCCCCATGGCGAATTACCACTATGTGCCCACATATGATAGTTCTCTTTCCTCGATCGGTAGAAGAATGGACAAAATATGTTCCGAAGAATTTTGGTAGGGCGAGATAGCACTCCAGCGCCCCCTCCGTAAATGCTCGTTGAGATACTTTCAAAGTACCTGTCAAGTTCTTCATCGCTCTGTAAAAACTACTGAGGTTGAAATAACAAAAGGGATTACATCTAGATTCCAGCCTGTTTCGCCATATAACTTTGAATCAAATATTTATTCACTTGCAAGGAATGCAGAGATAGGTGGCCATACACGCTACGGTTTGCCGGAAGGCCTGCCCTCCGGGAGGCAAACCTGGAGGTAAGCCTGAACCCTCTGAGACTTGCCAGGAGGCTCGGAGGCTCGTTTTCCGGCCATGCCTTCCGGCCGAATTCCCCACACACGCTCCGGCTTGCCAGCAAACCTTCCGGCAAACCGTAGCGTGTATGGCCACCTATAGGGACAGCGTCCCCAATTACTTTGGCGCCCCGGGCGGCCGCTCGGCTCGTCCTTACCTCGGGCAGACACTGGTTGCCAACATATTTGTTTACACGAATGAAATAATACCACTGCTAAAGAAACTGAATCGACCGATTACTTAATTTACTGGCATAATCCCCACTCTCTTTTTTCAGTATTTTTGCCAAAAAAATCGGGTGCGAGGATTACTCCAGAGAGCGGAGGCGGGATTTTTATTTGTCTATTTATTTGTTTAAATTATCCACAGACTGCGCTCATAATAATAATATTAAAATGTTAACAGTTATAGAAATTAAATATACCAGCAACATTAAATATTCAAACATAACAATAACGAGAGAGCAAATGTTCCCAAACGTTTTTGTCTACGACCAAAAAATTGAAATCACATTCGCCTTGCGACCAAATGGGAACTGGCACATACTCAGCACCCCAGCAAATCGTAGTGAATTTATTAGCATAATATTAAATAAAACATTTAGAAAAGAATTGTAGTCACAATCGCTCAATATCTTCCAATTTTATTTTTTTCTGGATAAAGTTCAATTTTTGAAATGGGTACATGAAAAAAAACAAAATGGAATCATTGAATCAATGCATTCCTTCACTAAAATTTTAGGAAAGTTTTCAATATTTTTAGAACAAAGAAAGCTGCATGCACTAATTTATTCGAAATTAAGAAAAATATAAACCACTGTTTTCTCGGCTGATTCTTAATGCAAGCCCCTCGCCTTTAGTGGCTTCCACGACGCTGTTGTACCTTCGTGATCAGCTGATCCAATCTTGGTTACAGATAGATGGAGAGAGCGCAGCGCAGATCATGCCGAGGATCAAGACTATTTCTTGCTATGGTCTTGATGACCACAAGGCTTGAGAATCCTACTTCACAGAGATAAGTCGTTGGGAAAGGCAGCAGAACCTTTTCAGCTTCCATGCGGAGAATTGGCTTATCTTTCAGTTGGGACCAGAAATTTCAACGCGGAAGTTGACCAAATTTTTGTCTCTGAACTTGATTTTCCTGGAGATTGATCTGTTCTTCTTGAAACCCAGAGATGTCATCTCCAAATTCTGTGACATCTAAATCGAATGAATTTATGACTCAACTGTGATTTCGAAGCTCGACATTTTCTGGCATATATAGATTCATCTCAAACTGAAAGTTTTTCGAGGGTCTTTAAAAAATGTTTTCTAGATTGATTAGGGTTATTTCAGAAGAGTCTTCCAGCAAGGCTTTCAACTCTGGGAATGCTGCTTTTCCTTGGCCATTTTTTTGCTCCAGAGACAGTTATTTCTTGAAATACGAAATTTTTTCACCAATATCAACCATAGTTTGGTGGCGACGCAGCATATCTGTGCTCAGTTCATTCAGGTGACGGAAGATGTCACACAAATAGGGCAATTTTGGCAGCCAAACGGAATGCTTGAAGCAGTCAGCCAAGACGTGCGTCTTCTGATGAATAAAAATTTCGATCTCAGTTCTAAAACTCTTGCAAGGATCTTTCCTCGAGAGAGACAGCGAACCTCAAAGTAAAATAGCAGGTCTTGGTGCTCAAATCCCATTTCGTCACACATCTTTCGAAATACCCTCAAATTCAGGGCTCTTGCTTTGATGAAGTTCACGATTTAGATGGTAGCCTTGAGAACTGAGTGGAGTTCCGGCTGCATTTCTTTGGTTGCTAGGTTTTCTCGATGCAGAAAGCAGAGAATAACAACAAGGCTGGAATTGACCTATTTAACCAGGGCGCAAAATCCCATCTTAGCTGGGATTCCGTCAGTGCAGACATCCAATAAATTCGTATACTCGAGGGCATAATTCTTGAAGAAACTGTCAACCTGTTTAAAAATCTTTCGCCCGTTGTCATGGTTGACACTGAATTGCAGGAGAGGAATTCTTCAATTGTCTTATTCTCCTTTATACCGTACGAAAATCATGAACTGAGGATCATCTCCAATAACGACAGATTTATCTATTGCATTTGGAGGGAAAACTTCCCTGATTTTTTCAGGCTTGTCAGAGGTTGATCCAAAATATCCCCAGAGATGAGGCCAATTACCCGTTTGATACTGTTGTAAGAAGTTTTGTTCACAACTTCCTCTCCGCAAACAGTATTTACCATTGCGATGGCAGCTGGCTACGCAAGTTCTTCTGAATGTTGTGAGTCTTCTTGCATTGCAGTATTTTTCATGTCACTTCAAAAAAAGATAATGTGGCTTTCTCCAGAGAAAAATAGTAGATTTATAATATAACTAGGGGCCCGTTGCAGTACTTCCTGCAAACATTTAGGGGACTTGGGGTGAAGTGGCCCAATACGATAGTTCCTATGACAAAAAATTGTTACACAGGGTGTTATTAGTTGAACCAGTTTTATTGCGCCTCTCAAAATAATCATAGTGTTTTAAAGGTTGGTGGCTTGATTAACTTATGGCTGATTTACATAGGTGGGAAAATTCTTTAAGCCATAAAAGTTTATAACAACCCGATGCATTTCGCCCACTAAGTGGGCATCATCAAGGACGTACTTCACACGACGGTGGCTGAAAGTCAACTGTAAGGACAATGAGGATTCACGTATTGAGGGGAACGAAAAACAAATGAAATGCGAAAAACTTTTTAGGCGTCGATGTTGTGATTATCTGTCAGTTTGTACAAGGTTATGTTGAATTCCGTGTCTATGTTCATGATTGTTTGACGGTTTTTGTAAATGTGTAAGTTTTCCAAGGAGTTGAGAGAGTTGTTAGACGAAATAATTAATTTGATGTCGTTCACATTTATACTGTGTCCTGTTTCAACTATATGTTTGGCTACGTTCGATTGTTCAAAACGATTGTGCTTGTAGTGTGATTACTTTCCTTTTAGTTTGGCCTATATATCGTTTGTTTCAATGTGAACATTGTATTTTATAGATCCCAGATTCGTTTAACTCTTCTGTCTTGTCTTTAGTACTGCCTAATAAATTTTTTAAATTGTGTGGGTTCGTGTAAACAGTTGAATATTTCTTTTGTTTGAAAATCTTATTCAATTGGATTAGATTGGATAAGACCGGAAAATATAAACTTAAAATATGAGCAAACACGAATTAAACAACAGAATCGGCGGTAAGAATAAAAATCTTCATTTCTTTCTGCGTTAAATGGTGTTAATCTCGAGTCAAAGTGTTTCGATCGTATGATATTTTAAAATGTTAAATAATAAAGGTCTACACATCGTATTCTAGCCGATTACCTGTTAATCAAATACAAAAACGAAAAATATTCTGGTATAGAAAACCATGCCTTTCCGGGGGACGACTACCCACTTAAAACCTGCAAGAGTTCGCGCAGAGTATTCTACATCTACATCTACATTATACCCTGCAAGTCACCTTTTCGGTGGATGGCAGGGGGTGCAGTGCACCAAGGGTCCATAGTTTTCCTACGTTATCTTTTCCTATTATGGTCTCTTATCGTCCTAGGGAAAAACGATCCTCTATATCTCTCCGTTCTGCAGTCAATCTCGCGAATCTTATCCTCACTGTCCTGCCTTCCGAAATACGTCGGGCTTCTGATAAGTCCTACTACCTCATTCGCTAGTCCCTCCGACATAAATTTTTCCAGTAGTTTAATTCTAGCCTGCAGCCTACGTTCCTCTAACGATGTCCATTTCAGATTTTCTATTAATGATGTTACGCTTTGTTTACTATCGTAATTCCTCTTTACAAATCTAGCTGCCCTGCGCTGAACCTTTTCTATCTCGTTAGTGAGTCCCTTTTCGTAAGGATCCCACACAGCTGAAGCATATTCAACCTGCGGTCGAACCAAGGATAAATAGCATAATTCTTTCACTTTTTCGGAGCTATTTCGAACTATTCTCCCTATAAAGGCCAGCTTTTTGTTAGCGGCACCTATCAAACGGCGAATGTGGGTGTCCCACGAGAGATCACGATGGATCGTGACTCCGAGGTAATTAATCGAGTCTGAAACTGGAATCTCTACTCCGTCCAACGAATAATTATTATTCAACGAGATACTCTTGGTTCTCCAGAAGTTGATGACGCAGCTTTTCTTTTGGTTTATCTCTAACTGCCATTCCTTACACCATGCAGAAATAGCTACTAGGTCATTTTGGAGATACTGGTGGTCTTCCGGATTGCTTATTTCTCTATAGATTACGGTGTCGTCCGCGAAAAGCCTAATTTTACTTCTGACTACTGAGCTGATATCGTTTATATAAATTAGAAATAATAACGGACCAATTACACTACCCTGTGGAACGCCAGAGACAACCTCCACTAAGTTCGAAGATTTCCCATCTATAACAACCATCTGCTTCCTATGATTTAAAAATTCACGGACCCAACTAAGGATTTTAGAATTTACGCCTAAGGTTTCTAATTTCGTTATTAACTTCCTGTGAGGTACCTTATCAAAGGCTTTCCTAAAATCTAAGAAGATGGCATCGACCTGCGTATTCTTTTCTCCGCTTCTCAGTAAACAATTAACAAAAAGACCGAGCTGAGTATCACATGACCTACCTTTCCTGAAGCCGTGTTGACAATCATCTAACAATAAATTACTATCAAGAAATCGCATTATGTTGCTAACGAGTATATGTTCGAGAATCTTACACGATATCGAAGTTAAAGAAATCGGCCTGTAATTTTCTGGATTCTCCTTGTCTCCGCCCTTATGAATTGGGGTAACGTGCGCTAACCTCCAGTCGCTAGGGACCTCTGCGCGAGCGAGTATTCAGGGGAATTATTCGACGAAATCGAAGATAAGGTTCTCTATTTATTTGTGTTCATGCAGGGAGGTGACGTCACTCGAGGCTTCAGACACAGGCAGGCAGGAACGCACGCAGAGACACAGCGGTTATAATATGTTAGATTTTACATTCCTCATTTTGATATCGTGACTTACTATAAGTAAATGTTAGTTTATCGAAGCGTGAATGAAGTTAATCTAATTCTGCTTCCTCCCTATCACTTAACTCGCCTTTTTAGAGTAGTGTCGATCAGATCGGCTAATACATACTAAAATTAGAATTTTTATCATGAATGAGGCATGCAAATATGTATGAAATAACAAGCAAGAATTATATTAACTATGACTAAGAGATAAAATATCCTATGTGATTGTATTTATAATTGAAGGATAATCTCATCATTTGCCAGAACTATATAGACATACATGATTCAATAATATTAATAGTTAATATAATGGCGAGGGTTTCCTGTATCAACATAAAAAAGGTCTGTAAACAAATCTATGAAAAGAACCAACTTAAATATTTCAGTCATTAACTGTTTTCAATACAACCCCGCATCAAGAAACTCTTAAAATTTTGGCATTCCTGTACGTCAAGATTACATGTGAGGGTAAATATCTTATTAATTATCGTAGAATTACGTTTAAAAGACGCTCTTAATCAATGCATTTACCCGGATTCGACGATTGAGTTACTTTATCACTAATTTGATAACATAAAATAGTTTAAATTTTATTGCAAATGATTTGGTCGGCTAGAGATACTCTGCTACAAGCGGGCAGGTACTTGTGCTTGGTTTCCAGTCGAACCCTCAAATTCCGCACTCATAATCCGAGTTAATGACGGTTTTGAGGCCTGTGCAGTAGGGTGGGTCGAATTTTTTTATTCGAAATCGCCTGTACCGGGAAAAGTGGCGTATATGGACTACTAGTAAGCACAAATTTTTACTGAAATTGAATAATGTTTAGACCGGCCGCTGAGCGTTTGAAATTTCTTCGAGAGTAATACATGAGAAATAAAGGTAAAATAATTATTTTATAACAGCTCTTCGTTTAATTTTTCAACTTTTTTGACAAAATAACCCAGAACTTACCACGAGGAGGTGGCTGTTTTTAAGTTCCACACCGGGCCAGCCCAACCACCCGCCATAATGGGCACATAATCAATATTAGCTTAAACTGTGGTGTCTTTTACCACATATTTGGCCTTGTTTTCAAAGCTGGGTAGTAGTTTTCTTGACTCTAGTGTCATTCGAATTAATCCATCGCGAGATCTTTCACCACAGACATTGGAAGAAGCCTCTGTCACTAGTTTGACCTCTCTTTCTACAGCCTGAGTGTGGTAGGGAATCTCCCATAAGTCACCATCACGAACATCCTCAGATTCTATAATTTCCTCAATGTCCTCATCCGACATGTGTTTTATTATAGGAGGGTCTGTTATGTTACACTTTTCCCAGTCCAGAAGGTCAATGTTGTTAAGGGAAATTAAATGGAGGAAATCTGAAGGTTCGCATTTCAGCTTTAGTTTTATTTCTGCCTTTCAAAATTCTTTTCCATCCCAGCCGTCTCACACGTTTCTGCTCATCTTTTACCATAGCAAGGAGAACATTTTTCGGATGACCAAAGTAAGCATTTCTCTGAATGACAGGATCAATTGCTGCTCTTATCTCTTTGCTAAGGTACCTCAAACGTGAAACAATCTGCCAGAGATGCTTAGCTCCGTCTTTACATGCTGGAAAAATCCTGATGTTAAACCACACGGGCGCGTAAACTTTGGCAATGAACTCGGCGAGAGTTTCCAAGGAAAAGGATAGGGTCTTTGTCCCAATATATAGGCGCAATAGATTATTAGCGGCAGTCAACCATCTGGCGTTAGATAGTTTACCAGGCGATCTGTGTTCCAAGGTTGTGGAGCAATTTCCGGTAGATATGATCTAACAAATATCGTACAGATATTTTTGATCAATGCTAAGATCCTCATGGTCTACGGATGGCAAGTAAACTTCAATTCTATTGAAACCCACTATTGGTAAGAGTTCGCAGGTTTCTAAAAGTTTCCCTAAGGGCCCAGACAAAGTGAATGGGCCGGCCGTGCTCCCATCAGTAGGTGACGAGGAATCAGTTTGTTAGAATGAAGTTCCACTACGGTTTTCTTGAACGTTTTACCATGTTTCTCTTGTATTGATAAAGTTTAATCCTTTCGACTATCAAAATACAGGGCCTGTAAACATACACCTTCCTTTGAATCTACTTCTTGTATATAAAGTCGAGCTTTTTTCCTTTGTTCGCCTAATTTTGCTCTTGTCGATAAGTATCATGTTTTGTTATCAAACCCGCATCCACTAGCTATAATTGCAGTTTGGCGGTCGGATATTCCAGTTCTTTCAGCTGCTTGTTCCAAAGACGGTAGATTCCATCTCATCTGAGAAGTGCTTGGCTCCTTGGACGTAGATAGTTTTGGTTCATATAACTGGTCCGTAACGTCAGAACATGCAGATGATGAGCTGCAATATTCTTCTGGTGCTACAGTAACAATTTGCTTTTCGGGGTTTTCCGGTCCTTTGCTCCTTTCTATTTTCCTTTTAAATCTAGTTTTAAGTACTCTTGTACTTTTACTGTCCACGTTTTCCATTATCATTTCTCTCTTTGTTCTTTGATCGTTGAGGAATTCTTGTTCCAACCGAGGCACTTTGCGGGGCTTTTGGCAAGTACAATCTCAGAAGTCGAAACATTTGCAGGTAGAGATATCGAAAAGGGTCTTCTTTGCCTCTTCCTGAAAATGGACAATTTTTTTTTCAAAATTTCGGTCATTTTTCTCCCGAACTTATTATTTACAGATACAAGAGACTTTTTAAGGTTCAGAAACCTCTTATGATACACCTTTAGTTTAGCAACACACTGCTGACGAGAAATAATCGGCAGAGAAGCTTTTGCCATATTTTCTCAAGCTTATCTATAACGATTCTTGAAATCTCGAGAAAGGTATGGTTCAACGCAGCACTTTCTTCACTTATATTGTGTTGCACATAAAGAAAAAAATCTTATTACTTCTTCATATGTTGGAAGTGTTAGTTCGAAAAGATCTTCCGGGTCGCCAAACACAGGGTCACGGGTAGTGCCTGGTACACAGTTTAGTCCCATTAATAGAGGCCAAATCAAATCAACGGAGGAATGCAATATGATTCATTGCGGATTGGCAACATTGTTGTTGCTCCAAGTTTTGAGGGAGAAATACATTGTAAAAAACTACTCTCATTCATTTAGAAAGTAATAAAATGTAATAATTAATCTTTTTTCTTCTTAGAAATCGTGCCTTGTTCTTTCGCCTACATCTTACGAAATGTAACAAACTACAGGCTCCCAGCGGGAGGCCTAAACGTTATCCGATTTCAGTTAAACTTTGTGTTTATTAGTGGTCCATATACGCAACTTTTCCCGGTACAGGCGATTTAAAATTTTAAAAAGTTTTTTTCGACCCTCCCTACTGTGCAGCGGTCAGTTTCGGATGTGGTCCCAGCTAGTTAACATGAGCCGCAGATTTTGAGGTGCCATCATGCCTCATTCGTTTGACAGCTTCTTCTTTATCCCTCCAATAGCTTAATGGTTTGTTAACCAGATTTGGGTGCACTGAAGTCAGATGCCGCTTCATTTTGTTTTTTCTTTCAAAGACGAGTTCGCCAACACTTCCATGCACTGTACACACTGCGCACCTGATAAGCCCGTTGGTTCCTTGAGCTCAGTGAATCAAAACTTCAAAAATTCTGATTTTACGTGTGTTGATACGAACCACTACGTTTCTGAACCATTTTTCAAAACGAAGGATCTGATATATTGAAATTTATGTTAGTGATGTGAAATGGCAGCCAGGGCTAAAAAAATTGAAGTGGAAACAAATACAGTATTACCAGAAAAATCTCTTATAATTTTAATTTTGAATAATAAGAACTTGTGCATGAACATTGCTTGATCACAAATGATCACACTTCAGAATTTGGTGAATTTTTTCCAGCCGCTCTGAATAACACACAATAATCAGCAAATGCATTGATCAAACTTGAGGAACATTAAAAATGACGAATTTAGTGCATCAGCTTCGTAAATTGTACTTCAAACTTAAAATAAGTAAACTCTTATGAATTTCAGTATCCCAAATACACTAAGAACACCAGATTCTGACTTTCTGGCATTAGTTTGAAAATAGCGCAATTTACTGAACAGAGTCTGAAGTCACGAGCGACAGCTTTTTTATCAACAGTAAGTCAAAGCGAAAGGAACCGAAAAAAACGTCGTTAGACCCGTAAAATTACGGGTTTAACCCGTAATGACTAAATCATAATCGGAGGGGGAAAATCGGGTTAAACCCGAAAAATTCACACCCTAATCATAAAGTGAGAGCCAAAACTGCGAGATAAAATAGTTAGAACGCCTTAGTGCATTGTACCCCCTGCCATCAACCACTTTGGTGAATTGCAGGGTAACATGTAAATATATTTTTAAATATAAATGTAAACTTATCTGAAGGTGCCCGTTCCTTAAAAAAAAACGATGGAATGATGAAAATAAAACTTTGTAAATTCCACATAAATATACATTTATGTGGAATTTCCCAAGTTTTATTTCCAGAATCATGAAACAGTTCCACAAGTTACGCCGAAACCTATTACATTTAAAACGGTGGAATTTTAAGTGTAAAAGTTTTATCTTTTACCAAGAATCAATTCTACGAAATTACATATTGAGAAGTAAATGATAGGCTCAGTGCAGAGATTGATAGCTATGACTGATATGTCATAATGCAAATGATGGACTTGTTTTAATTTCCTCTAAACAAAGATTTACTAGACCGGTTTCACCTTTTACAGCATCATCAGGTAAAAGGCGAAACCGGTCGAGTGAATCTCTTTTTTAGTGAAAATTACAATATCTTTCATTTCTGTTATGGAATCTTTCTACAAAGTGGAGCCTTTCCAAATTGATTTTTAGCTTACTTTCCATAATGGAAATAGGTTTATAGTTTTGTCGTTGTGTCTGTCTGTCTGTCCGTCCCCTATTCAATTTTGTACCGATAGACCGATTTTCATGATACTTGGTGGAAATCTCCTGCTACTGTAACCGAGCTCCAGAGGATAGTTTTTGTTGCGAATATTGAAGTCCCGGGTTCGATTCTAGGAACTATCCTTCCCATTTGATTTACTTAGGAGATCTGAAATCCATCGTGCAGGGTAATTTTCTCTTTCACATTAAAATATCTTAGGATTGTGATATTGGAGCGAGTTTTATATTATTCTCTGAGGAAAGGAATAAAGATTCTAATATTTATTGTAGAATTTTGCCTATCGATTTTATTTCTTAGAATTTCGCGTAAATACTGACGTTTTTGCAGTTTTCGTCACTCATTACGAGTTTTTCCATAGCAACAACTATTGTTGGACTCGGATTCGGTATAGCCTAGTATTTTTTTTATCAAAAAATACATTGCAATTAGGCCATCCGGCCAGGTGGCAAAGGAAACATAATATATCTATAAAAATAATGATATATACAATCACAATTTAAAAAAATACACTTTCTACAATATCTTTAATATTAAAATTTAATTTTGCACCTGAAGTGCGGATTTTCGGAGTTCATGGAAGGCCTTCACGGCTACCGTAGCGGTCATTGGGCCCACGAAGTCCCCACCGTACTTCACCCTTCCAAGCAATCCCCTACTTTTCCAGCTCTTTGGTACAATTACAGTCATGAATATATAGATTACTACTATTCCTATTCCAAGTTCGTCTAACTTTTACCCTGCATATATGCATTAATTCTACGCTTAAAATTTTTTGCGTCCTTAGGTAATGGTTTGAAGAGCACTTCATGCAAACTGTTCCACTCACTGATTCCTCTGTTTAGATAAGAATGCTTTGCTGTATTAGTTTTCTGCGGCCTAAGTTTAATTTTAAATTCGTGGCTATTTTTACCTAAAAAATTCGGAACCTGCATTCTACTTCGTAAGTCTTCCCAAGCTTTATTATTAGTATATGCTTGGTAAATCCCGCTTAATCTGTTAATTTTTCTCCTACTTTCTAACGATTCCCAATCTAGAATTTTTAACATTTCTGTTACGCTGTCTTCCTTTTTAAACCTACCTAATATAATAATATAATAAACGAATTCTTGAATTAATTTTATTCGGCAAATCATTGACATAAATAAGAAATAGTAACGGGCCTATGACACTTCCTTGGGGCACCCCTGATGTGATATTTACAAAATCCGACAGACTTGTTCCCACTCTAACCCTCTGAGACCTGCCAATAAGGAAATTTTTAATCCATGAGATTACTCTCTTATCAATGTTTAAGTTATATAACTTAGCTAAAAGATTGTCCTGAGAAAGTGTCAAATGCTTTTGCAAAATCTATTACAATCCCATCCACTTCTTCCCCTTTATCAATCGTGTCTACGATATCTTGGACGCGTCCCAGTAACTGTGTATCACACGAGTATCCTTTTCTAAATCCATGCTGATTTTTACATAGCCAATTGCTTACCTCCCAAAAATTGCGCAAGTAATCTGCTATTATTTTTTCCATGAGATTGCAGACTACTGATGTTAGACTAACCGGCCTGTAACTTTCGACGTTGGTTTTGTTCCTTCCCTTGTGAATAGGTATTACTATCGCCTTCTTCCAGTCCGCTGGTATACTATAGTTATTTAAAGTGACAGTAAATAATACTCGCAAATACGGTACAATTTCCCTTGAGCCCAACTTCAATGCCTCTCCCGCAATATCATCTGGCCCCCTAGATTCGCGATCTTTTAACTTTGCCACTTTTTTATAATTTCCGCATCCCGAATAATAATTTCTTTTGGCTCATCCGTCGATACCGTGTCTTAATTTAATTCTGTTTCCGTCGTTATACCATTTATAGCTCTCTGCATTAAAGTGTCAACATTTTCGGATTTCCTAAACAGGCTAGCATACCACCTATTGAACTCATTTGCTTTATCTTCGTCTCTTTCGAGTATCTCACCGTCTGCATTCTTTATCGTAGCTAATTTCTTTGTATTTTCTCTACGCCTTCTAAGATATTTGTAGAAATCGCTACCGTTACTTTAATCTAAAGTATTTATAAGGTATTTTTCTTTAGCCCTCCTTTTTTCTTTGTTCAGATCGTTTGTTAATTTAATATATTTACTTGAATAGTAATTTCCTAAATGTTTCATTTTATGCGATTTTCTAACTTTTTTCAGTACTTTAATAGTCTTATTTTAATACTCAGGATCAGGATTGTCCTTTAGAATCTTTGTAGTCCCAACAACAATAAATCCTTAAATGCTACCCACATATCTTCTACGCTTCCCCCTTCACTTGCCCATTTTGAAAATCTTTCCCTTAAATATTGTCGAAATCCAGTGCTATTGCCTCTGCTATATTGCCATACCTTAGTTTTTTGCATCTTCATTGGGGTCGCAATCCATTTCTAAATAAACAGCGCCACGGTCACTCATACCTACCATTGACCCCGAGCAAATAAGTGACTAATATGGCCTTAAAAGAAAGACATCGAGAATGTTACCCCTCCCCCCCTGGTAGACCTTCTTACTACCTGCTCAAATCCCCCTTCGTAGATGAGGCTGTTAACCAATTCCTGAGCCCTCCCACCCCCTGCTGATGACCCTTCCCACTTAACCGAAGGTAAATTTAAGTCTCCTGTAATTAGTATTTCCTGAGTTAACGGCTTTTCGATGTATAAGTTCGCTAACATTTCCAACAATTAATAATCCTCTCCCGGTTTCCTATATGCTGCTATAATTTCAATTTGCTTTTTTAAAGAAGGATTTCGTAGTTTTATACACATTGCCTCGCAATCCTTTTTTACCCATTCGAGTGTGCATTCGAAGCATTCCTTGACACAAACGAAAATCGCCCCTCCTCTAGATTCGCGATCTCTTCTAAATACCGTGAAACCAGGTGGAAAAATCTCATTCGAGTTTATATCGTTTTTTAACCACGATTCTGTCCCTATAACTACATCGGAATTGCAAGCATCAACTAGCGTTAGAAACTTGTCCCTCTTGTTATTTACGCTTCGACAGTTAACCTGAAGTACCCTCAAACCCTTACCTTTACATGGTTTCTTCGTCAGTTCAACAGCACCACCTTCCGTTTGAATCCCCCCCAAATATCCGTTTACCATTGCCTCTGTCCTTATTTCACCTCTTGCTGCCTTCTTCAGTTTCCCTGGTCCCTGATCCGTAGAATAGCATCACAAAAGAGCTTACCTAATTTTTGACTTCCCCTTCGATTCAAGTGTAATCCGTCCCTCCCCAAATCATGTTCCTTCAACGAGCAATTTGGATCCACAAAATACACACCCTGTTTGTTGCAAACCCAGTCAATGCCCTCGTTAATATAGTCAATTTTCCAGTTAGGGCACATCTCTCCTTCTCACTATACCACTTATTATCACTCTCGCTTTCTTGAACTTCTTCTTGGCTGCTGAACACAAGTCCCATACATTACCGACGACGTGATTTTCACTTCTAGCCCCTTTCACATCATTGGTTCCCACATGTAGTAGCGCTACACTTTCCTGTCGATCATCGTTCATACCTTCTGTCCTCCTTTCCAACTGTTACGTTTTGATTCCCGGTAAACACTCAACGATCCCTCCCTGTCGCGTGCATTGCTCCCCACTGAACCTCACCATAGAGTCACCCGTCAATAAAATGTTCGACGAATTTTCATTCATATTTCTTTTCTTCGCTCCACCGTTTATTCCAGCCCTTGTTTTTAGCTCCCCGTTTTCACTCTGTAGGGTTTTAATTTTGGCGTTTGCCTCCTCAAGCTCCTTCTTCAGCGCAGCGATCTCCAATTCCTTTTCCTCCAATATATTTAAAACATTCCCCTTATTGCACTTAGTACACTCCCAATCGTCCTTTACACACTCCTCTATCTTACTTTTACTGCAACTAACTGTGCGTGATCTAACCTTGTTTGTGTTGTTTACGCCTTTCACTTTATACCTGCGTTTGACCCTTTCTCGTACGCTACACGAAGAGCGTCCCCGCTTTAAAACAGACCTAATTCTTTAGCCTTATCCCATTTCAGCTTTTGTTTTTATATTGTAACTCTTTTGCGTTAGTATATAAATTAGGTAAGTTTAGGATGGCTTCACCGAGGACTCCCGTTTCCTCCTTCTTGTGCGCCGCTGGTTGCGAGGCCATGAGGGCTCGAATCACGGAGCTGGAGAGGGTGGTTGCGGACCTCCTTCAGAGGGTGGAAAGGTCCGAGGCAGCCTTGGTTCGTGTGGGGGGTGCGGGGTCATCCCTGAAAGCTCGCCGCGCTAAAAAATTGGCGGCCCGGGTTCGCCTGGGTGCGGCAGCCGGTAGAGTGATCGGGGTTGACTCTGTCTCCTTACCGCGGGCTGAGGGTCCTCGGGCTGGGAAATCCGATGAGTGGAGAGTGGTGTCCACTCGGGGAGATCGTAGGGTGGTGCTGCGGAGGCAGGGAGTTGGGAATACTTCGGCGGACTCTCTTCCTGTGAGTAATAGGTTCGAGGTGTTGTCGGAGGACGACTCCACGGCCATTGCGCCCGTACCCACTCCCGTCTCTTCGATGGAGGCCGGGCCCAAGGGGAGTCGGGTTGGGAAGGGAGGGTTGTTAGTGTTAGGTAGCTCTAACGTTCGGCGTGTAATGGCACCCCTGTTATCCAGTGCCCGCCGGGAGGGAGTTGAAGAGCGGGTCTTCTCCAGATGTATATCAGGAGGCACGGTGCCGCAAGTGGCCAACACGGTGAGAGAAGCGATAGTGGCGACAGGTTGCTCTCGGCTGCGGGTGGTGGCCCATGTTGGGACTAACGACGCCTCGAAGCGCGGCTCCGAGGAGATTTTAAGTTCCTTTAAGGACTTGGCCTCTGAGGTTGCTCGTGTCCGAGAAGAGTCGGGTTCCGATGTGTGGCTTACTGTCTGCAGTATAGTCCCTAGGATTGACCGCGGTTCTGAGGTTTGGAGTAGAGTTGAAGGTCTGAACCGAAGGCTATGGAATTTCTGTCGGGACTTGGGAGTGGACTTTGTCGACCTACGACCGAATATCGAATCGTGCAGGGCACCACTGGATCACTCTGGTGTTCACTACACGCCCGAATCGGCTCAGAGAGTAGCGAGTAGGATTCTCGAGCACAGTAGGGATTTTTTAGGCTAGAGAGTAGGGCAGGGTGTAGGTCAGTTTTGGGTCAGGGGATAATCGATGCATTTGTAGAAAATAAGAATCACGCAAGATTATCTAATGATAGAATATACACCGAGCGTAACATGCAGCACCAATTTCGCGATAGGTCATTGATAGAATGTTCCGTAAAAGGCGCGACTTGTCGCAATTCCAATTTTGATGCGTCGCCATACAGTCGTGGGAGTGATTGTGGTGGGAGCGCATGTAGTTTTAGAGTGGAAGAAAAAGTCAAGAGTGAGATTAGTATGCGAAGTGATAGTGAGAAATTAAACGTCGTTGTACTGAACTGTCGCAGCATCCGTAGGAAAATTGCTGAGTTCGAGCATCTTATTCGCAGTCTGCATGCCGACGTCGTGATAGGCACAGAAAGTTGGTTAACGGATGAGATTCAGAGTCAGGAGATATTTCCTAGAGACTATCGTGTCTATAGAAAAGATCGCGCTAATAGATCGGGCGGGGGAGTTTTCATAGCGGTTAGCGATAAGTACGATAGCAGTGAGATTCCGATAAGTGACGAGGATATCGAGAGTGTTTGGTGCCGCATAGGTAAAGATGGCTCCAAAAAGGTGTTCATATGCTCGTTTTACAGGACACCTAACGCTGGTGTAGATTGTATTTTAAGTCTCGAGAAACAATTATCAAAGCTTAGACTGATAAATCAAGGTGGTATCGTTATAGTCGGTGGTGACTTTAACTTACACTCAATTGATTGGGAAAATCTATGTTTCGAATCTAGAGGTAAAGAACGCGAATCCTGTGAGGCATTAATCGAAACATTCTGCGAGCACTCTCTCCTTCAATTAGTCAGAAAGCCAACGCGATCGGGAAACATATTAGATTTATTAGCAACTAACGTCCCAGAAAGAATAAACAAAGTCACCATTGAAGATGGGATAAGTGATCATCAGGCCGTATATGCAGAGTGTATGTTGAAAATCGATAGGCACCCTAAGCCTCAAAGAAAGTTTTATATATTTGCTAGGGCAAACTTTTCAAGCTTCAGGTCGCGCCTACGAGAAATACTACCTGGCTTCCGTGATATGACCGAACGATCAGGTGCTGAGTCGTCATGGAAACTATTCAAGGATATAATGCTAGAGAGCATCGATAAGTACATTCCAATTAAATTGAAGGTCGACAATAAAGAGCCACGTTGGTACAATAAGCAAGTTAGGAGTGCGCTTAGGCGTCAGAGAATAAGCCACGCGAAAATAAAAAATATGCCGTCTACATCATCCGATGAATATAGAGCAACTAAAGTTAAGACGTATAAGGAATCCCGCGCTAAAGCGAGAACTACTATGCGCGAGGCTTTTACTAACTTCCGGAATAAGGTATTAAATAATTATTTGAAGGAGGACCCTAAAGCGTTTTGGTCCTATGTGAGAGAGGTCCAAGGTAGAGGCCATACAATACCTTCCCTGCGTAATGACTCGGGTGCCGTTATTCATGATAGCGTAGAGAAAGCTAACCTGTTAAACGGTCATTTTGTAAAAGCATTCACAGCCGTCAGCAACCATTGCGTACATTATGCACCCGCAATAAGGGGGGACCTGATGGACGATATAGTATTTTCTGAGGTGGGAATAGCAAAGCAATTGAGTTTCATCAGACATAACAAAGCCACTGGCCCCGAAGAAATTCCTGCTCGCGTTTTAAAAGAATTAGCTGAAGAAATAGCACCATTTCTTCTGATAATCTTCGAGAAATCCATTTCTCGCGCAGAGGTTCCTAGCGACTGGAGGTTAGCACACGTTACCCCAATTCATAAGGGCGGCGACAAGGAGAACCCAGAAAGTTACAGGCCGATTTCTTTAACTTCGATATCGTGTAAGATTCTCGAGCATATACTCGTTAGCAACATAATGCGATTTCTTGATAGTAATTTATTGTTAGATGATTGTCAACACGGCTTCAGGAAAGGTAGGTCATGTGATACTCAGCTCGGTCTTTTTGTTAATTGTTTACTGAGAAGCGGAGAAAAGAATACGCAGGTCGATGCCATCTTCTTAGATTTTAGGAAAGCCTTTGATAAGGTACCTCACAGGAAGTTAATAACGAAATTAGAAACCTTAGGCGTTAATTCTAAAATCGTTAGTTGGATCCGTGAATTTTTAAATCACAGGAAGCAGATGGTTGTTATAGATGGGAAATCTTCGAACTTAGTGGAGGTTGTCTCTGGCGTTCCACAGGGTAGTGTAATTGGTCCGTTATTATTTCTAATTTATATAAACGATATCAGCTCAGTAGTCAGAAGTAAAATTAGGCTTTTCGCGGACGACACCGTCATCTTTAGAGAAATAAGCAATCCGGAAGACCACCAGTATCTCCAAAATGACCTAGAAGCTATTTCTGCATGGTGTAAGGAATGACAGTTAGAGATAAACCAAAAGAAAAGCTGCGTCATCAACTTCTGGAGAACCAAGAGTATCTCGTTGAATAATAATTATTCGTTGGACGGAGTAGAGATTCCAGTTTCAGACTCGATTAAATACCTCGGAGTCACGATCCATCGTGATCTCTCGTGGGACACCCACATTCGCCGATTGATAGGTGCCGCTAACAAAAAGCTGGCCTTTATAGCGAGAATAGTTCGAAATAGCTCCGAAAAAGTGAAAGAAATATGTTATTTATCCTTGGTTCGACCGCAGGTCGAATATGCTTCAGCTGTGTGGGATCCTTACGAAAAGGGACTCACTAACGAGATAGAAAAGGTTCAGCGCAGGGCAGCTAGATTTGTAAAGAGGAATTAGGATAGTAAACAAAGCGTAACATCATTAATAGAAAATCTGAAATGGACATCGTTAGAGGAACGTAGGCTGCAGGCTAGAATTAAACTACTGGAAAAATTTATGTCGGAGGGACTAGCGAATGAGGTAGTAGGACTTATCAGAAGCCCGACGTATCTCGGAAGGCAGGACAGTGAGGATAAGATTCGCGAGATCGTCTGTAGAACGGAGCGATATAGAGGATCGTTTTTCCCTAGGATGATAAGAGACCATAATAGAAAAAGATAACGTAGGAAAACTATGGATCCTTGGTGCACTGCACCCCCTGCCATCCACCGAAAAGGGTATAATGTAGATGTAGATGTAAAATGGAACCAGCCCTTACATTTCCCACAATGTGCCCCATTCTTGAGCCTCCTCTTACAGACGTCGCACTTAATGACCACGGTATTTTCCTTCCCTGCCATGTCACTTTCACTTTTCCTGGGTATGTACATACACGAGTTATTTTTGCCACACAAATGCACGCGATCAATTTAGTTTTTAGTTCGAATGTATTTATAACATTTTATAACGCTAAATTGTTAAAATTGGAGAACACAAACATATTTTAAAGCTAGTATGAAAATCAATATAGCTATTAAAATAAATGATGAAATGGAAAGTAGGCATCATAAGTTCCGTTTGGATCATCTTGTTTCGTAATTTTATTAGTAAAGGATGAATGAATTCTTTTAAGAAATGTATGAGTGAACATTTTTTCCTTTCTTCCAATAAGGTGGCTATCCTGATGGAACGCATAACTCGGATTGCCTCGCTGTATTCTCAAAAATTTCCAAATAGCAAATTTAATTAACACGGCGCAGGCAGCTATTTCGCATGATCGCAGTATTTGGCAGCCTGCTTTTACGTACGATTCCAAGTCTCAGTCTTTTTGGTTATTTACGTATAACTAATGTCTTTAGCAATTCGACATTATTTTCGAGAGCATATCCACGGCTGGCAGGCAGAATTCCCTAATGAGATGAAGAAACTATTCAAAAGTTTCTGTAATCTCCAAAACCGCATTTAAAGAAATACCCTTCCGGCCAATATATTTTGACACTGTAATCGATGCTGAATCAAATTAAGTTTTTACTCGATCTTTAAAATATATTTTTTACGAAATTGAATGACTTTATGTTAACTATTCCGCTTCTCTTTTTCTACTGCCAGCCATGGATGTCAGTGTGATATTTACAAAAAAGAGTTGTATTCGCCGGTACAACTAAGGAAGAGAATGGTTTTTTTGCCAATAATTAGTAACAAGGTTTCGGTCCCGAACGTTTTGTCCCTGGATGTTTCCACCAGAGATGCTTCGGTCAAGAGATTGCTTGTCCCTTTATGAAAGTTCTCGAAGATTGAAAGGAATCAACAAATAGAATGCGATATTATTATATTTACTAGGGCAACACTAGTCCGTTAATTCTAAGGGTTAAATTAAAAAGCATACATATTTGGAATAATTAAAATAAGTAAGATATAAAATGGAAATTAACATTTGTTTTGAATGTGATTTTTGTTTATATAAATTTCATTTTTAATGTTCGAAATATAAATTTGATATCGGTGGACAGCAGACAGACTACTTTACTAAGGGCGACAATGAGACTATATAGTCCCAACCTACATTTAATCTTTTGTACATTTATGACATAAGATATTACTTACATATTAAATACATATAAGTTATTTATTTGGTTAGTCGAATATAGATAATTTCTGTAGAATAATTTTAGTTTGTGGGTTGAAAAAACTGTAAATCTGCCTTTTTAAACACAGAAAAAATACCCCTCTGCGGAAAACAGATACGAAGAGTTGCTTGTAGTAGGAGATTTTAGTGAAGATATTATTAATGTAAAGAGAGAATCACAAAGGACCAAGAATTGAACCTTTGGGAACACCTCTTCCGACATGAACCTGATTGGAAGAAAAATTGTCGGAGAGAAATTTTTAAATTTGATCATTTAAATGCGAGTGAAACAATTGCAATGAGGATTCGGAGAAGTTAGGGAGGCGAAACTTCGTAACTATCCGTGTCTATGGAGTCTAGGGCCTTACTAAAGTCAAGCAGTGTCAGTATTGTGATATCTCTTCGGTCCATTGCGCGGCGTATATCGTCAGTAATATTTACAATTGCAGTGGTGGTACTGTGTTATTTACAAAAGCCTGATTGAAGCGGATCAAGTAAATTGTTGATTGTTAGATATGACGTGATTTGCTCATCAATAAGCCTTTCTAATGCTTTAGAAAGTGTTAGTAGGATTCTTATCAGTCTGTATTGAGTCCACTAATGGGAAGATGCTTTTTTGGGAAGGGGGCCTACCATAGCTAATTTCTATTGTGATGGAAACAGGCCGTTCCCGAATTACGACTCCAATGTGTTCCTGAAAATCGCATTGTAAGTCGAATTATCGTAAGTCGAATATCAATTTCCCACAGACTTACATGTTATAACTTTAGATACGTTCCAAGACCTTGGAAAAAATATATACCAAGCCTTATTTAGGCTATAACTTAATAGTTTAAGGGCCAACGCGTTTTATATATTGTATAACACACATTTTTAAGACTTTAAAAATCAATAAATTAATGCCTACAATTCAACAGAGAATTATGGAGCTCGTCTTAACCTTGTTTTGGCTATTGGAGGTACGTGAGGTAAGTACATTTTTTAAATTGCTTGTTCTTGAATTCCTACAATGCCAAATCTAAAGATTATTTACCTTAAATCTTCTTCCTGAAGTCTTTCATGGCCTTGCAATTTTAATTGAAGGAAGGTGAAGATTTAATTTATATCTGGGGTAAGATATCGGATGTTGATCTCGAGGTATCAATGTATTAAACGGTGGGAGATGATGTCTTTAATTAGTTTTTCTATCGCCATTAATGGTGGTTGATGTTGTGGTGAATTAAGCCGGTCAAGAGACATGTTGTTTTGTGTACTTTCTTACGACTTTGCAGCACTGGAATGCATCTGAAGTATTAAATTTATCGAAGGAGCGGAAAGCTGCATCACGTTTCGACATAAAATATTTAATATCGGCCTTGAGCCAAGGGGATTTAGAAACGGATTATTTTGTGAGTAGTGTGTTTGTGTAATAGAAAATGTATAAGGACGGTGAGGGTTTCTGCTTTTTCCTCTAAGTCAGCGTTTCTTAAACTTTAGTAATCTGAGGACCCCTTTCATGCAAATTTCTTTGTTGCTGGGATCCACTGGACTACTGCTGGGGACTCCCGGGTGTCCGCGGACCCCAGTTTAAGACCTGCTGCTCAAAGTCATTTAAGAATTCAATGGGTTGCTAAGGAATTTTAACGGCGTCTTATGTGAGTTTTTCGTCGTCGATTTACTTTATGTAACGAAACGTAATAAATTAGGACTTATGCTTAGGGCACCTAAGGGAGTGCACGGTGTACATTAGATCGCGTGTGGATATTCCTGGGGCGGCCATTTGCCCACAACCTAAAATATTGTCGGGATTGGCGGTAATGGCAGCGTCGATCCACGTGGATGACGTTGAAGTATAGTGAGTAGCATCGAGTGGCAAGAGAGTTAAGCCATGGGAATGGAAAGAATTTCTCATCTAATTAGCATCATGACTGATAGAGAGGATATATAATATTGAGGAGAATTTAATTGTTTTGATCATTTGAACAATTATTGTTTTACATATAATTTGAGCCGAAATTTTTTAATTTTTATGCTAAAAATACCGAAAAAACTATCTTTTTCTCTCTTCCACTCTCTCCCCCTCCTTCTTCATTCCTCCCCTCATTCAGTTCCTCTCTCCAAGACTTTTCTCATTGTATCAATGTCTGTCAAATAATCACTATTTCTAAAATATTAATGGAAAAATATTTTGTTTGACTAACTAACTTCACTCAAATTGTATCTCAAGTTGCTTCATTCCCCTCAGTTAAATCACAAACCCTATCATTCTCTTTTCACAGTTACAAATTGTATCTTTACAGCGTTATCTCGATGACTATTAGGATAAAAAACTCGACAGTGAGATAACTGAATATTTAACATTTTGCTTGTATTGAAGAATTAAAAGCATGCTTTCATTACGCATTTGAGGTTATAGCCAACAATTACGTTACCGAGGCGCTTAGTCGATTAAATGCATTGAAAGCACGAAAAAAATCGTAATTAAATGTAATATTTGAATGTCTTTGAATGAGATTTGAATTTTAACGATAAGAAAATATTTTTTTACGTTTCTCCAACTAATGGGGAAAATATTTCTTGTCGATATCTTGACTTTAAGATATTTTAAAAAGATAAATAAGGAAGACATGCGAGCTGGATTTTAGCTCTTCCCATGTTATTCAAATGGAAAAAGATGCGTTCCTAGAATCGAACCCATGAATTCAATTCAATTCAAGTATCACGTGAAGGCTGCAGTTTGGGTGCTTGCGATTGTGACGTGTCCGTTGGGAGCGATACAAGGAAAACATAAGTACTTATTCATATTATTTTATCGAGATTTTTAACCAAAAAAACTCCTCAAAGGCGGAAAACTGTGAATGACGGAAAAAAATTCCCGATCTAATTTTATATATACCGTAAGTGCCCGCATACAAGCCGACGTTTTTTTTGACATGAAAAAAAATCTGCCCTCGGCTTAAATTGGGATCTGACCTAAGAATTTATTGCAGTAACTCACAGAGTCGCCCATAGGTTGCAGAACGATAAGAGCAAATACTTACAATACATACAAAACACAAATATATAGATTAATTAAAATGTTTAGAAATTCATAAAGTATTGGTTTTTCATTTTCTATATTATAGCAAGGTTTCGTAGCAAAGTCAGTCTTTACGAAGAAGAAAAATGTGTTTTATCGATTCGAGTTTTTTCAGTACGATCGGCATACTGAGAATGGAGTCATTGATTCCGAAATACGTATTAGGCATTCTTTTAAAAAAGAAGTACACTTTGTGGTTTATTTGCTTGCGTGATTCATGCGCGTGTAATCAAGCGTCTCTGGCGTGGAGTAGTTTCCCCTAAACCGGTGTGTATTTATGCGTGACCGGTAATCTTACTCCCGGTAATTTCACTCCCAGAATTTTCACTCCGGTAATTTCACTGCCGGTAATTTCACTCCCGGCAAATTCGCTCACGGGAAATTTCACTCCCGGTAATTTCACTGCCACTGACTTCATTATTTTTATAAATCAGCACTGAGTGTAACGTTTATTTAAAACTAACGTATGATATGCGTAAATACTAATCATACTAACAGCCTGTAGTCTGAATTTCTTAAAAGTATTGATAAACGTAAGTTAAAAGTAGAGAACTTGAAAAGGCAATTAGCATTAGATTCTTCTGCAATTACTATTGATTTGGTTAAGCTTTTACTTTAAAAAAAACCGATTTTTCGTATGAAAATTGAGTAGTGATTCGAGAGAGGGTGTTTTAATTTAACAACTTGAATGTCATTTTAATTTGATGAAGTTGCTATAATTGCATGATTAATACACTAATCAGGTAAATAATTTTATTTAGGAAATTTTCAATCCTTGATGTGATAAATACACTAACCTGTTTAAGAGAAATATATTTATGAAAGGATGCTCTAATCATAGAATTTTAAAAACACTTAACATCTTTAAAAATATAGTTATTTAAGGAATTTTCAATCATTGAATGATAAATACACTAATTAGCCTAAAGAGATAACTTTAAGGATGTTCTAAATACTGAATGTTAAAAGCAATAATTATCTTTAAAGCTACCCTTATTTGGGGATGTAGCCTACTTTGGAAGGGAAATTAAGGAATCATCTTAAAAACGCATTTGTATTAGGAACTTACAGTCATTATGAATCAAATTTACTAAGAAAGTTTAGAATTATCATTTTGCCAGTGTTTCTCTACCGGGGGTCTCCGGATCCCTAGGGGTCCGCGCGTTATTTCTCGGGGGTCCGCCAGTTGGGTAGGACATGATGTTTATCTTCATCTACGACAGTTTTGCGCAACCTGTGGCCCGCGACTCGATTTCAGGTGGTCCGCAGAGCCTTCAAACAATTTTCACTTTTGAATTTTATTAACCCATCGGCTTACATAACCGTCGAACCATAAGGGAGGAAGATAATCATCGAAAGGTGAAAAAGATGGCTTTACGATGGAAATTCAACCTACCATAAGTACTTAAACTGTCTATATATTGACGGTATGTTTTTAATAAATTGAGTGAAACTTCGAAAATACATCCGTGTTTATGTGTCCCGCGATTATAAAGTGTTGCGCACGACTGATCTACGATATATCTTGTTTGATCCCGTGCACAGCTGTGAATAATATTTCAAAGTGAAAAAAAAAGTGTCAATGAATGAAAAATATGTGAGCTTATATGGGGAGGGGTCCCGCAGAAATTGTGGGATTTTTCAGGAAGTCCGCGGCGAGATCGACTGTAGAACGGAGCGATATAGAGGATCGTTTTTCCCTAGGACGATAAGAGACCATAATAGAAAAAGATAACGTAGGAAAACTATGGACCCTTGGTTCACTGCACCCCCTGCCATCCACCAAAAAGGTGACTTGCAGGGTATAATGTAGATGTAGATGTAATAAAAGGTCGAGAAACACTGATTCGAACAACATTATTAAAATTATATGCAATGCCTCTTAAAAAGTCAATTTTTATTATTAGGATCGTACTTTTCAATTAGTATTTTAAGCCGTTTGTTCACATCCTTGTTTCTATTCTTTTCATTAACTTCATCCTGATCAAATTGAATTGATTTTTATTGAGTAAAACTCTCTTCTTTCTTCAGGGTTGTAATTAATTTTCACGTTTTCCATAGTTGGGTGTGGAATCAGTGATTGTATGGGTATTGGGGTGGGAGTTAGGGGTGGTGGGTGCGACTGCCCGCCAGATTTGGCCTCGGATCAGATCAGTATTTATTTATAACCCTAAATGTACTGAGGATGACATTGTTGATGTCGAAATGTACATTTAGGGTTATATATAAATACTGGTGTAGTTTTAAGATTTTCTGTGCGTATCTGTGTGTGTTTGTGCGTGCATGTGATTCCCTGGCGAGGAATCATTTTTCTGCAAACTCGCACGCAGGATACGGAACTTTGGAGTGCGTTGTGATACCCCTCCATGTTGTTGTCCGTTAGTGCCATATCTTCTTCAGTTCTTGTATGAACATTCCAAGTGTCAAGTAGAAAAATTGGAGTTATTCTTCTTCTTCTTCTATCACCTCGACCTCTTTCGCAATCAATATAATTAATTTCGAAATATGTTGCTAGTTCTCGAGGAAGACCATCGTCATCAACGAGCACCTCAAAGGTAGAAATGCTAGAGATATAAAGCATATAACCTTTAAGCTAATATCTGCAACTTGGTGATATTTTTCTTTTAAACCTATATCAACCATTTTCCGGTAAATAGTCTGGGCAAGGTGAAACAAGCAACAGGACTCAGAAGCGGACGGAAAGGTTGAGGAAAATCCGTTTATATGGGATTTTTCGATGTCCATCGTCAAACTTTCAGGATTCACCCCTAGACGTAGTTCTAATACCTTTCTGAAGAGTCGAGTTTACGTCTCTTCTGTCTTGTTTGGAATAAATACAAACAATCTTGGAATGTTGAATGACCCAACCTGAACGTGAAGAACGTACAACTGATAAAATATAATTGGGCAGCACTTAAAAGTTCCATCACCTGCCAAATGTTTTATTTGTTCTAGGTCATCCAATCCCTTTTCTGTTGCAAACACGAGCAAACTATTTTCATCATTCTCGCCACTATCAATTTGTAATAAGAGTTCGCAAGAATTTAGACATTTGAGTTCATCAGGAATTATTTTATTTTATTATTTTATATTTTTAAGACACTGATTCTGTGAATCTCGATTTCTTCTCACGAAATAAATATTTCGACTAAGAACAGGATGCAATCTACAACGCTACGCATACTGACTTGTTCAAAATTTAACCTTTAACGGCCAAGCGTTGTCATTACAATGTAAATATGTCCTTGCTGCGCGTTTTAATTGAAATTCCCTCTGCCGTTAAGTGTCACAAATGATATTCGTAGCAGCACGGTAAAGTTTAATAAAGGGTGACACGAACTAGACCAACCAAGAATACACAAAGAAAAAATAAAACAATTCCAAACGATGAATACGCGGGATCCACCCGAGCAAATCACTCTCGGCTTACGAGCCACTGAGATCCGCAAATATAGGTTATAGTATGTTTCTCGTCTTATGAAGCTTGACCTTCACATAGCAAGTAGCCAATGAGAACCTTTTCCCTCTCCCCTTCTTCCCTTTTCCCTCTCCCCCGTCACCCGCGGCTTTCGAAATGCATGGAAAAACCTAACAGCATTGCCAGATATCCGCTCTTGAAATGATCTGCTTGCGAATGAAAGGCGACGCGTCGCAGAAAAACTTACGGTCATTGTTTATTACTACCGGCCATTTTCCATTGCGTTAAAATTATAACAAGGTGCAAAGTGAAAGCGATAAAGAGATCGCAACGGAAGCGTGAATGCAGTAGAGCTGGCAACATAGTCGACTAAGAGCGATGTGAACAGCACGATGGCGAGAGAGAGACTGAGCTTCTCCCCTCTTCGTCGCCCGTTACTCGAGCGTTGATTGGACGCAGAAATAATCACTCACAGAAGATTTCAAGGTCAAGCTTCATAAGACGAGAAACACTATAGGATGGCATAGTGGTGGAATGAAAAATATATAAGAGAAGGAAATTGCTTGTGCAAGTCCCTCGTATTTTCTTCGAAGAAATATGAGGTGCGGTCCAAATAAAACTATATTTTTTGGAAACCGCCGCGGACCGCCCAGATAACGTTCGTGGAACACAAGTTGCCCGCGGATTATAGATTGAGAAACTCCGATAAAGATGGAATAGAGTAGTGTAATTGCCTGTCAAAATAATGACGGGATTTTAACCATAAAAATTAATTGAATCAGTTTTATCTCTCTCTTTTGTAACAAACTCATTATCTTATTATCTCTACATAAGATAAAAACGTAATGGTGATCATCATCAACATTATCATGATCATAGTATCATCATGTGTAACGCTAAAGCGCATAACTTTCCATCAAATTTTAATATTACTTATTGTTAGACTTTCCAGGGGCGTACTGATAGGTCTCGCAGCCCCCGCAATGCGGGGAGGCCCGAGATTTGGGGTCCCCCAATCATTCAATCCATACTGACGAAGGCGTCTGACGCCCGCTGTAAGAACCCGAAAAATGTAATTTCGACTTCTACAATATGGCTTTATAACGCTGAGAAGAGGCATTTCTCGGCACGGAAACCAGCGCAAGATATAGGCTACGATTATTTGCCTTCAGACGTCTCTCGCTCTTAGGTCAATGTATTTTCTCATATGTCAACACTTCTTGGGTGTCACATATAACTAGGGAGGATTATTGTGCTTATTTGTGTATATTGTGTTCACTTGTTAAGTGACGCATGAGTTCTGCGTACACTGTTCAGGCTCTAAAGCAGAGATCCGGAACCTTTTCAATGTAGCGAGCACCAACTTACATTCTAGAGAATCCTGCAAGCACCACTATACTTTTGTAAAAATAGTAATGATCATAAATAAAATCAAATCATCGTCAAAGTGATTAAAAATTTCCTTTTGTACGTTTAGAAAGAAAACAGGTGAACAAATCTAATTATTAGGCATTCTTTACCAGCGAAGCGGTAGTAGCAGAACGCCTTATGGGCACGTCTCGTCCGTCCGTCCGTCTGTCATAACTTTGATAAGCTTATACTCGTATCTCGTTAAATCGCATCCGTAAATCAACGATTAAAATCCACAAATTTCTCTCCCTAGCTCTTATATGATCTGTAAGGTACATATTAAGAAAATATTCGGATAGAGCACTTCATTTACCACAAAGAAGGCCGCAAGACCACATAATTACGAGTTATCGTTTCTGAGATAAAATCAAGAAAATTCCGTGCAAAAAATCGCATATTTTTTATATCGATAGCTAAGACGGTTCTCTCGGCATGCAACAATTAAACACCATATTTTTTCTTCCTAGTTCTTAAATGATCTGTAAATTAGATATTAAAAACATTATTCGGATAGAGGACAATATTTGCCGTAAAAAAGTCCGCGAGACCATATAATTACAACTTTAATTTCGGGTATGATAATTCAAGAATCTTTCGTTGCCGTTTTGTACGTACTCGTATTTCCTAAAAAGAACGCTTTTGAAAATTCTGTGTATTCCATTTATGGAGTATACTTTTCCATCATGATGGTACTAGGAAAGACGATTTTCAGCATCGTAAAAGTGCTTGGTAAGACTGCTAAAGAGCACCGAGGTGATCGCGAGCACCAGGTTGCGAACCCCTACTCTAAAGAATGACGACTTGATGTTAATTACCGGTCTGTCCGGTATTCACTACTTTAGGCCTCCAATATAATAATGAAGTAAGTTTTTGGTTTTTGTTTTCACATATAGGTACGCAGGTAGATTTTGGTTGTCGTGCAGCCCCCCTTCTTTTCGACACACGAGCCGCCCCTGATGGTACATAGTATTTTACTGGTCGTATTTATTCACTAGGGCAGTGGTCCTCAAACTGAGTGCCGCGGCGCACACTTTGTTTAGTAAATAAATCAACGATTTGCATTTGTTGGTGGGTAATTAGGGAAATTTTTCTTATAATAAATTGATTATGTACTAGCATCAAAAAATGTATGTGTCCAAAGGGTGTTATACCCATATCTAAAAATGTATGAACTTGTCACAAGACTGGGGATGCCACAAAACTCTCTTTATCTTTGAAAGTGTGCCTCGGCTCCAAAAAGTTTGAGAACCACTGCACTAGGGGACCGCTAAATTATTACGAAAGCAAATGTTTAGCTATATTTGACCCCCCCCCCCGCCCCTCCCATGTCAGCAACCACCAGCATTTGGGTGACCCTTACCCTCGTCTTACGTAAGATTTCGTTGTGCCTCCACCTTTTTAAAAAAAAATAGAAAATGCATTCTTATACTTGGCAATACTTTCTAACGCCTTCTTATAGCGATGTGGTGCATTTTAATGCTCTTTAAAGCACAACGAGGAAAAATTTGATCGGAGCAAAAAAGATAAAGTTATGTTTACCGAGAAATCAGTTAAATACGGCGAAAAGAATTCCAATGTCTGGTTAAATGCGGGTAACGAGCAGGTGGAAGCTCGCTGTGGATAAGCTGTCGCGACTCGTATATCACACGTAAAAAGTAAAAAATTTCCCAAATAAAACATTTTACGTAAGCATTGGTCATACCCTCCCCCAAATCAGTAAACGTCAGCTTTTCGTAGAACCTCCCACCCCCCTAAGGAAGGTTAATCACCGACGCCAGGGGCTTAGCTCCTACACCTGGAAAGTTTGCCACTACCCAATGTTCCATGTAAAAAGGTGTTCTTTGAAGTGCACCGACATCGTTAAATACCCGGGATCGACGGCTTCACTTCCTCTCCAAAGGAATACTTGTCATATATTTTAGCCGTAAAATACAGTCGACCTCGGCCAGGATTCGAACCCGCAATATTTGAAACCATTGACGAGTATTTCAACCACTGCTCCACCGGCGTCTACCGATAACTGTAAGTTAATAAGCATTCTCAGTGTCATAGAGTAATGAATGCGTCTTAATTTTCTTGTGTCTGTATGGCAGGGGCGGAGAACCTACGGCATGCGGGCCGCATGCGGCCCACGAGAGCATTTTGTGCTGCCCGCAAAGATGTGACGAAGAAGAGATCCGAAAAATTTAATGCTTAAAATTCGTATTTTTTCAATTAAAATTATAATAATAACGCATTACTAGGATCCCGTTGCAGTACTTCCTGCAAACATTTGGGGAACTTGGGGTGAAGTGGCTCAATGCGATAGTTCTTATGACAAAAAATTTGTTACACAGGGTGTTATTAGTTGAACCACTTTTATTGCCTCTCTCAAAATAATCATATAGTTCACACCATTTTCACAACCAAAAACACAGATCTACATGATTTAGTCTAACACTTACCGGTACACAACAGTTTTTGTTTTGTTCACTACTTCTGATGGTACAGCAAATCATATGTTCTGAGGTTTATTTAATATCAAGTAATCACTATAAATGCACCGGCCACGCGTCATAGGTCTTGCTTAATTATCAAAAGGATTTATCACGAACATTATCAATATCTATAGTAATTTCCTTTGAACTTCCCAATAAAATTTGCATAGGAAATTATATTTTAAATGTAAGCGTGAAATATCTTCCTATTTGAAATGTTAAGCTGTCCATTATTACAATGCATTGGAGTCGTTTCTGACTTCAAGTTTCTTCGCTACGTGTTTCATTTGTTATATATTTACACGAAACTTTTCACATAAATTTTAAATCGGTTATTGTCCTTGATGCGTTTGTTTCATTGTAATGCAATTGTAATGCGAATGCACTTGAAAGCCCGAGTCCAACAATTAAAAAATCTGAGATCAACAATACCAGCAACATTAGGAAACTCATTTTTGAAATGTTGAAAATTCGGATAAAATCTAATCTAAACTTAAAATATGAGCAAATGCGAATTAAACAACAGAATCGAAGGTAAGAAAAAGAATATTCATTTTTTGTACGTGAAATAGTGTAAATATCGAGTGAAAGGCTCGATCGTAAGATCGTATTTTAAAATGTTCAAGACTCAAGGTCTACACATCGTATTACAGCCGATTATGTGGTAGTCAAATGTAAAAACGAAAATTTTCCTGATATCGTACCCATGCCTTTTTGGGCAACAATTCGCGTCGAGTATTCAGGCGAAAGATTAGTCGAAATCGAGTCGCCCGTTCTTGATCTATTTGCGTTTATACTGGGAGGTGACGTCACTCGAGGCTTAATCTGTTTTTAACCTTCATGCGTTTTATTGTAAGCTTAATGCAAATGCACTTGAAACCCGAGTCTAACAATGCAAAAATCCTAGATGAACAATGCCGGCTACCCTAGAAACCTCCTTTTTGAAATGTTGAAAACCGGAGAATATAAACTTTAAATATGAGCAAACGCGAACTAAACAACAGAATCGGCGGTAAGAATAAGAATCTTCATTTCTTTCTGCGTGAAATGGTGTAAATCTCTAGTCCAAGTGTTTCGATCGTAAGATATTTTAAAATGTTATAGAATAAAGGTCTACACATCGTATTCTAGCCGATTACCTGTCTACTATCCCGGTATCGAACCAATGCCTTTCCGGGGGACGACTACCCACTTAAAACCTGCAAGAGTTCGCGCCTATTGGTTAGGTTAAAAATCTACTACTACGAGTATATTTCTGAAGCCCTGCCTTATAGTATTTTCAAAAGCACAGTCATCAAATTTCTATTTTTGGTAGCCATTCCCACAATTCATTCCCCGAGTGAGAGCCCCATGATAATTTTTTCTTGTATTGCTGTCGTTCAATGCTCGTACCAGGACATCTTTATGCACTCATCATCGTTTGTCACTCAATAGATAAAATGTTTTCCTCAAAAGATTCATATATGTATTTGGTTGTGCATTATCTTAACGTCACATTAATTTTCTATGTATTTGTCTGGATTTCGTGAATAAGAGGCGCGATTTAACGAGTAAAATTTACTTGTGATTTATTCCGAAAAATTAGCTGTTCCGCGTTGGTGGTCGAAGCCAACAACTATCTATACTTACATTCACCAAAGTTTAGAGAGCAATAAAAAATCCGCTAAACGAGAAGTCTTACTTTTATATATAAAGTTTTAGTACAATTTAATTGGAAGAATCCAATTTATGTAATTTTTATCGATAAAAATCAGTAAAATATAGATATTAAAATAATCACCAATATTCATTCTCGATTTTTAGGAATAACGAGCGATATTAGAGGTCGCTTTTTAGGCATTCTTTACAAAAAGTAAAAAAGAACGCCTTATAGTCAGATCGTGTCCGTCCGTCCGTCAGGCTGTCCGCATTTTTCACCTCCGAAACTACTGGACAGATATTCATGAAATTTGATATTTAGGACATAAAGGCAAATAAAATAAGAAAATTATATAAATGGTTCACGAAGCCTAATCGGGAGTGCCACTTTACAAGTGACAAAAAATGAACTTTTCTATTTATCTCGTAAAATATCACTTATAACAAAAAGGCTTCAACCAAAAATTGTAGAACTAATCAAATAGCATCTGTCTCGTTAAATACATTTTTATCGAGAGAGTGGCCGATTTCGAGAAAATCAAACGAGAAAGTCGTAATTCACTTTGAACTTGAAACATATTTCCCGTGTTTTTTAATCGTTTTCAACGAAAACGACCTTCGTGGTGACTGAAGTAAAAAATATCTGCTGTTAATACCTAATTCGTTTAATTTTCTTTCGTACTCACGCAACATTTGGTAAATGAAGGGAAACGGATTATCTACGACGAAGAAATGAACGTAAACTCGTATATTTTCTTTACGCATAAACAGCGTTTGTAAGAGAAAAGAAGTGGGTAACTTACGACGAAGAAATCAACGTCAACATAAAGGTTATGTTGTTACTATTTAGCTGAGGTATGTTTAAATAATTGTCGATTGTTTTATTAATCACAACTGATTAGGAAATAAATCGGTGAATCAAATATCCGTTATTTTCTTGGCATCACTAATGGCCCAACATTTTTCGGTTCTTAGACATTACCCATTGATATTCATCTTTTTGGACATGATTGCATAAATCGTAAAGAACGCCTCTGCCTCGCATGTATGCGCGCATGCTGTGAGCATCTTTCCTCTCTCGATAAGAAATATAAACGTCGAAAACTACCAATCCTAATAAAATGTATTCATCAAATAAACGCCAATATTCGTCGCTGATGTTTAGGAAAAACAAACGTCGATTTTAATCGTTTTATTTTAAGAAAAATAACCGTCAAAAACTACCATGCCTACTTACATGATACCTCAGAATCTCTAGGTAACTTACAATATGAACTTCATTCCCGCCCGCCAAAGCATTGGCAACTTCCAATGCGGCCCTCGTAGGATTCACTATCGTCAATGCGGCCCGCCATGCAGAAAAGGATTGTTAGGCATACTATAATATTTTTAACCCATTTCTCCAAACGGATTAAAGTTAATAAAAGAAAGGCTTATTACTATATTTTCTATAATTTCATACTTTTCAAAATAGCAGTAGTCTTTGTGTGAGGGAGGGAGGAATTCTTTGTTAATATACAGACAATGATATGTAATTCACCTTGGAAAATGTTTCCGTTGGGGGCCCCGTATTATTTGCTTCCAGATTTTCCGGTACGCCACTGCTTGGAATCGTCGTGCGAATATGGGATTTGTACCAAACAAGAATGAAAATTCAGTTCCCTACCGTCCCTACCGTCGTTCTTTGCACGAAGTGAACGCATATTGGGGAGGTCGTTTCTGTCCGTCCGTCCGCATGTTAAAACTCGAAAACCGCTGGACGTATTTTAATGAAATTTGGTATTAAGAAGTTTTACTAAAATTTGTCTGTCGATTCCAATTTTGGTTAAAATCGGACAATAATAACGACAACTTTACATCAAGACACAAGTGTTTTACAATGTACCTCGCTAGCTTTTGGTTAAATACTCATCTGAGCGAAAAATACTGAGAACATTGTGAAATCCCAAAGAACGCATTTGGAAACTGTGTACTCCGACATGGAGGACACATTTCCAATCTTGTTAAATGTGCGTCGAATCGGTCAACAGATTCGTTTTGAACACGAAAATTCCGCATATTTTTTGGATTAATCTTTTGTCAAGGGAAATCGCATTGTTGGTGATATCAGCATACAGTGCACCACTTATAGGTTCCCCTCCTCTCCACCCCCTGGCGCTGTCAGTCTCCCTACTGTCAATTTTTTTAACTATTACTATTTCAAAATTAAATCGACATTTTTATAGTTTATATAAAGAAATTATTAAAGGGAGCATTGCGCTAAGAAGTAGATCGATAAAATTTCGATTTCATGGCTGACAAATACTATTTAGCTGCTGTGATTAAAAGACAAGAAGGAAAAGTATATTCCATAAATGAAATACACAGATATTTCAAAGCCGTTTTTTGTGGGAAATGCATATAAAACGATATCGAAAGATTCGGCTGTTTTTGAATTTTTATCTCCGAAACTATAAGCCGTTATTATGTGGTCCCGCGGACTATTTTGTGGAAAATGTAGTCCCCTATTAGAATGACTTTTTGGCTATGCATCAAAGATTATATAAGGGCTTAGGGAATAGAATATGGGTTTTTAATAGTTGTTCGATCTAATCAAAACATGTGATATTATGTTGAAATTTTTTCGAATTTTATATCCGAAATTATGAGTCGTAATTATGTGGTCCCAAGAAGTTTTTAGTGGTAGATGTTGTCCGCTATCCGAATAATTTTAGGCGTTCTTTACCAGCGAAGCTGTAATAGCGGAACGCCTTATGGGCACGTCTGATCCGTCCGTCCTTCGGTCCGTCCGTCCGTCGTAACTTTCATCTCCTAAACCGCACGACGGATTTTAATTTTATTACGTATGAGTGATCTCTATTAAAAATTATCGCCCAGTTGTGATTTTCAACTGAATCTGTCAATTAGAACGTCCACTTTACATAATTACTTCAATAAACTTATACTCGTATTTCGTTAAATGGCATCCTCCAACCAACAATGAAATATTAAACTTTTATCTCCCTAGCTCTTATATGATCTGTGAGGTATAGATTAAAAAATATTCGGATAGAGAACAACATTTACTACAAGATGGTCTAGAGACAACATAATTACGACTTATACTTTTGGAGATAAAAATTCAAGAAAATCCCGAGCAAAACATCGCATATTCTGTTTACATCGATTGCTAAGACGGTTCTCTCAGCAAACAACAATTAAAAATCCATATATTTCTCTCCCATTCTCTTATATTATCTGCGAGGTATAGATTAAAAAATTTATTTGGATAGAGATCAACATTTACTACAAGATAGTCCTCGAGACTATAGTTTCGGGGATAAAAATTCGAGAATCACTTAATCTTTCGATACCGTTCCATATGTATTTCCCATTAAGAACGCCTTTGAATTCCATTTATTGAGTATACTTTTCCATCTTGTTTAACATATACCTCACAGATCACATAAGAGCATGGAGGAGAAAAATATGTGATCCTAATTGTTGTTTATCAATAGAATTGTAGTAGCGATCGATGTAAACAGAATATGTGATACTATGCTTGGGATTTTCTCGAATTTTTTTCTCCGAAACTATAAGTCGTAATTATGTGATCTCGCGGACTTTTTTGTAATCAATTTTATCCTCTATCCGAATAAAGTTTTCAATCTATATCTTACAGGTCATATAAGGGGTTGGAAGAGAAAAATATGGTATTTGTTTATTTACGGATGCCATTTAACGAGATAAGAGTACACGTTTATTTAAGCACTTATATAAAGTGGAACTTATAATTGACAGATGCAGTTCAAAATCACAAATGGGCGGTAAATTTTAATACGGAATACTAATACTCAGGGGCGGATCCAGAAACCTCCCAAGGGAGGGAGGGCGACCGCCCCAATTGCTTCTCCCCCTCTTGATTCCGCCCCTGCCGACGACCATACATTTTGAAAATCCCTAACCCCCTCGGAATCTTTCTTTCCCTTGTCATACAGACTTAATCTTCGGTGTAGAAACAAGGAATTTTGCGCGGAATGAATTTAAGAATGCAGCCAGTGGAGAGCAATGGGGTCGTCCAAGGGGAGGTCGGACGCCCCCATCTCCACTCACTTGGATACTTCATTTAATTAAAACCCGCCCAATAGTTTCGGATATTTAACATGCGGACGGACGGAAGGAGGCGACATGCCCATAAGCAGTTTCCCTGCTATCGCTTAGCTGGTAAAAAAAACGCCCAATAAACATAAGAGACCCCAGGAAAACTATTTTATTTTCACCAGCCATCCTGAAACAAAATGTCGGCCGTTTAAAATATTTAAAAACATCATATTTCGGAAACAAAATGTCTAAGAAAAAACTTGATGAACCAAAATATGCGTGTAGATTAGAGCTATCCCGAAAAATGATTTTTAGCTTAGCGAGGCACGTAACCCCGAAGTCCCTGGAGCGCGCGAAGGGTTGGGTTGACGCGCGTAGCGCGTCGAGGCAGCGCCCCTAGTCTTATCTAAAAATATTAAAAGTCTTCTCTATTACTTTGTTACATAGTATCTTTTTGTGTAAAGCTCTCTCTACCTCTCTCCCTCCACAAAAAGAGAATTAGGGGTACTACCTTTGCCGTTGGTGATCCGCGATTACTACGCGACTTGTAACTTGTAGCTTTAGTTGTTTGGCTACAATACCATTTCAAAATTTTAAATATTCTGATTTTGAAGTCGCCTTGCGGAGAATTAACAAATTGCTTGGAATATTCAATCGGTGGAAAATTCATAGATTGGTACGAACTATCTACTTCAAAATAAATTTTTCTGATATTCCTTTTAAAAAATGTTTATTGTCCACAGACAGACGGACAGAGAGCGTGATCACATTAGCACGTTTTTGCTTCTAAGAAATGGTGATAAAAATATTCAGGGGGTCCCCAAAACGAATTCACCTAAAAGAAAGTTCAATCATTTTTCATTTTATGAGAGAAAGGAGACTACGGTGAAAAATTGAAATTTAAAATTAAATATTTTTTTGCTTGTAAATTTCATTTTTCATTAGTAGTAAAGTTTTAAGAATATTATTTTTGATGGTGTTTTATTTAATTCAGATAAAAAATTTCATTAGCTATAATCAATCTTGTGTTCAAATTCTGAAAAAGCATTTTCCATCACAGCTAAGACAGTATCACAGATGTGAGGTTTTTGTTTCTCAAGGTAGACTTTTCAAAAAGCCCCAAGGATAAAAGTCCAAAGGGGTTAAATCGGGAGAACTAGTTCGCCATCTTGTAGCTCCTCCTCAACCAATCAAACTCTCGGGAAAGGTGTTGTTCCAAAATGTTCTTACACTTCTTGCTAAGTGCGGACGCGCTCGTTCATTTTGCTGGAAAATAGCTTCCTAAACAAGAAAATATGACGATCGCTTATGGTCATGAGACCCGACGTAGTTGGCGAAATATCTTTCAAAGGAATATTTTCAAAATCGCCGGAAATTAACCAAAGACGGAAAAAGCTGTTTCCTGTTTATATATTTTCATAAGGTTTTCCCCCCACTCTACGACGTTCACTCCAGTCAGACTCGCCTAAAACAGGACTCATCGCGCCGTATGACGTCACCGCAGAGTTCTTTCCCGTCGATCTTTTCCCTCTCTCTTCCTCCCGTCGCCCGGAAACCGGCGCCTCATAAGAGAGGCTCCCGCGCAACACTCATTCATTCGATCTCGCTACGGCTTTCGAGAGACACACTCGACGCCTCGCTACGAGAGAAGCGATCCATCGACGCCGCATCGCTGCTTCCAGTTCCGACCTTTTTTCGTCCACTCGCCTCAGGAATGAAGATGAGCTGGTCCTTCGCGGTCGCCGCCGCTCTCCTCGCCGGGATCTTGTCCGCGGCTGCGTACGTGGTGCCATCTCCCGAAAGCGGAGGTAAGTTGCAACCGAGCGGCGTCTTCGATTGAGACGACTTCGCTTCCCCTCGTATAGAAGTCTGTGATTGTGACGGTTTCGTAGAATTTGCCATCAGTGGTTATTGACACAGTCGCGATAGCAAATCAGAACAGTCTCAACGGCAGTATATTAAAAATGTCGGTACTGTTCTTTTACAGTGTTTCTCAACTTTTTTCCCATGAGGTACCCTTAAAAAAAATTAAGTACCGACCCCGGGACAGTTTTATAGGTACAGGCAGGGTCGCCCCGGAGAGGTGCGGGGCCCGGGGCAAATCGGCCTCTGCGGTACCCATTTAACATTTACCACCAAATTTAACTTACACTTCCCTTGCGGTGATATCGAAGCGCGGGACGGTCGCCACGATTCGCCCTACCCTAAGGACGGGCCCCGGGTACAGGTGACCGCCGCTTAATGCGGAGGATGCGTTCCTGACAACTTCGCGTTAAGCGAAAATCCGCGTTCGACAGGGGTACTACAACCCTTAAGCATTAAGAAATGTAATGTATTAAAAAAAGGTCCAGGATCGAGTGCTTGACCTTTTTTCGCTTATTACGCAAAATTTGTCGGTAACATTCCAGTAGTGCGTCGCAGCCCCGCTTCAATTCAATTTGGATGACAATTGGCGAATGAAAGTGGACGGGCAAGAGATTTTTGCACTTGCTTTTTTTAAAAAAGACCATGCTGGTTTAAATATAAATCTATTGAATTATTTCTTCGTAATCCCTATTCATAATTTTATCGCAGGATCTTGGAGCGAAATGCGGCTAACGCATTCTATCCCCATGGAAATCCCAGCCATCGTTAAGTTTCCATTAATCTGCCCACTAAACAATTTTCCTTTACTCAGAATTTTAAATAGATAATTCTTTTGTTTGTATAAACAAAATGAGGATTAGTTATATTATTTCATTATTAGGTAAGACTTCCGTCGTCGTGTTGGCGTACCCCAGAAATTCTCTCGTGTATCCTTGAAGGTACGCGTACCCCACGTTGAGAAACACTTTTCTATTATACCCCCACATTTAATTAATTGCATCTTTGGTTTGAACTTTAGCTTCACTGCCGATAACTGTTTTCTTTGATAGAAATCATTAACAAATTGAAGAATAATGAACCGTTAGTTATGCTGACACGTTGAAAAAATGAGCTTCAGCAATTAAATGGAATAGATATCGATCAGTTATTTGTGCAAGAGCTTAAAAAAATTACTATACACCAAGATCTAAACTCGTAAATAAACCAACGGTCACAGCACACGCATTATAGTACATTCCACTGATTCTCATTAAAAGCAATAAATTAATAAAAAATAGATTTCCCATAATTCAAAGGAGCAACGTTATTTTATTTAATACTATATATCATGCGATAAAAGGTAAATTTATGACATCATATGTAGGTATAAGTTGTTGTTTGAAATCAAGGAAATTTTTAAAAGCATTAAATCGTTGCTATCGGGATCATAATAGTAGTCTCGATCTGTTTGTTTGTTTGGAACGCTTTCCTTTCAGGGAAGTAGTTTGCTGGACATTTACTAGAGTAAATTGAGAACGGTCAGTACGATTTGTACAGTTTTTTCGCGATACACTTGGATCTACCTCTTGCATAATTTAGGGAAGTCATCTTCTCTCATAAGATCAGGAGTTCAGTCTTCGCCAAATAAAATATATACCGGAGGTGTGCCCTGGCAGCACCAGTCTCATACCAAGTTTCATGAAAATCTGTCAGTTGGCGCAAAAGTTGTTAGTAGGGGACACACACACACACACAGACAGGACCATTTCATAAGGCTATGTATACTTTGAAAACCAGCCTAAAAATAGTTGTTGTTATATAAAATTTGTGTAGCGTAATATTTAATGAATAAATTTTCATTAATATTTCCTTACCGCACAACTTTTATTTGCTCAGAACTGTCTTTACATTCAATTAAGTGAATTATATTTATTTTTTACTTTTAGTGCGTATAGAAGTTGATTTATTTAACTTAATAACTCATTCTCACATACCCGCCACATTCGACGGGCAATCACGCTAGTTACAATATATATTATCAATTTCCATTTAAAAGCATTGAATCCGCTGCCATGGTAGTTGATATTTTTCATTCATGCATCACTTTCTGATTGAAAACAAATTTTTACGCCAATTTGGGACCGATTTGAAATTAGTCTTCAAAAATAATAAACCTCATTCTTTTGAGCTATAGCATTTTTTTGTTTCAAGTTTCTATTTCAATTTTAACTAATTTTAAAATGTAATTTTATAAAGTCCTGAACAGATTTCCATGCTTTTCTTAAGACAATGATTGGCAACACCGCCTATCTGGAGTACCGCGGAATGTTTACCTTTTTTTAGCTCGTTTTCAAATACGTAAAAAACGAGCTATTATTATCGCTTTGTTTTCAGTCCGTCTGTAGACATTCTAATTTTTTGTTTTATGAGATATTAGAAAAATGCTGTATTAATTAGATAGGTATTATCAATCTATGAATTTTACATCGATTGGACTTGCACAGTAGCTCATAAATTTTCCGGTAGGTGGCTTCAAATTTGGAAAATTGAAAACTTTGAAATGGTATTGTAGCCAAAATCTTGAAGCTCGAGGAATGAAATTTTCACGGATAGGAAGGTCTAGTGTGCTCTCTCTCTAACGGGTGAGGCAAAGTAGAACCGTGAAAACGTTAAGAAAACGAGCTTCCACCTTCTGCTCTTACTTGCCAGTGTATTTTTTTGTTTTTGGACTACACAGTTTTTGTAAGGTTATTTTTTCCATTTTAGGCTGGTTTCAGAACTGCATTCTTTCTATGGCTAATTTATCAACTTATAATACCTTTAAATGCCAACATATAAAGTGAGCAGCTAAATATTTGATTTTTTTTACATTACTTGCTTCTTCTCTGTACCCTTCTTATAATATGTAGGGAGAAGAATGTTTTTTTATATTTTTCTCGAAAAAGAATCTTCGTGTCAGTCGATGTAAACAAAATACAGAATTGCGTGTTTGGCACTTTCTCGAATTTCTATCCCCAAATGTTCATTAACTGCTCTCACTGACTTTTTTGTAACTAATGGTGTACTTTCACCGAATACATTTTCTAACCGGTGCTTCACTGATCGTGTAGGAATTGTAGAGAGAAAACCATGGTTTCATAGTTGTTGTCCAAGCAAATAATCTTCGTAGCACGCGATGTCAGCAGTATTCTAATGGACTGAATAAACGCTCTTGGATTGAACCCACGCACTTACGAGGGGATTAAAAATAACGATAAAATGAAATGAAGAAACAGCAGTCCTTGAGTAAACGAAGATAGCATGAGATGCGAGCAGAGCAATCGAGGCGATGGCTAAAATTCTAAGGGACGGCTTATCGAGAGCAACATTGCGGTTCCTTGGCCTGTGTAGCTTATCATTTAAAAAAATATAAAAATTTTCTTGTTCAAAACCGTTTTATGGACCAATTCGAATCTCATGAAAATCGACGCATTTCAAAATAAATGCTTGTAAATTTCCCGTCTAGAAGGAGGTGCGGGACTTGAAATAAGTGGCCTGAGAGCATTTGCAACATTCAGGATTGGTGGTTCATTAGAAATCATAAGGATACACTTTCCCAGTACACACGCGCAAATTTGATTTACCCGGGCGACGTCGGGTACTAACTAGTATAATTATGATAATATTATGATAATGATTTTCATGATATTGAACGCTAGTTCAAGTTACGGGATTTTCTAACTCGTTTGCTTTGGACAACTTGACGCAATATAAAAATATGCCTGATAATAAAATCAGCGACTGATTTGTTGCGCTCTGAACAAAAACGGGACTTTTTTAAATTTCAGATTTTTCTTCCTATCCTATCACTATAACCTATGCGTGCGCAGAAGTTCAACAACTAATTCCAACTGGAAGTGTGTCTTTGAAAAACTCGTTACGGTCGTCAGTTCCGTAGATCGAGTATGGCGAAGGTGGCTTTTGCAATAGGTGCCGCTCGCAAAAGGCGCCAAACGTTCCTACAAAAATGCCAAAAGTTTATTTTTCCCATATATAAGTATTAATTTAATAATTTAATCTTAAAGTTATTTTTAGCAAAAATGCTATTACCCTTCAATAGAACACAGGAAAATTATATTCCTCATAACTAAGCCGTTTCCTAAAATGTTGCCATAGGCTCCATAACTTCCATCTGACACTCCTACCAAAGTAAATTTTAAGATAAAGATTTTTATAAACTACGTAAAAAGTCCAGTTACAGTACAGTTTCAAATTACATAACTTTTTCTTATGAAGCCTAGCAGTTAGTTATAATGGACTAGCGCCGACTCCGCGTTTCGAAAGTTTCCCGCATGTGTTGAGTCGGCAAATTTCGGCTTCGTTAAAATCGCATCTTTGCGAGAAGAAAAATTTCGGAAGTTGCGCTAACGAGGCTCGTGAAAGTTGAATTTCGTGTTCGGAAAATCCATGCCCACCACCCCAACATATCCGATTGCAGGCAGAAGTTCTTTTCATTCAGAAGGGCGTTCGTACGCTCCTCGAGCAATCTTCAGGGCTATTTGCCGGTGGGAGTCATGGGAGTCGAGAAAACGCAAACGAGACCGGAGGGACATCCCCGCAAGTATAAAATCAGCATTCCGTTTCTCGCTCCCATGATTGGTCCTTGGGTTGGAGATCGGTGACGCAAGCACATGACGTCGCTAAGAAAACGAGGGAGAAGATTCGTCGGTTATCGTCACCGAGGCGGAGAGTTTTCTGAAAACAGGCCGACTGGAGGGCAAAGGGGAAATGAGTCGACCTTGAGGATTCTCTGAGGCCAAGGTCACCGACGCATCCCGAGCAGTTTGGCGATTGCAGCGACATTCGTTGTGTGACTGAAGCATATTTACTCGGTGAAACCGAAGACTTTCTTTCTGGATATCCACGCCGCGCTCACTATTATAGTTATATCCGACCAGTGTGTTGAATTTCCGACGGAATTCTAGTCGTGATTGTAGTTTAATGCAATCGAGGCTTTAAGGGCCGTTGGCACCATGGTGGCGTGTCCCTAGGTGCGCCACCGCTATGCTACGAAGAGTTTGAAACCTTTCATACGGTGTAGCGACACGGTTTTGGTGGCGGTACCAATTTCTCTGGCAGCGCCTGCATGCGATTTTCGATGCCACCAATTGGCAGCGCCACCGGTTGTGTTTGGTGTTCATACGGCAAGCGTATTGTGACGTGAAAAACCTTGATAGAAAAAAAATCATATCAAAAGCGGAGCGTCACCCTGCACTTTGGGATACGACTTGAGATGATTACTCAAATGATGGCGAAAGAAAAATGCTAGGAAGAAAAAATAGAAGAATTACTGGAGACAGAGACGTATCACATGCTCAAAAAATGATTTTGGTATGTACAATGCAGTTCTCCTTTTTTACGATTCGCAAAAGATCGATTGTATAAATATAGCGGAACGTAAATTTTAACATAACAGAAAGTATGCTGTGGTTTAAGCTCGAAGGTTTTCTTAAATTCTCAAACCGATATTGCCGCTCTATTGGCTCTCAATTAGATACATCACGAGCTCGAAATAACCGATAGTCAAAGACATTTTTACTTTCTCCATATACAAAGTACATATAAAGTATTGTTTCCACGAAAAAAAAAACCGAATTCCAGATTTCAATGGAAATGCATGTTTTAAGGTCCCCTGAACACGTTTTGATTATTTTCTCGATGATGTCTGTGGGTGTCTTTGCGTGTGTCTATGACCGAAATTTTGTGGGTGCTGTAATTCAAAAACTATTAATCAGATGAACGCGAAATTTAGTTAGTGATTAGTTTTGGTAAACATCGGTCAACCAGAAGTGGGTGTTTACTCTTGTCACATACATTTTTTTTAATATTTGCTTTAATGTTTGATAAATGTAAAAACGTACTGAAATGAAAGGTGTAGGAAATTTAATTTTCTACAACCTTTGTTTGGAACATTTCCCCATATAATGCATTGTTGAAGAGATATTTTTAAAACTAAATTTTTTAGCTGCCGCAACCACGCCAGGTACCGCCGACTATTGTAAACACTTGACGCTCCGTTTTATTTTCTTAATTTTTTGAGTTTCAGGGTTATATCCAATATCAGAAGGCTACGGTTTGAGTTTATTTCTGTTCTTTGTAATCTTTAAATTTTTCTCGCAGTTAGTTAACGTATTTATTATCATTTAACCTATATGGGATTTTTTAGAAACATGACAGGTATAGAGAAAGTCATGTGGTGGCCACATCAGATTTTTATCATTGTCAACTGCTTACCACCGAAAGGCCGCATCATGTTTTCTGTCAGGCTGAAAACTTCGACACCTACAATGCTTCGGAATTATTGTCTCATTCTCTGAGGCGATGGATGCGGGACATTTAAAGTCTTGTTTGTTAATTATTTTTTAAAATGACACAATCATTAAAAATCTACGGATGGTGGCGCGGCAAACCACTAGGTACTGAAAAGGCTCTCGCTATGAATATAATAAAAACTGTCAGAATACCTGATTCTCTGAAATCTGTTTGCTATACTTAAGTTATGGCACAACGATATTAAATTATGCTCCGATTTTCCTCCTTATTTGCACCTGTTAATATTGGACTTATTACTGCCGATCGCTATCACTTAATGCGGAAAGGGAAAATTTCGTAGCCGCAAGAAAAATTTGACATTACTCGGGCGTTTCGGATATCGGTGTGAAAGAGTGGCGTCTCATCACGTTTTCGTTCTCTCCGAGCAGTTGGCAGCCCTTGCCGTTTGCCGAGCGGTGGCAGGGGTGCGTGTAGATTGGTTACCGACTGTCCCGCCGCACTGGCCGCCGTGAGGCACGGCACCAGAAGGGGCACTCATGGGGCCCTAGCGAGGTGTGGATTCCAAGGAAGCGTGGAGATAGTGTGCTGCGATGCCAGAGGAGGGATTCGGCGACAAGTTGGAGTTGGTGGCAGGCGAACGGGTCCCGGCACTGGTGATCCTTCGGGGAGACCGCATTCGGACACGGAATGGATGAACGGCAATACCTCCGGAGGAAATAACATGCAGACTTTGACGGAGAGGAAGTCGGTCCTCGGTAAGCGATCATCTTCTCTCAATCTCCCTCTGACCGTTTTATACTCGCTGTCTAAACCATGACTTCCGTCCAACTGATGTACTTTTTATCGCTTTCTTCTTCAGCTTGCCGTTATTACGGGACCAAATGTCCGAAAACCGTGAGTCCTTACATAACGATGGGAGTCGAGGCTGAGAAAGGAGAGTTCCCGCACATGGTAAGGAATTAAAGACATACTAAACAAAAATCGAATGGTAATGTATTTTATGGCCGCGAGGCGACAACCGGTGTCGTCTTTTGGATTGGGCTCGCGGGTCCTGGCCCCGAATTTAAGGGGTACCTCGAGCACTCGGGACGTAAGCATACGGTCATTTCGATTTCGACAATTTTTTTGCCAGTCGACACCTTTCATGTTTTAAATATGTTATTGCCTACCACAGGAGTGGCCTCCGAATGATTTTATCCTGTCTGCCATGGGTATAAGGACAAAATCTTATATTTCAATAATACATAGTTATTTGCAGGACCGTCCCACAGTTTTTTGGGACCTCCTGAAAGATATAGCTAAGGCCGCCTCTTACTAGCCAAATTGAGAAATGTTTGCATCGCTTTTTACTAATAATCACCCAGTTGATCATTAGGAGTTAACACGTATAAACACGCAGTAAAATACAAATGTGTTGGATGTTGGGGTAAATTCTATATAGGTAAGCATGTACCATTAAACGTCAACGCTTGAGAAATACGCCATTCTGAAGCGAGAGGAATAGCATTCCTCGGCAGTTTAGTAGAATATTCGTCCGTCAAGTGGAAGACCTGGGTTCAATTTCCAGTCAAGGCAGAATGTTTTCCCCTTTTATAGAATTCTTAAGAATTGAGATGTTTTCTTTTTTATGGAATGAGAAAAATGTGAAGTGTTCTCAGTTCCTTGGCCGTGGGCTCCCATTTATCTAGGGGTCTCATTGCGGCAGGTTACGCCTGTTTTAGAGCGAGAATGCCAAAGATATATTCTTGTAAATGGTTATCTCTTTCCATCCCACTCCCCACTGCTCCTTTCGGTCCTTCCTTCTTTTACGTAGCGCGACTTCCCTCTTACTCTCCCTCCAGTTTACTCCCCTCGCTTCCCAAACCTCACCTCTCGTCGGGTATTTCCCTCACCGTCATTTTAGCCTAACATTAACCCTTCTGGGCACTCGCGATGGCGGTGACTCCCCTCTTGTTCCCCGCTAACACCTTTCACTCCTTCACCAACCCTTCCCTCCTCCCGCTGAGTCTTTCGCCGCCAGAGAATTCGACACCTGATGATGAGTTAGTCAGTAGCAGTAAAACCTTCCGTGGTACTAGGTCCAGCTGAATATGGTAGCAAAGTAGTCACTTGCCATGGGCAAAAGGGTGCCAAAAATATCACAATCTGTTCGAAATTAAATCGATCACCAATTTTTCATTGGTATGTAATACGTTGATAAAGAAAGTACGTGTACAATAACAATAACTTAGATTAGACACATTAATAACGGTTTTTTGGCACGGACGACGGGCGTTTTCTCAGGGTGTCTTGATATTTGGGCAAGGAGGGGTTTAGAGAAAGGGGAGGGGAAAAAAGGTGGTTTACACCACTCTCTCCAAGATTTCAGAACACCGAAAAAATTAATAGAATAATAAATGATAGCATATTGCAGAAATGTTACTTCTTTACTGTATTTGTTTTGTTGTACAAAATTATATCCATTTCATTTTTACACATTAAAGTCTGTATCATTTTGAAGTTATTTTAAAACTAGAAGCTCCACCCCTACACATGTCAATCCCATGCTTTGCACTGTGAGGCGAATTCTCCCATTGCCCTTGCTTACCCCCTGAACTTCCTCCTTTCAGTATATAGAGTAGAAAATTATATCAAACCCCGTTTTCGGTCTTTCTTTTAGTAGACCACACGTTTCATATCACATTCATTTTTCTGCCAATTATAGGTTCTCTTCTGGCATCTTTAATATGAAATATGCTATTGCAAATTTTTTATGCTCTACCAAACTAAAAACCCACAAAACGCAACGTCAAACAGTTCTCGATTTATGAAAGGAAGGGGGTGATTCCCTCCTCTTGTATCTGCCACTGAATACAATGACTGCCTTTGTAATAACTATTAAAAATGAGAATTTCATGCTTAATTAAATCATGTTTTATTTGTTATTATGCCGAGACTTGAAAGTTTCTATTATTTCAGTTTTTTGGTGGTTTTAATATTTAATATCTGTTTGTGTTCAATATTACTTTCTTTATTATTGTTTTGAATATTTTTCATGATTTTTGCTATTCACAGATGTATTATGTTCAAAGAATAATTTTTTTTTTGCTATTTCAATTGTCTTGTTGTTATTTTTGATGTTATAGTACATACCCCAAATTATTTTGGTGGTTTACTATCGCTTGAGTAAAATGTGAATTTTTGCACAATCTAGGCAGTGCTTGGATATACCTCAGAGGAGAGGGGCCAGAATATCTCCTGGGACTGCGGCGGAACTCTGATTAGCGAACGATATGTGATGACGGCTGCACACTGTGCCTCTCTGGATAACAGGTGATGATCAATCTGCTAGTCAATTCATTTGATTAAATTCCTGGATAAGCAACTGGGAACCAATGCTGGTCCTCTCTGATCCCTTCATCTCCCAATCTTGCATCACTTCTCTCTAACTGATAACAGTCCAAGAGGCTGATTTGCCATGCAACACACACATTCTCTCTGATGGTAGTAATCCTACCAGATATTTTTTTGCCCATCACAACAACATGGACTCCTCACCCTTGCAAATGATAAGATTCTGAAGTTGCTTTCAAAATTAGACTTGAACTCATACCGATCCTTGATCTAAGACAGGGATGGCCTACCCATAACACAACCCATCATGTACATGACTGTTCTGAGAGAGAAGCCACACTCTCTTGGAAATGCAATATATACACACGATGAATACTTGCATAAATCTACCTTTAAGCTCTCCTCTCAAACTCCCCAATAAAAAATGACTGTCTCACATGATTGTCACCTTTGAATGCCAAAGAAGAAACATAATTTGATGAGTACAGTTAGTGTAAAAATGCCCTCTATTAGAATTAATCTCATAGCTCTTCAACTCATATTATTTCATTTTAATGATGCTGTATTGATTTCTACAAAAGATAGCCTAGTTGGTTTGCAAAGGCTTTCTGAAATTCAGAAAATTATGATAACCTGCAGGTTCCTAATCCAGAGTAAGCCATATTTGATAGTTTATTTTGTTCGTTATGGATAATTAAATGAAATGCACCGCTTTTGAAAAAATGACATATACTATCATAAATATAAAAGCAAATATATATAGCTGTGTCACATTCTTATTTGGGTAATATTCACCAAAGCAACAGTTTGAGTGCTGGAATATAAGATGAACGTACATGTTGTTTTTAGACATTCTATAAAATATGAAATGGAAGTAAAAAAATATGTCAAGAATAAGTCTCCAATTTATTTTTTCTATTATATAAAATCTATATAAATAATCAGCTAGGTTTGTAATTCTGTCCTGTTGTCATCCTTAAGAGCAACCATATTGTTGCTATATTCATAGGAGTCATCATCATCATCATAGGTAGTCTGTCCATAGACAGGTCCATGATTATTCCTAGTTAAACCTGGTTCACCACATACTCCTATTTTCCACAGTGTTTTTCATGCCTTGATAGCCCTCTTTCCATTTCAAATCATCAATCAACTGAAACCTTTTCCTACCTCTTTCACTTTTTCATTCCAGTTTTCCTTCAAACACATCTATAATCATGCTATCTCTCCTCATGTAATATCCAGTCTAGTTCACCCTCCTCTTTCTTATAGCCTGTCAGACTTGGTGGTGGTGGTTAAAGTGTTTGTCGATAGACACTAAGGTCGCAGGTTCAGATCCTGCCTAGGACATGGATGTTTGTGTTTGTCATTATATGTAAGAATGGAAATGATTGTCCAGATACATATTGCCCTCAATAAAGATACATGATTATTATTATCATTGTTATTATTGTCATTTGCTTCTCTCTTATTCTTCTTAGTACTTCCTCGCTTTTCATCCTATCTGTCAATTTTATCTTCAGCATTCTTCCCCATGTCCACATTTTGAAGCTTTTCAAGTATTTTATGTTAAGCAGATGCTGCCTGTACTTTTAGATGATTAAGTACATTACTGAAATTAACTTAATATTGAATTCTATTTGCTTAATTTCTCGTCTGTAAAATCCCAGGGAGGAAGAGAGAAAATAGGAGAGAAAGAGAGAATGGGTGGGAGAGAGGGAGACTGGGAAATGTTTTAACTCATCTGCTGACCATTTTTCCATAATGGCAGTTACTGTGAATGACCGTTTAATTTTGGAAAATTTAAACAAATATGCCCTCATACAAACAATCATATCTAGGGGTTTATTGAAGATGTCCTGTTCATGTAATTGCAATTATACATATACAAATTATATCCTTGAGTGTAACACAGTTCTTTTTTATGTCATAGGCTTTTAATGCATGATTGAAGCATTTCTGCCAAATTTCAATTAGTTAATTAGTCGGGATGTTTGTAAAAACATTAAAAAAGCAAGTGAAAGAATGTGCATTTTATATTGAGAGATGACATAACCTTGAGCATTAAATACTTAGTATTAAATTACTAAGAACTGACACATTGCCTGCCATCTATTCATGGAAGTATTTAATTACTAAGGGATAAGAACAATAAAGCAGTTGAGTGCATGAGATCGCAGAGATGGTATGGTCAGCCAAGGCCCAGTATCCAAAGGCGGTCTCTCCAACAATTAGGTTAACAGATGGGTTAATTTTAATTTATTGCTTTATCCATGCATACTGTTAATTTTTGATGGGCAATTAATTTAGTAGCAATAGCTGTATAAGTTTATTATTGTCCCCATCTTATGTACATGTATGATTTTTTGCAGAAAGCCTATTGTTGTTCGCCTTGGAGAACTAAATCTCAGCACAGATGAAGATGAAGTCATTCCTGTTGATTTCTCTATTGAGCAGGTAAATTGCATCAATATCCTACTGCTTTAATTATTTTCTTAGATTAATTACAGGTAAACATGAAATCAAAGTGATCCTTGCTTATTGCTATAGTATATCAGTTTTTGTTGATTTGAATTATTAGTTTTTTATTTCATTAACAAATAAAAAATTTCAATTAAGGAAGACTATTTATGGTCATAATAATTTAATTGATGTGGTTATTTAATTTTAAACAATGTGCAAGAAGAATGTCAAAAATTCAGTCTCATTGCTTATTTCATTTATGATATTCTTGATCTCTGTGCTAAATAAAGTATCATAGATCAACCTAGGATAAGAATTTTAGTTTCATTTAAATAAAAGAAATTAATATAACTTTAATTAAGCTATAATTACTCTCAACTCTCAAAACATCTGTATGAGCATGGAGCACCACAGTACATGTTACATTTCAGCTCCCCAAGACTTCATTTTGTTAACATTTCAATTTTAGTAAGTGCACAAATGAGTTGAGACAAAAAGCTTTTCACAAGATTTTCTTATTAAAATAAAGCAAAATAACAAGAAAATTTCACAAATTCATACAAGCTTAATTTCTACTCTTAAAGCAAAATTCTGATATGAAAAGTAAATTAAGAATTGGTCTGATCCTTCTTTATCTATTGTGCTATGATACATATCTCCTATAATTAACATTATTTTTCAACTTTACAGATTCACATCCATCCTATGTACAAATCCAGTACACGGTATCATGATGTAGCACTAATTCGCCTGAATAAGGAAGTCAAATTTACAGAAAATATTTGCCCTGCCTGCCTATACACTGGTAGAAGCAGTGCAATCCCAGCCTCTGGGGGTGACCGCAATGACCTCAGCGATCGTGCCTTGGCTGGTGGCGAGGAAATTGGATCAAGAATAAATGACGTGGAAGATTTGCGTGAAAGGACTTTGATTGTGTCAGGATGGGGTACCATTAAGTATTGTAAGTATCTTTGATTTTGGTGGATGTACTTGATTGAAATTTTTAGTTAATTATGGAACTCAAACTTGTATTTTTAAAAAGATATCTTCACTCTAATGTCTTTTCACATTGATGAAATCATCATCTCTTTTTTCAATGAATTTAAAAACAAAAAAATTCAAGCCCCATCATTGTTCCTCAAGTTTATGATCTTTGAAATAAGCTATAATTAAGATTTAAAGTGGTTTATGAATGTTGTTTTCTGCTTTAGTGGGTGATAGGAGTGCTGAACTCCTCAAGGCTTTTCTCAAACCATATACTATTGATGACTGTAACAGAACCTTGACTCTTGCTACTGGGAGGTCATCAAACTCCCTAATTCCACAAGGTGTCAATCCATCTGCAATGCTGTGTGCCGGAGATCCTACAGGGAAACAAGATACTTGCCAGGTATTTAGCTGCACCAGTTCTACTTAAGGAGTTAAATTAATTCCATCAGTGAATATTTGTGAAATCTAAAAATTATGCTCAGCAAACCACTAATAATTTTTGTAATATCAAATTAATTATTTAGAATGAAATTGTTCAAGAATGCATTTTATTGATGTTTTCTTTTCAGGGAGATTCTGGTGGTCCCCTACAATTTCGGATCAAGGATTCTTCCATATACACAGTTGTTGGCATAACTTCCGTGGGTGAAAAATGTGGTTTTTCACTCCCAGCAATGTACACAAGAGTTTCCTCCTACCTTGACTGGATTGAGGGCAAAGTTTGGCCTGGAACACCACCTTCCTAATTAGTTCAAGTATGCAGCTCCAATGAAGATTGATCATTCTCCTAAATGCCATATATGTCACATGCCAAAAAACTCCCCTATCATCATCTGTATGTCATTCACCAGCAAATTCATTTTACCGATCACAATTCAGTCATATTGGCATCATGGTCCAAATAGTGCATTTCCAGGAATTTATAAGAGGTGAGAATGATTTTGGACCTAACTTATGAAGGTTGAGTTTGGGATAAAGATCACTTCTTTGCTAATAACGATATAATTGTAGAGCATTTAAATTTGGCTGTGAATGCAATCCACTTATCCATGAATAATGAAAATTAGGTTGGAGTTTACAGCAGTATTAAAAATACTTAATATAGTAAAATACACTGTTTTTTGGTGTGACTGAATTGTGATGTTCTATACTTAATTGCCTGTGGTTATATTAAACACCAGACAAACTTGTTTTTAAAAATCATGCAGATTGGATTATACATGGAAATTTTTATAATAATATTTGGTTTAATAAAATTAGTAAGATTTTAAGAAAAATCTAAACCAATATGAATTTTTTTGTAATTTTCATAACAATCTCAAATAGTTCCTTCAAGATATGTAGATGATAAGGAAAATCAAAGAAAAATACATTTATTTAATTTAACTTAATTTTTAGCTAAATGGAGGTGAAGAAAGAACGAGAGATAGGCATCCATCTTTGTTGTTATGTTGTTAAACATGGTGCCATCTTATGCAAAAATGTATAGATTTAATTTCATCTATAATTATTATAAAGGACTGATGTGTAACATAGAAATGGATTATAAAATCACCAAAAAATATTATCATAAAATTATGTTACCATGGTTATTATTATATTGCTCAAATTTTTATTTTTATAAAATAATATTTAAATTAGCCCTATATTATTTGGGCATTGTCAAAAATAAAATAAAAATTCAAATCAATTCTGGAATCAATTATTTTCATCAGTGGTTAGCATTTCCAGCTCCCAATGCTCGAGTAATGGGTTCACATCCATCTGAGGCAGTGGTGTAACTAGGAGTGGAAGGGACCACGGCAAAATATCAGCAATGTCCCCTCCCCCTCATCCAGAAAATACATGTATTCATTTAAAACTGAAACCTATTGTAAAAGTTGTATTTCTTAATCAATTAGGATGAATATGCTGAATTAGTTAAGTTTAAAAAAATTAATATGAAGAGAAAAATTATCAAGCAAGAGAAATACAAGTACAGAACAAACAAAAAATCCATTTAACAACTAATCTAAATATTCTACAGCAGTGATTCCTAAACTGTGCCTTGGCAGACTGAAGTGCCGCAATAGATTTTTAAGGGTGCCACAAAAAACTTTTTAGTGAATAAAACAACGATTTCTTTGTTTTGATAGACAATTTGGGCAGTATTTTTCCCCTTAACAAAAATGATTATGGTTTAGTACCAACAAATAGATGCTTCCGAAGGTTTTAATACCCATACCTATGTAAAAATATAAAAACATTCTTTCAAGGTTGTGATGCCACAAAATTCTGTTTAATTTTTAAAAGGTGGGTGGCACCCATACAAAAGTTAGGGCATCACAACTCTACAGTATGTACTGTTAAATAAGCTGACAACAGTGACTGGGGATCCACAATTTATTTGAAAAAACTAGCGCTCTGATGACCAGAAAAAAATCTGATGTGTGCAGTACATGATTTTCTCTATACAGAATAATGAATATGAATGCAGTAGTTATGAGAAGCTACTCTTGACATCAATATCCTCAAGAATAATTATCTGCAATTACACTTGTGAATAATTTTCACTGGGCGAAATACTATGAATCACTTCACATTGATCAAACAATAAGTAAACCAAAGTTATTTGTCGCTATGGATAACAAAATATCAATGTACAATGAAAATTACTGGTGATGGTGCTGGGAACTCTGTCAATATTTACAAATTTTTTTTACATAATACAGTATTTCCTCGATTTAACAGACTAATTGGGGGGATAGGGTGTCCGTTATTGCCGAAAGTCCGTTAAATCCGAAATTTCATCATATGACGAAGCAAAATGCACCTAAATAACCACATATTTTAATGTCAAATGAAGTACATTAGGAACATTGTTAAACAAGAATAATATGTTTATCTGATGCGGCAAAACTGTTAATTCGACTTCGAAGAGCATGTATAATTACGACTTTGAAATTTCCGGGCGCATGTCATGCACGGTCTGATGTCAAATGAAGTACATTAGGAACATTGTTAAACAAGAATAATATGTTTATCTGATGCGGCAAAACTGTTAATTCGACTTCGAAGAGCATGTATAATTACGACTTTGAAATTTCCGGGCGCATGTCATGCACGGTCTCCCAGTCTCGCCGCTTCACTTCCGACTGATGTAGTTTTTTTATTTACGTAAATATTCTATAAACATCACCGTTTTTTATCAACTTAAAAGCGCAAAAACTAATAGATTGGAACAGTTGGCAGTCTGAAGATTTGGAACATAAACATTGCCGTGGCAAGTACGAACTCCTGCGGTATGCAGCATAAATTAATTCGTATTTCTATTGCCTCACTCTGCCTCCTTTTAATTTCATCACTCGGTGCTCGACACCCTCGCCAAACATACTTTCCCCTAGAAGTTTCGTCGACGGTCCGGGCGGGAAGTTCAAAAGTGGCGAAAATGTTATGGCGAAAACTGAAAAGTATAGAAAACAATCAGACAGAAACCAAATAGGCAATAATGCTCTTTGCGAACGGACTGCCCTCGGCATAGACGGACGGTGAGTGGTCTGAAATCGCGGACAAAGCGACGATAGGGAGTGGATTCTCAGCGCCAGGACGGCCGTCGGCCATGAGTCCGTTAAATCCGAAGTCCGTTAAATCGGGGTCCGTTAAATAGAGGGTTTACTTTATGATGCTAGATATAGCAGTGGGATAGTTTTTATCACAATTAAAATTAACCTTGGCAGCATATGATTGCTATCAACAATTATAAATTTTGATTATAGTCATGGAAGCAAAGGTATCACTTAGTGATGCACTTAACAAATTCAGACAAATATCGAAATATCTCTTAAACAATCCATTTCATGAAAAAGTTTTTCAAACAAAACTCGTTATGTTTTCTACAAATTCGATAATAAGAAATATTTAAATAAATTGAGTCTTAAAAGATATATTTGAAAAAATAGTGAAAACATATTCAGGGGACCTTAAATCATGTACGTATTTCTGTTGAAATCTTGAATTAGATTTTCTTCAAGAAAATAACATTTTCCCCTGTACAGCGTATGGAGAAAGTAAAAATGGTAGCAACTGGGATTGATTACAGACCCACCCCATACTATGCTGGTGTACTAGCCCCTCATCCTAAGCGATAGTTAGCAAGAAATTTGCATTGATGCAACATACCATGTTCCTGCATATTTTTTATGCTTATTTCTCGAAAGCAAGAGTCTATTCATAAATACACCAAGACACATGTCTCCTTATTTTCAATGTAGACTCACTTGCTAGAGTTTCATCAAAACCCATGACCCAAAGGTCATAGCCTCTCCTTGTTAGACTTTCTAAGATGAAGACAATGTTACTTGTCTAAGAGCTACTGCTCACCAAACCACACCACACAAAAGGTGTAAACTTTAAGCAACGCTCAATTCATAAGATATCTAAAAGAACTGCTCTGAAAAATTCTCAGCTGAACTCGTCTTCCCTCCTTCATTTCTCCTACCTTACTCAACACAAATAAAACACCTCTTTCTTTGCTGCATAATTGTGAGGGGAAAAGTTCATTTTCCAGAAAACCAATTTCCTGAATGCCTGCTTCACCAGAAGCAAACTTATTTTTATTGTAATTGAAATCTGATTTTATGTTAATAAGCATAGAATATGTTAATCGGTTACTATATGTGATTCCTCATCTGTGGCAATACTTTGTAGAAGGAATATTATTATTTAAAATAAACATTATTGTTATGGTTGTTTAAGACTAAAATTAATGTAATTATATTGCTAATATTATGAAGATTCATACATTGTAAATACTTATTAAAGAACAATTTAAATAATAAAATCTTAACAATTTTTTTTGTTTTTTAGTCAACAGAAATTATCTGTTCCACTAACTTGTACTGTATTGAGTTACTACTATTGTATTTACATAATTTTACTTAATAAAATTATTTAAACTTATATTTTACAGATTTTTGTCATAATAACTAAAAAAATGAGTTATTTGGACGCGTTCAACAATGGCAATATATACTATTTTTTTTGTCCTAACTTTGCTTACTTGAAAGGTTTAAATGTTCCGACTTTGCTTGCTGGAAAGGTGGCAACTCTATGTCTAATACGGGCAAATTAAGAAAAGATGGGCCTCTGGGACAACACGGTCACAAGAGCCCCCCTCCAATATATTAAAATATTAATTTATAGTTACACACCAAAATGACAAGCTGTTATATATAAATCAGAGTTTTAATTCTGAATAATTAAGAATGGTAAAAAGTATATTTCAATGTACAACATAAAATTTGTTATGGAGTTATGTAGCATTGGGGGCCCTCATATCTGGGGGCTCTGGGGCAACTGCCCTTTTGCCCTTATGTTAATCTGCCACTTGGTGTGATACATGTCAGTGCTATCTCCAATACTGTTTGGTGTCTTCATATTCCGTTCCTTTTTCGGCTTTTGATTGATGAGGAATCGAGAAAAAATGTGTTGTTTCTTTTCTATCTAGATAACATTATATCTTTTGAATTTATGTAGTGATAAATTACGATATACTTTAAATTACACATTAAAATATCCTATATTTCCCAAAACCTGTAATAAGTAAATTTTACTAGTATCAATTCTGAGGTTAGTTACATCACTATTCTTTACTATTTTTATACCACAGTGCCTTTTCCACCCTAAATACACGGGTATAAACAAGGATTTATGATAAATAGCATTTGGCTACATGACATTTTTATTATATTTTCGAAAGGTTGGATACAGATGTCGATGCTTCTTTTTCTATCCCAATATCGTTAACGGTTCGATCATATTGTATTATATAACCACACATATTTCCCACGATAACTATACAGATTTAAACAATGATTTATTTTAAACTGCACTTTGATAAATCATAATTTTCGTTAAAGGGGAAATAGATTTCGTTGCTCCTTTTTAGTCTGGATATCGTATACGGTTCGATTAAATCGCACGTAACTTCACGAACATTATAAGTTATAGCTCGCGATACGCTTTTTTGCAAGACGTTTATTTCTGTTTTACGCTTATTATACTTTATGACTCTACCTCTCAATCCGCTCACTAGATTTAGGCATACTCTCTTATAAAACCGACCGAAGACCTCTGCTCCGCCAATTGCAAAGGCTATAAACTCGAACAAGGAATAACAACTTTTTAAAATTTTATTTAAAATGGTTCAATAAACGAATTCGATGCTACCGCTTCAGGATTACATTAAAAGATTTCCAGTTTGATATATATGAGGAACAAAATCATCAATTCTCCGGTAGCCGTCAACGATAAAATTGTCAAAATATGCAGTGATGTTTTTGCATTATTTTCAGAAAAGTCATAGTACCTATGTTACACTTGGCTACATTTCCGTGATGTTGGAAAACTTTTTAGATGCTTTTTTTTAACCTCGATATCGTATACATAGCGATTGTATCGTACCACACACACATACATTTACGTATTCAGATTTGTCTGGTTTTGTCAGTTCAGTGGCTCAGTCGATTTGTTCGATTCAGTTCGCTTCGGCGTTCAAGATGATATGGTGTGGCCGTTCGGCAGTGGCATTAACAGGTACCTAAGGAAATCTTTTGGCATACTTATTTGGAATTAATGTCGGATTTATGTACTCGGTTAATTCAGAATTATGTTATTTCTAGCAATAGGTAATCAATGTTGGATTGACTCTTAGTTTTTACTTAGGTAGTGTAAAATGCGCCTGTGAACTCGAAACAAATGCTTATTTGTTCATTACCTTAGTTAAGCATCGATTAAGAGACACGGTTATTTTGTATTGACGCAATTGTATTTTCGTGTTGTAGTGTTTCAACAGACCACATACGCTTCAGACGACTTGAGAAAGCTAAGACATGAATGTGATTATCAAGCAGTCCATGGTTTTTCAAAGTTATGGCAGCGGCGTAACGTTGGGACGCCAAACGCTCATTAATGGTCCGTCCAAGATATATTAACGAGAAATTTCGGCTAAATTCTTTCTAAGTTAATCAAAATCGATTAATGGGATTTAAAGGTTATTTGATGGTACCGTTTTAATTTTATATAAGACCTTAGAAATTCTTGCTTGTGTCTACATTATTTTGAGATAAAATTCTGGTGGATCGAAAAACGTATTTTGTGTTATTACGGGCCTCGGAGATTTGAAAAACGCTGGAGCATTCAAATGGATCTAAGCATGAGGTATGCATGTAAAATTGAAATTCGATCGCATTGCTTAAGTATAGTCAAATTTCCATCGTTACGTGTTTATAGTAAAATCTGTGACGAATGATCCATTTGATTGCGTTATAGAGCGCCGTGGTTATCATACGATTCCATTCTTGATTAGTGACCCGTTGTGTCAAATATTGATATATAGTAGCAGAGCCGTAACTAATTTTTTACCCGAGCCAAGAATATAAAATTGCGCCCACCATATATTTTCATAGTAGTTATTTCTTAAGAATAGGAAAATACGTAAATAACAAGAACAATAATGACGTTTATTTATTATAGCCATGAGTTTTGCATACACAATCAACTAATGCAATATGTAGGTATGCATTTAACATGCTATTAAAAAATCACAAAATTAAACCATATCAGGTGCGATTATTTTTTACAATGGCACTTTTCGCGCTTTTAATGAGGCAAATTCATCAATAATTGAATCGTAAATAATATTATTCGCTAGTACCTCGTGTTTTGACAAGATGTTTGTTAACTTCTCCTGACCCGTGGATGCTCGAAGGTAACTTTTAATTATTCCTGAAACTTCTAGCCACAGTTATTGGCAAGCAGAGAAATATTCGAAAAGCAATTTCTAATTTTGGATAAGATTCGGCCAGATTATATTCGTGAATTAACTGGAGAAGGACCAAAGTAATTGCTGGTGAAACGTTTGGGAACAACGCTAGTGCCTGATGTTTAAAACTCTGAATCTCGGATGAAATTTCCGAGGCTTTCGAATCGCTGTCATATTTAAGACAAATTCACTGCTGCTTTTTGAAGATCAGCCGTATCCATTGTAACAAACGAATCGCCCGAAAGAAAATCGAAATCAGAAGATATCTCATTTAAAGTTCATTTTAAACTCAAATATCAAGTCAAGTACGGCTTTTATTTCTATTTTGAACGATTGTTCAGCTGATAAATTGCAACTTTCGTCTTCCGACTCATAAAGATGCTGTATTTTAATTTTTCGCTTTCTGGATTCCATAAATTCTGCTGGTATTTCTATATTTTCAGCCGTGTTTTTGCAATCAGTAAAAATATTTACCATATCGCTATCCCTTCCACGCATCTCTTGTAAAGTATTTCGTAATCCGTAGATCACCTTAGAATCCTGACGAACAGTAATGCCTTTTGCTTGTAGTGATTTATTCACTCCGGCAATATGAGTTAGGATATTATGCCATATGGATAACTTGCACAAAATCTCATAATTATTTTTTTTAAATAAACCTATTAGCTGTTGAAATTGTTTCTGCACATTTCGATGGAACAGCACCATTATTTTCTGAAATCTGTGAATTTAAGGCTGCAATTGAATTTTCTTTTGATAACCATCTAGTATTACCTTTTAGTAATACTTTTAATATACTCATTAAAATATCCCATCTGACAGACGGCGCACTTACGGTTTCTCCTGAGAATATCCCAGGCCAGCCGCCTCGTTTGTTTCAACCTCAGTGGTTATTCAGGAGTTTATTAAGGCAGAATGGGATAGCATAAACACTGGATTATGCGGGATCGTTCTTAAATCCATGCCGAAGAGATTGGAACTAGTTATCCAGAACAGAGGAGGGTGGATTTATTATTAATTAAAGATATAATATTAGATTTATAATTTTATTTGTATTTCATTCGCATTACATGGGCAAAGGTTTCGTTGATGATTATAAATAGTATTTAGCGGTTTTTCTCCCTCGACTTAATCTCTCTCCGTGCTTTCTAAATTGTAAGATCGCTTCCCGAGTTCCGAGAGTAGGAATCTCGGATGCAACGAGAAAACTTCGCTACACAACCGAGAAACCTTGAACCATACCCCGAATTTATCAAATACACTGTCGGCGTTTCCTCACCCCCTCAGCGTTCGGATCCTTCCCTACTCCTGCACATATTCAGGGTTGCCATTCCGTCGGAAGAGACTTCGCTCGTTTAAGTTCGCGCGGATGCCGCCATAGAACGCCACGAGGTGTTGCTTTAATTCTGGCCACCAGTGTACATTAGAAAAAATATGTATATTTTTTGTACAGTGCCAAAGAATGAAATTGGAGAAGAATTTACAGAAGCCGCTCGTACTCCATCCATATTGAGACAACGGGGGAGGGGGTACAAAATTCGTAAATATATATTTTTGCAAAACGACAGCTTTGGCGCCTGACATATTTGATCCATTATCATACCCTTGGCCTCTCGTGTTTTGAAGATCAATCCCATCCTTTTCAAACTTCATGTAATCCACTTTCCATTTTTTCCTTGGTTTCAATGAAGTCTATGAAACTTTCTTCTATAGATACAATTCCGTTGTTGATTCTTACGTATCTCACAATCTGGGACATTTGCTCACGATGAGATATGTCTGGTGTGCAGTCCAGAAGCATAGAATAATATTTTGCTTTTTATGCGTTCATTGCACTAAATGAACGCATATAGGGGAGGTCGTTTCCGTCCGTCCGCATGTTAAAACTCGGAAACCGCTGGACTTATTATGATGGTATTGAGGAGTTTTGCTAAAATTTATCGACCGATTTCAATTTTGTCAAACTCGGACAACAATGATGCCCGGTTTACATGAAGACAATGTTCCTTTGTTTCAACTCGGGAACTGCTTGATGTATTTTGATGAAATTTGGTATTGGGGAGTTTTGCTGAAATTGGTCTGCCGATTCCAATTTTGGTTAAAATCGGACAATAATGACAACTTTACATAAGGACTTACATGTATTTTACAACTTACCCCGCTAGCCTCTCGTTAAATACTCGGAGAGAAAAATATTGAGAACATTGTGAAATCTCAAAGAACGCATTTGGAAACTGTATACTCCGACAATCTTGTTTAAATTTGGATATACAGTAAACTCATTATACGGCCCAATGACTGTAAGAGGAAGCACGCATAATCGAAAAACACGGATAATGCGAAAATGATTTTTTTTAAATACGTGCTTCAATTCTTGCGAACAAAAAGGTTAGAAAACAAGTGACTGTGCTGCCGGCCGCGAATTAAAAGCGACTGCGCTGCCGGCCACGAAGAAACAACTGATTGATTCTCTGCTCAATAATCTTTTTTGTAGGGATTTCCATTTACAGAAATTTTCACGATCATTGGTTGACTTTTCATGTTCTACAACATGGTTTAAATGTTTACAATCATGAAATCCTGTTTTCTGATTTGCAATATTCGGTTTGGAAAAGCGCTGATCGATTAATATGCATGAAAAACAAAAAAATGGACTTACTAGTTTGAGTAAATAAGGCAGTTGCGCTCTATGGTTTCACCATTAGAAAGCATTTTTAAAAACCAGAACCCTGAAAATTTTCTTCCATCTGCCCATCTTGATTCAGTATTCAGTAGCTTTTCCCTGACCAGGTCCATGTTCAAATGAGGTGGCTTATAATATTGTCATTTATATAGGGCCAAGATAGTGGATCGTTAAAATTGATTTGCATTGCAGTTGAATTTTGTTGCTGGTTGCGGCCATTCTTAATGTCAAAAATCGTAATCAGTGACTAAGTTGAGACCTCAAGACCAGTGTGTTGGTCAATCTCTGTAATGGTACTAACAGTGGGTGCTTTAGTATGATATCTACAGGTACATGTTACCCTGCAATTCACCTAATTGGTGGGTGGCAGTGTGCAATGCACACAAGCCTACCTAAAGATTGTCTCTCACAGGGTGAAATATCAAAGGTGTCGAGTTTCAGATCATTGTCAGTAATCGATAATGAAGTTGTAACGTCAAGATCCAATTGCTGATTGATAGTAGCAGTAAATGCTGAAGTTGTATGATAATTGTCATTGTCACTATTAGACACTAGTGCTGAACTGGCATATTTCCAGCATTCGATGTATTTTTCACTAGCCTTTTCCGCATTTTCTTCGACATCTTTTCATTTTCTAATGTGGCATGTTTTCGTCGTTTATGATACTCGGCACCAGAGGGTCATTTATAATTCATGATGCAGGGTCTTGTTCTGATAGTTTGAAATAAAATAAATAATAAATGTACGAAATTCGTCAAATATTAAACAAAACTAATGTCTTAGAAAGAAAATATTTAACAAAAATCAATGTAACAACCAAAGCAACTAGAAAAAATCTGATTTGGCCTCCATATGACTTTCTCCATACCTGTAATATTTCTAAAAATTCCAAATCGATTAAATGATAATAAATATTTTAAGGAACTGCAAGAAAACTTCAAGAAAAACAAGAACTGAAATAAACTCAAACTGTAGCCTTCTGAAGCTCCAACAATTGAGAAAATAAAAAGCATTACTAAGACGTAACTAAGCGTAAAGTGTTTAAAATAATCAGTTGGAAGGTGTGGTTGCAGCTAAAAAATCTTTAAAATCTCTTAATGCATTATATGGGAAAATGTTTCAAACAAACGTTCTAGAAAATTAAATTTCCCACAGCTTTTATTCCAATACTTTTTTGCATTCATCAAATATTAAAGCAAATATAAAAAATGCGGATGACAAGAGTAAACATTCAGTTCCGGTCAACTGAATTTAGCTAAAATCTAATCAGTTCTTGACTTTCTAATACAAATGCTAAATATGAAATTTTATGCTGATCGAATTATTAGTTTTTGAGTTAGGGCGTCCACAAAATTCTGGTCACAGACACCCACAGACATCATTGAGAACATCGTCATAATGTGTTCATACATATATTTCCATTGAAATTTCGAATTAAATTTTTTTCATGAAAACAATACTGTATATATATATATATATATATATATATATATATATATATATATATATATATATATATATATATATATATATGGAGAAAGTAAAAATGAAACAGCTTGTAGCTCGGCAACTCTTGCTACAATACAAAGCAACAATGAATGACCACTATTCTCGGAGAGAGCAGAAAGAGTGGGGGTGCTGGAAGGTCTTTATCTTCTGTTGGCCTTGGGTGAACATATACCATGCCTCATGATGATTGCGACAAACATGAATGATATCATGCATAGTTTGAAATTTCAACGCTTGGCGTAATTTGGTTTTATAAAAATGCACCCTTTTCTAGGGATAGTAATGTATAATAATTTTTTATGTATTTTTTCTGCCCCCTCAGCATTGTGCCCGAGGCAAGTGTATTTTTTGGCATTCAGATTTTGTTCCTGAGGGGTAGAGGTGACATTTTCTTATCATGAGAGCATTTCATTAATTATAGCATATAATTGTTGAACAAGAAACACGTTAAAAGTCGCGATGTATTCAGTTTCTCTTTAGTTGATAAGTTATGTAATCAATAAATGGTAGTCAGATGGCTTTGAAAGAAGAATTAAACTTAACTAAGCACCTTATGAAAAATAATTCTCCATTTCTTTAATTTTGAATTGAAGAATAACTTAAGTTGCAATAGAATTTCAGTTTTGAGTACCTATTAGTGGAATGGTTTGCATGGAGAAGCAGAGATATACCTAATGCACTCAAGGAGTGCATTATTCATCATGAAATAACATGACAAGATTTTTGATTTGATTCTCTTGTTGTTTCAGAGGCATGTATCAAAGATACTTTCCTGTTGAAGTCTGCCACGTCGATGACATCTTGTAACTGATCGGCCATGTGGCGACATGATATATTACTGATGAGTGTTAACAATGCGTTTTAAGAAATATTTTGATTTAGCTTTTATATATGGCATTTATCAAATTGAAATTTTAAGCAGTGCTTTAAATGAGCTCGTACTCTGGTATGTAGTACCGACACTTTTAATTTTAATTTTTAGCACACTGGAAGTTTTAATTTTTATCATGAACTGCCACTGCACCTATTCAGTCCTCAACCAATCGTAGAATTGTGAAATTTGGAAGAAAGAAGACCAGCAGATGGGATGCTTATTGCAAAAGGGAATGAGAGGAGGAAATGCAGAAATCTATATCAAAACTCGTCGTCATCATCATCATGCTGCTGTCCGAAGACAGGTTTTAGCTGAATCGCTGCTTCCATCTCTCTCTCTCCCCCTAGAAGCCTCTTTTATACCTCTATAAGTACTATATTCCTGCTTTATATTCTCTAATATTCCTATTCTTTCTCTCCCTCTTCTTCAGCTAATTTTGCCTTCTAAGATCATCCTGTGTAAACACTGTCTTCTCAATATGTGCCCTATCCAATCTGCTCTTCTTTTCCTGATTATTTTTATTAGCATCCTTTGTTCTCCCACCATTTCTAATACTTCATTTCTCTTCCTCTCTGTCCATTTCACTTTCATCACCCTCCTCCATTCCCACATCTCAAAACTTTCTAAATATTTTTCCTCCTTTCTCCTTACCATCCACGTCTCTGCACCATAAAGAGCTATACTCCATATGTAGCATTTTGCTAATTTCTTCCTTGTTTCTAAATTTATTTTCTTGCTTGTGAGAAGCTCCTCCTTGTTAAATGCTGCTTTTGCCATTGCAATCCTACATCTGATGTCCTGTGTACAACATCCATCCTGCGCTAAAATACTGCCAAGATATTTGAAACGACTTACTTGTTCCAATTTTTGGCCATTTACCATTATATTTAATTCTTTGTTCCTTTGAAACCACCATGACTTTCGTTTTTTCTGCATTGATCTTCATTCCATATTGTGGGCTAACCTTCACTAGTCTGCTTGCATCCTCTGAAGTTCTTTCTCATCTTCTGCTATTAATCCCTGATCATCTGCATATTTAATGGTGGTAATACTTTCACCTCCTATCTTAAATCATTTCTCTTCCATCAACGCTTCTTCTGTTATTGTTTCTGCATAAATATTAAATATCGCTGGTAAAATAGGACATCCCTGCCTCACTCCCCTCCCTATTGAAATACTTTCTGATTCTTCTCCTTCGACCCTGACTCTAATCTTTGGATCTAAGTAAAGGTTTTCATGCAATCTTTTATATTTCCAATCTATTCTTATTTTATTTAAAATACCCAACATTTTATCCCATTTCACTCGGTCAAAAGCTTTCTCCCAATCTACAAAACAAAAATACATATCTTTATTGACTTCTAGCACTCTTTCTATCATCATCCTCATACATCCTATAGCATCTCTAGTCCCTCTTCCTCTTCTAAAACCAAACTAATTATCTTGTAGCTCTTTTTCTATTTTACCTTAAATTCTTTTGGTTATTATTCTGGTTAGAACTTTAGCTGTATGAGAAATTAAACTAATAATTCGGTAATCCTTACAACTTTTTGCATTGTTCTTTTTATCCAGTGGTACCATAACAACATCTAAAAAATCTTCAGGCCATATGCCAGTATCATATACTTGGTTAAAGAATTTTGTGAGTTGCTTAACTGCTTTCGACCCCAAAACCTTAAGAATGTCCACTGGTATATCATCACTCCCAACAGCCTTCCTTCTTTTCATGTCATCAATTGCTCTTTTAACTTCAGGCTCAAGAATACTTGGTCATAGCTGGTCTTTTTCCACATCCTCTTTTTCATTTAATTCAATATTTCTTGGTTATCCTTTGTCATACAGCAACTCAGTGTATTCTTTCCAGACATTCTTTACATTGTCTGACTCTGAGACTATTATTCCACTTATGTTCATGATTCCTTTACGTCCTATCTTTCTAGCCGTTTTTCCCATGCTTTACTATACATGAGGTCTGTTCTACACATTCTTTCACACTCAACAATTTCCTTGCATTTCTCATTTATCCACTGTTCTCTGGCTTTATCTGTTTCCCTTCTTAAAGCATTATTTAACTCCTTGTACTTTCTTTGGCCTTCTTCAGTGTTTATGCTCTTCCACTTTCTCCTCTTCCATTTTTTGCAGCATGGCTGTTATGAACCAGGGTTTTTTTTGTTTCTTTCACCCGTTATCTTTCCTACCTTCTTTTCCATTACATCTTTAATGTTGCTGTGGATGTATCTCCACTCCTCATCTACATTGTTCCTATTTTCTTCAGCTCTTTCCCTCAAACTTTTCTCCAGCTCAGTCATGATAGTCTCCTTGTACTTAAGGAGTTCCTCTAAGTTCCATTTCTTGTTAATGCTTATGTATCTCTTAACATTCTTCAGTCTACATTGTGTATTTGCCACCAAAAGGTTGTGGTCAGAATCGATATCTGCCCCTGGTAGTGTTTTCACATTTTTAATGCTATTTCTAAATCTTTCATTGACTAGTATGTAATCTATCTGGTATTGTCTCTGGTCTCTTGGGCCTCTCCATGTGTAAAGTCTTCGCTGGTGATGCTTAAACCATGTATTAGTTACAATCAGTCTATTTCTATGGCAGAATTCCACAAGTTTCTCCCCTCTTTCATTTATCTTCCCTAGTCCATATTTTCCAACTATGTTCTCTTCCTGTAACTCTCCAACTACACTGTTCCAGTCTCCCATTACTATGGTGGTGATCCTTCCTTATCCCTCCTCCAATCTCTCCATAATCTGTTCATACATTTTATCTACTTCTTCATCACCAAGATTAGTTGTTGGCATATACACTTGAATTATAAGCATTTCCACTGGCTCCATCTGAAGTTTTACGGCTATTAATCTTTCATTAACTGTCACTACCATGTTAATTCTTTCAGCTATCTCTTTTCTCATTATAATCCCCACTTCCCTTTCCTTTTTCTCTCCTCTCGAGTAAATAATCTTAAATTTGCCTGAATTTATCTCGCCTTCTCCTTCCCACCGAACTTCACTAAGACCTACTATACCTACATTATTCCTTCTCATTTCCCTTTTTAAGTTCTCTAGTTTACCCCCTGAATTCATAGTGCTAACATTCCATGTGCCTATTCTTATTTTCTCACTACTTGCTTTCTTCTTATTAATGTTACATTTCCTCTGTGCATCCCCTAGGGCAGTCCCCACCCGGAGATCCAATTGGGGGACAATTTTACCTCCGGAATATTTTATCCCAGATAGATCCATAGAGGTATTTGCAGCTTTTCAGTCCTATCATGGGAAATATAATGAGGTTGTTTCCCCTTGCTTTCCTCATCGCAGTTTCACAAGAGTAGTTACCCATCTGTAGCTGTTCAATCCACATGATGACCACCTACAGAGGTACTGTGCAAGCTGCTTCCCTTGCACAGGGGGTTGTAAAACCCCCAAGACTGCTTCTTACCCTGACTCTTCCTTTCAGACCTTTCTGACTTGGATTGTCCTACCAGGAGAATTATCTCCTGCCGGCATAGCTCTTTGATTCATAAGAGTACACAAACCTTCCCACCTCTGTGAGGTTATGCAGTCCTTTGGGAAGGAAAAAACTTGTAATGAAACATTTTTGTTTTCTGCTTTTCATTTCTTTTGAGTTTTGTTATTATATTATCTAATTATTTTTATGTTGAACTGAGAATCTGAATTAATGTTTCTTTATATTATTTGTAAACATTGTTCCCATCATCTCCAGACCATTAAGAGTACTGGCAGTTATTTTTTCTCATTTAAAGCACTGCTTTTATGTAACACTAATGTTTGATGTTATCTCAGAATTTTCTTAAAAGCATTATCACTGCTTTTTAATGAATACCTTGGATCAATTTAGTCATGTTGCCTTGCATTAGTATTTGGAATACTAGATAATAGATGAGTTCATTTTTATAAACTGGAATTTTACTCAACATAACTTGGAGAAGGTTTTATAGTTATGAACATGTAAACTATATTACATCAAAATACCATCATTGCCTAACTTCAGTAACAACCTCTTAAGACAAGATGCAGTTTGAACATTTCCCAAACGACAATTAATTGATGAGGAGTTTGAATAGATATTAAAATTGTAGTGCTGAAAACAGAAAAGTAGTGTAGTATAGTATACAAGAGGAAAGAAGAGGCGTTTAATATTTGGAGAAAATTATTTGGACTGAGGGGTAAATAAATGCTTAACGTGCATTAGGATTAGGGTGGAGTTTGAAGAAAAAGGTGGGACTTAAAGTTGGTGTCTAATTTTGAAGCAACAGTCGGTTATAAGAATAGAAGAGAGGATGCCAGGAACAAGTCGGGGATGAGAAAATAAAAGTACCTAATATGGATATTTTTCAGAAAGAGAAGACCTACTTAGCACATTGGGCAAGCCCATATCACTCATGAAGTGTGGAAAACTTAGGATGATCATTTATTGGGTGACCAGATGTCCTGTCTTTTATGGGATATGCTGTTTTTCATGTCCTGATAAAATTTATCAGTGCAGTATTTTTTCTGTCTCTTAAACTTTTTAAAAGCAACTTTTGAATGTTATTTAAACAGTTAATAGACAAAAATATTTATAATTGCTTTATGATGCTTAATTGTGGAGGGAATGGAATAGTACAATTTTATTCATAGCATGAGTGAAGATAACCTGAAAGTTTGTTTCAGCTTTGTTAGAAATAGTGGAGTTCCTAGATACAGTAGTAGTTTCTTTCTTTATTGTGACTGGTTTGTTTTTAAGTTATGAATCACTCTGAAAAAAAAGAATATTTTAAAGCAGCATTTCTAAACTGGTGGGTTGCAAATGGATATTAAAAAGGCTGCAAAAAGGTTTTACAATTAGTTATTGATCCAGAAATTTTTAAAAAATCATTCTTTAAAAAGAAAGATAGTTTGGGCTCCTTATGTTACTGGGTGGGACTATGAAAATTTCTTGAAGTTCAGTTAGGCTGTGATCATGGCCATGTTTAGGACAGTTAGGGCCCTAGGCAAAGCAAATTTTAGGGCCCCCTCTTCAAATTAAAAGAAGGTATATACGTAGAAATAATGAAATGGAAAAACAAAGTTTGTTCAAATGTTAAAATCCTTTATTTTAAAGTAAATAAACATAGATTTTCAAATATTTTTACTTTCTTGCTTTTAGTACTGCAAATTTATCAATCATTTCATAATTAATTTCGTTATCAACCTCGTTTTCAATACAAAGCAGTGCCAATGCACTTAATTCGTCTTGTGAAATACTGCTAGGTTGGTAGTTTTCCACAAGTTTCAAATTAGAAAAGTTTTATTCACCAGTAGAATTACTAATTGGAATTAGTAATTCCCGGCCCTAGCATTTGCCTAGCTTGCCTTATGGCAAACATGGGCCTGGCTGTGATGTTAAAAAGGTTTAGAAATACTGATTTAAAGTTCCAACAATGTATTTAACTGGCTAAAAAATTCCCTATTACAGAAACATCATTTGTTGTTCCATTTTTCTCTTTCTTTATCTGGTTAAAATCTGGTCATCATACTATTTTTTAAGTATGTTAGGATAGTAGATAAAACAGTGACATCAAATCAGAGGCAATAGTGTTAATTTTTACCACTTAAAGTGCATTATCCAGGTCTTGTCCAGGCTTCAATTTTAGTGTAAAGCTTTACATATTCTTATTTCACTTTATATTCTGAGTTGAAGATATCTATTAATTATACAATTGAAGTTTGCTTTTTTAAATTGGAAAAATATTGAACATACATAATGAGAGAAAAAATATTTATTAAAATTTACTATTAAAATTTTTTGAAACATAAGAGGCCCCTCTCACTCTTTAATACATTTTGAAGACTCATCACATTGAAATAATAATATAAATGCTGGAATTCTTCGTCACTTTGCCACTTACCTCAAGAGTGGAATAATGTGTATTAGTTTTTTTGACAAAATTAATTGATTAAATTTGGTGACTTGAAATGTTTAATTAATGTATTCGTTTCTATTTATGCTTACTAATAGTCAAAATTTACTGATGAACAGTCTACTAGAATTAATTTAGAATATTAATGGTCCAAGAGTAGAAAATAAGTTGAAATAAAAAATATTTTCAATGTTGAATTCAAAAGTCAAGTGAAAGAAAAATGAATTGAAATTAGCTATAATTAATGTCAATCTACAAACATAAATTTATCAATATTTTCAACTTGTTTTAATAGTATTACCAGTAATCAACAACAGATAGGAGAATCTAGTGATTGTGGTCATTTAAAACTTTAATTAATGCCAGAGTGCTATTACTGTCTCCATAAATTACAACTAATTTTATTAGATCAACATAGTACATTCTTGAAAGAAATGTCATCTAAAGAATGAGAAATAATATTCATTTTCCGATTCTTTTGTAAAATTCAGTCAAAATAAACAGTTTCCTCTGTGTTTCTATATTGTATTCACATTTTTTATTATTTCTTTTAGGTGCTTGTGCTTGATGCAGATCCAGAATGAACCAGGTTGAGCAGAGCAAGTGGATGTTCATGCTGTTGGACAGAGCAGATCCATGATTTGACGAGTCCAGCTGTGCAGTACCCAGTATATATGCATCTGGGTGTGGGAGTACATAGATTTGGCTGGAAGATATGGGGTGAGGGAATGGTTTTTCCTAGTGGTTTGTTCACAATGGCAGACAATACTGACAAATGGGATGAGAATGAGTAATTATTAAGAAGTGTTACATTTGGATTAAATGACCTTTCCTAATTTATGATTGCTCTTAATCATTTAATTCATTATACCTGTTAAAGAAATGTAAATACAGTGCAACCTCAAAAACATTTTGTACCTAGGAATTGTGGACTCGATTATTTTGAATGCATGGGTATTTTAGATTTCATAATAAATGACAATTTTCTATTGGAACTTAGGAAGCTTGTATTTTATCGAATTGATCAATTGAGTAATCAATTTCATTTGGTGTATAAAAGTTATCTTAACATCCTTCTATATATTGAACTTCTGTATTAAACATGAATTTGAATTATCGTTAATAGGACTCTAATATTGTAACAAGTTTCATAGAATTACAGAAGACCCTATAAAAAGTGAAGTAGATTCTTCAAAATTATATTTGGAATTTAAAATTCTTAAAAATATTCTACATGCTAAATGTTCACATTAGATTGTTCTTTGAGGTGGCGCTGTACATATTCACATTAACAAACATGGACATTTCCATTGTAAATAGTGTCAGGCAAATTATATGATGGAAAAAATACAATTTAATATTATTAGGTTCAGTCATCAAAAGAATGTTGAATAGTATTTTGGATAAGAATATTCCATATTAAAATTTTCTTGGAAAGTTTGTCATGCTTATTAATTTCAAACTTTTTGGTAGATGTATTAAAGTAGTATGAGATAAAATTCCATTTACTATACTTAGCCAAGTTAACTTTGGGATATGCTAAGTTATCAAAATAGATTTGGAGATTAAAGTGAGCAAAATTTCAAGTATTTTAAAATTATTTTATGCAAAGGATGACATTTTTATCATAAACTTTCTTGTGATGATTCATGTATTGAGAAAAAGCTAGTCGATTTTAAATTAATTCTTTTAAATTCCATCTGAATTTGCTAGATATTTTTCATCGGTTTTCCAATTTGAATGAGTAATGATTGAGAGCAATTGTGAATTATGTAAATCCATATGTAACAATTCTTCCCATTTTAATTACTGCCATTTTTTGTTTTATGAACAAACCAGAATTAGTGGCACCTGGGTCTAACTCTCCTTCATCCTATTTTTTCTAGCACTGTACACAGACTCCTCTTTGCTCTCACACCCATGTTTTGAGGGGATGAAGGGGTGATGGATTTTTTTCTCTCACCCCGTTTTGGAAGGAAGAAGAAACAACACATGGAATAAACTATTGTTGTATTGTCATGTTTTCTGGACTCCAGGAAAAATTTAAGTCCAGGAAAAATTCTAAGTCCAAAGGAAGAAACAAGACATCAAAATGGAAAATAAGTTTCTTTATTGTTCTTTCTGTACAAATAAGCAATGCAATAAAGGAATGTATAATAAACTGAACCTCTCATTTTCAATTTCCTATCAATAAGTCCATGCAATTGTCCCGGCCACTGTTTTAGGTATGTTGGACTTAGGGAGATATTTCTCTGCTTTTTTTTGCTTCAACAATCCTCCAATTCACCCCCCAGATCACTGCTCCAGCTGAATGTCTTGCTGTCATCATTTCTTGACTCCTTTGTTTCCTCTGTTTGCTGCTACATCTCTTCTGGTTTCTCTAGTCTCCATTGCTTGGAACTCCATTTCACCTGACAACTACAAATTGTTTTGAAATAAGAAAACACTTTCAATATTACAGTATTCCCCCTCATGCTAATGCCTCCTGTGGTCAAGAGAGAATTGGTGCCAATTAATTAAACTTATGAGCAGTGCACTCTGTCAATAGAAGACAACAATGATATCAATATTAACTAAAGATAACTATGCAATGCAATTACTACACCCATAAAACAAACAAATGCTGGGTAATCGATTTCTGCATGGAATTCATTTCCTCAATTCTGACGTAAAATCAAAGAAAAAATCCTTAAAACCATGACTCGGGAAATAATTTTATACAACTTCTAAAGTTAACTGCATTATTTAACTCTGTCAATTCCATTATTAATATACTGCAACTTTAGTTAGCAGGTTAAAGAGTTTTTAGCCAAAAATTCCATACCATTACACCGTCTGTATTTACCTATTATAGAATTTTATAAATTATATTATAATTGTACGACATGAAGTGGCAGTAATTTAATTTTGACATCAGCAAGGATTGAGTTAGATATGGAACATGTGAATATTCTGTTTATTTTAATTTTTAAGACGTCCTATATTTGCCTGTACAAATCAACTGGACCAATTAAATTTATTCTATTCGATAAACCTTGCGTAAATGAAATTTTAGATCGATAACTGAGTGGTCAATGTAAAAAGAGATACTATACAAAATTACAAATATCCATTTGTTCTTACACGAAATTCAGACAAGTGATGCTACAATATAAAACTGATGCTGTGCAAATTAAGAAAAAATTTCATAGGTTCGTACAAAAGTGTCACTAGTACTTTTTTGAACATAGTTTAGTAAGATATATCCAGGTAAATACGGTAAATGCATAACATTAAATGATTCGACAAATTTATCTACCATGGAAGTAGAAATTGCATTGCATAATTCAGCACAGCTGGCATTATTAGGTATCCATTCACAGAGTACACTCTGCCCCTCGGATGACTTAAGTCTTTCACAGCCAAATTGTTCATATTAGGTAAATTCAGCAAATCAAATCATTAAAAGTGACCAATAAATTAGCATTACAAATTACTTGTAAAAATTGATATTTGGAGAAATGATAAAATTGATAAGAAAGTATAGTATTTCAGAGAACATTTTGATATGATTAAGGATTTATTATAAAATTTAAGAATCCCTGTCAGAAGAGCTGAGAGAAACTCAAATTCTCAAAGTGTTCATCAAAATTATCGTTCAGCATAAATAAAAATTTGAGAAATATTAGAATGTATTTTTCCAAGTCCCTAAATGTTCAAAATACATGATAGCATACAAAATATGGGTATTATAATTATAACGATAGGAAAAAATTAGTGAAAAGTATATCACACAATGGCCATGAAAGACCTAATTCATCCCATTCACATCTCAACCAACAGGAGGCATTAACATCATAAAGATTTAGAATGGCAAAACGTCTTAAATTGGAATCAGAATAACTACGTTTATTGATGATACCAAGAAAAGGTGAATGAGCTTTCCACGATACATAAAGGCAAACAAGCCTCACCCAAACTCTCAATTTATACTCTCTCTCCTTTAGAATATGTACCAACCTTGCATTCACATTTAACCCTTTTATTGGCAGACAACTGTATATTCATTTATAAAACATCATAAAATAGTTCGTCCAATTTAACTTTCAAAGATGTCACTTCACAGAATAATGTTTACAGTAACTGGATCATAAAGCACATTTTAGGCTATTTAATATTTTTCGTTAAAAATAAATTTTTTATTTCATGTTTCTCTCCAAAATTAAATATTTCGAGTCAAACCATGTATGTCAACCTTTTGTATCTTGCGTCCCACCTACCATTCTGTCAAAAAACCTTGGTCCCAGCAACCATTTTCGCATTTAGTAACCCTTTTACTGCCGGGCAACTGTATATTCATGGAAAATGAAGGGTACAAGTGCTTATTTATTAAAGCTTTGTTTATAAGTCAGATCAATCAAACAAGAGATAGTTCAGCAAAAGAGAGAAAGAAAGTTGACAGTATTTTTTGCCAAAAATATGTAGCATAAATTGATTTACTTAACATCTTATTTTAGAGTGATTTTTATAAACAAAGGACCATCTTAAATTCACAGCGATGTGAAATTTCAATAAGGGCAAATTATTGATTTTGTAACATAGTTCATATTTTCACCCTAATAAAAGCTTCTAACTTAATTGATAGCTTTTTAATTATTATGTGAATAATGTAACTGGCTAATTATTTTAGTTCCTTTATAAATTAATATGTAGCAGTAATAAAAAAGTATTTGCAGTGATAAAGTGGCTATTTTTTGTTGAAACTTAGGTTAAACTACAGTCAGATACAGTTGAAGGATCAGAACATTTAAAAAAAAACCCTAGCATTACTTATTGAGAGCTTGCTTTACTTTGTGCAAATTTTCTAGCTCATCTCTGATTTTATTTTATGTTGTACATTTAATGATAAGTTTACAGAATCTTAATGAATAATAATGCAATAGTTTACTTCATAGACACGGTCTTCGTTTGGGTGGCATGTGACCTGTTTTAACATGCATAAATGTGTAGATTATTATAAAAAAGGTGTTATATAAAAATTTTGCCTCCAAAAAGGTGATTTATCAACGTTCATCAATTATCCATACCAACCCAAGTCCCAATCAACACAGATAATTGGAGCATTACTGTGTTTCTAAATTGACAATATTTTGTGATAAAGACATGCAATTTAGTGTTTTCTACATAAGTGACAAATATTAGCTTTAAGTCTTAAAATCTGGAAGGGATACGAATGTTTTTGAATGGCTTCAGGCAATTGCCAATTGGCACTCAAAGCATTAATACTTCATAATAACATTCACCCTAACTCTCAACTTAGGCTCCCTCATTTAGAATATCACTATCTTCTGAATATCCCTGGATTCACATTAAAAAAGTGAAGATATAAAAATGAATTTTTATAACAAACTTTTATATAGTTAATATTTTAATTTATAAACTCTTTAATATAACCTTTCTGCTTGCATGGGCATAAAAAGTTGCAAAAGTGTCTACCAGCTCTTGAGCGATGTGGGGGTCTCTATAAGTATTTAAGCTTTAATCTTTTTACAGTTGTGAGAATGGCAGACAGAAGTAGATAACTTCAGGGACAAATGTAAGAATGTTTGGTATATAAGTAGTAGGAAGTTTGATAGTTTCTTTTGTTTCATTAATGAAAATACTGACTTATCCATTCATATTGCTTAAAATTAATAAAAATATACTGCTAGTTCAGAGTAATTGACTTTTAGATACTAGTAGGAATGAAACTTGAATATTTCATATTTTAGTCAATGACAATGACAAAAATAATAAATTGTTCTTTTCCTAACATCACATCAACCATCCATATAAAACCACTGTATAAGTATAGTTAGCTGAAGAATTGCTAAGCATCAACACAACACTTTAAATAGTTTTATTTAAATTTGTTCAAATTAACATCCTTTACAACAGTATTACCTATCTTCAATATTAAAAAAGGAATATGATACTTAAATGTGAGGGCTTTTAGAAAAATGCAAGAATGATTGGTCTTTAAGGTCTATAATTAGAAAAGATTTCATCCAAAATAAAAATAAGCCAAGTGAACCGTTCCAAAGAATAAAATTATGTTCATGGCACAAACAACATATACAAATATAGTCATCTAAAGTACAGTAGAGGATCATTTATCCGGAATTCTAAACAACGGAAACATCCAATCAACAGAATTATTCTAAAAGAATTTTATCATGGTCCATTTTTTCAATAGCGCCAATTTAATACATAATTGAAGAATGATTTGCCATATTAGTTCCAAAAGCCACCACCACTGCTTGTTGCTTTCTAACCACGTGTGCGGGAGGTGTTAAAGGTGTGTTTACAAGGTGTTAAAACTTTATTGTTTAAAGTGGTAAACAGCAGTTTTGCAAATATTTTATTCAACCGTAATAATGGAGAGAATACCCAAGAAGATGCATCCAGAAGACGTTGGGACTGGAACAAGTGCCGGCAAGAGAAAAAGACAGAATCTCACTATCCAGCAAAAAGTGGAGGTTTTGAGAAAAATAGATCGCGGCGTAAGTGTATCTCAACTTCGTCAGGAGTATGGTGTAGGACAATCTACAATATATGACATAAAGGCACAGAAAGATAAAATTTTCCAATTTGCTGCAGAATCAGATTCAATGGCCGGTATCTCAAAAAGGAAAACTTTACGTGGTCCCGAGAGTAGTGACCTAGACAAAGTAGTGTATGAGTGGTTCTGCCAATGCAGGAGTGAAGGGATTCCTATCTCAGGTCTTATGATAATGGAGAAGGCAAAATCTTACCACGAGCATCTAAAAATCGAAGGAGAATGTGATTATTTTATGGGATGGTTGCAGAAATTCAAAAATCGCCATGGTACACGGTATTTAAAAGTTTCCAGTGAAAAAATGTCAGCAAATTATGAAGCCGAGGAGGAATATGTTAATGATTTAGCAAAGTTAGTGGAAGAACATGGACTTAGCAGGGAGCAAATATACAATATGGATGAGACAGGTTTGTTTTGGCATTGTCACTCACAGCATACTTTTGTTTGCATTGATGAAAAAGCAGCATTGGGAGTAAAAGAGTCTAAGGAGAGACTTAATGTAATGATGTGTGCCAATTCTGCTGGCACACACAAGTGCAAGCTCATGGTAATAGGAAAAAGTGCAAAACCTAGTCTTCAAAGGCATCAAGATTTTCCCCGTGATTTACCATGCAAACAAACGTGCTTGGATCACTCAAGACATTTTTGGTGAGTGGTTTAATGGTCATTTTTTACCTGAGGTAAGGGATCATTTCAGGAAGGTTGGCTAACCTGAAAATGCAAAAATATTATTACTGTTGGACAACTGCCCTGCTCACCCTCCAGTAGAAACTCTTGTCAAGGAGAATGTTTTCGTGTCGTATTTACCCCCAAATTGTACGTCTCTCATCCAACCAATGGATCAAGGCATAATTAAAAATTTTAAATGCCATTATCGAAGTGAATTAATGAGAAAAATTGAAAATTTTGACGGGTCTATCAGCTACGAACGGTTCAAAAAAGATGTAAAGCTGAAGGACGCAGTGTGGTGTATTTCACATGCATGGAATAAAGTAACACCCTCAGTTTTAAAATGGTGTTGGCATAATATTTTGCCAGAATCAAAATTTAATGAAGATTCCAGAGACACACACGACTTTCTTGGATTTGATTCATCCGAACTTAATGATGATTTTGTAGAATTGGTGGAATATATGAAGGAAATTAATGCTGTTCCAGACCTAACCTATAATGAAATTGAGGGATGGATTGAATGTGATAAAAATGCTCCTATTTGTAAAACTTTTACCTAAAGTGAAATTATCGATGCTGTTATTGGCCCCATGTTAAATGAGAGTGAAGACAGCAAAGACAGTGATGTGTTAGTTGACGAGGAGAAGAAAATGACTATGTCCAAGGCTATTGTATGTTGTGATCATCTTATAAAGTTCATGGAGCAAAGGTCCTTTACAACTGAGCAGGAGGTACTCCAGATGTACAGGCTGAAAGAAAAATTTGAAAAAGAAGGACGTAGCAAGTGCAAGCAGATGACACTGCCAGATTTTTGTAAAAGAACTGTTTCATCATCCTCTCCTTCAGTTTCGGCAGATGCTGTTGCCACAAATCCTACTGTTAAGTGATTCTCTACATCCCTATCTGCGGATCAACAAGGATTTCCAGGTAAATAAAATTTTATTTTTTATTTCCGTTTCTTTTTTGCGGTTTTTACGGAAATGAGTGGGCATTGCAAATTGAGAATTTTCTTTCGAGAGTGTTAATAGTAGTGTTAATAATGATTATTATATATGTAGTATAAAATAATTATTATTTTATGTATGAATGAGTAGACCGATCATTATAAAATTGTTTTGGGGTGTTTATCACACATTGATGAGCGAATTGGATTGGCTTACATCCCAATCGTGTGGGAGTACGCACACAGCATGGTATCTGAAGTGAAATCTATTTGCATGATAGTAAAATAATATTAACCAGTTGTGTATGTCTACTTCAAATTATGAATATTTTTGTCAACTTACATTGTAACATATTATTTTTTCCGTTTTCAGATATACCCCACTACGTCTTCCATTGCTGCAAAATTGACGACGATACTTAATCGACGATTAATACATACATTCTCAAATTCATCGTATGAAAAGTTTGCATTAAATTAAAGATTTTCTAAAACATATACTCTTTTTAAACTTGTTTATTTCTTACCCTACTTTAGTCCCGTATTACGTATTATGCATATTACATGCTTAAACGTCTTTTTTTGATGATTGTGCTCTTCTGTAGTTAAGCTATCTAAACAGTGGAAATATCGTTGATCCGGAAGAGGCCAGGTCCCGGACATTCCGGATAAACGACCTTCTACTGTAGTTTTCAAATGAATTTTCAATATGAACATATCCGAGAAGATCACATTAATGATTATTAATAATATTGCAATATGAATGTGATTATAATGTAATAATAATTAAATGCATGCATAAGGCAATATTATAAGAGGAGCAATAATATTTTAATAATAATCATCATCATAGATAGTCTGTCCGTAGACAGGTCCGTGATTATTCTTGGTTAAACCTGGTTCTCCATATACTCCACTGTCCTCTTTATATCTTGATAACTCTCTTTCCCTTTCAAATCGTCTATCAGCTGATACCTTTTCCTACCTCTTTCCCTTTTCCCATCTAGTTTTCCTTCTAACACGTCTTTAATCATACTCTCTCTCCTCAGGTAATGTCCAACCCAGTTAGCCTTCCTCTTTCTGATAGTCTGTATAATCATTCGCTTCTCTCCTATTCTTCGTAGCACTTCATCGTTTTTCATCCTATCTGTCCATTTTATCTTCAGCATTCTCCTCCAAGTCCACATTTCAAAGTTTTCCAAGTATTTTTCCTTAGCGTCCATGTTTCTGCCCCATACAATGCTATACTCCATACGTAGCATTTTATCAACTTCTTGCGGATATCTTCCCTTATATTCCCTGTAAGTAGTTGTTTCTTTCTCCTGAAAGCCGTTTTTGCTTTTCCTATTCTAGTTTTGATCTCATCCATACATTTTGCCTCTCGTGTTATGATACTTCCAAGGTATTTATATTCTGAAACTTGTTCTAATGGCTTTCCCCCAATAGTTATGTTCAGATTCTCTTCTTTACCCGATATTCGAATGACCTTGGATTTTTCTGTATTTATTTCCATACCATATTTTCTACCTGTTATCACTAGTCTATTTATCATTTGTTGTAGCTCCTCTTCCTTTCTTGCTAGAAGTACTTGATCATCTGCGTATTTTACTGTTCTTATAATCCTTCCTCCAATTTTGAAATCCCCTGTGCCTTCTAAAGCTTCTTGCATTAGACTTTCTCCATATATATTGAATAGGGTAGGCGATAGGCAGCAGCCTTGTCTTACTCCTCTACCGATATTTATTCCGCAGGTGTCCACATTCTCAAACCTGACATTTACAACTTGATTCTCATATAGATTCCTAATCAGTCTCCTGTCTTTCCAGTCTACACCTATATCCTTTAATATCTTCATCAACTTTACCCAATTTACTCTATCAAAGGCCTTCTGCCAGTCTACGAAACATGCGCAGATATCTTGACTGTATTCTAGTGCCCTTTCTGATATGATTCTAACTACTCCTATAGCATCTCTAGTTCCTCGTCCTTTTCTGAAACCGAATTGATCTTCCCCTATTATTTCTTCTGCCTTTTTCTCCAGCCTTTTATTAAGAATCCTTGTGATGATCTTCGATGTGTGTGACAGAAGGCTTATAGTTCTGTAATCTTTACACTGCATTGCCTTTGGCTTCTTCTTTAGAGGGATCATTGTTACTTCTAGGAAATCCTGAGGCCACTCTCCTGTGTCGTAAATCTTATTAATTAATTTCGTGATCGCTTTTAGTCCTTCTGATCCTATGACTTTAAGTATCTCAGCCGGTATTCCATCGCTGCCCGTGGCTTTCCCCTTCTTAATTCTACTTCGCTCTCCATAATACTTGGTCCTAAGTTGTCTTCTTCAATGTTTTCCTCATTTTCCAGTTCTATTTTTGCCGCTCCTGCCTGTTTGCTGTATAATTCCTTAATGTATTCTTCCCATACCTGTGCTACATCCTTTGTTTCTGAGACTATCTTCCCATCTTTATTGATAATTCCTTTACCACAAATTCCATTAGACTTCTTATCTTCTAATTCCAGTACCCTAGCGTACATCATATCGTACCGTCCTAACTTCTCCATTTGTTCTATTTCATCACATTTTCCTTTTATCCAATTTTCTCTAGCTTTATCTGTTACCCTTCTCAACTCATTGTATATACATCTATAGTTGGCTCTACCTTCTTCACTGTTAACGTTTTTCCATTTTCGTCTCTCATCCATTTTCTCCAGCATTTCCTTCGTGATCCATGGTTTTCTGATTTTCTTCTCTTGTTTTCCAATCTCTTTATCCAAGGTATCCTTGATACTGGTTTTAATTTCATCCCATTCTATATCAATGGTCTTCGATTTGTTTTCCAACTTCCTTAGGTTATCTTCTAACTTCATGCTGACTACATCCTGCCTTTCTTTCAGTTTTTCTAGGTCCCAGGTCTGTCTTTCTCTTCTCGTTTTTCTTATTTGTTTGAGCTTTGTACTCATGTCAAGTATTAGAAGGCTGTGATCTGAATCAATGTCTGCTCCTTGCAATGCCTTGGTGTTCTTTATGCTGTTCCTGAATCTTTGTTTTACAAGGATGTAATCTATTTGGCATCTCATTCTATCTCCTGGGCTTTTCCATGTGTATAACCTTCGTTTATGGTTTTTGAACCATGTATTAGTCACTACAAGGTCATTATTGATGCAGAATTCTACGAGTTTCTCCCCTCCTCGATTTCTCTTCCCAATTCCGTATTGCCCGACAACATTTTCTTCTTGTCCTTCTCCGACTATGCTGTTCCAATCTCCCATTATTATGCAGTTTACCTTTCCTCTTCCGTCTTCTTCGTAAATTTCATTAATTTGCTCATAGATCTCATCTATTTCATCATCATAATAAAATTCATCAAAAGCTTATATGTATCTTGATTTTCCAGAGGTAATTCTTAATTCTCAGTAATCGCAACAGTCACAATTCACCAACAAGGTTTTAAATGACCTTTTCATAGGGAAAGCAGTTTTCAGAATAGTCTTAAATAAATAAAGATAAAAAGTTTTTAAGATAAATAAAAACTTACTATCAATAATAATTATGATAGATAAAAACTTACAATTAGCAGAAATATTCCTTCAAAAAACGTAGGAATGCTAAGTATCAATACAAATACACATTAAAATAAAAAGACTTCTCTTGCCCCACCAACAATGACAATAGTTTGTTTAATCTCGTTGCTATGATTGATGCTTGTCTATCTTCTAACGCGAATTCAAATACACCATTACTGCAGTGCCAACGGAAGGATCTGGTGACTAAATCACATGTCTTATGTGATGGTGAAGTGAGGTGGTTCGAACCCCACAAGCAAGTGTTATGCGAGGGTACATAATCTTCCTATTTTCATTTGACTCCATATTTCCACAATTTCGGCACAGTAATTACTGCCCGGGTATCCTCATAATTTTATTGGTGATTTTTACGAAAAGTAAGATAGATAATAGTTAAAATTTATTAACTAATTCTATAAACATAAATTAATTAGATATGAAAAGAATGAATTCAGTATTTATTCATTTTAAAAGCCAAGAAATACTTCGTCACTAGACCATTCTTCTTCGATGTTGTTATCGGAATCGGCATCTTACGCATGACGTCACCCTACACCGACACCCGGCCTGGTGGTGAGGTAGTAGTACTACTTACAATTAGAAACAATGGCAGCTGATACCTTTGAGTACGCTGGGAGTTGATGCTTCTAGTAGAACTACCATCAAGTTATTGTTCCCTACTTTTCTCCCAGCATTCACAAGTGATTTATTCTTGATTCTTAGTGTCTGTAGTTAATTATGGTTTTTTGCTATCGTTTTTACGTGCTCTAGAGTGTTCTAATAAGGGTAAAACTGAAGGTTAGGCGAACCTGTCCACTTCAGGCGTGACTAAAACGTATGTAAAAAACTTCGACATAGGATTATCTTCATTCCTTCATTTTATTAGCTCAAACAATGTCATATGCCATACTATGAAATTAATATAATTGGATTTATTGTGCATATCCTAATATCACCTTGTAAGTAAACAGAGTATGTAATGATTGAGTTATCTGATGTTCTTCTGGAACGTTATTCGAAAATTTCATTTCGCACTTTCATTATGTTACCCATACATAATACCAATAATTCGATCATTTCTTTAGACCACGTTACACCATCTACTTAACTCTGGAACGTTAATGCAAAAAAAAAAATTGTTCGCGCTATACGAGGGTATATAGCAAAATCATAGATTAAGAGGCTGAAAACTCACCTGCGCGTTATACGAGGGTGCGCATTATACGCGGGTATTTACGGTACCTAATATTTGAATGATGGCCAGTTTTGTTGCTTTCTTTCTTTCTTTGCCCTCATTATGCCAGAAGTGGATATACTGTACAAAAAACTACAGAAGAGAAGAATAGACAGTACAACTGTGAACTCTGCAATAGCAGCTTTCAAAAATGCAATAGCAACTATCCGGGAGCAGGCCGATGACTTGGCAACTCTTTACAAGGACAACATGACAGGTCCTTCAGCCAAGAAAAGAAAAGTTACACAAACAGACCTGAGATGAGTAATGAAGGAAGCTTGTGATGCAATAGTTGCCCACACTGAAGCCAGATTTTCATGCAGTGACCACCTAATTGCCGCAAAACTGGTTGATACAGAGTCATTTAAAGAATGTGTGCCATTTTCCTGATGATAAATTAAATACAGCAGTCAAATATTATCCATTTTAGAAAAAAAAATAACCTGAAGACAGAGCTCGGTATTTTGTATGGACACAAAGATCTCATAAGTGGTGTAACGTCAGTAACATCACTGTTGCTTTCCTTGGAACAAAACAATGTAAAAGAAATTTTCAGTGAAACGACAAAACTCCTTGAAATTATTATCACAACACCCATGACAACATCTGAATCAGAAAGGTGTTTCTCTACATTAAAGCATGTGAAAACTTAATTGATGAACATGATAAGTGAAGAACGACTCAACGCTCTATCGATGCTATCAATATAGAAGGAACTAGTAAAATCTATCCCAGACTTCAACACCAAAGTCATTGAGCTTTTTGCAAGGCTGAAGAACAGACAGGCACATTTTTTTTACAAGACGCTATCAGACGCTGGAAAGAAAATGGCACCACTGCAAAAGGTAATTATGAATTTCAGATGATGTAATTTTTTCTGTTTTTCAACATATAGCAACTAAATATTCTTGTATTTTTAGTATCACCTTGATGATGAATAACCAATACTGTTCTTGTTATGTCCAATATTGTTGTCTTAAACCCTCATTGTGTTATATGCATGCGCATAGAAGCACTCGAGTCTACTACAAATTTTTCTGTAGATATCCCCACCAGATAAAAAGCATTAGAGCCGCCACTGTGTGTGTGTATATATATATGTGTATATGTATGTGTGTATATATATATATATATATATATATATATATATATATATATATATATATATATATAAACGAAGTTAATATAAAAGTTGGAAAAAATGTCTCAGAATCAAGAAACTGAAAATAGTTACTTGTATGAATCACATATATGTCCTAGTCTACTCTTTTGGCTACTTGAGTTATATATATGATCTAATGATTTCAAGTGATAAAGTGAGTTACATGATTTATTTAAGCATATACAGTATACTACTGTTGACTATTCTTGCACTTAATACTATGAAACTGTTGTTTACACAACTTTCACAAAAGGCATTTTCCTTTTGCTTATTTAACAGTGATATATGAACTCCCAGAGAAGGCATGCCATATAGGCAAATAATTTGTGCATGGCCTATTAAATTCGTAAATATATGATACATATTCAACTAAAAAGTTTGACTTGGAGTGTAGAAACAAAGTTCCAGAAAACTTTAGTATGGAGGATATAAGGGGAGTATGAAATTCATATACAATTTTACACAATTTCAAAGAGAAAAATATCCAAGTACACTTTGTCTGCCAGTAATGTTTGGCAGAAATAATGTAGGATTTGCTCAGGGCCAGCTCTAGGGGCGAGAACTTGAGGCGCAGGCTCGGGGTGCCAAATTTTAGGGATGCCAAAATCAAAAACATTAGCTGTAGTTAATTCTTAAAAAATATAATACGCCAGCCCAAAAGGGCACAATATATATAAAAACATCACATCAGTGATGAAATGAGTTGACGGATTTCTATTTTTTACTCTTTTCAAGGCCAAATTTTCATCCCAATTTTCAGCTTTTTGCATTAAAAATTCAAAAATGATAATATTGTCATTTATAGCTCGAAAAATCTTTAGAAAGTAATAAAATTGATCACGAGCAACCTGGCGGTACAAATGCGATTGTACCCATAGCGTTCCATAACATTAGTTATCGCTATGTATGTATCGTTATGAAAGTGATTTGGTGAAGCAATTTCTTCTGAAGTGGAAATAATAATCTGATTATAATAATTTCAATATAATAATGTGCAAAAATTAAATAAAGATTATTAAAAATTAAAATTTTGAGATGATAATTGGCAAGCCTTCAGCTTGTTGTAATTTCAGTTTATAGAGCTGGCTAAGTAAGGTGTACCACTCGGGCAGCTTACGTGCCCCATGCAATCCTCATTCCTCATCATGTGTGAAGTGATTGGGTGGGTAAATTTTGATAAAGGAAGTAATATATTGCATGAGACAATGTGCTGGATAATTCGGCGGATAGCCTTGGTGGGAAAACAAGATCGTGATTTGTTAGCTAACTCGGTGAATGGGTACGATTGAATCAGAGCCAACCTGCCTTTGTTGTACCCAAGAACCTCTAGCCCAGGGCTTCCCAATGTGGTACCTGCAGGAGCCATGGTGCCCGTCAAGATTCGCTTTGGCGCTCGCTGAGGTTTGTTCAGATATTCTTAAACCTTTCAGCTCTTGCAGCTATTAGTGTTAAGCGGTCACATAATACTGGAAAGTGCCAATCTAAAAAGACTTTATGACTATGTCATATAGAATTTACGTACAAATTCATATAATGATTCTACTCGCAATTTTTTCACCAACCCCTCGGAAATGGCTCATTGTATCATTTTGGCTTTAATCTTTATCATAATATATCTCATTGTAGCGAATGGTGAACAGTTTAAAAAATTAATTAAAAATTAATAACAACTATATTAGACGATATAATGAATTTTGTAATAGAAATGAAAAATGTTGGTGGAGAGGGGCGCTCGAACAAATTTGGTGCTCGGGGTGCCAATACACCTTTGAGCCAGTCCTAGATTTGCTAACTCACAATTTTGCAAATCATTTGGGTAACATTTGTCAAGGATTCATGAACTATCACCAGAGATAAACCAAGCTGCCTGAATCACTTGTTAAATTTTACTATAATGCAAATTAACAAGCTTCATATTCAATTTTCACAGCATTAGCAATAAATGGAGATGAGACATTTTTATTTAATGAAATTCAAGATTACTTTAACAAGTTGACTTGAAACGGAAAACAAATCATCATTTCTCAAAAAATTGCCAAATTAATTTAGAGTATGATTTAGTGTTATTTATCTTTCGGAAAATTTTTTAATTTTTTTGACTACCTACTCATGATCTTTAAATATACATCATTAGTTTATAACTCGAGTATACTTCATATGCATATATAGATAACCACTAACAGTTTATACACATCTAAGATTCAAAATAATGTTTCTAATATTTTCTATTCAATATATTATGCTGATAGCCTAAGTCCTAAGTTATCACTGCTAGGTACTTTGGCTTAGTTAAGAGCTATACAATTGCCATGACATGATTATATTATTCAGTAGGTATGTACCACTATTGACAATAACTGCAGTAACGTATATCAAAACCAGCATCTTACAAAATCCATTTTGTGATAAACTTTTCATAAAGAAAAGCATGTAGGATGAAATAAAACCATAAATGCTGTAATAGACATTGTCTCACAAAACAATTTCATTCAAATCTTCTCAATTAATATTGCACAAATCTAATATTCTATTTTATACTGCACACTTGCATATTCATGATCATCAAATAATATTGCAATTGACTGCTGGCAAACATCTTTCCTCAAAAATAAGTAACATGTTGCATTTCATAGGGTGAACGTAGTACTAGTTGCATTTACCAATACATCACCCTTTTGAACTTCGCATGCTTGCGGTTCGCGAATTTGGACTTCGTGACAAAATTTCTTTATGACCATTACTTGTGTTTCGCGCATATTACATGCATTTCGTGTCATGCATTGACGATGCCAACAAGCGTGAACTCCCTCTCCTATTTTGTTTCTAAGTTCATTTTAAACTTTAGCATCCTAGAAATGGACCTTATTATTACATTATATTTATAATGCTCGTTATTAACAGTTTTCAAAGTAAACAAACGTGATAACCATCAACTTAATTCTTTTGTAGCTTGGTTTAAACATCCTATATTTTATTTTGCAAATCAACGGGACTAATAAACTATATATCAATGCCAACTGCGCTATTTTCGATAACAGTCGAAGTTGCTGGCATCTAGCGGCCAAATTAGAAATTATTGGCTAATGGAAAGGCATCCTGCTCATTTAGTTTTCCACAACCTTCAAGAGTAAATTAACCCATTTACTTAGAATGAACAAAACTGTACAAGTGCAGAAAGAAGTTGAACCACTTTGTTATGCTGGGTTCTCATTTGCTATTATGTGTTTTGAAGGTAATTAAAAGTATTTTTTTACTTTATAATGCTAGGTTTTTCATTTGGGATTATGTTTTCTTTTATTTTCTGTCGAGCTGCATTATTTATAATAAAAAGTGAATTTTTTAGGTTGGTTGGGAGCCATTCTCTCATAATAACATGCCATCTTATGGGAAAATAGGACTTGTACTTAGCGGATTTGCATTTCACGACAGTTTTCCTGAACCTATTATTTGAGAAGTTCAAAAAGGTGGTTTACTGTGTTAAATGTTAAATGAGAAATCTAATTCCTTAACTGTAATGTTATCTACCAATACTTTGTCCAACTTCTATTTATGTAGCATAAATGTTTATGCTATTTATTGCACCAGGTGAGCAAAACTAAAATTTTCTATTATTTTGTTAGGTAAAATTCCTGCTTCCTAACATCAACTTCTGGCTGAACATGCAGGAATCTTAGAAAAATTTAGTTAAATGTTTTACATTCCAAAAATTATTGCCTTGGCATAGATCAGAAGGACACATTGGAATGGTACTTGACACCTTGAAATAATAGGAATATCAAATACAGCAATCAACCAGATAAATACTACACGTAAAGTGGAAAGCTCATTCCTTCTAATTTGTAACACAAAGTGATTACACTCACCTCTATTCTTCCTTGATTTTGCAAAAGAGTACACGTCCATGAAGATCCAGGATGTAGCTCAGTGGTAAACTGCATGTCCAGAATGGCCAGGTAACTATCACTTGGAGTCACGCTTCTGAAACAACACCAGAATCAAATCAGAAATCTTACACCACAGAATATCATGCTGATATTAAGACACTTGTTATACTCTTATGATGTGAAATTAATACCATTTTTCAGAATTCAATTTCATGTTACTGTTTCATTTTAAGATTTTACAGGAAAAATGGAGTAAAATTACCTTTGTGTAAATTTATCAAAGCATAATTTCTAAGTTGCGAAGGTAAACCGTAGTATTTGTTTAAAAATACATTTGAATATTTAAAGATTACAAACCTTCAATTCAACATAACTAATCACATGATTGATATTTGTAAATCTTTCCATAGATAATTATTGCTCTAAGACAAAGAAAATGTCATCTCTAGCTCAGTGGAACAAAATCTGTGGTTAAAAATTCTGCGAAAATCTGCCTTGATCAAAATGTGCGATCCATCCCAAATTATCGTCTATCTTAGTCAACACAAAGCAATGGTATGATCCCATTTATATTCACCTCAGTTTTAATATGTCTACATAACCAAGTCTTTTATTTTCATAAGTTGAGAACTCTTCTCAGAACATGAAATCATACACACATCAAATTTGGCATATATAAGCATTGTAGTAAGAAGTTGTTCATCCAGGCCAAGATGAAACAGCACTGCCTTATACCTTGACGGTTATGGGAATAATTATTGCATTATAAGCCAAATACGATAAATTTTATGTTCATTATTGCATGTATGGAAGTTTCAATACCAGAAGAATATTTTTTTAATATCTATGACAAAGTATCACCCCTCCCTAGCTACAGATGAACTAGTTTGAAATACTGACCAAACTTTCATTTTCAATTTTAGGTTTTTACAGCGATCAATAAAATTTTCATTTATCTAACTAATAATGAGAAAACTGATTTAGGGTTGAAAGTTAAAAATGTTAGAGAATTCAATTCCTTTTTCCTAAGCTAGAATGTGGGTAGGAATAAAAAGTTATCTAACAGAAAGCCTTATTAACAAACAAAGCAATCACAGGAATTTCCAATGAAATTTTACATTGAAGAAAATTCTGATTATAATGGGATGAAGTTACTCTTCACGAGTGAGACAAAAGACATATTTGCAAGTCCTATTTTCCCATAAGACGCCATGTTATTACGAGAGAGTGGTTCCCAAGCAATCTAAAATATTCATTTTTTATCATAAATAATGCAGTTTAACAGAAAATACAATAAAACGTAACCATAAATGAAAAACCTTGTATAATAAAGTACAAAAATACTTTTAATTACCTTCAAAACGCATAATAGCAAATAAAAACCCAGCCTAACAAAGAGAGTACACTCAATTCCGCACTTGCACAGTTTACCTACTGAAACTTCGCATGTGATTTTTGATCTTTATTTCATTCTAAGGAAATGGTTTAATTTAAATTGAACTACTGAAATGGAATGTTGAGTACATCATGAATAAATGTTTTCCTGGATTCTGCAACAAACATTTCGAAGGCGCAAAAAAACACTAGCATTAAAAAGTGGTTCCGTTTCTATTAGTAATTACGTTAGAAATGCATAACACAACACCAAAATTTACCGTAATAAAGTTATAACATTTCTTTTAGTAATCGCGTTCAAAATAGTGGCTGAAAATCTTACGTTACAAGATGATAGCAATTCTTAGATTTACATAAAAATTCGTAATAAACAATGAAAACCTAACAAACCAACAGTACCTTAAATTACATTCAAAATACAAAGATAATAGCATTAAATCATTAAATATTTCGGTCAAAAACCAGCAACCTCATACGCGAAGAACGAATATTTTCAATGTCATAGTCGTAAAATTTGTAAATAAAACTAAATGCGCAGGACGGTTTTCCATTAGTCAATAATTTCAAATTTGACCACTAGGTGCCAGCAACTTTGTCTGTTATCGAAAATAGTGCCGTTTGAAAACTGCTAATAACGAGCATTATAAATATAATAATAATGGCCTTTTCCAGGGTGCTAAAGTTTAAAATGAACTTAGAAACAAAAAAGTAGAGGGAGTTCACGCTTGTTGGCATGATGCGAAATGCAACTAATATGCGCGAAACACAAGTAATGGTCATTAAAATTTTTGTCGCGAAATCCAAATCGCGAACCGCAAGCACACGAAGTTCAAAAAGGTGGTTTACTTTAAAATGTGTAAATAAAACTGTGCTGAAGCTAAATTATTTAAGTATATGCTTGTCGTTTTTTAGGTTTGTTGAGGGACTCCCTGAAAAATTATCAAGTTCGTTTTTTTTATATTTTGGTAATAATTTTACAAAAATATATTGCACCATTTTAAAGAAAAAATGGGGAATGTAATTCAAATCTCTTCCTGAATAAATCAATAGAAAATATTTGTTTTAAGTTAAGGCAAATAAAAATAATTAAATTTTTTTAAATATTATCCAAAATGTATGTAAAAAAAATTTATTTATTCAATATACTTCCACCTAACCACTACAAGCCTTTGATAACTAAACAAAGACATTAACATGTTGAGCACAAGGTCATAAAAGCTTAGCCTGAAAATTTGGGCATCCTATCTTCCATATTTATTGAGATATTATGGTCATTCTGATTTATGGAAAGGTAAAATAGGTTCATTTACATAATATTCAAGAATTTTCTTAAAACTGAACAGTAAATATTTATTAGTATAAGCAAACATTTATTCACTCAAAATAGAGCTTCTTCTTTTAGCAATTGTTTCTGGTGCTTTTTTTAGGATTTACTACGTTTTTACACACACGGCTCAATGGGTAAGAGGATACCAGAAATCTAAACTCCTAACAAGCAAAGTGCAAAAGGCTGGTGTAATGTTTTGGGAGGTATTAAAGTAAATCCAGCTGTAACTGCAAGCAAGATTTCTCTTAGCTCTACTATAAGTGATTTAACATTATGGCAAAATAATCAAAACCCACATAAGCTGCCTAATAAGAAAATGATATGTTCCACCTTAAGAGCTCACAAAAACTGTCATAAAAATTGTTGCATGTCCACCATAAACATTTGTCTCAAGAGAAAAGAGATGAAATTAAGGATGATTTTTACCTAACAGTGTAAAGCAAGTAAGCACAATGTGGAATCTTTTAAGGATATCCACACCCACGTACACTATAACTCCTATATTCAATAGTAAATTGCAATTGCTTTCATCAGATGCCATGTCTTCCACGAATTACAGTTTACACAATTTACAATGAAAAGAGAAGTTTCCTTACCTTTACAGAGAAAAATCCTTCAGTGGCAGGATATCACTCTCTAGGGTGCTAGAAATACTTTTCTTAAGATGACTACCCCGAAAATGGACTTCACCACAGAACAGCTGTATCACGGGCACAATGTAGTTTACACAACTGCAAAGGTTCAAGGAATAATATTGGGCATCATTGTAACATCCTTACTAGCCAAAACCTATAATACAAATTCAACAAACAGCGACGATTGATTGCATTAAGTCTTGTAAGAATATAACCAAGTAAATACAAATTAAAAATATTTAAATACGGCTGTCGACATACCTGTAACATCAACACCGCTGCTTCCTAAGCACCAACGGCGACAGTTGCGCATTCACGAAAAATATTATTAGTACCTTCTGCCGACCGTAAGAGGTCGCTAAGGACGGAGACCCAAAATTTTGGAAGGAAAATATCAAATTGCTCTTAAACCAAAGCTGACCTTGTCAACTGCGTCAGTTTCGCGGCTTCTGACGTTAAACGCGGCTTAACTTCGATTTTTATTATCAAAACACTGATAAATGAATCATTTGAGGCATAATACAATTGTAATTAAACAATGAATCTGCAAATGCAAAAGGGAAAAATAATCGGAAATAAGTATTGTAATAGGTATTGTCCGCGCTTCTTTGTTCTAGGATGTTGATGCGATTTAAGATTGAAGGAAAAGGTCCACTGAAAACATCAAAACCACGAGGAGGATCACAGCAGGTGTGCCTGAAGTAAAGGTTACGGTAAGGGTGGATAGGATTTCGGGAGTAGAAGCTCAGAGGGTCGTTCGTGAAATCGGTGAGAAAGAAGACGCGTCAGCGATGCCGAGTAAAAAGCAAGACAGGATACAAATAAGTACGTGAATCATTTATTTGTTTAATGCAGGGATTGGCGACCTTTCTCACTAAAAGACCCACTTTTTCGAATTATGCATAACATGCAACAAATGATAAGTCCCAGTCATTGGCAGATCCACGGGGGATGATGGAGGCGATTCTCCTTCCCCTTACCTTATCGTCGTGTCCCTTTTTGCGATTACCTATCCCTGTAAAACAAACGTTAATTCTGATAATACGTTCATAACTTTTATTTACTACAATTTCTATTTAAATTATTTACGAATCCAATTTCGATCGGGGAGCTTTTAGGTGTTTTTACGGGGAGAGTGGTTCTCGGAAGCCGTATGTAAGTCCTTAAAGAGCCTCATGGGGCTCAGGAATACTTTCGATAAGGTAAGCAGTCTGGAGGAGTGGCTTATAAGTGGAACGTGGAGGGAACATTACTGTATCTGGCTAAAATACGCGAGTACATTGAAAGTTTTAAGAATAAAGCGTCTATTTCTGTAATTTTCATTAGCACGCTCTCAGCAAGTACTTTATAAAATACGGAAGCATTGAATAAATCAGTTTTCTGAGAGGACAATCAAGTGAGACTCAGTTATCTCGATCATGGTATTTTAAGGCAGCAAATGACGCCGAAATGGTAAATGCAGTATGTACTCATGAATAAATTAACATATGATTAAAAAAGCAAGTTCCGTCCTTCGGAAGGGACGTTAAGCTGTTGGCCCCCCTGGTGTTCTTCGTAAGAGCAGGCAAATGCCGGCACCGGGTTTCCCTCCTCCCTCCCCGGTTATTCATTGCACTACCTCTGAGATACCCGTTTGTGCTGTAAGAGAGGCGAATTGACTGGGCATTCAAACAACATTAAAAAAGCAATGATCATGGTAATTGATCTTTATAGATATTCACACTGGCAAATTGCGTTACTTTGTAAGGGTTACATCGATGAATGTTTATATAGTTAAACGTTTATTTGAAAACGGATGCAATAACAACCTGGAGTTTTTAACATTACACATAAGGAAGGAGGAATATGGAAATTACATAGTATAGCAATGCGTACATTGATCCTTTCTTGGATGTTCGACCTTTAAAATTAGCCGAAATAATCACCGACAACGATCGATAGTAAAAAATGTTAAATATCTAACTTGCGTATGATTCAGGGCAGCGTTGATTAATTTCAACATGAGCTGTTCAAAGACTGCAAGCGAACCACATCTCCTCTTTCACTTAACCTCCTTCCTTTAACAGTAAAATGATGACCAAGGCCGGATTAATGGGCACGAAGGTCATGTCGCATAATTTTTCGCAGGTCCCCTCATCCACCCCACACAGTCTGGTGTCTCCCTGAGACCCCTGTTATCACGGGGCCCTGGCGCAACTGCGCCACTACGGCCCGGTCAATCCGGAATTGGTCTAACACAAACAATACATATTTTTCTGTGCTCATTAAAAGAGATGCTTCTAGAGCAGTGGACCTGGGGTGCGAGATGCCCTTTCTGGTGGTGCGAGACATGCCAGATTTTTTTAGAAGGTAAATCACCGGAAACATAAATTAAGATCAGGCACGTAAGTACAACTACTTTGTTTCATCAAAATTATGTATTTATTAACTTGGCCTAGCGTACATATAAGACGTATTCACACACCTATGCAAGGAACTAGGATGAACACGTAACGGCCAAAGAGAAATTGTCTGCTTTTATTCGGAAACTTCCAGTTCGAATAAAGCGTGTTGAGAAAAGAAATTTCACTAACTTTCCTTTGCTTGAAGAAACAGTTGTTTTGGAAAAAAGGAGGAATGACCACCGCAACTGAAGTGACAAAACATTTGCAATAGTTGAGTGACTCTTTTCAAGGATGTTTTTCCACTGGAGATCTTAATGTGACAAAGAAATGGATACTGGATCCATTTCTTTTTAACCTGGATTCGAACAACGATAGTGATTTGATGAAAGATGATCTCATTGAATTATGAGATAATGGACGAATCCGAATGGAGTTTGAAACAATGAAGCTTGAGAATATCTGGTGTGCTCAATTAGCACCGTTTCCACAACTGGCGAAGACAGCGCTGTAGATCCTTGTGCCGTTTGCGACCACATACTTGTGCGAAATAGGATTTTCATATCTCTTACACATCAAAACCAAGGCCAGAAACTGCTTAAATGTGAGTGATGACATGCGTGTGGCTATTTCAGAAAAAGTTCCTCGTTTCTTGAACATCATTCAACAAAAGCAACAGCAGAGAGTCACTGAGCCGGTAAACCTAAAAAAAGTGTGTAATTTTTCATGTATTTTTAAGTTTAATCCGAAATTAAAATAAATATATTATTTAAAGAAGTGTGTAATTTTTCAAGTATTCTTAGTTCTACTGCGAAATTAAAACAAATATATAAGTTAACTCTACTCAATATGGCCTAGCTAACCTTTATTAATATTTTAAGCACCTTTTCCGAATGCTGAAAGTAAAACTAAAATAATGCTACAGACCTAAAATTTGGTAGAATGATCGGTCATCAGATAAAACTAAAGAGAATTATCCAAATTCCAATTTTTTTCCTCTTTAAGGCACATTTTTGATGACGTTCTTTCTTTTCATATCCTCCATGAGAAATACATCGAAATCATGCATGGGTTTACAATTATATATATATATATATATATATATATATATATATATATATATATAATATTTCAAGATTATTTAGATTTGAGATATTAACTATTATAGTGCTTGCCATTTCCCGCTTCTTTCACAGTCCCGGGAATCCGGGATTCAAAATTATAAAAAAATAAAAAATAATTGCAATTAGCATTTATTTATTGACCTGAAATTTGCTTACCATATTTATTATAAAAATATAGTTACCAATACACACGGTATGTAAAATAAAATATGAATTGAAACATCTATACCATTAACATATATTTCACATATAAATACAAAATCAAATCGACAACGGTGTTCCAATTCTTATTTCCTATTAGTAATTGATTTATAGTAACTTTTAAGAATGCATAATGTGTTCACACTACGACCGCTCAGTAATGTGCATATTTTGGTTATGAAAAGACAAGCTGCAGTCTTGAGAAAAACCTGAACTTTGATACCCCAAACAGTTTGTCAAAATATGCTCAATTTGGGAGACAATCTGTATACAATGTCAACTCACACCATATAGCGCAGTGGTCTTCAGCCGTTTTTGTTTTTGTCTAAATGATTTTTTAACATGGAAAACACCAATATAGTTTCTAGGTAGTCAGAGCATATGGAAAACGATTCAGTTGAATTGTAATTGGGAATATTATGAACGTAAAATCGGGGGCATTTACATATTATCTGGAGGTGAAATTCCTGCAGTAAATTCGAGGAAAGCGCAAATCGCGAAAACTTAAAATCCGTTAAAGTTTATCATTGTTCTTATAGACCAAACACCGGGACTGAAAGAAAAATGCGTACATTCAAGGAAAACGTAAAATCGGAGGACGTAAAATCGAAGTTTCACTGAATATATATATAAATTTGTGAAATAAATTTCTTCCTTATTATTGCATTAGAAGTGAAACTAAGCTACTCGGAAACAAAGAAAGTCTTAGTGGTCCCTTTAGGAACCTCATGGACGATAAATGCTAGAGCAGCGATTCCCAAACTATGGTACACCAGTGTTACGCGAAGATACTGCCATTGGTACGCGAGTTTAGTGTCAGCATTCACCCATGGAACTGCACAACGAGTGACCACTGAGAGGGACGGACTATCGCCCGCACCGTCCGGACGCGTCCGCTGCGCCGCTCATGGCTCACAGTCAACTGCCGACTTATCGTTATCTGTTTGCGTTTTCACGTTGGTATTTTAAACAAAATTATTCTGAACTGAATTAGGCGAGAAACTCGTTTGTTTCAATTAATTCCATTCCTGAAAATATGAACGTGAGGGAAAAAGACCAGCTGAATATCCCACTCTTTCTGACATAGCGTTGAAAATTCTAATCCCGTTCTGCTCGACTTATCTATGTGAAACTATGTTGGTAATTAAAAACAAAAATCGAACAAGAATGAACCTCGAACCGGACCTTCGCTGGAAGTTAACTAACATTGAACCAAATCTATCTACATATATCCAAGCTCATCCATCACATTGACTGATTTTCTTTGTATTTTAAGTAAGATAAATGCGAGAAAATAATTACTTTAGCAGTACTACCTATTTTATCTGCCTACTTTATATTATTTTGAAAATGCCTCTTTCGTTAGTAAAGAAATTTTTTAAAGTTCATACTTACTATGTGGTACGAAGAAATTTTGCCATGTTTTCGGTGGTACGCGAAAAGAAAAGTTTGGGAACCGCTGTGCTAGAGAGTAAAATTCTCTTCTCTTCGACTTCGTTTCTCTGACGGCTGTCAAAAAGTCTCCGTGACCGCCTTCGGTAATTTGAAATAAACTAAAATTGTTAATTAGTCTTCATTTCCAGGGAACAATCCACTGTTACTATAAACGTCTCATAATAATAATATATATGAAGCCGTATTGACCTCTAACGAACGATGACAACACGTTCGAATTGTAGATTCACTTCGACCTTTCTCAAATACCTTGTTAAGTTAGACTGACGAACAGTGGATAGAATTCGAGATTCGAGGGGATGATGGGATTCGAACTTGCACCCACTCTGGTTAATATCTAATAGAATTTTTTCAGAGTGCGATGCACTGTGGGGGAGGATAGGGAATGGTAGAGGTCTTTAACTACAAGCGGCGCATTTATTGAAGCTTCCTTCCTCATTCTCCACGATCCTTATCTCGGGCTTCCTGGAGAAGGATTAACAACAGGGAACCATTCCTTTCACAAATGGAAGGAAAACCAAAAGGACGATCGGTAGTGGTCAAGATAGCGTTTCTTTCGCGACCAGGCGGCAAAACTGGCGCAGCGGGGGAAAAGAAAAACCGGGGAAAGGGATTTTAGGCCACTTTCCCTTGCTCAAGACACGCCGCCTGAGACGAATGCCACTAGAACACAACCCTTTACGTCTGTTAACGAAATATATTTGTTCGTTTTCATTACGTTTTCCGTTACAGCTATTTGAAAAATTTCGTTAACGTTTATCGTTACGTTAATCCAAATTAATTCCGTTCTTCCGCTATTTCGTTACGTTACGCTCAACGTTTTCCAGCACTCTTATAATATCTTGCTTACATATTGCCATTAATGGAAATTGTTTCACCATTTCACTGCACATGCTAGTTTTCTTCTACTTATTTGGTTTAGCATGCTCTGAAGGAAAGTTTTTTTACATAGTTTTTAAAAAATGTTTTTCAAAAATTCTTTTCTGGAAATATTATGTAATTTTTTTCTCGGAAAATAATATTATGAAAATATTTATGGAATCATTTTTAATTTTTTTGTATAAATTATCTGGAAAATTAAAATTTTTTAAGATGAAATGAATTTTATTTTTATTTTTAAAAACATTTAAGAATTAAAAAAAAAATTAATTAAAGTTCTCAGATAATTTGTAATACAGTAATCCCTCCATATTCGCGGGGGTTACGTTCCTGAAAAACGGCGCGAATATAGAAAACGCGAATATAGAAACCGAGAATATGGATAATAAAACCTTATGGGATAAATGGGGTTAGGGGAACAGCTATCCCCAGTTTATATAGTTATAAGATTGTTATTGTTTCTTAAACTTATAGTTAGTATTAATAAGCATAGCCTGTAGTTATCGATTCTTTACTTCTCGACGTGGAATTAATAAAAAATACGCGGTAGATGTAATAACGCACCCAAAATATTTATTTATTTTTATATTTATTATTTATTTAAGGAAAAATTGCTAGAATAATTCAAGTTAATATTGTGGTTCATTTGCAAATTAATGCATTTATAAAAAACAATAAATACGTGATGACTCATACCTTTAATAACGCTGTTGATGTCCCTTTAACGATAATGATAATTGCGGCGTTGGAAATGTTAGTTGGACGAGGTTCCCTCCAGTGGATCATCCATTGGCGATTCAACAGAGAAATGAGGAGAACTTCGAGCTTCTCTTAACGTAGCTTGTGATTGGCACCTGCTTCGGTCGCCACTGATTACGTGTTCTAGCGTCCTTGAGTCATGCGACCGCGTATCGCAAGGGATCGGAAAAATTTTGCGTGGAAAATTTCGTGTCAATTTAGTATCTCCCAAACGCGTACATAAAATCGAATGTTATCTCGTATTTATGCAATATATCATCTTTTGCAGAGTTTTTTCATAAAAATGATATTGCACAAAAATAAAGAATAGTTTATTCTCGGCGATTTTTAGAAAAATTGGATTTACTCAAAAACGGCTCCAGAGAATTCGATTAAAATCAATCCAATCGTAGAGCCTAATGTCACAAATAATATTAAATAAGCCATATATATCTAGAAATCATCATATGGTGTCCAGTGACATTAAAATGTACGCTAAGCTACCTTACCAAAGCCCTATGACGTCACGCCTTCGCCGCGATCCACTCAATATCTTACTACAGGCTACGATTAAACTAAATCGAATGATATCTCATATTTGTGGATAATATCATTCACAATAGACACTGTGAAGAGATGAACGATATTGCGCAATAATTAGGGTACTTTATTCTTGGATATTTTTAAACAAAATTCGTTTTACTCAAAAATGTCTATGGCTATTTTGATTAATATCCATCTATGTCACAAATAATATTAATTTAGCCATATGTACCAAAAATTACTACATATCGTCCAGCGGCATTAAAATCTACGCTAAACTACGGTTAACTTAAATCTCTTGAGCTTTCGTTGGAGAATGATCGCTTTTCCTCAACGGTGTGAACAGAAGAGTGTGATACTTGAAGATAGTATACTTCGTTCAGCGAAAAAAAAATTTTTTTTAAGCTGAGGAGATAATCGTTCATGCCGAGGAAAACTGCATATACGTCGTATTCATTTTATTTATTTAATTGAGAAGGTATTTCATATAACATTTTTCAGTTTCTACTCGAAAATTATTTTATTGCTTTCCGCTCATAAGTCCTAAATTGTTTTGAGTTTTTGATAAAATAGAGGTAAGTAGTTATAAAAGATAGCTTGAATACTCAGCTAAATCTGTCATACATAATTATAACATCTTAACAATTTTAACTATTAACCCTATTGAATGTTCACTCATTTTTGAAGAGTGAGTATACAGTAATGTACTCCTGCATTCGGTCCTTGTATCGAGTCCAAATAAATTTATCGATTTATATACACAAAATAACTTTTGAATAAGAAAGGATTCCTTTATTTAGAAGAATGAGGATCGGCGGAATGGCAGGGCGATCATTTTGTCATAAGACCGGCGTCAGTGTTTTTGTATTTGCACAATTCTTTATTTGTTAATTATATCCTTATAGAAGATAATGTAGATTAGTTTTACTAGTGGAAATTATTCTTATCAACAATTAGTTTTACTAGTGGAAATTATTCTTATCAACAACTTTCCAAATAAGTGTGTATATAGGGTTGTTTGGTTTCACGCTTATTTGTACATCATAGAGATCTGCGATGGCTTGCTAATAATAAAAAACAGGCCCTCAGGGGGCGAGGGGGGGGGCAACTGGGCCATTTGGCCTGGGCCTCATACTTTAATGTAAGAAAAAAATATATATGATTAGATAAAATACATATTTTAAAAAATTGTAATTTTTATTGTAAAAAATTAAGAAGTAAAACCAAATTCCTAATTTGTTTTCCATGGAGAAATTTGTGACAGAATATTAGTTTATTGGTTAAAAGCTAACAAAAGATTCTCCATAAAAGGTAAGCTATTAATAATATTTTAAAGGCTGTCACTAGCAAATTTTTTCCCAAAAGCTAGGTTGTTTAGAATCTAAAGAATATTTTTTTATTGGTAAAACATACTAGCTTTGAGAAAAAATTTGCTAGTGACACTTGTACTTAAAGCAGAAAATTAAAAGAAACAGATTGTGCACAGATAACTGACAAATGGATTTCAGTGCGTCTGCTGTTTTGTTCTCACTGTACCACCAAGTCAAATTGGTCACTTGCTATAATAAACTAGAATATTTTATAATTATAATTGTTCACATTGAAACCTGTTTAGCATTTTAGAATGGTGAAAACAAAACAAAAGAAAAATCTCTCTTTAGATATATAAGTGCAAACTTTTTCACTTGATTAGTTAGTTTTTTTTTTATGAAAATGTTTTTCTCAAAGTGCAGTTATTCTCAAGACAAAATACAATAAAAATGTCTTTTTTTAAGACAATTTCTTTTTCTTAAAACCAAATTGTCTTTCTAAAGACAAAAATGTTTTTTTTTTATGATTGTCTTTCTAGGGACAAAAAAATTCTAAAACTAATTCTGTTATTATAAAATAGTTCACAATGAAACGCAGATTCGAGAAAGGGGCCAGCAAAAGGCAAAAGAAATAATTAGAAAATGCTGCTGCCAAGAAGTCATTATTGACGCATTTTCAAATGCAAAAGCAAGAAGAGCTTTGGCTAAACAAAAACAATCCTAATAAGATTCTGGTGTGCAATAATTCTCTTCAAGAGGTTCTACAAACGAAGTGGTTTTTCATATATCATCATTTTTCTATTTTTGTAGATGATGGTGAAACAAATGTGATTTTATGGTTAGGTCAACAACAAAGTATAACTTAAATAGAGCTAATTTCACTTCTAATGTCAATTTGTAATATAACTTGTTAATTTGTTTAATAAAAAATTCATTAAAATTTTTTTATAGTTAATATTTTTTGAGGGGGGCCTCACATTTTGATTTCGGCCAAGGCCTCAGAATAGTTACATTTATATTAATTAATTTATATATTTATCTATACTATTCTCTATTAAAGTAATAATTTTATTTCATTATTAAACTAGAGTTCTAGTAATGCCAAACACCAAAACACAAAATTAATATAACACGATATTGCGTGAATTTTGACATATGCCGTATTTCCATGTAGATGTACTGAATTCAAATTCCATAACAATTTCTCCAAATAATAATTGAATTATTGACATCTACTTTTTCATTGGATTTTTAAATATCTTAAAATGAAAATACAAAGTCGGGACTTTGACATAGGAATGCATAAATAATTGAAGTTTTGTTTTCTTATAGTCGAAATAAACATCACATCTAATTAGGCTTGTAAATTGACAAAATAACCCAAGAATATTGGAATTTTTGATTTTTCATTAAGGTAACAGGACAGTATTGACTTTTAATCAAATGTGTGGCGAGTTTTATAAGTTTCATTCTAGCAGATATTATATTGTTTATCTTTATATTTATGCAACGAATTATTTCAATCAGTTCGTTCTGGGATACATCGACAGAAATCCATCAGCTTGTCTGCATTCTCTATCGATGAAAAAAGTCGTATCTGTTCATACCACAAAACTTCGCTAGCAGGATGCCACAGAGATATCTTGCACCCAGGCGTGACACCCTAGGCGCGGCCCTGGGTTAAATGTAAGATTGGATCTTATGGTCTAAATTTCGCCTAAATAAAGACGTTTACCTCTACCTACCTATCTATCAGTCTACCAATCTTGAAAGTCTCTTCCACTTCCTTTGGCAGAAAATTTTGTTTTTTTTTAATTCTTAGATTCTGCCATTTTTCAAGATAAAAAAATTAAAGCGATAAATACTGTTATTCACAAAAACCAACATTACTAAAACCTCTATTAAAACAGCATTAAGTTATCTAGTCAGATCACCGAAAACAGAGAAACCTTGCTTTTATGCAATAGTCAACCAAACTGTGCTAGAATATGAATGTAAAAACTTATTCCTGCTTATAGAATCCAAAGGAGACAAAATATTTAGCAACTGTTGCAAATATTTTGGAAATCGAATACATCATCACTTATCGTTGCAAAAAGTTATTCGAGGTGGAATGACAATGTTTCTACATTTCTGGGCACACCATAGGCAGATTGCACTAACTGGGGGAGGGGGGGGTTCTTTGAAATGTACGGGCACAAAACTGGGGTATTTATAATATCAACATAGTTGCCATTCCACTGCTAATGTTTCATTAAAATATATTTATCAATTTCTAGAGCCATCGTTGCCATGTTATTATATTAGCCAGAGACATTTTATTTTTTTCACCTCTCAGTGGTGTGCCAACAAAAATCGTCTTCGCCATCACTGGTATAAAAGGTCGTAAAAAATCTTCAAATTTATTCAAAGTAAAAAGGATCTTTTATTTCTATGCATATATAATAGTCAATGCAAATACCTTGTATTCAAAATCATGAACCATATCAAATAAATTATAAGGTCTTCAAAAAGTATATCTCAAATTTCTTTACCATCAAATCAAAAGTGTATGAAAATCTTTACGAGTTCTCTGTCCACCAACAATGATATAGGACAAAGAAAACAAAGAGATGAGAAAGTTGAAGAAAGGAGAGCGGACAGATGGTAATAGATACAATATTTAAGATCCTGAAATATTCTATTCACAATTAAATTTCTTTACAGGGCACTCAAATAGTCAAATGACTATAGAATACTCTGAACACACACCAGACGTAAATAAACATATCATAGCACTTTCTTCTACTGTTGCATCATTCCATGGCTTCCCATGCTGCTCATCTGCACCTGAGGGTGAGTCGGAGCATGATATGAAGCCTGCATGGGCATTGGAGAGTGCATCTGCATGCTGGCTGTGCCCTGTGGCGTGGCAGGTCCCACTGATGGAGGACCTCCCACTCCTGGGGATGCAACCTTAAAAAAAAAAAAAATGCTGAAAATTTTTCTCTCACTTCACAAATTAGTGTTAATTTACACACAATTCAATAATACTACATGAAAGAAAGTTACTTTAAGCAACTGTGAGAAGGAAGGTGACACTCACTTGACCAGGTGTTACTCCTTGCTGAGGATCAGAGGGCAATGTTAGGTTGGTAAGGAGGTCTCTGACGGCTGGGAACAGGGAGCATGGCTCTACTCCCCCACCCCCACCAAACTCTGCAAACCGCTTCAGCTGCAGACTGGCTGCAGTGGTAGCAGATGCAGGGCCAGGCTCTCTTTTCTCAGCTAACTGGGTCAGATTTGTGCTCACATCATACACAAGGGGAAGGACGAGGGATGTTGGCTCCACTCCCGGACTGTATGCTACACCAATTCGAGTGATGTGAAGCTGAAACAAGTAATATCACCAAACCTTAATCATAAATAATTTTTTTAAAAATTTTTGCTCCCACTGCTTGCAATGAGTGCTGTCTGCACCACCAAACACTTTTATGGGTAGTGGCAAAAACTCGGAAAGTTCCTTTTTTCTCTTAATTGTGAAATTAATAAAATTATACAGAAATAATTTCGAATTAAGACAGGAAAGTGGTAAATGTAACATTTTCAAAAGTTTAATCAATGTCCTAATGTATGAAAAGGGAGGGTTGCGAGACACGGTGAAACAATGCAATAATAAATAAACAAAAACTCCTTCACCATAAAAAGGAAGAGAATACTCAATCTCTCGCTGCAGGTTGCTGGTAAACACCATCGCAGGACCTAAGTCAAAAGGAGACACACACAGAAACATGCAAAATCCACTCACACAGTAAACTCGAACCAAAAATTAAAACTAGATACAGATGTTTCGACAGTTAAGCTGTCATCTTCAGTAGTGTGGGGTGTAGGAGGGAGAAGGGGGTATATATACAAGGAGTGACCGTTGGGGAGAGGGGGAAAAAGTGAAAGAATTTGGAATGGTTAAGTTAATAACTGAAAAAGGGGGGAGTGGGGGATGGGACCTAAGTCATTGTTCATGACTGTGTTTTTGTTTTTATGTACGTAGATGCTTTCGTATGCATCAAGTTTATTGCATTGGTCGATTGATTTGAATAAGGATAGGTTTTCTGTGGTGATAGGATGGTGAGTGTCAAAAACATGAGTTGCAATGCTTGATTTGTTTTTTGATTTTGTAGTGTGCAATGTGTTCTTTAAATCGGGTTATTTATTTTAGCTCATAAACAGCCGTTAACGGCCTTTTACAATGAGCATAATAACTTCAACAAAGACGAACACATACAACCATGCCCTCGGCAGAATTCAAACCCGCGACCCTAGCATTGGGAGCCAGACACGCTAACCACACCTCTACCAAGGCCGGCCGGGTTTCCAGTTTGTATCTAGATTGTCCTATGTAAATTTTGTCGCATGAACTGCAATTGACTTGGTAAATGCCTGATTTGTGGTGATTGGGAATTTTATCTTTCAGGTTTGCCAGAAGGTTGGATAGTTTATTTTCGTTGACAAAAACTGGGTGAAGATCAAATGTTGAAAGCATGCATTGGAGATTATTTGTTAGTTTCGGTGCACATGGTAGTTTTATGTATTTTTTCTTTGTGCTTTGGTTCGTGAGTGTGGTGCATGATTTAATTTGAATATTGTACTTGTTTTTGAATCATTTTGTGGATGATTTGTGAGTCGAGTCCGTTGTGTAATGCAGTTTTTAATAATTGTAAGTGCTATGTAAAAATCTGTTTTCAATAGAGGTGTATTTAGTAGTCTGTCAATCATGGAGTGAAAGGGAGCCAATTTATGAGAGATATGTTGGTGAGAGACCATATGAATATATGTGTTGGTGTGTGTAGGTTTTCTGTAAATGTTGAATTACAGTTTGTTATGTTTTCTTGTAATGAGAAGATCTAAAAAAGGTAAAGATTTATTTTTTTCTATTTCGTGTGTAAATTTTATCGTGTTGAATTGTTGGTTGAGGCATTGTGTAAAATTAGGGATGCTTTCTTTTGCTGTGTCAAAGATTTCAAAAATGTCATCTACGTAACAGAGCCAAGTTTTTGGAAAATATGGGAAGGAAGATTTACAAGACTTCTCAAAATTAGTCATGAAGAGATCAGCTATGAAAGGAGAAAGGGAGTTACCCATAGTGGTACCATCTTTTTGCTGATAGAAGGTGTTGTTGATTTTAAAGCTTTGTTGCATGCACAGGGAGGTCAAACGAACGTATTCTTCTGTTGCTTCCTTAGGAATATTATTTTCTAATAACCATGTCTGTAGGAATTCTATGGTTTCTTTGATAGGTACGCTTGGGAATAAGGAAGTGACATCGAAGGAAACTAAGATTTCATTATTAGCAAGTGCGGTGTTTTTTATTCTGCTAATGAAATCTTGCGTGTTTTTGATGTGAGAGTCACATTCTAGTTGTATTTGTTTGAATTGATAGTTTAGCCATTGAGATATTTTGTAAGTAGGAGAGTTGATCCCTGAAACTATGGGTCTCATAGATATGCCTGATTTGTGTAATTTTGGAAGGCAGTACATCCTGGGGGCAACCGGATTGGAGATATTTAATTAAAGATTGTGTCGTTTATCTATTAAAGTGGGGCATGTTTTCAGAGTATTTTTTGTTTTAGTTATCATTTGGTTCAAAGGGTTTTTTGGTATTATTGTGTAGGGGTCTTCTTGGAGAAGTTGATCCACTTTTTGGTAATGTTGATTCTTGTCCATTGTAAGAACAGTATTTCCTTTGTCGGCTTTAATGTAAAAACAAGTTTTGGAATTTTCCCCCTCTCCCCAACGGTCACTCATTGTATATATACCCTCTTCTCCCTCCTACACCCCACACTACTGATGACGACAGCTTAACTGTCGAAACATTGGTGTCTAGTTTTAATTTTTGGTTTGAGTTTACTATGTGAGTGGATTTTGCGACGGTGTTTACCAGCAACCTACAGCGTGAGTGTGAGTATTCTCTTCCTTTTTATGGTGAAGGAATTTTTTGTTTATTTACTAATGTCCTAATGCATAAGAAACTCCTCATAGAATATGTAATTACTAGGAAACAATCTTCAAACGAATTTGAATTACAAGAGAGATGCAGCTAAAAAAAGAATAGCATCCCATAAAGATTTGGATAATGCAGTAGGAATTCTCCATTTACTAATTCCATACTTACCGATTCACATATTTTTGGTCACATTTTTGAGGCATAGCTTTGCTGTTTGCAGTCTAAGTACCGCCACTATTCGCGGGTTGGTGTGGAAGAAAGTAAACCCTGCATAGTGGTGGATACTTTAGGGTACTACACCAGTGGCACAGTTATATTGTATTGCAATACAAGTCACACAATCATACAGGTTTAAACATTAATCATCATAAAAACAATTTTAAGCAATCAATTAACTTTTAAAAGAGGACCTTTGCAACATGTTGTAATATGCACAGAATTTATATCACTCAAATCTGTAATCATAATTTGCTTACGTTTAAGTACAAACAGAAGACCAAGAGGGCTTTTTCTTCCACATACACAAGAATTAGCTAGGTTTTTCATCAAGTTGTCTATTTATTTTTACAATTTTGTTTGTTTGAATAATTATTCATTTTTAGGCATTCTTTACCAGTGAAGCAATAGTAACACAACACCTAATGGGGATGTCTTGTCTGTCTGTCCATCTGTTGCAACTTTTATCTCCTGAACCAATGGATGGATTTTGATTAAATTAAGTATGAGTGGCCCTTATTGAAATTTATCCCTGAATTATGATTTTTAACCATCCACCAATTAGAACTTCCACTTCACATAAACACTTAAATAAACTTATACTTGTATCTCGTTAAAAGACATATGTCAAGCAACAATTAAATACCATATTTTTCTCTCTAGTTCTTATATGACCTGTGAGGTATTGACTAAAAAATTTATTTGGATTGAGGACAACATTTATCACAAAATTACGACTTATAATTTCGGACAAAAAATTTGAGAGTGGCCCTATTTTTCGATACTGTTTAGTACATGAGCCTCATGACATTAAATAAAAGCAAAAAAATTGTTTTTGGAAAAGTGACTTTTAAAAAATTTACCTATTACCCTAATTGCATCACCAAATACTACTCATGATAGATTACAACACAGAGGTGGCTTTGTGATATCAATATTATATATATCAATATATATATATATACACACACACAGTAAAACCTGTGATAGCTTATACTGCCATAGCTTATACTGCCATAGCTTATAACCTCCTTTAACTAATACAAAACTCCAGCACCAACTTTGGCCACATGACCATATCTTATAACCTCTGTTAGCTTAACCTTATAAGGTTGGCATCACTGCATATTTTATATTAATCTTGATCACCTGACATGAAAATTCAGGTTGTAGTCCGATTCCCTGGTTCTGTTGATTAGGGCTGCCAGAGCACTATCGCTGCCTCCATTGTAACAATTTGATCTCGTGAGATTCATTTTGAACCTTTAGGGTAGTAAGATAATGTTTGGAAAGATCTCATTTTGTAGATTATGTGTAATCATTCAACACTAGGCTTCTTTGTCAAAAGATGAAGGATGAACCCAGCATCTCACAAAAGGCTTTTGTCACTTGGCTTAAGGTAATTTATGGAATCAAGAACACTCAGGCCACTGTCTCCTCCATACTCAAATGCAGCAAAGAACTTCTTGTGACCTAGGGCAGAAATCCCTTAGTAAAGCACCACAGGGTGCTGAAGTGGCCCAAGGTAAGTGGTTCCTCCTGCATCAAGAGTGCATGAACATCTCTGGAGAACTTCTCAAGGAGAAAGCTGCAGCATTCATGAAGCTGCTTCGTCATAATGAGGATGCTTTAAAGTTTAAGGACAAGAACTGATCCAACGGGTGGCTTGGGACATTCAAGCAGTGCTACAGCATCAAATCCTTCCGGTGCTTAGGTGAGAGTAGAGCTGTTAACATGGACCTTGTCAAAGAGGAGCTCCCTAAGCTCAGGGAAGTCTTCGATCAGTACAGCTGGCCAGACATCTACAACATGGATGAGACCAGTCTCTTTTTCAGGATGCAGACTGATCACTCGCTTGCCTACAAACTTCTTTAAGGCTGGAAGCAAGAAAAAAAAGAACTCACGATAATAGTCTGTGCCAATGATAATGATTCACAGAAGCTGCCTCTACGGGTGATTGGCAAGCACTGGAATCCCAGGTGTCTCAAGGGCGTCACCAGAAGCATTTTGGATGTTGAGTACAGAGCCCATGGCAAAGCTTGGATGACTGGTGCAATTTTTATTGAATGGTTGCATTGGTTTGATTGTCAAATGAGAGGCCAGCAGGTACTCCTTCTCATCGACAACTATCCTGCTCATAAAGTGAATGCTGGCAAGCTCAAGCACACTGGGCTCATCTTCTTGCTGCCCAACATCACTTTCCAACTTCAGCTGTGCAATGCTGGAATAATAAGAACCCTCAAGACTTACTACAGGCGACACTTTAACCAGCACCTGCTGGATGAGCTGAGGACTACTGCAGAACCATAAAAAACTCTAAGCCATCAAGCTGTTAGTGCATGCTTGGTCTGATGACCTCATCCCCAGCAACATCTGCAACTGCATCCTCCACTGCAAGATCAAAAGTGAAGGTAATAGGGCTGGAGAGGAAGAAGGAGAAGCTGAGTTGGAACAATGTGTCACTGAGACCGAGGAGCAAATTCAAGCTCTCTGCTACAGGAAAACCTTGGATCTGGATTTCATCCTTAATCCTTCCCAGAAGAGGAAGGTTATGGCAGTGCCCATGGACAAGGACATTGCTATGGAGGTTCTTGAGGAGGAAGAGGAAATGGAGCTTGCAGAGGCCAAGCCCAAGCTGCACTGGAGGCTGCTAAATTGCTTGAAGACTGGTGTCTTCAACAAGATATGGAGTAAAGCGAGGCTCAGGAGATAATGATGGCATTAAGAGCCAATAAGACTATGGCCTCTGTCAAGATAACCTTCTCCCTTAAGCAGAAGTCCCTGCTGGACATTTTTGTGCCACGTAATATTAAATTATGTATGAGCTACATATTAATCATGTTTTAAGATGAATTTTATGAACTATTACTTTTAAATCACATTCTTTTTGGACCAATTTGAAACTTGATCTTACTCCATGAATATGGACCATAAGATTTATTTCCAAGTTTCCTGATGAGTTTCAACAGGCATTCACAATAAACTGCCTTAGCTTATAACCTCTTATACCTTATAACAGTATTTGGTCCCAATCATATAAACTAAGGCAGGTTTTACTGTATTAATATTTTATCAATACATTTTATTCCAAAATATCTCGTGAACCAGGAACCTAACCGTATTTTTTCCATGGGCCTTTAACCCCACTGTTCGTGGGTTTGACATTCCCTGAGACTTTCTGGAATGTAACCTTCATGAACTGTGAGATATTTCAAATAAGTACTTAAGCATAATATTTTAAAAATTCATAAAATCTTTTGGAAAAATTAAAAATTTATTTTGTAAGACTCACAAAGAAAAGGATTTTGTTCCTGCAAACAAGGAGACCTGCCATTCCTATTGGGACAATTGGAGTGGCTGAAGGAGGTATACGTAAACTCCACTGCACAGCCCACTTAAGATTGCCTCCTAGAGCTGAGGGCCCAGTCAGCTCAAGACGCATGATGGACACAAAATCCCGCAGCACATTCACTGGCACATTCAACATACGAACAAAGCCACAGAGAGCATTCGGCTTGTATGGAGGAACAGCCACCCTCGTGTCAAAGAACTTCTCCATCACCTGGTAAATAAAAACGATTATTACAAATAAAATTCACATAAAATAACTACTTTTCAAGTTTCTGTTTTGGTAACATACATATTGTCAGACAAAAATTGCTGCCTTACCTGGAATTCTTCCATGCTCCATGTGTCTTTATGCTCTGGGGTAGACTGAATCTTAATGTGTAATGATTGTAGGTGTTGAGGGTTTAAGCCTACCCTGCACTGAAGAGTTTCAGATTTAAAATGTACAACACCAGGCTCATTGCTTTGAAGAAATGACACCTATTTTAAAGCAAAAATATACCAATCTATCAGTCTTTCATATTTGACAATTACAATCTATTAAAAATGTCAACTTTTCTATAACTGAAACAATATAATAAGTGTTCTCTTAAATATCAAGAGATTTTGGCAAAAAATATCCATAGTACAATAACATGTAGATCTAACAATTTGACAAATTGCATTCCTGTGAAATGCCTCTCAATAAAAGATGCGACACAGTTAAAGGATTGAATAAAACATGAACCTATAAAAAGAGGTAAGTTGATACTTACCTACTATTAAATTAAATTTATTATATCGTTTCCATATATTGGAGGTATTATTCTTATTGAATTCACTAAGAACTTTACTTACACACTCATCAGTCTGTACAAATCTCTGCAACTGACGTCGCATATACACACACCCAAGGAATCTCTCCAATGGTGACATATCCCCTCCTACAGCACCTCTGCCCAACTGAGCACCTCCAACGGGACCTCCTCCATACTGTGGATGAGGACACGGTGAGCAGAGAGCATCAAGGGCCTCTTGGGTAATTATGGTAGGAATAGCACCCGCCCATGAGCGCTGAGGAAGAACTCTAGTAGACCCAGAGCTTGATGACCCAATGTGGTGGTGGTGATGAATGCCAATCCCTTGAGATTGAAAGGCATAAGTATGGTTTTCATTAAAAAAACTCCTTTAATAGAAACTTAAACAAAATTAGTAGTAAATTAAACATGAAATATTTGTTCTAATTTATTTAATAGTTGATTTTTAAAAGAGAGCAAAGCTATAACAGCTTTCGAAATTAAAAAGACAATTTTACATATATCAAGCCAGAGACTCTCCAACTAAGGCTCAAAATGGAACTCTGCAAACATTCATTTTACAGTCAACAGCACAGCCTACTTATTTTTCTCACTTTTAGTCACTATAATTCAGCATACTTTACTGGTACGGTTTTACACTGCCCCTAGACACTCATCATAAGCATGCAGATAATTCTTTTTGAAGCTCTCTGTCTTTTACTAAATTCAGATGCTGTTTTTACCTGTTCCTGCTAAATTACCGACAGATTCACTTTCCTCTTCACTTTCAGAACTGTATTTACTCAAACTTTTCTCCTCCTCAACAAATGCTAAATGTTATGTTATCTTCTGATATATTTTTCTTCCTTTTTGACATAGTAATCAAGGGTAATAAAAGCTTAAACACAAATAAAAATATATGAACACATGAAACTACTCTGCAAATTCATGAACAAAATAATGGACGTGCAGAAAAATTTAAGAAATATTAGCAAATTAGACATATATAAGTTTGGATATATAATAGGGAGTAAAAATAACAAAGAAACACCCAAACACAGTTCTTCCTCATAAATTTCTTCTGCACAATAAAAATCACTTAAAAAGGATGAAAAAAGTAAACTGTTCGAGGTAGCCAAAACAGTAATAGATTTCTACACACACAAGAAAATCCTGTTTTAAAAAGAAAACCTTTTCAAATACAATACCTGCACTAGACCAAAAAATCGAGACTGAGGGTAAAGGAAAAAGAAAGTACCGTTAGAGGTTTTATTACCTCCAAATTGTTTTTGGCCATCATATATGTGAAAACATTTCAAATAAAATGAAGTGATCATGAAGTTAGAAATGATCGCACCTGATAGCAGAACCTCCTAGACAAGCGCGCTGCAAGGTACGTATTCAAAAACACTTTCCCTGCCAAGCAAGAGATAATTTTTTGAGGCACATATAAAGACATGCTCCCCATGCGGCAAGCGACTAAGATGTGTGTCTATAGACCCACTTAAGGGATTAATTGGCTTTACTTTACTAAATAAAATACAGATGGATGTAAATAATAAGAAAACTAGTTAAGGAGATCATTATCACTGAGGAATACTTGCCTGCTTTGGCATATTCTTGTGATTGAGGACTCTGCAGCGACTGCAGGGGACGTCCAACAGGTGAGGGCCTGGGCATTCCAGGGGAACCTGGCCAATTGGAAGCTCCTCCCACAGCAGCAGCAGGGCTGTGTGATGAAGGAAATGGACTGCTACCCTCTGGGTGGCCTGCAATAACCCATGATGCTCAATTAAACAGATGGTAATAAAATACTTCAAATCTTACATTTTCTCAGGATATATTTCAGAATATACACTAGTAATGCAGTGCTGCAAACATTAAAATATATATCCTGTAAAGACCCGCATATAGGATGCACTTTTTTCCAAATTTTCAAAGCTAAAAAGTAGGGTCTTATACACGGGTACATAGTATTTCATGTTTTTCTCTCTATGAAATGTTCGATGAAAAATGAAAAATAAACAGCTGCAAACTAATATTTATTAACCATCAAAAGTGTTTTAATTAAAATAAAACTTTTTAATATGAAAAAAGATTGCACTTTTACAAACAATAATTGTAAATACAAGATATTTCGCCTTCATTAGCCACTCATACTCATACATGGATACTAAACATTTTTCGTTCTTTCTGTATGGAGTCTTCAGTTAAAATGAAATACCTGATAACTAAAATTTAAAAATCAAGTGTCTGCTCACAGAAAAAAACTTCAATCAAGAAATCAAATCAAACTTTTCAAACAAATTCCCTAAAATCATAGAAATTCACCATCATCGGAGTCGTCATCGGTATTATGGAACTCGTCATGAACTTCATTTGTTTCTGAAGCTTCAGATTTGTCCGATTCTAATTTTGCGGTCGTCGTGCCGTTGATGTCATCATCTTCCCATAATATGTCATCTTCACTTCTATAAAAAGCATTACTTATGCAACATTTTTTGAATCCCTTAATTATTGTTTCTGAGGGGAGGTCATTCCATGCTTCCACGATCCACTGACAGATTGTTTTTATATCTACTTTACGAATGAGTCCACCTTTGGTGAATGTGTGTGTGCCATTCACCATCCAATCGGCCCACTTCTTCTTCAGTGCCAATTTAAACAGCTTGTTAACAGCAACGTCTATAGGCTGCAGGATTGATGTCATTCTCCCTGGGATAATCACCAAATATGTCTTCATTTCAAGGAGTTTCTTGTTTACTTCGGACTGTGTGTGACATCGGATTGCATCTAAGACCAAGAGAGATCTTTGATGCATTCCACCAGACCTTTTCCAAACAGTTTTGATCCAGTCACTGGTGATTTTTTCATCAAACAAACCTTGCTTTTGCACTCGGACTATGGTGCCATGGGGAAATTCGCATTTTGGCATTGTTTTTCTTTTAAAAACTCCATATGGAGGCAGTTTCATCCCATCAGCCATACAGGCAAGCATGACAGGAAATGATTTTTTTCATTTCCCGTTCCTCTCATCGTGATGGTTCTTGCACCTCTCTCATTTACTGTTGTATCTGATGACATATCAAATGTTAATGGTGTTTGGTTGGCATTGCCTATTTGACTAAGTGGAAAATTGAATTTCTTTCTTAATTGTATTATATAGGACTGGTATGCAATTAATTTCTCCTCGCGATCTTCGGGTAAATGTTGACTTATCGTAGTATGTCGGCGGATTGATAACTTGTGTTTTTTGCAGAAACAACGACACCAATGGATAGATGCTTTTAAGTCTTTAATGGTTAATTCATTGAATAATCTCAAAGCTTGTGCATGAACAGCTGATGTGCTAACACCCAAGCAGTCCCTTCTTGTATCTCTTATCCATTTCAACAAGCATTCTTCCATTTCAGGATGGTTTTCTTTACTGTCATGGTTCGCTTTTTTGGTCTTCCACATATTTTTTATTCTTTCTTCAGCGTTTCTCCATTTTCTTATAATACATTCACTGAGCTCAAATTCACGTTCAGCCGCTCTCTTACCATGTTCTTTAACATACTGACAAACTCTTAATTTATAATTAGCATCATAACTTTGTCTCTTGACTTTCATTTTTTCTATCATAGATAAGGGTAAAAATAAAATCCATTAGTAAGTGATTAATAATCGGTGCTGTCATTTGTAAAATAGGAATGTGTTTGTTTTATGCACGTAGTAATATTTGAAGAAATTTACCTGCGAATTAGATGGGTATCGCAAAAGTAATATCAATGTAATTTTTAATCTTCAAAACGTCAAATAGGTAATTGCGGGAACTCAACAGAGGAATAACCATATCTGCCTACAGTTCAACATTTTGTTTCTAGATGGCTCTCAATCTTCCATTTTGCCTGAAGCGCCGTTTAGAAGCACCATGAAAATTATAGTCAATATTAAGGGATTGAACTTTGAAGAAATCTTTATCAATAATTGAAATAAATAACTTTTTTAAATTCAAGCTATTTTATTTTGACTGCGTTTCACAGACAATCGCAGAAATTTTTAGATTTTTATTTCAATAGAGTAGGAGTCACAAAAATCTGCTACATTTTATCTTCTACATTGCTTTCCAAAATGTTTTACTATATCCTGTAATAAGTATTTTCGACATAGTTAAATCTCATAATACAAATACTTCAGTAAATTCACTTTTCAGATCATACTTAGCAGAAAGTATATTCGATGGAAATCATCTAATAGGATGGATATGAATCTTTTATTGTGACATATTGTTAATTCCTAGAATTTTAAGAAAAAACCTTCTTGCGTCCTATACATGGGAACAAAAAATTCTCAGAATTTGAGCCGAAAACCTCCCTGCGTCCTATACACGGGTCTTTACGGAAATATAGAAAAAACAGCATAAACAGTAAACTTTATTTACAGAAATATCCCATTATGATAAGCCCTCCATATTCACATGGATTGCATTTCTAGAACATAATGGAAACAGAAATAGCAAATATAGATACTACAAATTTGCAAGAAAAAGGAGATTACGAGAATGGCCATTTTTGCATTTTTCAGCACTCATTTTACTTTCTTTGTATTTTGGGAGCATAGTTGAATTTAATTATTAACACAAAAAGTTGTGGTCATCACAGTTAATTACACGTGTGAAAAGAGAGGGAAAAAAATACATACTGAGGTACATGTAAACATCTCACCACATCCCAAGTCACTCTTCAAGTATGCCACCGCATTATTACTTTTGGATTACCATATTTACTCATGTAATACCTGCATGCATGTAATGCCTGCACCCCTGTTTTTAGAGCTAAAAATCTGGAAAACTGAAAATCGTATTCCAAAATTTCGATTTTGATATTTTATGGCAATATCTATCTAGTCGAGTATGATGATACAATTATGGTAACAAGCAAATATTTAAGAAATGACTTCTAAAAATGATTTTTAATATTTTTTACTTTCTCCATATACGTAGTATGAGAAAGTATCGTTTTCATGAAAAAAATCGAACTCGAGATTTCAACGGAAATACACGTTTTGAGGTCCCCTGAACACGTTTTGACCATTTTCTTGCTGATGTCTGTCTGTGTGGGTGTGTATGTGATAGCTAGACCGCGGATTTTTAGGTTCTAAAAATTAAGTTTTAGGCGATTAAAATAGGCTCTTTAAGTACCTTAATTAGGCTTTATAAAACGTAAAATAGGCTCTAAAAACTACTTCCAAAAACTATGTTCAGTAAAAAACAACATCATTTCTGTCAACTATCAACTTTAATTCACGAAAAAAGACTGAAACATGCACGCACGCAAAAATTGCCCAGTCAATGAAACTTTATTGATTTGTGTTTTCAAAGAACAAAAATATTTTACTACTATGCATTGAAACTTATTCTTATGGTTAATATCCCATGCATTACCGAGAAAATACTATCTACATTACATATAGTAATACTGACTGAAAACACTATTCAAGTAAATATTTAAGTACTACGCAGAGTGTTTGACAAAGTGTTTCATTCGAAATTCCCATAATGAATTTGTCACCTCTTTGTGTTTATTTCACAAATTTCCCGTAATTGGCCTCACAATAAATAACAAGCACCTTTTCTAAGTTTTCTACCACAAAACTATGGCGTTTGTCAGTTAATATCATTTTGTAAGCAGAAAAAGAACGTTCGACATCAACTGGAGTGACGGGGGCGAACTTCAACTTGGGTACATGATGAAATGGAATTTTGCACTCAACTTCACTGGATTTTCCTGCCAGTATATCTGCTGCTGTACATAGGCTCTGCAGTCCTGAGTTCTTTTGTAGAAACTTTTCTAATTTTGCTTTTACTTTTTCCCCCACTTCACCTGGAGCTTCCTTTATTTTTTGTTTCACTTCATTCAGCATAGCAGTTTTTTCGTAGATGGGTTTTCCTGAGCCCTCTAATTCAGCAATAATCTGCACAAGGGATGTATAGTGGGATCTAATATACGCCAAATCCTTGGGAATGGAGGGATCATCTAGCAACATTTTTGCCGAAGTGACGCAGGCAGCATCCTCGGCTAGATTTGTCACAACTTCCTTGACATGAAGGATATGCTCGCTGTAATATTCAGCTGCTTTCAGCCATGTGCCCCAGCGGGTGAGCACAGGCTCAGGTGGCAGAGGGACATCGGGCAGTTTTTCTCGAAAAGCCTGTATTCTTGTTGGTGCCTTGACGAAGACCTTCTTCACGGTGGAGATCAATTTGTTCACCTTGGGGAATTCCAGTCTTATTTGCTCTGCTACGCGGTTCAAACCATGGGCAAGGCATGTCACATGCACAAGGGAGGGATAGAACACCTTGAGCAACTGCATGGCAGCAACCATGTACGATGCAGCATCTGTGTATAGGAGCAGCACTTTCTCTTCGTCTACATTTTTGGGATACAGCACTTTCAGTCCATTGTTCACGAAGTGTGCTATTGTTTCCTGGTTTGTTTTGGCAAGTTGCTTCGTGCAGATGAGGTAGGCTCTGGATGGCGCATCTGGGTCCAATTTCCCAACAACCAAGTTGGCCATGTATCTGCCAAGAGCATCAGTGGTTTCATCGACCGATATCCAAATATGTGAATCTCCAATGTCCTCCCGTATCCTGCGCATTGCGTCATCGTACGTGGGTTGCACGTAATTCTTGCGTAGCGTTGACTCGGAAGGTACCGACTGATGGCAGTATCGTTCTAGGAACTCCTTGAATGTTGGATTTTCCAGTGTTCTGAATGGAATGTTGGCTGCCACAATTGCGTGACACAAATCTGCATAAAACTGATTCTTCTTGCTGGATCCCTCAGAAGTTTTTGTTAAAAGCATTTGTTTCATCTTAGATTTGCGTCCAACATTTGCCTTATGTAGCACTCCTTGGATGTGCTGAGTTAGGTGGGATTTTTTATCACTTGAAACCTATAAAGAAAAATTATGAAGAAATAATTAACCTTAAAAATACGGAAATAATCTAATAAATATGGAAATGGGACAAAAATATAAAATTTACTTTACAGCTACGAAGGTCCGCAGCTGGATTGCTGAACATTTTGAATAACCACTTCAATAGTTACCATAAAATGGCTCGTATAAACAAAAGATGTGGATGGTTTTTGTCTCAAAGATGACAAGCAATTCACGGCCAATAATTCGTAGCAAGCCAGCATTATAATGTACTTACCTCCTTGTTGCATGCTTGACAGAAGATAATTTTTCCATCCGTTGTGAAGTACGGGAACTCTTGTAACCACTGACGTATTAAATAAGCTTTCGAACTTGATACTTTAGGCATTGCACTTTCACAATTTTCACGTTCACACTTCCCACCTTTACCCTCTGCAGTCTGGAGATGGACTGCAGGGTTATTCTCGTTTTCCCATGTCGCACGATATGACAATGTAACAACGAGAAATAAACGCAACATCAGATTAAAGGCATTGTTACATTGTCGTATCACGTGACACTGGGAAACAGAATAACCCCGCCGAACGCGAGACAGGTCCGAGCTGCTGTTCGCCACTTGATCGTGACCGTGGTGCGAAGGACATTTCCAACCCATGACTGAACATTGCACAGTCAGTTTAAAAAATATGAATAATACCAAAATCTGCTTTTATAGTCGATTATTTTAGAAAATTAGCCCTTTTTAGGCTTTTTTTGCATGAAAAAGACAAAAATAAGCATTAACGTCGAAATAGGCATTTTTAGACATTAATGTCAAAATAGGCATTTTTAGGCACCATAAAATATACGTTTTCGGGGTTAATTATTCATGAAACGTATATATACAATTGTATATTGAGATATATTCTCAGGAAAAAATAGGTTTTTACCTAAAGATCCGCGGTCTAGTGATAGCTTTGTTGTGGGTGCTCTATCTCAAAAACTATTAATAAGGCCAACGCGAAATTTTATATTTAACGTTTTTATAAAAGTCACAAGAACTGATTAGTTTTTGGTAAAAATCGGTCAACCGGAAGTGGGTGTTTACTCTTGTCATTTATCCATTATTTTGAAATATTTGCTTTAATATTTGATAAATGTAAAAATGTATTGAAATAAAAGTTGTAGGAAATTTCATTTTCTACAACCTTTGTTTGACACATTTTCCCATATAATATTGTTTAAGAGATATCTTATATTTTTAGCTGCCACCACCACGCCACCCACCGAAGACTATTTTTAACAATTGACGCTTCGTTACATCTTAGTAACACTCCTTTTTCTTTTCTTAATTGTCAACCGGAAGTAAATATTGACAACAATCCCAGAGCTAACAACATGTAATTTGCCATATAAATATGGAGAAAGTCATGTGTTGCCCACATCAGTTTATTTAATGTACATAATCATGAAAAATTGACATCCATTGCCATTATATTACACAGGGACAACTCAAAAACCTATTTTGGAGTCTAGCACCTTAATCTCGCAGAAAGGTTCTATTTGAGCCGTTGCACATTATCAAGTTATTTAATTTAAAATGAGTAATTTTCACTAATTTTGTGAAATCACGCTAACTCATTTTTCACCTAGAAAAAGAGCGAATTTTACAGAAATAAATGTAAACTGTTCATGCTCAAAATAAATCCCCCAGAGATCACACAATACCAAAAATAAACTGGCCACTAGATGCATTGCAACCCAGTTACATTTTTTATGTTTCTGTGGATAGGAAAACCAGCATCTCTCTGCCCCTTAAACCATTCTAGCAGTGTTGGTCAACATCACCAAATTCACATTTCCTGATATTTTTATATAGTGTATTGTCTTAACGATGATTATTCTTATTGCTCATGCAGGGTGATCTGAGGTGAGATACAAAAGCTTGGACATCAGCTGATTGCCAAAGAATTTGGAAATTACGGATAGTTGACTTAATTTCAGGGAAAATTATAAATATTCTGCTAGAACTCATGGAATTGATTATCTAATACATATAGGCTCCACATGGCTGAAGTGCTGTTGCCCAGGAGATTCTGTTGGTTTATTTAAGAGTTTAGATCTTGGTGTATGGTGATTTTTTTAAGAACTTGGTGTATGCAAGCACAGACAACTCGTATATCTATATAAATACTATACCCACGAATAAGTATATAAAAAAAATAATAAATACCTTTCATTTGCTTTTGTGTTCAGACAGTATATAGTAAATGAAAGGAAATGAATTATCTACAATGAAGAAATTAACTCAAATACGTTTATTTTCCTTACATATACACACGTTTGTAAATGAAAAGGAAATGGTTAATTTAGGACAAAGGATTGAGCATGAACATAACGATTACATCACAAATAATCAATATAAGGAGGGACATTTTAAATAATTTTTAATTGTTCTAGTAATTACACCTGATTAGAAAATGAATCAATAAATAAAAATTCAATATTTCCTTGACATCAATTCTAATGTCATTTTGCAGCTCTAAGATATTACCGTATTAGGCCGAATATAATGCGACCCCAAATATAGTGCGACCCCAAGTATTTTGAAAGGAATTTTAGAAAAAGACGAAAAACATTTAATTTTCTTTGACCTTGATTTATTTTCTAGTCTCCTCAGACCACTACCGAGTATATTTGTACAATGTAGCATCGTAACATGAACGTCCAATTCACTTACAATGCAGTAATTATAAAAATATGGGGTGAAACACGCGTCATGAAGCGCGCCGATACGCAGTTATTTTTTAAAGATACAAGTATTCGAATATAGTACGAATGCAACAAGTACTCGAATATAGTGCGAATGCGACTTTCAAAGGTACATATTGAGGAAAAAAACATCGCACTATATTCGGGTCAATACGGTATTCTAAGTCATTAATATATTTTTTGATATGATTACATTAATCACAAAGAACACCCCAGCCTTGCATGTATGAAAACACCTTTCGTCTCTTGTCAAATTTGAATGATTTGGCACTTGATATCCAATAAGATAATTTATTTTCACAACTTTGGTATTTCATAAAATTACGAATAATTTAGTTTTCCTCTCTAATTCAATTCTTAGGGAGTCAAAAGGGTGGCAGACACTTTAAGTTAAGATTCCTTGGCTTTAAACTTGCCATATGCCACTGGGACCACAATATATTTTTATGAGATAAAGATAAATAAATAATAATAAGAATAATTATGACTACCAGAAGCATTATTTTGTAACCTACCAGGACCACCAATAAAAGATCCTGCTGGTGAGTGACCAAGTTGGCATTGAGGACCACCAGGAGAGGGACTTGGAACCATGGGACTATGGGCAGCATGTTGGTGTAGTGGAGAATGGGCAACAGAAGAAGAGGATCCAGCTCCTCCAGAGGGATGCAGTCCACCCACAGGGGAAGGGTGCATAGGGAGCATTGATGGAGAGGGGTGGTTTATGGCTGAGCTGGATGGAGGGGGGAGGGATGGAGGTGGCGATGCCAAGTTGAAGGACGTTGCTGGGCTTGAGCCAAAACTGCTTTGATGCTGACCCTAGAAAAATACTGAATCGTTAGTACAATATTCTGAAAGATTAACTTTACAAAAGAACAAAGAACTTCATAAGAGAGTAAAAGTATTGGAATACAGTGAAAACTCAGTCAAAATGAAGAATTGTCATAATGTTGCACAAACTTTTTCATATCTGTAGATATTAAGTTTATGCAATACTGTCACTTACATGTTGTGCAAAGAAAAATATTTTCCCACCACATATTACAGGAACAATGCTGGGTGTAAAACATGATACATTCACAATTCACTGGTTGTGATAGTTATTTTTTGAGTAAACTTTTTCCCTTTCACTTTTCCTCTCTCCCTTCCCCAATGGCCACCCCTTGTATATACCGTATCTGCCCGAATATAAGCCAATGTTTTAAGTCAAAATCTATCATGAAAAAATCATCCCTTGGCTTAAATGCGAGTTCGAGAAAAAATTTGGGGTTAGGGTTGTCTCATAGTCACCCATAGATGGCAGCACGGCTCTCATTGCAGTTGCATTCAAATGATAGTACTATATTTTTCATAAAGTAAATATCTGACTTACGATGAATATTAATGAATAAATAATAAAGCTACAATATTGAATTTAGCAGTACCCATGTTTTGTTGCCATTTTTAGTAACTGTTTTTTCGTTTCTAAATGCAATTGGATATTTTCTTTCCTTTTTCATAGCTATGCATATGTAACATTAAGAATAGTTAGCGATTTGTATTATTTTGTATTATCCATTAAAATAAGTTCCTATTAGTTTTACTTGGCTATTGTAGTTATTGCTATAGCCAACGTAATGTTTATAAGCATGTTAAAACATCATTCATGGAATCTATTAAAATTCCATACATTGACTACGCAGATGATTACGCAAAATGCGATGACTTTTGTTGCTCAACTTTGCGGTAAAACTTAGGTGTGTGAAGTTATATACAATATACCATATACGATATGAACATGTATAATTATAAAATGCAATTTCTTAAGACAATGTAAATGCTAATTTCATCGGAAATAGACTTGGATTAAAAATTATCTTTGTGAGGTCACTATTGCTTTATTTGACCTTGTATGAAAATAAAGATGAATGAAATTATCATAAATGAATGTAGAACATTATTAAACAATGTGAACTTATTAAGTAGAGTAATATTTCAAATGTCAACAACTAAACCATTTCCCACTCTATTCTTCGATCTCCAATAATGTATTCTAGGCCATGCATGCATATCCGGCATAAAATTTACTTTTTTGTCCAAAAAATGGTGGAAATTTTTGGAGGTCGGCTTAAATTCGGGGTCAGCTTATATTCGGGCAGATACGATATTATCATTTTTCATTATTAATAATGTATATTGTAATAATTTTGAGACAAATGACTGCCAATTATTCCATTTTGGGGATCAATGGATTCGTGTCAGTGCTGAACGTAGTAATAACCTTACCTTCGGTCTATAAGATGCAGGCTGACTTTGGGAATATTTTTTTGGAAAAAATGCATCTTATAACCCAAAAAATACAGTATATAATTAACTTCTTTGGATTTTTTCTTAGAAATTTTCTTTGTTCAAATGTTTCGTCTTTTATATATTTCCAATAATATAATTTTTTCTGAAATGGTCTGGTTTGTATGAGCCCAGATCATTTAAATATTCAGCTGCCATGAATTATATTTGAAATTTAATTCTGGCCATTAAAGGTTAAAATACAAGTTTGAAAACTCACTTTCCTAAAATTCTGATAAATTATCACAGAAATAAAATGTTTTAAAATGTTAATAAAATACCCCAGAAAAGCCAAGTGTAATAATCAGATCATCCAATTAAGATTTGTTGTGTAACAGGTGTTTATGTACTTGCCTGTGACATTCCTGGATGAGGACTAGCTGGAGTATGAGGGTTGCTGCCACCAGGAGGAGTCATAGGTGCATGATGGAATCTTAGACCTCCAGGGTCACTCCCTCCACCCCCTCGACCAGGTGCGGGAGACTGGGGATGAAATGGAGATGGACCTCCCCTCGCACCATCTAGTGACTCCATTACAACTGGTGATGGAGGATTGTCATCCTCGGACTGTGACCTTCTTCGTAGCATTGCGCTCTCATCCGCATATTTTGAGAGAAATGTCTGCCAATTAAATAAAAGTGAACAATTAACAAGCTGCAGATTATACATTTAGCATTTATGTGGTGCACAAGAGGAATGCAAAAAAATTTCCACTATTTCCCAAGAAGCATTTTACAAATTCTTATATGGCAACATATGAATTACAATAAGAGTAATACAATATGGATAATCTCAAAATGTGTCATATGCTTTCCTGCTTAACTTGGCTAATAATTTTTAATAAACTCCATTTACCTTAAAGATACAATTTTTACTACACAGACAAAACAATAAAGAAAACCAGAAGGCATGTCTTCAGTAGCGTTAGATAAATCACGTGAGCTTTTCTTTGAAATTTTTCTTCGAGTTCCATTAAATGAAACTTAACCTTCCGGTACCCGCGCGAGGTAGATTTCTACCCCACCCCTTGCATTTTATGATGGTTTCCCTCCCGTTTGTTTTTTGCTGTCTCCTCCTTTTCAGTAGCTGGAATGACACGTGTGGAAGGTTTTTAGGCAAAAATTTCTAGTATTGTGTTAACCGTTTTTGAGTTGGAAGCTTTTTCTTAGACAGTGCACAGCGATTTGAGACAAATATCTGTGATATATCTCCTTGTGTGGAAAATATTGTTGCTGTTTTGATGAATTAGTTTTAAATGCAATTGACAGTTTTTTCATGTTTCTGTTTCTCACTCAATAAGTTTTAACCGATACCTATAATTTCTGAGGTGAGGAAAAATACTTATGATCTTTTCACTTTCTCTCTCCATATGCAATATTACTGATAGTAAATAATTAAATTTTTATACACCAATTGTCTCACATTAATTAATTTATACTTTGTGGTTGTGTATAAGACATCTGAAAAAATTATCTGTTGTTTCTATTAAATTATATATAAATTTGTAATTTTTTGTTGATGAATGAATTACATTTGGCATGTATTTTCAATGTAATACATATGGGGTTAAAATCCATCCTGCGCGAGTACTCGTGTTTGAAAAACCCGCACGAGTACTGGAGGGTTAAGAGACCTGGATTTAGTAGTTTAGGTAAGTTTCAATTGCAATTTAACCCCTTCAGGGGCAAATTAATTCGAACCATCAGTGCCCAGCAGAACAGGTTTTTTTAAGCAAAAAATGCACTGTTTTGTATTTCTTGATTTAATTTACTTGAACAACTTCTTAAACAGGGCCATCATGCGAGGCGAGTTTGAGAGGACTTAGATGGCACCTTTCTAGGGGTGGCACCTGTGAGTCATGAACTGGGGTGACATTTTGTCTTTTTGTCTCAAGCAGTAGATTTTCATGAGACGGCCTTGTTCTTAATAAACATAATAAAACCTTATTGGTTCAAAGTTGAAGGGACCAAAAAATAACATCTTCGAATTATTCCGATCTGTACTATTCAAACTCAGAAATAAAACCATCTTGTTTACTACCTTCAATTTGGAAGTTAAATACATATCAAAGAAATTCTGCATTTTATCCAATCAATAAGTGTTAAAAATATATTCAGTTACCCACAATTGGCTAATCTCTCTGTGAATGCATAATTAAGCTTTAATGTACAGCATTTAAATTCCACAGTAACCCACAGAGTCTGGAATTGAATGCCTAAAATTTTAGAATACTCTATTTTAACATTAAAACATTTATTGAGAAATATAAATGGTAAAACATTCAAATAAAATTAACTTTAAAGAAAAAATATTAGTGAATTCTGGGAGGCAATTATTTCTTTGGATAAATGTTTTTCTTCTGAGGTTTATGTGTTCAAATGCTAAAAAAAAATCAAAAACACTATATCCTACATAATAACTGAAAATACAATTAAATATAAAATGGATTTCTGTCTTTTCTGTTAGTTTAAGTGAAGTAAAATACCTCTATGGGCATATTTTCCTTCAATTGTCAATTGTCTTTTTCTCTGTCGTTCACATTCCTTGACCTATGATGGCCAGACAATGTGCAACCTGTGAATGAAGAATGCATTTGCTTTCTTCCAATGTAAGCAACCGATTTTGAGAATTAATGCTATAAACGCAATCCGGAACTAAAGTGAGGTAAGCTGATTTGATTTGAATTTGAATCAAAATTTGAATATTTGCAGATCCCTACTTCAAAATAGCATTGAAACATCATGAATATGTGAACAGATGAGATGCAAATTAATAATCCTGGCAACAATTCAAATCACCTTGATGATGAAAGATTTTCACATAAAAATGTTTCAAAATTTCATGTTAAAAACTGATTTGTAGACTGATTCGACTTGTATTTGAAAATCGATGGCAGGAAAATGTAATTTTGTTCTTTTATGCATTCTTTGGTTCAAGTTCCAAGATTGTATGACAATTATAAGTATTTTTTAAATGGTAACAGGCTAGGTTTCAGCTACCATATCTGATATGGTCTGGCAATACACTAACATATTATTATTATAGATGATTATGGCTTATATAGGATTCAAACTATTATGAAAATGAATTTTACATTTTAAAAATGAATTCAAATCAAACAAATGTCATACATACCTTTAAACCTTGTGTAGGTGTAAATTCATCAACAACATGGCTACGGTCGAACCGAGAATATGCTCCATCTCTGATAGATACAATCCCATTTCCTCGAAGTCTCACCTCAAGGCAGTATGTGCCTTGGTATGCAATTCGTATCAATGTAGGTGACTGTGGCATCACAGCAAAGGTTTGAACAGGAACCTGAGGTCTCTTTAAAGAATAACATATGGAAAACAGTTAAATCACTATTTCATCATAAGTATTTACAGAAGATGCAGCTCAATATTACCAGTGATTATTTATGCCAGTCAACTGTTATAATTAAATGGAGAAATCCAAAATCAAATATAGTTTAAAGCAAGCAAATTCCTCCACATGATATACTCTTATCTTCTGCTTAATATCATCAATTAAATATAACCCATCTACAGTAGTTACTATTATAAGAAAGTTACAAAAGATGACTGAAATACAGTATGCGCAAATTTTTCTTTTATGTTACTTACCTATAGTCTATTTCAAATGAATTGGAGAGTGAGATTTTGGCCGTACTCAGGACCGCTCGTATGTCTCTGCTGCTAAGAGGTGAGGTAGTGCCTCCTAGCAGAAAGCTCAAGCTAGACATTGCCAACTCTACACCAGAACACACGTAACGTTTGGTGGGCATTTAAAGGGAATTCACGAATGTGGCAACACAGCACACTCAGACACGATGTTACCACTAGGGAGACTTGATGGAGAGTGAGCTTTCAAACACTTAGGCTCTCACTCCTTTCCTATTGGTTTGTTCAGTGTCTCGCCCCCGTCCACTTTCTCTTCTACCTCTCCCTCACTCGCCAAGTCATTTGAAATAGAGCAACATTTAATGCTGCCAAAACAGAATTATTTTCTGCATTAGATAAAGCGATAAACAAAATATATTATACATATTAAAATTTCTTTAAAATCTTTATCAAAGAAATTTTATCAAGGACATACCCTTCTATATGACTTATTAATTCCAGAACATTTTGCAGATAGTTTATTAACAGAATTTAATTATAAATAAGAGCTCTGTCCTTAAGTATTATATGCAAAAATTTGGTAAATGATAATTTAGCAAATTTCTCAGAAAAGCATCAATATATGGTGCAGAATGTAAACAGGAGAGAATGAATGATGAATGTTTCAATAAGATCATATGGCTTTTTCATATATACCAATAAAGAGATTTGACTGAAGTTACATTAGGTAAATTTATTATTTTTTTATTTAAAATGTTCTCAATCATACGTTTTATATAAACAGCTACAGCATAATATTTACTTGCTAGATTTGATCACTATTAAATAATACAAAAAACTCCTCATAATGTAATTTTTATAGCTTTACTAATACTACAGAAAATTACAGACTTACAGAATTGTGGACACCAAGTTGGGGTAAGTTGGGCAGTTTGCAAATGGAAAGCAATGGCTGGTGAGTGTGGTGGAGAAGATGCAATATCTGCATCAAGCTGTTGTAACGATTCAGGTGTGCTTCTAACTGCTCTCTCATAAGTGAGTGGGCATTTATAATATTGGTGCTGCCACCTGTAAGGTAAAAAGTTTTAGTCCATTAAAAATTGTATCGCAACATAAAATCCATCCATGTAACATCTATGCCCTAGATTTTAATTAGACAGATCAACTTAATACATTTTCTATAATCTTTTACACCATCCCACAAGTAGCAATGAATAAACTCCACACTTCATCCCAAGTATTTTCTACCTAAAGAATTGAGACTGATATTTAAGGGTGTCTGCAGTAGATATGTGAGCCTATATATCTGGGAGTTGCCTGTAGATGAAACACTATCAAATACATAAATGATGTAGAAAAAGATGAACTCGAAATGCCATAAAATTAAAAAGGATGAAGAATACTCACACATACACACTAGACATGCGTAGATTTACGTTAGTTACAGCCCAATGAAAATCATCAGATTTTATTGAACAACCCTGTATGTGTGTATGTGCGTGTGCATTCGCTCGATTCCTATTTTTCACACGCGGTGGTGTTCGTAAATCATGAATTAAGCGGTCACTTCAGCTCTGTTCACGAATTCGCCATGTGTACAAACTTGTAAGGTCAATACGTTTTGTAACAGAATGGATAGATGACTATATTGCGATTTTACTGTCTAAGTAGTGGCTCCAAAGAAACTTCGATTTTTTTTAAAGTTCATTTATTTCGAAACCGGATAATTTGAAGTCGTATTTTTGTGGTCCCTTGAACTTCGAAATAACAAGGTTTTACTGTATATTTACATATACACACATACAAGCATATAATATCCCCTCTGTGGTTTGATGAGCAGAAATGATGATTATAACGCACAATGAAGTGATATCATTATAACCAAGTTCAATTACATATACATTTTGTGTGCATTTATTCATATTATTTTGAAATTTGGTATGTATTTTACATAGCTTTCTTGAGATTATACAGAAATTGGCAGCAACTTACCAAAAACCAACTTGAAAGACTTCTCCATTGTGCTCCATTGCACCGTAACACAAGCACTCCTATTAACACCATATGCAACAACCAAACGACTGTAAGAATAAGACTTGATGGTGACAAGGTTGGACAATGAGGCATTCATTGAGGCTGTTGTCCCTCCACCAACCACTAAGCTGCCATTTGCACCACCAACAGCACCACCACTCACAGTTCCAGTGGCACCACTTGTGCTATTAGCAACTCCTACACCAGGTCCATTCACAACTCCCCACTGCATGGCTAAATCCTCGACAAGAGAATGGAGATGGGCAATACATGCCCAGTCTGCCAATAGACAGTCCACTGCTCGTGACACCCCATCCAACCCAACTCCCATCTCGTACTGAAAGTACACAGGACGGCGAAGACCTGCAAATCAGGAAGTTACCAGCTACAATACATATCATTTAATAGTTGAACATGATCATTTTGAATTTTTATGGAAAGTATATTAAAAACAAGTTTATCATATCATTTTATAGTTATTTACATTTATAAATGTGACAGATTCAACACAAGTGTTAATTTTATTATTACTTTAAATGTACTAGGAGCATTTGACTATTTTTAAAATGCTCCAAGGGGAATGCCAGCAAAAAAGTTTGAAGAGCCCCTTTGTTTTCATATCCTCATCAGTTTCAAATTGACAGCCTCCAAGATGATTCTTCAGTGTGAGATCTGGACTGTGACTAGGGTGTTCCAAGATCTTCCACCTTAGCAGCCACAGAAATTGTTGGGTTTGAAGGGTGGTGTATGGCCGCACAGTGCCAGGAAGAAGCAGAACACTCACACTGAAGAGCCATTGATTTCAAAGTGATGAGAATGAGAAAATAGCTATTAGGCAATGCTTTAAAAGAAACAACACTGAGTGATACAGAAAGGAGATACAAAATCTCATCTCAATGTGGAATAATTTTAACTGTCACATTGGCTATGCAGAAAAATGAAACAATCATGGTTTTCATTTGTATGTATCAGAGTTCTGTAACATTACTTTCAGAAATATACCCGTAAAATACACTTTAAAATTTACTTTCTGACTGCCCCATGTATTCCACTCATAATAATATTTCAAATGCTATTATCAAAGCAGGAGGTACTAAATATTGTTAAATACTAATTTACAGTATATCCTTTGATAAAAACTCAGAATTGTGTTGATATTTCAATACTACACTCACTTTGCTGGTAGTTATAGCCATTCTGGATAAAGGGATATTAACAGACTGAAAAGGGGCAAATTAAAGAGGGGGTATGCTATGATCACCAAAATAGAGCTGCAGAACCCACCCCATTTTGTAGTTGGAATGATTCTTCATTACCCATTTCCACATGGCATAAAAATATAATGGAATGATAGAAGAGGCAGATTCAGAAACTTCCCAGGGGAGGGATCGGCCCTCTCCCTCTTGAATCCACCTTATTTTGAATTTAAGAATGTACCCAGTGGAGGGCAATGGGGTCATCCAAGGACTCTTAGATCCACTACTGAATGATGGAAAGCAAAGCATTGGAATTTATATGCAAGGAAAAAAATATATGTACCTAACTATAAATTTAAACTAAACTTTTTAAATTTTTAAAAAAAGATTCTCATGTCATGAAAAGGAAAAGAAATGGGTTCATGGTTAATCAATTTTAACTGTAAAGCTTGCAGTAACAAAAAGTAACATTCTCAATAATGAAATTTTAATGTAATCACTGGGATAACCTACAACCATTTAAAGTCAATTTATAAGATTTAGGTCAAGTTTGCATTTTTTCAAATACACCTTTTTATCCCTGATAAACATGACAACCTTTGGATGAAATCTTGAGCCAACTTCTTAGATGTATTGAAACCTCTATTTCTAGGTAATGCCAGCATACATTGGTTTGAGTAACCAGGAACAAGCCACATGATTCTATCTTATTTGTCTTGAGTTATGCATCTGAGAGTAATGTTGTATTTATTGTCAGCTGTAATTTTAGTTTTTTGAAATTTATCATAAGATGATGGATTCAAAAGAACAATGAGTGTGTATCAAGTTCTGTTGCATCCATGAGCAAAACAGATGCAAATATTGCACAAATCTGTGACCATATTCACCATTCATGAGTTGGCTGATGAAGTGGAGATTTAGTACAGATCATGCCAAATGAATTCGACAGAACATCTCAACTTGGGACTCATTGTAGCCAAATTTATGGTCCATCTGCTTGCAGATCAAAAGAAGCCAACTCGGGTACCTGTATGTCAGGATCTCCAGAATACAAATTCAGAATGTCCAAAACTTCCTTTCCAAGGTCATTACAGGAGATGGAACTTGGGTTGGCAGATATGAACCAGAAGCAAAGCAACAGTATTCTCAGTCGAAAAGGTTTGCTCAAATGTGAGGAGCATGCTTATCATTTTTTTGATATTAACGGTATTGTGCATCAAAAAATGTTCTACAACATATGTAGGAAGATATACAGCAAAAAGCACCCTTAGAAATGGCACGCTGGTGACTGGTTGCTGCATCATGATCATGCTTTTGCTCACACAGCCCTATCTGTGCAACAATTCCTGGCCTAGAACAACATGACTGTGGTCTCCTACTCTCCAGATCTTGCTCCCCGATCTTTTTTTCTGTTCCCAAAAATGAAATTCTCACCCTGCTGGCTGACAATTCGTTATGTATTGGATGTCCAGGAAAAATCGTAAAATGTACTGAAAGAGATCGTGGAAAAGGGGTTCCAGAAGTGCTTCTAACAGTGACGGAATTGCTGGATTCACTGTACCAAAGGGGACTACTTCAAGGGTGACAGCATGGAATAACCAGTATTTGACTAAATAGAGTGCAGGAATTTTCTAACAACAAATAGACCCTTCTACCAACAAGTGGTAAAGTGATTTTACTACTGTAATCACCAGTTCTCTAATGTAATCTGAGTTCTACTTTTCTGTCATTTCATATAAGAAACTTCATGTTATATTTCACTGTATCTAATTTGTTTATCATAATAAAAAATATAATCAAAAACATTCTGTATGTCACATATGCTTAGTAAATGTAGATAAAAAGTAATCATATGAACAATGTGAAGATATAAACCATACCCTGCTCCTTGGGATGAATGCTGGCAAGGGGGCTTCCATGGAATACAAATTCTGCCATCCATGTTTTAGTTGCTTTACCCTGTACTCGGATAGACACAGAGAGGAGACGTTTAAGCAGAGGAAACATTTGACTCGGTTCCATTCCCAGCGGTGTTGGCAAACGCACAAGTCGTAATACCAAGGCAGTAGCACCCGATTCTACTTGCAATCCTTGATGAGCTATGTCTCGTCGGTTAAGCTGCAATAACACAAATACAATCATAAACTGTCTCATAAATATATATTTTCTTACAGTCAAAATGTCTTTTTTATGAGTCTTTTTGGTGTACATATTCTGAACAGAATGACTAAGTTTGCCTGTCAAAAGCAAATACTGTTAAAACATTTTGAACAACATTTAAAAAATTTGAAATTACTAGAAACTAATGGTTGTGCAACAAAACATCATAACAATTTTATATATTTTTCAGTCAAATTAAAGGCATGCTTGGATATAATCCAGTGCATCCTTAAGTGGGTGACAACTTCTAACAACCTTGACCTTTGGAACAATTTTTGAAACGAGAAAAAAAGAGAAAAAAGTCTGCTATGACCGGGAATTGAACCCGGGTCTTCCACTTGCCGGGCGGATATTCTACCCCTGAACTATCGTAGCAGAACATTTTCTCTCGTTTCTGAACACGGATGTTTTCCTTGGTAGGACGGGAACTAGCCAAGCTAGTATCAAACTGCCCCGACAGATGTCCTCGAAGAGAATCATCGAAAGAAACTCCTTCCTCTCAAATGGTGAGATTGCCAAACATGAAATTGATGGAATGATATGATCCGAAGATCAGAAACGAGAGAAAATGTTCTGCAACGATAGTTCAGGGGTAGAATATCCGCCCGGCAAGTGGAAGACCCGGGTTCAATTCCCGGTCATAGCAGACTTTTTTCTCGTTTCAAAAATTGTTCCAACTTTCACAGCTTATGCCTGTCTGCATTGGATCTTCGGATCATATCATTCCATCAATTTCATGTTTGGCAATCTCACCATTTGAGAGGAAGGAGTTTCTTTCGATGATTCTCTTCGAGGACATCTGTCGGGGCAGTTTGATACTAGCTTGGCTAGTTCCCGTCCTACCAAGGAAAACATCCGTGTTCAGAAACGAGAGAAAATGTTCTGCTACGATAGTTCAGGGGTAGAATATCCGCCCGGCAAGTGGAAGACCCGGGTTCAATTCCCGGTCATAGCAGACTTTTTTCTCGTTTCAAAAATTGTTCCAACTTTCACAGCTTATGCCTGTCTGCATAGGATCTTCGGATCATATCATTCCATCAATTTAACCTTGACCTTGTTCATTCCTAAACTTAACACTTCCGTTTTACCATCATCACCCATTATTCCATGAATAGGTTTACTTATATGACACATCTCACAATTATAGTTAATTTGTTCAACATAATTTCTACAAAATGGGACAGCACAACATTTTGCTGTGGGGATGGAGGGAACATTCAGCAACGACGTTATATCGAAACAACGTAAAGCGGGACAACTTAATGGAGGACGTACTGTAGTTGAAAAGGGGTTTAAGAGGCTAAATTCCAAGTGCAAGTTACTCACTTCCTCTGCAAGTGCTACAAAAGGAATCCTTTCATCACAGAGTGCCACCACATGAGCCAGCTCAGGAATAAAGTAGGCAGGATGTTTGGTTCGGCGAATACCAGGCTCGTATTTGGATCCTCCCCCTCCTCCACTTCCACCACCACCTCCTCCTGCTCCAACGCCACCTACTGCCAACTTCCTCTTTATCCCTCCACCTCCACCTCCCATGCTCCCTTCTCGACCAGGTACGCCAGTACCACCTCCACAAAGATTGGTCTTCTCTGTTTGATCTGAAAGCAAGGGCAACTTGAAAGTGATACATCAACACCCTTTGTGCCTGTTTTATACTCAGATTTACATTTTGAGTATAAGAAGAACCAATTTAGATAATCTACTATGTTGAAGCTTATTTTAATTTTTTATCTTAAGTTTCAGCCCACAGAAAGCTAGCCTTCTAAAATATGGGATATTAATCTTAAGTTAATATATACCATATTTTTCGGGCTGTAATGCACCAAGCTATAAGATGCACCCCGATTTTTTTAGAGAATTTTCAGGAAAAAGTATTTTGGTTTACTAAAGCACTTAGAAAGAGTGACATTGAGTATCAATCACTTCTAGCCGCAATTAGGTACATATCTGTTAGTGTTTACAGAAAATATTATGGTGTGATAACAGGTAAATATGGTATTTGATAATCTTAATTTGTGAAAGTAAATAGGGACGATCATGTTATGTTTGCCCCACAATTACACGTGATCAATTTAGTTTTCTGCTTGAATGTATTTGTAATATTTTGTAACGCTAAATTAGGAAATTTGGGAAAGTAGGCATCATTAGTTCTGTTTGGATTATTTTATTTTTAATTGAGCCAAACACTCTTCTTTGTTCCAAGTTGTAATTAATTCCTATATATTTGGATGCATGCAGTAACTTAGTGGTATTTTTCTTTTAAGCCTATATAAACCACTTTCCGGTGAATATTATGGGCAAGGTGAAACAAGGAACAAGACGCAGAAGCAGCTGGAAAGGTTGAGGAAAATCCATTTATGTATATAAGAGTTTTCGAAGTCCATCATCAAACTTTAGGATTCACCCCTGGACGTAGTTCTACTACTTTTCTGAAGAGCCAAGTGTATGTCTCTTCTGTCTTGTTTGGATGAAGTGCAAATAATCTTGGAATGCTGAATGACCCAACCTGAACATGAAGAACGTACAGCTGATAAAATATATTTGGACAACATTTAAAAGTTCCATCACTTGACCAGTGTTTTATTTGTTCTAGGTCATCCAACGTCTTTTCTGTTGCAAACACAAGGAAACTATTTTTATTATTCTCACCACAATTAAATTGTAAGAAGAGTTTGCCAGTATTTAGAAATTTGAATTCAATAGGAATTTCATAACCAATCCTGTTCTTGGGGATTGGAGGGGCATACCCTGCTGCTTCAGACCAATTTCTTATAGTTCCATTTAATTGCTTAGTAGATGATAGCCCCGACATTTCACCATCTTCCAGGTTTGCAATAGCTGCAGCAATTAATGATCGAGATGATATGTGAGAAGAGATTGCGGCAGGCTTCAAGTTATCTAAAGTTTGGTGAATCTTTGATTTGGCATCAGAAGAACTATGATGATGTTCACCAACACTTTTTATAATGGCGTAATTTTCATTATTGGTCCAAGTGTGCACTCAAAACTTGCAAGACTTCATTTCACATATCCAGTATGTCTTCGTTCCATCTAAATTTTTTTCTGTGCTTCATAAATATAATTCATTTCATCAACAAGGTTTTTCCTGCCCCTGATGCTTTCAATGATATGATACATGGTGGAAAGCAGATTCCATACATAAATTAAATTAAAGAAGTTAAAATTAAAAACATAAAATAGCATAACATAAGACACATAAAATAAATAAAAAATATGCTTTTTTATTTTCACGAAATATATATGAAGAATTACTAACCTGTAACAAGTCAGTTGGTGATTAGTGTATTTGTCATTCATTGATGGCGACTTCTTTAAATATAAGTAATATTCAAGTTGTTAAATTAAAGAACCTGCTCTTGAAATACTACTAAATTTCCATGTGAAAAATTGGATTTTTAAAACTAAAAGCATAACCAAATCAGTAATAATTGCCTTTTCAAGTTTTCTACTTTTCATTTACATTAATAAATACTTTTAACAAATTCAGATTAAGGGCAATTAGTACGATTAGTATTTATGCCTATCATACATTCGTTTTAAATGTAATATTTAGTACTGATTTACAAAAATAATGTCAGTGGGAGTGAATTTACCGGGTGTGAAATTTCACAGGAGTGAAAATGTCTGGGAGTCAAATTACATAGTACTGATTTTGTGACGAATTACTGCTAATTATTCCATTTTGGGATCAGTGTGTGTCAGTGCTGAATAGAGTAATAATCTTACATTCAGTCTATAAGAAGCAGGCTGATTGTGGGAGTCATTTTTTTGGAAAAAGTGCATCTTATATCTCGAAAAATATGGTAAAATAATTAATGCATGACTACTCCTTCGCTTCAAGTAAACTCTTTTTAAGTTTAACAGAGTGAAAATGAGAGCTATTTTATGGATCAATCTCAAAAGGGTTCACCTGGCATACAATAACAAACTCAATACTTAATACACTAAGAGTGTCATATGCATGTAATATAGTTGAATAACCTAGTAAAAATATAATTAATGCTAGCATTGATTTGCCGGACTGTTACTCGATTTACAGGTGTAATGACAGTCGCTCAACAACTGCAGCTACGATGCCTCAATATTGTGACTTTTCCACGCTTGTGGCATATTCAATTCGTGGTGATGCCGGGGCCAATCATTACACACAACATTCACAATATGTAGTCTCAGCCTTCCCACTCTGATTTTTGAAAAACCACACTTTTTCATGGAATAAATCAACATCATTAGTCTGACCTGAATATTCACTGATCTGATAGATTAAGTACAGTCAATCGGTGTCATTGATTTTTTGGGGTTGGAAAAACGGGTCAGCTAAAACATTCGACATATATGGTACATTTTTGTTCATTGTTCTTCAATAAAAGCAATCCTCCCATAACAAGTGAAAAATCTAATTTGATGACAGGAAATACAACTGAGTTAGGCTATCATTTAATACAAGTTCTATAACAAAATGAACAACTCAATCTCCATATTAGAAAAATATAAGTAAAATAGTCAATTTTAAAGCATATGACAAGAGTTGTTTTTTATGACTGGCAAATTAAGCCAAAATTTCCAGTACCCTAACTATTTGGTAGTTAAGCCCAAAAAGATTTGGCACCAGAAAATAACAGAAAAATAATATTGAATCTTACCATCTACGCTGGTGAAAGGTCCATGAGTCACCACAAAAGTATCAAATTCTACAATGGAAATAACTTTGAGATACATCTTGGGTGGAAGAGTAGTAACACCGGCCTGAGCACCTGAACTACCCTCTTCCACATTTTCTTCTTCTGCTGTTGCTGCAGTATCTCCTCCATCAGCTGAAGAGTAGTGAGGAGGGACAGTTGAGGAAGCCGTGGCGAGTGCACTTGAAACTGGCTTGACTAGAGCAAGCCTGAAACCACACTCGACTTCTGCTCCCCCACCACCAACTTTCTCCTTCAGATCCACAACCTAGAAAACCAAAATATTGGAAAAACAGCAAAAAAGTCAAAAATCTATGCTCTTTGATTATTATTTTTACCAATACAAAATGGTATTTCCACTGATGTTTTAGGAGAACATCATGGTTATTTTTAATCTTAAATGAATATTTTATTATCTAAAAATCAGCCAAATAAGAATAGAACATCCAGACTTACAAGTATAACAGATGGATGTCGATGCAGGCGAACAAACATACGGCGGGATGGGTGAGAGGTAGCAAGAGCGGGATGGTGAAGGAGGGGAAGACGCTCTTCGGGAGTGGCTGGCAAATGCTGGAGTGTCTTTTCACATCTACGCTGAGTGATCCAAAATCTAGTAAACAAGCAAAATTCAATGAATAGCAGTGTTCTTAAATATGAATATTTACCTTTGGTAAATATGTAAAAATGATTATTTACAAGTGATTATCATTAAAAAAACCATGAAGCACATTTTTTCCCAATTTCATTATCTGAAAAACCAGGAGGTCTTATATTTCCATAATAGGAAATTACTCCATGATGGATAATTTTTATGTTAAGGTAAATGGCATTCTATTCGACATAAGCTGGTGTAATTCAACATTATTACAACATATGACTGAGTTCAGAAAATGGATACCATGCAGCACAATGTACATGGTACCTGTTAAGTAGAATAGTCCTTGTGAAAACAGAGTCCTCCAACAGTTGAGATTAGAGCCATAAAGACAAACTGTAAATTTTATGCAAAAAGCATATTTAATTTTTATGAATTACCATATTTTGCAGCATATAAGATGCATCAGGGTATAAGATGCACCCCAGTTTTTTAGAAGATTTTTCAGGAAAAAAAGTATACACAAATCTTAGGATTGAAATGACAGATTGTGTAGAGAAAAAAGGCACCCCTGTAAAAGGGAACATATCACACGGTATAAGATGAAGTTTTGATAGAAACTTTAAGCTAATGTTGGTGCATTACGCTGAATAACTTACAATTTTGAGGCCGGGAGGAAATATAATGTGATGGAGACTAATGTGTGAATGTGGAAGTAAGCAAAACAGAAACTTGAAGGTGCTAACTCAATAAGAAATTGTTTAGTGGACCCAAACAAGGTCGATTTCATGAATTAGAAGAAAAAACTGTAAAATTTGTGAGTACTCAAAGCTCAGACAGAAAACCAATGTCACAGGAAATCATTCAACTGAAAGCTCATGAATTAGAATGATCACTAAACATACAGATGATGGGTCATAATGGTTTTTGCCTGCGATGAAGAACTTCTCTATGCCAACATTCACCTTCTCAGGACATGGACAAACTTATTGCTTTCCAGAAGCATGCAATTGCATTGCAGAAAATTTACAATTACCTTCTAAGCCAAATGGGCAATGCAGACAAAACACCTATTTATTTTGACATGCCATCCAATTACACAGTTAATGAAAAGGCATAAAAAAGTTGTCATAAAACATTTGGGAAATGAAAAAATGTACATCACTGTAATGCTGACTGTGTTAGCTAATGGCACAAAGTTACCACCATATGTTATTTTAAAAATTGGTATTACAAAGTTTTTTCCTGAATAGACCTTGTTTTTTATTATGGTCATCCTAAATTCTAAGTCGTCTTCCTTTCAGAATAATATGGTAATTCCTGAAAGTTTGATTGTAAAAGAATGAAAAGTTTTCAAGTAATAAGTGGTTTTCTTATTCTTCCATTTAGCTCCATAAATGTTGAACAGTAACAGAGATTCAGAGAAAATGAGATTGCATTCTATTATTAAAGATTAAGCCCCATTTACATAATATCTAATCCCTCACGGTCATTTAAGAACGCATTTCTTGCGTTCTTGGGTTGCCTGTACTATTTTATACCAATCATCCAAAATTCAAGGTTTCTCCTCATCTTATACCACACTCATCACAGCAAATTTTCACTACCTTTTATGGTTTTGATATTTATATAATATAAAACTAAGGGTCTTAATAAGTTCTCTATGGGATTTACTGAAAAAATTAAATTCACTTACCTTAACTCTGTGAGAAGGGTTTTCAGTTTTTCCTTTTCTGCTGTACTACTTCCCGAGGCTCCCATTGATGATGCTGCCCATGCATTCAGTGCTTGTTGGATCTCTGGAACAAGCGGAGGAGGGCTGGATGGTGGGGAGTGATATTGAGGGACGTGGCACTGCAGCTGTCCTGTGTGAGTCTCCACTGTTACAAGAAGTTGTTCAGCTCTTAGGCAAGGAGAGAGTACTGGCACACTCAATATGGCTGGAGATCCCTGGAGTTGGCCTAAAATATAAATAACCATTGCATTACAATGCTTCACCATTTAATTTAAATACTAGTCTCTACAAATTTTTAATAAAATAAATCTATTAGAGAGAAGATAACAAGAGGATTAGGACAGGCTGCATATCTTCTTTTATGTGGAACTAAAATATAGCCTTGATGACCAGTGATTTTAAAATTATATTTAGATGATGAAATATAATAATAAAAAATAATAATAGTGAAATATATCAGTTTTCACCACTGTTTTGTGAATAGATGATCTAAAGAAAAACTATCCAAGAAGACAATGATTATTATTAAATTATGCCAGTCTAAGTCTCCCAGTTTCTACTACTCCAACTATTAAGCGATACTTCAGATACAAAAGCCTATTTTACAACAGTTAGTCTTTTATCCCATGCATCTAAAGTATTATTGAGAATAATAAATAGAAGGCTATATGCAAAATTGGATGAGCATGTGGCAGAGCAACAATTCAGATTCAGGAAGGGGAAAGGTACAAGAAATGCCATCGGCATAATTAGTGATTAGAGAAAGATATATGGAAAGAGATAGGGAAGTAAATGTTTGTTTTGTGGATCTAAAAAAGGCCTTTGATTGGGTAAATTGATCCATCCTAATGAAAATACTGAAGGACAAGGGAAGATTTGATTTCGACCAAACCTTCACTGTTGATTCAGAATGACCTGCATTGTGTTCTAATGAGAGTTGTTAATTATATCCACCCAGATAAAATAAATCAGAGAATTATTTTCTATTATTTGATATCCTCCATTTAAATAATATGGGAAGGGGTGTACCATATTTTTTATTTGCACTTTAAAATAACAAAATCAAGATACAAAGTCAGGCCTTTAACACAAGTTCAAAGAAAAGAATGAAGTTTTATTTTCATACTACATGAAATAGCCTGTTTAAAATGGGCTTTGTAATCAAACAAACAGCTGAGATATTGATTGTCTTATGAGAGATTGAAATCACCCTCTGGAGTCGAACCCAGGACCTTTTTTGAAAATTTTTTGTCATTCGCTATTGGTACGTGATCGTAGCAATCCTACCAAATTTGGTTGCATGGATTAAGTATTAAATTTAAGGCACTTTCCATTCTTTGTCCTTTTCTCTCTTCCTCTCTCAAATTCTCCTCCCTCCCATTTTCCCTAACTCCCATTCTCCCTAACTCACCCTCTCTCTTTCTCTGGAAAAATATATTTCCTAGTCTCAATCTCGCCCTAATAAAGAACATCTCCCTCCTCTCCTCTATCAGTCCCTCTCTCTCCTTTCTTCCTCTCGCTCCTTCTCTCTCACCTATTAAAACATTCAAAGCAGACTTTCCTAATGCATATAGTACATGTATGCCTTGCTTCACATAAGGGATGTGTTCCGGAAGATCAATGCGCTAACGGAATTTGTGCTAAATGAACTGTTTATTATGTAGTTCTTAACCCTATTGATTTTTATTAGTCAGAAATTTTATCATCCTTGCATACCGTTATGGAGCTATGTATTTAAATTAAATATTTACTTAATATTTATTATGGTAGTAGAAGATCGTTTTCCCAAAGATTCAAATAACGAAAACATGCAAGGAAATATTGAAATTTTGTTAGTGTACCGATTTATTTTCTAATAGTTGTAATTAGTCAAAGAATCGAAAATTATTTAAAACATATCTCACTCTAAGTAGTTCGAATCTTTACGTTTATTCCTTCATCGTAAATCATCCATTTCTTTTCACTTAAAAAATGCTTTGTGTACATGAAAGATAAATAAACGTATTTACGTTCATTTTTTCATCTTTGATAATCCAGTTTCATCCATTTAGTAAATGCTGCATGCACACGAAAGGAAATTAAACGTATTTTCATAATTATAATAATCTTATTTACTTCAGTAACTACGAAGATTGTTTTCATTGACAACAATTAAATAACCATACAAGAAATTGCCAAAGTTCAAATTGAATTATTATATCATTTGATTTTAGTGATAAAAGGAAAGTTTGTTTGTTTATTTATGTTTCTAGTAAAGTGGTACCCCCGATTGGGTTATGTGAAACATTTATGTCCTTTTCTAATTGCCTTTACTTTACCGAATGCCATGAAAATCCGTTTGGTAGAAGCCAAGAACGAACATGCGTACAGAGAGAGGAAAGAAGCCAATAGGTGCTCATGCTGGAAGTGAAATGTGCCTAAACATTCACTGTGTTTAATTCATCAATATTATCATTTATTTTTGCCATATCTTGGTAAAAACATTTTTTTGTTTGATGAGCCATTCATTATCCAAAAATACCTACATATTTTCCTAAATGGTTCAGGTTCCAACTATTTTGGATAAACGATCATGTACTGCATTACTAATGATTAATTTAAATTAGCTTTCCGCTATTTGTAGTTAAAATTTATTTGGCACTAGAAATGAAGCAAAGAAACTAATGCATCATAACTGAATTATTGACGTTAAAACTGAAGACCTTAGATGGTGATTGGCCAGCGCAAATGAAATCACCATTAAAAAAATTGTAAAAGCAGATTCCAAAAGAGCTTTTTTTAGTTTTCACGTAAAATTTCGGAATACTTAACATTTATACATTTTTAAATAAACTTCAGATTTAGCTATCAAACTGCATAATTATTATGTAATGTTATATTTTCATTAGAGCTAAACATGTATAACAATACGTAAAATCCAAAATCAATTAAAGTTATTAAAAACATATCTCACCGCAGCTAAGCAGTTTTAATACGATCTTTATCCATTTTCTAAAGTAAACTGAATGTATTTGTGCTTTGGGTTTATTGTTGTATCAACGTAAACAAAATGAAACTTTACCATAGTATGGCCTCATATAGATAGCTAAGGGTTTTCTTGAAATCCTGCAAAAAGGTAAACAGACGGCTGAACGCACTCCAAAATCAATAGGGTTTATGTCTGTCACTATCTAAAACTAGCCTGAAAATCTTAGTTTCATAGTTTTTCTCGTTACCTACTTCAAAATATTACCCACGGACAGATGAAAAAAAAATTATTTTTTAAAAGTTGCTAACAAAAACAGAACAAACAGGTCTATTTTTATGTAAATTTAACATAGATAACAACAGGAAAAAAAACAATAAGTTTAATATCGATTAAGAAGGTTAAAATTCAGTTATGAACCTAATCAAACCCACCTCTGAGTAAAAGCCCAACCACAGTGAATCTATGCATAACCATCCCAACAGTAACGTTAACAACTGTAACATTTCCAATGTTTGCATCACTGCAAAAGACCGTACAATCGCAGCAAACCAATGTATGAACAGTAAAAGTGAACAGGTGAAATCGACAAATAAACAAATTTGTCTTAAATTAGAGTGTAATACATACACAGGTATCATTGGAACAAAGAAGTAAAGGTAAGTAAGAAAAAGGTTGGGACTGTATTAAATCGTAGCCATTTAATAACTTTATTTCCAAAAAAAAAATTGAGATGCCAATTGTGCTATATTGAAAGTGCGCTAAATGAACATGGGCATGCCTGTATAAGGGTTGAGATGACAATACAATCTCGAGGTTTAACAATGGCATAGTCGGCAAGGTAACATATAATTAAAAAGTTCAAATTTTTTCAATAAATATGATTTAAACGTAGAAATTGAGCGATTTTGTATTGAAGGCAAAATATGATGATAAGAATAAGGAACGTTATTTATTTTTCTTTAAAACCGTCTAGATCCGAAGATCGTAGGTCATTTATTTCTAATTTTAATTTGAAAAAGAGTAAAAGTCTGCAAGTCCAAAAATCGATTTTTACGTGTTATCTTAAGGGAAATTGAAATCACCCTCTGGAGTCGAACTGAAGACCTTTTTGAAAACTTTTTATGTCATTTGCGACTGGTATGTGATCAATCCAATCCTACCAAATTTGGTTGAACTGGCTAAAGAAACAACTGAGATGTTGAGTGTTATGGACATAATGACCAAGTGACCAAGAGAATTAGCATTTTATAGTTAAGTAATTTTCAAATTTCAAATACAGGCCATATCCATCCATAATTGTGATTTTTTAGAGCAAAATCACAAGATTTTTGAAGCAAACATTTCTGTCACCATAGCAACCCGATTGTTGTCGATTACATTCTCTACTACTGGCGAAAAAGAGGGGCAGAAGGTTATTGTTAGCTGCAAGCACAGATGGCACTTTGTTGTAAGAGTGGAAGAGTAAAGGGAAGTAAGGAAATGGAGGGTTATGGAATACAGCAATATATATATAATATATATATATATATATATATATATATATATATAATCATTATATATAGACGTTTCTTACAGAGGAGGAGGAGGATATAACATACTAGTAGAAGGTGCTTGCATACTGCAAGCTTTTCATCTAACTTTGAAAAAATATTAATTTTCAGAGAAATATTTCATTATGGGAAATATTTCTTTGATTCATAAGATTTCTCCTCTGGACAGGTTTTCGTGTTTCATTATGGAACAATGATGGAGTAAAACTATTGCTAACTTTTGCAATTTTAGGAATATTATACTTTTCCACATTGAGTTAATTATGCCACACATTTCTGCCAAATTTCAAATTTATAGTACAATTAGAAGTGAAATAACATTTATCTAATTGTTTAAATTTATATAATTTTTAACGGCCAAAATAACAATTTTATGGATAAATTGAAATCTTTATTCGTTTACATAGGCTAACCTCTAAAAATTTAAAAATTTCAGCTCCCTAACTTGCGGCGTAGTGTCTAAGCATCTACATATTTGTTTAAATTTTAACAATTTTTAACTGCCAAACAAATAAAAATATCAAAATTTCTATAATCGCTATTTTGTTGTTTTACAAATCCTACCTCTAAAAAAACTTCAGCTCCGTACCAGATTTGCAAATACATAAACCTTGAAAATTTGTTTAAAGTTGCGAATTTTTAGCGGCCGCATTGTTGCACTTTTTTAATATTTTAGTTTTTTCTGGTCGGTTTTGCACATAATCCTACCTAAGAAAAAAATTTCGAATCTCCAGCTCATCTGGAAGTGCCTAAAAATTAGTATCCTCCTATATGTTATATCCTCCTCCTCCTCCTCTGTAAGAAACGTCTATATAGAATGACTAGTAGCAGTGCTTGCATTCTGCCAGCATATCATCTCACCTTTAAAAAACATTCATTTTTCTGACAGATATTTCATCATTACAAATATGTTTTAATTCTAAAGATTTTACCTCCACAGTGATTTTCGTTTTTCCCACATGTAAAAATAATAGTTTAAAACAATCCCAAAACTTTGCAATTTTAAGAATTTTATACTATCTCCATTACGGGGTACTAATGCTTCACATTTCTGCAAAATTTTAAAGTTGTATTACTTCTAGAAGTGAAATAATATTTTTCCTATTGTTTAAATTCTAAACATTTTTAACGGCGGCCGCAATATGTTTATGGAGAGACTCAAATATTTATTTGTGCAAATGCACTACTCTGTACATAACATGAAAATTTCAGCTTCCTAGCTCAGTTATCTATTTGTTTAAACTTTAAGAATTTTTAACTGCCAAACAAATTAAAATATCAAAATTTGTATAATCCCTATTTCGTTTTTTTAAGAATTCTACTTATAAAAAAATTTCAACTCCGTAGCACATGCGGAAATACATAAACCTTGATAATTTGTTTAAACAATTGCGAATTTTTAGCGGCCGCATTGTTGCACTTTTTTAAGATTTCCGTTTTTTCTAGTCGGTTTTGCACAAAATCCTAACTAAAAAATTTTTTTCGAATCTCCAGCTCATCTGGAAGTCTAAACAACAGATCCTACGCAAAACTAAAATTTATTTATTATAAACAGTTCAAAAAGTCTTTCATAATGAGCATAACAACAACAAAGACGATAATATATAGCAATGCTCTCTGTAGTAATAAAACCTATGATCTTAACATTGGGAGCCCATTACACTAACTTCTCCTCTACCAAGACCATCAAATACTCCAGCCATTATCTCAGTCTAAAGAATCACTTCTATTTTGCCAAGTTGGTGATTCATTGGCTGTTATTTGTAAAAAAGGGTTTAAAGTATCATGTTTTAAGGTAGCATATACATGCATAATGTATTTATATCGTATTTACCTGAATCCAAGAGGACCCTGAATCTAAGACAACCCCCACTTTTAGCACTGTCAATACAGAAAAAGATTTTGACAATTTCTCACTAACTATTCGAACACACGTATTCAGCATAGGTATACTAGTTCGTTCATTAATTTAAATGGTTTGTTATAAATTATTGTTTGAAAAAAAGAATTTTTTAAAATGTATTTTTAAAATTAAGACCTTATTAATTGAATTCCAGATCGTAAGTTTGCAATGAAAACTTTCAGTTGATGCAATTATTTTATCTTATATTTCATTTGTTTAAAAAACATCGATTAAACATGCAACCTTACTTCCTACTAATAACTTATCATGGTCAGTTCATCGCACTCAATTCGCCGTACAAAAAATTTGTCTACTGTCAATACTACGCACGACAAACTCATTGTGTGTGAATTCATCTCTCGACATATTTGTTGCAAGACACTATGACTGGGGAATGGCAGGGGGAGACAATTTTCCACAAAAAAATGTTCTTTATATTTCAATAATACCAGAATGAATCGCAATTCTCTTTGCGAATTACGTGAGACACATTGGATGGTGTATGGCAAGGGGTGATTCCCAACCCAACAACTGTATCCCCCAGCCATACACCAGTCATGGTATCTCGCCTTCCAATTTCTCTCGCAACGAATATGTCTTGCGACAAATGTCTCATAACAAAATTGTCACACGACATATTTGTCTAGCGATGAATTGACACACGATGAGTTTGTTGTGTGATGAATTGATGTGCCATGAATGGAAGTGAGACAAATTGATGCGCGATCAATTGACCATGATGTATTGACAGTATATGATTTTGTACTCAAATTTAAGATGACCCCCAATTTTCTAAAGCTGAAATTTGGAAAAAATCTCGTCTTGGATTTAGATAAATACAGTAGCTCACATTACCTTATATACAGATGGTCCTCACCTTATGAATGGGTTATATTCCTACAGTTTGTTCTCAAAACCAATATCTCCATAAAGATTAATGTAATATGTGTGAGTCAGGTTTGTAACTCCTCCTCAAAAGTCTATTTAACTTATAATTTACTTGAAATTGGTACATAAACAATAAGAAATTAGAGCTCCAGGGTTCTTTGAGTGGAACTCAAGGAGGGGTTTCGGTTTACAACCACCAGCAACATTTGCAGGGGTTAACTGGTCCTTCACAGCTTTGAATCCATGCATAACATTTTTAATGCACAAAATACACAAGTAAATACACGGAGAAGCAAATGAAATGTTAACATGGGAGGCTGCAAGCAAAGAATGAAAACAAATTCATGCTGTGGAATGCAAACCGTAAGAATGAGAAAACACATGATACTGTGAACCACTTAAGTCTAGAAGCATTGGGGGATTTGTTAACGAAACTCCATTCAGTTTAAAGTTGGTTTGGAGGTCGATATTCATATGGATGAGCATTCATAAATGTGGATGTTTATAAGAAGAGAAGGTCTGTATATGGACAGTTGTCACTGACTGACTGATGAAAACCTCCAGCCTAAATTGCTGGACCTAGGATCCTGAAATTTTGCATGAAGCCTCTCATTGTGTCACAATTAATAAGAAAATGCTGAAAACACAAAATGTTTTACTTTAAATAGGTACACAAAAAGAAAAAACTTTTTTCTTATAAATCGAGAATGGAGGAGATTGAGCTTGCAGCCTTTTTGGAAGGGCGATGAGGTGCAGTGAGTAATGTGGGTGGGGAGGGGATGAAGGGGGAGGCTTTTATATGAAACATTCAGTCTATGTGCTGCTTGACCCCTCAAGCGTGAGTTAAAAATGGTCATCTCTGTGATTTGAATGCTGCCAATTGCAACTTCTGATATTTTAATTTATTTTTCTGAAAATATGAGAAAAAATTCCAGAAAATTAAGCATATGATTTTTTTAGGCTGACAATATTTAATTTTGAATACCTTTTGTACTTACAACTTAATTCTTCATGGTTGGATAATGTGTGATACCTTTCATTGCATGGAACCACTCATATTGCAGGATTCCCCAGGCAGTTCCTACAGAGGTAGGATGTCTCTTTTCTTATTCACTTAATCATGCAAACAATACACTATTTTTTGGGCTATAAGATGCATTTTTTCCAGAAAAATGACTCCCAAAATCAACTTGGGTATTATAGACTAAAGGTAAGATTATTACTGTATTCAATACTGACACAAACCCAATGGTCCCCAAAACTGAATAATTGGCAGTCATTCGTCACAAAATCATTAATATATAATTATTAATATTGAATAGTGAAAAAGGTTAATATATACAGTAAAACTTTATGCAACGAGAATTCCAATGATGCATTTTCATTGTTGCACTTTATTACATGTCCGCTCACAATGATTACAATTTCGTCGTTTGTGATGTTAGTAGCAATGTTTTAGTTCCTAAAGAATAGTGCGATTAATGCCATGGAACATTAAAATTCCAATAGATGTCAAAATTTCTATAAATATCTAGGATAAATAACATTATGTATACTGAGATCTCAATGGTTATAACAGTGGAAAAATATGCCTACACTATTAGCTATAAGCTTCAGGTGATTCAATATGTAAAAACGCAAGGAAACTGAGCAGCAGAATGTCATTTCATTACATGTCCCACAGATAAATGATCCGCGAATGGGGAAAAGTGGAGAAAAATTTCACATTCAAGGTCCCAGAAGCAAACCCTTATGTGGCAGAGAAATCAATGTGATATGAAACGTGTCATCTACTAAGAGAAAGTTCAAAAATGGGGCTTGATATAATTTACTACTTTAAATATATGCTAAAAGGAGGGAGACCAGGGGGTAAGGATGGGTAGCAGGTGATTTCATCTCACGGAGCAAGACATGGGGTTGACATACTTAGTATGTAAGGGCAGTGCCCCTAGTATGGAATATATAGAAAATTTAATAAGACCATTCGTTTTTTACCTTGGTATTACCATGTAAAGCAGGTTAACAAGTGAACACTAGATATTTTTTATTGCAGAAATACAAAGGAAATATACTTACTGCTATGAATTATACATCAAGTCTTATTTCAACAGTAAAATTAGATAATATGTGGTTGATGAAAGAAAAAATTCTTCAATTTTAAACGATGCATCAATAATAAATAAATGCACCTTATACTTACACTCTGTATCTTTAAGAATGGCTTGCATCTCTTGCTTGAGGTCAGTCAACCGACTGCGCGTGCGAATATAAATGGTATGGACCAGAAGACGTTCCATTGACAATAAGTCAGACTTGATTGCTCGATCTGCTATCTCTGATTCCTGTTAAATAAATTAACATAGATAAAAAAGTGGTAAATGGAAAACATTAGCCATTTTCAGTACTTTTAATCTTAAATGGTAAGCCCTGAATTGATTCAACCTACTTGACTAAAAATATTTCACTAAAAATCAATTTTATATCAATAGCCAGGCACCCTTAACCTTCACTTAAAAGATAAGAGTATTTAACACATTTTGCCACTTTGTTACATTTCCCATGAATGGAAACTATATTACCTGTATGATTTTGATATAATTACATCAGTTCAATTGACATTTAAAAAATCTGATATTAAAAAATTTCACATAAATTCAAATCAATAATGCATTTTACATTCTCATTTAACTAAGGTTGCTACCTGAGTACAAACAATATAGTAACTGAAACTAAAATTATACAAATAAAAATTTAAGAATTAAATCAATACTATGCTCATACAATATTTTCTGTTAACATTCATAAAAAATTACCACAAAACCTTAAACAAGGCAGGCAAGTTTATCTGTTGCTTTATTTCCTTTTCTCCCAGTCAGATTTGTTTTCTAAAAAAGAGAGTGCAATCTCAGTTTGTTATGTTAACTATGAAGAAAAGCAGACAAATAAAGAATCAAATACATTGATGTAATATCTGTCTGTCAATCCCTATAAGGCAACACACCAAACACGTCAATTATGAAACCATTAGGAAATTCTGATCCATATGACCAAATCAAGAGAGTTATTTTATTTATAATCTATACAGAAGATCATTTATCTGAAACAGTCGGGATCTGACCTATTTTTTATAAATGACACTTTCAGATGTTGGATGTCTTAACCCTTACACAGCACCTCAACCAAAAATAAAAAACATTTTTAACAAGGTATGGCAGAAATAAATGGTTACAAATAAAATAAACTTAGAAAATGTTTTATTTAATGCAAAAATCATATGAATCAAATACAGTGAATATATTGGGTAATACTAAAATTCTTCAATTTGGTTATCTGCATTTTGTGAGCTGTCTAGCTCCATCATCTAAGTTGTGTGGTAGCAAGCTAATACAAGTGAAATTTTTATAATCATAATATTTTTTGTAATATTTTTTCAGCCTGTTTATTTCCTCTAAAAAACAGAAGCGAGTCTTCACTATTTTTACTATAAAAAGCTTTTTATTTGAACATTATATTACCAATAGTTGATGGGATATGATTTTTCCAGAAAATGGACAAAAAATACTTTAAATACCTCAAAATAAATCCAGCATTTAAAAGGTTAATATATTGTCCACCTCCACACTGGTTCGAGCCCAACCAACTAATATTTAAAAAATGACATGCTGTATTTTTCAGGCTATAAGACCCAAGGGTCCCAGGTTCGAATCCTGCTGAGGGCATGGTTGTATGTGTTTGTCATAAATCTATTATAACAGATCTAATTGGGGAAACATGTTTGTGTTAAAGAACTTATTATTACAATTATTAAAAAAATATCCCATGCAGATATTTTCCTACCATCTGCCCCTGTATCTCACTTGAGAATTGAACCATCGATATGTAAAAAGGTGAATCTCTGAGTAAATGTTACTAATAGTGAATACTAGTAGTTGGTGCTTGCATACTGCAAGCATTTCATATCACCTTGAAAAAACATTCATTTTTCAGACAGACATTTCATCATTACAAATATTCTTTCAATTCAAAAGATTTCACCTATGCAGCGATTTCTGTTTCTCCCACATGTAAAAATAATAGTTTAAAACAATCCCCAAATGTTGAAATTTTAAATATTTTACACTTTCTTCATTATAAGATACTAATGTTACACATTTTAGCCAAATTTTAAAGTTGTAGCACTTCTATAAGTAAAATAATATTTTTCTAATTGTTTAAATTTAAATAATTTTTAACGGCCGCCGCAATTCATATATGGTGAAATTGAAATGTAAATTTGTGCAAATTCACTACTCTGTATATAATTTGAAAATTTCAGCTTCCTAGCTCATCCCGTAGTACCTAAACAGTTATCTATTTGTTTAAATTTTAAGAATTTTTAACTGCCAAACAAATTAAAATATCAAAATTTGTATAATCCCTATTTCGTTTTTTTAAGAATTCTACTTATAAAAAAAAATTTCAGCTCCGTAGCATATTCAAAAATGCCTAAACCCTGAAAATTTGTTTAAACAACTGCGAATTTTTAGCGGCCGCATTGTTGCACTTTTTCAAGATTTTCGTTTTTTCTAGTCGGTTTTGCACAAAATCCTACCTAAGAAAAATATTTCGTATCTCCAGCACATCTGGAAGTGCCTAAACATTAGTATCCTCCTATCATTATATATCGACAACTCTTACAGAGGTGGATATAACATACATATAACAGGAGGATACTAATGTTTAGGCACTTCCAAATTTTTTTCATAGATAGGATTTTGTGCAAAACCGACTAGAAAAAACGAAAATTTTGAAAAAGTGCAGCAATGCGGCCGCTAAAAATTCGCAATTGTTTAAACAAATTTTCATGGTTTATGTATTTCCCAATCTGCTACGGAGCAGAAATTTTTTTGTAAGTAGAATTCCTAAAATAACGAAATAGGGAATATACAAATTTTGATATTTTAATTTGTTTGGCAGTTAAAAATTCTTAAAGTTTAAACAAATGGATAACTGTTTAGGTACTACGGGATGAGCTAGGAAGCTGAAATTTTCAAATTATTTAGAAAATATTAAATTTGCACAAATAAACATTTCAATTTTACCATATATGAATTGTAACGGCCGTTAAAAATTATTTAAATTTAAACAATTAGAAAAATATTATTATACTTATAGAAATGCTACAACTTTAAAATTTGGCTAAAATGTGTAGCATTAGTACCCCATAATGGAGAGAGTGTAAAATGTTAAAAATTGCAACATTTGGGGATTGTTTTAAACTATTATTTTTACATGTGGGAAAAACGAAAATCGCTGCGGAGGTGAAATCTTTAGAATTAAAAGAATATTTGTAATGATGAAATATCTGTCGGAAAAATGAATGTTTTTTCAAGGTGAGATGAAATGCTTGCAGTATGCAAGCACCAACTACTAGTATGTTATATCCTCCTCCTCTGTAAGAGTCGTCGATATATAATGATATGAACATTTCGAAATCGCGGTATTTTCTTAGTAAAATCCTGGGATTTCAGAACTGCAATATTTAGCGAAATTATGAGATGCCAGGATTGCAAACCCTAATATAAATTTGAATTAACTAACCAAAACATTGAAAAAATCGCGCAAATGTATATGCAGGCACCTAAGAATATAATGCTTTAGAATGCTGGTTTTTGGGTTCCTCCACCTTACTCTCAAAAGCAGTTTTGAAGCCTCGAAATAATGAGATGCAGAAAATAATTTTAAAAACCTACCCTCGATCTCTCTGCCAATGAAGAAAGAGACTTTGTTGGAAGTAAAAACACAGACCCCAATTCACTTGCAAACCCTCAACAAGGTCCTGCAGTAAATACACGAGAAGTTTTTACTGAGGAAGATGGTAAATAGATGACAGGCTTTTAGTTCCTCTATAAAATATGCATATTATGAAGGAAGGAATGGAAATATCTGATGTGACATATGTTAAAGATTTTTTCCAAGGGAGAAGGAGCCAATGTTTAACCTATGAAACGGTCTGTATGAGAGATCAAAGCAAATATCGTACTTACCCAAAAGGAAGACAAGGTTTTTTCACAAAAATGCTATTAAAAATATTAGGTATTGTCTTAGAATTGAGTATGAGGATTTAAGGTGAGAATACACACCTATTTTAAATGCACCATGAAAAACCCAGATGTCAAGAATATGTCCGTTAAAATATTTATTATTGCATAAAGTAATGCATCATATTTAATTAATAACTACAATACTTTAAAAATTTAAGGTCAAAGTTCTTAAAATTGCTCCCACAGACCAATGGTTCCACTTTGGCGGTAGGGAAGTGTTTAGAGCTGGGTAGGTAATCGTGTGACAAGTTGAAAAAAATGACTACAGGTGGATGGTTCCATGCATAATATGAAACACAAAGTCATGTAGGCACCAATTAAGGTGTCTAGTAATACAATGTAAACATGACTGATACAATTAAAATTATCTACTACAATTTAAACATGACGCTTTGCATTTGGTATGCCAATGGCAGATGTAAAGTGGACATGAGTTTCAGAGTGTAGAAAATTTACGAGAGCACTTCAGTAGTACAGGCTTTGCTGAGTTTTAAAGTGAAATAGTGACAAGTTATTATTTATAACTTTTAAATAAGATACCCCAAACAAATGGCAGATCACATAGAGAAAAAAAGGAACTGCGGTAAGATGGAATGTATCAAAAGGAATTAGAAGAAGTTACAACAGAAATTGGTTAATGGTGGTGTGCTATGCTGAAGAAACAAATAATTGTGCAGCAGGGAGGAAATACCATGTGACTGAAGCTAATGTGCAAAGGTGGAAGGAAGCAAAGGAGAAACTTGAAGGTGCTAACTCAACACGGAGATCATTCAGTGGACCAAAACGAGGACGATTTCATGCATTAGAAGAGGAAATTGCAAACTTTGTGCGTATTCAAAGAATGGATGGTAAACCGGTAATGCAGGATATCATTACATTGAAAGCCCAAGAATTAACACGATCGCAAAACACTCCACACCAAGAATTTAAGGCTAGTAACTGATGGTGTGTGCATATGATGCATCGTAATGGTTTTAGCCGGCGACGAAAAATTTCACTTTGCCAGCGTCTACCTTCCGACTTCATGGACAAACTAATAACTTTCCAGCGGCATGTAATTCGGTTGTGGAAAAGTCACAATTACCTTCTGAGCCAAATGGGTAATGCAGATAAGACACCCATTTACTTCGACATGCCAACCAATTACACAGTCAATGAAAAAGTTGCAAAAAATGTCATCATAAAAACTTCCGGGAATAAAAAACTGCACATTACTGTAATGCTGGCTGTATTAGCAGACGGAACAAAGTTACCGCCGTATGTTATTTTAAAACGCAAAACAGTGCCTAAGGAAGTACTACCAAATGGAATAATTGCTAAATGTCAAGGCCAAGGATGGATGTCAGCTGATTTAATGAAGGACTGGCTAAGCATAGTGTGGAATAGACGACCTGGGGCACTTTTAAGGCAGAGAGCAATGCTCGTCTTAGATGCGTTCAAAGGCTACCTTACAGAGGAAGTTCAAAATACCCTTCATGGTATGAATACTGACCAGGAGGTATGACATCACAAATTCAAGAGCTAGATGATGTAGTGATGAAGCCCTTTAAGGATTACATAAAGTGATTTTATTCAGAATGGCTTTTGGCAGGGGACCATGCATTAAATCCTACAGGGAATATTATGATTATGAAAATTTCACTCGTATTAGCCGTAATTGGATCATTGCAGCATGGAAAAAGATAGATCCCAACAGTATCTCAAGAGTGTTCAAGAAATGCTGCATATCAAATTCCATGGACGGTATGGAAGACAACTTGTTCGAATTTGAATAAGTTGTGATGAATGAACAGGACAGCAACAATAAGTGAAGGAAACAGAGGAGAGGGAGATGTAAGTAGTAAATTTACTTTTTTTTATTCACTCTTAATATTAGCTTGTTATACATATATGTAAAAAATTTTTGTAAGTGAACCTAATCTTTTTAGGGGTTGTCTTCTTTTCAGGTAAATACGGTAGTTGTTTAGTATGCCATGGCCTTCAACACACTCCACTATTGAAGGAATATCCTCAATGAGTGAGAAAAGTGATTCATAAAGGTAATATCATTATTTTTTACTGCAAATTACTCCGACAATTGTTTTATTATTTTAAAATGATAACTCTGCAAACAGCTCACGAAAATGATATGCTTAATTTTAATTACCAAATATAATTAGGTGATAAGATTAATCAATAATTACAATCAAATTCACACTTATTGGCTTATAGTGATCTACATTAAATAATTAGTTAATTTTTTTTAAACATTTAATACAGGACAAAGGAGTAAGAATTGGCTCTAATGCAGGAGAAATTTGGCAGTAGCACAAGCCATAAGCATAATACTGTCTTCTAAAGGTGAAATAGAGTATAGATGCCATATAGCCACTGAGAGGACAAAGGTAACCATAAGGGAAACTGTGCAATTAAAATTTTATAAATGGTAAGTGCCACAGTTACCATATGCAGCTATCATCTATGGGTCACCGAAGAGGTTATCTCAATGTGGAATTTTTTTTACAATTATAATCATCTTACTCAATATGATTTAAGCAAAAAATACTCATAACAAGTATATTTGTCACACCTACTTAAGAGGTTAAACATAGAGCAAGCATACCTTGTTTCCTAAAGAGGGCAGGTGTGATATGGTGAGAGGCCTAGCTGGGTCATGAGGATCCACTTGTATTGTCAGACGGTAGCCAGAGTCAGATCTTGACGACAGAGCCACTGACATTCCACTCATACTTCCCTGGAGACCAGGTGTGAGATCATGCCAATATGAGAGAGTTAATCTGTTTCCAGGAGTGTACTCCTCAATGTGTATGTGCTCTCCTAGTCTATCTCTCATCAATCTCAGTGCTTGTGAATATAAAACCTATAAAAAACATCACTTATGCTTGTTAAAAAGCACACACAAGAGAATTCACTCAGTTCTAATTTTCAATTAATCTTGGAGAAGGATTTGTGCCAGAGAGCATAGTTAAATGAAAAACACATAATCCAAGACATATCACCTTATAAACTCAGCATAGCACAAGAGGTAACATTAAATTATTCACTAGTAATTTTATGCTATTTTTAAGAAATAGTCAATAACTTTTTTGCTACTTCAACAATATATCAAGTCCCTAAGGCTGCCGGATTAGGTAAGTTCGACTGTATTTTTATTCCATTATGACTGACAAAAAAATCGAAATAAAAAGAAATAGAATCAATAAGTATTCCAAAAATCTACTTTTTCGTCATTTTTACAGACATACTAAATTATAGACATAAGGGTGGTTTCCGGGTTGCTGCCGTGTAGATCCATTTCGCTGGACAATATTTTGCTGGTGTTCCAGTCGGCTTCTTCAGGTCAAGCCGACTGGAACACCGGCGAAATATTGTCCAGCAAAATGGATCTACATGGCAGCAACCCAGAAACCACCCTTATGTCAACATCACGCCGTGGAAGCCTTCGAACCATACTAAATTATATTTTTGAATAAAAGCAAGTAACCATGTCAGCAAGAAAAATTAAAAGGAAATACTTTCATATCCAAGTAACATAATATCATTACAAGGAAAGATGAATGCAATCACCTCTAGCTGCAAGGATTGGCAGAAGTGGTGAAGACAAGCATAAACCTCTGCTAGTGGTTGAGGGTGGTCAACTAGGCGTGATTGAATAACTTGGTGAACATATTGTACTTGCAGAGAGTGGACCAGGGCCTTTCCATCTGAGAACAAAGAGAATTAACTTGATTAAGCATACAAATAATCAGTAGTCAAAAATTAGTACAGAATCATTGGGAACTTTATGTAGATTGTAAATTAATGGAAAAATTACTTGTAAGCTATACGCCTAAGTGTAGACGGTTCTGCAGGGCATTACTTTAGGCACATTATTATATTCTATTTGTTTGATATACCTAAGAAATCAAAGTATCTAGGAATAGACATCATGAAGGAATTAGAATGTGTTCTCTAGAAAGCTGAAGTCATTTCAAGCCATGTCATTTCACAACAAGGAACTAAAAAAATTAAAGTAACAAACATTGCACATACTTTCTCATATCTGTAAGCTTCTAGTCCATACAATAACAACAATTACTGCTTTAATATATATTTATGCAGAAAAATACTTTCTCACAATGAATTCATTATAATAATACTGCCACTGCTGGAATGATGCGAGTTTATCAGTAGCTGAATGTAAAACTTAATATATTTTAATACCACTGGACTCTATATAGTTATTATTTGAGACATGATTTAAGCAGAATTTTAAGAAAATTCCCAAGCCATTTTTGAGTAAATTAATGAAAATTTGGTTAATTCAACTAACTGTACTTCATTGTGTTTGTGTTTTATTTCAACAAAGCTTCCATTCTGAATAGCACTACATAAATATGAGACAACATGTGAATCTCTAAAATTGTTTAGTCCAGGGGTTCCAAATCTTTCCCTGACTGTGAGTCACATTTGAAATTAAAAATACCTGGCAAGCGATGTATAAAACATAAGAAAGGCATGACATTAAAAATAATAAACATATACCTAATAATTATAAAACATATATTTGAAACTATTTTTAAAAGTTCAATTAATGCAATTATAACATTTTACATGAATAAAAATGGTCATATGACTTTAATATGGCATTTGACATTGCATTTTATCTGCCAATTATTCATATTCTGGTATGAACAGAGGTATAGCAAGTCTCATGCAATCATTGAGATGAGTATTTGTCAACTGCGATTTACTCTTAATCTTCAATGTTGAGAATCCACTCTCACACTAATGAGCTGACCCAAAACAGGAATTCATTTGTTGAAATATTTCTTTCAACCAGAGCCCACAAATCTTTTCATGATGACCTAGCCTTCAATTGATAATCAAATTTATAGTAATAATTTTGATTTTCATGAGCAATTTTTGTTTATTATATTTGCTATTTGCATTGATATTTCACTAACGTCAGTTTCACTAAATGGATTTAAAAGAATAGTGGCCATTTCTTGAATCATGTGAAAATTGGCTAATTGAACATCAAATATCTCTTGATCTCTTCTAGGTGTTTACAGTAGACATTATTGTCAAATATAATATTTTCTTGTGCCATTTTCTCATAGTTGGGAAAATGACTGAAGGCTCCTACTTTTATTTGGGCTATCCATAAGATTACCATATTTACCCGAATCCAAGAAGAGGTTTTTTTCAAAATTCAGCTTGCTAAAATCGAAGGTCATCTTCAATTTGAGTACGAAGTAGGGTTAAGTGCTTTTACAATGAATGAAACATAAGATAAATAATTGTATCTGCTGGAATGTTTCATTGTAACCTCATGCCCCTGACTTCAATGAATACAGTACAGGCATGCCTCGTTTAGCACATTTTCGATATAGTGCAATTTGCATCTCAATTTTTATTTAGGTAATCAAGTTCTTAAATGGCTATGGTCCGTTAATATAGCCCCAAGTTTTTTCTTACTTACCTTTACTTCTTAGTTCCAATGATAATCGGTTATGTATTATACACTAATTGATGACAAATTTGTTGTTATTTATACGTTTATTTGCTTTATTTCTATTTCCCCTGTTCACTTTTACTGTTTTTACATTGGTTTGCTGCGACTCGATGGTCTTTTGCAGTGATGCAAACATTGAAAATTTTACACTTGTTAACATTAATGTTGGGATGGTTAGGGGTAGATTCACTATGGGTGGGTTTTTACTTTGAGGTGGGTTAGATTAGGTTCATGACTGAATTTTAACCTTTTTATTCGATATTCATCTGTAATTCTTATGTTATTTTGCTGTTGGTACCTATGTTAAATTTACATAATAATAGACCTGTTCCACGTTTGTTAAAGCTTTAAAAAAATCGTTAATGTTTTCACTTCGTCTGTCTGTGGGAAAAATTTTGAAGTAACGAGAAAAGCTGGGAAACTAACATTTTTCAGAGTAGTTTTAGACAGTGACAGACATAAACTCTATTGATTTTAGAGTGTGATTGTCAGTCCATTTGCCTTTTTGCAGGATTTCAAGAAAACCCTTAGCTATCTACGTGGGGCTGTACTATAGTAAAGTTTGGTTTTGTTTACGTTGATACAACAATAAAAGCAAAGTGCAATTACATCGTTTATTTTAGAAAATGGATAAAGATCATATTAAAACTGCTTTACTGCGGTGAGGTATGTTCTTAATAACTTTTAATTGATTTTGGATTTTACGTTTTGTTATAAATGCTTAGCTTTAATGAAAATATAATGTTACATTATGAGGGTAATTCAAAAGTAAGGTTCCCTATTTTATTCCCACCAAAAGGATTCCTGTATTGAGTTGGCAAGCAAGGGATCAGTTAGTACATACATTCACCACTAGAGAGCAGTCATAGTCACTACCTCAGATGACGTGAACAGACAGCAGTAGTTTCAAGATGGCGACCATACTGAAAGAGTGGACGAAAGAAGAAGTGTGTTCTGTCATTCGTTTTTTATGGGCAACAAAAGTTCCACTTGTTGAAATTCTGAAATTCATCATAAGCTATTGGCAGTGTATGGTGCTAATGTGATGACAATACAACATGTGCGTAAATGATGCGGAGAGTTTGACAGTGGTCGAGTGAATGTGATGGATAAACAAAGGAGTGGTCGGCCATCCACATCTGCTGATCATGTTCAGGACATTGATGCAGCAGTGCAAGCAGACAGACATGAATTGCGCAATTGGAAATATGGTTTAATCTTTCACAAGGCACCATTTGCCGCAACCTTGAATCTCTTGAACTCCTGGGGCTGGGAAATTCTTCCACATCCATCATACAGTCCTGATTTGGCACCTTCAGATATCCATCTCTTCTCAAAATTGAAAAAGTGCCTCCAAGGTCAGCGCTTCCACTCCAATGAAGATGTTCAAAATGAAGTCAAAAAATGGTTGTGCCCAGGATGCATTTTTTTCCATGAAGGACTTGACAAGTTGATATATCGCTATGATAAGTGTCTCAATAGACTTGGTGACTATGTGGAGAAGTGAAGTTAATATGAGACTGTATCTTACCCTCATGAGTTACTCTGTAAGTTGTTTTTTATTTAAATAAAAAAATTGGGAAGCTTACTTTTTGAATTACCCTCGTATAATTATGCAGTTTGATAGCTAAATCTTATGTTTGTTGAAAAATGTATAAATATTAAGTATTCCGAAATTTTATGTGAAAATTCTAAAAAACCGCTTTTGGAATCTGCTTTTACAATTTTTTTAATGATGTTTTCATTTGCGCTGGCCAATCACCATCTAAGGTCTTCAGTTTTAACATCAATAATTCAATTATGATGCACTAGTTATTTTGCTTCATTTCTAGTGCCAAATAAATTTTAACAGCAAATAGCGGAAAGCTAATTTAAATTAATCATTAGTAATGCAGTACATGATCGTTTATCCAAAATAGTTGGAACCTGAACCATTTAGGAAAATATGTAGGTATTTTTGGATAATGAATGGCTCATCAAACAAAAAAATGTTTTTACCAAGATATGGCAAAAATAAATGATAATATCGATGAATTAAACACAGGGAATGTTTAGGAAAGTTTGACTTCCAGCATGAGCACCTATTGGCTTCTTTCCTCTCTCCGTACGCATGTTCGTTCTTGGCTTCTACCAAACGGATTTTCATGGCATTCGGTAAAGTAAAGGCAATTAGAAAAGGACATAAATGTTTCACATAACCCAATCGGGGGTACCACTTTACTAGAAACATAAATAAACAAACAAACTTTCCTTTTATCACTAAAATCAAATGATATTATAATTCAATTTGAACTTTGGCAATTTCTTGTATGGTTATTTAATTGTTGTCAACGAAAACAATCTTCGTAGTTACTGAAGTAAATAAGATTATTATAATTATGAAAATACGTTTAATTTCCTTTCGTGTGCATGCAGCATTTACTAAATGGATGATACTGGATTATCAAAGATGTAGAAATGAACGTAAATACGTTTATTTATCTTTCATGTACACAAAGTATTTTGTAAGTGAAAAGAAATGGATGATTTATAATGAAGGAATAAACGTAAAGATTCGAACTACTTAGAGTGAGATATGTTTTAAATAATTTTCGATTCTTTGACTAATTACAACTATTAGAAAATAAATCGGTACACTAACAAAATTTTAATATTTCCTTGCATCATATTTTTTCCATGTTTGGATGTTTTTGTTATTTGAATCTTCGGGAAAACGATCTTTTACTGACATAATAAATATTAAGTAAATATTTAATTTAAATACATAGCTCCATAACGGTATGCAAGGATGATAAAATTTCTGACTAATAAAAATCAATAGGGTTAAGAACTACATAATAAACAGTTCATTTAGTGCAAATTCTGTTAGTGCATAGATCTTCCGGAACAAACCCCTTGCACTAAGCGAGGCATACCTGTATTATCTTTTTTTAATTTAAAAATGATTTTTTTCTCAAACAAATTTGTAAAAAAAACATTTCAATGAATTTACAAATTATACCTACAGTGGAACTTCCATAACTCGAAGTGAATTCATTTTACCAGGCAAAATAGAAATGAGAAAAACGCATTTCCATAAGTCGAATTTTCTATAACTCGAATATTTTTTTGTTTCCCTTGAAGTTCGACTTATGGAAGTTCCACTGTATATTGAATACGTGTATGTGGAATACACACCAAATACATACATACAAATGATTAATTCTTAAACGAACTTAAGAACAACTAAAATTTAGTTTTGAATGATGTTGTTGTCGCTTGAATGATTCCCACAAGTGAACTAAATTTTCCTTCTCTGTTGGCTTATAGCATTTCATAGATATCAAAACAAATGACAGCATAATTCAGAGGAATCTCCCCATTCAATAGTTTCAAGCCATAGATTCTCTAATTACGATTATGAAATTTAGATGACAGGATCACTCAATCATAAAAAATACACAAAATCGTTTGAAAAATTCGTTGTTGATGAATTCTTTTTGAAAGACTTAGTTTTAGAAAAATCATATTCATTTTGTAAAAAATTTGTCTTTCGATGAATTGATCATTCAAAAAATTAGTTTTCGGAGAATTGGTTTTTGAAAAAAATGGTATTCGAAGAGCTCATTTTCGATGAATTGGCTGGTTAACATTTAATGTTCAACAGCAGTTAACATGCTTTTGCAACAGTTAACAAACAGTTCTAACACTTATTCAAAATTTAATTACCAGTTTCTGCAAAACAACCCCGGCACAGCATTGTTGAGTTTGGATAGTTTGAATCTGCATAATCAATCCTCTTCCAGCTTTTTGGTTCCTTTGACTTTGAACTGATAAGGTTTTACTGTATAACCCACATGGATGGGATACTTAGAAGTGTAGGGCTCATTAGAAAGATTGATCTCAGAAGGGACAAAGTTCCAAGAAATATTTGCTCAAATTATTTATTAAGTTGTAAATAAACAACCTACAGTGAACATTTTTATTAACTTTAACACTGTAAAAAACTCACACCATGTAGGTTTAAGCAGCATAGTAAAGAAAATTATAATCCTCAATTTAAAAAGTTTTATTGTAATTATTGTCATTATCATGAATATTGCCAATGTTGTCATTTATCCAACAGACATTGATTATAAAGGAATCTAAAAGAATCTTCAAAGAATCACTAGAACACCACAGAGGATAATAGCTTTGGTGCAATGAATATCTGTTTTTTTCAACCATTTTGTGACTATTGGGCTATCTTTATCACCAGTTGGATTCCAGAAATAGGGAGAGCGTGATATTTCATTTTTTAAATATGACCTGCCAAGGCTGAAAAACAATGTCTATTGGTCAATAAAAGATCACAGGAGCACATAACCATTAAATATTGACATCTAACCACAAAGGGTCCCTCCTTACTTTGAAATGAATGTGCAAACCATTACAAATATTTTTATAGCTGAAAATTTTAACATAGCACTGACCTCCAGTTTCTTTATCCTCCACAAGAATATCAATGTCAAGTAGCCTCCAGGGGATGTTAGAGCCATCACCCATCACAGTCAATGAAACCTCAAACTCATGTTCAACATGGAAAGTCACACGTCCTCCTTCAATCTAATCGAAAATCAAAATTTCATATAATAAAGGAATCAGTCTGAGATATTTAAAGAGCAAATTTGAAGATAATTAAAGAAATATAAAATTAATACAAAACAATATTGTAATGAGTAATACTCTCCAAGGACTCTTAAAAAGTTTTTCTTTGATAATACAATCAAACTATATGCCATTAAAACAGTTGAAACATTAACAACAGAATAAAAAGGTCAATGAAAAATTGTATGCTTAAGTATCAAAAGATGCAAATCAAAGATGAAACAGAACAAGTGAATGAACTGGCTTAAATAGTAATACATAGATATAATAATTTAATTACTCAATTAAAGTCTTATATATACTATCTTTATAATATAAAAAATTGCAAGTAGAAAGGTGAAAAGACTACAAAAATACAGTAGTCCCTCCACATTCATGGGGTTAAATTTCTGTAAAATGACATGAATATCAAAACCGCAAATAACAACCAAAAACTTATGGAGCAAATAGGATTAGAGGAATGAACTTTTTACTCTTTTTCACATTTTTCTCAACAATGCTTTCATTTCATTTTTGTTAAGGGCATTAGTTGAATCACAGTATTGATTTAAGTAAAGAAACATAGCGGCAACTACTGTGCTCCATACTTCGGAAGGGATGTTAAGCAGGTGCTCTTCGTAAAGAGTAGGCTAATGCCAGTACCGGGTTTCCCTTGTGTATATGCTCGGTGTGGAAGGGGTAATGGCTATAATAACCCAAAAGGTTGATTAGCCAGAAATTCCATACAAACAAACAATAGTGGCAACTACACTGACTTATATGTGTGAATGTAGAGCGAGATAAAGAAAAGCCAAGAGTATAGCATGCTGTGATCATCTTGTTTATCACTGCCCCATATCAAGCAGAGTGTGATAGTTTCATATTTAAAGGGAGAGTGAGAGATGAAGACAGTGAGAGAGAATGGTAGGAAAGGGGGAGGGGGGAAAGGAGAATGAGAGAGAATGGGAAGTTTCTTAATTATAATTTAATTAGCATAAGTGCTCATTGAATTTCAATGGATTTAGTGAATGTACTACATCACAACATAAAACACTGGTTTCTTAAAAATATGAAGGGCACATTGTCAATATTTAATAAATCTTACAAAATTAATGTTAATTATATTGTTATCATTATACTTTTATTATATTTGTACATATTATATTAAAAGTTGATTCAGTCACATGTCTAGTTTGCCAGAGAGTAAATAGGCTTTGGTGAAATGAATGCAATGAATATTATCATCTACAAAACTTCCAAAAAATAAACATTTGTTGATATGTAAACAAAACAAATGAAATTAAGCATAGCAAGGATATTTGTTTCCTATTTATAAGCATTGGATTCCCGTTGGCAGCAACAATGCACTAACATTGTCATATCATTTATAATTTCTCACTGTTAAAGCCATAAAAAATGAGCAGATTATGAGCTTCAAAATTTATTTTTGTGATATTTCCGCATGGAGTCCAAGTCTCTCTTCAATCAAAATAAACTTTGCACTTTCAGGCATACAATCGTTTAAGTTACAAATTTGGAGCTCGATTGTAACTAATTTTAAAATGCAAATTAAAAATATTCTGCTCTCGTTCCCATGATATTCAAATGGAAAATATTAAGAGATATTTTATATTTTTAGCTGCTACCACCACGCCACCCCAAAGACTATTGTTAACAATTGACGCTTAGTTACGTCTTAGTAACGCTCCTTTTTCTTTTCTTAATTGTCAACCGGAAGTAAATATTGACAATGATCCCAGAACTAACAACATGTAATTTGCCATATAAATATGGAGAAAGTCATGCGTTTCCCACATCAGTTTATTTATTGATAAGATCAGTAGTTTTTGAGTTACAGCACACACAACATTCCTACCTTAAAATGTGTGCAGTAGAACCATGTTATAACGTGCCTCACTGTAACACGGATTCAGATATATTGCTAGTCAAGTCATGTCACCCAGCAAAATTTAAAGATGTAAAGTATTAGCAATGTATAATCCGTCTGATATAACGTTTTTCCAATTGTTCGGTTTTTCCAAAAGATTTTTTGCCACAGAAAATGGCTAAAAAAATATTTTGTGAGTAATTGTGATAATTTTTAAATTGATGAAGTCCTACAGATTGTGGTAATGAAGAAAAGTGAAAATAATATTTTCAAAGCATAAAAACCTGGTCCTTTGAAAAACCTTTGTCATCAGTTTTCCAAATGCTGTTCTTCAAAAATCTCCCCTCTATTTATCACTTAGGCAAGTGTAAATTACTTCATTCCAATCTTTTTTTCAGTCAGATAATCTCTCCTAAATTTTTCCACAAGTAATGGGTGTATTCACTGGTAGTCACTCAAATCGCTGATTGCTGTAATCCAGGAGTGGGAAAAATATGGCCATTTTATGGAGCCTGCAATGCCATTATGAAAGTGAACCTTGAAGTCTAATACAGATAATTTAGCTTTTGTTGGTTTAAATTGGGACTGTAAAACCTTTTAATTGTGTGTTGGATGGTGAACAAAATTATTCCAATGCCATCTACCATCATATTATGTATTTTTCACTGTGAAAATTGTTCAGTGTTTAAAAATTAGTCATGAGTTTAACTGCCATAAATTTATCTCGAGGACTCTGATATCGGGAGCAACTTTTCATTACTACTGCAATCATATTCATTACTTGTATGGAGAAAGTCATGTACTGGACACATCAGATTTTTTGTTCTGCAGATATCTTCCAAAATGATTTCATTTTAATGTATTGTTCCTTGTACTAATTCCATGCATATTATATTACCATTAAAAAAAATACATTTTGATAATTTATCATGCAACTTAAAATTAATGCTCTTCTAGCTCTGTGATTATGTTCAGAACACCCTGCTTCTAAATAGACCATATGCTACTGATAGACACAGAGAACAGGAATTGCTCATTTACCACTGCAAATTTGTTTCTGACAAACATTGCATTACTGAAAAAATGCAGCAAATGAAAATCAATTCCCTATAATAATACATCCATTAACCCTCCGGTACTCGCGCGGGGTAGATTTCTACCTCACCCCTCACATTTTATGATGGTTCCCCTCCCATTTTTTTTTTGCTGTCTTCTCCTTTACAGTAGCAGGAATGACACACATGTGGAAGGTTTTTAAGGCAAAAATTTCTAGTATTGTGTCAACCGTTTTTATGTAAGGAAGCTTTTTCTTAGAAGGCACACAGCGACTGGAGACAAATATCAATGATATATCTCCTTGCATGGAAAATATTTTTGCTGTTTTGATGAATTAGTTTTAAATGCAATTGACAGTTTTTTCATGTTTCTGTTTCTCACTCAATAAGTTTTAACTGATACCTATAATTTCTGAGGTGAGGAAAAATACTTATCATCTTTTCACTTTCTCTCCCCATATGCAATATTATTGATAGTAAATAATTAAATTTTTATACACTAATTGTCCCACATTATTTAATTTATACTTTCTGGTTGTGTATGAGACATTTGAAAATAATTCTGAGACATCTGAGAAAAACTATGAGACATCATGAGAAAAATACGTGTATGAAACATCTGACAAAATGAGAACTCTTTTAAAAAATAGTAAAATTATTACAATTGTACTTTTATAAACGTGTATGTATTTATTATACATTTACAGTCAAACTCGTTTATAACGAGCACGGTTGTAACGAGTTCACGGCTATAGTGAGCAAATGCTACCTCCAAGATAAGTTTACGAGCATTTACATACAAATATTTCACGTATATAACGAGCACGCTTCACGGATATATCGAGCAAACTTTGACCACTTCTCACTGTCTAAAACGCGGTGGCGGTCAGCTCCTTAAATCCTCATAGTGACCCAAAATATGTAACCTTGTGTTCTTGAGTCCAGCCTCTACACCCTATCCCTTGTGGAGGTTAAAGACCGCGGCGTTGTTGTTAAAAAATAATCCCTTCGTCCAAACCAAGAATTCCCAAATTGCAGGTACAGTGGCACTCGCGGAGGTCCTTTGTCCTCTCCTCCCAACCCCCAGCTCTTTTACAGCCAGGAGGTTGTGTTTTGAAGGGGGTAAGGGGCTGAGGGCATGTACAATGGCGCCCACCCCCGTCGCTCAGCCGAATGCACCCAACACCCTTTCCCACGTAAAGATGGGAAATCCCACGTTTAATCCATCTCCTCATTAACTCTTCCTGGAATTGGTATGCTCACAGTTTGCAAAGAAAGTTCGTAGCGTTGATCACAAAAATCAGTTGAGATTTTTCCCTTGAACGAGTAACATGTCCGTACATAAAAGGAAGTGTTTGTCTATTCACGAAAAGGTTGATATTATTCGAGAGTTAGAACGTGGTAAAACAATGTTTAAGTGTGTAAAAAATTTAATTTATCATCGTCTACGGTTTCAACCTTATGGAAAAACAAAGAAGCGATTTTATATGCACTAGAGAACAACCTAACAACGAACAAGAAAATGAGGAAGTGCGACTTGGGTAGTGATTAAGGATGCAGCTGTGAGTAAATTTTATATGTACGTATGTTTACTTTAAATTTTCTAGTTTATTCTCATTTTTAGATTTTTTCATAAATTTACTAAATAACCTTTCTGTTTATATATTCACTTTTACTTCTTATGTCTTATTTCACCATACGCATGCATGCTTTTGCCTTCACGGATATTAAGTTTAACGGCTATAACGAGCAAAACTAAACGGTCCCATGGCGCTCGTTATAGCCGAGTTTGACTGTATATTAAAAAGTAATTGTAATTTAACCATTTTTTACCTAATTTCATTTTGTATTTTGTTTTTGCATGCCAAAAATATATGTTTGCTATTTTTGACAAATATTGACTTAAGTTTTGTCAATTTTTATATTAAAATAATATTATTAAATATTCTTAAAAAAATATGTTGTTACAATAAAATTATACATATATTTGTAATTTTTCGTTGATGAATGAACTACATTTGGCATGCATTTTCAATGTAATACAAATGGGGTTAAAATCTACCCTGTGTGAGTACTCGTGTTTGAAAAACTCACGCGAGTACTGGAGGGTTAATGGTAGGATTCATTCCTGAACTAAAATTACTAGAGAAAATTTTTTAACTGTTCTATGGTATTAATTAGATGATTAAATTCAAATCTGCAGCAGATGAAGTTACTTTGTTAGAATGATGGAAACTTTATAACTGAAATACATGCTGCTATCTCATCATTTTGTTTCCATAAAGTAGTAGTACCTACAATTCTTTAAATTAGTTGTCTGACATGAGGTGTGAGAAAAGATGGAGAATGCTCCTTTGCCATAACTATTGTGAATTTATAGGGACTAATATTGAAAAAATGGAATTAATAAATATTATTAGAGAAAAAGAAAGAAAATCTACTCCATGGCATTGGTGCCTAACTCCTACTGCTAGTGGGACCTGCTAGGCAAGGACAAATGCAAACATGCACCCAAAACTGATGAAAATAAATAAAAAGAAAAATAGACATGGAACAAAAAATTAAAGGAAAAAAGTCTAATGCATGGACACATTTGGTATAAAAAATTCAGGCTTTAAACAATTTATGCAAATCTTAACAACTAGAATAGAGTGGAGTTAGGAAGAGGACCATGAAGAAGCGAGCGCAGAATCAGTCTTGATTTCATTATGGCATTTTGTAAAAACCTTATATATAAAATTTAGTTTACATCTGTTGAGCCAATTCCTTCCAAATCCATAATTACCGAAAGTTTAATTTGTAATTGTGGCACTCATTTAGTCCAAATATGCTATAATAAAAAAGTCTGATGTGGCCATTATATGACTTTCTCCATACCTGTAATATTTCTAAAAATTCCAAATACGTTAAATGATAATAAATATTTTAAGGAACTGTGAGAAAAATTTAGACTTTAGCAAGAACATACATTAATTCCAATCATAGCCTTCTGATATTGGATATAGCCATGAAGCTTCAACAATTAATAAAATAAAAAGGAGTGTTACTAAAGCCGGTTACACACTATTATCTTTCCCATCATTTAAAAATGATGGGACAGCATTTTTTTCCTCAAAGAAAAATGAAAACAACAATGATTCCAGTTTTGGCATACACACACTATCATTTTTCACTTACAAGGGTACCTTATGAAATGTTCATCGCCGATTTTGTTGAAACTTTGTGAGAATGTAGTAGTGATGAAAAAATGCCAAAGCATAAAAATTCTCAAACATTCTTGAGATATTCGCAATGAAATTTAGCGAGCGTTCTAACATATACCATACTATGAGATTGATTTTGTTTCTCATATGTGTTTTGCCGGGAAACTACAGCAATCAGCTGATTAGCTATGTGGAATATTTGGAGAATATAGAAATACAATTGTAAGGAAGTAATTAGATGTTTGATGTTTATTTAATATATGTATAGGGCAGATTATCTATAATTAGCATGGTTTTTCCCTAAATTAACCCAAAAACCGAATCTGGTGTGAGGTATGTACACTTCAATTTTTTATTTTAATTTTATCCATGTATAGCGTGCACCCCTACTTTATGACCTAAAAAAATGGTCTTCAAAATGCGAGTTATACAAGTATATACAGTAAATATATTTGAGTACCATACCTTAATTTCTAAGGAAAAACTAAATAATTTTTATTCTAACCTTGAGATTCCTCATCTGGGGTAGAAGGTTGCTCGTCACAAGACGATGCTGTATCACTTGATTTAAACGCAGAAGTGTTAGACGGCGTTCTATGGGTGTAATGGGATCTGGTGGGACAATCCGTTCCTGTAAAATAATGCATAAATAGAAATCAAACAAATTTTTTATATAAAACTAATAAACATTCAGCAAGTAATTCTACTTAGGAGGTATGTTCCTTATTAGGACGAGACTGAGACTATTTTGCATATCATGTCGTCTGTGCACTACGTGTTCTTATGGGAGAATCGCTATCACATGTTATTTTCCTATACTGCATCTCAGCATTGCCAATTCGTGCAAAATCCAGATTTTTGTCGTTTTTGTCATAATTACTCACTTAAACACCTAACGAAGGATGGGAAATTAACAAAATGAGTAAGCAAATAAACTAAAGACTTTTCTAAACCAAAAAATTGACATTTTTGCATGGTTATACAATAGTTCCCAAATTTTCATCGAAACTTCTGTTTCCACCGCTGCATTCATATTTGAACGGCCAAATCTCGCAGTCTATTTGCTGAAATCACACAAACATTTTTCAGTAGCTTTTGAAAGTGTTCCATAAGCCACACATACCATTAAAAGGAGCATGTAAAGCAATTCATTGTTGTTAAAAATTAAATAAAAGTGAAGAGGCTCTCACATTCTGCATCAATGCATGAAATTTTCACTCTCCTGCTAACTTACATACTATTTGGAATAGGTGGGTATTGTATGTGGTTGAAATGGTAAGAAAGGATAAAATTTATTTTTGAAAGTGGAACAAACTCAATATCTTCATTGGTTTTCGAGATATGGAATTTAATATTTGAGCACGAGAAACTTCTGCCACCTTGTCAGAACTTTTTCACGTTCCACGAAACATAGGCCAAAGAGACAAATTTATTTTTTCACATCTTCTGTTTGGGGACTTATACTTTGCACTTTACATAAGGAAATAGGATTTGAATACGAGGGGAAAATCTAGCTTTTTAATGGAAAGAGACGACATAATTAGGTGGCAGCACAGGTACCTGAGGACCATTAAAAAGTTAAGAGCACAAGGTAAATATATTGTCCACACAGATGAATCATGGGTGAACGTTAGGATTTCAGTAAGCAAAGTTTGGAAAAAGAGAATTCGGAGTTCTTGACAGTTCTTGTTACTTTATTCAAGAACAATCTCTCCGAGCCATATGCGAATGACTTCCCATCGAGCAAATGTTTGTTTTCCAGTATATGTATTGAAGCTTGCATGCAAAGTATAAGTCCCCAAACAGAAGATGTGATCTGAATGTCAATTATTACAGTATTAATTTTTAAAAAAATACATTTTAAAACATTTTTTCAAATAAAAATTTCTAACGAGGATTATAATCCATGAACGATCTAGTATAATTATAATGAATGTGTGCGATTGAAATATACACCAAATATTTAGGTCATAAAATCATTTTTCTTTTTTGACAGTCTGTTAAAAAGGAGGGGATTATGAATTTTTCAAATGGATATACTTATGTGTATGTCTGTATATGTTGTTTACTTAAACAACATAGTGAACCAGTTCAGTCCAGCAACTGAGCCCATATATTTTCTCAAGGAGCTGAATGGGAACAAAACCAGAGTATCGTTATGTTCTGTGAATCAACCAAATATTTCATTAGGCTCAAGTTCCTGTAATTCAACTTGGTGAACATTGGCAAACTGTGGGAGCTTCATGTAAAAGACATCAGTCAAAAATCCCAAAACTTGATTGGCTTATTGAAAGGCATCGACTTCAAAAGGATTTCGTCATTGTAAAATGAGGCCAAACCCACTAAAATATGTGTAGTTTGCTGCAAGAAGAAGGAAAACGACAGAAAATACTCTTATGTTGAAAGGACTGCCAAGTTACTTTTTCTAGATAAACCTTTTCAAGCACTATTACAGAAAAATCAATTTCTGACAAAAAAGGAATAAGCTTTGGGATATTAAATTGCTATGAGAAAGGCCAACCTTTTGGGTATAAAGCCATTAAAAATTTAACGAGTTTCCATAATATGCCTCAATAGAAAGTCTGAATAATATTAAGGCAAGCAAAATTCCCCATCCAGAACATATAAGTACTGGTTTGGGGGTTAAGAACTTACACGGATACAAGTTGGCAAGCGACCATAGGTGCCTGTAGTAAGGACTTCAACAGCAGCTGGTATATGAAAATTGGGAAGCCTTGCATGAACCAATGTTTCCCTGGCCATGCGGGCCAACATATCAGCTGTCTCAACAAACAGATGTGATTGTTTATCTAAGAAGGCCATAATGTGCTACAGTAAAAAAGGACAAAACAAGTTATAATTATTAATTTTAAGTTCACATTTAAATAATATTATTATGTAATTCTTCACAGTTTAACACAAAAAGACAAACTTTTTACAAAAGAATCATTAAATTGGACAAAAATATAAAAAAGTCCTACTAACTGCTGATTTATCAACTTTTGATGCACTATTAGCCCATTTGACAAGTGCTAACAGCCTCACAAATAGTTGGCGAGTTCTAGCTGAAAAATTATAGATTTCAATTTTGCGTTCCATGTCAGTTTTTCTTGGCAGTCTGAAATAAAATCAAGGAATGTGCTTTTAAATATGACATAACTTACCTTTTCAAGAATTTATTACAGGAACAAAGATACATATAACACAGATATTGGAGATGTTTGCATGCAATTTATGAAACAAGGAGTTATAATACTCAGTAAAAAATCATCATCAAATTAGGCATGGTAGATCAATTTCGGTAAACACAAATAGATACAAAATTAAATTTGAATTTTTTTCTTGAATTAACTGTTTTTTCTAACCTATATGGTCAATAAAAACAATACTTTTAGCTAATTGTTGAAAATAACGGCGAAATATAGGAGTACTTTGTCATAGAGTTATGGTTACCAAGAACTGCTATTTCTGCTCCTTAAGAACTAATAAAATGCATCCCACATTTGAGTAAAATAATAATTATTTTGAATTTATCTGCTATTCAACTAATAGAGACAAAAGTGCAAGTATTTGGGGGCATTTTTTCCTCATAGAAGTATCAGTTAAATCTACAGAGCAATAATATTTTAATACAATGAAGATATTAGAATCATCTTACAATCCGAACATTATGTACAAATGAAATGGCAACTTTGTATTTTCCAGTTTTAATATTCCAATGGGAATGAGGTTACAGTAACAGTTTTAATTTCAATACGAGCCAGGTTTCGATGTGATACATCATCTTTAGGCAAAGAAATGAGGTTACTGTAACCTCATTCCTATACATGAAGTTGATCTATTCCATCGAAACCAGGATAGTATTGAAATATTAAACCTGTAGAAAATACAAGGTTACCATTTTATTTGTTCATCATGAAACAGTTTCACAAGATTACGCCCACCACCGTGAATTTCAATCTTACAATTCCGCCAGGACAGTGAGCTCATTGTAAGTTCTTTGGACAATGAAGTCAATTAACATTCCAAGAGATATTGATCCGCCAGATCTGGCTTCTTGCGGTGGTATACTGTTTCCCACCGGGGTTTGATGTCCTTCCAATGGTACAGGTGCCATTGCAGGGAAGTGTTAAAACTAATATATACACCGTCTCCGAGCCTTGAAAAATACTGTGGGAAGCACATCATGAATAAAATTGTCAAAGTCAAAGATACACTAAATTATAATATCACCATGAATAAACGAACCATAAAGACTCAAAATATTAAAAAAGTCAGTTAATGACAGCAACATATACTGAATGATTGAGTCAAACTTACTGAGGAAGTTGCTATCCAGATTCATGTATTTTCCTTGCAAATGCCCACACACCAAACCTTTAACACCATCTCGTATACCATATCTAAAAATGCTATGAACCCAAGCAAAAATTATTGAAGCACAAATGATGTAAACAATTTGAATGAATCAGTATCAAACATTCATGCCTTCACCACCTACGCAAGCTCGCATGCCACGATAGTATCGAACCAACAGCGATATATAAAAAAGTAAATACAGATGTCCAACCGTAATGGACGTGTTCGAGAAATAAAACTTATATTTGTCCACAAAAAATAGAATTCTTTGAAAGTATATCTTTACTACATAGAATAAATAAAAAATGGTTAAAAGAATCATCAACATCGACGATAGACAAACTTAATAGAATTTAATCAGTATTTTCGATCCCTTTTTCTAAGAGAGGATTTGAATAAGTCCTCTGAACTAGCTGAATTTTCTGGGATAATTCGCATTGAAAGTACCTGTAAGTATGATAAGATTTAGAATTGTTATATGAATTATTATCTGTTCATACTTAAAAAATCATTGGCTTATGTTTCATGACATTTTGCTTGTATTCTAAAAAATTTGCAATCTTAAATAATCGTTTTATAAGCTACCAACACTAAAGATTTCAATACACACCGATTTTCGGCTTCGAGATACGGTTTTGGAGCTACCAATTGCATCTAGGGTTGCCAATCATCCCGTGTTAACCGAGATTTCCGGTATGTTAAATATCCTCCAGCGTCCTGTATATGCTCTATACGGGACGCTGTTTTCCCGTATTTCCAATTTTACTGTTATTTTTTAACTATCGCGTTTTAATAAAAATGTTTTAGAAATTCATCCTGGATTAATGCGAGTGAAACAAGAAATCCAGTGACCGGAGTAGAATAGCCAACCGGCAGATGTTTAGGCTATGGTGACCAGACGTCCCGGAAATTCCGGGACTGTCCAGGATTTTGACTTAACGTCCCGTTGTCCCAATAAATTTCTTCGTAACAGCTATTTGTCCCGAATTTTTTGTTTGTCTTACAAAATCTCCTCACCACAAAAAATTCATAAATGTGTTTAATTAGAATCACATTATATTGGAAAATACAAAATTGCTTATTAAATCTTGTTACGATTGGTTCTATTTCTATTTTTCAGCATTGAAATTCAAGAACAGGCCACAGAGATGAAGAAATTGTGTGGCTTTTGGTTTGTGTTTCGCACACATAATGCACATATAGAGAGAATGTTTCGAAAATAAATTTTGTATGATTTGACAAACAAAACAGCCTTGACGTTAAAAAAATCACTACCATTTATATAAGGTGTGTTTAAGTTAAATGTGAAATTCCAAGTTATATTCCTATGATTAAAAATAATAAAAATTTGAATGAGACAGGCAGGTGTAGTCTAAAAAATTAATGAAAAATTATATAATTTTATATAAAATTAAATAGAAGCCATATAGTGTTATTTTATTATCTATGCTATTTATATATTTAACTTTATTATTTGTTCTTAAAGTAATTGTTACCTTTAAATGGTGATATATTATGATGTAACATTTTTTACATATTCATTAAATTGAAATTATTTGTTAATACATCGAACAAAATTGTGCTCTGCATTTGCGAAGCTTATCTACTTTTAATTTAAGTACATATAATTAAAAAGATACGAAAATTCAGGTTGTCCCGGATTTTTCCCGATTATGTTTGGATTTTCCTGTTCAGATCGTCTTATCTCCCGGTTTTGCCTCCTAAGAATCTGGTCACCCTTCTAGGCCAGTGCTCGGCAACCTTTTTTGATGGCGGGTCAATAAAAGGTTTTTGGGAAATGCGATGGGCTAATTAAAAAAATTGGGCGAAATGAAAAATCAAACCTGGATGATAAGGTATATTTCGTAAATGAATTATTCTTTTATTTTCAAAACGTAAACCACACTGAACATGTTTACCTTTATGGGTCACCTAAATCGTGATGGCGGGTCACTGACCCGTGGGCCATAGGTTGCCGACCACTGGTCTATGCGTTCCCTACTGGCAAAGCGGTAGTAGCGGAATGCCTAGGGTACGTTCATAGTGGAGCGGCGAGTTATGAGTCCAACGGCGAGTCGAGAAGAGCTGCGACTTCAAAACAATGTTAACAAATGTGAGCGTTCATAGCGGAGCGTCGACTAGCGCTGCTCACTCGCTGTTATAAGCGAGTAGTCTTTGTAAGCGAGTCAAGCGGCGACAGCAAGCCGGTTTGTTTTCTCCGCTTGAATCGACGCTCTCTCGCAGTTTTGGATTATTTTACGTGTTTTTTTAATATCGTTGTAATGGATCAGGCGTGCACCCAGGGCTTTAAAACATGCTATAATTTTTCTGTACTTATTTGCACAAAGCTGGCTTTTCAAAAATTAAATTTTTGGAGCCCTATGGTTAATTACAATAAACAAGATGATCCAAACAGAACTTATGATGCCTACTTTTCATTTAATCATTTATTTATTCTTATATTGGCTTTAATAGCTTAAAAGTCATCGCGGATATGTATCTCTTTGTGTTCCAAAATTTCATAATTCAGCGTTATAAAATATTACAAATACATTCGAACCGAATATTGAATTGATAACGCGTGCAGCAAAAATAACTCATGTACGTATTAGAACATATCGAATCTGGGTCCAACAATAGTTGTTGCTATGGCAACACACTCGTAATGAGTGATAAAAACTGCAAAATCGCCAGTATTTACGCGGAATTCTAGGAAATACAATCGATAAGCAAAATTCTACGATAAAAATTAGAATCTTCATTCCTTTCTTCAGAGAATAGTACAAAATTCGCTCCGATATTACATTTCTAAGCTATTTTAATGTGCAAGAGAAAATTACCCTGCACGATGGATTTCAGATTTCCCATGTAAATCCAATGGGAAGGATAGTTTCTGGAATCGAACCCGGGACTTCAATATTCGCAACAAAAACTATCCTCGAGAGCTCGGCCCATGTAGCAAGAGATTTCCACCAAGTATCATGAAAATCGGTCAATAGGTTCAAAAGTTAATAGGGGGGGGGCAGACAGACAGACACAACGACAAAACTATAAGCGTCTTTCCATTCTGGAAAGCAGGCTAAAAATGACAAAGGAGAAGCCTTATAATTTTTTCCGTACCTTCCTAAAACGTTTCTCTCCTTTTAGTCTTGTAAAAACTTTGGATTTATTTTTGTAGTATTTCGTGTAATATTACATTTTTATCGCTGGAGTCATTTAAGACTCCGCGCGCCTACTTACGTAACTACTTCGGACTTCGGATTTTTTTCTCATTCCGACAAACCTATAAATGGTGAAATTCACCAAGTTCATGTCTTTTAGAATTTATTGCATGAACGCTGCAGTGTCTAATGTTGGAAACTTGGGTTAAGTACCACAATTTGTAAGAACTACTCTCAAGACACATATGCACAGCGGAGGGCATTTCAGACGCGACTGCAGACTCCTCACACCCTTTTCTCGACTCGCCGCTGAACTCTTCACTAGCCGCTCCACTATGAACGTAGCCTACAACGCCGCGTTCGCCTCGCTTTCAGTTTCAACAAATATAAAATTCTGTATAAAATACGATGTCTATTTCAGCTTTATGGCATTAATTGATTCGTAATAGGAATTCTGAGAGAAAGACGACAGTCTGGGTTGCGTGCCTCCAAGCCGCATACTTGCGGAGAAAACACGGTCTCATAAATTGAATAAAACACCGTAAACGAATATAGGTAAACAGTTGAGATTAAGCACATGTAATAAGAAGACTACGGCACATATTCTACTAAATTTTCCTTCTATTTAAACATCCCGTTAGATTATTACAAACCGTCAAAATGACGCCAGCCGCTGAAACGCTCAAAAAGGGGGCCATTTTTCATTCTCAGTCTAAAAACATACCTTAAAAATCTTTCTAAAAATTATGCATTACCTGAATTAAACGTAGAAATAATTTATCTACAAGCTGATATGCCTTGCACGAAAATCCCATGAGCCGATTTTGAGCTATTAAGCCGCAAACTCGAGTCTACATACTTTTGGCGCGGACAGTAGTGGGCACGTCTCGCCCGTCCGTCCGTACAGCCGTCTGTCGTGATTTTCATCTCCTGAACAGCTAGACGGATTTTAATTAAGTATGAGAGATCCTTATTAAAATTTATCACTGAATTATGATTTTTTTACTTCATCAGTCAATTATAACTTCCACTTTATATAAGCACTTAAATAAACTCGTATCTCGTTAAATGTCATCCGTCAAGCAACAATTAAATACAATACCCCCTCTCCCTAGCTTTTATATGATCTGTAAGGTATCTATTAAAAAATTTATTCAGATAGAGCAGTAGTGTCAAACTCAAAACCAAATATCTTACTTGAAAAAATTCGTGGGCCAAAGATTATCATGGATTATTTGCAACAATTTTAGTGTAAAACAAAATACATCCAAAGCTAAAAGATTGGTTTATTTCGAAAATTTCATCAATATAATTTGAAAATAACAGAACAAGAATTGAGTAATTTTTAAATATTTATAATAAAATAAAATTAAAAAGTATAAAAACAATTATCAAGCGTTGCTCTGGATTGTTTTTAATTACATAAAAAACTACAACTTTGTCATAGAAATATAAATACATCAATACTTAGTTAGTATTAATAAACTTCTTTAATACAGCTCGGGACCGAGCGTGAGCCGGATTTTTAAAAATTCCGGTTTTTTTAAATCATTGCAAATTGCATACGCTCTTGAATTGAAACTGACAGAAATTTTTCTTTTAATTCGGTGTTGCACTATCGGTCAATTACTTTCATTCGGAGTTTGATAGGAGCATTTTCAAAATCAAGATAAAATATAGTGAGAAATTACAAAGTGTTGTCATTTCTTGTTACTGTATTCCACAAATTTACGCCAGGGACAGTTGAGACAGTTTCTAAAATCTGAAAATCTTTCTTTACATTCTTCTCTTAATTTTGAAAATTTTAATGCATATTTATCCATATTTTTTCAGATAAATTGAAAGTTTTCATCATTGAATTTTATGTGGGTAAGTGATCTAATATTCCAAGTGAAATTTGTCTTTCCCAAAGATTCAGTTTTGCTTCAATAGCATGTAAGTTATTTAAAAAAAACTGGTTTACTATTTGGTAGATCTTGAAGCTACTCTTCACTTTTTAACTCGATAATTGTCTTAATTTTAGTTTCTATGAATTATTTGAGGTATTTTCTCATATCGATAAATCTCTTTAAACTTCTACGAATCAACTAGAGCACTTCCGTGTAGTAGGATAAATTCTGATACACGCAATCTTGCATTAGCTGCTTAAATTGACGATGATTCTTATAAAATTGATTGTTTTAATGGCAACGTTCATTATATGTTCCCTATCTAATTGTAAGACTTTCTCGCAAAGAGCTCTTGTTTTAGAATGTAATGAACTCACGATTTGGATTTATAATCTTAATTATGTTTTTTAGTTTAGAAACAGTACCCGCTCTTTGGCCTACCACTGACTCTGTTGTTATACTCACTGCTTTTGACCAGCTCACATCTAAGTTATCCATAGATTTCGTGATGTTTTTGAAAATATTTTTTCTTGTAGTTGTATAGTTCATTAGTGTTAACTCTACAAACCCCTCTGTAACATTGAGCTCTTTGTCGGCACCTCCAATACGATATACACTGTTAATTCTGTAATATCACACTCAATATCTAGGTTTTCGTCAATCGCTACCAAGAAAAAAGTAAAATAAATCTCTTCGCATTTTTTTGTATTTGAAGCATCAAATTACTTAATTTAACAGTTTTTCGCCCTTATTTATTCTAATTATCCGCAGAGCTACATGACTTCGCATTTTCACAAATCGGCAGCGAAAAAAGAAATAGAGAAATAGGTACTAAATAATCTACAAATTCTAAAATGTTGCCCACCCCTCGCAGGGTCCTCTATGTCAATGCCCCACTGCAGGGTTATAGTTCGTTTACTGCTCATCTCTTTGCAGATTTTCTCTCGAGTTTGACGGGATTCTATGCATACATACTGGATTATTTCATTTTTCTAATTTATTTAATTGCATGATTTGATACTTTACATGGGCTAGATGGGCCGTAGATTTGTCACCTCTGGTATAGAGAACAATTGTCACAAAAAGTCCGCAAAACCACGTAATTGCGACTTATAGTTTTTCAGACAAAAATTCGAGAAAATCCCAGGTATAACAGAACATATTTTGTTTGCATTGATCGCCACGACGATTCTATCTGCTAGAACCTCCCAATCAGTCGACATCGTTCTATATGCATGTCCCAAAAAGAACGCCTTTGAAATCTCTGTATATTCTATTTATTTAGTATACTTTTTATGCGTTCTTTGCACGAAGTGAACGCATATAGGGTAAGTCATTTCCGTCCGCATTTTAAAACTCAGGAACCGCTGGGCGTATTTTGATGAAATTTTGTATTGGAGAGTTTTGCTAAAATTGGACGACCGATTTCAATTTTGGTTAATTACGACTCCTTTACATGAAGACCTACAATGCTCCTTGTTTCAACTCGGGAACCGCTGGACGTATTTTGATGAAATTTGGTATTAGAGAGTTTTGCTAAAATTAGTCGACCGATTACAATTTTGGTTAAAATCGGACAACAATTACGACCACTTTACATGACTTACATGTAGTTTACAATGTTCCTTTGTTTCAACTTAGGACCCGCGGGACGTATTTTGATGAAGTTTGACATTTGGTAGTTTTGCTGACATTTGTCGACCGATTCCAATTTTTATTAGAATCGGACAACAATTACGATCCCTTTACATCAAGACCTACAATACTCCTTTGCTTCAACACGGGAACCCCAGGACATATTGATGAAAATTGATATTGGGGAGCTTTGCTAAAATTGGTCCACCAATTCCAATTTTAGTTAAAATCAGACAATAGTTACGACGACTTTACATGAAAACCTAAATGTTTACAATGTCCGTTTCAACTCGGGAATTGCTGGACGTATTTTGATGAAATTTGGCATTGGGGAGTTTTACTAAAATCTATCGACCGATTCCAATTTTGGTTAAAATCGAACAATAATAACGACAACTTTACATAAGGATTTACATGTATTTTACAGCGTACCTCGCTAGCCTCTCGTTAAATACTCCTCAGAGCGAAAAATGTTGAGAACATTGTGAAATCTTAAAGAACGCATTTGGAAACTCTGTATACTTCGACATGGAGTACACCTTTTCAATCTTGTTCTTCTTCTTCTTCTCATAGAGCGGCGCGGCTCTGGTTTCCGAGTAGTTGTTTCCGTAGTGGTTTCTGCGACACTCTAGAGCAGGTGTCCCCGAACTACGGCCCACGAAAGGGTTTTATCCGGCCCGCGGAAATTTTATTAAACTTCATAAACATCATAAAATCAGTGTTTCCAATTTAAAAACAGGCGCATTGTTCGCATTAGAATTTTTTCTCACATTTATTCACGTTTACTTATAGATATATTTGCATGTATGCTTAGGCAATTATAGAATAAAATATTTATAATTTTGAAACATGGTTTTTTATTTTGATCCGGCCCGCCTAGCACATTCATTATTCCTATGTGGCCCTCCTCTCAAAAAGTTTGGGGAACCCTGCTCTATAGGATCTTTTAGTGGAATATATAACGGATGAAAATTTCTTCAAATTAAAAGGAACCGCTGTAAATTTGCTGAAGAATTTGGTTAAACAGCGGATTTTTTCTAAAGAAAGAAATAAAAGAAACCGTCGTTTGTTTCTATAGAATTTCTGGCAAATCAACCTCTTGGATTATTATAGTCATTACTCCTTCCATGCCGAATATACACAAGGGAGAAGGGAAATGCGGTGCCGGCATTAGCCTACTTTTTACGAAGAGCGCCAAGGGGGCCAACTGCTTAACGTCCCTTCCGAAAGACGGAGAGCTGACTTGCGCGGTCTCCTCAAATCTCACAGGTAGGGGACGGGATGGCCCCAGGTTGAAAAATCCAACCTCTGCCGGATTAGAACCTGGGACCGCTGTCTAGAAGGCCAACGCTCTAACCACTCCGCCACAAGAAACCGTCGCACTAATGCACAGTTCGTTATGAAGCACCCAATAACCCAATCAACGATTCTGGGTAGCCATTTAGAATTAAATTCTTTAACACCATTCTCAATACAGTAATTTCATCCATCTCTGAAATATTTCAGCAGTTAGAATAATATAATTCATTTTTTGGCTTTTTGTTCAATTTAGAGAGAGCCAAATGATTATCCAAATATTTGCTGAAAATAAGAGGAAAATCGAAATAATAAGATATAATGCATAAAGAAGTAACTGAAATTTACCTGAAATATTTGATCAAATTATAAGTTATTTAAAACGTATAGAATTTAACTTAATAAATGAATTATTTTACTCTTATTAACTCGTAATAATCAGGATAAAATGTGAACAAACTGTCAATTTACCATCAAAAGAAAAATGTACAGTAACTTACTTACTATTAACTAAATACTTACATGAACTGCAATGAGTTCAACTATATTTTAAGATCGCACTTTTTTTAACTACCTATATTAGTTTTGAAATTTTTCCAGAAAAATCACTTCAGTTAAAAAAATTTAAATAAAGGTCATAAAATGTTATTTTTCACTCATATTCGAAATTCGGTTAGAAATATTTGCTGTATTATCAGTTAAAGAAATCTGTTGAAAATTACGTGACCTATATTTAGTTTTATGAATTCCCACCATTTGGCAATGGCGCATGATTCAATAGTATAAATTTTTTTATAATCAATTATAAATTATTATTGTTATTTTTGTACTGCAGCTCCTTTTAATCCTATACAAACGCTACGTCCTCTTCCTCTTTCTCAATTTCTGCTCATTCTCTTTTTCTTCCTCCCTCTAAATACTTAATAGATTCAGTAAATAAGTTATACCCATGTATAAAAGTCTGACCCGTGTTAAAGCACTAAATTGGTGCATTTATTATGTGGCCAAGAATAGAAGTCAACAACTGGAACAACAGTGGTCCAATATAAACAAAATGCGTGAAAACGCGAAAAATCGTATTAAAACGTAATTTTTGGAGATGTACCAATGAGATTTAAATTCTTCTCTTCGCATAACTAAGTTAAATACCTCATCCTTGAAATATTTTAAAATGCAAACGAAAAAGGTCTGCACGTTAAGGAATAGCATTTTGCGTGATTCATATATGCGATGCGAATTTATAACTCTGGTTAATAATAAGATGCACTGCATAAAGCTATGAAAATAACTATAAAAATAGTTAATTACCAAAAAATTTCAATATGAAGTTAATTTAAAAGAAATTAATGAGAAACACGATTTTAATTATAAATAATTCGGACGCCTTCTCTCTCTCGTACTAAAGCATTCAAAACACACTTTTCTTACGCATATAATACTCGTATAAGGACGACAATACAATCTCGAGGTTTAACAATGACACGGTCGGTAAAACAACATATCTTTAAAAAGCTTAAAATTTTCCAATAAATGTGATTTAAACGTATAACTTGAGCGATTTCGAACCGAAGGCAAAAGTCGACGATAAGAATAAGAATCTGTTTATTTTTCTTTAAAATGGTCCAGGTCCGAAGATCGTAGGTCAATTACTTCCACGTAATTTAATTTTTTCCAAAGAAAAAAAGCCTGCAAGTGAAATCAAGGTATTTGTAAGTGTTCTCTTATGGGGACTTCTACCAGAGCGTTCCGGCAGACCAACGGACGGACGGACAGACAGAGGGACCAACGTACAGAATAAGGATATTATGTATATAACTATCGTAATTGCCCGTCAAATATGACGGGTCTGTGCAGATTATATATTAAAATTAAGCTACTTCCAATTCATCCACCTTTTCTCTGTCGCCCTCTTCCCTCTCTCACCTCCTTTTCTTTCTCCCTCCCTCTTCCCTGTTCTCTCTCCCTCCTACTCTCTCTCCCTCGTATTTTCCCTCTCTCTTCCTTCTTCGCATACTCCATCCCTCTTTCCCTCCGATTCTTCACCCTCTCTTCTTCCCATCCTCCATCTTCGTCCCTTTTTCCTAAAATTTATTAGTTTTATTCGGAGGAAGTGCAATATATTCCTCCTTAAAAATAACGTGACAAACGGCCAATTATTTTTTTCAATTACCATACCAACCCTAAATAAAAAATTCTGATTAGCTCATTATATACATTTGTCAAATTTCAATTTTCTATCAACATCCTCGATCGAGATATTCGCGAGTTTGCTTTTTTACAAACACTCGTGATATGGTCTGTCAATGTGAGTGTGTCATTTATAATAAGACCAAGATTTTTTACGGCTTTAAAGAACTGGATGGGTGCATTATCAACTTGCAGACAGTCCATATCGAAGTTGACGTGGGAAAGGATCTTTGGGTAACCTATCAAAATAGCTTGTGATTTAGATGGATTTATTTTTAGAACATGATAATTGCTCCAATCGGTTAGTGATTAAAGGAAGAGAGAGGGAGATAGAATGGGAGGAAGGGAGAGATAGAGAGAGAATGGGAGGAATGAGAGAGACAGATAGAGAGAATGGAAGGGAGAGAGTGTGAAAAATGGTCACATTGTTATGGCATCCTAACCCCAAAGCGTCATTGTGAGAAGCGTCATTATGCGAGGGATGCTTGTATAATGAGCTAGCCCATCCTGTCATGCTCGACTGTGGCATCGCCCTTAAAAACCCATTACATCTAAAAGAGTGGGAGAATTGAGAACTATTTATGACTGATTGTAATGCTTTTTTTTAAACAAACTTTCCAAGTAGGAGATGAACATTAATGGGGTCATACCCTTACCTGAGTATTAATTAAGAGATTGTCATTTGGGATTGCCATATTTGACATGTGTTATCAAATTAATATTTCCATAAATATATTTTTAAGGTCACAAAATTTTATGTTCTCAGAAGAGTGCTCGAGTTAAGGAATTAAAAGACTTGATTATGCACATTTTTATTCTTTTGGAAGTTAAAATTAGAAAAAGTGACCTATGAACATCCAATTTGAACTATGTATTTTAAAGAACAATTAACAAACTTTGTTCATTTTTCACACTTAGGACATGTCTACTTTGTGGTTACGATGCTGGAGAAAAACTTTGCACCTGTCCTTCCTGATAAAAAGCTCTCCCCCAGGGGGATATTCTAAACATAGCAGTAAAAAACCCATGGGGATTTCCCCCATTCTTCCTCTTACATATTGACACTTGAAAAACACGAATGTTTCGAAAAATGCAAACACTTCAAGTGGTTGGTGATGCATGGAGACCACAGCTCGAAATTGGAGTGTAAGGCCTAGGAAGATAACACGACCACCACTTGTCATAAGAGGCGATTGGTTTAAAATAAGATTTGGGGTGATTTTGTTCATAGTTTGTTTTTTGACTTGCCTTTCATCAGATGTTTGCCTTTAGTTTATTGCTTTCCACCATTTGTAGTGCAAATTGTGAATACATCTGCCCTGGAATTAATTCATCATGTCTCAGAAAAGATCGAGTGATTGTACAAGTGCTTCAGCTTTAAAAAAATGTAAACAAGTGACATTGAAGGAGAAGCTGGATATTTTGAAGAGATATAATGATGGTGAACGTGCTATTAAAATTTCTAATAAGTTGGATATGTCAAGTTCAACAGTAAGGTCCATAATTCAGCACAGCGATAAAATAAGAAAGTTTGGTAAAGTAGCTACTTCTTTGGATGTCAAGCGCTTGTTTAAGAATAATAGGAGTTCCATCATGGTAGACATGGAACGAATGTTATCTGTTTGGGTTGAGCACCAAACTCAAAATCAGATGCCTCTTAGCACCCAGCTTATTCATGAAAAAGCTAGGACAATTTATGAAGGCCTTAAGAAAGACTATGATGTAAGTACCCATATTGAATCATTTATGGCTAGTTCAGGGTGGTTTGAAAGGTTCAAGCAGTATGCCAATTTTCATAATGTAGCAGTTAGTGGTGAAGTTGTGAATGCTGATGAAAAGGCAGCCAGTGAATATCAAGGTCAATTAAGCTCAGTTATTAAGGAGGGTGGTTACACTCCTCAACAAGTATTTAACATTGATGAGGCAGCCTTGTTTTGGAAGTGGATGCTTTCCAGAACATTTATTTCCAGGGAAGAAAAGACCATGCCTGGATACAAAGCATCTAAGGATAGACTGACGTTCTTGCTGGGGGAAATGTGGCAGGTGACTTTAAAATGACCCCTATTCTTGTTTATCATTCCAAATCCCACAGGGCTTTTAAAAGAATTTCAATTAGAAACTTGCAAATCACCTGGATGGTCAACAAGAAACCTTGGGTCACCAAAACAGTGTTTGACGAGTGTTTCAACAATCATTTTGCCCAGCAGTAACTAATTATTGTGCTGCTAACAATCTGCCCAATAAAGCATTACTAATTTTGGATAATGCTCCAAGTCACCTTTCTACTCTTGCTAACCAGAAAGACAATGTGAAAGTTTTATTTCTGCCCCCAAATAAGAGCAGCTTTTTACAGCCCTTGAACCAAGGGGTGATTGCTTCCTTCAAGCCTACTACCATACAAGGACTTTTGCCGAGGCAATCAGGGCAACAGAAGGTGAGGGTGCTCCATCACTTAGGGCAGTCGTGCCCAAACTTTTCTAATGGCAGGCCACATCAGTGGTTGTGAATTCCTTGGCAGGCCGCATTGGAAGATGCCGGGCCGGATTAGAGTTTAAATCGGAAGTTTTCTATATATTCTGAGGTGCCATATAAATAAAAATCAAGTCTAAATATGGTTTTCATGACTAACATTTCAATATTTAAAGTTTTATTATAAAAATTTGTGAATGAATTTGTGTGTTAAATTTTTCGAATAACTTTTTTGCCATAGCTTCATGGGCCGCACAAAAACTATTCACGGGCTGCATTTGGCCCACAGGCCGTAGTTTGGGCACCACTGACTTAGGGAATTTAGGAGGGAATACAACATAAAAAAGGCGACAACACTGCAGCAGCTTGGAGAAAGGGCAAATCTAGCAACATAAATGGTGTGTGCAGGAGGTTATGGCCAGAGTGTATGAATGATATCAAGGACTTAGAAGAACCAGTTGAACAAATCTCAAAGGAAATTCTAGAAATGGGCCAAAAAATTGGCCTTAATGATTTAGAGGTTGATGATGTTCAAGAGCTCTTTGCATCCTACACTGAAGAGCTCTCCATTCAAGACCTGAAGGATATGGAAAATCAAAGAACTCTCTCTGGGGAGGGTGATGGCCAAGAAAATGAAGTCTACCAATGTTCTTACTACCAAACACATTAGTGATGCCCTGCAACACATTGAGAAAGGACTAGCTACATTGGATGAAAATGTTCCTAAGAGAGAATGCAGCTCATCAGTAAATAGAATTATGAGTGATGCCATCAATTGCTACAGAGAGCTCTACAAGAAGAAAAAGCAACAATGCAGTTGTCCTTAGAACAATTTTAAAGTTCACTGAGGGCTCCCATCAGTGAGTCTCAACCAGGCCCTTCAAGCAGAGAATAAAATTGTGCCCAGTTCAACTCTTCAGCAGGATTTACAAGTCCAAATTCTCAAGCTGATTAGGTCAGTTCCATGTTTATTTTCTTAATTTTATTTCTTTCTTAATTTTAATTTTCATATTTTGACAATAAATGAAAACCTGAATTGCACATTACGTATTAGAACAGTTTTCATAATAGAAGTTTTCATTTATTGAGGCCAGTCGTGGGAGTTAAGGTACGTTATAGTAATGTGTATATGAAGATTTTTGTTTATTAACGCCATAAGGACGTTTTAAAATTTATATGTGCAGTAATGTTTTGCAAGAAATTCATCCTATCAATTATCTATTCTTATGAGAAATTTCTTTTCATTTGTTGTTTGTTTAAGTAATGAAGTATTTTTCAGGAATGCATCAACAGCATTAAACGAAGGATTCCTGTACTGTACATCTACTGCACGTACTACTACTACTATTTCCTGAACATTACTGCATAGATTTTCCTTTTTGTTTGTGAATTTATAGTCCAATAACCTTTGGTCAGGTACCAGTTAATCCAATATAACATTGTTCATATGGGTTTTTAATATATGCATAATGATGTTTCACATAAGGATGCTTTTTCATGGAATGAATTAATGTTGTAATGTGAGGGATTGCTGTATTAAATTTTTTTTGAAATGCCATATGGTCTATGACAATCCTGAGGAAAAATGAGGTGTCTATACAAAATTTGACTTACCTGGTTGAAGAAATGACTGAGATATTGAGCGTTATGGACAAAGTGACCAAGAGGGTAAGAGCTTTCAAGTGTTTCATGATGATTCCTCACTTGAAATGAGCAGTACTAATTCTATGAAAGATTTCGTGGCATTGTGCTGCAGGTTGCATGGCTTTATGGATGTCTCGCCATATTGTCTTTTTAATAATAAGACATTTCACCAGCATTAAAGTAAGCTTCTTCAGGACAAGAAGTGGCTTATTGACCTGAAGAAGCTGACAAGTAATTTTGCATGGAATGAATTTAAGAATGCACCTAGCAGAGGGGGGTCATGCTCCCTCTCCCTTGGATCTGCCACTGCCTCCAGTGCATTACATATTGGCAGTGTCACTATAATTGTGTCAAATTCTAGTGATAGAACGCACTATAGCTAGTAGTCGTGAGACTCTACCTTCAACTCAAACATGATATAGTCACTTGTGTGGCCGTAGCCTAAGAGTGGTTATAGACTGTGAGCTATGAATAGTTCAAAAAAGTGATACCACAAGAAGTTTGTGCAGAAAGTTCAGGGGAAAAAAGGCAGGGCAAGTAAGGATGCTCTCATTATGGTAAAGTTGCTACTAAAACAGTCCTCATTTTTGCGTTACTTTTCCATATACATACAGGGCTGGTTTAAGAGTGCCACAGACCCTAGGCACAGTGTAATTTTGGGGCCTTATGTCAAAAAAATAATTGTATGTATATACGAGTTTATTTTTTTACTTTCTCATGAGCAAAATGTAGAAAGTATGATGATTGTTAAAGAGATGGATTACAAGATTGCCACTGGTACCCTTGGGCAGAGAAAGTTGTTTTTGCAATGATGTGTCTGTAGTGTGTACCCTGTTCACCGTTCTAGTGCCTAAACTGTTTGACAAAATTTGACAATGTATCGTATTTGTAATTTTCATCACCCACTGTAGAGAATTTGTGAATATGAACAATATCGCATGATAATATTTTGTTGTTGTAGATTTCCACAGTATGCTGATTTACTAAGAAATTGCGCTAAAGATTTAAATCAAAATTAATCCAGTTATACAGCTTTATGCCATAAAAAATAAATAAGATGTTAATAGAAAAAACTGTATACATAAATAGTTATTTTTTGATATATATGTCCAGTGAGTGACATTAAAATTATCCAGTTTTACACCCAGCTAATGCCACAGGAAGGTATCACTCCCACCACTTGATTTTGTCACCTTAGTAAATCTTCCTCGACCTCTAATGAGAGTATTTCATAGTGGGGAAGAAATCTAAGATAACTCCGTGAAGTGTGTAACACAAAATCTCCTGCTTCATTTGAAAGGTTTTGAAAATTTGATGGAACTTTTACTCACTGGAAGGTTGCGAGAAGGAGGAAATGTCTTCATTATTGTTTTGATATACAATATCGCAAGTTTACAGATCCCCAAAAACACGGGTCCTAGGCACTTGCCTATGTTTCCTAGGCCGTAATCCAGCCCTGTATATGTAGCATTAAGAAATTGACAGTGTTGGTGTTTTTGCTCACTATAATAAAGATCTCATTATATGCTATACTCATTCTATTACACTGTTACTTTAGCATTTAAATCTTTATATTCTTTAAGTTCTAATGAGTGATTGTTTAAAAATAAAGGGCTGTTAAACACTCATTTACTAATAAAGAAATATAAAATGCATCTTCTAAAGAATAACAGATGATTAGGAAGTAGCTTCCACCAGTTAAATTCTACATCAACCAAAAGCAGTGAGGTAAGTACTATGCTGCATAAATTATCAAAAATGGAACATTATTCTTTGCAAATATGCTAGAATTTTTTAAATTTGATAGATTTTGTTTGGAATATAAAATTCATTATTTTAGTGAGGTGAAGAAATTTTGCTAGACTTATAAAATATTTTATGCATTATTTTATTTATAAAATGAAATTTAAATGATTGTGAAAGTTTAGTTGAAGCATCTACCTCAGATTTTATTGGTGTAATAAAATATTTTATAAAATAATTTCTAATCAATGGAAAATTACATGCAATAAAAAAGTTATAATCCTGGAGAGCAATATGTACTTTTGAATAGTTTATTTTATATTTCTAACTTTAATACTTCCCAAATAATAAATTAAATATGTAACATCTTCAACAACCTTGCATGTGCATGAAACAATCTCAGTCAGAAGGTTGTGCTGGATAAAAATCTCAGTGTCATCAAGGTCAAATACAGATGTGTGTTAAAATCCAAAGAAAAGTACTGCAAATACTTTATGAAGATATATCACAATTTTTTATTTTACAAAGATGGCTGAAAAACAATTCCAAAGTGGATCCATTCTTTGAAATTAAATAATATTTTGAAATCACAGATCACAAATAAAAAAATAATAATATGCTATACTTTAGTTCCTATTCCATTTCAACTTGGAATATTAGCACCAATACCAGCATATAATTTATTCTTCTCTTTTAAATTATGGATTGCTGACTATTATTATATGAAATAAAAAGCCATTTCCATTCATATCTTATAAAACTGAAAATATGATTCTATGATTTATGTACACTGAAATATAAATGTACATAATCATTCAAGAGTAAAAATATCATCACAAAAATGGGAAAGTTATTAGAAACTACTTTTTCATGGCAAAAGCTAACTTTAAATCACTACTTTCCTTACTGATGTTTAAATATATACAGTCCATAGTGAGAAACAGGTACATCCCTTTGAGAGTAATCATCTATGTTTTACATAAAATATGATTTCTTTATTTAGTACAACCAATATTTTATAAGATAAACAAAGCCACCATGATTAAATTCTTTTGATAATATTCAATAAAATCTACCATAAGATAGTACTGCTGCAATACTCTTCAAGGTAAGTCTGAAAAGAAAAATAAGGAAGTTTATAATCAACTTAATTCTTCATATAATCAACAAAGTTGACAGGGATGTTTTGCAGTAGTTAATGTCATAATTAGGGTAAGGATAAATAATGCATAAAAGCTCAGATAATTTCTTGTTAGTCACAGTGCTTTGCTGATTCTTCATGGTAAATGTCTAGAGTTGATCAATCTTGGGTACGCCAACTTGCCTAGGTGAAGCAAGAGGACTCACCAAATAAATAACACTACTGTACATACTTACAACACTACTGGTTCAGAAGCTGCTACCAGTAGCATATTTAATGGCACATTATTTTCTCTATCAGCTGAAACAACTTAGCAAAGATCATTATTATAGCAATGACAATATTACAAAATTGAGAGATCAAAAAATTATTAAATAAAAGAAAGTAATTCCTCAATCATTTAGTTTAAAACAATTATGAAATGTAGAGAAACATTTTAATAAATTATTCAACTGTAAACTAGCTGGCAATAATTATACCAATTTATGTAGATGAAAGATCATCATAGGTTTTTTACCTCATCACAGGTTTTAGGCTCCTCCAATTTAGTCAACTTTGCACCATACCCCTGCCTCAAAAGCCTTCCATATTCTCACATCTTCTTTCCTTATAATCCATGTCTCACACCCATATAATTCCATACTCGAAGTCAAAGTTTTCATTACCTTGTTTTTAATCTTATCATACAAACTGTCTGTCAACAACTGTCATTGTCTTATAAATGCCTTCATACTCTCGTTATTCTTGACCTGATCTCTTTGGTAATACTGTCAGGATACTAACTAATCACTATAATATTCCATCATTTCAGCCTTTAGTGATCCATGTTACAGAACCTGTGATTCTCCACTCTAAGTAAATTTCATCACTTTAGATTTTTCCATTAATTTTCATCCTGGAAGGAAATTTTGTGTAAGCATTTTAGCTGCTTGTCTGGAGAGACAAACAAAGTAATACATGAAAAGGGGGAGGGAGTTGTGAGACATGGAGAAACAATACAAGGGTAAATAAACCAAAACTCCTTCGCCGTAAACAGGAAGAGAATACATTCATGCTGCAGGTTGCTGGTGGACACCATTGTAAGACCTAAGACAAAAGGAGACACATGCACATGCAAAAACATACAACTCCATCAAAAGGCACACACACAGTATACTATAACCAAAACTTAAACTAGACACTGATGTTTCGACAGTTAAGCTGCCATCTTCAGCAGTGGACAATACTGTGTGTCTCCTTTAGACTTAGGCCCTGCGACGGTGTCCACCAGCAACCTACAGTGTGAATGTATTATCTTCCTGTTTATGGTGAAAGAGTTTTTGTTTATTTACTATTGTATTGTTTCACTGTGTCTCACACCCCCTCCTTTTCAATTTTCATCCTGTTTGCCTTTTCATTAAATTAACATAAAATGTTTGCTGCAGCATCTCTAATTGTTTTCACATACCTTCCTCACATAGGTCCTATGCAGCAGTATTCTAGTATTGGCCGAATGAGACAGAAGTACATTGTTTTCTTTACATGATGTGAACATCTATTAAAAACTAAACTCTGAATACCTTCTTCACATAGGTCCTATGCTGCAGTATTCTAGTATAGGCCGAATGAGACAGAAGTACTGTTTTGTTTACATGATGTGAACATCTATTAAAAACTAAACTCTGAATCTTACGTATGTACTTGCTTATAATTATCATCATGTGTTCTTCAAACAAAAAATCTGATATAAACATTATGCATAAGTACTAATATTGCTGTCTGCATTTAATACTACTACCATGTAAAGGTCTGCTCCAGTATCTGTCAGTTCTGTATCCTTGGGTTCTTGCATCTGCAAGTTGTTTTATATATTCTACTAGCATAATTGCTTGTCAAATATGACAGGTATGCATGAGTTAAAAAATTCCCCTACATTTCTTATGAGCAATATACTCCTCCCATATTCTTCCATCCCAAAAAAGTGTAAATTGATCCTTTTTGAACTACCTCCTGCACTGCTTATTGCTTAAATAACTTACCATCAAACTACTTGTTCTTCAGTAAAAACACATAACAATTAAATAAATCGTTTCCTAGCTTTGGAATTTGCATTAGACTAACTAATATGTTCTCACACATTTTAACACTATTGCTACATTATTACATTTACAACATTATAATGCATGTACATTATACAATGTTGTTAACAAAAAAATCTCTTTTTAAATGTATGTTAAGTTATTTAAATTCACAACATTATAATGCACATGCACTTATATTATACAACCTGGCTAACAAACAAAGCCATTTTTAAGTGTATGTACAATTTTTTGTGCTTTTTTAAAATCGCTTATGTTTGTCTCTCCATCCATCCATATTTTTGGGCAACAGCTCTGGAATCCTGTAACTTGGAGAACCCAAATTTTCAGGATAGATTGGTCTATAGGAGGGCTACATGTGGCATAAATTTTGTGTATCTAGAATCAACTGCTGGGGATTATTTGTTTGTATGGAATTTCTAGCTGATCAACCTCTTGGATTATTATAGTCATTACTCCTTCAACACCGAACACATACACAAGGGAGGAGGGAAACCTGGTGCCACTATTAGCCTACTCTTTACAAAGACCACCAATGAGGCCAACTGCTTAGTGTCCATTCCGAAGGATGGAGCGCTGACTTGTGTGGTCTCCTCACAAGTAGGGTATGGGACGATCCCAGGTTGAAAATCCGACCTCTGCCGAATTAGAATTTGAGACCGCTGCATGGAAGGTCAATGCTCTAACCACTCCACCACTGCCACCCCTACTGTGGAGTAATTGATGTCTTTTTCCAACCCCTTAGTTTCATATCTACCCCATAAAAAAAGCATGAAATCGGTGCAGGGTATTATAAATTTACATTTTTAAATTAGTTAAAATTAAGATAGGGGTTCAGGCAAAAAAATGCAGATTCATTTTTGTACCATCAATTTTCAAATATGATTTGAAATGACTCGGAAAACTGTTTTGAAGATGGAAATTTTAAATTTATTGTGAATAAAATATTTCATTGCCAAGAATAACCAGTATTGTAGCAGTATTCATAAAATTATATAAGACCCTGTTGGGAAAGCAGAGGAAGATGGGAGTATGGGGAAAGGGGAGAGTGAAAGATTGAAGGAAGGATAGAGAGTGAAGAAAAAGAGAGTGAAAGGGGGAGGAAGAGAGAGAAAGAGAGGAAGAGAATGAGGTAAAGTGGAAGTTTGGGAAAGTGGAAGTTTGGGAAAGTGGAAGCTTGGGAAAGCAGAAGTTTGGGAAAGCAGAAGTTTGGGAAAGCAGAAGTTTGGGAAAGCAGAAGTTTGAGAAAGCAGAAGTTTGGGAAAGCAGGAGGTTTGGTATAAGGGAGCCAGGGATAGAGGGAGGTAGAGAGAGAGGGAAAGAGAGGGTGAGAGGGGGTGAGAGAGGAGGGAGAGTGGGAGGAATGGTGAGAGAAGCCCAAAAATAGGGTTAGATATAATTTTCTACCTTAAATATATGCTGAAAGGAGGAGATTCAGAGTTGCACATGGGCAGCGGATGAATTCGCCTCGTGGAGCGAGGCATGGGGTTGACATGCGAAGCGCATAGGGGCTCACTTGTTCTAAATTCAATTCAATATGACAAGAAAAACATTATTGATACCAATTTTTCATCATTTTTATTATTATACTTTTTTATTAATGTCAGATATGTTATTCATTTATTCAAATCCAAAATATAAATGCATATTAATAAATCTGAATCAAAAGTTGTACATGATAGAAAATATTAGGACCTCTCTATAAAAATATTTAAACCGTTTTCACTTTTTTGATATTATCATTATATTTTGAAATTTATCAACAGATCAACTGTTGTACTTCCCATGCACCTAATGAAACCAAGCAGCAGGAAAATGCAAAATTTGTGAAAGCAAACAACGCCATATTGAGTTTCATTTTAAGATCATGATTATTGAAAATGTCTTCATAGAAACCCCGAACATGAAAAGAAAAACTATCCATGAAATGGAGGAAGAAAGGCTAGTGAGATTGATGAGGCAAAATGAATACTGCAAGAAAAGAAAAGAAAGGGAAATATCAGAGCAGAGAAAGAATAGACTGGAACAAATGAAAAACAATGCAAGGACAGAAAGAGAAAATGAAAGAATAAAAAGCATGCGGAATGATTAGAAAAGTTCAAAGTAAGTTATGAATTTCATGTAAACAAAGAAACAAAAGAACAACAAGAAGCACCTTTCATTAAGCTGAGGGAAAATCAATCACAACGTTTGGCAAACGAAACTGAATGGGTGCGAGATAAACATCTAAATCAGTTAAGTTTAAATCAATCTCTACATCTTAACAATAAAATTTCTACAGACAAATATAGCCCTGAATCCCCTCCTTTCAGCATATATGAGAATTGGAAAGAAAGTACTGGCAACATGGTAGTGCTGGACAAAAGGGTTTACTGGCATACAAAATTCTATTACATGCTTTTAATATACTCCCTGACCAAACGTTGAACTCATTCCCAAACCTATGTCAGCAGACTGGTTTCTCTGGATGTCCATAAGGGATAGCCCTACTGCACACATGATGTCATCTGTCTGACAAAGCTGCTTGTCTTGAAGTGGCTCCTTCATCTTGATGAAATGACTGAATTCAGAAGGGCTCATGTCCTGGGAGTAAGGCAGATGTTCAGGTATTTCCCACGTTCACCATGACAGGAGGTCCTTAACAATGCCAGTCACATGGAAGTACATAATGTCATGCAACATGATCAGTGGATATGTATGGAAATGCAGCTGCTTTCATTGTAGCTCCACACACAGATGATGCTCCAGAAACTTGGTAGTGCTGTGCATTGACAGTCCACATGATGGAGTATGACACCATCGGCATCATATGCCATGATCAGCATAACCTTGACATTCTTCAGTTCCTGATGAAGATTCTTCAGATGGAGAGACTCCAGGTGGTGCCAATCATTCGATTGCCTATTCAGTTCAGACTCATATGGCTGTACTCACATTTCACCCAGGGCTAAGATGCAATGCAAGAATGCATTTCCTTCCCTGTGGTAATATTCCAGGTGAAGGTTAGAAAGGGCTAAATGGTCCCATTTCTGCACCTCTGAGAGGTGGTGGGGGAGACAACATGCTGCGATCCCTAGGATGTCTTTCAGGATTTGCAATACAGTTACATGGCTTATCCCAACTTCCATGGCCACCTCTTGCTCTGTCCACTGCCTGTCCATGTCCACTAATGACTGAATGAGCTCCATGTACTGGTGCTGAATGGCAGATCGCCCTGCATGTTGATCATCCTTCATACTATTCTGGCCATTGCAAAATGCTGACACCCACCGTGTAACCACCCAATACTGCAAAGCATTGCTGCCACATGCAACCCCAAGACCTCCCCAACAGTCTTTAGCATAGCATCCACATACAACCTAGATTTTTATCTGTGAGCATTGCTCCAACTTCGAAAATGTCTTTTGAGCTCTACATTAAGACACCTCAACTTCACTGGCTCAGCTGCGTGCATCATACTGCTTTGCTGGTATGATCATTGGAATATACAATTGCCACATATGCAACTTCTACCATGCTTTATGATCAGGTGCTCTTGTGACATTCTGCACAAACATGGCAGTGTTGCCAATATTTTATTTCCAGCACTCGTACTTAAGGTAGAAAATTATATCTAACGTCATTTTCGGGCTTCCTCTTAGTAGACAACACTTTTATATCACATTAATTTCTCTGCTAATTAAAGGTTTTCTTTTGGCACCTTTAATATGAAATATACCAATACAAACATTCCCAAACAGTTGGTGGAAACTGAATTTTTCAATAGATGAATGAAGAAAAAAGGCATTCAGCATGAATGGCCAGCAAGGGAGAAGTGGCTTCCGTATTTTAAGAGCCATTATAATTAGTCCATAAATAGATTCTTCTGTATAATTATCTCATTCGCAGTGAATTATGCTTTTAAAATGTATCATAGTGTAAAAATAGTTTAAATGTGTCTATTGAAGAACATATCTTGATTTCAGCATAATAATTATTATTACTTATTATTAATCATTCTGGGGCCTCGATTCCTTCATGTCTCAATCAAAACTTGCTTGCTCACTTTTACTTCTGCTAGTAATTTTGCATAGCTCACTCTGTTGCCCTCACCTTTTCAGACTTTTCTGGCTGGCTGCCTTTTTAGTATCTTGAAAGACAATGTATTCTATTTGTTCCCTTTCCATCCAAATTAAACAATTGTACAATTTGTACTATTTTTGAAATGATAATTGTTAAGTTTTTTTAATGCAGGAGTTAAGCCTAGTGAAATACAATGTATGGTGGTTAATGTGCATGGTGAGAAATGTCACAAAGGAGTGTATAAGGGATCAAAAAGTTTAGAAATGGAGTCCATAATCTTGAAGGTGCTACTCGACCTACTCCCCTGACAACATTTTTTTCTGTTTAATTGTTAAAGATTTTACATCTGAATTGTGAAGTGTTACCACACACCTTTACTCTCCTGACTTGTCTCCAAGTGACAACAATCTATTTTGGACTACTCAAAGACCCAGTAAGTGAAAAACATGCCCATCCTGACAATGAGATATGCCCATTGGTACATTAGTGGCTCAGAAAGCAACTAAAGAAATTCTACATAAACAGAATGCAGGTATTAGTTTCATGGTAGAAGAAGTGTGTTGAAAATGCATTAGACTTTGTTGAAAAGTAAAGAAGTTCCCTAAGAAAGCATTTAATAAATATTTATTTAATCAACTTTTGCAGTTTTCATATAAACCAACCATGTAATAGAGGTTTAGGAAGAATTATGCATGGGTCTGAAACTGGGATAAAATAATGGTTGATGAAACAATATATATCAATGGAACACAGGGCCACTTTATCCCAAGGGCAAAAGGGGCAGCTGCCAAGGGTCCCTGGATGACTGGAGACTCTTAGAGCAAGGACCCTTAGTTGGGTTCTAGTGACTTTACCATCACCCCTCTCAATGTGCTTTGGCCAAAGGGTGGCAACAATTTCTTCATTCTATGCCAGATTAAATCTAGCTAATATGTAATTTGCCAATGGTTTTAATGTCAATACTGAAAGTATATGTAAAATTAAACTCAGTTAACTACAAGGATTAAACATGTTCAAGGCCTGTTTTAGGGTTGGACAACATAGGCATCTGCCTAGGATGGCCTGGATTTATCGGTGGTCACCAAATTTCTTTTAGAGACCTTTAATGGTTTTAATGGAAATTAAAGATTTTTAATGCTTTTAATGAAAATTAATGCCATCATAACAAATTATAGTGGAACTTCCATAATTCAAATCTCAAGGGAAAGTAAAAATTATTCGAGTTATAGAAAATTAAAAATACAGAAACGTTTTTTTATATTTGTATATAAACAGGGGAACTTCTATAACTCAAATCTCAAGGGAAAGCAAAACTATTCAAGTTGTAGAAAAATCGAGTTACGGAAATATATTTTCTCATTTTTGTTTAATTGAATTAACATCAAGTTTATTTCCTTAAGCATATAAGTTAACTTACTCTAATTTTTGATATTGTGCATATTATGAAAACATCACAACCTATATTTTCTTCTGATAATGTGTAAGATTTTACTTTACCCAAAAACACTAATTGCATCACGCACTGTGATTGAAGGTATCATAAATAATTAGAATTTTAATGTAATATTGAAAGCATAAACACTGATTAAATTTGGGATATCAACTGTAGGAAGGAGTGGATAGGATTGTTTTTCTCTAGGAATATCAGGGATCACAATCTGAGAAGCAACCCTGACAGAAGTGACATTAGGGATTGCCAGATACACTGCATCCCCCCAAAATCCTATGGTGTTACTTTTGATATGGGCTGAAATACTTGCAGAATGCAAGCACCAACTACTTCTATTATATAAACATTGAAGACATCATATTACTCGGCCTCAATCTAAAACTTATCCAAAAAGATTTTTATCCAAGGAGGGTGGGAGTGAGATTTTAAAAATTTTTACTAACATAAGTACAATTTATCCTTAATAATTATAAATAGCCGCTTCTTACATATACACTACCTTTTTGAACTTCACATGCTTGCGGTTCATGAATTTGTACTTTGCGACAATTTATTTTATGACCATTACTTCTGTTTTGCGCAGTTTATTTGCATTTTGTGTAATGCGGTTTCGATGCTGACAAGGGTGAACTCTCTCTACTTTTTTGTTTTGATGTTCATTTTAAACTTTGGATTGACTCATCTTTCACAAAAATAATTATAATTCATCATCTTCTCATCACTCATTATCTATCCATTATATTTATTATTGCCTATTCTTTTCTTAATTTATTAGTCCTTATTACTATTTTTTATTTTTAAAAATTATCTTGTTACTATTTCATTGTAAATTGGCGAACTTGCTGTATGTAAAATTATGAATAAATAAAAATAAATAAATAAAATGCTATCTATGCATGTAATTTCACAACACACCTTAATGAGCATGACCACCAATCCAAAATGTATTGAGAGGGTTGGGATCTCTCATTGGCACAGATGGGTTGGGGAGAGCTGGGGCAGCTCCAACACCAGATGCTGCTGGGCTGAAACAAAAATAATATGCATTCACATGTATGTCTATTGTATTATATGGAAAAATATCATCTGGTCAAATATACATGCATAAATCTAAGATTTTTTATTAACAATAAGTCTAAATTAAACAAAGTAATGTATTTTATGTTTACAAACTGAAAATATCATACTATCAGGTTGTTACTAGGGATGTGCCAAAAATAATTTAACAGCTATTTTGGAACAGTTCAACTTGGATGTTTAAAAAATAACTGTCACATAAAACCACTTATAAAACTAGTAGTGGCACTCTGTGGAACAAATCTACCTCTTACTGAATGGCAACCACACTGTATGGAATGGAGCTAATGGAAGCCAGCTAATCGCATGACTTTCCCAGTTTTCCTACATTGGAGGTCTGTGGTGATGCTCTCACTCCTTCTCATTGAATATTATTTAACATTTGAAACTGCTGTTGCTCTCAGAACTGCTGTTCTTCTCACAACTACTGTTCCTACTGTAGAGCTGCTGTGGCTCTCACAACTATTGAGTTACAACTGCAGTTCTAATCTTGGAACTGTTGTTGCTTCAGGAACAGCTGTTCCTCATGGAGTTGTTTAACCACTCAATCATTTGTATAGTAGCTACCAGACTTGTAATTGTCACCATTTCTGACTTTCTCAGGCTGTTTCAACTCTTAACCTGGGAGCAGGCATGCTGGGTAACTGAGTCACCCCACTAATGTTTACACTACACTCATCAACTTGTGATGCATGTTTTTTCCCTAAGATTATCAGTACCTTTCTCTCGAACTCTCTTGAGCATATTTATATCACTTTAAGGTTTCAGTAACATTTAATCCGTGAAAGAGACCATTTAAAAAAATCTTTCTGGGGTGACTCAGTCACCCCTTGCCCTTCATGTTACATTTCTTATTGCTAGTCATAGTAAGCTTTTTATTCTATATCTGGCTGTAATTTTCAAAAATCAATGGAATCTCTTTACAACTGATCAGTTTAATGTTTCTACCTTCTCTTTACATTCTATCAGGCAAGTGAACGTTTCGATTTACATCATGACTTGGAGAAAATCCGTGAAATTCTTCTCAATAGTTACATAATATTTCTATCAAAAAACCCAAATACAGTGCTCAAAAGAAGTAGTTTCAAAAAAAAACTTGGACAGGCCTTAGCAAAACCAGGAGTCATTTCTCGCTTGCAACAGAAAACCATACCAAAGCAACTAAGGGAATTGGGCCAAAAATTTGTACTGCCTAGAAATGAAAATGTTTTTGGAGAGCCCAGTCCATCTAGGCCTGCAAAATTATGCTGTGTTGTATGCTCAAGAAATCATGGCACAAAAACAACTTTGTCCTGTTCTAAGTGTGAGAGGTCAATGTGTATGAAACATGATATACGTATGTTTGTACTGCCTTGACAGTGAATAACACAACGAGAAGTGAACTTCGATAATTCTTATTATTATTATTATTATCATCTTATTCATAATGTTATGTTAGAACAATAAGTTATCATAATTACTATTATATGTCTAATTATTATTATACAAGTTCTTTTGTATGCATGTTAGCTAACCAGGAGCTTTGAACAATAAAGATATGTTTAACAAACGTAAATTACATGGGTTTAAAATAATTTTGAATTTTCTAAAGTATCTGCTTACGAATCTAAGAATACAAAAAATAAAGAAAAATAAAAAAATCATGAATAATTATGCTGGAAAATTAAATTTAAAATGGGGTGACTCAGTCACCCCGTGCAACCAGAATTGAGCGTGCCTTCTGCCGGTTTAATAATAACTCCAAAATTGTTTTATTTTAAGTTATTTAAATTAGGAATTGTACTTAATTTAAACTACATAAAATATAACAATTTCTGAGTTATTAACAATTGCAATAAAAATTTATTATGAACGTTTTATACTGCAATTATTAATAATAATAAACCATTTTTTTAAAACTTGTTTTTGTATATGTTATTTACATTAGATGCATAAAATATTCTATATGCTTCAGGCTAATTGCTTGAGTATGCATGCAACTGCTCTCCAACATCTCACATGCAACTCACCAATGTTGTAGTGCTACTACACAGCAAAATTAGATTTCCCTGTATTATATCATACTTTCTTCTTAAAATCCAGAGAAGTGCGTGTCTCACCCATACTTAGGGTTATAAAAATTTTAAAAATCATCCAAATTAATAAGATAATATTTTCTCCTAACAAACCAATAATGAGAAGGCAGGAGAGTTCCCAGCTATGGCACAGGAGAAAGGAGAAATTTCACTATTCAAAGGGATGAGTAGACCAGAATGAGAGAATGGACTGATGTATAAAGCATGCAAGGGCAGAGCTCCTATATGGAATTGAGTTTCATGGCACAAATAAATGATGAAAAGTGAACAAGGTCTCCAAATGCTGTAATTTATTCTAAATTTAAAAATCCCTCAAAAAGAAGGAAGGAGGGGAAAATGAAAAAGAAAACTCACCTAACCAAACACTCACTCACTCAACCTGCCATTTATATTTTACATTTTTATGAAAGTCAGAAGAACTACCATATTTCCCAGCATCAAGGATGCTCCGACGTCAAGGATGCACCTCAATTTTAAAATGCAAAATTTTGAGAAAAAAGAATAAACAAAAATAAGGTCTCAGAACTTTCACCTACCTTACCAAGATGTTTTGTGGGTGGCTGAGCGACATGTAGATCATCTTGACCACTTATGATCTGAAATTTTTGTTTTACAATACAGAGACACAGTAAGTTTACTAGTCCGTTGGCTCGTCTACCCTAGCCTGCCGATATGGGAATGAATTTTTGTGATCGTATATATTTTTATGATACTTTGTTTATTTACTATTTTAACTAAGTATAATTTATACATTTAATTCAGAGGTCATATATAGGAGTTCAGTTTACTATCTAGCATAGATAACCTTCCTCTGGAGTTAGCATAGGCCTACGAAAAACGTAACCTTCGGTCTCCAGGATGCATGGTAAATTTTTGAGACTTATTTCAGAAAAATATAGCGTCCACGATGCCGGTAAATATGGTAATTAGTTTTTGGTAAAAATCGGTCAATCGGAAGTGGGTGTTTACTTTCGTCACTTATCCGTTATTTTGAAATATTTGCTTTAATATTTGATATATGTAAAAACGTACTGGAATAAAAGTTGTAGGAAATTTATTTTTTACAACCTTTGTTTGAAACATTTTTCCATATAATGCATTGTTTAAGAGATATCTTATATTTTTAGCTGCCACCACCATGCCACCTACCAAGGACTATTGTTAACAATTGACGCTTAATTACATCTTAGTAACGCTCCTTTTTCTTTTCTTAATTGTAGGAGCTTTGTGGCTATATCCAATATCAGAAGGCTATGGTTTTAATTTATTTCTGTTCTTTGTAAAGTCTATTTCAACGGAAATACATGTTTTGAGGTCCCCTGAACACATTTTGACTATTTTCTCGATGATGTCTGTGTATGTGTCACAGCTTTTTTGTGAGAACTGATTAGTTTTTGGTAAAAATCGGTCAACCGGAAGTGGGTATTTACTCTTGTCACTTATCCGTTATTTTGAGATATTTGCTTTAATATTGGATATATTTAAAAACATACTGGAATAACAGTTGTAGGAAATTTAATTTTCTACAACATTTTTGAAAGAAACTCCTCCCTCTCAAATGGTGAGATTGCTAAACATGAAATTGATGGAATGATATGATCCGAAGATCCTATGCAGACAGGCATAAGCTGTGAAAGTGAAACTTACTACTATGGTTTATGTTTATTCCTGTTCTTTGTAAAGTAAAATTTTCTCGCAGTTTCTTAAAATATTTTTTATTATGTAACCTATTTGGAATTTTTAGAAGTATTACAGACCATGTGGTGACCACATCAGATTTTTATATATTAGACTAGCATAATTGAAAATCAAATAGCTATAAAATATGATATATCAATTGAGTTTAAAACAAAAAGAATTTGAATTAAAAAACTCTTCGATGAACCTAGTGTTGAGGAACAATTCATTAGAAGTGAAGCAGAAAATTTTGAAATGCATATTTTTTGTAAAACTTTTGATTTGGTTATATCACAAATATGCAATACATATGCAATTTCGAATATTTAATTTAATATTCAAATATATTTTTTTATTATGTAATTAAAATGTTAAATAAAAATTTATATCACATGTATTTATTTTTATTTAATTCTGTTATGGGGGAGGCCTTGTTTTAATAATTTGCCTTGGGGTCTCAAAACTGAAGTTATGCCTCTGACTGTCCACATGGATTTTCTCCCATTATGTTATATGTAATCTTCAAATAAATAAATAACCCAAATAATATATTTCAACCGGGTCAACTAAACAGGGCTACAACAATATCAAGATTAGAATATTTTTGTAACTATGAATTTAGAGAGTATTGGCTGAACTGTTTTCAATAAGAAATTTTGTTAGTAGGGCGGGTATAGAATGGCAAAACAAAATGAACATGTTTAGAATGGATCTAAAAAGCAGGGCTACCACAATATAAGAAAAAATATTTTTTTAATTTCAAAGCAAATACATTAGTATACAATTATACTATGGCGAATTTGACGAAAAGCACTGTTTGAAGATGTCTTAGCAACCAATTGAATGATTTTGATGAATCCTCCACCAATATCAATGTTGAACCAAGAAACGTAGAAACTTAAAACTTGGTATACATACTAAAGAGACATTGAGAATATGCACCTCGGTGTCAGAACTTTGATTTGGGAGGGGGAGGGAGCTAACAAATTTGAGTCTATATTTAATTTGTTCATACCAATTAAAGGGGAATATTGTTCACTTACCTAGAGAGTACCTTGAGTTTAGATGAAAATATTACTGAGTGATATGTGCATGAAAAATTCTAAACTCTAACCCCAGGGCAAAGTCTGGGCAATTACACTAGTAAACTTATACTCGTATCTCGTTAAATGGCATCCGTCAAGCAACAATGAAATACAAAACTTTTCTCTCCCTAGCTCTTATATGATCTGTAAGGTATAGATTAAAAACTTTATTCAGATAGAGAACAACATTTACTACAAGAAAGTCCGCGAGGCCAAATAATTACAAGTTATGGTTTCGGAGATAAAATTCAAGAAAATCCTGAGAAAAACATCGCAGATTTTGTTTACATTGATCGCTAAGACAGTTCTTTCAGCAAACAACACTTACAATCACCAGTATTTACTTATGCAATGTCAATGTTTGGGTAGGTAGATTGAATTTTTTTCTGAATAAGTTTGCATAGGTTTAGCAGTGAAGTAGCATTGCATTCACTGGCTGCAAAACTAAATAATCCGAAAACTGAAGGCATTCTTCTACAAACATTACTTCCAAATATTACTGACAGCTCCATTGGACACATTTAAGTGATAAATAAAAATGGATATGTGAATGTTTTATACCCTTCACTGTGGCTACTTAATTCAGATTTCAGTCTATCAAATATAGTGAAAAAGTGTTCACTCGGAAAATGTCTGTTCCAGTCATTTCAATTTCATATTCTTACATTTCATTAAAAATTATTTTCTTCTTTTCCTTATTTTTTATCATATTGCGATAGTCCAGAGAAATTCATAGTGTTTAGTTTAATTTCATTGTGCATATTTGAAAGAAATTCAGCAAGTGAGGCATATAGTTCTGCTACCATGCTGATATCAATATTAACACTTCAAAGAGTTTTAGCTAACTGCCCTGAATTTCTCTGAAATTTTATTTTAAAAATTACACACGAAAGCTGTTTCCAGTTTGTCTAAATTTTCTCACAGTCCTGAGGCTTTCCACTGCATAGTAGCTTTTTCTGATGAATCGTTCTTGATTGTTTCTAAAGCTTGGATTACTTCGACTTGGGAGATTTAGCAAGCATCCTCTTGGGTTGACCAATGCATTATTCATAAGTTCTTAACAGCTTTAGCTTTAATATATGACCAAAGAACTTCTCATCAATGCATTGATGCAGCAAAGAAATAATAAATTTCTTGTAAAATACTGAAGAATAGAACTGCATTGTGGTAGCTCTCTGTGGGACTTGTTCCAACAAGATTCAGTAAATAATCCTAACATGGCACAAACTTAGTGAGATTATTAACCTGTTTAATTCTAGCTTTATGTCCAGTATACCATAAGCACCGCAACAACATGAATTTATTTCAATTTATATTTTCCAAGCACATTGTAGTAACATTAAAAGAAAGAATGGAGGAGAGTAGAATCACCAAACGAATATATGAAGGAAGAGTGAATGGTGAGAGAGGGAGAGGCAGACCGCGCAAGACTTGGTTGGATGTGGTTGATGAGACTGAGAAAAAGGGACGTGAAAAGTATGAGGAATAAGAGGAAATGTGTGACTCAGTGTATGAGTGTAAGTGAAGCAAAAGAAATGTGCAAGGATAGAAGTGTGTGGAGGAAGGTGGTGGGTTGGTAATTGGCAGACATATGGCATGGCTTACCCTGCAAGGGAAAGCGTCAAGGTGTGTTGTTGTTGTTATATTTTCCAAAAATATTGATTTTTAACACATAAAATTAACCCGGGAAATTTTATACTATTATTATATTTTCTGTACATAAAGTTTTAAATATCAATCATTATACAAACTATAGAAATCAAATACTTACATAATGATTAATTGGGGCACTACAAAACTGGGCAGGGAAAGGGAGCAATTTTATCTTGCCTCAGGACGACCAAATATCTGAGACGTATGTGCTTTTTAAATTTAATGTTTGGCTCTTTTACATTTCTTTTCACTAAAGAACAATAACGCAGTGTGAATTGATTGTTTGTCTGCTTATGTGTTTTTCTGGCTAATCAATCTCTTGGATTATTATAGCCATAGTATGAATTGAGATGTTTTAGGGATGCCTAAGAGACACTCATTCTCTCTGTATTACTTCCCAAACAGGTTATGTTTAGGGAGTGGTGGTCATGGAGTGGTTTGGGCATTGTCCTTCCATGCAGTGGATGCCAAAATTTTTCAAGCTGGGATTGTCCCATCCCCTACTTGTGTGGTTTGAGGAGATTGTGCAAGATAGCACTCCGTCCTTTGGAATGGATGTTAAGTAGTTGGTCCCCTTGGTGCTTTTTGCAAAGAGTATGCTAATGCCAGCACCAGATTTCTCTCCTCCATTATTTGTGTGTTCGGTGTGGAAGGAGTTACTTCTATAATAACCCAAGAGGTTGATTAACCATAAATACAAATCAACAACAACAGGTTATGTTTACTATTCAGAAAATTTCTGTGCATAAAATGCATAACTTGAGGCTCTAGAACTTATGTAAATTACCATATGTGGCTGCGAGAGCATGTAGCTTTAATTTTGAAACAAATTCACTTAGATTTGGGTTCCCGGCAATATTTTTTTCCTGGGAAACTGGAATTAGATTTTCAAATATCCCGGGAACCCGGGAATATGAATGATTTTGCATTTTTAATATTTAATACGCCATTTTCATTTAAACATGATATTTATTATTGACACAACGTAAATACATAAGTCTTTAATAAATCTCAATGACATGTGATACATTATTTGCGACAAATTTTTAGCAGATTTAATATTCAGGCGTACTTTGAATATAAGGCAAAGTTAATATAAAAGTTGGTAATAAAGGAGATTTTGGCTGTTAGTTTATTAAATGATTATTACGTTAATATTTTTTACTTTCTTCATACATAATATAGGGGAAAGTAATGTTTTCATGGAAAAAATTGACTTGGAGATTTCAACGGAAATACATGTTTTGAGGTCCCGTGAACACGTTTTGACCATTTTCTCTATGATGTCTGTGTGTATGTGAGTTTTTTATGGGTGGGTTGTTTAAGAGATATCTTAAATACTAAATATTTTAGCTGCCACCACCATGCCATCTACAGACAACTATATTTAATAATTAATGCTTAGTTACGTCTTAGTAATGATCCTTTATAGATTCTTAATTGTTGGAGCTTTGTGGCTATATCAAATATCAGAAGGTATGGTTTGAGTTTATTTCTGTTCTTTTTCAAGTCTTTAATTTTTTCTCCCAATTCCTTAAAATATTTATTTGGAATTTTTAGAAATAATACTGGTATGGTGAAAGTCATGTGGTGGCCACATCGGATTTTTCTACATTGGCATTGTGTCATAATCATTAATAACAAGAATGGAAAGGTGTACTCCATGTCGGAGTACACAGTTTCCAAAGTTGTTCTTTACGATTTGTCACAAATTTATATATATTAATGGCTTAGTCTAATGACTAAGCACAGAAAAATGATAAATCAGAATCGATGGAAAGGAAATACTGAATTTGTGATTCACAGATTTATTTTATAATCACTAAGAATTAATAAAACAATCAAAAATTATTTAAAACATACTTCACTTGAAATTAGCAGTAGTAAGTAATCTTTATGTCCATGTTCATTCCTTCATTGTAAATTATTCATTTCTTATCAGTTACAAAAGCTGTGTATACATGTAAGGAAATAAATGTATTGAAGTTCATTTTTTCAATATGGGTAATCCATTTCCTTACATTTACTAAATGCTGTAGGTGCATGAAAGGAAATTAAGTGTATTTATAGTATGTAGCTCTTGTTTACCTATTCCAAAGTGAACTACAACTTTATCGTTTGATTCTCTTGAAAGCGGCTACTCCTTCAATAAAAAATATATTGGACAAAACATTTTATTTGACATGTACATTTTTTTGAGACTTTTTTGATATAAGGGTACTTTGGGATTAATGATGCTCCACATCCGCAGCACCACTCTGGGGGCGAGATATGGAACTACAAGGCGCTGAAAGTGGCGATATTAGGAATTACATGCAGCAGTAGTCCATTAGAACTTGGATGGGTCATGGAAGGGAAATTTGAACATGAAGGAACATTTTATGCATCCCCACCGGGTTGGGTTGGTTGGTGGAAGTGTTTTGGTTCCTCTTCACGTTCACAGTGTTCCCCCCTCGGGGAGGGAAGCATGCGGAGGTGGAGCATTGTTAATCCCAAAGTACCGTTTTTCCATTGATATATTTAGATTAACACTTCCCTACCTGAGGGGGGATCACTGTGAACATGAGGAGGAACCAAAACACCTCCACCAACCAACTCAACCTGGTGGGGATGTGTAAAATATTCCTTCATGTTCAAATTTTCCTTCCCTGACCCATCCAAGTTCCAATGGACTACTGCTTCACGTAATTCGTAATCTCGCCACTTTCAGTGCCTTGTATTTCCATATCTTGCCCTCAGAGGGGCGCTGCAGAGATCATTAATCCCAAAGTACTGATATAAGTAATATTTTAAGAGATATGACTGAAAGTTCATTTTTTGTCACCAGTAATGTGGCACTCCTGATTAGGCTATGAGAACCATTTATACAGGCAGATGGAGGAGACTTTCCCATAAGGTGTTTAGCTACTGTCCCTTCGCTGGAACAGAATGTCTAAAATCCTATACATATTTTATTTCTATTGTTGTTTAAATTTAAAACGATAGAGATTAATAGTATTTCCTCTGAATGTAATGAGATTAAAAGGCCAATCATTTCCTTCTCTTACATCTTTGGATATAAAATTTTTAGTAGGGAAAATTCCTCTGATCAGGATCTAAAAACTCCAGCTATGAGTCAGTGTTAGATAATATATATTCTACACCAGTATTTCTCAATCGGGGGTCGACGTGTTATTTCTCGGGGGCCTGTGAGTTGAGTAAAACATGTTTATTTTTATCTATAAATTGTTTTATCCCACGCGCAGCTCTGATTGATAATTCTAAGTAGAAAAACAAGACTAAGAATTAAAAATGCATAAAATTTTTATGGGGAGGGGGTCCGCAGAAATTATGGGACTTCGTTGGGGGTCCATGGCTCCATAAAGGTTGAGAAATACTGTTCTACACCACACCATAGAACAACTTTAGCTTAATTGTATGAGAACTCTCATAACAATCTATTTTTAACAATATTTAAGTGATATTTAAAAATGGGCACATCACATTTTTTATGTGTTCAGCTGTCTAGGATGTTGTCCTACTTTGTCTTTGTTGTTAATATCTTCCAAGCATTGTTTAAATCAGCATAGGATACAATGGTGCTTACAAGGATGGAGAAGAAACAAGGAAAATATGCATAGGAAAATTAGGTATATTGCTCACGTTGGTTGCTGCGCCTTGTTGTTGAAGGCAAATGAATTTGGAGCCATCCATTCGCCAGCTCTCCCCTTAACGTCCTCTTCAGTGACTCTCTTGAAGTTATGCACTGAATATCGATTGTATAGTCCCCAAATGCTGTTCATCATTTTGCTGTTGTATTTTGCCAATGGATGATCCATAACTGAAAAGGGAAAAAATCCTTCATTGTGGTTTAACCATTAATTTATGTTATGATGGTTTTGTCAGATAACTGGTTTGGTGAGGTCACTATAGCACAAACACATAGGCAGGGACAAACTGATGATTAAATACATTTTGTGGTCATTTCATTATCTCTAATTTGAATTATGTGACTTTTATGTACAAGACATTGGTCCAAGCAGAAAATATTTCTTAACTTATTGTTGAAAAAATTTAAATGCACAAAGAAAAAAATCAATATATCCCATTAAAACAAATAGTGATATAATGAAAATTCACTATAATGAAAAAAATTTTAATCCTGGCAAACTTTCCTTAGTGATAGTGCTTCTTCATTATTGTTAGAATAAAAGTGCTCATTACAAAAAACTGAGTACAAACATGCCTTCTGAAAGTCCTACACATACATACATATAATAGGTATTTTTAAAAAGAAATGACTCAGAGAGAATTTTGCTATTACATTTGCTATGTTAAACTCTCTTGCCCTTTACATAGGAGTCTTTCAATCACTTTATCCTCATCACAAGAGGAGAGAGTGATTCTGGGCAATTTGCTCTACTACAAAACAAAAATTATTTCATTTCTGACGAATTTTGGTTCAAATTTATGGAATCGATTCTCTGCATTGAAAATGATAAGTTAACTTACAATAGGTAATCAATCAAGAATGTCATTATCTTCACTGGTTTTGCTTATTTATTAGCAAAATATATTTATCAGAAGTCCATATACACCAACTGCATTTTCCTCAAACCTATTTTCCATAAATGCAATGCCTTCCATTTTCGCAAGTCAATACATCGCACGACAAACTCATCGCGCGTCAATTCATCTCTCGACATATTCGTCGCGAGAGAAATTGGAAAGCGAGACACAATGACTGGTGAACGGCAAGGGAAGACACTTATCCACAAAAAATGTTTCTTTATATTTCGATAATACCAAAATGAATCGCAATTCTCTTAGCGAGACACATTGGATATGACAAGGGGTGACTCCCAACCCAACAAGTGTATCCCCCTGCCGTACACCAGTCATGGTGTCTCTCTCGCCTTCCAATTTGTCTCGCGACGAATGTCTCGTGACGAATTTGTCTCGCGACGAAATTGTCACGCGACGAGTTTGTAGTTTGACGAATTGACGCGCGATGTGTTGTCGGTATATGACTTCGTACTAGAATTTAAGACGATCCCCGATTTTCGCAAGCTGAAATTTGGAAAAACCTCGTCTTGGATTCGGGTAAATACGGTAAATATAACATACAAAGTACTCAGAGATGGATTATGGTTATGAGGGGGTCTAATGCTAATCGTCACTTTGAATGGAGCACTTGGAATGGTAGGCCTAAAGTAGGGCCTAAAAGTATGAGGACCTAAAGTTATAGCATTACTAATGCATTGGTTAATCCGGCCCTGAAATTACTTTAAAAACTGAATACTGAAAATAATCAATCACATTTTGAATGACTTGAAACAAATTAATTTTAGGCATTGCTTGCATTCCTCATAAAATTAGTGAGGTAGCCAGGGCAACAAAGGCAGGTTGCAAGAAGTTTAACTAGTGATGCTAGTCTTGTTGTTTTTGCTACTAAAATAAAAATTTATAATACTTTGAAAGTAGCACTACATTTTATATTTATTGGCTGATGCAATGCTGTTACTAGGATATGGCGAATCTGGCATTTGTCAAAGATGCTGCTTGCAAAAGGCACCAACTTTCCTGAAAAAATGCCAATTTTCTCATAAATAAATATTAATTTAATACTAAAATTCGAAAGTTTAAAAAATATTATTATTCTTCATTGAAGTGCAGGAAAAATAATAAACCGCATAACTAAGGTATTTCCTAAAATTTTGCCATAGGTGCTGTATCTCCCAGTTGGACTGATGTATAGGGTTCCTAAAACTATGACAAAAGTTAAGGATTAATATATGGTAGCATAATTTATCCTATTGAAACGATAAGATAGTCTAATGCATAATTCTTATCCTTTTTCTCTGATGTACTGAAAAGAATACATGCCAAGATTTTTAAAAGTCATTAAAATAGATATCTATTGCTTGCCTATCCTTCCTCAAATTTTGCATATGGATAATTGCTAAAAGGTGAAGCAATAACTTAAAGCTTGTGGATATATCATTAATGGAAACGAGCCAAATGGATCATAGACCTAGTCTATCATAAGGAAATGTGTCTCAGATGAGCCACACAGTTGACAAATCTTGCAGCAGTACAAAACTTAAAACGAATTAAGATAATTTTTTAAGCATGGAGACTTTATCTACTATTTAATTTCCAGTTCGCTCACAATTACACTATCTCTTATTGCTGAAGCAACTGCGATTACACGTATTTGTTGAGCAATTGCATTAGGCATGGAAATTCTGTTGGTGTTTGCGGAATATAAATGAAGTTATGTTAAATGAGGGGCAATATCTGATAAAATGCCATATAAGTGATAGCGTAAATAATCCGATAATAAAGAAACAGGCGAAAGCGAAGAAATTACCTTAGAAGGGCACGATAAGAAAATCCCACAAGAGCCTAAGTCAATGCTATATGAAGTGAGACCGGAATCGTTTGGGGATAGAAAATGGAATCTAAATAACCGAGATAGGGAAGAGTTGGAAAGATCAGAAAGCAAATAACGCCGCAATTCGGTCGCAGGAAATTTAATCCAATGTTCACGTGAGCAGCAAATGTGAGAGATAGTAAATATGGCGCGGCCAATAGGAAAGCAGAGAAAGTTGTGCGAAGGCAGCACATTCTAGAGCAGGGATTTTCAACCTTTTCTTGTTGACGTAGCCCTTAAAGCGTTTTCTTAACGGTCTCGTATCCTTTATAACATTTTTTAATTATAATCTTAAACGCTCTCACGTGTCCCTTCGAAACTCTTGACGTAACCCTAGAGGTACGCGCACCCCCGGTTGAAAATCCCACATTCTGCAAATGATCGCTCGAAGCAAAGAGGATTTAACCCGTGGAAAGGGCAATGATTTAAACCGTTGCATTCGGCAGAGGGAATCAACCGAAGAAATGCTAGAGAACTCCGAAGAAACGAGAGAGAAATTAATTATTTGATCCATTTGTTCCTTGACCGCAGAGCCGGCTAAGAAAACCGCGAGGCCCGGTGCAAAGAGTGCTCTTACGCGTCAAAAATGTTTAATAGTATATTTTAATAAATAAAGCATTCTCTCTTACTGTGACAGCGTACGATATTTTTTCTGATTTTTATATATGCGTGTACTTTATAAGTAAAACAAATATTTTTAGAGATCGCGGGGCCTCTGTGAGTGCGGGGCCTCTTTTAAGTGCGGGACCTGGTGCAGTCGCACCGTTAACACCGCCATCAAGCCGGCTCCGGTTGACCACTCTAAACGCTGTATTTCTATCGTGATTCATATCTTAACGAGAATTTTCTTTATTTATTAGTTTTTCACAAACACCATTTCTTTTACGAGATTAATCCTTTCACTGCTTACATTACGTACAATAGCAATTAATCATAAGTGTTTTGTTTGAATTTGGTCTCAATATGATGTCAATTAATAATAAAAACAATATATGGTCAGTAACAATAACAATATTCGAGTTGATAACTTGAATTAGTTCAAAAGATAAGAAATTAAAAATGAAACATTGAAAATATAAGTACCCATCTACCTAAGATATCTCCAATAGCCATAACAATATTATGAAAAACTTGACGCGCATTTCGGCTGCAATGCAACCCTCATTAGCGGTGACCACCACATAGCAACATTGCTGCCGAAATGTGCATTTAGTTTTTCATAATCTTGTTACGGCTATCGGAATTATATGTTCAATTTTTTATGTATAAGTGCTTTCAATAAGTGTTTGCCATAAGACGAGCTCTAAAATTCTCCATTTATATTAAATGGGCTCTGAAGCACACAGAGCATGGCTTTGCTATTTATGTAAAATTAGCGAATGGGTTAATATCAGCAACAATGGCGATCGCCCGCAATGAAAGGATTCGAAGCCGCGCCCATAGAATCGTATCTAGATCAGACTTACATTGTTGGTTCATCTTGGGGAAGGTAGGCCAAGACGTGGATTTTTCGCCGCCGTGCGAGTTCACCTTCCGTTCCATGAAAGTGGTCGAGCGTCGACGCCAAAGATCCTCTCCGCTGTCCATGTTGAGGTGGACTTTGGAGGCGGCATAGATCCCTTGGGGAATGGACGACATCGTCCTTCGAGAGTAGCAGCCTAAGAATGAGATAGATACACGAAAACTTATGTCGATGTACGTTAGGATGAGAGAGAAAATTATTAACGAATATATACGTACATTTTTCACCCCAATAGCTTTTCTTCATCTAGTTCCTCTGGCGTCCGTACCAAACCTTCGAGCGAGTCTTACCGTGTTATTTCAAACTAATTATCTATAATAAATAGCTGCTTCTTACGGAGGATATACTATATATGACAATGATATAAAACCTAAGGTACTTCTAGATATTCTACAGAGCTGAAATTTGGAGGGAACCTTGGTGTTGGTCCAAAACCATCAGGAAAAATCGAAAATTTCCTCTTACAACGGGGTCTTTTAAACCCCAAAACGTTCATTTTCAAGTCCCATTAGAAAACCATTTAAATCCGTACAAGCCTTTTTATAATTGCATTTTTGAATTACTTTTAATTAAGGTACAAACTCCGAACCTAAATTAGAAGACGGGAAAAAGAACGAAGATTATTTTTCCTGAAAGTAGAACACGAATCCGTGCCGAATTAGTCCATCATTCGATTTTTACTGCATATAAACAGGATTTTATATAATTTATAACAATGGCCTAATATTTCTGTCATGACTGCGAGACAATGCTTTTCTTCGGGAATTTATTTTAAGTGTTAATAAAACTGAACGAGAGCTTAGTGCCACGAACTGAAAAGTAGCTTAGTGTCATGACGTCACTCTCAGACCGTGACATTTAAAAGCAAAGGGAAAACATTTGGTGCGCAGACAATACTAAGAGGAATATTGCGCTGAAATTTTCAGGGTTTGTAGATGTCATGAGTAGGCCTTCGGATAATATGAGACATCTTATGTAGGTGTCCTCGGTTCGACTCCAGGCGCTCCGGAAGTTGATCAAGTAGTAGAAATGAAATTTGGTGTGGTGGTTATAGGGCACCAATGCTTGCAGTATGCAAGCACCGATTACTAGTATATCATTATAAATAGCTGCTTCTTACATATATAGAATATATCATATAAAACCTAAGGTATTTCTAGAAGTGCTACAGAGCTGAAATTTGACAAGAATATAGGTCATTGAGTACAACCTCGGAAAAAATCCGAAATTACAGAAATTGTTATATGTAAGGGGTGTTTCTGACCCCAATGTCCAATTTAAAACACCCATAAGAAAAGCATTGAAAACTGTGCAGGGCTACATAAAATTGCCTTTTTAAATTACTTAAAATTAAGATACAGAGTCGGGACATGCAATATACTGTGGAAGAAAGTATGAAGTTTATTTTCTTTGAAGACTTAATTGAAATCCATGCTGAATTTGATTTTAATCATAAAATTATGAAAAGTTTTTCGGTTTTCAACAATTAAAAATATTGACTACCATAGCAACGACTCCAATGCCTTTCAATGGGAATTAATTTGTCATAGCTACAATGTAACAGAGGAGACATTGTAAGGGGCTAATAGGGTTAGCGGCGGTTGAGGCTTATCCGTATTTTTTTGTATCCCCGGCGATACATTATGCAAAATCATACCCACACATACTGACTTGCACGCAACTGATTTGTACGTCATTCTGTATTACAGTACTGTATTTATGTTTTTAAATATTCCATGCTTTATTTATAACATTTTTGTACATTAAACAAATTCAAAACACTGACAACATATACACAACAAACTAAAACAATGTTGTAAGAGAATGTTCGAAAATAAGCTGTATAAAAACTAATGTGATTATATATATATATATATATATATATTATATATATACATATATATTATATATATATACATACATATACACAGTACATCATCGATTATCCGGCGCTCTATGGGGGAAGCGGTCGCCGGATTCTCAAAAACGTCGGATAATCACAATATTTTTATACAGCTTATTTTCGAACATTCTCTTACAACATTGTTTTTGTTTGTTGTGTATATGTTGTCAGTGTTTTGAATTTGTTTAATGTACAAAAATGTTATAAATAAAGCATGGAATATTTAAAAACATAAATACAGTACTGTAATACAGAATGACGTACAAATCAGTTGCGTGCAAGTCAGTATGTGTGGGTATGATTCTGCATAGTGTATCGCCGGGGATACAAAAAATATACGGATAAGCGAGTACATATTACATATAATTGGGCTACGTATAACCCAGATCCTAGTGTACTACACGCGATCGTCTCGAAACGTTTTGGCACCAAGCGGTGCGTTATCGCCGGACTGATACTCATAGCCGTCTTAAGGGGGAGGCCACATGGACCTCACTTCAGAGGGTGGAGGCTCAAAATCCGGAGAGAAGAAATAAAACAGAAACTCAAAAATCAGAAATACGTATGAACTATTAGACACGAGGAAAACAGAAAAAATAGCCTATTTGGTTTTTTATATTGAATTTTTAATAAATATATAATATGAAATCGTGAGTTTACTTTATACTTTGTTTATTTAATATTTTAATTCTTCCAGCATTTCTTTATACCTCCCAGCCACTCAACTCTAAATAGCGTAATACTGTATATTGTTATTCTCTATGAATTCAGATAGGGATTAATCGTCGCAACATTTTACAATCGATGCAAATTTGGATAAATAAGACGTGCTCTGCAAATGGGGGGAGACCTCAGAAAAGTTATAGCCCATGGCCTCCAAGTGCCTTAAGACGGCCCTGCTGATACTGCGTTTGATACGATTCTCCGCAACTTGCGCCGGATCGGCCAAGAACGCCGAATAATGTTGGAAGAAGGATAATCAATCGATCGCCGGATAATCGATGATCTAATATATATATATATATATATATATATATATATATATATATATATATGGATGTCAACAAGGTGTTGGGATGAGGAAACCCAGTGAGCAATCACCAATCAGACGACTTCAGGTTGGCGAGGCCCCGGGGATGTCGAAGCGACACACGTAAAATAACACAAAAACACAGAAACATCACAAACGTAAAGCTTTCGGAACTACTCCTTCTTCAGCTACAGAGAGAGAACTCTCTCTCTCTCTGTAGCTGAAGAAGGAGTAGTTCCGAAAGCTTTACGTTTGTGATGTTTCTGTGTTTTTGTGTTATTTTACGTGTGTCGCTTCGACATCCCCGGGGCCTCGCCAACCTGAAGTCGTCTGATTGGTGAGTGCTCACTGGGTTTCCTCATCCCAACACCTTGTTGACATCCATATATCTATTTTACCTTTCCTTTTCCGTAAGTTGTTATATATATATATATATATATATATATATATATATATATATATATATATATATACACACACACACGCGCATATCGAGATCTTCCACGTTGGTTCTTTTCATGTGCTTGTAATGAAATATTTCAATTTCCAAGTGATTTTTCTCGCGTATTGGTGAATATCGCCCAAATCACTCCGAAACTTGGTGGCATTTTAATTAGTCGGACACTTTTGCACTATAAAAAATAAATGCTTAGATTGCATTATAATCCATTTGATTTCAACCAAAGACGTATACATATGACGACTTGATAATTTTAAATTAATTTTTTATCCGGATACGTACTAAAAGGCACGGATAATGACGCCTAACACACAAAATATCCTAATTTTTACATAACTTTTAGTGTAACATACAGGCTATTGTCTTAATGATGATTACAGTTATTGCTTTAAAAGTGCGATCAGAGCCATGAAGCTTGAAATACAAAAACTTGAACGCGAGCCTATTACCAGAGAATTTAGAAATGCCGGATAGATGCCTTAATTTCGCAGAAAATGAAAACTATTATCTAATTTAAATGGGTTGTTCAAATGTTGTCGCGTTGGTTACGAGTTAAGATGGTGTTTTTTTAAGCGCTTGCAGTAAGCATGCACCGACAACTCGTATTAATAATTATCGTGAGATTATCCAACTTCTAATACAGCCATATTGCTTTGAGCCTCCCGTCCCCTCCCCTATTCCCATCTTCCCGACGTTGCATGAGCCTTCCCTTGATTCAGCCCATCATTACTGCTACCTTACATTGCTCGTAAAATGCAAATTTATATGCATAGAGAAATTTAGTAATCCGGTTCATTCAAATATAAACTTTCTTTATGTCTTTGACTCTGCATATGTGTGTGTGTGTGTGTGTGTGTATGTATATATGCAGAGTCAAAGACATAAAGATACTGATAGGGGTTATAGGGCGGCATGCCCGATGTGCGAAACACCCGGTCCCTGTATCCGGAGCAGTTTCCTGATCGAGCTACGATGTGAGAAATCTCGTCCCTAAGCGCCCGGTGTTAAGACAATCAATCATTGTGCTTTGCACGCCACCTGTGATTCGCTGCCTCGGTGCACGGTGAAATGTTTTGCTCAATCTGTTTACTTAGAATTGCTTGCTGTCACGAGCGTACGGATTGCGGATGGGGCATTCAGTGGTGCGTGTGTTTGCCGAGTTAAAAGAAACGAAATTGGAACTTCGGGACATCAGAATGTTCTATTAATCCACAATTTCCGTACTGAGTACGAGACAAGATTCATTAAAGGAGGTGCTTGAACTGACGGCTCCCAACCTGCAAATACAACATGCATCTTCTGAACAATGATTGCCTAGTTCGTTCGAAAATTCCGGCCGTGTTGCGGATTCATTCACAAGCAGCCTGGATGCGAAGGAAAAGGTCCGCCTCTTGACCGACTGCATTTTCATACACGAGCCTCTTGATGTGACCCCAAACAAAAAATCCAGAGGATTGAGATAATGGGAACGAACTGCCCAATGGACGGGTTGCCTTAACACCAGGCGCTTATGTACGAGATTTCTCACCTTGTAGCTCGAACTCGAAACTGCTCCGGTCACAGCGCCCGAGTATTTCGCGCATCGGGCATGCCGCCCTACAACCCCTATCATTTTGTCTACGGACAGACTACCTGTGATGATGATATATATATCCATTGATGGATGAAGGCCTCCCTAGACTCTTCCAGTTTTCCCTATCAATCGCCTCCCTCCTCCAAGTTGGTCCTAAGAACTTCACAAGCTCTCTCAATCTCGTTTTCAGAAACACTGGGATACTTGCTTTAAAGATACTTGTATTCCTGCCTAAAGCACTCCATGCCATCTTCACTCACCGGTTGATTTCTCCAAGAAGTGATTCGTCGGTAGTGATGAGTTGACCCAAGTAAACATAATTTGTTACTTCTTCGAGTTCTGCTCCGTTGATAGATATCTTCTCGAGATTTGTGAAGGAGTTGTACATGACCTTTGTTTTATCAAGATTCATTCTAAGCCAAGCTTCTTGGCATGCCTGTTCCAGTTCCTCAGTTCTTCTACGGAGCTCTTCTGGGCTTTCTGCGATCAGTACGATGTCATCAGCGAATCGCAAGTGATTCAGATATTCTCCATTTATCTTTATACCCTTTTATTCCCAGTCTAGCGTTTTGAATACTTCCTGCAGAGTTACTGTGAATAATTTAGGAGACATGGTATATCCTTGCCTCACTCCCTTTTCGGTCTTAAAGGCATTTGTTTCTTCATGTACCTGGACAGACGATGTATATTCTTGATTAAAGTAGTATACGTTTCTTCTACCCCTTGTTCCTTCAGTGCATTTAACACCGAAGAAGTTCGAATAGACTGCCGGGAGCAGACTGATTGGCCGATAATTACTCAAATCTTCATTGCAACCTTTCTTGTACAAAAGGATGATGCTTGCGTGGTTCCACGACTCCGGTATATATATATAGTGATAGGCACTTCTCTATACGCTGTATTTCCGATTTGATTTAGAAAAAAATTCTAAAAATAACATTAGCTGAATCTCTTAGAATTCGATTCATGGCAGCAAATTTACTCAACCAAATGGTAGTTCTGGCAACATTAATTTTATATCAATATCCTGTTTAAATAACATAATTAAATCAAATGATTTCTTACCGATAGTAACAAGTATGGAAAGGTGTACTCCATGTCGGAGTACACAGAGTTTCCAAATGCGTTCTTTGAGATCGACAAATTTTAGTAAAATTCCCCAATACCAAATGTCATCAAAATACGTTCTGCGGTTCCTGAGTTGAAAAAGAGACGTAAAATACATGTAGTTCTTCATGTAAAGTGATCGTTATTGTAGTCCGATTTTTTACCAAAATTAGAATCGGTCGACCAATTTTAGTAAATCTTCCCAACACCAAATTTCATCAAAATACGCCCGGCGGTTCCAGAGTTGAAACAGAAGTGGAGTGTAAGCTACATGAAGGTCTTCATGTAAAGTGATCGTTATTGTTGTCCGATTTTAACCAAAATTGGAATCGGCTGACAAATTTTAGTAAAAACTCCCCAATACCAAATTTCATTAAAATATGCCCAGCGGTTCCCGAGTTGTAAAATTTTTAATTAATATTTTTTTGGAATGAACAAAATAAGTTCAAAAATCATATGATTTAAATACGTTAATTTCCTTTTCTTTAAATTTATCGTGAACCTTACGTTTTACGGGAAACATTTGACAAAAAAGTGTATTTAATTATTTTATTGATCTTTTGTTCGCTCAGATGAGTATTTAACGAGATGCTTGCGAAATACTCTGTAAAATACAGGTAGGTCTTCATGTGGAGTGGTCGTTATTACGGTCCGATTTTAATGAAAATTGGAATCGGTCGATAAATTTTGGCAAAACTTCCAAATACCAAATTTCATCGAACTATGTCCAGCAGTTTCTGAGTTTAAACATGCGGGGGGACGGACGGAAACGATCTCCCCAATATGCGTTCACTTCGTGCAAAGAACGCATAATAATTTATTAGCTAAATAATTATCTAGTTTAACTAGATAATTATTTAGCAAGCAAGCAAGCAAGCCTACACTCTAGATTCTAGAGTGTAGGCTTGCTTGAACGCGATAGCTGCGCCATCCACGGCCATGAGCCACATCGAAAGTGAACTAATCGAATATGAATCACCGAGCTGTAATTAAATTGACCATCACGACAACATGCACGATGAAAAATCGGATTTAGGTGAGTTCAACAAGTCATTTTTGGAATAAAATAAACATTCTCCATTCCTCCCCAGGTACACGATTCCAGGTTTATCGTGCAACAATATATGCAAACAAATGACCGTAAATTCAAACAATTCCTCAATTGCATAGCCAAAGTAGATCATTAATTCATTGAACAAGAGGAAAGGATTTCCGAAGCGGGTGATGGTAGCAAAAATGTTATTAATGCCGCGAAAGAAGAGACTGATCTGACGCGGGAACTTCAGCAGATGCTAATATGTTACACATGAAATTGGCGACAATTCATTTATATTTCGAATTTAATTAACGCGAGGTTTAAAAATGTGACCAAAATTTAGAGGCATGTGAACACGTCGAGAGGAAATAGAAGAGGGCCGAATGGAGGGAGGAGGTTGTTTGAATTACGCGAGGTTTCAAAAAAGCAAATATGTACGCGATGAAGAGCAAATGCTAAAATTGCAGAGGTAACCATCCACTGAAGAAGCGGATGGAATCGCGAAAAAATTACAGACCCTTGAAGCCGGATTAGTTACTATAGAAGTTTGCACTATTATTTGTACTTTACTTACGAAAAACCCATGTTAAACGGGGTAGCAATGTGCAAGAATAATATCTAAAACGGAAAACAGGAACAGAGATTGATGGAAGCGATCCGAAGATCCTATGCTGACAGGCATAAGCTGTAAAGTTGGGAATAATTTTGAAACGAGAAAAAAGTCTACTATGGCTGGGAATCGAACCCGGATCTTCCACTTGCCGGGCGGACATTCTTCCACTGAACTATCGTAGCAGATCAATTTTATCGTTTCTGAACGCGGATGTTTTCTTGGTTGGGACGGAACTAGCCAATCTAGTATCAAACTGCCCCAACGGATGTCCTCGAAGAGAGACATCGAAGAAAACTCCTCCCTCTCAAATGGTGAGATTGCCAAAATTATTCTCAAGGAACAGAGATAAAAAAATAAGTTTTGGAGAAGGACTGAGGACGCATAAGATAGGGCCATAGAATTAGTGGTGGCGGCCGTGATAAAGGTTGCTCGCTCTCGAGCGCAGTGTGATGGGAGCTACATTTGTTTAACGAGTGAAGCACGAACGTTTGAAAAACGAAAATGACAATTGCGCCAGGGTTAATGCCTGTTGCTGTTCGATCATAGCGATTGACAGATTGGAACGACAGATTGGCTGTATGTTTACTCAGTGAACTTCAACCTTTTCTTGGGCGATTCGAAGACAAAAACATCGTTAGCATCGACAGTTAAGGGAAAGACACTCCCTCGGACACATTTCTTCCGTAAATGTAGTCGCCGCACGGACGGGATTTTTACAGAGAAGACCAAACAGATCGCTTTGCAGGTTCGGTCCATCGCAGACTCGGGAAATAGGGAAATGTAAAACAGCAACACAAAATAAATTCGTGACAAAAACGAAAACATCATGGCTAACTAAGGGGAGCAATCTTAAGGTACGATTTAGGAGAAGGGTGTAGTTGCTTAGTTTCAAAAGTGAGGTTCCATGATTGGTTGAATATCATGTTAACAACCAGTGCTGTAGCAAGAAAACTTGGCGCTCAGGGCGAAACCGTACAACGGCGTCCCTACCATCACATTAAATATCTACTTTAAATGTGTCTTTTGCGTGTTTGGCGCACTTGAGCTTCGGCGCCCGGGGCGGTCGTCCAATTCGGCCACCCCTTGCTACGCCGCTGTTAATAAACTCACACCATCGCACCATCTGCCTCACTGATTTTGAGAGAATGCTGATTGTAGATGCAATTTTACACTTGGTAAATTTAAGACAAAATAAAGATAAAATTTAATAGAGAATCATCGGACTCCTCGTCTTATGGCCAAAAAACAAATCCATTTCATATGCATTTTAGCCGAAAGGCGCATCTGGTTTTTCATAATCTTCTTATTGATATTAGAGGAACCTAAGATATGTACTTGATTTTTCAATTTTTGATACATGAGTAGCTATTCTTCAATTTGTTTTCAGTCATAAGAAGAGCTCGATAATTCTCTAGTGCGAGGTCCCAAACCCGCGGGCCAAATGCAGCCCCCGAGAGCACTCTATGTGGCCCGCGAAGCTATGATGAAAAGGTGATCGGTAAAATTTGATATAGACAATTTCATATTTTTTCAGTAGAATCATCGTCTCAAAACCTTTTCTGTTGGAGCTTTAACACTAGTAATTTATTTAGATTTGATTTTCGCTAATATGAGACCACAGAATCTCTTGGTAACTTCCAATGCGGCCCTCCAAAGCATTCACAGCTACGAATGCGGCCCGCCATATAAAAAGGTTGGGCTACACTGCTCTAGTGAATAACATGTTTAGGCAAATATGTTGAAAAACTGTTAAAAATATGCACAATTCTCTTTAAAATTAAACTGATTGTGAGGGAAATCAAGACAGTAATCAAACTATAAGTTTTGGTAAATTGCTAAAGCTAAGAAAGAACGGTCGAGAAACTGTAAGAGATGAGTAAAATTTTATTCATGCACGTGTGAAAGAACCACTAGTAGGCTCAAATAAGATAATCACATTAAGGTTTCATTAGCGAAAGATTTGCAACGCGTCAGTCAACTAGAATGAAGGAATTCGGTATGAAATCTTTGGAAAATAAGTGAAATGGTGGAGATTTCAAAGAGCACAAATGCAAAAATTTATTAGATAATGAAGAGGATGCAATTCGCCAAAATCTTCCTAAAAGTTCTTAATTGTGGGTTTGGATATTCTATTTTGATGCCTTATTGTCCCATGAGACAAATGAACATCGATATCGCTCTGTCCCTAAAAATATCTCAAATATTCTCTCCTTGTGCAACTGTACTGCAAGGTAAAATTATATGGCAAATCAACCGTGGTATTCAATTATTTTTACATATTTCCGTTAACTTCTTTTCCTTATTTAAGTAGCTCATTATTTTTAAATTCTACTTTACCCGTAAAATGGCAGTTTCATATACAAGTAACCCTTTCTCTTCCACAAACAACACCTTACATTTGTAATTCAATAGCGATATATTTCTTACGTCTCTTAATATCTCCAGATATCGCGCATTGCACTTGTTCACCGACATCTTTCGTTTTAGTCTGCTACTCAACCTTAATTCAGGCGACTTCCTAGCCATTCCTTGAAATCAATTCACAATTGTCCCTCTCGCTCTACCAATTCCTTTCTCAAATCCACTCTCCTTGACACCCTTTCCTTCTAGATCAGGGGTCTCAAACTCACATCGGAGTGCGGGCCGCATGAAGACCCTCCACCGAATCCACGGGCCGCATTAAGGCAACCTGCATACATTCCCAGTTCTCACATCGTTTCGCTTTCTTTGGACATCCATTCTCCCCTTCCCCAAGGAATAAATCGCCCCAACCCTATGATGCAGCCTTAAACCCATTCATTACAAAAATACTAGATTCGGCATCGAGGGTTAAGATACGTAAGAAACAGGCTGGCAGCGGGAAGAACATACTCAGTTAGTGTGCAGAATTACTATAAATCGGAATCAGCAATAAACTACATATATTTTTAAAGTGCTGATTTAATATAGTACATATTTCTTAAATTTCTTATATTTAGGTAAAATATTTTATAAGAAATACATTTGAGTTTTTGCTGTCTAGTGTAAACTAGTTTACTTCTCGGGACACAAAAAATGTACCACGGGGGCCGCATGCGGCTTGCGGGCCGTGAGTTTGAGACCCGTTTCTGATATTTGTCTCAATTGAATATTGTATATCTTTGTCTTGTTCTTTCATCAAATTATTCCATGGTCGCAGATAATGCGTTGGCAAAACATTTTAGGCAACCATCATATTTTTGAATTCTTCGTCCCGAGTTAACATACATGAATGGCAGGGCAGTAGGGAAGTTTGACTAGAACCCAACCATTTCCCAAATTCCAAATCATGCAAAGAAACACTTTAGCATGTTTTATTGACAGCCAAATTCACGGAAGAGAGCTCTGGAACACATCATGGGTGTACTATTTAAATATCTAGTAAATGTACAAGAAATATCAGACGATGAAAAGAATTTGTTGGCTATCATTCATAAAAGTTAATTTCATATAATGTTTCTTTTAAATTCATTTTTTAAGTACTATTCAATTATCTTTGATCCACAACATGGTATTAATTTAATTTTATAGGACTCATGGGTACAATTTACATTTTCGTATGGAGTATGGAGTTTTCGTTCAATTTTACGAGATATGGCCACTATGATAGAACAACCACCCGTCTGGTATATTTTTCATTGCCATGAGATATGCAATAATACATTCATCCCATTACCTAAAGAGGTGTCTCAAATGCTGCTGCATCATAATAATTTGCAAGAAGAAACATGGCTGCTCCGGGCCTTATTCGCTGTCTTTCTTCAGCGGCTTTTAAACCTTGAAAGTTTGAGAAATTATTTCATTTTAGCCTCAGCCCTACAGCTATATTGATGGCAAAGCTGAAACCGGAACATTTCGATTTCGGAATTTAGACCATTTAAGAAATCGATTTTTTTGAGGAAGGAGAGATTTTTCGTTTGCCTTCGTTTCGTCTCGCGCTTTCGAAGTTTTCATTTCCCTAGAATAATTGGTCGCCTCGCTCTGGTAATATTTAATGTGACAGCTTTAGACAAGTAGCGAGTCCATCCAGGCGTGTTCTTGCAAATGCGCCTTTTCTAATGTTACCGAAGCTGGTCATTATTTACGTATGTTTTACCCATGCAGGACATGTGTAATTTCTCAAAGAATACCAAATGTGCCGTTCTACCTTTTTTGCAACGTCTCATGCTGGGCATCTCGTAAGATTTTTTGGGGAAAAAATCCTCAAAAAAGTGTTAATGACATCGTATATGTTCTGGTTCGGCTGTTTTAGCATTTACTTTTATCTATTTTTGACGAAATATCACTCATAATTAATGAAAATATACTTTGCGAGTAAAGACGCGTTTAAAAGCTCGCGATAATTCATCAAAGAAATAATCAGATTTGAAGATGAAGTAATTTTCGAGCGGACTATCAAAAAATACCATTGAAAATTTCAAAATCTAATTATGGATCGCACCTAATAGTTTGAATCTGATGGACAACGCTACCCATGCAGTTAAAAATCAGCCGATTGCAAGCACAGTTCAGCCAATCTCCATTCTAAAAATTCATTTCTCGAATGATCAGTGAATGACACTGAAGAACGGCTGCTTTAGAACCAATTACGGATTCCTCAATCGTTTTACGGAAATAGGAGTTACATCATCCGCGAAATTCGCGGTCACGATCTTAGAAGAAACAATATATATATAATATTTACAGTGATTCATTTCCTTATTCTTTCTTAATTTTTTAAAAGAAGCCAAATTCTCCCCTCAAGCGTTTTCATCGATCTGATCTTTGAACCGCAAACCCCAAGTTTTATTCGTTTGAAAATTGTAGGAGCGAGAATTTGAAAATCCAAAGGATATGATAATTTCCGCCCTCCACCGGAAATCTAGCACTACGACCGCCGACCAGTTCTCCGCATTAGCCATCCAAGACGAAACTTTGAAAACGCGAGTTTGATTTCCGGCGATGACCAGAAATTTCCTTCTGCTCTCCTTTGGATATCCATAATATGATAACGCCTGTCAACGCACGTTAAGTTCTTTACTTTCGCAATTCCTTTATTCATTCCGATTCTTCGGGCAAATCAACTCCGCGAAGAACGTGTTTTGCAACTTCCCGCGGAAAAGTCGTTTCGGGCTCACCTGAGCACTTGCCGACTATCGCGGCGCTCGCCAATTCCAGTTCAAAGGCGATGGACCAAATCGAATTGAGCAGGCGGTCAAAGTCCGCGGCGGCCACAGATTCCGGTGCGAGATGCAGCATATGCAGCAGCAGGACGTAGGAGGGCACGTTTAGACGGTTGCGAGCTGAAGAGAGCGAGCGAGGAGTCGGATGGAGCGATCGAGAGCACGAGAAGAGAACGAGCAGCAGCAGGACGTCGCAGCCGTGAGAGAGACGGAGAGACACTGGTGGGCGCCCAGACACACAGGTCGTCATTTATCGCGACGTCTGTTGCGGCGTTGCCAGGCGGAGGCGTATGGCGCGTCGGAAATCTTATCGAGGGTTCACGCTGTGTCAAGTGGATTTTATCGGAGGCTTAGCGGCGGATGAGATCGCCCCCGAAAGAAAAGGACTCTCTTCCATCTTCCTCCTGCCCCCTTCCTCCTTCCCTTCCTCACCGAAGGCCTCCGCCGGCTTACGCTCCCGTTAAGTGTATTTGCGGTGTTTCGCCACGATGGGGTTTTCGGAATGGAGGGGCGAAGCGCGAAAGATTTACGCTGGAGCCGATAACTTTCATCCTCTTGTAAATCGGATCTTTTTTAAAGTCCCGGAATTCTCTTCGGTCTTTCAGCCGCCGCCCGAACGATCGTACGTGACGAGGCGCTCGCGCAACCGCGGTAATTAAGGCTCGCGGAAGGTCGGAAGAACAATGGAAGGGCGAATTGCGAGCGGCTAGAGGTGTTTGCTCTTCGCCTGTCGAAACTTCGAGCGACTCGCGGCGCTCTTCTCTTCGATGGCGAGGATGTGTTGGATTTGCAGCAGTAATCCCCGCGGAAAATCCCCAAATAGCGCGATGCAGGGGGAAAAACCACCTCTGGAGGAAGAGAAACGCAGAATGAAGGGGTTGATGACCAACGCTTTACTAGAAAACTGCTTCTGAGACCGTCTTTGGCGGTAATTAACCGATCTTCGATTCGTAAGGAAAACGTCTACTCTGTAGCGGACTTGCGAACAACGGTTGAATCTATCAGACAGATATTCGAAAAAAACTGCCTCTTGAGAATAGTAGTTCTGCCACTGCGCGCTACGCGCTCCGACTGCATGCCGCGGCTAGTGCGCGCGTTTCCTGCCTCGCGGGCTTACCGCCTTAGTAAAGCTAAAAGTTTGATCGAGTTCGGAACTGTTATTATTGGCGCATAATATTCGCGTGCTGTTTTATCTCGCTCACCGCAGTTATAGCATAGAGCAACCTTTTTACTTTCTCATATACGTAGCATATACGGCAAGTATTGTAATCGTGAAAAAACTCGACTTTGAGATTTTGATGGAAATACACGTTTTAGGTGTTCCTGGGTCCATAAAAGTTGTTTTCGCCATGCCGTCTGTCTGTTCGCGGTTCTAGGGCCCAAGCGCGCACATAAAATCGATTGATATCTCGTGTTTATGCATTATATCTTCTGCAGACCTATTTTTTGATAAAAATGATATTACACAAAAATAAAGGGTAGTTTATTCTTGGAGAGTTTTAGAAAATTTTGATTTACTCAAAAATGGCTTCATTGAATTTGATTAAAATCAACGCAATTGTAGAGCCTGATGTCACAAATAATACTACGCAAGCTATATGCATATCTCTTAAAATCACTATATGGCGTCCATTGGCATTACAATGCACGCTAGGCTACCTTACCTAAGCCCTATGACGTCACGCCTTCTCCGCGATCCACTCAAAAGACGGTTGAACTAAATCGAATGATATCTCAAATTTGTGGATAATATCATTCATAACAGATACTCTGAAGAGATGAACGATATTGAGCAACAATTAAGGGTACTTGATTCTCGGATATTTTGAAACAAAATTCGTTTTACTCAGAAATGGTTATAAGGATTTTGATTAAAATCCATCCAATCTTACAGCCTGATGTCACAAGTAATACTAACTAAGTCATATGTGCCAACAAAATTACTATACATATATCGTCCAGTGGCATTAAAATATACGCTAAACTACGGTTAAATTTGATTTATAAACGTTTCACTTTTATAAGCGTACACAGTGGACCAAACGTATATATGTACATACGTATATGAGAAAGTTTGTGAAATGCATATTGCGCCGTTTATTTATTTTCGTATCACCAAATCAAAAACGATAATGTTCGCGTACTACCACTGTAGGAAAAACCATCCGTTTTTATTTTTTTTGCGTACCACATTGCACTGCACTGCACATTGTTTGAAAAAGAAATATATGACGCTATACAATTGTTATACGTCCAAAATTATTTTTAATCTATGTAACATTTAATTTTGTCTCTCTCTCCATCTATCTCTCTCTCTCTCGTATTAAAGCATACAAAGCAGGCATTCTTTACGCATAAAGTATAGGGATTAAAGCGACAATCTTGAGGTTTAACAATGACACGGTCGGAAAGGCAACATATCGTTAAAAAGCTTAAAATTTTCAAATAAGATGATTTAAACGTAGAATTTGAACGATATTGTACCGTAGGCAAAACGCGACGATAAGAATAAGAAACGTTGTTTATTTTTCTTTAGGACGGTCTAGGTCCGAAGATCTTAGATCAATTCTTTCTAATTTTAATTTGCAAAAGAGTAAAAGCCAGTAACTCCAAAAATCGATTTTTACATGTTATCTTATGGGAAATAGAAATTATCTACTGGACTCAAACCCGAGTCTTTTTTTGGATTGTTTAAGTAAATGGCTTTTATTATAAGAGACAAACATTCCTACCATGTTTCAATCTTCTACCTATTCGGAAAGTTTGTTAAAAATAGTATTACAGTCAGTCAGTGGCGCGATCTGATGGCGCGTGGTGGAAGTTGTTGCAGACGGAGTAAGAGAAATATACAGATTAACAATATGAAATTAATTAGTGTCAGCATATCTTTCGCACCAATATCACCTACTCAGCATTAATGCTCCGGTACTCACCCTGAACCTACAAGGCCTGGGGGAGGATTCTGCAATTATGCAGCCTCGATAATCAAACGAAGTCGATAGGCAGCAAAAAATATCATAGTAGGTTAAATGCAGAAAACGACATCGGACTATTGCTGTCTAATATTGTCCCTAACTTAAAAAATCTCTTAGATAGTAAACAATCTCATCCCGCTCAATGGAAAAGTACATACAATTGTAAACTTACCGGAGTTATCTGTTTGTTTGCTTCTGGATACAATTTTTCCGAAAAGATAACAAATTTTAATTACCCTTTCGTTATTTAGTACCAGTTAGAAGTGGGTATTTATTTTGTCAATGTTTGAAAGGATTTGACTACTAGGGTTCTGCCGAAGTATCGTTTAAAGTGAAAGGATTCCGTCATTACAAAACGTTAGAGAATCACTGGCATAGAACATAAATGCAGAGCTGGCGTGAGTCCTTTGGGGACCCATACAAAATTTAGAGGCCTTCTAATTACTGTTAAAGGAAAGTGTTCAAACGTATTATATTATGACTAGTGCAAAAGCACGTCCATATGGCAGGACGGAATACATTACTTGTTATTTAAATTTAATTCTCTTTCTTATCATTCTTTGGAATCATTCATTCATATCTTTAAAATGTAAAAATTTGATGGCAAATAGCAACATTAAGTTATTAAGTTCTTATTTATTTGCCAAAGAAAACAATAGTCAATAACGTTATATATCAGAAACAATTTGTTATCATTAACAATAAAATTTCATTCGTTCTTCCGTTCATGTCCCTAATTCGTGTCGTGACCCTCAAATACAAATGCAACCCTACACCATACCCGTCCTTGTGTTGTTTCGCAAATTGTTATATATCCATGCTTATTTCACACCTTCATTTATTTCCTTCCTTTTCAGAAATGAATGGCAGTTAAAGTTCATAAAATGCCATTCATTTCAGTCTTGTTAGAAATTTTGTCCAAAAATGCCCCTCTTCCTCTCTCTCCCGCATTCTCTTTCAATATCAGTGTTGAATCCCTGTGGAATAAAATTCCCCCTGGGGAAATTCTTTCAAATTTTATTTTATTTATTTAATATTAAGAAATTTTTTTGGTCCCTTAAATAGAGAATATGATGACGATTGGTCGAAAGTGATATCAAATGTAAATTTCGACCAATCACAAAACGAAAGCATTTTGGAATGATATTCGTTCATTTAAGTACGTAGCCAAAGCCGAATGTGAAGACAATAAGAAGAACCTTTTAGAATTAAATTTAAAATCCAATATTGGATATGCGGAACTGAAAATGTTGTCTACTGCGAGTGCTGAGCGCTCATTCTGACTCATTCTCACTCATGACTAAGTTAATAAGTTAAGAAATAGAATGGGTCAGAAAACTTTGCAGGACTGCATGAAAATTGCCATCGAGGGACCCAATGAGTTGCCAGCTACATTAATAGATGAAGTTATCAACACATACGCTAAGAAAAAACAAAGGCGACTCAAGTTTACTTATACAGTCACATATTCAATTTTGTGAGTTATATTATATTATATACATGTGAATTAATAATTTGTTTGATATTCACGTATTACGCATTCCAAAGACTTTTCTAGTAGTAGTGAGGCTGTTGAAATGTCATGTAAGATTTATAATTATCTAATACCTGCTACAATGCGATTTGAATTTAATGTGATATTTTTATAACTATAATTAAAAGCTATAATACCCCCGAAGTTTTCATTTTCCCTCCCGGTAAACAAAGTTTGGATTCAACACTGTTCAATGTTTACCTCTTCTTCTTTATTCCCTTCCTCATTCAGTTCCTTTCCGCAAGACTTCGTCTCAATCTTTCCCATGTTTTCATAGTTCAACGTGAATTAATCACCACGTTTGAAATGTCGATGCAAAAATTTATTTAATTGTCCTAAATTTGTTCAAACTGTATCTCACGTTGGCTCATTACTTCCAGTTAAATCAAGAAATATATCATTCTTTCTTCAGATAGAGAATTGTTATCTTTATAGCGCCATTAAGGCTAATAATAGAATAAAAGGCTTTACGGTCATTTAAGCGAATAATTAATATTACGTCGGTATTAAGGAATTAGTACGCTTTTGCTGCACATATGTGGTTAATACCAAAAATTACGTTTCCATGGCGTTAAAGTTATTGAATGGATACAAATCGCGAAAAATCTCACTGACACGTAATTTTTGGTAAATTTTGGTCGACATTTAAAATTTCACAATAAGAAACTTAATTTTAATGGCTGTCCCTCATTTCTATATTTTAATAAATTCTATTTTGTGACTTTATGGTATACTGTTTTCTATTTTTCCTCTTCCCTCCATTTTTCATCTTTCCTAACCGACGTTTTATTTGTCATTCTTAACCGCCCCCCCCCCTCTCCAGTCGGCCTCGGTTGAGTGGTGGTCAGCGTGTCTAGCTCCCAATGTTAGGGTCGCAGGCTCGAATCCTACCCATGGCACATTTGTACGTGTTCGCCTTTGTTATTGTCATTACGGTCATTGTAAAAGGTAGTCCAGGGCTGCTTATGAGCTAGTTAAAAGATGTAGTTCCAATTTTAAAAAAATGAGTCTACATGCAACTTTTTCATGCGTTCATGACTTTGAACACAGTGGAAACGCACATCTGATGACTTTCTTTCGGGGACTTTTCGATTTTACATTATAGCACTGACCTCACCCATTCGCTTGTACATACTTTCGTTCAGTTCCGACCCCATTTACCATTTCTCGATCCGGCCCAAATCTTACTTCAGACTTGTTGAATTTCAATCACATCCTTCCAGCTGAAACACCTCCAGGCTAATAGATTTCATGAACTTTCTGGCTCGCTTTGTCAATCGATCAACCTAAATTATGCAGTTATATGAAGTATCACATCCATTACTATATTTATTCGCGAGTGCATTCAAAGTCAACTTTTTCTCAAGTTCATGCAAAAAATTTTTAATTTTATATATCGTGTAGCTACACTTATGAACACAATTATTATCTTACGCATTCCCTCACTGTATATTAAAAATCCTAATCCGGTATTTATAAATACCGACTATGAACGTTTCCATTCTGAACTGGAAATTTTAAAAGAACAAATGTGGGTTGGTTGTGAAGCGATTCTAATTTTATGAACAATGTTTATTAAGTAATTAGGAAAGGAATATTTAAATATCTTTATATCTATACTAATAAAGCAGAAAGTTTGTATGTATGCCCGCTAAAGTCTAGGGCAACTCTACTTTACCTAGAAGGTTGACATTTTGAATGCGGGTACCTTTCCAAAATTCATCGCAGAAAAAAATCCAAAACTGCATATTTATTGGTTTATGTAGGATAACAAAATTTAATTTTGGAAAATGGCTTTAGTTTAGTTTTCAACGCTTAATGGCCTTGATGAAAGTTTATGTATAAATTTCGAAAAATGAAGCATGTCGCTGTTTATCCTTTATGTATGAATAATCATTCTGTATTGAGAAAAATAGTTTAATTTGTAAATTATTAAAATCATACAGTTGTGAATTTCTTGATGCGGCATTCACACATTTTCTGCATTTAACCTGGATTGAAAGTTAATGTTAAGCATTATGGGATTATTTCAAAAAGCGAGATTGTTCGCTATTGACATCATGGAGTTCTACTGTAATTAAGTGATCAACAAAATATCCTATGCCGTTTAATAAAGAAACGAAAACTGGGGAAGATGGATACTACATATAGAAGAAGACTACGCGAAGTATTTTTACGATTGTGATACCTAACGTTATATTTTTATATTATTAAATATGTACCTTTCAAAAGTGTTTTTAGTTTATTATCGTTACACAAAATAAGCAGTTCTGTCATTAAAAGTTTACTATCTATTTCCACCTATACTTTTGCCAGAATAAGTTGGCATCTGTGTTCGCCGAACATAAAATGTGTGACTACCAAGGGGAAGATTTCTGCTAGCATCGGCATAAAGAGATAACGAAATAAATTGCATCACGCAGGTAGGAGGGAGAAGATGCTTAACTTGGACTGACCTTGTTTCAGGGAAGGGAGGGAAATCGGTGAAGAGGCCGACTTTTTAAAAATCCAAGATGTCAACTTATTTCGGCACGAATTTATTTTTTCTCTCCGACCTGGCCCAAAAATAGGGGTGCGCGTGGTTCACGAGGGAGTGTGCTGCTCTAGGACGGTTTAGAGGTTGCCTGGAAAAAGGAGATCCCTTATCTGGGAGTATAGCTCGCGCGCTCTGAGGTGGCAGGCGGAGACGCGTGAGAGGGAAAGGGAAAGAATGGGAAGGAGAAACTTTAAGGGGGAACCGACGTCAGAGCCTATGCGCACTGCGCAGTAACACAATTTTGGTTCGCGAGAGTCCAAGTTGCCGCATCAAATACCCACACCTAAACACCACCTCCCATATAGGCGGTCCCGCCTCGAGGATGGCCTCGTCCTACCGTAAATGTGCCTACTGCGCACCGCCACGTTAGAGCGTTTTTACTATACTTCTGGATGAACGATTGGACTTCGGCTGCCACGTCCGAGGAGCCGTTAACAAAACTCACGGCACCAGAACGGCATTGACTCCAATCCTGGAGAATAACAACGTCTCGGATGCCCGTAAGTTGAGGCTTTACAACACCGTCATCATCCCGGCCTCACTCTACGACTCACCAGAGTGTTCATCTACATCTACAGTTTACCCTGCAAGCCACCGCAAGGGTGTGTGGCAGGGGATGCATAAACACCAAGGGGAAAACTCCAAAATTAGGTCTGGGTTTACGCCCCTAGGCGAGTTTTATTCTGCTTAGCTATCGTTCTAGGGAAAAATGAGCCTTTGTATCTCTCCGTCCTACAGGCTATCTCTCTTATTCGTTTGTCTGTCTGTCTGTCTTATTTTACGAGGATGGTCCATTCTACCGATATAGGTGGGAGTTTTTATTATTTCTTCGACGTCGCTGGAGAAAGTACACGTTCTAAATCTTTCAAGAAGTTTTAACCTAGCACGTAATCGGCGCTCAGCTAGTGATTCCCATCCTAAGTCCTGTATCAAGCCTGTAACGCTTTTATTTCTATCATAACAATTTTTGACGAATCTAGCAGCTTTTCGCTGCACTTTCTCTAACTCGGTGATTAATCCTTTCTCGTACGGATCCCATATGCTCGACGCATACTCTAGCAGCGGTCTAACTAAAGAAAAGTAACATGTCTCTTTGACTTTTTCTTCGCGTTTACCTACTATCCGTTTGATGAATCTTAGTTTCTGCTTAGCTTTCCCGGATATACTTCGTGTGTGTGTGTCCCACGAGAGGTTACTTGTTAAAATGACACCTAAGTATTTGACTGATTCGGCTAATTTTAGATGTACGCCTTCTATACTGTAATTCATCGCCTCAATTTCTTTGTTTCTCCAGAATCTCATGACGGAACACCTAAGTTCAGCTCTAACTGCCACTCTTTGCACCACTCGAGAATTGCGTGTAGGTCGTTAGAAAGTAATGCTTGATCAGCAGGACTGTTAATCTCTGCAAAGTACCGTATGTTTGTTTGAGTGCCCAGTCAATTCGCCTCTCTTACAGCACAAATTGGTATCTCAGAGGCAGTGCAATGAATAACCGGGGAGGGAGGAGGGAAACCCGGCATTTGCCTGCTCTTACGAAGAACACCAAGGGGGCCAACGGCTTAACGTCCCTTTCGAAGGACTGAACAGCTGAATTTGCGCGGTCTCCTCAAACCACACAGACAGGGGGCCGGGCGACCTTGAGAAAAATCCTACTCGCGCAGGATTCGTACCCGATGACTTTTTCAAGCATCGGGCGAGTAGCAGCCAGCGTCCTAACCGCTACACCACCGGCACCCCCAAATACCGTATGATCCGCGAATAACTTGATTTTACTTGTAATAACCTTATCTAAGTCATTTATGTATATAAGGAATAATATGGGACCGATGACACTTCCCTGTGGAGCGCCGGAGGCCACGCTGACCGACTCTGATTTAAATCCATCTATGACTACTATTTGTTCCCGGTCATTGAGAAAGTCCCTGATCCACTCGATTATCTTTCGATTTATTCCACAGGCTTGTATTTTTTTCAATAACTTACTATGATGGACTTTATCGAATGCCTTCTTGAAGTCAAGAAAAACCGCGTCTGAGTCTTTCGATCACCGGATCGTAGTATATCATGTGCAAACAGAGCGAGCTGAGTTTCACAAGATCTTGCCTTCCTAAAACCGTGCTGATATTTACTGAGCAAGTCCAAGCTATCTAAGAAGTCCATCACAGAACTAACGATGATGTGCTCTAGAATCTTGCAAGATATTGAGGTTAGCGAAATCGGCCTGTAGTTTTCTCGGTCGTCTTTTTTCCCGCCTTTATGTGGCGGAGTACTAAACGATAATTTCCATTCCTTAGGTATAACGCCATGACTAAGTGACTTACTGAAAACTGTTTCGAGATAAGGTGCTATTTCTAACGCTAATTCCTTTAGTACTCTAGCTGGTATCTGTTCCGGTCCCCGGGATTTGTTTGCATTGATGATTTTGAGCTGTTCTGCTATCACTTTCGCTGATATAAAGTATATCGTTCATCTTCTCTTCGCTTTGTTCGGTTGGATCGTCCTTCCCTTTCTCCACTTCGGTCGTAAATACGCTTTGAAAAAATGAGTTTAACAAGTTTCCTTTATCAATGCTATCGTAAACTACCTCTCCTTTGTCGTTTCTTAATGGTGCTACGGTTGGGCGTTAATCTTGAACTTCTCTAATACAAGACCAAAAGATTTTGGGATTTTCGTTTAGATGTTCACAGAGAATCTTTTTCTTGAAGTTCATTAATGCCTTGCGCATAATCCTTTTAGTCCAAGTCCGACAATTTCTGTACTTGTTTGAAATTGTATTTATTATATCCTGTGTCGTATTATGTTTGGCGCAATTAAGTTTCGAGTGAAGCTTTCTTTGTCGCCTGAGAGCACATCTAACCTGCCGATTATACCACCTAGGCTCCCCATTATCGGTAATATATTTACTTGGTATGTACGTATTTATACCTGTTCTAATTACTGGTAAGAAAGCTTTCCAAGTCTCCTCAACGTTCTTCGTGCTTGGTAATTTGCTGAAAGTTGCGTAATCTTTAATAAGTTTCTCTTTAAAGTCCGCAAAGTTAGCATTTTTAAATATGTACAGTTTTCGCTTAGGCTTGCGATACTTTACGAATGCTATGTTCAAGAGAAGTCGAACTACTCGGTGATCGCTGATTCCTTCTTCAATAACTACTTCAGAAACACGTTTAGGGATATTAATTGCTACTAAGTCTAATATATTGTCCTCTCTCGTGGGTTCTCTGACTACCTGGATAAGGGATTGTTTATTGAAGATGTCTATTAGTGCTTCGCATGACTCACGATTTCTACCGGGTGGTGTGAAGCTGCAACTGCGCCAATTTATCGAGGGTAGATTGAAGTCTCCCCCTACTACAATAAGACGTTTTCTATTTTTCATCTGTATTGAGTTGATTTGGGCCTCTAGCTCATATATTTCTTCTGCGTCTGCACCTGGCGGCCTATAGCATGCATATACGTGGATGTTTCCTAAACCCCCCCCCCCTGCTGATTGTACACCAAATGCTTTCTATTCTATTTTCCGTAAACTCAATTGGCGAACTGATAAGCGTGTCCTTCACCGCTATAAAAACTCCACCTCCGTTCCTATTTACCCTATCTCGTCTGTGAATATTATATCTTAAGGGGAAAATTTCTCGGTCGTGTATATCCGAAGTTAGCCAGCTCTCTGTGCCTATCACTACATCTACCTCAGTTTCCTCTAATAAATTCTAAAATTCTGCTGTCTTATTCCTGATACTACGGCAGTTTATATTTAAAATTGTTAATGAGTCGCTTTCGGGCCGCTTCTGAATATTTTCTGTGTTATGGATGGTGCGACTTCTAAGAGCGGCGTTATCATTGCTATTGTTAGCGCAGAGTTTATTGAGCCCCAACGTCGACCTAGGTATTGACCTACTATCGGAGTTAATAAAGTTATTCTGATAATTAGTGCAGTTATTTGATGACCTCGAGATTGACCTACGCACTGGCCTACTCTCTAATCTAAAAAAGCTCTACAATGCTCGTAGATTCTACCACCTACCTTCTGGGCTGCCACGGCAGTATAGTGAACTCCCGATCGGTTCAGGGGCACCCTACACGATTCGAGAACCGGCCCGAGTTCCACGAAATCTACTCCCATGCTCTCGCAAAACTTCCAGAGTCTCCGATTCAAGCCGATCACTCGACTCCAAACCGTCGAACCCCGGTCGGTCCGCGGGACCATGCTGCATACGGTCAGGCGCATGTCGATACCCATGACCCGTCGGAGTCGGTGAACCTCAGAGCACAGATCCTCGAAGGAATCCAATATCTCCTCAGAACCCCGATCCTCTGCGTCATTGGTGCCTACATGCGCCACTATCCGCAGCTTGGAGCATCCCGTGGCACTTGCCGCCGCCCGAACCGCCTTCGTCATCTGCGGCACTGTTCCGCCTGGAATGCACCAGGAGAACACCCGCTCATCTCCCTCCCGGCGGGCCCTTTCCCTCAACGGTGCCACTAAACGCCGGACGTTCGAGCTACCTATCACTAAGATTCCCCCCCTCCCAACCCGACCTCCCCTAGGTGCGGCATCCCTCGAGTTGGGGGGAGCGGATGCGGCCACAGAATTCGTCGTACCATCCTCCGATAGCGCTTCGAATCTGTTTTTGACAGAGATAGAGTCAGCTTCCGCCTTCCCGTCTCCCCGCCATGGACGCCCCACTCTCCCGCGACCTTTGGTAGCCACCTTCCACCCGTCGGGCTCGGAAGATGAAGCCACCCTTTCCGGGTTAGTGTCGGCTACGGCTCTCTCTTCGACGACCCAGCCAGCCTTCGCTCTCGAGCTAGCTCGAGGTACCATCTTAGTACGGCAAGGCGACTCGGAGGTCCCCGCATCTTCACCCCCCTTCATGCAGCATCCAACTCCCTAACCTTAGAGAGGAGCTTCGCCACAATCCTCTCGAGTTCTGTGATGCGTGCATGGAGCAGCTCAAATTCAACGGAGCTTTTGAAAAGAGCAACAGAAGACCTATGGGAAGCCATACCTAACTAAGTTAATTGAATTTACTTAATGTGCGTAGTTGAGGACTAAAAAGGAAATAGAAGCGCTAGGATTGGAAAGTTACTCTTTATATAAAAAAAGCGAATCGGGTCGTTCTATGGTGCGAAAGTGGAATAGGTTACTTGGTCTGAGGCAAGATAAACGTTGACTTTTAGTAAAGAAAGAAGTGAAAGAATTTGGCGATAAGAGTACTAAGCTCGGCTAGCCACGCAGTAGGGGTCTTACTTGACGGGAGACAAACAACTTAGGGTTTTTCAACGTGCACGCTATAAGTCAAGGTCAACTAGGCTAAAAGGAAGTGAAAGGGGAGTGCTGAAACTACACAAATAGTAAACCTTTGCTTTGAATTAACACTAAAATTTACATCTACGAGAAGAAAATGATATTATATAGAAAGATTAACCAAAATAACTTTTTCTAAAAGTAGGCGTTAGTAAAGGTTAAGCACATATACACTAACAAACGTGGTATTATACAGTATAAAGTAAAAACGATTTATAAAATTAAGAAGGAAATGAAACAAGTAAAAAATATTTTTATATCACGAAAGGTAGTAAACAGGAGTATACTAGATATACGGCGAAGGTTGTAAATAAATAAATAAATAATAATAATAATAATAAATTTGCCTTCAATAAGCTTAGTTATATAAGAATTTGTTTTCGATACATAAGTATCGATTTAAATTTGGGAATGAGAGATATAATAAGTAAGTAGACTAAAAATAAAGTAAAATACGTTAAAAATAAACTAAATAGGGAGCACTTAGAGCTAAAGAGGCTGCACTATTGGGAAATTCACTGCTAAGGATGCAAACTTAAATGATAAGGGTAGACTATGGAAATTTACGTTAAGTTTGTAATTAAAATGAAGTAATAATAATCTAAGAACACAATAATATTAGAATAATACAATAACTATAAATAACTAAAGGTTGTACTTAACGCTACAGCTACTCTTAAAAACTAATGGTGAGCCAAAGGCAGCTATACTGCAGGATACAGCAGGTAGGAGCGAAGCAGCGGGAGCAAAAGTGAAAGCACGTCTGCTCTCGTCGGAGTCCAGCCACTAACCGTCAGAATCCTGGCTCCTTTCAAGGGGAAACTGGAGGTCCACCAAAATAACATCCTACGATTCATCCTGTGGACAGGATCTGGCATTCCAACCGCCTGTCTCCTGGAAATCACAGGCCTTCTCCCCCTCCAAGAGAGAATGGAAAAGCTGGCCAATCAATTCTTCGGTGATCAGCAGCTCAAGAAGGCGGCTGAGCTGAGGAACATTGGAGACTCCGTGGTCTGACCCTAGGACGTCCATAAGCCTCTAAGAGGAGGCGCTAAACTGGGGAGATGCCCCCCGGTGATTAAGAGAAGAAACGTGGAATCAACCAAGCACAACACTTCCCAAGAGCGAAAAACTGCATAAGAACGGCTTCGAGGTGAAAGCAGATTGTACACATACAGTAAACTTGTCACAGTGGGGTGAATCCCGACCAAATAATTTCTTTCTTTGTTCTATTGCTGACACACGAACAAAACGCACTTAATATATAGATAGTCATTATAGTAAAAGGTGCTTCCAGATGAGCTGGAGACTTGAAATTTGACACGATTATAGGTTTTTGGTCGCCACCAAACATAAAAATCAAAAATTGCTATTTTTTAAGGGGATTTTTAACCCCATTTTTACGTTCAAGTTTAATAATTTTTATCTCGGAGACGTTTTTGTAGCAAATGTTGTTTTCTATCTGAATAATTTGTATAATCGATACCTTATGAATCATATAAGGGCTAGAGAATTATACGTAGTATTTTTTAAAATGATTAATACTTTTTAAAAATTTTTATCTCGGAGACGTTTTTGTAGCAAATGTTGTTTTCTATCTGAATAATTTGTATAATCGATACCTTATGAATCATATAAGGGCTAGAGAATTATACGAGTGTTTTTTAAAATGATTAATACTTTTTAATAATTTTTATCTCGGAAACTATAAGTCGTAGGTACATACGTGCTGTTGCGGACTTATTTGTAGCAAATTTTCTCCTGTACCTGATTAAATTTTTTAATCAATACCTTACCCTTATGTTAGACAACTGTTTATCTATCACATGCAGAAAGTCACGCTGAGTTTTTTGTTAAAGTTTCGTAGAACTCGGACTGATCTATCGCGATTTAGTTAGCAACTTGAGAGAATTGTACTGTAGTTCACGCAGCTTTCGTTCAATGGCGCTAGCGTCTATTGTAGCGTCAAGCATAATGCACTTATAGTATAGAGAGATATGTATGCTACAACAATAAGAGCAACGCATAAAAACAATGAAAAAGAGAAACATCGTATTAAAATTACTTAACTGCGGTATGCCATTTTAAAGCATCGAGAAAAGCTGGGATTCTAAGATTTTCGGGATAGTTTTAGATGGTAACTGACATGAACCCTATTGGTTTTGGAGTCTGTTCGTAGGTCCGTTTGCTTTTTAGCAGGATTAAAAAAAAACCATATGAATCGCCTATACCAGGGGTCGGCAACCTTTTGTGCATGGCGGGCCACATGCGTAATACGAATGCTTCGGAGGGCCGCATTGGAAGTCAAGAGTACTTCGGCGGGCCGAATGAGTGTTTACATCCGAGGTTTTCCGTAGATTCTGTGGTCTCGTATTAGTAAAAATCATATATAAATAATTTACAAGCGTTAAATATTAATCAGAAAAGGTTTTGAGACCAAAATTTACGGAAAAAATACGAAATTTTTTGTCAAGTTGTAGCGATCATTTTTTCATTATGACTTAGCGGGCCGCATAAACCACTCTCGGGGGCCACATTCGGCCCGTATGTTGCCGACCCCTGGCCTATGCGGGTCCGATAGTATGGTAGAGCTTCATTTTGTTTACGTGGCTACAATAATAAAAGCGAAGCGTAAATGCGTTCGAATTACTTTCGAAAAGGAATACCGATCATATTACAACTTAATTGCGTTCAAGTATGTTGTAAATAACTTTTGATTGATTTTGGGTTTAAGTTTTGTTTTTTTATGGTAAATTTCTAATGAAGGCAGTTACATTATAATAACGCAGATTGATCGCTATATCTTAAGTTGGGTGAATCATGTATGTAGGCACATAAGTCAAATGTTCCGGAAATTTAAGCGAACATTCTAAAAATGCACTGTATTTGCAGTTCTTTGTTAACTTGCTTAACTTTGTGCTGGCCAATCACCATCCCAAGATCTTTACTATCGACGTAATTAATTTAATTGTAATGCAATTTTGATTTATTTCTAGTGCCAAATAAATATTTAACAATTTATAGTATAATATTATAAACAAATCATCAGCAATAATAATATTATGTAAATGTCAATAAAATAACATTCTATTCAATAATATTCATGTGTATATAAACATTTTAAAATTAATTTAAAAGCATAGCGAACCATGGGATATCATGAACCAATACCAATTAATCCTTGAAGCAGCTGATTTTTTGACATTTAGGAAACCCCCCTAAAGGCAAGTGTTGATTTGTCAACACTTACGAAATAATTTAATCCTTAATTTTGCATACAGATAGATACTATTTGAGATCCTAGTGGACACATGGGCTATGTAGAACAGTTGTTCTTCTACTGTTTGTCTTTGCCAGTTTTTAGTTCTGTAAAGAAGCATGTTGGTTAAGCTTTTGTAATCATAAATATTTTTATGAATTTATCAAGGTAATGCAATGTATTTATATTTTATCTGATATATACCAGAAACATTTTCTATATCACTTTTTTATAACATCTTGCAAAGCAAATGTTATTAGAGAATTAATTTCCATTTTCCATAATAAGGAATTATTTTTTTTGAACCTTTACATCCATAAAGAAAAATTATTTTAAATTAATCATAATAAACTTCAATTTCTTGATCTTACAATGGTATATAAAATGCCATATCATTATATAAGCTGCAAGATAAAAGTAGTAAAATTTCTGGTTAGTAAAGATCAATTGGGCTAAATACTATGATATAAACTGTTTAACGCAAATTTGGTTAGTGCAAAGACATCTCAGAACTCATCCCTTGCACTAAGCGACGCATACCTGTATACAAAGCCAGAAAAATTCCCACATCATTTTAATTGTAACATAATACAAATAGTACAGAACTATCATACATATACAGTGTTAGGTCAAAAAACTATTTATGTAGTCTCTTAACTTGAATATAATTCACCAATAAATCATTGAAATTGGCAGTGTAACATTTTTTTCTAAGAAAATAAGAACAAATATTAAATAATCTTGTTTTTGTTTATCGCAAAAGTCATTCCTCTTTGACGTACTTTCTTTATCTAAAACACTTAAAACTTGCATATATAATTTATTTCCTTCTCCTTCCTTTTGTTATGCCGGTTATATTAGATCAATAGTTTCTCTTTTTGTAGATGTGGTACCCTTTCAATGAAAAACAGAATTTCCAACACCTGAGCCATAAAACAAGTTTTCGTATTTTTTCATAGAAGTATATAGTCTTTGAACTCATCCATTTGTTGGTACTACCTCAAAATCAATTTATTAGAGGAAAAATTGCTCTAATTACCTATCAACACATAGTCGACCTTGGTAGAAGGGTGGTTCGAGTATATGCCTATAGATGCTAAGGTCGTGGGTTCAAATTCTGCCTAGGACATGGATAGTTGTGTTTGTCATATCAGGGTTATATGTAAGAATGGACATGATTGTCTAAATATCACCCTCAATAAAGATGTATTATTATTATCCCAATTGTCAATTTATTTACTAAAGAAAGTTTTTTGCGACACCTCTAAAATTAGCAATTGCACCCATTTTGGAAACCAATGATTAAGATTATGCTTTTTAAGCGCCTTATGACAGTTTTGCTTATAAAAATCATAAAATAATATCCGAGTTAAAATAAATGAAAATATGTGAAATATAGGGACTATCTAATTTCATTTGGAATTTATCAAAATGTCCGCTCAAGTATTTTATTCTTGTGATTAAATCAGAAAAACAAAAAAGAAATTCATATCCTGTATTTTGTTAGGCCATTGATACAATTGTACAGTTGTGAAATTTTTTTAAAGATAAAAAAACTATTTGGCTGGTATATACATAAGTTAAACAAAGTGAACAAAGAAGCATTTAAGAATGCCAAAAAATATTATTCCAAAAGTAAAAAATGAAAATAAAGCAAAAACTGTTGCATAATAGAGAATAGTATGCATCAGATATGCAGGCGAGGTTATAAGAAAGGAAGATGATGGATCGTATTCTAATTTGGCATACAGGAGAGCAAAGATAGGACTGGAGAGAAAACAATTGCAAACAACACATTTTCATGCATAAATTAAAACATTTCCTCATAGTAATGGGACATGTTGGAAAACAAAAGAGGAATTACACAGAGTAGAATTATAAGGGATAAAAAGTCATCAAACTAAAAGAATTACAAAAGACTTGAATGTATACATTCATATAATATTTGTAATGCGTTTGTAAAATATTAAAAATATAAAATATTAAATAAATTTCATAGCACAACACAGGAGTATTTAAGTGGTTAATATTATATTACAAACTGAAACTTTTTATGATAAAATGTGAGTATAAAAATGTCTCATTTATGCAGTTACACTTCAATTTGTATAGATTTCATTCAAAGAGAGAGAAAATGAACTTGTACATGATGAAAATACAATTTTTATACCATCTACAACTTTCTACACATCACACTTCTGCTAATTAAAAATTATCACAAAACAAATGTACAGTAAATAGATACAAGAATAATACAGATGAGATAAAAATTATTACAAATTCTGTTTACAATTCAAATGCACAATGAATGACTTCACACTCCAATTATTTAACTGCATGATATATATAAAATTAAGGTCTGTATTATCAAAATGAGCCGCTCACATCGAAATAATACGGCCTAATAATTGCATAATGATATTAATGAGTATATATTGATAATATTTACCAAAAGTTACTACAATGATACTTGAACAAACACCCACTCTCAACCTAGTTTATCTTTTAATGGCGCTTTCAAATTTAATTTCTCCAGAAAAATGCTAAAACAAAATTATATTTATGGTGATATGGGAGGCCTGACAGAATTTCTATAACTTCAACATTTAAGAATTCACCTTGTGAAAAAATATAGATTTCATTTCAAAAGAACAAGCCTGTTTTCAGAAATCGTTTCACTTCAAAATCTAAATTACAATTGTGTCAATTTTTGCTTCATCCTAATTATCTCCTACTTTATGATTATTGTCAGATCCATTTTCAGAGACAATGTAAAACATTTTATATTATATAGTGGTAATATGTATAAAAAATTAATCACACAGGAAAATGGAGTGCATTTTGTTACATATGAGTTTTAAGAGTTGCCACACTTCTTTCAAAAGATTTCCAATATCCAATTTCTTTTCATCCAGTTCGGGATAAAATTAAACCATGTTAAGTAAAATATATGTTAAATGCAATTCTTTGAATTACCCCATACAGACAAATATTTTCAAAACATACCAAGGCATTAAAGAGTATTTTTTAAAACAATAACATGTTCAGCATTATCCCAATTTGCTTGGTTAATGATTACAAAATGTTTGTCACAACACAAGCTCTATAACAACACTTACAAGAAGCACTCACACAACACTTTCAAGCTTTTCAGTCTTGCCTGATTATAAATCAATCATCTCAAGACTGCAAAATTTGCTAATGCTTATCTATGCACGCTATTCTCACACCAAATATTTCTTTGCAGGGTTAATACATGAGATCAATGAGACATATATCAAAAAAATATATATCATCCTTATTTGCTGCCATTAATATAATGTCCAATTACAGACAATACTTTATGAAATTCCATCCTCTGACAAATTTCAAGTCAGGGTCATTGTTTTATCAGAATAACCAAATATCTTCATGCTTGTTCAGTCGCTAACTTCACGGTAAGGCTTCTCTGAAGTAATTGTGAAGTCTTCAAAATAGTGGTTAAGGAACTCAAAGGTTGGCCTCCGCTCAGGGTCAGCATCCCAGCACTGCAGCATTTGCCGGTAAATTGCATCAGGAAGGGGATAGGAGGCTGGTTTAGGCATCCTGTATCCCTTTTCCACTTGCTCAATTACCTCGCGGCCATGCATGCCTCAAAAAAGAAGGCAAACACAAATGAGAATCTCAGTTCTACTCATAGGATTTATGATTTTCTTTTATAATGTGCTTTGATAAAGTTTGCCAAAGTTACTCAGAGTTACCTTAAGTAATGAATTAAAACATTAAATGGTAAAGGTGGCACAGTATTATGAAAGGCACTTTAACACTCAAGTCCAATTTCCTTGCAAGCATATGTCATCTAATCTTTATGTTATTTTCATGCGATTTCAGCAATGGTTTAATTTGAAATGTATGCTATTAAACTAATTACTTTAATTTTTTACACCATACAACTGTAACAATATTGATTCAATACTGTTTGATAATATCTTTCCAACTTCCATTGCATGATATTTTTTGGAATATTTCTCCATATGAAGCCAAATCCTTCACGCTTAGTTTCGATAACAACTGTTCCTTTTCTTCATCATTTATGTCATAATTCCATTTGCCACACTTTTATCTCAAACTTCCAGAGGGAATGAAGAGCTTGAATTTTGTACATGCACAGGCAATCATTAAGTTATGCCCCAGAAAACTGAAAATCTTGGCAATGTGGCTTGGGTTGAATTTCAAGCACATTTCCTTTCCCCATTTGATTGGAATATGAATGAGTACAGTGTATTTTTAAGTTGCATTTAAAAAGTAGTTATAATGATAACATAGTCTCAGTTATTAAACATATGTGTGGGCAAAAGAATGAAGTTTACTTTTACTGCAAACAACATTTATATCCATTCCAAATTAACTAAAAAATTGATTCTTAATAAAAATATGTATGACATGCATTGTGCAAACTTTCCTATATCCAAACACTTATTTCACTGGTTACATTAATATGTATTAATGTGCAGTTTGACCCTTATCAACAAAGCTGCTGCTGTTTGAGTTGAGCGAGCTTGGTGTTAGCTGGGTATAAATCTTGATAGGTTATAATGTCACTGATTGCTATATACTTATTTTTTAGGCATAAAGCTAATGTATTATTGTTCATGAGATTAAACTTTATATTTAGATGAATTTTAAAATCCATTCAGTCATTTTGAGTAAATCAGCATTTTGTGGAAATCAACAAGAATAAACTACTCTCCATTGATGTGTGATATGATTCTTTTCATAAAGGGCTCCTATTCTGGATAAATACAAGTAGTTGGTGCTTGCATTCTGCAAGCATTTCAGTCCATATCGAAAGTAACACCATAGGATTTTATGAGGGGGTGCAGTGCATCAGGCAGTCCCTAACATCACTTCTATTAGGTTTACTTCTCTGATTGTGATCCCTGATATTCCTAGAGAAAAACAAATCTATCCACTCCTTCCTACAGTCGATATCCCAAATTTAATCATCGTTTGTGCTTTCAAGTATTATGCTATAATTCTAATTATTTATGATGCACTCAATCACAGTGTGTGATGCAATTATTGTTTTGGATACAGTAAAATCTTACACATTATCAAAAGAAAATATAGGTGATGATGTTTTCATAATATGCGTAATATTGAAAATTAATGTAAGTTAACTTATATGCTTAAGGAAATAAACTTGATGTTAACTCAATTAAACAAAAATGAGAAACTATATTTTCATAACTCAATTTTTCTATAACTCGAATAATTTTTGCTTTCCCTTGAGATTCAAGTTATAGAAGTTTCACTGTATATATATACAAATATATAAAAAATATATTTCCATATTTTTAATTTTCTATAACTTGAATAATTTTTACTTTCCCTTGAGATTTGAATTATGGAAGTTCCACTATAATAGTTATGACAGCATTAATTTCCAATAAAAGCATTAAAGGCCTCTTTAAAAGCAATGAGGTCGTTGCCATGGTTTTTATACATTTCCATTATTGAAAATAGGAAATATTCACCCTTTTTTCCGATTTAAAGCAAATATTTACCCTAATTCGGTATGTATTTGAATTCTGCCTTAAAAAATTAAGAACTCCGTTCTTTGTGATAGACAACTGTTTTTTGCCTGAATTTGTATCCCAATCCTAAGTAATATAAAAATGCATTTTAGAAAGCATTGCACTGAATCCCATGTTTTTCTTATGGGGTATTGAAATGGAACATTGGGGTTAAAAAAGACCCCTTTTTTATTATTTTTATTTATTTTTCTCATCAGTTGTACCACTTGACCTATGTACATGCCAAACTTCAGATTATTATTATAGACTAGTTGTCGATGCATTATTAATGCCCTTATAAAATTTGGCTTTATATTTTTTTAAAAAGAGAATGCATTTGACATGTTATTTATATGCAAAATTTTCATGTTTCATATATGATAGCCGTGTTTATATTTTTAGCACAATCATATAACTAACCAAGATCACATTTCTTTGTTCAGGAGATTGTACTTTCTCTATCCTGCTTTGTTTCTTCTACTTTGACTTGATAGTACCATAATTGTAAGTGAAACTTTGAAGAATGCACAAATCATTAAAAAATACATCTAAACATAACGATAATAATTTTGAACATCCAAAGGGTTAATTCACCTTCAGATATGTTACTACCAATTTGAATGACAAAATAATACAATGTGATTGCTAAGAGGCAGAAACATAGTAACCTATTAGAATCAAGAATAAGCATGGTGCATACAGTATGCTATTGATGACCTTCATATGTTTTGTTCAAAAATATTGTATGTAACTTGTATTGAAAGTCAAGAAAAACAGCTTAGATCAACAGTGGAAGCCTCATACATAGAATACTAGGATACACCAAAAGAATGACTTGATCAATTTTACTTGCAAACCTTTTGCACCAATATACATAGTCAGCAACCACATGTAGAGTTGAAAAAACATACACTCAGTGTACATAAAATTATTTAATGAAAGTCCATTCATGATTCATTATGCACAACATCATAAATTTCAAATATTAAAAAAACTTACCGGGATAAGGCACTTGTCCATAAGTAAACAACTCCATAAGAAGGATTCCATAGGACCAAACATCAGATTTGATTGAAAATCGGCCATAAACAATAGCTTCAGGAGCTGTCCACTTAACTGGAAATCGTGTGCCTTTAGAAAGATTGAAATTGAAAAAATGAAACATTTTAACAGTTGATATGGTAGTTTTATTGTAAAAACTTACAGAAAAATGGTTCTAAGTAAACATTGTTTGCAAAAGACTAAAATTGCAGTATTTCTCACCAATAATAATAGAAGTGACATCACAATTAATGAATCTAAAGAAATTGTACCTAAGATTTTAAAACAGATATACTGAACACAACAGACAAGTAGCTAACAACTAATGTTGAAGATAACCCTGATAGCCACAAAATGGTTTCAGCATTAAAATAGTCATCCTCAGTGATGATCCACCAATTCTAATATGATTCTTCTATATTTTTTATAAAATCAACAATTTTCAAGTCACTACTAAAAATAATCATACTTGACCAGAAATACACACTTGGTTTTTTAAATCATTTCATGGATATCAGATATAAATAAAATTCCAGTCAAAATGTGAGCTTAATATCACATTTATGAAATACCAAATAAACAAGAAAATAAAATATAAAAGTCACACCTTTAAACTACAACTTACAGCAGTTTGCTATCAGTACAGAGAATTTGAATGTTTGACAATGAATATGTATGTGTGTGTGTGTTTTATCTAATAGGCCATTGTCAATGTCACAATAGACAAACCTTTTTGACAATCATGTGTAATACTAGGTCCATGGCATGGAAAAACTTCACCTAAACCTAAGAATGAAGTTTCTATTCTAACTTGTTTATTTGAATATTTGTACAAGTGTGGTTGTTCAGTAAGTCCTTGTCATGATTGGTCAAAAACACTAGCTTCTGTGTCTGTGGTATCTGGGTCCCTGGTGAGCTTGAATATTGTTCGTTTTTTCTGCCTCTTGAGCTATGACTATTTTTTTTCTCAACATGATCAGCATACTTTTTGTTACACATTGTTAATATAACAGTTGGGTAAAAACTCGGAAAGGCAGGCTCAAAGAATATGCCGACGCACTGATAGCTTCAATTCAATGACTAATAAAGAGTTCAACCTCCGACTGAATTCGATCTATTCTCGCCTCAGATGCTTTTCAAGTACATTGTAACATGTATGCCTAATGTGTCTACAATGTAACAAGTATCTTGTATCACTTCACAGACGTGCAGAATGTACGGTGATTTTTTGAAACACGATTTTACAAGCTTTTAAAATCACTAGCATTCGAATATAATGGGGGGCTACTTTTAAAATTCAATTTTTTTTGGAAAAAACATCACGTTATATTCGGGGAAATACAGTAATTTAAATTACAACAAATTACAAAATAACTTAAATTTAATTACAAACTGGGAACCAAGGGGCAGAATTTGAGTGGAAAGGGTAAAAACATCATAGCGCCAAACTTGAACATCTTTTCAATAGCATTCATACTTGGTTCAAAGAGTAAATAGCATAAATACTATTTCCGTATCTAGGTGCGCTGTTTATGCTCTCCTAGTGTGATTTATGTATGAGGTTTTGAAGTTTTCACCCAAAAGAGTTCATATGTATTTTCGTCTATAAGTACGGTTCCCGAGTAGCAACTGTTAAAGCAAGTGCTGTTTTGAAAAGAAACTTCATATTTCTGCCTCTAGGGGCACTGTTCCTACTCTGCCACTGATGCCTTTTCTTTCCTCAATTCCTAGAGGGGCCTTCCCTTCTCCGCAGATAAGAATGCACCCTTTTGGGATAGATTTTTCAAAGAACATTTCACAACAGTTACTTGTTGAGCTTTTGAGTGAATACATTTAGCATTTTTTTCTTCCATTTGTGCTCCATAACAGTTTATCATTGTTGTTTTTGTTATTTCATTATTATATATTGTTTTTGTTGATTTTATATCACATTTGATGATTTTTCTATTTTATACTGCTTTTGTGATTTCATTTTGAGTTTTGTACCTCAAATAGATTGCAAAGGGCAATCAAATAGTTTTATAATGTGTATGTATATATAAATTAGATGAAATTTTATTGCTTTCTTATATACTTATCACTAAAGTTATATTAGTTTTGAAATTGTCAAATGTTTTATTTTTTCGATAATGTTACATACTTCAGAGTTCAATAAAATTCGTAATAAAACTTTTAAAGAAGTGAAAGTATTTCCTTAGTTATCTCCCTTAATTGTCGGAAACTAAAATTAAAAAACTGATGTGACCACCACATGATTTTCTCCAAACTTGTAATACAGTAAAACCTCTACCTTATGAACTCCCAGTTAACGAACACCTCCGAATAACGAACAAATGACGTCGGTCCCACCAAACTCATATTTAAAAGCACCTCTTTACAACGAACTCCAGCACTACAAAAACTTCTGAATAATGAAGGGAAAAATTTTCCCTTCCGCTTATATTACCCCTTCAGAATGAAATTTCACTTGCAAAGCAATTATTTTTATTTACGCGTGGAAAATACAGTGGGCCAATTAGAGCCTAGCTTTGAACAAGCCAATCAGAACATGTCTTATGTTGGTACATCCTATTTCCAGTCTTGCTGAGTAATCAAGCATCATCGCATCATTGACCGGTGCGTCCTAGGTGTGCAAAGGTGTTTTTAAGCGATAAGGTTTTTCTACATAAGGGTGATCCTATTCTTTAAGGAGTTTCCATACAACAGAAGCTTTCATTTTATTGTGCATGCTGTTTAGTGGTGGACAGAGTTTCACGACATTTTCTGCTGCTTATCGAATTAAGTTTATTTTATCAGCCCATGTGGACATGGTTTTCGGAAACTGGATCACGTGAATATTGTCTTAAAATCATTAACTGCTACAATACCAGGAAATCTCGTGGTAAATTAAGAAGCAATAATCATTAATCTCACTGTAGATTTATACTACGCATATATGCTATTACTATGAGACCAAAATTACTGAGATTTATTGATAGGTAATTTATTTTATCAGTTGTTTAATACATTCAACATGAAGGATGCGGGACTTTCTCTTCAGGGGCTGAGGATGCAACCACATTCTACATTAAAATTTTATCTTACTGTTTGTGGGCATCAATCACCTCCACGAATTTGTTTTTTGCGATTACAATTGTTAATACCTTCATGTGTACTCTCTTCATTTTTCACTCAGCATTTTTTTCTACTCTATAAATATTTTAAGTGCTTGTTATTGTGTGTTTCACGTTGTCCGTATCACTATGTGTTCTTATGGGAGAATCGCTATCCCATGCTATTTCCCTATACTGCTAATTCTCGGCATTGCCAATTCGTGCTAAATCCAGATTTTCATCGGTTTTGTCATAATTACTCACTTAAACACCTAACAAAGGATGGGAAATTAACAAAATGAGTAAGATCTACTTTTTAAAACTGAAAAATCACCATTTTTGCATGGTTCAACAGTAGTTCCTGCATTTTCATCGAAACTTCTGAGTTTCTTCCACTGCATTCATATTTGAATGGCCAAATCTCGCAGTCCCATTGGCTGAAATCACACGAACATTTTTCTGTAGCTTTTGAAAGTGCTCCATAAGCCACACTTACCATTAACCACTCATCTGGGTATGCCGTATATATACGGCATAGCCGGACGCTCCGGTGGTGGGTATGCCGTATATATATGACACAGCGATTTTTAGCCTATTTGCTATGGGTATGCCGTTATATTATGTCATGCAGCTTTTCTCACTCATAGTGGCATCCTTTTAGTTTACCGTCTTGCCAGTAGATGGACTTTCCTTCCCTATTTGTCATGAGGGTTGCATATCCCCTGCCCCTATTTTTTTAGTCTGGGTTTGACATCTTGGATTATTTTACACCCTCATGCAAAAAATTTTGTTTGTCGCCGCTTGCATCTTACTTTCCTCGAACAGTATGGTACTTGTAAATCCTTTTCTTTCATATTTAGCTTTTTCCACTGTTATGCAGTCTCTTTGTGCCCCCAAGATGGCTGAGTGGCAAGAAGGGTCATTTTATGGCACTCTACTTTATATTCCTCACGGTTTTGCTCAAAGGAACCTTTGTTTTTCTGTTTTTCCACCTTTCCTTGTAATCCCCCAGAGTGGGTGGTCTGCACAGATGTGCACATAGGAGAGTGGGTAAGTAATTGAATAAGTTCAGTTGGCCTTTGAGCATCAGAGTAGACGGGTTGGGGTATTTTTTGGAGCTTTTATTTGTGAAAATTTTACTGTTCTTTTTGCAATAACTTTTAAATTATTTCATTCAAATTATTTTGTTTGAAATAATTTTTTCACCGTTGTGAAATGCCTTCGTCCAGTAAAAGGAAACGTACTGAAGCCACAGAAGATGAAGCACTTCATTTATTGGAAGAGGCTGATGATGAAAGTCTTTCCAGTGAGTTTTTGGAGGATGTTTACATCAACACTGATGTAAGTGATAGTGAAACAGACAACAAAAAATGGATCCATTCGGGGAAGAGGAGGAGGAGTTAATGAACCTGCCTGGACACCCTTACATTTGGAATACACATGAGGATGTGCAAAACAAGTTTACATTTACAGGTAACCCAGGTTTAAACGTACAGGTTGAGGATGGAGATGATATACTTGAACCTATTGAGCTATTTTTTGATGACGAACTATGTACGATGATAATGGGGCAATCTAGTACTTATGCCAAAAAATTTCTTGATGCAAAATCTAGCCTAAAACCATGACCTAGAGCACGTAGTTGGGTGGAGACAACTGCAAATGAAATAAAAACTCTTCTTGGTATCTTCATACTCCAGGGAATTGTACTACAACTGGATTATGCTATGTATTTTAGTAAACGAGAGAGCATTGCAATTCCTTTTTTCTCGCAAGTTTTCAGTGAAAAGAGCGTTGCAGTTGGCTTCCTCAGGTCAGCTGGCCTGAGGAAGCCGACTGCAGCACCGGCGAAATGTCGTCTTGTGAAACAGTCAATCAATGCAGTGAACTACCGAAAAACAAGCAGCCTACAGCCAAACGCTGCGAAAGCCTTCACACCATATATATATATTTATTTTGTTTCTTTACGTAATAAATGTAATTTTTACTATTTCAATATATTGTGTTTTTTAATTATACATAAGGTTTACGTCTTAACTTTTATTAGTGATAATATGATTTTTATGAATATTTTGAGTAATTATGTAATTTTAGACAGTTTTCATCCCATTTTTTGTAATTTTCACGTAATTTTATTAATTTAAATTTTCTATTAAAAATTAATATTTATACATAATTGTTCATCCTTGCGTGTTAAAATGAGTCTAATGTTTTAAATAAAAAATATCCAATCAAATACTGAACATTTACTACATTTTATAAATATAATTCAAAAGGTAAAAATTCGCCAAATTTTCAATTTAAATGCCCACCGCTGGTGCGGCTTTGAAAAATTAAATACCCAGATGAGTGGTTAAAAGGAACATGTAATACAATTCACTGTTGTTAAAAACTAAATAAAATCGAATGAGGCTCTCACATTCTGCATCAGTGCATGGAACTTTCACTCTCTTGCTCACTTACGTACTATTAGGAATAGGTGGGTAATATATGTGGATGAAATGGTGAGAAAAGATTAAGGTTATTTTTGAAAGTGGAATGAACTCAATACCTTCATTGGTTTTCGAGATATGGGATTTTACATTTGAGTGCGAGAAACTTTTGTCGCCGTGTCGGAACTTTTTTGCATACCACGAAACGTAGGGCAAAGAGACTTAAATTTCTCTTTTCCAATCTTCTGTTTGGGTACTTGTCTACACCAATGAATCATGGGTGAATGTTGGAATTTCAGTAAGTAAAGCTTGGGAAGAAACGAGAATTCTGAGTTCTTGACAGGCATTTTTGAAGTGTTTAAGCAGAGGACTTCAGGAGCCGCTGGGTCGCAGACCTCGTTTCGCATTAGTTAGTTCATGCTGGAGACGAGAGGGCTTTGTAAAGGGATCCTTTCTTCATCGTCTTCTTCGTCTCAAAATATTTCATCGGAATCTCCGATCGAGAACCCTCCGTGCAATCAACCAGGTCCTTCTCATTTATCCAGTAGTGGCTTGGCTGAAACTCTCCCTGTCAGCGATGATAGTGAATTACTGAGGTATGTATATTTATTTCTTTGTTACTTTATTCAATAACAATCTCTCCGAGCCATATGCGAATGACTTTCCATCCAGAAAATGTTCATTTTCCAGCATATGTATTGAAGCTCGTGTGCAAAGTATAAGTCCCCAAACAGAAGATTGGAAAAGAGAAATTTAAGTGTCTTTGGCCAACGTTTCGTGGCATGCAAAAAAGTTCCGACGAGGCGGCAGAAGTTTCTTGACGTGATGCACGGATGTTTTATTAGGTTCTGAAACAAACCTTTCCAAGCTGCAAACAACACCAGCATTATAAAGTGGCAACATTTCTTTTTCTAATTGCCTTCTCAATATGCGGCAAAAATTCTTACATTACAAGATGATAGCAATTTCAAAGCAATAACACTTCTTTCAGCAATTGCGCAGTTTACCTCGGGCATATTTTCGCATGCAATTTTTGATGTTCTTTTGTTCATTACAAGGAAATGCTTTAATGGAATTTTGAGTACAAAAATGCACGGATGTTTTCTTAGGTTCTGAAACAAACATTTCCAAGCTGCAAACAACACCAGCATTATAAAATGGCAACATTTCTTTTTGTAATCGTGTTCAAAATACATGGCAGAAATTCTTACATTACAAGATGATAGCAATTCTTAGATTAATATTAGAAGTTCACAATAAAAAATGAAAACCTAACAATATAAAATTTCCTTAAATTAAGTTCAAAATAAAATGATAATAGTAAATGAAAATCTTACATTCCAAAATGATGGCATTTCTTTAAATTTTCATCATCCAAAATAGTGGCGGCATTGGCTGCGAAATTCAAACTGAGCTACTAAATAATTAAGTCAAGAATTATCACGTTTGTTTACTTCAAAAGCTGCTAATAATGTGCATTATAAATATAATATAATAATAATGTCCTTTTCTAGGGTGCCAAAGTTTAAACTGAACTTTGAAACAAAAACGTCGAGGGAGTTTATGCGTGTTGTCATCGTAAACGCATGATGCGAAATGCAAATAATTGGCGAGAAGCAAAGTAATGGTCATAAAAATTTTGTTGCCAAGTGCAATTTCGCGAACCGCAAGCATGCGAATTTAAAAAAGGTGGTGTAGTCGGCCGGACCCTGGAGTTATGCAATGTCCAACTCACCTCCAAATAATAATGAACTTCCCAATTATGAATAGGTAAAAAATTCGGTCCCTTGAAATTCGTTAATCGGAGGTTTTACTGTATTTCTAAAAATTCAAAATAAGTTAAATGATAATAATTTAAAGAACTTTACAAAGAAAATAAATAAACAAACCGTAGCCTTCTGATATTGGATATAGCCACGAAGCTCCAACAATTAAGAAAATAAAAAGGAGCGTTATTAAGACGTAACTAAGCGTCAATTGTTAACAATAGTTACCGGTAGGTGGTGGGGTGGTGGCAGTTAAAAAATCAGTTTTTAAAATATCTGTTAAACAATGCATTATATGGGAAAATGTTTCGAACGAACGTAGTAGAAAATTAAATTTCCTACAACTTCCATTCCTATACTTTTTTACATTCAACAAATATCAAAGAAAATATTTCAAAACAACTGATAAGTTACAAGAGTATACACCCACTTCCAGTTGACCAATTTTTACCACAAACTTATCAGTTCTTGTCTCTTTAACAAAAATGTCAAATATAAAATTTTGCGTTGACCGGATTATTAGTTTTTGAGTTAGAGCACCCACAAAATTCTGGTCACAGACACACACACAGAGACATCATCGAGAAAATAGTCAAAATGTGTTCAGGGAACCTTAAAAAATGTATTTCTGTTGAAATATCTAATTCGATTTTTTTCTCTATAATTTGTACATGAAGAAAGTAAAAAATTGTCAGGGAAGTGGTTAAAGAGCTCTAACTCATAGCCTAGTCTGAGCAGAATAAAATTATTTGTGAAGACTTGATCTTAATGCATAGATAATGAAAAATACCTTGTCTGGGGCAGTATTCATCATCTTCTATCACTCTAGCAAGTCCAAAGTCGCAAATCTTGGCTATGTTGTTTTCACCAATAAGAACATTTCTAGCTGCCAGGTCTCTGTGTATTAACTGCTTCCCTTCCAAATACTCCATTCCACTGGCTACCTACAGCAGACATTTAAGGCCATATATTTTAAAACTAACAAATATATTAAATACACACTAGCTGTCACAATAGGATCTAAAATTGGCCTTCTTCTTTAGCAAGCCAAGACTTAACCACCTTGCAAATGAGTTATAATAACAACAAATGAATGATTATTCAACAGTGAAGCTAAAGGAGCTAAATAAAGAACTCATTACAAAAATAGCATTATTATATTCATCTACACAGCATGTCTGTAATTTATTGTTATCAATGGAAATGAATTGAAGCATCTTTATGTTGTATTGAAACTCAAATAAGGTTAGAGAATGAAAATGTAAAGTAGGTAATTTGGAAAAAGAAGCATGCAAAATGAAAACAACAACTAACCTGTGCAGCAATATAGACTAGATCTCCCAACTGTAGATGACGTCCATCACCGTTGCGAAGGAACTCGAGAAGGCTGCTTTTGGACATGTATTCCTGCACAATATATATAGGCTCTTCTTTTGAGCAAACTGCATAGAGTGCCACAAGTCGATCATGGCGAAACTTCTTCATTATTGCAGCTTCTTGCAGAAATGCCTGAGTTGACATGGTCCCCTGTCTCAGGGTTTTTACAGCTACCTCAATGTTATTTCTCCACTTCCCTGAAGTAAATATCAGACAGGTTGAGAAACACTGGTTTATAGACAGGTAAGATTTATTTATACTGTGCATGATATACTATTTTTGCCAGCCTTGGAGGGGAGGTGTCTAGTGAAGGTTTGAATCATGCTTTGGGAAGAAATGTCTGTGATTCTCTTTGATACTGTTTGAAAAGCTCTTTGGAGAAGCCCAAGGAGGTGCTCTTTAATAACTAATACAAATAAATTGAGAAATAAATAAATGAAATATATATCCAATTTATAACAATATCTAATTTATAACAATATCTAGTGACATAGCAATGCAATAATCATAACCTGTATTTAGCTTTGAGACATAAACAATGGCTTCATACTTCCTTCAAGATAAAAATGAATGTGATTTCTGAAGAATAATAAATTGCTCTACTAATTCTAATTCATCTCACTGGATTTCATGCACATTCAGAACTAAATAAATGGATTAAGGAAAACAAATTTTCAAGTGTTAGTTGATCTATCGCCTGCACCTGTTTATTTGGTCTGTCACTACGAGGGCTAAATCTAAATTGGCTAAATCTTCAAAACAAGCTTTATTGTTGCAGAATTGGAATGCGTGTTTAATACCGGCACATTGAAAGGATAAGAAACAATTTAGAAATCACAAAAGAGAGCAGAAAAGAGATCCAAGAAATCCAATACATGATGCTGCATATGAATGATGCAACATCAGTTAGATGAGATGCAAGATAACTTACCATACCAAACCTCGCCAAAATTTCCCTGTCCCAGTTTCCTCTGCAGCAGAATCTCTTTCCGATCAATCTCCCATTGGTCTCGAAGCTCTGACGACAGGTCCCATATTTGTGGTTTAGGCTTGGGACATGGCTTTGCAAGAACATGACAGAGTCCAAGAGCATTTTCTAAAATAAAAATCATTGTTGAAAGCAATAGACAGAAAACTAAATCAAAGGTAAAATTTGAAATGTTAAAAATAAAAAGGATTTGAATTTGGCAATCACATTTATTATTACATAATAACAGGTATAATGGGAAATGGGAAAGAATATGCAATATGAGGAAATGTATGGAATAAGGCTAAAAGAATGTGAAGAGCAAAATGGTTCCTGACAAGAAAGCAAGAAAATAAATATACTGTTGTACGAGTCATAGACTCAGATCAAACATGGACACTGCCAGATGCCAACCACAAATTTGAATGGAATTCTCAGTTTTTTAAAGAGAAGCTAAGTAATCAACTTGCTGCTACAATGAAATTTAAGATGGAAAATCATTCCTTAAGTTCTTCTCACATTCCTACGGGAAAATTACTCTTAACCTGTAGGACATTGTAACACCTTAGTGTCAGGACAACTCTGCAGTTGTTCACTCCTCTGACCATGATAGCTCAAGCAGAAGCACAGGTGAGTAAAATATGATGTAATTACATTGAGGATAAACCTTTTTATTTTATGTGCATATGAATTCCTTGCTAGGCGCAGCCCTGTTATAATTCATTTCACTCATGCAATGTTAATGAATTCATAATAATTTGCATCACTTTGAATAAGAGTAATTTGTAAGGAGCAAAATGCAGAAATTGCAAGGGGATTTACTGTGATATTTTGTGTAAATGCAGGATAGCTGAATAGATGGTCAGAATTGTCAATGCAGAGTTTTGTTCATGCACTCATTTGATCAGAGAATTTTAATTAAGAGTAGCTTTCATAGTAGTTACTGAAATATTATTTATTTAATCATTATCATTAATAAGTATCAAGTAATAAGTTACTTTTATAAATTTTTATGCAATAATACTGTAGAAAATATAACACTGCATAAAATAAATATTCCTCTTTGCCTAATGCTACTGCATTATTATGCAAACGATAAAAAAACAACATTTAGAATCATCTCAGGCAAGTATTTACATGACTCTATTTATTTAATATAAATTTCCTAATTTTCATATGCAATCTCTTATTCATTGTATTATTTGGGTTAAAAATGCATCATAATAAAGCGTGAGAAGACTTACGAAGTAGAATGCAGGTTCCAAATTTTTAGGTAAAAATAGCCACGAATTTAAAATTAAACTTAGGCCGCAGAGAACTAATACAGCAAAGTATTCTTTTCTAAACAGGGGAATCAGTGAGTCGAACAATTTACGGTGCTCTTCAGGCCCTTACCTAAGGACGCAAAAAATTTTAAGCGTAGAATTAACGCATATATGCATGGTAAAAGTAAGACAAACTTGGAAGAGGAATATGAGCAATCTATTATGACTGTAAGTGTACCTAGGTACTGGAAAAGTAGGGGATTGTTTGGAAGGGTGAAGTACGGTGGGGACTTCGTGGGCCCCATGACCGCTACGGTAGCTGTGAAGGCCTTCCATGAACTCCGAAAATCCACACTTCAGGTGTAAAATTGAATTGTGAATATTAAATATATTGTGGTGTGTTTGTAAAAATTGTGATTGTAAATATTATTATTTTTATATATATTATGTTTTCTTGGCCACGTGGCCAGATGGCCAAATTGCAATGTATAATTAAATAAATAAATAAATAAAAAGTCAGGCAGGAATGTAAATTTTGCTTTTACCATTATGTAAATGGGAAGATTAGGTTTCACTAAATGTCCTTTCATTACTTGTTACATCTACAAAATATAACTGAGGTTTATTGTAAATCCTAATTCATGAGAATTAGACTTGGTATTAAAAAAAATAATATTATCTTTGAAAAAATATTCTCAACACGAGGTGATCATTAAACCATACGAGTTATTTGAAAAAATTACATATTTTATAAACTGAGCCATGATGCTTGGTATAATAGTTGCCAAGATTTTTGTTGCCTTCCTTAACAGGGCATTTAACATGACTCCATTACTTAATTATGGTAACACACTGGGTGCAGAGGCTTTTACAACCACCTCTCAGAAATACAGATGCGATGCATTTATTTTACTACTCTTTGAATAGTAAGGTTGAGGTTTTATAGCCCCTTCTTCCATCTAACCTTATACAATTTACAATGAAAAGAGACCAAACAAAAATTGAAAAATAAATGTATATAAGCTGGTCTTTGCTTCCAAGACCATTTTCTTACTGATGAAACAGGAAGAATTTGTGTTAAATTTAAAGGAAATGTAGGTTATCAGAAGTAATAAAGTGAAGAATGGAATGAAGAAATAAATTTCAAGAAGAGGACTAAGTATGTTTGTTACTGATGAAGAAATTTGCGATGATTTTTGAAATTATTTAAATTATTAGTGGAGCAGATATTACTTGAAAGGAAAGTCCCAAGTTGGTTGGTAGAGACAGTAAAATACTCATTGTAAATGTTGCAACAATATATTGAAATAAGTAATTTGGGCAATCGTACAGCAGTGTTTCTTAACCTTTTGTGAACCAGGGAACAGCTCAAGTTATTAATTACTTGATTGGGAACTTCATAAAAAATTTCTCAGTAAAGTTTGGTACACTACTCCCCCGATATTCACAAGGGATGCGTTCTGCAAAAACGTCACGGATACCGAATTCGCGGATAATGGGCCTTATGTTTACATTATATCTTAGGATAGGGTCACCATACAAAAGAGGTAATTTCAAAAAATTTTATGCGCTATTTAGGCTTATTTTTACTGGTAATAGTATTAGATAATTTCACCTATATGAATTTGAAGAATATTTCATCAGTTACGTTTGTTCCGGTTTGTCTCAAGTAAGGTTGGGGATCCTCGTACAGTAATTAAAGAAGAATAATTGAATTTGTCCATTTTTTATGAAAGAAATCGTACTACAATGAGTAAATTACTATTAGCATCATATTTTACTAGAGATAAAAGAAATAATAGCCTTGCGTTACCAACATTCGTAGATCTAAAAGGAAAACTAAAATATTAAATACTATATTATATACTGTAAAAGAATATGACTCAGATACTATAAGTATATACCGATTACCGCTTATCTGAGAGATACTGCTATCAAAAGTAAATTGGTTTCCTAATACATATTTATTGCCAAGTCATGGCATATGTAGTAAATAGCATGGGACATTTGAATAAAAGTTGGGCATGGCAAGATTATGAAATTTTTGAATTTATAAAAATTTAACTCTTACAGTCGAAGTGAATACGATTTCGAAGAATTTTGTAATAATTTTCTTACTATTAAAAGCGATTCTACTCCTTCCAATGTCTGAAATAACGATAGTGAAAGCGAACAGCCAATCAAAAGAAAATGGAAAACTAAACTTAATAATAATGTAATTGGAAAAGTCAAAATTATTTTTACAATTTTTATTTTATCATTTCTTATGTGTACAATGAATAATCTTAAATGATCAATTTTTACTTATTAATCGCTACTAAACAAAATGTTTATAAAAAACTCAGTCCTTGAAGAGGTTACGTAAAATAACGCGTTGGAGAGATTCGTGGATATGCGAGACCTTGCTCGCAAATACTTGGTAATGGGAGATAAAACAAACTCGCGGATATGTGAATTAGCGGATAGTCAGATCGCAGATAACGAAGGAGTAGTGTATATACCAACTGTAATGTACATAATATGTGTATTATACATTCTTGTGAAAACAACTCAGGAAACTGAATAAAATACAATTTTATGTATTGTGACTACTGGTACTAATAACAATCTATTTTTACGTTAGAGAGAAAATTTTTATAATTTCACCCAATCCTCCCCAAGTAACCATATCAACTTCAACATTTATCTTTGTGCAAATATAATAAATATTTATAATAATGCAAAATTAACATTACATTTTATATTCATTGGTAGAAAGATGGAGATAAGGTGGTCAAGATAAAGTCAGCTGCCTTAATAGGAGGGTCATGGATGCATAAAGGTTGGTTTGTTTGCATGTATGGAATTTCTGCCTAATCAACCATAACTCCTTCCACACCAGAGACATACACAAGAGAAAAGGAAAAACCAGGGCTGGCATTAGGCTACTCTTTGTGAAGAGCACCAAGAGGGCCAACTGCTTAACATCCCTTCCGATGGATGGAGTGCTGAAATATGTGGTCTTCTCAAACAACACAAGTAGGGGATGGAACAATTCCAGGTTGAAAAATCTGACCTCCGTTGGATTAGCACAGAGGTTAGGAACCCTAACTTAAGTAATAAAGCTAGGAAAGAGGCATATGCACTTATCATTTGGCAACTTACTCTGGTAAGCAGCTACAAGAGCCTGCAGTGTTAAAAAAGTCTGGCTTGTAGCTATATAATAGCCTCCTTTGTCTAAGGGTTTGATTTTGTAATGTTTAACATGGTAACTTCTGGATTCCTCCCAGTCTTTGACACTAAGGGAAAATCCATTTGGGTTATGTTCACTATGTCGCAACAAGAAAGTGCCTCTTGGGTTTTCCTCCAGGAGAAGTAGTTTCTCAGCCTCTTTGCGCGAAACCTTTCCAAAAAACCAGCTGTAAACAAAAGCAAAAATGAAATAAATTCCCAGTATTTTCAAAGAAAACCTTAGAAATAAAAATATAACTTGCATGAAAACTTATGTCAGATTTATCTGTTAGCCTTCTTCACCAATGAATCATTTAAAAAAATCTTATCTTCAGATTTTAATGAAATACATTAATTGACATTTACTGGCATAACATTATTCTTCAATGAAAAAATTTTCTTTCAAAATTCAGTGATTACACAAAACCATGGACACGAATGGAAAAATACAATTAACTATAATTTTTTGAAATATCAATTAGATATAACAGCAGCCAACCACTTAAATTATAGTGTTACTTATATTACATAGCTTTCTTCACTATAGTAATTAATAGTAGGTGCATATTCTCAAAATTCTGTAACTGCTTTACGTAAAAAAATTGGTTTGTATGAATAAATACAATTAAAAAGACTATATGAAGCAAACGTTTGATAAAAACTGTACATTCTAGCTGAATTAAATACCCAAACAGAGATTACAACTAAAATGAACCTATCAAGAACTTGCTTTATAACACACACAATTGAATAATCAAAATCAGCTATTAATTTTGCATTTAAATATCAAAATTAAGGACCAGGCTAAAAATGTCTAAGCATCAAAAATATCTGCTACAGACTTTTTCAGTGATTGACCTGGCATGACTAGTGTGGGTCTGTTAGACCCACTGGATTTTTTTTATCAAAACTAGATGACAAGTTTTGCATCGCTACCACAGTCAGAACCTTTCCACACCCACTATTCTATTTCATTTTAGCCCAGCAGCCTAAGCTCAATCGTTGCATTTATAGAATTGCTATGCATTATTTTGTCAGAAAATTTTCTTGGCATTATCAAAATTCTAGCTTTGCAAAATGGGAAGAAAATTCTAGAAAATCATGAATTCTTGTCACTCAAAAAGTAAAAAAGGAGAATAAGTGTACTGGAAGTGCTTTAAAACTCATACATCAGGTAGATATATAGCAGAAAATAATATGCAAAATGTTCAAGTTTTTTGTGATTCTAAAGGAATACATATTCACAAGGCAAATCTGGTAGATATAGAAGTACAAAGAAGGTGTGTGGAGCAACATAGCAATCCCCCGAGTAGATAGTGAAGTAACCAATAAATAGGTACTGGTTAAATTACTGGATATAAATGACTTAAGGGGGACAGTTAACAGAGAAGAGAATCAAATCAGACTTGCAAATGTTTGCTCCTTGGAAGGCCTTCAAATAATGCCCGTTCTATTTAACCTCTCAGAATGAACAAATCTGATTCTGGCATGAATGCTCTAGATTGGGTGCTTATATTTCCAACAAATAAAAATATTTAACACCCGAGTGCAAGTAAAACTATCTTCAGCAATGGAACATTTAAAACTGTTTATTCACTGTTTCTGCAACTGTTCACTATCCATGGCAAAATATAGACGTTCCTATTAGTTTTTTGTCTGATGACTCAGAAAAATGAAAATACATACTATAGAATATATCATTATTTAAATACTCATGCTATAAAGAATTGATTTCAGTCAACAACAGTAATAATTGATTATGAACTTGCTAATATGAATGTGGCATGAAATGATTTTCCAAGAGCTGCTATGAAAGGGTACCTATTTCATTTCTCCCATTTAATATACTGCAAGATTATAAGCTTAGGGCTAAGAGAAAGACACAGAGACTTTGATATTATGTATGATATCATGAAAAAAGAACTTGTTGCTAGGTGGCCACACAAAGGAGAATTTTCTATCCGAGTAAATAGAAGCGCAGTCTCAAGGTCACCTGCAATAGGATCGCAACACATGAGGAAATTCTCCTCAGGCAGGCCAGGACATGATATCATCGATTCTATTGAAGCTTCTCAACTACTGGTCTGTTTCTCAGTGATCGCATACTGAACTTTTGTTTATACATCCATATCATGAGAACTAAAAATTTTATTGGAATCGTGTCTTTTCTATAAATAAATTTCAGTATTTCTGCACTTTTTGTTTGCTTGATGCACCTCTCTAGATCAATTAGAGAAAAAGTTTCCTGCAGACCAACCTTTTCACATCTCCAGAAAAAATTGGAGAAAAGAATAATGTTAGTCAATTTTTAAGGGCATTTGATTAACATTCTATAATATATTTACTCGCGTATAAACATCACTTTTTTCCAAAAGTTTCATTCGAAAAATGAAGGTGTGGCTTATACGTGAATACGAAGCAAAAATAATTCAAAATAGGATATTCTGAAAATAATATTTCGATTTCCACTTTTATGTTAGTTTTGGTTAGAAGCCGTTGGATAGATATCGTGATTTTCTCTAGAATGCAGTATGAACAGAATCAACATTGGAGCGATATTTACAATACATAGTATCTTTTAGGAATGTTTGAAGTGACCGCCTTGCCTAATTATTACAGTATTGTCCCGAATATAATGCAGTTTTTTTCCAAAAAATGAAATTTTAAAAGTAGCCCCCAAGTTATATTCGAATACTAGTGATTTTAAAAGATCGTAAAATCATGTTTCGAAAAACCACAGTACATTCCTCACATCTGTTTACGAGATACAAGATACTTGTTACATTTTAGACACATTAGGCGTACGTTACATAGTACTTGAAAAGCATTCAATGCGTTATATTCAGGACAATGAGGTACAGTATTTTTTCTGCTTTACTTTTCTTCGCTTTCTTACTTATGAGAAGCAGGTGGGAAAAAGTGGAGTAAAATTACGGATTTCTTGAGTTGGATCCGGGCAAAGTCAGCTGAGAAGGATAATTGACTTTCTAAAAACCTTTCTCCATTTTTGATGTTGAAAAACCCTGGGTGTGGCTTATATGCGAGTAAATACGGTATTTATCATTTATATGCTGAAATTTATTGACTGAATTTGACTCAAATGACAAATTCTAGAGGTGGAACTCACTATAGCTAATAGTTGGGCATCGTGAGTTTCTGCCTTTAACTTGTACATAAAAAAATTGCTCATATGGCCAGGTGTTCCAAGCATTTCACATCTATTTTTTCCCAATCAAACTTGTACGTGAAAAAATTACTTGTGTGGCTGTAGCCTTAGAATACAGGAGCAAGAATATTTTTGTTTGTGATGACAAATGAAGCAATTACTACGGATTATTTGTTAAAAGAAAAGTAAACTATGTGATATGTGAAAAAAGGGTCGAGTAGTTGTGGTGCCATAGATAAAGAAAAAATATTTTTATGGATTATCCGTTTTTGAATTATTCATGCCCCTTCTCCACTTCATTAGCCCCCATATGTACTTGTTTAATGCTTCAAAACCAATGTTCCAAACAAAAAACTTCTTTAAAATATTTTTGCATTTAATTGTTTTTATTATAAACTCATAGCAATTGTTTCTTTGATAACTAGTAGGTCAATATCTTGCTTACTTCATCTAAAATTTCATTTTCCTATCCCTTCATATTTATAAATACTTTCAATACACCCTGAACTTATCATTAAAATTGATTGGTGCAATTTCAAACGTCTTTTTTTCAGTACTCAAAGGGTTAAAGATCAAGGTGTAAATTACTTAACTTGAGAGGATAATTACTCCATTTATCACTTTAAAGAACATTTTAAAATCACCAAGGTCCTTCTTTTGAGAATTGTTTTATAAACAAAATATAAAAGTTAAAAAAATATAGTAATTGATTTTTACTTTCTTCATATGCAATATAGGTGATTGTTTTCATTAAAAATATCGATTTTGAGATTTCAATGGAAATACATGTTTTGAGGTCCCCTGAACATGTTTTGACCATTTTCTTGATGTGTGTGAGTTTTTTTGTGGGTGCTCTAACTCAAAAGCTAGGTCAACACAAAATTTTATATTTATCATTTTTATGACAGTCACAAGAACTGATTAGTTTTTGGTAAAATCGGTCAACCGGAAGTGGGTGTTTACTCTTGTCACATCCATTTTTTTAAATATTTGCTTTGATAGTTGATTAATGTAAAAAATGTTGGAATAAATGTTTTAGGGAAATTTAATTTTCTACAACCTTTGTTTGAGACATTTTCTTATATAATGCATTGTTTTAAGAGATATTTAAAAAAGTAATTTTTTAGCTGCCACCACCTACTGGCGACTATTGTTAACAATTGATGCTTAGTTACATCTTAGTAATGCTCCTTTTTATTCTTGTTGGAGATTCCTGGCTATATCCAATACCAGAAGGCTAAGGTTCTTTGTAAAGTCTTTAAATTTTCTCGCAGTTCCTTAAAATATTCGAATTCATTTAACTTATTTGGAATTTTTAGAAATATTACAGGTATGGAGAAAGTCACATGGTGGCCAGATCAGATTTTTTTTGGATATAGCAAGCATCTATCATCTAGCTATCATTTATAGCACTTTTACTTAAAAAAACATGCTAATGTAATCACGCTGTCCATCTGTCTGTGGACAATCAACCTTTTCCTCTTGAGAGATTTATGGAAAATTCTTTTTGAATTAGATAGCTCTTATCAATCTATGGATTTTCTGTCAATTAGATTTTCCATTAGGTGGCTTCAAATTCAAATCTTTAAAAAGGTATTGTAGCAAAGCTACTGAAGCTAGAGGAATGAAATTTTCACAAATGGTAAAGTCTAGTGAGGATCTACATTCCAATGGTTTGGATTGTCCCCTCCCCAAAGGGAGAAATGAACCAGAACCCTGAAAAACTTAAGGGTAAAGGCTACCACCTCTTACTTTAATAAGGGTATCTTACTCCCTTTACTTCTATCAACTCTTGTTAGAATGAGCTTTTACTGTAACTGAATAAGTGTATAGTTCATAAGTTAGTTAAAACTATTTCATTTAAATACCAGGAATAAAAACATCAAAATCTGGAAAGTCTTAAAACTATGTAGTTTGGGTCAGAGAATTCTGGATTTTCAATGCTCTACTGCAGGGATCGGCTACCTATGGCCTGCATGCAGCCCCCGAGAGCACTTCATGCAGCCTGCGAAGCTATGCTGAAAAAGTGGTCTTTAAAATATAACAGCCAATTTCATGTTTCCAAGCAATGGTCGCAAAACCTTTCCTGATGAAGTTTTAACGCTGGTAAAGTATTTAGTCTTTCACTAATATGAGACCACAGAATATCTTGGTAACTTGTGATGTAAACACAAATCCGGCCAGCTGAAGCTCTCATAATTGCCAATGTGGCCCTCTGAAGCATTTAAAACTACGAATATGGCCAGCCATGCAGAAAAGGTTGCTCTACTGTATTGATACGTACTCTAACATAATATGAATATGATAGACTGAAATACATAAATACAAATACAAGATAAATATGACCTTACTCTTCACTTTCCACAGATTTTTCTTCTGCCACAAAATTCCATGGTATCAATCCTTCTTCCCCTGTTTTCAGATGTCTTACCCTCCACCAGTCAGACTCACTAAAATGGAAAAAATTACAAAATTATTGTATACGTTTAACTTTCACTTCTGTTCTGATTATTACTCTTCTAATTCAGTTTCTAATCTATACCCACCAAAACTTTTACCTACCTCTATCTCTTCCCTTCACCCCATACATCCTACCTAGGGATTGCGATCCCGGTGGAATTTTTCAATCCCAGGATTCAGATTTTCCAATCCCGGGATTGGCTTATTATTATTATTATACTACATACAAATTAGGAACATAACTCCCGATGCAAAAACAGCTAATATTTATTTATTCCTGTAATACATTGAATTTTTTCTGTAGTAAGCAAAATAAAAAAGAAATGAACATGTAAATGTAATGCAATCATGGGCATTCACTGGAACTTTTCTGGGGGAGGGGGGGCAAGGGGACAGGCAGTCTCCCACAGACACTTGTTTTCCCTTGACACAGTCCTGATCTAGAGGGGGCAGCTGCCCTTCTTGCCCTCCCCCAGTGGATGCACAAGAATGCATGTGTGTGCAAAAAAACACTTGTTACATTTTAGAACATATGTACAAACCTTAGTACAATGTACGCCATGGGCAAAACAAAAACACATGCACACACATGTCAAAGTACATTTAAAAAATGGTTTTATTTTAACTAAACTCGAATCATAGGATTTTGATGATGTAATTGTAACATTTGTAACAGAAGCGTTGATAATAAGGCAAAATAATTGTTCATTATAAAAAATAAGCATTATTAATTGAACCCCAACTCAGATTTCAAAGAGATTTAAACATTTTTGAAGTATGCTCTTAAAAACCATGCGTCTAATGTTTTATTGCTCATTTTTTATCTGCACTTCTTGCAAAATATGCCAGTGGATGAAAACACCCTTTCAGATTCTATGCTTGGAGGAATAGAAAGCAACTGTTCATAAAGGAACTGCAATTTTTCACTTCTACGTCCACTTTCACAGAAGAGATTCAGCTCAGTTGTGATTGCTGCTGAGGAATTTTTTTCGAAGACGTACAAACTTTTTCACATACTCTTTTGGAGTACCATATCTGCGCGAATAGAAGCCATTTCTACCATTTTTTGGCAAAACAGTAAATTTCGTAAATTTTACTCTGGGTATGCATGCTCGGCCTAGAATACATTATTCGAGATCGAAGAAAAGAGTGAGAAATGGTTTAGTTGTTGACATTTTGAAATATTACTCCAATTAATAATTTTGTGTTGTTGAATAATGTTCCACATTCAGTGACAATAATTTCATTCATCTTCATTTTCACAAATGGTCAAATAAAGCAATAGTGACCTCGCCAAGATAATTTCTCATCCAAGTCTATTTCCAATGAACTTAGCATTTACATTGCCTTAAGTAGTAATTGCATTTTTATAATTATACACATTCCATGTAAAGTTTTACCGAAATTCAAACAGTTGAGCATCCAAAGCCGTCATCGCATTTTGCATAATTGTATGCATAGTCAATGTACGCAATTTTAATAGATTCCATGAATGAGGCTTTAACATGCATACAAAAATTACAATGGCTATAGCAATAACTACAATAGCCAAGTAAAACTAACAGGAACTTCTTTTAATGGCTAATGAAAAATAATACAAACTGCTAACTATTCTTAATGATACACATGCATAGCCCTGAGAAACAAAAGAAAATATCCAATAGCATTTAGAAACAAAAGAATAGATAACAACGGTAACAAAATACAGGTACTGCTAAATTCAATATTCTAGCTTTATTATTTATTCATTAATATTCATCGTAGGTCAAATATTTACTTTATGAAAAATATAGTACTATCATTTTAACACAACGGCAATGAGAGACGTGCTGCCATCTATGGGTGACTACAAGACAACCCTAACCCCAAATTTTTTCTTGGATTTGCATTTAAGCAGAGGGGTGATTTTTTATGATAGATTTTGACAAAAAACATCGGCTTGTATTTGGGCAGATATGGTATTTGGATTTTTTCCTTACCTAATCATCAAACAGATACCTATATACAGAACTGGAACCTTTTATGACTGCTGAAGATACATCAGAAGGCTTAAAGAAAATGGGAAAACTTTCCTGAATGTAAAATTTCTGATAAATTAAAATAGAAAATTGAATCCTGAAATTCTGGGATTTTCTTGTTCCTAATCTAGGGATTTCGGGACTGTAATTTTTGGCGGGATCCCAAGATCTCGGGATTGCAATCCCTAATCCTACCCTCACCACTAACACCATTTATTTCTTTCAGTGGCATACCGGACACCCCCACAACCCCTGTGTGGCAGGGAGGCTAATGGCCAAAGAGGGGTCCATATTTTTTCGTGAGGCCCTTAAATTTTTTTCCAGGACTTCAATTTTGTTTTGGTGGAGGGGGTCTACACATTTTCTGGTATTCCTTTCTTCCTCCATCATCAACCTCTCCTTCCCTATCATCTACCTCTCCCCAATACAACAAAAGTTTACAGGAGGAGGATTCTTCATGCTCTAATCCAATAGTTAATGACATCTTCAATTTCCTCTGAATTTCTCTCTTAAAATTCACAACATTTTTCCTTTCACTTAAAAAAATCACATAACTGCAGTGAGAAGTTGATCTATCATTTTGGAAGGTGCAGACAAAACAAAACTACAAAATCAGGAAAACAAAGAGAGCAGGAAGGCATGAAAAACTTCAAAACATGAAAAACAACAAAAATGACGGCACGGAAAATTATTCATATGTGGACAAATAATTTCCTGTTCTTTATTTCTTCTCAAAGAAATCTCTAATTGTATTCTGCTTTTTTACAGATTGCTGTTTTGATCAAAAAGTGATCTTTAAATATCACAAAATTCTCTCCTTGCCACAATCACTGATGCTGTGCACATAGAAAGAAGTTTTCACTTTCTCCAAATCAGTTTCTATACCTTCCCATTTCCCCTGCTGGATATCCTTTACCTATACCTCCCCCACCATCACCATCCCTCCCCACAAACCCATACTCCTCCTATTTCCCCTCCCTTCCTTAACCAATGAGTTATCAACCCCATCATTCCTTTTCCCTCTTGCCTCCATGTATATTTGAATGATCTCTGTTTTCTGGTCACCTGAGGATGTTACCTTATAAAGAAACTGGTCGAAAGTAAAACCTTTTTTTATACGTTCTTCCTTTTCCCTGATTTATATTAGTTTTAAAATGGCAATGAAAAAAGACTTGCAAGCTACATTTCAGCTCTTCCTATGTTATTCAAATGGCAAAAAGGAGCACTTCTGAAATCGAACCCATGAGGTTACTGTAGACATTGAACAGTCTATAATATTAAAAAAGGTAAGGCCAAGTAAATCCTGAAAGTATGATTCAAACTGGAGATCACGTTCTTGGCTCAAAAGTGTTTTAAATGTTTGTGACATATGTAGGTTTTAAGCAAATAATATAATAGATCACTTTTAACTATCATGCATAAACCAACTATGGTTTAAAATATAACAGCAATAAAGGAACAGGAAATGAAACAAATCTTTAAATGCATGGCAAACAAACATGGACAATATTAATACGTCATTAAAAATTTGAAGAAATCACAATGAATGATCTAGAAACATTTCATAGTCGATATTATCACAATTTTGTATAACAAGAATATTTAATAAATAAGCACAGTAATATATAGTTTAAAAGTACAAAGTCAGGATGCAAAAATCACCTGTCATCCAACACCTCCATCCGATCCCCTTTGACAAATGACACATCGGTCACTTCACGTGCTTGATAATTATATACAGCAACAACTACTCTGCCACACCGAGGTGATGATGGATGAACTAAAGTCAAGATAAAAAGAAAAATATAACTTTTAAATACCCACATTATTAAATAAAACATCTTGCTGCATCAAAATATAAATATACAGCTCATGTCCAAAGTACCTGTTATTCTGAGGATTTGAATATAATATACGTCCAACCATGTACCAAAAAAAATCTGAAAATATCTTGCTATAATATAATCTCGATTAACTGGCCTTTGATTATTCACTATCGGTTTAACCAACCAAAAGTTGGTCGACTGCTGAATTTTGGGCAGATATGCATGGTACCATATGCTGCACTGTGCAGAGATGCTAGCGCTACATTTACCAGCATCTTGCAAGGCGTCAGTGTACTTCTAGATACTTCTGTCTAATAAAAAATTGTTCCAAGCGATTAAACATACCCCTTAAGGAAGGCAAAATGAAGAAAGTGTTGTGCTTAGTATTGGTGAAACATTAAATACTATATAGAAATTAGAATCTGGTGTTTCAATTGCTAGTATTACTGCTGAGTATGGCATCAGTATGACCACAGTCAAAGATTACAGAAACAGCAAAGAAAAGAAAGAAATTTTCTTTAAAATTCAATGTTGGTAAAAAGAAAAGTGGAATCTCATCTCATAAAACTTTGAAACTGCCAATGGATACAAGCTTAGAAGAAGCAATTTATAAGTTTCTTAACTGTGTATAACCATTAGCTTTTCCACTTGAATATATGACTTTTTAGGGTATCTGACTCAACTTTATCCTCATATAAGTCGGATAATCGAGGTTATACTGCACTTGTTTTGATAAGTAAATATGTGAGTAATGTAAAGTAATATATAATTACATCATTAATCACTTGACTAGGTATGATGGAGTACTTCATCAAGGTAAAATTTATGGGCATTGGGCAAGACAGAGTGTCATGTTCTGCCTCTTATGTCACTTCTCTCTCCTGGACATGACGAGATACAGAGCTGGGAGTTACAATGTTTAAAAATGGAGTTGACAGCAGCCTTCAGTTCTATTAGACTGGTCCCAGCCATCTGCTGTATTTTTTTTTAACCTCTGCAATTTACATAGATGCACTGCTGTTAACGTTCTTACAATGGCAGCCAATAGTTCTAAACAAAAGATTGATAATCTGAAGAGTCAAAAATTTCAGAGACAGTAAAACCCTGATTATTCAACATTCCGTTTTATCCAACATGACAAATATAAGAATTTTTAAGAATGATTCAAGAGTGACGGCATGCACATGGATAACATATTTATGACATTTTTGATTGCGCAGGCATGCCTGTGGAATTGGTGGCATTGTTGGTTTGTATTTATGGCTAATCAACCTCCTGCATTATTATAGCCATAACTCTTTCCATAATGAACACACACCCAAGGCAGGAGGAAAATCTGGTGCCTGCATTAGCCTACTCATTACGAAGACCACCAAGGGGTCCAACTGCTTAATGTCCCTTCCGAAGGACGGAGCGCTGAGTTACACGGTCTCCTCAAACTACACAAGTAGGGGACGGGATAATCCCAGGTTGAAAAATCTGATCTCGGCCAGATTTGAACCTGGGACTGCTGCATGGAAGGCCAATGCTCGAACCACTCTGCCATCCAGAATTGGAGGCATAGCATCATACTATTCCCAATAAAAAAAACGACAATTACCACAGTTCTGTGCATTTCCTGAACTCCATGACTAGTGAATAAAGCTATTGTACTTAGTGTGCTTTCGTGAGTGCAGTTTTTTTTCCAGAAAAATGATTCCCAAAATCAGCCTTGTGTATTATACACCAAAGGTAAAATTATGAATGTTCTCAATACTGACACTAACAAACACACTCATCCCCAAAATGGAATAATTGGCAGTTATTCATCGCAAAAACATTAAAATATACATTATTAATAATTAAAAGTGAAAAATGTTAATATACAGGGTGATATGGAAATACCTCCAAAAACTTATGGAGCTTGTTAAGCGGTTCAAAATAAAGAGAAAAGTTCATATGATTATATATCGATAAACGCACTGTTTACGAGATACAGCTCCATTTGGTCCATGCTGCTGAGTGGGTTTAATGTCATCAGTCACTTTTAACAATGCAGTGGTTGTGCCTGAAGCCGGATTGGAGTGAATAAAAAGAGATTGCTGGAATTGAGGTAGTTAACTATTTGTTGATGGGCAAGTCATTCAATGGCTTTGGAGATAGATGGAAGAATGCTGATGGAACGAGAATCATTAAGGTTGGATGGGTTTTGCATTTGGGGATGGTATGTATTAAGGAGCATTTCCATTGTATAGGGAAGGTGTCTTTTAGTACAGAGTAGTTGAAAATATGAGTGACCAAGGGTAAGATTATGAGCATAGTATTACTAAAGGAGGTAGGTCGTTGCGCATCTCAGGCGAGCGTCGCTTCGGGCGTGTGACGTCACATAGCATATATATTACGCTAGCCGCCTATGATTTACCATTGACTGTGGTCGCTGGTTTGGAAATTGTTATCTTTTCTCTTGAACTGTAGCTTTCTCAGTGAAATGACGTCTTGTGCGGTATTTGGTTGTAACAACAGTTACAAAAAGTGTAATGGCAGGGTGAGATTTTTTTGATTTCTCCAAGAAAAGTCCATTCAAGAAACATGGATTCGAGCATGCCGGAGAAGAGACAACATAAACGTGAAAACAGGTAAGAGCAGGTATTCTTTGGTTTAAATATGCTACTTATTAATTTTATCTATATCTATTTATTTAATTATTGCTGGTGAATTGGATTTCAGTGATCTGGTTGTAGTGAAATTAGTGATGTCGATATAAATAGTGAAAGCGTCAATATTATGAAATTTATTCATTCCGTATGATGTTAACTATTGCTTAATCGATTTATAGTGTCTCTTTGGTAGATTTATGCATATTTAGAATGAAAGTGCTTGGTGCAATATAAATTTATCACAAATACAGTATGTTGAAAGAATAGGATGTTAAAAAAATAGTTGTATTTTTTGTATAATTCTTAAATATCTCTTAACAAGATCTGAAACATTATTTATTTAATTAACAATACGTACCTACTTAACATCATAAGCGTTACTAAAATACAAAATTTTACTGTTGGATTAATGACCATTTTTATGTAAATTTAGCAATGTTTACAAATATGTGTCTTCTAATTATACAGCACCAGTTCTTCCTACATATGTTCATGCACAGTGTTTATAAATAAATATCATATGATTTAACGAATTATTATTTACATTTGAAATTTAGTGTGTTTTCTGATCGATTTAAGTTTTTGAAAAATATAAAGCTACAATTTTGCCCATTTTTCCGTGATCGGTGAATATTTTAGTTGAGTTTAGTCTTCAGTCATTAAACTTTGCCTGCACCAAAGTATTTTCTTGTAATGTTCCCACCTGTTGGCCAGACTGTGCTTTTAAAGGTAGTTCATGAAATTATTTTTGACTCTGTGGCTGAGCCCATCATACTGTTGACGTTTTACAATCATTTCCATTAATTAATTAGCCATTATCAAATGCTTATGTATAAATTATTTAATTAATTATAAATTTTTTGCATATTTGAAGGGCAATTATGCTAGTGAGTGATAAAAATGCCAGTATTTACGCGAAATTCGAAGATATCAATGACGAAAAAACTAAAATTTAACTTGGGAAAAATCGGCCTTTGAGTGAGAATCATACGGAAAATGAAGCCCTTCTCTTTGAGATGAGTTCGAGACCTTTCTTAGAAGTCTTTTCCCTTCTTCGAAGTTCACTTGATGCCGAATGTTCTTAACAAACTTGAACTTTTTCCGATTCTGGTAATTTGTTAAAAAATCATTGTATATACAAATTAACGTCCCGGGATTTTATAGCATGACTTATAAATGTATTATTTATAATAACGAAGGGTGAAGAAATAAAAAGACGGATATCAGCAGCCGATTTACGTTAATTTTTATACAAATTTTAAGCTTCCCGCTACAAAGCTTATGCCACGTGATGTCATGTGCGAACTGAATGCGTTTTAGTCCACCGGAACGACCTACCTCCTTTAGTAATACCATGATTATGAGGAGGATGGGAGGATAATGGGAGTTGTCTGCACCAAGAGTCATGGTTTAATGGCTAGGAGGGCCTTCTTTACTTCTGCATGTGTGACTGGAGTGAAGTTAAAAGGAGTCTGAGTTAAAATATTTTGGTTTAATATTTCATTTCCAGAGCAGTCGTTGACTTGTGTATGAATAGAGATAAAATTGTTCACAAAGTGATTATTGAGTTCATCTGGGTGAAAGGTGTGTGGGGAGTCATGCTTTTTAGGGTGATAAGCACTGAGTTTAGAAAGGCGTGACCACAGGGATTTCAGTGAGGAATTGGACTAAAGTAGATCCTGAGCAAAAGATTTTTTGGCTTTGCAAATTTTTTTATTGACTCGATTGCAGAGCATCTTATAGTAATCATGGTTGGTTACTTTCCGTGACTTTTTAAAAATTGTATATGCTATATCTCTTCTATGCATGAGAGATTGTATGGAGTTATTCATCGAAGGGGTTGTGTTTCATGTGCTTGATTTGGAGCAGTGCAAGTTAATCAAGGAGTTGAAGGAGGAAGCTATTTAGTGAGAGTACCTTTGAATTAATGTCATTAGTATGGTAAATGTTATCAAATGGGAGCTGTGAGGCAGCAGGGTGTAGAGCATCAAGACTGATGTTACTGAGATTACAATAAGATATTATTTTTGCCCATCATTTCGGAGTGAGCAGGGCATAAATGATATCATGAGGAGAGATCCCGGGAGCAGACATATGTCTATGCTTAATGACTTTGTAATGATTAGGTCGAGGAGCATGGCAGAGTAAGAGGTTACAAAAGTATCCTATGCAAAGGCTGATTTTGCAGGTCTAATTTGTCATGTGAATATTTTAAAGTCAAACCTATGGAACAAAATGAGTTCCCGAACTTTGAAACCAAGTTTGGCAATAAAAAGTGCTGGTGTGACATGGAAAGCGTTATTATAATTTAATAAGTATAATTGGCTTAATTGATGCATACAAATGTTCATTTGAAAGGAAAGCAAAATGTACATATAGATGTTCAAGGGAGGAAGAGTTAACGATTATAAATTTTGGTTTAAATTAAAGATTTTTGTATTTTACCTTCGGAGATATCTTCACCGCCTTCTTAGTATACCCCTTTCTAAACCCAATTTCCTTATAGAACTTAACACCATTAAACAGGTCGCTATCAATAATGGCTACAAAACTGGTTTAATTGATAAAATTATCTCTAAAAACATTTACTTATTGCCTCCCAATAAAATCGTTTCTTTTCCGCCTAATCTCACCTCCAAACCTCTTCGTTGGTGCAGACTCCCATTTTTAGGAAACATTTCTTATAAATTGTCCAACCTTTTTCCTAAACTTAAACCTGCTTTCTACTCCCCAGTTACATTTTCCAAATTATTCCTTAATGCTAAAGACCTGATACAGTTGTCATTAAGAAGTGGTGTATATAAACTTTGTTGTGATGATTGCGAAGCGGTCTACATCGGCCAAACGGGGAGGAGTTTTGACAAGAGGATTAAGGAGCATAAGTGATACTTCCATTTAAATAATTTGAATTCTCAATTTGCAAAACATCTTTTAAACCCCAATCATCATAGTTTCTTCAACCCTAAATTCCTCCACTTTGAAATTAAAGGTCACAAATTGGATGCTCTTGAACAGCTAGAGATAATTATTTGTGAAGACTCGCTTCTCTTAAATGAATACCTTTTCCACAATCATTCTCCTCTATTTAGCTTACCGAATATTTTGTAAATACTTTGTATCAACATTGTTGTCTTTGGCCCTTTTCCAAGTTTTTGTAACTTTTTGTACTATGTTGCTTTCGCCTTCTTTTCCAACTCCTTCCTTTTCCTAACCGTTTATTCAATTACCTTCCATTCATTTTCTTTGTAACCCCTCCTGACTCACTCTCCCCCTCTTTTTCCCTATATATATGGAACGATTTTTATATTTCATCACCTGATGTTGCTACGATCGTAGTGAAACCGGTCATGCAAAATAAATTTGTGGAAGTGACTAAGTTCTTTCTTTTTCTCGAAGAGAATAGAAGTTTGTTTTGCTTCTTGTTTCTTAGAATCATAGAGCAAACGATAACATTGGATTGCTTCACCAATGCGAGTTTTACATTGCCTACTCTTTTCCAGATTTGGGTCGTTCTCATCCAAAATTGTAGTAACAGCATCAAGAGCTGCAAAGAGCTTCTCCAATTTCTTCATGTCAAATGTTTTTGGTAGCGTCTCATCTTCTTCCTCTTGCTCTTCCTGGGACAAATGTGCGTTGAGTTGAATAAAGTCTTCATTGGTTAGCTCTTCACTGTGCAATTGTAACAAATCTTCCACATCATTAAAGTACGTAAAAGGTAATAGATTCTTCACCGTAAAAAAAGGAAAGAGAAAAACTGCAGGTCTCCGGAGGAATCGGCGGGACCTAATTCACACATACACACACTCCAAGGAGGCACTCACACAGTAGACTCGAACTTCCACATCGTCATCTACTCCTTTAAAACCTTTGACAGATCCATGATGCCCTTTCGAATGTTTTGTTACGGTCACCTCTACACCTTCAAAATCATGAACATAATTGGGCAATAGCTTCTTCCAAACTCCATTCATAGTTTTCCATGTTACTTTATCCCATGCTGTTCCAATGTTTTAAATTGCCATTTTATGTTGTATTGCTTCCATAATTCTTTCACTGCTGCAGTTTTGGAGAGTCTCTCAGAAATTGGAAATTCTTCCCTCCCCTTACTAATGACTCACCCACATGGAATGTGTAGACGTATGTACAACCGGTAAACCTCATGGCCTTCCTTCCCTGATGTCTCTCTTGTTCTTCCGCTTTGCTCCCAATCTCTCCGCTGCTCCGAGTCAACCCTTACCCATCCCTTGTTTAGTGAAATATATGAATTTCTCTTTCCATGTCATGACATAGCGCGTCTTTGGTTTGCGAAAATTTTCTTCGTAAAATTGAAAAATGTTTTTCATAAATAGAAAAATAGGTATAAATAAGCATTCTTCATAAAATCGAAAATTCGTAAATCAAGGGATGGGTGTAATACTTAGTTCATCAATGCATAATGATGATAAAATTGATGAAAGGTCAGATGTACTATGGAAACCAGAAATAATAACAATGTACAATTTCTCTAAATCAGGTGTAGACACAGTGGATGAAATGTGTGGCATATACTCTACCTCAAGAAGTTGCAGGTGATGGCTGTTGGTTCTTTTTTCCGCATTCTGAATATAGCTGGGATCAATGCTCAAATGGTTTTTTTATCGAAGAACCCAACAAATTAAATTGTTTGAAGAATGTTTTTGAGGGAAATTTGGTTAGGTCTACTACACAAAGTTTCAAAAGGGCAGCTTGCATGCATCTTCCAAGATCCCTCCAAAGAAAGACCACAAAAATAGTTGGGTCAACCTAAGATACATCTGAAAAAAAGAAGCACAAAAGTGTTTCAGGTTTGCAAAATGCCCAATAAAGACATTAAGGAGACTCCTCAGAGCTCCTTCGTTGGTTTAGTTCTTCGAGATATCTTTCAGAAGGTGCAACGGGAGAACGACTTCAGTGACCCTTTGAGGGATTTTAGGGAACCACTAGGAGTGGAAGATTTAGCCATTTGGCTTGAATACTAATACATTTGGCAACAGCAGTTGTTATTGGGGTTTGATGGAGGGAGTTGAAGCAAGTTTAACACTTTCTGGACCACCGACGCATACGCTGTGTCTGAGCGAGTGTGTGCACCTACCCGCATATGCGTTCAAGGTCCCACAACTTCTAACGGCATCCTCACCCTTTCGGGGAGCTGAGAATGAGCTGTTAAAGGCAGTGTGCCTCAGTTTTGGCTCAACCTTCACTGCGGTAGCATTGGTTCTGAGTTTTTTAGTGATTTTTTTCTCTTCAGTACTTTACTTGAAGCTCCTTGAAATCGTCTTCCAAAATCGCGTTATATGAAGCATTTATGTTAATAGGAAATTTAGGTTTAGGTTCTTGAATGTCATATTCTAAACGTTTTTTTAAAATATAGTTTTGAAAGGTATTTATTTAAATACGTAAAATAATACTGTATTTATTAGCATAATCCCGTAAATTCTCAAACAGTATTTACAATAATAAATAAAAATATCACTCAATCGTATTTTTTGTAATTTATTTATCCGTATCAAATCCCAGAATAAGCATAAGAAGTGGCATAAGCAAATAAATGCCTTTAGTTTAGCGGATTAAAAGGAACTTTTGTAACCTTACTTTTTGCGAAGAATGTTTATTCTGGAGGAATAAACCGACTGCTCGAGAACTTATGAATAGTATTCAAGAGATATACTATGTACATATGCGCTGACTTATCATTTCCCCTAGTAGCTCCTCCTTCCTATTCCTTCCCTTCCCCTCTCTTGCATCTTTGTTTGCCATTGTGAAATGGAAAAGCAAAAAATGTGCATCATACTTGTCTAAGAGATGCAGAGTAAAAGACAACGTGCGCCAGGAAATTTTGCACATCACTGAGAAGTGAGTCTAATTTTTTTCTTCTCAGTGATCTTTGATCAAGTCCGAAAATATTTATTATTATTAATACAGGACATAATAGTGTAATAATAGTTTAAGAGCATTCCTAGGGTGTCCATATTCCAACAAGATGAAAATGGAACAATTTTTTGCACAATTTTATAAGTGGGTGGCTTTTATCACTAAGATAAATGAATCATTTGACGGATTTAAGCAATCTTAAAGATAAAAAATTTATTTTCGCCCAATAATTTTCATAAACTTGAATTAAATTCATAGGAAGAAAGAAGTCTACAGTCTACATCACAATGCACCGTGCGAGCCATCACAAGGGTGTGCGGCAGTTGGTGTTTTTACAATGTAATAGTTTATATAAGTATGTATATTTAATCCTTTACGATCACGTATTGTTATCTGGAAAAACTATCACCAAAATCTTTCTGCCCTAAGTATATGTCCCTTGATTTTTTATCATGATCTAGCCCACTGTGGTAGTTAGGACTTCTCATTATCCCTTCGACTTCTGTCCTGAAATAATCTGACCTGTTCTTTTCTAAGAGCAGCAGTCTAACATGAAGTCTACGTTTCTCAAACAATTTCCATCCTAAATAGGGCAATAATACTCACTCATACACTTTTATCATGACGATCAATTCAACTCGCTGTGAATGTATCCCTCTATATCTAAGTTTAATTAATAATTAAATTATTTTCCCATGAAAATTTCATTTTCTAAACCAGGTTTCAAATCATGTTTTAATTCAAATTAAAAGACCAATAATGTTTAACAATAGATTGATTATTAAATAACTAACAATAATTAATGCATGAATATATGCTAAATTTCAAATTTGTACATAAATTTGGAGGAATGTTACTGTATCTTTTCAGCAGTCTCCTCCTCCTCAAAATTGAGAGGAAAAGATGAATAGTTGGAAGGGAAAAAATATTCGTGCATGCACCACAAGCAGAGTGAAAACGAAAGGGTTTTTACCACTACACTCCACAGCCACACACTAAACTGAAGTCAGTCTTAGCGCTCCCATCAAAGCAATGGGAAATCGTTTACAGCAGCTTTCCAGTGTGACACGTACTCTTCTCCCACCATTTCCCTCAAGGAACCTCTTCTCCAAAGCCAGGCAATCTACAAGGTTGCCACTGTTTGCATTCTCTAAGCTAGAGCCAACGACTCACAACCAGTGGCAAAAGGCTGAACTATTTACTGCCAGTATCCGATAAAATATGGTTTCAAAAATTGCCGAGCAATAATTAGTTTTCCAAATTCTGAAGATTTGCCATGGAATAAGAGACAAAGTTGCATTTAACTTTAAACTGAAAGGGTTAAGTTTCCTCTCCCAGTTCTTACAATTGTGGTAGCTTACCTACTTTTTGAGAAAATAGAGCGCTCATAATTGATAGTTTCCATGTTGATTGCAGACTTCCAAGTAATAAAAGTACATTAAAAAATGGCATATGTTAATGATTGATCATTTAATAATAAACAGAAAACTGCATTCAGATTTGATTACTCATTAGAAAATATCTGCTAAGAAAATTGTGTCTCAAGTCGGCTGTTGCAGCTGCTGTGAGACATCCTCTTAAGTGCAAAACATTTTGTGTGGTATGCATGGAAAACATGTCTAAAGCACATGACAACAATTTGTGATGAATGCTTGGATTGTATACAAAATGTAAATAAGTGCAATTAAATGCAAAAATAAATTTAGAAGTAGTTTAATTTTTGCTTTTATGTTCACCAATATTTATTTTCCTGGAAATGTATAAGTGTTAATAATCAGTTGTACTGTAAACAAACGCAAATGATTCTCTCTTTACATGGAAACTATTTCAAACGCTTGCTTGATAAGCACTTTTAAAAACTATCCAAAGGTCATTTATTACATATTTATTGTTAAAAGCACTTAGGAATTTTCTGTTATCCATAATTTCGGAATGATATTTTATTGAGTAAGAATTAATTTTTGTCCAAATAGAGAAGATTTATGCTAAATTCTGAATGGATTATAAACCAAGGCGAGAAAAGTTAGTTTGAAAAAATTCAAAATGTCAACTAATAAAAAACTTTTTAACGTCCCGCATTAAATTCCAGATTCAAAATAGCATTATCTTGATCATAATTATGGAAAAAATACAGAAAAATATTTTATTGTTATTTAAATATGCATTATGTATGGGAGTCTCTCGGACCCCCATGCATCTACTGAAGTTACAAAAGATAATGCAACTACTTAAGGATTAAGAAATTGCATTTTTATGCATGAAGTGAATACATAAAGGGGAGGTCGTTTCTGTCCGTCCTTCTGTCTGTCCACATGTTAAAACTCGGGAACCACTGAATGAATTTTGATGAAATTTGGCATTTGGGAGTTTTAGTTAAATTTGTTGACTGATTCCAATTTTGGTTAAAATCGGACAATAATTACGACCACTTTCCATGAAGACCTACCAATAGTTTACAATGCACCTCTATTTCAACTCAAGAACCACAGGACGTATTTATATGAAATATGGTATTGGGGAGTTTTAGTAAAATTTATTGACCAACTTCAATTTTGGTTAAAATCAGACAATAATTAGGACTGCTTTACATGAAGACCTACATGTATTTTACAACATACCTGTGTTCTAACTTGGGAACCACAGGATGTATTTAGCTGAAATTTGGTATTGGGCTGTTTTTACTAAAATTTGTTGATCTAAAAGAACGCATTTGGAAACTCTGTGTACTTCGACATGGAGAACACCTTTCCATACTTGCTATAATTATAAATGTTCCATGTTAAGTTTTACTGTTCATTATCAGCTGAGTTTTGCAGTTCACACTGTTGCTCATACCTTCAGAGCAGATGTCTCTTTACTTAACAAAACTCAAACAGTTGAGCATTCAAAGCCATCATCGTATTTTGCATAACCATCTGCATAGTCAATGTATGCAATTTTAATAGATTCTATGAATGGGGTTTTAACATGCATACAAACATTTCAGTGGCTATAGCAATAACTAAAATAGCCAAGTAAAACTAATAGAAACTTCCTTTAATGGCTGAAAAATAATACAAATTGCTAACTATGCACATATGCATAGCCTTAAGAAACGAAAGAAAATATCCAATAGCATTTAGAAATGAGAGAACATACAGCATTTACCCGAATCCAAGAATGAGTTTTTTTTCCAAATTTCCGCTTGGGAAAATCGGGGGTTGTCTTAAATTTGAGTACAAATTTACCATCAATACATCGTGATCAGTTAATCGCCTGCCAATTTGCTGTGCTTCAATTCATCA